>OY730185.1:11131922-14068959 GCA_963422495.1 Polyommatus iphigenia | reverse complement strand
GTAGGGACTAGGGAGATTAACATCGTCACCTAGTGTTCATAACGTAATAGTGTTCTGGGAACGGCAGCTGCATGTCCCGCGCCATTAGCAGATTGTTTCTCGTACCTTATCTGCCCAGCGTTCGGGGAATCAGTTATCGCCTTATCATATTTCCCAATACGATTCGGTCACGTTGTTTCGATTTTTGAGTATCGATTCTGATTTCGAGTATCTTATCGGTCGTTTTCAGGGTAACCCGCGATTCTATTTTAGTGCAACATTTGTTCCTTGATCGATCTTGTCCGTTTTCCTGATTCCATCAATACTTCTTTGGTTTGGCAACGTTATCGCAAATGATCTTAGCATGCCTCAATTCCTTTGCCGATCAGGCTATCGGAACCTCACCTTCGGGAAGTAGTAATAAGTAGTAGTTTTCTTGCATAAAAATATTGAAATCTTCTTTTTAAAACCTTCAAGTTTTGATTTAATGAGTTAGACAAAATTCTGATTCGGTGACTGTACCCAGTACCTACCTCAAAGCGCATAAATATAAAAAATCCGACGCAAAATAATCTGCGCCAGTTGCGACTCTGTTGAAGATAAGGCACGTCATCAATTCGTCATGATCGAGCTGCTGGCTGCCAGCGTCTGCCAGACACGCAGACGTGCCGGACCACTGGCGTCTGACAAAACACTGCGTTGATCTAGATTCTAGGCTCTCAAGTCTCAATTTATAACAATACTCTCCCTTGTTGACAGGTTCAAGGATGGCGTAGCGTACCCGTGGTCGGCGGGCGTGTCCAACCTGATCCTGTACCCGGAGGCTGCGAACCAGACGCTGTACACGCGCCGGGCGACCCGCGCCGACTCCGGCAACTACACCTGCCGGCTTTCCAACGAGACGCAGAGTGAAACTCATACTGTGAGATTGGAAATTCTAGGTAAGGGTTTTAACCCTCTAGCAGGCCATACACGCAAGGGTATACCTCAACAGGTCAACTGTTCAGGTAGACCGGAGCGTGTATGTTACAGAACTGTACCGGTTTTACCTCAACTTTGCCTGATATGCGCAACTGCACAGGAAAATCTGTCAGTTACACAATCTTATGTGATTATGGCCTGCTTAAGGGAGTAAAAAATGTATGCCAAAAATGTATACTGGTGAGCAGCCCTGAATTTATATAATAATATATGCCGCGACCGAGGGGCGGCAGCGTCGTAGGACACCCTCCTAGTATCCGTATACTGGTGAGCAGCCCTGAATTTATATAATAATATATGCCGCGACCGAGGGGCGGCAGCGTCGTAGGACACCCTCCTAGTATCCGTATACTGGTGAGCAGCCCTGAATTTATATAATAATATATGCCGCGACCGAGGGGCGGCAGCGTCGTAGGACACCCTCCTAGTATCCGTATACTGGTGAGCAGCCCTGAATTTATACATATGCAGCGTCCTAGGGGGGGCGACATATTTCGTACATGGGGCGGCGGAAATAATACAAGGAGAAAGAGAAATATTTCTTACCCCTTGTAGTTGTTTGAGGGCGGCTTAAAATAGCATTTTATGGTATTTTCTTTCTATGGAAATGTATCCTTTAACAACACAAACCTTTTTCATCACAAAAATATGAAAGTAGAGAGAAGCAGCAGAGAAAAGCGAATAAAATAAAGGAAAAACGTAGTTTATTATAAAATGTTATGATGTTTATTTTTTTTTTAATAAAGCTTCTCTTTTCCAGAAAAAGCTACGGACGCTCCGAAAACAATGTTCATTTCGAAGGACCAGTGGGTGGAGGAGGGCAGCGCGGTGCGACTGTTCTGCGAAGCCCTCATAGGTGGGTGTGTTTGTTTTAAAAATGGAACATCTTATTATTTTTTTACGGTCAGCAGTGTTTGTTTTAAAAATAGAACATGTTATTTTTTATGGCCAGCACAAATTGGTGTTGCAAGTAAAATATCCTCAATGTTGTTTTGTTTCCAGCGAGTTCATACCTTGCTGACGCTCGGAGCGACTTGAGGTGGTGGAAAGTCTTCCCCAACGGAACTGACGGCGAACTGTTGCCGTCACAAAATGAAATTAGGACGAAACGGTAAGATATCCATACTTCCATACTAATATTAGAAATGCATAACTGTGTCTGTCTGTCTATCTGTCTGTTATCTATTCACGCCCAAACCGCATAAGACGACGCCTTGATAATTTGGCTGTAGCGATATCGATTTTTCTCAGCAATGACTAAAGCTAAGAAATTAAAGTTCATTGTCTTGTCCTTGTCTTTGATTTTTTCATGTCATGTCTTTGTCTTTGATTTACCCATAGCATAACACGATTGATCAACTTTTATAACCCAGAATAATCAACCAAAAAGACCTCTGTAAAAAAAGGGATTCCTATATTGCCAACAGAGGAGAGTGATTTAAGCTTCCAAAATTTGTACATAGATTGATTCAAGCATACACTTTAATTTGCCCATAGCTTATATAAAATGTATTTATTATGGTTTTTAAATTACGCGCAAATACCATTTTGTCGCCACGCCCTTTCTATTTTTTGCTGTTCCATTGCTTGTTTTCTATGAGAGGCCGGGCCGGCCTCGCATAGAAAACAAGCAATCTAAAACATATCCAACACGGTTTTTTACTTTAACGCGGCGTCACCTTAACCGATTTTGCTGAAATTTGGTATGGACACAACGTTTGAGACGTTTTGGTACTTCTTGTCTGGTTGAGACGTTAGAAAAGTTGCTTTGCTAATACCTGTTACTAGCATTATTCGTTGTCAGTTGCTTAGCAATATAATGTAAATTATATCTCCGAAATAATTTTCCATGTTAAAGAGTCATGTTTTTTTTTCATCGAATATCATATTTTATGATTATGAATATATATTTTTTCAATTCCAGTGAGGACGTGGAGGACATAATCGGTTCGTACCTGAGCATCGAGCGCGTGTCGGCGGCGGACTACGGCACGTACGCGTGCGTCGTCCACAGCAACGACGTCGTGTCGCGCAGCTACGTCACCGTGCATTATAAACGTGAGTGATGTCACTGATACAATACGTCCATTAAGGATCAATTCAGACCACAACGCGACGCGTAGATGCATTTCTATTTCTTTTGTACTGAATTGATAGATTTTGTGAGCGTGAGACGTCTTGCAAATCTGTCAAATCCATACTTTAGAAATGCATCTACGCGTCGCGTTGCGGTCTGAATCTGAATTGACACTATGATTGGCCATAGACGAATGAATGAGACAAGGCGTAGCCGAGTAGAAGGTCCAGCAGTCGAGTTTCTGCCTGCTCTTCATGCGTGTGTATCGAAGTAACGCATATGCGCGTGCGTGAACGTACGCCAGCGTACAGCGTTTGCTCTTTTGGAGGCGTTTATTGTGTACATAATAATATTTATACTATTCTACCATTGCATCGTCTCAGAATTAATGGTATTATAGTTAAATCACTCCTAAACACACACACATTTTATGCAAATAAACGAATACTCCCACCGCACTGCTTTTAACAACATAATAATATATAAGTAAACATTTCACGTCAATAAGCGACTATTCCAGACGGTGGTGTGGGCGGGTGGGAGGAGTCGGGGGGCGTGCCGTGGCGGGCGCTGGCGGCGTGCGGCGCGAGCGTCGTGCTGGCGGGCGTGCTGCTCGCGGCCGCGCACCGCCGCTACACGCCGCGGCTGCTACTCGCCGCACGACACGCGCGCGCTCGGGCCGCGGGCGCCGCGCAGCGGGCACGAGGTGCGTATTCATAATGCAATACAATCTATTTATAAATAAAAATGAATTTCAATTTTGTTAGCCTAAAACTCGGCTGAACCGATTTACAAAATTTAAGTCTTGAAATATTCGTGGAAGCCCAGGGCAGGTTTATACAGTGAGGAAATTTAAGAGATCGATTGGGAAATAAAAAAAAATTGTCTTGATCAGTTTCCTAAAAGTTTGCGTTAGGATAGAACGCCTGAAAATACTTACCACCTTCCTAATAAAATATTAAAGCAATGCATAGGCAAAACAATGTTTCCTCCTTGTCTGCTACTTTAAAAAAGGCGTTTGATAGATAGTGAGAAAAAAGCATGTAGCGTATCCATTGTTAAATTTTTAGGGGTTCCGTACCCAAAGGGTAAAAACGGGACCCTATTACTAAGACTTCGATGTCTGTCCGTCTGTCTGTCTCCAGGCTGTTTCTCAAGAACCGCTTTAGCTAGACTTCTGAAATTTTCACAGTTTGTGTATTTCTGTTGCCGCTATAACAGCAAATACTAAAACACTTGAAATTTTCAAAAAATCGTTAATTATATATACATGTACTTATAATAAATAATAAAATTAAAATAAAATAAATATTAAAGAGGGGCTCCCATACAAAAAACACTATCTTGGCCTATTTTTGCTATATTTAACTGTACGAAATCCTTCGTGCGCGAGTCTGACTCGCACTTGGCGCATTTTTATTAAAATATATATTATAATGCTGGGACTATAATGTCTAATAACTGTAATGATTACTGAAAATATAACTTTTTAGAAAAGAGAAACTTTTACTTGAATGTTGAATTAGAAGATTTTATGAGGCAAGACAGTGAAATACATATAAATATTTTAGTAATAACACAGCGTAATGTAATAATATGAATGCGAACACTAGATGAGGAAGGAAAAAAGGTGTTTTTAATTCTTATCAAATAACTGAAATTTATGAGATTATTATTAGCCCATAGAGATATGGTTATCTGACATAAGCCGTCCTGGGTGGGGAATACCTCGTAACAGTGAGTCATACAGCGTCTCGGCGATAAGCGGTAGACTGATAACACCGATACCGATTACCGACTCTCGCAGCTGTTGTCCTAACGCCTAACATTACTAACACAAATCTACTTCTTATATAGAACGATATAAATTATCATTCTGTAATTATTTTACCTACAGCTAAAAGTAATTTTTCCTACCGCTTTTCGAAACTTGATATTTGGAGGTATAACTCGATGTTCGTCTTGGTGGCAATCGGCATTTTAGTAAATATCTTTAAAGTCCAAATCTTTAAATATTCTGTGTATTATTCGACAGTGGCCCTCAACAATTTCATATTTCTTTTCAATTTGTCACTTAGGGCGAAGCCAAGCGAGCGTAATTTGTGAGTTGTGAGTCGCAGAATTTCGGTTCGGCAGAATTCTGCTGCATTCAGTTTCATACAAAAGTCCTGTTCGATTTGTGAGTCTTGATTTGTATGAAAAGATATTTACGCAGCAGAAATTCTGCGACTCACAACTCACAAATTACGCTCGTTTGGCTTAGCGTCTCAATCAATGCAACATTTTTTTTTTCTTACTTTTTATGTAGTGTCGGCAATCGGATATTCAAATTTCCTTTATTTTTGTGTAGTGTTGGAGAAGGAGTTCGACGTGCTGGTGTGCTCGACGGCGGTGGACGCAGAGCTGGTGCGCGGCGCGTTGCTGCCGACGCTCGCGCTCAAGTACAAGTACCGCGTGCTCGCGCGCACGCTCTCCAACAACCCCGACAACTGTGAGTAGGGGAAATTATGGCATATAACACACACATAACTGCAAATTCGTATCGCAATGTAATTTTTATTACGAGTTTTGTCGCATATATTTGCGATGCGAATTCGCAGTTTTGTGTGGGAGCCCTTATGTGGGAATTACAGCGAAAGGCCCCTAGTGAATTTACTGTAGGAATTTGAAAGGTCCCTAAGAAACATATTGTGGGAATTCGAAAGTCCCCTACAATTTCTGACCTAGCGAGAACTTTGTCAATGGTCATACAGAAGTCCACTGTACATAATAAAAAAAGTAAAACTTCGATAGAGCGATTTCAGATTGCGGCCCAACAGCCCGTCACAATTACTATTAGTTTCATTACAAGGCGTACGTTTATCCTGTTTTGTCTAAAAACACGTGATGTGATCTAGTTGCTTTAAAAGCTAATTATATAAATGCGTAGCGAAAAGAACTTTCTCTGGTTTACCGACATTTAGTGAACAGATAAATATTATATCACGCTTTTAAAAGTCGTGCCATATTTTACTTTAAAATAATTATGATTCTCTTTCAGGGTACAAGGAGATAGTGTGCGAGGTGGGGCGGTGCCGGTCGGTGGTGGGCGTGGTCTCGCCGGCGCAGCACACGCCCGCGCAGCTACTGACGGCGCTGCGACAGCTGCGCGCGCTGCCGCTGCCGCCCGTCGTTGTGCTGCTGCAGGTAAACATCGCCACAGGGTACAAGGAGATAGTGTGCGAGGTGGGGCGGTGCCGGTCGGTGGTGGGCGTGGTCTCGCCGGCGCAGCACACGCCCGCGCAGCTACTGACGGCGCTGCGACAGCTGCGCGCGCTGCCGCTGCCGCCCGTCGTTGTGCTGCTGCAGGTAAACATCGCCACAGGGTACAAGGAGATAGTGTGCGAGGTGGGGCGGTGCCGGTCGGTGGTGGGCGTGGTCTCGCCGGCGCAGCACACGCCCGCGCAGCTACTGACGGCGCTGCGACAGCTGCGCGCGCTGCCGCTGCCGCCCGTCGTTGTGCTGCTGCAGGTAAACATCGCCACAGGGTACAAGGAGATAGTGTGCGAGGTGGGGCGGTGCCGGTCGGTGGTGGGCGTGGTCTCGCCGGCGCAGCACACGCCCGCGCAGCTACTGACGGCGCTGCGACAGCTGCGCGCGCTGCCGCTGCCGCCCGTCGTTGTGCTGCTGCAGGTAAACATCGCCACAGGGTACAAGGAGATAGTGTGCGAGGTGGGGCGGTGCCGGTCGGTGGTGGGCGTGGTCTCGCCGGCGCAGCACACGCCCGCGCAGCTACTGACGGCGCTGCGACAGCTGCGCGCGCTGCCGCTGCCGCCCGTCGTTGTGCTGCTGCAGGTAAACATCGCCACAGGGTACAAGGAGATAGTGTGCGAGGTGGGGCGGTGCCGGTCGGTGGTGGGCGTGGTCTCGCCGGCGCAGCACACGCCCGCGCAGCTACTGACGGCGCTGCGACAGCTGCGCGCGCTGCCGCTGCCGCCCGTCGTTGTGCTGCTGCAGGTAAACATCGCCACAGGGTACAAGGAGATAGTGTGCGAGGTGGGGCGGTGCCGGTCGGTGGTGGGCGTGGTCTCGCCGGCGCAGCACACGCCCGCGCAGCTACTGACGGCGCTGCGACAGCTGCGCGCGCTGCCGCTGCCGCCCGTCGTTGTGCTGCTGCAGGTAAACATCGCCACAGGGTACAAGGAGATAGTGTGCGAGGTGGGGCGGTGCCGGTCGGTGGTGGGCGTGGTCTCGCCGGCGCAGCACACGCCCGCGCAGCTACTGACGGCGCTGCGACAGCTGCGCGCGCTGCCGCTGCCGCCCGTCGTTGTGCTGCTGCAGGTAAACATCGCCACAGGGTACAAGGAGATAGTGTGCGAGGTGGGGCGGTGCCGGTCGGTGGTGGGCGTGGTCTCGCCGGCGCAGCACACGCCCGCGCAGCTACTGACGGCGCTGCGACAGCTGCGCGCGCTGCCGCTGCCGCCCGTCGTTGTGCTGCTGCAGGTAAACATCGCCACAGGGTACAAGGAGATAGTGTGCGAGGTGGGGCGGTGCCGGTCGGTGGTGGACGTGGTCTCGCCGGCGCAGCACACGCCCGCGCAGCTACTGACGGCGCTGCGACAGCTGCGCGCGCTGCCGCTGCCGCCCGTCGTTGTGCTGCTGCAGGTAAACATCGCCACAGGGTACAAGGAGATAGTGTGCGAGGTGGGGCGGTGCCGGTCGGTGGTGGGCGTGGTCTCGCCGGCGCAGCACACGCCCGCGCAGCTACTGACGGCGCTGCGACAGCTGCGCGCGCTGCCGCTGCCGCCCGTCGTTGTGCTGCTGCAGGTAAACATCGCCACAGGGTACAAGGAGATAGTGTGCGAGGTGGGGCGGTGCCGGTCGGTGGTGGGCGTGGTCTCGCCGGCGCAGCACACGCCCGCGCAGCTACTGACGGCGCTGCGACAGCTGCGCGCGCTGCCGCTGCCGCCCGTCGTTGTGCTGCTGCAGGTAAACATCGCCACAGGGTACAAGGAGATAGTGTGCGAGGTGGGGCGGTGCCGGTCGGTGGTGGGCGTGGTCTCGCCGGCGCAGCACACGCCCGCGCAGCTACTGACGGCGCTGCGACAGCTGCGCGCGCTGCCGCTGCCGCCCGTCGTTGTGCTGCTGCAGGTAAACATCGCCACAGGGTACAAGGAGATAGTGTGCGAGGTGGGGCGGTGCCGGTCGGTGGTGGGCGTGGTCTCGCCGGCGCAGCACACGCCCGCGCAGCTACTGACGGCGCTGCGACAGCTGCGCGCGCTGCCGCTGCCGCCCGTCGTTGTGCTGCTGCAGGTAAACATCGCCACAGGGTACAAGGAGATAGTGTGCGAGGTGGGGCGGTGCCGGTCGGTGGTGGGCGTGGTCTCGCCGGCGCAGCACACGCCCGCGCAGCTACTGACGGCGCTGCGACAGCTGCGCGCGCTGCCGCTGCCGCCCGTCGTTGTGCTGCTGCAGGTAAACATCGCCACAGGGTACAAGGAGATAGTGTGCGAGGTGGGGCGGTGCCGGTCGGTGGTGGGCGTGGTCTCGCCGGCGCAGCACACGCCCGCGCAGCTACTGACGGCGCTGCGACAGCTGCGCGCGCTGCCGCTGCCGCCCGTCGTTGTGCTGCTGCAGGTAGACGGCAAAAGAAAAAGCTGCAATGATTACATGTGTTTACCCAAATTTGATGCCTTCCTTAGGGGATGTTCAAACTTCAAATATTACGTAACGCGTTTTTAAGGCTCATCCCTGTCTTAGGCGCACTATTATTTTTCAGTACCGCCATGTAAAATGTCGTAACATTCTTGACACTCTTTAACTCAGAGTCAGTGTTATGTTGTGAGGATTACACTACGAGTTCGTGATCTTACACATTGTTCGAACCCGTCCGTCTTCGTTTTCTACATTTCCCCTACCGGTAATCGCGGTACGTTATACTTAATAGACCTTGACTTTTTTCCTAAGCATAATACTACACATATTTTACGACAGCAGCATTACAATAACTTTCGTATTCCAGGACCTACCGAAACTGAAGCGCGAGGCGAAGGAGTCGGGCGAGAGCTTGGTGAGCGTGCTGCGGCGCACGCGGCTGGTGGCGTGGCGGCACGTGCACGAGCGCGCCTTCTGGACCGCGCTGCGCCTCGCGTTGCCCCTCCCGCCGCCCCCGCAGCCCGCCAGAGAGGTATGTACAACTGATGATAATAATTATTGGCATAGGCCACGCACAACGTTCTCATACAGTTCATTTTCTAGGTCCCTTAAAGGCGAACCCGCACTGTGCGAGCGGGCCCTTAGACTAGTATTTTTTTTGTGCAATATCACGTGTTGTGCAATATTATTGACCGTCTAGGGTTGATATTGAACGCGGCCGCCTTTCAATCTTGTTGTCAAATACATTGTTTATTACTATTCTTAAATTATATTTCATAATAAAATTAATCGCCTAGGGGCCCATCGACACGACATGACGCAACACTTCGCGTTCCATACAATTGACTTTTTAAGTTTTAACAAATTTCATTTTTGTTGCAGGAAATAACCGAAGTGGAAGAAACCAGGAACCCGAATTCGGGAAGTATGACGGCCCTTGTTTGAGGAAACTGAGCTATGAACACTCAAAGTGCTAGTGTAGGTGACAGTGTGAACGTTCAGAACTATCGCCAATATACGAAGACTGTGAATATAGTATTTAAATTTGTTGTATCACATAACTAGGTGTAAGTCAACTGAAAATTGGTGTTACGGCAAACGAGTGGTCCATTTTTGACTGCTACTGCTATGCCAAAATATCTTAAAGAAATTTTCCTTTATAAAATGTTCAAATTTGGATCATTTGTTGCTGTAATAAAAACAAGATATATGCGCACATCTCAGTATTAACCTATGGCATTTTTTGTGTGTCTACGCTTGAATCTTGTACTATTACGAATTTGTATTCAGTAACATAACATCTATCAAATAATTTTCCTAAAATCTATTTTACTTTCCACATTGACTGACAAAATAAGGTAAATATAAATCCAACTTAGCACTCACAATAATTCTCTTACATTACACACTTTTTGTTCTCATGATTTATTCACATTCAAGCATAGACACACTTACATTGCACAAATCTTAATTATATTACATTATAGCTTGACTGTAACCAGTATAAAATTAATTGTAGGCTTACATTAGTGTAAAATATGTCGCTTCCAGAGTATATACATCGACGGGTGCAAAGTAAAAAGAGTCATCTACAAAACAGCTACTTTTCAGGAGAGCGCATAATAGGAAAAAATGCTCCCATTTTGTCAATTTCCAACCAAATTTATTGAAATTTTCATCATTGCTTCATTATTTATTAATAAATCGACATGTATATTTAATTTACTCTAATTATGTTTAATTTACGAGATATTGTAGTTGTCTGCATCTACATTGTGCTTAAAAATATGACAACTGAGTTAACTACCACTTGGTCGTTTCTACGTGGGAATTAAAAATTAGATTAATTAAAGTATTTTTACCGACTACGGGTACGATTATCAGTAAATACATAAAGTGTAACACTTTATATTATTAAAATATGTAGTTAATGACCGTTTTACATCTTAAACACACGAAGTTCAGAACATAATTGTGTAGATATCTTTTTCTACGTTGTCGATTCGGTGCAAGGTGCACGATTTAGAAGGAAGTTAAAATATGAAATACAAGCTTTTTCCCGCGGCTTAGCTCGCGTGGAATTTGAAAATCGTGTAAAATGCAAATATTGCTGTAAGCTCCTTTAGAAACATGATGTTTTTCCAAGACCAAAAATAGCCTTTGTTACTCTTCATCCTTTCAACTAAGTCTATGCCAAAAACAATACGATTAGTTACTTCGTTAGAGCGTGAAGGAAGGACAAACAAATAAATAAACAAACACTTTCCCAATTTTAATATTAGTATGGATTTACTTAGGAATCATTCATTTACTTTCCTAAAAATCGTAATTTCTCACAAGGAAAATGAAATTCTGTGTCAATACTTTAATTTCTTTAAAACTTATTCAAAAAGTATTCAGTATCATTATCAGTACATGAACTATGTTGTAATTATTATAATTTAGGCAGAGGCTTATTAAGTCTTTGTACTTGGCACTTTTATAGTTCATTATAACATCATAAGCATCGCCGGACGTTTTACACCATCGGAGGAGTGTATACGATTCTTCAGAACAAAAAATGAATTTTAATTTCAACGATTTCTCAATTGCTTTTCGTGATCACAGAGATCCCAAAACCGGTCAAAGATAAGTTAATAGGAAAACTACAAATGCCGGAATATGATGTTTCGCAGGTTGCAATTTCCCATTTCTGGACTGATAATATAATTGTTTACCTAAATTATGTCGTAATTTACGTCTCGTATAATACGTGTAATATACGTAACACGTGTAATAGATGGAGCAGACAAGTGTTAGAGTGGAGACCACGCTTAGGCAAACGTAGTGTAGGACGTCCCGCAACACGGTGGACCGACGATTTAAAGAAAGTGGCTGGCAGCGGATGGATGAGGGCTGCCCAAGATCGGGATGGTTGGCGCTCATTGGGGGAGGCCTACGTTCAGCAGTGGACGGCAATAGGCTGATGATGATGATGATGATGATGATGATAATACGTGTCACACGTGTCTTTATTTCTCAATCGCCTTTTCTTTAGATCAATACTGAACTGACGACTTTTTCTACCGTTTAAAGAGGAAGGCGTAGAACATTCACTTGATGCCTCCACTGCCAAAGAAGTATCAATGGCAGTGGAGCTTTGTTTTGAACTGTAAATCTATAGAAGATTTACAGTTCAAAAGGGACAATAATATACTCGATGACTTGTATGAGTTAATAAACTCAAGCAGGTCATAGATTATATTATGAGATCAAAATATATGTTCAATAAAAAAGATATTATAATATTTTTATCTAATACTGATAATAGTCTTGAAGTGATGAATTGTATTCTGAGGGTGTTAGCGTATTTAATTTGCTAAGAATCCCTAATATCGACATCCAAATTTTCAGAATCATTTTGTATTTCAGACTGAGAGTGAACTGGTGTGACTGACCTAGAGTATTCAAATCATGGGGACTTATCTTACGAAGTTAACTTATACTCATTTGTCTTCATCGCTGACACATCAAGGTCTTCTATAAGTTAATGTTCAATAACTTCATCGGGCAACACAGTATTTTGCTCGATAAATCTATCGCTTATGTTCTGGAAACTTTCAACTTCTTTAAAAAGTCGTTTTGGACTTTCTGAACATGACACAACAGTAAAAAATAACAGTAAGAAATAAGAAGTCGATTAAAGTAGCTAAAAATAAGAATTAACATAGATAGTCATAAACATAACAAACAATACTAATTTACAAAAGTAAATTGAGACATCTAAATCACAATCGCAACGTAGAAAAAGCTATATGGCAAATAGCCGCTTATGTCGTATAACATGACCCCCGCGCGTCCCGCGTATAGACGACCAGCGGTAGTTATCCGCATCTACATCGTGCAATTTCACAAAATAGGAGTAGATGTCTTCTTTTACGTGACAAAAGTACCAAAAATAAGGTGATATTTGAATTTTTGTTTTTGATATGTTGTAGAACATGATATTTTAAGCTAGTTTCTGCAAAAAAACAAAAAACTCAAAATTGCAGATGACTTTTTTTACTTTGCACCCGTCGACATGTTAATTAACTTGTGCCTAAATCCCCCATATTTTTTAAAATATTTACTCACGGGCTTTTGCTATCTTTGTCTGTCAAATGACTTTTCTAATGTATCAGACTGAGACAGCAACATGGAGTAGTAAACGTGGAGTAAAAGTTTTTATTAGTAAAGGGGTATTTATTAGCAATATACTTACCAGTTTTCTAAGATCTCAGCTAAATTCTGAGTGTTGTATAGAAATTTCTCCTTTTTGGTTGTATATCCTAAGTGATATCATGAAAATAGTGAATTAAAAATAGTATTGATCTATTACGGCAGCTAATATAATTCCTGCTTACTATCATATATTGTTTGATTACTTGTTATGTTTAATTTTAAAGTTGTCCTTTATTTTCATTTTGTAGTAGTAAAGATGTGAAATATTTTCGTAAATGTTAGTTATACTCAAAGAGTTATTTGTTAGGAACGTATTGTAAGTATTGTATTTTTTAGTTTTAATTATTTTTAACAGCGAGGGTGTAAATGTCTGCCTACTCGAATGTTTTGTGAGCGACCACATTCTATGTTTTAATTTTCTATTTTCATGTTTCCCTCTATTGTGCCAAAAGGCAACGAAAACATGACAATCTATTTAATTATTTCGGTTTAATTCTATTTATTTTATTTATGTCTCAAATTGTTTATACTCAAAACGTGGTTAAGTATTTTGTTGTTCTGTCCATTTTAGCGTAGAAGTATATTTAAGTTAGTAGGAGCGTCCGAATTATATCAGCGAGAGGGTATCGAGGACTGTGATATGAGAAGGCGGTTTAGCTAGGAGCGAGGAGGTATCGACTAATTTCTTGTAACAAACGTTCAACAATAGTATTTACTAGTAGGAGTTGGTGCGAGCGCGATTTTTTGTGATGAATATTTTGTAATGTTGTTAAAATTGAAATTCCTACTCAAGCTCCACTCCAAAACTTCACGAAGAGTTTGAAAAGTTTCTATTAACATACTTAATATAGTACTTGTAACATTAGTCATTACTCATGAATCGCAAAAATCTGTGCTTTACTTTTCTGTATTTTACCTGTTTGTTTAACGTTGTATATAATTAAAGTATTTTCCAGCTGTTTTCAGAATAGGCAACGTTTTCTACTTGTTATGTAATTAGTAATTACAATAATATTGTTACATTCCACAAATGTCTCTGATAGTGGTTAAGTTGGTATAATTAAAAAATTCATATTAATGAGAAATAAATGACTCGATAATTAATTGCAGTTTTTTTATGACATCAAAAAAAGCGAAGTGATGTGATGCCGTGCCTAAACTTTTATGATGCGTGTTTAAAATTAAACTTTATTTACTAGAAAGAAAGAAAGAAAGAAAACGTTTATTTGTGCAAGAAAACATACATCTAAGCTTAGTTACAATAAATACATCTTAAAATGTTTTCGAGCACAAGCCGACGCAGCTCAGCATATGCTGACTGCAAGCAATCAGCGCTGATCTTCCGCTGGGCCGACAGGTGACGTCACGGACATCAATCCGGGTTCACAGATACAAGTTTAAAACTTATGAGTTATGACACAACAATATAGAAAACAGCAAGTCACAAAAGTATATTTTTAAGTTGAAAAGAGTAATTAGACACAAATATCAGAAATGTACCTAAAAATATACCTATCCTCAATAATATTGTATTGTTTCATTTTATAATTAAGATTTAAAACCAGTGTAAATAAAAAGTATAGTTAAAACAAAAAAAAATGGGAAAAACGACATCTAAATCAATAAATTTCATCGAATCTAAAATAATAAAATTAAAACTAAAACAAGAATTTCATTGAGTAACGTAACTTCAGAATTTTATTGTATAACGTAGTAGGTAAAAATAAATAAATAAGGTTAAAAAAAAAATAAATAAAAAATATAAAATTGGTGTAATATCATATTATGTATAATAAACATGCAACATTAAACTGTACTAATAAATATTGTGAAAAGGTGAACAATTTAATAAATAGGTATAAATAAATTAAAAGAAACACATTCTTATTATATTGCACTAGTGTCTATTTTCAAGGAAGCTTTAGCCATTTGGTGATCAAGAATAAATCTCCTGAGTTTCTTTTTAAAAGTATATAAACTCTGCCAGTTCCTTATTGGGGGTGGAATATTATTCCAACACTCGGTCGCGGCATAGCGGAAGCTGCCTTTGAAGGCGGCTGTTCTGTGTCGCTCAAAAGTTAACTGAGGCACACATAGTCTTGACACATGTTGTCGCGTTTTCCATGTAAGTTTCTCAAAAAGATAACTTGGCTCCTTATATTTCATAACGCCAAAAAGAAAACACGCCAAGTGAAGCTTGCGTCTATGTCGCATTTTTAAAATAAAGTTTTCATTGAGGTAAGGAGTCACGTGAGCCCTTTTGGGAACATCAAAGCAAAACCTCGCGCAAGCATTTTGCACACGTTGCACTAGTTGCACGTATGAAATAAATATTTCAACACATAATAAATTAAGTAAATAAGGGTAAAATAAGGATGTTACTTGCTACGTTACACAAAAAAAGGACATGAGATTCTAGAAAGATGGAAGATATTTTAAAATCTAATCGGAATTACTAAGATATTATTGATCTACGAATTTGTTCCTAGGTCCCTTTTGACAGAAGTACAGAGAGTAGAAAATCTAGATTTTTTCTGTTGATGGTATAATTTCTCGGAGGTGGCAACCCTGTTGTACTAGCATCTAAAGTATAATTTACACAGAGCCAGTACTGGCTGCCAATAAGACTGGCAGCCAGTATTGGCTTGGTATATGCCGCGTGTGAACAGTTTTTCAAGCCAGGCCAAACTGTTCACACGCGGCATAATATGCCAAGCCAATACTGGCTGCCAGTCTTATTGGCAGCCAGTACTGGCTCTGTGTAAATTATACTTTATGGATATTCAGCAGGTCGCTTCTCGGAACAATCCGCGCGGCCTTGCGAGTGGCGATCAAACGTGTGTTTGTTTTACTTTCAAACGTTTCAAAAACGGCTCCCGCAAAATTTTACAGCTCAAAGGAGTCGGTGTTTGCGCACGCGTTCCGTGAACACAGCTGGGGCGAATCAACTATAAATATTTGGCGCTTCAGTGCTAGCACTTACAACATTCTAGGTTATAGACATAGAATTCTATTTAAACTGATAGAAGTCTTATGGTTATAGATGACGGGGTAATTTGATTAGTAGATATTGCCCGCAACTTTATAGCCTGGTTACTGTTTAATTTACCAGGGTGAAATCATACCGAATTTTACTTGTTCAGCGTTTTAAGCACGAAGAGGTAACAGACATACTTTCGCATTTATAAAATTAGTATTGAAATGTTCTGCAACCCTAAAATAATATCTTCCTAGTACGGTAGAAACTATGAATCACACGCTACTTATAATCTATACATATTATAAAACAAAGTCGCTTTTTTTCCCCTCATGTCCCTTTGTTTCCTTAAACTTCCTAAAACCACGCAACAGATTTTGATGATTCTTTCAGTGTTCGATAGCCCATTTATTGAGGAAGGTTATAGGCTATATTTTATCACGCTAAGACTACAATCAATCGGGGTAACTTTGATTGATCAGGTAACTTTGACAGTCAAATCTCAAAATAATATTTTATTTTTTACATGGTAACATTTTTTTGCATAACACTAAACTTATGCCATTCGAATACTTATCAAACTTCGTAAACGAGCTCTATGAAAAAAAAACAATCTGTCAAACAAAGTTAATGTCAAAAACATTTCTGAAAGTGACGCGTGCGAGTGTTGTGTTTTTTGAGTGGTAATCTTTTTGAATAACTCGTCAGTTTTGTTGCTATAAAGGTATGTGAAATCCATAATACAACTTTTAATAACTGTAATTTCGAATTCACAATCCATTTTTGATGGTTTTATATTGAATCGTCATCATAATTACTAAAAATTCCAGTCGGTCGTATTTTGAACAAGTTCTGGGTAACTTTGACAGTGTCAATGTTACCCTGTGTTTCTGCGATCTATCATTTTTTTACTGTGGGTAACTTTGATACAGATCTGTAATGTGAAAAAAAGAAATATTAGGGTACTTATACACTCGTATGCCCTCAATAATATTAATTTATATGTGTAATGATATACATACACACGTGTTTTATATGTTTGTGTTGTATTTTGTATTCACTTGCACTTGAACTTGTTTTAGACTCTTTCACTCACTCCCATGGTTTCTTTCACTCACTTTCCAAACATTGCGGAATAAATAAATAAATATATTTAAATATAAAATATATAATAAAATATGTATGTATCACATGTTATATACTCATCATTTTTCAGCTCAAACACGATGCCTAGAAAAAGGAAAGTCCCAGAGCCTGGCACCCGCAGATATGGATCGAAATCCAATTACACACTGGCAGTTTTAGAAGAATGCTTAGAAAAGGTTAAATCTGGATCACTAAGTGCGTATGCTGCTGCCAAAGAATATTCAATACCAATTAACACAATAAAAAATAAAATAAAAAATAGACACACAGAAAAAGTAGGGAGGCCCACAGCTTTACCAGAAGAAGAGGAAAAGAATATAAAAGACCACGTTCTAGCATTGGCGGATTCAGGGATACCAATAGGCATTGATGATCTTACACTTATAATACAAAGATACTTAAACTCAGCAAACAGAAAAGTTAAGGTTTTCAAAAATAATCGCCCAGGCTGGGAATGGGGTAAGCTTTTTCTAGAAAGACATCAGGATTTAAAGGCAACGTTGGGACATAATATTAGTCGAAGCCGGGCTCAGGTTAATGAAGACAAAATTAACGAATTCTTTGATAATCTTGAGTCAGAAATTCAGGATGTTCCACCTGAAAATATTTTTAATTTTGACGAAACAGGGTTTCATGATGACCCTAAAAAGAAAAAGCTGATTTTTAGACGAAAATGTCGTAACCCGGAAGTGATTCGTAACTCCACGAAATCCTGTTATACAGCCATCTTTTGTGGGAATGCTGCAGGAGAAATGCTTCCCCCTTACTTTATTTTTAAGGCCAAGAACACTTGGTCTGACTGGCTTTTTGGAGCTCCTCCTGGCTCACGGATGACTGTGACGAAAAGTGGCTGGATTGATCTTGAAAGTTTCGACGACTGGTTTAAGTATCATTTTCTTCCATTTGCTATAAAAAAAGAAGGAAAAAAAATACTGATATGCGACAATCTGAGCTCCCATATTTCCGTGAACACATTAAGAATCTGCCACGACAATAATATAAAGTTTGTATGCCTAGTGCCAAACTCTACTCACATTCTTCAACCACTCGATGTGGGCTATTTCAGCTCTCTTAAAGCTAATTGGAGAACCGTCCTTTTTAATTGGAGAGAAACTACAAGAGGAAGAAAAACTGTTGCCCTACCCAAAAATTGCTTTACAGCACTTGTCAAACAAACTCTCAATTTGGGAGCTCAACAGTGTAAAGCTAACCTTGAGGCAGGTTTTAGAGTTACTGGGATTTACCCTTTAAATCGCCAAGAGGTGTTACAGCGTCTGCCAGAATATGCTAAAACAAAAGTCGATGCACAAACTGCCAAGGAATCTTTAGGCGACAGTTTCAAAAGCTATCTGGCGGAATTGCGTGAAAATGATTTAGGAACCAAAAGCCGAAGAAAATTTCAAATGCCTGTTCTTGCTGGTAAGAGTGTGTCAGTAGAGGAAGTTGAGCAATTCTACAAGAATAAAGCTGAAGCCAAGAATAAGAACCCAAAGCAGCCTATCAATCCAACGAGTTCAGTTGATCCTAAGAAACCTACGAAAAGAGGTCGTCCTCAAGGCTCGAAAAATAGAAAGAAGGTGAAAATTCAAGACAAAGAAAACAAGAACAATGAAGAAGAAAATGTGTCCGAAGAACCATTAATCTCAGAGGAAATGAAGAATATGGAATCGGAAACAAACGAAAAACAGAAAAAAGAAAACGAAAGTGACGGGAAACAATGCACCATCCAAAAAATACCAACTGAGTCAAAAACAAAGGATGCAGAAATAATATCTAGCAAGAGCACGTTTAGAAGAAATGAGTGTGATGAAATAGGAAATATAATAATCAACCAACCATTAACCTCAACACAAACGAGTAAGGGTATCGAAATAGAATCATATGTTGACGTGACTTCAGAATTTGAAGATATGGCAATGAACTTAGATATAGGCAAGGAAGTTGTTATAGAAGAGTATATAGTTATGGATGAGCCTATACAACATGAAAATGAAGAAACAGAACGTACATCTGAATGCGCTGAAAAGATGAAACCCACACCATTGGGCAACTCTTCAAAATTTGCTACTCTTCTGCCAGGAACCACAGTTGTATTTAGAGACGAAGGATGTTTGTTCCCAGGGAAAGTCATATCGTCCTCGCACCCATATTATGTAGTTGCTACCATGACCAAGTCAATAGGTGGTGGGTGGAAGTGGCCAGATAAAAAAGAGATCGCCAAAATTAAGTTTGCTGATATAGTATCAACTGTGGATTCAGACAAAATCCAAATCAAATCTCTCGGAATTTATCATTTGGAAGATGACTTGCTTTATATGGAGTGGGGTGAATAGGCAGTTTAGCATCCTAAATATGTCTAGCTTTTAAGGGATACAATAGTTTTTGATAAATATAACTAAGCTATGTTCCAAAAAGGTTGTAATAAATGATAGTAACAAATTTGTTGGTTTTGATCGTAGCCATGAGTATATAAATCTATGATTTAAAAAGATAAAACTACGACTTTATGGTTTTGTTGACTTGTCTATGACTCTACTGCATCTGACATTTGTTATAAACATAAACTAATGTTACCCTGAAGTTAAAAAACGTTGAAAAGCTAGATTTCTTGAGACATATATCATCAGTGTCAAAGTTACCCATAAAGGGGTTATAACTTTGACACACAACAAAATTGCCAGTTTTTGCTACATTTTGTGATTTTTGTAGACTTTAAATAACTCGAGATTATGAAAACCAACCTGAGAGCACAGATTAAGTAAACTCTTTTGTCTCATTCTTATCATAGTAAAAGTTAGTAAAAAAAATATTGTGCTGATCTGTCAAAGTTACCCTGATTAACTGTAATAGAAGCGAAGAAATAGAGGAAAATGTGAAAAAAAACGGGGAAAATTATTTGAAAGGGCTAACTTGAACGCGCTAATCTCAGGAACTACTGGTCCGATTTGAAAAATTCTTTCAGTGTTAGATAGCCCATTTATTGAGAAAGGCTATAGGCTATATTTTATTACGCTAAGACTAATAGGAGAATGTGGAAAAAACGGGAGAAATTATTTGAAAGGGCTTACCTCGCGAACTACTGGAGCAATTTTTATGTTATTTAGCACAGATAAGAAGTAGACCACGTGAAGGATCATAGGCTATCGATTTTAATCATTTTTTCAGTGGCTATACGTTTTATAACCCGTGCGACGCCGGGGCGGGTCGCTAGTTTTATTATAAACATAGTAAAAAAATAACTAACATCGTGGTTTAGACCCTGCATGCTATGATAGAATATTATAAGGAAAGTCATAACCAGTGATGGAGACTTAAAATCCCTCCAGATTTAAAACAAAGGTCCTTAGAGACTTAATTCCAGCAAAATGTCTGCCGCAAACCCCCTGGGCACATCGACCTGAACTGTTCTCAGAAAATGGGGTCTTTTGAAGTGATCCAATCATTTCCAAGACTTACTTTTACTAACCAAGGTCCCTTAGTTCCGTTTTATTAACACAGTTAGCCGCTTACTTTGAAAACTACGAATGATATTATAATCATCTACGTGAAAATTATGCTTTGACTCAAATGATTTATTTAACTAAGAACTATTAAAGTATACCCTGGTATAAGTTACTATGAGTATTATAACTAAAAAAAAAATTCATTATAAGCAGCACAGCCAAATGTCCTAAAAAAAGGCGAGAGTGTCGAAAACTTATGTGTCTGGCTATAACGTTTTTTGAGATACATCCTGATCACACAATGGCGAAATAATTTCTTTGTTTTAATATTCCTTTTTACTATTCGGGTACGAACTACAAATTACAAAACTCTAAAAGTCTGAATAGTAGAAACAATAATGGATAAGGAAATCCTTAGGCGTTTAGGACAATAACGTACCATCGAGGAAATTGATTGTCATTTGGTCGCTATTCGTTAGCTGTGATCGGTCGGATGGGTTTGACTCAACGCTACCAAATCACTTAAGGCTGCCTTCACATTACGTCGCCAGTGGTGCGGCAGCCGCACGGCAGCCGCGCGGCTCTCTTTTGTATGAAGTCGCGCGGCTGTATCGCGGATGCAGCGCTGCTGCCGCACTGCTTGCGACGTAATGTGAAGGCGCTCTAAGTCCGCCATCTGCCTAGGAATTAACTTTTCTGATAGTACGTGGAGCCTTAATCGCTGTTCTGAATAGCTTGCTTAGAGGATGTTGATTCAGCTCTCACGGTAGGGACTAGGGAGATTAACATCGTCACCTAGTGTTAATAACGTAATAGTGTTCTGGGAACGGCAGCTGCATGTCCCGCGCCATTAGCAGATTGTTTCTCGTACCTTATCTGCCCAGCGTTCGGGGAATCCGTTATCGCCTTATCACATTTCCCAATACGATTCGGTCACGTTGTTTCGATTTTTGAGTATCGATTCTGATTTCGAGTATCTTATCGGTCGTTTTCAGGGTAACTGGAAATTCTAGGTAAGGGTTTTAACCCTCTAGCAGGCCATACACGCAAGGGTATACCTCAACAGGTCAACTGTTCAGATAGACCGGAGCGTGTATGTTACAGAACTGTACCGGTTTTACCTCAACTTTGCCTGATATGCGCAACTGCACAGGAAAATCTGTCAGTTACACGATCTTATGTGATTATGGCCTGCTTAAGGGAGTAAAAAATGTATGAGGAAACTGAGCTATGAACACTCAAAGTGCTAGTGTAGGTGACAGTGTGAACGTTCAGAACTATCGCCAATATACGAAGACTGTGAATATAGTATTTAAATTTGTTGTATCACATAACTAGGTGTAAGTCAACTGAAAATTGGTGTTACGGCAAACGAGTGGTCCATTTTTGACTGCTACTGCTATGCCAAAATATCTTAAAGAAAATTTCCTTTATAAAATGTTTAAATTTGGATCATTTGTTGCTGTAATAAAAACAAGATATATGCGCACATCTCAGTATTAACCTATGGCAATTTTTGTGTGTCTACGCTTGGATCTTATTCTATTTCGAATTTGCATTCATTGACATAACATCTAGCAAATAATTTTCCTAAAATCTATTTTACTTTCCACATTGATTGACAAAATAAGGTAAATATAAATCCAACTTAGCACTCACAATAATTCTCTTACATTACACACTTTTTGTTCTCATGATTTATTCACATTCAAGCATAGACACACTTACATTGCACAAATCTTAATTATATTACATTATAGCTTGACTGTAACCAGTATAAAATTAATTGTAGGCTTACATTAGTGTAAAATATAAGTCGCTTCCAGAGTATATACATACATGTTAATTAACTGGTGCCTAAATCCCCCATATTATTAAAAATATTTACTATAGTCTTCACTATAGTGCGCGCGGAACTAGTTGGCCGCGCCTTAGGTAGGGACAGGGGTGAGGGGGCGGGTTGCTTGCTGCTCGCAACGCACATGAGATTAGAAAGTGACGACCAATCTCGCGATATCGTGAACAATAATATTATTTAATTATTGAAAAGAATAAATTAAAGACTATTGATCAGTTTTATATTCTAAACTATTGATATCGGCTTTCCGTTTTTTAAAAAACGTATGCACTTTAAATATTATTTCCTTAGATTGTCTTTTTATCGGCGGACTCATCTTGCTATTTGCAATCTCTTGTGTTTTTTTGTTTTAACTAGCCAGAACTGTCAAAATCAAGCGCCCCCGCCTCTCCGTCCCACCGCTCACATACCTAAGGCGCGGCCAACTAAGTAGTTCCGCGCGGACTATAACGGGCTTTTGCTAAGCCATGTAGCTATCTTTGTCTGTCAAATGTCTTTTCTAATGTATCAGACTGAGACAGCAACATGGAGTAGTAAACGTGGAGTAAAAGTTTTTATTAGTAAAGGGGTATTTATTAGCAATATACTTACCAGTTTTCTAAGATCTCAGCTAAATTCTGAGTGTTGTATAGAAATTTCTCCTTTTTGGTTGTGTATCCTAAGTGATATCATGAAAATAGTGAATTAAAAATAGTATTGATCTATTACGGCAGCTAATATAATTCCTGCTTACTATCATATATTGTTTGATTACTTGTTATGTTTAATTTTAAAGTAGTCCTTTATTTTCATTTCGTAGTAGTAAAGATGTGAAATATTTTCGTAAATGTTAGTTATGTACTTACTCAAAGAGTTATTTGTTAGGAACGTATTGTAAGTATTGTATTTTTTAGTTTTAATTATTTTTAACAGCGAGGGTGTGAATGTCTGCCTACTCGAATGTTTTGTGAGCGACCACATTCTATGTTTTAATTTTCTATTTTCATGTTTCCCTCTATTGTGCCAAAAGGCAACGAAAACATGACAATCTATTTAATTATTTCGGTTTAATTCTATTTATTTTATTTATGTCTCAAATTGTTTATACTCAAAACGTGGTTAAGTATTTTGTTGTTCTGTCCATTTTAGCGTAGAAGTATATTTAAGTTAGTAGGAGCGTCCGAATTATATCAGCGAGAGGGTATCGAGGACTGTGATATGAGAAGGCGGTTTAGCTAGGAGCGAGGAGGTATCGACTAATTTCTTGTAACAAACGTTCAACAATAGTATTTACTAGTAGGAGTTGGTGCGAGCGCGATTTTTTGTGATGAATATTTTGTAATGTTGTTAAAATTGAAATTCCTACTCAAGCTCCACTCCAAAACTTCACGAAGAGTTTGAAAAGTTTCTATTAACATACTTAATATAGTACTTGTAACATTAGTCATTACTCATGAATCGCAAAAATCTGTGCTTTACTTTTCTGTATTTTACCTGTTTGTTTAACGTTGTATATAATTAAAGTATTTTCCAGCTGTTTTCAGAATAGGCAACGTTTTCTACTTGTTATGTAATTAGTAATTACAATAATATTGTTACATTCCACAAATGTCTCTGATAGTGGTTAAGTTGGTATAATTAAAAAATTCATATTAATGAGAAATAAATGACTCGATAATTAATTGCAGTTTTTTCATGACATCAAAAAAAGCGAAGTGATGTGATGCCGTGCCTAAACTTTTATGATGCGTGTTTAAAATTAAACTTTATTTACTAGAAAGAAAGAAAGAAAGAAAACGTTTATTTGTGCAAGAAAACATACATCTAAGCTTAGTTACAATAAATACATCTTAAAATGTTTTCGAGCACAAGCCGACGCAGCTCAGCATATGCTGACTGCAAGCAATCAGCGCTGATCTTCCGCTGGGCCGACAGGTGACGTCACGGACATCAATCCGGGTTCACAGATACAAGTTTAAAACTTATGAGTTATGACACAACAATATAGAAAACAGCAAGTCACAAAAGTATATTTTTAAGTTGAAAAGAGTAATTAGACACAAATATCAGAAATGTACCTAAAAATATACCTATCCTCAATAATATTGTATTGTTTCATTTTATAATTAAGATTTAAAACCAGTGTAAATAAAAAGTATAGTTAAAACAAAAAAAAATGGGAAAAACGACATCTAAATCAATAAATTTCATCGAATCTAAAATAATAATAATAAAATTAAAACTAAAACAAGAATTTCATTGAGTAACGTAACTTCAGAATTTTATTGTATAACGTAGTAGGTAAAAATAAATAAATAAGGTTAAAAAAATAAATAAATAAAAAATATAAAATTGGTGTAATATCATATTATGTATAATAAACATGCAACTTTAAACTGTACTAATAAATATTGTGAAAAGGTGAACAATTTAATAAATAGGTATAAATAAATTAAAAGAAACACATTCTTATTATATTGCACTAGTGTCTATTTTCAAGGAAGCTTCAGCCATTTGGTGATCAAGAATAAATCTCCTGAGTTTCTTTTTAAGAGTATATAAACTCTGCCAGTTCCTTATTGGGGGTGGAATATTATTCCAACACTTGGTCGCGGCATAGCGGAAGCTGCCTTTGAAGGCGGCTGTTCTGTGTCGCTCAAAAGTTAACTGAGGCACACATAGTCTTGACACATGTTGTCGCGTTTTCCATGTAAGTTTCTCAAAAAGATAACTTGGCTCCTTATATTTCATAACGCCAAAAAGAAAACACGCCAAGTGAAGCTTGCGTCTATGTCGCATTTTTAAAATAAAGTTTTCATTGAGGTAAGGAGTCACGTGAGCCCTTTTGGGAACATCAAAGCAAAACCTCGCGCAAGCATTTTGCACACGTTGCACTAGTTTCTCAGTTTTAGCCAACAATCGCGGACCGAAGACTGCATCCATATAATTAAATTTAGACAGAATAATCGATTCTACCAACTGGACGCGTAATGGCACACAAAGATAAGGCCTCATCTTGTACAAAATTTTAAGTCTATAAAAACAGTCACGTACACAATTTCCTACATGACTTTCAAATCTCAACCCACAGTCCATGTGAAGACCGAGATTTTTGGCCTCGTACACTCTTTCAATTGGCACTCCCATGAGCTCAACATCCGTCTTCATTAAAATATTAGACAATTGGAATGTGCTACCGAAAATTAAGTACTTTGTTTTGATTGGGTTCAGTACAAGACAGTTTTTGGATGACCATTCTGCGATTCTAGACAGATCTTGATTAAGCTTGACGATAGTATCATTTATTTCATTAGGCTTACACGAGATATATATTTGTATATTGTCAGCGTATATATGAAATTTACAATATTTAATAATATTTACTATATCTGCTAGGTATAAAATAAATAGAACTGGTCCTAATATAGAACCTTGTGGCACTCCTTTGTCAATAGTAATGAAATCTGAAAGCACCCCTGTACCATCATCTCTAGTAATTTTGATGCATTGACAGCGATCACTCAAATAACTCCTAAACCATTTTACAGCATCTGCTTCGAATCCATAATAACTTAATTTGGATAGAAGAATATCAAAATTTAAACAATCAAATGCGCGTGAAAAATCTAAAAGAACCAGAATGGTGCACATACCCTGATCTTGAGCGCTAAGGATGTTATCTGTAACATCCAGTAGCGCACTAACAGTACCTCGTATTTGCCTCTAAGTATTTAGTAAGTTGTATGCATATCGCCTTCTTTAAAACTTTAGATAAGCAATGCAAAATGCTAACGGGTCTCAAATCTTTAAGCTCCCTGGGGTTATTAATTTTTGGTATTGGACACACCATTGCATGTTTCCATACATCTGGAAAAGTCGTAGTTGCTATAGAGCTATTAATAATTGCAAGTATAGTATCTAATGTATATGGTAGCGTCATAAAGATCATATCTAATGTAATTGAATCATATCCTTCTGCATTTGATTTTAACTGTTTCAATATAGTAATTACATTCTCTAAGTTAATATTATTATTACTAAACACAGCATCGGTATATTTATGGGTTTCAAAATATGTTATGTAGGAGTGTGAATTCTGTGAAGTACCAGGAACATTAATGAAGTGTTTATTTATAACGTCGGGGTCATTAAAAAAAAGATGGCAACTCTCCAAAGGTTTCAGGTAGCAAATTATTTTTTAGATTCTTCCAGAGAGTTTTAGGATCATGCAATTCGTCATTAATATTAAATTTAAAATAAGCCCTTTTTTCTTGCACTAAGGCCTTAGAGACAGCGCTTTTTAAACTTCGATAATATTGTTTTTTTCCTTCACTTCTAGATTTATGATATTCCAAAGCCGCTTGATCTCGTAACCTCATCATGTCCTTAATAGTATCAGTGATCCATGGATAGGAATGATCTTTAATTACCACCGTCTTTACCGGTGCGTAAGTATTAAAGAGCCAAAGCGTACAGTAATTAAAATCTCCTAACATTACATTCACATCAGATTGCTGAGCAATGAGATCCCACCGTATATGTTGCAAGTCATTATTAAAGTTATCAACAAAAATATTTTTATAGGTCTGTAAGAAATGAGGCGTGGTGTGACCTTAGCTCTCTTGATATGAAATTCACATACCACCAATCGATGACCGTATAGTGTTCCCACAGCATCCACAGTTACTTTTTTCGCAGTGAGGTCAGAACACATCAGATCAATCAAGGTTTGACTGCCATTCGTAAAATGAGTAGGCTCCGATACTAATTGATCCAAATTAAAACAAGATAGAAATGACTTTAACTGTTTACATTTTTGATGATCAGTATAGTTAACGTTAAATACACAATAAACTTCATTATAAGGCGGTAAATAAAAAGTCACGAGTTTGAAAATATAAAAATGTATTTTCTTTTTATTATCATTAACAAATTCTCATTAAATAGGTATTGTAAGTACCAGGCACTGTATTCATTATCCATATCACACATTTAGGTTCAATACAAAGTTTCATGGCATCGTAAAATATTCATCAGAATAAAGTACTCGAAAACATTAATGTAAGTGGCACGATTAAATAACATTGAATATTGCATAAAATAATTAAGTGTATATGCTTTGAGTAGACAAAAAAAGGTCATTTGCAGACATAGTGTAAAGAACATACTGGCCTCACTATTTTGATTTATTGATAGATAAAGTGATTACTCTTAAGACATATTTTAAAATTAGAAATTGGTTCTTTTGGACCAGGTCAAAAATTAAAATACAATTTACTGTTTCACAAACAGTCAGGCCATTCCGAATTGTACACTCTAAAGACATTTTTTTAAATATTTAAATTGAATCTAAACATCATCGATTTGACCAATATTAATAAATAATAATAATTAAGTACGAAACGATTTAAAATACCATATTTCTAATTTAGGCGAAGATTTTAATTCAACTTTGTAGCAAGAACAATAAATAAAGAAATAGTAAAAACTATTATAATAAATGAAAAGCTGCCGAAAGGAGGCAACAAATACTCATACACCAAAAAAGTTAAATTTATAAGAAAAATAAATTAAGAAACATATTTTTATTTTCGGTCAGATCCAGCCTATAGTATTGAGACTCTTAAAATGAAATAAATCGTTGATTAAATAAATTAAATAATATTAAATTTAACAATAAAACAGTAGCAAAAGCCTCGGATAAGTACTTAACGAAATTAAGAAATTGTATCTGCTTATATTAAGTACTTGAATATGATAGCACCTTATTTAGACTAATTTGTGTTAGATTGTATTCAGATATCAGTTTAGATCCATGATGAGAATTCTAATATTCGAACAAATTAACATATCACACAAAATAATTTATCACTTACAGTAACTATCTTAAATTTAGCTCTTGCGATTAGGTAACACGTTTTTACGAAAACTATGACCTCTCCTACTTGGTATTATAATGTTATGGAATTGCAAGAACTAATGTTCGTATTCTAAAATTTAAACTAATGTGATTAAGATCGACTCGTGTGTCAAACACAAAAACGCAGATCCAATATTAAAATAAATATAACATGCAAGTACACAAATAATTGTACACAATTAAATTATTTCGAGATTAAAAATTACGCACTTCATTTTACAGGACCATCGTGAAGTTGGTGCATTTCGCGCGCAATATATCAAAATACGTTGCAAACTTCAGAGAGATCCAGTAAAATGAAGTGATTTTGAACACTTTCATTTCTATAGATCACATTTACATAAGTAACTATGTTTGCCTCTTCGTAGTTTGAGGAATATTTTTCGTCTCTCGGACATGCAGGAACAATACGGACGTATATTTTAGCTTCAGTCTGTTTCTATGTTGTACTTTTTATTGTAGGCCTGAAAAAAACAGATTTCGTTCATTAGTCTACACTGAATCTTTTAAGCTGAGAAAGTATAGAAAAGGCCAATTAGAATCGTAAATCGCGGCAAAACCATTCGTAGCGTCCGGACTGCAGTTTTGACACGCGTTATGTTTCGCGACCTTATTATCTTTATAGACGTTATTATTATCTTTTAGTCGCGGTCGGTAACTTTGACAGCAAAGTTATAAAACAAGAATGTTTGGGATTTGACATAACACCTAGCTAAGTGATATGATGTATGTGCCTTAGCGGGCCCCTAAGCGAGCAATTTTATTGCGCAATATCACGTATTGCGTAATATTATTGCCCGTCTAGGGTTGATATTGAACATCGCGCGCCATCAATCTAATTGTCAAATAAACTGTTAAATAAAATTGAAGCGTGATATAGCACAATACAATTGATCTTCGGCCGGCTTATGTAAAAGCACTTCGTAGTCAACACATTTTTAACACATTTCGACTTTCGTTTTAAGACTACTTTTATAACATGTTTATACCTGATGCGCAGTCCTTGCGAGCGCGTCGGCGGTGGCGCGGCCGGTCTGCTCGAGCATGGCGCGCAGGTGGCCATCCGCGCGCTGCAGCAGCACGTGAGGGTGGTCGAACTCCACCATCTGACCCGCGTCCATCACCAGGACCTGAAAATGACGATGATGACATGATGATGATTTTAACACACTTTTATTAGCTTGTGCTGCATGTATGTAACGGAATCTTTGAGCACGATTTTTACCCATTTCCGGTAGCCTATATTGATAGAAAAAACACATGGTGGTTGGTGGATTTTGGTTTTTTTTTAAACTATTATTTTTGATAATTTTCTCCATCGAGATACCATACTATAGGACATAACTCTAACACTAGGCCGCTCAAATATAGTTACTATAGTTACAAGATTGCATGACAGACCTGAATATTACAACCAAAAAGTACGCCTGTGTATTTCGTAGAGCCAATTTTTGCCTAATATTGAGCGACATAGAAACTTCAAGGTATGGTCACATATTAGCCAATTGCGAACAGAGAAATATATTTGAATTTATTGTATATAGCCACTGACCTCCATTATACAAGTACGCTGGACTGATTACCCTTTGAAATGACAGCTATTTTTTGTGCCTATTTGAAGCGGAATCAGCGCCCCCAATGCGGGAGAAGAGAACTAAATCTGACGTAAAAATGACTTTTCAAAGTCGCCATATTAGCGCTGATAGCAGTAGTGGGAGTACTTGGAACCAATACTAGTTTCTACAACCAATAGCGATTAAGCGGCCATTTGCAAGTTACGTCAGATTTAGTTCTCTTCCCCCGCATTGGGGGCGCTGATTCCGCTTCAAATAGGCACAAAAAAAGTAAGGTATCTTATGTCCAGCGTACTTGTATAATGGAGGTCGGTGTATATAGCCCAATCAAGGAGTATGTAGAAACATTTTGCAGCTCGTTTCTCTAGAGACTCACCTTATCAGAATCCATGACGGTGTGCAATCGGTGAGCTATCGTGAGTACCGTGCACTCGGCGAACTTCGTTCTGATGGTCGCTTGAATTAGCGCGTCCGTCCTGCAAAATTAATTTAAAAAAATAGTTATTATTATCTTCGGATTAAACTATGTAATATAGTATCTTAAACGTTAAATTTGAAATGAACTCTTGAGTAATATAATATTACTAATCGAGAAAAGTTTTTACACAGTCAAAGAATATTTAAATGAAAAAGTTTGATAACTAATAATAATAATTTTCCATCATAATGAATAAAGTATTGTCCTTTAATGTTCACTTCCAATAATAATGTATATTTGTGTGTTAATATCAATGTTAAATATTTGTTTATAATTATATTTAAACTATAGTTTGTGCGTTCTAAGATGATATGGGTGACAGTTTTCATATTCCTTGCTACGGATTTTTTTTACAAGAAAACAAAAAAATCTAAATGTAATAAATTATATTCCATCTACAAAAACAAATGTTTCCTATAATTGCAAATGAATTAAAATGAAAAGTTGCTAAATGCTAACTTATTAATATAAAATTATAAATATTAACTGTGAAATAGGAGCATAAAATTATTGTTAAGAAAACATTTGCAAAATGTCAGATGCATGAAACGGAACTTATGTCAATAGAGATTGACTCTGTTGAATCGAAATCAAATCGATAAAATGGGCGGCCATCTTAAATCGTCGGTGCCACTATGAAACGTCAGTACGAAATCGATAATTTCGATTGCAATTCCTTTAAGAAGTGATTCGATATTTTTAAATAATCGATTAATTTTTGTTAGGTAACTTCCCTACTATTGTCAATTATTATGTGTCACGCATATCTTCTTAAAACGCACAAGGTATAGCTGTCCCGGCAAACGTTGCTTTGCCATAATATAAAGTATTTCGCCCATATTATTTTATTGAAGTGACTAAATAAGTATGTCGCCATGGCAACGTCGATCGCTATCTCGTCGCACAAACAATGGTCGCCGTCAGTCTCAGGTTGTAATAATTTAGTATTTACTATTATTTATTCAACAAATGCACTTATCAATATATAAAGTACCCAGTAGCCGATTCTCAGACTTACTGAATATGCATATAAAATTTGGTAAAAATCAGTAAAGCCGTTTCGGAGGAGTTCGCGGACTAACATTGTGACACGAGAATTTTATATATAAGATATTTTAGCTGTTACTTAGAGTTTAGAGGATCCTATATTTTATTGTAATATTTGCATGCCATTAAAACGGCAAAACATGTACTGTTTTACGTAAAATTGTAACATCTTTTTATCATGTTTTTGTGCAAATAAAGATATTGAATTGAATTGAATACATGTATTAATTTTACTATTGTTGCTTTTAATACCATTCTGTTAGTACTGGTAATTTTATTACTCGTAAATAAAAAAAAATATGGAAAAGTAATAATTATTTTTAAACAAAAAATTGAAACCGACTTCCACACTAAAAACTACGGTGAATAAACTGAAAAGTGTTAAATAATTCTAATTCTATATTAGTGGCTTTTTTAGGATTGGCCTAAGCCTCAACTATGTCTGTACTCAATCTTCATACTTTTGAAGTCGGTACCAGCCAGAGCCAGCTAACTTCTATGTCAAAAACCGACTTCAAAAGTATGAAGATTGAGTACAGACATAGTTAAGGCTTAGGCCAATCCTAAAAAAGCCACTAATATAGAATTAGAATTATTTAACACTTTTCAGTTTATTCACCGTAGTTTTTAGTGTGGAAGTCGGTTTCAATTTTTTGTTTAAAAATAATTATTTTTCTCTTTTTAGTTATGTATAATGTATAATATTTTGTCCATTATGCATATCATACGCAGTCAGTTGTATATCATAATTTTATCTAATTTGTGTATAACTACTACAAAAGTTAACTATGTACCTAAGTGGATTTCAAAGAGTTACAAATCTAGATCTTTTAAAAAGAAAGACTACGGTTTTCCATATATTTTACGGTTATATTATTGTAATGATAACTTGCAGTAATCATCAAATAGTAATAGAAGTACCAATAATAGGCTCATAATATGATGGTGCGTGGCATAATGATTATGGTGATGATGATGATGATTGATGAAATTGATGTATTGGCATTTGCTTTAAGTTGTTTAAATAACTCCGAAATCCCCGAACATCTATCTATAAGGAGTCAAGAGTTCTGTACAGCACCTTCGGAACCAGGGTATACATTGGTGCAAAATCTTACTATTTGGTAGCATATACTTGAAATCCTTCAGAAAAAGTTAAAATCACTATATGTTTCCATATAAATTTTAAGGAGTTCCCTCGATTACTCATGGATTCATCATCAGATCACCACTTTTGTGAACGTGGTACCAAATTCAAACTATATCCTTTACAACAGCAAAAGAATTTTGGAAATCGGTCCACAACCGACGGAGTTATCCGCGAACAAACATAAAAAAAAGAACATATATACGGTCGAATTGAGAAACCTCCTCCTTTTTGGAAGTCGTTTAAAAAAGCGATTTGGATACTAAAACAGTAAAACTCAATGAAAGTTGAAATTTTAACCGACTTATATATATATATATATATATATATATATATATATATATATATATATATATATATATATATATATATGGTATAATAATTATTGTAGAATTGACGGTAGAAAAATACTTTGTTTTTTGTCACTTTTTTTTTAACTGCGATTTTCGCTTCAACACAATTTAAATATTGTAATAAGTCAGATTATATCTTCTAAATTCATTTTTTCGAGTTTCTTTTGGAAATTCCATATCGTTCCCTACGAGACGAAACATTGGCGACCGTGACAGGACAGTACAATCCCCAAAATTGTACATCCGGAATTTGGACTTCGCGTGAGAACAAAGGACTTGTACCAGCGAACACAAGGCTCCACATCGGCTACGTGTCATCGCACAGCATCGTCTTCGTTGTTCCTGCGACGGGAACTTCAGGCCGTGGAGTAATTCAGGAAGACGGGACACATTGGACCTCGCCGGGCAGTGACGCAGCAAAAGCATCACCTCGCAGCATTAATCCCAAGATAAGTGCCCTGCTATTTCCTCTTTACTTCCTAAACAGCATCCTTATACCAAATTATCCATATATTCCCCAAAATCAATTCAAATAGCTTTCACCTTGTGACTACGTGTCGGTTCGTGTAAAACCTCAGAAATTACAAATTATAAGTCCTAGATACTAAAATCTTTGATTTAAATACGATAACATTCTATTATTAACAGTTTCTTAAAATTATCTTTTAAAATTATTACGATTTTCGTAAATTTTGTACATAATAACTCTCATTACGTGTCAATACAATAGTCGGTGACTCGGTGCAAATTTATTATAAAACAAGACACATTTGATTTACTTTTAGCCTTGTATTGGTCAAATATTAAAACAAATTTGCCGACTATTCCAGGGTCGCTGTCCAGGATACGCTTGGTGTTGGTGCCGTTCTTCAGTACGAGAGATCAGCTATTGTGCGCCGCTGGCTTCCTATCTATCACCAATTGAGGAGCGTATCAGATAAGAGATTTTTATTATTTTGTAAAATCTCTTTTTTGTTTCGACAAGTTTTAAATATCTCTTATATACAAATTTACTAGACCAAGTATATAATTAAAATGACAGAATTTGAAGACTCTTCCTTAAGGGACTTAACTTTAAAAAGAAGTTCCATTAAGGGTCAAATTACTAAATTTAAAAATTATTTAAATAATATAACAGGGCAACCTACCTTAAGTAGCATTGAATTAGCCGAACTGTCACTAAAGATAGGCCGTTTCGAAGTTCTCTCTGCTAAATATGATGAGTTGCAAACTCAGATTGAATTAATCAATTCCGAAAATTTAGAGACTGAGCTGGATGAAAGAGAGCGTATTGAACAAGATTTCATATTTTGTACTGCAATAGCTAAAAATATGATCGAACAACAAAACGAATTAAAAACTTTTGAACAAGACAAGAAACGTCGTGAATCTTTATTTCATGAAGCTCAGTGCAGTGTCGACAACACTGAATACAACATTGCCTTACCTCAAATACAAATTGCTAAGTTTGATGGATCGTATTTTCGCTGGCTCGAGTTTCGCGACACATTCACTAACCTAATTCATAATAACAAGCGCTTATCTTTGATACAAAAATTTCATTATTTACTTTCATACCTAGAAGGTGATGCGGCTCGTGTCATATCTAATATTGAGGTTTCATCATCAAATTACAATAACGCCTTTCAATTACTTTATGATCGTTACAACAATAAAAAATTGATCACAAACCATCATTTGAAATCCTTATTTAATATTGAAAAAATTACTCGTGAATCGGACACTTCATTGCGTTATCTAGTTGACCACGTGACTAAAAACCTACGCGCCTTAGCCAGTCTAGGGCAATGTACAGAACACTGGGATACTTTGATAATTTTTTTGGTATCACATAATGATTTCTTAAGTTTTCGCGAGTATCACTCATGATATTATAAGTTTAAACACTTACGGATTTTGTCGCGGAGCACTTTTATTAATCCCGACGTTTCGGCTACTTTACAGTGGCCGTGGTCACGGGCGGACTGAGGTGACAGGTGTCCAATTTCTTGAAGTTATCCAACTACCCGACGACTCATCAATATTTGTTTGCGTTCCGATCTACGCAGAACGAACTCACAGTGTCTTGAAGCCGAGGTATCATAGATTTGTGCTTTAGTTTGTTTATCACTGGATCCCAACTAGATGGCAGCACCCAACCATCTTCGCGGTTGAAATTAGGGTGTTTTTTAATTTCTATGGCCTCGCGTATCATTCTTGGGCGGTATCGTGCTTCTTTTGCCAGTACTTGTGGCTTATCAAATCTTATGTAATGGCGAGGTTGATCCAGTGTGTGTTCACAAATTGCGGACTTGTTGTTCCTTCGGTGTTTGACATCTGCAATGTGTTCCTTGATACGGGTTTTGATGGCCCTTTTGGTTTGCCCTATATAAGAGAGGCCACAATCACAGTCGAGTTTGTAGATTCCTGCATCTTGAAGGGGTAAGTTGCATTTCACTGATGGTAAACATTGGCTGATCTTTTTGGGCGGCTTAAAGTATGTTTTTATTGAAGCTTTCCTTAGAATGTAGCTCACTTTATCAGTGACTCCCTTTATAAATGGTAACACTGCAGGTAATCTTTCCACTGTTGCCGGCTTCACTCGGTTGCTGCTCTGTTTGCGTGGTACCCGAAGCTTATTGTCGCGTAAAACTTGTGCAACATGATGAAGTTCGGTGTCCACATGCTGTTCATCGCAGATTCCTCGTGCTCTTTGAAATAACGATTTTCCAACAGTACTTAACTGTGCTGGGTGATGATGGGAATCACCATTTAAATATCTGTTTGTGTGTGTAGGTTTGCGATACACCGTATGACCTAATGTGCCATCAGGACTCCTTATTACTAATACGTCCAAGAAAGCTAAGGAATTATCTCTCTCCAACTCCATTGTGAACTGTATTTTGGAGTTGAGGCTGTTCAGGTGCTCAAGGAATATGGATACTTTGTCTGATGGTAATATTGTGAAAGTATCATCTACATACCGCTTGTAGAAGGTGGGTTGTACAGGTGAGGACTCAAGGGCTAACTTCTCGAAGTCTTCCATAAAAATATCAGCCACAACAGGTGAAACAGGTGAGCCCATCGCAACACCATCTACTTGCCTGTAAAAGTCATAATTCCACAACATATAGCCAGATGTAAGGCAGTGTTCTAACAAGTCCGCATATTCAACCGGTAAGTCATTCTCTCTCAGCCTTCTTGTAACAATTTCGATACACTGTTGTATTGGTAGGCACGTGAACAGGGACTGTATATCGAAACTGACCAGTTGTTCATTGTCTCTGAGGCGTAGATGTTTAATCTCATCGACAAAGTGGTAAGAATCCTTTACATGGGCCATTGGTCTGTCCGCTTTTTTGGTATCGTCTAAGCTCGAGGCGCAAACACTTATGAAGTGGGAAGAACAGCGCAATAATTTAGGTGGCATTCCAAGTTTAGAAGAATTTAATAAATTTTTAATTGATCGTGCATACATTTTAGAATCGATGCGTAATAATGTTAGGTCTGATTATAACTCCCTAAAATTAAATAGTTCAATGTCAAGCAACAATAATAAACAGCGGTTTTTTAGCCACAATGTCAGACCAAATAATAATAATATTTCTAAGTCCTTCGTTGCTGCTACAAATAAAAACAGCAGTCAACAATATAAGTGCATTATTTGCGACGGCAACCATAGAATTTATGACTGTCCTATATTTAAATCCAAATCTATAAGGGATAAGTTGAATGATATATCTAAGTATAAACTATGTAATAATTGTTTGAGACAAGGTCACCCTGTAAGCGAATGTCGAATGGGGCCTTGTAAAATTTGCCAAAAACGACATAATACATTACTGCATTCAGTTGATCAATCTAAAGTCAACGATGCTCAAGGTAATGATTCGTGTATTATTTCAAATATTTCTAGCAAGGAAAACTATAGTCAAGTTTTATTATCAACTGCCCAAATTTATGTTTTCAATTCAGCTAACGAACCAATAATGGTCCGCACTTTATTAGATTCAGGCAGTCAAACATCCTTTATCACAAAGGCTATGCTTGAAAGGTTGTCAATTAAAACAAATCCTGTTTCTATGAAGGTCATAGGTATAGGTCATAACTCCGATAATAATATTAATGAGGGCTGTGTGGTACAAATGCGATCACTTTATAATTGTTTTACAACTAAAATAAATTGTTTAGTTCTAGACACAATTACTGGGGTTCTACCAAAGGCTCCAATAGATATAAAATTATTAAATATACCTAGTCATTTACAATTGGCTGATCCAGATTTTAATCGCCCAGCTCCTATAGATATACTTATAGGAGCCGATGTTTTTTGGGATCTCTTAATAAATGAACAAATATCATTAGGTGAAAATAAACCTAAATTACAAAATTCGGTTCTAGGGTGGCTAGTAGGTGGTTCAATAAATAATAATGTAAAATTCTCTAACAGTAATATTGTTAATAACGAAGTAGAAATAATTGATACTGATTTAAACCAGCAGCTCACAAAATTTTGGCAGTTAGAGGAAGTGCCACAGAAAACGATTTTAAGTGCAACAGAGGTAGCATGTGAAGATCATTTCAATGCCAATACAATACGATTATCGTCAGGTAGATTTAGAGTTAGACTTCCTCTTCGTGATTCATCTAATTGTTTAGGAGATTCATTCGAGCTTGCTAAAAGGCGTTTTTTGAATCTAGAGAAACGTTTTAGAAGAAATCCTTTACTAAAGAAGCAATATACTGCATTTATAAAGGAATATGAAAATTTAGGCCATCTATCTGAATCACCTGTCAATAAACCAAACCCATCTTACTTTTTATGTCATCATGCAGTATTTAAAATCACCAGCGAATCAACTAAACTTCGTGTGGTTTTTGATGGCTCTGCATCCTCCTCTTCTGGCTTTTCTCTTAATGACTTACTGATGGTCGGACCAAATATGCAGGATTCTCTTTTCTTTATTTTGATTCGAGCTCGTCTGTATAAATATCTTATTTGCGGTGATATAGAGAAATTTTATCGCCAATTTGATTTACATCCTAAAGACCGAAATCTACAGCTCATTTTATGGAGAGAGGATGAGTCATTGCCTATTAAAACGCTGCAATTAAACACACTCACCTACGGTACCGCATGTGCCAGTTACCTAAGCACTAGGTGTCTATGGCAGATAGGAGAAGAGTGCGAGGACATTCTTATTAAAGATATAATACAGAGAGACTTTTATGTCGACGATTTAATAACCGGCACTAATAATGTTGATGAATTGCAATTTATTAAAGATTCTGTATCTCGAGAATTAAACAAGGCTGGTTTAAATTTGCGTAAGTACAAAACTAATTTAATTTCTATGTTTAATTCTTCTAAAATTAATATACAAGACAGTTTAACTATAAGTGAAGCAGCTAGTACGCTTGGCTTGGGTTGGAATCCTAACAGTGATACATTAAATTTTCCAATTAATAAACCTTTAATTAGATCCATAATTACAAAAAGAAGCATAATGTCTGATGCTTTCAAAATTTTTGATCCGCTTGGACTACTAAGTCCTTATATAATGTTACCTAAATTAATGTTACAGAAATTATGGCAAATTAAGTTACATTGGGATGAACCAGCCCCAAAAAATATTCATGATGCGTGGGAAGAGTTCTCAGCGGACCTCTCATTATTATCAAGTTTTCAAATTCCTAGATGTATATTAAGCGACTCACATAATATTATAGAAATTCATTGTTTTTGTGATGCTTCATTGGCAGGATACGGTGCTTGTTTATACATAAGAACGGTATCGTTACATAGTGAGGATGTCCAAATAAATCTTTTATGTTCTAAATCCCAGGTGGCGCCACTAAAGCCCACTTCAGTGCCTCGTTTAGAGCTTTGCGCTGCTTTGCTAGCCAGTCGACTTACTGAGAGTGTAGTAAGGTCAATAAGATTCACTGTAAATTCTATAACTCATTGGTCTGATTCTACTGTCGTGTTAGGATGGTTAAAGAGTGATGCATCAAAATTAAAAACCTTTGTAGCTAATAGAGCAGTCGAAATTCAAGATAAAACTAATAATTCCCTCTGGCGTTATGTACCTACAAATCAAAATCCCGCGGATATGATTTCGCAAGGCTCTAGATTTAGGGAGTTACAGAATTCAAAATTGTGGTGGAATGGACCTTCATTTTTACTAAAGGATAAGAGCGAGTGGCCCACTTTAAATCCACATAATAACGTCGTAGAATTGCCTGAATTAAAATGTAGTACGACTGCAATCGTACTTGAAACTATTATTCATTTTGAACGTTTTTCTAATTTTAATAGATTACAACGAGCTTTCGCTTACGTAAAACGTTTTATATTCAATATAAATGTTCGAAATATCTCTCAGAGGCGTCTTGGACCACTAACAGCAGACGAAATATCAGTATCCTTTAAATCACTATGTTTAATTGCTCAAATGCAAAGCTTTCCTATAGAATACAAATTATTGCAAGGCAAAAAATCACTAAGCTCTAAATCAAAATTATTAAATTTATCCCCTTTTATCGATAATGACGGCTTGATACGTGTTGGAGGACGTCTAAAATCCTCTAACTACACATATGATAAAATTCATCCGATTTTATTAGATTCTTCTCACCAAATTTCTAAATTATGGTTTAAGTATGAACATATACGTAATATGCACGCCGGTCCTCAGCTATTACTAGCAACAATAAGACAAACAATTTGGCCTATAAAAGGTAGACATCTTGCCCGCACCACCGTAAATAATTGTGTTCGATGCAAACGGGTTCAAGGTCATACTATATTTCCGAAAATGGGAGAGCTACCTACTCAGCGCATTACGCCTGATTTCCCGTTCAATTCTGTAGGTATTGACATGGCCGGTCCATTTTATATAGTTAATCGAAAGGGGCGCGGCGCAAAATTGTTAAAATGTTACCTATGTTTGTTTGTTTGTCTTCGTTACAAATGTCTGCATTTGGAGGCTGTGAGTGATCTTACTAAAGAAGCTTTTATTATGACATTGGAAAGATTTGTGTCGCGACGCGGAAGGCCGGCTGAAATATTTTCGGATAATGGGCGCAATTTTGTAGGAGCGTCGAAGCAATTAAATACGTATATAGAAAATTTTAGCAACGCACTATCTGATTTTACAGCTCAAGCCAATATTAAATTCATTTTTACGCCGTCGTACGCTCCTCATTTCGGTGGTATTTGGGAGGCTGGTGTTAAGTCAGCCAAGCACCATATCAGGCGCGTCATGGGCAACTCCCATTTAACCTTCGAAGAAATTACTACATTATTCGCACAGGTGGAGGCTATATTGAATAGTCGTCCGTTGTGCCCATTATCTTCATCTCCCGATGATTTCCTTTTCCTTTCCCCAGGGCACTTCCTTATCGGGAGACCACTAAATGCGCTATCATCTGCAAGCTGCGACTCTAAGGAGCCTCAAGTCAAGCGCTACGAACGACTCGAGCAGATCCGGCAACATTTTTGGTGCAGATGGCAGAACGAGTACATATGCGAGCTGCAGACTCGAACAAAATGGAAATCCAACATGGCTGCACTTAAGGTCGGAGACTTAGTATTATTGAAGGAGGATTCCATTTCCCCACTAAGTTGGCGTATTGAACGAATACTAAAGTTATTCCCTGGGCCCGATGGGGTATCTCGCGTCGCTGATGTCAACACTATTGCCGGATGTTATCGTCGGCCTCTTGTTCGTCTCTGCCCTTTGCTAAATGAAGAAGAATCTACAAGTTGAAGAACTGCGCCTTCAACGGGGGGGAGTATGTTCACGCCCGATAGCTAGTTTGCTTTTTTTATCTATCAGGCGTTTGATTATTTAAGATATTTTTACGGGTATAATAATTATTGTAGAATTGACGGTAGAAAAATACTTTGTTTTTTGTCACTTTTTTTTTAACTGCGATTTTCGCTTCAACACAATTTAAATATTGTAATAAGTCAGATTATATCTTCTAAATTCATTTTTTCGAGTTTCTTTTGGAAATTCCATATCGTTCCCTACGAGACGAAACAATATATATATATATATATATGTGTGTAAATATGTATGTTCAACCATAACTTCTCCGTTTCTGGACCGATTTTCATGATTCTTTTGTTGTTGTACAGGGTTGAATCCGAGGTTGGTACCATGTTCACAAACGTGGTGATCTGATGATGGGGTCCATGAGGAATCGAGGGGACTCCTTGAAATTTGTATGGAAACATAATATAGTGATTTTATTTTTTCTGAAGCATTCGAGGTAAATGCTACCAAAAAGTAAGACTTCGCACCAGGTTATACCCTGGATCCGAAGGTACCAAGCAGAGCTTTTGAATCCTTATTATATTGTTTAAACTGAAACCATAAGCCAACACATCAATTTGATTGATCATCATCATCACAACCATAATTATACCACTGGTCATCACACTATGACCCAATTATTGGTACTTTTCGTGATATTTTGCATCGAAGCAGATGTTTTTGATTATTATTTCGCTGTTTGTGGACCGATTTTCAAAATTCTCGTGTTGTCGTATAGGATACAATCTTAATTTTGTATAACAATCACGAAAGTGCTGAGCTGATCATCATCGGATCTATGGGCAATCGAGGGAAATCCTTGAAATTTATCAAAACACTCATAGTGGTTAAAATGTTATTTCTAGTAACTTGAACATATGTTACGAATAAGAGAAATTTTATACGAAGGTGTCTCTTGGACCAAGGGCACTGAACAGAACTCCTGAACCTTTGAAGATAAAAGTTTGGAAATTGCAGCATCGCTTAGATAACTGCAAGCATTTACTACAATTTCGCTTACAGTAACAGAATATGATTAGTTAACATTCGTATTGGTTATTTACACATAAAGCCTTATTTTGTCGATAACTAAAAAGAGTAAAATTATTATTTTTTAACAAAAAATTTAACCTGACTTCCAAGGAAAAAACAATATTCTTAAAATAACCTAAAAAGTATGAAATAATTCTTGTTCTTCATTAGTGCCTTGTTCAAAATTCGACTAAATCTCAACGAATTCTGTACTCAATTTTCATTCGTTTGAAGTCGGTACTGGCTAAGTTCTATGTCAGGTATCTCAGTTCTGGGCTAGTACCGAGTACCGACTTCAAACGAATGAAAATTGAGTACAGAATTCGTTGAGATTTAGTCGAATTTTGAAAAAGGCACTAATGAAGAACAAGAATTATTTCATACTTTTTAGGTTATTTTAAGAATATTGTTTTTTCCTTGGAAGTCGGGTTAAATTTTTTGTTAAAAAATAATAATTTATTATCTTTTTTACGATTCTTTTTCTTCGTTTCTTTGTCAAAAACATCTAACTACTTACTGTGGGTCGACATTAGCGGTGGCCTCATCTAGCACGAGCAGCCTGTTGCGGCGGACGATGGCGCGCGCCAGGCACACGAGCTGCCGCTGGCCCACGGAGAAGTTGCCGCCGCCCTCCGACATGCGCGAGTTGAGTCCCGCCGGTAACTCCGACACTGCTTCTTTTAGCTCCACCTGGAAATATATCGTAGGAGGTGATAAGTCAAGGGCACTGGGTAACTTCGTATGGACCTGTGGCGTCATTTTTTATCCAGCGGCCAGGGATTAAACTATTACTATTTTGTAGCACTACATTAGAGAAACATATATCAGTAATAAAAATTGTTCTAAGTAATATCGGAGCTGAGCTACGATTATTTCAGTATTTATATTTATTTTTGCACCTTATGTTCTCAAAATCAATAGTAATTAACGTTACTTTATGGAGCTATCCTTAACAAACAGGTGTAGAAAGGGTATATTAATCTGTTGCATATCTATTTCTCACTAGCTATTGCCCACGACTTCGTCCGCGTCAAATATGAATTATTTTTCATACATAATATTTTCACACTGGGTTTAACTGTCGTCCGACTAAAATAAGTATAGTAAGTAAGATATTTTTTATTTATCCTTTAGATATCGTAAAATATAACAGAATTCCTTGCACCCATATCACATGTAATATTTAAAAATATATTTACGAAAAATTGGGTAATAACGAAGATGTGATATTTTATTGTTATTCCCATCAAAAAGACAAATCCAGCGCCATATCATATCTTATCACGATTGGAGGTGGCCCTACCTATGCTTCTTTGAGGAGGTATTTATGCTCTCACTCTAATAATATTTAACTATGGAGCTGCTACCCAGTTTTTATCAGTACACTTGCTAACTAATAATATAACAGAAGTTTCCAATTCTTACCTCCTCCAGCGCCCTCCACAGCACCTGGTCGGGGTACTCATCGAACGGGTCAAGGTTGTGTCGCATGGTGCCGGAGAACAGCACCGGCTCCTGTGGTATGATGGAGATGCGGCTGCGCAGCTCGTGTAACCCCAGCGTTGACGTCTCCCGACCGTCGATTATTATCTCACCCTCGAGTTTTGTTAGCCTGTATTAATAATAATTGTATTGAGTAGCTTTTTAAAAAAAAACTTGCTATGTCATATTTACAGTTTAAATGGTCCATACAAGTCAGCATCCAGTGAAGTTATTGTAAAGTAGTAAATACTTAAAATGTGTTTGAAAATACATATAAAGTAAATATGATGAAAGATGACTTTTGGTTATTGTTTTGATGAAATGTTGTTTCAGGATAGTTTGTTCATTTATTGTCCCTTTCCTTAACCCCAACATAGTTACTAATAAAGATATTTACCCAGCGTATAACTATTCAAGGTCTTGCTACCTGTCTGTCAAATGACTTTTCTAATGTACCAGAGAAGAGAATAGATAAGATTGTGCTCACTGGATGCACATGTTTGCTGAAGACAATACTCCAGATGATAATCGCACATCACACAAGACTATTGTTGAATAAATAGATATCTAAGTTGCAGTATACATATAAAATTAAATTAAGAAATTTAAAAACCCCCCGCCAAACAACTTTAAAAAGTAATGAAATAATATTTACTGTCTTTAAGTTCAAATAATTCCTAACTTGTGTAAAGTAATATTTTAGTCCATAATAATTGTTGTCACGGTGTGTCGGGGGACCGCCAAATCGCTGACTATCTCGATTGTTCGCTATGAATTGATTGTGAAATGAAATCAAACATCTACATTAGCGATCCCCCGACACACCTTGACAACAATAATTATGGACTAAAATATTACTTTACACAAGTTAGGAATTATTTGAACTTAAAGGCAGTAAATATTATTTCATTACTTTTTAAAGTTATTTGGCGGGGTTTTTTTTTTAATTTCTTAATTTAATTTTATTTCATACTTTTTAAACTTGTGTTGGTTATAGTGCAGAATAATTCCTATCAACAGAATCATAAGTATTCTCATGATTACCATCTATCAATGTCCCTTTCGATGAGACTGTTAATATGAGCCCAAATATGAAACCTCCACTTTGGGTTCATACGAAGCTCGGTTCCTATAGAATCCAGGTGATGCTACAGCAGCAGCGTGTAAATATTTACTGTTTGTCTACTTCTTACTGGTTGTCGCAATTAAAATGAGCCCAAACACGAAACCTCTACCTACTCTAAGTTGGCGAGGAGTTGGATATCCTATTGATTACCAGGTGATGGTGCAGCACCAGGCCAACTTTCCATTATTATGTGTATACTTATATTGTATATTCACAAATGTCACGAATTAGAAGGAAATATAAAACCCATCAAATGACTACAAGTTGCTAACGGCCTTTCATGAACCAGATAAACCCTGATTGTCCAGCACTGAGCAGGCTGATGATAATGAACTATAGCTAAGAACACTCTCGATCATGTCAGCTTTTAAACAAAAGAAACTAGATCAAAATCGGTCCACCTGTTTGGATGCTACGATGCCACGGACATGAACCAGATAAACCCTGATTGTCCAGCACTGAGCAGGCTGATGATAATGAACTATAGCTAAGAACACTCTCGATCATGTCAGCTTTTAAACAAAAGAAACTAGATCAAAATCGGTCCACCTGTTTGGATGCTACGATGCCACGGACATGAACCAGATAAACCCTGATTGTCCAGCACTAAACAGGCTGATGATGATGAACTATAGCTAAGAACACTCTCGATCATGTCAGCTTTTAAACAAAAGAAACTAGATCAAAATCGGTCCACCTGTTTGGATGCTACGATGCCACGGACATGAACCAGATAAACCCTGATTGTCCAGCACTGAGCAGGCTGATGATAATGAACTATAGCTAAGAACACTCTCGATCATGTCAGCTTTTAAACAAAAGAAACTAGATCAAAATCGGTCCACCTGTTTGGATGCTACGATGCCACGGACATGAACCAGATAAACCCTGATTGTCCAGCACTAAACAGGCTGATGATGATGAACTATAGTTAAGAACACTCTCGATCATGTCAGCTTTTAAACAAAAGAAACTAGATCAAAATCGGTCCACCCGTTTGGATGCTACGATGCCACGGACAGATACACACACAAACAGACAGACAGACACGTCAAACTTATAACACCCCTCTTTTTTGTCGGGGGTTAAAAATAGAAAAAAAGTGCCAGACAGAAACAATTAGTCCTTGTATAGTTATTGATGTTTAAATATTTTGAGGAGGTATAAATCCATTTATGTATTTACTTCATCTTTTTCAACTAACATACCTGAACAGCGCGTTGATGAGCGAGGACTTGCCCGCCCCCGTGCGGCCCACAATCCCCACCTTCTCGCGCGGCTGTATGTCGAGCGTGAGGTCGCGCAGCACGGGCGGCTCCCCGACTACATAGTACAGGAACACGTGCTTGAACTAACATACCTGAACAGCGCGTTGATGAGCGAGGACTTGCCCGCCCCCGTGCGGCCGACAATCCCCACCTTCTCGCGAGGCTGTATGTCGAGCGTGAGGTCGCGCAGCACGGGCGGCTCTCCGACTACATAGTACAGGAACACGTGCTTGAACTCAACACGCCCTGCCTCCGGCCACGACGGCGGCGGCTTCTTGTTAGGCTCCGATTCTAGTGGAGGTTCTGATTCTATGTGCGAGTACTCTTGTATTCTGAAAACATTGGAATCGTATTTTAGTATGGGCAAAATATTATGTTAGCGCTACTTAAATATTGTTACAATGAGTTACAACATGGAAAATTACAATTTTAGTTCTTTCATCCGCCTAATAATAATCCATTAAAAAATAGAAAAATATTTATTTCTTTTATATTATGTTAGAAAAACTATGAGTCAAACAGACGCCCAGAAATAAAACAAAGAGATACACAATAATGAATAATGGATTACCTCTCAACGCTGGTCATCTGGTTCTCCAACTCTGTTGACTGCCGCATGCCCCACTGGAACATGCCGGTCAAACCCATCGCCTGCGTGATCGCCAAGCCCACGTTGCCGCCGTAACGCTCTGTTACATAACAATATTATACCATGAATATTTTATCCGTTTCGGGACTTTGCGAAATGAATACACTCCTGTATGAAAGCAACTTCTTGTATGACAGTTAATTTTTTAATCATAACATCGCGTCGGCTTCAACTAAAGATCTCTAGTCACACTCACAAAGAACGTGGAAATTAGTACATTGACCCATTGTTATGTCTTTTTGCTCGCGCACTTTATTGCTATTGCACTTCCAAATGTACACTATGTTTTTTTTTCATGCACGAGCAAAAAACACAAGTAGCTATGGATCATTGTCAGTACTTGAGAATTTCTACTCTCTTGTGACCTTACTTTCTCATTTGCTATCTTTGGTTCGTTGCAAGTCACTTGACAAAAAATAGGATAGAATGTATGAGTAATGTACTATCAGAGAAGTTGATTCCTATGCAGATGGCGGACCTAAGTATTTCGGTCGCGTTAAGTCAAACCCAGCCGACAGATCACAATTAACATTGAATTGCCATGAACTTACCGATTGGCGTTGGTCTGTTAATCAATTTCCTCGATGGTACATAATTATGTGTAGTAGTACCTTGTCCGAACATGAGGAAGCTGAGCGTGACGACGGCGATGTACACCACACACACCAGGTCCAGCCAGAAACCGAACGCGCGAGAACTCGCTATGAACAAGTACCTAGAACAGAACAAATCATAATAATTATCTAAAAAATTTCGTAAAAAAAACAGCATGACGTTGCCTGCAACTCCGTAGAGATAAACTACGACAACATGGCGCGCCCCTCCAAATTACTGTTTCAATGTGTGTAGTCACATCCTTATGAAAGAGTGTATGTAGTTGTACCAATCAACCAGTTCTCGAAATTTTCACTTAATGTCACTACCAAGATTTGTTGGTCAACTAATCATAACTAGCCGACCGCGCAATACAACGCACTTCAAACGTTTTGAATTTTGGAGGGGCGCGCCATGTTTATCGTAGTTTATCTCTACGCGCAGGTTTCTTTTCTTTCTGTCCGGTCACTTTAAGTGTTTTTAGGTCATAGACAAAATGACATACTTAGCTACAATGGAATAACTATAAGTACGATACGAAGTCGCCATAATCAGCCGTCCTTACGCATTAAACGTAGTGATGATTATTATGTTGATAGACAACTTACCAAGCGGAGCTGTGTAAATCCTGGTGATTATCGAACTCTCGTATAAGAGCCTCCTCGGCACCGAACGCGCGTATTGTTGTAATACCCTGTAGCGACGCGTTGAGGTGTGAGAACACAGGACTACGAGCTGTGAAAATATTATTAAATCAGTACTATAATAAATTGTATACCTTGTTTCTAAATAAATCGCTCACTGCATCAGCTTATTAAACAGTTGCTTGGATAAAAACATCGACGTCTCTCAAATCGTTGTCCATTAAAAATGCGATGAAAAATACGTTTAATAAATATACCCCCAATGTTACATGTTTTTATGTTCAAATTATATTATGTTTATTCATTTAGGTACACAGAGAACACTGATTTTTGACCGACTTCCAAAAAGGAGGAGATAATATGTTCGGCTGTATGTATCTTTTTTTTTTTTACGTATAACTTATGACTTGAGAATGGATAACTCAATGGCTAAGAATTAAACCCCCAAACACGCACGTGTTTTGGTGAGTGGTCATATCACATTACATAAATAGATAACCTCTACAATCTACACTTTTCACTCATAAAAATGGACTAAAAACAGGCGCCAGGCCGCAGAGACTTACTCACACCCTCGAGGCGTTTGATGCTGCGCGACGACGAGATGTAGAAGATGCGCAGGCCGTAGAACACCACGCCGATCGCCAGCGTCGGCAGCAGCAGCCAGTAGTTCACTATCGCCACCACTATCACTATACCGATGAGTGAGAGACCGATCTAGAATTAAAAATTAGACGGCAATAATTAAATCGATATTAGGCTAGAAAGATAAATATTTAGAAAAAAATAACAATGAATAAAACAGACCGATTCACTAAAATGAAATGACTATTAGCTAGCAAAAAAATGAAACATTTTATGGTTTATATACGCGGGATCACACATTTAGTCCATTAATCGAATTCTGCAAATTGTTACTTTTCAAGTTTTTGCGCATTCCATGCTATGAAGCGGAAAGTACAGCCAACTTTGTATAGCTCCATAGTTACTTGTCCCTTTCTCGAGTTAACGTACTTACAGACTTTTAGGTGCTCCACGATTATTCTTTAGTATTAATATTTACATTCATATTACATAAAATATGCGGTAACTTATTACCTGCAACACATCCAACAGAGCGGTGGGCAACACCTCGTCAACCGCACCCATATCTTTGGAGAAGCGGTTCAATATTCTCCCCGACGGGTTGGTGTGGAAGAACCTCATGGGCGCGCGCGTGATCGCCCCGAACATCGTGTTGTGTAGCTTAGTGGATGCGTTCATCGCCATAGAGAAGAACATGAACGAACGGAGCAGAGATATCACTACTAGCGCCACTACCATACCTGCGGATAGTAAAAGGTAGTTTCAGTTATACATTTATAACCTTGTGATCGATAGTAACATCGACCGTAGTCAACGTAACTCATAAGTTGTAACTCAAATAAAAATCTACTACAGATTGAGAATAATTAAAGTGCAAATAACCGCACTAAGTATATCAATTCTAACCATGGGCGCCCGGCAGAAAATATAATTTCCAAGGGGTGCAGATTTTAGTTTTCTTTCTTTTCTTTTTACTTTTTACGAACAACAGTGACTATCCTTTTACGTCAACAGAAAACATTTAGTGCCGAAACATTACGAACTATCTTTGTACGGCATGCTAACGGCATGGTAATTGCAGTTAATGTAATGTGTGTATTGATAAATAATTGCAGTTAATGTAATGTGTGTATTGTAATTGTGTATTGTAATTGTGTATTGTAATTGTGTATTGTAATCGTGTATTGTAAGTATTGTAATTGTATATTGTGTATTGTATGTTCTTCCACATTGTAATTCTATGTTCTGTATAAAAGTTGCGCATTAAAAACTTTGTATGTATTTGTATAGCAAATACGGCAAATGTAATTACACTAAATGTTCCTATAAATGTATAATTATATAGAAATATTTACTTAGAGTTATTATTTTATTGTTAAATCTTGGATATTTTATCTTATTGTATTTAACAAATATTGTGAAATTCTAATATATATGTAACATATATTTAATGTATCTAATATATTATAGTAATAATTATATCGGCATTAAATCAGGCAAGATTAAAATATAATTGGCACTATACCTATATAATTTTGAAAATGGAAACCACTTACTGTATAATATTAAAATTTTTGTACAAATTAAAGTGTAATATAATCAACGTCGAATCGGATACACGTGACTGACGTAATGTAAATTTTCAATGTAAATTTTTAGAAATCTTAGAATTAAGAAATGTGAGTGAATAAAGAAATATATATAATTCAAATAAATATAAGATAATTATAGGCATAATATTATGTATAGCATAGATAGAAATGTTCAATATTGATATAAAATACATATTATGTAATGAATAGGAATAAAAAATAATAGCATATTACGTAATCAGGCAAAACCATATTGTAGTAATTGGCCTGTATCATGTACGGGAGAAATTAAATTAAATTAAAAAAAAAAAAAACGGCATGGTAATAATAGGGTTACAAAATGTTCCATTGGCGTGCGGTTGACTGTACTAATAACTACCTAATCTTGAGATCCCCAAGGGGTGCAAGTGCACCACCTGGCACCCCCCTGCCGGCGCCCATTAGAATTTTTAACATGGCCAGCAGGCTATAATAAATAAACACTTAACTGTTTGTAATAAATGTATATGGAACAGTTGAAAGTAAATTCTACCATTTGACTTAAAAGTTGAAACTAACGTGCCACCAATACACGACTATATTAAATTAATAAATACTGATACGCTTTGTTTAAATTAATACAACCAACCTCTACACTCTCTAGTTTACAACTACAAAGTTAAAATAAATAATTTCTATTCTGACTTACCTGTGTAAATATAAATGCAGTCGTATCTGGTGAGGCCATTACTGAATTTAGCGTCATCGATCATGGCCTGCGTGAGGTTCAGCGAGGAGACAGACCCGTTACCCCTAAGCTCCATGTTTCTCATCACCTCTTCTGGATGACTTTCCTCTAAATTAACCCTGAAATAATAAAATTACATTAGCTTTCGGCAGCTCCTGCAATCCCACTGGAATAGTGTTCTTTTTTAAATATTAAAAATTTGAAATTTTAATTTACTTAGCTGAAATTTACTAATTTCAAGTAATAATTAAAATGTAAACAAAATCTATTTTAAATTTCAATTTGTCAAACACGAACTGGGTATTCAGATTCACGTTTACATATTTACTAGATTTTTTTATTTGCCAAACCTTCTCATTTACAATATTGGGATAACAATACTCACCAATAACTAGTCCACCAGTCCGATCCAGATCCGAGCACCTGGGCCAGGGTCGCCACCATCATCATCAGCGCCACTAACACCGGATGTCCGGCGGCGCGGAGGTAGGCGCCGTACACGCGGCCCGACACCGCCCCCGCCGTCCTAGACTCCGCCTCCTCCCGCCCCTCGCCCTCCGGTGGCGCCGTCGCCGTTAGGTTGTCTACGGAGCTCACCTGTGAGGAGAGGAGACAATGAAACGAGCTACAAACCTGGTTAAAATATCTGTAGTCCCTTATGTGATAATATGAACGCCATTGTGTGACGTCATAGTAATTTTAACGTCATAACGTGGCGTTATATATAACATCTACATTCTACATCTATTACTAATATTATAAATGCGAAAGTATCTCGGTCTGTCTGTCTGTCTGTCTATCTGTCTGTCTCGCTTTCACGCCAAAACTACTGAACCGATTGTAATGAAATTTTATACACAGATAGTCTAAAGCCTGAGAAAGGACATAGGCTACTTTTTAACTGGAAAAAGGGTTGTAAGGGGGTGTTTACTGTTTATGCGTAAATTTGTTTAAATTAAGTTGTTCCAAAAATTTATAACAGATGGCGCCAAGAGTCGCCTAGATCGCGCTATCGCTTGCTCATACGTATTTCTATAAGAGGTGGTACCATGTTAAGTTATGTTTTTCGATTCTTTCGATTGTTATACACGTCATTAAATAACTCACTAATCAGTACTTTATCTATGCAGTGACGTAACCTTAAACCTATCAAAATAGTTTATGGGTAAAGCTAAAGTTGTGTAATGGGGGGCTAAATAAGCTTTAAAATTTGGAATAAAAAAGTTTAATTAAAAATAATTAAATATTATGTGCACACTGCACAGCTGTTTTTGGGTATTTTGATTTGAGGGGTACCAGGGTTTTAAAAAGCTTTTAAAGAATCATGGCCAAATTTGTATAGGAGCTGGACTCGACTTTTATTTTTGATGTCCCAAAATAAACTAGTTAGATTTGGTTGTTCTTATGCTCTAAACATAATTCCGTTTGAGATTTATGTCTAAATAGCCACGATTTTTTATAATAATTAATAACGTTTACTATTATTTTGAGGTTAGACGTAAGAACTACCTTTTTCCCGACTGCGGTGTAGCCTACAAGTGTATATTCGGCGATCTCGTTTCTAATTATTTCAATTTTTCCTAGAGTATAAAACCAAAAAATAGAACGAATGCGAATGATCGCCGGCTGTCAGAACATAACGAAACTAAAATATATTGATTTTTTTTTGTGGCTATTTAAAGACAGACAAATTTCTAATGATTTTCGATGCCTTAAAATAGGTATATACCGTCGAAAAGGATTCCACTCTACCGTCGAACAGGATTCCACTCAGGCTATGACCACGGTATAGGTTTACCTGTACCGTGATCCCTGGTATTCTGTGGATCCTGGTTGTCAAGCGACTGACAGACAACAAGCAGTACCTATTAGAAAGAAATAAGTAAATAAATACATAGGTATAAGGGAATTTTTGCTACTAATAGCATATCGGGACGCCACCTGGTACGATTTGGCCATTGTTCTTTGACATCAATTTTGTTGACATCGCGCGCTATAAACTGAAATCCACGCGGACGAAGTCGCGGGCAACAGCTAGTAATATTATAAATATTTTGATCAATACATGTTTTTAAATTTTTCTTTCTCGTTTCCTGCTATAATATTATATCTGTGCCAAAATGATCCAGTAGTTTTGCAGTATGTTCGATGCAAGGAAACAAACATTTGCTAAGTACAGAATTAACAATATTAAATTATTATTAGGGCTCGCGTTGTCACGCCTTGATTATAAGTTTAAAAAACTAAAGTTATTGTTGGTAAGTTAAATTGAGATTAATAACAAAAAATATTAATATAGTTAACGAACATAGCGTAACAGTTTTATGTTATGTTTATAACATCAATGTTTTTGCGGTTGTAGAAGCTCAAGGTAGCCAACAAGTTAATAAATCCACTTACAGAGTGTATACTCAGCTGCCTCTTCCGGAAGCTGCCCTGCATGATGGTGTCTTCAGGGTCCACCTGCGACTTCTCCTCTGGTTCCTTCTTCTCTTCCTCCTCTTCCTCTCGAGCGAGCAAACTGGCGAAGTCCAGACCCGACGCGCTCAACGTTTCAAAATCACCAGCGGCCGCTATCGAACCATTTTTTAATATTATAATCTGTTAAAAAAAATAAACAAAAATTAAAATTCTCTCGATCTTACCTGCCCCTTTATAATATATAACTTATGCCCGGTTTCTGAGAATTTTTGACTGAAGTTTTCATTCACAAAATATGCTTAACGTAAGTTATGATTGGCTAACGTTCAAATACTAGCCAAGCAATGTTAGAGAACACATAAACCACTGACAAAAAACCCAGAAACCGGCAAACACATGCCACGATTTGTAAAATATTGCGCCAATTCTGAATCTACTGTTCAGGCGTTGATTGAGATACACAACAATATTTTCCGCTACAAATATCTTGGTGCGAAGTGTTCTTATATTTCAGACATCACCTACGCGTATGCGTCAACGACTGTATTAGAGATAAACTACGATAACATGGCGCGCCCCTCCAAATTACTGTTTCAATGTGTGTAGTCACATCCTTATGAAAGAGTTTGTATGTAGTAAGTATTCAACCAATCAACCAGTACTCGTAATATTTCACTTAATGTCACTTATTACCAAGATTTGTTGGTCAACTATTCGGAGCGTGCGAAGTGGGTGGAGGGTAAAGAAAGCGATTGCCGCGCTTGCCGCGGCAAAAATATGCAAAAAAAGAGGCTCAGCTAATAGTCAAACAAACTTGTCAATCTTGTTTCGAAATTTTTAGAAATTGGTCTTAATTGTTTTTGTACCGTAGACTGCAAAAATAACAGCAGAAATAGGCAGTCAGTATACAAATTTAATGTTTTTCCTAAATCCACTAGGAAATTAGATCAGATATAAATGGATAGCTGCTGTAAAAATGAAAAAGTATGTGATTCGATATAACCTAAAATTGCATTATCAGTCAAGTCAATTTTATTTGAGTTGCATTTTATAAAGATATTAATTGAGTACCTAACTATTATTTTAGTGTTGATGAATGATGGATCACCATGGTCTTCAAAACCCGACGACAAAACTTGCAGTGATAGTTTCATAGAATATTTAATTTAAATCCAAAGTGGAAGAAATAGTGACTCACAAAATATGAGGATAGACCATCAGCAGGCCGATTCTGTATCGTACATTTGTGAGTTAATCACTGAGTTAGTAACGAAACGGAGGAGTGAGCAACCGAAAGTCTCACTTTTGTATGCAAGTGAATACAAAAAGTGGCACTTTCCGTTACTCACTCCTCGGTTTCGTTACTAACTCAGTTATTAACTCACAAATGTACGATACAGAATCGGTCCGCTGGTTTATCGTCATATTTTGTGCGTCACTATATGTGTAGTCACTCAGTATGTAGTATCTACTACATACTGGTTTAACTGATCTTTTAGAAGCTGGAGATAGAGTTTTGAATCAAAAAGGTTTTTCAAGTAAGCAAGTTTTAGATGAAAGGGGTAAAAAAGTTAAAATTATTATGCCCCCATTTTGAGCAAAACAAAACGAGTACTCTCAAGAGGAAACCGAAAGGACTTATGATATTGCTCGAGTAAGAATCCATATTGAAAGCAATGATATTCTATGTTACTATTTTAGGAACTCATTGAAAGGGTATTAATGCAAAGACTCAGAAACATCAAGAATGTTTGCAGTGTTTTAGTAAATTTATAGACTCCGATTTTCTTCAAGAGTATTAATGTTGTAAAAAATAAATAAAAACAAGATTTTTAAAAACATTACATTTATTTTTTTCAAGTTTAAAGTATCGCTCGTATTTTTGTTACTGATTAAAGCAGCAATATGTTTGCACTTGCCGCTCTGGTTATAAACGCAGCTGCATTTTACTCCAGCAACAACCCGATCGTTATTATCTATCTGTAAGAATGAATAAAAATGTTTAGACTTGCTTTATCCAAATGTTTAGTTACGTTTTTTGGTTGGTTGAGTACTTACGTTTGAACTTGTTTTATAGGGTGCTAAAGTCACCGATGTTCGGCGAATTATATTGGCTCGTATTAAATAACATTGCCATTAGTTCTTAGCTCTTCTACATCCCTTACATGTCCTGCTAACACCAATTTATTTCCTTTTAGCATAGATTGGGCCTTGAAACTTATTGAGTGTTTTACACTCTCAAAACCAGGTTTTTATGATTATATTCATTTTCCACAAGTAGTTTTTAACTAAATATAACCCAAATACCATTAATTATTGTTCTAAATATACTTTATTTGCTATAATATTGACAAAATAAACAAACTCTGGTTGTTTATTTTTTGACACATGCCTACAAAACTTCGTTTGAAATATGTCACTACTGACGTGCACGTTCCGAATAGGCTGCTATTAATCATAACTAGCCGACCGCGCAAGACAACACACTTCAAACGTTTTGACAACGCACTTCAAACGTTTTGAATTCTGGAGGAGCGCGCCATGTTATCGTAGTTCATCTCTACGTATACTTTACATAAAAATATTTTGACAATTAACTAATAAGTAATAACATACTACTGTCTTTGTCATACGATTTCTCCATCAGACAGGACAGCAAAGATTTCTATCTACATAATATTATGTAACATGCTTTATTGTACGCACCTGATCCACATCCCTCAGGAACTGCAGCTGGTGCGTGACGAGGACGCGCGTGGCGGAGCGCAGGTACCCCACCACGCAGGACTCGAACAGGTGGCGGCCGACGTGCGCGTCCACCGCCGACAGCGGGTCGTCCAGTAAATACACGTCCGCGCGCTTGTACACCGCGCGCGCCAGCGAGATGCGCGCACGCTGGCCTGCGTGCACGCAATTGCGTTGAGTCAGTGTCTAAACACCTACTCCGGAAATACGCGACCGAAGTTCGGCATGATTACGTCAGCAATGCGCTACGTAAATAATATAACGCGTCGTCATTTCGGCATGGTGTGTCATCGGTTATTTAAAATACATCGCAGGCGTAATCTTGCCGAGCTTCGGCCGCTCGGCATGCTGTTTCGACACTAAGGCGGCATAAAGCTCAACGTTGAATGTTTCAATGACAGCAACGCTGTAACGCTTCCACAATCAAACACTCTCAAACAACTAATAATTTACATTCTAATTAAGAGTTAGCACAATTCAGCATTGTGCGCTACGGAGAAGTTATTATGCTTTATAATTGGAAAACATAAATTACTCTCACGCGATAGACATGTTAAGTAAACCAAAATAAGGCTTCGTCCACATTTGTATCATTTGCGCGATCAGGTCTCCGATCAGATCGCGTATCATCGAAGCGTATCAAAATGATACGCGTATCATGATATATCCCGATCGCTATTAACCGCGTATCTGATACGTGTCGTATCAAATACACGCATGATCGGCAGAATGATCTAATAGGCGTCCACACTATGATACGCATATTTGATATGGCGCGATGATCGCGACGGAGATCTGATCGGAGATCTGATCGCGCAAATGATACAAATGTGGACGCACCTTAACGCGATACTGAAATCTTAAGACTGTATTTTTGTGTTAATTGATTGTGTATTTTTTTATTAATTGAGCCACATGTCCGTCTAATAATAATCAACTATAAACAAAAGTCAGTCATTTTAATAAATAGATTACTGTTATTTTATACAACTTCAATTTTTAGGATGCAATATAATTATTGTCTCTAATGTATCATATTATACACACCTCCACTTAGACTGACTCCCCGCTCGCCAACAACGGTCTTGTCGCCGTGCGGGAACAGCGAGAAGTCGCGGTCGAGCGCGCACCGCCGCACCACCGCGTTGTACCGCGGCCGGTCCATCGGCTGACCGAACAGAATGTTCTGACGGACGCTACCTGTTATGAACAATAAGTTAAACAAAATAACACTGATAAAATATGAGTGCTATTTCATACTGTATCTAACAGTGGCGAAGCCTCCATAGAACACGATTCCTACCGGCTTACCTTGGCCAATTTTAATATATACATTTTTTATTATTAATAATTATAGCTTACCCCGCTTCCTACAATTTCATAAAAATAATTCGCCATGTATTTAAAATCACGCAAACGCACACATACCCGTTTTTACGATCGCATTCAGAACGCGTACGTACTGCCGGGGAACTCGCTCAAAACATCGGGAATCCAAACATTTGAAATGTATGAAATTCACGCACACATACACATTACTACTACATGCAAACGACTCGTCGATATTGTCGAACAACAAGCCGATCCCACATAGCCTACCTAGTCTTTATTTGTCATGTGTTAAGGTTTAGTTTCGCATGTTTCGCTTTAAAAGATTTCGTCCAATCACAACAGAGCTAATTGCAGCGGCCGACCGGCGCGTGCTGTCATTTCAATTCACAACAATTATATTACGCGTTCATTTGCACTCATTTTGTACTGCTATTATTGTAATATGCAAAATTTTGTTTATTAAGTTAGTGGGCTAGCTTGATTGTAATATTATATAGTTTAAAAGAATCGAAAGTAGTGAAATTTTACTTGCCAAGTGTTGTGTTGTGTTTTTGTTTGTTACATCGTAAAGGTTGGTTTGTTTTACTTACTTTGTAATTTGTCGTGACACGGTTCGGTGAGAAATGATATAAATAATAATTCTTAGGTAATTTTTCAGATTATAGAATAGGAATATTAAATAACGACGACAGACGACAAATAACAAAATTAAACATTTAGGTACGTATTTCTGCTGATATTTCTTTGCTATTAGCTTTTGCCCGCGATTTCGTCTGCGTGGACTTCAGACAGGTAGCCTATGTTCCTTTCCATGTTTGACATGGGATGCATGCAAAATTTCATCTAAATCCAGTTTTTGCATGATTGAGTAACAAACATCTACACTGGCAAGTCAGGATTCACTTATTTTTGGTGTGTGAGTGTGAGTGACGTGTGCTTAAAACGGCTTTGTGCAAACGTCGAGTATGATAAAAGTGGCTTTTTTAAAGCCACTTTTATCATACTCGACATGCACTGTTCATATAATACCAGTGATGTCATGTATGGTGAAGGTGGTGAATACTAACAACACTAACACTGCATGCAACGCACACAATGCAAGCAAAGCACCCTAGTAGTTATGGAAAAGGTAAACTAACACACTTAATACAGGTATGTAATTTATTGCACGTTTTTTTTACAAGAATTGAAATTTTGCTTATTCACGAGTTAGCCGTTTTTTGGTCCGGCTTTACCTTTTTTTTTTTCACCCCACGCCACTGGTATCTAATATTGTTATTACGGATTTTTGCAATAAATGTTGTTGTTATTTTTATTATAGTCTATACATACAATTGATATTATTTACGCTTATAATATTATAAACGACATTAAAGATAAACTACGATAACATGGCGCGCCCCTCCAAAATTCAAAACGTTTGAAATGCGTTGTCAAAACATTTGAAGTGCGTTGTCTTGCGCGGTCGCCTAGTTATGATATGATTAGTTGACCAACAAATCTTGGTAGGTAATAAGTGACATTGAGTGAAATATTACGAGTACTGGTTGATTGGTTGAATACTTACTACATACAAATTCTTTCATAAGGATGTGACTACACACATTGAAACAGTAATTTGGAGGGGCGTGCCATGTCATCGTAGTTTATCTCTACATATTTATAATAAGAATGCAGTCAATTTTTTTTAATCTACGGGCAGGGCTCCGGAAAGAATAGGAAGCGTCTCCATACTGACGGTACGGTATGCTTGTTCTACGAATATTCACGGTAGATGTTCGATTCTTAAAGTTTATGACGAACTGCGCGTTTTTAACAGTTTTATCAAAATTTTACTTATCCAAGATAATTGTATAAAAATAATTTGTTTATTATGTACCCGCAAACAGCCATGGCTCCTGACTGGCGTAGGAGACGGTGCCGCCGACGTGCACGCTGCCTGACAGCAGCGGCAGCTCCCGCAGCAGCACGTGCAGCAGCGACGACTTGCCCGCACCCACAGGACCGATTACAGCTATCAGCCTGTGTATAAAATCCACATAAGTTAAGATCATCGTTGCACAAATATTGACTATACAAAAAAATGTTAATTAAAATTGGCCGACCTAAACCTAAGACCAAATAAAAATGTGTGTGCATCAAAAGAAATTATGAGGTTTTACTTGCACAATACGGAATACCTAATAATATATAAAATGCTCGTGTCACGGTGTGCGTGGTTGAACTCCTCTGAAACGGCTCGACCGATTTTCGTGAATCTTAGCAAGCATATCGGCTAGGGTGGAGGATCGGACAACATCTACTTTTTATAGAAATATTAAATAAGTGCATTTGTTGAATAAATAATAGTAAATTATTACAACTCGTGACTGACAGCGATCATTGGCGACGGGATAGCGATGGACGTTGCCATTGTGCCATACTTATTTAGTCACTTCAATAAAATAATGTGGGCGAAATACTTCATATGACAAAACAACGTTTGCCGGGAAATGCGTTAAGTTCAGAACCTCTCTCGGTTTTTGTTGTTTTTGAATATCGACATAAAAACGATTATGGTGAATCCCACTTAGGCGCAGCGCAGATGTCAGACTATCCGTGACGCACTTTTTAGGGTAAGCCCCGCTACGCTAAGCTCCGCTCCGCTCCACTGAAGCGGAGCGGAGCTCAGCGGTGCCCGAATTGACCAATCGTGCTATTCGAGCGGAATGACAGCGAAGAGCATGGTAATTGGTCAATTCGGCACCGCTAAGCTCCGCTTCAGTGAAAACACGGCCTTAGTCCGCGGAAATAGAACCTATGCAATTATATTATGCAGTGACGCACACGTCTGCGCTGCGCATCGTGTGCGTTACTGCATATAATTGCATAGGTTCTATTTCCACGGACTAAAATATGTATGGTACGCAGACGACAGACGGATAGTCTGTCGTCTGCGCTGCGCCTTAGGGGGCGTCCACAAATTATGTGAGGTGTTTTTTTGAATTTTTTGACCCCCCCCCCCCCCTGATGAGATTTCGTGAGATTTTATTCAACCCCCCTCCCCCTCCCAAATCTCACGTGAGATTTTACAAAATGTGGGTTTCTACTTTCTTACGTAAACGTTTGGTTTGACAGTCAGTAGATTTTCTTTCGAACGAATTTGTAAATGATCTTAATCATGTAACGATTAAATCTTAAGCATACGTACAACCAAAGGGGTACAACCTAGATGAAATGGACCAAAATAGTATTATTTTGTTGAGAAAAAAATTACGTGAGATTTGCCGAGACCCCCCCTCTCCCCAACGTGAGATTAGATGACATTTGACTCGACCCCCTCCCCCCCTAAACACCTCACGTAATTTGTGGACCGAAAAACCGTTCGATAGACTAGGACAGTGGTCCCCAACCTTTTTTTCATGCGGGCCACAAACATGTTTTGGTCTTGGTGTCGCTTGCCACAACAAAAATTTTTAGGTTTAAAAATAACGTTCTTCAAAATTAACGATTAAAATGAAAAAAAAAATTCACGACTTTCACGAGGACTACATTATTTTGCCGGTGGGCGTGAATTTCAAAATGGTTTAACATCGCGCGGGCCACTAATAAAGTCCCGGCGGGCCGCGGGTTGGGGATAGCTGGACTAGGACAAAACATTGTATTATGCTATAGCTTGTAAAGTTGTAATATTTTTTATAAGTAAATTTATGAGGACGATATCAAATATTTGCTTAAATATTACTTACTTTCCGGGTTTGATGGTGAGCGACAGATCAGTGAGGGTATTCTCTGTGTGCGACAGAATCCACTTGGCGGTGGCGTGTCGTAGGCGCACGCCGCGAGCGTCCGTATCAAACTGCGTTTCTAACTCCGTATCGTCCTCCTCGCTTGACTCTATTGGCGCTTTACCTGTGCGTAAAAAAATATTGAAAATTAAAAGTGTGTACGTTTTACTGTCTTTACAGCACTGTTTCTTAGGGCCAACGCTAAAACTCGCGCGGGCGCACGCGTCGGAAGACCGCCGCGGGCCACGAATCCGCGTGCGCCCATCTCTCCTCTACTACATCTCATTTAACGCTGTTAATATAATTTTTATCTCGAGCGTGTAGTTGTGTCGAGTAGATTACCATCGATTATTTTATATTTACTTCTTTATTATTTGGCAAAAATACGTCAACAGAAACAACGTCGATTGCGAAAAGCGTGCGCCCGCGCCGTGTGCCCGCCGTCCGCCGCGCGTGTGACAGTCCGTCGCACGCGCCTGCGCTGCTCATACTATTTTTCATTTATACACACGCAAGCGTGCGCCCGCGCGAGTTTTAGCGTTGGCCCTTAGAAGGATTTTACACTCATAAATTGTTGCAAGCAAGTCGGAAGAATATCAATTTACTATTCAGTGGTATCCGCAACTCTGCCTTAAGCGGGAAGTGGAGCACCATGGGGTTTTAGTGGGTAAACCCTACGCCATGGGAGTCCCACATACCCCGGCTGATATTCCCCATCATTTACCCATGTAAAAAAGTAGTCAATGTTCACTATAAAGTCATAACTCGTATACAATCAATAACTACTACAAGACTTTACAGTAAATAGTAATTTAGTCCTGTATTTTGTACATCTTACCATTTCCTTTCTGATCAATATTAAATTCTTTTTCCGCTATCATCGCCATTTTAGATTCTCTCTTCTCCAGATCCTTAATGTCTTTGTCTTTTTCATCTAGAATGTTCTTCTCTTTCGCTTTGGTGGATGTCTGTATGTCTGACAGTCCGGGCACGGGTTTGCTTGTGTCCTCATACAGCATGAAGTTTTGCAAGCGTTTGATGGATATCGTTGCTTCAGCTACCTGGGCTATGCCTGAAATATTACAACCAAATTTTAAAGATAGTACATAAAAATACTAAGCGTAATTATCGAATTAAATATTTTAGCCATATCTGAAATCTGCAAAACTGTGTAGTGATGAAGATATTAATCTTTATTCTTCATTTTACTAATTTTATTTTATTTGTCTTCATAATAATTTTATTATCTGTTTAAGTTTACTAGTAAAACTAGAAGTTATTGCACTCTAAATCCTTTACCCTTTATAAACAAGAAAGATGGCGTCGCACACTAAACATTTACATCTTGAACGCAAAGAAAAAACAAACCTTGCGGGAAGAACACGGTCATAGTCTGTCGCAGCAGGTTGTAGAAGCTGGTGACCACGAAGACCTGCTTGGCGCTGATCACGTTGTTCTCCAGCACGAAAACCAGAATGGAGAAGAACAGGCAGATGCGCGTCGTGAACATTATGAACGACGTCAGCACGCCGCGGATGTACGACGTCGCGCGGATCTGCTTTATCTCCTGCCTGGAATAGATTTAGCCAACTTAAGCTTGATACACGCGCAAAGTTAAAACTGCACAGTTCGATCACACAGCTTAAAGTACGTAGAAATTAAACTGTACAGTTCGATCACAATAAACACATAAGGGTATATCACTATAGTCGCGAGGATATACTTGATCTCCTGCCTGAAAAGGATTTAAGCTGATCGCACATTTGTCAGCACCGTACGCGCCGTACGCGTCGAACGCACCGCATAGTAGGTACACGAAATGCGACGCGTACGGTGCGGACGAATGTGGGACCAGTGTATCAAGCAATTGAATATTATCATGAATGGAGACTATAATATTGTGATTTGTGATACATAAATCATAATAATAATTATCTAATAAAGGAAATTAATGATCTGATAACGTAACATTATATTAATTACAGTATTTAGCTTGAAGACTTTAGATATCGACTAGGGCTGTTCCATTTTATATAAGATTCTCGCTAGTAAGCTTTTAAGTAGCAGTACTCATACTTAAGGCTAGTTCGGATTAAGCGCTTATTCCATTTCACTAAATTTAGATATCTAAATGATTTAGTGACTAAATTTAGTCAAGTGGAATAACATTTAGACAGTTACTAAATGTTATTCCACTTGACTAAATTTAGTCACTAAATCATTTAGATATCTAAATTTAGTGAAATGGAATAAGCGCTTTAGGCCAGTATTTTAGTCTAGTACCGAGTATTTTAGTAGCTAAACGTATTTGAACACTATTTTTTTTAGCAATTTAGTCAAGTAGATTGGCAAGTAATTTAGTCGAGTCAATCCATTTTATTCTATTTTTCGCGGGCGAGTAGCACCTCCCACCACGCGTCCGCGCTACTGGCGCGCCGGCTAAACAAGTCCGACCCAGTCGAATTAGTCGAGTTCATTAGTGCTTCAAGCCCCAAGCGGTCGCACGCGACCGCGATAACAATACTCTATTGTGCCTCGTTTTTTCCACGATCGAGGAATTAGTTACCGCCAAAATTATCCAACTTTCAGACATTCTCAATCTTTCGAAGTATTCTTTGGGATCTTCCAGTGCTGATTCCTTCAGAAGACAATTAGTAGCTCCTAGTTTATCCCTTCTATCGATCCATTTTCGTATCCATAGCTTCTTTTTATTGATCACACTTTCCTCATTTACCTCTTCTAAAATCGCCGTTAAGATTAACTTAATCAGTTTATATTTTCTGTCAAGAAAGTCATGACAGGCGGGAAATTTTTTAAATGAAATAAAAAATATGAGAACTTTATTAATTCGAGATAAAAATGTGCAAGGTGACAATATTTAAAATGTTATAAGTGTTCTCTGTGAAAACACAAAGAAAAAAATACACCTTATAAGCGTGATTACGTTTAGAAAATTTATACTTTATAGCGCTGTAAGCTGTTCATCTTACGAAACATCACTCACTTGTGAACTGTACTCGAACGAAGTGCGAACGATTTTGGGGCAGAAGCGAGAATTTTAGCTACTCAAATACTCGGTACTAAACTAAAATACTGGCCTACTGCGAACTAGCCTATTATATGTTTGTGCTGAATGTTTTTTCTTGTCAGCCATAATAACTATGTGTATTATGGCTGACAGAAGAAAAAACATTCAACACGGTAAATGTTTGCCTTCTCAGTGATGAAATTTTTGTCGCTTCGTGACAGGACTGCAACTTATAAAGCATCAAAACAGAATCCATAGCGGCAAACAATGTTATCAGTACCATGTCATAAAAAATAACTACTTCTGGGTATTTATCTGATATTTTGCCAATAAAACAGGTAAATTACTTCCTGGCCTTAGCGACGAGGTCGGCGAAGGGTTTCTCCCACGTGTACATCTTGATCACCTGGATCCCCGACAGGATCTCGTTCATCAGCCGCACTCGCTCGTCCGTCCGCATCGCCGTCTTGAGACGTAGAACTGACGTGCGCTTGCCAAGGTACGCTGTAGAAATAGACATAATATTATGTATGGACGCATCACACCACGTCAGTCTGGCCCCGTGCTAAGTACCTGAAGGACTTGTGTTACGGTTACCAGACAACGGAAATATATTTAATGCTTTTATACTATACATATATTTAAGATTTTTATTATATGATACACATATTTAATACACATCCATGACCCAGGAACTTTGAAAAACCTTTTGTTCCGTCGGCGGGATTCGAACCCGCGACCCCCGGCTTGAGCCCACCAACTGAGCCACAGAGGTCGTCAAAATACGTAACAATAACATAACTATCAATAATAATAATGTATTATACGACATTTTATAATATTATTATTATTGATAGTTATGTCGTAGAGCAGGTAGAAATTAATACATAGACTTCTTGTAAAATTCTTCTTGCTCAAGTATTTTCTATGGCGTTTTCTGAAGAACAATATTGAAAAATGCAGTCTGAGAAAGATATTGATTGGTCAGTATACGATATTCTACGTAAGTACATAATGTTTACACTAAGGGCTACGACTATGTTGGAGATAGACGTAGCCCGTAGGAAAGCTACTTGTCCGTTTTTAAATGATTACAATTATAGTTGTATGCTACATTTTTTTATGTTAACTTAGATTTGTGAAAGTTAATATCTAGTTTGGACTTCATGTCACGTAACGGGGTTTCCGTGGTGACATCACATGAATTTTCAGCTGTATGCTAATTATTATCGTAACCTTGAAAGACAATTTTGTCTAAGTTAAAGTGATATTTCATACCAACCGAAACAAACGACATACAAACATTAATAGGTACACTATTTTTTTTTCCTTACTATAAAGTACGGTCGCCTGATGTGGAGAAATTCGGCCATTGACCAGCTATAACTGTTTGCATTTCTTACTTGAACATTGAATTATTCAATTTTATATTCAGCAGAATAAAGAATATAAAAATTTCGTATGCCAGTAAAAAATAACAAAGTAGCAAACATTATAAAAATTATGCAAGTTTTTATATTCTGTCCCAGTGATAACTACATTTTGCGCTACGCAACATTTAGTGTACAACAAACTTTTTATTGGGTGCACTTATCATGTTATTGCATTGTTTTAATTACGAAATATCTATCGGGGTTAGTATCCTAAGTGTATGTCGACATTATCACCGGTTCAAGAGTGGCGTACCCAAACATTGCCCCAATAAAAAATGTTTGCTATCTCTGGCGTGTTTACTTCGATGTAATTACGTGAAATGTGCTTGTTACTTTTATGTTTGATACAATTGATTACATTGTGTATGAGCTTTATTTACATGCATAATAACAAAGTTAGAAAGTTAAGGGGCTTAGAAGAGCTAATCGAAATTGACCGAAAATTGCATACATCAACAACGCACATGCGTACGGCTAAGTCTACTCTGATAGTGGAAAATACTTGATTACTGCTAATTAAGGACTTATTTAAAAAAATACTATAGCAGTAGTACACTGGTAGTTCAATATTGTCCATAAATTAAATAATTATTATTGAGTGCAATTTACTACACATACCGAGCATTTTAAGATTTTATTAGAGGTATTTTTGCGATTTTTTGCTATAGAGAAAAATAAGTTGCATCGTGTTTTGAAAACACTATGGAACTAGCATATTATATTCTGAATAATAATATATTGTACCGTTCAAAAGTTTTTGCCCACCCTATATTTTGCGCGATACATAAAAAATAAAAACGATATGATCGATTTGATAATTATATTTTAAAGAACATATTATTTGGATTAAAATTTAGTAATAAGTAAATTAAGCTGCAATGGTTCCATATTAAAAATTTTAATTTATTCATATTACCTTCTTTTGCTATTATTATTTCGGTGCACAATCTTGGCATTATTAGTAACATTTCGACAAATAATTGATTTCTATTTGGTCCCATTCAATTTCTCAGGATATGTCAAAGGTGTGTTATCATAATAGGAGTGTCCTATTGTCTTCTTTCTGATATCCATGTCCCATTTAGCCCACAACAACTTAATCGGGTAGAGGTTGGGCGACCGTAGTGGCCAAATCACAACTTTCAGTACAATCTTCCTTTCCAATTCTTCTTAATGCTGTTTGTACAGCTTTAATGAATGCTTGGGATCGTTGTCATGCTGGAAAATAAAATTTCTACCGATCACGCCTTAACCAGACCGTACTACATTTTTCTTTAATATTTTAAATTCTTCCTTCTTTCTTTAAAATCCCTTCAATTTTCGCCAGGTCTCCAGTCACCCGTCTTCCAATCTATCCTCAAATCAACACCGAGTCTTCACCGAGTTTTAAATTCGGGATTACACATTAATTTAACACCCGTTCTCCCTTTGACCTGCCCACGAAGATTCTTCTCTTAGACTCAAAAACCTCAAACTTTGACTCATCACTCTATAAAACTGTCTCTCACTGATCATGCGCTAATTTTTATGTACTTTAGCCCACTGCAACATCTTGACGTTATTTCGAGGTCTTAAAGAGATTTCTTCACTCCCACTCTTCCAAAAAGGCCAGCTTCTCTCAATCTCCTTTACACTGTTTCATTGTAAAAGTACTCAAAGGGAAATCTCCAGTTTCTTAGATCTAAGCTGCAATCTCTGGACCCGTGAGTCGTCGATCACGTTTACTGGTCAATACACTACCTTACCTTCAACTTTTGTGACTTTGCGAGGCTGTCCTGAACGCTTGCTATCGCTAAAACTCCTGGTGGATGCATATTTTTTCACGATGTAATCCACGATTTTTCGACGTATTTTTAATTTGACGGCAATATTAGGGTTCCGTTTGCGTAAGTTATGTAGACTTACGATAAATGCACGAGTCCAAACCTATACTTCATTGGTTATACTTATTTTAAAGCTTATAATATGTCTGAACTCTGAATTTGCGAAAACGAAAACAATTAGTATTAAGACTCCACAAAAAAGTGTCTTGGTGCACAAAGTATAAATAAAAAGCTTGGTTCTTGCGACTCATAAAACGCAGTGATTATATTCTCTTTGGCGACTCAAGGGCTAAATGGAAGTAAACTCTAATCAAAAACATGGAAGAAATAATTCACAGTTAAAGAATATTAAACAAATCAGCCATACTTGTAAAATTTAATTTCTCGCACTATCCTACAAAATGTAAACATGCGCTCGTTTAAAAGTATACAAATAGTGTACACAATTATTTTTGATTTTAAAAACATCGTTTTAACCTTCGTTTGCCAATATTAAAGTAACATTTGCTAATTCGTATATATTTTTAATTTAATCAATAAATTATGTTGTGGGCAAAATCTTTTGACCGATAGTGTATATCTTTCTCAATTCTATATTTAAAAAATCACGTAATTTGATATGGAATAAATAATAATATATGTATTGGTTCTATATTTTTATCATCGCGGATTCGCCCGCGTAAATTAGGCTTCTTACAGACGAACGGCACGTGTCGGCGGCACGTGTCGGCGGCAGTCGACGGCAGTCGACGGCAGCCTTTGACAGTTTATGACGCTTGCAGGGGGCCTACCACGACCTTTCCTAAAACTATCATGTTTCCAGAACACTTTGTTGTAAGATTACAACAACATTACCGTACTCACTTTTTAAATATAATTTTACTAAAAAACAGTAAAACATGCAAAACAATGTTAAATCCGCTGTGAAATATCAACTTTTTTAAGATCGCTAGCTTGACGTTAAAGTAATAAATTCTCGATGTCGGTTAGTAGAGGTGGTGGCATGGGCGCCGGCAGGGGGGTGCCAGGGGGTGCACTTGCACCCCTTGGGAATCTCGGGATCAACAGGAATTATTGAAATAAAAAGCATTTTGTAACCCTATTACCATGCCGTTCAAATATAGTTCGTAATGTTTCGGCGTTAAATGTATTCTGTTTACGTAAATAGACAGTCACTGTTGTTCGTAAAATGTAAAAAGAAAAAAAAAGAAAGAAAAGTAAAATCTGCACCCCTTGGAAATTATTTCTGCCGGCGCCTATGGGTGGTGGTAGGCCCCCAGTTGTGACTTGTGACGTACCCCCGCAAGGTAAGCGACCACAGGTCGGTATCGTACGCAACGGACATCTCGCATCAAACGGTTATTTTTTTCACACTACGTCCGCTGAATCGGCAGTGTACGGATTACTGTTTAGCCTAGTAAATGAATGCTCAAAAGGGGGGTATGGATGGAAAAGTCGAAAGCAGAAATTTTGACATAAGAACTTTGTTTGGACTAATTTGAAGATATACATACTAGCTAGTCGGTAATCCGTACGCTGCCGTTACAGTGAGACGTACTGTAAAAAAAATATCCGTCTGATGCGAAACGTCCGTTGCGTACTATACCGACCTGTGGACGCTTACCTTTACGAGTTACGTCACAACTGCAAGCGTTATAAACTGTCGACGGCTGCCGTCAACTGCCGTCAACTGCCGCCGACTGCCGCCGACACGTGCCGTCATCTGCCGTCGACTGCCGCCGACGCGTGCCGCCGACACGTGCCGTTCGTCTGTAAGCGCTCTTAGTAATTTCACGGAAACGGTACATTTTCCGCAAAAAATAGCCTATGTCTCACGTGGTCTACTCTATGTATATCTGTGCCAAATAACAAAAATTCCTCCAGTAGTTCGTGAGATAAGAACTTTAAAATAATTTTCCCCGTCCGACCCTATTAATAAGACTTCGATGTCTTATTAAGAGTCACATAGATTTTGTTCCTCGTCCTTTAGTTTTTCGCCTGTAACCGATGGAGAAGTTTTAAAAGTTTTGAAATCGCTTCATTCTAACGCGATTGGAATTGACGGTATTTCCTTAGATATGCTTCTTATGACCTGTCAAGTTCCTTCTTGCCTCAGTATTATTACGTTTCTTATCAATATAATAAACTGGTTCATTTCCCAGACTTTGGCAAAGGGCTATTGTTAAGCCCCTGCCTAAAAAGAGTACTGTAGCTGATCTGAACGACTTGAGGCCTATCAGTATCCTACCATGTATGTCTAAGATTTTGGAGAGGGTTGTCTGCCTGCAAATAACATCATATTCGGAAAAAAATAAAATCTTACCTGCCGTCCAATCAGGTTTTCGTAGGCGACACGGTACGACAAGCGCCCTTATGGACGTTATAGACAATATTCTTTGTGCACAAGATACTGGTGAGGGGACAATAGTAGTCTTCCTCGATTATTCACGTGCTTTTGATTCACTTAATATACCCTAGCTAACCTAGCTAGTAATGCTAGTTTGTAAACTTAAATATTATGGTTTTGATGACAATGCGGTCTCTTGGTTTTCAAATTACTTTAACAATCGTTCTCAGATTATAGAGGTAGTCAATATTACTGGCAACATATCACGATCTAACCCAAGTAATGTTGATAAAGGCGTGCCTCAGGGTTCTGTCATCGGACCACCTATGTTTGGCTTGTACGGTGCAGACATTACAAAGCATATAAAACACTGCAAATTTCACATATACGCAGATGATATTCAACTGTATATATCGTTTAAGCCCGATCATCTACGGGAGGCATTAACCAAATTAAACGAAGACTTAGCACAAATATCTAAGTGGTCTGAAGACAATGCCTTAGTTCTTAACTCCATTAAAACTAAGTATATGGTGGTAGGTACCTCACACCAAGTAAAAAAAATATGTGACGCCGAGCCACACATAAGTATTATGGGTCAAAATATCGAAAGGGTTACTGAAGTCAAAAATTTGGGAGTTTTGATGGATGAAAGGTTGAGATTTGAGAATCATGTTATTAATACAGTTAGGAACTGTTTCTACAGACTCAAAGTATTATACAAAATTCGGAAATTTTTGTCGAAAGAATTGCGTGTAAATCTATGTGAGTCACTAGTCCTATCAAAACTAAATTACGCCGATGCTGTTATGGGCCCCTGTTTACTGTCTAAGTCAAAGAAACTCATACAGAGAGTGCAGAATGCATGCGCCAGGTTCTGTTGTTCCATCCCTCCGCGCGCTCACGTAACACCGTACATCAACGGCTTACGCTGGCTGCGTATGGACTACCGCAGACAATTGCATTTTGCTACTCTTCTGTTTAATGTAGTTAAACTCAAAGTACCACCTTACCTTTACAGTAAGCTGCAGTGGGCAAATGAGAAGCAGTCAAGTATAAATACTAGGGGGTCGAGTTACTTGATGATCTCTCAACTTCATCATACCGCTACCTTTAGAGGAAGTTTTAGGCATGTCGCAAGTAAAGCCTGGAACAACTTGCCCCCACCGCTTCGATCGTTGAAGAATGGTACGAATTTTAAAAATAAATACAAAATACTTTTATTACAGCAACAACTCTGCGACATATAGTAGCATTTATGAAAAAAAGATGTCTTATTTTATGCATAATATAAAACATATAATATTATATTATATTACTGGTGTACTTAATAATACATACATAACACACACATACTGTTATCTATAAAATATGTACTTATCTATCCGTCTGTATCTTTCACTAGTTAAATATATTAGAATGTATTTAATATTTATTATAGTTATCCGCACAATATATCCTGTCTACTACTTACTATATTGTTATGTTATATTACTGCTTCCGTCTGTTTGTCCTCTGCCCGAAAATAAAGGGTCCACGGAAGATCAGGGTCGACCTTGAGTGTCGTCTTAACCTGAGTGGCCTCCTTTTCTGTTCACTTGGGTGTTACACTGCAGTGCTAATGTGCTAATACAATAGGTTTTTCAGCGTTTATCTTAGTCTTTAGTGTATATTTTAGCTGTAGCGTCAAATAGATTTTTGTTTTTTTAATTAATCGAAACCCTTACAAGGGTTTCGATTAATTAAAAAAATCGATTTTTTTAAAATCGATTTTCATAAAAAATGGGTTAAAAAATTGTAAGGGTTTCGATTAATTAAAAAAATCGTTTTTTTAAAAATCGATTTTTCAAAAATCGATTTTCATAAAAAATGGGTTAAAAATTTAATCGATTGTAAGGGTTTCGATTTATTAAAAAATCGTTTTTTTTAAATCGATTTTCATAAAAAATGGGTAAAAAAAATGCACAACGTTAATAATCAAGTTTTCACTTCTGCCGGCACTCCCGGAGTGCAACCCGTCTTTTTTAGGGTTCCGTACCCAAAGGGTAAAAACGGAACCCTATTACTAAGACTTCGTTGTCTGTCCGTCTGTCTGTCTGTCTGTCTGTCTGTCTGTCTGTCTGTCTTTCTGTCGCCAGGCTGTATCTCAATAACCGCTATAGCTAGACTTCTGAAATTTTTACAGATTGTGTATATCCAATTTGCCGCTATAGTTGCCGCTATAATAACAAATACTAAAAATAAAATAATATTAATATTTAAGGGGGGCTCCCATACAACAAACATGATTTTTTTGTCCTTTTTTTGCTCGATATCAATAATGGCAACAGGTAGGCACTTGAAATTTTTACAAAGGCCTTAAATATGTGTGTTATTTAATAATTTAAGTAATAAGTAAGTAATAAAAGTTTATTTACGGCTACATTCATGGTAAGCACATATTAATTCATAATAATATTTAAATAAAATATAAATTTAAGGGGAAAAACACCATTTTTGGCCAATTTTTGCTCTTTAACGGTACGGAACCCTTCGTGCGCGAGTCCGACTCGCACTTGGCCGATTATTTATTATAGGTAAAGGATGCTTATGCTCTATAGTCTATTAAATGTCTTTAATTAAAATACCAATTTAACAAATTATGAAGAGGAAATGTATTTATTAATTAAGTTTTATCTGACATTTCCTTGTTTACTATTAAAGTTTAGTGAGAATTTTAAAGCTTTTAAAGATTTAATTTTCTTATTCATATTTTTCCACTTCGTGTAACATCCTTCCTAATATTATAATTTATGAGTACGAACATGTTTGTTATTAATTAAACCTCTTCACGCTAAAGCCGCTGAAACCATTTTGATACTTATACATAGAGATACTTGGTTCCGTGGACGGATATAGAATAGTTTTTATCAGGGGAAAAAATTATAAGTTAGGGACCATCCGTAAAGTACGTCACACGATTTTCATTATTTTTTTAACCCCCCTGTTACACATTTGTGAGACCCCCCCCCCTCTAGTGTAACGTCAATAATTTACAATTTTACATCTAAAAATTAAAACCAGCGCAATCTTAAATCTCGTGTCACAATGTTAGGCCGCGTACTCCTCCGAAACGGCTTTACTGATTTTAACCAAATTTTATATGCATATTCAGTGGGTCTGAGAATCGGCTACTGGGTACTTATTATATTGATAAGTGCATTTGTTGATTAAATAATAGTAAATAATTATTACAACTCGAGACTGACGACGACCATTGTTTGCGCGACGCGGGTCACGGGATAGCGATGGACGTTGCCATGGTGACATACTTATTTAGTCACTTCAATAAAATAATACGGGCGATATACTTTATAATATGGCAAAGAAACGTTTGCCGGGACAGCTAGTAATATTATAAATTGCTTCACAAAACAGTCACAAAACTTAGGACCCCTCCCCTCTCCGTTAAAAAAAATTGCTGTGCAACAAAATTGTAGGTAACATGAAATATCTAGTACCTACACAATGATTGCTATGACTATATCAACACAGTTTCATTCGATCAATTGCCTGCAGTTTAATAATCATTAACCCAATAGAACTTGGAGCGCAAAGCATCTTTGTCATCTCATAACTCGAAACATCAAAGAATTTGATGCACCGTAAACTACCAGTCATTGGACAGCTAAGGATTTTTTTTACAGAAATAGCTGTAAAACATTAAACACTTCGCATGAAATAGAAGTAGATATTATATTTGTGTTCATAAATTATCTAGCTTAAGATATGCAAACATAAAAATGCGATGGTTTTTCAGTTTATATTGTTTTTTTGGTAAAAACTGAATGGTATTTAAATCACAGCCATGGGACGGAATTACAGTAGTTGGGACACCCAAAACCAGTAGTTGGACAAGCAAAGTTTGATTGAAATTTGGTTAAAATTGGTATTGTAAGTAGGAAACATTATAAATAATTGTTGTTTTCACATATATTTTTATTATTTATTGCAAAATAAGGTATATTAATTAAATATTTAACAAAAACTAACTTTAAAAAAATAAAATTCTAACCAATATTACATAGTACTATACATATCCATACTAATATTATAACTTTATAAGTAAGTATGAAAGTCTCTTCGTCTGTCTGTCAATTACTTCTTCGCGCTCCAACCACTGAACGGATTTTGCATAAATTTGGCATGGAGACACTTTGAGTCCCAGGAAAATATACGGTATCCACTCGATAAACGCGGACTTTGACGCAATGGAGTTACGGCCGTCATCTATTAATATTATAGATGTAAAAGGATGTCCGTCTGTTTCTTTATCTGTATGCCTGTACCTGTTACATTGTTCAGGTAAAACGTAACTCAAATATTTAGAGATTTCAGATTGTCCTCATCGAGCCAATCGGCATACTCAGACAATATTTAAATATGGAGCACAATGCAGAGCAGCTCATTTGCCTACTGCCAAATAATTATTGGAGCGTACTTCACAATCCAGGGATTTCCTAATAAAACATAAACAGAAATGGTAGCTGATTTTGAAAATTCTAATTCCTCTTTAAAACGCGTTTAATAACGCGTTGTTTAAATATCAGACCTTGTGCAACAGAAGTTCTTGAAGTATTCAGATTTCAGAAGTCACACTTCATTAAAGTATTCAGAACACACACTCCGTCAGCTGCAAATTAACATTCGTATTGAATAATACTCTCTTCTTTCGAATATATAATATCAAGTTGATCAGTATTATTTCATCTTATAACGTCCAATAACTGTTTTTCAGCACTTTTACAATACCAGTAGTAGAACAGGGCAAAAAAACCTCTTAATGAGATAAAAGGTTGTTAAGAATGTACAAAAAATACTTAATAGATTGTTATTTATACAATAACACGTTTATAATAAAAATTATTATTAAAAACTTTAGCATGTTTCTAAATTTTTTCTTTTTATTTGCAAAACCAAGGCGCACGTGATGACCATGGCGACAAAAAGGTGTTTTATTTTGGTTACACCGCAACCTGATAAAAAATACTCTATTTTTATTGTAGCGTGAAAAAATATTAATTCCATTATTATTTACATCGTATAAAAACCACAAACTTTTATTTTTACGATCAAAGTGTAAAGTGTCCCTCTACTGAAAAATTCTAATGGCTCGTTATTTACCCTAGGACCTACGTAGGTATATTTTTTATACGAAAAATTAGAGAAAATTGTTTCTTGAATTGCAACCACAATCATTTAATATTCATTTATTTAAACATTAATTTTATGACAAATGCAAATATTTTACCGAAATAATATAAATAGTTTATGTTATTATTCAAATTTAGTAATTATTATTCACGTTATTTTAAATTAAATAAAAGTCGCGTAACGACGCGACGGGTTCCAAATTCAAGTTTTGGTTGATTTCTATAGTAAATTAAAATCTTCGGATTTAACCTTGCCTTATGTAAAACGTGTCGTAGGTCGTGGCATAAGTTCATATAATAATTAATAACAGATACAAGTCAGTAGTCAGTCAGACTAGTATAGTGGAGGCAGTGAAGGTTTTCACCTCCGATTTCGTTGAACCTCCACCGATTTTCATGAAAATTGGTAAGTAGGTGGAGGATACCCTAAGAAACAAAAGTGACATAGTGCCAACCTGCGCTTTTGCCCTGGGGGTGGATGCCAACCCTTCTCGGGGGGTGAATTTTTTTAAATAAAAATAATCACAGGAATCAATAGACACACAAATTCTAAGCAAATTTTGTTATTTAAAGTTTTTTGAATGAATCAATACTTTCGGAGTTATTAAAGATCAAAGATCATGTTTTTGCGTGAGAAAAATACTTGGCTTAAAGCGGTTTTTCATAATTAACTAAGAAAGTATAGGTTTTTACGAAAAATGTGTAATTACCAAAATTAAAGCCAATAAAAAAACAAACTAATATCTATTCTAAAATGCCTTCCTATATTCATCCAAAGTGAGGTATAGGTGATTGTATATATATTTTCTTTCGGCGAGTACCTAAGTCTAAGCATTCAAACTTAAATAACGGTAAACCGATGCATTTTATGACATGTACTTCCTTAAAACTTTTTAAAGTGCTTAAAAATACCTTTTTAATAAGCATTGTAAAAAGTTAAAAGCATCAAAATTGAATAAGTTATGATAAAAATAAGATGAAACTTTCAATTTTTTTTTGGAAAAATCGAAAAATAAAACGTTGACCATTTCTACAATAATTCAAATGTATGAGTATCCCCAAAGGCTTTACTTTATTTTACCATGAATAATGACCTCAAAAATTTTTCTTGCTTTAGAATGCTTAGTTTTGAAAAACAGAAGGATTTAGTAAAATCGAAATTATTCAAATTTTCGTAAATATCATTTTGTTTTGAACATAACTTCAAAAATATTGAATTTTCGTAAAAATTATACACAATGAAATTGGTGTCCACTTTTTAAGAAATCTTTTGATTTGCTTTTGATTTTTATAGGATAAAAAACAACGAAGATAGAGACTTTTAAAGCCTAACTTTTACTGCTAGAACCATGAAATCGGGACCTTTTAACCCTAATTTTTTTTAAACCAAGGGCTTTCAAAAGTATTGTTCAAGTTAATCTTAAAGCTCTTTAAATTGACTTTAAAATGGTTTATAAATGAACCCGATACCTAACTTAAAAATTATCAGAGCTATTGTGATAAAACAAAAATATTTTTTTGAGAACAATTTTGAAGCAGAGATTTGGGATGCAAATATTGTAGGAAAACCTGTCAATAGGTACATCTATACTAATATTATATATGCTAAAGTGTTTTTGTCGATCTGTTACCTCTTAACACCCAAACGGTTCAACCGATTTTTCTAAAATTTAGTATGAAAATACTTTAGAGTCTTGGGAATGGATATGGACATAGGATACCTACTTTTTATCCCGAAAAATGTACGGTTCCAGCGCGATTGCAGGCGTCATAATATAGTCCTTACTAAATATACGTTAATCTTTTCAAGTCTTTCAATATTCAGAAAGTAAACAAAACGGTAAATGTCGACTCGATAAGAGAGGGGCTTTTTATAACGATGTGCGTCTATTAAATATTTAAGTCTAGCAGATTCAGCCTTTGCGTCAATTTTTTGCACAGAGGGTAGTTTGAAATCGTTGTTTGAATATTATTTTGGACTAAATAAAATCAATGTTTGAAATATATTAATAAAATTTATCTTAACTATGAAAAAATATTCGGTACTGCTACAAACTCATTAATGCTGATAAAAAACTTAAAATAAAAACTTAAAGCTTATTTTTCAGGCATTGGGTAGCTTACAGGGGTAAATTTTGCAAAAAAAACTTAATAAGAAATTAATACTAAGTAAATAAACTGAAAAAATTGGGTTCAAAAACATAAACCTATTAAGTTTTTGAACCCAATTTTTACCGTGATTCCGCAATAAAGGGGTACTTTTAGGGGTTTATATTTCAGTCTTATCCAAAAATTATATCATAAATATTAAACAAACTGTTTATACAATGTATTTATGCGATTTTAAAGTTCAGAAATACAAAAAGCGTTTTTCACGATTAAAGGGATGGTTGCCAGATTAAGGGTTGAAAAATTTATTAAATAATCATAAAATACCATGAAAAAAACATTAAAACATTTATTTTAATGAATTAAGCCCAATTAGTTAAGCCAGAATGGTTAAATCTGCATTTTTTCTATTTTCAACAAAAGGGGTGGATTTCACCCCTAAAATAAAAAAAGCGCAATACGAGCGTATGTCACTTTTAAAGTAGAGTGCTTAATGTACTTAATCCCAAATATTCATCCAAATCGATGGAGGTTCAACGAAATCGGAGGTTGCACCTGATTTTTGCCTTCATTAACTGTACTAGTAAGGTCTATAAATGAAATAAATCTTCGCGGAGGCCATTGACCTCATACTGTCATACTGTGTAATAGCTGGTTTATTAACGCTGTTTAATGCTAAGTACTCACATACGGTTTTGCTCGATCGAGCAATAACGTCGAGCAAAACACGCAGCTTGGGCTTTCGTCCACACATTCAGCATTGCTCGATAGTTTTACTCTAAATTGATATATTTGATTCCATCGAGCCGGCTCGATGCGAGCCTTCAAGCGGCTCGATTCGAGCCTTCAAGCTGTGAGTTTTGCGGTCCACACAGTAATTATTACTCGATTTGGAGTAAAACTATCGAGCAAAACCGTATGTGAGTACTTAGCATTAGACTAATTTGCGCTTTCAAATCAGCTGAGCAGTGAGCAACTATGAGGTTATAGCCTTAGCTACGATATTATTTCTGCTTTGATCATTTATAAAATTTCATAACATTTGAGCAAGAGATATTTAACTATAGTCCGTTTAAAGTTGTCTTAACTCAAGAGTTTACGTATGAGATAACATTGCAACGTGACGAGGATTTGCATTTTTAAATTCGTCATTCAAACTAAACTTTATAGCACAGAAAGGAACACATTGCATTGACAGACTTGCTAGCGTGATGCCTGTTCTAATAATTTTCAACAGCTCATTTAAGGGCCTACTGTCAAAACTCCTGTCTCCAATCGTAACACAATAATTCCATGAATCGTGCTCCCGAGCAATGTGTTTTAGGCTGCAGCTAATAGTGAACAATATCGCGTAACAACGGTTCCCGCATTATAGCACGAAAGTAAAGATCGTAAGTCCCAAAACTGTTTTTTGATGATTACTTAAAAACTAAATACCCCTTCAGCTGTGGCGGCCATATTGAAAAAAAAAAGCGCATCTGTGGGGCTACTTCTGGGTGTTCACGCGTGACGCGTTAAAATGACGACTCTAAAATTCCTTATGGGGTATGCATAATAAAACTATGTCATTGGAATCTGTATGAATTAAGTTGAGATAATAAAAATAAATTAATCCAATTTTGCTATGTTAAGTTTTATTAATTTTAATTTGAAATCGGACTTACAAAAAAAATCCGTTTTTTGTCCTTTTAATAAAAAAAATGAAAAATTATTTAAATTTTTTTTATTCAATTTACATAAATATACGTTATTTAACATTCATCAATAAGAAAAACACACTTATCCATACATTTTTTGCAACCCACAAGCTTTACAAAAAACAAAAATCGTCAAAAAAAACAAATTTTATGACAAGGGTCAAGTTTGAAATTTCTAGCAATCGTCGTAAGTGTGTGTTAGAGCCATTAGAAGTGACTATAGCCCGTCTTTGTTATATTAGGTACACTTTGTGCAAGTTAGAGCGGTAAAGATATAGTTTACGATATACTATGGTGAAAATAAAACACGAAGGTGATAATCGGACTCCAGGAGAGTGGTCAACAGATGCGCGCATTTTTGACATCGAGCTCCTGGAGCGCGGTCAACAGTTGAAGGGATACAATACTAATATTTCCTTTAGTCATTATTTTATAAAGTGTGTGATTGTAGTAGTGCAAGTTATTTAATGATAGTAACTCAATAACTGTAACAGATATTTATTTAAATGCCCAAAAAGATTCATAATTTCGAAAAATAAAACTATCGAGTCAAAATAAGTGAATCGTGTTTTCCGTTAGCTAAGTATCAGATAAATATACAATGATTAAATAAATCTCAATTTCATTTGAGTCAATCGTCTTCCGGGATCGTAATACTTATTAGACAACACAGCAAAATTGCACAGCCCGCTCTTAAAAATGCATCGGCTCGTGGCGTTGCAACTTAAACTGACCCTTAGTCGTTAGCAATTCTTTGAGCCATAAAGCTCTATTTACTTTGCAGCGGCATGAAGGCCAGCATGAACCCCACTCCAACCACCACTCCCCAGCTGATCTCGAGCCACATGAAGTAGGTGACGATGACAGGCTCTCAATCAAAAACAGCTCTTACTTATTGCATATAAAGCTCTATTTACCTTGCAACGATATAAAGGCCAGCATAAAGCCAACTCCCACCACGGCGCCCCAGCTGATCTCGAGCCACATGAAGTATGTGACGATCACAGTAGCTACCGGGCCAATCCACAAGTAGTGGAGGAAGATCACCGCCACGTCACGGTGACAAGCTTTCAGAGGCAAAACAGCGGTTCTTAGTAGACTATACATAAAGCTCTATTTACCTTGCAGCGGTATGAAGGCGAGCATGAAGCCAACTCCCACCACGGCGCCCCAGCTGATCTCGAGCCACATGAAGTAGGTGACGATCACAGTAGCTAGCGGGCCAATCCACAGGTAGTGGAGGAAGATCACCGCCACGTCGAAGCGGTTCACGTCGTTGGAGAGCAGGTTGACCACCTGACCGACGGTGGTTTCGCCCAGCGCGGTCTTGGATAGACGTAGCGACTGGAAGAAAGAGGATGGATTTAATAAAAGGCCCTGTTGAGTGTTACGGGTTAATTGCGCTAGCTTAAGAGCGGGTACACACACATTGGGCGTTTTGAAGCGCGCGTAAACGCCCAATGTGTACCTGCCTACCTACCCAGATTCTGATTTAGCCCATAAAGCCCCATAAGCTCACCAGCGACAGCCCCATAAGCTCACCGGTGTGCGAGACACAATAGAATAACAATAGATTTCCAAGAATCCACGATCGAAGGATTAATTTAATATGCAGCAGCCTTACCCCCGAAACTGATACGATTTTGATTAACGAGTTAGTTCCAAATTGAGCCGCAGCACGATCTTGCGCTAGTATAGATGTCAGGAGTGGGAAAAGTCGTTGAGATCGAATTAGGATCTCGATTCGATTCTGATTCTGTCGGGAGTAAGCAGCTGTTGTGATAATAATTCATATTATGTTCTCGATACAGTCTCTTATGTATTTTTCTCGTTTTTCACATTTATGAAAGAGAAAGCATGATTGAGAGAGTGGAAAAGCAATTAGTAATAGGGTCAATCAACTTTTATTTGTCCTGTAAGCACTATGTTTTGTCTCAGGCCAATAATCGCAGTTATAGAGACAATTATGTGGTTTGTTGGCATATGTCGCATTTATCTTTATATTAAGCAAACATACGACTAAATTATTTTAAATAAATCACTATTATACTAGAATTTTAATGGTTGTCCGGGTAACAAAACCTCTGATGGAGCGTTGAATTGTTTGTCTCCCAGTATAGGTTAGTACAAAAAAACATTACTTTAAACCAGGGCTCGAAAAATGTTATATTTTTCGAAACGTTATCGCCTTAAATACCTAAAGAACGTTTCATTTCGGTTTCGTTCGGAACGGAACGCTATTCGGAACATTTTTTGAGAACGTAATGATTTTTTCGTTTTTGATCCTTAAAACGGTTTTAAACGGTTTTTCCCGTTTCCTTGATCAAAAGTTAAATATATATAACAAAAACTATTATTTTTCGGGCATTCGTTTGCGGTATCACGGCGAGGCAATAATCGGCCAAGTGCAAGTCGGACTCGCTCATGGAGGGTTCCGTACCGTTACAGAGCAAAATAAGGTCAATATTAATTGTGTTTTTTGTATGGGATTAATTTTATTAATTTTTTATTAGTTTTATTAATTAATAAAGAACTCATATAGTCAAGGACTCTATGAAAATTTTAAGAGCCTACCTCTTATTGTTATTGATATCGAGCAAAAAAGGTCAAAAAATGACGGTTGTTGTATGGGAGCCCCCCTTAAATATGAAATATATCTTGTTTTTTAGTATTTGTTGTTATAGCGGCAACAGATATACACAATCAAATCAAGTCCAGCTATATAAGCGGTCGCACAGACGGACAGCCTTCGAAGTCTCAGTAATAGGGTCCCGATTTTACCCTTTGGGTACGGAACCCTAAAAATCAGGTACAGCATATATTTAAACAAAAGTTTGGGATCGATTACGTTTTACCCTTTAAAGTAAATTGTCATACTACGTAATTGCGCTTTTAGGGATGGATTTTTTTTTAGTTTTTAAATTTTTTTTACCCCTTTTCCTAAGAATGCAGATTTAACTATTCTGGCTTAACTAATTGTGTTTAATTAGGTAAAAAAAAATGTTTTTAATATTTGTATTTATGATTTTTTATTATATAACTACTAGCTTTCTCGACAAAATATGTTGCTTTGCCATATAAAGTGTTTCTACTTTATCACGAATAAACTTTATTAATATAAATATTTTAACTTATTTTTATAAAAAAAGCTCAAGGAAATTTTAATCGAAATAGAGAGAAAAACATTTAAAAAAACATTTAAAATTAAAATAATATAAATATTTGAGTGGGACTCCCATACACAAAACACAATTTTTGGCCTATTTTTACTCTGTACCTAAATATGGTACGGAACTCGGAACCCTTCGTGCACGAGTTCTGCTTGCACTTTGCCAATTTTTTGTATATTAATGAATGTACATTTTATAAAATGAAGGGTTGTGTACATATATTTTTAATGTCACATTATAGAAAAATAAAATAAATTAAAATTGTCCAAAAATAAAAAATAAATGTTAAGGGCGGACACTGAACAACCCTTACCACAAAGGGGTACGAAAAATTGATAGTAGCCAATGCTCAGACCAGTATAGGTCTAAGAATCGGCTGCTATCTATTTTAAACTGCAACGGCTTTACTGATTTTTACCTTTTAATTAATATGCATATACAAAAATATGTGACGACCTCTGTGGCTCAATAGGTAGAGTGTGTTGCAGCTCAAGCCGGGGGTCGCGGGTTCGAATCCACCGACGGAACAAAAAGTTTTTCAATGTTTCTGGGTCATGGATGTGTATTAAATATGTGTATGATATAATAAAAATATTAAATATATGTATAGTATAAAAGTATTAAATATATTTCCGTTGTCTGGTACCCGTAACACAAGTCCTTCAGGTACTTAGCACGGGGCCAGACTGACGTGGTGTGAAGCGTCCATAGATATTATAGATATTATAGGTAAAAAATCAGTAAAGCCGTTAGGGTTCCCTAGAAGTTCAATCAAGCTAATTTTTGTGAGTAGCTTCATTTTGATAAGACGAACAACATTTTTATTTGCGAAAAATCTTGATAATGGTAGCTAACATGCATGGTTCTCGCAGTAAAATTCAGGCTCTACCTTGGTTATTTTTTATCTTATAGATATAAAAAAGAAACCAAAATATTTTTCAGAAAAAGATTTCAAATTTCCTCCTTAATAATTTTTTACGAATATTAATTATATCTTTGTAGTTATTTTCAAAACAAAATGATATTTAGGAAAATTTGAATAAGTAAAAAAAGTAACGGACATTTTTTCTTGTCAAACATAAATAAGAATAATTATTATTGTATTACAATATTTGCGTCCCAAATCTCTCCTTCAAAATTAAAAAAAAACTCGTTTTATCACAATTATTAAGCTCTGTTAATTTTGAAGTTATCGGGTTAATTCAAAAAGCATGTCAAAAGTTTAGTTTTACGAGCTTTTAGAACGTTTTGAAAAATATTTTAAAAGCCCCTATTTAAAAAAAATAGGGGGATTAAAAGGTCCCGGTTGCATGGTTCTCGCAGTAACAGTAGTCAGGCTCTACCTTGGTTATTTTATCCTTTAGAAATAAAAAAGAAAACGAAATATTTTTCACAAAAAGAACTCAAATTTCTCCCTTAGTCATTTTTTACGAATACCTATTATAAGGGATAATAAGGGAATAATTTCTTTTTTTAAATAAGAGAGAGACTAATTATTGATAATAACCATAAAGTATAATTATTGTAGGAATAGTAAAGGTTTTATTTTTTGTTTTTGCCAAAAAAATTCCAAGGTATCATCTTATTTTTACCATAACTTGCACAATTTTCATGCTATCAACTTTCTATATTGCTCATTCGAAAGGTATTTCTAAGCACTTTAAAAAGTGTTCAGGAAGTACATGTCATAAAATGCATCGGTTTACCGTTAATTGAGTTTGAATACTTAGATTTAATTACTTGCCTAAAAACAAAATACGTATTCACCTATAGCTCACTAATTTGAAATAATATTAGAAGGTATTTCAGAGTAGTAATTTGTTTTTTTTTTTTTATTGACTTCTTTGGTAATAAGTAATATAACATTATTTTTCGTAAAAACTTATAGTTTTTTTAGTTAATTATGAAAAACAACTTTAAGACCATAAGTATTTTTCTCACGCAAAATCTTTGATCTTTAATTACCTATAACTCATTTAATTATTGAATTATTAAAAAATTGTACATAACAAATTATTTTTGTGTATCTATTGATTTCTGGGGCTTTTTTATTTAAAAAATTCACCCCTTCATCTTTTTACTTAACTTGTGTGTTACCTTACTGAACACATTTTTATAGTCAAATATATCTCTATTCTAAATTATATTTGTATTTGTTATTGGTTAACCCGTTGGTTTGACAGAAAAATAAAAATCAAGACGCTATAGAGAAAAACTTAAAGGAGACCCGGAAAATTTTGCTGAGCAAAAGAGGAAATAATCGGCCAAGTGCGAGTTGGACCCGTGCACGAAGGGTTCCGTACCGTATAGAGCGAAAGTTGGAAAAAAATGTGTTTTTTTGTAAATTGTGTATTTTATTTAAAAAAACGTTCTGCTCTTTGTGAATTCTTAAAATGTATTTAATTATCTACAGAAAATATGTTAAATTATAAAAAAAAATCAGATAAAATTTAAATAATGAAATTTATCATTGATGTACACTTAAAAGTTGATCGACCCAATAACAGCCTGAACAGGAAGTTTGAATTCAAAGTATTATTTCCTGCTATAACCTCTAGTCATCTTCGGTAAAAAATAGTCTTAACACACCTCCATAATTTCCATAGCCTTGTGAACACAAGTTACACACATAAAAACAATATGTTGAAGGAAATGAGAAAATAATTATTGTTCTTTATACTGAATCCTTTCGCTTCATAATAATTTGTCATTTTATCTCTCAACGCGAAAGCTGCATATCTTAATTTTAATTCAAATATTTGCGAAGAAGAATAAATTGCACATTGTTTAAAAATAATTAGGTACCTATCTTGTACCTATACATAATTGCACAATGCGCGTTGATTTTTCAAGAATTCTGTACATAATTAATATTACGAAGATAAATACTAAGACTTAGTAAGTACATATTAATGCTTAAAAAGAATTTAAGACAATTATGAGTAATTAATCAAAGTTTTTCTCAATCACTTTTCAGTTTAAAAATGAAAAAACTAATTTTAGGTTCTCGAGCAGAAGTTAACAATAGTTTTAAATAACTAGGATTTAGGAATCTATTATAGTATGTAGGTATACCATGACTAAGGAACTACATATTGCGTCACAGAAAATTATACTTTTTTACCCCTCCAAGCTATGTCAAGCTTTTTTAATCGTTTTTTTTTTTTTTTTTTTTTATATTATAATAAAGATGTTTCATAAAATATTTTCGTAAAATATTTTCGTAAAATAATGTGTTGAAGGTTTTCACTAAACGACTAAGGAACCCAACTCGAGTACATATTGGCGGTTGGCACGTCGCACGAGGCAAATGTATGACCCGTTTGCTGTCCACTTCCGCCATCGGTCAAGGCCGGACAACAAAATATGAGGAGTCCGTGCTATTGAAAATACAAGGTGTAACAAAGCTAAGTGATAATACTTTTGGGTGTGTATGGGTCTCCCTTATAAAGATTTCACTGAAAGTAGCAGCGCTGAAAGAGCTACTTTTTTGGGATTTGTATGGGCAAGCGCCCGATTGACATGACTTTTCTCATACGTGAAAAAAAAACTTACTCGTTCAGCGCTGATACTTTCACAGTGAACTCGTTATTGGGTAGTGGGTAGTGGGTACCCATACACACCCTAAAGTATTATGATTTATGACTTAGTTTTGTTACACCCTGTATATTTAAGTTATAGGTACGTACTGGGTACAAAAAAATCTACTTCCAAACATGGACAAAAGAAATATATTTCTTAGTCCGTCCAGCCCAGTACCTTATTAATTATATTATTCCAAGTCTGTACCTTATTAACCCATCAGTCGTGGCAAAACGAGACACAATAGCTTTTTCATTGTTATCGCGGCCGGATGTGGCCGCTTGGGGCTTCATGAATTAATAAGAAAAAATATTTAAATTAGGTCCTCTATGTAGCCTCTATCATAAATCATAATCATAACTACGCGCTAGTCGCTACGGTACAGTCGAAGGCAGCAACACATTTGATTTGTTGTACCTATCGTTGAAGTATAGGAAGGTATCTACATCAGAAACCTGCATTTTTGGTAGCTGCCACCACTTTACATGAAGATAAAGTTCAACATCAAGATCAAGTTTCTTGATCTCTTGCAAGATTTTTCGGCACGTTCAATAAAACACACCACTTTAACCCCACCACCACTTTACATGAAGATAAAGTTCAACATCAAGATCAAGTTTCTTGATCTCTTGCAAGATTTTTCGGTACGTTCAATAAAACACACCACTTTAACCCCACCACCACTTTACATGAAGATAAAGTTCAACATCAAGATCAAGTTTCTTGATCTCTTGCAAGATTTTTCGGCACGTTCAATAAAACACACCACTTTAACCCCACCACCACTTTACATGAAGATAAAGTTCAACATCAAGATCAAGTTTCTTGATCTCTTGCAAGATTTTTCGGCACGTTCAATAAAACACACCACTTTAACCCCACCACCACTTTACATGAAGATAAAGTTCAACATCAAGATCAAGTTTCTTGATCTCTTGCAAGATTTTTCGGCACGTTCAATAAAACACACCACTTTAACCCCACCACCACTTTACATGAAGATAAAGTTCAACATCAAGATCAAGTTTCTTGATCTCTTGCAAGATTTTTCGGCACGTTCAATAAAACACACCACTTTAACCCCACCACCACTTTACATGAAGATAAAGTTCAACATCAAGATCAAGTTTCTTGATCTCTTGCAAGATTTTTCGGCACGTTCAATAAAAATAAGTACTGTAGCCACTTTATAGTAGAAAACTAAAAGTCTGAAGTCATTTCTCAACAGCGCATTGTGGCATGCTCAATAAGTACAGTACCCACTCTATAGTACAGAAAGAAAAAACTAAAAAGTCTGAAGTCATTTCTCAACAGCGCATTGTGGCATGCTCAATAAGTACAGTACCCACTCTATAGTACAGAAAGAAAAAACTAAAAAGTCTGAAGTCTTTAACTTCTGAACTCTGAAGCCATTAACTTCATAAACATAGTAGACAAACGGAGTTTGTAAATAGCGCTCTTATTACCGACCTTGTTGCTCTAGCCTCTACCTCAACACACATGTTTACCTAAGGTTAGCGCTAACCCATAGATTACTGGCTCACCGTGACTTTGACTTCTTAATACCTTAATCGGAGTTTAATCGCTAATACATTTTTTGCGCTCTTTAGTAATAGTAAGGTTATATAATACTAAGACGACGCCCGCAGCTCTGTTGCGCAAAAGTTCGCGTAGGAACCGTATACTTTTCCGGGATAAAAAGTAACTTCATACCAAATTTCAGCAAAATCGGTTCAGCAGTTTGGGCGTGAAGAGGTAACAGACAGCAGACAGAGAGACAGACAGACACACTTTCACGTCAATAATATTATAGTAAATAGTATGGTTTTTTCCTTATATTGTGAGGCAGCGGCACTTAAGCGTAAGTAAATAGGGAAAATGATATCATTAGAAACCTATAAGTAGGCAGGTAGTAAGGTTATAATAACTGCAGGTGAAGCTAAGAAATATGTTATATTTTATAAGTAGACATCGGATTACATGCACAATCAAAGTGGCGAAATATGCATGCAAGTATGCACGATAAATGGCCGAAATATGCACAAAATATGCACAATAAAAAGTTACTTATTATTTTTTAAGTATAATTTTTTGAAGAGTTTTCCGGTGGTGCCGTTAATAAAAGCGTAGATTTTATAATTTCATCAAATCCAGGTTTTTAATTTTTTATACAGCAGCAATAACAATTTTCTACCAACATTTTCCAATTGCAATCATAATGCCCATGGAAGTTTAAGAAATCGGTAACTACTTTATTCCAATTTTTTACTAATGTTTTATGTTGCCAACTACAAAGATAAATTTTGTTTCTAGAAAGATATTGTGCCTATCGGGTGTATTGCATTCTTTTAATGGGGATGGAGCCACATATTTGAAGTGTTTTAATTTATCCTATATCTGTTTTGTGGCCTGGGCGTGTGTCATGATAGCTAGTTTGGAGACTGCGAGGGCATAAAACTACCGAAATATGCACTATCAACCAAAAATTGCCAAAATATGCACTAACGCCTAAAATGTGCCATTACATGCATTTGCATATGCAAGTATGCAAATGCATATAATCCGATGTCTATTTATAAGTTATCAACTTCTGTTAAGAAGTCTATATTGTTACCAAGCACTTGAAATCGCTTTGCAGTTTTATTTTCTTTACCATAGTCCATATTATTGGGAAGTCATAGTCTTAACTCGTAAGTCGTATTTCATGATGTAATAAAATTAATTATAATAATAATTAATCACAATAATTCTAGACTTTTTCATATGAATTTTAGTTAAAACATAGACTACAATCAAATGGTGGCATAGTTCTCAGTGTTCATACTTCCTAGAAAAGTCTACACCTAACTATCATCAATTGATTTTATTATTAAACTAATACCACAGAATACATAATTAGTACCTTACGGTCTAATGCGAAGAACAGTAGGAGTGTCATTCAGTAGAGTAACTTGGACGTGACCTTGATGTCAGTCGCTTAACATAGAGACTAGTTTTACACGTGTGCTAAGTACTGCATTTTTTGTCACATCAAATTAAATAAAATCACGCATCCATTGCTTGCGACCGATTCGTGCGAAAATTAATAGTCACGAAAAAAAAATCTGAATCTGTTTTTTTACTTAAGTATTTGGTTTTTTTTTTAACAATGATATCTAAACTATGATATCTCTAAAAAGTACTTATAATATGAAACTAGGCTCTGGAAAATATTTACTGAACATGACTTGCAGTAATAATAATTCTGAGTAATTACGGGCATTTATTTATACCATTGTCAGTTCTGTGAACTTTGATTCATTCAGTACTACTATTTCTAACTGTTTATCAAAGTTGACATACTTAAGTTATTACAGTGGGAAGGATAGGATAAAAATTAAAATTGTAATGACTAAGCTAAGCGACAAGAGTATTGTGAAAGTCCTAATAGTGACGAAAATCAGGATATCTTTTTATACCAATAATGCAACATTTTTGATTCCATAATATGACATTGTAGTGTAGTTACTTGTTTTAAATTTGGAAAAATACAAACAGAAACTATTGGCAAATCTAATACCAATTAAAGTTGTTAAATATTTTATGTTAGCGTCTAGCGAGCTACTGAAACAATTGACTTGTCACGTACAGAGTTACAGACACAATTTTCGTGATTTTTTTCCATTAACACTAAGTACACTAGGCAACTAACAAGAAACCTGAGTATTTGGAAACAGTTAACTTGACCAATAATGTTTACTATTGGTAACCGATAATAATTCTAGGAAACTATGTTTCAAACATTTTCGTGCAAATTCTATTATATTTGTGCCAAACAATATTTTAGAAAAGAATCATAATATTTTGATTTTAGAAGGACTTTTTTTTTTAAACTTAAGATACTCGTAAAAAGCCCGGCGCGTTGTTAAGTTAGGTCTGCTATTCCAACAAGATACAGGGCCGGATTTATATTTATGAGTATAGGCCACTTTAATTTTGCCGCCCCTATGACGAACTCTGCCGCCATCCTAGGACGCTGTCGCCCCCCAATGACGCCATAGGACGCTGTCGCCTATAGGCGGCCTATACTGCGGTCTGCCTATACATAAATCCAGAGCTGACTAGACATTTCACACAAAAAAACATGAATAAAACCTCACCTACCTATAGATAAGCGAGCAGCAGGCAACACGGAACTTCATGCCCATATGCAGGATGGCCATCATGTATGGATGCACCACAAACACGTTAGGCGCGGAGCAGGGAACCACGCCCCCCCCCCCTCCCCCCCCCAATCAAGGTACGCGTAATAGCTTCCATTTTAACACATATTTGGACCATCCCAAAGCCATTTGACAAAAAACCTCACCTTCCTATAGATGAGAGAGCAGCAGGCCACTCGGAACTTCATGCCCATATGCAGGATAGCCATCATGTAGGGGTGTACCACGAACACGTTGAGCGCGGAGCAGAGCACCACTCCCCCCGCGTACAGGTACGCGTCCTGCTCCGTCACCGCAGTCTGTTCCGGACTGTAGTACTCCACGAGTTTACCCAGGAACACCGGCTGCGCGATACTGGAATAGATTAAGTAGTTATAGCCTTCTATACTAGCCTAAATATATAATAATAATAAAATATATTATATTATATATAAATAAAATATATTATATATAGCCTACTATCTAACTACGTTGATAAATCATAGATCAGTAAATTGATCTTTTACTGGATTTCAACAACAGTACAGATGGCAAAGTCCTTTTCGTCACGTTACATTTTACGTTGACTGCAGTGGCTACATGCAAACGCTATAAAATGGAAACCTGTGTATGAAATGAAAAAGTAGAGCAGAAAACTCAATCTAAGTCTTATGATGTACTATCAGAGAAGTTGATTCATAGGCAGATAACCTGCGTAATTTGGTCGCGTTATGTCAAACCCAGCCGATTGGTCACAGCTAACATTGAATTGAAATAATCGGACCAAATGGCGTAGGTCCATCAACTGCCTATGAACCAATTTCTTCGATGGTACATGCTGGTTCATTTACTTCTTAGTTCTTACAAATTACTATGAAAATATTATTTACGTATCTATTACAACGAAACTACTACAATGATTAGGTAAACGACGTTAACAAGTCGTCTTTGCTTTGCTACACAACATCCAACCTACTGACTATAACATTTCAGGTTACCATACACGGCTAAGCTAACGTGTCTGGGTTAAATAAATCATCACTAAGTTTTATGAAACTAATGATTTAAATGAAACTATGGTGATTGTTCCACACATAGCTCACTTTTGGGAGACATTACTGTGTGCCTCGTCAGCTTGCATATGCGTCAGCCGGTTGTGCATGTAGCTCTGCTCTTCCTTACTGAAATACCCGATGAACGAACCGAGCAATCGAGGTTGTTGGATACTGGACAAAAATTAATACTAGTATTATAAATGCGAAAGTGTGTCTGTCTGTCTGTTACCTCTTGACGCCCAAACCGCTGAACAGTTTTGCCTTTTGATATGGAGAATTTGAATCCCGGGCAATGATGTATCATGTAGGATACTTTTTATTTCGGAAACATGTACATTTCCCGAGCGATATACGAATCTTGGCGCAACGGAGTTGCGGGAGTCATCTAGTTACTTTATAGTTTGTACTTTGTAACGTTAAAAATTCTATTTTGTGACTATCCTGTGTGTCATTGTTTTTAGTTATAACTTTTTTGAAGAAACGAAGAACATAATATTAATTACCAGCATATTATAATAATTATATTAATATTATGATCTTGGTATTTTTTTGGCTTTGTAGCTCGTGTTTTTAGAATAATAGATAGATAACCTCTGTAAACGGATGCGGGTAGACAATAAAAACAACAAAATTTAAGTGAGGAAACCTTATCCTCACCTAAATGTTATTGTTACTCTTTACACCCAATCAATACACATGTCACATGTGGGTTTTCCATTGTGTGACGAAGCGGCTGTGATGGTGTTAAGTGATAACATTAGAGTTTTTCTTAAAGATTTGGTACTAGAAACTAAAGTACACCGTAAAGTAAGCTAAAGCAACACCGTTAAAGTCCCTGACAAAATATTTTGCGTACCTTATAAGAAATGCCAACTATTAAAGGTTTCAAATACCCATTATACTCCTTAAATAGGTACAAATAGTAAAGGTTTAGTAGGAATTAGGATGCATAAATTACACACGTACATAACAATATTATAATTATTTATTCGTCACAGAGTTCAGTAACTTACAATATAATAAAACCGTTATTCGCTGACATCAAAGCGATCAATAAACAAAATTATTTTGTCTGCATTTCACAATTAAAATAGATAAAAGCATAATATTATTTTCCTTAGTCTATGATTGATCAAGTGTTACGTATAGTGTTACGTATAGCACGAAAACCTGCCAAGTTCAAATTTAGAAGTATTATGGATCAGGCTGTTGATGAAGATGATTGCGATCGATGAAGTGCATCTGAACTTGGCATTGGATTGGATTTCAACTCTTTTTTAGGCCAAAAATTAGCCGATAGGAACTTGGCCCCATTTTTACAGGTATGTTTTTGATGGGATATTATAAAGCGGAAGAGTTTGTTTGTTTGTTTGTTTGAACGCGCTAATCTCAGGAACTACTGGTCCGATTTAAAAAAATATTTCAGTGTTAGATAGCCCATTTATCGAGGAAGGCTATAATAGGCTATATTTTATCACGCTAAGACTAATAGGAGCGAAGAAATAGAGGAAAATGTGGAAAAAACGGGAGGAAATATATTTGAAAGGGCTTATTTGAACGCGCTAATCTCAGGAACTACTGGTCCGATTTGGAAAATTATTTCAGTGTTAGATAGTTCATTTATCGAGAAAGGCTATGGGCTATATTTTGTCACGTTACGACTTATAGTCGTGTGCGTACAAGACAAAAAAACGAGGAATACGGCTTTTGCTGAACCAAAGATTTCCTTTGGTAGGATTGATCTTTATATCCCTAAGATGGGTTTACGATGTGGAGCCACCTGAATATTTCATGCACGTGGGGGAGGGGGGGGGGGGGGGTTTTAGCTTTAACAAGGTATGAGGTCAATAACCGCGTGGGATTTAGGTATATAGGCGAGTTTGGTATCATTTTCGATTGAATCGAATGTTTAAATGCCAGTTTTTGAATAATATTTAGATAAAGTATAGTAAAAATAAAATAAAATACAAAAATTTAGAATATATGATTTTCAACCAACGAAAACGTTGTTGACAGGGCTTAATTAATATAAGGAGACTGATAGCCGCATTATTCTGCATGCCAAAGACATGGTGATGAATGGAGCAATAAACATATTAATATTACTAGACGTACCGCGCGGTTTAGTCCGCGTAAATCTGAAATTTCACGGAAACCGTATATTGTTCACAAATTAATAACCCATATATCACGTAGTCTACTATATATTCGTGTCAAATAACATAAAAATTGCTCCAGTAGTCTGTGAGATATTAACCCTTTCAAATAATTTTCCCCGTTTTTTTACATTTTCCTCTGTATCTTTGCTCTTATTGGTCTTAGCATAATAGAATATAGCTTCTAGCCTTCCTCGATAAATAGGCTATCAAACACTGAGAGATTTTTTCAAATCGGACCAGTAGTTCTTGAGATTAGCGCGTTCAAACAAACAAACTAACAAACAAACTCTTCAGCTTTATTTTCACATATTCCTCTGTATCTTTGCTCCTATTTGTCTTAGCGTGATAAATATAGGCTATAGCCTTCCTCGATAAATAGGCTATCAAACACTGAAAGATTCTTTCAAATCGGATGAGTAGCTCCTGAGATTAGCGCGTTCAAGAAAACAAACTCTTCAGCTTTATAATATTACTAGACGTTCCGTGCTGCTTCGCCCGCGTAAATGAGATATTTCACAGACAAATTAGTCCACAATAAATAGCCTATGATTCTTCACGTTCCTACTTTTTATCTGTGCCAAATAACAGAAAAATTTGTGAAAAAATCGTAAAGTAAGCCCTTTCAAATAATTTCCTCCGTTTTTTCACATTTTCCTCTATTTCTTCGCTTATATTCGTCTTAGCGTAATAAAATTTAGCCTATAGCCTTCCTCAATAAATGGGCTATCTAACACTGAAAGAATTTTTCAAATCGGACCAGTAATTACTGACTCATACTAAGATTAGCGCGTTTAAATAATGCTTCTTCTTCTTCTTCTTTTTACGTTGTTTAACATCTTTATCGTGCAAATATGAGTCCTAAAATGAATTTTGCATTCTTAAGTCATCCGAATATGGTACCGAACTTGGAATAGTACCATAATTAATGCCTCTATACAGATTGAGACTCTATTTTCCTCCAGAGCAGAAGCTGCAAAAATTAAAAAAAAACTAACATCAAAAACCGCGGTGGCTCCACATCTTAAATCCATCCTTGGACCATAAGGACCAATCCTACCAAAGGAAATCTTTGGTTCATTAATAGCCGTATAATTCACCGTACACACGCAACTATTACGACTAATAGGAGCGAAGAAATAAAGGAAAATGTGGGAAAAAACGGGGGAAATTATTTGAAAGGGCTTATCTCACGAACTACTGGAGCAATTTTTCTGTAATTTGGCACAGATAAGAAGTAGACCACGTAAAGGATCATAGGCTATTTTTTGTGGACTTATTTGTCTGTGAAATATTATGTAATTTACGCGGGCGAAGCCGTGCGAAACGTCTAGTCTAGTAATATAATAATTCAAAATTATGTTTTTCATGAGAAAATATCAATCACTTCTTTCTCCGAAATAAGAAAATAAGACTGTAAAGATACCGTACAAACAATTCTACAACTTACGAGGTCGTGAAATATTCAGTGTCCGAGTTCTGTTATGTAATACGATAGGTACATGTATGAGTCATTTACAGTTCTTCCTGTGGACTTGATTCATATCAATATTATATTATCTTAACTAATATGATACAGAGGAAATATTATATTTTGTAATTTTGTATGTCTGTTCCACCATCTCGCAAAAACTATTGGCACGATGATATGGATACAATGTAGAGAACAATATAAGTTATAAGTTATGACGTTACCAAGAGTAATTCACCTGTATACAATTTTGCAATTATGGAGGCTTCGAATAAAAAAATTATTAATCAAAAAGAGTAGACGCTGTACACAATTTTGAAATCACATAAAAAATAAGAAAACCTTATTAAATCGAGATAAAAATTTGCAAGGTGTTTCGTTCTCTGTGGAAATACAAAGAGAAAAAACCACATTTTGAGCGTGATTACGTTCATAAAATTTTGTACTGCGTCTACTCTTTCTTGACAGACTGTAAAACAGGGATTTGTCCTCAAATAAATGTAGATTGAAGTTTTTCAAACAAGAACATTGTTATTTGATTATTTGTTAATCCTTAAAACAATTCGGATTACTGACTACCATGAACTAGTTAGTTTATCTCATACCCTACTTTTTTACATACCTACCAAAAAAAACAGTAAATGAGGCTAATCCACGGCAAAAAAGTTAACATGAAACTGGCAGATAATACTCGACAGTTGGAGAAGGCCGGACCCAACGTCGAACGTGAAAGAGCTTTTTTTAGATCATTTGATTGTCTTATAGTGACTTATAGGGTTAAAAAATAAAAATTGGTAATAATATGGTAATGTAGATACACTGAGTCCCGGGAAAGAACATAGGTATTTTTAAAATATACGGTTCCCGTTTAATCTTGTTGTTTTATAAATGACGCCCGCAACTCCGTTGCGCCAAAATTAGTTTAACGCGTGGGAACCGTACGTTCCGGGATAAAAAGTATCGTATCATGTCTTTTCTCGGAACTCAAAGTACATCCATTCCAAACAGCGGTTCAGCGGTTCGAGCGCGAAGAGGTAACAGACAGGCAGACAGACACATTTTCGCATTTATAATATTAGCATGGATATGGATACCTATCTCTATCAATGTATCGCCATATATGGTTCGTCTGTATGTCGGAAGCATTTACTAATGTGATCTATCACTGCAACCGGTAAGTAAGTCGAGGTTGTCTCACGGTCATAGACGAGGATTAAGAAAACTGCTCAGCGTTTTTAATCACATTGTACGTAATTATCGTATTAGTATATAATCGGTTCTAGCCATTACCTTATGTAACTTTTTAGAATTTTTAGGTCAGTCGGACACTGAGGACACTCAGAGTCAGACAGACAGACATCAGAAGATAAAAGAATAGCTTAAGCCGGGTCCAGACGAGTGTAACGTGTAATGTAATTCACCGTGTAATGTAACACGAATTCTACGTGTGGACGGCACTACGAGCATTACATGTAACGCTCGGGGTTTATCCATCGGCTGTCGGTTTTCGCGCGAGCACAAAGGCTCGTTTGGACAATTCGCTTTGAGTTCGTGTGCCGTCCACACTGTTGACGCTAAATTACACGTAATCTTACATTACACGTTACACTCGTCTGGACCCGGCTTTACAGACAAGCTGCAGACCGATCCACTCTGCTCAGTCTCTCAAAAAGCCCAACATGTTTTACTGAATCATAGAAAAAAGTTGACTCTGGTCTCTGCATAACAATAAAAAAAAGTAATTTACAGGGACTAAGTACAGATTTAAAAAACGGAAGAACTGTGTTTTTTAAAATACAATACATAATATCAATTTTAAATTTATTATTATTGTATTGCTCTAAAGTCTAAACCTTACATTGTAAGACTAGATGTAATAAATTATTATGTCAGTTATTGATGTGTTTAATAATATAAACAGCCATTTATTATTATAATTATCAATAACACTTAGATTAGGGCTGGCTAGGACATTAACCTGACAGTTATCACTTATTTCTAGGCGTAGGGTTGTCTTACTTCAAAAGAAAATAAATATTGACTAATAAAATAAGGGAACTAATTTTTAATATTTGAGATGTTATTATGATCAGTTGAAAAAAATATTGAGCAGTTATTTAATTTTATGGCGGTTGATTAATTATTGCGACTGTAAATCATGGACAGTAATAAAAAAATAATTGAGCAGTCAAATAACTGAATGAGCGGTAAAAATGATGGAATGAGCGGTTCGATAAATGAATGACCGGTAAAAATGATGGAATGAGCCGCGGTTCGATAACGACTTAACAGAAGGCCTACTTAACCACGGATACCGAAGCGGGGGACAGGGGGGGCGCAACAAATCAAAAACAAACACAATCCAGAAAGCTCAAGAGTAGGTTAGGTTAGAACTTAGATTACAACAGCTGTAGAGGGAGCCTCTCCCCCCGCGGCCTCCGTACGGTTAACATCGTCTGACGTGCGCTCCGGGATTAAAAATTATTTTCGGTGGTTTTAAATCGGTAAATTCGTGCTGAGTGTGTGTAATTAGCTAGGTAACGGTGTAATCTACGTGTACTGTAAGTTTTTTTAACACATTTGCTCGTATTTTATTGGATTTAACTCGGTAAGTAAATTTCTTTGTTCACTTTTACCAGTAGGGAATTGTAGGTAGGTAAAATATTGTGTGTGTCGGTACCGCTCGCGCGGCGCCGGCCGGCCTTGCGATCAGCTGTGATTATTAAGCTAAACTTTTGTTCATTCTAATTTAAATTAAATAAGTGTAATTGGTACATTCAAATTTTATATTAACTCACAATGTCGAGCCAAAATAATATGCCGCCAGATAAAGATACAAACCCGTTTAATAGAAGCGATAAAACTCCTCGTTCTCCGACATTCTCGTCCGGTAAACGTTTGTTATCGGAATTATCTCCTTCCTCCTTGTCACCTGTGGAGAAGCGTCACCAACCCACTAGGGACGAGCCTCTGCTGTCCCCCGTTACGTCATTATTAGACACAAGCCGCGCATCCGACGATGCTTGCAATTATTACGAGCTCGTCCGCGAAGCTAGCTCGTACTTAGCCAAAATAAACGAGTTCGCAAACGACACCGTGTCTCGCCGTAATAATTTTGCCAACAAGTCCGATATTATGAGTATGACTCAAAAAATAACTACGATCGTCTCACTTCTCGCCATAAAGAACTCCTCCTTGGAAACCAAGGTCGCTAATATGGAACGCGAATTGTTAGCTGCCAAAACTAATCCCGTCGTACAAACAGTTGCCGCCGCGCCTTCTACCTCCTACTCGGACGCGCTTAAACTAAGACTTGCGAAGTCAGTGCCGCCAGTCGAGACCCGAAAACCGCTTCCCTGCGTTATTGCCTATCCGACACAAGAAAAATCGGGGGAATTAAAATCATCGTCGGAGACAAAACAAGCTCTGATGAAAGTCATCAACCCGGCCGACGGTTTTCAATTTCACGGCGTCAAAAAAACAGCTAATTCGGGTGTGATCTTGCGACTAACTAGCGAGTCGCAAGTTAATAAACTTAAATCCGTGGAAGCGCTTAAATCGGCCGGTCTGCGACTCGAGTCGCCTAAAGGAAGTAACCCACGTATTCTCATAAAAGATGTACCGCAACATATGACGGATGATAATTTCCTTCTCGCACTTTTTAATCAAAATATTAATGGCGAAATGAATATGTCTCAAGAACAATTTTTGCGTTCAACAAAAATAGTAAGACGTCGTAATTTAAATAAAGATTACAACAACAGGAAATGGATAGGTATCGAATTAGACCCCGCTGTGCGTAAACACCTGATCAATTCAAAAGAAAAACTGTTTATCGATTGGGCGATGTGTCGCTTCGTGGACGACGTTGAGCTGGTCCGCTGCGGCAACTGCCAACAGTTTGGGCACGTCGCTAAATTCTGTCGCGATCCTAATCCTTGCTGCTATCACTGTGCCGAAAAACACAGCTCGTTGTCGTGCCCCAACAAAGATAAAGAAAATTTTAAGCCAGTTTGTGGTAGTTGCCAACGTTATAAAAAACCTTCCGACCACCCCACGGGCTCCCCAGACTGTCCAACATATAAAAGCAAAATGGAGCAACTTATTTTAACTACTAGGTATGGATAGTTTAAATATAGGACAGTTAAACCTCCATAATAACAAGCACGCGACTTTAGAATTAGAAAAGTTAGTTTCTGATCACAATTTAGACTTAGTACTTGTTCAAGAACAATATCAACTCGCGTCGTTTCGGTCGAAAATGATACAAATTAATAACTTAGCTCGCGCGGGTATATACACACCTCAGTCTAGATTTTCAGTCACGGCCTTAACTAACCTTTCGACGTCGCATTGTGCGGTAGCCGAGGTATCGTGTCCTCAGTTTAGACTATACGTTGTAAGCTGCTACTTTCAGTACGCGGATACCGTAGGCCCACATTTACATCAACTCCGCCGCGTATTACAATCTCTCGCGGGTGATAAAATTATTATTGGCGCCGACGTCAATGCATCCTCGCCCTTATGGCACGGCCAGCTTAGGTACACTGACCGCGACCGTCGTACCGCTGTAGAAGACTTTATTGCGGAGTTTAACCTCCAAATTCACAACACCCCCGATGCACCACCTACCTATAGTAGCCCAACGGGCGAATCGTCGATTGACGTCACGCTATCCAGCGCGTACGTTCAGATTAGGCATTGGCGTGTCCTACCTGATGCGTCATGTAGTGATCACCGCTTATTGGTGTACGAGTTTTCTCGTGCGATCCCGAGTGATACCGTAGTCAATTCTAATGACTATAAATACAACGTAAAGAACGGCGATTGGAATTTATTCCGCTCCCTCATTACCGCTCATGCCGGAGACTTCACTCGGCCGGATTTAAACGTCGATGAGTGCGCGGAAATTATGACAAACACATTTGTTTACTGTGCCGATGTAGCCTTGGGTCGTAGACCTCTTAAAAAAGATCACAACTGTAAATGGTGGAACAGTAACCTTCTTAATCTTCGTCGGGAATTTAGAAGGGCCAGGCGCAAAATCAATTATCTTCGTAAATCTGGCCATGATCGTTCGAATTATAATTACATAATTAGTTTGAATAACCTACGCATTTCAAGGTCACGCTATCGCGCCGCCGTTACGTTAGCGAAAAATAATATGTTGAAGAATGCCGCGAATAGACTGGATAAAGAGGGCCCCTGGTCCTCTTTATACCACGAGCTTAAACTCGGTAGTAGTAATGAGCCAAGCTTTTTCTCAAATATTAAAATTAACAACTCTTACACTTGTAGCTTAGACGAAACGGCGAAGGCATATCTAAACGTTCTCATCCCAGACGACGAGCCCTCCTTGGATGATGAACACCACCGCGACATTAGGAGTAGAATGCTAGACCCCATACATACACCGGCCTCAGATTTACCAACTTCGGAGGAGTTTAGTAAAATAGTAAACCTTTTGCCTATAAAAAAATCTGCGGGCGAGGATAAAATATCGAATATTATGATAAAACAAGCGTGCTTAGCGGCCAGTTCATCGATTCTACATGTTTACAACAGATGTATCGCAGAAGGTATATTTCCAAAAATTTGGCGCACCGGTTGCTTAAAATTAATACCTAAAGCGGGGAACAAACCTCCTGACGACCCAAAATCTTACCGTCCGATAACGTTACTGCCTTGCTTAGGTAAATTACTAGAACGTCTCATCGTACCTCGCCTGCTACCCGGTGGCCCTAAATTTCATAGTCATCAGTTCGGTTTCACCGCCGGGAAATCGACTGTTGACGCGGCTATGGAAGTTAGAAAAATAGTAAATCATTCGGAATCTAAATACGTGGTCGCCATTTCATTAGATATCTCCGGCGCGTTCGATCATGCTTGGTGGCCGATGTTATTATTAAAACTAAAAAATCGAGGTTGCTACTCTAATATTTATGCCATAATACGTTATTTTTTTAACGGTCAAACTAAGCTTCGACTTGGCCATTGTACACACGCCAAAGATTTAACATGCGGCTGCCCTCAGGGCTCTGTTATCTCGCCAAAACTATGGAATTTCGGATTTGATGATTTATTAAGTCTTCCCCTACCACCGCTGTGCGTACTAGTTGGCTACGCCGATGACGGTTTTCTCATCGTTCATGCAAATTCACGTTCCGAAATTGAATCTAAAGCCAATGATAGTCTTAATTTAATATCGAGCTGGGGTAAACGTAATCGCCTGAAATTCGCCGCGCATAAAACTTACCAAATTCTTTTAAAAGGGTCCCTTATATCTTCCCCTAGCATTAAACTTGACAATATTAACGTTAAACGCAAACAGTCACTCTGTTATCTTGGTTTTTACTTGGAAAATAAATTTTCATTTTTAGAACATATAATTCAAACCGGTGAGACAGCGAAGCGCAATTTTTACTCCTTTACCAAAATATCTACGTCGACATGGGGCCTCTCCTTCAAAACCCTAAAATTAATTTACACTGCTACTTACCTAGGCAGCATTTGCTACGGGGCCCCCGTGTGGGCCGACAGAGCAACAATCGGCGCGGCTCGTCGCAAGTTGCTACAAAGCCAACGTCTTGCTCTTATATTCTTATGCAAAGCTTACAGGACCACAAGCACCGAAGCCTTACCTGTGTTAGCCGGAGTTTTACCCGTTGACCTTGAGATTCAGCGTCGTGCGACAATTTACTATCATAAAAAAAACATTGACAACCCGTTCTTTTTAAGCGCTCGCGATAAAATTAAAATAGCAAGACTGTTTGAACCTTTAGAAAACTCTGTGCAAAGCCTAATCTCCGAATGGCAGTCACGATGGGACTGTTCCACCAAAGGGCGACACCTTTATAATTTTTTCCCTAATATTCGTGAACGGCTATCCAAACATTGGATGGATATTGATCACTGCGTTTCTCAATTCCTGACCGGTCATGGAAATTTTAAGGCCAAACTTTACGGATTTAAACTAGTAGCATCACCCATGTGCGAGTGCTCGACCGAAGGCAACATGTTTGAACAAACCGCGCATCATGTTCTCTGGGAGTGCAGTCTCTGGCAGGACGAAAGAACTACTTTGCTAAACAACCTATTCTGTACATCTGGAGTAGCATACTACGGTGATCTCGTGGACAGCGCTAGGAACTTCCGTGCCTTCAAGCGTTTTTGCCACAATTATTATTGGCAACAGTCAAACACAATAAACTCCAATATTAACTAAGCTTTAGCTTAGGAGTCACAATTATTAACCTTATTTCCGTGGTGCTCCCCCTTAAGTTCTTTGACTTTCGGTCATTGCAACTTTGTGCTGTCTCCCGCTTTTATGGGGAGGGAAATTGGAATCTTCCTACTCCTCCTATTTTCTTCTGATTAATTTCGTTGCGGGTCCCAAGACAGTATTAGCATGTCCCTCGGGCTCCCTGAGATCATATCAAAGGGTTTTCGTGGTTGGATGCCGCTGTCGATCCTGGCGACACAGGAGATACAGTGGTGGGAATGTGTGGTGGGCCAAAGCCCGTCAAATGTAGAGGGAGCCGAGCGAGCGCAGCGAGCGTGCTGCGGCAGCAGCCGGTGACCGTCTTACTTTCACTTTATAACGGTAAGGAACCCTTTACGGAACCATTTATCGGGCGAGTTCGACTCGCACTTGGTCGATTTTATTATATTTTACCACCTCATTGTTAAAGGAACTGCTTAGAACGAGATTTCTTACTGACAAATTACGATTTGTTACTGCCCACACGTAACCGCTCATTCATTAATTTTTACCGCTCATTTAATTATTTTACTGTTCAATAATGTTTTCAATGATCCATTTCATTATTTTTTACTACTCATTTCTTTACTGCTTAGTTTTAACTGCTGAACTAGTTATTAAACGTGCCATTTATAATTTTTGACTTACCAAAACTGCAATTTACAACTGCCCCTTTAAATCAGTGCCATAAAATAATAACAATAACTTTAAGCCTATAGTGTATGAAATTTATTTTTTTGTCTCCGAATATCTTGTTCGATTTGGCGAAAATCAAACAATTTCCTACTCAAGCTTCATGTACCTATTCATATAATTTTGGGGTCGGCATTAATAATTATTAATTATACTCGTAATCAACACATAACACACCATGATGCATATTTTAACGATGGCAGCACTGCAGTTGAAGCTAGGCTATTATGCATATTCAAATGTCATTTGCAACAATTGGATACATTGTAATCGCAAGGTTCTCTGCTTGATAGTGTTTTAACCGGTACAATATTATGGTTAAGTGTTAACCCAATTTTGTTAATACGTTGTGTTACACATTGCAATACTGCTATGGTTAAATTTAAATGAAAAAAATAATTATTTATGCCCTTAGTAAGAGTATTATTACGCTTATTATCTTCACGCTTAAGCCGATGAACCGATTTTTATGAAATTTGGTGAAGATGGAAGACTGAGTTCTAGAAAAATATAATATGGTTTCCGCGCTATAAACAATTTTGGTGAACAACTTACCTATATTATATATAACTTTGAGAAAATGGTCCATGACTACTACGAGTACCTACATAATAATTATTATGTCTCTTCATAGCAAAATGGATATTGAGGGGAACGTTAGCAACATCAAGGAGAACGCTAGCAACATCCTTATTAAGGTTAATCAGGGTAAGTTCGGACATATGGAAACTCCGGATAATTCACATAAATTAGTCACTGTTCTTTTTTTGCCTGGCGCTACTTTGCCTATACGCCATACTGCACTGCAACCACAAACTGTAGTACCAGGCGAACAAAATATTTAATTTAGCGTTAACTTGGATTATCCGGACCCACCCTGTATTCGAACTTACCCCGATTAACTATATTTTCATCTAGGACACAAAGAATACTGTAAAATTCCTTACCGAATCCCGCACTCCATGAAGAACAGTATGAACCCGTACAGCATGCATCTCACAGCGTACGCGCGCAGTATCACTCTCAGCAAACTCGGGGTGCGCTTGTTCCCCGCGCTCGCCACCTCCTCCTCCCAGAGACGGGCGAACTTGTCGCCCAGGGGACCTAGGAAAATATACAAATGTATACTCTATAGCTTTGAAGATAGGGTTAATTCTGGTTTGGGGTATTTTATAGCGAATACATCAAACAGTATGCCCTCAGTACACAATGGCCCACGATGGCCCACTGCAGGCCATCGTGAACTGTAAACCACGATCACTTGTTTCATTACTGCCCTGAAATCCGCTAGCATACACCATTACCCCGTCTAAGCAATGGCGAATGGCGATGGCTTGTAGTGGGCTATATTATATTGAAGTACTAGCGACCTGCCCCGGCGTCGCACGGGTATAAAATATATAGCCACTGAAAAAATTATTAAAATCGATAGCCTTTGATCCTTCACGTGGTCTACTTCTTATCTGTGCCAAATAACATAAAAATTGCTCCAGTAGTTCGCGAGATAAGCCCTTTCAAATAAATTCCCCCGTTTTTTCCACATTCTCCTATTAGTCTTAGCGTGATAAAATATAGCCTATAGCCTTCCTCAACAAATGGGCTATCTAACACTGAAAGATTTTTTCAAATCGGACCAGGCAGTAGTTCCTGGGATTAGCGCGTTCAAATTAGCCCTTTCAAATAATTTTCCCCGTTTTTTCCAAAGAAAGAATCATCAAAATCCGTTGCGTAGTTTTAAAGATTAAAAGGAACAAAGGGACATGAGGGAAAATAATCGGCCAAGTGCGAGTCGGACTCGCGCACCAAGGGTTTCGTACCGTTATAGAGCAAAAATAGGCCAAAAAATGTGTTTTTTGTATGGGAGCCCCCCTTAATTTTTTATTTTATTTAAATATTATTATTAATTATTAAATTACAATAACATTTAAGGCCTTCGTGAAAGTTTCAAGTGCCTACCTCTTATCAATATTGATTACGAGCAAAAAAGGCCAAAAAAACACGTTTGTTGTATGGGATTAAATATTAACTTTATTTTTATTTTAGTATTTGTTGTTATAGCGGCACCGGAAATACACAATCTGTGAAAATTTCAGAACTCTAGCAATAGCGGTTCTTGAGATACAGCCTGGAGACAGACAGACGGACAGACAGACATCGAAGTCTCATGAATAGGGTCCCGATTTTACCCTTTGGGTACGGAACCCTAAAAAGGGACTTTGTTTTATAATAAGTATAGATGTAGTCCATGGAAACTACCAATAGTATATTAATTTAACGCAGTTTAAGGACAGTTCAGTATAGCATGGCTTGTCTCAAGGTTTTGAGTATAGCTCAGTTAACTAACGAATAACGATTAATCCTTCGATCGCGGATTCTTGGAAATGCTATTGTATTCTATTGTTGTCGCGATCACCGGTGCTCTTATGGGGCTTGAAGGATTAATTAATAATCTGGAGCAATGGACAATGTATACATACACATGTTGTAAGTCTAATCCATGAAGAACATTATAAAATCTATATCTATACTTATTATAAAACAAAGTCACTTTTTTCCCTCATGTCCCTTTGTTCCCTTTAATCTTTAAAACTACGCAACGGATTTTGCTGATTCTTTCAGTGTTAGATAGCCCATTTATCGAGGAAGGTTATAGGCTATATTTTATCACGCTAAGATTACTAGATGCGAAGAAATAGAGGAAAATGTGGAAAAAACGGGGAAAATTATTTGAAAGGGCTAACTTGAACGCGCTAATCTCAGGAACTACTGGTCCGATTTGAAAAATTCTTTCAGTGTTAGTCCATTTATTGAGGAAGGCTATAGGCTATATTTTATCACGCTAAGACTAATAGGAGAATGTGGAAAAAACGGGGGAATTTATTTGAAAGGGCTTATCTCGCGAACTACTGGAGCAATTTTTATGTTATTTGGCACAAATAATAATTTAATAATTTTTTCAGTGGCTATATATTTTATACCCGTGCGACGCCGGGGCGGGTCGCTAGTATAAAGTATAAACCCATGGACAATGGGTGAGCCAAAGACAACAACTTAATGTATTGTATAAATTTACATTTCATTATCTACCTATTTAAGATTTATTTTTAAAATATTACACAACAGATACGTCTACAGTCTACACAATTATATTAATTACAATAATAAAAATAATCTTGTTTTTTATTGAAATACTTATAAAAGGATATTATCGCATGTCAGTTTAAAGTAGAAATAGTAGGTAAGCACTACTAAACATTTATAGTTTATTTGTCTGACGTCACAGAAATAATATGTTTTAACCCTTAATTGGTCGCATGGGGTCAAATCACTTTCAAACCGAAAACAAAATGTGCTAGAGTTCCAAGAATGCAACGACGCTTTTGGTAGTCTACTAACTCCTATCGAGGTATCCTAATATAAGTGGTAGCCGGTCAGCTAACGATGGTGCATGTGTCGCTACTCTCTTGAGCGCTGACCCCATGCGACCACTTACGTGACTTTTTTGTCACAAGACAAGTTTCCATTTTTGTAATATTATGTTTAATTGTTAAATTATTTTTGATACAATTTTGGATGATTTATAAATAAATATATGAGTAATATGTCATTCTATTGACAACATTTTTTTTATAATAATTGCTCTTTAAAAATGTCAGTATAGATCAAGATATGTAGCTATATACGCTGGTGGCTGGAAGGCTTCTGAAGATAAAAGAGATATTTTTCGAGTCTAGCCTCCGAACTTAAATCTATACACCGATTTGTGACGGGCATGAATCGGTAGACAAGATTTAAGAGCGCAGAGATGCCTAAAATAATCCCTGACCACCGGATGGTGATGATGATGAGGGAGTGATGACCAGAAGTGCGTAACAAATCATACAAACGAGGAAAATATCTTTGTTAGTATTAGCTCAGGGCCTACTTCCTTCAGTGCTCCAAAAAAATCTGGTTATCAAAGTGAATAATAGATTTTTTAATCTCGATCTCAATCATATTTATGAGATTTCGAGATGGACAGTAGTTGATTGATTTTTTTAGTTGTATAGAGGCAAATGAAGGTTTTTGCTTATTAATATTAATTATAATAAAGCATACTAACAATTCGCATGATTAATACTTCGTTTTATTCATTTCTTCAACTTAATTTTCATTTTTTATTTGGGGTCAGTGGGGACCCCATGCGACTACTTGTGACTTTTTTGATGCGCCTAATTAAGGGTTAATAATTAATGATAATTTATTTAATTTAAGTTTATAAGAACTTTGTCTTTTCTTAAATCTATACAGTTTATTATTAAAATTATAAAGCTGAAGAGTTTGTTTGAGACGTAGGCTATTTATTTGCGGGAAATGTATCTATAGTTTCCGTGAAATTCCTAATTTACGCGGGCGAAGCCGCACGGAACGGAACGGAACTTATAATTATATATAGGAACATGAAAACTTGAGTAATAATATAAGCTTTGATTATATACTACACAATATTAAAGTTGCAACAGTCTATTCGCGGTAAGTTTAGAGTCAGTCATCAGTGCAATGATGCTTGCCGTGAAGTAAGGGCCGGGACACAAAAACACGGCACGACGTCGTACGGCGTCGTACGGCGCCGCACACTGGTCCCAAAGTAAAATAAATGGGACATTAAGAATTTTCGGATCGAAGGTCAACGGATCAGGCTGATTTTTTTTTGTAGACAGCTGATGCAATTACAAGTCACTTTTATAGATGTCGTTTTTTTTCAAACATGCCGTATCTACACAGAAAAAAAATAATTAAAAAAAAATTGTATGGATGAAATCATAATTTTGTCATTTTATTCCAAGATTCAAACGTATTCAAAATAAATCATAGCACAGCTTATAGAGGGACTCTTGTCGTACATTTTTGTCATATACACTCAACTGCGATTTTAGCGCCTTTTAGAGCTACAGGCACTTTAATTTTTTTTGTCAGCGGATGAGGCTGATTTTTTTTGTAGCATCTGATGCAATTACAAGTTACTTTTATAGATGTTGTTTTTTTCAAATATGCCTTATCTACAGAGAAAAAAAATATATGAATTATTTTTTGTATGGACGAAATCATAATTTTGTAATTTTCTTCCAAGATTCAAACGTATTCAACATAAATCATAGCACAGCTTATAGAGGGACTCTTGTCGTACATTTTTGTCATAGACGCTCAACTGCGATTTTTGCGCCTTTTAGAGCTACAGGCACTTTATTTTTTTTTTCAGCGGATGAGGCTGATTTTTTTTTTTTGTAGCATCTGATGCAATTATAAGTTACTTTTATAGATGTTATTTTTTCAAATATGCCTTATCTACAGAGAAAAAAAATATGAATTATTTTTTGTATGGACGAAATCATAATTTTGTAATTTTCTTCCAAGATTCAAACGTATTCAACATAAATCATAGTACAGCTTATAGAGGGACTCTTGTCGTACATTTTTGTCATAGACGCTCAACTGCGATTTTTGCGCCTTTTAGATCTACAGGCACTTTAAAATTTTTTTCTGCGGATGAGGCTGATTTTTTTTTTGTAGCATCTGATGCAATTACAAATTACTTTTATAGATGTTGTTTTTTTCAAATATGCCTTATCTACAGAGAAAAAAAAAATGAATTATTTTTTGTATGGACGAAATCATAATTTTGTCATTTTATTCCAAGATTCAAACGTATTCAAAATAAATCATTGCACAGTTTTGTCATAGACACTTAACTGCGATTTTTGTGCCTTTAGGAGCTACAGGTACTTTAATTTTTATTGTTTTGTATAATTCATTTCTGAGTATTTCATATAGTTTTTAATAAATATTGTTAAGGATAGACAAATAGTAATGTTTTCTTTATTGACAAGTAACTCTTTCTAATGTCTTATTCATAAAAAAGCCTATATATACTAAAACTAAACAAATTAAAGTAGAAATCTCAAAACATGTACGTACAGATAAATTATTTTATGACTCATCCAGTTTGCAAACATTGTTTGGTAATGACTCATTGCCTAATTAGTAATTACCTCTATACTTGGAATTTGTGCTCTGTTTTGTTATTCAGCGCCAGCGAACGCTTCGAAAACGCTAAATAATAAATAGGCACATAGATTGCAATTCAAATTTTCCCTTCGTTCTTTTATGGGCTTAGGACCGTCAAAATACAAACTTGTATGATTACATAGGTAATGTATTAACAAAAGTGGAAATCTCAAAACGTGTTTGTACATGTAAATTATTCCTTCGATCGTGGAAAAACGAGACACACTAAGGCTATTGTGAAAACCGATCATGAAAGCCTCATATTACTTCAAGTAGTGGGGGTAATTAGACAATGAGTTATAAAAAAATGCTTGCAATACGGATGACTCACGCAATAATCCTTCGAGCCCCAAGCGGTCGCATGCGACCGCGATAATAATAGAAGCCTTACTATTGTTATCGCGGTCGCATAACAATAGAAAGGCCCGGGCTTCGTGCCCCAAGCGGTCGCATGCGATCGCGATAACAATAGAAAGCCAGCCAAGCCAAACTAATTGTCTAATTAAAAAACAATAGAAAGGCTTGGACTGCAATGATTTATTTTGAATACGTTTGAATCTTGGAATAAAATGACAAAATTATGATTTCGTCCATACAAAAAATAATTCATATTTTTTTTTCTCTGTAGATACTTAAGGCATATTTGAAAAAAACAACATCTACAAAAGTAACTTACAATTGCATCAGATGCTACAAAAAAAATCAGCCTCATCCGCTGACAAAAAAAAATAAAGTGCCTGTAGCTCTAAAAGGCGCAAAAATCGCAGTTGAGTGTCTATGACAAAAATGTACGACAAAAGTCCCTCTATAAGCTGTGCTATGATTTATTTTGAATACGTTTGAATCTTGGAATAAAATGACAAAATTATGATTTCGTCCATACAATTTTTTTTTAATTTTTTTTTATCTCTGTAGATACGGCATATTTGAAAAAAACGACATCTATAAAAGTGACTTGTAATTGCATCAGCTGTCTACAAAAAAAAATCAGCCTGATCCGTTGACCTTCGATCCGAAAATTCTTAATGTCCCATTTATTTTACTTTGGGACCAGTGTGCGCCGTGTCGGACGCGCGTCGTAAAAAACCACGGCACGGCGCCGTACGGCGTCGTACGTCGTGCCGTAGAAACTCACGTAGAAATTCAAGATGAGTTTTTACGGCACGACGTCGTACGACGCCCTACGGCGCCGTGCCGTGGTTTTTTACGACGCGCGTCCGGCACGACGCCGTACGGTGCCGTACGACGCCGTACGACGTCGTGCCGTGTTTTTGTGTCCCGGCTCTAACAGGGTGTGACGCGTCAGTCAGCCCATAATTTCAAAACTCAAATGGTACGCTACGTTCACGATATAAATATCATACAGTAAAAAAACAGTTCCCGAAATAAAATAGTTGAGACTTTTAAGCATCGCTGTAAGAGATTGCATTGTTTTGTTACTTAGTTGTTTGATAGCAAGCTAATGTGCAAACTGCGTACGTCCGACTGTGGTATTATTTTCTGGTCTAATGCATGTTACATAATATACAGGGTGTAAAAAAACTATATACTTAACTTAATACTAATATACTTAAGCGCGCGTAGGTACCTAAATCCGAATAATAATTATGTCCTTGTATATGTAGAGTTCACTGTGGAAACAGCGCTTAAAGAGTTATTTTTTAGGGTTCCGTACCCAAACGGTAAAAACGGGACTCTATTACTAAGACTTCGATGTCTGTCCGTCTGTCAGTCACCAGGCTGTAACTCAAGAACCGCTATAGCTAGACTTCTGAAATTTTCAGATTGTGTATATCTGTTGTCGCTATAATAACAAATACTAAAAACAAAATAAATTAAATATTTAAGGGGGACAACAACACGTTTCCATACAACAAACGTGATTTTTTTTTGTTATTTTTTGCTCTTAATCTTAGACAACTTAATAATAGACAATTAAAATGTTCCCAAACACTTAATTGTATTTGTACTTTAATAATTAATAGTAAAATTTAAATAAATTAAATAATTTGGGGGGGGGCTCCCATAGAAAAAATACAAATTTTAGCCTACTTTTGCTCTGTAGTGGTACGGAACCCTTCGTGCGCGAGTACAACTCGTACTTGGCCGATTTTAATATTTTATTAACCAATTATTCATTACGTCGGGACGTTTCTCATAGAAATATAGAAGAAAAAAGTTACTCTTTCAGCTGCTACTTTTACAGTGAGGCACACGTACACACCCTAAAGGTATTATCACTTTGTTTTGTTACACCCTGAATTATGTTACGACAAAGTCAGAAACGGCCCTGAAAAACGTAAACACAGCCTAGCCTTCTAAGCCTGCGTCATAATGCGAACTGCATCGGACAGTTAACCTAGTTCTCCATATTTGTTTCCTCCCCCATCACTGTTGCTAGCCGCCAAGTCCTGCCAACCATCAATGAACGTGAAAAACTTGGCTGCCTGCCAGGTCTTGAGTGACGAATATTGGCTATTATCTTATTGGAATAATCTTTCTGTGAAAAATTTCCGTGAGGAAAGAGTTTCTTATTAGAGGAAAGGTTTTAAACAGTTCTTACAAAAACTGCAAAGAAAGTTCTACCAAACGTGGTTTATAGTACGGGAGCCCTAGAACAATTTTTTTTGTGATTACTGATTACTAACAAGCTATTTTTGGTGAGTAGCTACATTTTGTTAAGACGAACATTTTTATTTTCGAAAAATGTTGAAAGTGGTAGCTAACAGAGATAGTAAGGATTTCATACTTTGACTTGATGGTCCTATAATACGGATTGTTTTATAAGTAGGACAAGGTTACTCTTAAATTATATAACTATTAACCTACCAATATACAAAAAATCTGCTGGTTAGGGTTCCGTTTTAGGGTTCTGTAATCAACAAAACTTGGTTGACTACTGTACCCTAAAACGGAACCCGAACCAGCTGATTTTTTGTATATTGGTAGGTTAATAGTTATTTAATTTAAGAGTAACCTTGTCCTACAAATAAAACAATCCATATTTTAGGACCATCAAGTCAAAGTATGAAATCCTTCCTATCTAGTCTGTTAGAGCTGCTCTACCACTTCCGAGATTTTCCGAAAATAAAAATGTTGTTCGCCTTATCAAAATGTAGCTACTCACAAAAAATTTGCTTGTTAGTAATCACAAAAAAAAATTGTTCTAGGGCTTACTATTATTATTTATGACATGACTCATGAGTAGATTACAAAATTCTGAAATAAATTATCGCATCTTCAATGGCGCTTCTCAATCGTGTCTGCAGCATATTACGTCAGCTGTTCATTGAATGTTTAAAAATAACATTTTTCCACACACTACTCAATTTTGTCGTAGAGTACGTGTATTTGAGCGAGAAAAAGCACGCGCGTTTTCGTAATTAAATATACTGGCAAAGTGCCGATTTATTGCGTATTCTGTTGGATTTACCTATTGGACTACTAGCTACAACAATGTAGACTGCACGAGAAATAAATTACGTCATAACACGAGGAGACGCAATCAAAGAATTGGCCAAGAGCGAGTCGAACTCGCGCACGAAGGGTTCCATATCAATATAGAACAAAACTAAGCAAAAATTGAGTTTTTCTACTGGAGACCCCCTTGATTACATATTTGTTTAATTTTAATTTTAGACGTAATTATTATTTAAATTCAAATAATATGTTTCAATATTTTGTGAATATTTCAAGTAAGTACCATACCATGTTGCCATTATTAATATCTAAGCAAGCCCCCTTTTCTTATTATTTATGCTATAGTGGAAACACAAATACACAATATATTGTGAAATTTTAGCTTTCTACTTTCTAGCTATTGCAGTAAGTACTTAAAAACAGTCTGGAGTTTAGAATTTATTCTTGATGCAAAAGAGAAGAGGATTGGGTTGTAACTTGTAAGTTTTTGTTGTACTGTTAAATATCATGCTAGCTTTAATCTCCATGGCTCTTCTAAGACTTTTAAAAAAGGCACAGTGCCTGCTTTTTTGTGTTTTCTTGTGTCATTAATTTATAATCATATATTTTAAGGACATTGGTTTACAATGGCAAAGTGTAAAGCAATGCTCAAGCATTTTCCTCTAGGCCAAAAGCCAAGTGCAATTCAATAATCAATAACACACATAATATAGTAAACTGTCAGCATTTATTACTCAAAATTTAAACATTCACCATGTTTACATCTTGATTCTTGAGTAATAAAATTGAGACTGTTAATTTAACCTATCAACCCCCATAAGATAACCGGCGACCGCGACAACAATAGAATAACAATAGATTTCCAAGAATCCGCGATCGAAGGATTAAGGTTATATTTTGAATCTTTTGATAGATAGCATATAATTTGAAACTTAACAGCCAGTATTATGTAAGAAGCAGAATTCATTTTTTTTAAAGAAAACAAATCAAGATGACACTGCGGGAAAAAATATAACATTTTTAAGAAATCAACTTCAAGATCAATATCTCTTAATTGACGGTTTTACAAGAATATATGTGTTAATATTTAAATGGCAATTTAGAAAATAACAAGTATTTTTGTAATTATTTCATTAGAAAACATAGGAGAATTTTGTAAATTAACTTTTTAAGTTAATCATTTTTTTCTTTCTCCTGTAAAATCAGTTCCTATAGTTAGGAGGTATAGGTACATCAATGACAAAATGTAGCTTGTTATAAATCAGTCAGTTTGCTGTCCAAGCACTCTTTCATATGAAACGTAAATTATTTACAGTTTTAAACTATTCATGGCATTCTATTAATTCTTCGATCGTGGATAAACGAGACACAATAGCCTTTCTATTGTTATTGCCGTTGCATGCGACCACTTGGGGCTCGGAAGATTAAATGAGTATAAAAAGTACTTATGATGATATGCATTCAGCTAAATACATGGCTATTTCTCCAAACCCTAAAATTTAGTTGTTCGGACGTATAAACTACCCGCAAAGTTACATAATATGTAGACCTTTGTATATTTTTATAGTAGTATAAGGTGTGATCTAACTGGTACAAAACTTAATTGTAAATATAATTAAAATTAATTTAAAGGTCGAAAAATTGATTCCCTGGACGTGTCCTGTCCCCAGAATTCACTATAAATTCCCAAAAAAATCCCACAAATACGATGAAATTCTAATTTCAAAGTAAATAAATCGTAATAGTATAAACAAAATATTTATAAAACAATTGTATATAAACGTATATATCGTTATATAAATAGAAAAACCAATCAAAGTTATGTCCTGGCTCACATAGTGATTCCCTATACGCTTCACTTGGAGGCTCGTACCTCCCTAGTTATAAGTAGCACGTGGTTGCGGGTGCGCAGGGCGGGAGGTTCGGTAGCCCTCTAAACATCATGGAAGGAGGTCACACAATTCGTTGCTCCGTTTCCGAGTTACAAAGGAGAATATCTGATTCCCTCAACCTTGGTTCCTTACACAATTGATTCCCTATTCGCTAATTACAATGTCATTTCCAAAGTTAAGTTTGCTTAGACACGATGTATACGACGATAATGAGTATGGTTTTTAGTTAGCCTATTTATAATTTAATATATATGTACAGTTTTTGTATAGCTCAGGAAAAACTATCTTTTTATTGATTCCCTATACATACATTTTGATGATTCCCTGGGTATTTTAAGTAGGGAATCAAAATATTTTACATTTATTTATCTAATTGGTACATATCTGTTGATTTTTACTAGAACAAATTACATTCTCTTCATATACTGATACAAATAAATGACAACAAAAAGTAAAATATATAAAAAAAAATTTTTCTTAAAGTCAAAATATTTCAAACTAGCGACCCGCCCCGGCTTCGCACGGGTATAAAATATATATCTACAGAAAAAATGATTAAAATCGATTCAGCAGTTTTGACTTGTATTCATTATTACTACCCGTGGCCCGCATTAATCGGTACCGCCGCAAAAGCTACGGCACAGGGAATTGGAGCCTTTTGCAGGGTATAGGCAAATCAGCTGTTATGTAGGGATCATTGGTATTCTTGGTATATGCAACGGGTATATGAGCTAATTCACCAGCTGCAGGACCGGTCATAATCTTCGCTACTGCGCACCCCCGCCTTGGTAGCGCCCACTTGGAAACGGGCGTAACGCAATTTTTAATTTCGCCATAACTTCTAAACTAAACGTCCAATTTTAATCATTTAAACACCAAATATTATCTACACAAACTGTACTTAGTGATGAAATAATTTATTTTGATAAGGATTATCAGCATGAGTAAAATAAATGCGTGTAAATGTAGTCCAAAAAAATCAAGATTTTTAAATAAAAAAATGGTTGTTGTGCCTCACTTGCCATAGATAGGTATAGTGTGTCGCGGGCATTTTTGTAGATATTTATAAGATCTACATTTACTTAGAACATTGTATGGTTCTATCTTTTATAGTTTAGGCAGCGTACGCAAAATAAGTAACTTTTCTGGTTGATTTTTTTCACCTTGTGTCAGAATAACCCAAATATCTTACGGAACCCTATATTTTCCAAAATAAAAAGTAGCCTATGTTACTCGTAAATAATGTAGCTTTCGAATGGTGAAAGAATTTTTAAAATCGGTCCAGTAGTTTTTGAGCCTATTCATTACAATTAAACAAACAAACAAACAAAGTTTACCTCTTTATAATATTAGTATAGATAAATTCATTTTCCATTCATTGTATTTGGTTTTAACGAACAAGTTTAGTTTGTAGTCAATTTTATACATGTTTATATTTTTTGAACATGTTTTTTATTAATTGAACATGTTTTTTTAGCTCAAAAAGCTTTTTTCTATTAGCTTTGTTGATTCCCTAGGTTACAAAAATTTAAATCAAAATATCTTCTAAAATTGTGAAGTGAAAAAGGGCCCAAATAGATAATTATTTTTATAATTCACTGAAGAATAATATGCGATTATTGATTTTAAAAAATATGCAGAAATAAAAATGTACCAGGGAATCAACTAAATAATCCAAATCTGGAGAAATGCCCACATGCACATAGGGAAACTTACCAGAAGCATGCTCCTCTAGTGGCTCATACAGATCACTTTCTTCTAACTCCTTCTTCAAGCCACTCCAGAATATTGGTAATGTCCATCTAAAGAAAACATTTTGATGTAAAATAAGAAACTATAACATTCGACATTAATTTAAATTCTAAAAAAACAAAACTCAAAATATAATATTTAATATTATCATGATTTAATTAATTCCGCGTCCGGAATCAATTAATTAATAATAATTAATTAATTAATTAATTAATATTATCATGATTTAACAGATCAAGCCCCGTATGAGCACCGGTGATCGCGACAACAATAGAAAGGCTATTGTGTCTTGTTTTTTCCACGATCGAGGGATTAATAGAAATGTGATGTATAAAGAAGTTTAGAAGGATACGAAAAAGTTGCACAAGTAATTATGAGTCTACATTATAAAAATATATTATGTGCTTACAACAACTATATAGGTAAATAATTACATTGGTTTTCATGCCCAATCCATAATTATTATTTAAAACATCAAACTTACGCGAAAGTGAGAGCCGAAAGAGGATTGGCTTTGGCTCTTGGATGAGGAGGCTTCCCTTTCTTCTTAGTTGATTCCATTGTTACTCTGAAAGAATTTTACTGGTTGAATGAAATTAATTAGGACAAAAAAATCCAGACACTCATAACGCACCCCTTTCTGTGCTCACAAATATCATATAAATAGTAATGAATATAAATCAACATACAAGAAAAACCGTAATATTTACCTTTAAAAAGCATTAATTTGTTCATAGACTGAGACCACACGGTTTGTACATGGTAAATATTAAAAATATTCGTTATTTTAGGTAGGTAGGAATTGTGTATTGCAATTTATTAGATCTACCTCTCAGCTACACTATAAAATATAAGTTTCGTTCCATCAACGTATGAGAGAAATGTTGGAGAAAAGGCACAACACAAAGTTGGGATGAAAACACTAAATTTATATTTAAACAAAAATTACTGATAAAGGCTATGTGCCTAGGAGTTGACGAAATTTAAAAACTGAAGAATTCGAAGAATATTGAGACTTGAGAGATCTACTGATAAAATAAGCGAATGCGAAATGAAATTTGAACGTTGATAAAGCTGGCAAATGACAATTGACAGTTTTCCAACGATAACTTGACAGCAACTTGACAGTGGCAGGTGACGAATAGACAAGATTATATTGACATTGTATGGTTTTTATTATAAGTAGGATAGGCTTGGAAAATCTGCATTCTGCGCATTGCCGTGAGATAATGCAGTCGGGGGACGTCGAATCGACTCCCTTGACCCTTCAATACATTTTCGCTGATATTAAGCATATGGTCATGTGGGTCAAGTGTGCGCAGTGTCTAAGTGTGCGCATTGTAAATATCTCGAAACGCTAAGGAACGGCAACCCCCCTTTTCAATAACCCACAGGACGCCCTGCGAAGCGCTCGTGTCCCAGCGGCTGCGCGTGCGCCATTTAGGAACGACAGATAAATGAAGATTTTTGCTCAAATATTTACGATATTTTGTAAATTTTGATGCGTAATCTTTTGAAGTCATGTATTTTTTTTCTAAATAAGCTTTTTGCTATCGATTGTAACATAATATCAAGTTTGTTATTTGCCAGTGTTTAGGATATTCTGATGATGCAGGAATTAACGATATTCGTATAACCCTGTTCTTATGCTTTGGGTTAAGTGTGCGCAGAAGTCTTTTCCCTTATGTGGCGAATAGTATTCTGAACCACCGACTGAAGATTGGATTGAATGAAGCCTTCGTGGAGCCTGGTGGCAAAAACAGTGCACCAGCTCCGCACACGGCACTTTTTTTTGTATTACAATTCACATGTATGACGAAGTAACTAAATATTTCTAAGTGAAAATTATTGTTCTCATACTTTGATTTAAGACGATTTTGTTGATTACTTTAAGTAATCTATAAGTAGTTACAAATTAAAATTATAAAAGAATATTCTTTATGTTCTAAAATATATATATTTTGTTGTTGCTTGACTTACCCAAAGTGCTGCGTACACATACCCCGATACTGGGGTAAAAGTGCGCAAATGGAAGGGTTATTGTTTTCTAAAGTTTCTTACAATATAAGCTATTGAAAAATACTATTGTTGAATGTTGTGTTTAAGTTGGTGACAAATAAACAGTCTTACAAATGAACACAGTTTTGTTTCATTGTACTAATAATATTTGAGTTTTTTAAAGCAGTATTTCCCAAAGTGTGGGTCGCGACCCACTGGTGGGTCGCGGGTAAATTTTGGGTGGACCCTGAAACTATAGGACGATTGTCGTATGTACTCGTTCGATTGTCATTTTACTGGTTCGTTCATCGTCATGGGAGCGTGTGGGACGGGGGCAGGGCATTCGAACGCAAACGTAATTATTGTCAGTAAGTAAGGCTGACGATGATGATATGGTGGTAAACTACGATAAGAATTAACCGGTAAATGCTGCGGCAGCAACATACCGCTGTTTTTTTGTCTTCATGACACAAGGTGGGCCGCGTACTTTTAACTTTCTTGTAGATGGGTCACGGTCCTGACAAGTTTGGGAAACACTGTTTTAAAGCATTTAAATGCGCACACTTGACCCGCATGACTCTATTACTCTTTGAATCCGTTTCATTCTCTCAGTAGCTTTATAGTAGCTTAGCTTGTCATAATTTATCTATCTACCAAATAAACAGCACACAACTCTCCCAAATATATATATCCTTAATCTGTGCTCCCAAACGACTCCACGTGCCTCTCGTATTATTTTATATATTTGAGGCAAATTATAAGATATATGTAATTATATTTACCACTAGCTGACCCGACAGACGTTGTCCTGTCTTAACGATGATTAATTCGAATTGGTATAATTAAGTAACGTCAGGTGGGGTAAGAGAAACATACTTTATTGGTTTGTGAACATTTTGGCCTCCAGCTTTCAAAATTATACATTTATTGCGATATGAATTGAAACAAATCTTTGCTTTTGAAATATACTAACATTTTTTTTATACAGAACTAGATTGTTCGTATAATTACGGCACAATTTAGCAATAAAACTAGGTCATAAAAACGTTCCTCTTTCCCGAGATTTGAGGTAGGAGGAACACTCGATACTTTTAAGTGATAACTCACGTTTTTAAGTGTTTATATAGCATGTATCAATAACTTTTTTTAGTTAAGTGAAAGAAAACCTTACCTCGTTTCAAATAAGGTATTATTTAAGCTGATAGAACACAAAAACGAAATTTGGGGTAACAGGAACATACAGGTAAGGTCAGAGGTGCTAAACTTTTTCTGGTATTAAATGATTGTTAAATGTTTATTTTAAATTGTTAAAAAAATATGTTAATTTTAATGTTGTTTAATTTTTACGCAAATAAAACATTTATTTCCATATATATAACTGATGTTTTAATTATTAATAATTTTACTAAGCAAATTATATCACTAATAATATTATTAAACAAATTATATCACCCCAAATTAATAAAATTTAGGCGTTGGTTCACTGTAGGCTAACCCCATGGTTCAGTGTGTACATATGGTAGTACACAGTGAACCATTTCCCGACTTTTAAAAAAACAGTAACTGTTAAATTTGCAATAGACTTAAAGCTAAAATTTTAATGCAAATTCAAAGTTTAATAAACAACAAATAATACATATCAAAAAGATCACGATTATAATCACTCTCGGTGAAGTTATGTGCTTTCAAACTTTTTCTGGGCCACTGTTCAACAGATCCCCCTACTTAAAAAGTCAGCCGGTATTTTAGCGGATTTAAAAATGTTTGGACCCCCTGAAACCGGAAAAGAGGAACATACGTTTCTCTTAACCTGGTATAGCCGTTCCTCTTTCCCAGCTTGCCATTTTGAAGGTAATGTTTTTATAGACATCGAAAAACCACTAAAAACACACACTACAAACAATACAATATGTAGAAAATAAAGATTAAACGTGATAATTACACTTACCATAGCAATCACCCGCAAAACTGATGTTTTTAAATATTTTATGAACACAAACAAGGAGCGCCGCAAGGTCGTGTTTTTTTTGTTTGACAACTGATTTTTTCTCTCTCTTTTACTCGCTTAGTTGCCGTGTTGTAGCACCATCTATCCAAGAATATGAACTATACCTAATACTGTTTTATCGACGTAGTGACCATAGAGCTAGGCGTTATAGTTTTCTAGTTATTCGTTACAGTGCCTCTTCCCCCAGCGTCCCTCTTACCCCACCTGACCTTAAACAATAGATTAAAATTAGTATCTCCATGCCAAATTTCATCAAAATAGATTAATTAATAGTAGGTATAAGCGAAAATCATAAGTTTATTGTGCTGGAAACGTACATTTTCCGGGAAATCTAGAAGTGTCTATCGTCGCGCCCTCTGGTGCAGATTTCAAAAAGAAAACAATCTATTCCATCATCCATGTGACTGACTATATTTTTACGACTTGCGTTTTATTTTGTCATAATTATGGTTACTACCAGTGGCGTAACTATAAGTTATAACATCCAGGGCCCGTGGCAAATTGATGGGGCTCTATCAGTAAAAATCGTCACGTTAATAATAAAACAATGTACCTATATAAAATTTCTGACCTCACGGCCTCTCGGGCCGGGCCCTTTTAGGTCGGGGGCCCCGTGGTATTTTGCCAGCCCTGCCACCCTATAGTTACGCCACTGGTTACTACCTACTTACTATTATGTTGTTAATATCAATTTTAAGATGGCTTTGTAGCAGATTAACCTATCAAGCCCCATAAGAGCACCGGTGATCGCGACAACAATAGAATAACAATAGATTTCCAAGAATCCGCGAAAAATACTGCAGTACCTGGGACAAGATTTTTAAATGACCGTATGGTTGCCCAAGCACATGTAACGGCATTCTCGCAACATAGTCGGTCTATTCCAGAGGAAAGAACTAGTCAATACGTCTGGGACCAACTATGTGCGGGTTTCCTCACGATGTTTTTCTTCACCGTACGAGCGTCCGTATTATGTACTTGAGATCAGAAAATATCTCATTGGTACACGCCTCCACCCGGGATCGAACATGCACCCTTTACGAGTGCGAACCAAAAGTACCCATTAGGCCATATGCCACGGACGCTCAAACAAGTTAACTTATAATTAACTTAATATGTAATTTTACTTAAGTTAATTATAAGTTAACTTAACCCTACCTTCTGATTACCCCTACCTACTGGTACCTACTGATTACCATTTAAAACTTAAATGGTTATCAGTAGGTAATCAGTAATCACTTAATATTTTCAAATACATAATTGGAATCTCGGAATCGGCTCCAACGATTTTCATGAGTACATAGGGGGTTTCGGGGGCGATAAATCGATCTAGCTAGGAGTCATTTTTAGAAAATATCATTTTATTCGTGTTTATCGAATACACCATTTATTTAGTTAAACATAAACGTGACGTCAAAAAATAATTCAAAACGAAATCTTCTCAAAAATAATTAACATAATAACCCAAGAGCCAAAGCAAGGACCTAGATAAAATACATAGTTGGTAGTGACGTAATAATTATACGAGAGAGATGAAGAGATGAATAAGTTTTAATTGGAAAGTACATAATATGAATAAATGAAAAAAAAACGCATAATGGATGAGATTGCTGCTTTTGCTCAAAATTTTGATGAGGGTGTTCGAGTAGGTCATGAAAAAGGTAGACAAGAAGGTATCCAAATCGGTCATGAAAAAGGCAGAGCCGAAGGTTGTAAAGAAAGGAACATTGAAAATGCAAAACTCCTACTTAAGGCTGGTGTTTCTATTGATATCATCTCCCAAACAAACAGCCTGAAGCTGAAATAAAACAATATCAGGAAGAAATTGTCTGACATGATTCTTGTAGCTGCTTGTCCACTGTTGGATCATTTAAATAAGTTTCAGGGTTATCATCTATTCCATCAGCAGTTTCTTGCCTGTTTTTAACCCGATTTAAGGTACCCTTCCGGATTTTTCTCTTAATTTTGGAATCACCTTGTAAAGTACCAAAGTTTTGTTTTTGCTCCGTTCTACCGGATACGCTACTCGGGTTATGTTAAGTAAAGTTAAGACCTGGGTTGGTTATTTTATCTTCTTCAATCTTCGCTAATATTCTGCTCATCTAACAAAGCAAAAGGAGCTTTTTTAACTTTTTCTACTTTTTTATCGTATTAAGTATCGTATTCGGTGAGTTATTTTTGATAAGATTATTTAAATAATCCGTTTTGCTTCCTGTTTTATCAAAACAAAAACCATGCAATTTTTCAAAGGCAGAACAAATACTAAGTCCTACTCTATGTAACACCCACGATAAATTTTTTGGTGTAAAAAGTTTTTTCTCGGCTAAGAAGTGATTTAAATAATTCCTTTCATTAAAACATGATTTGTGGAAATTTTCTAAGATAGAAGCTGAATTATTTCCAGCCATGCCTAATATTGTGGATAAGTGACTTGCCGTAAACCCTACGCTAAAGAAATCATTCAAAAGCTGCGTATTGTCCCCTTGCTCATCAAAACAAACATTATGAAAATCCTTCAGAGCAGAACAAATGCTAGCCCTTGCTCCATGCAGTATATTAGATAATTTTTTAATAGTAAAACCTGCATGTGAGAAATGGATTAAATACGCTTTTGCTTTTTCTGTGGAACAAAAACCATGAAACTGACCTAAACTACTTACTGATGCGCTTAATATATTACACAGACTCTGAGGATTAAAACCTATCTTACGAAAATCTCTTATAAGTTCTGTTTCCTTTCCTTTATCGTCAAAAATAGTATTATGAAATTTTTTTAATCTATGAGAAGCATGGAATCCTGATCCACATAACATAGAGGATAAGTTACTTGGCTTAAAGCCTACATCATAGAAATTATTTAAAAGTTCTGTCTCTTCTCCATTGTCGTTAAAACAAACGTTATGTAATTCTTTAAAAGCATTGCTAGCTTTAGCTCCTGCCCCACTAAAAATACAAGACAAGTTACATATAGTAAAATTCCTTTCCTTATTCCTTTTTTCAGTAAAATGTTTTAAATACTGTTTTTTATTTCCTCGCACATCAAACCAAAGATCATATAAGTCTTTAAAAGCTTTCGTAGTATTCGCTCCTGCTCCACTTAAAATACTGGACATATTAGATAAATTTATTCCTTCTTTTTCTAGAGTTTTTAAATATTGTGTTTTATTTCCTTCTTCATCAAACCAAAGATCGTATAAGTCTTTAAAAGCTTTTGCAGCACTAGCTCCTGTTCCATGTAAGATACTGAACATGCTAGCAAAACTTGCTCCTTCTTTTTCTATAGTTTTCAAATATTGAGTTTTATTTCCTTCTTTATCAAACCAAAGATCATATGAGTCTTTAAAAGCTTTTGCACCATTGGCTCCTGCTCCATTCAAAATACTAGATATGCTAGATAGATCTATTTCTTCCTTTTCTAAAGTTTTTAAATATTGTGTTTTATTACCTTTTTCATCAAACCACAGATAGTATAAGTCTTTAAAAGCTTTTGTAGCGTTAGCTCCTGCTCCAGCTAAGACACTAGACATATTAATAAGATTTACTCCTCTTTCTTCTAGAGTTTTTAAATATTGTGTTTTATTTCCTTGTTTATCAAACCACAGGTCATACAATTCTTTAAAAGCCTTTGCACCATTAGCTCCTACTCCGTGCAAAATACTGGACATATTAGTTAGATTTATTTTTTCTTTTTTTAAGGTTTTTAAGTATTTTGTTTCATTTCCTTGCTTATCAAACCATAAATCATATAAGTCTTTAAATGCTTTGGGAGCTTTAGCTCCTGCTTTACTTAAAATACCGGGCATATCAGCTAGATTTACTTTTTCTTTATTTAGAGTTTTTAAATATTGTGTTTTATTTCCTTGCTCATCAAACCACTGATCATATAAGTCTTTAAAAGCCTTTGCACCATTAGCTCCTGCTCCATTCAGAATACTGGATACATTAGTAAGATTTATTCCGCTTTCTTTTAAAGTTTTTAAATATTGTGTCTTATTTCCTTCTTCATCAAACCACAGGTCATACAAGTCTTTAAAAGCCTTTGCAGCATTAACTCCTGCACCATGCAAGATACTGGATATACTAGCAGGACTTATTCCTTCTTTTTCTAGAGTTCTCAAATATTGTGTTTTATTACCTTGCTCATCAATAAAAAAATTATATAGCTCTTTAAAAGCTTTTGCACCATTAGCTCCGACTCTATGCAAAATACTGGATACATTAGTAAGACCCATTCCGCTTCCTTCTAGAGTTTTTAAATATTGTGTTTTATTTCCTTTTTCATCAAACCACAGATCATATAAGTCTTTAAAAGCTATTGCACCATTAGCTCCTGCTCCACCTAAAATACTAGACACATTAGTAAGATTTATTTCTTCTTTTTCCAGGGTTTTTAAATATTGTGATTTATTTCCTTCTTCATCAAACCACAGATTATATAAGTCTTTAAACGCTTTGGGAGCTTTAGCTCCTGCTTTACTTAAAATACTGGAAACATTAGTAAGATTTATTTCTTCTTTTCCCAGGGTTTTTAAATATTGTGTTTTATTTCCTTGCTCATCAAACCACAGATCATGTAAGCCTTTAAAAGTCTTTGCAGCATTAGCTCTTGCTCCGTGCAAAATATTGGATACACTAGCTAGACCTATTCCTTCTTTTTCTAGAATTTTTAAATATCGTGTTTTATTTCCTTCTTCATCAAACCATAGGTCATATAAGTCTTTAAAAGATTTTACAGCACTAGTTCCTGTTCCGCCTAAGATACTAGAAACACTAGCTAGATTTATGCTTTCTTTTTCTAGAGTTTTTAAATATCGTGTTTTATGTCCTTGCTCATCAAACCACAGATCATATAAGCCTTTAAAAGTCTTTGCAGCATTAGCTCTGGCTTTACTTAAAATACTAGAAACACTAGCTAGATTTATTCTTTCCTTTTCTAGATTTTTTAAATATCGTGTTTTATTTCCTTGCTTATCAAACCACAGATCATATAAGCCTTTAAAAGCTTTTGTAGCATCAGCTCCTGATCCACTTAAAATGCTGGACATACTGGATAGGTTTATTCGTTTTCCTTTCAGAACTTCTAGACATTCTTTACCTTCCCCTTCAATTAAAAAATCTAAGAACTGATTAAATCGAGGTGTCCCTTCTTTACCGGCAACACTTTTAGCAAATCTTATTTCTTCATTAATATTGTGTACATCCACATGCGACCTCTTCAATACTATATCATCTTTGTCTGTAACAGAATGTCTTCGTTTTCTACTCGTTTTATGATTTTCCTTACCTGTACTCCTTGAATGATTGCTTTGCTCCTGTGAGGAATTTTCAACATCTTGTAATGGTGTAGAAATGTAAGATTGAGAAATATTGTTTGAATTTAAACCTGCCACATTACCGTAAGCTTCCTCTCTAGAAATTTTTATGCTTCTCTTTATATCTTTTTCAATATTACTAAGAAGTGGTACAAAATGGTTCCTGTAATTCACTATGTAAATAATATTATTACCTGTACCTACCTTACCTTTAGTAACATGTAATCCATCTATCTCTTTATCTCTCAATTCTATAATCCTAACTGTCACACCATACTTTTCGCATATCATTTTTCCTTCAATTTCAGGTCTTCCCCATATAGCATTTTCCAACCTTAGAATTTTTATTTCTGAATCAGAGCTTGTATTTTCAATGTATTCTGCAGTAAATTCAATATGCGGAATATATTCACAAAGTTTTTTACCTTCTCCTTTTAAAGCACTACCCAACCATGAATGTTTTTTTGATTGTTTAACCTGTTGTGCATATTGCTTACAATTTTCCCGCAAAGAGTTTACACTAAATCCTTTACTACCTGCAATCAGACCTTTATCTTTTAGCTCGTTCAATCCTTGAGCTATGGAATCAAAGAAACAATCCCCTTCACCCATAGCAGCTCCTATCTTAAAGCCCTCAGGCAATTTCTCCCTTAGTGTCTGTAAAAGTTGATTAAGCTTCTTTTTTTCCTTTTCATTCTTTGCATTTTTTATTCCACTGAAGATGGAAATAGGTTCTCTAGTAACAAAATCCGACTTTTCTAGAGTGCTCTTACTATTAGGTGGTTTACCGGACTCTTTATTCCCTGCTAACATATTTCCAGTTCTGCAGGTCTACCTTTCTTGACACGTAGTACTGAAAAATAAAAATTGTTTACTGTTACCAAAAATCTTAATACAGGTGAGGGGATTTAACCCATCAGTCGTGGCAAAACGAGACACAATAGCTTTTTCATTGTTATCGCGGCCGGATGTGGCCGCTTGGGGCTTCATGAATTAAAACATAGGGAAAAGGCAAATATCATAACATGTCCTCAGATATAAAACAACTTAAACTCTCAATTTACGACGTTGGAATTGCGACTTTATTGCATTACAAATAGTTTTCAAATATAATATAATGAATTTTGGACTCCCAATCTGTGGACATCTTATACAAGCTCACAATAATATTTATGTTTAAATAGGATTACTTCTATTTACTATCCTGGTCAAACCTAAAGAGAATAATAATATAATCACTACGGGTCAAACCCAGTCTGTGTAACTGGGTTGTGTTGTTATTGTTGTTGTTGCATGTTTTTCGGAAATAGCTACTTACTGTGATTTAAATCTCTTAGCTGTTTCACAACTTTCCTAGATTGAAACTGCGTCCTCATAGACTGCTACGATTGTGCTTAATTTATTATTGTTATTGATTGGAAACAAAACTTGATAAAATTTAAATAATAGGATGCTTACCGTTTTATTTTATTTTCAATGAATTACCTACTTATTTTTGAATTTTGTGTAAATAGTATATATTATATTTCTCCATCTATGTAGTATACACGTAGTTTATTAATTATGTAAATATTATTATTAATCGGCAATCGCGGTAGTGTAGTGACTTTCCATATATAAAAAAGTACTCTGTGGTAGTGACTAGTGCCTGATCTAAAAAGTACTCTGTGGCCCACAGATCAGCTGTGGCCTGATCACTATGGATAATGGACCACAGATTAATATATTATGTAGCAAGAGCAAGCTACTATGGATTATGGTGTAGCTCTGAATAAGGAAACTAATGGAACTGCCATACCTACGAAAAAATCGTGCACACCTACGCGGCTAAACATGGCGGCTTTAAGTGTTGTACTGCGAGTGTTTTCGCCAATGTATCGATAAAATTATCGATGAAAATTATTATCTTTGTATTGTACTTATACTTATATCCACTTTGTAAATATAAAAAATTCTTTGTTTGCACAAAAATGAAACTTATTTTCTAAATAATTCCCCTTTTAAATTTGGCTAAAACTTTAACTATTTCTCTACTCAATCTTGTTAATTTTGAAGTCGGTACCAGCAAATATGAACGTGAGTTCTATAAAATATTGTAATATATTGTTTGGTCTGGTAGCGACCTTAAAATTAAGAAGATTGAGTAAAAAAATAGTTAAAATTTAAGGCAAATTTAAAAGGGCAATTATTTAGAAAATAAGTTTAATTTCATACTTTTTTACTTTGGAAGTCGGTTTAATTCGTGACCTCTTCGTGACGGTCAAAGAGGAAATGTTGGAGCTATGGAAAATAATATGGAATAAAGTAAAAGATAATAAGGGCAAATGGTACAGTGACATACGGAAAGAATTCTCAAAGCCATGGTTTAACATTGTAAAATTTGAATCAAGAAAAATCACATCTGTAATTACAAGAATGAGATTCGGACACTGCTTGATCCCCTCCCACCTCCATAAAATAAGAATATTAGAAGATGCAAAATGCCCCAAATGCTTTGAAAATGACGCTGACCTCAAACATATTATAATCTTTGATTGCAAAGCACTAGGAGCAAAGGACTCGTTTCCAGCTCCCAATAAATTTAAAAAAAAAAGGTATAAAGCACCACAAACATCAAACGACAAAAGCCATGAACGTAGACAGAGAAAAAGTATAGACAGCTGGATATTTCCTTTTCACTCACACAAAGAAAGAGATAGTTAATTACATATTGCTTGTGGAGAAAAGAGATAAAATAATTATTTTCTGTCCCTCACCGCGTGGCCATTTTTTCCAATGTGATACTCCTGTAGGAGCAAACCAAAGTTTGACGTTTCGTAAACAAACAGCTGGGATTTACAAATTTTGTTTGATTTAACTAATTATTGTAACGTAGAGGTAGTGGTTTGTGTTTTTCTTATAAGATGTGTATGTGCACTATATTAAAATAATGTTGGGATGTAGTGTTATGGGCTGTAAAAGCAATACTTTATGGAAAATTGAGGGAATATCTTTTCACACGTAAGTTTTCAAAAATTTCGTTTTATTTTATTAGCATCACAGTTTTTATAAATTATCTTTCTTCAATTATTAATATTGTTCACATTAAACATATATTTTACTAAAATTTGCATCTATTAAATTGTATTTTATGTATTTTGTTTTTATAACTTAAAATGCCAGTGTTGCCAGATGTTGCTTACATTAATTACCCTGCTAATGGGGAAATTTAAGTAAATATTTTTTTTCAACATTTTGTTGTTTTTTAACCGACTTCAAAGAAGGATGTTATCAATTCGAAACGTAGGTATGTATGTAATATTTCTAGAACTGCCCAGTTTTTGTATAATATGTTAGTCTAGATCAGTGTCTGAACAAATGAAACAAATTTCAAAAGTGTATGTATTTATGTATGTATGTATGTTTTTATGTTTGTGTTTGCATATCTCCGGAACTATAAGTCTTATTTGAGTAATTCTTTTTTTGTTGTACAGTTTGGTATAATTGTTCAACTTAAGGAATACTGCAAGTTTCATTAAAATCGGTCTAGTAGTTTTGAGATAATGTAATTTTAATTCTCAATTAAGTACAATTATTTTGAAGTCGGTTTTATATTTTTAATCCTTCGATCGCGGATTCTTGGAAATGCTATTGTATTATATAATTGTTGTCGCGATCACCGGTGCTCTTATGGGGCTTGATGGATTAAAGTACTATTTCAATACAATTATTATGTATCCAATTTTTTTTTCAGATTTCCTAATGACCCTGAAATCCGTAAATTATGGAGAACTGCAACAAATAGACTGAATTAATGGGACCCACCACGTGGTTCAAGAATATACAGTAGACATTTTAATAAAGAATATGTATTACTTAAATGTTGGAAAGAAAACATTTCTTTTTCTGTGCCTGTCAAGGTAATTTATTTATAATTAATTAGGTACTTCTTACCTGTGTAGTGTGTACAGAAATTAAATTAATATTTTTTATTACAGCTCCTAGATTCTAAGAGCGAAGCATCAGGTACCTAACCCATCGTGTGAGACCTCCCGCTTTGTATGGGGAGGGAAAATGGGAATATTTCCTGCTCCTCCTATCTTCTTTTGATTAATTTCGATGCGGGTCTCAAGACAGCTTTAGCATGTCTCTCGGGCTCCTTGAGATCATATCAAATTGTTTTTGTGGTTGGATACCGCTGTCGATTCTGGTGACACAGGAGACACAGTGGTGGGAAAGTGTGGTGGGCCAAAGCCCGATATAAAATACTTCTTTAAAATTTAAATAATTACTGCCGTACTCAGAAATATTTAATGATTATTAAACTTCAAATAATTAAAGAGTTTGACAGATATTGTATGGGGCTTAGAGCATATCAATTAATGTACTACTTATGTGAAATAAATATGTTGATGATTGAATTGCGTTTTTTTAATACACTAATGGCTAATGCCAGATTTTACCCGCGGGTTCGCCCGCGTATAATTCTAATAGATTGCTGGTCTTGAATGCAATAAATCATGACTAATACAATATACTAGCTGTCCCGGTGGACTTCGTGTCACTCAGAAACCTTTCCTGGACTTCAAGGATTATTTGAAGGCTAAAATTAGCAGAATCGGTTCAGCCGCTATCGAGTTATAGCGTTACTAACACAATTGGAAATTCATTTATATATATATATAGATTATATCTAAATAAATAGTTTGAACTTTGAAGTAAAGTAGTTTACGAGTAACGACCGAAAAAATGTCACAATAATATTATAATATTTTTGGTGTCGAATAATAATATAAAAATGTCAGTAAGTACATAATATAAATGTAAAAGACTATTTAAATACATTTATATTTACTGAAAGTTTTTAACTCGGCATTAATATAATATTAGATCCGTGGGTAATTTTTTCATATCTCTTATTACTGGTAACACTAACTACTTTTCTTGTTGTCCCTTTCAGTGGCACGCTGAGAATGATTCTACTGGGTTTCTTTTTCTAAGGCCATGAAGGTACATACTATTGGAGGGTGCCTTATATTTTGACAGTTGATCATGTTACTCTTTCTAACTAACGATGCAGTAAGTTGAGTGAAAGAGAAAGCTCATATCGGTGTATAAACGTCAAAAGTTTGTAATGTTATGTCCTACCTAATAGGACATAACAAAGGAGTCGGTCTGCAATATTTCATGTTTAAAAAGTGCTAATAAAAGTGTTTAGTGAACGTTAAATGCAATATCTTGTTGGGTTTTGTGGTTCCGCTATATAATAAACCATAAAAACGGCCAAGGAATGCCTCAAACACGTGGATTTAACATAACATGCGTAAGTTTTCAACAATGTTTTTTGGGCTTATCAATCGCTATTTTTCTAAGCTAAAAAGAAAATTTATAAGTTTAATAATCCCTCAATCATGCTATATAAGGCATTAGTGATAAAAATGTCACATCAAGTAATAATTTGGCTTCAAATATTGCATAACTTTTTACGTGTACTTTAGGGATGCACTTTACTTGAAGTATAGTTCATCGATAAAAATATTGTCATGGACTAAATGATTTTTTTTCAGGATTTGAAAATGCTTCAAAATAGACGACTAACAGAAATATTTAGACGCAAGTTTCATGCAAGTTTTTAATCCTCATGAAGGCATCACAATATTGGGATTATCATTTCAAACGTAAATTTGAAATAATGATTTTATTGAAATAAAAAAGTTTTATAGAAATAAAAAAATTTTTACTATTGAAATATTTGGTAGTAAATTTACTATTTATTTATATATTTTTTAGTGTTTAAATATTTTGTAGTAAATTTTTGTGCAGGAGCCTAGGTAGGTAATTACTATTTTAAGCTGAAAAATAACTCAAACATGTTAAATATTTTCGTATGAGAAAATGATTTTGGTATTACGTATGTATGAGAATTTCGATGGCACCCGGCCCCTTAATTTCTAATTTTTAATATGTGTCCTAACATATTAAAAATATTATACAATGTGTCCTAACACCGGTGTCCAATCCTTATAATATGTTATGATGTATGGCATATTTTATTGACTGAAAGATCGGCCACTGGTGTTGGGACAGTGGACCCAATATTATATTATTATGTGTCCCGTCACCAGTATGAAGTATCCAAACATGCTTCACGTCACACACGTCTTTATTTTTTCGATACGGTAATACATAATAATTGTTATTTTACAAAATTGTTGTTTATTAGTTAAGTATAATAAAGTACATTTGATCTTCTGTTGTTTTTTATAAAAACTGTTGATTTTATTGATATTACACTCCGGTCAAGCTTTCGTGACTTATGGAGTATACATATTATGCATATTTTTAACTATTTGTGTAATTAGGTATATACTCAAATATTTTATTTATATAAGTATTTTCATATAATGATCATAATATTATATCCTAAATTGAACATGCAGGTCGAATTATTGATAACCTCCTTTTTTGATGTAGTTTAATAAAAACTAAAATAAAAATAAACGATCGTTTTAATTAATTAATCGAAACCCTTACAATCGATTAAATTTTTAGCCCATTTTTTATGACAATCGATTTTTAAAAAATCGATTTTTTTAATTAATCGAAACCCTTACAATAGATTAAAAAATATCGACAATCGAAAAAAAACAATCGATTGTTCGATTAATCGATTTCGATGTTACAACACTACTCTCCAACCGTCCTACGTTTTTTCCTTGATTTTTCGATCAGCATGAGAATCTGACGCGAGTTTCACAGTTTTTACCCATCCCACAAAAGTGCTCAACGCCGCTAAAGAAGTTTTTACTTCAAAAATCTATAACATAAAATTATGGTCGACTATTGGTCGATAGCTGTAGTCTAATTTTATATTTTTATCGATATATACAAGCAGATCGCCCATCCCTACACGCACACTACGGCAGTTGCACACAAGCATAAAATGGCCACGCGCTGGCGAGCTAAGAAGCCATCTACCTATATCCTTAATCTGTGACAAAAGCAATATGGCGTTTTCCATTGAGATAATAAACACTAGGAGAGAGCCTTATAACGGTGTATAAGCGTCAAAAGCGTGTAATGTTATGTCCTACTTAATCGGACATAACAAAGAAGTCGGTCTGCATATTTCATGTAATAAAAGTGTTAATAAAGGTTTTTAGTGAACATTTTATGTTAGATATTGTTGAGTTTTGTGGTTCCGCTAAATAATAAACCATATCCAGTCAGGGTACGATTCTTTCACACAGCCATCACAGCACATACATTTTTAACAATTTTACAATCCAATACACTATTTTTAAGCTTGGAAAGCATTAATAATAACTCCATACGAAAACAAAGAAAACGCCATATTGTTTTTGTCGTTTGACGTTTGTGGTGCTTTATACCATTTTCCAAGTATTGCCTAGTGTAAATGTACATAATAAAACTACCTACCATAATTTTTAAATGTCGTGAAACATAACATTTGGATATATCTGGACCTACAAACTTTTGCATTCAATATTTTTATTAGTTTACAAGTACAAACATACAGCACGTGATTTTCATAAACAAAATATTTGTCTTTGCTGCGAAAGAACTGTTCTTGAATTTACTACCGTTAAACTTAAAATATTTTACATGGCAATTTTGCGAAAGAGACTCACCAAGAAAAAGTTTGTCTCACGTGGGCACACTTCCCAGAGTAAATATTAGTTATTAAAAAAATACTTTATTCTCTTGATAATAAGGTTCATTTTGACACTCAAGAAGATAGCAAGTGAGCATTCCTGTTATACGTAGTATTTATTTATTCCATGAACGTGGTATATATTTAAAGGAGCAGTTGTAAATTGCCTTTTGGTAAGTTAAAAATTATAAATGGCACGTTTAATAACTAGTTTAGCAGTTAAAACTAAGCAGTAAAGTAAACAAAAATGAGTAGTAAAAAATAATGAAATGGATAATTGAAAACATTATTGAACAGTAAAATAATTAAATGGTCAGTAAAAATTAATGAATGAGCAGTTACGTGTGGGCAGTAACAAATCGGAATTTGTCAGTAAGAAATCTTATTCTAAGAAGTTCTTTAAGCAATGAGGCGGTAAAATATAATAAAATTGTCCAAGTGCGAGTCGAACTCACCCATGAAGGGTTCCGTGCCGTTATAAAGCGAAAGTATAAGACGGTCGCCGGCTGCTGCCGCAGCACGCTCGCTGCGCTCGCTCGGCTCCCTCTGCCATTGTGGTCTAAGTTCTAACCTAACCTAACCTACTCTTGGACTTTCTGAATTGTTTGTTTTTGTTTTGGCGGGGGGCTGCGTCCCCCGAGCCCCCCTCGATATCCGTGGTTAAGTAGGCCTTCTGTTAAGTCGTTATCGAACCACTCGTTCCATCATTTTTATCGCTCATTCATTTATCGAACTGCTCATTCCATCATTTTTACCGCTCATTCCATCATTTTTACCGCTCAATAGTTTTTTTATTACTGTCCATGTTTTACAGTCACAATAATTAATCAACCGCCAGAAAATTAAATAACTGCTCAATATTTTTTTCAACTGATCATAATAACATCTCAAATATTTAATTAACTGATCAAAAAATTAGTTCCCTATATTAATTCCATGTCTATATTATGTTGTTGTGGCATTTCCATTAGTTTCCTTATTCAGAGTCCAGTAGCGCCCATTGACATTTAACATCATTGACATTTGACATATTCATTTTATAGATAGCATTGTCGAAATGTATCCTACTAATTTAAATTTTTTAAAGTTATTTTAAATTTAAAGTACAGAATGCATTTAAAACTGTTCAAAAAATGTTATTAAATGTAGGTCATTGTTCTTTCTCTATATATAATAAAAATAACTGTAAACGATGAGTGTTCTCGTCCAGAAATACAGGAACATGGTACTGGTTGGTTTATTCTTTTTTTATTTGGGATGTATTATTACTTTAAACTTTGTAAACACTGAATGTCCAGCCTCCAGTACAACAGAAATATTGGAGTCAACCGTCAATACAGAGGTTGAGTACATTGTACTAGTTTTGAGCGGCCCTCAAAACGAAGTAAAACGGGATGCAATAAGGTCGACCTGGGCCAATTTTGTTGGTAATATTATAACTGAAAATGATGTGAGATTGTACAGGTGGAACCATAGTTGGACTGAACCCAAGAAAGCCCAGGGTTTTGCAAAAATTTTATATCCAATAGGGGTACAAGGATTATCAGAGGATCAACTTAAAAAGATAAGCAATGAAAATACTAGGTCCAAAGATTTAATACTATTAGAGAACCTTCATGATTCCTATGGGAATTTAGCCAGAAAGGTCATAGAATCGATGATATGGTTGAATAATAATTACAAGAATTTGAAATATGTGATAAAATGTGATGATGACTCATTTGTGAGGGTTGACTTGATTTTAAAAGATTTAGAAGCATTTGCACCACAAATGAATGCTCCAGAAATTAGTTCTTATGTGACACAGGTATTTTTTAAAATTGTAATGTTATTTATTATCTTTTTGACATAGTAAGTAATCATTTTCTAATTTTAATTTAATATGGCATTAAAATTTTGTTAGTTTGTTAAAAAATAAATTTTCAATCTATTTCAGAAAAATGTTGAGAGTATTTTCTACAAAGGACTGTACTGGGGATATTTTGATGGCAGAGCGAGAGTTTTTCTGAATGGTAAATGGGAGGAAAAGGGCTGGTTTCTGTGTGACACCTACCTCCCGTATGCTTTAGGAGGTGGATATGTCATATCACAGAGCATTGTCAAATACATTGCCAGAAATCATGATCTACTCAGGTATACACAGTATATATGTTACTGTAAAAGCTCGAACTTCGGTAAATCTTAAGATTTAAGTGTCAATCTTAGGATTTACCGACACGAGTTGGTAAATGTAAGTATTTCTAATAATACGACGATTTTTTCGAACATTTACCATGAAAATTCGGTATATGCTAGGTTTTGCTATGCTAGGTCAACTGGTAAATGTTGGGTTGAGGAATAAAACAAAGAATAATTATTCTAAACTATTTACCATAATAAACTATAAGACAAAACAGGTAGGTACATATAGTTAACATAATGCTTACCTAAGCTACTATAATTCAATTCAATTTTAAAAATTTTGAAAATTTTTTAAAAAAGTTATTAATTAATATGTAAGGTATGTACCTAAAACAAAATATTTCACTTATTGATGGAAAGCAACTTCCGGTGCCCATGGACACTCGCAACTTCAGAAGAGCTGCAGGTCTGTCGGCCTTAAAGAGGAAATAGGGTAATAGGGGTAGGGGAGGGTAGGGAAGGGTATATAAGGGTAGGGATTGGGCCTCCGGTAAACTTACTCACTCGGCGAAACACAGCGCAACTGTTTCACGTCGGTTTTCTGTGACTCCGTGGTATTTCTCTGGTCGAGCCGGCCCATTCGTGCCGAAGCATGGCTCTCCCACGGTTAATTAAACCACTTTAAAAATTTATTATAATATTAAAATAAAATAAAGATTTAATGTTTGTGCTCTATAACAGTACGGAACCCTTCGTACGCGAGTCCGACTCTCACTTGGCCGTTGTTTTTCAACATAAGCCATGCCATTACTGTAAATCCTAAGATTTACCAACTATATGGTGGTAAAGTTCGTATCGCACTCCTTTTCGGACATTTACCATTAGGGATTGGTAGATCTTAGGTTTTACTAGAAAATCTTAGGATTTACTGCAGTTCGAGCTTTTACAGTAACATAATATATATAATATGAAGCACTGCAATAATGATGAATGTCCTAAAATGTTAGTTTTGTGATAATTGGGTTTTTAAATTTAGAAAGGTAGGTATAACGAAACTTGGAATTAAAGATTATTTTGAAGTAAACACCTGTGACATTGAGCGTTTTAGCCGTGTAGCCGAAATATAAAAAACATATTTATCACGAAACTACAAGTGATATTGCTAATTTTGTAAATACATTTTAAAGATATTATTTCAAGTTACCGATTGGCATTACTTGTTAAGATTTAAATTTTTTTGGACGTTCATCATTATTGCAGTGGACCCTTCATATTAGAATCCTTACTGTCTGTTTGCCCCTTACATCCTTCTGTCTAGAACTATGATAAAACAGACTCCTGCTGCAAAGTGTAACACTTTCACAATGTTTATATTTTAATATCTGCAGGAAAATGCATTTTAAATCATTGTTCTATTCCTAAATTCACACATTTTCCTTTTTCAGTATGTATCGTTCTGAGGATGTCTCAATGGGTGTTTGGACTGCAGCTTTAGATGGTATCAACAGAGTCCACGATGTGAGGTTTGATACCGAGTGGAAATCTCGTGGTTGTGACACAAACATGCTTGTACGACACAAGCAAACTCAGACTGACATGTTCGAAATGTACAGAACGTTGGTTTATTCGCATGGCAAGAAACTTTGTAAGACTGAAAGTAAATTAAGGAAATCATATCAATATAATTGGAATGTACTGCCTAGCATGTGCTGTAAACAAAATCAAATTTAACACTTAGTACTAACCTAAACCAACCTAAAATATTGTCAATTTAATATCCATGTAACTAGGATGTAACTATAGAAAGTAAGTTTTTTAACCTGGCCTTGTGTTCTGTAAAGGTTGTAAAACATGTTATGTATACCTAATGTGACCATTTATTTTTTTTGTTAGAGCGGGACAAATACAGAATCCCCCCCCCCCCCCCCAAAACACGCGCTAACGAGGAAGGTTTAATCCTTCAATCGCGGATTCTTGGAAATCTATTGTTACATTATGGGGCTTGAAGGATTAAAATATATTTTATCACGCCAAGACTAATAGAAGCGAAGAAACGGAGGAAAATGTGAAAATACGGGAAATATTTGAAAGAGCTTATCTCATGAACAACTATGTTATTTGGCACAAATAAAAAGACCATGTGAAGGATAATAGGTTCTTTTTGTGGGCTAATTTGTCTGTGAAATTCCTAATTTACGCGGGCGAAGCCGCGCTGAACGTCTTGTTATTGATATCGAGCAAAATATTATGGCAGAATAATTTCGTTTGTTGTATGTAATGCGTTACTTTCAGGCATTTCAAACATAAAAATATACACCTAATTTTCAATAATTATTATCGTTTGGTCTGTTTGCAAAAGCGGGACAATTTCGGCCTCGCAGGGGACAGCGGGACAGACTGCCTGAAAGCGGGACTGTCCCGCCCAAAGCGGGACGTATGGTCACGTTATGTATACCCTACAAATAATAAAAACTAAAGAAGAGTAACTAAAGTAAATTGCACCAAGAGGCTACAAAATATGACCCAAATACATGCATATTGCATACTCTATGCATGTAGTTGGTAACACAATTTTGTGTCTTAATACAAGTGACAATTATTATTGTCAACGATTTTATTTCGTAAAGAGTATAAGGGCTGGTTTACACGTATTAAGTAGATAAGTAGTAACTAAATTTTAACTTAATTTGAAGTGCCTGCCCGAAATGTGTCAAGTGACAAGCCCCGCCTGCCAACTTCAGAAAATAGTCAAAATTCTAATTTCCTTGTTTAGTACTTAACTAAATTTTAACTTGCTACTTGTTACAAAATTTTGTGTTTACATGCAATAAATAACTTAAAATTAAGTTAAAATTTAGTTAACTACTTATCATCTTAACACGTGTAAACCAGCCATTAGTGTTTCGTAGCTATTGTCATATTGTAGTGTGCGAAAAGGAACCTTGAAACAATTGAAGTATGGGAGTTACGTTTCCTTTGTATTCCATAATATTCAAAGCAACAAATAACAATGTATACTTACTAGTCCAACTTGATGATATTATTTTTGTCCTCTAGTCCTTAATATTTATTTAATGAAAGTGAGTTTTAGCATTTTTTTAAATATTGTATACTTACATTATTATATGGACATGAATCATGATGTCGCTAAATATATGTAAGGAATATTACATTAATAACTTTTATGATGAAAACTTATGTAAGTGGTTAAAATAAATGAACATAGAATGAAGAATAATTTGATTTTTTATTCAATATAACAAAATTCCAATAGAAAACAACACAGCTCCCAATTTTAACTACTTATACATTAGCAAGTGAGGAAAATTAATCACACAACTTTTCTAAATGCCTATCCGTCAACAAATAAAAATGTTATCATTCATTAATCATACATTACAACAAAAACCAAACTCGAAAAATAATTGTACAATATATTAATATTGTTATAAAAAAAAAAAACTAGGTACATAAGTCTTGCACAACTAAAAACATTAGTAGCACTTTGGTAAGTCTATAATATTATTTCTAATATCACAATCATAGAGGATTTATGCAGAGGCAGCTCGACACTGGTGGCCAGCAATTAGAATATATTTTCACATTCATCACATCAGCCACATTTCTTCAAAAATTAGTGATGTATAAAACACATATTCAGTAGAAATTATAATGTTATATTATGTGCTATTTCTTTTCAAAACTAACAGTGTGTAAAACTATGAATTTATATTATATGTAATTATAATTTGCTGTATTCTGGTCCATAATATTCCTCAGTCTACTGCACAAACTATATAGAATGCTAACGCATATATTGAATAATATGGTCTACTGACAAGCATGACATAGCTTGGATGTTTTATCTCTGGCACTTATGGCTGGTTTACACGTATTAAGTAGATAAGTAGTTAACTAAATTTTAACTTAATTTTAAGTTATTTATTGCATGTAAACACAACATTTAGTAGCAAGTAGTAAGTTAAAATTTAGTTAAGTACTAAACAAGGAAATTAGAATTTTGACTATTTTCTGTAAAGTTGGCAGGCGGGGCTTGTCACTTGACACATTTCGGGGAGGCACTTCAAATTAAGTTAAAATTTAGTTACTACTTATCTACTTAATACGTGTAAACCAGCCCTTAGTACAAAGTAAGCAGCGATCAAATCTTAACCCATTCAATGCCACCAATCCACCTGTAACATACCGGTGGTGCCACTTGATTTTTTTTTGTTTTTTCTAACTTAAAATACATTGTTTAACGTATTTTATGTATTAAATAATGCAATAAATAACGAAAACCTCTCTAAATACGATAAACGCACCAATTGCGTTGGTGGCACTGGTGAGACAAATCCAATCACAAGTGCCATTCAACGCACCACTTACGTTGACGCTTTTGTTTTAATTGAACTGTGTAATGCAACATAGTGGGTAGCTGAATAATTTTTAAATACAGGTAGGTTTTTTTCTACATACAGTTAACCGCTTATCAAGCTACCCATGGTAATTTAAAGTCCTTTCTCCCCTTCATTCTTTGAAAAAAAAAACTGAAAATTGAAATAAAATCCTTATAAAATAAATAAAATCCTTACTTATTTGAAATATTTTTTTCTTAAATATTGAAAAATACAACTGGTCAGCTAGTAAAAGATTTTGTATCAATTTAATTATAAATACAACGAATGGTTGGTAAAATTTACTAATTTGAACATAGTAGTGTTGCGTCATGCATGAAACCATCCAACAAAATTCGCCGTTAAAATGCCATTGAACGCACCATTTGCGTTATGGTAATTTTATTCATAAAATATACGATAAATGGAAGAAAAATTGTAATATACCTAAATATATTGCTTACTTTTATGTTCTTAGTCAAAAACTTCTCACTCTTATTCAATAAAACTGAAAATATGTTGAATTGAAATCAGGCAGTTTTTGGGCTAACGGTTTTTTCGCTGTCAAAAAAAGAGGGGAGGTCCAGACCAAAAACCGACAGTGTCACCACATGTAAAATATATCTCCAGTAGCTAATGAGGCCAAAGATTCAAATTAAATATAGCCATTATAAACAAAAACCGGGAAAAATATCAAAGGTACCTCAACGCATATGGTGCGTTGGTGGCACCAGAAAGTAAACTCGCAAAACGCAAATGGTGCGTTGCTGGCACTGAATGGGTTAATGTTCTGTTCAACATGTATTATCACATTGTAAAATACTCAGTAATAATGATTGGGCTGCCCCTGAATACTCCTTAATGGCCACTCTTCACTTTAACATTCATGTAGGTCTGATTATTGTAGAATGTTGTTCTCGACAACTCCTCTCTAAAATAATCTATCGATCTCTGTAAGCCCTCCTGCAAAAGGACCTGAAAACAAAAAATATTAATATATAATATAACTAGCTGTCCCGGCAAACGTTGCTTTGCCATATTATTTTATTGAAGTGACTAAATAAGTATGTCACCATGGCAACGTCGATCGCTATCCCGTCGTACAAACAATGGTCGCCGTCAGTCTCAGGTTGTAATAATTTACTACATATTATTTATTCAACAAATGCACTTATCAATATTATATAAAGTACCGAGTAGCCGATTCTCAGACCTACTGAATATGCATATAAAATTTGGTAAAAATCAGTAAAGCCGTTTCGGAGGAGTTCGTGGACTAACATTGTGACACGAGAATTTTATATATAAGATATATAAACCAATGATTACTTATACAGATCTGTTACGTTCATACTATTTTCCGACTTAAATCTCTTCCGAACAACATTGACAAATTTGACAGATAAGTGAAACAAAAGATACGAAATGCCATTTACATAAAAGATACAGACTAAATAAAAGACGACCCGATTGGGTCGTATTTGAATCTTCACAACGCGCGCGGTAGTAACATATCTGCTTTGAGTTTTTTTATATAATATCATTGATATTAACAAAATAAATTACTCGAACCTTATTTTTTAAGAATTAAGATACAAATTGCAATGTGTGTCGCCCTGGACTTGTACGATCTGCAGTCACCATCACTCCAGTGAATGGAGGTAAAAAAATAATTAAGACTGGTTGTAAATTTGAAAATGACATAATTATCAGTCTTTTATGATTATTGCTAGGTAATATAACGAAATGTTTCTTGAGGTAATTTTAAGGCGACGCCTTGATAATTTCGCTATAGCGATATCGATTTTCTCAGCAATGACTAAACCTAAGAAATTAAAGTTCATTGTCAGTATTCATCATGTCTTTGTCTTTAAATTACCCATAGCATAACACGATTGGTCAACTTTTATAACACAGAATAATTATCAAAAAGACCTCTGTAAAAAAGGGATTCCTATTTTGCCAACAGAGGAGAGTGATCCCTCGATCACCAATTCCAGGAAATCTTTTGTTGTCGCGGCCCATATGGGCCTTACGGGGCTTGAGGGATTAAGCTTCCAAAATTTGTGCATAGATTGGCTCAAGCATACACTTTAATTTGCCCATAGCCTATAATGAAATGTATTTATGGTTCTTAAATTACGCGACAAAAACCATTTTGTCGCTACTCGCTACGCCCTTTCCATTTTTGCTGTTCCATATAGAACAAACAAACAAAAGAAGGAATCTAAAACATATCCAACACGGTTTTTTTACTTTAACGCGGCGTCACCGTAAGGTGTCTTGTCTCATTGAAGTTGCTAGCCCAGCGAGCTAGCCAGTGGGTAAAGATATCTTAACTACATATAATTTGTAGTCAAATACCTTTGGAGTCCAATTTAATTGCTTTTTTGCGAGTGTGATGTCCGGTCTTCTTCTTTGCGGGTCATCTTCTACGGCGGCACTCGTGGATAAAGTGCTTCGACAACCGGGAACAAGATTCTTGATAATCAGTGCAAATTCTGAAATAAAGTGAATACTTACAATTTAATAATCTATGTTTTGTAATATATGTAGTACAGTCTATGTATGTAATTTTTTGGGGTATAGTTTGTTGATTTCAACAAAATAGAACTCTTTTCGCTTAATTAGTGTTATTTGAAATAATATGTATACTCGGGACTTAAAGCATTACCTTCTATAGTGTGCTCCACAGGATTGCCCAAGTTGATTGGCAATGAATAGTTCGACGCCATTAACGATAATAGTCCATCCACCAAATCAGATACATAACAGAATGAGCGTGTCTGTTTACCATTGCCATAGACCTTAACAAAAAGATATACAATTAAAAAAGTAAAAAGTTCTCAATCTAAGCTCAAAAGCATTTTATTTATGTCTGCTCTAAATAACTTTTCATCACGCTTAATTTAAAATAAACCTCCCTAATTAATGATTAGCTCAAATCGAGCTGAAATTTATTCCAATTTGAAACTTGCAACACATTTCGACAACAATTTTTGTTTAAGAAATATAAATATCCATACATCAGAAACTAGTAATGAAATAAGAATAATACAGTTCCTATTACAATAAAAATATAAGAATAATTACAGTAATAGTGAGGTTCTGCAGAGCTTGCATTATAAAGTTGGAGACAACTCTTCCATCAGAGACATGCATTCTTGGTCCATAAGTATTAAATATTCTGGCAACTCTCACAGAAACATTCTCTTGCTTGGCATATGAATATGCCAGAGTTTCTGCCACTCTTTTCCCTTCGTCGTAACAAGCTCGGGGCCCTGTAATTATATAATTCGAAGTAAAGATAATTAAAGAGTAGCCTGTGTTTGTAGCTTGTGTAACAAATTGTTACTCAAGGCTTGGAGGTTGGGCAATTCCCAACATCCCAACAAATTCTTGTGCACTGTTATTTTATAGGTTGATATTATTAAAACAAAAACTTAAGAGGTGTCAAGGGACACCCGGATGGAACGAAGTTATAAAAAAAACGCCATCTAGTTGACGCCCAGTGATAGTAACAACGACACTTTTGTGGAATAATAATAAAATTTATTTAAATGTCCGGTAGATGTCGCAGTTTATTATGAAATCTAGAGAAAGTTCACACAATGCCATATTGCAAACAACATACAAAAGGTATCGTAACTTTTGCAATGACTTGCTAAGACGAGTAAAAAATTATTACGATAAAAACATTTTGGAACGTGCTAGAAATAACAGCAGAAAATTTTGGAAACATATCAAGGACATAACATACACCAAAAAGCATCACGAATCGTCCTCAGTTTTGCTGAAAAATCAATCTTCAGAATTGGCATCTTTAAACATTGTAAATAATTATTTTGTAAATATTGGGGCGCACTTAGCACATTAATCACAAAGTCAATTGCACGGTCGACCATATGCCGCTTTAACTAATAGATCTAACGCAATGTCTTTCTCATAATAGACACCGATGAATCCGAGGTAGATAGAATTATTGAAAGCCTACGGGACGACTGTGCAGTTGGATGGGATAATATCTCGTGTAAAATTTTGAAAAAATTTAGACATATTCTGGTTCCACACTTAACCCATATCTTTCAAAAATGCTTATCTCAAGGTCATTTTCCTAAATGTCTAAAAAAGGCAGTCGTGGTACCGATTTATAAATCCGGTGACAAACAGGAAGTCTCAAATTACCGCCCTATCTTAATCTTACCATCATTGTCAAAGGTATTAGAAAAAATCATTAACAACAGGCTGCGGGCCGAGTCTGTATCGTACATTTGTGAGTTAATAACTGAGTTAGTAACGAAACCGAGGAGTGAGTAACGGAGAGTGCCACTTTTTGTATTCACTTGCATACAAAAGTGAGACTTTCGGTTGCTCACTCCTCCGTTTCGTTACTAACTCAGTGAATCGGCCCCCTGGTCAATTACTTAGAACATATTATATCAGCATTATCAAATAACCAATTTGGATTTATATCGAAACTTTCAACAGCTGACGCCGTACATAATTTGACAAATCATATAGCCCGAGAAGTTGATAAAGGTAATCACGTAATTGGAATCTTTCTTGACCTTGCAAAAGCTTTTGATATAGTATCTACAGAAATCCTATTACACAAACTCGAATCCTTAGGAATAAGGGGCACACAATTAAAATTATTTAAAAGTTACCTAGAGAACCGCACTCAATATGTCAAGATTGACAGTGTATATAGCTCATTTGAAAATAATACAAATTATGGTGTTCCACAAGGAAGTATTTTAGGGCCAACACTGTTTTTAATATACATAAATGATCTGTGCCAACTAAAACTAGACCGTGGCATAATCATATCATACGCTGATGACACAGCACTTGCTTTTTCTGCTAACACATAGGTATCGCGAAGTTTTCGAGTATGCACAGCAAGGTATTAATATCGTAAATAATTGGTCATCGACTTATTTATTAACATTAAATGCCGAAAAAACTAAATACATAAAGTTTTCAATGCGTAAATCCACCTCAGAAGTTACTAACCAGCCACTATATGCACATCTTTGCACAACATTCTCTAACATGGCATGCACATGTCCTAGTATTGATGGGATCAACAATATAAAGTATCTAGGTACAATTATAGATGAAAACCTGTCTTTTAGGCCTCATGTATATAAACTATGTGAAAAATACGTAAGTTGATGTTTATTTTCAAGAAACTTCGTCATATACTAGACCAACACTTAATCAAGCAGCCCCCCTAGACAACTGGCATAACGCTAACGCTAACGCTACAAAATGTATGGATTTGACATTAGTATTCGCTAGCGAAGCGATGACTTATGTCAAATCGCATACATTTTGTAGCGCTAGCGTTAGCGTTTTGCCACTTGCCTGAGGGCTGGTTTACACGTATTAAGTAGATAAGTAGTTAACTAAATTTTAACTTAATTTTAAGTTACTTATTGCATGTAAACACACAATTTAGTAGCAAGTAGCAAGTTAAAATTTAGTTGCAACTTGCTACTTGCTACTAAATTTTGTGTTTACATGCAATAAGTAACTTAAAATTAAGTTAAAATTTAGTTAACTACTTATCAACTTAATACGTATAAACCAGCCATAAGGTGGTTGGTGAGGTGTATTTTGCTTTATGTCAATCGATTCTAACTTATTATATTTCATCTTGGGGAGGAGTAGGCAAAACGCTGTTACTAACTGTTGAAAGAGCACAAAGGGCAATAATCAAAATATGTAACTTTCGACCTTTTCTTTTCCCTATTAACCAGCTTTATACGTCATTTGAAGTACTAACAGTTCGTCAGCTTTTCATACTAAACGTAGTACTAAAGCAACACATAACTCTACCCTTCTACCCGGATTCCATCAGCAAAAGGCGGAAAGATATCGTTTGATCACTATAGTCCGCGCGGAACTAGTTGGCCGCGCCTTAGGTATGTGAGCGGTGGGACGGAGAGGCGGGGGCGCTTGATTTTGACAATTCTGGCTAGTTAAAACAAAACGCACAAGAGATTGCAGTAGCAAGATAAGTCCGCCGATAAAAAGACAATCTAAGGAAACAATATTTAAAGTGCATAGGTTTTTAAAAAACGGAAAGCCGATGTCAATAATTTAGAATATAAAACTGATCAATTGTCTTTAATTTATTATTTTCAATAATTAAATAATATTTTTGTTCACGATATCGCGAGATTGGTCGTTACTGTCTAATCTCATGTGCGTTGCGAGCAGCAAGCAACCCGCCCCCTCACCCCTGTCCCTACCTAAGGCGCGGCCAACTAGTTCCGCGCGGACTATAGAAATAAATACAAAACATGCTTTTGCTGATAAGTAATATATATTTTTAGGCCCTCTTCTTTATAAAAGAATAAATGCCCCGTTAAATATAATATATTCTGTTAATTATTTTAATTGTAAAATAAAACTTAAAAAATTTCTTCAAAATATGACTTATGAGGAAACAGAGAAACTTCTAGTGGTTTTGCAATAAACGAACATTATAATAAGATTAAGTGAGTATAATATTGTGTTATAGTAAATTAATATTAGTATAGGCAATTTAATACTATTTAAATAATTATAGTTAGTATAACAACTTAATATAATTTGTAACTTTAAGGCATAGCTATAGTTTGTATCGTAATAGTTGTTGTAGCACTAATTTTCGCCTGAAACACAGGGTATCCTAGTTCAGGCAATACTATAATCATTAAATTTGTACTTATTTAGTTTAAGTAGCTCTAATATAATTTGTATCTCACCATTATTGTAAATACTGAATAAATATTATTATTATTAAAAACGCCATCTAGTTGAAGTCCAAGGAATACTATCAACGCCCTCTGCCTCTACAGCGCAGGAACTAATAAAAATGTGTCGTTACAACTTTTTCTGTCTAGCCCCCTTTCGCAACGCGCGATAAGGAACTTCGTTCCAAAAAATAAACTACAAAATTTAAACTGATTAGAACTTTCTTGTTTACCGATTGGATTGACATGTCCCCAATATGACTCTGGTTGAGGGTGCACCATAGGGTCACCATAAACTTCTGATGTGCTTGCAATTAAAATTTTGGCGCCAACGCGTCTCGCCAACCCTGTGAAATATAAGTCAAACACGAAATTGAGTGATGCTACAGTTGTACCATCAAAGAAATAGATTCATAGGCAGATGGCAGACCTACGTAGTTTGGGTCCACCATGCCAGCCTATGAATCAACTTCTCTGATATTATTACAATATGAGTAGGGTTGCCATCACCTAAATTGCTATCGCCGGTCAGGCACGACAAAATTCCCGGACATTTGGCCAAAATGTGGTTATTTCCCCGGATACGTCCTCTCGATTTACGTCTCGCCAATTTTTGCTTTTCCAACAAGAATTTGTAAAAATCTGATTAACTCAAAGTCCGTGCAAGAAACCGTGTGTATGCTTAACAACGTGTTTTTATCTTTCGTTTATTGCTGCATGAATCATGACTACAAAGTTAATTTCTCTCAACAAAAGTGTCCGGATTTTACCTGGACACTTTTCAAAAACCCTGCCGGACGCTCCCCGGACACCCTTTAAACTAGGACAAATCCGGACGGATGGCAACCCTAAATATGAGCAGCATATTTTATAAGACCATCAACTTTTTTAAGAATTATAGAACAAAGATTATGGTTTGGGTGAAAACAATAATGAATCAGCTCTATATAGATTATAATATTCATACTTGCCTAACATATTTATAGTTCCTAATGTGTTAGTCTTAATTGTCTTGACGGGATTCTGCATATAGTGCGGTGGGCTCGCAGGACTAGCTAAGTGGTATATTTCATCTGCCTGAAAATTACAATATTTACAGCAATATTTTTTATTATTTGTATGAGCCTATACTATCCCACTGAAGAAAGAATGACTGACTGACTGACAAGAATGACTCTGATAGCTTAAAAATTCACCAAGATATGGCAATTCAAACATCTCATAAAATGGACCTGCCCGAAACGCTCCATACAAAATGTTACTCGATTATGACGTCACCTTAGAGTTGTTTGTAGGCATCGTGGAAGATTTTTGTTCGCTAGCTATATTAATTATTGCGTTTATGAAAGTGGTTTCATAACAAAAGTTGCTTTAATTTACATAAGTTATCGAATGGTATACAAATATTAAGAAATTTTATTGAAAAAAAAATCGACTTGAATATCCAACTTTGAAGGCGCATAACAAAAAAAAAAAAATACAAAAGCTATCAAGCTGAAATTTTGGAAACACTTATTTTTTACCGTTATTTCTTTATTTTAATAACAAAATTCGCTAACCTTTGACCTTGTCATCATCCCAATTGTACCACATTTAAGTACTTAGGTACACATTTTTTTTCAAGTTCTAATTGAATTTTAAGGTCAAAAAAACTAGCTCTGTCCAAATTTTAAATATAAATATTGTAAGATTATCCCATCAACTCCCAAGCAGTCGAATTCGACCGCGATAACAATAGATTTCCAAGAATCCGCGATAGAGGGATTAATTAATACCACAATATTACATAAAAAAAATTAGCAATGAAAATACCTCTACATATAATGGGTTGACTATGTCATGATGTATGATTTCAAAGTTTCTATGACCAAACCAATGTTCAACATTTCTCTTGCGTCCAGTGAAGAAATTATCAACAACAATGACTTCATGACCTTGAGTCATCAACACATCAACAAGATGTGAGCCAACAAAACCAGCACCTCCTGTAACCTGGAGAATAAGAAATTTAAATAAATTACCTTAAAAGACTACTTCGCTAACCAACACATGTAGCAATAAGATAGCTCATAAAAACTATAATTTTTTTGGACAGACAGACTTTTGCATTTATAATTTTAGTATGTATATAATACAAAAGGCATGCAAATATATTATTCATTAACAATATATTAGTACGGAAGCCCTAGAACAATTTTTTTTGTGATTACTAACAAGAATCTGAAAAAACTGAAAAAATAATAATAATTAACAACCAAATTTTTTGTGAGTAGCTACATTTTGATAAGACAAACAACATTTTTATTTTCGAAAAATCTCGAAAGTGGTAGCTAACAGAGATAGAAAGGATTTCATATTTTGACTCAATGGTCCTAAAATATGGATTGTTTTATTTGTAGGACAAGGTTACTCTTAAATTATATAACTATTAACCTACTAATATACAAAAAATCAGCTGGTTAGGGTTCCGTTTTAGGGTACAGTAGTCAACCTAGTTTTGTTGATTACAGAACCCTAACCAGCTGATTTTTTTGTATATTTGTAGGTTAATAGTTATATAATTTAAGAGTAACCTTGTCCTACAAATAAAACAATCCATATTTTAGGACCATTGAGTCAACGTATGAAATCCTTCCCATCTCTGTTAGCTACCACTTTCGAGATTTTTCGAAAATAAAAATGTTGTTTGTCTTATCAAAATGTAGCTAGGTATTCACAAAAAATTTGCTTGTTAGTAATCACAAAAAAAATTATTCTAGGGCTTCCGTATTATAATATCTTGAAGACACTTTCAAACAAATGGTTTCAAAACAATGTTTACTCAGCTGCTGCTTCTTTTGTATTTCATTCTATATTTACTTACCACAATTCTTTTTCGCTCTTTATAGCCTAGGTATTTCACATCAGGGTATTTCTGAGGAATTCTCCCTTCTAATATAGCTATTTTTTTTTCTAAAAGGTCAATGCGAGCTTTCGCTTCTCGTAATTCTTTCTCCCTTTCATCTTCAGCCCTGATCTCCGACTCCATTTTGTCTACAAGTTTATCTTGCTGAGGTTCATCATTATTTTGCAATCGATTAAAATCTCTATAATCTATATTTTGAAAGTCATTGTGAATTTTTTCATGATTTTCAATAATCTTATCATCTGATTTATTTTTACTAAGTATTATAATTATTATAATAACTGAAAAATAAAAATTGTTCATCATTAATGTGTATTTATTAATATACTGGGTTTGTGTCGCTGCAGCACCACAGCAACCAGGACGAAACAGGCCACAAGTTGTTATTATTCAAGGTGGTGTTGGTGAAACAGCAGAAAAACCAGTATACAATCAAGATATTCTTAGTGGCGCGGCGCCTATAAAATACTAATTAGTAAACTTACATAGCGTTACAATCGAAAGCAACGTTAAAATTTTCCGCAATTTCGTTAGGTGTCTTATCATTTCTGTAAGTGGCTGGAGAGAATCAGTTTACATTTCGTTCCTTGATGGCAATTGTAAATATCATTGAAATACATTGACTCGTAGTTTAGCAGCGGTAGGTATTGTTTTTATAAGATAACGTGTTCTCAATACGGCATTACGAAATTTTAATTAAATTTTAATAAACCACAAACCACAACACGAAATTTGACATCTTTGAATAATGAATGCAAGAATGTGACACTTGACAGTGACGTTTTCGAATCTGACTGTCAGTGATGACAACGTTATTTTTTTACTGTCACACTAGTCGTGTTCGTTTGCTTTTTAAACTGCGCATGCGCGGCTTTTTTGTGTGTCAGTGTGAGTGTCATATTCTAAAATACCTTGTCATGTTCTAAAATACCTGTCAGATTTTCTAAAATTTGACAGAAATTGATCGGTATTTTAGAATATGACACTCACACTGATGACACTGACACATAAAAAAGCCGCGCATGCGCAGTTTAAAAAGCAAACGAACACGACTATAGCTTTGAAATTAAGGCTATGTTCCGAAATGTACTGCGACCACTGCACAGTGCACAGTGCTATCACTGTAGAAAAAATCGTTCCGTAATGGAGTTGCAGTACACTGCCGCAGTACCCTAGTGAAACATATGACGTCATCAATCGTCGCCATATTGTACTATGAGCACTGGCGTTTTGGAGGTAAGGCACTCGCAGTACTTTGATCACGTGATCAGTCAACTGTCAAAAGTCAACTGTCAAGTGTCAAAACCACTCGAGTGTCTAACGTTTTAAAACAATACCTACAGTTTAATCCCAAAGTTATAAATTTCTGTAATTAATTTGGATTAATAATAATAACACACTGGAAGAATTGCAAAAATTAACCTTATTAGACTGTGTTGAAAATGTTCAATACGAGCAGATAGTATACTGTATTGCGTTCCGTTTTAAATAGTAACCAGTATACAAACAGTATACTAACTATAAAGGAACGGCTTCGCAGTATACTAAAATGACGTCACACTCTGCAGTGGTCGCAGTACATTTCGGAACATAGCCTAAGTTTATAAGGGGTGTGTTCCGATATGCACTACGACCACTGTATAGTCCGTCAAGAAAGTGAGGAAATTACAAAGTGGCAACATCGTAGTGTCATCCCTTTTTTCTTAGATTGATTCGAAAGGGATGACACTACGATGCTGCCACTTTTTAATTTCTTCACTTTTTTGACTGACTATACGGTGTGACGTCAATTTAGTATACTGTGAAGCCGTTCCTTTATAGTTAGTTAAAGTGGTTACTATTTAAAACGGAACGCAATCCCGTATACTGTCAGCCGCATTTTTTGACGCAACATTAAAAAAAGGTAGTTTTCTAGTTCATTGAAAAAACCGTTGTTGGATTATGTACTGTCAAATTAAAAATATTTTAATTAATATTAATAATTGTGAATTGAATTTATAATTTATTAAAAATAAGTACTTAGTTATTTATTAAAAAGAATATGTTTTTCATTACATACTTAAATTCTAAATTATATGGCTTATAATAGGGAACATGCAAATACAATATTTATGAAAATTTTGCTATTAAAATGTTAAAAAAATATAAAAGAAATGCCACTGTAAGGTTATTATTTTATAAAATATTGTTTTACTTACAATTTACATACAATAAAAAGTCGAGTTACCATTCGAGTTACTCCAGAACACAAAGTACGTAAAGGAGGTTACGGTATCGTGTTATAGCTATTATAAATGAAACGCAAGGCTCGGTTCAGGCCTGCAAATGCGAGGTCCTGCAAAAGGAGCCTCCGATTACGTCCGTCACATGTTATTGGAAGAAGTCTAAATTATGATATTACCTCTTTACAGTGCCAGTGAACACGCCTAGCGTGCTACGTAATTTCATCCTGCAGTGTCGAGAGCACACCTAGCATGTTTGCGTTTTTTATAGGGTGGCATCGCTGGGAACTATTAGAAAATAGTGGTGGTAATGAATGTGTAAATAGACGATGTGGTAGCAACCCATCACTATTCTGGTTTCATTTTCCAATTATATATACACCACAAAATGCTAAATGTGGCCTTTGGGTGTTATAAACGTAGGTACTGTCTAACCCGTAAGAGATATAGATGTTTATTAAATTGTGATATGATAGTTTATGTACATTATTTTCTAAAATGTTTGAGTTAATAAAACTATATCGTTTTGTAAATACAGTTTTTTATTTCATTTTAATTAAAGGTGATTGTAAATTGACAAGTGCACAGCAAATGATTCAGAAAAGCAAATTCGTGTAGTTTTGTGATCACTCTTTCAATGTAAATTCGAAGACTTGCAATCTTCTTTGACCTGAGTACTTCATCTCTTGAACTTTTTTAGTCGAAAAATTATGCAAAATTAGGAAAGCCTTTGGGAAAGCCACTGAGGACAAGTACGATCAGGCCGCACAGCATGTAGTATATTAGTATATTCTCTTTGGAGCACAGATTAAGGTATAATCACAATATAATAAATTGATCAGGTGGGGCCATTGTCAATAATTGTCAAACAGTAGTGACGTTATACAGACTATAGCCGTTTGGCGCCAAAATTTAAATTGTCAATTTTAAACCGCATTTTTTGCAGTAAATTCCAGTGTTTAAAATTTTTTAATATGCTTGTGGTCTATTCTACATGGGGTTCTTTAAAATAAACACAAAAATAAAAATATCGCATATTCCCTATTAACTGATCCCCAGAAATAGTAACATTTCACAGACAAAAATAGTAAACGATCACCAAAATACAGACCACAATTTTAATGTAAAATGATAACCAAAGATTTAACATCTTAAAACCAAAAATAGTAAATGATCACCAAAATAAGTAAATGATCACCAAAATTAGTAAATGATCACCAACATTATACTAGCATTTTAATGTGCAATGATCACCAAAGATTTATTATTTCGCTATCCTATTTATGCAAAATGACTCCAAATAAATCAAACCAAAAGTAGTAAACGATCACCAAAATTAGTAAATGATCACCAACATCATACGTTAGCATTTTAATGTAAAATTATAACCAAATATATTTTTATTTAGCAATAGCAAGTCTTAGTAAAAGAGTCCCGTTTGTACCCTTTGGGTACGGAACCCTAAAAACGGGACTCTAGTCATGGGCGCCGGCAGGGGGGTGCCAGGGGGTGCACTTGCACCCCTTGGGAATCTCGGGATCAACAGGAATGATTGAAATAAAAAGCATTTTGTAACCCAAAATACCATGCCGTACAAAGATAGTTCGTAATGTTTCGGCACTAAAAGTATTCTGTTGACGTAAATAGACAGTCACTGTTGTTCGTAAAATGTAAAAAAAAGGAAAAGAAAGAAAACTAAAATCTGCACCCCTTGGGAATTATTTCTGCCGGCGCCCATAACTTTAGTCTCTATTACTGAGACTTCGATGTCTATCCGTCTGACTTCTGAAAATTTAACAGATTGTGTATATCTGTTGCCGCTATAACAACAAGTACTAAAAACAAAATAAAATTATTACTTAAGGGGGGCTCCCATACAACAAACGTTTTTTGCTCGATATCAATAATGGCAACCAGTAGGCACGTTGATATTTTCGCAAAGGCCTTGATTATATGTTTACTTCAATAATTAATAATCATATAAAAAAAAAATTAAAGGGGGCTCCCAAGTCCCAAAACAAAAACACAATTTTAGGTCTAATTTTGCTCTATAAACGGTACGGAACCCTCCATACGACTCACACTTGGCCGATTATTTTGTTAATAATATGCTTACATTTTTTGTCAATCGTAGTGATTTATTTGGACAGAAATATTGCATTGATTTGCTCACAAGGATTTGGCGATAATTTACTATATTATTTGGTGATCAATTACTATATTTGGCGGTCATTTACTATATTTGATGATCATTTACTTTATTTGGTGATCATTTACTATATTTGGTGGTCATTTACTATATTTGGTGATCATTTACTATATTTGGTGTTCGATTACAATTTAAAGTGTTGTCATGACTAAAATAGCTGGTAGTATTGCAATTTTAGACTTTATTTTTTTGGTGTTCAATATCTTTTTTTGGTAAACAAGTTTAGGGTATCAGTGCATTTTTGGTGGTCATTATATTTGTTCCCAAATTATATTATTAGTTCGTATTGAACGTTTTCAACACAGTCTAATAAGGTTAATTTTTGCAATTCTTCCATTGTTTTATTTATTAATCCAAATTAATTACAGAACTTTATAACTTTGGGATTAAACTGTAGGTATTGTTATTTGTATATAAAACGTTAGACACGCGAATGGTTTTTACTGATCACGTGATCAAAGTACTGCGACTTGCGAGTACCTTACCTCGAAAACGCCAGTGCTCACAGACCACAGTAGAATATGTAATGGCGACAATTTATGACGTCATATTATATTTCCCTAGGGTACTGCGGCAGTATACTGGCAGTCCATAACGGAACGAATTTTTCTACAGTGATAGCACTGTGCAGTGCTCGCAGTGCATATTGGAACATACCTACCCTTGAATGCTTATTATTTTTAACAGAATCAAAAATATTTTACCCGCCTGTTACTGGTTGTGCTAGGAATTATACAAAATAATATTATAATAATTATGCGCATTAAAGTGCTCCAAGGCTTTATAAAATTCAAATGAATGTGGGCGGGGCGCTGCTGGTTAAGGAGAACTGTCAAACACAACATGTCAAAAATGTCGTTTTTGTATGATAGAAGCGTTAGTTCCTTTTCTCGCCACGTTCATTTAAAGCCTTGTCGAACTGTATGTTTAGCTATTAACTATTAGGCCTATTTAGATGTTCCGCGTGGCTTCGCCCGCGTAATTTAGGAAACTGTACATTTTTCCGCAAAAAATAGCCTATGTCCATTCACGTGGTCTATTCTTCATGTGTGCCAATTAACATAAGAATTGCTCCAGTTGTTCTTAAGATAGTAAGCAATTTCAAATAATTTCCCCCGTTTTTTCCACATTTTCCTCTACTTCTTTTTCAAATCGGACCAGTAGTTCCAGAGATTAGCCCTTTCAAACAAACAAACAAACTCTTCCGCTTTATAATATTAAGTAATTTTTTTTTTTTTTTTTTTTTTTTTTAATGGCCCCTTATATGGGACCTCTTGTTCCCCCTTCAATAAGAAGGGACAATTGTTTACTCTTTATTACATTTTTACACTTAACATTTGTTTTAAATTTATTTACATATAATTTCCACTTAACTATTTGTCTCAACTTTATTTGTTTACATTCCCTGTTTTATTTTTAATTTATAACATATATTTTTATTACTCTAATTATTACATTATCTTTTTATTTTCCTTCCTCTGGCTATTACAATACATATAATTGACATTATTTTTCATTTACATTTAATACATATAATTTACATTTAGTTAATTCCATACTTTGATTATTTTAGTTAAAAATCTACTTGTTTCCATAATTTATATCTATTTCTTTTTACATTATCTTATCTTTCATGTTCAACATTTACATTAATTGATATATAAATTTACATTTTCATTATTTTAATTAGGTAATTACAATTGTCTCCTATTCTATGTTCTTATTAAAAGCATTAGTGTTCCATTATAAATATAAAAAATCTAGTGTCGTCTTAATTTACAATTACACAATTTTATTTCCTTTACAATCCAGATATTTTTCATACTTGTAGTTTATATTTAAATTTAAGCTTGGTATTTGGCCCATTTGTTTAATGCACAGTTATTACAAGATGTAGTGTGCCTGAATGCTTCTACATACTTTACATTCAGCCCGGAATATCCGGCGGAAGTGGTTGCTGCCATTATTATTTGATATAAAATAATTGCAACAGTCATGTTGGGAATCTATAGCTCGTGCAACTGGTAATGGTAAGTATATAGTTAGATACAAGGTGCTGTTGTTTTAAATGTGTTATGCCTTACATTTTAGTTTTTTTTTTTTTTTTTTTTCTATCGTTTGCCTTACATGCTTGTCTTATTTATCAAAATAATATCATGTAGGTGCAAAGTGTGAGTTTTTTTTTATTTTTTATTTTTTTGGCATAACACATTTACAAGGAATTGATTAATTATTTATTGTTGCATTTAATTACATAATTATATACCAACAATAGCATTAACCCTACTATTCTGTATCCAGGTCCCAGTCACCGATGTCCTACTTGTCTTCGGGGTCATATGCGACTGCTGCACGTGCTATAGCGTCCCACTTCTGTCGCACCGGACAGTCCGCGCTGAATGCGTGATGGTCTAGTTGCTTTTGGTTATCTTTTTTGCAATTCGTGCAACACGGCTTAACGCCCTCCTTCAGATCATCACACTCAGACTGGTGATGTGCTCCGGAGCAGTGGGCGCATTTCTCTTCGGCAGCGCTACAGAATCGCCGCCCATGTCCGTACCCTAAGCAGCGCGAGCACTGGATTAGGGGGGACTGGTCGGCGACTCTGACGCGCTGGATATCTATATAAAGATATCCTGCCTCGGTGAAACGCACCCACAGCCCCGGTGACACATTGAGTACCACGTGCTGAGTGTGATCATCCTTCCCTTTCTTCTTATACTTCACACTCATTCTGTCCTCTGTCCCTCCCAGGATGTCCTCCATGAGGTGCTTATTTTGCCTCCTGATGGCTTCTAAAATATCGTCATCAGTGTAGCTTTTCAGCACTCCGTACAGCACAACCTGGGGATCCTTATGTTCTATTATCTGTGTATCTATATTCACCCCCGCTTTTTCTATTTTGTCTCTGACTCTTTCTCTATCTTTCTTATCCCTGAACCCTATGATCACTTTTCTACCTTTTCCCCTCCTAATTCGGTCTACCTGTATCCCTTCTCTCTTTGCTTCCACAATCCTTCCTACGGTCTCTACTATTTCAATCGTGGGCATGAAGTTTTCCTTGTCCGATACGACTAAGGAGTGCAGGGTCCCGTATTTTCCTCCTCCCCGGGTGACACTCGCATAAGTTGGAGGTGTCACTGACTCCGGTTCATTCTGTACGGCGACCCCCCCCCTCCCCAATCGCATCAGTCAAGGTACCTATCTGTTTCTCTATCTGATCCGATACTTTATCGATCACCTTCGCATTCTCATCCTCTATCTTAACGTGGATGCTATCCACGTTAAGACAGGCGGCATCTACTAGATAATTTCTAATTTCTTTCAGCTCGCTCTTATACTCCTCCCTAAACTCACTTATCTCCTCCTTTACCTCTTCCATGCAATTACATTCCATGCCCACTCTATCCTTAACCTGATCACACTGTGTCCCAGAGTCTCTAGTCCATACCTTTTCTTTTTGTGTTCCAATCTCTTTCCCACCCCTGGCTATAATTTCTTTTAGTAGGTCAACTAGAGTTAGTAATTCTTCTCCCATACCAGACTTCAGCTTCATATTCCTAGTCTGGTTTAGGAGATAGATACTACGCTTTACTTTCGTCAGCGTGCTCGCCAGCAGCTGGCTCGTAGTTAACTCGCTCGCGCTGCTGTCGTGCGCGCCGTAGGTTTTATTAGGGTTGAAAGTATTAGGGGTTCGGGCCATTGCCAACTTCAGGTTGTGAATAAAATATGTAAATTATTATTAAATTAAAGGGGGAACGCGTCAATTGTATAAATTAAAATATGAATGTTAAATTTAGGATTTAAAAATACAATAAAATATCAATTTAAGTAAATTATGTCAATAATAAGAGTCAAATAATACCTAAAACTAGCAGTTTCCCCAATAGGGTGTAAACTGTCCTAAAATTGCTACGATTTTAATAGATCCTAGGCACTAAAACAAACTTATGCTATCAGATACACTAAAAATAGTGCAATTAGTCTTACAGTCTATGCAGTAGCTCCAATAGGGGGCTACTGGTCTATGTTATTTACAGTTTGTACCTTAGTTTGTAAGTTTCTTTTCAGGTGCATCCGGGGGACACGTCAATTTTAAATAAGAATTGTCAAATTGAATGAACAGAAATAAAATAAAATTGTAAGTTAAAATAAATTAATTAAAATTGGAATAAAATGTCAAAGTAAAAACCTATCCTAACAGTTTTCCCCAATAGGAGAAAAAACTGTCCTAACCTAGAAATATAGATATACTTACAGTGTGTGTATTAATCCCTAAACGCTCAACAAAAATACCTTAGTCTAACAACTACCCAAAATGGGGCAGTTGGTCCTTATATTTATCTTATTCCTAGGCAGCGGTTCCCATAGGAGCTTTTGTTATTAATTCCTAATCCACAGGTAACGTTTTCTTTTATTTTAACTGGCGTTCTAGGCGTTGCAGGTGTTCTAACTGGTCCTCCAGGAGTCCCGTTGAAGCAGTGCGTCCCTCCTACTTCATCCGTTCCCGATGCCCGAAGATTGCTGCTCGCTGAATAATTTTCGCTCTGCCAATCAGAGCGTTGAAAATCTTGCCACTCTGCGATGTCTGTGAGTCGAGATATTAACTTTGTGATTTTTTTTAAATATACGGGTTTTTACGGGTAAAGGCTCAGGTGTTAAGATATTATTGCAGTTGTTCGATGCCCTTTTGCCTTACTCTGCCGGTTTCAGCTTTGATTTTATTACGGTGCAACCCTATGGCTATGTCAAATTCAAATTTGACAGATGTCACTTGATTATGACAGTTCAAAATAACCCAGCTGAGGGTAATCCGCGATGCTTCTTGACGTTCGTGTGACCGTAAATATTATATTGAAGGTAGATAATTTTTTCTTGTTTCTAGTTAATTTTGATACACTTCATGAAAAGTAAACCGTGTAATCAATGTCACAGGTCCTATGTTCAGCACACTAAACTTTACTAACAAGTAACTTTCAATATTTCCACTTTTACTATTTTTAAACTTAAATCAATGCGAGACTGTATGTTCAACCAGGGTTGCCCTCATTTTTTCAATATTAAGTAATTAGTATATATAGACTTTATGTAGATAATAATTTATAACTATTTGACATTATATTGTAGCTATATTAATATAACAATGATCGTTAAATAAAGTAAATACAACTTTCATTCATAATAAACAATTTATTCGATGAATAAAAAAGCAAACACTTATTAGCAGCTGTTTCGAAGCCGATTCAATACATCGGGTTGATCAACAAACGCTCCGTCAATTCCTGCTTCTATGAAAGCTCTCAATTCGCTTTGCGTGTCGCCGATTTCATCATCGGCATCGCTGCTTCTGAATTCACGAGGTAAGTATGTATTCTCCGACCGGAAAGTATACGGATGGACTTGTAGGCCGACTCTATGAGCGTCTGCAACAAAACTCGTAGCAGATCCCAGGTTGCCGTTTTCGTCACGTGGAATAATATACCCCTTATCTGGCCCCACTGCTGAAGCGTAGGTCGTAATTTCTTCCAGACCCTCAGGAGTTGCCATTTTGCCATAAGTAAGATCCGTTCCAAGTTCGGCCTGGTCAAAAGGTAAATTGTTTTTGTTGGATCCGAACAGTTGCAACAGTCTCAGATTAGTAATCTTTTTGAGTTCCTTTAAGTTGTTGACTTCGAAAGATTGGATGTACGCGGGCGCATCGGGTCCAATGTAGCCGTTGTTATGGAAGATATCAATTAAGGGTTGTTCCATACCGAGTCCGATACGTTGGAAATGAGTGCTGTACTTAATTTCAGGATAGATGCCTATTGTGCGATTCTCACTTATTTCTAAGCCCCTCACAAGATCAATTATTTCTTGGAACGTCGGTACATCATAGGCTCCATCCATACGAGCATTACCCGGTCTTATATTCGGTATCCGTTCTATAGATCTTAGCGTCTTGATTTCAGCGAGCGTAAAGTCCTCCGAGAACCATCCACTCGTTGGGACTCCATTGATATTTTGTGTTCTGTATCGGTTTGCGAACTCCTCGCGCTCTGCAACATCCGTTGATAAGCTGAGTTCATTTTCATGGCGAGCGATAATGTGACCGTCTTTTGTCATAACCACGTCAGGCTCGACGTAATCGGCGCCCATGGTGACCGCTAGAGCATAAGCACCAGTGGTATGTTCGGGCACATATCCGCTTGCGCCTCTGTGGGCGACCACTACAGGTTTACAGTCATCGGGACCACGCCTTCTTTCTCCACAATGAGCAGCCACAAGGAACAAAGCTACACAAAGCAGCGATAGTCCAGTACGTTTAGCCATTACTCTAACTATATAACTACTAAAACATAGCAAATTAACTGAAAAATATAGATTATCTTTATCAGCAGATAATATGTTATTCTCAAAACTAAGTAATTGAGCCTAATCGTTTGAGGATTAGTAGATAATTCTTTAGAAGTTTTACAAGATTATGAGCTTATTATGATTATTTAATTTCCTATTGACTATTTAATTAAATCGTAATTGTGAAATTAAAATATATGCTCTCCAGAGGTGTGTCACTTTTATTTATATTACACTCGTAAGCTGTTACTCTTTTATTTAAAAAAAAAAAACTTTATATAAAAGGTTTTATTTGGAGCGTACCTACCTTTAATTAATAATTTTTCTTAGTAACTACTATTAATTATACATATTATCTACCTACGAATATTAAAAACTGTTTATTATTCGTAGATATCTACAAATTGAGGTATCTAATTGTACCACCGAGGAAATTGATTCCTAGGCAGTTGACACTTGACAGACCAACGTCATGTCATGTATCAATGTTAATAATAATTGTGATGTGTGTGTGTGATGTGGCTGGGGTTGACGTAACGCGACCAAACTACGTTGGTCCGCCATCTGCCTTGGAATCAAATTCTCTGATAGTAGATACTTACGTGTGCCTATTTCAGAGCCTGTGTTTGTTTGGGATTTACGATGACGTACCTACGTGATACGTCTTTATTTTTAGTAAATAAGTTAATTCATTATTTACACTTTCTCTTATATTTGAATTTTTTAATTAATATTACACTAATAGGTACTTAGGTAGTACAAAATACATAATATTATGTTGAACTTATCACAAAACAATTATCTATACTACCTACCTCTACAACAATAGCCATACCCTGCATTGTTTTATTATTATAACTTAATTCAAATTACTGATTTGTACAAGGTCCCCGCACTCGTAATGGCACATCAGGTTGATCAGAGAACAGTCCGTCGATACCCGTAGCCAGGTACCTTCTTATTTCACCCATGAAGTCCCCAAACGAATCCCTGGAGCCACTGCTTTGATACTCCTTTGGTAGGAAATTGTTTTCGGCGCGGAAGGTATACGGGTGTACTTTCAAGCCAACGTTATGGGCATCTTTGACAAAAGTCGTCGGCTCCCCTAAAGTATCGTCTTCGTTACGAGGTATGATGAAGCTCTTATCGGGGCCAACTGCAGCCGCGTACTTAGCTACCTCAGTTAGACCTTGCGGCGTCGACATGTCACCGTAAGTTAGGTTCGTGCCCAAAAACAATTGGTCAGCTGGTTGCAAAGTTTTGTCGCTCTCAAATAGCTGCAATAGCCTTAGATTCGACAGTTTCTTTAGTTCCTTGAGATTATTCACCTCGAAAGATTGGATGTAGACCGGGGCATGGGCTCCATGGTACCCGTTCCTATGGAAAGTATCGACGACTTGCAGCTCCATCGGCAGTCCTAGCTGCTTGAAATGAGTGCTGTGCTTGATTTCGGGATAGACACCGATGATGCGGTGCTGGCTGTTCTGCATGCTCTTAACTAAATCGAGGATTTCCTGGAAAGTCGGCACTTGAAAAGCGTAGTTCATTCTGGCGTTGCCCGGCCTTATGTCTGGGATACGCTCTATCGCCTTCAACGTCTTGATTTCAGCGAGGGTAAAGTCTTCTGTGAACCAGCCGCTGACTTCGTTACCGTCGAGCGTTAGGTTCTTAAATCTGTCCTGGAATTCTGGGTGTTCCGCTACGTCGGTGGTTTGGCCGAGCTCGTTGTCGTGTCTGGCTATCAGGTGTCCGTCTTTCGTCATGACTAGGTCGGGTTCGATGTAGTCAGCTCCCATGGTGATGGCCATCGAATAGGAGCCTAGAGTGTGCTCGGGAACATAGCCGCTGGCGCCGCGATGGGCTATGACAATTGGATTGCAGAGGTCTGGGTTCCCTAGTGGCGGTGGTGGTTGTTTAGGCAGATGGGACATAAACTTCGGAGCGGATGACACCAGTCCCACAGACAGCAACACCAAGATGCCCAAGCCGATCTTCATGATTGTTGAATTCTTTAGATCTGAGAACTGAAAAGAAAATTCAACATGAAACCTACAATGTTTTTTATTAAACATACGGTCTACTAGTTATCTATTGAAACTAAAATACCATAGTTTTCCGTTAATTGGAATAATTATGTTGATATTATCTTGCAGTTTAGCTATTACTGAATGAAGTTAAAAAACTGAAGAATTATACCATGATAATGATGTTTGTTTAAATATTGTAGATTCTAATTCCTTCTTGTTTGTTTTACACTGCTGGATCCGTTATTATATTTTGTTTGGAGTTATCTAGTTCAGAAACGAGATAAAACAATCTTGGATTTTCTAAGTTACGTCATGACGTGTGCAGTGTGAGACATGAGTTGTGTGACGTAGTTCCTTCAGATACAATAAGGATCTTTCTGACAATGCGCCAAAACAGCCTATACACTAATATAGTATGTGTTTGTATGTAGGTACATACTTGTCACTTTTATTTTACAAACATTGTCAATGTAAGATTTCTGTCAATATAATTTTAGTAGGCTTTTATTGCATTGGGAATGTAGATAACTACATTATATTTTTCGTAATTTTCGTAATGTCATAAAATCGTAGAGGTAAAATTTTTGTACATTGAAAAAAAACTTGAAAATACGAGTCAGGGGCATGTTAGAAGAGTAGTAGAACACATTTTAACTGTTTTTGAAATTTTTGTTTCTCTGTCTGTTTGTCTGTTTATCTGTCTGTCTGTTTGTACACGCTAATCTCTGAATCCGCTGGACCAATTTCAATGAAATTTGGCATGGTGATACCTTACATCCCTGGTCAACATCTTAGATACTTTTTTTTAACCGAATTCCAAAAAAGGAGGAGTTAATGTTTACTTTGCTGTTTGTGGTTAGATTTTCAAAATTCTTTTTTTGTTGTATAGATTGTTAACCCGAATTTGATACCATGTTTACAATAATCGGCCAAGTGCGAGTCGGGCTCGCGCACGTGCACTCACCATTATAAAGAAAAATTAGGCCAAAATTTGTGTTTTTTGTATGGGAGCCCCTCTTAATTTTTTATTTTATATTAATATTATTATTAAATATTAAAGTACACAAAACTTAGGATTGTGTGAAGAATTCAAGTACCTACCTGTTGCTATTATTGATATAGAACAAAAAAGGCCAAAAAATCACGGAGCCCCTCTTAAATATTAATTTTGTTTTGATTTTAGTATTTGTTGTTATAGCGGCAACGGATATACACAATCTGTGAAAATTTCAACTCTCTAGCTATTACCGTTCTTGAGTTACAGCCTGGAGACATACAGACGGACAGACGGACGGGGGACAGACGGACAGACAACGAAGTCTTAGTAATAGGGTCCCGTTTTTACCCTTTGGGTACGGAACCCTAAAAACGGTGACTTATGATAATGATTTTTTCGGGATGGGGAGGTATCGACGGAACTCCTTTACAACAAAAACATTACAGTCATTTTCACTTTTTTTAAGAAAAATTAACATAACATGCCATCAAGAAGTAAGATTTGCACTAAGGCATATCCCAGGGTATAGGGCTTCTGAAGGTTCCGTTGCTGAACGGAACTCTACTAAAATCGGTCGAGCACATAGGTAGAATATGTGCTCGACCGAAGGCAGTATGTTTGAATAAACTACTCATCATGTTCTCTGAGAGAGTTTTTTCTGCCAAGAAGAAAGAACTACAATGCTAGACAACCTACAGTGTAAATCTGATGTCGGATACTACGGTGATATCGCCGACAGCGCTATAGGAACTTCCGTGCCTTTAAGCATTCCAACAAATTCCAACATAAACTTAGATCTAGCTTAGTAGTCATAATTAACATTAATTATTCCCTTTAGCTCTTTGACTTTCGGTCATTGCAACTTTGTGCTGTTTCCCGCTTTTTATGTGGAGGGAAATCTGTATACTTCCTACTCCTCCTATCTTCTTTTGATTAAATTCTATGCGGGTCCCAAGACAGCTTTAGCATGTCCCTCGGGCTCCCTGAGATCATATCAAAGGGTTTTCGTGGTTGGATACCGCTGTCGATCCTGGCGATACAGGAGATACAGTGGTGGGAATGTGTGGTGGGCCAAAGCCCGATTTAAAAAAGACAGCGCTATAGGAACTTCCGTGCGTTCAAGCGTTTTTGTCACAATTATTATTGGCAACAGTCTAACACAACAAATTCCAATATTAATAATTTAGCTATAGCTTAGTAGTCACAAATTAATTATTATTACTATAGTTTATTTTCGTGGTGCTTCCCCAAATTTATTTGACATTCGGTCACTTTTTGCTGTCTCCGCTTTGAATAGAAAGAGGAATTATAATAATTCTTCATACTTCTATTTTCTTCTGATTAATTTCGTTGCGGGTCCCAAACCAGTTTAAGCATGTCCTTCGGGCACCCTGAGATCATAATATTAAAGGGTTTTCGTGGTTGGATACAGTTGTCGATCCTGGTGACACAGGAGATACAGTGGTGGGAATATGTGGTAGCCAGTGGGCTAACACCCATAAAGAAATTACCATTTGGGTAAGTAAGTAAACAAACAACTTCAAGCGTTATTTTATCCTGGTTTAATTATAGGTTCGGAATCTGAGAGTAAGAGGTAGGTTAAAGAGGGATAGATGCCTACATTAAATCCCGTCTTTTGTAGTCTATCCTCTATCTCCGTTACACGCTCCTTTCCCCTGTCCTGTGGCCCCCATCCCCTGTCCACGCCAAGCGGTCTTCGAAGAAAAGATTTTTCGTGGTTCAAGTTTCCTGGGTCTTTGATGTAAATTAAAAATTTCGTGTGTAGTAGATCCAAATAAAATATGTAGTCGTAGATGGGTGTTCAATTTTCTAAATCTCTATTATAATAACATACATTCACGCGGACGAAGTTGCGGGCAACAGCTAGTTTATCAATATTAAAGATTACTAACTCGTTCAACTTTGAAGTATGTAGATTCTGGTTATCAATTTAATAGTAATTGTAATAACTTGTAATAAATATTAATGTTACGCACGTGTTTAATGTTTACTTAGCACAGTTGATAGCATGACAAGTCAGTGTAACATTATAATAATGTTATGTTGTTATTTTTAACATCTTTGTTTCGTTCAACTTCATTTATCGTGTGGAAACTATGAAATTTCCTTGGATAAAAACCACAAACCCAAATATTAATTACTAGACGTTCCGCGTAAATTAGATACTTCACAGACAAATTAGTCCACAAAAAATAGCCTATGATCCTTTACGTGGTCTACTTTTTATCTGTGCCAAATAACAGAAAAATTGCTCCAGTAGTTCGTGAGATAAGCCCTTTCAAATAGTTTCCCCAGTTTTTTTCACATTTTCCTCTATTTCTTCGCTTCTATTAGTCTTAGCGCTTAGCGTAATAAAATATAGCCTATAGCCTTCCTCGATAAATGGGCTATCTAACACTGAAATAATTTTTCAAATCGGACCAGTAGTTCCTGAGATTAGCGCGTTCAAATAAGCCCTTTCAAATAATTTCCCCCCGTTTTTCCAAATTTTCCTCTATTTATTCGCTCCTATTAGTCTTAACGTCATAAAATATAACATAATAGCCTTCCTCGATAAATGGACTATCTAACACTGAAAGAATTTTTCAAATCGGACTAGTAGTTCCTGAGATTAGCGCGTTCAAACAAACAAACTCTTCCGCCTTATAATATTAATGTATATTAGATGTACCATCGAGGTAATTGATTCCTAGGCAGTTAAGGGACCTTCGTCATTTCGTCGGCTTAATTCAATGTTAGCTGTGATCAGTCGGATGGGTTTGAATGACTCAACGCGACCAAATTACTTAGGTCCGCCATTTTTGACTAGGATCAACTTCTCTGATGGTACAAAGCTTGATTTAGGTGCATTATACAGTTTAAAGATGAAGAGGTCACAAAAAGACAGAATAATAGAAAGCCATTGGTGTGGATATAGAGCGAATATTTTTCAAAACCCAAATTCTATAACTTAACACATGACTTTCTTAAAACTATGTGTCTTAGGCGTTGCCTTTAATATTCACATAGGCAAAATATGAAAAAGATGCTCTTGTAGCAAAGAAAACATTAAAACTAAGAATTTTAAGGAAGAGTCGGCAAAGGTTTTTTGTACAGATTTTTTCTTCCTAGATAATATTTCCTGGTTAATTGTGAATTCTGATCCACGATCACGATTAAGGGTATTACCGTTACATATTTAGCAATTACATATTTTTTAGTTCCATGCAGCGCGATATACCTAAGTTTTTCCGCAAAAAAACGAAACAAAAATTAAATGTACTTAATTTAATTAAACTAAATATTAATAATATTTAGTTTCTTTATCTAAACGAGGCAAGTAACAAGATAAATAAAAAATGTTATAATGATAATATCTGTCTTATTATTATTAATGCAATAAAATAAACAGTACTGCAATGCAATAAAATGAAGATACTCACTTTATACACGATTGAATCGAAAACTGAAGGAATCTCCAGATATCGTCTCCTAGGTACTTTTATTTTGAACTCTACTTTACAGTCGTGTAAACAAATGTTTTATATTTATTTAAATTGTTTATTTTAAACGTGGTTCATTATCAATACCAAACGTTGAACTGCAATAGTTTCAATACCAGTAGGAAAATTATTTACGGAGCGTCGAGACTCGTGACTTTACCTTGGCTTGCAGTTGTATGGTCTTGTAAAGATTTGTTACGATGACAAAATATAACAATGTTTTAAAATGAACATGCCTATATTATTGGTTTTATAGTGCTGCCAATGACATTGTTTTAAGGTTCAGTGATAACTTTTTACTATTATTGCTTTTATTCGCGCTAGTTTATTGGTAATAATAGCAATAAACTAGCGCGAATATAAATCATATTATTAACTAGTTTTTACCGTGGCTTCATCCGCGTATAGGCTTGTCTTATCCCTTATTCAACCCTTTTATGGGCGAAATTGAAAAAACCTTTCTAAGGTCGATTAATTCCTTCATCATACAAGCATATTTTACAAAATTGGATTTTTTCTAGATCTAACGGTTTAGATTTTGATTTATGTATATAGATCACAGAAATCTTTCCACAAATTCACAATAAACAAAAATTGGGAACGTCCCGAAAATTGCTAAGATATTTTTTAATATTGAATTTGTTTTTGTATTGGTTCATTAAAACTTTTGAAAGTAACAGTACCTACATTGTGATAAGGTTAGACGTTGACGAGTTAAGATAAGTAACAGATAAACTTTGTATACGTGTATCAGAGAGATGTGGGAAGTTAATCGCTTTGTATTTTTTAGGGTTTCGTACCCAAAGGGTAAAAACGGGACCCTATTACTGAGACTTCGATGTCTGTCTATCCGTCTGTCTGTCACCAGGCTGTAACTCGAGAACCGCTATAGCTTCTTATGAAATTTTCACAGATTGTGTATATCTGTTGCCGCTTTAACAACAAATACTAAAAATAAAATAAAGTCAATATTTAAGGGGGGCTCCCATACAGCAAACGTGATTTTTTTGGGCTTTTTTGCTAGTTATCAACATAATGGTAACAGGTAGGCACTTGTAATTTTCACAAAGGCCTTTATTACACGTGTGCTTTAATCTATACTAATATTGTAAAGAGGTCAACTTTGTTTGTTTGTTTGTTTGTTTAATTGTAATGAATAGGCTCAAAAACTACTGGACCGATTTTAAAAATTCTTTCACCATTCGAAAGCTACATTATTTACGGGTAACATAGGCTACTTTTTATTTTGAAAAATATAGGGTTCCGTAAAATATTTGGGTTTTTCCGACACAAGGTGAAAAAAATCAACCAGAAAAGTTACTTATTTTGCGTACGCTTGCCTAAACAATAAAAGATAGAACCATACAATGTTCTAAGTAAATGTAGATCTTACAAATATCTACAAAAATGTCCACGACACACTATACCTATCTATGTCAAGTGAGGCACAACAACCATTTTTTTATTTAAAAATCTTGATATTTTTTTACTATATTTAAACGCATTTATTTTACTCACGCTGATAATCCTTATCAAAATAAATTATTTTCTCACTAAGTACAGTTTGTGTAGATAATATTTGGTCTTTGAACGATTAAAATTGGACGTTTGGTTTAGAAGTTATGACGAAATTAAAAATTGCGATTTACGCCCGTTTCGAAGTGGGCGCTACCAAGGCGGCGCGGGGGTGCGCAGTAGCGAAGATTATGACTGGCCCTGCAGCTGGTAAATCTATACTAAAAGGTTACTTTTTAACTGGAAAAAGGGGTTGTAAGGGGGTGTTTATTACGTAAATTTGTTCAAATTAAGTTAGTTCCAAAAATCATAATAGATGGCGCTGTGCGTCGTCCTACATCGCACAAGCGCTTACTCAAACGTGTTTCTATAAGAAGTGGTGAGGATGATGAAATTTTTCGCGAATTTATTTGAAGTTTTAAGAAGATTCTTGAAGTTTGAAGTAATCGTACCGCGCGCGCGCGGAAGCAACTCTGTAGCTTACATGGAAACGGGAACTACCGCGCGCTATATAAGCTGAAGTCCACGCGGACGGAGTCGCGGGCAACAGCTAGTAATTAATATTAATATTCAAATTAAATAAAAATTTAAGGAGGGCTCCCATACAAAAAACACAATTTTTTACCAATTTTCCTTATATAACAGTACGGAACCCTTCGTGCGCGAGTTCGACTTGCACTTGGCCGGTTATTAATTTTTACGTCAAAACTTTATGGAAGACTGTTAAGGTTGCAGTGGTCATGGTCAAAATATCTGACTGCCGTAATTCCACATACCAACAGTACGATTACTGTACTATACTATAAAAGCCTAACACTATTACGGTGCGTCCACATTTGTATCATTTGCGCGATCAGATCTCCGTCGCGATCATCGCGCCGTATCAAGTATGCGTGTCATAGTGTGGACGCCTATTAGATCATTCTGCCGATCATGCGAGTATTTGATACGGCATGTATTAGATACGCGGTTAATAGCGATCGGGGCGTATACGCGTATCTTTTTGACACGCTTCGATGATACGCGACGGAGATCTGATCGGGGATCTGATCGCGCAAATGATACAAATGTGGACGCACCCTTACTAATAGATAATAATAATTACGCAGAGTATTTAAATTTATTGTCTGTGTCTGTCATTAAATTTTTCGAATGCATCAGACAAAGAAAACCTTGTATTATTATTACTGTGAAAAGTATTAGAAACGTCTCTCGCTCGTAGCAAAGATTATTGAATATAGTCTACACTCTACAACTTACAAGATGATGCCCGCAACTCCGTTGCGCCAAAATTAGTTTATCGCGCGGAAATTGTACATTTTTCCGGGATAAAAAGTATGTCCTTTCCCAGAACTCCTATCTCGTATCTCCATGCCAAACAGCAAAATCGGTTCAGTGGTTTGGGCGTGAAGAGGTAACAGACAGACATACAGACAGACAGACACACTTTCGCATTTATAATATGTATTAGTATAGATATATTCTATAGACCAGGGGTTCCCATTCTTTTTCAGCCTGCGGCGCAGTTGCACGTCACAAATCACAATATATTGTCGCGCGCGGCGCCCTACTCTACCTAGCAGCTAGCTGTTACATAAAGATAGGCTAGATAGAGTAGAGCTAGGCTAGCTGTTACATAAATAAATAAAACACCTTTAATGATTATAGTTAGGTTAAGCAGGTAAATGAGGTAGATAAATATTAATAAGCAAATATTTAATTATCTACCTGCTTTACATAAATAATATTGCAAATTCATTTTGTAATATTTCTGGTTTCGGATACCTAATGATGGAGGATCGACTCACTGCGCCCCTCTTGCCTTTCCACGGCGCGCCAGGGCGCCGCGCTGCGGCGCACACTTTGGGAACCCCTGCAATACAATATCAACAAAATGTGCACCCAGACGAAGTCGCGGGCAACCATTGCTATAGAAATAAATATTAAGTGCCGACACGTGATGACTTTTTGTCATCTCTTAGGACTTAAGATAATAAAATAGATCGTAGCTATGTTATCATCTATGCGCCGTCAGCTGGTTATCTTTACACGTTGTCTATTAGAGTATAATACGAGTATTATTAAGTTTCAGACATTTATTATTGTATTATTTCGTTTTATTTATAAACGTATCAACTCTACATTCTTATATTGTGCAGAAATCTAGATCCCAATACACCCTAGTGTAAGAGTACCTAGATATAGTTGGAGTATTTTATAGGAATTATAGGGAAATGCTTTAGCATTTGCCTGGTGGATTGGGGTCAAAGTATGTAGGCGTGAGTTCTACTCACAAAAAAATTATAGAGCACTTACGGCCGCACTCAGAGACATTTAATGATGATTAAACTTCAATTTAATGAAGAGTTTGACAAATAATATGGGACTTATGGGCAAAGTCTTCATTTAATTAAAGTTAAGACGCTGACAACTGCCAATGACCTTGATCTCGCATCACCCTCGCACCACTGTCGATTTTCATGCCAGAGAGACAAAGATGTGAAGTGTTCACTCGGTAGCGTGGATACATTTTTCGTTTTTTAGAGGAAAAAATAAATATTATGGGAAATCTAGATGTCAGAACCGAAAATTAAATTGGGCAATCTTTAGATTTTTGTAAAAGGTATCAAATAAACAAAATTTTAAAGCATAGATTGTATTATTACTTTAGTTACAACTGTTTAAAGTTCCTGAAAGATGTGACTTTGGTATTTTTTTTCATCCAGTAGGAGTACATTATTTTATTATTTAAATTAGACAAGACTTTCCAAGTATAATAAAAAAATCAAATATATTTTTGTGTGCCAATCAATGAAATACATACAGCATACCATATGTACGTCTTAATCATAAAGTTAATATACCTATCGGAATATAATATTATATAATAATTAAAAAAAAACTCAAAAATAAAAATTATATAATAATATAATTATATTATATTATAATATAATATTCCGATAGGTATATTACCTTTATGGTCTTAATACACTCACAGCCAAATTAAAAAGTTGTGCACTAAAGGTGTGCACCAAAACGTGACACGATTTTTCGTTACTTGTTAGTAGGTTTTACCCCTCGGATTTTTCTCATACCGGGCACCTTATATATGAAAATCGATTCTTAAGGAGTAAACTCCAAAAGTGTGTCAGCTCCGACGCACGACTGGAGTTTACTCCTTAAGTACGAGTATCTAACCATACGCAAAAAGAGTTTATTCAACTGAAAAAAGATTAATATCATATGAAATCAGGTGTTCCGGCAATATTATCTACACCCCTTTCTGCCATAGCTGTTTCAAAATACTTTTAGTTCACTTTAGCCAGTATAATGATAAAAATTATAACTTCACAATAACAATATTAATTATCGATATTTATAACAAAAATAGCAATATAAATACATCGACACTGATAGAAACAAACAAGCCCAATAACATACAGTATATAGGTATAGTCGCCTATACAGCATACCATATGTACGTCTTAATCATAAAGTTAATATACCTATCGGAATATAATATTATATAATAATATAAAAAAATATATGTAATAATAAAATTATATAATAATATAATATAATACTCCGATAGGTATATTACCTTTATGGTCTTAATTCACTCACAGCCAAATTAGAAAGTTGCGCACTAAAGTTGCGCACCAAAAACGTGACACGATTTTTCGTTACTTGTTAGTAGGTTTTACCCCTCGGATTTTTCTCATACCGGGCGCCTTATATATGAAAATCGATTCTCAAGGAGTAAACTCCAAAAACTCAAAAAAAAAAAATTATATAATAATATAATATAATATTCCGATAGGTATCTTACCTTTATGGTCTTAATACACTCACAGCCAAATTAGAAAGTTGTGCACTAAAGGTGCGCACCAAAAACGTGACACGATTTTTCGTTACTTGTTAGTAGGTTTTACCCCTCGGATTTTTCTCATACCGGGCGCCTTATATATGAAAATCGATTCTTAAGGAGTAAACTCCAAAAAACTCGAGAGGTGTCAAGGGACACCCGGATGGAACGAAGTTTTAAACCCGCCAGTGTTGAGGTCATCGCCACATCAATTTTGCACGTAAGTTTTGAATACATTTGTTTGATTTTTTGTAATTTCTATTGATTTCATTGAATTAATGGTCATATTGTTTACACTAATTAATGTTTATTTATGATTTTTTATCTATTTTCCCTAACAATATAAAGTTCTTGAAAATGTAAAAAACCTAATAAATGACATGGATCTCTTTTAGTTTTGCAATACATACTAAAGTTATTTTGTAGTTTATTCTACTGCAAAAATTATAATTCTATTTACAAACTAACAACTTAGAACTACTTTACCTAAAAATGGACATGGTGTCTAATATTAGACCTTGTACTGATCTAAAAATCGATTGCTTTAGTTTTTAAACCCGCCAGTTGAGGTCATCGCCACATCAACGCCCTCTCCCAAGCAGCAACCAAGCGTAATGAACACCTAGAAAGCAGCCAATATAGCACCCAACGCTGTTTTACAGCTGTATAAGAACGTTGAAAAGACATTGTAGTGTTATAATGTCGGTTTAGGAGTAATTATTCATCTCTAGCTGTATTAAGTCTGTATTAAGGAGTCAAAGTAAGCTTGAAGTTCTAAATCAGTGAATCATAACTGTCATGTACAGCTTTAAGCTTCCTGTAACGCTTTGATCCTCATTTTAGTATAAAAGCTATACAATAGCTGTATTTTGCATACCGTCACTTACTTAAGAAGGCGACCTATGACAGAAAAAAATCGGTTTTCACCCGCGCACTTCATACCCCCCGCACTCGCCAAACGCATTCAAAACGTCACCGCGGCCATAAATTTGTGTAATTACTAATTACTCTCGTAACCACTTTTTGTACGAACGTAGTATAACCAAATATATCAGATAAAATTTTGAGAAGTTTGAGTCATATTTTCCATCTGCACTTTGAGAATCAAATTAATACTTTTTGCCTTATACACTAGTAATACTTTATGATATGTTTATTTATCGAAATCGAATAGGCTCTGACACTACTGGATCGATTCTGGTTAGAATTCCTAAGCTGTAGTTGTTACAAAAATATTATAACTTTATTTAATATAATCTACTAGGCACGTCTTCGTCCACGTCCGAAATTGGTTAGTTATTGTGTGTATTTGCGTAAAATAAACACACCGGCAAAATTAGCGGAACATAACAAAATTTTATTTATTTTTTGAAAATTATTCGCTGTTTTTTATATATTTATTTATTCATTTAATAATTGATAATTAAAAAATAAAACTTATATAAAGAACATTGGCAGAGTTCCATACAACGAAATACCTGGATTTTTTTCCGGCGTCTAAGGTTGCAAAAATATGTAAAAGATAGCAAATGCATTGCATAATCTTATTCAAAAACAATTTTGCCTTATCGAGGCCACAAAAAAAAAACTTATTCATATATTTGTTTTTGAGGTTATGTGCTATTTTATACTACTTATTTTTTATGTTAATTGTTGACTCCCCGTCTCACTTACGCTTATATTCTTATAATACGATTTTATATTAAATTAAAATCCAAAATAAATACATCTTTGATTAAAATACATCTATACCTATAGGTATGTGGGAGTTTTATTAGGTAGGTACTAGATATGAGCGCCGCGCCAGCGCGCCGCCGCCGCCGCCAATTCCTCCGCGCCGCCGCCGCCGCGAAAAAGCAGCGGCGCGCCGAGCGAGAGGAAAGATTTTTTTTCAAATCATATACATTCAAAAGCTTATAAATAAGGCATATTTAAGATAATTTCGATACGAAATAAGTAAATCATTCAATACTAAGTCAAGTTAAGACTGTGACACAGCTCCCAGCGTCTTCCACTCTGGAATACAATGTTCATATCTGGAATAAGATTCAATGAATCAGTATTCAGTACGAACGAACTCGTTGTTAATAGCGCCTCTACACGATGGCCCGTCATAGTGGACCATCACGAAGGTCCAGCATGTGGAGGACGTAGTGGTATTGAGGCCTATGGCGCGAGCGATGCTCGTGGAATGGCGTCGGTGTCAGTTTATCGGCCGCACATCAAAGGGAATGGCCTAGCGATGGCGGTCCGCATCTACACGTGGCCCATACCACAGTCTGCAGTGCCCGAATGCGGTCGAGTGAGGACGTCGCAGAATTTTTCGAATTTCGTTCAAAATGACGAGTACGTGGTCTCAACTCTCATATTATGATAAATTAATGAAGTTAAAATATTTTAATATTATAACGGCGAAAGTTTGTATGGATGTATGGATATTTGTTACTCTTTTACTCAAAAACTAGTGAACGGATTTTAATAAAATTTTACGATGATATAGCTTATACATCAGAATACACATAGGCTAAAATTTTACCCGACTTTCAAAATGAAGGAGGTGTTATGACTGTTATGTTCGTTTTTAGGGTTCCGTACCCAAAGGGTAAAAACGGGACCTACTGATACTTCGATGTCTGTCTGTCTGTTTTGTGTTCAATGATTACTCCGCCGTTAGTGAACCAATTTTCAAAATTTTTCTTTTGGTTTGTAGGGTATCATCCTAATTTGGTACCATGTTCACGAAAATCGTGACCTCATGAAGGAATCCATAAGTAATCGAGGGGACTCTTCAAAATTTATATGGAAACTTATTGTGGTGACGTCGATTTCGTGGGAAGTATTCTAAGCATAATAATATGCTAACAACAAGTAAGATTTTGTACTGAGGTGTACCTATCTGGTATACCAATGTTCGGAAGGTATTGAGAGAACTTCTGACTCTTTAAAGACAAGTTTGGGAGTTTCGGCGTTGTCTTAAGAACGGAAAGTATATGATGCTATTATTACATTCATAATTATTATCATCATTAACCTTAAATCATTATTCTAATTTTAGTCTCGAAATAATTCTTCGTAGAAGTTCGGGGTAGGTTCATATTAGGAGGGAAAGTGTTACGAATTTTACTAGGTTATCTGGTGAAGTTATAAAAATTTTAAAAATGTGCGTTTTGCATTGCCGCAATGGCTAATGCTTACATGTCCATCTTGGAAAACGTTTAGATCAGAACTAAACGCGGCCATCGTGTAGATGCATTGCAACCATTGTATAGCCATCGCATGCGCCATATTTTGATGGGCCAGCGATGGTCCATTGTGTAGAGGAGCAATATATGCTTGCATCAAAATGGCGTCTTTGTCGTCGTCACTAGAAGAACAAAATGTTCGCTGTGTCACGTACGAAGGATTCCGTACCAATAGAGCAAAAATATGCTGAAAATTGGGTTTTTGTACAGGAGCCACGCTTAATTGTTTAATTTAGATATCGAAGTCTAAGTAATAGGGTCCCGTTTTTAGCCTTTGGGTACGGAACCCTAAAAACAGATGAAAGTCGCATTTGAGGCACGTCGCCGACGGCGCCGCCCCACAGTGGAAAATTTGGGTCCGTATCGGATCAAAAATCTGTAACTTCAAGGTTTTTCATCGTATTGTATTGAGATTTGGCACATGTATACAGTGATATACAAAGATTTAAAAAAATATTCATTTTTTGTATTTTTTTTCAATGTATACATATTTATTTTAGGTAAAAAAAAAGAAAAGAGAAAAAAAGTAATACGAGTAGTTGTAATATTATGTTTATTTTTTATAAATAAGTACTAATATGAGTAAAATTAAGAAAACTTAAACAATTACTTATCACACGAGCATAATAAAATACATAAAATTATAAAATCGTATAGTACCTATCTATACCTCACACCAAACTAATTGATCTCAGATTAGATAAATCTTATAATATTATTGGTTTTATTTACTAGGTTTTAGTTACTTATAACACACACACACACACACACACACACACACACACACACACACACACACACACACACACACACACACACTTTCCACATAGTCGAGTAAACTTTTTTCTTTTCGCTCTCAGAGTTTCTTAGCTCTTCAACAAGATGAGCCTCTGCATACTCACCTAAGGCCCGCAGTCCTTGCAAAAATGCGTTACAAATGTGCTCAAACCCATATTCTTCTAGTAAAAGAGTGTTTTTCCTTTTCTTTGTTGATTCTGAGGAGTCTCTATAAGCAATGCACGGTCTTCCTCGTTCACCAGAAGTTGATGGCAGTGAATGTGCTTCAGACTCCGGAAACTGTACTGAATATCCTGACTCCAGCCAGCTTGTATTATTCCGAATAAATTTGTCCTTTTTCCGTGATGCTTGAGCCCAGCGCTTATTGAAAGAAGTTATTAGGCAGAATATGTCTTTGAATGTCACCAATTACAAAACACAAGTTGTTTTCAGAAACATTTAATGTTTGCTGTAAAACTATGGACAACGATTTCAAGGTTCTGCCACGCTCGATAACGGGAATGATGAAATCGCCCTTAGTACAGTTGAAAGTTGACATTTTAATGGAAATAACCAATTTAAATAAGTGTCACAGGTCACTTAATATGAAATACACGCTGAAGTGTGCATTTTGAAGATATTTGCTTCCCCTTATATACTGTTTTTTTTAGATATGAAATACGTACTAATATCAATGTTTAAATGCATATTTACTCACGCAGGACGAGTGCAAAATAGGTGATAAGCTATTGCTATTAAAATATTGTGATTAAATTGTTTTTGTAAACTATGTCAGCAGTAACCGTAAAAGATACCGAATTATCTACTCCGACCTCTCACATTTTTTCCCATAACTTCCAGGGTCGCAAACTTCCGCAGCTGATTTTTTTAATTTTTCATTTATGAATAGTTAGGCTATCAAATAACACATAAAGTTGCGCGTCGGGAGACGTCGGTAAATGTGAAAACCTACGACGAAAAAAAAGAAAAGTGAAAAATAGGGTATGTCAATTTTTAAGTACTTACTCAAAAATGAAAAGTATATTAAAAAAAGTTAATAGCTCATTATTAAGAACATAAAATATCCTTTTTAAAAATGTATAAAACCGCATGCATGTGCTAAATACTTTTTTCACAATATTCATTTGAATTATGTGTATGCGAACATTTGAATGAGCCATCCGCTACTTCAACTTACTTCAACCTATGAAAAAAAAATATTTATGCAGTTTTAGTGCAAAAAAATGTCTGATTAGGATTATTTGGTTATTAGAGTATAGAATGCAATAAAGATTTCATTCAAAATGTGATATTTTAAAAAACCATTTATGATATGCTCTTGTTCTACCATTTTCCATAGTGCGCCCCCGCCGATCACAAAAAGTCGGCGCGCCGCCGCCGGCCGTTTACCCATCGGCTCTCATATCAAGTAGGTACTAAGTGTTTACGGGTCACAAATAATAAAAACAATTGATTCATGATTATTTCTACAGGTACATATTATTTTAATATACCTAATATATATCTATGTCATAGAAGGAAAGCCAAAAAAATCGTAAAACTATTTTTGCATGTAAGTACCTATATTAAGTAATAAGTTGAAGAATTATAGTTATATAGTTATATTTTAGATATCCTATAATATATTATCTCATATTATAAATAAAATGCATGATTTATTTAGCGCTTGTAAGTATTATTATAGTGCAATTTACTCTATTAAGAATGATAACTTAAATATCATTTAAATGGGTGGATTAAGTAAATAAAAGACTTATTGATATTTCAAAGTATTAATGTTCATCCTCTCGTTTAACTATAATAATATTATCATCTCAATATTCTCTTATATCACTTTGCCTTCATGCAATAGAACATCCACACAGAAGGCATACATGAAAGTGATCTCGTTGGCTAGTTCCAGCTTGATTACTGCTACTGGTCATGTTTTGCTGCATATTGTGATTAACTGCATTGCTAGTTCCCAACAAGCTTCACAAACATAATCATCTTGAACAGTTATCTGAAACAAAAGGTTAAGTATCATATTATTATTATGTAGCTTATTATTATGAAGTTAAAAAGAGAATATTATTATTTTTTGGATTAAATAGAACTAAAAGCTGTTCATTAACTAATTATGAATGCATAATATTGCATATCCATATTTTATTAAGTAACAGTATATTTGCTAAAGGTGTAATAAAACTTACGATTTGCGGATACACCCAAATGCACAGTAAAGAACATATTTGTGTGTTCCTGGTCAAGGATCCGATATCGGCGAAGAGTGTTCACGCAGATGTTGCAATTTACGTTGCGTTTTCATTATGTATCACAATTCTGAATTCACTATCGTAACTCGTAAGTCGTAAGGCAGCCATTGTCCGTCAAGTGAAAACGTCAACTGTCAGTGTCATCATGTTTTAGATAAACGGGCCAATCAGAGACGTTTTATGACCTTATTAGATGCGGCCATTTTATACAAATAAATTGAGAGTTTTTATTTATTATCAAAATAACTCCGGCTTCTACATAAAGAAACAATAACGTGACAAAAAACTGCAAATTAAATGATTAGTTTTTGTTTATGTGACATTTTTAGACGCTTCCGAAAACACTCAGGTACAATCCTGCCATGACTCTTTAGGGCATAAAAACGTGTAAAATAGAAAAAATCTGCAAAAATAAAAAATTAAGAAAAATCTTTGAAATTTCAGTAGTAAGTTTTTAAGTTAAAATCTTCATTTCTACTAAAGAAATGCCATGTTAAAAGCGTGTAATGCCTTCTATGGATCTCAAGAGAGTCTGGATACGCCATTCCATGCTTGCATTTTTATTGTTAATCATTTCATGTGGGATATTCTTCTACTCCTCCAGTAGCGCCAACTCGAGCTCCTGAACATATTTTGGAGCTGGAGTTTTAACTCGTACCGTTCACCCATTGATGTGCCACACGTCCTCAATCGGATCCACATCCGTAGACCGTGCTGACCTCTCCACCTGGGCTACGCCAGCATCATTTAGGTAATAATGCCCGATTTTTTTACTCTATGGACGCGCATAAAATTGAAGTTACTGCCTAAAACTGTGTAAAAGGCACAGCATGCAGTTCTAGGATGTCTGTGCTATAGCCCTGTACTGTCAAAATACCATCATTAACAATCATCAGCTCTGTGCGGGCTCCAAATCATATACCACCCCAAACCATTACGAAGCCTGCATGATAGGCCACTGTTTTCGTTAAGTTTGATGGTCTATAGCGTTCCTTACGGTTTATCCACATTCTTTATCACCTGTCAACAAAATTTACACAGAATTTGCTCCCATCACTGTACAGCACACGATTTCACTCACTAGTCAAATTTTCATATTCACGCGCAAATCTTAGCCTGGCTTTTTGCTGTCCTGTCTCAAGTTTTGGTGCCCTTGCTGGCACTTTTGAGTTTAATTTAACTTCTTTGAGTCTTCTTCTTACTGTACGATCACTTACACGTACATCTCGGACCTGTTCCGACAGGTTTCGTCTCTGCAAAGCAGTTTGAGGTCGATTTCTTAAGGCCTGTACCCTTACAAAACGGTCATCCTGAACCATTGCCACCCGATATCTGCCTTGTTCTCGTCTTCAAACGTAAGATCCAGTCTCTCTGTAGCGTTGAAAGTTACGATGGACCACGAAAGCCGACACACCTAAGGCCTGACTGACCGAACGGTAGGTGTGAACTTACGATGGACCACGAAAGCCGACACACCTAAGGCCTGACTGACCGAACGGTAGGTGTGACCTTTCTCTATCGTGGTTACAGCTCTAGCTGTTGTAGATGCCGGAAAATCACTAATTTTGTATCTAAGCAATGTGTTCTTCCAAAAACCAAACAATCAAATGAGCTGTCATACCTTGCACCCCGCTAAAAACGCCATTCTTATCAGAAACACTTACAACGTCAAACATCGAAAAACACTTAGTAGAGCATAATTGCAATAAAAATCTGTCAACTTGCCAGTTTTGTTCAATATTTTATTTCTTAAATGAGCTTAGAAACTATAAAAAAGGATTTCACACAGCCCGACCCACTTGAATTCAAGTTGTGGCCCTTTTTACCTATGTTCCGCTAATTTTGCCAGTGTGTGTATATTAACATTTGTCAGATTAAAATATACAAAATTCTCAAATTTTGCATACATACATTCGTTTGGCTTGAGAATAATTTTTTATCTGCTTTTTGAGATAATATTTTGATGCTAGAAATAATTCATATGGCAAACTGACGTTTGCCGGGTCATATAGTCAAATTTATATATAAAATTCTCGGGTCACAGTGTTTGTGCGCGAACACGTCCAAAACGGTTCAACCAATGATGTTTTAATAAAGATGGCGTATGTTCATACAAATTGGTCCTCAGATTTTGTTCTATACGTACTTACCTCTGTCATATTTATATAGGTTACCTAGGTTACAACAATGAATGCGACAGATAATACGTAACGAATGATATAGAAAAGGATAGCTATATGTTTTGAGATGGTTTTGAGTTGCACTTGACAGGCGCATCGGCACGCATGCGCGACAAAGATCAAGAGAATTAATTGTTATTGTTGAACAGAAGAGACATTGAATTAAAACTAATTGTTTGTTAGATTATTTTTTATTACTCTATACATATAAAATCTATACAAATAAAATAGTAAGAAGTGTACATTGAATATTTTTTAACCCATCAGTCGTGGCAAAACGAGACACAATAGCTTTTTCATTGTTATCGCGGCCGGATGTGGCCGCTTGGGGCTTCATGAATTAAATAATACCTGGACCGTGATCAACAATCGATATCGAACCCAATAATACTTATAGTTTTTAGAATTTTTGTCTGTTTGTCTGTATGTATGTCCGGGCTAGACTCGTAACGTACGTATAAAACTAAATAGGAAACTAAATAAACATTGGGTGAAGCGAAACATAAACTTGGGCATATCTTTCGAAGTGACCAGTTTGTGAAACCACAATTATTTTTCGTCGGTAAACAAACATGAACGACACGTTTCACATTTTAAACGTTCGCTTTTTTGGACACCTACTTTTTGTAGGCATCCAGTTATGCTCACCCCTTTCTGCCCGTACTTTGTCGACCTATTTATGGCTTACTAGATGACGCCCGTGTTAAATAATTAATAATAATATAATATATAATAAATACATAATTATGTACTAAAACCGTATTTTTAAAACCTTAGCTGAAATAATTTATTTAGAATTAGAAATATTCAAATGTTAAAATGTAAATATAAAAATAATCATTTCAATTAGGTATTCTAATATTTGATGTCATAATTAATTAATGATAAATCTAAAATGACATTATTTTACTAGGTTGCTTTATTTTTCTAACAGGTTTTACAAATTGTTAAAATACTTCCGGTATAAAATATTTCCGCTAGTCTGATTAATGTTTTATTAAAGTTAATTATTATTTTAGTAACTTATTTAATGTACTTGTACTTATTTAATGTATTATTATAGATTATAGAATATTTGTTATATTTTACCGATGTATTTACTAATTTTTATAGTATTGTTTAAAATACTTCCGGAATAAAATACTTCCGGTAATATACCGGAAATATTTTATTAATTCTGTAATTATTATTTAATATTAAGATTGTCAACTGTTAATATCCGTTTGGATGGTATAAAAACGAAATAAAAAGTCAATAGTGAATACGTTTAGTTTGTGTCGAGAGACTGGAGCAACTAGAGAAATAAGATAAGTATTGTGCTTTACTGATATTTTCTATTAATTTAGGTACTTGTATAAATAATATAAGTAAATGATTTATTTAAATGTTTGATGTTTCATTATTTTAATATTATTTACGTAAATAGTTGAAAAGAATTTAAATTTAATAAACTAATAATTTGGGTCAATTAAAGGACTCTTAATTAAATAAATTATGAATTTAGAAATTAAATTGTTTTATTTTCCTATTATTAAAAAAAAAAGAAAAGACAAACTTAACTATTTTTATATTTATATTATTAATTATTTAATATCAGAAGTGGGATAGAATCAAAATATTATTTTAGACTTTTTTTTTATATAGTGCTTTTTATAGTATGAAGTTTTCGATAGCTAATATTTATTTTATGTTGCAGGATGGATGCTAAAACTGTTGCTAATCTCCTCAAAGCATTCCGCGACGTCGTGTCTGCCACACAGCAGAAAGATGATGATATTGCTCTGCCACTAATCGATCCTGAAACAAGCGACAGTGGTGCAAAGAGTTGGTGTGATAGCATCGAGAGTCTTCGGGTGGATTTCAACTGGAGCAGCATCAAGACAGCAGCTTAAGCCGGTAAGGCTCTGAATGGATCTGCCCACACGTGGTTCCAGTCCTCGGAACCTACGGAAGGCAGGTCTTGGGAGAAATTTCGTACCAACATTAAATAATACTTAGGCAGAACTGTATCCTAAGAAGGTATTAGACCTAGTGAGGCAAAAGTATTTAAGGCTTTAATTAAATATAAGGGAAGTACGTCGGCAGTTTATGGGCATCACAAGTTATGTAATTTCAGAAAGTTTGTTCCAAATTTTGCGTCCCGAACGGCACCAATAACTAAATTTACAAAAAAATGGGAGTGGGGCACCGAACAGGATTTAGCTAGAAATAACTCAAATCAAATCAAAAAATATTTATTTTCAAATAGGTTAACAAAGTTAACACATAGAACGTAGAGTCTACATGAGGCCTACCTGCACCGGTTCGAGAACTAACCCGAAATTAAAATCTTCTATCTTCTATAAATATAAAAATGGATTTTCAATTGTTAGTAACGCTATAACTTGATAACGGCTGGACCGATTTGGCTAATTTTAGTCTTAAAATGATCGTGGAAGTCCAGGGAAGGTTTATAAGTGACACGAAGTTCACCAAAACATCCTAGTCGTTTATAAAAAGGGTTAATACATAAGACATGTTGATTTTCTCAGCCGTAATCCAGTAAATGATTCTAATACTGTTAGTGTTAACATAGAAATATCACCGCACGATTCCCTTGAACTGTCATATTCGACAAATCTTATAGAAGAACCACAGTCTTGGTTAGAAATTGCCCAACAAAATGATCCTGAAACTCAAAATTTTATAACTAGAGTCGAAGCTGGTAAAATTGATGAAGATCAATGCTATCTACGCAATAATTTTCTTATATATAAAATTCTCGTGTCACAATGTTAGTTACCGTACTCCTCCGAAACGGCTTTACTGATTTTTACCAAATTTTATATGCATATACAGTAGGCCTGAGAATCGACTACTGGCTACTTTTTATACTGATAAGTGAATTTGTTGAATAAATAATAATAAATTATTAAAACTCGAGACTGACGGCGACCACTGTTTGTGCGACGGGATAGCGATGGACGTTGCTATGGTGCCATACTTAATTTGTCACTTCAATAAAATAATATGGGCGAAATACTTTATATGGCAAAACAATGTTTGCCGGGACAGCTAGTCATTTTATAAAGTACAACCTAAAAAGCAAAACTTTTATGTACCAAAAGGATCTAGATACAATCTGCTAAAATTATTTAATGACGAAAACTGTCATGTGGGGTACAATAAAGTAATAAATAAACATCGTGAACATTTCTGGTTTCCCCGAATGTCGGCTTTGGTCACAAAATATTTAAAACATTGCCTTATATGTATCGAACGGAAAGGGCATGCTGGTCCTAAAGTAAACAGGGATATTTACACCTAATTAATAAAACTCCAAAACCATTTCACACTATCTATTTAGACTGTACAGGTCCTTTTTTTTTTTTGCAAACAAGCGAAGGGTACATATACAATAATAATATATTGCTTTTAATTGATGGGCTGATGGCTTTACTAAATTTTCAAATCAAATCGTTTATTCACAGAATGCAGTAAATATACAACTATTATCTTATCTAATTGATGCTTCCATTCTAGGATTAAAATGGTGTGTGAAACTTATTAATTATACATTACTTTTATTTTATCAACATCAATTCAGTTATATTTTTAAATTAAAATATTATTAACAATAAGTCAATAATAACATAATAAAGCAAAGCAAATAATTCGTGAAATAAAAAAATAAATAATTAATACAAAATATAAAATCTATCAAATAATAATACATCAATAATTCATCTAAAATAAAATAAAACCTTACAATACGTTATAACAATTTATGAAAATTAAAATACAAGTTATAAAAATAACAATTCATTGATTAAATTATAATAATAATAAAGAAAATAGTTAATAATTAATGCTTCGATCGCGGATTCTAGGAAATCTATTGCTACTCTATTGTTGTCGCGATCACCGGTGCTCTTATGGGGCTTGATGGGTTAAATCAGTCAAAGAATTCATTTAAATTATAATTTAATTTACTAAGGAGCCATAATTTAAGTGTATATTTAAATTTGTTTAAAGGTAACTCTCTGATATTCTTTGGTACGCTGTTATTAATTTTTATGGCCATAAAATTACATATTTTTCTTTAAACAAAGAACTATTACAGATTGGCACCTTGAGTCTGGTAACTGGTTGGATCTCTAGACATGACGTATTTTCTATCCTCATCATTTGCCGGAAAGAGGTCTGTTTTTTTTTACAAACGCACATTTTGCCTATTGAAACCTCCCAAAAGTCTTAATGTCAATGAGTTAGTGCCTACTGCCTATTATAAGAGAAACTGTAACTTTATTTGGAACCCTATCAACGGTCATAACTGATAGAGGAACTAATTTTAGTTCTGGCCAAATCCATAACTTATTTAGATTGCTAGCAACTGAACATCATAAAATGATAGCTACAGGGACACCAAGGGGAAATTGCCAGGTAGTAAGATACGTTTGCACAGTTATTGATATGCTAAATACCTCTTGTAATGGCTCGTCAGATAGGCCGAACGGATTGTCGAAGATTCAACAATCAATCAATACCACAATAATTCAAAGTTCTACAAAATTTACACCCTTTACTTATTGGTCGTAATGCTAACATTCCCCCAATCCAAGCCCAACTAAACGAGGTACGATTAGATTTACCCGAAAAAATGGATGTTAGATCTGATCGCGAAATAGCTTACCAGCGTCTTTGTTAAGAAGCAAACAAATTTAAAACTAGATTCGATTCAGTGAGATGGGATACGAAGGTATTTGAAGTAGGCAATGTAGTATAATATTAATAAACTTGTAAGTTTGTAAGAATTTAACGATTTCTTTTGTGTGTGTTCTTATGATATAAGACACATAGATTGTAAATAAAAGGAATGTTATATTATGTAAACTATTGTGATGTATCAATTGAAAATGAGGGTTAATATGGTTAACATGGTTAACATATTAAAGTGTTTGCATAATAATTATTGGTTACTGCTGAAAGTCAGTGCTCTGCTTTAGGCTCGTCTCATGTGCAGCAGGTGTGGAGCCAGGAAATTGAAGTTAGATCACTGACCGTTGCTATGTCCACTTGATGTGAAAAGTAGGATAGTAGCAATGTAGTACATAATATTTATACTTTAGTCTTTAGTTGAATCTGAGTTGAGTAAAACTTAACACATAGAATGTAATGTACTTCAGAGAACGAAGTACAAGTCAGTATGGCCGTGTTAAATAATTAATAATAATATAATATATAATAAATACATAATTATGTACTAAAACCGTATTTTTAAAACCTTAGCTGAAATAATTTATTTAGAATTAGAAATATTCAAATGTTAAAATGTAAATATAAAAATAATCATTTCAATTAGGTATTCTAATATTTGATGTCATAATTAATTAATGATAAATCTAAAATGACATTATTTTACTAGGTTGCTTTATTTTTCTAACAGGTTTTACAAATTGTTAAAATACTTCCGGTATAAAATATTTCCGCTAGTCTGATTAATGTTTTATTAAAGTTAATTATTATTTTAGTAACTTATTTAATGTACTTGTACTTGTTTAATGTATTATTATAGATTATAGAATATTTGTTATATTTTACCGATGTATTTACTAATTTTTATAGTATTGTTTAAAATACTTCCGGAATAAAATACTTCCGGTAATGTACCGGAAATATTTTATTAATTCTGTAATTATTATTTAATATTAAGATTGTCAACTGTTAATATCCGTTTGGATGGTATAAAAACGAGAGTCAATAGTGAATACGTTTAGTTTGTGTCGAGAGACTGGAGCAACTAGAGAAATAAGATAAGTATTGTACTTTACATCAGTAAAGTTTGGGCGCAACGGAGTTGCGGGTATTAAATAATTAATAATATAAATATAAAAATATAAAATTAATAGAAAATATCAATTTTCTATTAATTTAGGTACTTGTATAAATAATATAAGTAAATGATTTATTTAAATGTTTGATGTTTAATTATTTTGATATTATTTACGTAAAGAGTTGAAAAGAATTTAAATTTAATAAAATAATAATTTGGGTCAATTAAAGGACTCTTAATGAAATAAATTATGAATTTAGAAATTAAATTGTTTTATTTTCCTATTATTAAAAAAAAAGAAAAGACAAACTTAACTATTTTTATATTTATATTATTAATTATTTAATACCCGCAACTCCGTTGCGCCCAAACTCGTTTATCGCGCGGGAACCGTACATTTTTCCGGGATAAAAAGTATCCTGTGTCCTTTCCCGGGACTCAAAGTATTACCATACCAAATTTCAGCAAAATCGGTTCAGCGGTTGGGGCATTTTTTTTTATGAAATAAGGGGGCAAACGAGCAAACGGGGATTGGGCCTCCGGTAAACTCACTCACTCGGCGAAACACAGCGCAAGCGCTGTTTCACGCCGGTTTTTTGAGAGAACGTGGTATTTCTCCGGTCTAGCCAGCCCATTCGTGCCGAAGCATGGCTCTCCCACGTATGAAGAGGTAACAGACAGACAGACAGACAGACAGACACACTTTCGCATTTATAATATTAGTATGGATGAGCTCTTCACTCGGAAACCTGCAAATCATCAGTGCGAGCGAAGCGAGCCCTATATCCAACAACTTGAGCACTTTTGTAGTACACTTTACGAAAAAACTATTACGCCTAATGATTTGTGTTTTAACATATTATAGTAATGTTCATATTTTATATACAGGATGCAATAAAACCTTCCTGCCAAATTTTGATATAATGATCCTTGTTAAAAATAAAAATACACGTATTTTTATCACTCAGTACTAAAATGTTGAATTTCTCAACAGATGTTATGTAGATGTGTTATCATCGGTCATTCAAGGTTTGGTTACTAAATATAAAAAAAAAAACTGCCTTATAGATTAACATCACACAGAAAAACGACGCGAGTCCTCACAAAGCTCAGCTTTTAGCTAGTAACATTTACATGGCTACTTATTTATAAAGGCATACTTCTGTTATAATGTAAAAGAACCAAACACTCATATCCAAATAATATTCAAATTACGTTTAAGGTGGTTAAGGACTGGAGTTTGAAACTAGCAGTCAGCGGGGCGGGAGCGGCGGGCGCGTGGCTATATATTATTGTATAGATTTATGTATATTATGGACAGGCCCCGAAAACCGAGCGGCACGTGGCGTACTACACGGCTTATCCATTTTTTTAATTTATAAAATTAGTATTTGGCTAAGGCTAGAAAGTTAAAAAAGCGCTCGCATGTTTGAAATTAAAAAATATTAAAACGAAAACATGCAATTATTAGTTTATGCCTACGTGTTGATGCCTACGTAATCGCTTCTGAATACTTCAATTGATTATTCTATGGCACGCGACTATCTGTTTTTATCTCGCTACAGTTGTCGTCCGTATTCTCTATCCTTTTTCAGTATAAAATAAAGCATTAAATAATTTTTCAAAAATTTTGGAAAATATTCACTTAAAATGTAAATTACTAGATGTTTTCATGTAATTCCGTGTGGTACGGAACTTTTTCATCCTTTTTTACCTTTGTATTATAATTTTTGCATTTTCTGAATACACGATTTGGCATTTTTAATCAAAAACGTCACTCGTCGTCACTCGCTCGCTGCCAACATGCAACTAATTCGTAAAGACACTAATTAGGTTCATTTGCCTGCCCCAGATTCTACGCGCTAGTGCGATATCTACCTTTTTTTATAATATTATATCATAGGGTTCAACCGATTGTATTGCTATGTACATTCGTTAGGCCTAACAATAGATTTTTATAAACTTTAATATTGATATTTTTTTATATTAAACAATATTTTCCGGGTCAGCTAGTTTTCTTCTTTTAGCTCCCCTCGATTTTTCATGAATTGCACCATCAGATCACCACTTTTGTTAACATGTTACGAAATTCGGACTACATCTTATACAATAACATAAGAATTTTGGAAATCCGTCAACAAACGGCGGGTAACAAATGGCAGAGTTATCCGCCATGGACCATGGTATCACTAAAATCGTCTCTGATGCTGGTGCTGATAAAAACCCCAGCTCAAATTTCATCTCGATATACTAAAATCACGTGTTAGAGAAATTCTGCATTGATTAACCATCCTCGACTGGCTCTGGAGAGCCATTAATCGTCCCGTGAAAAAACAACCCTTCACATTTTCCAGATTGCAGTACTGGAATAAAGAACAAGGGGCATTTTTGTATGGGACCCGTACCCAGGCTGTAGCACGTTGAGACATATATCAAATGAAAGGGATTAAAAAGCTGTACATTTTCTTGTATGACATAAAATATCTAATCCATGGGAGAAAAAAGTAAACGAGGGTAGAAGGTAAGAAAAAAATCACAAAAAAACACCCTGTATTATTGCATCAATTTATAGTGTTGCAGGTAAGGAATCATTTCTGGAAAGTAATCATATATGACAAACTTAAGGCTCTATAGACCCGAAAATTAGCAGGTCGATGTCTGTCAGTACGAATATCGACGTAAAGGACATTAAAATAACATTCATATCAGCGCGCCTTGTGCAGTGGCGGTTACGACGCTCGCCGCGTACTTGATAGGGCGAAATAGGAGAAAAAAACCTTTTTTCTTTGATAATTAAACCAAAATGCAAAATGTAACCACAAATTATTCTTCTTTAAGTTATGAGCTTTTCGTAGATATGATTTTTGAAAGTAAAACTATCATAAGCTTCATGAAAAATAAGAAAAATATCACAAAATATTCGAATTTAGCCTCCTCTTCGGAGTTATTTTTGATCGAGTGAAGTTTTCAATATTATGTTTCGAACCACAAATTGTCAAAGTACATTAAGTAAACAATAATGTGTATTTTTTTTTTGGCTTTTAGAAGTCACTATTTGTTTGTTTATTATTGATTCAAAGTCATATAAAATTGGGTCTATAGGGCCTTAAGGAAAGTGTTATATTTTAGTATATTGTTTCATATTTTAAAGAAATGTATGAGAAAACAATTAAACCTTAAAAATCTAACCTTTCCTGGATTTTATCGTATATAATCACTTTGGAGAAATGTTATATAATTAGCAATACTAACGAATGGCGCAATAATACAGGATGTTTAATTTTTTCCGAAAATGAAAAAATAACATCCTGTAGGGTTGGCACATGGAATAATACTCGCAATATTATCTTCTTTACTTGGTTTATTTCAGGTTCATACAAAGAACACATGTACATATTTTACTATTCAGTATAGACTGTAGACATTCATGCGGAACCCTATTAGGGGATCGCAGGTAGGACGCGTGGCATCGCAACCTTTATCCCTAGCTTTTACTTAATGACGCGTGGCATCGATCAAGCAAAGCACTGGACTCTGAGCAGACTACGGGAGCAATCGTACTCGGAGCCGTCTGAGCAAGAGGTGTAAGCGGTACCTACTATAAATTTGATTTGGAGTTGAGCTAGTGTCAGCATGATCTAGATTATTCTAGACCGGAGCAGAATACGAATCCGCGGTAACTCTTTGTATCGATTCAGAGACGTTTTGCGCTGATCTAATTTCATGTTAAACAAGGTTTAAAGTATAAAAAACTACGCATTTTTTATGTATTATTGGACTTTAAAATCGTGTGTCTTTTCAAATAGTAACAATTGTAAGTTTTCCTTGTTTATGTTTGAAAGATAACCAAAATAATTAATTTATGCCCGCTTTCACCAACAACACCTACAAAGATTTTCTAGTATTTAAGTTAGAACAAAAGATTACTTGAAATTCCAATATAATTAATATTTATTATTATATTATATAAGAGCGTCCGTGGCCTAATAGGTAGAGCTTTGGCTCGCACTCTTAGAGGGTGCAATGAGACATTTTCTGATCTCAAGTACATAATACGGACGCTCATACGGTGAAGGAAAACATCGTAAGGAAACCCGCACATAGTTGGTCCCAGACGTATTGACTCGTTCTTTCCTCTGGACTAGGCCGACTATGTTGTGACTTGCGAGAATGCCGTATGTGCTTGGGCAATTAAAAAAGACACGGACATTTAAAAAAATCTTGTCCCAACTACTACAAGTATTTGAGTAACTTCGCTCTGAAAATACTGTATAAATCATCCACAACGGATGAAAAGGCCTAGTTTTATTATTATATCGGAAATAAAAATATCCGGAAGATTTTTTTGTTATTAATAACTTTAAAAATAAGCTAAAATTCTTTCATTTACGCTCTTTCAAATAGATTCTTAGATATTTTCAGATATTTTATAAAACACAAATATCCTAAGACCTTCTTGATATGTGTATTTGAAAAAATCGGCCACAAGCTCATAGCAAGGCAAAGATTGGAGTTAGATACAAAGTTTGAAAGACAAAATCGTAGTAAATTTTAGTAGCTTTCATAAAGTTCTTTACGACTCACTGTTTTCAGTTTTAAAGAGCTAAAAACTTAAAATCAGGAACTTTTGGCCTTAATTAGAAACTCGTAACTAGCTAGATTTTTTTTCTATATAAAGAGCTTTTATTCATAATTCGCCTAAAATTAATGTATTTTTCTACTCAATCTTCAGACTTTATAGGCGGTACCAGCCAACTTAACAGACCTGCGACGAAAAATGGTATTCGGTTGACACTTGAAAATGCTCAGCAAGTTGTAAGATCCTGGTTCGACACCAAAGCAATGTGAAAAACGAAAAATCACCCCTAGAAATGTGATGGTCACACTTTGGAGTTTGGTGGTCTAATTGCCGGTGTGATAAGTAACAGCTTTTTACAAAACGGTGAGAGCATTACTGCAGATGTGTACATTGAAAACTGCCCACAATGCTGGCGATGCTCGTACGTCTGCAACTAGTTTTTGTCAGTCGATCGTCTCCGCTGCTCCTTGATGACAACGGCGACCCCATTTTGTTTGGAAGCTCTCCCTCATCTGCCATAACTATAACCTTTTCCAAAATTGGTAAAACTTTTACAGGGAAGAAAATTCAAATCGCGAGAGGCTGTACAAAATGCCTTAGAAGTGTAGTCTGCCGTCCAGCTGATATTTTCAATAAGGGCATCTATACACTGCCACTGCGTTGGCGAAGGTGCATTGATTGCACGGGTGATTACTTTGATAAACAGAAATAAGTAAGTTCGAAATAATCAGCCAAGAGTGAGTCCGACTCGCGCACGAAGGGTTCAGTACCGCAGAGCTAAAAATAGCCCAAAATTGTAATTTTTGTGTGGGAGCCCCTTTTTATCATCCATAATTAAAGTACAAATATAATTAAGGACTTTGTAAAAATTTCAAGTGCCTAGCTATGTCCATTATTGATATCGAGCAAAAAATAGCAAAAAAATCTGGTTTTTTGTATGGGAGCCCCCGTTAAATATTAATTTTATTTTGATTTTAGTATTTGTTGCTATAGCGGCAACAGATATACACATTCTGTGAAAATTTTAGAAGTCTAGCTATAGCCGTTATTGAAATAAAGCCTGGAGACAGACTGACGGATAGACAGACATTGAAGTCTTAGTAATAGGGTCCCGCTTTTACCCTTTGGGTACGGAACCCTAAAAAGAACATTTTTCAAACAAAACGGCAATATCATAGGCATAAAAGACCTTATAATATATAATGTAGTATGTACTCTTCTAAATCCTTTCATAAATGTGATGTCACCTTTGTTATTAACCCATCAAGCCTCATACGAGCACCGGTGATCGCGACACTAGAATACAATAGCATTTCCAAGAATCCGCGATCGAAGGATTCATATTTATTATCAAGCAAATGGTCGAAGTAGTGAATTTTGCATATAATATTATAATGTTATCACTGTTTGACAATTTAATCTTTTCATTTCAAGACCGTAGCGTTGTACCAAAGAAATTTATTCGATATTTTCATAGTATCGAGTACGACATTCATTGAAACCAAATCGATTTTCAAATCGCTGTCATACACTAGTTTTTGTCAAAACTATATCGATTTAAATACCTTAAAAAATATAGAGAATATTAAAAATCCGTTAGAACGAACACTCGGTGATAGAATTTTATATGATGTGTAAAAATATTAACTCAGTTTACTGCATGGTTTTGGGAATATAGGAAAAAAATCGTCAAAGTTAGATGCATCTTTGTGATTTTTTTCTATCGAGAAAATTTCTTGATATCGTGTTTTCGCTCAGATTGAATTCTTGGAAGTATAATGTAGTGTCTATGTTTAGAAAATTAAACGATTTGGGGCTTATTATCAAGTACAAAAATGATTTATAAAATCGTCAATTTTGGGTTAGTCGCCTTCTTAATACCCTAGTCCTCAAATCTTATTTCTGTATTATGAAGTAGGCAAACTCTCTTCGACAGCTTCTTTTTATGGTGTAATTGACACCATAAAAAGAAGTAATTGACAGACTGTAGTTGTCTAATTTCTCTCTTTGAGAGTAATAAACAGCACTAAAAATAAAAGATGTGACAGAGTTGCCATTTTGAATTATTGTGCACTGTATGCTGTATTTTGTGATTGTTTTATAAATATGTGGAAAAATCGAAAAAGATTTGGCGCTATCAGAAGAAAGATTGAACAGGAATTTATCAACAAAATTACTTAATTACTGCCGAGGAACATGGAAATATTTCAACAGATCAGATCACCTACAGAAAAGTGTCAATACCATCGACATCTAATGAAAGAGGTCCCGTAGAAAATATTGTGAATGATCATAGTTACATCTGGTGTAAATTCAAAGCCAAATTGCAGGCCTCTGGGAAAATTGAGACCATTGTTAATCCTGAAGATGTAAAAATTAACCTAGTATGTATAGAACATAAAAACCAATTATATTTTGCACACAGTTTAAATAGAGAAATAAAATTTATTTAAATTTGTGTAGATTTTTTATTTTTTGCTAATAGAGTAGAGATATATATATATATATATATATATATATATATATATATATATATATATATATATATATATATATATATATATATATATATATATATATATATATATATATATATATATATATATATATATATATATATATATATATATATATATATATATATATATATATATATATATATATATATATATATATATATATAATAATATAATATCATATTCCGATGTCCGATGATTCCAAAAACATGACACATTTTTTCGTTACTTGTTTAATAGGTTTTACCCCTCGGATTTTTCTCATACCGGGCGCCTTATATATGAAAATCGATTCTTAAGGAGTAAACTCCAAAAATGTTTTATACATATTAGTCGAAAATCTGTAATTCTTTCTCTGCTTCCGAATAGGACGGTATTGAGTGTATTTTTACTCGACACCTTGTGGCTGACCATCCAGTTGCAGGTGAGCAATTTTCATTCATGACCAATTTACGAACTTTAAATTGCTTAGATAAGCAGTTTTTCGGCCATTTCAAAATTCCATTTGTTTCCCATAAACTGGGTACAATGAAAAGTAAACTTTTCCCTTTCTCCACTGTCTCCACAATCTTGTACGGCAGTTTTCCTAAAAAAATAAATAAATATTTAAGTATTTAAAAGGGGTTATTTTAAAACAAGCTTTTATTTTTGCCTTATTTATTTTTGACTCTATGGCCTTATTCACAAGTCTATACAAAAAATTTATTTAGTTCAATCAAACAACATGAAGGTAGTTTCTATTTCAGACAGATTATTAGTTGTGAGGCTAAAAACGCTGTAAAAAAATTAAGTGAGCCTTAAATACACTCCGCTCAAATGACTCACAATTTTTTTTATAGCAGTTATTCTACGATAGCCACTTAATTGCATTGAATATAAGGTACATTTCCCACATCGCTCGCACATTCCTCTCATGCACATCTGCTCACAATTGAAGCTTATCACCCGCTCACCTGACGTTCACAAATAAACGGTTGTAAAAAGTTTTAGGATACACTCTGAAATAATATTACTGCCGAATTTACACGAGCTTTGAAATAAAATATGTAATTGTTTTAGTTTTGTTGTAGCTATTAGTGGAGGCAGTGAAGATTTTCACCTCCGATTTCGTTGAACCTCCATCGATTTTCATGAAAATTGGTAAGTAGGTGGAGGATACCCTAAGAAACAAAAGTGACATAGTGCCAACTTGCGCTTTTGCCCTGGGGGTAGATGCCAACCCTTCTCGGGGGGTGAATTTTTTTAAATAAAAATAACCCCAGAAATCAATAGACACACAAATTTTAAGCAAAATTTATTATATTAAGTTTTTTGAATAAATCAATACTTTCGGAGTTATTAAAGATCAAAGATCATGTTTTTGCGTGAGAAAAATACATTCTTAAAGCAGTTTTTCATAATTAATACAGTCTTAAAGCAGTTTTTCATAATTAACTAAGAAACTATAGGTTTGTACGAAAAATGTATAATTACCAAAATTAAAGCCAATAAAAAAAAAACAACTTCTACTCTAAAATAACTTCCTATATTCATTCAAAGTGAGCTAATAGGTGATTGTACATATATTTTCTTTCGGCGAGTACCTAAGTCTAAGCATTCAAACTTAAATAACGGTAAACCGATGCATTTTATGACATGTACTTCCTTTAAACTTTTTAAAGTGCTTAAAAATACCTTTCTAATAAGCATTGTAAAAAGTTAAAAGCATCAAAGTTGACCAAGTCATGATAAAAATAAGATGACCCTATCAATTTTTTTTTGAAAAATCGAAAAATTACACGTTGACTATTTCTACAATAATTCAAATTTATGGTTATCCCCAAAGGCTTTTCTTTATTTTAGCATAAGTAATTTCCTCAAAAAATTTTCTTGGTTTAGAATGCTTAGTTTTGAAAAACAGAATGATTTAGTAAAATCGAAATTATTCAAATTTTCGTAAATATCACTTTGTTTTGAACATAGCTTTAAAAATATTGAACTTTCGTAAAAAATTACAAATAACGAAATTTGTGTCCATTTTTTAAGAAATCTTTTGATATTCATTTGATTTTTATAGGATAAAAAATAACGAACATAGAGACGTTTAAAGCCTAACTTTTACTGCGAGAACCATGAAATCGGGACCTGTTAACCCTAATTCTTTTTAAACCAAGGGCTTTAGAAAGTATTTTTCAAGTCGATCTTAAAGCTCTTTAAATTACCTTTAAAATGGTCCATAAATGAACCCGATAACTTAAAAATTTACAGAGCTATTGTGATAAAACGAAAATATTTTTTTGAAAACAATTTTGAAGCAGAGATTTGGGATGCAAATATTGTAGGAAAACCTGTTAATAGGTACATCTATACTAATATTATAAATGCTAAAGTGTTTTTGTCTATCTGTTAGCTCTTAACACCCAAACGGTTCAACAGATTTTGCTGAAATTTAGTATGAAAATACTTTGAGTCTCGGGAATGGATATACAGTACAAAGGATACTTTTCATCCCGAAAAAATGTACGGTTCCAGCGCGATTGCAGGCGTCATAATATATTCCTTACTGAATATACGTTAATCTTTTCAAGTCTTTCAATATTCAGAAAGTAAACAAAACAGTACCTAAATGTCGACTCGATAAGAGAGGGGCTTTTTATAATGATGTGCGTCTATTAAATATTTCAGTCTTGCAGATTCAGACTTTGCGTCAATTTTTTGCACAAAGGGTAGTTTGAAATTGTCTGAATATTTTGGACTAAATAATATCAATGTTTGAAATATATTAACAAAATTTATCTTAACTATGAAAAAATATTCGAACTCATTAAAGCTGATAAAAAACTTAAAATAAAAACTTGAAGCTTATTATTCAGACATTGGGTAGTTTACAGGGTGAAAAAATTTCGCAAAAAAGCTAAATATGTAAGTAATTAATACTAAGCAAATAAACTGAAAAAATTGGGTTCAAAAACATAAACCTATTAAGTTTTTGACCCCAATTTTTACCGTGATTCCGCAATAAAGGGGTACTTTTAGGGGTTTATATTTCAGTCCTATCCAAAAATTATATCATAAATATTAACAAACTGTTTATACAATGTAAATATGCAATTTTAAAGTTCAGAAATACAAAAAGTGTTTTTTCACGATTAAAGGGATGGTTGCCGTAAGGGTTGAAAAATTAATGAAATATTCATAAAATATCATAAAAAAAACATTAAAACATTTATTTTATCAAATTAAACCCAATTAATAAAGCCAGAATGGTTAAATCTGCATTTTTTCTATTTTCAACAAAAGGGGTGGATTTCACCCCTAAAATAAAAAAAGCGCAATACGAGCGTATGTCACTTTTAAAGTAGAGGGTTTAACGTACTTAATCCCAAATTTTCATCCAAATCGATGGAGGTTCAACGAAATCGGAGGTTGCACCTGATTTTTACCTTCATTTACTGTACTATATTATAGTATGTTTGTGCACAAGACAAGTATGACACCGCGAGCGATAATCTAAAAACGGCACGTGGCGTGCGCTCTTGACCGCTACTAAACAAAACAAAATATTATACATACACACGTATGACATACCATCTACTAACCTTCATGTTTTAGTGTCAGGGGAATCCCCGTTCAATATAGCTCTTAGTAAGAGAGACACACAAATATAGCAAAACATTAGTGTAATTACAGCTCGCAGCATGTCGGTGACGGCGCGGAAGTGTCGGGCGAGCCGCACCACGCGCGCCCGGTGCTGGACGCGTACGAGGAGCGTGCAGCCGTGTCGGCAGTTTCTTTGGAGAGCTAAGGCTGCTTCGGAGCTAAGGCTGTTTAGGGGACTAAAGGCTGCTTCAGAGAGCTAAGGCTGCTTAGGGGACTAATCGGAGAGCTAAGGCTGCTTTGGAGAGCTAAGGCTGCTTAGGGGAATAATCGGAGAGCTAAGGCTGCATAGGGGACTAAAGGCTGCTAAGGCTGCTTAGGGGATTAATCGGAGAGCTAAGGCTGCTTTGGAGAGCTAAGGCTGCATAGGGGACTAAAGGCTGCTTAGGGGATTAATCGGAGAGCTAAGGCTGCTTTGGAGAGCTAAGGCTGCTTAGGGGAATAATCGGAGAGCTAAGGCTGCTTAGGGGACTAATTGGAGAGCTAAGGCTGCTTTGGAGAGCTAAGGCTGCTTTGGAGAGCTAAGGCTACTTTGGAGAGCTAAGGCGACTTAGGGGATTAATCGGAGAGCTAAGGCTGCATAGGGGATTAATCGGAGAGCTAAGGCTGTATAGGGGCTAAGGCTACTTTGGAGAGCTAAGGCTAAAAATATTAAAACCCAGCGTGGCGTATGTTTAGCCCAAAGATTAGATAGGAAACATAACATAATATCCCCCATCAGTGTGTTTGCGGCGCGCACGTAGACAGCTACGGTCACCACGGGCTGTGCTGCTCGCGAAGTGCTGGACGCTTTTAGCGGCATCACAGCCTGAATGACCTCATTCGCCGGGCTCTTGTCACTGCCGGCGTGCCAGCGATACTGGAGCCCTCCGGTTTGGCGCGCGACGATGGCAAGAGACCCGATGGAATGACCCTGGTACGTGGGACGGGCCCTTGTGTGGGACGCTACTTGTGTTGACACACTCGCCTCGTCCCATGTTCAGGGCACCTCGAGCTGTGCGGGCGCAGCCGCAAACCAAGCAGAAAACCTCAAGCGGCACAAATATGAGAACCTCAGTGGAGATCTCATATTTGTACCGTTTGGGGTAGAAACCCTAGGCGCATGGGGGCCGGGGGCACATAAGCTTTTTAGACAGATATCTTAGAAGCTTATTGAAGCCACCCGAGACCCCAGAGCCGGGAGCTACCTGGCAGAGCGGATAGCAATTGCCATCCAACGTGGCAATGCTGTAAGCTTGCTAGGCACTCTGCCAGATGGGGATGACCTGGGAAAGTTTTTCTTTTTATAGTTTTTATATTTTAAGTTTATATACATTTGTATATTTTAGATTGTATTTTTTATTGTTTAAATTGTTAGAAGATGTTAATTATTATATTATCTATATTTACAATACAATATTATAATACCATATCTGAGACAAAACAATTTTCGATGAAACTTTAGTGACTTTTAATAAGAAAAGCTTAATCGATCGTTAAAGGAAATTGATGTAAATAATACAAGCCTAAACGTCCCGATGCATATGATCTTGCGTTTATTAAAAACAACCGTAGCCTAGGGATATAGCAGGGCTCCGTGTGTTGACATAAAGATTTGAGGAGGCAGGGCTGCCAACTGCGAAAAATAATGTTTATGGTGGCATTATAATATTATAAGCATTTGTGTTTCAAACCACAAAAAATGTGGGTGTTGATTTATGAATGCAGTCTTGTTCTAAATTATCTAAACTCTAAAGAACAAGACTGCATTCGAAATCTCACTGTGTGCGTTTTTTGGAGGGTTTATATAATATAATTATTTAACCACGAAGAAAACTAAATAATTATTAGTTAAGTAACTGCTTATTAAAAATCTAGTTTATTTCCATCATTTCTAAATTATGAATCTACGATGGTTCAAAGACAACAATACTTATAAAATTCTTTAGTAAAATTCATTCTAGTGCATGCAAGAGTTTAATTTTTCTTCCATTTTGTTAACCCTAAACTGCTCTGGGGATCCCGAAAGACCCCTTTGTGTTATTCGTTTGTTTTTTCCAGCGACCCTCCGCCGCATCATCTAATCCCAGCAGATCGAATTAATATACTTTGTCGTTAATCATTATAGTAAGCTGTGAATACTGAATTAGACATTGATAGCAAGGGTGAACCGTTTTATTAGCTTCGAAGATTTACGCCAAAATAAAACACGATTATTTTTTGATTTAGAGGATTTAAAAAACAATATACGGACTTACAAGTCATTTGAAGGTATTAATCTTTAGGGTATTAAATGTCGATATTAAAAACTCCTACGGACTTTAAATAGCAAGGGACGATAGTGAATAGATTTTATTAGGCACACGACTATTCTTACGTTAGAAACTGTAAGTATTTCTTGTGATTAAAATATTATCTTATAATTTCATGTTGAAAAATTATAATACTTTTGTTATTATTATAACATCCAATTTTATATTATAACTAGCTGTCCCGGCAAACGTTGCTTTGCCATAATATAAAGTATTTCACCCATATTATTTTATTGAAGTGACTAAATAAGTATGTCGCCATGGCAACGTCGATCGCTATCTCGTCGCATAAACAATGGTCGCCGTCAGTCTCAGGTTGTAATAATTTACTATTATCATCTATTATTTATTCAACAAATGCACTTATCAATAAATAAAGTACCCAGTAGCCGATTCTAAGACCTACTGAATATGCATATAAAATTTGGTAAAAATCAGTAAAGCCGTTTCGGAGAAGTTCATGGACTAACATTGTGACACGAGAATTTTATATATAAGATTTACTTATAAGGTTTATTGTTACGGCATTGAATTTCTTCAAATTAAAGCAAAGACTTTTATCTGTTTCTAATTTCTAAATAACTTGTTAAATTTGTTGATGAAAATACTAAAATTTGGTTTATTGTACAAAACAAAATATTAGAGATTTATTTTAATAATTTTCCTCTTTATCACAATTTAATAAAAACAAAAGTAGAGTTGTAGACATGGCTAACCATAATGTAATAGACGCTGTAGGGTTAAACCCCCGGGGACCTGTAACACTGTAGCGGGGTCCCAACAACGTTACAACCCTAACGCGGTTTACTTCGTTAATGCGATTCACACGATACTGTTTATAAAAGATTCGATTATCTGTCTCGAGAGAAAACTATTTTCGAATTTGGAATTGTCACTTTTCGAATACGGTATTTTTTCATTTCTAGAATCTGCAGGCATTGTCAACATTTGCTGAGGTGATAAATGTAGGTACACTCACAGGGTTCCTAACAAAATTCACACGCTCAAACTTTCTTGTAGTCACAGCTCACAATGTCCTATATTCCTACTTAAGAAATTTTTCTGCCCGGGAATGACAGTTATTCCCGCCTCTCTCTATATTATTAAAATTTCGCCATTATTAGAAAAAGTCCATTATTTTTTACTTCAAAGATTTACAAACATTTCTTTCGGGATATTTAGGCAATTAATTATGAAATATGTTGCACAGAAGTGATTCCGTTAAGTGGATAATAGGCGGTGGAGGCGGCGCGGGCTGACCAGCCCCGCCCCATGCACCAGTCCTTTTATTTTTCCCCAAAAAGGATCACTTCCAGATAAGTAAATAAACAACATTTAATCGCTCCTTATCACCAAGATCTTAATTTTTAATTATAGTTTTCTGGGCCAGATAAATGACTTTGGCGCTGCATTCCAATTCTCTTCATAAGATTAATTTTATTTTAAACTTAAATCATAATAACAGTAAATTGTTTTCTTCTTAGATGCTGGTTCAAGTGGGATATCTATTAAGGCTATATTATGTGGTTCTGAAAGAGCGTGTCGAAATGACCAATAGGTGGAATTAAATTGTACCGACAATGGACAGGGCGTGAATTATTAATTTCTTCATTGTCCGCGGCTCAATAGACCCATTCGCTTTTTACAGGTTACGCTAGCTCGTAATCCGTTAACTGAGGAGATAACGGACACAAAATTAGTCCAAACTAATATAAATGCGCGAGTGTGTCTGTTTCTCTTTCTATGTCTGTCTGCCTGTCTGTCTGTTACTTCTTAACGCTCAAGCCGCTAAGCCGATTTTGCTGAAAGGTATAATAATAATAATGACTCCCTGTTCCCACACCGGTTTCTGTGACGGTGGTCGGTTTCATTGAAATCAGGCCAGTTACACAGGAGTAGTTTTATAGTGCCCAAGTGTGTGCTCAGTACACAAGAGCACATAACCTAGGACGGAAGACCGACACGACTGGCGAGAGATCAGGCGCAGGACCAACTTTTTACATGCCCATCCGACGTATGGATCATCGTACTTATCAGACAATCAGGTGATCAGCCTGCATTGTACTAACCAAACTTGAAAATAACATGTTTCCAACGCGGGAAATCAGAAAAATTGACGGTTTCCGCGTAATAAATAAATTTGTTTTATTTAACTTGAGTACTTTATTTTATTGTTAAGTACTACATTTTACTTTGTGATCGAAGTATACTAATCTATTATTGGTACGAAACCCGCAACAAAACCACCGACTCTATAAATCAATTAGGTCTAATCGATATTTCATTTTGTTTGAATCCTTGAGGCATGAAATTTAAACACTCCATAATACTTCATTACCCGTGACATAGCACCATCCATCATCCCGAACCTCGCAAAACAATAATCACATTATCATTCTCCCATAATAACAAATGCAACCTCCAAATGCATAAAGAATGCTTTGTGGTGTTTTTTTATGTAAATAAAGAAATTTTAAGAAATATCGACTCGAGCGCGTCTCGCCTCGAATCGAACAATGTGAAGTTGTAAGCCGACGTATTATTTATCGAAAGCAAGAAAAAAATGAATAAGGTTTGACATATTGTTAAAGGTCCTTATAAAATTATTTGCTATCACGCCATTCGGTGGAGGCGAACGGGGTACGCGAACAAAACGTCATGTAGCCAATAACAAATGAAATACATTGAATGTTCTGGAATTAATTCATGGAGTAGGTATTGCTGGGAAGCGAGGCGGACTGTCTAGTCGTATTTTAGCTCGCTAGTCTATAGGCATTACAAAATATAAAGACCTTTCTGTTGGCGCTTGGGAATTTTTTTAAGTTATATTTTATTCTATGCAATATTATAATTGGACGCTGTTTAGCATTAGTGTATCATCCCACAAAAAATTACGTATTGAGTTATGATTACAGTCATGTTCTTTAGATCATATTTTAGAACCAGACTGCATTCACAATAATTCAACAAAAAAATCGTGGGTTAATCATAGATAATACACAAATTATTAACAGCGACTATATTTTATATAATACGCAATACAGTATAATATATTTAACACTGTACATAGTATACTTAACTGTAAGTGTTTGACAGTGAGATCTCACATCTCTACAATAATAGGAGGCTGACCGATACCAGCGCTATGCGTCCTCTTATATTATAATATTATTGTGTAATAAACAATATAGTAAGCAATAACACTATAAATACTTTTAATGAAATTTAGTTTTTTTTTTAACACTGTACACAGTAACTGTAACTATATTTTGACAGTGAGCTTACATAGCTCTACAATAGTGTGTTTCCACTGAAGCGGAGCGGAGCGGAGCTTAGCGGTGCCCGAATTGACCAATCGTGCTATTCCAGCGGAATGACAGCGAAGCGGAGCGAAGATTTCGAGCATGGTGATTGGTCAATTCGGCACCGCTAAGCTCCGCATCAGTGGAAACACGGCCTTATATGAGGCTGTCCGAAACTCGCGGTATGCGTCGTCGTAGGTTATCAGAATCTAATGGCAAATTTGGATGGCAGATTTTCATAAAATATCCTTGATTATTGGATAAATTTTTATATTTGCATGTTTAACACACAGAATCAGCCGCTATAAGGAAAAAAAAAGGATCAAAATGTTTTATTTCATTACCCAGGTATTGCTAGAGTCAATTTCTTTTCTCACTTTTTGCCATTAGATCCTGGTAGACCTATATATATTTTTGTATGATAAAATATCATAATAGTACGCAATAATGTTAAACTCTTAACAAAATTGTATTTTTTTAACATTGTACTACAACACAATTCTATAACTATTTGACAGTGAGTTCACAGTTCACACAGCTCTACAATATGAGCCAATGCCCGAGGTATGCATCCTTCTCATTCCTGTTGGCGTCGTGGCATTCATTATTATCATAATTACTATCCCATAAGCACTATTAATAATGTTCGAAATGAATTTCTTAAATTCCTAAATGTCATCCAGCTTATTAACCGAGTTCATTTTTTGTGTGGGTTTTATTTGTTTTTGGGCCGAGGTTTTTCGGTTTTGGCGCGGTCACTCGTTAGTTTTTTTCGTCTCTCGAGATGAAATATTGTTTTCGGATAATTAGTTGTTTCTGATTTGGTCCTTCTCCTATGAAACTTCTTAATCACGTCTCTAATTGATTTATTGTAAAGGGTTTTGTTTGTGTGTTTAGTGTAATTAAATAATTTCTTCTGAAAATATTTGGAAATTTATTAACATTTTTTGTAATTAAAACTTGTCTCGAAAATGATTTCTGACTTTCTCGAATTATAAAGTTTACGTAATGCATCTTACCTGCTTTACTTCTTCTAGTTTCTAGCTCGAAAATGTCCAGTCTTGAAAAATTATATATAAATTACTTATAAAGGTTATCATTAACTGATGTACACTTTAGGTAGTCTGATAAAATACTCGCTCTTCTCACTATATTCGTGCTGTAATGGGATATTGGTCTTATTATGCGGTCTTTATATACCAAAAATTCAAATACAATAAAAAGATCTTATCAAAATTGATTTTATTTTAAGGTAAATCTTTCGGGTATTACCCTAATGGGTAAACAAGTAGAGCGAACCTTTTAGCTTTGTGACGTCTTGTGTTGGTATTGTGAGAGTATGTTTGACGCAATAACCCCGTACCTTTTTTTACACGGGGAAATGCTTTGCGCAGTTCCGGTGGACTGGGGACATAGGCCGGGGTACGTGGGACCTCTGAGGATCTACCCTCTGAACCCCATGATGCTCCACAGTCCACTCCCCGCTTAGGCACAGTTACGGTCACGATCAACCCACCGCAACTCTACCATTAACCCCATACCTACTAATTATTACATTTTCATATGAGATAAGCTATACAATGTTGGCCTTCTCATACCCTTATGTTATTGAATTTTTTACAACATAGACATACCTACTTTAAATCGATCCATAAAATGTCTTAACAATCGCATAATTAATGATAATTTGTTTAGATTTAAATATAAATTAAGCAAGTATGTACAAAATTATTCTGCATGGGTACGATCATTTATAACCTTTGAGAGTTACTCATTCAGGCTATTATTTTCTGAAATGTATTTAATAATACAAGTTCTATTGTTAAAGTCAATTCATCAATTACAGATCAATGCTTAACCAAAAGAATCGACTGCAAAAAACACGCGACCAAATGAATAAATTTAGATTCCGGAGCGCGTGATCGATAGATCCGTAGATCGGATCTATAGATCAAATCGACTTTGAAAATGGATTGCGTGAGTAAGACAAAATATAATTAATGATGGCCGTTCGAAATTCGAATCGGTCCGGTGCAGACATGTTGGCGTCGTCACAATAAACAAAAGGCGAAATGTTTTTTTAATGTAAAACGTTAGAGTCGTAGGTACGATTAATCATTCGTCTTATTCTTGCATCTGTTGTGCCGGCCCGTGAATTTTGCCATTGTTGTTAGACCATTGTTAACGATGGAAATGTTCATCACCTGTTAATCGAAATAACTGTTGTATAATTGAAACGAACTATGTATAATTGGATGTTCTAATTTTTAATTAAAATTATTACGGTTCCATTGTGTTATTCCGTTCGAATGGCTAGACAATTATATTCAATTATGAAAGAGTAATTGAGATAAGTTACGTAGAGCACTCAGTACAGAATGATGAATTTTCTCATGATAGAAGATACAGCGGTCTCTCTTTTAGCGAAAGGTAAAAATCAGAACTAACAGCACTCTGTACTATCTTATAAAGTGTCACTTGAGAGAACCGTAGTAACAGACAGACAAACAGACACACTTTCGAACTCATATTAATAAATTACATTAAGCATGCTAACGCATGTGTGTATAGAATGGTAGATAGTACCTCTTCTACATCCTAAGCAATCCTATTTTTTAAAGGCGAATCACAAAAAGGGCAAAGGCTGACCCAATCCTCAACCTTCCTGAAAAGGGAGGGACACCCACATTGGACCGTACCTCCCAAGTCCCTTATCAAATATGAAATATCGAAGGACGATTTATGTAGATCTAGATTTACTGACCAGTGGTGACTATTTCTTATTTTTAAGCTTGAGTTATAAAAGCTAAAATAAATGTATGTATTGCATGTCGCAGCCAACTGGTTAAAATAGCCGTTCAATCAAGAAGCTAGCCCTTTGACTGAGCAACGCCATTCAACTACATGTCTAGCTTTTTAATTGAACAATTGAGTCGCTCAAAACGTTCAACACTACAGCCGATGCAAATCTAAATCGTTATACTTTACTGCTTACTAGTTGATTCCCGCTAACTCCATTGGGCAGAAATTCACATCGCGCATGAGCAATCAATAAACTATGATTATGAAGCGTACATTTTTTCCAGAATAAAAAAGTACCCTATGTCCTTTCCCGGGACTCAAAGTATCTCCTTACCGAATTTCACCAAAATCGGTTTAGCGGTTTGGGGGTGAAGAGGTAACAGATAGACATAGATATAGTATTGAGAGCCGTGCCTATAGTGTAGATACAGAATAGATTGGTACAATTTTAATAAGTGTGTGCACAGAATACATAGTGTGTAAAATTTTCCCGCAGAACTTCGTAGTAACTTCCTGAGTTACGTAGAACCTCTACGCCACTACTACGACACTACACTACGCTCGCGCTCGTTTGGTGGGTACTAGGAAGTAGGGACTCCTCTTAAATTAACTACAGGAACATAGAATGTATATTTATTTAAGGTTTTGTTTTATGTGTGTATTTTATTGATACGTGTATTTTATTAATATATGCTCTACAATTTACGTCAACTCCTATAAAACTCAACAGAAAACTAAATGATGACATAAATGTTAGTCGTAACAGAAATCATAAAACTCTATCAAATTATAGTAGGCTTTCTCAGAATACGTTTAATTTATCTATTCCGAGCCACTAAATTGTAACATGGGTTAACACAATAAAAAACCTTAGCAGCCTTTTTTTCGTCTGACAACACCCTGCCTCACTTTTTTGTAAACTTTGAAAATTAAATTATAGCTTATAACTTTAATATGATAGGTGTATGATATAATATATTATTAAAAATGTTTGTCGAGATTTTATCTACACGTTTAGAGATTTGATTTAAATAATTTTTATGCCTACAGTATTATGGAAACCAATTTCACTATAGGGTTCATAAAATCATGTATTTTATTAACGAAACCGTTTTTAGTAAAAAAGTGATTGTTGAGTATCGAAAAGATTGGGCCACGATATTTGCAGACGAACATGCAGTTTTCTTTCATGTATATTATCGTCAGATCAACCAATCAATCAAATATATTATTTTGCAAAATTTTTTATTTTATTTTTTATAAGTGAAATTGAGTTAATCTACTTCTTTTTAACAGTGGTTAGGGATCCGTAGGCAGAATACAAATCCATGCACCATGGTAACTACGCTTTAGTCAGATTTAATTTATTTTAGTTCTGAAGTTTGACTAAAGTTTATTTATTCACAAGCTCTTTTGATTAGCTAAAACCAAAATATTTGAATAGAAAAACTCTTTACGACCTGCAAACCTTCAAGAAGAGAGCGTATTCCTTCTTAAAAGGCCGGCAACGCGCCTGCAGCTCTTCTGATGTTGCGAGTGTCCATGGGCGACGGTAGTTGCTTACTATCAGGTGACCCGTTTGTTCGGTAGCCCCCCCATTAAATAAAAAAATAAAAAATAAAGACTCCTGTCAAAAAACTCAGAAACTGGGATTTAGTAGAAAAATAATATGCATTGGAACTAATAACGTTTTTGTCACTGATGTATGATAGAGTAGCCATAAAGTGCTATCTCAAAGATGATCACCGCAGAGTCCAAAGCCGCGCCAACACAAAAGATTCTTAACGACATTGTTTTTTGTGTTTTTTTTTTGTTTTTGGCGGCGATGGCGTTTGACAAAAATGCTCATTGACTTACACGATCATAAATAACACGCATAAAAAGCCCTTCCAAAATTATTGACTATTCTATCATTTATAAATGGAGTAAACGTTGTTAGTTCTATCCTTCTAATGGTTAATTTTTTTGTCAGTACGTTAGTTTACTAGTTTTAATATTGACCAATTAGCAACAAAAAAATATGATAGTACTAGATGAATCCGTTGCGCCGAAATTCCCGCGGAAACTGTACCTATATTTTTTGCAAAAAAAAAAAAACTGTATTAAGTATGTCCTTTTCCATTTCTTAAAATATACATATATCTATTATATATACCAAGTTTCATCTAAATCGGTTTAAAAGCCGTTTTAGCATAAAGATTGAAGAGGTATCAGATATTCTGACACACAGTCACACCTTCGAATTTATGATATTAATAGTAAGCAATATGACGACCTCTGTGGCTCAGTTGGTGGGCTGTTGGTAGCTCAAGCCGGGGGTCGCGGGTTCGAATCCCGCCGACGGAACAAAAAGTTTTCAAAGTTCCTGGGTCATGGATGTGTATTAAATATGACGTGTATCATATAATAAAAATCTTAAATATATGTATAGTATAAAAGTATTAAATATATTTCCGTTGTCTGGTACCTGTAACAAAAGTCATTCAGGTACTTAGCACGGGGCCAGACTGACGTGGTGTGAAGCGTCCATTTACATTATTAATATTACTAATGATAAAAATAAGAAAAAGTATGCTACTTTTCAGCAACATTTTTTTTCAGTGTGGTTGGTATACGCAACAAGCAACAAGCAGGCAGCAGGCTAGGGCGAGCGGCGTTGCCAGGCAACGCGCGGCGGGTGGGCGGGGCAATCGATACCAGTCACCTTCACCTCGACAACGCTTTTCCTTTCACCCGGGAAACTGAGCAATTCCTCGTCTAGACGTTTACGTGCGAGAAAACGTTGCCATGTTTCTTATATTTTTTATTGGGGGATGAAATACAAACAGGTATTACTGTTAGATTGTTATTGATAATATGAGGGGTATAGAATCAAAGGCAGCTATATCCAGAACTAGTCGTTTTGAATCTGTGAATGCCATTTTGTTCTTCATACAATTCTTTATAAGTTTACAAAATTTTTTGGTACCTAAAACAGCTAAATCCCTACCAAATTCTAGTTTAAAAGATTGGTTTAGAACCTAAGTCAGCTAAATCCACACAGTTTGGAAACAAACACAGCTAAAATTGCGCCTGGCCAATCACAGGTCTCCATTTTCATAAGGACAAGATGGCGGATTTCATACTAAACCGTGTTTTCGTAGGTGTGATTTTTATCGAAAATAAATAGGATTTTGCACAGTTTTTTTACTAAAAACGTGTTAAACGACTAAAAAAAGTGCAATGGAAGTGTCTGTAGTAGAAGCAGTGCCAGGGAAAGGAAGAAAGCGCAAAAGACAGCCGGAGAATTGGAAGGCGAAGAAAGCAAAAATTGAGAGGTGAGCCTAGAATAGTGATGTAGATACTTAATCCGATGGAGTTCGATAGAATATTTAACATTAAATACAATTTTTAAAAATCGATGGGAGAAAAGTCTATCAGCCAGATCTAGGTTTAATGAACAATCGTACTAATATTATAAAGGCGAAAGTTTGGATGTATGTATGTATGTATGGATGTTTGTAACTCTTTCACGCAAAAACTACTGAACGGATTTTAATAAAACTTTACAATAATATAGCTTATAGGTACATCAGAATAACACATAGGCTACAACTTTAACCGACTTTTAAAATGGAGGAGGTGCTATGTTCGTTTTTTATGTTCAACGATTACTCTGCCGTTTGTGAACCAATTTTCAAAATTTTCCTTTTGGTGTATAGGTTATCATCTTAATTTGGTACGAGTACCATATTCATAAAAGTGGTGACCTGATGAAGGGATCCATAAGAAATTGAAGGAACTCATCAAAATTTATATGGAAACATGTGGTGACTTCGGTTTCGTGAGCAGTATTAAAAGCATAATATGCTACCAACAAGTAAGATTTTGCACCAAGGTATACCATGGTTCGGAAGGTGCTGAGAGAACTCCTGACTCTTTATAGATACAAGTTTGTGAGTTTCGACGTTGTTTTAAGAACGGAAAGCATATTATGCTACCATGCAAATTACATTCATCATCACCACTACCATAAACCATTATAGAACCATGTATCGTCCCGTTTTGACCCTACTATTGGTTTTCATAGTCTTTTATTATATTATATCACTTAAACCGGAGCGCGGAGGTAACACCGCGGGGCACAGCTAGTATTTTATCTATAAGTTTTATTTTGTTCAGTGCGGATTTCTATCAATGGAGCTATTCTGTTACATTAATAATTAATGTAGGTACATTAAGAAGTTATTTATAGTAATGGTTACGTTTGCTTTGTTTCACAGGTACTCGTCGAAATGTTTGCCAGAAAACATAACCTGCAATCATAACACCAAATCATTTGCATGTAAACAATTGAAAATACTAGATCTTGTGCATTTTCACAGATCGTTTTACTCGAAACCCATCAAACAACATCAAGATGCGTTAATATTGAAGTGCTGTTCGGTAAAGAAAACAGCCAGAAAGCGGCCTGTAAAAAACACAAGAAAAAGCAGAGCTTTTTCAATTAAATATGCAATTTACGCTAAATCACTTAAGAAAGCCATTCCAGTTTGCCAGAAAGTGTTTCTAAATACACTTGGGATAACGAAGTATCGTGTTCAGTTCGTCATGCAAAACTTTTTTGAATCTGGTCGGGTTCCTACAGAGAGAAGAGGCGGTGACCATAAGAAACAGAAGTATGCAGCACTAAGACAATCAGTTCATAGGTTTTTAAAGTCTTTGAATTGCGTAGAAGCACATTATTGCAGAGGATCAACGCAACAACGCAAATACCTACCTAGTGAGCTCAATATCAAAAAACTATTTAAACTTTTTAAACAAGCACACCCAGACAGCCCAGTCAAATCATCTTACTTTAGATCTATCTTTAATCAGGATTTTAATCTCGGTTTTGGGAGTCCAAGGACGGATGTGTGCTCGAAATGCATTGAACTCCAAGAAAAGCTGAAGAACGAAAATGATCCATCGAGGAAAATTCAACTGATGACAGAGAAAAGGATACACAAATTAAGAGCACAAGCATTTTTTAAACTACTTAAAGAAAAAAAAGAAGAAATGATTACGTTCTCATTCGACTGCCAAAAGAATTTAGTACTTCCAAAAGTGCCCGACCAGAGTTGTTATTACAGCAGGCAGCTGTATTTGTATAATTTTACAATAGTCCAAGGTTCATCGAAAGATCCTTTAAATAAGATTTAAGAAAATGAATATGCTAAAGGTTCAAACCAAATTGCTTCCGCTGTATATGATAGGCTCAACAAAACTGACCTGACTGATATCACCCACGTCCGTTTAATGGCAGACGGATGTGCTGGCCAAAATAAAAATTTGATAATGATTTCAATGTGTATGAGTTGGATTTTGGAAAAACGTCAAATAAAAAAAATTGAACTGGTGTTTCCCGTCACAGGCCATTCTTTTATGCCTCCTGATCGAGTTTTCGGGAATATTGAAAAAAATATCCGAAAAATTGAGGTAATCACATCGCCAGAAGAGTACATCGATGTGATCAGTCAACACTCGACAGTCACGCGACTACAAGATATACCCGTGCTTGACTGGAAAAGTTCAATACAAAATATTGTAAAAACACCGGCTCAACTCCACTTCAAGATTTCTCTGTGTAAAAGATTTATTCTTCGAAGATCAAAAAATCAAGGAAGTGTGTTGGTACGTGGTGAATTATATTACAATTCTGACATAGGAAACCCCAAAAGTTTATGTAAAAGAGGCAAAAACGCTGGGGCTATACGGCCAACAATGATTCCTAATGGCATAGATGTAAATCCGTTAAAGTTGCGAGATGTAAGAAACCTTCTTAAAAAACACTACGGTGACTCCTGGCAACATCTTCCACATTTAGAATATTTCCACGCCGTGTTGAATAATCAAGACGAAGATGAGCTGCGGCTATTAGAAGAAAGGGGAGTTGAAGAGGAGAACGATACTGTAGAAGATCTTTGCAAAGTTCAAGTAGAGCAAGATAATTTAAGAGTATAAGATTTTTAATTAAAAAAACAATATTTTTTTTAGAAATGTTCTTTTATTTACTCATTTATTTATTTCGGTATCATTTTTTTAGCAATCCACTTGATAATAACGAACACATTGCATTTTATTTTCGATAGAAAATCCTTAGATACTTAAATAAAGTTTAAATACACAACACTAGTCTTATGACGTCATCACCAAAGAATTGGTATCAAAAACGGCTATATCCATTGCAGTCTGAATCAAAGACAGCTAAATCCTTTTGTTGGTATCAAATACAGCTAAGTGATTTTAAAATTACCGCAAAAAGTAATTTAATTTTTGGATTGGTCGATGGATGTGTATTCAGTGTTACCACCATTCCAAAAACTTTTTTTAGACTATTTTTTATTCGTGTTGCTACAGTAAAAATAAAATAAAACGTTTTTTCTGCTTTATGAAAAAATAAACTAGGTGGATATAGCTGCCTTTGATTCTATACCCCTCATATATTAACCGACTTTCTTAAAAGGGTTCGGTTGTGGATCCACATTTTTTTTGCTTTACCGATTTTCATGTGTCTACTTTTTATAAGATTTTCTGTGGGTTCAGTGGGTTTGACTGTGATCCTCTACATCCACAGGAAAATAGCAATCAGTCATCACACCTACGTACCTATAAGAAAAAATCTCCTTTAACGCAATTATACATGGAAAATAACAATAACGCTTCAAGTAAAATATTCGTTGCACATAATATTGTATCCTTTGTGTAACTAAACTGACAACTAGCGAGGTAGTAATTATACAATATCAGTGCGAACGTTTCATAGGGGCTGTCAAAAAATAAATTGCGTTCCGTCATTTTAACGCATGCCGGCGACAGGTTGTATCGATACTGTACAAAGGCGCTGTCAGGAGCAGGGGCACTGTCAGGGCCAAAGAGGGGCATTGCCAGGGGCACGGGGGAAAATTACGCCCTGTCACGTCCAGCCCTCATCAGTACCTGGACTAAAGTCGTTTCCTTTGGATGTGGAGCAAATTGATAGAGTTGCTAACATCGTGTCACGCACTATGGTTTTCCGTATAAGTATACTAAATTTGTTTATTTATTTAAGCTCTTCATGCAAATATTTACATAGGCGGGCTTAAATGTCTAGTGGCATTTTCTACCAGCCTTGTACCAGCCAACCTTAGGGTGATGTTGAGAATAGGCGCATTCTAAAGCAATATTTATCGTTTATTATTATAATTAATTTCGGAAGAGCACAATATGATGAAAAATTGACGTTTTATCATTCAATTTATAATAATTATTTCCAAGACATAATACAAACAAAATTAATGTTTATTTATTGAAATAAGTAAAGTATAATTAAAACATATGTATTATCGTCTAGCCAGTATTTTATTACAAGGGTGAGCCATCCCCACAATATATGGACCATAAAGACACAATAACGATTTTATAAACACTACATTTATAACTACTTTACGATTGTAATATTTATTTTATGTAATATATTACGCTGCGTTCCGAAGTTCGATTTTTCTAAACGTGCCTTCAAATATTTAAAATTTCTGGTGGAGTACACTTCATTAATTTATTGTATTGGAAGTGGACGAAGGTATGGAGTCGGCTTGAGGAAATTAATTTTTCATTAAAAAAACGTAGGATTTAGAAGTGTTGAGACATATCAAATACTAGAAGTTGCTTTCAATTTCGTTTGTGCAGAAACACATTTTCGGTAATCGTATTTTTTTTGTAAGAAACGCCGTTCTTAATATTTTTCTGGCATACAGAGTACGTAAATGGCATAGAGAAAGGAACAGATATAGTTTTTTCGTATTTTTTCAACACTTGCGAAGACAGTTTTACTGTACAGTACATTAAAAATAATATCCGCATGTTGCTAGAGCATTCCTTGTCTAAGCAATTTTATATTACATTATACACTTAGCAAGAGTAGGTACCTAGTTATATTATTAATTATTGATAAATTATCTAAATAGTATCTATCTTAATCTTTCAGGCCCCGCGCGAGCACCGGTGATCGCGAGAACAAAAGAATACAATGGGAATTCCTAGAACCTCCGATCGAAGGATTAAGTGTTATAATTAAGGGATTAAAAGATATGTAACAAACGACGACCGATAAGGAGCTGATAATAAAAATAAATTATTGTTGTATTGATTAGTAATAGGGTACATAATATGTATGATATTAAGTACACATGATTTAAAGTTATGAAAATTTTGAAAAAATATTTAAGAAGTACATTTTTGTTAAAGGTGTTTCTGACAGTATGTTGTTTTTCCATGTTACTTTAATAATAATATTCTAATAATAACAAATATATAAAAACCTTCAAATAATATCTAATATTTGAATTCACCCATTCCTTAAATTAGAAAGTCCGCCTCCACACTTTTACCGCGGTCCAGCGAGGAGCCAGGCCCGAGCGGGACGCGCGCACTAAATTTAAATATTTTAATCCTTAATTTAAATTTTTGACATTTTTATTTTATGTTGGTATTTGTGTAGTCTCCTGATGTTATTTGTCATATTCATGCGACGGCTTCGCTGGCGCCTCACTACATGTAGACCTAAGGAGAACAGAATATCATTCTGTCTACTCTGACAGAATAGGGAATACGCAAAGGAGCAGAGGGGCGCATATACAGTAGACTACAGGCCCACGTCGAAAATGGATGGGTCAAATGAACCACCTGGGGACGTATATAGGACGATATTAGAGCATAAAATAATAAGATTTAGCACTATGCCGTCACTTGTAAGCTGTCCAACTGAGTGCTGGTGAGTATTCAAAAGTGCATGTAGGGTGAGTACATTTTGGTCATATGATCCTGTACGGCATTTTTACAATCGATAGACACATGAAAAATAATAAGAAAGCCCGCAGTGCCGTACAAAAATAATGCGCGAACAAGTCGGTATTTTTATTTTATTTTCAGCCAATTTCAATGGTTCATTTGACCCATCCATTTTCGACGTGGGCCTGTAGTCTACAGTAAATAATCCTACTGACAGAAACGTTGTCAAACCAAGACGTGAGTGGAAGAATAAGGTAAGTAACATGAAACAACTTCCCATTTTTTTGCTTAAATGGAGGATTTAGGGCTGGAAAAATTATTTGACATAGAAAAACGGTGGATTATATGTGTAGCCAGATATATTAGCTAGGTTATGAAGTAGATAAGTTACAAGTTTTATGAAAATAATAAGGGGAAAAATGAGTTATTGTCCGTATGTTACGAAATGTTACTTGTTCGATTCTTCCACTCACGTCTTCATTAACATCGAACAAAACTTGCTTACTGTCTATGCTGTCCTGCCTCTAGCGTGAAAACATTGCAGTAATAATATAGATGTATCCTATTGAAACACCCGCAGTCACGTTTGTACTAAATTATAATATTGTAAAAAAGTAAAGGGTGTGGAGGGTCGGGGTTCGTATCATAGAAAAGGTTGAAAAACACTGGCATAAACTGTAGTTCAAGTATAGATGTTTCCTTTTAATTTTTTCGGTTTATCTTGTCTCCTCTTTCTACATCTATGGCAACATTCTGTAATGAGACTCAAATTAAAGTTAGTTTAAACTAAAAAAAAAAAACAATTTTGTCTAACTTTGCTCTCCTAAGAATTATTGTATTTAATTATGGGTGAACCAAATCAATTATCATATTATTATAACTTTGTACGTTTACTTTACACCATCGTTTGCGTACAGTATAAATGAATAGCCATGGACACTTTTATAGGTAACGTGCAGAATAAATAATTTCAATAACATCATCTCACATTGAAGCCTTGATTAATATGTAATTAATTACTTTAACCCAATAACAGCAATGGTTTACGTCTTCATACCTTCGCACAAGAAGCGGTTTTCAACGCGAGCCGCCGTTATTATTTTTTATCACCGCAATAATTTTAATATATTTCCCTCATTCTGTTAAGTACGTGACCCCGAAAGGCTATTTATATGACAGTGTTATATGTTGTATGTGGTATAAGGCTTTATGTCTCATTCGGGTGGTACAAGGCAGTTATAAGTGTTAATCTTTCTTATTAACTCCGCTGATGTGAATTAACGTGTATCACATAAAATGCAAAATAAACGATCTCTTTAAGTTTTTATGAATATTGTTATTAGGGTTATATTGTCGTGCGTGAAATGTGCAATTAAAGAAAATTGATGCTAAAATTAATCTCTTACGATAAAAGCATACAGCATATACGCGAATCAAAATGAATGAATCAAAAATTGGAAAGATTCTAAAAGTTGGTAAGTAGAAGAACAAAGAGCCCTGCGGGCCGATTCTGTATCGTACATTTGTGAGTTAATCACTGAGTTAGTAACGAAACGGAGGAGTAAGCAACCGAAAGTCTCACTTTTGTATGCAAGTGAATACAAAAAGTGGCACTTTCCGTTACTCACTCCTCGGTTTGATTACTAACTCAGTTATTAACTCACAAATGTACGATACAGAATCGGCCCGCTGAGCTATATTAAAATTAAAATTCAAGCTCTACTATTGAGAAAGGCTTTGTTCAAGCCAAGTCTAGAGATTGATTGACTTGAGTCCTAGACTGGGGTTTCACAAAATAATATAATTATTGCACTACCAATAAAATATGTTTTTTTTTCGTTTTCCGTACTTGTACATTGCACATCTATACCTAGGTCTAATTGCTATGTGGCCGCTGCAGTTTCGCCCCTGGCGGGTCCGGCGGCCCAGCAACAAGCGGAGGAGGCACCGGTGGGTTTTAGTGGGTAAACCCGGGTGCTCTACTGCAGCATCTGGGGAGTCCCACATATCCCGGCGGCCTTTCCCCCGGGCTGTCGGGAATGCGTAACGCATTTCCCATCGTCAAAAAAAAAGGTCTAATTGCTATGTACCTATTCAATCACATACCAACTTACTATACCAGTAATAAAAGTTACACATAAAATGCAAAAGATGTGCATTGGATAAATATTTAAAACACATTTTATGATATAAGTCCGTTAAATTATAAAAGACAAAGTTATAAACAATATTTTATAGCGATATGCTAATTTTTGTAAACTATGCCCATATTATAACTACTAGTTTCTTATATTATGGATAGTGAATAAATATGTTATAATACGACTAATTGTAAAAGGTCAAATTTACGATACCTAGTAACAAATTAAATATTTTGTTTGAACAGTTCTTAATTCTAATAGCAATTTGGAGTCAAGGGAGTCTTATTGCAAGCTGCGGGTTTCGTTACATGATGGTCCCTCTAAACGTTCGTCAGGCTAAGATTGATAACCATGATTGCAAAGCTATATGTACATAATATTATAGCATAGACAATAGGCATACATAATTATAGCTATACAAGTGTAACAAAGCTATAAGTGATATTGATAACTGATAATACTTTAGGGTGTGTACGTGTTCCTTGTGGACAGTTCACTGTGAAAGTAGCAATGTTAAAAGACCATTTTTTTCACTTTTGTATGGGAAAAATCGTAACGCTGGGGCGCTTTCCCATAGAAATTGAAAAAATATTGGTTTTCAGCGCTGCTACTTTCACAGTGAACTGTCTACAAGGAACACGTACTTACACACCCTAAAATATTATAACTTAATTTTGATTTTTGTTACACCCTGTATACCATTTTTTTTAAAGAAGGCAGGTCGCTATAGCCCTGACGTCACTGCGACCCATGAGGATCTATTGTGACTCCTTCGCACTAGAGAATCATCCCCAACCCAATACTGCTCATAAATTGAACGATATGGTTGGGGTTGGTGCCACGAATTTCCTCTGTGGATGGGTATTCGTGGCGACCAAGGTGCCTGTTCCTGCTCTGTAGTAGAGCAGGACAGTCGAGGAGAAGGTGAATAGGTCACAGGAACTTCCTACTTAAAGCCAGAAAAAAAATTGGGTGCTACAAATCTTACGTACTTACTAAAAACGCATGCTGCGACCTATGTTTGAAAAATGCTTACCTGAATACAAAAAATATCAGTTCTTTACCTAATTTGTATTTTTTTCCTTTAAGTATGTTTTAGCAAATATAATTAATGAAAATAAATTAATAAATAATCAATTTTATTCTGTAAAAACCTAACCAAAAGAAATAAAATACAGATTTCCTTCGAAATATCCTTAAAAAGTTGGTGCTACATTTTCAGAAAATTTAATAAAGTAAGAGCTAAAAAGTTATACACATTAAGAAATAGAAGGCTTTATTAAGCCTAAAAAATAATTTTAAACTTCCTATTTAAAACCAAAGAAAAATAGGAACGCCATTTACCTGGCGAGGCACACAACAAGCACATTTGGAGGTATGCTCATCTACATACAAAAATATTAATTTTAAATCTAAATTATATATTTTTTCAACTTATTTTCTTTCTTTGGAATATAAGCAACGATACAAATCCAAAAAAATAATAATATATTTTATTATTTTGCTATATATTTAAAAGAAAGAAATATGGTCTTCAAAATTTTACAGTTTATGAGTTTACTTGAAGTGGAAGAGAATAATTTAAAAATCAAAAGCACAACTTTTCAATAGGTAAACTTTATTATTTATGTTATCAGCTACACATTCCTTTTTTTCTTTTCAATTTTCATCCACTATTGCAAAAATCGGAGGTTTGCACGATTTTTACGCTCTGGGAACTCCACTACTGATGAATCTAAGAAAACTTTAGTCATAAGCTTGCTGTTATTTTTTTGAATGTTTATATGAATCATTAAAATATTGCCCATATTAACCAAACTTCATTAAAATTTTACCACCACGCTTGTGTTTAATTACAATATTGCTTTTATTTTAATTTATTGCTCACATAATATTATGCAAATGCATAATTAAGTTAGCAATAAAAAGCTGCTAAAAATTAGAAACGGCACCGTCCTTGAACAAAAAAAAAAAAAAAACGTACGTACTTATGTGATTTACTTAAAAACTTTTTTGATTATAGTTAACCGTTTCCGTGCGGATGTCTTTTCTGTCTTTTCTGTATGGCGGATGACGCCCGAGAGGAGATAAAATGTTTACCTGTAAAACTATGATGAAATTACATTTTTCAAAGGTTTACCCTCAATGAAAGTGGCTTTATTTGTCACGTATTTTACGTATACAGTGTTAGTTTTAGGATACTGCATAAAAACTTACACTTCAGGAGTCTTAAACATTTTCAATTGGTGATTAATATGGCCACCGAATTATTTTATAAATATATAACGCCAATACCAGCAAAATCTCACATCAACATAATTTATTCTTATAATTAACTAGCAACCTGCCCCTGCTTCGCACGGGTATGAAACAAACATTTCTAAATGTTTGTTTGTCGGTGTGAGTCGCTCGCCCATTCGATGCCCGCCTTTTAACTGGCAGTACTAAATATGGTTTCATATTGTGTTTAAATGTTGCTTATATGTTCTATTGTACGTAATATAAGGTTTTTCTATTAAAATAATTAGTAATACTGTATGTACCGATATAGTTTGATAAGTGTTATAGCAGTAATAGTGAGCATTTGAAGATAGATGCACAGGTGTACGGACAAACCCTTCAGGTTTTTGTGACACCGAGTTTTATTTTTGTAATATGTATACTTTTGTGATGAATAAATAAAAAAAAGAAGTTTATTACTAACATACATACACAAATACCCCTTACATAATTTCTTGTCATTGCATGGTGTTATTAAAAAAAGAAAATTCGTATAATATCGAATAGCGTAGCATAGACAGCTACACTATAAATAAAATAAAACTATACTGTAATATAATATTTAATATTATAGAAATCAACAAAAGCTTGTGGATTAAATCTGTTTTATTGTTTAATTTACTTTATTATGCTATGTATAATATTTTTTTTGTGAAATTAAACATTTATTTGAACTCATTTATTTTTTTTGCGTCATGACTTAAAAAAGTCACCAATGGTCGTATATCCTCATTTCGAGGGAACATCTTTAACCATCTCCCCTAGCATTGAGATACTTGGCGTCAACATATCAAGCGAAGTCCAGTTCCGATATCATCTAGAGGGTAAGGCCAAATTAGCCTCGAAGAAGCTTGGTGTTCTTAACAGAGCGAGACAGTACTTCAGTCCGGACCAACGCCTACAACTCTACAAGGCGCAGGTTCGGCCTCATATGGAATATTGTTCTCATCTCTGGGCAGAGGCGCCAAAATATCAACTGCTCCCTCTGGATCGTATCCAACGAAGGGCCGCTCGAATAGTTGACTGCCATAGTGTTTCAAACAGCTTGGACCCCTTGGAATTACGCTGAGATGTAGCTTCACTCTGCATCCTCTATCGGTTGTATCACGGGGAGTGCTCTGAGGAATTGTTAGGAATCATACCACCTGCAACTTTTCGCCATCGTCCTACACGAAAAACATACCATCCTCATCACCTTGATGAGTGGCAGTCTTCCACAGTGCGTTTTTCGCGTAACTTTCTGCCGCGCACTGTAAAACTCTGGAACGAACTGTCACCAGCAGTATTTCCGGACCTATACGACCTGTAAACCTTCAAAAAAAGAGCGTATTACCTCTTAAAAGGCCGGCAACGCACCTGCAGCTCTTCTGATGTTGCGAGTGTCCATGGGCGACGGTAGTTGCTTACCATCAGGTGATCTGTTTGCTCGTTTGCCCTCTTATTTAATAAAAAAAAATGCGGCTATAGTATGCATGCATGTATTCGGGTCTCTTTTTGTAGCTCGCGGAACAATTTTTTTGACGCAGTTACTCTTCCTTAGTTTTTATTATTCGTAGAATTAGTACATTACGCACCTAGGGCAGGAAAATAAGAAATGTCTCAGATCACATGTAAGTGAGGCTTTCTTATTTACTGCCCGTGGTGCGTATACTATTTTTCTCATCGATGGAGGCGGAAAACGGCAACATCGGTAAGTGCAGCGGGAAGAAAGTTGACGCTTTCCGCCCGGAGGTGAGAATACATCATTTCCTTTCTGATTGATTTGTAGAATTCAGATATTTCATTCAAAAACTACAACTTATACAATGTTTATTTTGTTTATAAAATGCTTTAAAAAAAGATACATTTTTGGCGTTATACATGACTAGTATGTAATATCCCGTTCTACAATAAAACGAAAATAAATTTATCAATATAGCCAAAGACTTATAACACCTGATAAAAATAAGTCACTTACCTTCCATCTCTGTTTGTACAATTGGAAACAGACGAAACAGCGATAAATTACAATCCCTGGCGGGTGGCGCCCGAGAGGAGACATCAAAGTTCCTGGCGGTAGGCGCCTCAGAGGAGATACGAAATATTTGTTCGCAGCCAGGCGCGTGAAATTGCCAAAAATGATACCGCACTGAATCGGTTAAATAATAAAAAAAATAAGTATATTAAACTGTACTAAACACAAAGTGGCCAGTTATGTCAAAACTTTCCATAATTTTTATAGAAGAGAGCCTTAAATACTCTGTCGAAACGTTATGTGAAATTTCGCTTCCCCTCAGCATGACGAGGTGGCCGAGTGGTTAAGGCGTTGGACTGCTAATCCAATGTGCTCTGCACGCGTGGGTTCGAATCCCATCCTCGTCGATAAGATTTTATTATTTCATAATATTTTGCTTTTTATTATATTTTAGGGTTAATTTCACTTTTCAAATAATTGGAAATAAACGTATACAGTTAAAAGTCAATAACTTGCTTCAAATTTAAGAAGAGAAAAAAGGAAAGGAAAAAAAGAAGAGGAAAAAAATATAATTTATTTTACTAAGTATGTTCAAATCTACTTATTTAGTAGATTTGAACAAAGTAAAATAAATTTTATTAAATTGATTATCTTTGGCTAGTTTCTCACAAGGTCAATCATATTTTTTGGCGCAATGGCATTTATATATTCGTTCATATTAATATACCTACCTAATTACAGTCATGTTATCTCTAGCCATTTTTACTTTTTAAACACTCATTATTATGAATTCATTAATAATTTGTAACTGATATTACTGATATTTGTTAATAAGATGTTATATAAGTATATAAAATATTTAATTGAAATTAACTTTATTCTTTAACTTATTTTATATTTATACTAGCTGTCCCGGCAAACGTTGCTTTGCCAGAATATAAAGTATTTCGCCCATATTATTTTATTGAAGTGACTAAATAAGTAGTATGTCGCCTTGATGTGGCAACGTCGATCGCTATCCCGTCGCACAAACAATGGTCGCCGTCAGTCTCAGGTTGTAATAATTTACTATTATTTATTCAACAAATGCACTTATCAATATATTAAGTACCCAGTAGCCGATTCTCAGACCCACTGAATATGCATATTACAATTTGGTAAAAATCAGTTAAGCCGTTTCGGCGGAGTTCGCTGACTAACATTGTGACACGTCACACGAGAATTTTATATATAAGACAATAAAACGTGATCAGTGGATTTTTTGGTTAGGCGCTTTAATTTATTCTAATCGTTGCCTGTAAAAAATCTCATAGCAAAGTTTGTAGAATGAAGCTAGAAGTCATCATCATCATGTCAATTCAAAATAATTATTAGAAGTACCTTATCATACAATAAATTTAATAATTGTCTACATAATACATTCCATAATCCTAATTTATCAACAATTTTTTGTGTAAAACAAACTAGACGAAACTATTTAAATATAGAACGTGATAACGCACCGGAAGTGAGGCACTTCCTCGGATGTGCGCCTCGGAGTGCCTCGTCGACGTACTTCCGGTCGCCAAGCCAATTCATATTTTCGCCATTATAGCTCGACGTTAGCGCGAGATCTTGATTGTGAATCTGTAGTAATAAAATAATCGGCCAAGTGCGAGTCGGACTCGCGCGCGGAGGGTTCCGTACCATTATAGAGCAAAATCAGGCCAAAAATGGTGTTTTTTGTATGGGAGCCGCCCTTAATTTTTTATTTTATTTTAATATTATTATTAAATATTAAAGAAGACATATAACTAAGGACTTCGAGAAAAAATCAAGTACCTACCTGTTGCCATTATTGATATAGAGCAAAAAAAGCCAAAAAAATCACTTTTCTTGTATGGGAGCCCCCTTAAATATTAATTTTCTTTTGTTTTTAGTATTTGTTGTTATAGCGGCAACAGATATACATAATCTCTGAAAATTTCAACTCTCTAGCTATTACCGTTATTGAGTTACAGCCTGGAGACAGACGGACAGACGGACAGACAACGAAGTCTTAGTAATAGGGTCCCGTTTTTACCCTTTGGGTACGGAACCCTAAAAACTGTAGTCACAAAAGAAATAAAATGATTATGGCGACTATTAACAACAACATTATTTTAATTGGCAAAAATTACTGTTTTTTAACACAATATAAAAAAAGTTACAATACTAAGAAATAATTTCTTATGTGGTGCGTTTGTAACGTTTGCAGTAAGTACTTAATGATTGATGTGAGTTGATTTACTACTATTATTAGTAGTAAATTAACTCACAACAAGTACTGCCAAGATCTATACCAATCGGTAATCATTATTACCTAAGCTTAATTTCCGTAATCATCATCATCATCATATCAGCCTGTATTCGTCCACTGCTGGACATAGGCCTCTCTCAATGAACGCCAAGATGACCTCCTGCTGATCTCTGCTGATCCCTGCTGATCTCCTGCTACTCGCATCCAACATGGACCTGCAACTAAACGGAGATCGTCGTCCCACCTAGTTGGAGGTCGACCTACACCCCGATTTCCCAGCCTTGGTCTCCATTCCAGAGTAAGTTTACTCCAGCGATCGTCTGTTGTTCGAGCTACGTGACCAGCCCAGTTCCACTTCAGCGTACTGATTCTCTGCACTATGTCGGTGACTTCAGTTCTTTGACGAATTGTTTCATTTCTAAGCTTATCCGCCAAAGAAACTCCGAGCATAGCGCGCTCCATAGCACGCTGAGCAATGGAAAACTTACGAGCTAGCCCTGCTGTAAAAGGCCAGGTTTCCGCACCGTAGGTCATTACGGGAAGCACGCATTGATCGAAGACTTTCGTCTTCAAGCTCTGCGGAATTCGCGACGTGAGAATGTGGCTTAACCTCCTGAATTCTGCCCAACCCAACTGTATCCTCCTATCGGTTTCTCTCTCGAAGTTATGTCTACCTACCTGCAGTATGTGCCCCAAATAGACATATTCCGTTACGACTTCGATAAAGGCACCGTTAACTACAACCGGTCTCGGGAGAACATTTTCGTTGAACATGACTTTCGTCTTGTCCAAGTTCATCCCGAGACCAATCCGCCGGGAAGATTCATTTAGGTCGTTCAACATTTCCTGCAAGTCCTCCAACGATTCTGCCAATATGACGATATCGTCGGCGAAACGAAGGTGTGAGAGGTACTTGCCGTTAACGTTTACGCCACGTCTTTTCCAGTTTAGGGTCTTGAAGGCGTCCTCTAACGCATTTGTGAACAGTTTCGGGGAAATAATATCCCCCTGTCTCACTCCTCGATGCAAATAGATTGGCCTTGTTGTGGCCCCCTGTACTCCGACGGACATAGACGCGACATTATATAGACCTTTCAAAACTTCGACGTAACGCCAATCGACTTGACATCGTTGCAGGGCTTCCAGAACAGCCCAGGTCTCAACAGAGTCAAAAGCCTTCTCATAGTCCACAAAGGCAAGGCACAGTGGCTGTCTGTACTCGTGTGACTTTTGTACAACTTGCCTTAAGGTGTGAATGTGGTCTATGGTGCTAAAGCCTTTGCGAAACCCAGCCTGCTCCGGTGGCTGACATCCGTCAAGTTTATTGGATAGGCGATTCGTAATGATCCTGGAAAACAACTTATAGATGTGGCTCAAAAGCGATATGGGCCTATAATTCTTAAGAAGGGTGTTACCGCCCTTCTTAAAAAAGAGAACCACCTCGCTTTTAAGCCACTCTTCGGGGGAAACTCCCCGTTGAAGGACAAAATTAAAGATTTTACGAAGCTCTCTCAAGACGGGTTCGCCTCCCGCTCTGAGAAGTTCGATCGTAATTCCGTCCCTCCCCGGGGCCTTTCTTCCTTTAAGTTGTTTCAGAGTCAATCCGATTTCGCCTATACTGACGTCAGGAAGCTCGCCAGAATGATGCCGGGTGAGTTTGGCACGCGGGTCGTCATCACGAGGATCAGGTTGCAAAGCATGTGAAGCATACAAGCGGCTATAGAAATCCTCGATCTCGGACAGAACCTCCCCTCGTGAGGAAACGATTTGGCCACAGGTATTCTTCACCTTTGTTAGATGACTCCTCCCGAGGCGCCTCACGAAAATTTTTGACCCCCTATTCCGCTCAATCGCTTCCGTAATTTCTAGCGTATTCGAGCGGCAAAGATCTCTACGTATAAGTTTACGTATGCGCCTCGAGAGAAGTTTCACATCTGACGAGCCCGAGTCCGTGATTTCCCTTCGTTCCCTCATAAGTTTGAGGGTCTCATCCGAAAGTTTGGATTTCCTGCCCGCATGCTTAGGCCTGCAAAACCTTTCACCTTCGACCCGTATGCTCTCCACAATTGCATTTAAAGCCTCGTCAACTTCCATTGTAGTTTGTAGATGTTGAGAGCGTCGAATCTATTTTTCAGTTGTAACTGAAATTTCTGGGTATCAGCGACGGATTGTTGGAAGTTGGATCGGAGAGTAGACTTCAGCATATGGGCTCTTTCGAGCTTGAAGCATACACTCAAGGATCCTCGCAGTAATCGGTGATCGCTACCGGTATTGAACCTGTTGATCACAGAGACATCCCTAAATATATACTTCCGATCCGTAATGATGAAGTCTATCTCGTTTCTTACCACAGAGTCAGGACTTCGCCATGTCCACTTTCTTTGGGGCTTCTTTTTGAAGAAGGAATTCATCAAGAAGAGAAAGTTGACCAGCATTTGCCCCCTGCGGTTTCGAATCCCAACACCGTGCTGTCCCAAGCAAGATTCGCCGCTAGCTCGTACTCCTACTTTGGAGTTAAAAAACTTCAAAGTCATGACAACATTGAAGTGGGTCTTAGGGGTGGTATTTAAGACCTTGGAGATGTCTTCGTACATGGTCTCCACTTCGTCATCAGAATGTGTCGAGGTTGGTGCGTACACTTGTACTATCTTGAGAGAATACCTATCGGTGAGTCTCAAAACAAGGTACGCTACCCTCTCCGACACACTCGGGATCTCAACAACGTTGTCGACGAGAGATTTGTTGACGAGGAATCCCACGCCGCCACGGGATGTATGATCTCCCTCTCGGAAGTAGAAAAGGTGACCCGATGGCAGAGTTATGGTGTCCTCTCCTTGTCTTCGGTCCTCGCACAACCCTAATACGTGCCAACGGATTTTTTCCAATTGTACCTCTAGTTCGACTAGGTGGTCTTCGAGTCTAAGCGTTCGTCCGTTGTACGTCGCCAGGTCCAGTTGGTGGTAGCGATCCGTAGCCCGGAGATTCTTAGCACCCCTCGCAGTGCCGTTACTATGGCCGCTACCGTGGCCAGGAATAGCACCGCTACCGGGAACTAGGGGCCATCTTTTTCTGGTGCGTTTCATGAAAGGCATTTGCTCATAATTGCCACGCGGAGCACGCGGATTGGCAATCTGACAGGGGCCAGTGAATCAAACCATCAATGCTGCAGCCCATTGATGGCCATGGATTTTTCCACTGAATTTTATTAATTAATTTTTATCGTTGATGGTTTTACCGCCATACTTCGGTTGACTAACTGCGCTTGATTAATTATTGTGACATAGAACTACCATCAATCCGTAATCGTAGGACATAAATTTTCACCTGCTACGACCGTAGCTGCGCGTCGCGATGTAGCGCAACGTATCACGTATGACGTTTGACTACGTTTAAAGCCAACATTCTATTCAACTAGACTCCTCTACTATTTTAATGTAAACAAAAAAATATATAAACAGACGAACATAATAATTATAACCTCCTCCTTTTTGGAAGTCGGTTAAAAATATGTGTTGTTCCCATCTAGGGATTGCAATCCCGCAAAGCGGGATCCCGCAATCCCGCGGGATCCCGCGCCAATTATTAACCTGCTGGATCCCGCATCTGCAAAACGCGGATCCGCGGATCCCGCATGACCCATATTTTGCATAATTTCTCGGGGAGCCCATATGATGGAAGCTTTCGCAATGTCCAAACTAACAGCCAATGCCTCTCCCTTCGACACAATCGCCTGAACCCAACGATGAGTTTGGTACGCCAAGAGATCACCAGCCGAGCGACCCTTAGTCCCTTACGGGACTCGTACTATTTGTCACTTAGTAATCACTGGCCTTCCAAGTATCGAAGGAGCTGGCTATAATTGATTCGATTATATTATAAATTGGTTATAGCGATTGGTCTGTAATTGGAAGGATTTGAGCGGTCACCTTTTTTGGGGATCGAGTACACCAAGGCTGTCTTCCAGGAAGGCGGTACAATGCCAGAAGAACAGGAGAGCCGAAAAAGACGCGTTAAGATCAGAGCCAACTCTGGAGCAAAATTTTTTACACACAATTAAAGGAGGGATTTCGTCAGGCCCACTCGACTTTTGGATATCAAGGGAACGGAGGGCTATTTGCACTGAGCGCCGATGAAACCAAATATCCGACATGACGCTCGTGCATCGCGGTATGGTCGGCGGTTTCTGTCGCCCGTCATCCTCGGGTTAAGTTTGAGGCAAAGAACTTACCCAGAAGATCGGCTTTGTCTTTTGCGTCATGGGCCAACGATCCACTTTCGACGTGTAGGGATGGTAGGGTTGGCTTGAAGAAATTCCCTTCAATAGCTTTGGCTAGACCAGAATGCACGGGTTCTCTAAAGGATGCGCTCGAGTCTCTCACCAATTCTATTGACGTGTTGTTTCTTTTCCCGAGTGATCTCTTTCTTGAGTACTTCATTTTATATGTGCTGGTATTTAAATCCCGAGCAGACACTGCATTGGCCCAGGATTGGTAAGCCTTCTGCTTCCGGCGAGAAGCTTTTTTTTGAGGATGAACCAAACCAGCAGGGAAATCGCGTTATTTTTAAACGTTTCAATTCAGGTTCACATCTGCTTTGGTTGTGGTTCAGTTACGGTTTGGTTCCGCTGCGTCTGAACAAATTTCAGTATCGTGCTATCGTTTCAACCGTAACTCAACCTTAGATGGAACTCAAACGAAGCGCAACGTTTGACCTTTAGACAGACATTGCAGCGGACCAATCAGCGCCCTTCTGATTTAGTTTTGATTGGCTTAAATATAAACAAATTTTTTCCGATGTGTTAATTAGTCAATTGACAAATTGTTTATTTACATATGGATGAATATGACACGGGTGAAGTTGTGTTGGTAGAATTTATGAATGTGAATGATTATTGCTTGGAGTTTATAATTTACGTAGTTGAATTCATAATATTGTTTTACTATAATATGTATTTTACAAACACCATATAAGTGTTGAATAGTGACTTGTGAATTGTGAGTTGTGACAAAAGTAGAAAACATTTACGTAAAGAAGTAATTAGTAATATCAAAATTCAATTCACTTTTTAACAAACTAATATAGTCCGTAGTGTTATTTTACAGCTTTGAAGTAAAACATAAGCTTATATTATAATTTGATTATAGCTTATGTTATATTTTTCCATCGATTTTCGTCAATTTAACACACCAAAATAAGAAACGTTTCAGAAACGTGCGAGTAGAAGTTGCATTGTATCAACTTTTTGTTTTGACAGCGTTTGCGCTCGGGCTGAGGTTCAGTAACGTCTCAACTAGCTGTCAAAACGTTAGCGTGATACCGAATCGTTCCAAAAGTCGATCAACGTCCGAGTTTCATTTGCGGTTCAGTTGAAAAAATTTATCGCGATTGCCCTGCTGGGACGAAATCTGCCGCAAAGACGGAATGAAAAGCTTCATTGCATCACCACATTGGCAACGAAGTTGGCAGTGCTAGGCAAGGCAATGATCCGATGAACCAAGTGGTGCGGTCATGGATGCTTGGTAGCCATCTGGATTTGAAGACAGCAGAAGGTCCAACAGGGAAAAATTCTGACCGTCTCCATCTGAAATTCGCGAAGGCGTAGCAACCACTTGTGTTAAGTCGTTCGCAAGGGAAAAATCCAGACAGATCTTCCCACATGATCAGTTTTACTAGAATTGAGACATTTGGCGTGGTGGGCGTTAAAGTCGCCAAGTATTATGATCTCTGCGAATGGGATCTGCTACTGCAGTAAATCTGAAGCAGCTTGCAGGTGTTCAAAGAGTCAGTCCGTCTCAGGGTCACCACTATGGGACCTATATAGGCACGCAAAATGACATAGTGCCCTTATTTCAAACACAGATTAAGGATATATATATTCAAAATTGGGGGGTTTTAGACACATTTCCGAGATTGTATCACGTGACGGCAGTCATATTAACAATCCTGCCAGACTGTGTTTCTCGCCTTCAAAAGTTTATTTAACAGATGGTTTTGAGTTTTCTCCTGTTTTACTTAACTATGCTATTAGCCAGTGATTTCTATAAACTTTATTGCAATCATTAGATTATTTGATGGAATTTTGATATTTATTTGTTTTTGGTTACATTTGGACAAAATGACATACCATGTACACTGTACAGTATTTCTGTTAACATTTATAATTTTGTTAAGGGGATATGCCGCGAAACTACGAAAGAAAAACTAATCGGCAGTCGTGGAGCCAAGAATTCTAAATCGCTAGAAAGAATTTCAAACGATTTAATTATTGTGAACTTTGTTCTTAAAAATGTGTACATCATTTTGTCCATACTATATGGACAAAATGGTTTTTGTGATTAGTCATATTTTTTGGTTTTGTATGTTTTATTATAGTTTCTATTGAATGAAAAGACTGTATTACTGATAGTCAATGAACCTAAGATAACGTTAAACCGTTGAGACTAATTATAATGTCATTAAATAAAAAAATATGATTGAAAAACAAAACACCCTGTCATTTTGTCCGTACTTCCCCTAGTTTAATCGAGATTAATTAAATGTTGTTAGTTTGTAGGTACTTTACTTAAATAGAATTCCATTTTCTAGTATAATATGAAACTGACTCCAACCCGTTTCCTATGTCACTTAAAAATGGCATTTCCTTTTGAGCATTGAACTAATAGCATTTTCGGTATCTAGAACTGCCCCGGGGTAGTACGAATGGATACGGAAATAGCCGAACAAAACCGGTGATCCATGAAGCACTTAGACTTAGTACTAGTAATTACATAGTTTATGTAGTAATTTAAACTTCGGCAATTTTCGTATTCATTCGGCCTACTATGCCCTGGGGCAGTTCTAGTGCCAAAAACGCTAAAAGCTACATTAAAGTTGCATTAAACAATGGAATCGGGCCTCGGGGTAAATAGAGTTAGCGGTCGATGATTAAGCTGTGATTAAGCAGGCCAGGAGTCAACTGCAGTTTCAATAAGTGTGTATGAACTGATGACGTATGGCGGGTCGCGTGGCTGGCACGTGTCTGACTGTCTGTATTGTTGTTATTTATGTATATTGCGTGGCGGAATAGAGCGCGGACACGTGCTTGAGGGATGTTACACTCTTCTTCACACTGGTTAAGTATACGGATAACAGGACGACCGCGACTGCCATAGCGAGTCGTCACTAAAATATAATGTTATTAACGGCCGCATTCAGATATAATTAAGTTAAGATAACTTAACTTTTTTAAATTACTGGACTGATTTTGATGTGGCAAACGTGAAATCAGCTACTTGATTCAAATAATTTATTTAATTCGTCACTGTATGTAACATCGAAGAAATTGATTCATAGGAAGTTGACGGACTTACTTTAATTGGTCGGGTTATTGACATAACGGCTACCATAACGGATATATTCAATGTTATTGCGATCTACTTAAATTGTCATAATATCATAATCAATAGGGTAATTTTCTACAAATATTGCCTATGTAGTATTTAGCGAGTTCGATTTTTGTACCCATATCAAACAATATGTACTATCAGAGAACTTGATTATTAGCAGATGGCGGACTCAAGTAATTTGGTCGCGTTAAGTCAAACCGATCACAGTTAACATTGAATTGACATTAGCCGATCAAACGATGTATATGTCTGTCAACCGCCTAGGTATCAATTTCCTCCATGGTACTTGAAAAATACAAACAATCGTAGATCTATCAAAAGGCCCAATAATCATACAAATAATCGCCACAACAATAAGAACAATATATTACGAATATCCCAACATCGGCGATTGGTATCGGAAGAGGGAGAGGGCAACTTCCGGATCCGGCCTCCTCATAACTCATCATCAGTACTCCCCGGGAGTCTCCCCATTTTCCCCACTCCTCGCGCGACAGCCCCAAGTGAAGGGGAAACGGTAAAAAAATAACCGAATATGGCTCTACCGGACCCCAACATTTATTTTATGGTTAAGTTTCTTTATGGTTTTGAATAATTAAATTGGTTTTGTTGTGTGTGAGTTATCGATGTGTTTTTTTTTCTTTTGGATGTAAAAATTTGTGTTTTTATAAGATTTTATAGTACCTTATTTAATAAGATTTGTTAGGTATATTAGACTTTGTTTAACTATCTAAATCTTGACCTTGATTCGACTTATTAAATACCTAAATTAGGTCAGAAGTCAAAATCTTTTACCTTTCATTCAAATTACTTGCTGTACATTATGCAAAGTGCAAACTATTGTCTTCTAGGTTGTAGTTTTTAGGCTTCTTTTTATTTCGAAATACTTAATTCATAGTTTATTCAAATTAACGGAATTGCATAGTAAATTGAACTAATTGTACAATGGTACCTACTTATATCATTTGTGAAAGTTCAATAATATAGAGTAATGTTAAAAGCGAGTTCAATGACAATAATTAATTAATAAGGTTATTATTTCATTATCAAATGATGAGGTAAATAATATTTTTAATTTTAATATATTTTTTAGATGTTTTTTAGCAAATTCAAAACTTTATTATCAGACAAACGTCTTATCGTCAATTTGCTTACATTGGGCGTTTGCACACTGCACGATAACGACACGACATGATACCACAGAATAGAGGGCCACCGCACATATTATACAATTTCAAGTTGGCCGACTATCGTACACTCGAGGAAGTTGATTCCTATGCAAGTAGCGGGTCAGCCCAATTTCGCGATTATGTTGGTCGGAAAAAAGAAAAGGACAGAATAGTATTTCTATACTTCCGTCCTAGTCGTTTTGTGTTTGCCAAAATATCAACACAGCGATCTCCTTAGCGACGATAAGTTTATTGGTCGCTATCTGTCGGTTAATCGGTTATACTCGTATGACACGACATAATCTTATTTTATTGGTCACTTTACTTTTACCATATACCGAGAAATATAAACATACGCCGGCTACTTAGCAACCGCCTTAGCAACGAAAGTTTTTACGTTTTGAAGGTTTAGACAGGATTATTAATTTAAGTTTTGCAAATATGGTTCTGAATTTTTTAGGTTCTCAACATGTTCTGAATTATTGGTGTGAACATTTATTTCCCCTATCTGAACTTAATAATATGCACTTCAAACGTGGCTTACTAAGCATTTATGTGCTTCAAATCATCAACTAACCTAACTGTTCAAAATGTGCTATAAGAACAATGAAGTCATACACAGGTTATAATTAAGCAGATCAACCCAGTCTATATCAACAGCACACCCTCATTCTACAATCTTCGTTGATGGTCATGGTAAGAGTCGGAACACTAACGAAACGTTTTGTCTTCAAATTCGTTTCGTGTTGCTGATCGTTTTAAGATCCCAAAGATTTTTTAAATGACCAGAATTGTAAATTATTAAGTACTGTTTTACTGTGAAATAAAATATTGTCACTTTTTACTTGTGTTGTGATTTTTGTTAAAATATGTTCTTGTAGATTAGAAAGATGCTGATCTATAATTCTAGAGCGTTTTTATTACATTACGCAAAACATAAAAATTTTTATCTACTGCTTAACGTAAAAACGCTCTGTTTTTACGTTAAGCAGTAGATAAAAATGGGTAGGTAGTAAGTTGTTTTGGATAATAGCATTCTTAGATTAATCATTGTGGCCTGTGGGTGGGAGTTTTGGCCTGTGGGTTTAGTTTCATATCATAACTATACGGATTCCGATAGGCTTTGAGGGAATACATTTTACAGTCTCTTATTTATAGAAATACCTAAATTACTTAAATTGCGACAATTTAAATTAAATTTTAGCCTAAAAGACCGATTTCATTTTGTCCTATTTTGGATTGTCACAATTTAAGTAACATTAGGTATCAATTGTCTTTTCCATTGTTATGGTCCAAAAATGCCATTAAAGCAAGGCAGGAGCAGTTCAAATCGCATCACTTCGTTTTGTGTTTTTGCCTTGGAGTTTCTATGAAAATGATATTTAAGACGAGGTGAATAAGGTATGACCCTAATGACCACGTGTTACGGATCATTATTTGGTAGAACAACGAACTGAGTCAAGGACACGATATTACTAATTTAGTGTCAATTATTTCAAATTTTAAAATGAAAAATATCAAACAAGAAACAATGATTTCGAATGTAAGGACGAAGCCGGAGTCCCTCGAAATATTTACAAACGAGTGTCTATTCTAAAAGCTAATATTATTTTAGGCCGACTACTTAAAGAGCTTCACTTAAGTTTTAACGGCCTCTGTAGTGTCCTGAATACATCTAAATTCTAAGCTAACTAAAAGTTTCGGAGCTCTAAGTGAAGTATTCTGATACCTAATAATTATAAAAATGCGTAGTTTCGGCCGAAAGTCTTGTCACTACTGGGCGCAGTGTAGCTTATTAGGTGCCATAAACGTATTTTTCAGATCTCGTGAACCTTATGCTGGCTTCTCACGGCGCGTAATTTGAACGAGCGAGCACGAGCCAATAGGTGAGCTCGCGCTACCCGTTCTCACGGCGCGTAATATCACGAGCCGCGCCGAGCCACGTCTTTGAAGTTATCGACATAAATCGGATCGGACGCGCCACCTTGAGCCACCCCCTACACACGGCGAGTGGCTAGAGCTGGCGCGGCGCGGCGCGTGATATTACGTACCGAGAGAAGTCAGCATTAGACTGCTGATAGAGTCATCCCATCAGGGCAATCACGTCAACATATTTAAAATAAGTAGATAAGACCTTTCCTTACTTCAATAATACCTATACCATGTAAGTTGACAAAATAGACATAATATTATAATTCTGTCTACTCTGCATCAAAATGTATCAATAAGCCTGTTCTGCAACGCGAGGTTGCCAGATTTACAGAGGAACGTCACATGTACCGTGCGGAGAGGCAACAGCGCGCTGCTCGCGAATTTTTTGAAACAATAATAATTTATTGCAAGTACGGATAGTCTCGATTCAATGTGTAAAGGTGCTCCCTCACCGGGTGCGTTTGCGTGTAATGTAACATATTTATAGATTCGCATGGGCGTAGCCAGGATTTTACAATTATAGGAGGGCAAATTAAGAAAATCCTAAACTTCGAATTCTAATTTAAACCGACTTCCAAGTGAAAACAATAACATTACTTATTCAAATAAATAGTATATTAAATAATTCTTACACTTTAGTACTCTAATATTTCGTACTTTTAATACTCTTAACTAATAATTCGTACTCTTTAGTCTCAACTATTTCTATAATATACACTCTTCATTACATAGAGAAATATAAGACAGTACTTCATTATTTTGAAGTCGGTTGGTACCATCTCAGAATCGTGAATTCTATGACAAAATATATTTAATTTTTGGGACTGGCACCGACTTTCACTCTTTTTAAAGCCTTATATTTTATAAGGCTTTCTGTATAAAGACTGTGTTATGCGTAGTGATGATGATGATGGATGTAATTTGCATAGTATGTAAGTACCTAGTATAAATTATTTCAGTTATTAAAACAGCGCCCCAACCCCCACACTTGTATCTTTAATTATATAAACGAACTTGTGTCTAAGGTGGAGAATTCACTGGAGAAGGTCTACGAATGGGGTGGACGTAACTTGGTCCAATTCAACCCCCCAAGACACAAGTCTGCGCGTTCACCACTAAAAAGTCACCAATGGTCGTATATCCTCGTTTAGAGGGCACATCTTTAATCATCTCCCCTAGCATTGAAATACTTGGCGTTAACATATCGAGCGAAGTCCAGTTTCGATACCATCTCGAGGGTAAGGCCAAGTTAGCCTCGAAGAAGCTTGGTGTTCTGAACAAAGCGAGACAGTTCTTCAGTCCGTACCAGCGCCTACAACTCTACAAGGCGCAGGTTCGGCCTCATATGGAATATTGTTCTCATCTCTGGGCATGGGCGTCAAAATACCAACTGCTCCCTCTGGATCGTATCCAACGATGAGCCGCTCGAATTGTTGACTGCCATAGTGTTTCAAACAGCTTGAACCCCCTGGAATTACGCCGAGATGTAGCTTCATTCTGCATCCTCTATCGGCTGTATCACGGGGAGTGCTCTGAGGAATTGTTCGGAATCATACCACCTGCAACTTTTCGCCATCGTCCCACGCGAAAAATATACCATCCTCATCACCTTGATGAGTGGCAGTCTTCCACCGTGCGTTCCTCGCGTAACTTTCTGCCGCGCACTGTAAAACTCTGGTACAAACTGTCACCAGCAGTATTTCCGGACCTACATGACCTACAAACCTTTAAGAAAAGAGCGTATTCCCATTTCCCTGTTAAAAGGCCGGCAACGCACCTGCAGCTCTTTTGATGTTGCGAGTGTCCATGGGCGACGGTAGTTGCTTTCCATCAGGTGATCCGTTTGCTCGTTTGCCTCCGTTTTATTTCATAAAAAAAATGAATCCGGAGTTCTCTTAATATTTTCGGAACCATCTAGCATACCTTGGTGCAAAATTTTACTTTTTGGTAGCATATAATATATGCTTGGGATACTTCTCATAAAGCCAAAATCGCCCTCTTGTGCTTTCATAAATTTTTGAGAAGTTACCTCGATTACTCATGAAATTAACTTTAATACGTGGTAATAAAGGTTGATCTTATTGACCACATCTTAAAGATCATTTTCACAGATACTCCGAGGCGTACTTAGGTGACATACAGGCGAAAAAGATCGTCGAGCCATAAGTCCGCGTACTTCTACGCACGTCTGTCACCCCTTTTACACCCCTTTTAGGGTTCTGTAATTAACAAGACGTCCTCTTTGACTATGGAACCCTAAAACATCTAACCAGCAGATTTTTTTGTATACTGAGAGGTATACAAAAAACTGGCTACTTTAGTTATATAATTTAACAATAACATTTTCCTACAAATAGAATAATCATATTTTAGGACCATCAAATCGAAATACTTATTAACTTTCGAGAATTTTTGCACAGGAAATTGTTGTTCGTCTAATCAAAAAAAAAAGAAGCTACTCACTAATCACTATGCTACTCACGAAAAATTTTCTTGATAGCAATCAATATCCTAGGCCCTAGGGAATCTGAACCTACTACTTACTATTCATTTTTATGTTTTGCGTGATGTAATAAAAACGCTCTAGAATTATAGATCAACATCTTTCTAATCTACAAGAAACCATAAAAATCAGAACACACTTGTATAATATCGTGATAATATTTTATTTGAGCGTTAAAACAATATCAAAAAACGTAAAACTTATAAAATCATTATGAACTCTTAGGTATTCTTCTTGAGGTATTATTATGAACTCTAGGTTGTTATAATAATCAGCAATGAGAATATAATTCAAAAACATAACTTAAGTTTTACTTAATCCTTCGGGGTAGCCTTTTCCAACTAACCAACTCATGAATTATCATGAGTCTACTAATAAATATTAATTTATTGACGAAGATATTGGAAGTAGAATTAGGTTGGCCAGTTGGATCTGCTCAACGATTTGCTGTTAATAAGTCCATTGTTTTGTTGCACATATTGGATGGGTTATAATGTTTTAATAAACACATTTTATATAATATTAAGTATATATAGTACTTAATAATTTTTTCAAAGATTGTTCGGATGAGAGAAATAAAATAGTATATTACTTATTTAGATCATTTCCCAATATTTGCAAAACATTTTTGAAGATGACCGTGTCAAAAACTTCAAAATGTAAATACTTTCGTTGCTAAGGCGGGCGCTAAGTAGATTATATTTTGTCAAAAGCAATGCGACCAATAAAATACGATTCTATCGTGAACGAGCATAGCCGACAGATAGCGACCAATAAACCTATCGTTGCCAAGGAGATCGCAATGTTGATATTTTGGTAAACACAAAATGACCAAGATGGAAATATAGAAATACGATTCTGTCCTGTTCTTTTTCCCGACCAACACTGACCACCGACCAGTTTAAGTTGACCCGCGACATGCATAGGAATCAACTTCCTCGAGTGGAGAACTTCATCGTGACGGCCCCGAATCACATAATAATAAAAAAAATATTAGTATGGAAATATGGATTATTATCAACTTTTTATCTGGATTTTTTCATTAAAATTTATCTGGATAATATCGAAGTTTAAAATGCAATAAAAGCGTGCTTTTTACGCATTTTAACACGCACGTCGCTAGGCTAGCAACACCGTTACCAACTCAATCTAATACTGCATTTACACATTCGCGTTCGCCATTCGCCTAGTCATCGACGAAGCATTCGTACACGAATGCTGTAAGTAAGTAAGTAAGTAAGTAAGTCTTTATTTCCAAGAAATTGGTTACAATGATCGTATTATAATTATTTATAGTTCACAATTTCTGCCTCCAAGGCGTGGAAATTTGTTTTTTAAGTCTAAAAAAAAATCATGCTTAATTACTATAATAACAATAACAAACTAATGATATTAACAGAATCTGAAATTAATCATAATACAATCCTCAAAAAAAATATCATAGAGCTCTAATAAATACGAATCCTCCATGAATCATCAGAACATTAAAAATATAATATATTAAAACAATCAATTATTATTAATAGTCAAAGTAAATAAAAAATTAAAAACAAAAAAAATGTGGTTATAATACAATTAATTAAATTACATGTCTATCAATTTAATATTAAAATTGGTAAAGTTCATTTCCATTCCTTAAAAAAATATTAATAATTATAATTTTAAGATATAATCATGACAATAAAAATAAGATTAAGGCACAAAAAAAATCAAACAAAGTGGTTAAATACAATAAAAATGGTTAGAACACAATAAAATTTTTTAAATGTCAAATTCTGTCGCGAACTACCGTTCACACATTCGTGGGGTGATTCATTTTGACATTCGCACACGAACATGGAGGACGTGTTCATAATATGATAGCGACGTTGATTGAAAAATATTATGAAATTTATGATAGCGATATTTTGGGTTCCAAATGAGCTCTTCCTTTTTGTAAAATTCTAGGAATTCTAAAATTCGCCCTTCACTCCACTCCATTTTTATTACATAATAATAATAATACTAATAATTAATCTGTATTGAAAACCAAAATATATTTCCTTATTATAATATTAGCCCGCCAAACTGCATAGTAGTTTGTCGGCGGCGATATAATCTTTTTGTATAAGTATGTATAATATGTTAAGTAAATCTTAAATTACACGTATGTGGCATTAGTAAGAAAAAAAAGAAACGACTGTAATAACTAATAACATTATTATAATAATAACAATAATAACATGATTACATTATAATATTATACAGTTATACACTGTACTAAATAGGCTAATTTTCAATACATACTTAAGTCCAGTGCCGTAAATAGCCTTTTTTGCGCCCTGTGCGAGCTTCTATAACTGCGCCCTTGTTTTTTTAGGGTTCCGTAGTCAACAAGGAACCCTTAGGGCCGATTCACACCGGAATGGCAGAGGCGAGGCGAGCAGTTTCAGTGTCATAGGTATGATTTTAAACTTTATCTTCATTACTGTAATACATAGTATCGCTTGAGAAATCTACGGCCGCCTGTGGACGCTCGTGGCTGCTCGTGGCATCTTGCGGCCGCCGGCGGCGTCGATTTCTCAAGCGATACTATGTATTACAATAATGAAGATAAAGTTTAAAATCATATGACACTGAAACTGCTCGCCTCGCCTCTGCCATTCCGGTGTGAATCGGCCCTTATAGTTTCGGTCTGTCCGTCCGTCTGTCCGTCCGTCTGTCCGTCTGTCTGTCTGTCTGTCCGCGGTTTTGCTCAGAGACTATAGGACCTGCAAAGCTGTAATTTGGCATGAATGCACATATTAGTGATGCCGACAAAATGGTACATGAAATCTTAAAAAAATATTTTTTATGGTACCTTTCCTACACATCAAGCGGGGATGATTTTATTTTTTTTGCGTCCACCCAATCATGTGGAGTGTCGTTGGATAGGTTTTTTTAAAATATTACGAGTATTCATAGATTCCGATTTAGGGATCCGTTTGTGAAATATTAAGTTTTAAAGTGGAAATAATCGTTAGAGACCAGTGTCTCCCCCTTCCCTTTTACCGGCTAAACGGTTGCTTCTGGAAATGTGAAAAAAATTCACGGGTGTAGGAAATCTGCTGAATTTAAAAGGAAAACTATCACGGCTAAGAAGGCTTCATAAGTTATCTATCGGTACTTAATATTATAATTGGGAAGAGTTTGTTTGTTTGTTTGAACGCGCTAATCTCAGGAACTACTGGTCCGATTTGAATATTTCTTTCAATGTTAGATAGTCAATTTATCGATAAAGGCTATAGGTTATATTTTATCACGCTAAGACTATTAGAAGCGAAGAAATAGAGGAAAATGTGGGAAGAACGGGGGAAATTATTTGAAAGGGCTTATTTGAACGCGCTAATCTCAGGAACTACTGGTCCGATTTGAATATTTCCTTCAATGTTAGATAGTCAATTTATCGAGAAAGGCTATAGGTTATATTTTATCACGCTAAGACTATTAGAAGCGAAGAAATAGAGGAAAATGTGGGAAGAACGGGGGAAATTATTTGAAAGGGCTTATTTGAACGCGCTAATCTCAGAAACTACTGGTCCGATTTAAAAAATTATTTCACTGTTAGATATCCGATTTATTGAGAAAGGCTATAGGCTATATTTTATCACGCTATAACACCCGGTTTCTGAAAGGTCTGTCAAATCACTGATTTGAACTTGAAACGAACTTTTCGTCCAAATCCCTTTGAAAGTAACTGAGATGATGTTGTTAGTAGTTTAAAACACATTATAAATATACATTCATTGATCAAAATTTAAAAAAAAACTAGCGGTACTACGGAACCCTATATTGCGCGTGGCCCGACACGCACTTGGCAGGTTTTTTTTTAGATAATATAGGTACCCAGAACAATTCTTCCAAGGCCACAGGCCTCTCTGGTCTGGCCATTCTTGCGCCCCCCAGAGTCTGCGCCCTGTGCCTGGGCACCGGTGGCACCGCCCTATTTACGGCACTGTGTTTACAAACCTTATAGAAAATGTAGATTTACATAAAAATCAATTGAATTCATAAGTTAATTCACCCACAATTACCGATTAGTTGACACAGCTTTTGACAAACGTTTAAACTATATGATCACGGCTTGACAAGCGTTTCGGAAACCCAAAATGGCGGTTGACATATGATTCTCGAGTCAAATTGAACAGCTGTGTCAACTGACGCGCTGGTCAAATTAAACTAACTAATCATGCTTCTAGCAACCCAATTGGTACTTGACAAGAGATTTAACAGGCGATTAGTTAATTTTAGTGTTGATCAGCCTTTCAGAATCCGGGTGTAAGACTAATAGGAGCGTAGAAATAGAGAAAATGTGGAAAAAACGGGGGAAATTATTTGAATGGGCTTATTTCAACGCGCTAATCTCAGGAACTACTGGTCCGATTTGAAAAATTCTTTCAGTATTAGATAGTCCACTTATCAAGGAAGGCTGTAGGCTATATTTTATTTCGCTAAGACTAATAGGAGCAAGGAGACAGAGGAAAATGTGGAAAAAACGGGGGAAATTATTTGAACGCGCTAGTCTCAGGAAGTACTGGTCCGATTTGAAAAATTCTTTCAGTGTTAGATAGCCCAGTTATTGAAGAAGGCTATAGGCTATATTTTATGACGCTAAGAGTTAAGACTAATAGGAGCGAAGAAATATAGAAAATGTGGAAAAAACGGGGAAAATTATTTGAAAGGGCTTATTTGAACGCGCTAATCTCAGAAACTACTAGTCCGATTTGAAAAATTCTTTCAGTGTTAGATAGCCTAGTTATCGAAGGCTATAGGCCATATTATCACGCTAAGACTAATAGGAACGAAGAAATAGAGGAAAATGTGGAAAAAACGGGGGAAATTATTTGAAAGGGCTTATCTCACGAACTACTAGATCATTTTTTCTGTTATTTGGATCAGATAAGAAGTAGACCACGTGAAGGATCATAAGCATTTTTGTGGACAAATTTTTGTGAAATATCTAATTTACGCGGGCGAAGCCGCGCGGAACGTCTAGTTGAGTAAAATTCGATCAACTAAAAAAATGTATTCGGAGTATAAATGTATTTATACTAATAAAGGAACTTTTCGTTCAAATTCCTTTGAAAGTAACTGAGATGATGTTGTTAGTAGTGTAAAACACGTTATAAATAAACTAGCGGTACTACGGAACCCTATCAAATCAAATCAAATCATCTTTATTTCTTTCTTTTACAAATACCTTAAATCTAACATACATATTAATAATATAATAAATACCTTATAAACTAACATACATATTTTATATTCACTTATAAACTAACACTGTCACTAATTTTTGCCGGCGACGTGACTCGACGCTTCGTTCCGGAGTCTCCCCCGGAACCTCCCTATATTGCGCGTATCCCGACACGCACTTGGCCGGTTTTTTTAGATATTATAGGTACCCAGAGCAATGCTTCAAGGGCTACAGGCCTCCCTGGTCTGGCCATTCTTGCGCCCCCCAGAGTCTGCGCCCTGTGCCTGGGCACCGGTGGCACCGCCCTATTTACGGCACTGCTTAAGTCAATTAATATGTATGTTCAGCTTTGTACACGTCCTGTAGGGTCGGACGCTAGCTGTCAACTGAATGCAGGCGAATGTGTAAACAGTAAGTTCGTATTCGCTATTCGTGCCCTTTGATTCGTGTCCGAAAAACCGCTCCCAACGCGAATGCCACGAATCGCGAGGCGAAGTGCGAGGCGAATAGCGAGCGCCTGTTTACACATTCGTGTTCGTTATTCGCCTCGTGATTCGCTTTGCTATTCGTGCGAATGTATAAATGCGGTATAAAAGTCTGCGGCTGGCAGCGTACGTACGATGAAGTTGTCCAATTAAATTGTGACACTACGCAATTTAGTTTGTACGATAGTCGGCCAACTTGAAATTGTATTATATGTGCGGTGGCCCTTATCTATTCTGTGGTATCGTGTCGTGTCGTTACCGTCGCAGTGTGAAAACGCCCATTGGTGACCCCGTTTTCCTCTACTTAGTATGCCCACCACGGAGATACAATTTCCTACACAGCACCAGCCAACAGGTGAAAACTATTAGCACGTGACGAATTGGAAAACTTTGTTAGCCTACGTGACGAGAAACGTAAGAATAACAGCTATACTTAAACATAATAACTAATAAGTTAATTATTATTGCAGGTACTTCTATGGATACCAAAGGTCGCTTGGAAGAAATTGCTCAGCAATAAAGCCGCCTTTTATTTGCGTGCTTGTATCTTTGCTGAATGTAGGTATTTTATGTTTGTACAATATCTTGAACGCAATAAAGTATATTCTATTCTATTTTATAATACTCCATATTATTTAAAACATCAGTGATTTTTACTATATCCATTTAAATTTTTTATATGTATTATGAATTTATGACACTGGTCTGGAATAATGTTAACCGGCCATTGTTATAGTAAAAGCAAGTCTACACCTGCAGCTGTAAGCTTAAGGCCCTGTATTCCCAGAAGGGGACGATTTTCAAGATTTAAAAGTGACAAGGAGACATAAAAATATAGTAATTTAAATTCTGAAAAAAATATATGTGTTGAACATAGTATGGCAATTTCATTAAAAGAAGAGGTAACTTCGGTATTTTTTTCTATCGAGTGAAGTTTATGATATTGTGTAATGGAATATAAATGTGTTAGATCCTTAACTAACACATATTTTTTCAGAATTTAAATTACTATATTTTTATGTCTCCTTGACACTTTTAAATCTTGAAAATCGTCCGCTTCTGGGAATACAGGGCATTAAACCGATTTTGATAAAAATTATGTAGTTGGGAAATACTTTCAGTCGCGGGAAATGACAGGACACTGGTCAATTTTTCACATGTAGGTCAAGGAAGTAGCGGAAAACACATATTTTAATATTAAATAGATATTAAAAATTAAAATATAATAATCAATCTATACTAATATTATAAAGAGGTAAAATTTGTTTGTTTGTTTAATTGTAATGAATAGGCTCAAAAACTACTGGACCAATTTAAAAAATTCTTTCACCATTCGAAAGCTACATTATTTACGAGTAACATAGGCTACATTTTATTTCGGAAAATATAGGGTTCCATAAGATATTTGGGTTTTTCTGACACAAGGTGAAAAAATAAACCAGAAAATTTACTTATTTTGCGTACGCTGCCTAAACTATAAAAGATAGAACCATACAATGTTCTAAGTAAATGTAGATCTTTTAAATATCTACAAAAAAGCCTGCAACACACTATACCTATCTATGTCAAGTGAGGTACAACAACCATTATTTTATTTAAAAATCTTGATTTTTTTGGACTACATTTATGTACATGCTATTAATCTTTATCAAAATGAATTATTTCATCACTAAGTACAGTTTATGTAGATAATATTTGGTCTTTGAATGATTAAAATTGGACGTTTGGTTTAGAAGTTATGGCGAAATTAAAACTTGCGATTTACGCCCGTTTCGAAGTGGGCGCTACCAAGGCGGGGGTGCACAGTAGCGAAGATTATGACCGGCCCTGCAGCTGGTGAATTGGCACATATACCAAGAATACCAATGATCCCTACTAATTTGCCTATACCCTTCAAAAGGCTCCAATTTCCTGTAAAAAATTATTTTGCACTAACGATAAATATTATGTAAATCCCAGGGCCAAACATTCAAGTTAGTAGGAATAGATTTATGAAAAGAATGTTTTGCTCTATCACGAGTCGGGGATCCCGACCATCAGTATATTTTGTTACCTGAAAATAACTTAACGTCAATTAATGTTGTTTATAGAAAGGCTCTACAATAATCGCTTTAGTTATTTATCCTAAAACAACGGGATGCACTCGGGGACTACCGTCAGAGGTGAAAACTTATTATTAATTACATTTAAATATTCTCATCATTAACAACTTTAACATCCACAGAATGACAATCTGTGCAGCCTGCGAAAAATGACTGCGTCGTCGATGTTTCTGTGAATTGACCTGGAAATCATTTTGCTGACCGTGTCTTTCCTGGGTAGGCTTTTTGCAGCGCGGCGGTAACCGACATCTACGCGGGCGGAGCCGCGGGCGACCGCTATCTATACATTATAATAAAACTGTAGAAATGAAAATTCTGTACATTAAAGATATTCAAAAAATAATAAGCGGGGGGTGTCACTACATCGCTATAGAAGCCAAAAATGTAGTTAGTTTTTTGTCTGTGTGTCTGTCTGTATGTTTGTTCCACTATCACACGAAAACTACTGATCCGATTTGAATGCGGTTTTCACAGATATATTTGCCTTCTTCCAACTTAACATCTGGTGTATAAAAAAATTTCCCCCCACACCTCTAAAGGGACGAAAGAGGGGGTCAGATTTTGTATAAGACTTTTGCTTTAACACGAAAACTATTGATCCGATTTGCATACGGTTTTCACAGATATATTTCTCTTCTTCCGACTCAACATTTGATGACTAAAAATTCCCCCACCCCACCCCTCTAAGGGAACCAAAGAGGGGGTCAGATTTTGTATCAAACTTTTTTCTTTAACCCATCAGTCGTTGCAAAACGAGACACAATAGCTTTTTCATTGTTATCGCGGCCGGATGTGGCCGCTTGGGGCTTCATGAATTAATGGACATTAAAGTTATTAATAATTACTTTGACATATTATTAACTATTTTTTCCTACTTAACATCTGGTGTATACAATTTTTCGCCCCACCCCTCTTAGGGGACAAAAGAGGGGGTAAGAATTTGTATCAACTGATGAAGTAGAAATATTTTAAATGGCAAAACAACGTTTGCCGGGACAGCTAGTTAATAATAAACATAAACGTCATATTGTCACTTGTCGTTTGCTAACTCATAAAGTTGCTCGATTTTTGACCGGTTAGTAGGTAATAGTAAAGTATTCTCCGGTATACTCCGGTTATTTTGGTCACTTAAAATATTTCTTGCCTCATGTAAATATTTCCTAATTAGTGATTTAAAAATTCCAACTAAAATCATAATTAAATATTATAATCTTAATGTTGCTTAAAAATGCGCTTTCAGTATAAATTATAATACTACTAATAAAATAATGAAATGCCAAAATAATATGATTAACTAAACTTAAATAAAAATTTCGCGAGAACTGTACATTTTCACACGCAAAAAAGTTGGCACGTGTCCTTTCCTGTAGTCTGCTCTGTGTTAAATTACATAAAAATCGGTTTTGTATTCGTGAGATTATCGCGTTACAACAAACTTTTCAGCTTTTTAATATAGGTAGGTACCTAAGTATAGATTAAAGTTTGGCCTCCTTTTTCGCCGATTCAGAATTGGCCGACATTCTAATCTTTACGTAGTTTATTATGGTTTTTACGAGCACCGCATACGGCAAACAAAACATTTTGCTTTTAATAATTTGCCGTTTCTAATAAATAAAGATTTAAGTCGGAAAGGGCCCGAAAAAAGACCGCCCGGGTTGAGTTTCTTAAAATTCAACCCTATTGTATTTATCATACATATTTTTTGCACCTCCGAAGAATATATTTGCAATAGTTTACATTTATCATATCGGTTTTTTCGCTCTTTGATTGTTTTCGATCGAGATTTCTGCCGATATCGATGCTGATAAAGGAATTTATAAATCGATCAATCGAGCTAGATCCATAAAGTATAATCGATGAATTTAAATCGAATTCGTATCTTAATGAAGGCCGAGGACTAATGGTTCGCTATTTGTACTTTTTTGGGAGCCCCGTCTCTGTTATTTTAAATTTTGGAAAGAGCAACACCTGTATATCTAAGTGAGTAGATACTTATCAGCAAAACTTGCAAACCATGCGGGCTACTTCTGGTTATCACTTATCTCTACTTTTAAATTTTCAAGGCCCCTTAAAATAAAGGTAAGTACTATGACTATCGAGTATTGATGTAAGTTCGCTTATTAGTAATAACTAATAAGCGAAGAGTAATAACTCTTACAAGTTACACCCGAAAAGTAATAAGCCGATAGTATTTTTGAAGGTTTTAGAGTAACATCAAACATGTACGATAAACATGTCCTATTTAAAACAAGGGATGATGATTATTTATATTTACTTATTAATAGATGACGCCTGCAACTCCGTTGTGCCGAAAACCCTCAATATTTTCCCGGATAAAAAGTATCCCATGTCCTTTTTCGGGACTTACAGTACCTTCAGCAAATCGGTTCAGTGGTTTGGTGTGAAGAGGTAACAGACAGACAGACACACTTTCGTATTTATAATATTAGTATGGATTATGGAAGTATGGATACCATCTACTAGTATGGAACATGGTTTTAATCACATACATAGATCAAGATAGATACCGCATGTGTATGTACTTCGCGTGCCATATCGCGTTCCCAAACGACGAGTAATGCTCGTCTTTCGAAAGTCTGTTCTTTGGTCTGCTATCGGAATCGGACGTAAATCGGAATTTTAAAAATGCTTAAATGCCTAAAAGTGCCGTATTGAGCTATATAAATTCAAATAGAAACGTAGGCCTTGATAATGGACACGTTTCTTATCATCGGTACGTCACAGTGGTAGGAAAAACGTGACACACTCGTTTTTATACAAATGGAACGACATGCATGATGCGGTATTTATCTTGATCTATGTCTGTGGTTTTAATGTATCGAAACAGAATAACCTTATTGTAGACAAAACTTTGGCAGCGATGAAAGCTAGTCATAATATTGTCAGGTACCTACCTCTTGTACTTGATACTATGATTGTAAATGAATAGTTCCAATCTTTCATAACATTGTTGATACACCGAGGGGTAGAGATTTTTTAGTGCACGGGTGAGTAGACAAAAAGATAATAGTCGGGGCTGGGGGGCGGGGCCAGGTGTCAGACGCAGATCTTATACAGAGGGGACGTCGTCGGGTGTTCCTAATAACTTCATATACACAGTGTTGCCAACGTTATAATTTTACTGCCAAAGTAGTGTTTTTGATTGATCTTTAGGAGGCGAAAATTGTATTTTTTATTGATTTTTGGATTTTATTTTATTTTAAATGTTGTGAGTTGTATTTATTGATAAAGCAAATGAAATACTAAAGTTATTATTGCTACATTTCTGAATTAATTTAAAACAAAAATATTATCAGAATCCCACTCGTTGGTCTATTACAGTCAGGTCTGGTGACGATTGCTAATGGTTTTGTAAAAATAAATTTGTTGTTTGGCAACACTGGTTGCTTCGTAAACCTGTTGAGTTTAGAATTAATGAAGACGGCGGGTAATTTGCCACATTTTCCGCTTTATCTATTAGCTGTAATCGCTTGTCATCATTCTCGACTATTTCTTTTTTAATTGTTGTCATTTAACACAGAAGAATTTATTGATCTAAGTTTCCTGTAATTTGTAAGGACGAATAGTTGTTAGAAAAGCTGGAGACTAGTTTTGCACGCGTAGCTCTACACTCTACAGCGTAGCTATGACGTTAGACACTTCTTCATTCTTCAATGTCAATTAGTCTTTTAAGAGCTTTGCATAGCTCCTAAAAAGCTAATTGAATGCAAAGTTCATAGTACTAATTATATTTGGCCTTTTGTGACGTGGAAAAACGTCGACGCTGCCATGATAAGATGACCAAAGATTTATTTTATGATTTTATTGTGTAACACAAGAGAAAATTAATATTACATTTGACATTTAATCTCTTATAATTTAATCAATCGATAAGTATGTATATTGGGATCGGAGCGGGCTGCGGGGTTCGTGATGACCGCCATTAAGTGCGCCGGCCAATTATCCCGTGTTCTACGTCGGCCAGCGTCGAACGCCGCAATATGTTAACATAATATTTTTAATTTCTCGTACGAGCATGCGCAGGAGTGAGATTTATAATAAGAAAACGTTCCTACCGCGCATGCACGAGGATCTATAAATCTCTCGAGTACTGGATCGGCCAATCCCTGTCGAGAAACGATAAATCATCGTCCGCCGCGACGCGCGTCCGTCCCGCTCGCACCCGCGCGCCGCCGCGCTTGCCGTATCATTTATCATTCTTGCCTCTCGTTCGTTCAATGATAAATTCAATTCTCTTTTGGAATATGATTGTTCCTCGTTTTGTTGTTGTGTTTTATTGTCGGTACCGTCACGGACCGTTTTTGATCGGAATCGATCGAAATGATCGCGAGAATTGGATTTCCATTTTAGATTTGGGCCGTCGAGGTATCAATCTTTTGGGCCTCGGCTCCGGGACCGTTGTTTATGATTTGTTTAGATAAAAAATTGGGAAATCCGTATGAGTTTTTAGAATGTCGGAGTAGTTAGCAATTTTGAAGCTTTTACTTAAAGCTTATTTTAAGCTTCAAAATTATTTTCTACATCTATAACTTGCCCAAAATGGGATATACAAATGTCACTAACGAAAATCCTAATTTAACTATTAAGTAAATGTAAATTGTAATGTTACATTATTTAGATGTTAAATAATGTACTTAACATTAAAATAAAGGAATCTACGAAAAGATCAATATAATAGTAATAGGCATTTATTTCTCGCTATTTACATGGCCGTAAAAATACATGGAACATTTCAAACTAATTTAAATAACATTTTACATTTCTTTCAGTCGTTCGCACGGACGCGCGCTCTGTTGTGAAAAAATACATCGTCATCATTTTATATTCAATATATTCTTTGCAAAGAACATTCAGCATTTATTTTACAAGGACACCTTACCACTATTATCACTGTGTATCTCTTAAACTATTTTTACATACATATACAAGTACAGTAATGTTAAAACCAATAATCTTAGGGTGCTTTGGCTATCATTACATTTTTACAATACCCAATATTAAAGCTTATTAGAAAATATTGTGCCGTGATAGGAATTACTGAGAAACGTGGACGCATTGAAATGTACCTATTGAGAGTTCTAAATACTTACCCCTACTAATAAAAATAGTAACACAATATGGTATACAATGTTTTTCCATGACAGGGACAAAACAGTGTATAGCTTATTCATTGTGTAGCCTTTGTCTATCAGTAAGGGATCGTTATTATTTAAAATCATTTAAATAGCACACAGAATCAAGAGACCACCAAATGCATTGCGACATTTAACATACAGGAGACAGACAATATTATGTATAATCGCTGGTACCTCCGGTGTATCACTTTTGAACTCTATTTAAAGTAACTTCTACAAGGAATACACTGGGTATGTCAGCGACTGCACATACACAAATAAAAAAAAAACACAAAAAATCAAAGTATTACAAGTAGCAAGCAGAGAATAAGTACATAGTAATGTTACTGGTACATATTATTATTATTATTCATTGACTAGACTCTATCTTGATTATGGATTGGAATGTTATGTTTATGATATTTTGCGATTGCATTAAAAAATTACAATATAATTGATGACCAATAAAATATTTAAAACATCATTTAATTAATGAGAACAACACAAAATAATTAATTATTAAAAATTAACTTACAATATTTAAGTAAGTACTTCATTCATTGATACAATAATTATTATGAGCAATGCATTTTTATAAAACTTTGTAGGTATTACATTTTAAATAAATATGGACATTGGACTTACTTAAAAACTTAATTGATGTTTTTGTTATTTCTATTTGATCCTTATTAAATGTATCTGCGAGATGCGACGGACGGGTGTATGTTTAGAATCGATCAGTCCTTTAGAAGTTAGAACTAACTTAGAATATAACAGCGCTTAATATAACTCTTCATTCCACGATATTAATATTTACAAATGTACAGTCAGCCTCAGAAATATGTAACGTGTAAGGAAAACCACCCAATCATTGGCACTACTCCAAGTTATTGGCATTTTAGTTCACTAATATTATTAGCAAAGTAAAGTGCCGATAAAAAAATTTCTTTACTCTTCAAGTGCCAATATTTGGGCGGTTTATCTATGTCTTAAGTACAACTTAGAAAGATGTTATAACCTATATAAAGTTACTTTAAACTTTAAAGTATAATAGGTAATTTAAAATAGACCACTCAAAATTATAGCCACACTGACACGTTTAAAAATCAGACCTACAATTATCTTCTGTAAACATTTTCACGACAAGCAATGGTTTAAAATTATACTAACAAGTTTTCATGGGTCTTTATACTTATTTAAATTTTGTTAGTTGTAGCTCGTACGTTATTAGAATAATTAAAACCATTCCTTGTAAATGAAAACACAAGCTCTTTGTTATATTAACAAAAGATGTACAATATAAGATGGTTGTTTCATCAGTGTGTGTAATATGTAAGTGGCAAAACCTGCCAACACCTAGTTTTCGATTAAACCGCGCAAAATCCAACTTTTCCACGCTAAAAACAGGAATTCGTAACATTTAAACGGTGTCGACAGGTGATTTCATGATTACTATCAAGAGTCGCACTAAAGTCATTTGTCACGACTCACGACCGTTAGGAAACTAATTTCTATAAACATTGTTTGGTTTACACATTTCCGCCGCTGACTGTACCTGGAACAGTCTACAAGGCTCAGACTACCGCGACGGGACGCTCGTCGAATGAAGAGTTAACTAAGCGCGATGCTGTCAATACGCGGCGGCCGCGCCCGAGTGGTGCATCAGGTGGTGGTGATGGTGGTAAGACTCCTGGGAGGGGCACCACCAGTCCGGGATGCCGTGCGACACCGGCGCCGGCTGCTGCGGCCCGGGGAAGCCACCCCAGTGGCCGCCGAAGCCGATCTTGTCGTTCGGCATATTCCCTCCTATGTTGGTGATGTGCTGGTTGTGGTGCTGCGGCGGGCGGTCGTACTTCTGGTCGGGGCTGAGGTACTTGTCGTTGAGGCTCTGCAGCTTGTCGGTGATGGTGGGGTGGTGGTGGTGCGGGGGTTGAGGCGGGGCGGGGGCGAGGGGGCTGGCGGTGCCGGCGGTGACGCTGACGCTGCCGGCGGAGGAGGAGTCCTCCACGTCGCTGTCGTAGCGCGGGGAGGCATCGCCCGCGGCGCCGTGCACCTTCATGTGCTTCCTCAGGGAGGAGGGGTGGGTGTAGGACTTGTCGCAGCCGTGCACGCGGCAGTTGTACGGCTTGTCCGATGTGTGGACGTGCGAGTGCTTCTTCCGATCCGACGAGTTGGCGAACCGCCGGTCGCAGCCCGCGTACTCGCATTTGAAGGGTTTCTCACCTGGAAAGTGGAAGGTGAATTTAGAATAGATTGCCAAAAATGACCGTCACCTAATGTACGTTTATACATATAAAACTGCCTAGTGCCTGCTAAACAGGAGTTCTTTTCAAATTTTTCTTCTAACACACAAAAATGTATTATGTTAAGATTCGAAAATATAATAATTATAAAATCCGTAAAAAATAACGTAAATTGTTAACCGTTACCACCATAACCTCTTATCTATTGCAATTAGATAGTCTTGGGCAAACATTATAAAATTAATAGTTTTCAATAACGGTCGGAAGGTTGTAAATAGATTAAGTTAATTAAAACGTGATGAATTCGAAAGGTTATCGTTAAAATATTATCACGATTAACTTTTAATTTTTATTACCGATCGATGGTCAAAAAGGTTAATAAATAAAAAAGTTGCAATAAAAAGATAAAGTTTCAAATTTTAACAATCCCATAAAAGCGTCATAATCGGGCGCTACGAAAATTATTGTCGCGAAAAAGACTTCAACGCGCCATTCTGAAACTTTTAATTTCTTTGGATCACACAAAGTTTTAGATTTATTTTTCAGAATTGATGAGTAAACTCGTTATTTTTAGTACAAGCTTTTTCTAGATCTACAATAAAAATCCCATTCTTTAATTTTTACATTATTTTAAAACTTAACATACCAAAACTTAACTTTATAACATCAATACTAATAATACGAATATCTACATAACTCAAGTTTGTCACCATGGTAACATTAATTACTTTTTTACTACTACTTTTACTAATTAGGACCTACGTCGAATTTTATTTCGTCTCATAAATTCCGTTCTCAGGTTTGTTTATTGGACTTTTACTTTTGGTAATATGTTCCCTAAACTTTATTTACTATAAATATTCAAATTTTATAAGTTTTTAACATGATGGCAATCAATAAAGCTAATGTAAATTATGATTAGACGTCTGGTATTTTTTACCTAAATTCCATTAGCGTAACATAGCTTATATTGACTTGAAAATAGAACAAGAATCATATGAGAACTGTATTTAAATTGAAGTTACTATAATATTTTATATGTATTTGAATTTGAACGATTAACAATATTAGCGTAAAGGTTTAATATTAGTTGTAAATTTCTTGCTATAAAAAGTCCCGTTAACATTCGAGCTTTTATAGAAAAAAAAAGATTTAGAAGTGTACCTATAGTGTCCACATTTTCAATGTGACGCATATTCAAAAGAGGGAAGAAATATAGTATATTATAAGATATTTCAGATATCTCAATTCTCACTCTCCACAATAATAAAAACAGTTGCCAGCAAATGGGCGCGGGATCACGCCATAAATAAGGAGATTTGCTGTTGTTTATAGTTTACGACTGTAAATAAATATTCATAACAATTGCGAGCCATACTTAACACGGTCATAAATCATTTTTGTAAGAAGATTTTGTCACACTGCCCGTCACGAGGCACTGGTATACGAGTTTGAACTCCATTACAATGTAGTAAAGTTCAAAGTTAAGTTGCTTCCCCGAGGTTTAACAACACGGGTTCGCACGGTGACTTACGTCCTTTCCTTAACTGTTTCGAATTTTCTTGGAAGTTAACAGAAATGTTAGCGTTGAATTTAATATTGGTGAAATATTTCACGTCATACATTTCATATTGGTGTCAATTAATTTAAAAATATCAATTTAAATCGTTGTGCCGAAATTCAGTTCTGACGCGGGATTCGGGAACCACAAAGTTACAGGGATAAAAATTATTATCATATTATGCCCTTTCTTTAAACGCAACATATTTAGAAAGAAAATTTCATTGAAATCGATGAGAAGTAACAGACTTCCATATTAAAAAAGAATAGTATCGTACTTATTTAAAAATAGTAGGATTTATTTACCTACTACTCGTACGGGACCTACAGGCTACAAGATAAATTTACGCTTGACGCTTCCAGTAGTTCCATATAGGATACTTGTATAGTGCAGGTAAAAGTTCAAGCTATCGACATCAATAGATGAAAGGAAGTGGAATTCCAATTGATTCATAGTAACAAAATCGCGGTACACCTAAAAAGGCCTATTATAACGCGAAGACACTTGAGATTAGCATCTGTGGTTCGACAATACAGGATTACAACCGAAGAGGTTTATTTGTAAACACAATGGTTTTTCTGTTTGTGTCGTCAGTGTGCCCATACCATTATTGAATGATCGCGCACACCTCGCTGAACTTGAGAATACTTCAAATATTCAATGGATATTGGATACAAATGAAATAGTGTTTTGCAAAAAATTATAAATATGAGAAGGTATCATCGGTTTACCAATGTATCTGTCGCAGCCCACTGGTTAAAATAGACGTTCAATCAAACACCTAGCCCTTTGACTGAACAACGCCATTCAATCACACGGCTATACGTCGTTTAGCCGACTTGTTTACTGCAACGTTCAACACTACAGCTAGACGATGCTTAGCCAACTGGTTAAATGGCAAATTAACTAAGGTGACCATTAGTTAATTATGTAATTTGAGAGAATAGGAAAACTTTTTGTAATTTCTTGGGAGATTTACGTATATTTAGATCTTTCTTTCCGAAAAATATTATCTTGAAACAATCACAAACGCTGTTGACGCCATTTTGTAAACAAAACGCACCTAGCGCCGCGGTAGTGAGCGCTTAACTAATTTCAATCAAACGGCGGCTTTTGAATCAGCTGTAGTGTTGAACGTTTTGAGCGACTTAAATATTCAATTAAAAAGCTAGACCTGTGATTGAATGGCGTTGTTCAGTCAAAGGGCTAGCTGTTTGATTGAACGGCTATTTAAACCAGTTGGCTGCGACATATCCATGCTTATATTGATGGGGATGTTGTCTGTCTGCTTCTTCTACATGTAGGCGAACGCCGTGCTGATCTGATTTAGATATGATTTAACAATCTAAATACGAGAAGACGGGAAGTATCTGTGCCACTTGGATTCTCGGGAGAAACAGAGAAGAGTTTCATTACGGAAATACGTACATAGGAACAAACTTCTGCGTAAACAAAGTTGTGGAAGTTTTTTAGAACGTCTGTCTTCTTAAATACCTGTTACATCCATTCTTCCTTACTTACTAATATTATAAATGCGAAAGTGTGTCTGTCAGTCTGTCTTTCTGTCTGTGTGTCTGTTACCTCTTCACGCCCAAACCGCTAAACCGATTTTGCTGAAATTTGGTATGGAGAGACTTTGAGTCCCGGGAAAGGACATATGATATTTTTTATCCCGGAAAAACGTACGGTTGCCACGCGATAAACGAATATTGGCGCAACGGAGTTGCAAGCATCATCTAGTTATTATATTATATACTACCAATATTTAAAGTTTTAAACGCTTGCTTACAAATCACCAAAGATTCCAGAGAATAAAGTCCAAACTCCAAATTCAACCTGTCTTCTTTAATTTTTATCGGTAAGACGCCTTGATTTAGTGACACAAAAGCCCTAATTCGGTTCAAAACATAAACAAGATAAGGACGGAACAGCATGTAATTAGTAATCGCCTCATCTCCGACGACACATTCTATTAGTGTCGATGTTATCTGCGCACGCGCCGCCCGCGCCGCACCGGTTGACACATTACGATCATCTTAATTTCTTACGTTTAAGGGCTTTTGAAGAGAATTTTAAATACGATATAAATTATGGTACCATTGGGGGATATTACAGGGGACATGATTCCTCCCAAAATCTGGGTTTTTTTTTACGGTAGAATAGAAAAGAGACATATTTACAAAAAATCAGTACTTTCGCATATTTTTTACTGTAGCCATACTAAGCTGGTGAGTGGTGATTAGTGATTACGGTATTGATTACTCATTAGCATAACACCGATCCTCAAATTGGTAATCAATACTATAATTTGAAATAAGAATCGAAAATCAAAACTACAATATTTTGATGTGTAAAAAATCCAACACGAGTTGGGAATGCGCGTCGTGAATTCGATGCACGGCGGAGGGACGCCGGGGTCAGATTCTTATCTTAAACGCCTGTATCACCCGAGAGACACTTTTTTGTAACATTATTATCGACACGAAACTTTATCTCGAAACGTTTTCCAGAAGGATGTTTAACATCTTAAATATTTAAAGGGTTACAACTTACGACGGATTTATACAATTAATTTTTTTGTGACGCTAAGTGGCCTGTCGTTTACGAAATCTGGTAATTTTATTGGAAGCGTTTGAAAGATGAGCGTATTTAGTTTATAATCGGTGCGTTTGCTTTTATTCGGTTCCGAGTACTGCGAAATCTGATTGCACACTGTTATTGCTTTATTTTCGTTTGATTTTCGATAACATCTCTCACATCCGAATGCCTCGCGTATTGACTGTTTATGTCTGGACTTTGGAATCTTTATTTTGTGTAGGATATTAAATAAGTATTAAGTTTAGTTTAATTCGCATGTTCATCGTATATCGTACCTTCTTTTGAGTTTCCATCTTTCAAAAAAGGAAATAAAAAGAAAACCTAAACGCGAGAAACTGGAGCATGAAAATATAGAAAGCTTTTAATCTAAAACATTTAATTTTAATCTAAATTTACTAATTCTTGGAAAAAGCGACGAAAACAGTAGTTGGCAGATTGCCTCAGTATAGAGTTACTGTACTTAAGCGCTTCGTTGTGAAAACAAGGATTTGGAAATGGTGTGAAATCTAAGACTTTTACTCCCGTGCTGTTTGGACAATGTGACGTGTGTTTATTGAAACTTCTACAGGTTACGACAGATCGAGTTTCAGCTATTTAGAAAAGATGGATTAGAAAATAGAAATAGAAAAACGTTTTGTTGCAAAAATTTTAACTTTAATGAAAATATAATTGGAAAAATCCACGAGAAGTTTGGTAGTTTAATAATTATACTTTAAAGATTTTGAAGTAATAGGTAATACTTATCTTTTACATGAACAATAAGAGTTTTAAATACGAAAAATCTTAAAAACACATTTAAATAAGTTTTAACCAACTAGTACCAAATTTGCAACAGAATAAACGTGGAAAAATATTAGTTAACACAAAAATATTATTTTGCATAATTTATATTAAAATTATTACTTATTAAGTGTACTTTGTACAAATAGCAAAGAAACGGGGGTTCATAACAAACCTCAAGGATGAAAATTAATTAGGTATTATGAATTATTGCAAACATTAGTTTTAATGAAATTCCGTTAACACACAAGTTACAAGACAGAACACTAAAACCTTATGTTTATTGCCGTTTATGTGTGCAGTTACACGTTTCTAATTAAAACTAACAAAATGGCATACGATTATAAAATAAATTATTATTATATGCATAATTAAAATGAGAATAAAACTAATATTAAAGCTGTTACGGAAATCAAGCTTCTTATGTGTGGGATCTATCGTCGTACAGTTTTAACTAACCTTGATTTGTTTATAAATACAGGCTCATGTTGAACACTTTGATATTTCTTCTATTATAGTATAAAATACAATACCAACAACACAGCATCCAAATCGGTATATTTTGCACTGAATTGCGGGCGGCACAGCTCACAAAGTTCTACTACTAAGAGCCCCCGCAGACTGCAGACTTTTAGTCGGCCGATAGTTTGATCGAAAGCTTAATCACTACGAAGATGTATGAAGTTGCACACTCTAAACGATATTTTGTATCGGCGAATAATAATGTAGGTACTGAAACCCCAATTTGGTCAAACTATCGGCCGACTAAAAGTCTGTAGTCTGCGGGGCTCTAATACCTAGCTCTTTTACATTAAAACAGCCGCAAAATGTGCAGCATTTAATTAGTTTCATGTGCGTGCTATGACGTGGCACATCGGCCATTATATTTTTATTGGGATGCTTTTGTATGAGTTGGCAGATATTTATCGAGTATTGGAACATTCGGCCCGCTCATAACAGCATAAACCACCTTGTCACACGCTCGTTGGGCGCCCGATACTTTTTGTTCGCGTGGAAAAAATGAAGATATTAATATATCTTTCTAATTCGAAATACGTCGGGTATAAAGGACGATCATAAATCATTATGTATTCGTTTTGAAATGCGAGAAAATCGGTTTTCTCGGAACAACATCGTGTCTATATCGTCAATGGCCGATAGTTATTGGAAGGACTAAACTATTGTGAACTTTGAATGATTTAAATACGTTTCATTAATACTGTGTCAAGATGAATACAGTATTAATATGTATTTTGACTAGGCTTAAAAGGCAACATTATAAGATGAAGAATAGAGATTAAACTTTTTTACATAATGTTAGTATTTTATGTTATTTAGGCTTGCTTGTGCCAAGTATTTTATGTTGTTATCATTCTCCTCTTTTATAATATTAATGTTATAATAGTATAATATAAAGTATGAAAGGAGATAACGTATATTAGACAGTGACCAAGCTGACCAAGTAAGTGAGTTTAGCGCTTTAGGTTTATATAGGCATTGAAAATAAGTATTTTTTACTGCATTTAGCATGATATATTTATATCAAAATTTTACCATAAACACTTCATAGTCATACACAGTCCCAAAATTCAATACCCATCATAGAAAATATTTCGTAGACAATGTTCTATTAAGTGTAACATGTAGGTCAGATATGAGTACGAACAGCCAGTCATCGGGTTCTCATTAACCGGCTAATGTCTAACGGCTAGTCACAAGCGGCTATTGAGATTAAATTAACCAACGATTAAACATGCTCGGGTCACAACTTAACAATTAGTTACAAATTGCATTCCATTATACTGTATTAGTGTCAACCAGGGCGTCAGCCCGCAACTTTGTTGCGCCAAAATTCGTTTATCGCGCGGGAACCGTACATTTTCCGGGTTAAAAAGTATCTTATGTCCCGGAACTCAAAGTATCTCCATACCTCGCAAAATCAGTTCCGCTTTTTCATCATAAAAGACAGACATACTTTTCATATTTTATAATTAGTATGATATGGTATAAATCCCGTTGAAACTAGCTGAACTTTTGGGTCTATCGGTTTCTGCTTAGAACGAGTTAGTACGAGTCTAGTTATTTTATCAACAGCAAGCAAGAGCCGAAAAATAGCCATGTACTATCAGAGAAGTTGATTATTAGGCAGATGGGGAACCTACGTAGTTAGGTCGCGTTACGTCAAACCCAGCCGACAGATCTCAATTAACATTAAATCGACATGATCCGACCAAATGACGTTGGTCTGTCAACTGCCTAGGAATAAATTTCCTCGATGGTACCTACCTAGTGAACTTTGACATAACTATATAGCTTGCTTCAATTTTAGTACGAAAAAAATCTCAGCACTTTTTCATTTAGGGACAAGATGTTATAGGCTTGGGTTTTGAAAAAGATCATGTAAAAATGTTAATAAACTGTACAGTTTTTGTTTTAAGTTAGTCTTTTAGTACCTAAAATATGACTTGTTGACGAACAGAAAATGTCAACAAGAAATATACTAAAATGCTGCCAGCCCTATTCAGCAGTGGGAAGTAAATTGAACTGCCAGTACCATTGTTCTGGCTGAAACAGAAACATCATCCATCTTGCTCTGATAACTATCTGCTGAGTGTCCAACACATATTTCTATTCACTCACAAATAGAGGAAATCCGTGTAGTTTTATTTTTACACAAGTCCTCACAACGTTGCATTTTTTATGACAAAGAATTATGTGATACTCGCGAAAACTTAAGAAATCATTACAAAGACTTATGTTTATTTAGCGTCTGTTGAATATGTTTTTATTGTGGTTTACAGTATTCTGTTGAGTTGGTTTTCTTGGTTAGACTTTAAAGTAAATATATAAAACATTCAAGTGAAAACTTAAGACATATTATTACATGTCACGATATTATAATCCATATACCTAGGTACATATTTGAAATGCATGAAGATTGAAGATACTTTGATTTAGTATAATAGACAGGTGATAAGATGTGTCATGTGCAGGTGAAGTTACGGGCAATATCTAGCAATATACAATTTTACTAAGAAAAATAATGCTTTAATGCCTACCAAAAAATATGTCGATAATATATACTGCCGTTAGCACTTTAATCCTTCAAGCCCCATAAGAGCACCGGTGATCGCGACAACAGTAGAATACAATAGTATTTCCAAGAATCCCCGATCGAAAGATTAAACGGGTATATTTAATTGCAATAAAGTGGCATAAAAACTGATAACACCAAGCCATATTTCACAGGGATGTTCTAAATTAGCGAAATCGGTTCCCACTGTATGAATAATGCGGTGCGATACACCTGCGAGCACAAAAATAAACACAAAACCACGCGGGTTCGCTCGTCAATCCGTCCGTCAGCTTTTGACAGCCCAAACCGGCATCAACGCTGCCCCGCGCGATAAAAAAATGACAGAAATGTACAAACTATGTTTTATTTTAGTTACTTTTAAAACTAAAACTATTAGGACGTGACATACTGGGAATTCCTTCCCGTCAAATACGATGGGTCTTTAATTACATGTTTTTTGATATGTCAATGTTTCGTTACTGAGTTGACGCGTGGTTCGTGTACTACGAAGATCTGATGAAAATTATCTGGCAGGGAAATATGTCTAAACTTATACCTACGTTTAAGTCGATTTCAAGGTAAGTAAAACTGTTAAGCTGAGCTGTTACCATAGAGCCATTTTCCTTCTACAATCCTTGCTACAACAAAAGTACGACAAACGTTAGTAGGTATCAGCATATTTGGCTATAGCTACTGCTAAGTCGTTGTCTATAAAAACTTATCTGAGCTATATACTTACGGAATCAACATCGAGAATCACGTGACCACCATGTTAAATGTTAAATCTGTCATACTTTGTATGGAATGAAATTTTATGTTTTTACTTTTTATGCCTGGGAGTGTACGTTAGTCTCGTAATAGATCAATATCTCGTATAATTTGAACTTCATCCTTGCCTGTTTATAATATTGATTGCGTCGGATAGTTAGTGAGTAGACGTCAATATTCCTTATTAAATAAATTCATACCTTTTATCGAAATTCTTGTTGTAAATACTTTTTTTGTATAGCCTGGGATAGTATACCTCTTTAGGGCTGCACAAAATAAGTTTTGAATTGACAACAAATTAAAGTACCATACCTACTACAATGACGTGCAAAGAAGGTACGCCTGCAATTATTACTGCTGGTTAAGCTTTAACCAGCAATAACAAGATCAACATGACAAAGATTAAAACACTAATATTACGAACTTAATATTTGAATATACATAAATTGTATTATTTTGTCATATTGTCTGTGCCGTAAATTAAACGAGCATAAATTATATGATTGTGTGTCCTCTCAACACCCACGCATCAGATTTCAGCCCCCGGCCAACTTGGGACAAACCAATATGTCCAAACGATATTTTGTTTTTTTTTTTCATTTTCGTTGGCATTCCCGACGTCCATTTTACAAATACCCGCGCATTTTTTACGGTTAATTAAGAAACCGTGGAATTGAGAATTTATGTTTTGTCTACATGGTTTATAATTTCGATTTCGGTATCGTATTAGATTTATTTGAATACAAAGTTAGGTGGGTTATTTAATTCAACATTAGTCTTGTAGGTCAGCAGATCCCGGATTTTGTGGAATGTGGATCAAATGTTTCTTTAAGCTATGATTCAAAGGAATACCTATAGACTTACGCAATAAGCAGCGACGAATTGCGATTTTTTATCCAGATTTTTGGTCTCACGTCTCGTCTGAAAGTTTTTGTGGTCGCGCAGGTGGACCTCATAGATTGCGCATCTGAGAATTCGTCCATACATATTAATAGGAACAAGGTGTCAAAGAAAAAACGTATGAATGATGCAGTGAGACCCACCAAACCGCCGACAACTCCGAGGAATTCGCGCACTCCACATCAAAGGGGAGGTTTTTCTCGCCTTGAAACCGGCTGATAGCTTCGTTTAACGAGGAATCTATGTTTCTGGAATACGTTTACAACATTTCTACAAGCGTGGACAATGGAACGTTTTTGGACGAGTTTGAGATTCGTGAAACGTTTGATCCTATAGATAGAATGAAGGCGGAATAATTATATTTAGAATTTAGATCGCAGATTAAAATTTTAGATTTCTTAAACGGTACATATTTTATCTACATAACTAGCTAAAAATCATTAGGTATAGTATGGTTTCGAGCCTTTTAAACTATAGTTTATGTATGGCATTTCCCATGTGTTGGGGTTGGTCAATCAAAAGTATTATAGCTAATAGATAAGAAAACCTTACAAACCAGGCATAATAAGGCTTGTACTAAAACTTTCATAAGACACTTATAAAAATAGTAAACTGTTCATTTCATTGTAAAAAGAGAAATCAAATATTACAATCTGAAAGAGTAAAAGCATTGAACAGTTTTTATTTATATGTGTGGAGCACAAAACACTTATCTAGTAAATACGAAGCAGTAAACTATAAGCGGGGGCGAAGGGTGTGCCATTGTCGTGTGAGTGTACTGTTTCCCGCTATTTATGACACTGTGTTTTTTTACGCCACATGAAGTGTATGTTTTTATTAGCAACGACTTAAAAGTCCCAAGTCACATGACGTAATTTCACGCAAGCTATCGTCTAAAGTAGAGTCATGTGGGTCAAGTGTGCGCATTTAAAATTTTATGCTCTAAAAATCTTAAATATTAGTAGTACAATGAAACAAAACTGTGTTCATCTGTAAGACTGTTTATTTGTCACCAACTTAAACACAACAATAGTATTTTTCAATAGCTTATATTTTAAGAAACTATAGAAAACAAAAACCCTTCCATTTGCGCACTTTTACCCCAGTATCGGGGTATGTGTACGCAGCAGTTTGTGTAAGTGTACGCAACAACAAAATATATATATTTTAGAACATAAAGAATATTCTTTTATAATTTTAATTTGTAACTACTTATAGTTACTTAAACTAATCAACAAAATCGTCTTAAATCAAAATATGAGAACAATAATTTTCACTTAGAAATATTTAGTTACTTCGTCATACATGTAAATTGTAGTACAAAAAAAAATGCTGTGTGCGGAGCTGGTGCACTGTTTTTGCCACCAGACTCCACAAAGGCTTCATTCAATCCAATCTTTAGTCGGTGGTTCAGAATACTGTTCGCCACATAAGGGAAAAGGCTTGTGCGCACACTTAACCCAAAGCATAGAAACAGGGTTATACGAATATCGTTAATTCCTGCATCATCAGAATATCCTAAACAGTGGCAAATAACAAACTTGATATTATGTTGCACTCGATAGCAAAAAGCTTATTTAGAAAAAAAATACATGACTTCAAAAGATTACGCATCAAAATTTACAAAATATCGTAAATATTTAAGCAAAAATCTTCATTTATCTGTCATTCCAAAATAGCGCGCGCGCAGCCACTGGGACACGAGGGCTTCGCAGGGCATCCTGTGGGTTATTGAAGAGGGGGGTTGCCGTTCCTTAGCGTCATATATTTTTCGAGATATTTACAATGCGCACACTTACACGCTGCGCACACTTAACCCACATGACCATATAGGTCTACCAGAATCTGATGCCAATTTTTGACGTCAAATTTTCAAAAAATATCCTTGATCATTGGATAAATTTTTATATTTGCATGTTTCACACACAAAATAAGCCGCTAAAGGAATAAAAAAGGATGAAAATGTTTTATTCCTATTACCTCGGTATTGCTAGAGTCAATTTATTTTCTCACTTTTTGCCATCAGATTCTGGTACACCTATACGTATCAGTATATTTTTCCTAGCCGTAGGAGACAGTGGCGGGGCAAGACCTAAATTTTATGTGGGCAAGATATATCTTGCGAGGCCCTCTAAAATATATTTTGCGAGGCCCCCTGATGGATTACGCAAGAGGACGGATTTGTTGAGAGAAAGAAATTTTTGATACTCAAAATTTGTCATAAAACGTTTTATTTATGAATATTTGAGTATCTAAACTCGTAAATCCTTAAAACTTGGACCGCGAGGCCCCTTAGACCGCGAGGCCGTGGGCGGTCGCCTACGTCGCCTATGCCTTGCGCCGCCTCTGGTAGGAGATCCCATAAAGATGGACTACTATTTAATGAGTTAATATCGCTTTAATAACTGATTACATAATACTATCACATTTTAGTACATAGTTAAAAATAATTCTTTACTCACCAAAGTATATGTATAATATTATGTAGTCCGCCAAGAAAGTGAAGAAATTAAAAAGTGGCAACATCGTAGTGTCATCCCTTTCAAATCAATCTAAGAAAAACCGGCCAAGTGCGAGTTGGACTCACCCATGAAGGGTTCCGCAGCAGCAATAAGGTTTATTTTTATGAAATTAAAAGGTTTTTGATTTATTTTTATATTTCAGTGAATTTAATGAAAGTTAAATTAAGGTTTACCATTTATGACGTCTAAAAAAACTACTAGCTAGATCTCGTTCAAATCAATTTTCGTTGGTAGTTTTTAGAGTAATGTACATCATAATTTTTGAAGTGAAAACTTCTTTAGCGGCGTTGAGCACTTTTGTGGGATGGGTAAAAACTGTGAAACTCGCGTCAGATTCTCGTGCTGATCGAAAAACCGTAAGACGGTTGGAGAGTAGTGTTGTAACATCAAAATCGATTAATCGAACAATCGATTGTTTTTTTTCGATTGTCGATATTTTTGAATCGATTTCGATTAATTAAAAAAATCGATTTTATAAAAATCGAAAAAATAAAAACGTTAAAATGTCGGTGGGTAAGTTGGCCGACTTTAATTCAGAGACAGATTGCTGGGAGTCGTATATAAACAGACTCGAACAATACTTCATCTGTAATAGCATTAAGGATGAACTGAAAGTGACAACGCTGATTACGGCTGTAGGCGCCGAGACATACGAGCTGATGACAAGTTTATGTACTCCGCACAAACCAGCCACGAAGCAGTACTCAGAGCTCGTTGAGATTGTGGGAAGAAGACATATCAAACCTAAACCATCGGTTTTAGCCGAAAGGTACATTTTTCGGAGACGGGTACAAGGTCGCTCAGAGAATGTGGCAAATTTCGTAGCCGATCTAAAGAAATTATCCAAGAATTGTGGATTCGTTGACGACGCTCTATGTGAAAACTTGAGGGATCAGTTGGTATGCGGATTGAGGAACGACCAGTGGCGGATTTACAAATTTGCCGCCAGTAAGCTTTTCAATTTTTTGCCGCCCCTACTGACCTTTGAAATTCCATACGTGAAAGTTTGGATGTATGGATGTATGGATGTTTGTTACTCTTTCACGCAAAAACTACTGAACAGATCTTAATAAAATTTTACAATAATATAGCTTATACATCAGAATAACACTTAGGCTACAATTTTAACCGACTTTCAAAATGGGGGAGGTGCTATGTTTTTTTTTTTGTGTTCAACAATTACTCCGCTGTTTGTGAACCGATTTAAAAAAAAACTTTTTATGTATCTAGGTTATCATCCCAATTTGGTACCATATTCATAAAAGTGGTGACCTGATGTAGGGATCTATGAGTAATGGAGGGAACTCCTCCAAATTTATGTGGAAACATGTGGTGACTTCGGTTGCGTGAGCAGTATTCTAAGCATATATGCTACTAACAAGTAAGACTTTGCACCAAGGTATACCATGGTTCGGAAGGTACTCCTGACTCTTTATAGATACAAGTTTAGAAGTTTCGATGTTGTTTTAAGAGCGGAAAGCATAATATTATGCAAATTACATTCATCATCATCATCATCACCATCACTACCATAAACCATTATAGAACCATGTATCGTCCCGTTTTGACCCTATTATTCTTGGTACTTTTCATAGTCTTTCGGGTAACACCGCGGGACACAGCTAGTATTACATACTTACATTTTTTGATTTATTCTGAAATTTCAACTTTATGATTTGTGTTCTATCGTCCTCATTACATCGGCTTTTTCCCGTTGTAAATTTTTTATTTATTTATTTATTTAGCCATTTTAGTTAGTATGATTGTGAACTAGGTGATAGTTCTGTAATTTACTTGATTATTTTTGCAACCTACTATGTAGTGACGAGTATACTGTTGAACTGTTGACCTAAAAACAGCAGCATATACTAATCATAAGGTAGGGAAAGGCATGCCTTAAAAATATCTACATCATATTCATTTATACTTATGTATTATTTTGTGTAAGCTGTGTTCATGAACACAGCTTACACAAAATAGTGTGTAAACGGTGTTTTTATTCAATATTTTTTGCTAGATGACGCCCGCAACTCCGTTACGCCAAAATTAGTTTATCGCGCGGGAACCGTACATTTTTCCGGGATTTCCGGGATGAAAAGTATCCTATGTCCTTTCCCGGGACTGCATACCAAATTTCAGCCAAATCGGTTCAGCGGTTCGGGCATAAAGAGGTAACAGACAGACAGACAGATAGACACACTTTCGCATTTATAATATTAAGTATGGAGTTTCAGCAAAATCGGTTTAGCGGTTTGGGCGTGAAGAGGTAACAGACAGACAGACAGACACACTTTCGCATTTATAATATTAAGTATGGATTGCACTTACAGTTTAAAAACAATACGAACAATTTTTATAAAATAACATGTTATTAATCCGGTGACAATGAGATCAAATAAGTTTTACATTTAGGCAAAAAAATAAAAGTCCGGGAGCAAAAAGCTTACTAGTCGTATTCGTTTCGTTTTTTTAACGCGTATTTTTTTTCTGTAAGATAAAAAAAATATGGCAGGATTTGCCGCCCCTCTAAATCTGCCGCCCTAGGCTCCAGCCTACTCAGCCTATTGGTAAATCCGCCACTGGGAACGACGGCGTCAGACAAAGGCTATTTACCGAAGAGAATGTTACTTTTAATAAGGCATATAATATTGCTTTAGCGATGGAATCGGCTGAGTCAGATGCAGCCCTGGTAGTCAGTGACCGAGAGCGGCAGGTTCCGCCAGTCGGTACCGTTCCCACAAGCAGACAGCCCACCGTCTATTAACTCGACGGGACTCGAGTTTTAGCTCGGGGCGCAGGAGAGCAGGAAGGTCACCTCAAGCGAATGTGTCCCCGCAAGAGAGCTAGTACTCGCCTTAGCTGTCTCGAGGAGACTAGAGGCGACAACACGGGTAGTATAGATAACGAGGAGGTACATAATTATTCTATTTGTAATAGCTATTTTAAGGATTTTCCCCCCTACACTATTAATATTACCGTTAATGATAGAGATTTAGTTATGGAAATTGATACGGGAAGTGCAATTTCATGTATTAACAAGGACACGTACGACAGAATGTTTAAGAATTGTAAAATATTTCCTAGCGAGATTAAGCTTTGGTACTACACGGGAGAAATGAAGGAGCCTATTGGTAAAATAAGGCCTCTAGTTGTATATAATCAATGTAAAAAAAAATAGACTTGTTTATAGTCGAGAGAGGTAAAAGTAACCTTTTAGGTCGGCAGTGGATTAGCGAGTTAAAGATACATCCACAGCCATCGCAAGTGCTTAGCATTAGCGGAGATCATAACTGGGATTACTTTAGTTCCAGGTTCTCTAAGGTCTTTGCGGATGGACTCGGGAAGTATACAGGTGGAACAGTCGGTTTTCGCTCACGAGAGGGGGCACAGCCGATCTTTTTACGTGCTCGCCCGTTAGCTTACGCTTTACGTGAACCAGTAGAGAAGGCACTCGAACAACTACAGCGTGATGGAGTAATTTCCCCTGTGTCGAGTTCGGACTGGGCGACACCTATCGTACCGGTAATGAAAAAGGACGGCACGATACGAATTTGCGGTGATTTTAAACTTACCCTAAATAAGTGTTTGGAAATCGATCGTTTTCCGCTACCTCGGGTGGAGGATTTGTTAGCCAAATTACATGGAAACATGGAGGAGATAAATTTTCTAAAATTGACTTATCGCAGGCGTATACGCAATTTGAACTCGATGAGTCCCAAAAATTTACTGTTATTAATACGCATAAAGGTTTAAATATAATAGACTTATTTTCGGTTTAGCATCTAGTCCGGGGATTTTTCAAAGAAAAATGGAACAGATTTTTGCAGGCTTGCCCGGGGTTGGGGTTTTCTTAGACGATACCCATCAGTCGTGGCAAAACGAGACACAATAGCTTTTTCATTGTTATCGCGGCCGGATGTGGCCGCTTGGGGCTTCATGAATTAAAAATGATCAAACGAACTTACCAAGTGAAGTTCGATCATTATTATATGAGTCGCTTCATCCAAAGATATATTAATTAACCAGGTAGTCCTTTGTTTATTTGCCAGGCAATCGCGTTTTTTTAAAGACGTATGTGGGTACAAAAAAATATCGTTAGTATACTCTGTCATCAGCGCGCTTCATTATGCTTAGAGAGAGGTAATGCAAAAAATCTTTCTTTATTTCTTTGGGTACTGCAGCAAACAAAGTTAAGTGCAGACTGGGTGGGAGGGAGATTATTTCTTTGAATGAAGCGACTCATATAATAATGATCGAACTTCACTTGGTAAGTTCGTTTGATCATTTATTATATTTCTTCGCTTCATTCTTCGATATATTAATTAACCAGGTAGATTTTCAGAGTAACGAAAGAAAGATTTTTTACAAAATACAATATAATATAATATAAATATACATTATGAATAGTAATCATTATATTCGAGAACGAATTTATATGTTAAATGCCCATAAATAATAATAATAGTCAGTAGAAACAAAACTTAAGAGACCTTTATGGTTTGTGATTCAAATGATAACCTACTGGGATCATGGTGACTATATAACTGATTCAGCGAAACTTTGTTCGTCGATAAAATTATTATGGCTAAGGAAAATAGCGAAAGTATTGGAGTCGCTAGTCCTGCCTGTCGACTGTCGTCTTACTAATCGTGTCCAGTTTCAGTCCCCGTGTCGACGCTCGTGTCGACGCCGCGTCGCTCTCGCACAGCATTTGCTTTATCCAGCGGCTAACCGACTGGGAGATGGCTGTTCTGTGCAGAGCGTTAAACGTTAGCAATAATAACCTGTATATTATCCTATTTAATATAATCTTGAATAACCATTGCACGGCGTAATAACTTAAATATAACTTCTTCTTTTTTAATAAAAAAGAAATTACATAATTTAATAACATCACCGATCCAATCACGCCCGGGAGTTGATGTCTTTGTAATATAAATTTCGATACCGCTATTTAAAACCGTAATTTTTTATTTTGACGAGTTTTATTAGGCAGAAAGTTTTAAGTCAATGACCAGTATTCAGTAGATACAGAGTGCAAGAAAAAACAAATAATTTATAAGTGGATCCCAGGTCCTATACTACTCAGGTATGGGCTAGGATTTTTACCGGAAAGCTTCTTTCAAAAGACGCTTCACACATAACACATTCATCTGAGCCAATGTCACCAACCAATAATGTCAACATTGTTCATAAACAATGACAGTGCACAGTGATGGCTGTAGAAGGTATCGTATTACAGACATTGTTAAATTGTTTGGCTAAGATTCCGATGGAGCGGACGTAGATCTCTGTAATAAGTCTATTAACTAATAAGATTGAAGAGAGTATTTATCTAAAATCTAAGTCGAAGTAACGTATTTTAGAATAAATTTTAAGGAGTCTACTGCTTTAACTGGGCCCGGCTCTGTGGTCGTCGATAATGTGATTATTGCATATAAATATGATTGAAAGTCGAGAATATTGTGTTCTCGGTCCACCAGGCTGAATATTTTAACAATTATTATTCAAGAATAAGTATGATTCTGTTATCGTATTTATCATTGCATATTTTATTTAGTATTAAAAATTTTAATCGCTGAAAAGCAGTTGCATTTCGTGGCGGGAGTCAGGAATCAGGATATGAAGGTGTCAAAACACCTCTCAGTTGAGCTAGCTCACGAATAGTACACGGATTTAACTGTTCTATATTATTCCGTTTTTAATAGGCATATATTATCTATACATATAATAAATCTGTAGAAATGACAATTCTGTACATTAAAGATATTCAAAAAATAGTAAGCGGAGGGTGTCACAACATCGCTATAGAAGTCAAAAATGTGGTTAGTTTTTTTGTCTGTCTGTCTGTCTGTCTGTCTGTATGTTTGTTCCAGCATCACACGAAAACTACTGATCCGATTTGAATGCGGTTTTCGCAGATATATTTGTCTTCTTCCAACTTAACATCTGGTGTATACAATTTTTTCCCCCCACCCCTCTAAGGGGACAAAATAGGGGGTCAGATTTTGTATCAAACTTTTTTCTTTAACACGGAACTACTGATCCGATTTGAATGCGGTTTTCGCAGATATATTTGTCTTCTTCTAACTTAACATCTGGTGTATAAAAAAAATTCCCCCCACCCCTCTATGGGGACAAAAGAGGGGGTCAGATTTTGTATCAAATTATTTTCTTTGGACTTACTTCATATTATTAACTGTGTTTTCCAACTTAACATCAGCTGTATAAAATTTTTCCCCCACCCCTCTAAGGGAACAAAAGAGGGGATAAGATTTTGTATCAACTGATGAAGTAGAAATACTTTAAATGGCAAAACAACGTTTGCCGGGACAGCTAGTTATATAATATATCTAATATATAAAATTCTCGTGTCACGGTGTGCGTGGTTGAACTCCTCTGAAACGGCTCGACCGATTTTTGTGAATCTTAGCGAGCATATCGGCTAGGGTTGAGAATCGGACAACATCTACTCTTTATATTGATAAGTGTATTAATTTGTTGAATAAATAATAGTAAATTGTTACAACTCATGACCGACGGCGACCACTGTTTTTGCGACGGGTTAACAATCATGGACTTTGCCATGGTGACATACTTATTTAGTCACTTCAATAAAATAATAATATGGGTGAAATACTTTATATGGCAACACAACGTTTGCCGGGACAGCTAGTTATGTTATAATAATATATATTATAAACGTTAAGACTCAAATATTTACATATTTGTTGTGGATTTAATACACCCATGGCACTATTAACAATAAAACGTAAACAAAAAAGGGGCGCCTGAGGCTGAAGAATTGTCGCCTAGAACACTGATATTGTTAAAGCGTGGTAAGTCTAGTAGTGATAAAGCCCACGCCTGGTCTGGTTTCCTTCTTTATATTATTTGTGAAAAAAAATGTTAGCACATCTGATAGACTGTACGTCAAGACTTAAGGCTCTTAATCCGTAAATTAAAATCTTTCGATCGACTAGTGAGTTAAAAGGAACCAAGAAGTAGGCTTTTAAATCTATTTTTGCTAGATATCCACTTTTGGGTGCTACGGCTTGAAAGCCGTACGATAATTTTCCAAATTAACATATAATTTCGAAAGAAACTTACGAAGTGGTTTCCTTACAATAATTCAAAAATTGTATTTAAAATATAATACAATATTTTCCGCCGCTTTGTTTGGGGAAAAGAAAATCTTTGAAATAAGGTAACCTTGGTACCTACGGTGGGGGTACACGAAGATATAGTTTTAAATTATAATAATTTATTGATGTCATGATGTATAATATATTAAGCCAGTGGTACCCAACCTGTTTTTGTTTTTGGAACGAAGTTCCCAAATCTTTTTTTTTTCCATGGGGGCCGCAAACATTTTTGGTCTTGGTGTCGCGGGCCGCAACAAACATTTTTAGGTTTAAAAAATAACGTTATTCAAAATTAACGATTTACAAGTGAAAAAGACTTTCACGTTGACTGTATAATATTTTGCCGGTGGGCGTGAATTTCAAATTGGTTATAAAATATAAAGTCCCGGTGACCAGTATGTGGCCCGCGGGCCGCGGGTTGGGGATAGCTGTATTAAGCCCAAAATAATTATAGCATCTATAAAATATATATAAAAATAACTGCTGTCAGCACTACTGCTGCGGCGGTGTGTGAGCGTTTAGTCGCCCCAACGCTCTTCGAACTTGAAGAGGGTTTATTGTAGCGGTACAGTACTAGCGGCACCAGCCGACAGTTACCAGCTCTCCCCCCCCCCTTAACGGGTAGCGAGAAGGGTTTGCCAGATCCCAAAAGTTACCCGGTTGATGGGATGTACTAATTTGTCTCTGAGAACAAATACTGGAATTATCCAGCGAAACAATATTAATCTCGGTCTGATATTGAGACAAGACTTATCGACTCTGAGTGTTGTAGGTTTCCGTTACGAAGTTGTCTTGTCTGATAATATATTATCTAATAAATAATCGAGATAAGTCAGATACTGTTGATAAGTCTGATAATATCGAGACTTTGTCAGGTGAAATCTATAATGATAATAATCGATGGAAATGAAATCGATCTGCAACACTTATTATCAGGAATGTTTTATAAGCAGTAGCTTATCATAATCGTTTTTGGTATCATTTAAAACCATAATCTGGCGAATCCAACGAGGGTTCACCTAACGTCAGTAGGAGCCCTGGATCTATCCGGATCTGGTCCGGTTCTATCGGTGCCGGTACTCAGAATCAACCGTTGGCACCTGGTTTAGGATTGGGAAAGCTTCGGGTTCATTCGTAACCTGATTGACCCGTATATCGGTCACTTCTAGTGATATTTCCCCGATTGTCTGTCTGGTCTTAGTGACCTAAAAAAATAAATATTGGGGTAGCATAATTACTCGTTATAATCGACTTATTTGTCGATAAAATATGTTACAAAAATATTGAGGGTAGTAACTATCACGTTACGTAAATACAGTGTAAACTCCATGTAACGTCACTCTATTTAACGACAAACTCTCTAAAGCGTCGAAATCATTGGACTTTGGTTGGTTTAGCTTGTCTACCATACAATGATACACTCTACATAGCATCACACCCACTCCCAATAACGACAGCATCACAACGATTGAACAATAAAAAGTACCTTATAAATTACTAAAATTAGTAAAAACTGCTGTGTACGTTTTTTATGTCGCATTGTTATCCTAGCCCGCAATAAACACGACTTTCGGCATCATGCATACAGAACTTTCTAAGAAATTCGTTCTTTTGTTTACAAATTGAGATTGATTGCATGTATAGGCTGTTTTAGACCCTTACTAATAATAAGGAGTCATGGATTATTATCTATTCGTTATCATATTCTCAGTTGAACATAAACTTTCAAACTGTTAATATTATGGTAAGTAAAAGAAAATCACTGTATATTGACGAAAAAGTATTGATTTCCTTCTCTCCATTTAACGGCCACTCTATATAACGTCATAAAATGCACGGTCCCTTCAGTGACGTTATATAGAGTTTACACTGTATTAAGTAAGTTTCGTTATACACTCGCGGTGTATCCCGAGTCCCAACATTGGTGCAAAATTCATTTAATAAAAATAATTATATACCAGCAGACATAATAAATTAAAATCGTAGTTCTATATTTAGAACAAAAGGATCGCGCGAGACGCGCATTGGTATTTGGTTGTTAACTGATGAGACTCCGTTGCATAAGGATTGTGCTTAGAGACTCACAGTCAATCCACACATTATGGCGGTTTATAAAATAACTCGCTGTTAACCCCCAAACCGGCCAACGTATAGTTAGTTCTAGTTATAGAACGGATAAAACATCGTCAGAGACTCGCAGTCAATTCCGATGCATATAAATTGTGTCTAGAGACCCGCGGTCAATCCACACATTATGGCGGTTTATAAAATAACTTACTATATTTAAACACTTGTAGTAATTAACTTGCAGTTATTTCCCCCAATCGGGCAAACATAATATTCTATTTATTCTATTTATAGAATAGGTAAAACATCGTCAGAGATCCGCAATCAATTCCGATGCATATAGAATATAGATTGTGTAAAAGGACTCGCGGTCCAAACACACTGATATACTAATTGACTCACAGTCGCAGTACATGCCGGTTAATTAAATAATTGCAGTAATCACCTGCAGTTGTTTCCCCCAATCCGACAAACATATAGTTCTTTAATCCCTCGATCGTGGCATAAACGAGACACAGTAGATTTGTATTGTTATCGCGGTCGCATGCGACCGCTTGGGGCTTGAAGCTATTTATAGAACAGATAAAGCAAACACATTACACATTCCAAACACATTGTACGTTTATTGACTCGCGGTCACAGTACATGCCGATTAGTATTGCATATAATAATTGGCTCGTCTTGGCCTCGGTAGTGCCTGCCTAAGTATTTAATAGTACTTACATGTATTTTCTTGTTACACAATAAAATAACACTGACTTTAGTTACTTACAATACTGACTCAATCATCTTAATAATAATAACCAATTTTCTTCTGAGCGCTGCGCTTTGGCATGGTTACTAAGTATACGTGCTCGCGTTGCCTCGCGTTAACAAAGAATGAAGCGCGCTGATGACAGAGTATACTAACGATATTTTTTTGGACCCACAAACGACTTTAAAAAAACGCGATTGCCTAGCAAATAAACAAAGGACTACCTGGTTAATTAATATATCGAAGAAAGAAGCGAAGAAATATAATCATAACGGGTAAGAATGATGAGTCACATTTGGCTACCTTGAGTGAAGTTTTCACGAGATTGGAAAAATGGGGTTTGCGAGTTCGGAAAGATAAATGTACTCTTTTTGGCGACTCCGTTTCATACTTAGGATTTATTATCGATAAGAACGGAGTTAATACCGATCCAATCAAGGTGGAAGCTATTAAAAAAGTAAAAACACCAACCAATGTTTCCGATTTGCGGTCTTTTCTAGGGCTAGTAATCTATTACGCCAAATTTGTGCCCAACATGAGTACTATGCTAGCACCATTAGGGTTGGACCTCATCTGGCAGCACGGAATCGCCTTTTTCCGTCGCCCTTTCTCTTTCTGTCGCTTAGAACTGCCATTTGCTAGACCGAGACAGAAAGCATAATGCGATAGCACGCGGCGGAATCCTCGAGGCTATCGCATTATGCTTTCTGTCTCGATCTAGCAAATGGCAGTTCTAAGCGACAGAAAGAGAAAGGGCGACGGAAAAAGGCGACTCCGTGCTGCCAGATGAGGTCCAACCCTTATACGACCTTCTTAAGAAGAATTCTAGGTATAGGTGGGACCAAAGATGTGAACGGGCATTTAACGATATTAAAAATATTTTAGCCTCTAGTAAAGTTCTCGTACACTACTCTCTAGACTTACCACTTATTTTGCGGCAGATGCCAGTAGTATCGGTATAGGAGCAGTTATCTCGCATATTACGTCTCAAGGGGAGAGACCGATTGCATACGCTTCCCGAACACTTAATTCGGCAGAGAAAAATTACTCCCAGATTGAGCGAGAGGCTTTGTCCATTATTTTTGGTGTACGGAAATTCCATCAATATTTGTACGGGCGTAAGTTTATTTTGAGGACGGATCATAAGCCTCTAGTTACCATATTTGGCGATAAGGCAGGTATTCCGATCATGGCAGCTAGTAGGATGCAAAGATGGGCGGTTATACTAGGTGGCTACGATTACAAAATCGAATATGTTAGCAGTAAGAATAACGCTGCGGATGCCTTCTCAAGGTTGCCAGTAAACCAGCAGGTAAGTGTGAAACAAGAGAGCACATATCTTTCTTTCGTGCAATCTTTTTTACCGATCACTAGGAAGGAGGTACAAGAGCAGGTCAGCTTGGATAGTAACCTAAGAAGGGTGATGGCGTATTTACATTCAGGTTGGCCCGATTCGTGCCCTGATCCGGAATTACGACCCTACTTCGCGCGACGTAACGAGTTGTATATCGATATGAGGTGTATCGTATGGGGCTATAGGTTAGTTATATCTACTAGCTTACGGTCATATATGTTGAGCGAGTTGCATGTGGGTCATATGGGGGTAGTTGTAGTATATTGATAAATAAAGATGGCCGCACTACCTATGAGTGGGGGCTTGGAGAATATGGCCGCCAGACGTCAGAGCTGTCGTCCACTTCTTACCGAGCCACCGCCGACAGTAGAGCGTTCAGTGATACAGTATTCTGTGTTTAATTTACTCGCCCTACAATAGCACACGAATTCTACAGTAGTCAAAATGAAGAGCATAGCTCGAAGTTTCGTCTGGTGGCCAGGCATAGATGCCGATATCGAGAGAGTTTGTAGAGAATGTGCGACGTGCATAGCGGAGAGTTCGGCGCCACCCAAGGCGGCGATACAGCCGTGGCCTCATGAGCCGGAACCGTGCTCGAGGTTGCATGTTGATTTTTTGGGTCCATTAAACGGTAAAACGTTTCTAGTAATTATCGACGCGACCAGTAAGTGGCTAGAAGTTTTTCACATGCCTAGGACCAACGCTAGTGCGGTTATTAAAGTGTTGCGAGACACGTTTGCGCGGTTCGGGCTGCCGAAGCAAGTGGTGTCCGACAATGGGCCACCTTTCTCTAGTAGGGAGTATCTGGAATTCATGACTAATAACGGTATCAAAATTTCGTTTTCGGCGATTTATCACCCGGCCTCTAATGGTGCCGCCGAAGGGGCGGTCAGGTTATGCAAGCGGGCGTTGAAGAAATCGGCCCGGGATTGCTGCGATCTAGATGCGGCTTTGCAGGCATATCTGCTGGCATATAGAAACGTAGAGCATAGCACCACGGGTGTGTCGCCAGCCATGATGTTGCAACGTAGGTCGTTACGTACTAGATTAGATCATCTGAGGCGGGGTAAGGATAAGGCGCGGACAGCTCAGGAAAAACAAATTGAATCCGCCGGGGGGCAACCGCGAGCTTTTCAAATTCGGGAGGACGTCGTGGTGCGCAATTACGCACAAGGCGAAAAATGGGTGCAAGGGAGAGTAGAGGAAGGAGTAGGCTCTCGGCATTACGTAATAAATACGGGTCTAGGTCAATTAAAACGGCACGTGGACCAAATTAAGCCATGGGCCGTTCCGTATGAGCCGCCGGATATACCGGATACCTCAAGCAGTAGCCCCGGTAGCCACCCAGCTGCGGGCGAGAGTGGCGCACCAGTATTATTAGTACCACTACCCTCAAGCGACGCTCCCGTTGCGACAAATCCGCCTCCCTCTGTTCCACCTGTACGCTTACACCGACCCAGACGCCTAACGAAGCCCATAGACATGCTGGGCTATTAGTAGGCTACTAACGGTAATTAAGTACTTAGGCTAGTTGTTATTATTAAAGTAGGATTTTGTAATTTAGTGTGAGGGTGTGGTGTTTGTATAGAACCTTTTTATAGTTTTACCTTTTAGATAAGTTTTGTCTTTTTAAGGTGAACGCAGATTTGGCCGCACCGCACGCACCGCAGTCGCCGCATTTCGAACTCTTTATATGAAGTTATATCACATACCTACCCGCGCCGCAGTCTTCGCAACTTCTACATTCTTTATATGAAGAATTCGAAATGCGGCGACTGCGGTGCGTGCGGTGCGGCCAAATCTGCGTTCACCTTTAATGTCATGTGTCAACGTTCATTCCGTAAATAAATATCCTTTCATCAGCATGTCCTAAGTTATTTTAATTATTAAAATACGCAGATATCTTAGTAACTTTGTCGATAGAACACAACATTTTTAATAGGCAATATGTACGAACGTTTATTTGGAGTTTAGTTGTAGCTTATTATTTCGTTGGCAGATTTATTTGCTGGATAATGTCCTCCATGTTAGTAAACTTGTATACGGCGGGTGTAGTTGCCAGCGCCATATTCGGTGAACATTATAGTTTCGTTTTTTGTCCGTTTTACATTTGGGTTACAGCCAATTACTGTTAGACTTATTTTATATCCTTACATGGCTTGAATGTTATATTTTTAATTTTCTAAAATATTTTATACTAGTTGATGCCCGCAACTCCGTTGCGCCAAAACTCGTTTATCGCGCGGGAACCGTACATTTTTCCGGGATAAAAAGTAGCCTATGTCCTTTCCCGGGACTCAAAGTATCTCCATAACCAAATTTCAGCAAAATCGGTTCAGCGGTTTGGGCGTGAAGAGGTAACAGACAGACAGACAGACAGACAGACAGACAGACAGACAGACAGACGGACAGACAGACAGACACACTTTCGCATTTATAATATTAGTATGGATTTTACAACATTACTTATTAGAATATGCTGATTTATCTTGTGGGCTGTGGCACTTGGAAGACATTGTCTTAGCTTCGTATACAGTCTGTCAATAAAGATACACGCTCCGCGCGATCGAGTTAGGTTCGGCCGCTACACAACGAGATCGTACCATCGAGGAAATTGATTCCTAGGCAGTTGGCGGACCTACGACGTTTGGTCGGCTTATGTCAATTCAAAGTTAGCTGTGATTGGTCGGATGGGTTTGAGGTAACGCGACCAAATAACTTAGGTCCCCCATCTGCATAGGAATCAACTTCTCTGATCGTACATGTACAAATTTTCTACCTACGTAGCAAAAGTAAATTGAGCTTTTCAGTTAAAAGCTAGATTTAAACAGTATTTGATTGAATTTTGTTCTGAATAGGTACCAATATTGATTACAGAAATATAACTTTGTACTGGAAAGAGTATATTTTTTATTTTTCCCTCTATTAATTTTAATCTTTATAATATGTAAGTATAAGTTTAATTAAAAGTTAAGACAATGCAGGTTTGTTCACTAGACAAGATAGCTTAACTTTTTTTCAATTATCATAAAAGCAATTAATATTTATAAGCTGTATATCATTCTTGGTTTCCTATTAGTTATAAGTATAATATTATGTACGTGTAACTTACGTCAAGCCTTCATTTATATAAAAAACTAGTTTTCATAAACTAATGTTTAATAAACAGACTAACTTGTAATGATAATATCTTAAAACAATAAACCATATCTATGTAATTTTCAATGATACTTTTGTAAAAAAGAAAACAAAATATGGTTTCGAACAAGGGTAAAGACTAATTAATAAAAATTATGAGTTCGATGTAATAAATTAAATCGTAAAATGTAAGCATTATAGCATTTTACGGAACCATAACGTGATAATGACGACTACGATTATGATCTAAGGAATGACAGTTTGTTTGCCCGTCTATGTTAATTTATATGGGCATTCGACCAAAACTGAGTTTAATGGATGGTTTTATAACGCCTTTTTGTAAAAGTAAAAAAGTGAAATTCGCAAAAAGTTTACTTCAATTTGTTGAAGAAAGCTTTTAGCATGTGATATTGCCGTGAATAAAACAATTAAAAAAATACATACTAATATTCTGAATTCGAAAGTCTTCGCATTTTCGTTCGTCTGTTAGCACTGAACTGAAAATTTTGTAGATATAAAGATTCTTTGAGTCTAGAGAATGGAGATCATTCCATAGTTTTTGTCAAGTCAAAATTACGGTTTTGTGCGATAAAAGAATTTATAGGAACGAAAAAAACATCATTGTACGAAACGAAGTCGCGTCTAGTAAAACAATAAAAATAAAAAATAAAAAAATAACACTGATATAAATATCGTCGGACTATATTCGGGTGGTAACAGTACGGCGGGTAAGCACCGGCAAAAACACTCGATATCTCCTGATATAGATGACGGGAGATGTATTTTTCATGACCGCAATTCACAAGAACTTCCCATAAACAAGTACAATATGCTGACTTACGGCGACCGCTCCCTCATATAATTTCATAATTAGCTAATTGCTTTGATATGGGATCGGGCAGTTTTTGCCCGCGGTCCGAGGTATTGTCTGCAGGAATCGAGAACCGCTTTTATCTCGGGTTAGGTTTTTCAAATCAGGTGCCAAAATCGGGAGAGACACGTCCTTTAAATAGCAGTGGTAAAGCGACAATGGAAACTTTTTGCTGCGAAATGTTATGTACCCGCGCCGCCATTGGAGGTTCAAATTTGGTACCCGTTTTTAACTTGTAAGATATTGTTTCAGTTACAATTAAATATATTATACTATAATGTAACTATACACTTATCAAAAAATTAAGGAATTGACTTGTGTGCAGAATGCAGAATTTAGTTCGGATAAAGTTGACGTGTGAAAGGACAAGAATAACTTGATATTAAAAATAAAAATCTTAATCATATAATTATATAAAAATATAATGAAATTAATAATAACGTACCTACACTATTACAGATTCACTGCGACGCACTACTTTCTGTAAGATTTACACTAGGTATATTGTAAGTATGTACATAGATAATATTATGTATTTCTAATCTGCCAAGACAATTTTTTTTTCGAGAAAAATACAAAAAAAAAAAGAAATATACTTATGGTGAATTTTCACTATCAATCTCGTGTATGTAATAGATGAATTATTTGTCTACGCCTCTGCAAAAATTGTGTATGAACTTATTTCTTTAATGGCTCTTCAAACGCTATTCACAGCAATTGGACCGTGCGATCAATGTCATCGAGTTCCGAAGGGGACTGGCGACAAAGAAGATAAAAACTTAAACCGCTTAGCGCGTTTTGTCTATGGCAACATGTAGGGTGGCGAGTGATCGCCTGGTGTCTATATAAGTATAGCCCGGCTGGCTGGCCACGCCCTTGTAATAAGAGTGGCTCATTTGTGCTATGGAGTAAGAGTGGAGCCAGTAATCGGCTGGTATGAAATGAACTTAGGGAACTTAAGTAGCGCGATTCGCAAAAAGACAGACAGACGGACAGATCGAAATTATAAATAAAACGTCTCGAACATTCTGAAAGTTGTTGAAATTTTCCTCAGCACAAGAACATGACTGCATGAACAAAACAAGACAATACCGTAAATCGTAATTACTTAATTAACGAAATTAAGATTTTTGAATAGCTGTTGTCAGTACATAAATTAATATGCTCAGCTGAGCGTAAAGTGACGTAGGTACGTATAATTGCAATTTACGTACATTTTAGTTTTTGTAACCAAAAATACTTAATAATGTTATGTTTACTTGCATCGGAATGATTATGTATATTTGCGCGTTTGGTGTCTCAAAATAAATTAGTTTTATTTTAATCCTTCGATCGCGGATTCTTGGAAATCTATTGTTATTCTATTGTTGTCGCGGTCACCGGTGTCCTTATGAGGGTTGATAGGTTAATACGCAGAAATGATAATATGAAAATATTTAAAACAAAATATAACCACATTTTTTAGACTTTTTAATTTACCTAGCGTCTCGATAGATAAATAATTTTAATGAATGTATATATCATAATATTAATTATTAACTATTAAGGTGACATGAGAATTCATGGTACTAACAAGTTAGGTAGGTACCTACCATGTTTTCTATTTCTGTAGATCGAAATTATGATATCAAAATGATAATACTTTTAAGTAGTATGATACGAGTATGCTTCTCTATTAGAATATTAGAGGAAGCTACAATAGACATATTATATTCAATATTTTCACAGCAAAAGTGTTGACAGCCCACCGTTATGCTGGTCCGATGATCCCCTCTCGTATTTTTATTGTTGGCAACATTTTTTATACAATTTATCAATCCGACGCAGATGGCAAACCACCTTTGTTGCGCCAACTATGGGGTTACACCATTATCATATGGAGTCTATCACTTATGTGCTTTTGAGCCATAAAATACATGGTGTTGGTTAAATTAGTACTAAATGTGTATAAAAATATTTGCTAATTAAAGGACGAATGAAAAACCCGTCGTTCATTTATCAAGTATGCAGTGTTAAAACATTTGTTTTTTTTATTGCATTAATTATTCAATAAAGGTGATATTAACTGCCTTTTAAACTATAATAATATATTGTGTGCAAATAAGAATTTCATGGTTGCATTTTTTATTCCCCACATGATACATTTTTTGATCTGTAAGGCATTACAAAAATTTTCAATAAAAACACGATTCTACCAATTAAAGAAGCTACATATTATCTCAAGGAAAAAAGCAACATATTATCTTAAAAAAACAGGGTAAGAGCACACAAACGTGCATCTCTTGCATAGTTTGCGTGGTTTGCATGGCTGCATATGCAATAAACACTGTAAGTGCTGCACTCGACGGGCGCACAAAGGGCGACCGCAGGGCGGGGTAGGGTACAGTAAGCCCTACAGAAGGGCCGACTGGAGGGCCCGTATTGTTTGCTAAATATTTTGAAAGCGTCATTTGATCCGGCATATTAGACACTGCATTTGATGGGGGATCGTCTTCGATATTCAAAATCATATCATCATTACGCACCCTAACTTCTGTGTGTGATTTAAATTGATCAACCGTGAATTATACTGGTTACATCGTTATAAGCAAATATAAAAGCGAGAAATACTGAGGCACCATAATATGATGATGACCTAGATTTTGACTGACTATTTCGTCTCGTCTCATGATTTAAGCGTGGTAGAGCCAACTGCCAAGCTTTCACTTTTTAAAAAAACATTAAGGGGGCAAACGAGCAAACGGGTCACCTGAGGGAAAGTAACTACCACCTCCCACGGACACTCACAACATCAGAAGAGTTGCAAGTGCGTTGCCGACAGCTGCTATCTCTATCAGTCTAAAAATTGCTAAATTGTACCTACTACATATTTTAATCTAACATAGAAATGTTTTCACCGATTCTCAATCAAATAAGAATTATTTGATTGAGAATCGGTGTAGATCTACCTATACTTTCTACAAAACCTTAATTAAATATACCTCTTAGTATTACAATGAACATGCAATTATTGTCGTATTAAAAATAACTCTAAAGCTCATGTACCTAGTTCTTCCCTGCATAACCCATGACCATCTACAGAAACTCGTCGCTTATATAATAATAGACCGCACAATTTCATAAAAGAAAATAATTGAAAGCAATTAACATCAAGATGTCATACAACTTCATCCAATTAGATACAATTTAGGTTTTAGACCAGCAATTAAGATAAGCATGTAAGTACTAGAAACTACTGCAAAAAATAAAGGTATTGTTTAAAGCATACGTAATATATTAAATTGATACCAATTATATTATTGTAGAAACCATGTCACTATGTTAGTCTACGTTTTAGTAACTTTTTAGTTTTTTTTGTAGCGGGTCTACGCGGGATCTACGAAAATGCTTTTATAAACAGATTTTTTAAAAATTGCATACCTAACGAGTCTAGCTCACATTGGATTAAAAATAACATTAATTTGATCCAAGAAACGAAATAAATCAAAACCAATAAATAAAAACATTATTGTGACTCCTCAAAGGAATTTGCCGGAGGCGTCTAGAGTTTAGTTTTTAGACAGGCATTTGTCTAACCCGCTCGAGCCAGCCTTGGGGCTATATCAACAGGTTGTATTCTAAATCGTTCTATGACATTATTAATTCTTAAGAAACGCCGCCGAAAAAATATTAAACAAGTCGGCTAAGGAAGATGCAGACTCTAATTCTTTATACTACCTAGTGCATAGAGCCCATATCCTAGCTTATAATAAGTATAATTTGCCTGGTGATAAAATAGGTACCTACTGGGTTTATTACAAAGCTGATATATTATATTAAAGCTAGAAACTTGAAATTTCACACACGGACTATTACTATGTATAAGCATCCAATAAGAAAAATATCTTCAAAAATCCAACCTCTTAGGGATTAAATATAATGCTGAAGCCGCTGAAAACAGTCAATTTAAAATATTCCGAAAACTTTATAAATGACATTATTCTTTTACAAAGGTAAATAGATTTAAATCGGTCAAAACAAATTGATACGTTCGTCGTTACAATATCATGTGCGCCCCGCTACCGTCGTCCTAAAGTGGTGTCGGGTTACCGCGGGTTTATAAAAATATCAGTTACAGACGGACACGTAAACAATGCCACCGATTCCATAGATAACATCAAAATTACTTAGGTTATAAATTCTAAAATGACACTTTATTAAAACTGGCTGGAAAATTTGATTTGTTCTTTTTTTATTAAGTTAAGAACCAACTTTGAATTAAGAACCTACTTTATTCTTTTTGATTGGCTGGATTTAAATAATTTGTCTCTTTTTGCGAAATATGAGTTGTTATATTTTAAAGCAGAGAGATATAAGGAAGTCCAAAGTGGTTTAAATCACAGTTAAAGTAAAAAAAAAAATTCAAAGTCAAAGTGTTCCGAATTCAAATCGCTTTATGCAACATTAAACTTTTTGCTACACTGCCATACATTACAATATTATAGCAGTATGTAGGTACTGAGAAGTAGCTTAGCTAGCGCCCTCGTTCCAGCCCTACTGGCTCACGGCCAAACTTACTATATTATGTAAATTAATAAAATTATTATGACACACACTATTTATGATCTCGCTCGAAGATTTTAATAAAGAACAGGGTCTTATATTATGCTTACTTATGAAATAAAGTTTTATGATTTTTATTAAGTAAATGTTAAGTACTAAGTATGTATAAGGTTTTGTTCGGAAAATCTGAGCAGGTAGTTAGGTAATTTTTAAATAGTTTCGAATGGCAGTAACAATGCTTACCACACGTCCTAACCTTTAAATGTCAATAGTTAATTTATAGAGTAGTAAACCATTTTGAGTCGCCCACAAAAACATCTATTCATACCCGTATAAGATAAAAGAAGACATTGAATAGAAGTAAAAAAATAAATAATAGCAGATGTCCACTCCACGATTTCTCGAAAACGCAATTATACGTATGGGTAAGTGTGAGTAAATTAAAAGAAGTCTGTTTCAACTTACAACGTAATAGCTAGCTTTTAATGGTTCGTGGAAACGCGTTCAAATTACGATTATTATGTAAGTTACATTTACATGAAATTACTCTTAATTGTGTAAATAAAGAGAACATATTATATAAGAATAGATTTAAGTTAGTTGCACCTACTTCAAACTGAGACATACATTTTTTATCTATGTATCATAATCTTATTATAATCAGTTTAATTTTTGAAATGATTATCAAATGTGAGAAAGTCATACTACGGTACGGTTGGGCTCATTCGAATTTATCAATACCACGGACTCGCAGAATAACAGTAGTAAGTACCTATATTTAATCCACTAAGATAAGTAGGCCTAATAATTCAGAGATTTAAATCATAAAAAAACTGTTGATAACAAATAAAAAGAAGAAAAAAAGATGACTTGACATCTTACAGAATTATACTATTAAGTTATGATAACAATTATGTTAACTCACTAGCTATTTAACAACAATAAACAGATCAAAGGCTGATGTTAACGACGCGCAGAACCGTAAATAAAAACCTTATTACGAAGAAAATAATCAGCCGCGGTCGTAACTTATACAAAGATTTTTAATTAAATCGTCTAGACCCTGCTAATTGGCGATATTTTCATTCTATTGTCTCCTAATCACATTTTGCTGCAAAAAGTGACGTCATACGACACGGAAACGAGTGACGGATAGATGTTTTAATTTATGGTCCTTTTCTACGCAAACAATAACAGTTTCGGTGATAAATTTTGAATTGAGCTGACTTTTGTCGATACCGAGAAACGGACGCACAGACAAAAGACGGTTGGGACGGTCCCCAGACTCCCAAAGATGCGTTTGAAGGATCGTTTTTACTCGTAAATAGATATCGCTGGACTCGTAATGCCTTAATGTATTGTTAAACACCTTGGCCGTTTATGCAATATGCATTAAAGTGATATTAATATTTGTAAGCATTGTTATGATTTATTAATTTAAATTAGCACCAATTTATAGCTTTTGAGGCTAGGCGATATCATAAATTTTGATCACGCGGAATCGGGGTTAAATTCGGTATTTATTAGTTTCATAGCTATTTCGATTATGTTATTGAATTGGATTAAACAGTTTATAATAAGAAGAACATACCTGTATGCGTTCTCTTGTGTATCTTGAGGTTCTCCGACCTGGCGAAGACCTTCCCGCAGCCGGGGAAGGGGCAGGGGAATGGCTTCTCGCCGGTGTGGACCCGGATGTGGTTGACGAGCTTGTACTTCGCCTTGAAGGGCCGGCCGTTGCGCGGGCAGCCCTGCCAGAAGCACGCATGCGTCGTGCACTCCGGCCCGCCCACGTGCTCCACCGTCAGGTGCGTCACGATCTCGTGCATGTTGGAGAACAGCTTGTTGCACAGCTTGGCCGGCGGCGGCTGCTCGGGGTCCAGCCACTGGCACCGCATGTCACGCCGCGGCGGCGGCCGCACGTAGCGGATGAACGCGTGCGGCGCGTGCGCGTGCGGGTGCGCGTGCACGCCCTGGTAGTGCACGTCGCCGCACCAGCTCTGCTCCAGCGGCTGCTGCGGGAACAGCTCGCCGCCGTACTCGCGCAGGTAGCCGTTCTGGTAGGCGGGCAGCGGGTAGGGCTGGTAGTGCGGTGGGTGCGGCGGCGCGGCGGCGCGGTGCTGCGGCGCGCCGCACGACGCCTCCGGGGACATCTTGAGGCCGAACGACGCCAGGTGCGCATGGTTGGTGTCGAAGAATGCGTTCATGGCGGGAGTGCCCGACACCGGCACATAGCCCCATTCGCCCGCCACCATCCACGCAGCGGGCGCCCCCCGCCGCCCGCCGTCCGCCGGACACCTCGCCCGCCCTCCGCAGCCTGATCGGGTCCACGGCCGACCGTCACACCGACATTACCGCGAACCTGCCGCATAAGTTCAAATTAATATGCGATAAATTATATAACTGCGAATTTTCTGGGTACAATTAAGCAAAATGTAAAACACGAGGAGGATAAAAATCAAATCCTCTACACAGAATTGAAGCTCACGAGCACATGACACAACAGAGACCCGAACCCAGTCGTCGAAATAAAATTAAGTAACAAAATAAAACAAAACGTTATTTCATAATTCAGTTCTATCGGCCATAAACGTGAACAAATTCAAAGTCATTTCTCAAAATAATATCACTGGACCCGTGGCGGGGCCGAACGAAAAAAAATAAAGCAGGTACTATCTGACGGTAAATTAAACTCAGGATAAATTTATAGGACACTTTTATACGTCTGAGACAAAAATTCCAATTGTGCCCGTGTATATTTAATTTTAATTTATTTGTTAGTCTGGACGTCCTTCGGAAGATTAAGAGTTTATGGGATATTAAAATAGTTTTATGAATGATGGAACCCGTTCCGCTCCGGTGACTTCGATAATTCGATGGACACTTTGGTTTTTTGATTCATGGTTTGTAATGCTATCCCAAATTCCCATAGTATGAGAAATTACTGCCTAAATTTAATGGGATGGTTCATGGTGGACGCCTTCCTAAGCGTTTATAAAATAAAAAAAAAGCTATTCAAAAAGAAAATTTACAAGATACGAAAAAGGTGCAAACTACAGAGTTACTTACTAACTTTCATAAGATTGTGAAGGCGCATACAATGGCGCACAAAAGTGTTAATTTTGCAAACTGTTACAACTGAATTGATTTCTCGGGGGAGTAACGGAATTCCGCTCAAAAGATTGACAGTTATGTCTATAATCGCATTACAGTAAATAACGTTGTTTGTATATTGGGCACTTCACGGGGCCGCCGTACCTAAGTTAAACAATGTCGTTTCATGAGATACAAATCTAATCTGTATTATCTGGACTCCCCGCGGGGCCCTTCACAAAGAACGGGTTGACAGAACACTCATGGAGAAATAGGATTACTGAAATTCTGACATTTAAACTTTTTAATGCCGTTTTGTTGCTTATGTGGTTCTTCCGCATCTGCTCTGCAGTTGATTTCGACAATAGATTTAATCACATCAAAATTAGTGCAACCAAGTCTTTGCTGAGCTTGTTTTTCGCCTTTTTTTCTTATCATAATACGTTTATGCCAAAATACCCGTAAAATATAACATGAACATGTTTTTATCATAAAAATTAATGGCAAATTACGGCTTCCCTTATATCAAATGTTATTTGCAAAATGTCATATCTTCGTAATTTGCGAGATAATAATTTAAGTCGAAACAGCAAAATACACTGGGAAAAATAAATTTAGAAAATCTTGAATACATTTTATGTTATTCGGAATAAGGAATTAATATTTTAACTTCGCAGCGTTACCGACTTGTTCATTCATTTTTTTGCACGCACAAATTTTACGCTGTGATTTTATTAGCATTTTAAGTTTCAGTTATATTTTTACCCGACTACAACGTTACTTAAGGCATATTATTCTTATTATATTCCTTAAGTAACGTTATATCTATACATATAATAAAACTGTAGAAATGACGATTCTGTACATTAAAGATATTCAAAAAATAATAAGCGGAGGGTGTCACTACATCGCTATAGAAGCCAAAAATGTGGTCAGTTTTTTTGTCTGTCTGTCTGTCTGTCTGTCTGTCTGTCTGTCTGTCTGTCTGTATGTTTGTTCCACTATCACACGAAAACTACTGATCCGATTTGAATGCGGTTTTCGCAGATATATTTGTATTCTTCCAACTTAACATCTGGTGTATAAAAAAATTTCCCCCCACCCCTCTAAAGGGACGAAAGAGGGGGTCAGATTTTGTATAAGACTTTTGCTTTAACACGAAAACTGCTGATCCGATTTGAATGCGGTTTTCGCAGATATATTTGTCTTCTTCCAACTTAGCATCTGGTGTATAAAAAAAATTCCCCCCACACCTCTAAAGGGACGAAAGAGGGGGTCAGATTTTGTTTAAGACTTTTGCTTTAACACGAAAACTACTGATCCGATTTGCATACGGTTTTCGCAGATATATTTGTCTTCTTCCAACTCAACATCTGGTGTATAAAAATCACCCCCCCCCCCCACCCCTCTAAAGGGACCAAAGAGGGGGTCAGATTTTGTATTAAACTTTTTCTTTAATGGACTTACTTTATATTATTAACTGTTTCCAACCTAACATCTGGTGTATAACATTTTTCCCCCCACCCCTCTTAGGGGACAAAAGAGGGGGTAAGATTTTGTATGCTGATGTAGTAGAGATACTTTAAATGGCAAAACAACGTTTGCCGGGACAGCTAGTAAAAATAATATGCCTTAAGTATATTATACGAGCTTTTGCCAGCGGCTTCGCTCGCGTTAAGAAGTATTATTATATTCAAACTTTCATCCCCTATTTTAACCCCTTGGGGTTGGAATTTATCAAAATCCTTTCTTAGCGGATGCCTACGTTATAAGTTATAACATCTACCTGCATGCTAAATTTCAGCCCGATCTGTTTCTGTGCAATGGTTTGGGCTGTGCGTTGATAGATCACCATGTCAATCAGTCACCTTTGAGTTTTATATAATATTATAATATAGATTTCCGATTGAATAAGGTGTCAATATGATATAGATTCGTAAAATAAGTTAAGCCCTTCATTTAATTTTCGAAGCCGGGTCATAGTTTTATATTATTATTACTAGCTGTCCCGGTAAACGTTGTTTTGCCATTTAAAGTATTTCTACTTCATCAGCTGTTGATACAAAATCTTACCCCCTCTTTTGTCCGCTAAGAGGGGTGGGGGGAAAAATGTTATACACCAGATGTTAAGTTGGAAAAACAGTTTATAATATAAAGTAAGTCCATTAAACAAAAAAGTTTAATACAAAATCTGACCCCCTCTTTAGTCACCTTAGAGGAGGGGTGTGAGGGGTGTGAGTGTGAGGGGGTGGGGGGGGGGTGTTTTTTATATACCAGATGTTGAGTTGGAAGAAGGCAAATATATCTGCGAAAACCGCATTCAAATCGGATCAGTAGTTTTCATGTTAAAGCAAAAGTCTTAGACAAAATCGGACCCCCTCTTTCGTCCCTTTAGAGGGGTGGGGGGAAATTTTTTTATACACCAGATGTTAAGTTGGAAGAAGACAAATATATCTGCGAAAACCGCATTCAAATCGGGTCAGTAGTTTTCGTGTGATAGTGGAACAAACATACAGACAGACAGACAGACAGACAGACAGACAGACAGACAGACAGACAAAAAAACTGACCACATTTTTGGCTTCTATAGCGATGTAGTGACACCCTCCGCTTATTATTTTTTGAATATCTTTAATGTACAGAATCTTCATTTCTACAGTTTTATTATATGTATAGATTATATTAGTAAGCACATTAGCAGCTTATAAGCTGATGCGTGTGTACTGTGTATCATACGATTTAAAGTTTGTCTAGTCTGTTCTTTAGAGAATTTACTGTAGGTGCCATTATTACATTTTCAGGCAGCTTGTTCCACTCAGAAACTATTCTATTAGGTAAGAAGTGTTTTAGAGGATTGCTCTTATGTGGTATTCTCCATAGCTTCAGTGAATGTCCCCGAAGATGGACGATTTTCATTTAAGACGAACAAATTCTCAATTCCATCGACATTGTAGTAACCAGTAAGTATTTTTAATGTTTCTATAAGGCTGCCTCTCATCCTACGCTCTTCCAATGTGGTAAGTCCGAGATACTTTAATCGTTCTTCATACTCTAGGTTTCTAATGCCTCTGACCAACTTTGTAGCTCGTCTCTGAACTTTTTCAAGTAGTTGGATATCTTTTTTAAAGTATGGATTCCAAACCACAGACGCATACTCCAATAGAGGTCGAATGTAAGTTTTAAATAACAACAAGAATGTTTCGGGTATGAGATGTTTGAAAGATTTACGGACCAAAAAGAGGAGCGAGTTGGCTTTTTAGCAATTGGTGTAGTAATATGTGTTTCCCATTTCAAATCCGTGCTAATAGTGACACCAAAATCGTTTTGGGTCACAACTGTGAATTATTTAAAGTTTCTAGCTGTAAATTATTTAGCTGGTTGTGATTTTTGAGTTTCTAAACAAATGCATATTTTTTACGCTGTTTATAGCTCGAAATATTATGCATATTATAATGCATAATATTTCGAGGGCTTATAACTTTTATATTTTTGAACTCTGGAGCCTAAGCGGCTGAGTTTATGATACTATGTATAATATGTCAGTGCTTTTGTCGTATCTTGTCAATAAAGTTTAGTTTATAGTTACATAATAATCATTAGTGGTTTTTTTAACCTTTAATCTGTAAATAAGAATTAGATTTATTAACATAAACTAAATCTAAATCATTTATTAAACTTCACGTACGGAATTTGATTAAATAATAATAGCCATGTGATAAAATCTTGATACCTGGGTATTTTGTCTGGCAAGATTATATTTATTACATCGAAGGTGTAGTTTATCATTAATTTAATGTAATAGTCTCTATAATATCTTCAATGTAGCGTTGTTGGCTTAGGAATGTAATGTATGTAGGATATTTTGAAACAGATGAGTTAAAATCAGAAGTCACTTTTACTTCTATTTCATTGGAATGCTGTATGGCGCCATGCTGCTAAGTTAAAGAAAAGTTACTACTTACTAAATATTAATAACCAATTTTGGAATAAAAATTAAGAACAAAATATTCTCCTATTTAATAATTAGAAACTTAGAAAGGTTTTAATTTTAAAAAGCTACGCATATTCATACCCATAAACTGAATATTTAACTTGTATATCTTTATAGCAAAATTATAATACATATATGTAGTACTAACATAGTATTTGCTTTTATTTTGTAGGTTGGTAAGTAGATGTAACTTGCATAAAATAATTTTATAGTTATAGCGAACAATAATATCCGAGAGAACATCTCGATTTTATAAAGATGATAAAAATAATCAAGAAGTGTATTAAGTCATAAACATTCTGTGATAACGGCAGATGGATGAAACTATCAAACTAATTTTATAGTTCTTATCTGCGCATGTTTAAAATACATGACTGTAATTTGTTTAAACGTAGACAAAAAGTCACAAAAGCTATTAAGCGAATCTCATGCATATAAATAAACAATTAATTTTAGAATTGCGAGCTTTTAAAATTTAAAGCTTTTAAACGCTTCAAATTTACTTCATTATTAAATAGAAGCGTCGATGATTAATAATAAGCGTAAATTAGATGCAAAATATGTAGCATACAAAAAGAAATGGGAATTACTGAAACGATAATATAGTTACTGAAACGCTATGCGAATATTGCCGTCGGGCAGCGCCGCGGGCGTGGCGTATTGATTTTCGCTAATACACATTATATAGTAATCTGTATTTAAATAATATTTTATAACTTAAGTTTCGAAAAAATCTATGAGCCTACAATCGCATACTGAATAATATTATTACTTATTTGTTGTATTCTTGAATACCATTAAGGAAAGGCTGGGAAATAAATAGTTATATAAAATTAAACTTTTAAAGTTTCTAGTAGATGCTTGATTTTATGCGATAGAGTCTAATATAACCATAGTAGTCTACAATAAAGATATATGTATAATGTATTTGTATAATACGATGTATTCTTTGGTCCTAATTTAACTTAAAAAAGAAATAGAATTATATAAAAAATCTATGACCTGAAGTTGTAACCTTTAAACATTAAGTACCTATAGGGTTTTAGTGACATATTATATTATTAAGACATAACATTTTCAGTAACTCAGATTTTAGAAACTTTCATATCTGTTATACACAGTCATGTAGAACAGGACAAGTAAAGTTAATTTTTTTTTCATTGGTTAAACAGGTAAGTATAATATTAATAAATACCTAGGTACTTACTTAAAATTTATATGCATGTAAATGTGTTTAGATATAAATAATTATCAGAAAAATTTTAGTCTAAGAATAAAAAGAAAACTGGACTTTTTCATGGAACGCACATGCAAGCAAAATTAATAATTTCCCACATTTACTACTTATATGGGCGAGCGAAGCGAGCCCTAGTATAGCCCACAAGTCACAACCTGAACATTTTGTGGTACACTTTACGGAAAACTATTAACTATCACGCCTCTTGATTTGTGATTTAGCGTAGTAATTTTTATTTATATTATGTAGATGTGTTATCACTTATCATCAGTCAGTCAAGGAGTGACGACGCGAGCCCTCAAAAAGCTCGGCTTTTAGCTAGTAATATAAAAGGTACACTCTTCAGACAGTATTAAAAATATTTACATAGTTAGGTTTGTACCTAACTGTATAAAATCTTGTATTTATCTGGCACATTGGGAGAATCACATGACAGATAAAGACAACGGACCTTGAATAGTAATACAGTACAGTGCATAAATATTTTTTTAGTAAGAGGAATGAGGTTTAACATTAAAACGTACAACTAGTTAAGTATTTACCTATCACTTTGATAAACAGTTTGATACTAAAGATATTGATAATTACTTTCATTTGTAAATATTTGCTTTCAGGATGTTCAGTTTTCTGTTTGCTGTAAAAATTGTAGACTAAGGTATTGTTAAAGTATCTATGAAACATTATTATTATTCTCCAAATAGGTACCATGTTGCTTATAAAAAGTTACTTCTATGATTGTACTTATGTAATTAATTCTATTACTAGAACATTGTTTATGAAAAGGCTTATGAGTAGTTTCTGAATTGTTTCAGGAACATTTTACAGAAAACAGCCGGTGAAATTAAATGCTTACCAATAAAAAATCCAAGCTAATCTCTGAATATTTACACAAACAAGTTATTAACACTAAAAAAATCACTTCACCAAATCAAAAAGTAATATCAACTAGTTCTAATATCACAGTGCTTTGCGTATCGTTATAATATATTTTCACGGCTACGTGTGTTTATTGTGATCGGAGTGTCACGCGATTTTTTCTGAATAGCTTCGCGACATGTGGCCACCGACTCGGCTGAGGCTCTCAGCATGACTGTAAGCTCCCGCGTCGCTGGCCCCCGATACAGCCGACATACTGTTTCTTGAGATCGGCCAAGGCGCTAACGCAGCCCCTCGAGCCTCGCACTGGGCGGGCCGAACGAGCTTATTCACCCAATAGTAACGTGCGGAGCCGGGCGCCTACGTAACGACGCCGTCTCTTTCCAACGTACGCGAATACCGCACAAAAGACAAGGACAGAAACAAAATTGTAGTATCGTAATGATACAAAGAAAATATCTTTGTGTTGGTGTCGTCATAAAGTGTTCGCTTTATCAGATTTACGTTGAAAGCTCGCTGTTAACTCATGAGGGCGCTTTATTCGCGCGCCTTATCGCACCGATGTAAGATATAATTAGAGCGAGAGGGATGGATGTGGGCGGGAAATGTTCGGAACTAATGTATTTTCCTGTGGGAAGGAAAACACATGTCGTCGTTTTTAATTTAATACGTGTCACGCTGCGCTCTCGTGTACCGCTTACCGCTACTTAAATTGGCTATTTTATGAAAAACTATTTATGGTTTATTAAAAGAGATGAATTATACGTACCATATAGACAAAATTGAGTAAAATATATTTTTATCTTTAGACAACTTTTTTAATAAGTAATATTGTTTTGAATAGATTAATAATACATCATAATAGAATATTCAACCAATGTTAGTTTATATTATATACACGTTAATACGAATGATAATAATTATTATGAATACCACTTAAACGTATTATGTATATTTCAATGATACGTGATCAAGAGTCTAGTCACTAGTCACAAGTTATATGCAATAATATGACTTTTTTATAGGTCTCAAAAACTATGTACCTACCATAAAAATATTAATTTGCTTGTGGTAAGTACATCCATAATAAGAATTAAGAATTTATCAAATGAACGATTTTTTGCTTTCTAAAACATAATTATATTTATTATGTTTCAGTAACTCTTATTTCCTAACATAAATTTTACTGTATAGTGACTAAAAAGTTTTAGAAATTGTAATTTTTCAGGAACAAAAAAACTGTAATATAACTACGATACAATTTTACCAGCATGTCTATTTACATTCATTTTGATTTTTTGTAAGTCATAAAACACAATTAAGTTACGAAATATGAAAACAACAAGTAATATTAGCTAAGTAAGATGTGCTTAAAATTAATTTAACCCTAATTAAAATATCCATTAGCAAGTAAATCACTGCTTAAATATTATGTTGAAACTATTTAAAATTAGCTAATCAATTTTAATAGAATTATTCTCATCATGAATTCGAATAAGTTAAGTATATTCGATTAATTAAAAGATTTCTAACATTTTCGGTTGGAGAAGTAATGTTACCACAGAGCACAGACCTATTTAAATTCAGAACACGTAAGTATGGCCGGTACGAAATTCATTAATGTAATTAATTTTATGTTGCTTTTGCTTTAATTATTTTGTAAAAAAAAAAAGAATGCTATACAGGCACGCCCTCACTGGTCGGATTGGTCACCATATTATATTGGAGGAGAGCGGGGCGGGCTATGAAAGTTCTACAATTACCTTTATTTTTGTACCTATAATATTAGCTCTATGTCTATATTATGTTTAATATTTCAATTAATTAAGGCTACAAATTTTGTAACTTGAAATTTCTGAAAAGCGACCAAAGGAAATAAAAAAAATGTTTTTTACTAATTTAAGTATTTTCTGAAAATGCTTTTTACAAAAAAACACGCATCGTGTGTCAAAAAATATAGTGCGGGTTTTTTTGTCAAATGAGATATTCCGATTACCTGATAAGTAAATTGATTGACTGATGATGAAGTTTACTTTTTATCAAATCGGGTAAATTACATTATTTTCTAATTACTTCACTATCTCCTATAGGTACTTATGCTTAGATTTGTATTTCTTCTACTATTATTTTTTTTAAATAGGTCCTATATAAAATTGTCTTCGCTAATAAAGAAATTTCTGAAAAAAAAGACTGAAAATAGGATTCAGAAAATTTTATTCATGCAATTTTTTCTTCCTTCATAAATTTTGTGTCGTGTTATTTTTCTTATGCAATTATCTTATGAAAATCCTAGAAAAGAATATGTGAACGAAGAGAAAAAATTAGATAGGTAAATGAAACTTTCTGAATCTTATTTTCAGAAAGTCACATTTACATCACACAACCGTGAACCGATTATAACATATTCACCAGAATATATTTTAGGCAACCGAGCGTAAGGTAATGAAACCGACTTTAGTAAATTAATTATTGTAGAGTTTTGAGCAAATAAATTTTTTGTATGCGATTACAATTTTGTTTTAAATCAGATAGACCCGGTTAGGTACTGCATCGAAACTATATTGCTGTGAGATTTAACTAGCAGAATCGACCTCCTTATAAAATGTATTTAATGAAGTTAATAAAGCACATACTACCTCGTTTACCATTTAAGTATATGAATGGACGATTCATTGTTTTTTCCTTAAACCGGTGAAAATACCTTTTCCTAACGACGAGTACTGCGCCGCGTGAGTTACAATTTAGTTTTTCTGGGCCAACAGCGTTCCAGAAACATCAGGTATGCTTGGTGACCACGGCATTCTACCAGGAGAGTTTACAGCAAGAATTATTGGTGAAACTACTGTTACTGCTTCTTCATTATCCATTGCGTAAGTGACGTGTGCGAAATTTTTTGTGAATCATTCCCAGCGAGCGCTGTATGATGTGCAACTGTTTAAATCCGGTTCGCTAATCGCGTGGTGCACTCAGCATGTGTATTTAATTGATTTAAATCGCCCTAGGGGAGACACAGTGTAATGCCATTCAGAATTTTTTAGCATGTATCAACAATGAACTGACTGAAACTTGTTTTGCGGAAACTGGACTACTGTAAAAACATAACGCTATGCACGTTTTTATTCTGTTCGCCATAACGTAAGTTTGTTTTCGCTATAAAATTGTTTTTGTACTCTGAAGAAATCGTTTCAATGAATGCTGAGAAGCTTAATAATGGTGTATATGTAAGCAAGCAGATAAAGTGCAAAAAGTGTTGTGGTAGTTTAAAAAAAAAGTATGGTATTTTAGTTTTAAAGTGTACTTATATTTTATGGTATTTGTAAAGTGCTCTTAAATAATTTTCACTAAGTTACCCATACATGTAGATTGTAGGTAGGTAAGGTACATGAACTTATTCATGAACTATTTCATACTCAATGAAAAAAATATCTGTGTTTGAGTACCGTACTCAAAAGAAACCATTTAATATTGAAACTCCAAAACTGCAGTCATAAATTTACATGCCCATTCCTCCTGCACGTCATTATAATATTTCAATTAACATGGCCGAATATTTATCAAGGTACTAATAAAAATTAGTACAAGATGTATCAGGGTTAGTCCGACGAAAAAAGGGTTTAGGAATGGCGTCCGCGAATCGAAAAGCCCAGCATGGGACGACCCCCCATAAGGTTATGATGATCCGGCCGGGGAGAAAATATAAAGGATCGCTAAAAATAAGTCATGGCAAATTAAAATCGCGCGTGCCATTCTAAATCAAGTCTGGAAAGTGCAAAGCTTCTGAGGTTCCATGAAAATACTGTTTTATTTCCAAATGAAACTTATTAGACTTTAAGATAATCACAATGAAAATAACCAGCAGCTTAACGTTTTCATCATAAAAAACTGGAATTAAAATTTGGTTCTTTAAGCTTGTTGCTAGCAACAGTTTAGATTTGTTTAAAAAATGTTCTTCAGTTTACACTGAAGAACATTTTTTGGCACATGGCCAAGAAAGTGAGACTGTACCGAATTCCAAAGTACACATAAAAATGCAGTTAAAATTTACCGTATTTATGTATTTCAGACACAAATCATAATAATAATATATAAGTTATTACTTACTATCAATAAAAACTGCAGAGTTTTTTTTTGCGTTTAAGTCTTTTTCATGCAAATAATGACGTAGGAGGTCGTAGACGCTGTCTACGGCGTAGCGCTACCATATAAAATTTTAATTTTTGTTTCCAAAATTGGTCTTTGAGGTATGTATATATAGTTAACAACTCGATACAAGGCAGTTAAAATGCCTTTTACCTAGACACATATTACTTCAAATTTTTTACAATGTTTCATTTAATAAAATTATAATTAGCCCAACAAAGGACCTCCAGTGCCCCATATTTCATTAAATTAAAAACATTATTTTTCGAAATGTTTTTTGGAGAGCTACAAATTATAGAGGACAATATCTCAACGGGTGGCCCTTATTAAGTGAGGCCGGGCAGATGGTGATATTCACTGTTTGTGTACAACCGAATTACAATGGTGTTTAGAGGCCTCATTATTTGCGAATTTCAAGAAGGGAGGGGTTACTTAAAAGCACGGTAGCTACGGTTACGGTTGCTACATCTTAGAGTAGGTTTTATTAAAGGCTGTTGCGATACATTATTGTCTTCTGTTTCAAAAAATATTTTGAAACTTTCAAGAATTTATGAAAATGTAGAAATAGGTACATAAAGTATAACTCACTTATCTTAAAACGATATTATACCCAAGTAACAAAATCTGGGCTTGTAGTGGTTCCGGGGCCAGGACTATAACAGGCTAGTAAACGTTTATAACCACGGAAAAGGGCCAATTTTATATGCGTACTTTTGCTAATAAAGCACTCATAGTAGACTTGCCTAGCACTACTTAGAAAAATAATACACTTATTGTTGGACTAGGCAGAACTATCTGCTCCCACGAAGCCAACTATGAGCATCTTATAGAACCCCAGGCAGGCCTGTTACGTACACCGCGCTTCTATTACTAGCTACTTCAAACATTAATTTTGTGAATTGTGTTGTGAGGTGGACAAAAAAAATAAATTAATAAGAAAAGGTAAGTTAATCTACTCACTCGCGGAGGTCAACTTGGAGGGTTAATTAATAATACGATATTAACTTTCACTAAATTTCTGTTCTGACAATAACAAAAATCTGTTACAACTATATAAATGGCATTCGTGCAAGCGATAGCGCGATGTAGAAGCAGCTCAGCGACATCTAGCGAAAACAACATGAAACTATTTTTCTTATACAATTTAAATTGGCACTATAAATTACTATTACTGGCGTGTGACCTTATAGCGGATTTATAATTACTTCTTGTAGTATATTACAAATGTAACTTTCTGGAGCAAGTTTTCTCAAGTATATTTACACCTTTGAAACACTCGTGTAGGCCATCTTAGCCTTTACTGCGCCTATAATCTCGTTCTATACACGACTATAAGTCTTACTTATAAGAAAATGTTTACTACAAACCAGAGTTGTTACGAAAAAAACATATTGTTTTAAACAACATGTTTAAAACATGTTTAAAACTTATTAGGAAAAAAACATTGATTTTTTCATCCTGTTTCTTAACAATGTTTTAAACAGCGTATTAAACATGTTTTAAACAACATTCTAATTGACAAATACAACGGGTTCATGTTTAGAAAATAAGCTTTTTATTATTATTATTTTTAATTAGAATTTTCTTATAATCTGAGTTAATAATTTAATACAACTTAATCTAATTATCATTACGAGTATCAATTATTTCTTCTCTTTCCAGCAATTGTAAATAATCATAATGTTTTGACATTTTCTTATTGAGAGATTTAAAAACTGTAACCAATTTGGCTAATTTTTTCATTGGAGAGACGGTTTCTCAATTTTGAGTGTACAATACCAAATGTGGAAAATATCCTTTCTACAACAGCTGAGGATGGTATTGCAGTGTGAACTTGGTGTGCTGGATTCATCATTTCTGGGCAAACATTATCTTTTAGGGCTTGCCACCATATCAAAGGTTGAACTTCCACCAATGCATGTTTGGTAAACAAATAATTTAGACGTGGGAGAGCCACACGGAGTTTGTTTGGGTTTGTAGTACAAACCCAAACAAACTCCGTGTAACCTGTTATAAGCTTGGTAGTAGCACCTGGAACCATTAAGCGAGAGTTACTAGTGCTGCAAGCCTTTAAACTGTGCACTATAGGAGAATTTTGTTACTTGGGTATGGTTTATACTTTATACTTAACAAGCAATCAAAGTCTTATACGTTCTAATTAAGCAATTTTAATCAAAATGTCAAATGAAAGTGAAGCTAAAGCATAAAGGTTATTCCTAATGGATATTGGATAACCATTATTTTATTTTTATAAAGTGTATAATACTTGTAATATAATACCTAATTATATATATTATGAAATCAATAATTCTAATATTATAATTTACATATTTTGTACTTACCTAGTACCTACTATCCTGTCTCCTGCTTCATCATTCTTATTAAAGTACACGGTAGTCATATTTCAAAATACATGCATACATGTATATTTTGCTTGTACCAATGATTACTAGTACTACTTCTGTAGCTGTTCACTTACAAATTATTATAATGCACTTGAATTGAATACAAATACAATAAATAATAATGGTCACATGTATTGAACTATTTTATGATAACTTTAATTTAATGACCATTTTCACATTTTCATTTAGGTACATTTCACTATCTCCATACATTCTCCCTCATACTCTTCATTAAATTAAAATAGGTCAGTAAGAATAGGCTATCCACCAATTAACTTGACAGATCAAGTATGGAGAATCTGTTAAAAAAGTTGTGAATAGCCTATTCGGCACTTTATCAGAAAGTGGTGAAACAGGCCCTTAGTCTCTGAGTACGGTCAAAACATACTCCACCGTTCTATCAAACTTCATAAAGGCTAAATCGTTTAAATACTCTTCCACAGTTCCTGTAACGAATTCGGGTGTTTTTTGGCGATGACTCGTGATACCGAGATCACAGCGGCCGACACAAACTGAACTTTTTGTCCGCGTCTCAAATAAAATTAGATTCCATTTCGTAACCTTGTCATTTCGATTGTGCTTACTGTTCGATTGGGACTACTGAGTGCCCGCGGGTTTGGCTGTTGCCTTTCGGCATTCGATTTGGCTGTAATTGGAGTTATTGTGAGCTGTAGTGCTTCGTCCTTATTCATTCAAGTGTATGTTGCAATGCTGAGATATATTTAATGTATTTAATATTAAATATCCTTGACGAGCAAAATTTTTGACGCATACGGGATCTCCAAAAAAAAGTTTTGTTTTTGAAAGAATTGTCTCCATGGTGATAATGATGATATTTTTAATAAAAACAATTTTAAATTTGTCGCTCGCAGAGGCCACTGCGGAGCCCCAGGCCTCCACATAGCACACTTTGAGAATGACTGTACTCAGTAGGTACTATTGTATCGGTACACAATATTATGTAGTATGTACTTACTATAATTTGTATCCGTAAAAACACGCTCAAACTCCCATTCAACCATCTCAATGCATTCAACATAAATTATTGTGCCATTATGTAATCGCTAAATAATTTTTTGTCCAAAAATCAATCCAACTACATACAATCGGTAGCAATCTACTAATTTCGCTAAGCTCGATTCGAAGCAAAAAGAAGACGATACAAATCCGGTAGGAATTAATTACATAAGCCTGCCCGCGGGGCGCTGGTAACCCGAGGAGCTATAGCAAATAATTTAATACGCCATTAGCTCGCGGCTGAATTGAGCAGTTCGGTACGGCTTTCGGCGCCCGCGCAATGAGTTTTATGGGCTACCACACGACGATCGGCAAGATGGGAAACGCGAAACATAGCAAAATGCGAACAGCAAGTCTACATGGCTTATTCGCGGTAAAGGAAGTTTTTTGTATGAAAGTTGTAATTAGATTTGTGTTCTCTTATCTTATATAAAATATATTAAAGGGGATATTTCCCCTTATTTCCCACGTACTGATAAATCACGAAATCTCAGAAAATATAACATCTACAAACTTCAAATTCAGCAAGCTGGTTTCATTTACGTTGTACCATAGAGGAAATTGATTCCTAGGCAGTTGTCAGACCTATACGTCATGTGGTCAGCTTATGTTAGCTGTGATCGGTCGGATGGGTTTGACTTAATGCGACCAAATTACTTATATCCGCCGTCTGCCTAGGAATAAACTTTTCTGATAGTACCTACCTACCCACTAAGAGCGAATTTTACGAAAATTTTCCTCTGCAATTTTGTTTGCTTCAGTTCCACCCCTACAGGGATTAAAATGGGAGTAGGTACTCGTGAATTCGCAGAAACAAATATTAATAAAAACATATGAAATTATTTTTGTAGGAAAGTGAAATTGCAATTTGCAGCAATTCATAGCAGTAATTTTATGTGTGCACAATCATGTGGATGATAATATCAAAGCTTGTTTTTAGGTGCAAGTAGCTAGTCTATTTGCCAATTAGAAATAAGAAGATACATATATTTTATGTAGCTATTAAGCTTTTGCTCGCGTGTAATGAAATATGTATTAGTTTTCATAACCCACGGGGGAATAATTTCGAAATATCTTTGTTAGTATCCTACGCCATGAAAAACGCTTAAACCGATTTTTCTAGTTTCTAGCTCTCAGGGAAGATAAAAGATTGATAGATCTTAGATATTTTTTATGTTTCTGATTCTTTAATTATTATTTTTTAAAATACTTACTACTATAATGACATTCCTGGCTTAAGATGATCATGATGAACACACGAACACAATGTATAACTACACACCTTCGAGTCCTTATGTCGGCCTATTATTGTTATAATATTTTAATCAAGTCCGTATCACTTGAGATATAAAAGAAGGTAATTAATAAAAGATCGAAAGGCAATGCCGTATGCCACGGCAAAAACCGATTGGAAATGGAACGATTCGAAACGGAACGGTTCAGCCCTTTCGAATACGACTGTGCTAGGATAACAGCAAAATACAATTACCCTTTTTTAGGGTTCCGTACCCAAAGGGTAAAAACGGGACCCTATTACTAAGTCTTCGTTGTCTGTCCGTCTGTCCGTCCGTCTGTCTGTCTGTCTCCAGGCTGTAACTCAAGAACAGTAATAGCTAGAGGGTTGAAATTTTCACAGATTGTGTATTTCTGCTGCCGCTATAACAACAAATACTAAAAACAAAATAAATTAAATATTTAAGGGGGGCTCCCATACAAAGAACACAATTTTTTACTATTTTTGCTCTATAATGGTACGGAACCCTCCGAGCAAAAAATGTTTGAAAAATCACGTTTTTTGTATACGTGATTTTTCAAACATTTTTTGCTCGGTATCAATGATGACAGCAGATAGGCACCTGAAATGTTCACAACAAACTCAGCTGTATTTATACTTTAATAATTAATAATAAAATTTAAATAAGATAAATAATTAAAGGGGGCTCCCATACAAAGAACACAATTTTTTACTATTTTTGCTCTATAATGGTACGGAACCCTTCGTGCGCGAGTCCAACTCGCACTTGGCCGATTGTTTAATTTTCAAACGGTTTGTATAGATTTGGAATATTTATAAACACAATATTATGTATTTCAAACGAACTGTGTTCGGGGAAATAAATGCTGGATTTTTATTTATTTTCATATCTTATTTACTTTTACGATGAGTATAGTAAATATCACTTATTGTGATAAATTGCATTATTTGGAATTAAAAAATTTAAAAAAAAACGCCTGAACCTATTTGGCAAATCTCGGTTTTAGAATATTCGTGGAAGTCCAGGACTTCCACGAATATTCTAAAACCGATATATATATATATATATATATATATATATATATATATATATATATATATATATATATATATATATATATATATATATATATATATATATATATATATATATATATATATATATATATATATATATATATATATATATATATATATATATATATATATATATATATATATATATATATATATATATATATATATTTATGTGCGTTTTTTTTATTTTTTCGTATACCGAGCGACGCTCGGTCATATAGCTAGTACTTACTAATATGAATAACTACAAAATAACAGTATGTTCGCAGCCTTAGTAAATGTTCAATTAGAGTATGGAGGCTCGGCCAATCGCACCGCTCACAAAAACGCCATCAAAGTACCCGCTCGGGAACGAATTAGGTTCGTTTTCCGATGCCATTGTTAGAGGAATTTCATGTACACGACATCACAGTGGAAACGTTTAGATGCTGTTTATAGAATAAGTACATTGCGCAAATGAATAAGGGTCTGTTTCACCACTTCCTGATAAGTGACGAATAGGCTATCCATCAATTAACTTGACAGATGAATTATGGATAATCTGTCAAAAAAGTTGTGAATAGCCTATTCGGCACTTTATCAGACAGTGGTGAAACAGGCCCTAAGTGTTTTGATCTATTTGAGAAATAGACCAATAATATTAGATTGTTTGCACTTACAGTTGTCTGGACTATAGTTTACCCTGGATTAAATATTATTATTATGGTATTTCTCTCATTTCGTATTTACGATAGAAAAGAAAATATAATGAACACAGGGTTAACTCGACTAAGCACACAAGCATAATGCATTACACTTGAACTGAGTGAGTACCTACGTTTTTAAATTTTATAAATATTTAAGTAACTTATTTTCACGTAATATCTATAAAAATCAAAAGACATGAGCCAAAGGCCCTCTTACGGAAATCTTTAATAAAGATTAGCGTAAGTCGGCCTAAAGTTATTAGATAAAAATAAAATTAACTACCTATACGAGATTTTTTTAAAGACTGACTATAATATTATTATTTTTAGTTCCTTAGTAGTTATAGTAAATAGCACCGAGGACTATTAGGAACTATGTACTACCAGAGAAGTTGATTTATAGGCAGATGAATTTGGTTGCTCTATGTCCAACCCAAGTCCCAACCGACACAATATCATTTCTAATGCTAAGTACTCATATACGGTTTTGTTCGATCGAGCAATAACGTCGAGCAAAACCCGCGGCTCAGGCTTTCGTCCACACATTCAGCATTGCTCGATAGTTTTATTCTAAATCGATATTTTTCATTCCATCAATCCGGTTCGATCCGGTTCCATCAATCCTTCGAGCGGCTCGATGCGAGTCTTCGAGCTGCGAGTTTGCGGTCCACACAGTAATTATTACTCGATTTGGAGTAAAACTATCGAGCAAAACCGTATGTCAGTACTTAGCATGATGCTAAGTGAGCAAAACCGTATGTGAGTACTTACACTAACATTGAATTGACATAACTCGACCAAATGACGTAGGTCCGTCGTCTGCTTAAGAATCAATTTCTTCGATGCTACATAAAAGTATATTGAGAGACGAAAAAAAAGCTCATAACGATACACACCATTGGTGATTTTGTGCCCGCTAACTGTTGATTTTATTATAATTTTATTCATTAAAATCATGTAAGAATTAATTATTATTTTTGTCATTAAAATACTCTCGCATTAATGGTCAGCATTGTATAAATCAAAGCTAATAAGATAGATATGAGAATGAATTTTAAACTCTTTTTAATTCGTATTTAAATGTTATCGAAAACAAAACTTACGAGGAAATACCACAGACTACATATTAAAGACTTACTTATATTTTAATCTTGTTTATTTAAAGTTCAAATCGACATACATAATGATCACACTCAAATATAACTTTTTCTTTGTGCTCATTGCCAAGTAAATAAAATTATTAAATGTAGAAACAATTGAAAAAATTATTGAATGTTCAATTAAAACTACAAATAAGTTAACAGGACTTGGCTTCTACAAAATCTTTTTGCGATACAATGAAACATATTGTAAAGGAACTTGCCTTTTTTACATTCAATGTCTTAGGTGAGATTAGTTATCTGTGAAACATCTAGGAGTTTCAAGTTTGATGAATAGTTAAAGAACGTAATTAAAACTACAAACAAGTTCATTCATTAGAAGTTCATTAAAAGTATTGTATTTTCTGCAACTTAATTTCTCTACAGTCAAAGGGAATATACATGGGGGAAGCATTAGGAACTTATCAAGATGTGCCCAATCAGTTCTATTTCAATGTTGCCATTACTGATCATTATCAATTCGCCAAATTGTTGCTATTCACTGCATAGAATTAATCACAATTTACGATTGAAATAAATTGCATTTTGTTATTAAATGTTGTGAGAATTTTGTTATGGATAAAATACATAGTATGATTTAGAATAAATCTGAGGTATGAATTATGGTTAATATTAAGGTATGAGGTATTGTAGGCTACCAGGTTTTAATTAAATAAAAGATGAGGAAGTTAATAATGGACTATATTAAGTTACAAGTTTTACAAATAGATATGAACTGGTCGCCTACGAAGACAATGATGGAATGCCCAGTTGTCTAAACTCAAAAATATACGCATAACTAAACATATAGCTGCTGTGTAGTGTGCGCTCGCGCATAAGGTGCATGCGCCGGCGCAGCTAGGTGAACGCCGCCCGCGCGCCGCCCGCGCGCCTTGTTGCGGTGCAGCCGCAACAGGTATGAATTTAAAAAATATATATATGACTATTAGACTATATTTTTGACAAGTGTAGATTTTTCTCTTCATCATATTTAAAACTGTCGGTTTCCACATGCATGCTATTAGGGTTCCATAGCCAAATGGCAAAAAACGGAACCCTTGTAGATTCGTCATGTCTGTCTGTCTGTCTGTCCGTCCGTAATCCGTATACGTCACAGCCACTTTTCTCTGAAACTTTTAGAGCTTCATATACTATTGAAACTTGACAAGTAGATGTAATCTGTTAACTGCATTAAGATTTTAATACAAAAATGGAAAAAATATTAAAAATTTAAAAAACCTACAACTGAAACAAAAAAAAAATTCAGCTAACCTATGCGTGTGGGGTATCATCTATGGATAAGTCTTCGAAAATCATATTGAAGTTTCTCATATAATTTTTTTCTAACCTGAAAAGTTTGCGAGAGAGACTCTTCCAAAGTGGTAAAAAGTGTGTCCACCCCCTCTAACTTCTAAAGTAGGGGCATGATAAGTCTAAAAAATATATGATGTACATTACTATAAAAACTACCAACGAAAATTGGTTTGAACGAGATCTAGCAAGTAGTTTTTTTTTACGTCATAAATGGTAAATCTTAATTCAACTTTCATGTAATCAACTGAAATATAAAAATAAATCAAAAACCTTTTAATTTCATAAAAATAAACCTTATTGCTGCTGCGGAACCTTTCATGGGCGAGTCCAACTCGCACTTGGCCGGTTTTTTAAATAGAAAGAGCAGTTTAGCATTTTCCGAGATTGTTCAATAAGGTTTTTATTGCAGTTATGTAATGAATCTGTTTTTAAAGAGCCTTTAAAAACAAATTAAGTTAATGGATCCATATGTCGATATTTATTAATATTTAATTGAGCGCCCACACCAGCCACGCCCCGCCCCGCCCACTGCACCGCTTGCATTAGATACGCTCCTGTCACCATCGATTATATTTTGTTTACCCAACTACAGAATAATAATAAGTTTTATCAATGAGCCTTTGAAACATACTTGAAAGTTTTTCTGTTATTCGTCTAGGCTAGATGAAATAGGTACCCTACCACCAATAGTCAAATGACAATAATTTTACTGATAGTTTTCACATTGGCAGTGCTTAAGCTACTGATCCGATGTCGATCCGATAAATTATATTGGATCGGATCAGTAGTTTCAGCACTGTCAATGAAATATGTTAACAAAACTACATCCTGACGTGTATGCTACTTTAGAAACAATTAATATTTCAGAGCTCAGAACATGTCACCACCTCAATATGCCACCTCAAAGTAAGTTTATGGGTGTCTGGCAAGTGGAAGACGAGATCCCTACAGTTACTCCGAAAAATTAGGGATAAAAAATTTTGCTTAACTCTTTATCGAAGGTCAGGTAGACCTTATACAAGTAAACTCTAAGCTCTTAATGTGTCGAAAGTGATGATCGCCCATGATTGGCATCGATTGTCAGCTAGTGGTAGTTTTGCAATCATGGTGAGAATTGGTCAAAAGTGTTACGAGCAACTTTTATAATATAATCTCTTTTAGAACAGGATAATGCTGTTACCGAAACCAAAATATTGACGCAATTTTTGTGCCATCATTGTTTTCCTAAAACCACAAAGAAAATTGTGTAAGAAAACAATTGACCCTATGAATTGTGGCGACCCCTAGCGTCGTGTAATATAGTCTAGAAAGGCACTTACGGGCTCGGCGCGTTTCCCGGCGTTATGGCGCCCCCGCAGCGCTCCGCAGGGCTCCTCAGGGCTCCGGCCCCCACTTAACGCAATTTATTACGCGACCCTTTAATAAATATATAAATAACTGTGGAAAATTCGATAAACTAGGCTCGTGCCGTCTAATTTTTTCTATGATGTATCGTTTTAATTTGAGCGAGCTCCGTGGTATCAATTTATTGTTGCTCAACTTTCGGTATTAATGGCGTAATATCGGTGGGAAAGTATCATCATCCCTGATATCATGTAAGATTTTCCTCTATCATATATTTACTATCCACACTAATAATATAAATGAGAAACTAAAATACTGTTTGAAACCTCTTTACGCTTGAACTGCTCAACCGGTTTAAATTAAATTTGCGATGGGGAAACTTTGGTTTTGGGAGAAACGAAGATAGTTTTTGTGACGGAAAGTTTTTTGAATTATTTTTAACAAAAAATGAAAACCGACTTCCAAGGTAAAAACAAACTGACTTCCAAGGTAAAAACAATCATAAAAACAATCCTTATAATATGAACTAAAAAGTATTAAATAATTTTTCCTATCTCATAGTGCCTTTTTTTCGAATTCGGCTAAACCTCAACTATTTCTGTACTAGATCTTCATCATTTTGAAGTCGGTACCAGATATAGCTGAATCTTCATTTCTCTGACAGAAATTTTGAAACTTTTGGAACTGGCACCGACTTCAAAATTATGAATATTGAGTACAAAAATAGTTGAAGTGTAGCCGAATTCGGAAAAAGGCACTATGAGATAGGAAAAATTATTTAATACTTTTAACGCTTCAACTCCCAAGCGGCCACATGTGGCCGCCAGAACAATAGATTTCCAAGAATCCGCGATCGAATGATGAGCCGAGTCACACCCAGCGGCGCGGCGAGCATATTTTCAGTGTCATATGATTTTAATCTTTATCTTCATTATTGTAATACATAGTATCGCTTGAGAAACTTCGAAAGTCACGCGGCCGCCTGCGCCTTTCTCAAGCGATACTATGTATTACATTAATGAAGATAAAGTTTAAAATCATATGACACTCAAAATGCTCGCAGCGCCCTGACATTCCGGGACGCGCGGCGGCGACGCCGTCCCGTCGCCTCTGCGGCGCGGGCGCCGACCGCCGTGTATAAACAGCCTATTGGTGTTGTTATGTACATAATTATTATTATTGTATCCATACCTATGCCTTGTATCTATTCTGTACCATGAGACATTGGTGACCTTAACACGACGTGGTAATGATGATGATGACAATGATGATGATGAATATGAATTGCATAGCTGCATATTAATATGCTTTCTGTTCTTAAGAGTCCGTATACGAAATTTGCCGATTTCGCTGATTTAACAGACGTGATTTAACAGTTAAAATACAGTATTTCTATAAGTTTTAATGCACAACATGTAAGATCATTTCAATTATAATCTAATGTTGGAGCTAGATTTTTTTAAAGTATTTTTAAATAATCTAACTCAAACCCGCGACAGTTTTGTGATTTTTGCTGTAAAAGGTTTAGATTTTAGAATATCACCTGTTTATGGATTGTATTGACGTCTTAACGGTATGAAAAAATACAATGTACTGTTGAGGAAGTCGTCTATACAATGTTGGAATTACTTTTTACCACTTAAATATGAAATAGTTGAGTAAAAAAATATGTAACTCGGCAAAATTTTAGAGAAAATGGGCAAAGAATTGTTGTTAATTTCGGCAACTTGGAGCTTACTCATAAAAAGAAAACGACAGAAATAATTTATAGATAAAATTCTATCCAATTCGAGAAAAAAGAAAAAAAACAAATTGTGCCAAAAAACACGATTCAAAACAACCTAAATCTCACATTATATTACTCGCCGCAAGGCTCGAGTCGGCAGTCCGCGCTTAAATATATTTTTAAATCTAATAATTAATATATATATGATTGTGCACAATAAAGTATTCATTCATGTATTTTTTTAAATCTAATAAGGGGAAAAAACCAAATAATATTTCTGTAGCGAACCTTTGCAATTTCATATTCATCGGCAAAATTTCGTATACGGACTCTTAAAACAGCGCCGACACTCCCAAACGTTTATCTATAAGGAGTCAGGAGTTCTCTCAGCATCTTCGAAACCATGGTATACCTTGACCCAATATTTGACTTTTTGGTAGCATATTCTTAGTTCACTCAGGGCCGTCTCTAGCCCATGTGGCGCCCGTGTGCAAGCATTACCCTAGCGCCCCCTAACAAGCGCGCGCGCGGTCAAAATGAAATGGGTACAAAGTAAAAGTACAGTTTGTCCGGCCGCTTAAGGGCGAGGACTCTAAGCGGTGGCTTCAGGATAAATGACCATACTTATAAGTAGGGCCCGGATTTATATGTAAATACATATTTTTATTTTACGTGATTTTCGGCCTAGAATGTGTTTTTTACACGAATTATCATGTTTAGACTGTGAAAAACCAAGTTTTATTTTCCATATTTTTCAATATTTTAGGGTTTTGCAAAGATAAGTCCATATTTTGCAAAAAAATGTCACAATCGTCCATATTTTCAGAAAAATACAAAAAAAAATTGGTACTTTCCCGCCACCATGTAAAAGTAGGTATGTACGGCTGCGTATTTTGATCCTCTCGCGTTTTATCGTCGTTCCAAAGAAGATTATTGAAGAGATAGAAAGTAAAGTTTCAGATGCTGAAGGTCCTTTTGCTGACATGGCTAAACAAAAACTGAAGTATGTTTCGGTCTTCGGGTAAAATAAAGAATTTAAGTAACACACAAAAAAACTAAATTCTGTGCCGATTTTTGATGTTTAAAAGTACATGCTCCACTTACTGGTAATCCATATACTGGTAATCTGTGCATGCAGGATCATATTTTAGCCAACAAGCGAACCCAAGACGATTATATGCAGCATGACGTGCGTTACGTGCTGTCATGCTTACAATATGAGCGGCATGTCAATGAATCCTTCAAGCCCAGGGCCGGATCTACCATATGGCTATTTGGGCTTAAGCCCAGGGCCCCATGAGTTCAAGGGCCCCCATTTATATCAAGTCAAAGTCAAAAATAGACGATAATGCGATAGAATTCATATTTTATTAAATTAAAGAAATCGTGTGGTTTGTAATTTGTATCCCTGCAAATCCTACGATCAAGGTTTATTATGCAATTTAGACCGTGTTGGCCGGTGTTGGTATTACGGACTGACAGTTAAAATGTTGTAGCCCTAAGTAGTTTCAGCCCAGGGCCCCCTAAGCTCACGGTCCGGCCCTGTTCAAGCCCCATAAGAGCACCGGTGATCGCGACAACAATAGAATACAATAGCATTTCCAAGAATCCCCGATCGAAGGATTAATACGGCATTGCATAATTAATACAAACAATAGTTAATGGAATCAGGCGTTACTTTGCGGAAATCCATAGCTTAAAATTTAGTTTGTTATTATTTTTAGCAATATTCCGCGAAATAAACTTCCACCTTTAAGTAAATGAGTGAGTGTACGCATAGGCATGCGTACAGCACCTCCCTCCTCCCACACTGCCTATGCGTACACTCGCATGCAAGAACTTGCAAACACCACCACCACACAAGCAATAATGTTGGCAAATCCGTGCAAGGCCCCTCACCACCATGCAGGTTGAAAACCTCGACGCGCGTTTCGCTCCAACACCGGAGCATCCTCAGGATGTGGACTCTACGAACAACGTCCGTCAAGTCTTGAGTCGACGGACGTTGTTCGTAGTTCGTTGTTTATATATATATATATATATATATATATATATATATATATATATATATATATATATAGTCGTGGAGGAGAGGCGAATATTTCGTTTCTGATTTGAAGTAAGTAACGAAACAGCCAAGCCATCCATACTGATATGTAGAATTTGTTGGAGTTAGGGTCGATAGAGTTAGGCCGCGTCGATTCAGAAGCTTGGCTCTACATATTTAGATCTGATGTCCTTTTGTGGTCGTCGAGGTAACATTTTACATGAAATGTTTTTGGTGGGATTTCAGTCCTTTTTGTAAGTTGCTACTTGCTAGGCAGTCTTTTTAGTATTTTTAGTGTTTTTTTTTATTCTTTATTAAGAGGTTTTTAGTTAATGTCCATCCCGTGTAAACTTTCATGTCCTTATTCATAAAATTAGTAAAAGTCTCATTTACACTTCCATTACCCCCCTTATAAACTTATACTAAACTTATTTTACGGCGTATAACCAAATTTCGGCGTATTTTAGATATTAATAAAATATAAAGTATTAGACCTATTCAATTGAGACTTTGTATGTTCAATATTGACATCATATCCTGAGAATATAAACTATTTCGATTGTCGATATATATATATATATATATATATATATATATATATATATATATATATATATATATATATATATATATATATATATATCGACAATCGAAAAAGACAATCGATTATTCGATTAATCGATTTCGATGTTACAACACTACCCTCCAACAGTCTTACGATTTTTCTATGGTTTTTCTTCGATCAGCACGAGAATCTGACGCGAGTTTCACAGTTTTTACCCATCCCACAAAAGTGCTACGCATGAGATCAGTGTTACAGTTTAAATGGTATTTTCTGTTTTATTTTATGGTGAACATATGAGACACTTTTCTTTAAAAAAAGTGGCAAAATCCACGGCCTCACCCAAATAGAGATAATATATAAAACTGATGTTTTAAGCGAATTATTCAATAAAATATATTTTACAAAAAGTCTCAATTGAATAGCTCTTATACTTAAGATATTATTAATATCTAAAATACACCGATTTCGTCACTGACTCACTGACACACTGATGATCTTCAAAATGTTTGGCCACTTCCTGAAGTGTTACAAAGCTGAAATTTGGTATGTAATCTTAGTTTAGTATACAGCCTACATAAAAATTCATAAACTTGTAATTTTCGTCCCCCATCCCCTAATGGGGGGAGGTGGAAGTTGACCCTCATAGAGTTAGTTTCCGAGATAGTTTATATTCTCAGGATATGATGTCAATATTGAACATACAAAGTCTCAATTGAATAGGTCTAATACTTTATATTTTATTGATATCTAAAATACGCCGAAATTTGGTTATACGCCGTAAAATAAGTTTAGTATAAGTTTAGTAGGGGGGTAATGGAAGTTTAAATGAGACTTTTACCAATTTTATGAATAAGGACATGAAAGTTTACACGGGATGGACATTAACTAAAAACCTCTTAATAAAGAATAAAAAAAAAACACTAAAAATACTAAAAAGACTGCCTAGCAAGTAGCAACTTACAAAAAGGACTGAAATCCCACCAAAAACATTTCATGTAAAATGTTACCTCGACGACCACAAAAGGACATCATATATATATATCATCATATATATATATATATATATATATATATATATATATATATATATATATATATATATATATATATATATATATATATATATATATATATATATATATCGACAATCGAAATAGTTTATATTCTCAGGATATGATGTCAATATTGAACATACAAAGTCTCAATTGAATAGGTCTAATACTTTATATTTTATTGATATCTAAAATACGCCGAAATTTGGTTATACGCCGTAAAATAAGTTTAGTATAAGTTTAGTAGGGGGGTAATGGAAGTTTAAATGAGACTTTTACCAATTTTATGAATAAGGACATGAAAGTTTACACGGGATGGACATTAACTAAAAACCTCTTAATAAAGAATAAAAAAAAAAACACTAAAAATACTAAAAAGACTGCCTAGCAAGTAGCAACTTACAAAAAGGACTGAAATCCCACCAAAAACATTTCATGTAAAATGTTACCTCGACGACCACAAAAGGACATCAGATCTAAATATGTAGAGCCAAGCTTCTGAATCGACGCGGCCTAACTCTATCGACCCTAACTCCAACAAATTCTACATATCAGTATGTATGGCTTGGCTGTTTCGTTACTTACTTCAAATCAGAAACGAAATATTCGCCTCTCCTCCACGACGGTAGCGAAAGTTGTTAATTTTCATGGGCACAACAATCCCCTTAATATTATTGGCGTATTTTGTAACACCCTGTAAAAGGTATAAAAAAATATCTGGCCATATTTTAAGACATGAACCTACCCATGAAACTGAACATCTTTCCCAAAGAAACATGGGTCGAAAAAAATTTCGGCCTTTCATAGTGAGTGTCAGGCGTCAGCAGATCACGCCATTATGTAGTCACAATTTTTTGTAGTTTTTCGACCCATGTTCCTTGGGGAAATTTGTTCAGTTTCATGGGTAGGTTCACATTTTAAAATAGGTATGGTCAGTTAATGTTTTTACACCTATTAGATATAATAAATATTATTATTGCTTTTAATGTAACGCATTTTTTTTTAACTTAGTTTTAAGTTTTCAACACAAATAAGCGTAGTAAATAAGGGCCGCGCCAAACCGGAATGGCAGCGGCGCGGCGAGCACGATTTCTCAAGCGATTCTATGTATTACAATAATGAAGATAAAGTTTAAAATCATATGACACTGAAAGTGCTCGCCGCGCCGCTGTCATTCCGGTGTGATGCGGCCCTTAAGTAGCCCGCAAACGATCAAACATCAAACACGTCAAACACGTAGTTGAACACACACTTAAATGAAATGTAGGTATTTATGGTTTTTAAATTATTACGCAACAAAAACCATACCTCCCTCTCATAGAAAACAAGCAATCTAAAACGTATCCAACACGGTTTTTTACTTTAACGCGGCGTCACCTTAAACCGCAAATTATTAAAGTTTTTTCGAGCGGGAACCGTACATATATTATTTTATGGGATATAAAAACCATTATATTACATCCTTATCAGTTATTCGGGTCTTAAAATATCTATATATATCGAACTTCAGCGGCTTTTTCAGGATAAATGTATCCAGTGTTCTTTCCCGAGAAACAATGTAGCCGCATACCAAATCTGATCGAAATCGGTTTGGCGGTAAAAGCATAAATCATTTTTATTCATTGCGTGGGAACCATACATTTTCTGGGATAAATAGGTTGGGATAAATGGGATAATATCCCGTGTGCTTTCCCGAGACTCAAAATTATCTGCATACCAAATATCATCGAAATCCATGTAGCGATATAAGCAGAAATCATTTTTATTGAATGCCTGGGAACCGTACATTTTTTCGAAATAAAAAGGATCCTATGTCCTTTCCCGGGACTCAAAGTATCTCCATACCAAATTTCAGAAAAATCGGTTCAGCGGTGTGGGCGTGACGAGGTCATTTTATAACATTTTGTTAAAGACGATATAATCAGCTATTCTATATCTATAATCTATATCTATACTTCTACGAGGGCTGCTATTTATGTATCCGGAATTAAAAAAAGAAACAAACATATATCATTTAATATGGTTTTATTGCTTTTCAAAATATTCGCCGCGATGATCGACACACTTTTGCATACGCTGGAACCAATTTTCATAGCACTTTTTCCATTCTGATTGAGGTATCTCCAAAACGTGCATTTTGAACGCATCAACAGCCTCTTCGCGGCTCGAAAAACGTTGACCACGTAATTTGTTCTTCGCGTATGGAAATAAAAAGAAATCGTTAGGTGCCAAATCAGGGCTGTACGGCGGATGACCAGTCAATTCGATCTTTTGACCCTCCAAAAACTGAGTTGTTTCAGCTGAGGTGTGACAGCTAGCATTGTCGTGATGTAATATGATTCTGCGTTGTCGGTTGTCCTTTCTTATTTCTTCAAAGACTTCTGGTAAACAAATGGTTGTATACCATTCATAATTAACCGTTTTACGATTCTCTAATGGCACTGTAGCCACATGTCCATTAATTCCAAAAAAACAGGCGACCATTTGCTTCAAAGTACTTTTTGCACGAGTAACTTTTGTTGGTTTCGGCTCATCTTGGAACACCCACACCGTTGACTGTTGTGTAGTTTCGGGGTCATATGCATAGATCCAAGCTTCATCACCTGTGTAGATATTATAAACGGCTTTTGACGTACCACGGTTGTATTTTTTTATCATTTTTTTGCATCAATCGACACGAGCCTGTTTTTGATCGATTGTCAAGTTGTGCGGAATCCAACGCGAACATATTTTTTTTACAGCCAAATGTTCGTGTAATATCTTATGTATGCTCGTCATACTTATGCCTAAGGACGCCTCTATCTCGCGATTCTCGTATGTAACATGACGATCACGCATTATTAGTTCCCGCACAGCATCTATATTTTGTGGGACAACAGCTGTTTTTGGGCGACCTTCTTTATTTTCATCCATAGGCATAGACCGCCCACGATTAAACTCACTGTACCAGTGATAAACAGTGGTTTTTAATGGTGCTTCAACTCCAAAAGTTGCGGTGAGTTGAATAAAGCACTGTTGTTGATTTAGCCCACGCCGAAAATCGTAGTAAATCATTGCACGAAAATGTTCACGCGTTAAATCCATGGCAAATGAAGACACGCAATTTTCAAAATGACGCCACAATGGAAAAATAATTGACAGTCACATGAAACAAAATGTATTCTTCAACCAAAGAGTTCTATTTTCAAATGTTGTAATTAGTTTTTAAATATTGTTCTTGTAAGTGGCCAGTTCCGGATACATAAATAGCAGCCCTCGTATATCTATACATATTATAAAACAAAGTCGCTTTTATTTCCTCATGTCCCTTTGTTCCCTTAAATCTTTAAAACTACGCAACGGATTTTGATGATTCTTTCAGTGTTAAATAGCCCATTTATCGAGGAAGGCTATATATATATATATATATATATATATATATATATATATATATATATATATATATATATATATATATATATATATATATATATATATATATATATATATATATATATATATATATATATATAACGAAGAGGTTATATTATGTTCGGCTGTGAATATATATATATCCACAGCCGAACATAATATAACCTCTTCGTTTTTTGGAAGTCGGTTAAAAAGGTTCTCGAACGTAACGAATATGAGCACAAACAATTTAGCGGAAAAACTACCTTGTGGTGCACAATTTAGTTAGTCCGCAAAATTGTTAAAAAAAGATGTTCCTATTGAATAGTTTCATTTGTAAAACTTGAAAATGATTCTATGAGATGATTCTATGATATGAGATCATATTTTATCTAAGTTGTAAAAATTTGTTTAATTTTTCAACTAACTTGAAATTAGGTAAGTTGTATAATTATTAATTTTAAGTTATATTGTTAACTTTTTCCATTTCACCATTTTATTGTTAAGTTTTGACATTGTTTAATTTTTTGTGAAGAGCGTTCCAATTTCTGAATAGTATAATTTTGAAAAATGCACGATAAACACGCAAAGGGTAAGGCGATTAATGGAACAAGTTATGTCTGCATTACATTAAGATCAATATAATATGTATGTTTGTTATATATTTATTAGTTTATTACAATGGTAGTTGTACCTATCAGAATGAGAAAAACTTATAAGAATTAATTTAAACAATTACAGGTCCGTTTTGCTTTATTTTGATCCATGCGCGGTTACTCGGGGGTCGTCGCTGGAACGTACGTGACCCCCCGTGTTAAGGTACTTTCTATGTCTTTTTAACCGACTTCCAAAAAACGAGGAGATTATATGTTCGGCTGTGGATATATTTTTTTTTATTTTTTTTATTTTTGTATGTTCAACGATTTAAATTACAACAAAATAAAATTTTTATTTTGTTGTATTAGGTTTCACTCCAGTTTAGTACCATGTTCATAAAAGTAGTGACCTGATGATGGGATCCATGAGTAATTGAGAGAACTCCTCGAAATTTATATGGAAACATATGGTGATTTTGGTTTTATGAGAAGCATCCTAAGCATATGCTACCAAAACGCAAGATTTTGCACCAAGGTATACTATAGTTTCGAAGATACTAAGAGAACTCCGGATTCCTTATAGATACAAGTTTGGGGGTTTAGGCGCTGTTTTAAGAACTGAGAGCATATGCTACTATACAAATTACATTCATCATCATCATCATCATTATTACCACGTCAGGGTCACCAATGTCACCAAAATTGAACATAACAAAATATTCAACCTTATCTCCAGAACGTAAGGCACACATTTTACTTCTGAGAAGTAAGTTGCTTCGATAATACAAGTGCCAGTGCACTTGTATTATCGAAGCAACAACAACAAGCACAGTGTGACAGTACACTTACAAATCGTGGCCACGAGCGGCTACGGGCGGCCGTAGACTTCTCAAGCGATACTATGTATTACATTAATAAAGATAAAGCTTAAAATCATATGACACTGAAAGCCTCGCCGCTGCTATTCCGGTTTGGCGCGGCACGTGTTCACTTCGATTTTTTTTAATGTATTGTTTATTAAAATTATCTGCAGCTGATATTATATTTTGTAAGTGTGACTGTTAACAAATTGTAATAAGATGCGTACAATAATAATATACAGGTGTATTATTCTACGTATAGTACGCGATGGTTTACTAGGTAACTAAAAAGAGTGAAATTATTATTTTTAACAAAAAATTAAAACCGACTCCCAAGGTAAAAACAATAATAACATCCTTATAATATGAACTAAAAAGTAATAAATAATGTCTCCTATCTAATAGTGCCTTTTTCCGAATTCGGCTAAAACTCAACTATTTCTACAGAAATAGTTGAGTTTTAGCCTCTTTAGAGTGAGTACACTCAATCTTCATAATTTTGAAGTCGGTGCCAGTTACAAAAGTTACAAATATTCTGGCAGACTGAAGATTCAGCTATTTCTGGTACCGACTTCAAAATGATGAAGATTGAGTAAGTACAGAAATAGTTGAGTTTTAGCTGAATTCGGAAAAAAGCACTATTAAATAGGAAAAATTATTTAATACTTTTTGTTCATATTATAAGGATGTTATTATTGTTTTTACCTCGAAAGTCGATTTTAATATTAATTAATCTTCAATACCGTTCAGTTACTATTAATATAATAGTAGCAAGCATAGGTTTGATTTAAACTATCATAACCCATTCAAATCTCTTGTGACAAAAGTTTCAGGCTGTTGTGGAAGCTACCTGCCGCATGTTGAAGTGTACTGCCATCCACTGCAGAAGGTAAGTCCCGATTCTTGAAATACCTGAAAGACGAGAGTTATAATTCGGAAAGACCCGATTCTTGAAAATGTCATCATTAAAGTGGTTGGTTGTGATTAATGTTATGTAAAACCTAATCAATTCAACCAACAATAAAGTACTTTAAAACACATTGACTATATTAGTTTTAGTGAAGCGGAGACATACAAAAAATGGTCTCATTAGGTCGGCCGACCGGGAGCCCATGAATTAATGGAGGTGAGCAATAATTCAGGGTTTAATTAAAAGTGCAGCCCCGCGGCGCCGCCTCCGCCGACATTATCCTACATAATTGGTGAAAGCAGTAATTTAATAAAACTCAGCGTAGAACTTTCCTCCACAAAAGTTTACGTAATTAATACCCATAACTCATAGCCTCCTGGTAGTTTTCATAATGTGCAAATTCAAAAGTTATTCCGTCACTGAAGTCGGCTATATAGTATAATATAATTAAACGCCAATCATGGGTAATCATAGACGAATGTCTACAAAGTGTAACAAAACTAATTGCCTGTTTCACAGTGATATGATACCTAGTATGTATTAGGTATGTACCTAATACCTCTTTACTGTTTCACCACTTCTTAATAAAGTGCCGGATAGGATATCCACAACTTTCTTGACAGATTCTCCATACTCTATCTGTCAAGTTAAGTGGTGGATAGCCTATCCAGCACTTATCAGGAAGTGGTGAAACAGGCCCTAAGTGTTATACTTTAGGATGTGTATGTGTCCCTTATATTATAGAGTTCACTGTGAAAGTAGCAGCTCTGAAGATTTTTTTTTTATTTCTATAGACCATCGACCCCGCGTCATGAATTTTTCCATACTATGAGAAAAAAAAGTTACTTTTTCAGCCCTGCTACTTTCACAGCGAACTCTATATAACCCATAAACACCCTAAAGCAGCGGTTCCCAACCTGGGGGTAATTACCCCCGCGGGGGTAAAATTGCTATTCTAAAGGGGTAACAGAGGTGGTAGGTACCTAAAATAGATGAATTGGCAGAAAAAAATTATAAACTGTACATTTTGGAGAAAAACAGCTACAGAATACCCTATCATTGCCGACAGAGATCTGAAAATGTTGGTACCGTTAGCTACAACTTGTAAATGCGAGAGCGGCCTCTCAACTCTGGTAACATTAAAAAAAGGCAAGAAACCGTCTGAACGTCGAGCATGATTTGAGATGCGCGTTAAGTGTAACTGAAGTAATACAAATTTGTAAAGTTGTTTTTAATGGGGGAGGGGGGGGGGGGGGTAAAATCAGTTTCTCTAACAGGCCATAGGGGTAACAGCTCTAAAAAGGTTGGGAACCACTGCCCTAAAGTATTATAACTTAGTTTGGTTACACCCAATATAATTGCCCATGATTGGCGTCTATCGATACTGTAGGCGACACAATGGTGGTATCAAAATATTATGATGATCATCTATCTAAAATGTCAAGGTTTTATTATCTCTTAGTTCCTTAAGGGTTTGCTTTATTGGCAGTCGGCATTTTGAAAGTTCCTTTCTATGTCCCACGTTATTATAATTTATAACTATACTACTTATACCTCTTATAATATATTGGGAACTGTACCAACCAGAAAAAGAAAAAAATGTTGATTAAATGATTTTAATGTAGCGTTTGTATTTAACGATTTCTGAAGGAATTTAGAACAATACTGACAGGCGATTTCTTAGAAAACCTCATTCAGAGGCGTTTAAGCGGAAACACAAGTAGTGAAACCAAGTGAAACATAACGACACTGATAGCGATGGGCGAGGTGGACTGTAATATTAAGATGAAAACGACGATAACTAATAACTACCAAATGATACACAATGTGAAGCGACAACTATAATGTTCAAGGTTCAGAGATAGACCAAGTCAAAAATACATCGAAAATATAAATTGTCAATACGAAAAAATGTGACATAGAAAAGTAAACAAATATTCAAAAACAGAACACCAGAGCCAATACGGCTCTGGTCTGTCCAGCCAATCGCCAACAGACACAAAACCAAAGACTTCTGTTTAGTTTAAATAGAAGTCTTTGGTTTTATTTAGTTTAAATAGAAGTCTTTGCTCAAAACGTATTCCGTCGTAATTGATTTCATTTCTCACAGGTATCGTTTTTCTTTCACCCCTGGCGCTAAAAGAATAGCGGAATGGCAGTAATACGACCAAATCACTGTTATTACAACACAATAAGTGCTGAGGGGACGCGAAATTGGTACGCGATAGAATCTTAAGTTTATCGAATGTTCTCTATTCGCGATAAGTTTGAAGATAGTCATCAGTACAAATATCTAAATTCACTCTTAGGCTCAATTTGTATCGGCGTGGAATGGAATGGAAGCGACTTTTTGCAACGAAACTGTACATAGCACAATGAAATTTATGTCAACAGCATAACACACAAATTAAATGCGAGCCCAAAAAAAATTGCGTGGAAATCTCGAGAAATCTCCGGTGCTAATTCCCTCGCATGAGGCGAAATTGACGCTTCCATTCCGTTCTATTCCGCGGTTGAGCCAGGCTGTCATTTTCACATTTGCATTTTGCACAGATAACTGGTAAGTGTTGAGTTATGACTTATCATTATGACCTCTTCAAGGTCCAAAAAATATAAAATATCTCACAAACTACCACTACAATTTTTGACATCTCAATAATATTATGTGTAATTTCAGACTTTACGCCTCCTCCTCAGATTTAACGCTTCCGTAGTCCAGTGGTTTAGAGCGTGGATCTAGGGTTCGATTCCCGTGTTCGAAACATGTTATTTCCAAGTTTGGTTAGGACTAAGGACAATGCAGGCTGATCAGTGATCAACCTGCATTGTCCTTACAAGTACAATATGTTAGATGATTCATGCGTCCGATGGGCATGTAAAAAGTCGGTCCTGCGCCTGATCTCTCGCCGGTCGTGTCGGTCATCAGTCCCACTGGGCTATGAGAGTATAAGGAATAGGGAGTGCTCTTGTGTACTGTGCACACACTTGGGCACTATAAAATTACTCCTGCGTAACTGGCCTGGTTTTAATGAACCCGGCCACCGTCACCGAAACCGGTGTGGGAACTTTATTAATTTCAGACTTATAAGAAGTGACTCTACTTGTGTTTTACATCATAGCACGAAGGCTTTTAGGGAGATCTCTCCCAAAAAGAAAATTTTAAATATAGTAGGTAAGTATAAAGTGTAAATTATAAGTAAGTAATTTATTAAAATATTGTAATAAATATTTCATTAGGAATTCATCAAGCTCGTAATAAAAAGCAATAAATTATAATTTTTGGAGCCGCTGCACTGTTTTTGGTTAAATAATTTTATGTAGATTTTATTCGAAACAAGTTCTTTACTTTAACTTGTTAAAAATAATAATTATTATAATATTATGAATGGAATTTTATTGAGCAACATGAGATTGTTCCTTGTCTTATGTTTTATGACATACTTTATTCAAGCTTATAAATATAATATCTTTATACATATATTTAATTCCTTATGTATCCACACGGATAATATAACGGTAATATTATAGAGGTACACCGTACAACGCTGTACTTCTTTATTATGATTAAGTACTTAAAGGTTGAAAAAGTATTTTTAAAATGGTCGTATCAAAGTATTTTCTATAGTCTATGTGTCTAAACACACTAGGCCGAAAATACGCAGCCGAAGTTCGGCATGATTGCGCCTGCAATGCGCTATACCCATACAATATAACGCGACGTCATTTCGGCATGGTGTGTCATCAGCAATTTAAAATACATTGCATGCGTAATCATGCCGAACTTCGGCCGCGTATTTTTGGCATAGTGTTTTTAGACACTATGACTCTATGAAATATCACTATTTCTCAGAAGCGTAGAGTGTCCTGGGGGACCGGAAGTTGGAGGCCCCGTGGCCCGGGGCCGTATAATTGATACGGCAGATACGACGGTAGCTACGCCTCTGTTAATTATCCACGCAGGTAGGTACTCATCTTCATCTCCTCTTCAGGTAGGTACTTCTGCCTAGACACATCTAAAGAGACATGTGGTAGCTTGGTATCTTCTCTACTTTCTAGCATACAAAAGAGAACCTCGCTATGCACGTTGTGAAGGAGTCAAATTTACCTTTTCAAGTTTAAAATTTAAAAATGCGTTCTGAGTGCGAATATTACAGAAGAAGTTAACTATAACTTGTATGGCATGAACAATCTTACTATTGTGTACTTTAAGGAGTGCTGTGATCAGTGGCGGATTTACCAATAAGCTAAGTAGGCTGGAGCCTAAGGCGGCAGATTTAGAGGGGCGGCAAATTTAGCCCATTTTTTTTATCTTATAGAAATAAAAAATTCCACCAAAAACAGTTCTCGTAAAATGTTGCCGAGAGGACCACATAAGGTACGGTTTACCCTTGGAAAAATACATGCGATCTCATGTAGAGCCAAGCTTCTGAATCTTAATAGGCTACTTGACCTTCATTGAACAAATGCATATTTCTAGTAGAACTTAACCTAGGAAACCGTATTTCACCCTTATCATCAAATAAAAGCTTATGATTGATAAATAAAGTCGATTTGAAAATATGGCTTTATATTTTTTAATTTGTACTGACGAAAACGTTTTTGCGGTACTTCCGATTTGGATGCGACGTCATCATCATAGTAATTTAATATATTTTATTTAACGCGCTCGTTATATTATGTAAGTTTATTTGTTCATAAATAACTTATCTAAATAATCTTTCTGGGCTTTTTCTTAAATAAGCCTAGCAAGATTTATAAAATATATTTTCTTGAATAATTCAAATGAAACATCAGTTTTATATTATATTATCTCCATTTATTGAAGTTGGGAAATGAAATGGCCAAAACTTTTCTCCAAAAGTTTTTAACATTACAAATCATTTCTAATTTCTTATTTCATTCTTTTATAATTTTTGAGCACTTAGACTCGTACATTTGGCACATAAAAAATGTTCAATAAAGAGATTTTAAAATACAAAACGTATGACGTCACACTATTGCGGACAGTATTTTCAGCGCCATTTAAAAGGCATATTTTTCAATCAACATTTTTATGGGTTTTCACTGTTTAAAATAAAATAAAAAAAAAAAAGTAGGTCAAGTAGCCTATTTTCTTCTGAAACGATATGGTTGGGGTTGGTGCCACGAATTTCCTCGGTGGATGCACTGACATAGTATGTACTACGTACTAGACTCGACAACGCAACGCAATGCTTGGTCACATTCAACGTAATCTATATAGCAGCAGTGCACTTAGTCGCCCGCGAGCTCTTCTGCGCGCCAGACGTACAACAATCAAAAACGAAACCAAAAAAAGTCGTAAAAATGCCTACTGCAAAAATTATTCCAGTAACACTTCCAAATGCAACGGAATAACATTTCATCGGTATTAGAATTTTTATTTAATTATTTTCAATTGAAATACGAACATTCAATTACTAGGCGAATACGCGCGCCATTTGCATTGTCATAGAGTAGTAGAGCCAGAGTGGAATGTAGGCAGAATACTGATCTATGATAAGACGACGATGAATGAAGTACTTACTCACGTAGACGAGTTTGTATTTTGGTAATATTTAAAAAATTACGTACATTATACATGCGTACATTATAATAATTTTATTATGGTACATATTTGAAAATATTTAAGTAACTTAGATAAGGTAATTAGCTATAGTGGACTATGGATCCATACTTAATTATAAATTTTATAAAAAAGTGAATTTTTATTTTTATTTTATCCACTTACTCAAATAGATTCTGCATTCATTCGAGTGTAGGCAAAAAACTGTGTCACTTCTGCGGTGCTGATCTATAGCAATCACCGCCCCGCCTCCCACCCCGCTCATGCCTCAAGTGCGACATGTTTTTTGTTTGCAATAGCTGCTCTAGTACGTAGTACTTACTACCTCAGTGGGTGGATGAGTACTTATTCGTGGCGACAAAGGTGCCTGTTTCTGCTCTGTAGTAGTCAGTAGAGCAGGACAGTCGAGGAGAAGGCAAACGAGCAAACGGGTCACCTGATGGTAAGCAACTACCGTCGCCCATGGACACTCGCAACATCAGAAGAGCTGCAGGTGCGTTGCCGGCCTTTTAAGAGGGAATACGCTCTTTTCTTGAATGTTTGCAGGTCGTATAGGTCCGGAAATACTGCTGGTGACAGTTCGTTCCAGAGTTTTACAGTGCGCGGCAGAAAGTTACGCAAAAAACGCACTGTGGAAGACTGCCACTCATCAAGGTGATGGGGATGGTATGTTTTTCGCGTGGGACGATGGCGAAAAGTTGCAGGTGGTATGATTCCGAACAATTCCTCAGAGCACTCCCCGTGATAAAACCGATAGAGGATGTAGAGTGAAGCTACATCTCGGTGTAATTCCAAGGGGTCCAAGCTGTTTGAAACACTATGGCAGTCAACAATTCGAGCGGCCCTTCATTGGATACCATCTAGATTCTAGAGGAAGCAGTTGGTATTTTGGCGCCCCTGCTCAGAGATGAGAACAATATTCCATATTATAAGGCCGAACCTGCGCCTTGTAGAGTTGTAGGCGTTAATGGTCCGGACTGAAGTACTGTCTCGCTCTGTTAAGAACACCAAGCTTATTCGAGGCTAATTTGGCCTTACCCTCTAGAATCTAGATGATATCGGAACTGGACTTCGCTCGATATGTTGACGGCAAGTATCTCAATGCTAGGGAGATGGTGAATAGGTGTTTCATCCTCCTCTTCACAGAATCTGCAATCTGTGGACACTTAAAAACCTATTAATAATTGCTTACAAGAAGCAACTTACAAAAAGAACTGAAATCCCACCAAAGTCACCTCCACGACGGTAGCGAAACGGCGAAGCCATACATAATATATTTACTGATCTATACTTATACTTATTATATATTATATTATATATAATTTATAATATTATAAAGCGGAAGAGTTTGTTAGTTTGTTTGTTTGAACACGCTAATCTCAGGAACTACTGGTCCGATTTGAAAAATTCTTTCAGTGTTAGATAGTTCATTTATCGAAGAAGGCTATAGGCTATATTTTATCACGCTAAGACTAAAAGGAGAGAAGAAATAGAGGAAAATGTGGAAAAAACGGGGAAAATTATATGAAATGCTTACTTAGTAATAGTTTGAACGCGCTAACCTCAGGAACTACTGGTCCGATTTGATAAATTCTTTCAGTGTAAGATAGCCCATTTATCGACAAAGGCTATAAGCTATATTTTATCACGCTAAGACTTATAAAAGCGAAGAAATAGAGGAAAATGTGGAAAAAACGGGAAATTATGTGAAAGGGCTTATTTGAACGCGCTAATCTCAGGAACTACTGGTCCGATTTGAAAAATTATTTCAATGTTAGATAGCCCATTTATCGAGGAAGGCTAAAGGTTATATTTTATCACGCTAAGACTTATAAGAGCTAAGAAATAGAGGAAAATGTGGAAAAAACGGGGAAAATTATGTGAAAGGGCTTATTTGAACGCGCTAATTTCAGGAACTACTGGTCCGATTTGAAAAATTCTTACAGTATTACATAGCCCATTTATTGAGAAAGGCTATAGATTATATTTTATCATGCTAAAACTTATGGAAGCGAAGAAATAGAGAAAAATGTGGAAAAAACGGGGGAGATTATTTGAAAGAGCTTATTTGAACGCGCTAATCTCAGGAACTACTGGTCCGATTTGAAAAATTCTTTCAGTGTTAAATAGCTCATTTATTGAGGTAGGCTATAGGCTATATTTTATCACGCTAAGACTAATAGGAGAAATTATATGAAATTGCTTATTGCTTATTATCTTAAGAACTACTGGAGCAATTTTTATGTTATTTGGCAAACATGAAGAATAGACCACGTGAAGGTACATAGGCAATTTTTTTCGGAAAAATGTACGGTTGCGTGAAATTCATAAATTACGCAAGCGAAGCCACGCGGAACATCTTTAAGTATATAATAAAATCGTAGGAAAGTCAATTCTGTACATTGAATATTTTTGTACAATAAATAATACTTGGGATGTGTCATGTGATCAACTATGCTAACGCGGACGAAGTCGCGGGCAACAGCTAGTATTACATGAAATCTGATATTTTTCACAGAGTGAAACCTTAAAATATGGTCGTCTCGGCAAAAATTTACAAGAAAATACAGTGTGTTTGTGTAAACACCGTTATCCTTGAAACCATCAAATGAGCCCGTGAAAATGAACAACTTTTTCTTTGAGAACAATGCTGGGAACTCAAAAAAAAATGCCGTTTTCATATGGCAATTTGTATGGGTATGAAGACAGTTTTTTTTTTATTCCCAGCATTGTTCTCATAGAAAAAGTTGTTCATTTTGACGATCTCATTTGATGGTTTCAAGGACAACGGTGTTTACACTAACATCTTGTATGTTTTTGGTGGGATATGATTGTGAACTAAACTAACGAATTGAATTTCAAAGGTCAGTTAAAGGGGCTGCAAATATTGAATAGCCTACAGGCGGCAAATTTGTAAATCCGCCACTGGTTTTGATGCCATACAATAATACAAATTGCAGTTAACTTCATCCCGACGAAACGACGAAAACTCACGCTAAACTTTTGGACTCCACAAATGACTTCTTTTTTAAAAATGCGTTCTGAGTGCGAGTGTTACAGAAGAAGTTAACTATAACTTGTATGGCGTGAACAATCTATTGTGTGCTTTAAGGAATGCTGTTTAAATTAATGCCATATAATAATACAAATTGTAGTTAACTTCATCCCGACGAATATAACGTATCCAAAATTCACGCTTAACTTTTTGACTCCACAAATGACTTCTTTACATATGGCCAAAGGCCAATTCACACTTAATTGAAGTACTAAGATGGTGATTACAATAGTCATCGATAGCGCGACTGGGCCACCCCTGGCGGGGCTGCGCCAGCCCTGGCCACGGACAAAGGGAAATAAGAGACGGAGCGGAAGTGACGGAATGACTTCGCTGCACTTACTACAGGATAAGGGCTCGCGTACACTACGCAGGTATTTGAGACTTAAGTTTTTATTAATGGCCTTTAAATATTAAAATAATAAAAGGTTGCAACGGAGTTTTGTTAATTTCACATTGTTTTGACATATCGTCTGTATGTCCGTATGTTGTATTTTTTGACATTTTGTACCCATTTTGCCATTTTATAAATTAAAGGTAGGTTTGTCATGAGTCCTGCGAATGACCACGGGACAGTTTCCATATCAGAAAAATGACAAAAAATTGGTTAATTCTAATACGTTAGGGAACATTCAACAATTACGTGATCAGATTCAGTATTTTTATACTTTTTCGGCATATTTGATCGACTTTTCCAAGCATCAGTATTTACTAGGTATATTGGAAGAAGAAAGAAGAAGAAGATTACGTAATCAAGGCGAGGGGGGGGGGGCGGTAAAAACAAAAGATTACGCTGTGATCACATAGGTGGGGTTAATAAACGGTCAAAAATGATCACGTAATTGTTGAACGATCCCTTATAAGAGTTTCATTATATAATGGAGGCTTTCAATTACTATTTTTGATGTTAGTGGGCCACAGCTGAATGACGGGACTTTATTGGTTTAAGGTTTTACTTGTGTTCTGTCATTCGATCTTGGCTTCTAATTAGCCTGTTATTTGAAAGATAAAATTCGATACACTATATTAAAACTGTGTCATAAATAACATGAATATCTGAATAAATAAATTACGCAGGTATGTTATTGTTATAACCTGTTTAAAACCAATTACAAATTGTCACATATCCTGATATTTGAGAATGTCAATCTAAATTATTTGAATACCTAATTATGTTTATCGACTAGACAAAAAGGCGGTATCTTAAAACAGGTTAGAAATACATATTGGTCGTTTGGAGATTTTTATCAGTTTGATATTTAAAAAGATAAAGATAAGACATTAAAATGCGCATTTTATCTATTATATTTGTTAATAACATATTTATTGTTTTAATTTGTTTATCTTCGTTTTTACGTTTCAAGCTTTTGCTTGAATAAAATTTAATATACTTACATATACTTGTATATATATATATATATATATATATATATATATATATATATATATATATATATATATATATATATATATATATATATATATATATATATATATATATATATATATATATATATATATATATATATATATAAAATTTTGAAGAAATTTTGCATATTTATTTCTTTAGTATCCAAATTTTTTTATTTCTTTATATTTATATATATATATATATATATATATATATATATAATATTGTAGTAAATACCAAAATAAATAAATAAAAAATACTTTTTCTGAATTCAACCAATAACGGTTCAGTTTGATTTTTGCGAGTGTCAGTTGACATTTTGCTCATGAGTGTGCGTTCTCCCTAACGGAGGGCCAACACAGGTCTCTCGCGGAGTCAACGTATTGTTCAAAGGTATAATTACGCCACTGTATTGTTGCCCAAATCAAAGAATATGCTTTCATTATGCTTCAGGTGAGCAATATGCTCTCCAGGACGGTTAAATCTTCTCACGCGCTATTGACTTTATTTTACGAAAGAATTTTATTGTAATTGCTCTTTCAAAGTAACATACGTTGAAAGGACAATTAGCGGAGGGAAAGTGAAAATATTGGATGTTTTGTGTGACAGAAGAAGTTGAAAACGGTCATTATACATTTGAATATTATATTATACCTACAGGGTGTAACAAAAGTGATAATACTTTAGTCTTTAGTTTCAGTTCTTCTTTCGTGTTCCTCGTAGAGAGTTCGCTGTGAAAGTAGCAGCGCTGAAAGATCAAATTTTGTTTCACTTTTGTATGAGAAAACTCGTGACGCTCGGGCCCTTGCCCGCACAAAAGTGAAAAAAATTGATCATTCAGCGCTGCTACTTTCACAGTGAACTCTCTACAAGGAACACGTACACACCCTAAAGTATTATCACTTAGTTTTGTTACACACTGTATATGCATTTTTTACAAATATGCTACGAATACAAATGTAAATTGATGGACTTTGTGTTCATTGCAATTATACTCACGAAATGAACTTTATAACTTAAGTCGACTTTTTCACAATTTTCTGTAAAATCTGTTATTTTCGGGACTCGTTACAAAAATGCTAAAAGTAAGTAGAGTTTATATCACTGTCTCTATCTCTTATCACATGAACTTAAAAAAATTGCAGACATTTGTTTTTTCAAAAAGGATTTGGTATAGGTAAATAAAATATTCAACTTGCAGATTTATACAAGACCCTTTTGTGCTCTTTTGCATTTGATTGGTATATGAAAATTGGTGAGAATTTATGATTTACCGATAAGTAAATCATAAATTCTTGCGACTCATCCGAATGTAAAGTCAATTCGTTTAATTCAAGCCAGATTCAAGCTCTATTCCCCTTATTTCAGTGTCACGTGCTACTCGCTCCTCATGAGGTCTCTAGCACTCTTCATTCCATGCCAGTAGCTGGACTCGATGGTACTCACTTGCACTCGGATTGACGCCATTGTCGCGTGCCAAAAGACTCAGCGATCAAGAATAATTACCTTACCTACATACTTAAACTCTTGTGAATTATGCCAAAGACTTAAGGATGATTTTCACAGGAACTCATAGGTAAAATAATTGTGGATGGACCATAAGAACCGTTGCTAATGCTCTACTAAGTAGATCAAGTAGAGTCTACTTGATTACTTACATATTGACTTTATGATTGTTAAGAACTATTCGCTCGAATGGATCTAAATAGGTCATTAAAAATTCAAGTCATATTGAAAAGGAAAACAGCTGCTTTCCTTTGATAGTCCATACAAAAGAAGAGGCCTTGTGATTTCTAGACAAAACGTAATATCATGTCTAACTATGGTAACTTAAATCTAATGCTTAAATAATATACACTAGCTATATGACCGAGCTTCGCTCGGTATTCAAAAAATAAAAAAAAAACACACATAAAATGACATTTTATGTAAATGATTCCTAGCTAGATCGATTTATCGCCCCCGAAAACCCCTATATATTAAATTTCATGAAAATCGTTGGAGCCGATTCCGAGATTCCAATTATATATTATATATATACAAGAATTGCTCGTTTAAAGATATAAGATTTATGAAAATGATTCCTAGCGAGATCGATTTATCGCCCCCGAAAACCCCTATGTACTAAACTTCATGAAAATCGTTGGAGCAGATTCCGAGATTCCAATTATATATATACAAGAATTGTTCGTATAAAGATATAAGATATTATATTTAAAGTGGTCTCTTGGCAATGCCAATTGGCAGCAACTAGCAAGTATCTTTTTTTTGGCCGACCGACTTCAAATAAGGAGGTTATCAATTCGACCCGTGTGTATGTAATATTTCCAGAACTGCCCAGTTTTCGCATAATTTGTTATTTGACTTAAAAAATCTACTCTTCGACATTGAGATAATTTATAAGTCTTCGCCTTATAAATTATCTTTAAATTTATACGCCGGTCGAGTTCTACCGTCTACGGATGTGTGAAGTTTCAGGAGAATGGTAGATATGTATTAAGATATAGATAAATACCTAGTGTGGTGGAAGCATTCGAGCGTGTAATGTAACATGATAGATTCGACTTAGAGCATTACATTACAATTCTACCTCCCTGACTGACGAGCATTTGTGTGTCACGTATCACGTGAATGCTCAAAGTCGAATCTATAATGTTACATTATAAATCCGACTTTCAGCATTCCATAGCAAGTTGACTTCACTGTCACGTAGCATTGATATGTTACAATTTCGATCGAAACTTATATCAAGATATTATACACATTGGTCATTGTATCATTAGAAGGTTGTAATGCTCGGTTCTCCTCCCTCACTGATGTAATGCTCGACTCTGTAAGTTGTAACGTTACATTACAAGCGAATGCTCCCGGTGAGGGAGCACCTTAACACTTATTTGGGCAAAATTGTGGTCATAAAATATGATTCTAATCTATCGTTCTTTGGGGCCGTTTATTTCGCTTATTATATGAAGATATTTATTATATTATGAACCTTTATTTCAGTCGAACGTCGACGTAGATATAATATCCTAAGCTTTGAAAATAAGTTGGGACACATTTCAATAACCACAATCATTGTCCATTGATATAATATTTGGACTGCTCACGCTGTGTCTGAGGACTCTCCTATACACATCTTTCCAACGACCACATCCGATTTCCGGTCTAAAAAAATTTAGAGCAATTACTTAAACATTATGTCAACAGTCCGTTATTTTTATAAGCGTACGTTAACGTCACTGCTGACTTCTAAATTAATATGGTCCTACTCTTTAGCAGAACCCTGCCGGGCAAATCGGTGGGTAGTTGGACACCCGCGAAGACCAAACAAAGGTCCTCGCTCCGGTCCGGGAGGCGTACAGAGTCACACTGTGCACCATTCAATCTTTACAAATCAAACATTCCGTTTGTTCGCCATTCAGACAACTACAAAACAATGTTAACCATACATCTGTGTATTTAAATTGTATTTCAAATTGCGTTTGTTGTTTATGCGTTTTGGTGACGCTCATATAAAAACTATCCACGGCCGCAGAACCTAGGTACTTCTTTTTGGAAGTCTGTTAAAAATGGAACGTTTCATGCGTTCTAATTTTGAACATCGAATAGTTGAGAAACTACGCAGTTTTGATGTTCTGGCTCTAGTTATAGTCTCAGAAACTTTTAAGGGAGATTTTATCTCAGAATTTAATGTGAATTAAACATATAAATATCGATAAAACAAGAGTACGCTTTTTTTGAAGTGAAAACTTCTTTAGCGGCGTTGAGCACTTTTGTGGGATGGGTAAAAACTGTGAAACTCGCGTCAGATGCTCGTGCTGATCGAAAAACCGTAAGACGGTTGGAGAGTAGTGTTGTCACATCGAAATCGAACAATCGATTGTTTTTTTACGATTGTCGATATTTTTTAATCGATTTCGATTTTAATCGGGTTTCGATTAATTAAAATAAAAAATGGGTTGAAAATGTAATCGATTGTTTCGATTAATTTAAAAAATCGATTTTTTAAAAATCGATTTTCATAAAAAATGTGTTAAAAATTTAATCGATTGTAAGGGTTTCGATTAATTAAAAAAATCGATTTTTTAAAATCGATTTTCATAAAAAATGGGTTAAAAAAATGCACAACGTTAATAATCAAGTTTTCACTTCTGCCGGCACTCCCGGAGTGCAACCCGTCTTTTTTTTTTCTTTGAGGAATGCAAGTTAATCTTTTTGCTGTCCCGAAACACCTTCAAAAACAACCTTGAAAACAAGTTGTATTTAAAAAAAAATCGGCTAAGTGCGAGTCGAACTAGCGCACGAAGGGTTCCGATAGTGGCTTTTGAGATACAGTCTGGAGACAGACAGACGGGTGGACGGACGGACGGACAGACGGACATACGTAGAGCTTGTCTAATTTGAAATGACGCGCCCCACCACTTCAAAGTTGATATAAATGAAACTTTTTTGTACTGTGAATACGAGGGAGGGGCGCGTCATTTTAAGTTAGACAAGCTCTACAGACATCGAAGTCTCAGTACTTAATAGCGTCCCGTTTTTTACCCTTTGGGTACCTACGGAACCCCTAAAACCGACTTCAAAATTGTACATACAATAATAAGTATCCTTATCTCAAATACTACTAAACTGATTTTGATAAAACTTGCAGTATTAGTTATTATTTACCTAAGTTGAACAATACCTAGTAGGTACAACAAAAAAGACTACGGAGATATGCGAATACAATAATAATCGGCCAAGTGCGAGTCGGACTCGCGCACGAAGGGTTCCGTACCGTTATAGAGCAAAAATAGGCCAAAAATTGTGTTTTGTATGGGAGCCCCCCCCTAATTTTTTATTTTATTTAAATATTATTATTTATTATTAAAGTACAATTATATTTAAGGCCTTCGTGAAAGTTTCAAGTGCCTACCTCTTATCATTATTGATTACGAGCAAAAAAGGCCAAAAAAACACGTTTGTTGTATGGGATTAAATATTATTTTTAATTTTATTTTAGTATTTGTTGTTATAGCAGCACCGGAAATACACAATCTGTGAAAATTTCAGAACTATATATAGCTATAGCGGTTCTTGAGATACAGCCTGGAGACAGACAGACGGACAGACAGACATCGAAGTCTCATGAATAGGGTCCCGTTTTTACCCTTTGGGTACGGAACCCTAAAAACATACAAACAGACACTTTCGAAATTTGGCACATTTGTTCAGGTGTTCACGCCTTAGAATCTAGATCAGCCTTTCTAGGGGTGTTCTGTAGAGGCTTGGGGGGTGATTTTTTAACCTGGATGCATTTTAAATTGAAACAAGGGGGCGCTAAAACATAATCTTTTCTCAAAGTGGGCAGTAGACAAAATAAGTTTGGGAACCCCTGATCTAGATCATCTAATGTAGTTAATTATACATAGGTACCATATACTTTTATTTATGTCTCGATTTACTCATTGATCACAAAAACAAAACCACAATACAAAACTAAGTAACTCACTATAAACAATTTCCAAAATGTCACAAAATTAACCCTAAAATAATCACTGCGGTTATTTCAAGCCCCGTACCTGAAAAGTTCATGAAATTACTCTATTATATTGCATTATCAAAGGTGTAAATTAGGTTATCCCTCCGATTATTTATGTTCAACATAATTTATGGGTTGAAGTTTAAAAATAGCACATTTCCAAAATATCCCGCAGAGTCAGCTGTGAACAGATGCGTGATAACAACGACTTTTGTGCAATTTGCATAAGTATTTACAATAGACAGAACTATTTGTTGTATATTCGGTTTGACGTCTTCATATTATGGCCTGGTACACATAAATTCATTTGAAATGTAATAAATAACATAATATTATTTCATATACATATTTCAAATGAATTTGTATGTCCAGTCCACAGACTTAACAGTACTTATATTATAGCCTCGTTATTTGGACCATAGTGATTGTTTTAACAAAGGTTAATTATAGACCGATTATTATAATTTTAGAGATGTCTAACTAGATTTTATTATAATTTTGTTTTAAGGCAAAAGTTAAATTGATTGTTATATTCGTATTAAAACCATACTAAATAACTCTATCATCATCCACGAATTTTAGGTAAAATGAAGATTTCTAATGAAGAGTTTTCATTCATAGTAATAGAATATTTATTCGAGAAATGAATGCATCTAATTTGAAACCCCAAAGCTACTTTGCCTATAAAAGTCAGGGAACACGTGACATTCGATGTTTATAGTGGAATTAAGGTTTTTTATGATCTCCACTCGGCTGTTTTATGTCTAAAACAAAATAAATATGATACAGCCGCCCTGTGATTGTTAGCATGCAACGTCGAGGCTTTCACATTAGACCAAAAAATTTTTGGAATACCCTCCAATGAAATTAAACCGTACGCACTGATGTTAAAAGTCATAATTGCATGCGCGTTCATTCAGAAAGTTTCGTTACTGAACATAAAAGTTGACAGAAAATCGATCGGATTTGAACCTTTTCTATTCCCATTTATGATACAATATCGCATGGCACTCTGAAAACGTAAAACTAATGTGATCAAGAAGTTTTGGGGCATTATTCGGTTTTTAGTTAAAATAAAAGCGGGCGGACAAATCGTAGTGACCAGCGGGGGGTTAGGCCGGGGCATGCATAAATACAACAATTATAAAACTATAAACATACGAGTATTTTAATATTATTATGTAAACTTTTACTTCTGAACTGTAGAATTTTTAACGCAACTTAGATAAAATAAAAGTTATTCCAGTTATGCCAATGTGGCATGCATTATGTTAAACTTGCTTTACAATGATAGTGGTTTTTTTTTTAATTTAATTTGTAATTATTAAAGCTTGGCCATTTCAGTACCCGTCTTTTCAATAAAGTATTTTAGAGTTACCTATGACAAACGTACGTAGACTTTTCACTTAAGCCCCTGAACTTACCCTAGGTGACATACCCAATATTAACTTTGGTGAAATCGCTTCTCAAGTTATTGGCTAAGTTATAATATAATAGATTATAGCAACCTATTTTTAACCCCACAGCAGCTCTATCACTGGTGAAAATTTCGGGATTTATCTAGTTGTTTAATGGTTAATGCCACCCTGATGAGGTACTTACCTTTTACATGCTGTGAATTAGCTTAGAACACAGTGCAAAAAGCAGCTCTCAGATTTCTACATCGTCGTAAATTAGGTGAGAACTGAGAAGACACAAAAAGCAGTTAATTTTCCGAGCTCGAACAACTTCCATAAACAGTAAGTGTGTTAGGTAAATTGGCGCCATGCTGCAGGCAATTAATCTACTTTATTACAGTTAGGAAAACTTCGAGAAAACATAATGTCCTCACAATACTAAACGATGTTTTATGGTTCATGTAGTTAACTAGTTGTATCTTTTATTGTTTTAATTTTCTACCGTGGACATAGGAGAGAGACCTGCACGATCATAATAATTCTTAAAACCTCTTAGTTACTTTTTATTAGCGGTTGTGTAAAATGCGCTTATTGCGTGTACCAATCGTGTAAGGGATAATACTTACATTGAATATCTGCCGACTCATAAAACATACCTCCCTACTTTCCTTAAAAAAATATCTACAAAGAAAACTCTTTTATCGCTTTTCTAAAGCAATATTGAAACATCGCACGATCGCCATTTAAAACCCCATGAAAATAATCTATAAGTTACGTGATCGAAGGTTTGACGATTTTCATTTTATTTTGTTCTCTATTTAATAGAGCGTGAGACTAAGGGCCAGGTCACACTGAAACGAGACCAGACGGGGCCCGATTTGGCGCAGCATGAAGGCAATACAAAATTTTAAAAATGTTTAGCCGGTTTCCAGTCTGAAGTTTTTTAGACAGGAGTTAACCTTTTCAATAGCGCTTTGAGTGATAAACTTATTGACGTATGCCGTAGCGTAAGCCATTTCAAAAGTGCTTTCTAGCACTTTTGAAATGGAAATAAATGCTTGGCAAAAACTTACAAACTGGGCATAAATAGCTTGACCGCCGCCTTTCGACTTTGTTTCGTTAGCATCGTCAATTCGTCACGAAGCTCCTCATTCTGTCTCGTACTTATCTGTGTTACTGACCCTAAATCTCACCTGCACCTTAAAATGCGATTTACACACAGCGGGTTCTCCTATTAACTATAATAACAAAACGAACCAACGCTTAAACCATAGTCGACGACCAAAACATAAATTGTAAATTGTTTTTTTTTCTAATTCTCTGGCCTGTTCGCTTAAACTTTTATGACGAAACACAAATTCTATATTTACATAGCATTATATTTATTGCTTTATGCTCTAAGTTTTAATTTCAAATTTTTTAAGCTTTCTATCAAGAGATGATGCTCTGAGTAATGAAGGAACTATGTTTTAGTAAACTTCAAAAGAGATGGTAAGAGCAAGTGGGATAAGGAAATGATTTTTTAGGACTATCAGTTTTAAACATAATTTTTCTTGGGTCAGTAATAGTGGAGTTCCCAGAGCGTAAAAATCGTGCAAACCTCCGATTTTTGCAATAGTGGATGAAAATTGAAAAGAAAAAAAGGAATGTGTAGCTGATAATATAAATAATAAAGTTTACCTATTGAAAAGTTTTGATTTTTAAATTATTCTCTTCCACTTCAAGTAAACTCATAAACTGTAAATTTGCATATTGCTTTCTTTTTGCATATTTCTTTCTTTTAAATATATAGCAAAATAATAAAATATATTATTATTTTTTTGATTTGTGTCGTTGCTTATATTCCTGAGAAAGAAAATAAGTTGAAAAAATATATAATTTAGATTTGAAATTAATATTTTTGTATGTAGATGAGCATACCTCCAAATGTGCTTGTTGTGTACCTCGCCAGGTAAATGGCGTTCCTATTTTTCTTTGGTTTTAAATAGGAAGTTTAAAATTATTTTTTAGGCTTACCAAAGCCTTCTATTTCTTAATGTGTATAACTTTTTAGCTCTTACTTTATTAAATTTTCTGAAAATGTAGCACAAACTTTTCACGGATATTTCGAATAAAATCTGTATTTTATTTATTTTGGTTAGGTTTTTACAGAATAAAATTGATTTTTTATTTATTTTTCTTCATTCATCATATTTACTAAAACATACTTAAAGGAAAAAACTACAAATTAGGTTAAGAACTGATATTTTTTGTATTCAGGTAAGCATTTTACAAACATAGGTCGCAGCATGCGTCTTTAGAATGTACGTGAGATTTGTAGCACCCAATTTTTTTTCTGGCTTTAAGTAGGAAGTTTAAATATATTTCAAAGACTAGAAAAAGTCTTTCATTTGTCGATGCATTTAATGTTTTAGCTCTCACTTAAATAAATTTTCAACAAATATAGAAAAATATTTTCGGTCTATTTTACACATTTTTGGAGATATTTAAACGTTTTTAAGTACTTAAAAGTTATCATTTCTCTAAAAATTAAATACTGTGCGTATTTAATTTTTAGAGAAATGATAACTAAACTAACAAGTAAACTTAACACACTTTTTGTTACAACCCTTAAATCCTTCCAAACCCTTTTATCTTGGTTACGACGAGCGTTAATCTCTAAATACTTTGCAAAAACCTTTTAGTTGTATTTAGCTTAGCAAATCAAACTTTCTTTTTTAAAAATTGTGTATTTGGTTAATTTTCAACGAAAACAATCGGATAAGAGTCATTTAATAACAGGAACAAGAAAAAAATAATTTCTGGGCCGGTTTTATATGGTGAAATATTCATTTTTAATTAAGTGACTAAAAAATTAAAAGCACAAAAAATTTTTTGGTAAACTTTGCAAGTTATAGTGTAAAAAAGAAAATGACACCTCAAAAACAAAAATCCATTCACTATTACAATTTTCGGAGGTTAAAACCTCTGGCGACTGCACTATAAGTAGTATTCCTAAATTCTAAGATCACTTTTATTTTTGACGTCAGAATGATGGATAAAAAAACGCGGAAGAAATTTTTGTCATTCTTGGCATAGCATACTTAATAGAAGGGCATCGAAACCCGGACCCAATTTTCAAAACCCGGGTTTTCGGGTTTTTTAAAATGAAAACCCGGGTACCCGGGTACCCGGGTTTTTCGGGTTTTTTCGGGTTTTCTTAAAATTCAAAGATTAACGATGCAAAAATACTTTAAATATGATTTTCAGCGATTGCCCGCACCTTTCCAGTAAAATACTATTTAAATACCATAGTGTGCGGTCACGGCAGTGCCCAACCAAGTCTCGAGTGAACGGGCATGGCCGTATCATACTTTTATAGAAGCGATTATTTACCTCTCCTATTAAAATTATAGTATATTGGATCTTATCAAAGCTAGGGATTAAGATTTTCGGGTCAAGGTTAAGTATTACAACAAGCTTCACCTCCAAATTACATATATTATTAAATGTATTTGTATTTTATGAAATATATAAAAATCTATCAAGAATTTTTGAAGACAGTAAATAGAAGAATAACCTGAAATATAAAACGTATGCCAACAAATCTTTATTTAATCTTTTACATTTTTATTGCTGATTGTCAAGTTATCAATAATTATTTAGTCTTAATTCATACGTGGGAGAGCCATGCTTCGGCACGAATGGGCCGGCTTGACCGGAGAAATACCACGTTCTCACAGAAAACCGGCGTGAAAGAGCGCTTGCGCTGTGTTTCGTCGAGTGAGTGAGTTTATCGGAGGCCCAATCCCCTACCCTATTCCCTTCCCTACCCTCCCCTATTCCCTTCCATTCCCATCCCTACCCTCCCCTATTACCCTATTCCCTCTTAAAAGGCCGGCAACGCACCTGCAGCTCTTCTGATGCTGCGAGTGTCCATGGGCGACGGAAGTTGCTTTCCATCAGGTGACCCGTTTGCTCGTTTGCCCCCTTATTACATAAAAAAAAATTGATGTTGGCATACTTTACACCTGTAATTTTTGTGCCTAGTTTTACCTGAAATTGCCTTTTGTCTGCCTTGCTACGGTATGAAGCCGAATGTTATTTGCAATTTAAGGTAAATTTTCTGTCATCTTAGTGGAAAATCTTACATTACTGAAAAATCTTACATTATACTACACCTCAAAGCTTTTTGTAGTCGTTAGTTCTAGTCACAATAGACAAAATTCATGTCAGATTACCATGTAATTGATCAGACCATATCATAATATTATGGATAATACGGAAGGTTGCTTTTAATGAATTTGTGAGATTAACCATGGTGGCTTTGGCGCTGGTGCTGATAAAAACTCTGCTTGTTATATTTCATCTCGATTCACTAAAATCACGTGTTTTAATAATTCCGCAGTGAGTATGACATCCACGGCCGGCTAAAGAAAGCCACCATTCGTCCTATTATGTGTTACCAACATCAGTCTCTCAAGCAATGAAAAGCAATCTGCCGCATTTGCCAGACCGCAATACAAAAATATGGATTCAAAATATACTTGATGGAAACTCCTCGGCATGGTTTTGTCAGTTTCTAGGGGCTGATTGCTCTCCTGGAACCTTTTTACTGATTGCATTGTCTTAATATAGTCGCTTTTTGTTATGTTGTGAATATAACAAATAATGACAAAAAGCATAACGACAAACAAAAACCTTCAAGAGTTTTAGTAAGTTAGACGACTGAAAATAATGACTTTAGTTTGCAAAGAAGACTGGGTGTCATACCGCAGCAGGACATAATTTTTTTTTTGTGAAAATAAAATACTGTATGCCAAACATCGATCAGTATAAATTATTGCCATTAATTTGACAATCAGCAGTAAAAATATCTCATTCGAATGAAATTTTCAGTTTATAAAACGAAATGAAGATTTGTTAACTTATCATTGATTTTTTATGACTGTAGATACCTGTGATTGCTTGAGAAACGATAAAATTCGGAAAAGTGTTCTAATAATATGTTTTATTAAATACTAAAAAATAAGCTATGATTATTCCATACACTGTCTTCAAAAATTCCTGACAGGTTTTTAGATATTCCAAAAATACAAATATCCCGAAGACTTTGTTGATGGGTGTATTTTATCAGCAACGGTCCATACAAGTTTCAACGTTTTGTCAACTAGTGGCTGGCTTGCCCATCATCAAAAGTCTACGGTACTTTCAGCAGACTTAGAAGTTAGAACCCTTTGAAGCTGTCCACACTTTATTTTGTAAACCTTTGATTACATAATAAACAAAACTGTAGTCAATAACTGAATGTTGATTGAAAACTATAAAATAAGTTTAACAAGACTTGGCTTCTATGAAATTTGAAAACTTTTTGCGAAGGATAGATTGTTTGAAGAGACTTGGCTTTTTTACATTGAATAGTTTTGGTAGGATTTTTAAAATATGTATTATTAATTATTATTAATAAATATTTTTATGACAATTAGTCTTTAATGCTCTTAAAGCGAAACTTTTCCTTTAAAATATTATATTTTGTTTAATTATGACCAATATAAATAATTAAACCTATACAATATGTTATAAAAAAGTGTGTCAGCTCCGACGCACGACTGGAGTTTACTCCTTAAGTACGAGTATCTAACCATACGCAAAAAGAGTTTATTCAACTGAAAAAAGATTAATATCATATGAAATCAGATGTTCCGGCAATATTATCTACACCCCTTTCTGCCATAGTTATTTCAAAATACTTTTAGTTCACTTTAGCCAGTATAATGATAAAACTTATAACTTCACAATAACAATATTAATTATTGATATTTATAACAAAAATAGCAATATAAATACATCGACACTGATAGAAACAAACAAGCCCAATAACATATAGTATATAGGTATAGTCGCCTATACAGCATACCATATGTACGTCTTAATCATAAAGTTAATATACCTATCGGAATATAATATTATATAATAATATATAAAAAAATATATTATATAATAATATAATATAATATTCCGATAGGTATATTACCTTTATGGTCTTAATACACTCACAGCCAAATTAGAAAGTTGCGCACTAAAGATGCGCACCAAAAACGTGACACGATTTTTCGTTACTTGTTAGTAGGTTTTACCCCTCGGATTTTTCTCATACCGGGCGCCTTATATATGAAAATCGATTCTTAAGGAGTAAACTCCAAAAATAAATAATTTGTATGTTAGTTTGTTATAAATACATTTTATCAGATCTGGCCTTTAAAAATTATCAAACAAACGAAAAACCCGAAAAGCTCGAAAAACCCGGGTTCCATTTTTGAAACCCGGGTTTATTCATGATCCCCAAAACCCGGGTTTTCCCGGGTTTTCGGGTTTCGGGAAAACCCGGTCTCGATGCCCTACTTAATAGTGTATTTTACATTAGTCATCAACTCATCACACGATTATGCTCCCACATCACCACTGTGGATCTTTATGCGCTGAACTGTCCCTAAAAGAGGCATGTTAAAGGGTTCTTGTGAGCTATAAGATATTCACTATTATTAAATGCTTTGCTAATCAGTCTAAGATAGATATCTACTAAGAGAACTTATTAGTTGGGTAGCGTAAGAGCATCAGACTCTTCCTCTATATAGTATAAATATGTACCTATATTGTATGTAATAGATACATAACAAGGTTTAATATAACATGTTAAGTCAATTAATTAAGCTGTAGGTATAGCTGAGCATAATATGTCGGTGGGCGTGACCGGGCGTGGTCAGGCTCCGCCCGCTGCCCCGCCTCGCTCGTATCGAACAAGTTATTTATATTAATATAGATTTTATCGAGTTATAAATTATATTAACCGGTTGAAATTATACCACGCAGGTGTAGATTTTGATAACAAGAGGAAAAAATTCCTTTTGTGATTGTATGCGTTATTTATTGTCACGGGTCGCGATTAACATTCATAGATGCATGTATGCACGTTGAACAAGGAAATTATGGGTGGAAAAAGTAAATAGTTTTAATAGATCTATATTAAGTAATATTTTAGATGGGCATTGTTAAGCGCCATTTAAGCATTCTTGTGCATATTAATTTATACTTAATAGTGTTCATTTTATACAATACAAGTAAATATCCTGTTCTCGGTTTATTCGTCGTACCTAGCTACTGCCTTGTAAGCAGTTAAGAGTAGGTACATATTATGAAGTAGGTAGGTAAGTAATATTATTTTATATCCTTACTTTTCTTATATCGAACCACGATTTTATCGAACTTAAAAAAAAAGAGATTTTGACTTTTGTGTGACCTAAAATCAAAATTTTTATGTAAGTAAGTACATAATATTTTTAACGTATTACGTTTAATATCCACGCTAGGATAGGATGATAAAGAGACTGTTATACAACTGTCCCTAGAGTCTAGAGTCTAGACCGTAAGATACTAAATTTAATCTCTGGATTACCTATTTAAATATAAACAAACACATTTTAGCATTAACAATAAGTATTAGTATGGGCTTAACACAAACTGTACAGACCACAAAACAAATTAGGTTCAACAAATCAAACATCAAACGATCAATTAGGTTTAACGCATCACTAACGCAAACACACATTCCGAATGACAGCCACCGGAACCGGAAGTCACGACAGTTTTGTTGGTAGTCCGTAGTATTGATAATAATTGACCATTACGTTTGGGTGGTCGCGGTGTCACAGTGCATTCAGTGTTATTTTACAAGATTCCATGGATAATAGAGTGTCCAGAAGTGTCAAACTGTGACACTTCTGGAATAGAGCAGGAATGGCGAATCTATGGCACGCGTGGCATCAGTACCTACCTATTATAAATTACCTAGGTAAGTATACTTCATGCAACACTTTAGACATGCCACTAGTCATAAAATAATTGTCGAAATTACTTTTAAAAAACATTTTAATCTGTCATAACTAAATACTGTAAAATAAACCCTCTGGGACATCAAATGTCATATTATATGCATCGGAATAACAGAAAATAATGTTATGCGCTGGCACGTGTCTATAACCTCACTGAGATTTCTTTGGAAAAATGGCACCTTATGACAAAAAGGTTTACCGTATCTGGCATAAAGTGTGAGACAACATAAAGGTGGTGGTGGACAAAAATTTGGCAGCTGCGGTCTGGTACTCCTTTTGGTACCCTGCGGTGGTCCCCAGTGGTCCCCCGTGGTACTCCGTGGTCCCCCGCAGTGGGACACGCGCCGGTATCAAGTGCAATTCAAAACTCATTGTGGTATTAAAATCAGTTACGCGATTGTTAAGTCGGCTAAAGAGATTAAAATGTCCAATTGACACAATAATTAACTTATTTTTTTACTGCAAACTATATCGGTTCTACAGACACAGCCTGGAGACAAACAGACGGACAAACAACGAAGTTTTAGCAATAGGGTACGTTTTTACCTTTTGGGTACGGAACCCTAAAAATGACTTGAAGTTATTTTAGGAAACAAACTTGCAAAAAAATGTGAATGTTAAAAAAGCGTTTTATTTAAGTTTAAACTAAAATGAAATTGAAAAAGAAGTTTACGAAATTACGGTCCATAAATATCACAAGACGTACATTGTTGAAGTCTTTTTTGTTCCAAAATTGTACAATTCAATTACATTTAATAAAAACAGACAATGCCAACATATTTTCAAAACAAAAAAATGGCTTGTAAGTTGTAACCCTTTTCATAAAGTAAACACAACTTTGTAATAAAACTCAAGCAATAAATTAAGCCATAAATAAGGGCTAAGAAAGTTTGCAGTTGTAAAGACTGAGTTTGGGGTTAAATAAAAAATAATAGAATATGGGTATCAGTTATCACTTATCAGGAACTACTTATCAATGAACAATTTACGTAAAATATAATACCATTATTATTCATCTTTTAGGTTTTTTTGAGTTTAAAATTAGGTAGGTAGTAGGTAACTATACCTATAACCATCCTATAACTACTTACCTATCTTTTAAATAAGGAGCTTCTTATAAGTTTTAGGATTCAAGGCATAACCAAAGTTTAAGGCATAACCTAAGTTTAAGTTTAAGACCTAAGTTTTATTATATAAACCATTTGATAGGTCTATTTTTAGCTATTTTTACTGTTTGATAAAAGTTCCTATATACATAAAATGTATATTAAGGCCTTGTATTATGTATATCGAAGTACTGTAAGCACAGATTACTAAATAGTTACAACGTAGAGGGAATGGCACTAATGGCAGACACTTGGAACATTTGAATGTTATAAAATTTATATTTATGAAAATAAAGGATTGATAACTTGTTCCATGTCTTCAGTAACTCTTACAAAAAAAAACTAATATTATAAGTATTCTCTGACAAATCAATTAAAAAATATATTATTGGTCTTTTTGTAAACTTAGTCATAAGACCTAATAGATGACATCACAAAAACGAACATCACTAATAGTACACACCAATATGAACTAATAGTTGACATAGAACATTACATTACATTTTACATTTTTCCTATTATTAGGTCTTTATTTGCCATTTTTCAAAAGATTTCATTTACTTCATCATAGTAACTACATGCATCAGAAATATTATCTACGTTGTCTCCAGATTATATTCATTCTTCTTCCATGCTGAAATTATCTTTCCTTTTATTTTTATTTTTAATATTTTTTTTCCTAGCAAATTATTTTCAGTCTTTAGTCTCCATGCTTCTCTTGCCTCTTCTTTTTTCTTTCTTTCTTTCTTTTTCTTCTTTTTTGGCAACTTGACACAAAGGATGTGTATGTTGTGCCACAGACAAGGTAAAAAGGTAAGGAATATGGCGGGAAAACCATATTCCTCCTATTATAATTTTCATCATCGTTTTCATGTATCGTCAGGTCTAAAGTCTAGTCAAAGTCGAAGTAAAAGTCAATACAGTCACAGGAGTCAAGTCGTACGATTCAGTAAAGTGGTAGACGCTTTACTGAAACTTTCGATGGAGTTTTGAAGGGAACACAAAATAGCACGTTTCTGGATATTACATCACTTTCCTACACTTGTGCATGAACACGAATATCTAATGGTTAATATTCTACCAATATTACACACTAAAAACCCAGCTAACACAATTTTAGGAAAATAATATAAAAACACAACAGCACTCTTTCACATGCCCGCCAAAACTCCTTCTTTTTTCTTCTTTCTTTTCTCAGCTCTCCTTTTTCTTCTTTTTACTGCTAAAAAACTAAAGCAATCGATTTTTAGATCAGTACAAGGTCTAATATTAGACACCATGTCCATTTTTCGATACAGTAGTTCTAAATTGTTAGTTTGGTAATAAAATTATATTTTCAGAGAATAGTGATGATATTTGCAGTAGAATAAACTACAAAATAACTTTAGTATGTATTGCAAAACTAAAAGATGAGATCCATGTCATCTATTAGGTTTTTTACATTTTCAAGAACTAATAGTACGATAAGACACCCTTTATATTGTTAGGGAAAATGGATAAAAAATCATAAATAAACATTAATTTGTGTTAACAACATGACCATTAATCCAATGAAATCTATACAAATTACAAAAGTCAAATAAATGTATTCAAAACTTATATGCAAAATTTCGCCTTCCATAACCTATTTGCTAAGAAATTGCCGAGCGCGTGTCGACGCGGTCACATTGTTTACGAAAACTGATCCCATTTTAAAATTTTGTTCCCGAAGGCGTCCCTAATATATTTTGTCACATCAACAGATAGTTTGAGAAGCTTATAAAATTTACAGTGTTGAGAAATAAGTAGAGTAATTCTTATTTTTATGGTATTTTTTTTGTGTCATCTATTAGTTTCGTGTCTAGCATTAGGTCTTTTTCCTTAACTGTAAGTTAATAAATAGTTTATAAGTAAGTACTATAAGACCGTGGCCACAGCTGTACTTATTACAATATTCCATACATTATGATATAAATATTGTTTAAATATTTTTTGATGTTTTAAATATTGTTGCCTTGGCAAGATATATAAGTGTTTTGTATGGTAGAGTTTAACATATTGTTTAAAGAAAATGATGAAAATAGTAAATATTGACTTAATACCTCTGCTTATGTTAAACAGTAGTTTGTTTAATTATTTAATCTAACAACAAGTCACGAGGTTCTACGAAGACTTTTGTCGTCGAACAATATCGTGTTTACACAAAACAATATAAAACAAACATATCCTGTGTCCGAAATATATGGTTTGTCACCATTTTACTGTTTAAATAAACAATTTATTCATTGTAATCGCAGGTATTCGTTTACGAGGTCCTTCTTGTTAGTTGACTTTGCCTTTTTATTCGTTGACCATGTAAAGCTTACAATGCGTTTTCATTGGTATGAGCCTGTGTCCTGTTCCTCTTCTTTTCGCGAGGCCACCGTGTCGAATTATCCTGTAAATCATTATTGGGCAAAGAAATGTGACAATTTCGTCGATAATTTACAACCGCTGCCGTTTATTGTGACGTTTTAGGAATCATTTGAATAAATTGTTTAAACAATTGAATTTATTTGGAACTTGCTGAGATGTTGTATTTCACTTCGCTCTATAGATTGTTTGTAACTTTTGTTTGATAATTTGTAAAGGAAATTATTTGGAACGTGACAATTAAAACAAATGAGGTTTTAATTCATTGTGATTGCTGTTTCGCGACAAAAAATTTATTAATCCTTCGATCGCAGATTCTTGGAAATCTATTGTTATTCTATTGTTGTCGCGATCACCGGTGATCTTATGGGGCTTGATAGGTTAATATTATGGCTTTTTTATTCATTTCTGCCTACACTGTACCTACTTAGATATTATATTATAGTAATATTGATGATAATTAAAAAAGTTTACTTACAAATGTTTCTGAATTCCTTCTGTAAACAATAAGGCAATAAAGTAACAAAAGTAGGGACTTAATAATATTTTACTAGGCTATAAAAATTAAAAGACAAATTAACCATCTTATGTAGGTCCTATAATGAAGGGTGTTAATCATTTAATAGTTCCGGGGAGTCCTCCACTCAAGCCACACTCAAACTGACAATAAACTTGAAAAATGTAAGATAAAGGATAGGAATGTATATTTAACGAAGTTTGTGGTTATTAACACCTTCACTGCGGGGCGGGCCTAAATCGGCCCGCCGCGGAATTTCAGCTGGTGCGGACGAAGAAAACTATGTTCTCTCACTCGGTGCGGAACTAATTTATGTTGCTATGCGGAAAAAAAATTATGGCAGGTCGTTATCGGCCCACCACGCACTGGAGGTGTCAAAAATCAACTCAGTGCGGCAGTGGGCCTATTGCGGCCCGCCGTACAAGCAGGCGGTTGGCGACCCGATACCGCACCGAGCGTCCGCCTCGCCAGTTAGTGATGTGCAATCTATCGTAAGTCGTAGCTGACGTACGTCGCGTTTATTAACCGACTTCAAAAAAAGGTTATCAATTCAACCTGTATATTGTTTGTATTAATTTCAGAACTGCCTAGTTTTGATATGTTTTACTCTATATTATCAGCATCTGAACAAATGTGACGAATTTCTAAAGTGACATACATATTCATGCATGTTTTTATGTTTGTGTTCGCACATCTTCGGAACTACTAGTCCGATTAAAGTAATTCTTTTTTTGTACTGGGTACTATTTAACTTCGGGAATACTGTTCATCAAAATCGGTTCAGTAGTGTTTAAAATAGGTAATTTTGATTCCCAATTACGTACGATTTTGAAGTCGGTTTTATCTTTTTAAAATACAATAATTATTCATTTTATAAAATTAACAACGCACGATAGCAGGAAACAAAAAATCATGTCCTTGAGATGAGCGTTAAACGGCGAAATTGTACAGGGTGATATGAAAAACTAGGAGAAACCATGAGGAGTGTCGAATCAAAAAAGAAATTTAAAAAAAATAAAACATACTGCAGAATGTGCAAACAAAAACGGGCCTTGTGTTTTAAAGACAGGAATTTAAATATATTAATAAAAATATATATTTTCGATATCCCCTTATTTTTGTCTTTCCCATCTCTACTAAAAATACTTTCTAGTGCGGTTCGGGTCGATATCGGCCCGCCACTTTCCCTGGTTTATTTCTCATTTCCTGTTTGGCAGATTCCGGGGCGAATCAAATCTAAAGTAGTTGGGTTCAAGGTTATTCCAACAGTCCAAAAACTGTACACCTACATTATGTTTTCGCAAAGTTATAGTAATTTAATCTAACCTTGTGCTGGTGGGTCGAGAAAGGCCTACCCCGCACTGGCGGAAAAATCATTGGGGGCACACTTTGGCCCACCGCCGCACCAGACGAAGGTTTAAGATTTTACTTGCCGCAGTGAAGGTGTTAACCAGCGATATACCTTAATATCAGGACGTCGCATTTGTAAGGTAATTATAACTATAATTACTCCGTAAATATAATTTTTTTAACTTTAGTTCGAGCTTTAGCTCGACCTGCAAATACATGCACCATATCATATTGGCCGCGATTATATTGTAATTGGTAGGTACACAATGAATAATATCTGACATTTGGTAGCAATACCTTATTATTGTTCCGTACCCGAAGGGTAAAAACGGGACCCTATTTTTTTTTTATTAAATAAGGGGGCAAACGAGCAAACGGGTCACCTGATGGTAAGCAACTACCGTCGCCCATGGACACTCGCAACATCAGAAGAGCTGCAGGTGCGTTGCTATTACTAAGACTTCTATGTCTGTCCGTCTGTCTGTGTGTCTCCAGTCTGTAACTCAAGAACCGCTATAGCTAGACTTCTGAAATTTTCACAGATTAAATAGGTATGTATATCTGTTGCCGCTATAACAACAAATACTAAAAACAAAATAAATTAAATATTTAAGGGGGGCTCCCATACAACAAACGTGTTTTTTTATATTTTTTGCTCGATATCAATAACGGCAATATATATCTACCTACGCACTTGAAATATTCACGAAATACTCAGTTTTATTTGTACTTTCAATTTTAATAATATAATATAATTAAATATAGGTATAAATGAAATATATTATATAATTGAATATATAAATGAAACAATTAAGGGGTCTCCCATACAAAAAACAACATTTTCAGGTTATTTTTACTCTATTGTGGTAAGGAACCCTTCGTGCGTGAGTCCAACTCGCACTTGACCGATTTACTAAAGTATAATATAATAATGCAGTTAATACTTATTGTAAGTAGAGACAGCGCGTAACCGAGCAACATCTTTCGCTAAATAAGCAACAGGGTTTGATCGTAGTAGGTAAGTATACTGGATTGTCCATTTATGACATCGGATCAGGGCCGAAACCATGTTTTTACAACCTTCGTTGAGGATCTGATGAGGATCGGTGAGAATCTGACGAAGTTTAAATTCTAGTTAAAAGCCCATATTATATGTAGAGAGCGACTAATGTGAAGTAAGTTATACTGTAACTATGTTTTGTTGTTGGTGAACCACGAAGACTGAATGTCTATCACATTTCCTGAAGTGGAACTTCTTGCTCTTTTTCAATGACAGTTTGCCACCACGATTCGATCGGCGTGGTTGTCCATAAGTATGGTATGTCAATGTTGCTGACAAACAACCTGAGTCTCGGCGCGTCGCGGCCGCATCGATATAATATCAACTCCGATCATATCTCGCTCTTATCGTAACTATTAAATACTCATTAATCATTATATTTCTCAAATGTTAGACATATTTTAATTTAGACTTTACTTTTTATTAACGTTCGTTAGATTTGATTTATTTCTGCGGATGTTTGTTGGAACTTGGAGGCATTCAATGGGACGTGTAGAGTCGCGAGTCGCGACTAGCACTACTTCGTAGCAGAGTAACTGTTATAAAGTAATCTGTGGTTGTAAGTCGCAGTGCAGTTACTAAATTTACTTATAAATAGTGAGATCTAGTCTTGTATTTGGTCTCTCCTGGAGCGAAGCGAAAACAATCCGATACATTTTATTAGGGTTCCGTACCCATCAATGGGGCGGATAAACTTAAGCCTTGATAAAAATACTTTTCTTATAAAATAAGGGGCCAAACGAAAAAACGGAAAGCAACTACCGTCGCCCATTATGGACACTCGCAATATCAGAAGAATTGCAAGTGCGTTGGCCTTTGAAGAGGGAAAACGCTCTCTTCTTGAAGGTTTGCAGGTCGTAATGGCCCGGAAACTGCTGGCGACGGGATATTTCAGAGTATAACATTTTTACATAATATTGTATCTACCATAGGTACTTTGCCGTTTGAAAAACCGATATTGTTCCAAGCTTTTCTTACTCGTACATGGAGACCAAACCTACCTACCTTATTGCATAAGATATTATGTTGATATCTTTTGGTTTTATGTTAAATTTACCCACCTTTAATTTTGGTATTTAATCTACCTGTCTGCAGCTGGAGTTAGTTAAAAAATCAAGGGTTAAATTAACCCGTAAATGTTGGTTCGTAATAAATATTCACGTCATAATGTCATTTTTCGAACAGCGTAGAGCATCAACAATATCTGCCCGTGATACGGACAGGTGTTGATCTGAGTCCTGAGATAAGATGCGAAAGGATTGGGGCCCGACATAAATAATCCTGCCGGCTGAACACGGTGACGTCATTTTAATATTTATATCGATTTTTTTCTAGATTAGAAAATATATTAACTTTAAAAACGGTTACCTACACATAAATTTTTCTAATTAAGTAAGTATTAATAATTATTAAGGTAGTGGTTAGGGAGGTAGCTAAATGGCGTAATTCAACGGCGCCGTCGAGACCTATCAAAATCGAAAGATAAAATAATTTCGGAAAGAAAAGCTCGTATGGTAAAAACCATTTTAGCAGTGGGTTTGGCGTGTACGGTTTCTCAAAAATGTTAAAAAAAACAGTTACTTGGGCATTCACGAGCGCGTCAGATATTCATACTACGTAGGCCCCAAGTGCCTCTGATAACATCGGTATACTAATCTGCCGGTTTGCGTGGTGGGGGTAGGCATATAAAGTAGTCAAAAATGCAAAAAAAAAATTTACTCGAGCGCGTCAGATTTTCGGAAGGGGTGTTAAGTAGGCCCCAAGGAAGCTAGCTCCCTTTAAAAAAACTGACGATTTCGGCGTGACGATAAGTTACGATGAATTTTTGAAAATGCAAAAAAAAAAGTTTTTTTGAAATACTCGAGCGCGTCAGATTTTCATAGGGGAGGTTTATCTCGGTATCCTGAAAGCATATTTTCTTAATCTGACAAAAATGTTGGTGGGTTCTCTTAATCTGACCGGAAATCAGTCTGTATTACATGTTTATGGCAAATTCCTCTTTTTTGCTTCAATTTTTCACTTCGTTTTGCTTACGGTATGTCCAAAAAACAATTTGAGGATCAACAGGCTATTGAATAATATACATACATGAAACTGTACATGTTAATAATACTTTTGTATACAGATACGTGTAACTTTTTCCGAGTCCACGAAAATTGTCGAGAAGCTTTAGAAAAAAAAATTTTTGAGATATAACAAAAGTCACATAATTTAATCATCGTTATTTCATATCAATTTTTTTAACACCCTCAGTTTTCGAAATATACTCAAAAAACCGGGAGTTTGAGTTTTTATGATGCTTCAAGTCAAAAAGTTTTAACTTTGGACAAAAATGTAAAGAGACCTTTTTTGTATAAAATAAAATTACCTTTTTTGTTTATTTAAACTTTTTTTTTTGTAAAATGTATCGCTCGCGACTTATGTGCCGCAACGCGTTTTTCGGAAGACGAAATGGCTCCTCCACACTTCCGGTCATGAGGAAACCGGCAGATTTTGTATTTTTAGTAAGTTTTAGATTATATTCTTCAAAATAAAAATAAAAAAAAATCGCGCTCGAGAATACCGGATTAACGTTTTTTTTTACAAGTTTGCGACCCTATAACTCGGCGGCGTCAAGGACTTATCGTCAGATTAGTTAAATTTAGTCTTAAAACACTAAAATCAACCCCCAATATCTTATCTGACGCGCTCGAGTATTTCAGACTATCGATTTTTTTTTTTACTAATCTGATCGTCTATCCTAGGCGCGCGTCACTACATATAGACCTAAATACTTTACAAGGTTGTTCTATTAGGTCCAAGGTATCTCTCATATCTTAAACTGCCACGCTCGAGTATTACCGAAAATTTCCCCTATTCGCCTCCCTAACTATAGGTTATGAGGCAGCGTGGCAGACGGCGGTCTCTTTCTGTGAAACCGTTCTTTCACAGAAAGAGGCCGCGGAGCGGAACAGAGAGGATGACCCATCCTCCGTTCCGCTCCGCTAGGCCAGTCATTAAAGCCAAAACCCGAAAGAAATTAGTAACTTGATAAAATTTTAGGGGGTTGTAAAAGAAGGTAAAATATCTTACCGTGTGATTTTTCAGCGTTCTGGGGTGTACGGAAAGGGTTGAAAAGGGGTGAAAAAGGTTTATTGTTAATAGCATTGCGTAAAAAATTAGTAACACGCTGCAAATTTGGTATTAGGTTGTTCTTACTGTTTTGTAACGTGTATTAAATTTGCAGCGTTTTGCAACATACGGAACATTGTTTATTATTAAAAAACAATAAAATTTGTTTATAACAGGGGTAAAAAAATTAGTGACACGCTGCAAATTTGGAATTAGGTTTTTCTTACCGTTTTCTAACGTGTATTAATAGTCGAGTTCCAAGAGCGTAAAAATCGTGCAAACCTCCGATTTTTGCAATAGTGGATGAAAATTGAAAAGAAAAAAAGGAATGTGTAGCTGATAACATAAATAATAAAATTTACCTATTGAAAAGTTGTGCTTTTGATTTTTAAATTATTCTCTTCCACTTCAAGTAAACTCATAAACTGTAAAATTTTGAAGAAAATTTGCATATTTATTTATTTTAAATATATAGCAAAATAATAAAATACATTATTTTTTTTATTTGTATCGTTGCTTATATTCCAAAGAAAGAAAATGAGTTGAAAAAAAATATAATTTAGATTTAAAATTAATATTTTTGTATGTAGATGGGCATACCTCCAAATGTGCTTGTTGTGTGCCTCGCCAGGTAAATGGCGTTCCTATTTTTCTTTGGTTTTAAATAGGAAGTTTAAAATTATTTTTCAGGCTTAACAAAGCCTTCTATTTCTTAATGTGTATAACTTTTTAGCTCTTACTTTATTAAATTTTCTGAAAATGTAGCACAAACTTTTCACGGATATTTCGAAGAAAATCTGTATTTCTTTTGGTTAGGTTTTTACAGAATGAAATTGATTTTTTTTTCATTAATTATATTTGCTAAAACATACTTAAAGGAAAAAAATACAAATTAGGTTAAGAACTGATATTTTTTGTATTCAGGTAAGCATTTTCCAAACATAGGTCGCAGCATGCGTCTTTAGTGTGTACGTGAGATTTGTAGCACCCAATTTTTTTTCTGGCTTTAAGTAGGAAGTTTAAATATATTTCAAAGACTAGAAAAAGTATTTCATTTGTCGATGCATTTAATGTTTTAGCTCTCACTTACATTAATTCTCAACAAATATAGAAAAATATTTTCGGTCAATTTTACACATTTTTGGAGATATTTAAACGTTTTTAAGTACTTAAAAGTTATCATTTCTTTAAAAATTAAATACTCACAACAAGTAAGTTTAACACACTTTTCGTTACAACCCTTAAATCCACCCAAACCCTTTTATCTTGGTTATGACGAGCGTTAATCCCTTAAAACTTTGCAAAAACCTTATAGTTGTATTTAGCTTAGCAAAGCAAACTTTCTTTTTTAAAAATTGTGTATTTGGCTAATTTTCAACGTAAACAATCGGATAAGAGTCATTAAATAACAGGAACAAGAAAACATTTTTTTTCTGGACCGGTTTTATATGGTGAAATATTAATTTTTAATTAACAAAAAAATTAAAAGCACAAAAAAATTTTTGGTAAACTTTGAAAGTTATAGTGTAAAAAAGAAAATGACACCTCAAAAACAAAAATCCATTCACTATTACAATTTTCGGAGGTTAAAACCTCTGGCGACTGCACTATAAATTTGCAGCGTTTTGCAACATACGGAACATTGTTTATTATTAAAAAACAATAATATTTGTTAATAACAGGGGTAAAAAAAATTAGTAACTCGGTGTAAATTTAGAATTAAGTTGTTCTTACCGTTTTGTAAAGTGTATTAATTTTGCAGCGTTTTGCGACATACGGAACATTGTTTATTACTAAATTGCTGTAAATTTGGTTACATACGTTAGAAAACGGTAAAAACAACTTAATTATAAATTTGCAGCGTGTTACTACATTTTTTACCCTTGTTAATAACAAATTTCATTGTTTTTTAATAATAAACAATGTTCCGTATATTTCAAAACGCTGCAAACTTAATACACGTTAGAAAACGGTAAGAACAACCTAATTCCAAATTTGCAGCGTGTTACTATTTTTTTTACCCCTGTTATTAACAAATTTTATTGTTTTTTAATAATAAACAATGTTCCGTGTATTGCAAAACGCTGCAAATTTAATACACGTTACAAAACGGTAAGAACAACCTAATTCCAAATTTGCAGCGTGTTACTAATTTTTTACGCAACGTTATTAACAAAAAACCTTTTTCACCCCTTTTCAACCCTTTCCGTACACCACAGAACGCTGCAAAATCACACGGTAAGTTATTTTACCTTCTTTAACAACCCCCTAAAATTTTATCAAGTTACTAATTTCTTTCGGGTTTTGGCTTTAATGACTGGCCTACGCCGGCGTAGTACGGGAGTGCGGAGGCATCGCTATGCGAACCTTCTATAACTTCCGTCACCACGGGGCTCCGGGTCAGGATGGGAACCTGCTCGGCTTAGCTAGTCCCGGCGCTGAGGGGAACGCTTTAGTTTGCCTAAGCGTTCCCTAACTTGGTGGAAGTCCGGTCCCTTTTGAGGTAGACCGGCCGGTCGTGGAGGGAGTCCTGTGTCAGACAGATCCAGGACATCCCTCCGTATACGGCTGAAGGCAAACCGCAGGTGGTTTTAGTGGGTAAGAGTTCCACATACCCCCGGGGTGCTTCAGCTAACTGAGGCACATCCCCAACCCGGGGCACCCATGATGAGTTTCCCCTGTGCATCAAAAAAAATAATAAAAGGTTATGAGGCGAGTCGCTGCCGCAAAGTGCGGCTCATACGATTTTATACAATTTTAGCCGAGACGTGTCGCGTCGCGTCGCTCCGGTGCTGCATAGTGTCGCTAGTGTGGTCTAGCCTTTATAGTTTATACGAATCAGTCTCTTTCTTTAATTAATTGAACCAAAATTAATTTTAGCAACGACAAGGCCAAGTAGCTTATTAGGTAATAATATTATATTGTGTAGATGTCAATCCACTAACTAAAGACAAGGGAGAATCAATCCTATCATATCATTGGCATTTGGCAGTCATCCTATTCATTTTATTCCATTCTGTAGTATGCTGTTTAATCCTTCGATCGGAGGTTCTAGGAATTCCCATTGTATTCTTTTGTTCTCGCGATCACCGGTGCTCGCGCGGGGCCTGAAAGATTAAATCGCTAAACTGCAAATAATAATTGGGTGTTCACATTACTTATATCTAGTTAGGCAGTAGGTAGGCACGTTATTTTAACTTTACGTCTAACGTCTACATTACCTAAGTATTCATGTATCTACCTATATATCAACGCTGAAACGATATTTAAAACAACATTAGGAATAGTATAGTAACCCATCGATTACCATGGTAATGGTCAAATATTGAGTATATGGTCTGGCGGTTGGCGCCTGCATTCGGCGGGCCATGGAGCCCCCGCGGCGCAACCATCCAAGGAATGCACAAAAGGTGACTACAGAATATATTACTGATATCTCCTCTATTTTAACGATGCCCTTTATTATTTAATATTTGTACCTTGCACGTATAGTTTGTTTATGATTAGCATAACAAAAAGATTGGTTAAGAAAGGATAGTAAAAGATAGCGGAATGTCTTAATTGTATTTCGTGATGTGACACAAAAGATAAAACAATTAATTTATGATAGATCCAACGATTTCCACTTTATTGCTCGGCTGGACGTTAAGTTTTATGTAATGGGTAATTTTTATTAATTGCCTTTTGATTAAGTGTAGGGGGCTCGAGTTTTCCCATGCGGGATCTTGATATGAAACATTTTATCTCTTCTCTATTTTATTACTTTATTCAATAATTAGTGAGGTTATGACATTATTTTATGTAGGGTGTGTGTCGGGGACAAAAAATTAATTACTTTGTATGTACGTTAGTCGATGACGAGTGATACAAAAAAAATGTGAGGATACCTTGACTTACTATTTTATATTGAAAGCTTAAGAAAGCAAACCCGAACTGCGCTATCAGTACTAGAAGATACTATCAGCAAAATGCGTTTCAGCCTGTCGTTTACAAAATTAAAGTGGTCAGGTATATACTAGCATAATAAACTTAAAAATAAAAACAACGTTCTGGTTTCTTAATTTTATTGGTAAAATCACATTGAAATTATAAATGGAAACGGTGACAGATGTTACATTTATAGGATCTCTACAGACAAAATTCTCGTAAATATTCACTATGATACCGTCTGTATCCCGACTATCTGCTACGGCGTCGAATAGCTACATTGAGACGATAGGGTGCTTTAAATGCTTCAAAAACTCCGTTTCGGAAGTGGTGAGTCAGCGAAGATAAATTAGAATCGAAAAAACATTATTCGAACGACTTTACGATACAGATCAGACATCAAAAATATTTCTATCATTAATAGACTACTTCACATCATCGAGAAATAATAAAACGCCCGAAGGCCGCAACTGGTGGTTAAAATCGCACCCGCGTAGGTTCCTCGGGCTTAATCTATGACGGTAGAGGCTTATGTAAAGCGCCATTTGTCGAAAACTTAACCTCGATTAGTTTAACATGGTTTAACTCTGTTTAAGTGCCGGTTAACATCAGCCTAAATTGGATCACAGACTACGCCGCGCGACGCTGCAAATATGATTTAAGTTTCGATTGTGACAAAATGACAAACGTAATAAATATTTAATACTAATATAACATAATTAATATAATTCATTTACTTAGGGGTATCCCAGTTTAGCTTGTAAAATGTTACACCGCAAAAATCCTAGGATTTTAGAGACATTATAAACGCGCATATTATCTACTATATCCCTTATCGAGTATATCTCAACAAAGGTAAAATATTTGTCGCAGCGATAAGCGGCGCAGCGTGCGACCCGTCCGCGAACGCGCGCGTGAGATTCAGCGCTCGCACGCCACCGCACCAACACTATACATAGCGGGCTCCAGTCCAACTCTCAGATTAACATTAAAAATAATACATTAATCTAACGTTGCACGAAAGGTTTATTAGGATACGGCCAACAGTACTACTGGGAACTGAATGAGAGCTTTGTGACGATGTTGCTGTCTAACAACTTGAAGTTGCAGCGAGACGCTCGGAATTCCGGCATTCGCATGCAACTTCATTACAAATCCGGCATATTATGGCGCTTCGTCTAAGATGGAGGCCCAGTTCCAATACGAAAACAAGCTTTCGTGAAATTATAATTAATATAAAAATAAATAAATACGTGAAACGTTGTCGCTCAGGCTGAGCTCCTAGTAACTCACAGATACAACAAAAATTATGTACACGGTAAAAGGGGTTTGTATTCGAAACTGACAATTATAACCTAGTATAACTGTATAACAGAGGTCTAGGAATCAAATTCTGTGAAAGGATACATTTACAAATGACGTATTTACCAAACAATGATGGACTGTTAATTCTAATATCTTTGTAGTTATGATCATTGGTAAAGCCCATGACAAAACACTACTACTCAATTTGACATTACTGACATTAGGTAAACGGGGTTGGGGCTTATCGGTGTAATGGAACTGGGATACTGTTGGGCATGAGGGGGCAGGGGGCGGGGCTTAGTTCTCTCCGCCCCACCAGTCGGGGCCGCCGTTGCCGCCGCCCCCGCCGCCGCCGCCGCCGTACGACCCGCCGTAGTTACCGCCGTAAGAGCCGCCGCCGTACGCGAAACCTATATAAATAATTTATATGAGTAATCCATACTATTATTATAAATGTGAAAGTCTGGAGATACTTTAAATCCCGGGTAAGGACATAATATTATGATACTTTTTATCCCGAAAAAAATATACGGTTACTCGAATACAGGCGGCATGGCGCATGCGCCATAAAACCTTTTATTGCGCATGTCCAAATCATGTCATGCCATGGCAACGCCACCACAGATTAAGGATATATATAGATGTAACCTTAGCCCGTCATCGCGTGGCCATTTTGTGCTTATTTTCATACAAGTAGTGTGCTTTTATTTTCTTGAATATTTCTATTTGTCGGTCATTTCGAAGCACATTATTATACAGAAAAGAAAGTAATTTAGTTCATGATATCGATAAACTATAGTTCAAGTAATGAGAATCCGTAAACACACGTAAAAAGCTATGCAATTTTTGTAGACAAATTATTAATTGATGTGACATTGACATTTTTAGCACTAATGCCTTATATAGCACGAATAAGGGATTTAAATTAAACTTATAAATTATCTTTTTAGCTTACAAAAATACCGATTGAAAAGCCCAAAAAACGTTGTTCAAAACTTACGTATTTAATGTTAAATCCACGTGTTTGAGGCATTGTTTGGCCATTCTTATGGTTTATTAACTAGCGGAACCACAAAACTCAACAATATCTAACATAAAATGTTCACTAAAAACCTTTATTAACACTTTTATTACATGAAATATGCAGACCGACTCCTTTGTTATGTCCTAGTAAGTAGGACATAACATTACACGCTTTTGACGCTTATACACCGATATAAGGCTCTCTCCTAGTATATAGTATCTCAATGAACGCCACCAACAAGTTGCTTAAACAGTTGGCGTTGCCATGGTATGACATGATTTGGACATGCGCAATAAAAAGTTTTCTTCCGACACTCAGGAAAAACGATCGTTGCCGAACAATGACGAAAATTTCTACGCGCATTATCACTTTGGGAGCACTGTACAAATATAGAAATGCATCTACGCGTCGCGTTGCGGTCGAAATTGGCCCTAAGGGGGTTTTAAAAACAATGTATAATGTATATTGTATAATTACCGGAGCCCATAGATCCTCCCGGTCCCCGCGCTCCGGACTGTCGCGGCTGGGTACGGAAGTCGCGTGCGCCGAAGCCGCTGCCGCCGAACCGTCCGCCGCCGCCGGAGCGATTGCCGGTGCGACGTCCGCCGCCGCCCGAACGGCCCTCCGCTGCCGTGTTCGTCAGCCAGCTACACACAAATTAAATGTGATTAAGACCGGGCTGTCAAAAATATCATAGCGCGCTAGCCCCGCCTATAACACTCCCGCTATCCTCCAATCGTGATATAATTATTCCACGAATCGTACCCGCATTTGCGCTGCAGCTAATAGTGAACAATATCGCGTAACAACGGTTCCCGCATTATAGCACGAAAGTAAAGGTCGTAAGTCACAAAAATGTCTTTGACGATTACTTACTTAAAAATTAATTACAATACTAATATTTCCTTTAGCTATTATTTTATAAAGTGTGTGATTGTAGTAGTGCAAGTTATTTAATGATAGTAACTCAATAAGTGTAACAGATATATGTTGAAAAGCCCAGAAATATTCATAATTTTGAAAAATATAACTATCGAGTCAAAATAAGTGAATCGTGTTTTCCGTTAGGCTAATATCAGATATATATATACAATGATTTATAAATCTCAATTTCATTTAAGTTAATCGTCTTCCGGGATCGTAATACTTATTAGAAAACACAGCAAAATTTGGCAGCCCGCTCTTAATATGCAATCATCCCCAACTACATCGTTCAGTTTATGGTATGTATCTGGCTGGAGATGCTACTCCAAAGGTGATCGCACGACGTGACGTCATTTCATACAACAATTCTAAATGTCTCTGCGTACGGCGCGGACAAATGTGCGATCAGCATAATGCGAAGAAGTCACAATAGATCCTAAGTGTCTAAACACAGTAGGCAGAAAATACGCGGCCGAAGTTCGGCATGATTACGCCTCCATATTACACTGACTTATCTTCAACTTCACTCCAACTCATCAGTGTAATATTTTGTGCCATCAAAGAACTTGATTCATAGGCAGTTGACAGACCTACGTAACTTGATCGGGCTATGTCAATTTAATAGTTGGGGAGGGGAAGAGGGGATTTCGGGAGTAGCTCGGGCGTGTCAGCCTTATATAGGCTTCCAACATGTGTCTAGTTATCATGGTATAGAAATCCGATTTTTCACGTGGTGGGTTAATTTTTTTTTTTTTTTTTAATATTGAAATGTTATTGGATCTGTCAGATTAAGATAGAGGATGTTTAGTATACCCCAAAGAAGCTTCTGTATAAAGCATTGACGAATTAAAGGTTAGGTAAACCTGTAGGGACATTTTAAAATATAAAAAAAGTAAAGCTTCATATTTTCCTAACTAAGCTTCGCAGATATTTTATTTTGCACTAAAATAAATGATTTAGTCGTTGTTGTCTAAAATATATTTATAACTGACCTAAATAAGCAATTTTCTGGATATATTTTCTTTTTCAAAACTTTAAAATGGCTGCAGTTTCTGAACCCACCGTTAAAATAAAAAACGCTCTTATTATTTTTTATCAGTTTTACCTAATGTAAAAAACCTACTAGGTCTCCATGACGCTCGAGTGACTACACAAATAGCACCCTCCTCTCCCCTATTATAATGTTAGTTTTGATCTGCCGGCTAGGTTTTACCGCCATCTGCCTATGAATCAACTTTGATAGTACTCGGTACTCACTTGGGCACATCCTGCTTAGCCTCAATGAGCAGCTCCACGAGGTCCCGGGCGAGGCCGCGGTTGGAGTCGTTGAAGAAGGACGTGGCAACGCCGAGGTTGCCCATGCGGCCGGTACGCCCGATGCGGTGCACATACTCCTCCACGTCCGACGGCAGGTCGAAGTTGATCACGTGGCGCACGTGCGGGATGTCCAAGCCTGGAGACGGGAGTGTATAAAGTATGTTGGCTTTTAGAATGATTAAAGTGATGTCACACTAATGTTACTACACCGAACTGAAAACAATTGCGTTTGCCATAAAACGTCCGACGAGTCGTCGGACGCGATGTTTCAACTTTCAACGAATTGTCGAAGAAGAAAAATGAAAACGACGGGTAGTCACACTATAATAATTCAAATTGCACTGTCGTATCTTAGAACAAGGCAACACAGATATAAAATATAAATTACAAAACACCATTAGCATATTGAGTAAGTAATTGTTTCCAAGTTTTATGGTGCTATAGTTAATAAGAATGCCGAATGTCGCCCGTGCGTGCGGTTCTTAATCTATGCCTCCATAATATTACAAATGCAAGAGTGTCTATCTATTACGATTTACGACATCACGCCTTAACCATTGTAACAAATCCTTTGGTCTTTGAGTACTTGATAAATGTATTTCGGTGCAAAGAAGTCGTCGAAAAGCAATATTTAATTTTTAGTGCAGAATAAAAATATCAGTAAATAGAGTGGACCTCTAGCGGCGACGGCGGTGGCGACGAGTATCGGCGTCTGTCCGGTGCGGAAGCGGCGCAGCGCCTCCTCGCGCTCGCGCTGCGTGCGGTCGCCGTGGATCGACGTCACCGGGTAACCGTCCACGTCCAAGAACTCTTCTAGCTGGTCGGCACCTGGGTTAACATTTAGGCTGATATAAATAGTCAGTACAGTACCCGGCGATAAATATTGCACATCGACCTTTGGAAAGTGACAGTCGGCTAATTTCGGTTTTGTAGAGCGTTATCTCTTAAGTATAATTTACACTGAGCCAGTACTGGCTGCCAATAAGACTGGCAGCCAGTATTGGCTTGGTATATGCCGCGTGTGAACAGTTTGGCCTGGCTTGAAAAACTGTTCACACGCGGCATATACCAAGCCAATACTAGCTGCCAGTCTTATTGGCAGCCAGTACTGGCTCTGTGTAAATTATACTTTACGCACGAAATACAAAAAGTCCGATATATATTAGGAGCTGTTAAAACAATTATGGTTTGCTTCTTTTGACAATTTTATTATTCTTTGTATAAAATACACCAGATTTTCTATAAGTTATGGCTTTAGGTTCGGGTAAAATAAAATAAAAAAGGGTGTTCAAATTATGTTTACGTATTTAAAATTCTTTTGGAAAATTACAGCTGTAGCAAATTTAAGGGTGTTAACAACTCTAGATATATATTTTGAACTGGACGCGACTGCACTCTATTGAATTTGAACAACGACTGACATAATGTCAAATAGGTGTGTGCTACAAAGATAACGCTCTGTGAAACCGAAATTAGCCGAATGTCTCTTTCCAAAGGTCGATGTGCAATATTTATTTCCGGGTATTGTACTCAAGATGCATCTCGGTCTCAAGACACGGTTCAGGATCTGTGATTGGTTGGCTGTCAAAATTTGGACCAATCACAGAGCCGAACCGCGTCTTGAGACCGGGTCGCATCTTAAGTACTGACTATTTATACCAGCCTTACAGTATGTGAAGGCCATAGTATAACATGAACTTACATTCATTCCAGCGCGTTACATAAAGACTATAAGTTCGGTTTTGCGGTATTGTGACGTCATGATGACGTCAAATCATAATCGGAAGTACCGTAAAAGCGTTTTCGTAAGTTCAAATTAAAAAGTACAAAATCATATTTTCAAATCGACTTTAATCATAAGCTTTCATTTTATGATAAGTGTAAAATACGATTTCCTAGGCCAAGTTTTACTAGAAATACGCATTTGTTCAAAGAAATTCAATACGACATATTATTACATTACTGTCAACAGAATGCTCGATTACTCCATGGTCACCACTCTGAAAACTATTCTTCAATTTTCTTTTCTTTTAATACATCTAATGTTAAGTACTCACATACGGTTTTGCTCGATAGTTTTACTCCAAATCGAGTAATAATTACTGTGTGGACCGCAAAACTGAAGGCTCGAAGGCTCGCTTCGAGCTGCTCGAAGGATTGATGAAACCGGATCGAGCCGGTTTGATGGAATGAAATATATAGATTTGAAATAAAACTATCGAGCAATGCTGAATGTGTGGACGAAATCACATAATATTATGGTCACATTGGTGAGAAAGTTTAATATTATTCATGAACAGATTTAATGGAAGTGTGAACACATTTCTTTCGTAAAGCAAGTGGTTAAAACAAAACATTACCTTTTTTCGTTTCGACGAAAACGAGCGTCAATTGATCTTCCTCGGGGCGCTGGCGCTGCAGCAGGTTGGACGCGTTCAGGAGATCCAGCAGGAACGATCTCTTGTCCTGCTCCTCTACCCATACCACCTGTGTACCAAATAACGACGATTGCGGTGATGTCGGCTTCGGTTTGGTCTGAAGTTCGAACCCTTTGGAGGTTCCACTCATATTCCCACAAGGCTAAGAGGCTGTTTTACCACTTCCTCATAAGTGCCCGATAGGGTATCCACAACTTGTCAGACAGATGCTCCATACTGTATCTGTCAGATAAATTATAGATAGCGTATCCGGCACTTATCAGGAAGTGGTAAAATATCCCCTAAAACAATTGTTGCTTGATATGGAAAGGCTGTGCATAATGTAAAATAACACTTGCATGGAATTTTAAAACACGAAGGTGTGTTGATGATTAACTTGTTTTAAATGTTGAATATCATAATCCTTTGTCAAAAACACTGTCGATTGTGACTCTACTCAATAACAAAATAAAGAAAAATAAGTGGAGTGACATAACGTTCACAATATCAATGATACACTATCATTTATATTGAACCTCACCTTCTGCGTAATATTCTCAGACGTGGAACCGACGCGGCCGACGGCGAGGAACACGTAATTGTGCAGGAAGTCCTGCGCCAGTACTTGGATCTGTTTGGGGAACGTAGCGGAGAACATGAGCGTCTGTCGCTCGCCGGTCTTGGGCATGGTGTGGCACTCGACTATCTTGCGGATCTGGGGTTCGAAGCCCATGTCCAACATCCGGTCGGCCTCGTCTAGGACAAGATGGCGGCAGTGGTCGAGGGCGACGCGGCCGCGGACGAGCATGTCGACTAGGCGGCCGGGCGTCGCGACCAGCAGGTGGCAGCCGCGCTCCAACTCATACAGCTGGTCGGGGATCGGCGAGCCGCCGTAACTGTGAAACAAGAATAAAAATTAATTTATAGACTTGATAATCATATCGATACTAATAATATAAATGGGAAAGCGTTTCTACTGTCGGTCTGTCTGTTTACGCTTAATCCGCTAAACCCGCCTACTTTTGCAGGAGCTTAGGATAAGCATAGAATATAACAAAAATCTAAAATAGCAACTATATTTTGAGTTAAAGTCCAAACAGCGAATCGAAGCACAAAACATGACATTTTATAACATAAAACTAGCTGTTGCCCGCGACTTCGTCCGCGTGGGCTTCAGTTTATAGCGCGCGGTGTCAACAAAATTGGCGTCAAATTTAAAAGCTTTTTAAAACCCTGGTACCCCTTAAATCAAAATACCCAAAAACATCTGTGCAGTGTGCACATAATATTTCATTTTTTAAAATTAAACTTTATTTATACCAAATTTTAAAGCTTATATTTTTGTCCCCCATTCAGGCCTCCGTCTTATTTACCTACCGCCCGACCGAGCGGTCTCGGGCCACCGGAGGCCCAAGCTCAGTGCGGTTGTCGCGAGCGAAGCGCACGGGTGTTTTTACATTTTAATTCGTTCGTACGCGCCTTACGATGCCTTCTGGTACTTTATGTGCTGTAGATGGGTGCAAATCAAGTAAAAGAAGGGATAAACACCTATCATTTTTCTATTTACCTGGCAATGACGAAAGGTAAGTGATAAATTATATTATTATATTTGTCGTAATAAGCATTAGCTTGCCTTTCAGACACATGTTTACATATTTTCGTTACATAGAAACGTTATACCTATCTTAAACACTATTTTAACGTTTTAACTACTTTTATTAGAATAAAATTGTAATAATATTTGATAAGCAGTCGCTCAAATCAATACCTACATACGAAACTTCCAACACAAATCGCGCGGCGGCCGGACTTGTCTCAACTTGTCGTGCTGTTAATGTAAACAAACAAAATTTGATACTTACTATCGGGTGATTCGATTTTAATGCGATTTGTAAACAATATACGTGTTAATGATAAGCGTAAAACCTCAGACACTCCAACTTATATATATTTTAAACCAATTTTGTAAATTATTAAATTTAATTTTCTAGGATTATTTACGAAGATAAGCCTTTTTAGGGTTCCTTACCTAAAACTAAAAGGTAAAAAAACGGGACCCTATTCCTATGACTTCGCTGTCCATCTGTCCGTCTATCTGTCTGTCACCAGGCTGTATCTCATGAACCGTGATAGCTAGAGAGTCGAAATTTTCACAAATTGTATTATTTATATTGCCGCTGTAACAAAAAATACTAAAACCTAAATAAAACAAATGTTCAAGGGGCTCCCATAAAACAAATATGTTTTTTTGCACTTTTCGTATAAAGACAGATATCGATACAGGGTAAACTAAAAGTAAGACCTGTCCTATTTTATAATTCTTATTTTTTTTTCAGGCGTAAAACATGGGCTGAATTGATTGGTAGGCCCGATTTAGCAAGACCAAATATCAAGCCAAAAAGTCATTTTGTGTGTTGTCTACATTTTGAAAAGTCGGCGATTATTCATAAACCCCAATTACTACCTGACGCTTTGCCTACAATACGGCTGTCATCTCTTCCAACTACTTCAAGTGCCGGTGAACCTGAACCAAAATTTAACGAAATATCGACACAAACCAAATATTCGACTGTTAATGTACTATCAGCCATTACCATCAAAGGCGCTGACACAAAATCGGAGTCGGTACAGACGTCTTATAATATTAGTCAAACTGAACAAACTCAGACGTCAACTGCACTTTCATCTAATACACCAAGGAAAAGAAGACTTAGTAAAGATTTAAAAGAATCGGAACTAAAAAGAAGAAAACTTCAGAATGATTTGGACAAAATAAAGCAAGAACTTCAATCAAAAGAGTCACAATCTTTTGAGCGGTTTACTTTTCAAACCGAAGATGAGGTCACAAAAAGATTTTGTAAGCTCATTCAGTGGCAGAGCAATTTAAAAAATAAGCGCAAAGGCAACAGGTATGATCCCGAATTTAAGTTGTTTGCCTTAAATTTACATTTTTCTAGTCCGCAGACGTATCGGAGTTTGAAGACATTTTTAGGGCTTCCTAGTGAAAGTACCCTTGAAAGATTTAAACTGGTTATTCCACCTAAATTTGATGATCGCACTTTAGATTTCTTATCATCTAAATTAAAATCTATGCCATCAAAAGCTAAGTATTGCACTCTGGCCTTAGATGAAATGGTTCTGAAGAGACATTTACATTACGATACCAGAAGAGACGAAATTGTTGGTCTTCATAATATCAATGGTGAAGTGACGTCGGAAATAGCTTCTCATGCCTGTGTAATAATGCTCAGAGGCATTATTGTGAACTGGAAACAACCTATTGCTTATTCTTTCTTAGGATCTCCAAAACATTACGCGAAATTGGAACAATGGTTGGATGAAGTTATTTTGAAACTTTCAAACATAGGGATCGAAGTTAAAGCTATTGTATCTGATCAGGGATCAAACTTCGATAACTATGCTAAAAAAGTAAAAAACGTCACAGCTGAGATGCCTTACTTTTTATTTAATGGTAAAAAAATTTACTACATATTCGATGTCCCACATTTAATTAAATGTATCAGGAATAATTTATTAACAAATAATTTTATACTCGATGAAAATAAAATTTCTTGGGAACATATAGATACACTTTATACTACACAACAGGAAAAAAATTTAAAATTGATTCATAAAATTACGGAAGCTCATATAAAACCAAACAATTTTCAAAAAATGCGAGTTAAATACGCTACTCAGATTTTTAGTAACTCCGTCTATGCCGCATTAAATGTGATGATGTATAATAAAATTTTACCAGAGGAAGCAAAAGCGACCGCCGAATTCGTGCTAAAAATCAATAATTTGTTCGACGTTTTAAATTCAAGTACTGTCCAATCTACTAATAAATTTCAAAAGGCATTCTCATTGCAAAAATACCAACTCAATGTGTTAGAAGACGCCATGATAATGTTCAAGAATTTGAAGGCTATTCATTCAACGAAAGGCGTTAATAACACAAATAAAATCAGGACATTTAAAAATATACAAATTACAATTCAATCCGTAATCATGCTATTCAAGGATTTAAAGGAAGAAAACATTAATTTTGTGTTTACGAGACGCCTAAATCAAGATTGCCTAGAAAATTTTTTTGGCACGGTCCGTCAACAAGGTGGTAATTGTCGAGACCCAACACCGATACAGTTCATGAGGGCTTTCTCAAAATTATTCCTTTGCAATATGCTGAAGAACTCACGGTCTACAAACTGTGAAGAAGACATCTGCGAGTTGCTGCAGAAAAACGATGGATTTTTGAGACCACAGAGACAAGCAGATAGCTCGCACCGCAATATACCTTCACTTTTGAATTTAAGTGGTGAAGTTGATTATCGCTTCGATTTGCCAACTGAAAACGCCTTAACTTATATATCGGGTTATTTACTTTTTAAATGTAGCAAGAAGCATACCTGTCCTGCCTTTGTTGCTGAATTACAGAACATTCCCGATTTGAATGAATCTACAAATAGATTATTTATACATTTTAAATCATTCAACAAAACTTCTTCTTTTTACGGAAAGTTAAAAGTGCCAACCGATGCGTTTCATAATTATGTAAGAGAACTTGAGACTATGTTTATTAATAATTTTGAAAAAAATATGAAACAAAGGCCGGGTAGTATTCTTTACGAGCTTTTAAATGACATAAATTTTGATTCTCCCTGCCCTTGTTTCCCAAAACAATATCTAATAAAACTTTTTGTTAGATTCAGGATTTTTGCTACACTCAAATTTAATAATAGAGAATTTAGAAAGGGTAAGAAATTTATAAAAAATTATATTAAAATAAAACATATGTAACTTGAATTTTTTTATTTTATTTTACCTACACACTGACGTCTATAATAATTATGTTCTATCTAGATTGCACAGTACAGCACTAATTTAGGACTGCCACATATAAGTCAGAACATATTCACAGTTCTCAATAACATCGACACAAAAAGTTATGTTAATTTAATTTTATCAAAGAGGCAGCCCTGCGATTGCTACGTGATCGCGCGGTGCGAAGCAATCACAGCTATACGCTTGAGCATTAAGGCACAGTTTAGCATGCAGTGGTGGCTGACGCGACGGAGTAGGCTATTATAGCAGTAGGTATTGGAAATTTTCTATTGAGTGAAGTATCTGGTAACTATTTAGTAATCTGTGCCCCATTACACAACTTTAGCTTTACCCATTAACTATTTATCATTGGTAGGTTTAAGGTTACGTCACTGCATAGATAAAGTACTGAGTAGTGAGTTATTATTCGACATGTAGTTATACATTCGATTGTTAAATCGAAAAATCGATAAACTCGGTTCAACATGGTACCACCTCTTATAGAAAGACATATGAGCAAGCGATAGCGCGATGTAGGCGACTCTTAGCGCCATCTGTTATGAATTTTTGGAACTAACTTAATTTGAACAAATTACGCATAAACACCCCCTTATAACCCCTTTTTCCAGTTAAAAAGTAGCCTATGTCCTTTCTCAGGCTTTAGACTATCTGTGTACAAAATTTCATTACAATCGGTTCAGTAATTTTGGCGTGAAAGCGAGACAGACAGACAGAGATACTTTCGCATTTATAATATTAGTATAGATTAGTATAGATTGTCAGTATGAAATTTTGTGCCTCGTTATTTTGATTAAATAATAGTACATTAGTATAATTAAGTACTTACACGACACAGGGGCGCACTTTGGAGCGGTAAGCAAACTTTCTGGCTTCATCGTAGATCTGCGTGGCGAGCTCGCGCGTCGGCGCCAGCACGAGACCAAGAGGATACTGCTTGCGCCGAACATAGGGACTGTAATATACAAAAATATAAGTTTAACTCATAACTCGTAATATTGCGCAGACATTGATCAAAATAGATACCGCATGTGTATGTACTATCAGAGAAGTTGATTCATATGCAGATCGGGGACCTAAGTAGTTTGGTTGCGTTACGTCAAACCCAGCCGACAGATCACAATTAACATTGAATTGACATATTCGACCAAATAACGTTGGTCTATCAATTGCATAGGAATCAATTTCCTCGATGGTACTTCGCGTGCCATATCGCGTTCCCAAATGACGAGCAATGCTCGTCTTTCGAAAGTCTGTTCTTTAGTCTGCTATCGGAATCCGACGTAAATCGGAATTTTAAAAATGCCTAAATGTCTATTAAAGGGCCATATTGAGCTGCTGAAAAATTTAAATTGAAACGTTGGCCTAAATAATTGAAACGTTGGCCTAAATAATGGACACGTTTCTTATCATCGATACGTCACAGTGATAGGAAAAAAGTGATACGCTCGTTTTCATACAAATAGAGCGACATGCGGTATCTTATCTTGATCTATGTCTGTGATATTGCGGTATGAATGAAATTATTATAATACACATTAACGCACAATAACCCACCTCCTAATATAAATATTAACACATGAAGCGAGCATACCTGCACATATGGCAGCCATTAGAAAAAAGTCCCTAGCCAACACGTTTTATTTATCGATTCTTTTCACTTTTGATCAGCGATTCCATAAAACTGTAAAGAACACGTTTTGGCTACATTCTACCTACTAGCTAGGAGCTCAGTATAGTTACTTACCCCGCATTCTTGACTGGGCCGGCCTCGTACATCTGGTTGAGTATGGGCACGAGGAAGGCGGCGGTCTTGCCGGAGCCGGTCGCCATCACGTCGCGCCGCGCCAGCACTATCGGGATCGGGTACTTCTGCACGTGTTGGCTAGAGGCTACATGTCAGCTAGGAGCTTACTGTATCTACTTACCCCGCGTTCTTGACCGGGCCGGCCTCGTACATCTGGTTGAGTATGGGCACGAGGAAGGCGGTGGTCTTGCCGGAGCCGGTCTGCGCGCACGCCATCACGTCGCGCCGCGCCAGCACTATCGGGATCGCGTACTTCTGCACGTGTTGGCTAGAGGCTATCTGCTAGCTAGGAGCTCAGTGTAGCTACTTACCCCGCGTTCTTGAACGGGCCGGCCTCGTACATCTGGTTGGGTATGGGCACGAGGAAGGCGGCGGTCTTGTCGGAGCCGGTCTGCGCGCACGCCATCACGTCGCGCCGCGCCAGCACTATCGGGATCGCGTACTTCTGCACGTGTTGGCTAGAGGCTATCTGCTAGCTAGGAGCTCAGTGTAGCTACTTACCCCGCGTTCTTGACCGGGCCGGCCTCGTACATCTGGTTGAGTATGGGCACGAGGAAGGCGGCGGTCTTGCCGGAGCCGGTCTGCGCGCACGCCATCACGTCGCGCCGCGCCAGCACTATCGGGATCGCGTACTTCTGCACGTGTTGGCTAGAGGCTACATGTCAGCTAGGAGCTCAGTGTATTTACTTACCCCGCGTTCTTGACCGGGCCGACCTCGTACATCTGGTTGAGTATGGGCACGAGGAAGGCGGCGGTCTTGCCGGAGCCGGTCTGCGCGCACGCCATCACGTCGCGCCGCGCCAGCACTATCGGGATCGCGTACTTCTGCACGTGTTGGCTAGAGGCTACATGTCAGCTAGGAGCTCAGTGTATTTACTTACCCCGCGTTCTTGACCGGGCCGGCCTCGTACATCTGGTTGAGTATGGGCACGAGGAAGGCGGCGGTCTTGCCGGAGCCGGTCTGCGCGCACGCCATCACGTCGCGCCGCGCCAGCACTATCGGGATCGCGTACTTCTGCACGTGTTGGCTAGAGGCTACATGTCAGCTAGGAGCTTAGTGTATCTACTTACCCCGCGTTCTTGACCGGGCCGGCCTCGTACATCTGGTTGAGTATGGGCACGAGGAAGGCGGCGGTCTTGCCGGAGCCGGTCTGCGCGCACGCCATCACGTCGCGCCGCGCCAGCACTATCGGGATCGCGTACTTCTGCACCGGGGTCGGCTTGTCGTAGCGGGCGAGGGCTATGTTCGAGCGCATTATTTCCGTCAGGTTAACATCCTCAAACTGTGGAACGGAAAAGAAATTGTTATAACCTAGGTTCTTAAAGTTGTATAAAGATGTAATTATTGTAAGTATATTATGTTAAATCGATTACTAATCGTAAGCGGCAGCACTAGACGTGTCGGCTCACGCGCATCCCTAAGATTTGAAGTGTAACGAAATGGCGGTATTTTGCCTGTAGTTATCAAAAGCGTAGTACATGTAATTATGTGAACAAAACTTGCTTCGGGGCGGATATTTGGCTTTTAATTTGCTAACTAGAAGCATCGCAAGTGCCATGTCATTTAGCGACGCATTATGTCTAATCCCATATATTTTTTTATTCAACTTTGCTGTCGTTATTACCAAATGCTACTGGGATAAATAGCAAGTTTTTAATTCCATAAGAATGATGGAAGTCATTCAGCATTCTATAAGATCATAATAATTATAAGAAAATAATATCATCTCGTCTAACAAGTATAACTTTAAAGTTGAAATTTTTTGATTAATGATGAAGTTTTAGCATGTATTAATTAAATAGTGTTAAGTAAACATTAAATCTCTCTAAAGATGGCCCACTGCAGGCCCATTGTGAACTGTAAACCACAATCACTTTGTGAACCTTGATGTTAAACACAATGGCGCATGGCTCATTACTACCTTGCAATTCACTGTCCATTCGCCATCATACACCATTCAAAGATTCAAAGATTCAAAAATTTTATTTGCAAACTAAGTAATTATTAATTAATATACAAAAATTGTAAGTAAAGATTTAGTACCTTGTGCAGGCGTCATCACCTGATGGTGATGATGCCTGCCATCAATGCCTAGTGGGCCAGCACGAACCATTGTGAAGAGGCAACTTTAGTTTGGCCTTTATTACCTCGATCGTGGGAATCGCAGACACAATACATTTTCAATTGTTATGGGACAGCCGGGTGCCGCTTGAGGATTGATGGGTTAACTACATAAAAATCAAAATCATCATAACAACTCACGCTTGTAATGCATTCCGGCACATTATCTCCGCTGGCCTCGACGGGTATATCCTCGTATTTGGAGAAGTTGATGCCCGTGTTGCCCGTTCCGAACAAGTCCAGCTCCTGTCGCTCGTCGCGCGGCAGCGGGATAGTCCAGTCGTTCTGCTGGAATTTGATTTACGTTAGTTTTTAATATAAATAAATAAATAAAATATATAAAATATCTTTTTATTCAAAATGGGTATCATGATACACTTTTTGAAAGTCGAACGAAGAAACTACTTTGCCTACCACTGGTTCGGGAACTACCCCACCTTTTTTTCAGCTTATGAACAAGCTTTATTACAACTACATAGTTCTAAAATTTCCATGTCCCAAAAACTTTACGCATTTGACGATTTCTCTATATTGCGGTTATGACACTGCCTTTTAGATGAAACATCAAAAATTCTTCATTATTTCTGTGACGCTGAAGATAGCTGGACTCCTACGCATGGGAGCGTTCACATACGAAACAAAAGTTCAATAGTTCTTCTTCTAGACGAGTGTACAAAATGGCGTCCACGCCACGCCGCGACGACGCTGCGCTGTCGCGGCGTGCACGTCGCGCAATCGCGGCGTGTGCGTTGCGCAGTCGCGTCGCTTTCAAATCGCTCGCCAATCACCAGTGTGATAAGGCCCTTAGAGGATTACAATATGAAGCAACTCACTTCGTCCCGTCGAGACGATGTGCGGCGCACGTCGTCGGAAGGCCAGCGCGAGTGTGAGCGAGTGTCGTCGGAGCGCGGCTCCGGCTCCTTCCACCGGTCGTTGCGAGGCGGCTCGCTGTTGAAGTCATCGTCGCGGCGGATGTCGCGCGATGCACCGAAGCTCCCGCCGCCGCCGCCGCCGCGACCGCCTCCGCCGCCGCCGCCGCCGCCGCTGGCCCAGCTACCACGGTCGCCGCCCCGGTCGCCACCGCGGTCGCTGCCCCGGTCGCCGCCGCGGTCCGGCTCCGCCCACCGCTCCGACTCGCCATTCTGATAGCCACCATCACGACCTGCAAATGAGAAGTATACATAATAATAATAATATCTATCGCTTCACACCACGTCAGTCTGGCCCCATGGTAAGTACCTGAAGGACTTGTGTTACGGGTACAACGGAAATATATTTAATACTTTTATACTATACATATATTTAAGATTTTTGTTATATTATACACAATATATTTATTAACACATCCATGACCCAGGAACTTTGAAAACTTTTTGTTCCGTCGGCGGGATTCGAACGCGGGACCCCCGGCTTGAGCTACCAACTGAGCCATGACAGAGGTCGTCAAAGTATACATAATAATATTTTCAATACTTGTCTTTTTAGCCACACCGGAAAATAGTGCAATCGCGCTCCTATCGTGTTTGCTACTACAGACTAAAGGTAGCATTCCGATCTTCTCAGCTATATTATGTTTCAACCGACATTGGCCTAGCGATCGGAATGCTACCTAAAGAGCGAGATACAAGCAATAGAGAGGATAAAGTTAAGAATTTTAATTTATCGAACCAATTTGTATGAATCGAGTCACGCAAAGGATTTTAAAAAATTCCCTATTCCTGGAATAGGTATTTAAAAAAAATCCTAAGTACGAGGTGACAGTTAACTTGTATTTTATATCAGTTATCAGTTATCACATACCGCGGTTTCTGCGCGGGAATCGCGAGTCGTAGCCGCGATCGAAGTCGCGGTCACGGTCGCGGTCGTCGCGCCGCCCACCACGGTCGTACGTCCTAGCGTTGCCTCCTAATGGTGAACGGTTGTCCTTCGCGTCGCTGGGACGAGACTCTAAGCTTGAGCGCTTAGGTTCTTCACCTATAAAATAGGTTTAAAATACTTTAATCCAACAGTTTTTAGGTGTAAAAAAGGTTATAATACTTTAAGGTCCGACCGTGAAGGACGGACAAACCTTTCCATACCATGTAGGTCCGACCATGAGATAAGACTGGATTTTGTATAATATTAAGTACAGATTGTTCTTCATTCCATTTTCTTGCATCCATATTATGATATTGTCTAAATCTCTGTAATTCTAAGGGCCTGTTTCACTACTTTCTGATAAAGTGCCGAATAGGCTATTCACAACTTTTTTTGACAGATTCTGAAGTATGGCTTCATCTGTCAAGTCAATTAGTGGATAGCCCATTCGGCACTTATCAGGAAGTGGTGAAACAAGCCCTTAATATTGTATTCAAAATATAATAGGTCATGAATCTATAAAAAATATTTTTCTAGAGAAATTATAATAACAGTACAATAATAACAAAGAAAATTGTATGTCTAATTTGATAAATGTTGTGCAATAGTTTTTTTAATGTACTAATATCTTTAAACGAGCAATTCTTGTATATATATATAATTGGAATCTCGGAATCGGCTCCAACGATTTTCATGAAATTTAGTATATAGAGGGTTTCGGGGGCGATAAATCGATCTAGCTAGGAATCATTTTCATAAAATGTCATTTTATGTGTGTTTTTTGAATTTATAGCTAGTTAGATTATTGATACAACAAAAACATAAACTGTAAAGCAATCATAATATAATTTAAATGATTTTAAACACTCTGTATGAAACCTTTGCAGCAAAGGAGAAAATAAAAAAATGTTGCGCAATAGTTTTTTTTATGTAATACATTTTGACATAATTATTATATAGTGGAAAATATAATAATATTGATACAGAAAACAAATACATAAACTGTTAAATAATAATATATTATATGATTTTTAACCACTCTGTATTTTAACCTTTGCAAAGGAGAAATCCTAAAATTGATAAGCCATTTACCATGACTCATTAGTTTAGTAATGGAAAATACCATTACGATGAATCTCAGGAAAAGTATACTCATTCAGTTTTTTTCCTTTATTCAATGTTTTAATACAGAGGAAGTAATCTACAGTTGGAAATGTCATGAATAAAATATAATCATTGGTCAATTTTAACATTTGCATTCATGAGCTTAACACAAAAAGATTTAGTTTTCATTTTTAAATACATATTTTTTTATTAAATGTCTCCGAGTGCATTTGTGCATCTTTTAGACTATATATTATGTATGTATAATCCTTTTGTTTTGAGGTAGCAAGTATCTGAGTGCGGCCATTAGATCTACATATTTTGGTAATGATATTTTATAGAAGTACATATTTTTAAATTACCTTTGGCCTCCAATTGCCTACGCAGATGCGGAGGGATATAGCGGCCAGCACTCTTTGGAGCCTGAGGCTGCAAGTCCAGACCAGCAATCTAGAAATATATTTAAAAAGCTGTTAAATAAGATAGTATTAGGTGTAGTGAATACTATATGTATATAAGGAATATTTCTTTGTAGGTGCTTATTACTTGTTGGTGATATTGTTAAATATTTGAAGACATGAGTGGAAGAACACAATAAGTAGCTGTAAAAAAATTGCCGTTTTTTTTGCACAAATGGAGGCTTTAGGCTGCGTTTCCACCAGAGATGTGTTGCGAGGGATGTGTTTTTAAGATCGAATAGGATCGCTGCGCTGAGCAAGGTCATGGCAATGTCAAGTCAATGAAGCGATTCTATTGGTTCTCAAAAACACATTCCTCTCAACACACAGTTGTGGAAACAGTTGGTGCCGTGCCAGCCTTAGGGTCGGAAAATGATTTGAAATAAAAAAAACTGTGAATTTTATGTGTAGCCAGATATATTAGACAGGTGATGAAGTAGATAAATTACAAGGTTTGTTCCTACGAATAATAAAACCTAAGGAAACGTAACTCCCATACTAATACAGTTTTAAATTTGGTTCCATTCGAACTGTCATGTAACGTCAGCCTTTATACCGCTCAAGGTCACCTAAATATTGCAAATGTATGAAAAGTGAACCTAAGGTACACTTTTTTGACAAGTATTTTGGAGCATGTTTTTTGACGGAGTTACTCTTCCTTACTTTTATTATTCATAGGTTTGTTCAAATTATGAGGAAAAAAAATTGTAAATGTCTGTATGTTACAAAATGTTAGTTATCGTCTTCTTTAACCCACGTCTTCATTTATGATGACAAGTTTTTGTAACAGTTTTGGATTTTTAATCACCGGTGCTTGTACAGGGCTTGATGGGTTAATGAGGAAAGTGGAGTCGCCCAACTGTGAGGAATGTGGTGTGCAGGTTAACCCATCAGTCGTGGCAAAACGAGACACAATAGCTTTTTCATTGTTATCGCGGCCGGATGTGGCCGCTTGGGGCTTCATGAATTAATATCGACCACCACTTGATTGAGTGTTCCCGCAACGCAAACTTAAGAGAACAGCTGATTTATTTGATTGTAATATTGGCATATTCCATAGCATTTTAGCAGAGCCTTCTTCTGAAGTTGCCAGAATGCTTTATTATGTTAGTTTTAAGTCAGAATTGTAAGTTTTATAATAATTTAGCATAAGGTAGGATTGATATCGTATTTTTGTACAAAAATCCCTTTAACTTATCCAAGTCCCATAAGACCACCGGTGATTGCAACAACAATAGAATAACAATAGATATCCAAGAATCCGTGACCGAAGGATTAAATAAATAAAGAATTGAGAAAAAAAAGTTTTTGAGTACAATTATCATCCCAAATATTGGATGGATGGAAATATCTTAATTGAAGACATGAGTGGATGAATCGGTAACTAACATTTTACAACATAAAAGCAATTACTCATTCTTTCCCTTATAATTTGAACAAATCTTGTAAATCATTTTCCTAGTCCTGAAGCCATTTATATATACATTCAATTGTACTTTACCCACTTTTTCCACTCATGTCTTCAATTTTTTTTTATTATTATTTATTTATTTATTTTAATCTTATAGTATACTTAACAAATACACACTTCCTGCAAAACTGCTGACGCAGTTTAACTGCAAGTTACAGTCTCTTTAAACTTTTAAATATCGAAATAAATATACACTTATGTTAAAAAGTCGCTTCTGCTAGTGAAGCCCTAGTAGGTATCGTAAAATACAAAACTTAAGCGTCCCCAACAAAAACTCTCTCAACATCCTTTTAAATTTACATAAATTAGGTTCCAGTCTTATGTTTTCAGGTAAGCTATTTAGTAGGTATGGCAAGCGTTTTTTTAGTGTTCTGTCTCCGAAATAATTATTCACTATGAGGACCTCATATTTACTACTAGATATTGATCTGGTACCCCATTTATGCTGTAACAACGATAAGTTACAATCTTGACTGCCATGGTTGTGCACTGCTAAAAGATATTTATGTTTTAAACTCGCTGGTAAAATTTGACAATTTGCGGGCTACTTTATATATAATAAACTTCAAGACACGATCGCGCGCGGCTTACGACAGTCGTAGGCCGCGCGCGTCTGTCGCGGGCCTCGGAAGTGGTGCCATACATTTTCATACGCTGACTATGTATTGTACCTGAAATTTTATTTGTATATTTGTACCTTTATAACTTATGATTTTTAAATTATCAGTACACAATGACACTTTAGCCTTATAATTTAACCCATCAGTCGTGGCAAAACGAGACACAATAGCTTTTTCATTGTTATCGCGGCCGTATGTGGCCGCTTGGGGCTTGATGAATTAATTTCAACAAGGAAATATGACTCATCACCATGCATAAACTTTCTATGGAACAAATTTTGCTCTTCTTTTGCATTAGAAATTTTATAAGCACAGTTGACAGGTTTGTCCTACATATTATAAAAACCATTGTGTGTAAAATGTGGAATAACTGTAACTTTAGTTTCTTGATGTATGAATTAGTTAAAAAGATTCGGAAGGCATGCCATTATAACAAATACTAAATTATTATAACATTGGGATTAGGGAGTCAATTTGAACGAAATTTTCATCCAAAGTGAAACAGTAATGTGTCAAGCAATTGATAGAACAAGGATTATATTTGCAAGATTTTTTTTATATGTAAATAATAGTTTGAGTGTGCTCAACACACAAAGATATTGAATTTTAAACCATTTTATCGTATATTTTATTTCAGAGCACATGTAGTTTTATTGAATGAAAAACGTAAGGCCGATTAGGCAGGTATATTTTTGATGTATGACATAGATCAGATTCATAAAACTTAAGAATTACATTGTGCTGATAATGATTTAACCTGTGATGGGAATCTATAAAATCTAATCGTCAAGGTACCCTAGAGAAGTAGTCGCCATGTTGGTAGGGCTAGACTGTAGACACGTAAAGATAAATTATCTAAAATTCTTAGAAATGAATCATCCCTAAAGGATTTCTCCTGCATTATAATCGGAAGTTCTATGTGCTTCAATAATAGGTAATTAGATTTTCATTTAGTAAAGGAAAAATCAATACAAAGCATAAAAGTACATGAGGCACCGACCTGCTGCTCTAGACCTGTTCCATTTTGGTTGGTAACATTACTCATATTACTACCAAGCAGTACGTGTTTTTCGGAACGTTGCTCCAAAAATATTATAAAAAAACTCAGTCTACAATAAATTTAGCACAAACACAAATCACAAAATCACATGAACAGGCTAAAATTTTTCACCGAAACCACTTCGCAGTTTTTGCTTTTTTGTTCTCATTTGCGGTGTTGCAAGATTTAAACTTTTTAAATCAAAAGCAGCGCTTATGGTCATGACTCACGAGCGACATCTACTCTTTCAGAAAACTTGACTGCTTATTCCATTGACTTAATTTGGCGGTATTAAAAATTCTAAAATGTAATTTATATAAATTATTAATTATTTAATTTAACTAAATTTTCCCGCCTGTCATGACATTCTTGTCAGACTTTATTAGAACGCCTGATTTTAAAGAAAAATATTAATATTTTTCTTTAAAATCAGGCGTTCTATTTATCTATTATAATTAAAAACGGGCAGTTTTTAATTAATAATATTGTGTTTTTGTGCTTTGTCCAATGACTGGTACTGTCCAATCCAAGTCCAATCACTATTCACTATAGCTGTTGGGGAGGCGAAGAGGGGATTTCGCCTTTCGGAATTACCTCGAGCATGTCAGATTAAGTTTGTATACTGTATAGGCTTCCGATATATTGGTGTCTAGTTACCATGGTATAGAAATCAGATTTCTCACGTGGTGGGTTAAAAATTATTTTTTATAAAATATATTGAAATGTCATCGGATCTGTCAGATTAAGATAGGGGATGTTTAGTATAATATTATGTACCCCAAAGAAGCTTCCATATAAAGCACTGACGATTCAAAGGTCAGATAAGCCTGTAGGGACATTTTAAAATATATTAATAAAGCTTCATATTTTCTGAACTAAGCTTCGCAGATATTTCATTTTGCATTAAACTAAATGATTTAGTCCTTGTTGTCTTAAATATATTTATGATTTACCTAAATAAGCAATTTTGTGAATATATTTTCTTTTTCAAAACTTTAAAATGACTGCAGTTTCTGAACCCACGCTCTTATTATTTTTTTTTCAGTTTTACCTAATGTAAAAAACCTACTATGTCTCCATGACGCTAGAGTGACTACAAAAATAGCACCTTCCCCTCCTCTACTACTAGTCATATTTTTACCTATACTGAAAATAGCCTGCCGTTCGTTCAACTGTCACGCCATTTTTGAAATTTTAAAATTTTCGAAAATGGCGTGACGGTTAAAAGAACATTAAACGAATATTATCAATTTCAGTTCTATCAGATTTTAGAACATGACACACTGACACTAATTTATTTGCATCTCTGTTTTATTGTTTACGTTGTAAGAAGTGTAACAAGGAGAGAAACAATATAAGCTGGCTAAAGGGCGTTCCCTACAGAGATTCCGTAATTTACCGTATTTAGGGGCTTATAAACTCATAATTTGAAAGCTACAAAGTTATAATAAAAATACAGCAATATTCTTCAGAATATCAACATTCCTTTCTACGTTTTAAATTTTCTTTTTTTGTTTAATATACTAATGATATCAGCTTCCAAAGATCTATTAAAATTCAAGCATACATTCAGCATCTCTTTAGTATTTACATTTACTGTTATTTGAAACACACGCCAATAGATCGACAATATTATCATAAACTACATATTCCACGTTTTAATTTTTTTTAGGTCAATTCTGAACTAAGATAAGTAAAAAAATAGGGTTTTGGTGCGATCTCGGCGACGCAGCAAATGTACGGTCAAGGTCGTTTGCTCGGGGGATGGCCTTAATATATAGTTCGATAAGGCTGTTTATGAACGTGGCGAGAAAAGGAACTAACGCTTCTATCATACAAAAACGTCATTTTTTGACAGTTCTCCTTTACCAGCAGCGCCCATTGACATCATTGACATATTCATTTAAAGCCTTGTCGAACTGTATTGTTTATTTATATTAGGTCGTATTACGACGCCCATTTTGGGCGCTTGAGTCTTGACAGATGAGAATTATATTATTAATACGTCTAGAAGCACCAATAGAAGCACGTATAAGGTAAATGACTAGTAGATTGGACAATACCAGTCATTGGAAAGAGCACAAAAACACTATAATATTTATTAATGTTGCTTTAAAAGTTTCCTGTTTTTAAAGTAAAAGAGCGCCTGTATTTTAAGAAAAACAATCAGTTTTTAAAGCAACATTAATAAATATGGTGTTTTTGTGCTTTTTCCAATGACTAGTACTGTTCAATCTACTAGTCATTTACCCTAGTCTATGAATGTTTTATACTTGGCAGCACCGGAAACTTTAGTTTGATTGGTTATCATTTGGCGCCAATTTTTAAAAATATATTCTGTAGAACAATATTCTGCACTGCAGTGCACACCCTATGGCAGTGCCACAGTGCCGAATAATAACTAGTTAGTAGTTATAAAAACATTGTAAAGCACTCCAGACTCCTTTAGTTGTTACAGTATTGGTAATAATAATTATCCTCCTGCGGCCCATCTAGTACAACAACTATCTCGTAGTGCCATCATCACGTCTTGAATATAGCCGATATGCGGCGTCGCATCGTATAAATCTACGACGCCGCAGAACGCATCGTGAAAATTTCCGATGTAAAGAGTGCTATGCTAGGTATATGAAATTTTTGCGTTGCGACATCGCATCTCATTTATGTGCGATGTTGTTTTTGCGATACGACGCCGCAACGCATTGTTGTGGCTTGTAATTTGTTAATGCAGTTTACAGTAAATTGCAATTTTACTGTACTTTAGAATTTACTAGAATCTAAAACTTTGCAAGTATCCTACTGACTAAAATCTATTTACTCTCGTAACGAGTACTCGGTTACTATTATCTATTTTATTGTAATCGCGTAGGCAGGAACGGAAATCCTGACACGGGACACCCAACATGAGATAAATCAGTGCGAAGCTGCGAGTATATTATAGCGATGCAGTCGTATACAAAATATATTATTCTGCTAATACTATTTTTCGCCATAAACGTAATAATGGCTGCGTTTATTCCAAACGAGGTCTCGGAGATTGTGCAAGAATACGATTTTGTGATAAAGGACATAAAGTACGAAGATTCGCCTGTGGTATCCCCTTACGACTGCCCTGACGGATACCTGCTCGATGTTAATGGAATTTGTCGTGAAGTGTGGTGACGGAAAAAGCATTTGTGTACTAAATTATACATACTTATAGACGTACTTACTTAAGAAAAGTGCAAGTACCTAAGAACATAGTTTTATTTGTGCTATTTGAGTCCTTTATAATGTTTCTTGTCAATAAATCATAGCGAGTACTGATCTTATTTTATTCCTTTTTATCAAAAATAAGTCGCCTAAGCTTAGTTACAAAGTAGTTAGATCAATATTCAGTTTTTAAAAGTGTTATCTATACTATAATATTATAAAGCGGAAGAGTTTGTTAGTTTGTTTGTTTGATTGTTTGTTTGTTTGAACGCGCTAATCTCAGGAACTACTGGTCCGATTTGAAAAATTCTTTCAGTGTTAGATAGCCCATTTATCGAGGAAGGCTATAAGCTATATTGTATCACGCTAATATTAATAGGGGCGAAGAAATAGAGGAAAGTGTGGAAAAAATAGGGAGAAATTATTTAAAAGTGCTTATTTGAACGCGCTAACCTCAGGAACTACTGGTCTGATTTGAAAAATTCTTTCAGTGTCAGATAGCCTATTTATCGAGGAAGACTATAGGCGATATTTTATCACGCCAAGACTAATAGGAACGAAGAAATAGAGGAAAGTGTGGAAAAACGGGAGAAATTATTTGAAAGGGCTTATTTGAACGCGCTAATCTCAGGAACTACTGGTCCGATTTGAAAAATTCTTTCAGTGTTAGATAGTCCTTTTATCGAGGAAGGCTATAAGCTATATTTTATCACGCTAAAACTAATAGGAGCTAAGAAATAGAGGAAAATGTGGAAAAAACGGCTGGAGCACTTTTTATGTTATTTGGCACACGTGAAGAATAGACCACGTGAAAGGACATGGGTTTCTTTTTTGCGGAGAAATGTACGGTTTTCGCGACATTCCTAAATCACGCGGGCGGAGCCGCGCGGAACATCTAGTTCCTTATAGTACGACTACGGGAGCCCTAGAACAATTTTTTTTTATTACTATCAAGCTAATTTTTTGTGAGTAGCTTCATTTTGATTAGACGAACAACATTTTATTTGCGAAAAGTCCCGAAAGTGGTAGCTAACAGAGATAGAAAGGATTTCATACTTTGAATTGATGGTCCTAAAATATGGACTGTACAATCGATTAAATTTTTAACCCATTTTTTATGAAAATCGATTTTTAAAAAAATCGATTTTTTTAATTAATCGAAACCCTTACAATCAATTCGAGTTCGAGTTCGAGTTCGAGTTCGACACAAAACACTACTCTCCAACCGTCTTACGGTTTTTCCAAGGTTTTTCGATCAGCACGAGAATCTGACGCGAGTTTTACAGTTTTTACCCATCCCACAAAAGTGCTCAACGCCGCTAAAGAAATTTTCACTTCAAAAAAATGTTTTAGGGTTCCCGTACTATTATGGTTGTTATAGCAAATGCGTAGTTTCAAAATGTTATTTAGCATAACTAAATCCTAACAAACATAATATTATAGTAGGTACATGTACCTACCTAATCCTATTAGGTCAATTTGAAATAATACATTGGAACAGGAAAATAATAAACAAAAACAGTTACAATAGATATATTTTTTTCCTTATAAAAATGGTGCAATAAACCTCCACGTATTCATCTGCTCCAAAATCGGGTTAGTGAAGTTTATGAAGGAGGTGGATCCTAAATTGGCGATAGCACTTGAGAACCTGTTGACGTAGCTGGTCACCAGTTCTTCGATGAATGAGTTGATGGCAGGATCTATTACACTGTCACCGATGGTACCTTCGATTTTAGACTAAAACATAATATTACATCGTATATAAAGATAGAGTCTAGAGAAGATGATTTTATGGTTGGTTCATGGACTCTTACTTCAAAACCTGGAATTTCGAAAGAGGCTCCTTCTATTTTATCAATAACGAGGGACTTTCCGTTGTCCGATTGTTTTAGATACAACTTGGCTCGCAACCGGTAACCTTCTAAAACGAACCTGAAATTTAAAATAGCAACGTTTTAAATGCTAAACAGTACGATTTTGTAAGGCGTTCATAAAATGCGAAATATTACGTATGTACTTAGTTACTAAAACCTTTTCGGGTCTTCCACGAATATTTCAATAATAAAATTAGCCAAAACGATTTAGCCGTTCCCAGTTTGAAGCAAGACTATTAAATAGATCAACGCAAATAATAATTAATTTAAAATTTAGTTTGTTATTATTTTTAGCAATATTCCGCGAAATAAACTTCCACCTTTAAGTAAATGAGTGAGTGTACGCATAGGCATGCGTACAGCACCTCCCTCCTCCCACACTGCCTATGCGTACACTCGCATGCAAGAACTTGCAAACACCACCACCACACAAGCAATAATGTTGGCAAATCCGTGCAAGGCCCCTCACCACCATGCAGGTTGAAAACCTCGACGCGCGTTTCGCTCCAACACCGGAGCATCCTCAGGATGTGGACTCTACGAACAACGTCCGTCAAGTGACGCCACCGGCCAAAACACCGCCTTTTATACCCTATCGAGCCCCTCTACTACCCCCACTACCCTCACCAGTACCCCCGAACATATTAATAAGCGGTGACGTAGTCAAGCAAGTTTGGTCATTCAACAATGCAAATCTGTTATTTTTCTTTTCTTTTATGATCTCTAATTGTTCCAACACGCTCAGCCGAAAGCCTTTATCGCATTTATGTAAAACTTTATAGGAATGGCCATCAGGCACGGTATGATTACTATCTAAAAGATGTTTAGCAAAATGTGACTTATCATAATGACCATTCCTATAAGCCGCGATATGTTCTTTATACCGAGTCTCAAAGCTGCGTCCAGTCTGACCCACATATTATACACTATCGCATTCAGGACAATCGATCTTATAGATACCGGACTGATATTTTTCATCAATCCGGTCTTTGTTATGACATAAATTATGTTTTAAAGTATTATTTGTCCTGAATGCGACATGCATATCGTTGTTTTTCATTATTTTGGATAAGCGTGCAGATACCTCTCCCATGTAGGTCAAACTGGACTTATATCTAACTACCTCCTTATCAATAGGACCTGCGTACAAAAACTTAACCAGTTCTTTCTTGTTTTTATTCTTCAAAATATTATTAATATTTTTTGGACTATATCCGTTGGGTATCGCAATTTGGAAAAAGATATTAAGCTCATTTTGATAATTATCTTTACTAAGAGGGATTGATAATAATCTATGAATGTAACTATGAAAGGCCGCGAGTTTGTGTTGCCAAGGATGACATGACGAAGCATGAATAGTAGTATTAGTATATGTCGGCTTGCGAAAGATTCCAAAACTGTGTTTATTATTAACTCTAGTAATAGATAAATCGAGAAAATTTAGGGTGTTATTATCTTCACATTCTAATTTGAATTTAATTTTAATATGTTTTTTATTTAGTTCTTTAACAAATACGTCCAGTTGTCTCTGTGTACCCGTCCAACAAAGAAAACAATCATCTACGTATCTAAAGTAATATAAAATACTTTTATTAACGACGATATTTCTTTGTTCAAAATCGTCCATAAATATTTCGGCCATCAAAGGACTTAAAGGTGAACCCATAGCTAGACCGTCGTCTTGAACAAAGAATTCGCCGTTAAATCGAAAGTAGTTTTGTTCCATGCAGGTTTTAGTAAGAGTAAGCAATTCATTACTTTCACCAGGAGGTAAACGTTTTTCTAATGCATTCCTTAAAATACCCAATGTTTCCTTACGTGGAACATTAGTGAATAAACTATCGACATCAAGTGAAACTAATTTGCAACGAGGTGGCAAAGTCACATCTTTAATTTTGTTGACTAATTGTAGACTATTTTTTATGGCATAAGGTGGCCGAAATGAGAGCTTTTCTTTTATTATGAAATTAAGTGACTTTGCCAGCTCGTATGCTGGTGCACCTATGTATGAGACAACTGGACGCATGGGAATATCAGTTTTGTGAATCTTTGGCAAGCCGTACAGTGATGGTGCGCGAGGATTCATTGGGATGAGTTTTTTCTTTGATGATTCAGTTTGAAAGAAATATTGATTATTTTTAATTGCTAATTTAAGCTTAGCTAAAAACTTGTTTGTTGGGTCAGAAGGAACCCTTAGAAATTGTTCACCCTGAATCACGTCATTAACTCTGTCCAAATAATCGTCGCGCTCCATCACTACTACTGTGTTACCCTTATCCGCTTTCGATATTACTAAGTTATTATTATCTATTGTTTGTTTTAATGACCTCAAAGCCACTCTTTCGGGGTTAAAAGAGGAACCGGAAGGAGTACCTTTGATTTCGTTGGCTAGTAGGCCCTTAACCATGTTATCTTTCTTATTAACTAGGGCAGTTATTTCCGAATCCACCGCAAGCATTTCCAAAGCATTCTGATTAATATTAGGAGTAAATATTATATTTAAGACCCTTTTCCAAAAGTGTCATCTCATCCTTGGCAAATTGTACGCTGGTTCTACGAAATGTAAAAAAAATTGAGATATAAAGCACAATATTTAAAAGACTTTTTAAACCGTAAACATTTTTATAAAACGTAATACTTTGACTGTAATTAATTTACAAACTCACCTCCGACAAAAATCTAATTCATCGAAATATAAGTATTAACTAGGATAATTATACATTTTATTTGAATAAATTGTTAGTAAATCTATATTAAAATATCCTTAACCGAACAATTTTGTTTCTTAATGTTTATTTCCAAAGATATTTAAAAAAACATGAAAAATAGAGAAGGTCCGCCCCGAGTAACTACAGTTTTATGCTAAGCTAAAATGAATCTTATTTCGATGCGTATACGCTTGGTCTTTGGTTGTGTGCAAGGTTATCGCTTTGGATTGAGATTGATCCCTGCCATAAGTAGTTTAAAAACACTGTTTCCAGGTCCTATTTTTTATTTACTGGAGGTACAATAAAATAGCATACCAATAAAATACGATAAAGCTTGTATTTTAACTTTTCTGCTAAATAGCTATTATACGTATAAAGCTGAATATTTTGTTTAGTTGAGGGCTTTTGCTTATCTTATATCTTTAAATGAGCAATTCTTGTATATATATAATTGGAATCTCGGAATCGGCTCCAACGATTTTCATGAAATTTAGTATATAGGGGTTTTCGGGGGCGATAAATCGATCTAGCTAGGAATCATTTTCATAAAATGTCATTTTATGTGTGTTTTTTTATTTTTTTTGAATACCGAGCGAAGCTCGGTCATATAGCTAGTAAGTTATAATATGTTTACATGTGCTGATCTTATAAGGAGCAGCTAGCCATGCATTTATTAGTCATTACAACATATTTAAACACATTAATCTTATCATTCAAAATCAAAATATTATATCTTAAAAGACACAAAAACATTACAACACTTAAAAGATATAAAAAATATATTTTGAATAAATCTGACATATTTTTGAAATTTATAATATATTATATTATATACATATTTGAAAATCGGCCAAAAGTTATATTTACGTTATATATTTAATATAAATTTATAGATTTTTATTATATTTTTTATGTATTTTGACTTAAGAAATGACGGACTTTCATTCAAACTTTCAATCCCTATTTCACCCCCTTGGGGGTAAAATTTCCTAAAACGCTTAAATACGTATCGATTCACTTTTAATCAGTAGCCCAAAAATAAACTTTCACGTTTCTAACTTGAGAAATAACGGACTTTCATTCAAATTTTCAACCCCTATTTCACCCCCTTCGGGGTAAAATTTCCGAAATTCCTTCTTTAGTGGGTTTCTACTTAATAAAACAACCTTAGTCACCAAATCTTTTGGCTGTAATTTTAACAGATTTTGCTTAGCTATGATGAATCATTCTGTCGGCCGGACATGTTATTTTATAAGTATAGATCTACATATATTCTGTCATCGAAAATCTCATTATATATAAATATATATAATGAGATTTTCTATGACAGAAATGTAATAAGAATTAAACAAATCAACTTTTTAACTGTAACAAATTGCAGCAATCACATTTTTTTGATGAAATTATTCATAATGATTAAATTTTTTTTTTCAAATTCGAGTTTTTTTTCGATTTTTTGCATTTTCTGAGAAGATTTACTATGGTGAAATATACATTTTCTTTCACCATCAGAAAGTAGAGATTTCAACAAATAGAAAGCATACCAACTTTTTGAAAAAAGCTGATATTTTGACGGTCGAATTTTTGATTGAAAATTAGGGTATTTTTTCGATATAAATTCAAAATAAGGCGAAAAAATAAATATTTCTAATCAAATAGATGACAGCGTATCTGGGACATAAAAATGTAAGTTTTCACCAAATTACGTGAAAAAAAAATTTTTTTGTAAAAGATAAATAAAAAACCAAAAACATGGTTTTTTGAATTTTCCACATAGATTTTGAGGTTATGGAAAAAAAGCGTAAATACAAAAGTTTTGGATCTTTTTCTTACCTACAACATTGCTATTTGACTTTTTTTCATAGGAATATTAGTTTTGCCAGAAATCGAGATAAACCGTTTTTTCCCCTTAAAACCTCCCCCCACACTTTTCCCTAACTCAGATCGCCCGTAAATTATTTTTCCCTTAATTTTTATAATATTCTCCTTTTGTAATGGGTTTCATCCTACTGTAATTTTTTTTCACTTTTCATTATTTTTGAAGGTATTGGTCCTGGTCTACTACTGATAATGTGTATTATAATTTACAGAGTTAACTGAAGTAGCAGCTCTGAAAGTGTGGCTTTCGGGTTAAAGATTCTATGAGAAACGCTCCAAAGTCCAATGTCATTAATTTGTTCGTACAAAAGTACGCCCTAAAATTAAGTTATATATTATGTACTTATATTATTATTAAGTACTCTTTCCGCGTTGTTATTTTCACAGTTAACGCTATATATTATACTAGCTGTTGCCCGCGACTTCGTCCGCGTGGACTTCAGTTTATAGCGCGCGGTGTCAACAAAATTGGTGTCAAATTTAAAAGCTTTTTAAAACCCTGGTACCCCTCAAATCAAAATACCCAAAACAGTGCATGTGCAGTATGCACATAATATATTTTTTTAATTAAACTTTTTTATACCAAATTTTAAAGTTTATTTAGCCATTATACAACTTTAGCTTTAGAGCGCTTACAGACGAACGGCACGTGTCGGCGGCACACGCCGGCGGCAATCGATGGCACACGAGGGCACGTGTCGGCGGCAGTCGACGGCAGTCGGCGGCACGTGTCGGCGGCAGTCGGCAGCAGTTGACGGCAGCCGTCGACAGTTTATAATGCTTGCAGTTGTGACGTAACGCGTAAAGGTAAGCGTCCACAGGTCGGTATAGTACGCAACGGACGTTTCGCATCAGACGGCTATTTTTTTACAGTACGTCTCACGTACGTCTCACTGCATCGGCAGCGTACGGATTACCGACTAGCTAGTATGTTTATCTTCAAATTAGTCCAAACAAAGTTCTTAAGTCAAAATTCCTGCTTTCGACTTTTCCATCCATACCCCCCTTTTGAGCATTCATTTACTAGGCTAAACAGTAATCTGTACACTGCCGATTCAGCGGACGTACTGTGAAAAAAATATCCATTTGATGCGAGATGTCCGTTGCGTACGATACCGACATGTGGACGCTTACCTTGCGGGGGTACGTCACAACTGGGGGCCTACCACCACCTCTACTAACCGACATCGTTTGACAGATAAGAATTTATTACTTTAACGTCAAGCTAGCGATCTTAAAAAAGTTGATATTTCACAGCGGATTTAACATTGTTTTGCATTTTTTACTGTTTTTTAGTAAAATTATATTTAAAAAGTGAGTACGGTAATGTTGTTGTAATCTTACAACAAAGTGTTCTGGAAACATGATAGTTTTAGGAAAGGTCGTGGTAGGCCCCCTGCAAGCGTCATAAACTGTCAAAGGCTGCCGTTGGCTGCCGTCGACTGCCGCCGACTGCCGCCGACACGTGCCGTCGTCTGCCGTCGACTGCCGCCGACTGCCGTCGACTGCCGCCGACACGTGCCGCCGACACGTGCCGTTCGTCTGTAAGAAGCCTTACCCATAATCTATTTAGTATTTATCATTGGTAGGCTGTTGTTTCTGATATCTATGTTGGTAGGTGAGTTATTTAATATTACGTGTACCTCTAACAATCGAATGAATCGAAAAACTTAAGTCAACATGGTACCACCTCTTATAGAAATACGTATGAGCAAGCGATAGCGCGATCTAGGCGACTCTTGGCGCCATCTGTTATGAGTTTTTGGAACTTACTTAATTTGAACAAATTTACGCATAAACACCCCCTTACAACCCCTTTTTCCAGTTAAAAAGTAGCCTATGTCCTTTCTCAGGCTAAGACTATCTGAGTACAAAATTTCATTACAACGGTTCAGTAGTTTTGGCGTGAAAGCGAGACAGACAGACAGAGATACTTTCGCATTTATAATATTAAGTATAGAAGCATAGATTATGTATACGAGACACATACACGGTACACACCCTAAAGCATTGTCACTTTGTTAAGCTATTCTAAGTATATATAATATATATATAGCTTTTATCGAATGTATAGATTTGTGATTTGTGTGCGTGCGACTAGACGTATAGGAATTATAATTGCCCATGTTGATAAAATATGTTATTCAATAGCTTTACCGTCTCCAAGTGCCACACGTATTTTAAATTTTTTTTACATAGCAGTTAGTGCTATGGCCTATGGCAAATTGGTTACAACAGCCAGTATAGTGTTATCAACCCAATCCTTACCTAGCTTTTCCATTTCCATAAAAAGGCAATGTGGTTGTATTTGCAAAGACGCCAGTAAGGTCATAGAATTCTGAAATAGACAGCAAATTTATATCCTGGATATTGACTATTGAGGCCGTGTTTCCACTGACGCGGAGCGGAGAGGAGCTTAGCTGCGGTGCCGAATTGACCAATCACGATGCTCGAAATCTTCTATCTTCTATCTTCCGCTGGAATAGTACGATTGGTCAATTCGGGCAGCGCTAAGCTCCTCTCCGCTCCGCTCCGCGTCAGTGGAAACACGGCCTAAATTATGGATGGAAATTCAAAGAACATTCAGTTTTCCGGATAAGGTCATGCGCAATGCGCATCACGTAAAGCAACCTACCCCTTTCCAGTTTCCGACACAAAAAAATTCAAAATATGTCATAACCATAAGATAAGGACGGAATAAGCAATCAGCATCGCTAAAAAGATCTATTATGTATAGGTACCATCGAGGAAATTGATTCCTAGGCAGTTGACAGACCAACGCCATTTGATCGGATGACGAATCATGTCAATAAATTATTGTGATCTCTCGTATGGGCGGGCTGGGTTTGACGTAACGCGACTAAACTACGTAGGTCCCCCATCTGCCTATAGCAGTGGTCCCCAACCTTTTTTTCATGCGGGCCACAAACATGTTTAAGTCTTGGTGTCGCGGGCCGCAACAAAATTTTTTAGGGTTAAAAAATAACATTCTTCAAAATTAACGATTAAAAGTGAAAAAATTTAACGACTATCACGTAGACTTTACGTTATTTTGCCGGTGGGCGTGAATTTCAAAATTTTTTAACATCACAAATAAAGTCCCGGCGGGCCGCGGGTTGGGGATAGCGGGCCTATAGGAATCAACTTCTCTGATAGTACATACAACAATAATTGTAATTATTAATATTAATAGAGTTATGTACCTACGCGTAGTTTTGACAGTCACACGTGTTTTCAAGAAAAAGTTTAATAATTTACCAGTGCTAACATCTATCCTTGGAATAGAGATGTCCATATCAAACGTAAGGTCTGGTAGAGCCAAATTATTTCTGTGAACGACGAATGTGCTGAGTCCACTGACAATGCTGTTTTTCATATTCAAGTTGAAGCTGAAATAGGATTAGAATTATTATAAGTTATGAAAAAAAAATTAGTGATCTATTTTCTCATTTCGACTAGTTTATAAGTATTATAGACTCTATATACAGGGTGTAACATAACTAAGTGATAATACTTTAGGGTGTGTATGTATTGTATGTATCCCCTGTATAGAGTTCATTGTAAACTCACAATGAACTCTATGGGCGCCGGCAGAAATAATTTCCAAGGGGTGCAGATTTTAGTTTTCTTTCTTTTCTTTTTACTTTTTAGGGTTCCGTACCCAAAGGGTAAAAACGGGACCCTATTCATGAGACTTCGATGTCTGTCTGTCCGTCTGTCTGTCTCCAGGCTGTATCTCTAGAGTTCTGAAATTTTCACAGATTGTTTATTTCCGGTGCCGCTATAACAACAAATACTAAAATAAAAATAATATTAATATTTAAGGGAGCCCCCCATGCAACAAACGTGATACTTTTGGCCTTTTTTGCTCGTAATCAATATTGATAAGAGGTAGGCACTTGAAACTTTCACGAAGGCCTTAAATATAAATGTAGTTTAATAATTAATAATAATATTTAAATAAAATAAAAAATAAGGATCCCATACAAAAAACACAATTTTTGGCCTATTTTTGCTCTTAGATAACGGTACGGAACCCTTCGTGCGCGAGTCCGACTCGCACTTGGCCGATTATTACGAACAACAGTGACCGTCTATTTACGTCAACAGAATACCTGGCACCCCCTGCCGGCGCCCATTGAATTGAACTCTTTATTATGGGAGCGGAGCAGCGCTGAAAGAGTAACTTTTTTTAGCTTATGTATGGGCAAATTCATGACGCTCAGACGCGTGCCCATACAAATAAAAAATAAAATTGCTCTTTCAGCGCTGCAACTTTTACATTGAACTATTATATACACACTCTCAACTCTCAAGTATTATCACTTAGTTATGTTACATCTTCTAGAGGTTTCGGTCACTTTGTGGGAATGACAGACAAAAAAACAGCTATAACTTAAAGTTAGCGATTCTAACTTACTTTATAGGACCAGCTGGTACCTGTAGATGGTATTCTTCCAGTTCGTACGGGTCTAGTCGAGGGATGCCCAACAGTTTGGATCCATTGTGAATCACTTGGCGAATGTATACAACCAGCACTCGCATCAGTTCATTTATGATGGCGTTTCCATCCAATTCATCGAAGGAATCTAGAAAAATCTAGAATTTTTACTCTGATGCTCTGATAAGTACCATCGAAGAAATTGATTCATAGGCAAATGGCAGACCTTTGTCATTTGGTCGGGTTGTGTCAGTTCAATGTTACTCGTGGCTGGGTTTGACAACGCGACCAAATTATGTAGGTCCACCATCTGCCTATGAATCAACTTCTCTGATAGTACATAAATGTGTCACAAACAATAATTGCGAAGGTATTAAAATGTCACCTTTAACAGCAACGTGATTATCGTCGGGCTCTGACGGCGTAACTGCCATTATACAGAACAAAATGTACAGTTTCATGCTAAAAGCAAACAAGTTATTAGTTACAGCAGTAGGTACTCATGCAGCTGTTCCAAAAAAAAATACCTGGATTTATAAATAGGCCGTATTATAGGCCGTGGCCTAGGGGCGGCAGCGTCCTAAAGCCTACACTCATAAAAAATATAAATTCGGCACTAATGACCATAATACTATATTATGGTTATGGTCCTTCGAGTCGGATTATAAAATAATACTCACATTCTACAATAGGTCTTACTCTAATAAGACATCATAATATCTCAGATAAGTCTAGTACTTACAATTTAACAAGCACGGCCGCCTGATGGTCATCTCTTGCTATGCTACACCTCTTAGTTTAATGTTTTAGTTAAAACTGATCCACGGATCGGTAAATCGTCCGCAATACAGCATGGCTTTGTCACGGACAATGATTCTGAGCGCTATAAAACCTACTGTAATAAAACTGTAAATCCGAATGAGGCAAGGGTGAGTTGGGAGTAAATATTACATTTTAATAAAGATTCCTAGGTAATTCGGAAATAAGTTCAATGAATATTTGTGACTCGTCACAAATAATTGCTCATAATAGTAAGCGCTACCCCAATATCATTAAAAAAGTATAAAATACTAAATACCGCCTGCAACTCCATTGTGCCTAAATTCGTTTATCGCGCGGGAACCGTACATTTTTCCGGAATAAAACTAACCTATGTCCTTTCTCGGGACTCAAAGTATGTCCAAGCAAAATTGGTTCAGTGGTTTGAGCGTAAAGAGGTAACAGACAGACAGACACACTTTCGCATTTACATAATATCTTATCTTCTTATAATATACATAATATATAATTCTCGTGTCACAATGTTAGGCCGTGTACTCCTCCGAAACGGCTTTACAGATTTTAACCAAATTTTATATGCATATTCAGTGGGTCTGTGAATCGCCTACTGGGTAGGTACTTATTATATTGATAAGTGCATTTGTTGAATAAATAATAGTAAATTATTACAACTCGAGACTGACGACGACCATTGTTTGCATGCTACAGAATAGCGATGTACGTTGCCATGGTGACATACTTATTTAGTCACTTCAATAAAAATATATGGTCTACATAGAAATTACCTAGAAATACTTTATATTGCAAAACAACGTTTGCCGGGACAGCTAGTAATATTATAGTATGGAATTATGGATGTCCTTACTAATTAGTAATTTGCTTTATTTCATTAATCTTAGTTTGCAGATGTTAATATTATCATGATAGTAAACTTGGGCCATCGCATTACCTACAGACCAACACTAATCTAACGATGAAATAGAGAAGTGTATACTGTATAAGCCTACCAACTCTCCCTATGGCCATGGGTACAGAGTACAGACTAAGGAACCCTAATAGACACTAATATTATGCAAATGATAAAATAATTGATGTCTTGTTATGTTTGACATTAGTAATGCATAACAAAATTTTATTATTATGGTCACAGACCACAGTCAAGGTCAAAAACATCAAACAAATGTACTTATATTAAATCATACCAATATAATAGTCAGGGAGCCCTAGTACATTTTTTTTTATTACTATCAAGCTAATTTTTTGTGAGTAGCTTCATTTTCATAAGACAAACAACATTTTTATCTGCGAAAAATCTTGAAAGTGGTAGCTAACAGAGATAGAAAAGATTTCATACGCAGATAAAAAAATGTTGTTTGTCTTATCAAAATGAAGCTACTCACAAAAAATTTGCTTGATAGTACCTAATCAAAAAAAAAAAAAATTGGTCTAGGGCTCCCTGACTATAACAATTTAATAGTTTCATTAACTTACCTTATTACATTTCTATAAAATATACAGTAAACGTCGGTATCAAATGCCTTGATAGCACGTTCGAAGTTCGAAGGTTCTACAATATTCAGCATGATTTTGGGTTTAATCAACCCACGGAGCAAAATTAATCAACCGAAACGCCAGAAATGAGGAATAACGTAAGTAGGTCCTATGAATCTTGAAAGGACTTCCTAAGCCGACTTTGGTCTTGTCGATTAAATTATCTTTATGACACGCGCGATAAATACGAGTAGAGTTGGCAAGCGAAGTGAAACTTTTTAAGGAGATGTATTTCCATAAACCGTCATAAACGCAGGAACTTCTTTTAATTTTTGCGGCCTCAGTGATTTGCCAATATAAGAATGTATTTGCTTATATTATTGTGGATCTAGCAAATCAACAAGAAACAGTATAGGCTTGTGGGCGCTTAAAATAAAAGAGTACAACTTAAGCAATTTACGTTTACATGAGGGGTCAAGGGAGCGATGAAGCGCCAGGTATCGAGCTGTTCCAGGATGGGGTTTCCGAAGGACAATAGGTACAGGCTTGTGGGAACTAAAAATAAAAGAGCACAACTCAAACAATATAAATTATTAGATTATATTATCAGTCGTTTACATGAGGGGAGCGATGAAGCGCCAGGTGTCGAGCTGTTCCAGGATGGGGTTTCCAAAGGTGACGATGGCGTGGGTGGCGAGTTGGACCACTGCGCCGTGGAAGCGGTTGATGTAGCCGATGAGGACCTCCTCGACGATAGCGTTGACTATCGCGTCGATGTCACCACCGCCAATCGCGCCCTCGATCTCGGACTGAGGGTAGTTAGAAATAGGTTAAGAGGCTAAAGGGGTAAAAATATATTCGGTCATTGAACTATTGCTGCTTGTCACATAACACGCAAGGATTTTGGTCGGATTGTTTACTGTGTGTGCTCATGGGCGCCGGCAGAAATAATTTCCAAGGGGTGCAGATTTTAGTTTTCTTTATTTTCTTTTCTTTTTACTTTTTACGAACAACAGTGACTGTCTATTTACGTCAACAGAATACATTTTGTGCCGAAACATTACGAACTATCTGTGTACGCCATGGTTATAGGGTTACAAAATGCTTTTTATTTCAATAATTCCTGTTGATCCCGAGATTCCCAAGGGGTGCAAGTGCACCCCCTGGCACCCCCCTGCCGGCACCCATGTGTGTGCTAGTTATAAGTTACTAGCACTTAGTAGCGCCCTCTGCTCCGACCATTGCGTAATATTCTCCATAATTAATTTCTCTATATTCAGTGCTTCTCCTATTAGTCTTAGCGTGATAGCCGTGATAGCGTCATAGCCTATAGCCTTCCTCAATAAATGGGCTATCTAACACTGAAAGAATTTTTCAAATCGGACCAGTAGTTCCTGAGATTAGCGCGTTCAAGTTAGCCATTTCAAATAATTTTACTCGTTTTTTCCACACTTTCCTCTATTCCTTCGCTCCTATTTGCGTAGTTTTAAAGATTAAAGGGAACAAAGGGACATGAGGGAAAAAAAGCGACTTTGTTTTATAATAATAAATAAATATGTAGATTGTAGATATAGATAGATATAGAAGATGCTGTTACATAAATCCTACAGTTAGTAATATGTAGATAATAAGTACTCTACTCTATTCTTACTGCATATCAATGACATGTTGCAGACCAGCGGCATTCATTGCTATGCGGATGACAGTACAGGTGATGCTGCATATACCGGCTCCCCCAATATTTCTCGGCAAAATGTCACTGAATTCATTGGAGTACCGAGAATTCATTGGAGAAGGTCTCTGAATGGTGTAGACGTAACTTGGTCCAATTCAACCCCGCCAAGACACAAGTCTGCGCGTTCACCACTAAAAAGTCACCAATGGTCGTATATCCTCGTTTCGAGGGCACATCTTTAACCATCTCCCCTAGCATTGAGATACTTGGCGTCAACATATCGAGCGAAGTCCAGTTCCGATATCATCTAGAGGGTAAGGCCAAATTAGTCTCGAAGAAGCTTGGTGTTCTTAACAGAGCGAGACAGTACTTCAGTCCGGACCAACGCCTACAACTCTATAAGGCGAAGGTTCGGCCTCATATGGAATATTGTTCTCATCTCTGGGCAGGGGCGCCAAAATACCAACTGCTCCCTCTGGATCGTATCCAACGAAGGGCCGCTCGAATTGTTGACTGCCATAGTGTTTCAAACAGCTTGGACCGATTGGAAATACGCCGAGATGTAGCTTCACTCTGCATCCTCTATTGGTTGTATCACCGGGAGTGCTCTGAGGAATTGTTCGGAATCATACCACCTGCAACTTTTCGCCATCGTCCCACGCGAAAAACATACCATCCTCATCACCTTGATGAGTGGCAGTCTTCCACAGTGCGTTTTTCGCGTAACTTTCTGCCGCGCACTGTAAAACTCTGGAGCGAACTGTCACCAGCAGTATTTCCGGACCTATACGACCTGCAAACCTTCAAGAAAAGAGCGTATTCCCTTTTAAAAAGCCGGCAACGCACCTGCAGCTCTTCTGATGTTGCGAGTGTCCATGGGCGACGGTAGTTGCTTACCATCAGGTGACCCGTTTGCTCGTTTGCCCCCTTATTTAATTAAAAAAAAAAAAACAAATTATTGACTGAATGGCTTTTCGACCAGGCATACGAAATATATTAATTTAAAAATAAAAATCATACCTTGAAGTGTGGCAGCTGGAAGGCAGCGTCTTCAATACGATCGATGATGACAGACTTCCCGTCCTCAGACTGGCCGAGGTGGAGCATGGCTTGGAAACGGAAGTTCTTCACTTCGAATCTGAAAATGAATGTAATTTTATTGGACGCCCAAACAGTATCCTTTAGAAAAAGTATTATTATTAAAAAAATCAGCCAATTGTGCGACTCGCGCACGAAGGGTTCCGTACCACTATAGAGCAAAAATGAGAAAAAATATGTGTTTTTTGTATGGGAGCCCCCTTTAATTATTAATTTTACTTAAATTTTATCATAAATTATTAAAGTATTTAAAATAAAACTGAGTATTTTGTGAATATTTCAGGTGGCTGTTTTCATTATTGATACCGATCAAAAATTGTTAAAAAAATTACGTTTGTTGTAAGGGAGCCCCCCTTAAATATTACATTTATTTTGTTTTTAGTATTTGTTGTTATAGCGGCAACAGAAATACATAATCTGTGAAAATTTCAACTCTCTAGCTATTACCGTTCTTGAGTTACAGCCTGGTGACAGACAGACGGACAGACGGACAGGCATCGAAGTCTTAGTAATAGGGTCCCGTTTTTACCCTTTGGGTACGGAACCCTTAAAAATACGTGGGGCACTCGGGGACTGCCGTGGTAAAGCTATTGCATACCATTTTCATCAACCGCAATTATAATTCGCATATACATCGCACATAAACCCCGTGCTAAAGTCTGCCAAACTGAAATGACGTTAGACGATGCACTGCCGCACTGCCGCACTGCTGCACGGTTGGAGTGGGGCCCGGAAGCCCCTATGTTAGGTTTTATTTTCCGTTAGGTACGGAATTTCTTGATCGCGTCGCCGCTCTTAAAGCCCGCTATAAAAGCTATGTAAAAGCTTAAAAAATCAACTTTTTTATGAAGTAACCTTCTGTTCTTTGAACTATGCCTTCAATAAGTTCATTGAACGTTATAGGTAATTAAAAGTTAAACGCCATAAACACTGCCAAGTCTGAGTGTCATCGTCTTAGGTCATAGTTTTTAATTGATAGTTTAAATAGGTTGCTATGAGTCATGTACCTATTCTCTATGAAGTCATAGGCCAAAACCGTGCAAAATTGAAATATTCCGAATCGGTCGATGAACTTTTAACGTCTAACGAGACTTGGCAGAAATCATGTTTAATTGATATCTCGAAAGGAGTATCCATTTGATAGGTAAGTTAGTTAAGTCCTTGGTTCAATCAACAGACACTGTAGAAATTCGGCCATTGACCTATCGTATAGACCAGGGGTCATCAATTAGTTTCGCTCGGGGTCCGTTTTAAGACATGAAATGAACTTCGCGGTCCACACATTTTATAAAAAAAATTATTAAACAAAGGTAATTACGGAAATTACATTAAGGTAGGTATTTACTTTGATATCAATGAGATGAGATAAGAATGAATCTCTCTGAAGTTTGGAGTGAAATATTGGTGTAAGCTGTAGATATTGATTATTGACATTAAATCCTGGAGATGTTGAAGTCTTAAGATGTTGAAGTCCTAAAATGCTTGGTCCGCACACAATCGGTCCGGACGCGGACCGCGGTCCGCCATTTGGTGACCCCTGGTATAGACTATCACTTAGGCACGACTATATTTTTCACATTTTCACAAAAAGGTACATAACTAATAGGAACGCGATACAATTTTTTTCGCGCAATGTTGAAAGATGACTGAATTTTCGTGTGATAGGAATTATAACTTAAATATTATGGATTATAATTTGAGGAAAAATTCAATTGAGGATTATGCGAATTTCAAGTGCCTACGTCTGTTGCCGTTATTGACTACGACTCACGACCAAAACTGACAAAAAAATCTGAAAATTTCAGACAGACAGACGCGGACGGACAGACAGGCTGACAGACAACGAAGTCTCAGTAATATAGGGTCCCGTTTTTACCCTTCGAGTACGGAACCCTAAAAACAAGACCAAAAAACTCTACCTTGCTTTTCCGTTTCCATATATGGGGATAGCGGTCAGGAGATCACCGTTCAAGTCGTAAATCTCTGCAACATAATATCACAGATTACTAAATAGTACTACGTACTACGTAAATAATAACTCATTTTATATTACTAGATGTTATTTTATGTTCTTTCCCAGGTTTTAAGTTTCTCCATATCAAATTAGTTCAGACTTCGGTGGTTAGAGAACATTAAAGAGACAGACACACTTATAAGTTATAATATTATTATAATATTATCGATGATAACCGCGTACTGTAAAAATTCTGGAACGAACTGTCACCAGCAGTATTTCCGGACCAATACGACCTGCAAACTTTCAAGAAGAGAGCGTATTCCCTCTTAAAAGACAACGCATCGGAAGCTCTTCTAATGCGAGTGTCCATGGGAAACATTGTCCATGGGAACAAAAAGTAGCTTTCCATTTGGTGAACCGTTTGCTCGTTTGCCCCCTCATTTATTAGAATATTTAAAGAAATCAGTGTAGTCGTAAGTTGTAACAACCTGTGCTGACGTGCAGTTCGGGTACGGAGATGTCCAGCCTGAATGTGAGCGGGCGGAGGTTGAGGGTGCTGGTGTGGACCACGAAGCCGCCGATGCCGGTCATCTCGACATTCTTCAGCTGGAGATCGAGGCTGCAAGAGTTGAATATTTCATTATTGTTTTCACTGCTTAAAATATTCGGTTTGTACGCAATTTATGTACTTTTGTGCGCTCGAAGTTTAGTAACTCGTAGCTGCTGTTAAGCTGTTAAGATCCCCTAAATACTCAGAACAAATAAGGCGTTTTTTGCTGTTTGGGAATCGTTTTCTTGTGCCTTATCGATTTATTAATTGTCGTACAACTTACAAGAGACGAATTTGTAATTGATAATAAATAATTATTATTATCTTGTAGAGATAATGAAGGACACGGAGTGCAAAGTAATGCCAGATTATTATTAACTGCTCTAGGCTATCGGTCATATTCTGAAACACTTAACCATAACATTAATTAAATTAAGTGCTTATAGACAATCAGTTGGAAGTAATATAAGTCAATTTAATAGCCGCCCCTCATTTTTTGCTGCTCTGTCCGGCTCGCTCCCCCTTAGATCGGGCCCTGTAGACAACATCTCAACTCACTTGATCAGACCAGCGGGGACCTGCAGGTGGTACTCATCCAGGTAGAGTGGGTCCAGGGGTGGGATACCGAACAGGGTGGAGCCGTTGTTGATGATGTTACGGATGTAGGCGATGAGCTGACGGACCAGCGCGTTGATGAGGATGTTTCGGCCCTGGACGTCCGATACGGAGTCATCCAGCTGGACCTCTGGGATGGAGTCCACGGAGTCTGGAATGGAAGGAATAGAGGCATTGCCGGATTTATATTTTTTTTGAGCATAGGCCACTTTAATTTAAACGTAAGTAGATAAAGGCTGTGTTAGATAGGACAATATATTCGCCAAGTTAATGAGCGAGAGAAAATTCTCTTTAGAAGTAAGAACTGTGGTTCTTAACCTTTTAGTCATGAGGGACCATCTTACCAAATGTTTTTCTTGCCGGGGACCGCCCAGTTGGTTTTCCTAAATTAAGTAAGGGTTGTTTGATAAAGAAAACAAGCACAACTTTATAATTAGCACAAATTTTTTAATTTCGCAAAAATCTAAAAGTTACAGATTTAAATTTAATGTGATTTTTATCTCTTTACTAACTTCTGAATTCTAACATATTATAAGGGTCCGGACGGACCACTTGGAATGGCTTCAGGGACCACCAGTGGTCCGCGGACCACCGTTTAAGAACCACTGCTTTAGAATATATTGTGCTAGATTTTAATAATTACATTTTACATTATTAATACATTATATTATCAGGGCCCCCGCTACTATATGTGCAATGTGTACAATGCACAGGGGCGCCATCCTGTAGGGGCGCCAAATCGCCATCTTTAGGGGCGCCAAAACCAAGGACCCAAAAAATTTGCCTAAAGGGGCGCCTTACAGGGGCCCTGTATATTACTACTTATTATTATACGATTTATACGTACCTACAACGACGACACTCTGGCCGCCTAGTTGTGGTGCTGCAGCCGCGAGAGCGCACAACGACAAAACTAACAAGAACTTCATGCTGGAAAAAAATTTAAATTAAGTTTATTAGTCTAATTTGAAGAAAACTTCGGTTATGACCTATGAGTTGCCTCTCTTCTTCTTTACCTATAGTGCAGTCGCCAGAGGTTTTAACCTCCGAAAATTGTAATAGTGCATGGATTTTTGTTTTTGAGGTGTCGTTTTCTTTTTTACACTATAACTTGCAAAGTTTACCAAAAATTTTTTTGTGCTTTTAATTTTTTAGTTACTTAATTAAAAATTAATATTTCACCATATAAAACCGGTCCAGAAAAAAAAATTTTTTCTTGTTCCTATTATTTAATGACTCTTATCCGATTGTTAACGTTGAAAATTAACTAAATACACAATTTTTAAAAAAGAAAGTTTGCTTTGCTAAGCTCAATACAACTGTAAAATTTTTGCAAAGTTTTTAGAGATTAACGCTCGTCGTAACTAAGATAAAAGGGTTTGGGTGGATTTAAGGGTTGTAACGAAAAGTGTGTTAAACTTACTTGTTGTGCGTATTTAATTTTTAGAGAAATGATAACTTTTAAGTACTTAAAAACGTTTAAATATCTCCAAAAATGTGTAAAATAGACCGAAAATATTTTTCTATATTTGTTGAGAATTTATTTAAGTGAGAGCCAAGTGAGAGCTAAAACATTAAATGCATCGACAAATGAAAGACTTTTTCTAGTCTTTGAAATATATTTAAACTTCCTACTTAAAGCCAGAAAAAAAATTGGGTGCTACAAATCTCACGTACATACTAAAGACGAATGCTGCGACCTATGTTTGGAAAATGCTTACCTGAATACAAAAAATATCAGTTCTTAACCTAATTTGTATTTTTTTCCTTTAAGTATGTTTTAGCAAATATAATTAATGAAAAAAAAAATCAATTTTATTCTGTGAAAACCTAACCAAAAGAAATAAAATACTTACAGATTTTCTTCGAAATATCCGTGAAAAGTTTGTGCTACATTTTCAGAAAATTTAATAAAGTTATAAAAGCTAAAAAATTATACACATTAAGAAATAGAAGGCTTTGTTAAGCCTAAAAAATAATTTTAAACTTCCTATTTAAAACCAAAGAAAAATAGGAACGCCATTTACCTGGCGAGGCACACAACAAGCACATTTGGAGGTATGCTCATCTACATACAAAAATATTAATTTTAAATCTAAATTACATATTTTTTCAACTTATTTTCTTTTTTTGGAATATAAGCAACGATACAAATCCAAAAAAATAATAATATATTTTATTATTTTGCTATATATTTAAAAGAAAGAAATATGCAAATTTTCTTCAAAATTTTACAGTTTATGAGTTTACTTGAAGTGGAAGAGAATAATTTAAAAATCAAAAGCACAACTTTTCAATAGGTAAACTTTATTATTTATGTTATCAGCTACACATTCCTTTTTTTCGACTTCCAAAAAGGAGGAGGTAATACTTTCGGCTGTATGTTTTTTTTTTAATGTATGTTCAACAATTACTCAGCCGTTTGTGGTCCGATTTTCAAAATTCTTTTTGTATTGTACAATGTTCATAAAAGTGGTGATCTGATGATGGGATCCATGAGTAATCGAGGGGACTTCTTGAAATTTGTATGGAAACATATAGTGATTTCGATTTTTTCTGAAGCATTCGAGGTAAATGCTACCAAAAAGTAAGACTTCGCACCAGGTTATACCCTGGATCCGAAGGTACCGAACAGAACTTTTGAATGCTTATAGGTACAGGTTCGGGGATTTCGGCGTTGTTTAAACAACTGAAAAATCATCATCACAACCATAATTATACCATGGGTCATCAGTCATCACACTATGACCCAATTATTGGTACTTTTCGCGATATTTTGCATCGAAGCAGTTGTTTTTGATGATGATTTCGCTGTTTGTGGACCGATTTTTAAAATTCTCGTGTTGTTGTATAGGATATAATCTTAATTTTGTATAACAGTTACGAAAATGGTGAGCTGATGATGGGATCTATCATCTATGAGCAATCGAGGGTAATCCTTGAAATTTATCAAAACACTCATAGTGGTTAAAATGTTGTTTTTAGTAAGTTAAACATATTATGTTACGAATAAGAGAAATTTCATGCGAAGGTGTCTCTTGGTCCAAAGGCACTGAATAGAACTCCTGAACCTTTAAAGATAAAAGTTTGGAAATTGCAGCATCGCTTAGATAACTGCAAGCATTTACCACAATTTCGCTTACAGTAACATAATGTGAATAGTTACGAGTAACATTCGTATTGGTTATTTACGCTTAAAGCCTTATTTTGTAGATAACTAAAAAGAGTGAAATTATTATTTTTAACAAAAAATTAAAACCGACTTCCAAGGTAAAAACAATAGTAACTAAGTCTTCATTACTTTGAAGTCGGTACCAGTCCCAAAAGTTTGAGATATTCTAAGTTCTGACATTACTGAACTCACGAATAAATTAGCTGGTATAATAAGACTTATACCAATAAGAATTGGCAGCCAGTACTGGCTCTGTGTAAATTATACTTTACTGATAACAGATATTATTTAACGCAGGGTAGCACCTCCATCGTCGGTATCGCAGACAAAATAAATTTTCAATTGTTGCGGCAACCGGCTGCCGCTTGGGCTTGGGGATTGATGGGTTAACTTTATTCTAGATCTGTGCAAGTGTTTCATTAATTTTATTTTTATTTTATACTTTTTGAACAATGTATATCTACTATGGCGGACTTAATGCCATAGGGCATTTTCTAATTTGCTGTTTTCTTCTTTTAACATCCACAATGTTAATTTTCCAACATTCGTAAAAAAGGAGAGCCTCGCCCTTAACTCTATTAGTAGACATCGGATTATATGCACGATCAAAGTGCCGAAATATGCATGCAAGTATGCACAGTAAATTTCCGAAATATGCACGAAATATTATGCACAATCACAAGTCACTTATTATTAAAATTTATAATTTTTTTAAAGAGTTTTCCGGTGTGCCGGCTGTTAATAAAAGCACAAAAGCGTCAATTTTATAATCTCATCAAATCCAGGATTTTAAATCTGGGGGCACGGCAGTGCCCCAGCCAAGCTTTTTAGCAAAGGCACGGCCGTACCATACTTTTCTCGAAGCGGTTCGCAGCTATTTCACACCCCCTTTATCTTTGATGTTAACAAAGCTAGGGATTTAGAATTTCGGTCATTTGGAGCACGTATTAAAACTAGCTTAACCTCGAAATTACATGAAATTTCGATAAATAGTTTAATACTTACGGAAGGTCAAAGTTACTACATTTTGTCACTCACTGACTGACAGATCATCAAAATTCTAAGGTACTTCTAGCAGACTTAGAATCTTGAAATTTGGTACCCGAATAGGTCTTTACTCACGATGAAAGGAAAAAGTCGGACTGGCGTACATAGGGTTCCGTACCGTAAATTTGTATGGGAGCCCCCCTTAAATAATAAGTTTATTTAATTTTCATTAACAATTATTAAAGTTAAAATACAATTGAGTATTTTCTGAAATTGTCAAAAACCTTACTCTTACCATTATGGATATAGAGCAAAAAAAGGAAAAAAATCGTGTTTGTTGTATGAGGCCCCCCATTAATAATTTATTTTATTTTAATTGGACTTTGAGCTTTTATAACGACACCAGAAATACATAATTTGTGAAAATTGCAACTATCTAGCTATTGCGGTTCTCGAGATCCAGCCTGGTGACTTACGGATGGTCGACGGACAGACAGCTCGCAGACTTATTAATAATATTTATCTAACTTCTGTCTGGGGCCCTACCATGAGCTCTTATAGCAGTATTACTTTAATATTACTTTAGAATTTCGCATAAACAAACATGATCTCTATTTATATAAACATAGCTATGTTTTTTGTTTGTGCGGAATCTGAAAGTAATATTAAAGTAATACTGCTATAAGATGTCATGGTAGGAGCACCTTAAGAAATCGGTAACTACTTTATTCCATTTTTTTACTAATATTGCCAACTACAAAGAAAAATGTTGTTTCTAGAAAGATATTGTACTTATCGGGTGTATTGCATTCTTTTAATGGGGATGGAGCCACGTGGATATTTTAAGTGTTTTTAATACATCCCACATCCGTTTTGTGGCCTCGGTGTGTGTCATGATAGCTAGTTTGGAGACTGCGAGGGCACAAAACTACCGAAATGTGCACTATCAACCAAAAATTACCAAAATATACACTAACGCCTAAAAAGTGCCATTCTATGCATTTGCATATGCAAGTATGCAAATGCATATAATCCGATGTCTATCTATTAGTAAAAAAAATACTTACCTTACAGTTATCCGTTTTCTTTCGAGTTTCCAACTGTATTGAGCAAGAGTAATTATGCGATTTTGTTTTTCGTCATTATCTACAGATAAGCGATCAATTAAAATATCGTGATTAATATTGTATGATTCCTCGTTGATAACTTCTTCATACTTGTTTTGAGGTAAATCGAAACGAAATAATATGTAAAACACGTAGAAATTAACTTACTGCCTAGTTCGCAGGTCAAGCTAATGGAAACTCTATGGACCAGTTGCCAAGTTTTGTTGATTTAACTAATAAAGAAACAGACATTAATGGTCCACGTTTAAGACCTAAAATCTTTATTTTTACAAAACAGGAACGTCTCGAATTGCAGAACAACTCTACATCACAGTCTGACTCTACAATCTTATGACATAATCTTAGATATTTTTTTTACTACAGGAAAATTTCCTGGATATTGTAGATTTAGGTTAGGGCAGATAAGTTTAATTAGGTAACCCGCCAAAAACTTTCTTTCGGTAATCTCACATACTGTAGGTAATTATTTACATCAAATACTTTGGCTTTAGTCAGACAAATCCACGGAAATCAGTTAGCTTACAATACTTATTTTTTTTTTATTGCTGTGTTGATAATAGTTATAATCCAACCTATCAAATCAGTAAAATATCAAATCTTTAATTTCGATAAAATTAAAAGATTGCCACACATATTATTACTCTATCTGTAGTGAAATCTTTAATAATATGATAATGATAGGTATATTAGAGATAAATATAATTAATTAATAATTTACTAATGAGACATCTGGCAACGATGTTTAAATTGCAAACGAAAACATACGTAAATTAGATAGGTAGGTATCTAATACAAGTTTTACGTTGAATTTGCCTAACAAGGAAGTGCTTACTACTCATACTAGCAAAGTTGCTATTGAAGCAGACATTAGATATAATTGATATAATATTATTATGTTTGTATGAAGCACTCCTTGCTCACAGGAAATTAAATTCCAGACCTTTGGAAGGCTTGCGTAGGGCCGAAGCCAACACGCAGAGGCCCCGTTACACTGTACAGTGTACACAATTGTGAGTTGACACTAGCCGGCGACTATGGCGTTGAGGTAGTTACTAGTGGACTGCAGTCCACTAGTACCTACCTCACCCCCATGGATAACTAGGGGACTAATACAGCCTACAATTAAAAATCTTGTCCTAGGCACTACAGTGATTTGAAGAGTGGTTACTTCTCTCTGAAAATACTGTGTAAATCATCCTTAATGGATGCAAAGGCCTAATTTACAACCTACAGGACTATGGCGTCTGCCGAATGCCGATACAACGTGGTAACATGTATCAAAATTCAAAAAGTTTGCAGACGGTGACTCGCATTTACGGTGGTGCACCAAGGCGGCAAAATTGACAGAGCGGCTTGATTCAGGAGAGGTGTCGCTGGACTTTAAATCCGATCATTTGCACCCTGCTTGGTAGCAGGCAGCAGACCTATTCAACGGTGCTGCTTAGTAGCTAAGCAGCACCGTTGAATCGAGCGCTCGCACTCATTCTTACGTGTCTATTTAAGTAGCATGTAGTTCCAAAACGTGTGCAGAAGGTAATTTCTTTGTTCTTAGCGTGGCTACACATAGCCCCAGCAATTCACAGTATACTCTCATCCGTTTCACACCGAATTCGCAGACGATTCATCATTCATACCAGTCAATAAAAACGCATCATTGATTTTTCATTCTTACCACAGACTAAAGCCATTATTAAAAGTTTTATTGAAAGAGTTTTAGTGCAGTTTAATTGAAATAAACCATCAAAAGAACAACAATAGTCTGAGCTCCATGGATTGATCCTTGACACATTTTAGCGGATTACCAAATTAATCAGTATGGTCTTATCTCAGTTCCATATTGAGTAAGGCATTGTGTGGAAAGGCGTCGTGGCCCGTGAATCACCGCCATATGTTATGGTACATTTGAATTTTATGGTCCCTAAAACCTTTTCAGGGACCATAGAACTTTACCTATAGTTGGAAGTTAAATATTATGTGAGGAGTTATCACAAAGCAAAATACTTATCTATATAGGTAATGAACTAAAAATATATTGTTTTAAGATGTTCAAAAATAATTCACTGTTTATGTGAATGTGTATTTCTTGCCTTTCGTTTTATCTTCAGTCTTCACTTTAAAATACGGAACGGATTTTGGTGTTTGGTTTGGAAACTCTTAAAGACTATATTATTTATTAAAGTCCCAAGAAAGGACACTAGATTGATTTCTTTAAGTACGGTAAATCTCTCTCGTACGCACAAAATTTGATGCAACATCTTTACTCGCTAGTTAAACAACCTGCATTCGAAACGAAATTCGAGGTATAAAAATCGGGCTCCTGGCAATGTTTTGTGACTCACGAAATCTGTACACACTCTGGCTACTGACGCCAGTAAATCATTGAGATTTATAGTTATTTTAGGCATGTTTAAAACGCGAGTATTAGTTTTTACACAATGAACAATCAAGAGCTTGTTCGGATAGGCGGAATACAGATTGATTTTTATCGTTTTAAATGGGCATCGTTTAAATAGAGCGTGACGAAAAGGAAGCTGCGGGAATGAGGAGCTATCAATTTTACAAGAAAGACGTGACAGACACATGCCTGTCGCATGCGTAACTACCAAAAGGATTTAAAAGTACTTTAAAAGCATTCACTAAAACCATGTCACTAATGGAAATCAGTAACCTTCATTTTTCTATGAAAATTATTATTAAAATATGTTTCAAAACTGAAAGAAATTCCAAGATCGCTGTAGACTTCTATAGCCGCTGCAATGTTTCTAACACCCGCGCTTCTAAGAGCCTTAACAAATCACAAGGCAAAATGCAGTAATCTGTGTAGACCAAAATGTGAACTCTACCTTATTGGTAGAGTCTTTTCTTCGATCGAACAGGGGTCACCAAATGGCGGACCGTGGTCCGCATCCGGACCGCTGACTCATGGTGTGCGGACCAAGCAAGTTCGGAGATGAACTTCGTTAACAATTAATTTCGGTCTCGAAATAGTGATGAACTTGTAGGAACAAAAATTGACACTTTTCTTATTGATACAAACAATTGTTAATACTTACATATTTTGTAATTTCCGTAATAGGCCTGGAGATAGTGACACAAAATTCTTGGTCATTTGTGCCAGTATGGCGGTTTTACAGGGGTATACGTAAAGGCAAAAAGGAAAATGATGGTCATAGCGCTCGCACTGGCAGCCCAAACGCGTGGGCGTTAATCGAACGTGTCGGATAAATAACGAGTGTCGAACGATTTGTTCCACAAAAATGCTTGTATTTTTAGATAGTCGAAAAAAAAATAAGTAGGCGAAAGCGTAATGCCATACTTGTCGGGTGCGGCTTACAGCCCGCCATACCGACGCGAATACGTTAATTTTAATAAAAAAATTGAACCATTTGTACCAGACTAATTTTTGCATAGCTAATCATCGTCGAGTAGCCACGATTCACGAACCATTCACGAAAATCACCTTGCCATACTTTTCCGACAGCGCCCAATGGCCGCCATACCACTGCAAAGGTGTAAGTTTTTTTTTCGCCAAACGATTTGTACCACCCTGAAACTTTTTTTAACAGTTCCCTGTATGATCATAAATAGGAGTCTGATAATGCCATACCTGTGGGAGGCAGCGAATGTGAATAATATTTTTTTCAAAATCCTAAGATTTCATACGTAATTCAAACGGTTTTTCAAGTATGGTGCCACTTTTTCCGTCTACTACAAGTATGGCAAATATAATAATGGTCACATTGTATCGTATAATTTCCAAAAATCCAAATGCCATACTGGTACAAATCGTCCAATTTTTATCACTTTTTTGCTCAAGTCCGATAGTCATCCCGCCCCATGGTTACAATCTGTAACAATTTTTTTTGGTACAATTGCGAAATGACGAGACTACAATGATGCCATGATGTAAAAAAATGATTTTACGTATCTTATAGTCGTATTTTTAAAACGTGTCAAATAAATAAGTATTTAAAGTATGGCAGCACTTTTTCCCCGTACTAGAAGTATGGGAAAAATAATAACGGTCATATTTTGTCAAATACTTTCCAAAAATTTAAATGCCATACTGGCACAAATCGTTTGGCGAAAAAAAAAATCTTACACATTTGCAGTGGTACGACGGCCATTGGGCGCTGTCGGAAAAGTATGGCAAGGTGATTTTCGTGAATGGCTACTCGACGATGATTAGCTATGCAAAAATTAGCCTGGTACAAATGGTTCAATTTTTTTATTAAAATTAACGTATTCGCGTCGGTATGGCGGGCTGTAAGCCGAACCCGACAAGTATGGCATTACGGTTTCGCCTACTTTTTTTTTTCGACTATCTGAAAATACAAGCATTTTTGTGGAACAAATCGTTCGACACTCGTTATTTATGCGACACGTTCGATTAACGCCCACGCGTTTGGGCTGCCAGTGCGAGCGCTATGACCATCATTTTCCTTTTTGCCTTTACGTTATTATGCCCCTGTAAAACAGCCATACTGGCACAAATGACCAAGAATTTTGTGTCACTATCTCTAGGCCTATAATTATATTTATTTAACTAATTTTTTTTTAATGTGTGGACCGCGAAGGTCATTTTATTTCTTAAAACGGACCCCGAGCGAAACTTATTGGTGACCCCTGATCTAGGATGTCTAATGTCTTCTTAAAAATCGGCCAATTGCGAGTCGGACTCGCGCACGAAGGATTCCATGTCGTTATAAAGTAAAAACAGGACAAAAATGTGATTTTAGTATTCCCGGGACACAAAAAAAAAACACTTTTAGCCAATATTAATTTTATTTTACTTTATTATTGATTATTGTTTAAGTACACATACTTATATTATTATCATTTAGAATTTTGTGAAAATTTCAAGAGCCTACCTGTTGTCATTATTGATATCGTGTAAAAAAGACGAAAAAAAAACACGTTTTTTGTGAGCCCACCTAAAATTTATTCTGTTTTTAGTACTTACTATTTAATATTTGTTGTTATAGCGGCAACAGTAATACAATAATCTGTGAAAATTTCAGAAATTTAGCTAAATCGGTTCTTGAGATAGAGACTGGAGACAAACAGACATACAGATAGACAAATGGATATACAACGAAGTCTTAGGGTATAATACGGTCCCGTTTAGCCTTTGGTTACTGAACCCAAAAAAAGTAGCGCAGAGTCGTGGAGCCCTAAAAGCTAAATATGCAGTAGGAAGGTACCTAATAAACAATAGGAACAAGGTAGGTACTCAATAGCAACGTAATGTAACCGCGGATGCGATGTATATGTTGATAATAATGACGAAATGATGATGATAATGTATCTTTTCAAGTTAATTTTATTTGAAAATTATAGCGTAGATAGCAACAGGAATGTGATATCTTTCGCACCGTGTCTGTTCTCTGGCGCCCTAGCCATTTCTATTTTTATCGGATTCGTGACTAAACCTTACAGCTACGTGAAAATATTAGGAATATGCGTTAATATAACAAAACAATATTGTGTAGGATAATATCCTAGGCGTGACGATACGGGAATACTAACCACCAAAAAAAAAACTAAAACTTCTAGTAGGTAATACTAATAAAGTACTCCTACTCTATTTTTTACATGTAGAGATAGGTAGTCGAGTGTTTTCTTTTAATCTTGTTACAAGGATTTAAGGAAACAATTTTTTACGGGTTAAATAACTACTTTTAAATATTATTGCTTGTTTGTTTAACTTGGGTTATGGCAAACTTAAAAAACATCGACAGTAGGTCCCCAGGCGGACGCTTCTCTGCCAAAACTCAAGATATCTTTATGGAAAATTATGGAAATGTCCATTGTCCACAGAGTCATTAATCTGAAAGGATGCAACTGAACTTGTAAAATGCGGCACGGACCATTAATTTCTGTTGAACATATTGGACATGTCAATACAGCGCTCACCTCTTTAGAACTCCGTAGGTATTTTATAACTAACAGATTTGATCTAGTTCAGTACAAGCGGTGATCTCTTACACATTGTACGCCGAAATTGAACGAGATTTTAAATTGATCTTTTAACGAACGAACCTTTTTGAATTTGGAATTAATTAAAAATAAATATTTTATATTCGGCCAGTTAAAAGGATGTGCTAAATGTGAGAAAATAAACGCGTTAGAAGAAAGTTTTAAGGATGTGGAGAAATGTTTTATATTCTTGTGCGGTTTATTATTTTTTTGTATTAGTTTTAACAGCACCCGCAAATTCATATTGTAAGTTATCCTTTAAATAATTAATTTTGTTTATTTTTTAATTAAGTACTTTCCTTTAATTTACTTTAAGTCTAGTGATCATCACTAGATGCACCTAATTGTTTATTTTAAATGGCCTTGTAGGCATGACAAGGTAAGAGAAACAGTGTCTCTTACCTTAATGTCATGCTTAAACGGCTGAACCGGTTTTAATGAATAAAAAGTGACATGGGATTAATGGGACCGTTTAATAAGTTTTATTGAGAATAGGCTTGATGACTATTTTTTTTTCTTATTGGTAATTGAAAGACCCTTAAAAATAGAAACATCGCTGAAAGAATGACTCTCATAGCTTAAAAATTCACCAAGATATGAACAATTCAAACATCTCATAAAATAGACCTGCCCGAAACGCTCCATACAAAGTGCTACGAAAGACTGACGTCAGTCTTTCGTAGTTTGTACGGATCGGGAGAGAACTTTGTTCGATAGGTATATTAAATATTGCGTTTATGAAAGTGGTTTCATACCAAAAGTTGCTTTTAATTGCATAAGCTATCGAATGGTATACAAATATTAAGAAATTTAATTGAAAAAAAAATCGACTTGATTATCCAACTTTGAAGGCGCCTAACAAAAAAAAATACAAATGCTATCGAGCTGAAATTTTGGTAACGCTTATTTTTTACCGTGCTTTATTTGTTTTATTAACAAAATTCGCTAATCTTTGACCTTGTCATCATCCCTATTGATGTTTTGAATGGGATGGGATCGTGTCATAAGTCATAAGATAGGTTATATCTTTAAACATTTTATTTTTCAACGCTCCACCTAGACTTAGATACCTAGCATCATGTAAGAAAAACGATGATATTATAGCAGCAATAATTATATTTTATCGTTAATTACATAGTTATCGTAAATAAGACAAAATGTTTGTCAAGTAGGTAATTTGCTTCGAGATGTTAGCAATATTTAGTACCTACTAGATGACGGCCCACAACTCCGTTGCGCTAAAATTCGTTTATCGTGTGGGAACCGTACATTTTTCCGGGATAAAAAGTATCCTAACTCCTAAGTCCTTTACCGTTACCTACTTAAAGTATCTCCATACAAAATTTCAGAAAAATCGGTTCAGTGGTTTAGGCGTGAAGAGGTAACAGACACAGCACACTTTCACAATTGTTATAATATAAGTGATAAGTGATATGGATTAAGCTTCTATTGCGGTCAATGCCCTGTTGTACTACATCACCCCATCACCCACAACAACTTATACCCAGTCGTAGAGGCTTTAGTGGCCGGTGTCTATTCATTCTTCATCTAACGCACGGGCGTATATATAGCTTTGATAAGGGGGGGGGGGGGGGTCCCTAACGTAAAAAGTGGCCAAGTCCGAGTTGGGCTCGCCCATGAAGGGTTCCGCAGCAGCAAATAGGTAACGTGTTTAGGAAATCAAAAGTATTTTTAGGGTTCCGTACCCAAAGGGTGAAAACGGAACCCTTTAGATGCATTGTTTAGATGTCTGTCCGTCTGTTGTCTCCAGGCTGTATCTCAAGAATCGCTATAGGCTATAGATACATCTAATATACATCTAAAATTTTCACAGATTGTGTATTTCTGTTGCCGCTATAACAACAAATGTGTAAAAACAATAAAATTAATATTTAAGGGAGGCTTTAATAATGGCAACACTGGTAGGCACTTGAAATTTTCTCAAAATCCTGAATTTTATATGTAGGTAAGTATACTTACTTTAATAATAGATAATAAAAATAAAATAAATATTTAAGGGCATAGAGAAAACACAATTTTTGGCCTATTTTGCGACGAACTACGAATGCAACGCGGTACCTACTCTGAATTATTATACTGTGAATAGAAATAACCCTCCCGGCAGTCGGATAAAAAAACACATATTGTAGGTACGTCGCCGATTAAAATCGTCGCGGTACATAATATTATATTGTCGATTGGACAAGTATTAAATGGATAGTAATGGGGGGGGGGGGGGGGGTCCGAACCCCCCAGGACCCCTTCCTTATATACGCCCATGATCTAACGCCTACATTTTCATTCCAGCACGCGGGCCGCAATACATAGTGAATGCACCGAAACACCCTTACATCGAGGTGAAGAATTCCACGTACCACGGCGCCGGGCCGCGGGAGGAGGCGCGCGCCATGTGCTCCGTGAGGACGCAGGAGGTCAACGCCACCGCCAACGCCACCATCACACGCCGCCTGCATGGGGTCGTCACTTCCAGTGAGTACTAGCAGCTAAAGTAGGGCTAAAGGTGAAGCCAAACGGCATTTCGGCTGGCAGAAAATCTGCTGCATTTAGTTTCATACAAAAGTCCTGTTTGATTCACACGATCGTAATTTTGTGAGTCATGATTTGTATGAAAAGATATTTACGCGGCAGAAATTCTGCGACTCACAACTTAATTACACTCGTTTTGCTTCGCCCTAAGTGGTAAACTTAGCACCTAAATGGAGTTTTTACTTCTACATAAAGCTGACTTTAGCCTCCAGCTTGCTCACGACGGGTGCATGCTATATCCTCGGCCCATGGCCCTTGAAAAGCCGTACCTCTGAAAGTAGAGTACTTACTACGGGCTTACTTATATAGGTGTAACAAAACTAAGTAATAACTGATAATACTTTCGGGTGTTTGTGGGTTCTCTGTGTAGAGTTCGCTGTAAAATAATCGGCCAAGTGCGAGTTGGACTCGCACACGAAGAGTTCCGTACTAATATAGGTAGAGCAAAATTATGCCAAAATGTGTGTTTTTTGTACGAGAGCCACCCTTAATTTTTTATTTTGTTTTAATATTTATTATTAAATATTTAGAGTGCCTACACATAAAATTAAGGATTGTGTGAAAAATTTAAGTACTTACCTCTTGCCATTATTGATATAGAGCAAAAGAGGACAAAAAAATCACGTTTGTTGTATGGGAGCCCCCTTAACTATTAATTTTATTTTGTTTTTAGAGTTTATTGTTATAGCGGCAACAGATATACACAATCTGTGAAAATTTCAACTCTCTAGCTATTACCGTTCTTGAGTTACAGCCTGGTGACAGACAGACGGACAGACGGACAGACACCTTAGTCTTAGTAATAGGGTCCCGTTTTTACTCTTTGGGTACGGAACCCTAAAAACCAGCGCTGGAAGAGCAAATTTTTATTGTGATTTCTATGGGCAAACGCCCCAGCGCAGCGTCATGGATTTCCCATATAAAAGTTTAAAAAAGTTATTCTTTATGCGCTGCTACTTTCACAGCGAAATCTATACAAGGAACCTATACACACCCTAAAGAATCATCACTATGTTTTGTTACACCCTGTTACGCCCGTATTAATTAAGTAAGTACACTACTGTATATCAGACGTACGGGTTTACAAGGGCCATGGGTCATAGCATGCGCCCGTCGTGAGCCAGCTGGAGGCTAATGTCAGCTATGTAGAAGTGAAAACTCCATTTAGGTGCTACGTCGCCAGTATAGCTGGATGACCGTCGCGTGGTCGCGTTGAATATTTGGCCAATCTAATTATTTCGCGGCAAACTAGGTTCATCGCCATCGTTACTATAATATTATGTGCCTAATTCGGCGGTTTTGAACCTACTACCATTATATTTGACTATTAAATGACTAGATTATATTTGCGGTGTGTATGAGTCCCCTATATAGAGTTCACTGTAAAAGTAGCAGCACTGAAAGAGTTTTTTTTCAGTTTTGTGTGGGAATATGCAATACACTGGTTTACTTGCCTATACAAATCACAAAAAATATGCTCCTTCAGCGCTGCTACTTCTACATTGAACTCTACATAAGGGACACATGCACAATTGCACACCCAAAGGTAAATGATAATACATAAAGTATTATCATTTATCTATCAGTTATCACTTAGTTTTGTTACTGTATTCTGTATTTGTAACTCTAAGAGTCGAGTCTTTTTAGAACTTCCGTTTTCTTAATTTCTGTAAGAAGAAATAGAGCTTAAAATGATGTCTTTAGACTGGACATCTTTCGCAATAACTAGCTCCATCAATAAGCTATTTGTGGGCTTTTAGTCAAGCGTTCGGTGTGTCAAGGCATGCCAATAATAAACGCCAGATGTTTGGAAACCAATCGTAGGAAATCGGTTAAGAAATTAATTAGCGAGTAGCTAAATGAACGGTATTCATAGGTTACCCATTGTTGTGTAATCAATTAACTTGGATTTGCATCATCTAATGTACATTAGATGATGCAAATCCAAGTTAATTGATTACACAACTGGCCACTAGGTAGTATGTAGTATACCTACATAGGTATACTATACTACCTAGTGGCCAGTGAGTCATTATGGAGTATAGTGGTTAAAGAACGGTTATGTAAATAAAATTGGTACCGACCGAGTGAAGTTATTCAAACGAATGAATTACTTATAAATGTTTATTGAACTAAATATTAACTCTATTTTACAATATTAGATTACTTTTAAATGGCGCACAGAGTTACAGTGAGCGGGCAAGAGATGGCTGTCAACTCTGTGATTTGTAATGTAATTTGCTTACAGCCGGTCGGTACCAATTTTATTTTACAAATAAAACGGCCTTGTAATCAAACTATAAGAAATTAGGTCCTTAATAATAATTAACATTCTAGTTACGTGTCTCTTTCACTCGCGCAAAAATATATTTGAGTTTTCTCGTTTCCACATGTGATGCGATATTTAACATACCATCCTCATCACCTTGATGAGTGGCAGTCTTCCGCAGTGCGTTTTTCGCGTAACTTTCTGCCGCGCACTGTAAAACTCTAGAACGAACTGTCACCAGCAGTATTCCCGGACCTATACGACCTGCCAACCTTCAAGAAAAGAACGTATTCCCTCTAAAAAGGCCGGCAACGCACCTGCAGCTCTTCTGATGTTACGAGTATCCACAGATGTGACGGTAGTTGCTTACTATCAGGTGACCCGTTTGCTCGTTTGCCCCTTATTTAATAAAAAAAAAACACGAGCAAATAAAAGATACAAGTAGCATCTACGGCCGAATTTTTACACGTTTATACGAATGCAAATATATTATGTATATTTTGTATTTTATCTAGTTAAAAAATCTATTACAGGGGAACTCCACAACGCGATTCAAAGGCTGGAGGTTGTAATCTACGGGCAGATGCAACAACTATGGCAGAGTCTAGACGCACTGCGCACGCAAATGAGCACGCAACGTGCATCACGCGCGTCATACCCCGACCGCCGCAGCGTGTCCTTCCGATATGTGCCCAATAAGTGAAAATTTATGACCATTAAATATTTTTACTAATACTTTCAATTTTTTCACCTACCCACTAATTCTAAGGTTTATTTCTGACTACCCTCAATATTTTAAACTATGAAGTACCAGGAGCGCATAACGTATGAAAAGGCGTTTAATTTTTTCGACCTACCCACTAATTCTAAGATTTTTCTTATGACTACCCCCAATATTTTGTTTCGATTCTTGTGATTAATAGGGGTAGCCCATTTGTTTTAAACCATTGAAGTACCTACCAGGAGCGCATAACGTATGAAGAGGTGTTTGCGTTCAATTTTTTCGACCTACCCACTAATTCTAAAATTTTTCTTGTGACTACCCCCAATATTTTGTATCGATTATTGTGAATTGACTATAATTAATAGGGGTGGCCCATTTGGTTTAAACTATGAAGTACCAGGAGCGCATAACGTATGAAGAGGTGTTTGCGTTAATTTTTTTCGACCTACCCACTAATTCTAAGATTTTTCTTGTGACTACACCCAATATTTTGTTTCGATTCTTGTGAATTGACAAATAAATAGGGGTAGCCTATCCGTTTTAAACTATAAAGTACCAGGAGCGCATAACGTATGAAGAGGTGTTTGCGTTCAATTTTTTCGACCTACCCACTAATAGGCTACTTGACCTACTTTTTTTCTTCATGCTAATCGCTTCTTTATCATTCATTTTCACAAAAAAAAACTAATATTTTAATATTTTACACAGTAGAAACCCATAAAAATGTTTATTGAAAAATACGCCTCTTAAATGGCGCCGAAAACACTGTCCGCCATAGTGTGACGTCATACGCTTTGTATTTTAAACTCTCTTTATTGAACTTTTTTTATGTGCTAAATGTACGAGTCTAAAAGTGCCCAAAAATTATAAAAGAATTATATAAGAAATTAGAAACCATTTGTAATGTTGAAAACTTTTGGAGAAAAGTTTTGGCCATTTCATTTCCCGTCTGCAATAAATGGAGATAATATATAAAACTGATGTTTTAAGTGAATTATTCAATAAAATATATTTTACAAATCTTTCTAGGCTTATTCTTATTATTTATGTACAGATAAACTTACATATAACGAGCGCGATAAATAAAAGATATTAAATTACTATGAGGATGACGTCACATCCAAATCGGAAGTACCGCAAAAGCGTTTTTGTCAGTACAAATCATATTTTCATAAAATCATATTTTCAAATCGACTTTATTTATCAATCATAAGCTTTTATTTGATGATAAGGGTGAAATACGGTTTCCTAGGCCAAGTTCTACTAGAAATATGCATTTGTTCAATGAAATTGAATATAGGTCAAGTAGCCTATTCTAAGATTTACCTATCTTGTGACTACCCCCAATATTTTGTTTTAATTTTCGTGAATTGACTTTAATTAATAGGGGTAGCCCATATTTTGTATTAAGCTATGAAGTACCAGGAGCGCATAACGAATGAAGAGGTGTTTGCGTTATATTTTTTCGACCTACCCACTAATTCTATGATTTTTCTTGTGAGTATCCCCAATATTTTGTGTTAATTCTTGAGAATTGGCTATAATTAATAGGGGTAGCCCATTTGTATTAAGCTATGAAGTACCAGGAGCGCATAACGAATGAAGAGGTGTTTGCGTTATATTTTTTCGACCTACCCACTAATCCTAAGATTTTTCTTGTAAGTTGTGACTACCCCCAATATTTTGTTTTGATTCTTGTGAATTGACTATAATTAATAGAAGTAGCCCATTTGTTTTAAACTATGAAGTACAAGGATAACATATAAAGAGGTCTCTGCATGAAATTTTTTGACCCACCCACTGAAAATTTTTCTAGTGAGTACCCTCATTTATTTGTTTCATTTTTCGTGAATCGAAACAAATTAATAAGGTTACCATTTGATTTACCTCAGTACCAGAATCACATATTACATAACGTATAGAAAGGCGTTTTTTTACTTCTATTTTTAAATTGTGTAAGTTTAACTAAACGATTTTCATCAACTAAACAATCATGCGTGCAGCACTTAAGTGCAAGTCATGCTGCATTACATTATATAAACCTACTTGAAAAACAAAAACATATTTAGGTAATAAATTTAATTTATTAACAATTAGTACATCGCATCACCTATTTCATATTTAAAAAATCATCAATTTTTTTTTTACTTCGATAAAATAATAATTTAATAGTACAAATAATATCAACACGAAGAGGTAGCGATAACAAGAAAGAGTTAGTTACAAAAGATAGACATTACTATTATTAATAAATATTAATTATTATGCATTCAATATAATTTTACATTCAACTTGCCTTATCAGATTGTTTAATTATTTCACTAAGTTAGTAACACATGTAATATCAGACAATTAGGACGGAGTTGTTAATTACATACTGTTGTGAAGTTTGAAGTGGACTATTATTTTGGAAACAGAGAAACTGCAACTTCACGACAGAATTGGAATGTGTTCTTTTTATTTCATTATATTAAAAAATGTTATTTAACACTATAAGTACAAATCCGATACTAATTATTTATTTTCCTGCCTTGAAATGGGCATATTTGATTATATAAAAAATGTTAATACGACTACATAATACGTTTTATAACATTATAAAAATACTTACGACATGAAACAAAACCATAACATAAACGTAATAAGCGTTTCATGTTTAATATCTTATGGCATTCTGCTTTTGAGTTTGGGGCTAAAAGACTAGTATGAATAAAAAAGTTAGGCTTCGAAAATTTTGGTCCAAAAGTAGAGCTTCCAAAAAATATTAGAGACTACTGCATTTCAATCACATATCAAGAAACAAATCCGAGTTTTGTACAAAATTATAATGTGGTATAAGTACTAGATTTATTTCTTGCTAAGTATTTGAACTGGGAAATATTGGAAGTATGAAATTTTTCGGTCTCTAATTTAGAATTTGATTACAATTTGTTTTATTTTCTAGCAAAAATTTACATTTATTTTCTAACTTTTATTATTATACTTCATTACTTTTGTATTTCCCGACATTTTAATGGTGATTAAACATAAGAGACACTCAATACTCATGATAAACACTAACGAAAACCATTATAATATTGTAATCTTATCTTTAAATTTAGGTAGCAATACATAGTTCAAAACGTAATAATTTTATCTATCGAATTAACAAACAACATTTTTCCTAAATATTAAAAATGGTTTTCGCCAGTCTTTAATTGTTATTAATAAAGGCTGAGGTGTACTTACACTAGACTGGGTTAAAATTAACCCTGCATCAAATAAGTTGTTCTCTCTCCACTGTCGCAAACGCGTCGTTTACGCTTGGAAGCAATAACCCAGTTTAGCGTAAGGCCTAAGTGTAACTCATATTCAATCAACATTTAAATGTGTAAAACGTAAACACGCACGTATACGAACTTGTTTGCGTGCAAACTTTTTGCGTTTGAGCGTACATGTACATTGTACGCATTTTACGTACAAGCACGCATTTTGCGTACAAGCACGCACGAATACGTCTATGTGGCTGTGGCCTGCAGGTACCGGCGCAGCTCCTCCTGCGTGTCGAAGATCATGACGGGGAATGGCGAGCCGGGCACGTGGCGGCCGGCCCATCTCACTTCAACTCGGTAATCGCCAGGTTCGGTGGGTGAAAACTAAAATAATGTCATCAATTATAAATCTCTGTGCGATAAAACCATAGTATAAACGGGAAAACTTACAAATGCATCATGAGTTTTGCTCGAGTAACATAACACAACACTGGTTTAAGTTTTGAATATTTTGCTTGCTTTATATTGTTGTTTATAACAATTAAAACCAACAATTTAAAGCAAGTACTTATGTTATATTGTTTGCAGAATATTTTATTAATATACTTAATGTTAGGCATCTAATATCTTATACGGATGTATTACTGGTTACTTTATACTCAACAATGGACCAATATTTTTCGGATAGGCTATTCGTCACATTAGAAGATTCCATTTTTTTTTCAAAGTCAGGAGAGAAACATACCTTGCAAACAATAGTGCGATCCTTCTGGCTCTCGCGTTGCATCTCAACTCGGAAGGCACCTTTAGGTCCGCGCACGCGCACCGTCAGCTGGCCGGCGCCGGCGCCGCGCGTGTCGCACGTGAATCGGGACTGGAACGTGGCTAGCACGCCCGCCTCCACGCCCGGACCGTATACACGGACCTGTATATTGTTAAGTTAGTTATAAGGCTGCGTTTCCACTGAAGCGGAGCGGAGCTTAGCGGTGCCGAATTGACCAATCACCATGCTCGAAATCTTCGCTGTCATTCAGCTGGAATAGCACGATTGGTCAATACGGGCACCGCTAGGCTCCGCTCCGCTCCGCTTCAGCCTAAAACCCCGTTAGGCAAGATGAGGTACAGTAACAGTAATATTTAATTATTATTGCTTAATTTTAGTCTAATGAAGAGTTTGAGAATAATGTTTGGTGTTTATATCAAAATTATCATTTGATTACAGTTAACCCATATCCCCAAGCGGCATCCGGCTGCCGCATAACAATTAGGGTTGCCAGATATGTTACACAAAAAAACCGGACAGGTACTTATCAAATTTTTTTATTAAAATTTTACTGAAAACAGAGGATCGTTATCGATTATTTAAAATACGATTAAGAGTGAATTTACTTTTTTATATATTTAGTACTTGATGTTGCTGCTTTTATTAAAGTCTTATTGTTTGATACAGTCTTTGAAATCAGTGCAACTAGCAGTTATATTAAAGAAAACGCACAATTCACTTCTTACAGTATGTATTTACAGCAAGGCGATTTCTTTCATCTGTCCATACATTTCCCATAACGTCTATACGCAATTTTCACTTAAACCGGACAATCTTTGGTCCGGTTGACTAATATTTTTTAGACTGGACAAGCATAAAAAACCGTACTGTCCGGTCGAAAACCGGACATCTGACAACTCTAATAACAATTGAAAATCTATTGTGTCTGCGATACCCACGATGTAATAAGTAATCACTAAATCTCTCTGAGTGTAGCCGTAATTTGGATGCACCAAATGTCTATAAAGCTAAAATTCTGTGTTTAAAAAACTTTAGATACTGTGATGTTATTTAAAATCGGTACAAGTAAGAATAGGTCAGGACATAATTATGTAAACACGTTTTCCCTACTCGCCAAGAACTATCGTTACCTTGGAGGGGTCAGGCGCGCCGGCGACCTTGAGCACGAAGGGCGAGCCGGGCACGTGTTCGCCGGCGAACTGCACGCTGAGGACGTGCCGCCCCGCCTCCGCCGGCTTCACGCCCAACGTAAACGTGCCGTCGCCGTGCTCGTACAGCTCGCAGTACGCCACCTACGACGTTACATAATATTAGTTTTACTAGATAATAAGCGTGGTAAAATATCATACAGTAGAGAAGCTCAGTCATCTTCTAAATCAATCTTGTTTAACTCGACTCTGTTCCGCATTTCGCGGTCAATCGCGGTCGGGGAATCCCACTACAAATTGATGGACGTAGCCCTACTCACATAAAGTCGGCGATACTCTGAAAATACCGACAGCCGTGCCCAAAAAAAAGTCATCCGCGACTTTGGTTAAAATTATCTTTATCTAAGTTCCAACAAATAATTTTAGTAGTATCACGATTATGTATAAGCACGAAAACTCATGCTCGACACTACCAAGATACAGATCTGTTTCAAATTCAGGTCTCGATCAAGGAAGACACTTTAATAAATACTGAGTCCCGCCATTCGACCATCAAAATACCTTACACAATACGACCTAAATATAATATTGAGACAGTACAGTAGTCAAAATGAAATAATTTACCTTATTAGGCCCCGTGCAGTGAGCAGTCAGTTCGCCAGGGCCAGCGCGGCGCGTGTCTATCCACGACCGTATGTCACGGCCGACCACGCCCCCCGTCAGTCCCGAACCGGAGCAGACAACGCGCGATGCGTCACCGCTCTCAGAACCCGCCGCCACTTTTACCGTGAGCGGACAGCCTGGGGATTAGAAAATAGCGTGATTAACATGTTGCAGTTGAGGAACATTGCGATATGGATGTAAAATTGTGAATATAAAAAGCCGGCCATTCCAAATTCACAAATGACCATGGACAACGGTAATAGCTTCATCAGTTCATCTGTTTGCTTGGGAGCAGGTTACTTGCAGTTCTTTACGTCTCGTAACGTTCACGCAACGGAACGTGAAGAACTATCACTTTTATCTTATATATAAAATTCTCGTGTCACAATGTTAGTCAGCGAACTCCTCCGAAACGGCATTACTGATTTTTATCAAATTTTATATGCATATTCAGTAGGTCTAAGAATCGGCTACTGGGTACTTTATATATTGATAAGTGCATTTGTTGAATAAATAATAATAATTATTACAACCTGCGACTGACGGCGACGCGACGAGATAGCGATCGACGTTGCCATGGCGACATACTTATTTAGTTACTTCAATAAAATAATATGAGCGAAATACTTTATATTATGGCAAAGCAACGTTTGCCGGGACAGCTAGTAATGTGATAAAATAGCGCTACCACTTCACAGCCTACCATGTTAAAATTGTCATAAAGAAATAAATAAATTGCTCTAGCTCTTAAAACCGCTTTGAAGTACTTTTAAATTTTAAGGCTGCGTTTTCACCAGAGATGTGTTGCGAGGAATGTGTTTTTGAGAACCAATACAATCGCTTCATCAACGTGACCTCGCTCAGCGCAGCGATTCTATTGGATCTTAAAAACACATTCCTCGCATTACATCTCTGGTGGAAACACAGCCTTATAGTAAACAACAATCAATACCTTTAACAAGGCGTCCCGCCCACAGCACGCTGAGCAGATGATCGCCAGGGCGGCGCGGCGTGTATGTCGCGCGCCATAGCCCGCTCGCAGCGGCTGTTAACGCGACGCCTAGTATTTCACCGCCCGGCGCTCGGATTGTCGCCTCGGGCGCACCGGGACCGGCGCCGCTACCGTCTGTAAATTTAAAACTTTAGCTGCAAACTTACAACTTTTAATTTACTTTTACTCTACGTATGCAAAGAAAGTTTTAGTTTATTAATCTTAATAATTATAGTATACTAGCTGTTGCCCGCGACTTCGCCCGCGTTAGCATAGTATAATAATTACTGTCAACCTCTATTTTACCCCCTTGGGGGTAGAATTTCCAGAAACGCTTAAACAGGTATCCAATATTTTTTAATTATTAGCCCAAAAATAAAGTTTCATGTTTCTAACTCAAGAAATAACGGACTTTCATTCACAATTTCAACCCCAATTTCACCCCCTTGGAGGTATAATTTCCAAAAACGCTTAAATACGTATTCATTTATTTTTAATCAGTAATCCAAAAAAAAAAAAAAATTCATGTTCCTAACTTAAGAAATGACAGACTTTCATTCAAACTTTCAACCCCTATTTCACCCCCTTCGGGGTAAAATTTTCAAAATTCCTTCCTTAGTGGGTGTCTGCTTAATAAAACAACCCTACTCACCAAATTTCGTGGCTGTAACTTTAACAATTTTTGCTCAGCGATGATGAATCAGTCAGTCAGTTAGTCAGTCAGTCAGGACATGTAATTTTATAAGTATAGATTAAAGACTAAACATTGACTACTTTCAAGTAACAGTATAAAACATCATGCAGTATAGTAATGCAGTAAACTCTTGAAACGAAACTCGCCCAATACAGAGACAAGTTTAACTCGTTAAGATAATATTGCATTTTTTGTGCGTTAAAATTATTGCATCAAATCTCTCAAGGGCGATCTTTTTTATAATTTTACGTATTGCATTTACGTGTTTGTATGTACTGCAGGTACGTGTTATTCCACAGACCAGTTAGTATTTTTCATAGCCTTTGGTTATACGTACCGATGGTGAAGTTGGCTGGCGTGTGCGGCGCGGCGTGCGCGAGGCCGCGTCCCGCCAGCGTCACCCTATCCGCGGCGCCGGCGGGTGCTAGCAACGCTCGACGCGGCGCGCCCGCAACTAGCGCGCCGTTGTACGTCAACTCCACCTCCGCCTCGGCCGTATTGTCACCGCCCTCGGGCGCGGCTAGAGTTACTACTGCGCGTCCGGACACCGTCTCCACGCCTGGTGAACAATTTATCGTTATGGCAAAAGTTTATGTTGCTGGTTATGTATGAAAAAAGATTAAACGATATAATATAACAAATATAATAAGTAATTTTTGAGTCTCAGTAGAGTTTAGAGAAGCAAACAAACACATCACATCCAAACCAAAAACCTTTTTTTTCAAAGCCGTTCATAAATAATAACTTTCTGTTGTGCATTTTTAGTTTGGTATAGAAATTTGCTGACAGTAATATTGGAGCTTCAATACGTATAAGTGAAATATATTCTTTAGACTTACGTTGATGTCTGCCAGCTAGCAAACACTCTAGCGTACCGGGCCCCGCGTTGCTGGTGTCGAGCACGAGTTTGGAAGGCGCCCGCACGCGCCCGGCGTTGTCCGCACCCCAACCGCCTACTGGCACTATGGCTGATGTGTCTATCACCTGGAAATATTTGTTTATTATTGTAACACAATATTAAATATTTGTCATAGCGTAGGAAATAAGTTCGTTCTTAAGCTCCGTTTAGACCAAACGAGCGAATGCTCATTCTAGTAAAGCTCTTTTGATGTAAACTGACAATGAGCATTCTTTCGTTGTTCTAGTGTGTTCGCCACGTGTTCGGCGGTAAATAGGTAGAATGCTCTAAGAATCTCGCTCGTTTGGTGTAAACGACGCAAGAGCGCTCGAGCAATTGCCCAGAGCGTTCTTTCGTGTTCGGACGTGCTCGCTCTTCGAGGCGGTCTCTTCAAAGGGATTCTAGTGTTCTTGAAATATTTTACTTTTTGGCGGGTTTTTTAAATTATCGAGTATTCTTCTTTTATTAGATTCGTCACCCACCAACGTCTTTTCCTTCTTTTCTTTTTCATTAATTGCGTTATAACAATAAATACAGCACTTGAAATCACAATATCGTTATTACAGTCAGACATAGTGTAGTTGTTACGTAGTTTATATACTCTTTGAGTGTAGTGTGAACCCATAAAGGTAATATACCTATCGGAATAGAGAAACAAAGGCCTGAGTAAGCGAGATGTCACTATCAGTAACACTGCGTGGTAGAAAGAGAAGCGTGATTTGAGGTTGCATAGCTTTTTTTTCATCTGTTTGACAGTCTGTCTGCCCCTGAGCCGATCGTTGTCAATTTGGGCTCTCAGAAAAATTGTGATTTTAAGTTAAATAATGAATAATTTTTAGAAATACTGCTCTAGAAACATGGTTAAATGTTTGTGGAATGATTGTGGATCCACACATCGAAAAAACCCGGACAAATATTCATTTCACAGGTGAATTATTTTACATCGACAGGACCTTTTTAGTTTTAAGTTTATTTTTGCCAATTCCCTACGAGTTATTGGTATTGATTTTCATAATTCACTTCTTTAAATATTTATTTATATGAAAAACATAACTTGATTAGCCATGGTGCACAATTTAGGGATATTTTGTGTAAACAATTTTCATATATTTTACACTAGGGCTGCATCAAGTTATCGATAAGTACTCGTAGTATCGATATGAAAATATTTTTTAGTTAAGTATACTAATTATCTACGAATGTTGAAATGATAACATACTCATCCGTAGTTTATAATTAGTTTAAGTATATTAATATACTATCATACATAATTTATCGTTTTTAAGGGTCCGCACCCAAAGGGTAAAACGTCCTAGTAGTCGGGTCCCGCTCTACTATTAAGACTTCGTTGCCTGTCCGTCTGTCCATCCGTCCGTCCGCCTGTCTGTCTCCAGGCTGTATAACAAGAACCGCTATAGTAATAGACTTCTGAAATTTCCACAGATGTAATGTCATTCTACATCCAATATGGCTGCTCATCCAAGATAGGGGAATAGTTTTAAAAAGCACTTCTGCAAGATGGGCATCAAATAAAAGGGCTCATTGAGAGTGAATTGAAAATTAATAGGGTCTAGTGAAGTCGTGTCGTGTCGTGTACTGATGTGACGTGACGTGACGTAGCCTGTCGTGTCATGACATGTCGTGTCGTATCGTGCCGGGTTTTAGAAAATGCCCGGTTGAAACCGGTCACCCTTCATGCGCGAGTCCGACTCACACTTGGCCAATTTTTCAGATTTCCTGCTGACCTGGATACCAGAAATTCATGGCTTAAAATAATTAACCGTCCAAACTGGACTCCGAAGAAAAATTCATGCATATACGACCTCCGTGGCGCAGTGGTGAGCGCGTTGGTAGCTCAAGCCGGAGGTCGCGGGTTCGAGTCCCGCCGACGGAAAAAAAAAAAAAAAAAAAAAGTTTATAAAGTTCCTGGGTCATGGATGTTTATTAAATATGTGTATGACATAATAAAAATCTTAAATATATGTATAGTATAAAAGTATTAAATATATTTCCGTTGTCTGGTACCTGTAACACAAGTCCTTCAGGTACTTAGCATGGGGCCAGACTGACGTGGTGTGAAGCGTCCATAGATATTATTATTATTATTATATACTTAATTATGCAGCAAGCATTTTGAAGAAAAGTCATATTTTACTTCAAAATTACAATTTTTATTATACCTATCTATGCAGTTTTATTTTATCCCATTCTGTTTTTACAATCTTACAATTATTATTCCATGATCGATATTTTGTCGAATTACAAGATGTTTGTACATCACTGACACGCACACGTAAACATAATTGTATACACAGATGTAAATCAAATTTTGGTTAAGCTTGACAGCTCGGGATTGTTTCTCTATTCCGATATGTTGACGTTGACGAATGAGTTATGAGCATTCGCTCGTTTGGTCTAAACGGAGATATATGATTCTCTCATCTATAGAGCAAAAATTCTTATTCTTGATATTCTTGTTGATTCGATAGGTGTAAACGATCTAAAGTATGTTGTAACGAATTATAGTTCACACTAAACGAATACGAATGAATGTTCTTGTGCTGTTCTTGCTCTATGTTCTTTTGGTGTAAACCCACCTTTATATTACGTTTTTGGTTCTATACCTAAGTTCTAATTACCTATAATTGGTCAGTTACTTAGGTAGTAAAATTTCGAGGGTGTAAAAACTATTGAATATACATTGACACGTACGTTTCACTTTATTATTATGTGTTTGCTATTTATTTTTGCATTTCATACACACAACCTTAAACTACACGATAACCCAATATTTTCCTGTGGAACTTCTGTGTCAAATTTAATCAAAACGGGTCCAGTAGTTTTATACACTCACTTTAACAGAGAATGGGCTGCCGGGCAGCGGGCCGGCGGCGGTGAATATCCGCACCTCGTACAGGCCGACGGCGAGCGGTATGTACGCACACAGCCACTCGCGCGGCGCCCCGCCCATTACGCGACACTCTAGTAACCCTGTGTCGCTGTCGTCTTTGTTGTTTGTAAGCCTTTCCACCTGAAAATTTTATACAAAGTTAGATTAAGGCCCACTAGCACTAGCTGGGATTAAATGTTTTCTTGCTTAAATGTCATCGCGCGTTTAATCCTTCGATCGGAGGTTCTAGGAATTCCCATTGTATTCTTTTGTTCTCGCGATCACCGGTGCTCGCGCGGGGCCTGAAAGATTAATATATTTTGTGTTATTGCTGATCCTATACAAATATAGGATGTTTGTTTTAACACAGCGTTTTTGCTACTGCTACGATCATGAGGTTTAAGGCCGTCCCCCGAGCAAACGATCTTGACCATACATTTGCCACGTTGCCGAGATCGCACCAAAACCCTATTTTTTTACTTATCTTAGTTCAAATTTGTCCTAAAAAAATTTAAAACGGGGAATATGTAGTTTATGATATTGTCGATCTATTGGCCTGTGTTTCAAATAAAAGTAATTTGTAAATCCTAAGGAGATGCTGAATGTATGCTTGAATTTTAATAAATTGGTTATACTTTGGAAGCTGATATCATGAGTATAATAAACAAAAATAGAAAATTTAAAACGGGGAAAGGAATGTTGATATACTGAAGATAACTTTGAAGCTTTCAAATTATGAGTTTATAAGGCTTGAAATACGGTAAATGACGGTATCCCCGTAAGGAACGCCCTGAATAGATTTAACGACATATAATATAAGTAAAAATTATTCAAGATGGATGAAGTTGTTACAAGTTGTTATAACAACTTCAATAATCTTATTTTATTTCAATCTCACCTGCACAGTAGGCTGCGCGTCATCGGGACAGTGTATAGTGAACGCCGCCTCTTTACCGACATGCGCGTGCGCAAGCCCCGTACCGAGACACCGCGCCAAGTTGCTGGCGCGCCCGCTCAATACGCCTAGAGATACCGGGCTACCGGCTATTGGGGCACCTGGAAATGAATATTAATTGGTTAATATTTTTGTTATATCAAATTACCGAAAAGATAAGAAAGTAGAAATTAAATATGTGCTAAAATCTGGCCACAGGATACAGAGAAATATGACCGTTGACGTTGCTTGTATCTTTCACACGCGCACAAAAATAGTTATTTTTGTGCGCGCGCGTTATATTGCTTACTTATTGTGTTATTTAAACAAACGTGGAATCGAGATACCAATACTTTTTAAAAAATACTTCAGTCTGGGTTTGCGCCCGTCACGTTCGGACGCGCTCCGTGTTACGATCTCTGTAACGCCAACATTCGTTTCGTATTTACGAGTTTTTTTTGTTTCCGAGTTTAAATATTCTGGATTATGATTATTTCGGTTATAATTATTTATAATTATCAAATCAAAAGTGAACTTAAGTGAATAGTTTTGTTTCATAACAAACTTTCGTATTATTACTTTTTTCGATCTACCCGCATTGTGTTGTAATTATTATGAGTGAACCTGAGGAAGAAGGAGCGATGGAGCCTGCACTCAATGAGATGTCTGCGGAGGCTGTTAACATAATCGTACTGGAATCTGGAGAATATGAAGGAGAGGTAGACTTAGAGTGGGATGATGCAGGTATGTCCGTAGGTCATAATAATCTTGACGACATTGGAAGTGAAGCGATGTTGCAGCCAGGCAACAAAAGGCGATTAGCAGGCAGTTCTCCAGAACCGCTAGCTGATGATGGCTTTACACTGGTCACGAGATATAAGCGCAGGAACCTGCAGAGAACCCCTCCATCTGCATCACCTAATCCGCCAGTTAATTTACGTAATAATTTTGGAGTTTTTATAACCGCCAAGACCGATTCCCTACCGAAGCAGTTAGCGTTTGCAAAACTATTGGCTAAATATAATATTCAGGGCATAGAGACCATCAAATATAAAAGTCCTTTCAAACTTTTCATTAAATTTAAAACCGAGCTAGACACAAACAATTTTCTAAATAATAAAATTACGCAGGATCATGAGTGGGTTTGTAGAAATATTAACGAGTTGCATTACTGTTATGGCGTGGTCCGGGATATTGACATTGATATAGAAGATATTATATATTAATATTATAATATCTTCTATATCAATGTCAATATCCCGGACCACGCCATAAGATAATTGAAAGAGATTTTCGAATGTGACACAAAGATTTTATCCATTAAGAGGTTGTTACGGAAAGATTCGGATGGTAAGTGGATAAAGTCTGAAACCGTTCGAGTAGGGTTCGAAGGTTCAAATCTTCCAGAATTTATAAAAGCTTACGGGTGTCGAATGGCCGTAGATTCTTACATGTATCCTGTGACTCAATGCTCTAAATGTTGGCGATACGGTCACGTCAATCAGACTTGTCCTTCTAAGACCCCAATTTGTCCTAAGTGTAGCGGGAAACATGAAAACTGCGAAACGAAAAGTTATAGATGTGTTAACTGCAAAGGGAATCACTTACCTTTTATGAAATCTGTATGCCCTGTATTTGTGAAAGAAAGAAATATTCGGATTTATATGGGAAATCATATGTGCTCTTATAGGTTTGCATTAAATAAAATGAAGGAAAAGACACTGGAAAATACTTCGAGCAGATTGGAACCCGAGATGCCTTTTGTTAAACCTATTCTTTCCCACGTCAGGACCGACGGTGCTTCGGTCCCAACTTACAGAGATGTTACTGTTGGTAATTATGAAGCCAACTTTACAAGAAAGTGATGATGACAATATGGAATTAGATGAATGTGTTTCTTCGGTGCCAAATCAAGAGTCATCTACGACATCTGAATTCAAGAAAAAGAACAAAAATAAATTGAAGAAAAAAAGTCTAGAAATCAGACGCGATGAAGAGGACGTTTTTCCTAATTTGGTGATAACTAGCGCTGAAATCCATGCTGAAAATAAGCAAGATGAAAAGTCTAGCTCTAGTACTAATCGTAAAGAAAGGAAGCGTTTACTAGAAAGGATTTTAGATAAAATAAGAGAGGTTTTTGTAGCAGAAGGAAGTTTAAAAGATAAGTTTAAAATGTTGTTTGAATTTTTCTGGTCCGAAGTGGTAGATCTCTTACAAGAATACTTGAATTTTGAGACGGTGCTTAAGTTTGTGGGAAGAAGCAATAATGGCCAGTAATATCAATTCTTTACACAGCAGTATCAACATTTTTCAATGGAATGCTAATAGTTTAAAACATAAAGCCAGTAGTTTCGAACTTTTGATGTCACAAGACAAAATACATATGGCCTTTGTTAGTGAAACGTGGCTTTCATCTAGTGTCAGCTTGAAATTTTCTGGTTATAATATTGTGAGAGCAGACAGAGAAGATTCATATGGCGGTTTGTGTGCCATAATACATAAATCTATAAAATTCTCTGATCGAGCTACGAATATTCCTAACTCTGATATCCAGGTTATCAATATTGACATTTTTAACGTACCTACATTAAAGCACGTGATTGCTGTGTATTGTCCGCCTTCAATTTCTACATGTCAACAGGATTGGGATGCTATTTTCAATATATTCAAAACATGCTGTCTTATAATCGGCGATTTAATAATAATAATAATAATAAAACATTTATTCAACACAAATTCACACCACAGTCCACACTACACTTAAATACAAAATTAAACATAAAACAAGGTACACTACAACAATAAAAGGTAAAAAAGAAATTAAAAAAAAAAATGATAATAATAAAAAGACATAAAAAACTTAAAATTAGCCTTGATAAACTAGATCGTAGCAGTGTAAGGCGGTGCGATGCGAATATAACGTCGAAAAGGATTCCACTCAGGCTATGATCACGGTAAAGGTATTACCTGTACCGTGATCCCTGGTATTCTGTGGATCCTGAGTAGTTGTCAAGCGATTGACAGACAACAAGCAGTAAAATACAATGAAATAATATTATAATACTAGCTTAAGGTCTTTGAAGAATGTGAAAATAATATACCTACTTATAAATTACATAATATAATAAATATACTTAAAATGAATTATGTACCTACTTATTTGGTGTAAATATAAAAGTGTTCAATATACTTAGTTAAATAAAAAAAAATAAAAAAAATGCCTATGTAAAGAAAACAATATAATATCGCGGTGGCGATTATAATTTAATAATAGACTTCACCGGTAGATTCTTTATGATAATAACAAAGGGTGGCGAGGGCGCATTTCAATGCGCATCACACTCTGTGGTCCTGCAAGTCTGATAGAAGAGGTGAAGCTGTTTATAAAGCTATGTTCGAAAATGATTTTATATGTCTTAATGACGGTGCGCCTACTAGAGTGAAGTGGGTTAACGGTAACCTTCAAAAAACCTCGCCTGATATATCATTTGCAGCCACAGACATTGCTGTCAGTATGGGTTGGCAAGTTACAAATGAATCCTTAGGCAGTGATCATCTAGTGCTAAAGTTAAGTTGTGGTTTTTATAGAACAAACAGACACATTAAAAAAAGAAATTATAAAGCAGCTAATTGGGAAGAATACACTAAAGAAGCTACAACAATGTTTAATCATGAAGAAGTGAATGATGTCCAAAAGAGTTATGATAGTTTTACAAATCAAATTAAATATTTAGCTGATAAGCACATCCCTTGGATCAAAATTTGTCAAGACCCCATATCGAATATCAAACCCAAACATTACTGGAATAAGGAGCTTTCAAAGGCCGTTGCTGAAAGGCGTCTTGCATTGGCGCAGTTACGGCGCAACCCTACACCTTCTAATTTGCTTCTATGGAAAAACAAAGTATCCCTTTATATATATATATATATATATATATATATATATATATATATATATATATATATATATATATATAAGAAAAGAAAAATCTAAGTCGTGGAGAGAATTTTGTTCCAGTATCAACCACGAAACATCAGCACCCGTTATGTGGAGAAAGATGCGATGGATCAAAGGCAACACTGGACGCAGAGATACTGTAGATCCTCTTAATGCTGAAAAGCTACTGCATTCCTTGACTCCTGATTATGTTGCTGAGAAGGAGCCAACTTTGCCAGAAAGACAACCTTCCATTATAGAATCACCCATCACTCTCGCGGAGCTTCGTAATTGTTTAAAAAAGAAAGATACCTCTCCAGGAATGGATAATATATCATATACTATGATCTATTATCTTCCAAATAATGCTAAGTGTATGCTTTTAAAAATTTTCAATTTTTTATGTTGTCAAGTAATGTACCTGATCAGTGGAGAGACATACAAATAGTCCCTATTCTTAAACCGGGAAGGGATCCCACTCTTGCCTCCTCATTACGTCCTATCTCATTAATGTCTTGTCCGTGTAAGATATTCCATTTGATTTTATTAAGAAGATTGGAGTGGTTTATTGAAAGCCAGGGCCTCCTTCCCGGCGCGTCGACTGGTTTTTGACGTGGACAATCTTGTGTTGATAACCTAGCTTTACTTACATCTCATATACAATTAGGTTTTGCTAGAAGAGAGCCAACAATCGCTTGCTTCATAGACATTGAGAATGCCTACAACAATGTAAATATAACTGCATTAATTCATATCTTGCAGGAAATTGGAATCGGTAATTTTATTTGTAAATATTTGTTTAATTTTTTGTCTAATCGTCGTTGTATAATTGTTTTAGATGATCTTAGTAAAGTAGTAGCATTATTAATCAGATGTACAAACCAGGGACTAGCTCAAGGGGACCCCCTCTCTCCTTGTTTATTTAATATTGCAACCAGATGTATTTCTAGAATTATTGTAAATAACAATGTTTGTAACTCCCAATACGCTGATGATTTCGTGTTATACAAAACAGTTGTAAATGGTAATACTGTAGAAGCAGTTAACTCTCTTAGGTTAGCTATAAAGGCCGTGATTAATTATTTGAATAGTATTGGTCTACAATTATCTGTATCTAAATCTAATATTTGTGTATTTAATAGAACTAGAAGACGTTTTAATATTGATATTGAGATTAACGGGTCATCTCTTAACGTGGTGGATAAAGTAAAATACTTAGGTTTGTGGTTGGACTCGTCCTTAAGATGGAGTCTTCATGTAAATGATTTGTGTGCTAAAAACTATAAATGTTTGAACGTCTTAAAAGTTCTATCGGGTAGGTCGTGGGGAGTTCACCCTCAATATATTCGCCGTCTTTATATTTCTCTTGTAAGGAGCCGACTGGACTATGCTAGTTTTATATATGGTAGTTGTGCTAAAACACATCTCAAAAAGCTCGATATTCTACAAAACAGAGCGTTGAGAATATGTGGATCTTTTATACGTAGCACTCCGGTGTTTGTTATGCAGAGTGAACTCTCCATTCCTCCCTTGTATATACGTAGGTACGTGTTGGCGAGTAGATTCTTTCTTAAATTTAAGTCTAGACTAGGCAATGATTTGTTATATTCTTTAGATCAGTTAAATTTAGTACGCAACTATTTTAGCAATACTAATTTTCCAATTCTAGCACAAATTAACTCTGAATGGAGTAATATTAATGTATATGAAAGTGAAAAGTTAGAGGCGTATTCTTTAAACACATGGGTGTCTTCAATAGATGTCGAAGAACTCATTGTCGATAAAGTTGGCGATATGGCTCCAAAACGGAGCTTTTCTGATTGTGAACTTAAAAATTATTTTTTGCAATTTATATCTGATAATTATTCTGATTGTTATAAATTATATATATGATGGCTCTAAATGTACTCAAGGTGTTGGAGCTGCCTTATTCGATCCCCAATTAAACGTTTCACAGAAGTTTAAATTACATAGAGATAATAATATAATGACTGCTGAACTTCTAGCTATTAAAGAATCACTAACATATGTTAATAACTTGGATAACAATAAGAGTATAGTAATTTTATCAGACTCGAGAAGTGCTCTCCAACACCTTCGTCGGTGTGCCACGAAGCAACGTGGCTCTCCGATAGCCTTCGAAGCTTTGGATTTACTCCGGCATATTTCTGGAAAAGTTTTAATTAAACTACAATGGGTTCCAGCCCATGTCGGTTTAACTGGAAACGAAACTGTGGATGCGCTTGCTAAGAGTGCAGTTATGGATGGTCCCGTGGTCTGTTCTAAACCTTTTGTAAATGAGCTTCGTCATCACATTAAGGAGAAGGCGCTCGATAAATGGGAATACCATTTTGGCGAGGAATTACAAAGAGGTGTTGGAGTTTGGTACGGAACCATCCAGAATAAACCAGTATGGGAGCCTTGGTTTATTTCGTGTAATTTATCTAGAAAGTTGTTGGTGTCAGCCTTTAGATTACGATCTGGGCACATTCCAGCAAACAAATTTTGCCACTTGGTTGGAATTAAGCCTTCGCCCAATTGCGATATGTGCGATAAGCCCGAAGACCTGTATCATGTTTTGCTGGAGTGTGCTCGGACTGCAGAGCTAAGATCAAGGCTCCTAGGAGACTCTGGTTGCGTGCACAATGGACGGATCAATAGTGCACTTTCGGAGCCGTTGTCCCCAGAGGCAATAAAATTGTATAGTTATTTGGATCTGTCCCTTATGTAGGGGACACTGTGTTCACCTATGAGGCTGACATTAACACTGAGTGTTAAAAGCCTCTGTAAAATAAAAAGATAAAAAAAAAGATACTTGCAGTCAAAGTGACCAAACTTTAAAGATTCCGTTTTAGATTATTCTTTAAAATTCCAAAAAAAGTTTAAAATTGTTATATTTTTGTATCACTTCTTACAAATGCACATTCCATAAAAATCGTATTTACCATTGACCTAAACAAAATGTATGTTACTCAATAAGCTTACCTCCATACGTGATATATATGCGGTAGTGGGCGGGCACGGCGGGACGTAAACGCACGCGGTACGCACGCCCATCCTCGCGGATATCCACCGGCAGGCGTACGCGCCGCTCGCCCAGCGACTCGCACACTACTTCGAGTTCACCAACACCCGCGTCCGTTGTGTCCACTGGAATATTGTTACACTCATGGTAAGATTGAAGATTATGTTTAAATGTTAAGGTTAGTTTAAACAATTTGCACTATATATTTTTTTGCGATAAGACTGTGCATCAGTGCAACGGCCAATAAAAGCTTAAGCCGTGTTTATAATAGAGTAAGCGGTACAGATGTATACTAGTCAAATTCAAAGTTTCACTAATGACATACTCTTCACGCAATTTTGAATAGAAAATATAATGCGATTTTTTCACAGTAAGGATACTGTTCATAAAATAACGAGTATTTATTAGCTTTTTAGAGTTTTAATTCTTACCTGTGAAATTGATCGGCGTTGGCGCAACTATATTTCCAGTAGGTAGTCCAGATAGGATGACTTTGTTGGGATCGAATGATTCACACGTGAACGGGCTACCAGTGACCGGTTTGGATAGATGTAGTACCTCTGCAACAAACAAATTACATTTAATAAGTTTTCTGAGGCTCATTTAATTTAGACATCGCTACAGTTTATTATTGTACACATATCTTAACACTAAGATAAAATATGATTAACCATTACGTACAATGTCAACCCCATAGATTATTAAAAGTAAATAGGACGCAATATCGTTCATTATCTGCACACACTTTTAAATAATAAATAAATAAAAAATTATTTATTTCTGAATAAGAGCAGGTACACATTGGGCGTTTTGAAGCGCGCGCTTTGCTAACGCGCGTTTTGAGAACCCCGGATTCTATTGAAGCGTACACATGCAAGCGCGCGTTACTGGCGCGCTATTGCCTACCACTTCACGTTTGCATTGATGCAGAATGTGGATTATAGTGAAAAAAACCCAACACAGTCTTACCTATAGTACTCTGTCCGACTTCCGTGATAGTGTATTCAGCTTGTAGCATCCCAGATTTGGTCTGGTAGCAACGCACGGGCAGGGCTCTCGAGCCTGGGCCGGACACGACAACATCAAACTCTCTGGCGGGCCGGCCGAGCGTGTCAATACTGAACGAAGCCACGCGACCAACTTGAGCCTGGTATAGCCCGAGACCGCACGCTGATACCTAAGCATTGTATTAAAGTTGAATATTATGGTTGAAGCACACGCAAAAGAAAGCGGCAAATGTTTTACATAAACATTTGTCAGATATGAATATAAAGTTTATTTTGTGACGTGTAAAATTATCATTTTCTACTTTAAAAGTTAAAAAAACAAAGTAACTTATGCAGTGCCGCCATTGACTGATACGAGTACGTTAAAAAAGTTTTTAACAGTTAACACACAGACAGTGTGTTAACTGTTAAATAACTCCACTTAAGAGAAATACGAATGTTATCTTCTTTATCAAATATTAGTTGTTACCTCTTGGCCATGGTGTGGCGGCAGCACGTCCACCATGAGCGGGTCAGCGGACACTGGTACGCCGGACCACAGCAGCGTCAGTCTGTGCGGCGCGGCGCGTGCGGGGTGCCACACTAAGTCGGACCGCGCGCCACCGCGACGCCGCACGGAGTGTGTAGCGGTTGTGCCACCGCAACGCACGCGCGCGGATAATCGACCCGCGCCCGCACCTTGCGTGCTCACTGTGCGTACAAATTAATGAGTTTTGTAAAGAACGTAATTTTTGACATATTATATAAAATATATAGCAACTAAAACAATCACTCACAAAAGATGTAAATATACCATAAAGTTAATATACCTAGCGGAATAGAGAAACAAAGGCCTGAGCAAGCGTGACACTTTGTGTCTCTATTATTAACGACCAGACCATGTGCGTGTCACTATTATTAACGACCAGAAGGTTTTCGGGAATAAAAATCACACATTCCTTGCACTTCACTTTTATTTTTTATTTTCACAAGATAAAATGCCCCCCACTATTACAAGTTGTTACTGCCTCAAGTTATGATCAACGACTGAACTGCCAAAATGGCGATACTGAACTTTTTCTAACACTATCAGTAACACTGCGTAGTAAAAAGAGACGTGTGATACATGACAGCAGAACCAATTTTTTTCATCTGTTTGACGTCCAGTCGGCACTTATCGGCACGTTGACAATTTAATCTCTTAGAAAGAGCTTGTGTAAGTGTATACGTAAACAAATTTTTTGACACAGACGTAAATTAATTTCGGTTTCGTTTGACAGCTCGAGATTGTTGCTCTATTCCGCTAGGTATATTAACTTTATGAAATATACAGTATACACGTATCGACATTATCTAGGGATTTAGCTAGGCTTAGAGATTTAGGGATTGTTGTCCAACATCCACAATAAAATCAAGAAATGTTTTGTTTATTAAATACCACAAAATAAACAACAAAAAAATAAAATAAATAAATAAAAAATAAAAACGTTCATTATCCTCTTTGCTGTCTCAGATAATTCCTGACAATTTTTGGATGTTTTTTTAAATTGCCAATATTCCTAGACTATAATGTTGACAATGTGTACTTTCGTATTCTACAACAATCTTTCTCCCTACTCAACTGACCTGTGAGAACGGCTGGTCGATGCGCAACAGCGTCGCCGATGGATAGAATTTTGACCGCAGATGCGTCGATGGCTTCGACTTCAGCTATTGGTCCTTTGCTGCTACGCACTATGTATCTACCGACTTTGTTGGCAGGGAACGTTAGTAGCCCGGAATCTTCGAAGTTGGTCTCGGAAATTCGACTGCCAGATGGTGACACAACTTCGACGTCGGTTATGCTTTCATCGAGCTCCACGGTTGCGATTCCACCTGAAAAATTTAAATTGATTATGGCCATTAGGGGCAACGAAATAAATATTTATTTGGTTAGGATTGTAGCTTACTATACCAAGGTTGTAATTTGGCAGAAATTGTTTTGACTGCTTAGCACTTCCTCCTGCTTATAATTTCACAATAATTATTTTGTATAAAGCGTCAAATATTTTGCATAAAGCGTTTCACAAGGCTTAAAAACATGCGCGCGGACGAACCACACACACACATACACAAGCACAGTTAGACTACGTTACAAACACGTGATGCGGCTCGCACAGGCCACGCCCACTCACACCGTACTCACCGATCTGCACGGGCTGCCGGGCACGAGTTGCTTGTTGAACGTCACGGACACGCGGTGCGGCTCGCGCGACACCGGCACGCCTACTCATGCCGTACTCACCGATCGGCATGTATGTGTGTGGCTCGCTGACGCGGCACACGAACGGGCTGCCGGGCCCGGGTTACTTGTTGAACATCACGGACACGAGGTGCGGCTCGCGCGACACCGGCACGTCGCGTCGCACAGGCCACGCCCACTCACACCGTACTCACCGATCTGCACGTATGTGTGCGGCTCGCTCACACGGCACACGAACGGGCTCCCGGGCACGGGCTGTTCGTTGAACGTCACCGACACGCGGTGCGGCTCGCGCGACACCGGCACGAACGTCACGTCGTACAAACCACGGGCCACAGCTACCACCTGCGTAAATATTTTGTTTTAGAATTTGGACTAAAATTTGGACTGTTTATTAGAATATCACTTTTCACTTGTTGTCGAAAACGAATATAGTTGAAACCATTAGCAAAATATGTATGTAACTTTTTTTGCGATTAAATTAGTAAATGGTTATATTACCTTTATTGATTGTTTATGTTTTTAGACTGATTAAAGTCATTAGACCGGTATGTCTACTGTAATTTTAGATATAACTATATTGGCTAAAAAAACAACCTGCTACCCTGGGGAAAACAAGCATCAAGCTGTATAGATTGCTTGCAGCAAGTTCCATGTTAGTTTTTATTATTCGTAGCCTGCTATAGACGAAGTTTAACCCTTACGTGTAACGTCAACGTACCTCAGCCTTAACAGTAGTAGAGGGCGTGGACACGACGAGCTCGAGCGTCCCCTCGCCCGCGCCGGCCGCGTCCACGCTAAACGTCACCGGCTTGCCCACCTCCACGCCGCGCTCCTCGCCCGTCTCGTCCAGGTTCAAGCCGTCTAGCGTGCCTTCCAGTTCTAGAAATAGTAGTTACGTATGTATACTAGATTGTGAAGATTTTATTTCATAAATTAATAATGATTAAAAAATTAATCATAATTATATTAACTAAACATTTTCACTAGCCATCACTCATCAAGTACGTAGTCCTGTCACGGAGCTAGATTCGTAGAATCGCCATTTGTTTCTGCCACTAGACAAGTAACGATGCGTCAACTGCAGCAACTTATAGGTCTACCAGAATCTGATGGCAAATTTTGACAGCAGATTTTCTAAAAATATCCTTGATCATTGGATAAATTTATATAATTGCATGTTTCACACACAGAGTCAGCCGCTAAAGGATAAAAAAGGATCAAAATATTTTATTCCAATTATTCCCGGTACGAGGGCTGCTATTTATGTATCCGGAATTAAAAAAAGAAACAAACATATATCATTTAATATGGTTTTATTGCTTTTCAAAATATTCGCCGCGATGATCGACACACTTTTGCATACGCTGGAACCAATTTTCATAGCACTTTTTCCATTCTGATTGAGGTATCTCCAAAACGTGCATTTTGAACGCATCAACAGCCTCTTCGCGGCTCGAAAAACGTTGACCACGTAATTTGTTCTTCGCGTATGGAAATAAAAAGAAATCGTTAGGTGCCAAATCAGGGCTGTACGGCGGATGACCAGTCAATTCGATCTTTTGACCCTCCAAAAACTGAGTTGTTTCAGCTGAGGTGTGACAGCTAGCATTGTCGTGATGTAATATGATTCTGCGTTGTCGGTTGTCCTTTCAGTGGCGAAGCCTCCATAGAACACGATTCCTACCGGCTTACCTTGGCCAATTTTAATATATACATTTTTTATTATTAATTTAAGTTGTCCTTTCTTATTTCTTCAAAGACTTCTGGTAAACAAATGGTCGTATACCATTCAGAATTAACCGTTTTACGATTCTCTAATGGAACTGTAGCCACATGTCCATTAATTCCAAAAAAACAGGCGACCATTTGCTTCAAAGTACTTTTTGCACGAGTAACTTTTGTTGGTTTCGGCTCATCTTGGAACACCCACACCGTTGACTGTTGTTTAGTTTCGGGGTCATATGCATAGATCCAAGATTCATCACCTGTGTAGATATTATAAACGGCTTTTGACGTACCACGGTTGTATTTTTTTATCATTTTTTTGCACCAATCGACACGAGCCCGTTTTTGATCGATTGTCAAGTTGTGCGGAATCCAACGCGAACATATTTTTTTTACAGCCAAATGTTCATGTAATATCTTATGTATGCTCGTCATACTTATGCCTAAGGACGCCTCTATCTCGCGATATGTAACATGACGATCACGCATTATTAGTTCCCGCACAGCATCTATATTTTGTGGGACAACAGCTGTTTTTGGGCGACCTTCTTTATTTTCATCCGTGAGCATAGACCGCCCACGATTAAACTCACTGTACCAGTGATAAACAGTGGTTTTTGATGGTGCTTCATCTCCAAAAGTTGCGGTGAGTTGAATAAAGCACTGTTGTTGATTTAGCCCACGCCGAAAATCGTAGTAAATCATTGCACGAAAATGTTCACGCGTTAAATCCATGGCAGATGAAGACACGCAATTTTCAAAATGACGCCACAATGGAAAAATAATTGACAGTCACATGAAACAAAATGTATTCTTCAACCAAAGAGTTCTATTTTTAAATGTTGTAATTACTTTTTAAATATTGTTCTTGTAAGTGGCCAGTTCCGGATACATAAATAGCAGCCTATGTATTGCTAGAATCAATTTACTTTCGCACTTTTTGCCATCAGATTCTGGTAGACCTATAACATAAACATATTTTTGGAAATAAGGTCTTTTTTTTAAAACGGGCAAAAGGCCCACCACACATTCCCACCACTGCAACTCCTGTGTCGCCAGGATCAACAGTGGTAACCAACCACGAAAACCCTTTGATATGATCTCAGGGATGCCCGAGGGACAAGCTAAATCTGTCTTGGGACCCGCAACGAAATTAATCAGAAGAAATGTAGGAGGAGTAGGAGATATCCAATTTCCCTCCCCAAGCAAAGCGGGAGACAGCCAAATTGTAATGACATTGATGTCCGAACAAAGGGGGAAGCACCACGGGAAAAAAAATAAATTATACTTAATACAATATGCTTACTTCATAAAAAATGACATTTATTTATAATGGCAAACTTGTGTTCGATTGTTTCCAATAGTATTTGTGACAAAAACGTTTGAAAGCACGGAAATTCTTTGCGCTGCCTACGAGGTCATCGTAATATACGACTCCAGAGACACATTGGAGGCTGTGATCGGTTCTTTCCTCATGCCAGAGACCGCACTCCCAGAGTATGTTATGAGCAGTTTGTTCTTGCGGGCTGTCTTCTGTCGAGCACTCGCAAAGAGGAGATGGAACTAACTTGAAACCATGAAGTTTAGCTTTAAAATTGCCGTGACCAGTTAGGAATTGTACGACGCAATGATCTATTTCTATCCAATGCATGGTGAGTCGTTCACGAACCGAAGGAAAGAAATTGTACAGGTGACGACCTTTGATCGAGTTATCCCACCGATCCTGCCACTCGGTTATAAGATTTTGTAGTGTAATGTCTAGTGGTTCAAATAATCTATTCACTTTAATTCTGTCTCTCATGCTTAAGAAATCTGGGGTCGTAATTTTTTATTTTTTTAATATAAAGCAGCTCGGCGCTGTATTTCTAAGTCTACAGGCAGAACACCCGACAGGACAGGAAGTGCTTCAGTACTGACCGTTCTATATGCCTTACATAGGAATATTAATGCGAGACGTTGGCTTTGTAAAAGTTTACGCCGGGCTGCGCCAATCGTAGCCCTATCTGCCCAGTCCGGTGAGCCGTAGCATATTCTGCCTAAGTACGTGGCTGTATATATAGTTTTTAAAGTTTTGAACGAGAGACCCCATGTAGATGTCGATATTTTAGAAAAACTATAGAAATGTATTTTTGCTTTCTCACCCTTTTGTATGATATGTTCTAAGAAAGTGAATTTATTTTCTAAAATCAGTCCAAGATAACATAGTGACTCTTTACGTTTGACACTTGTATCGTTAAGTTTAATGCGAGGAGTTGATCTAAGAGAGCCTTTTAAAAGAATTTAATAAGTTTTGTGTGCCGCAAATTCCAAACGATTTCTGTGACCCCAACTTGCAATTACACTTAGGCACTTGTTAGCTTTGTTCTCTATTTCAGTTCGCGTATTCCCTTCAACAAGGAGGAACCCGTCGTCAGCATAGCCTACCAGATAACAGAGAGGCGGCAAAGGAATACATAGCAAATCATCAAAACTTAAATTCCACAGGTATGACGATAGCACCGACCCCTGTGGGCAGCCGCGGGTTAGATCTTTGATATAGATGTAGTGACCGAGTCGTAGTTTAATTACGCCGTAACGGAAACACGATTGTAGTAAATAATAAATATTGCGGTAGCATCCTCTGTTCCGTAGCTTTAGTAGTAGCATCGGCCACCAGGTATTATCAAAAGCCCCTGCAATATCCAAAGATATACCTACCACGTATTTACATTCAGATGAGTTCACTATTTTTCTGACTTCGATTGCCGCATCGATTGTCGATTTTCCGGCGGTAAATCCAAATTGTTGTTTGTTAAGCTTCAGCCCGCCTGTTAAAAGGCTAATTTATCTATATATAATAATTAAAGGATAATTTACCTAAACATGGTAAGAGTGTTATAGGTCGGTAAGATTTCGGGTCGTCAGGTGGCTTATCACCGGCTTTTGGAATTAATTTAATTGTGCCGATTCGCCAAATTTTTGGGAACGTGCCTTCTGCAATACATTTATTGAAAACTTCTAAAATCGCTGGTCCAGCCGTTAGACAAGCCTGCTTAATCATAATGTTAGAAATTTTATCCTCGTCGGCAGACTTTTTTGTAGGTAGGATTTACGGCTTTAATTCATGAAGCCCCAAGCGGCCACATCCGGCAGCGATAACAATGAAAAAGCTATTGTGTCTCGTTTTGCCACGACTGATGGGTTAATAAACTCATCGAGGGTAGGCAACTCGGAAACCGGGATGTTTACGGGGTCGAATAGTCGGTGTCGAATTTCACGGTGATGATCGTCGTCCAAGTCCGGCTCGTCGTCAGGGATCAGTACGTCTATGTAGGCCTTAGCTGTGTCTTCTAAGCTGTGAGTAAACGAGTTATTAATTTTTATATTCGAGATAAAGTGTGGTGCTGTAGTATTGTTCGGTTTTAATTCTCGATATAAAGAGGACCACGGCCCTCCCTATCTAGTCTGGTGGCGGCGTTACGTAACATATTATTTTTTGCCAACACGACGGCGGCGCGATAACGCGACCTTGAAGCCCTAAGGTCGGCTAAACAAGAAACGTAGTAAACGTCTGATGGACCGAGTCCCTGTCTACGAATGATTTTAATTTTTCGTCTGGCTTTTCTAAACTCCCTGCGTAAACTGTATAAATTATCGTGCCACCATTTACAACTTTTGTCCGTCTTAATCGGTTTTCGACCTAGGGCAATATCGGCGCAGTAAATAAAGGTGTTGGTCATTATTTCAGCACTATCATTAGAATTTAAGTCCGGTCGGGTGAAGTCGCTGGAATGGGCGGCCATAAGGTTCTTGAATAAGTTCCAATTACCATTTTTAACATTATATTTAAATTCGTTCGACCCAATCATAGAATCACTCGAGGAAGCGCATGAGAACTCGTAAACAATCAAACGGTTTTCGCTGCACGACGCGTCTGGAATGACGCGCCAGTTAATAATATTATTACTATGGACGTACGCGCTAGAAAGCGTGACGTCGATGGAAGATTCGCCTGAAGGGCTGCTAAAAGTAGGTGGTGCATCAGGGGTGTTATGGACTTGCAGATTAAACTCTGCAATGAAATCTTCTACCGCACTACGACGGTCGCGGTCAATATACCTGAGTTTGCCGTGCCATAAGGGCGACGAGGCATTGACGTCGTCACCTATGACTATATTTTTCCCCGCGAGAGATTGTAGGACGCGTCGTAGCTGGTGTAAATGGGAACCTACTGGGTCGGAATATTGGAAATAACAGCTAACTACGTACAGTCTGAAGTATCGACACGAGACCTCCGTCACCGCACATTGAGACGTCGACAGGTTTGTTAGGGCCGTAATTGAGAATTTAGACTGAGGTGTGTATATGCCGGCTCGCGCTAGGTTGTCAGTTTGTACGACTTTCGGCCGTAGCGACTTACATTGGTATTGTTCTTGTATGAGAACCAAGTTTAAATTATAATCCGACACCATTTTTTCCAATTCTAACGTCGCGTGCTTATTGTTATGGAGGTTCAGCTGTCCTATGACTAGTCTATTCATAGTGAGTTGTTAAAATATATATAAGGAAATAAGGTCTACTATCATATTATTCTAGTTTAAAGTAAGTTCCACATGCCACACACAACCGCACTTTATATTAATTAATCACAACGTACCACCAGGTCCCAATCCCGCGACTCTGACGCGTCGGACGTCATACACGTTGCACACAAACGGCGAGCCGGGGACGTGTCGGCCGGCGCACTGCACCGTGACGCTGTGTCGGCCGACGGCGTCGGGCGTGTACGTGCCCGTGTAGCGACCGTCACCCGCGCCCGTCACGCGCGTACGCACCGTGCTCCCGCCGGGACCTATGACGTAGATCGTCGGCTCGCCGGCTGTAAAACCATAAATTTAATATAAGTGTTTAAATTATTGTGTGAAAACCATGATAGGACTAAAGAGGCACAAGCTCAGTTTTGAAAAAATTTTGAGTCTCGCGTTTGCTTTTGGCAATACAAATTTTCATTACAAATTGCTATTATTTATGTAAATGTTGTATTTAATAAACAAATCATTTGCCTACTTTAGAGTTTAGTAATTTAGTTGTTTTTTTTTTAATAATGAAATTTTTATGTAACAGATTACTAACATTTAAAACGAAGTACTTTTAGTAAATTGTTAAAAGAAAGACGAAAAAAAGACGATGAGAAGAAAGGAATCATTTTTAACTTTCAACTGGAAATTCAGAGTATGCAGATAGAACGAATGTTATGTTGTTATGACATAGTGTTTTCTCAAACAATAATGCAAGATGTGTGTTCTCATTGTAATAGCAAACAACAAACATTCATATGGAATTGATAAACACGTAAATTACAATCATCTCGTTTAAACGTACAATATGTGCTGCCATTTTATAACTTTGTAAATTGCAAACTATAACATAAGGGAAAACTGCTTGTATAATAAAAATATGATAAAAGTGTATTTTTTTTACCTAAATTACTGTCTAGATCAGTGTTTCGCAAACTTTTTGTGGTTAAGGTACAGCTAGAAAAATGAAAACTTTGGAGGTACACCACAAATGCGTGCAGCGTGTACGGGGGTGCTCTGTTCTCAATTCTTATTCCTTTCGTCGCCCTGAAGCTCCGTTTAGACCAAACGAGCGAATGCTCATTCTAGTAAAGTCTTTCTAAAAAAAATCTTTTAATGTAAACAAACAACGAGCATTCTTTCGTTCTAGTGTGTTCGCCACGTGTTCGGCGGTAAATAGGTAGAATGCTCTAAGAATCTCGCTCGTTTGGTGTAAACGACGCAAGAGCGCTTGAGCAACTTACCTAGAGCATTCTTTCGTGTTCGGGCGTGCTCGCTCTTCGAGGCGGTCTTTTCAAAGGGATTCTAGTGTTCTTGAAATATTTTACTTTTTGGCGGGTTTTTTAAATTATCGAGTATTCTTCTTTGTATTAAATTCTTATATCTTCTTTGTATTAAGTTATAACAATAAATGCAGCACTTGAAATCACAATATCGCTATCACAGTCAGACATAGTGTAGTTGTTACGTAGTTTATATACTCTTTGAGTGTTGTGTGAACCCTACTACTTATCGTTGACGAATGAGCAATGAGCATTCGCTCGTTTGGTCTAAATTATTCTCATCTATATAGCAAAAATTCTTATTCTTGATGTTCTTGTTGGTTCGATTGGTGTAAACGATCTAAAGTATGTTGTAACGAATTATAGTTTACACTAAACGAATAGGAAAGAATGTTCTTGTGCTGTTCTTGCTCTATGTTCTTTTGGTGTAAACCCACCTTTAGATGTTGCCTTTTTTGGAGCAATATGTAGGTAAAATATAATATTTTGTGGCACACCAATTACTGGCCACGGTACCTCAGTGTGCCGCAGCACAACTTTTGCGGAACACACACACACACTTTCACGTTTATAACATAAATAAGAATAGTTAAAAAGACAAGAAGTATACTCACAGTGAAATCCCGTCAGATGTATCTCCGCGGGCTCCCCTCTCGGCGCGCTCGTCAGTCCGGGGCCGGTGGCGCGCGCGTCCGCCGCCGCCGCCGGCGCCGACACCATGCACGTGAACGGCGAACCGGGGACGGCGTGGCCGTTGAAACGGACGGACAGCGTGTGAGCGGCCGCCTCGGTGGGCTTGAAGTTTACCTGGTGGGGATAAGTCACACTTTTAACATACTGTATATTTTGGAATTGTGTCTTTTGGCCTCGCTAAAAATGATACAAGAGATAAACGGTCACCTCTAAGTAAATGAATGTTTCAAACTATGAAAAATACTCTATGATTTCATATTTCTTACAATACATTCAAAACAAATAACACTTGAAGTGTAAAATGAAATATGACGGTAAACATAAACTTAATATAATATCAGCTTCTTCCTTTTAATTACCTTAAACCTTGCATTTCCTTCGCTCTGAACGTAATTTGGCACATTACGCCCATTTACAGCTACAATAATTTCTAAGTTGCCGGCACCTGCAAAACAATTAGAAAAAAGTAAGATCAAGAAAGAGTACAACTTACAAGCAACAATAACTCAGCCTTTACATAAAGTCAATACAGTCATGTTGCCTGCGACTTGTAAATCGTTCATAATATCATAGGGAAAATTAGCTTATAATATCCTTCTCTCTGTACCTCCAACATAACATAGCCGTCGCTTCTACAATTAAAGTACATACAAAGTCTTTGGAGCCTTCTATTTCCTGCCTTCGCTAAGCGCCTTCCACTTTATAAAGACAGAAAAGGACCGACAATAAACATTACTCGCATGCGAAGCATTTATCGTGAACGACACTAGTCATCCAACGACGCCGGGCGATATGTTGGTAACAAAGACGCGCGACGCGCTATACTGCTTTACAAGCCGGCTCCTCGCTTTTCTCTTCACAAAAATAGAAAAGGACATACATAGAACACCATCTTACCCGCGTGCGACGCGTTGATCGTGAACGACACAGGTCGTCCGACGACGCCGGGCGATATGTCTGTGACGGAGACGCGCGACGCGCTGTACGCCTTCACTAAGAACGGACTGCCTTCTACGTGACCGCCCATCGTGCCCGCGCGAACCTGGCAATGACAGTTGTATTAGTAATGTATTCTATATTTTGTAGAAATTACAAATTGGTTAAAAAATAATGAAGCTTAGGTTGTAATCACATTATCGAAATTTAAAATATTTAATTTCAGAATAAATTATTCAATATGTTCAGAGCAATTGTTATCAGCAATTAACCGTAGACGTTAAATATTTGGGGATAACACGTGTGAATGAAAACATTACTTACAGTTTATTTTACTTTCCAAGTAAACTATAAACTGTAATATATTTCCTCTGAGCAGGTAGAAAATACGACACAATAATAATGATAATATACGTAGCATTATATTTTGTTGGTTGTGATAATATTTTATGTATATGCTTACCTCGATACTGTGATCTCCCACGTCGACTGGTACGAATGAGATGGTGTATCGTTTGCTCGCTTCATTTTCACCAACTGTATCCTCTGGAGAGACCTGGAATAAAAATCTTAAATAAATTCAAATGTAAACAAAAAGACGATGTCCAACGAAATAAATAATAATAAGCAAACAAAATATTAATTCTATTAATTCTTTTATGCATGGTTAGTAGTTGAAATGTTGTTGGCAATAAACACAAGTCATTTACCCGACTATGAAAAATTAAAAGAAGTAAGAACCCAAAAGATGTTGCCGGTACAGCGCCTAGTAAGTTATAATTTCATATTTTTTTTTATGTGGTAACATGATTGTGTTACCAGGTAAAAAATGTGTTAAATCATTAGGCGGTAATAAATAAATATGTATACGGATAACAATTATCATCACTAACCTGCACAGGCACGGGCCTCCGCGCGGGCCCCAACACCTCAACGTGCGGCGGGCTCGGCGAGTCGACGCTGAACGTGTACGCGTCACCCACGGACACCTTGTCCGGCGCCTCCCCGCCCGCGCCGATCACGCGCGCCGGCGCCGACACGTGACACACGAATGGGCTGCCTGTAAATTGTAAGTGGTACTATCAGAGAAGTTGATTCATAGGCAGATGGCGGACCTACGTATTTTGGTCGCGTTTTGTCAAACCCAGCCATTTGATCACAATATTACGTAGGTCTGTCAATCAATCAATGCCTATGAATCTTAAGTATTTCTTCAATGGTGCTTTGAATATAATATAATATTTATGGACACTTCACAGTCAGTTCGTCAGTCTGGCCCCGTGCTAAGTACCTAAATGACATGTGTTACGGGTACCAGACAACGGAAATATGTTTAACACTTTTATACTATGTATGGAGTATGGATGTGTATTAAATATGTACATATTATATACATATTTAATACACATCCAGACCCGGGAACATTGAAAACTTTTTGTTCCGTCGGCGGGATATATAGGGAGAAATATATATATATATATATATATATATATATATATATATATATATATATATATATATATATATATATATATATATATATATATATATATATATATATATATATATATATATATATATATATATATATATATATATATATATATATATATATATATATATATATATATAATTTTTTTTTTCTCCCTATATATTCCGCCGACGGAACAAAAAGTTTTCAATGTTCCCGGGTCTGGAACGCACACGACCCAAACTAATAAAAAAGAAATATATATATATATATATATATATGAATATATATATATATATATATATATATATATATATATATATATATATATATATATATATATATATATATATATATTTCTTTTTTATTACTTTGGGTCGTGTGCGTTTAATTGCCACATTGGAAAAATGTTATTTCCAAGATAGCAGGCTTATCAGTAATCACGGATGGTTGGTTGGACGGTTAATCCGAGACGACCAGTGAGAAATCTGGTGCAGGACCGAGTTTTACATGCTCATCACACGCATCGTTACCAAACTTGTACACAACATTTTTGTTGTTTCCACCACACATTGGGAATCAAACCTACGACATGTTGCCTGCCTCTGTGTGGTCATTGGATAGCTCTTAAAGTTGGCTTTCTATAGACCTTTTTCTACCAGTATTATACCTGGCACATGGTCGCCGTTGAAGCGCAGCTCGACGGTGTGCGGGCGCGGGTCACGTGGCGTGAAGCTGATGGCGTACGTGTGCGCGCCCTGCGCCGCCGCCGCCGTCGGCACGCGCCCGCCGTTCACCGTCACCTCCAGGTTACCAGGGCCCGCCGCCATTGTCTCAACTGACAAGAAAAAAAAAAAGAATAACTTTGTTGTAGTTTTATAGGTGTCATAATAATTGTTGATGAATATTTTATGTTTTTTCCTTGTCACAAAAGTTAGAAATGTAACGGGCCACATTGACATTTTCGTTATTAAGGGGGAATATGTAGTAAGGTGTAGAGACGTATCTACTTGTTTATTCATAGACAGAACAACGTGTGTCAAGGCAACAAGTAATACTAAATTACTAACCTAAAAAAGTAACCGGCTTTCCGACCGTTCCGTGTGCCGCATCTTTGACTCTTATAGCGGTCACATCATACACCTGTAACATCACATTAATTCAAATTTAGCTATTAAAATCTATTATTAAATTATCAGTATTTACTGTGTATTTTATTATTGTATCTGTACATTTTTTTTGTTTATAAAAAAATTACGAAGCCTTAAGATTAGTTCCAAAATAGTTTCAATATGGTTTACATAATTTCTCAAAAATATTACACACCTTCAAATGGAACGGGCTAGCGGGTATTGGTATGGAATCAACGAGCACGTTCAGGCGGTGCTCGCCGACGGCGCGCGGCACGAACTCCGCCCGGTACACGCCCGCGCCGCCCGACGACACGGCGGCCGGCACCGACGCGCCGTTCGGACCTACGTCCCACAGACGTCAGCTCACCCGCTCCGCCCACAACCCCTACCAACCCTAAAAACTACACCTACGATTTTCCCCATAATATTTTTAAGATCTTATCGACCCCTACTAATCCTAACCCCGAAATATTCCTAGCTATCCCAATCCCAAGAAGATTGTTTCCTTATAATAATCCTATCGTCCCCTAACCTTAGTAATCTACTTTTCCCCTTTTTCAGGATTAAAATAAATATAAACCGTAAGATTAAACTATAACCCCCAAATCTGTTCAAAAGTTAGGAGTTAGGGCGAAGCGGATGAGCTCTGAAGAAATCATGTTATCATGAACTTTACTTAAAATTAAATACTAAATATTAGTTGTTGAGTTAGTTGATACTTGTGTAATACATATTGTAAAGTTATGTGAAGATGTTTAGTAGTGCAAAGCTTTTAAAACTATCTCCTTAAATCAATCATGTTTCTGCCTGCGGGGTATCTACTTTAGTGTTTTAACACCATATGACTATATTTCCCATATTTGTGACTTTATCGTCATTTATACCATCCTGTAAAAGAACCAAAGTTTTATATTTACAAATATATCGCCAAAAAGCGTATACATTTAGTTAGAAGGTTAAGTGATGTTGAAATAGAGTGTTAGTGTTAAGTGTTAAAACAATAAGAATAGGTACCCGGCAATAAGTAAAAGTTCCATTTTTAATTTTCTTTTTTTATCTAAAGTCTTTACATCGTAAGATTAAAATATTGGCCAAGTAATAGTTTATTAAGTAAAATATGACCTTTAAACTTTCATAATTCTTATTGTTTTTTTTTGGAAGGAAACAACAAAAAAAAAAACATGAAACTTACCCTCAACATTAACTTCAATTTGTTCAAGTGTGGCGGAGGGGTGGTGTAGAGTGAGTGAGGCTGGTTGGTGCAGCGGCACTGGGCCGGGCAGTGTCACCCGGGCACCACTGACCCCACCCTCTGATACATTGATGACAAGAGGACAACCAGGCACTTTCATCTGCAGACATAGAAAAATGATAATTTTTTATTAGCATAAAACTCATATTAAATTAGTATACTGCAGTTGGTACAGCATTAAGTGTCCCCTACCAAAAACTTTCAAAATTGTTTCATAGCTAGGGCCGACACTTAATTATATAAAGTTAATTATATAGTCTATTTTAATAATAATTGATTATGGATTTGAGCTTTCAAGTAAATTCATAATTTTGAAAAGATATGTCTTTTGGAGGATTTAAATATTCTTACCTTATTAAATGATACTGTAACAATATGTTCACAAGCTTCGGTTGGAGTGAATGAAACTGTGAATCTGGCATTTCCCTGAAATAAAGAACAGTCATATTATTATGATTTATGAAATTTTATTCATTATAATGAAAACCACAAGACAAGTCACAAAAATTCATATTAAATGCATATTATGACTTATCTCCTGGCTTGGGTATGGCATAGTTATTTAATATTGTTTACCTGTGGATGAACTTGTGTGGGTATATTCAGTCCTCGGGCCGCTACTGTAATCTCCAAGTTGCCCTCACCAGCTTGTGCCGCATCCACTGCTAACTGTACTGGCACTCCCACCCGAGCTGTTGACCCTCCGGTGACACTGACTAGTTTACTGTCATACGCTTTACATGTGAATGGTGTGCCCTGGAAGAATTCAGTTCAGTGATTAAATTTTTAATATTTAAAATATTACTTTTAAAATATTATGAATATAGCAGATACCTTATTGTACCTTACCTATTAAGTAACCTTCCAATGTATCAGACAAAGCAAGCAACTTTAAACATGCCATGTAAACAGTAACTAAGTATATAATTTTTAAATACTGGAAGGGTATGTTTAAAATGATCTTAATGGATATTATACTTACAAGTACAGGTTGGTTGTTGTAATGCGCGGTGAGTATGTGTGGGCCAACATTCTTGGGCGTGAAACTGGCGACTAAACCAGTCACCGCCTCCCCAGTGAGTCTCACAGGGACCTCCCCCCGAGGTCCTCTCACTGTCACAGTCAACTCTCCACCACCTGAGCCTTCCACTCGCACCGAGCATGATGCCACCTCACCAACAGGTATCAATTCTGCAAAGGTTTATGTTATTTTCAAATAAATGAAAACTAGCAATGGAAAATGTAAATAAACATAAGCCATACTGTCAATGTCAAACTATTTCCTGTCAATGTCAAGTTGACAGAAAGATTTTTTTTAATAAACAGCAATAGATACCTCAGAAAAAATCTTCTAATGATTAAGCGAAAACTTATAAGTTGCATGAAATAATTCTTTACGGTGCTTCAATTATTATTTATATTTTATATTATAATGTTACTATTAAAATTTAGTTCCTTAACAAATTATAACAATATTTTATTACGCAATATTGAAAAATCTAAAATTCACAACTGACCTATTTGTGAGGTGTCTATAGTGACTCTTTGCGCAGGTGCCACTTGGAAAACAAACGGTGATGATGGCACTGGCTCTCCGTTAAATTTTATATCCACTCGATGAGGAGTTGGGGTCTCTGGTCTCCATGAAACGAGGCAGCGACCACCTCCAACGACCTTTATAAAAATATTAAATTAGGCGTTTAGTTGTTCAGTTAATCGTAATGATGTTGAATACCTACTACAATTAATTTTTATAATATTTTCTTGTGCGTCAATAAAGACGTGATGGTAAATAAAACTTTTGTTCGAAGAACATTGTTATGAGTTTCTATGTTATGGCAAATTAATATTCGTAAGCATTAATTCACCAAAACTCACTCTTAATTTGTTAATTAATAAACTTCAATAAAGGACTCATTTGTGCGCAAGTTACAAGCACTTACTTGTACATGATTTGGAACCTCTCCTTCATTGATTGAAATTTCTAATTGGCCTTCACCGGCAGCGCTGGCATCCACTGTAAACATAAATTATTTTCAATCTTCGGTGTAAATTGTGTTCGTAGTTAGGGTTCCGTAGCAAAAGAGTAAAATGAATCTCTATTTACACTGTCTAGCCTATATGTCTGTCTGCCTAAATTGCCGGTACAACTACAAAATTAAAGTATGGACTTATAAGTATAATAATTACTTATTTATGCGAAAGTGTTTCTGTCTGTAATTTTACGTACCTACACGTCCCACTTTAAACAACTCTTGGCCAGAGATATAGCACAAAATAGAATAATAATTACCTAATTAATACAACAAAGGATGCCATACGTAACATAGTTTAACAAACGTGATAATTGATAGAACCTTAGTACGGAACTCTTTGTGCTCGCATCGAATTCGCACTTGGCCGCTTCATTCAAACAACGGTTAAGACGCGATGTTGTTTAACAAAGAAATTGCTATTTCATCGTTCTTTGTGTTTGCAAGGAATTTTACCTTAAAAGCATACGACATTTTATAAAAGGTATTCCAAATAGGTGAGCTGAATTTAGGTATGAAAATATAACCTACAGCTAACAGCTGTCTAAATAATGAAATATCTGATATTATAGGTAACAACTATTCAAGTCAGTGCCGAATTTATATTTTTACCCGACTGCCAGGAGGGTTATGTTTTTGGCGCGTATCTTGTATGTATGTACCTATGTATGTATGTAATACTCTTTATTACCTTGTATCTTCAGAACCGCTAAACAGATTTTCACATTTGAGGTATCGTTAGATTTGTATTAATAGCCCAAGTGTTCTTAGATAGGTGATATTAACAAAAAAAACAAAACATTTTTTTTGCAGTCGGGTTTTTTTTATTTTTAATTAATTTATTTCTGAGAGTAGGCCACTTTATTTCCGGCGCCTCATGTACGAAATCTGTAGGGCTCCTGTGGACGCTGCCACCCCCTAGGACTCTGCCGCCCCTAGGCCGTGGCCTATAATGCCTATTTATAAATCCGGGGCTGAATCAAGTACCATCGAAGAAATTTATTCATAGGCAGATGGCGAACCTACGTCATTTGGTCGGGTCACGGCAATTCAGTGTTAGCCGTGATTTTTTGGGTACGTTTGACATAACACGACCAAGTTAAGTAGGTCCGCCATCTGCCTATTAATCAATTTCTCTGATAGTACTATCAGAGAAGTTGATTTCTAGGCAGATGGGGGACCTACGTAGTTTGGTCGCGTTACGTCAAACCCAGCCGATAGATCACAATTCACAATTAACATCGAATTGACATGATCCGACCAATGACGTTGGTCTATCAACTGCCTAGGAATCAATTTCCTCGATGGTACCTTTAGGCTGTGTTTCCACTGAAGCGGAGCGGAGCTTAGCGGTGCTCGAATTGACCAATCGTGCTATTCCAGCGGCGGAATGACAGCGAAGCGGAGCGTAGATTTCGAGCATGGCGATTGGTCAATTCGGCACCGCTAAGCTCCGCTCCGCTTCAGTGGAAACAAGCCTCAAACTGGGCACAACTCGACGCTGGCGTAGCCCTGTCATGAGCCTTTATTTACTTTGCGCCTTTTCTTTTATTTATGCTGAGGAATCTGAGTAGATACCTATAGGTTTTTTTTTAAATATTATGAGTTTTCAAAGATCATTTTCCGATTTAGACATCCATTTGTGAAATATGAAGTTTTAAAGTGGAAAAAATCGTTAGTCCAGTGTCCCCCCCCCCCCTTCTACCAGCTAAACGGTTGCTTCTGGAATTGTAAAAAAATTCACGGGGATAGGAAATATTATGCTGAATTTAAAAGAAAAACTATCATGGCAAGACTTCATACTGTTACGGACACACAAAGCCATCTAGCGTCGAACCAGCAAAACTTATCTAGGGGACACACTACACATAAATCCCCTACTCGAAACTAGATGGCGCTAGGTGGTGCATGCTCGAGCCTCCTAGAAAGTTCCCACGCTTGTTTACTTGTTTACGTGAATCGGGCAAGGAACTTTCTGGAATTCGCCTCGCCATATAAATAGCCGCAGGTGGACGGCCCGGAGTTCAGTTCGATACGAGCGATCTTCAAGACGACTTCGAAGTGAAAACAAGTGATCAATAGTGAGTGAACCAGTGAACGTACGACTCGGCTACGACCTAGGACATTGATATTGCTCAGTGATTTGGACCTAGTGCTTAATGTTTGGACTTAGTGATTTGTGTGAGCTAGTGTTTGTGAATAAAGTCTTCAAGTAAGTCAGCAGGTCTTTTTCTCCGAATCCTCGAACCCTAGCACGTAACAATACGTTTTTGAGTTATAGTCGATCAACTAAAAAAAAATATTCGGCGAAGTAATAAAGGAGCTTTTCGTTCAAATTCCTTTGTTAGTAGTGTAAAACATGTTATAAATGTACATTCATTGACCATACAAAAATTATCAAAAACTAGCGGTACTACGGAACCCTATAGTGTGTGTGGCCCGACACGCACTTGGCCGGTTTTTTAGTAGACAATATGATTAAGCTAATCATGATAAGAGTCATAAGACGTGTTACGTTCTTACCTCTGAACTGGCATTGCTGTCCTACTAGGGCATTGCCCACGTCCGTCACTTTGATGAGGCTGGCGTCGTACACTTTGGCGACTAACGGTCCGGCCGATAGCTTGTCTTCACCGATGGTTACCTGAAAAAAAAAATACGATTGATATAGCTGCTACTTAGAATAAAACATTGATAGAGGATGTATTTTATTGCTAGTATCGTGTTGGCTTATGGCTGCTGTAGATTATTGTAGCAAGATAAGTGCCAACATGTTTTAACTTTTAGCCTGTTAATAGGATAGGTTTAAGAATCAAAAGTTCTCCTTTCCGCTCCCCTACTGATGTCTCTAGCTTGGTTTCCAAAGCTTTTTGTCTAGTTGGACAGATCACTTTCTAACAGAGATATCAAATATTGTCTTGTCCCTTTAGCCCGCATTAAGTTAATATCCTATAGAAAAGAATACAGACTATGTGTACTATAGCATCTAATACACAAAACATAGACACAGAATAATTACGTACAAGTATTCACATTAGATCTTCAACGTTCGAAACACATTTTTAATTGGCACATAACAGTTCGATTGTGCCCGTACGTGTGTTAACGTCACAAAGAGCGTACGGAATTCGGGAACAGTCTCGTCAAAAGGATCGAAAGGCAATTAATGTTTTGATTACTTCATTAGGGGCTGTTCAATCCAATCTAGGCGGGTGTGCGGTGACGTCACGAATCGCTGCGACGTGATCGCCTTTTTTGGTTGGCATTATTACCATATAGGCTTATTCGTAGGCCTCTAGTTAGTTTTTATTATTCGTAGCAAGTCGAAACGACGAAATAGGAAACAAAAATTGATTATAAGGTGGTTAAGTTTTGTGCCTTTTATCGTCGTTTGGGTTGGCAATATCTTTTAGAGCGCTCTTTCATCTAAAGAGCATAATTTATATTAATTTGAACGTATTTGGATTTGTATTAAATCTAGAGGTGGGTAGTATATAAAAAGACTATACATAATATAATATGTATATCTATATTTTTTAATATCATTTTAAACAAATGAAGCTATGATTGGTATTTTATCTCTAGGTATCTTTATAGCCTACCTACACTTTATGAGTGAAAGTTCTAGGCACTTAGTTAAAGGTCGTAAGCAGAATACCTCGTATGAATATTATGTAAATACGCAACATAGAGGTATGATTAACATCTCCGCTTATCTATGGAAATTCCTCTACACTTCAGCCCGTTTATGGTTCCCCTTTGTCGTTTGATAAATTTATTCGCATGATAAAGCGTTGTTTGTAATGCTGATAGTTTTATGAAGAATATTTTGTTGGTCGGTTATGTCTTTGGAAGGTTATGTATTTGTGGGAAAAAAAATATTTTGCCACGTAGCCGTAAGTATGCCAAATCTCAAGAATGATCTTAATTCTTAACCCATCAATCCCCAAGCGGCACCCGGATGTCGCAAGCAATTGAAAATCTATTGTATCTGCGATTTCCACGATCGAGGTTATTACGCATAATCTTAGCGCTAAGAACGGCTTAATACGGACCTAACTTTTTTTCCACGAATTAACCGTACAGTGGAGTGTAGACTACATAATATACAACATACTAATAGATATTATAGAGTATAGTGTAGAGTATAGACTTTTACATAGATACAGTATTCTATACACTATGAAAGTCCGGTCTTTTGTGAGTTAGACTGATCAGTCGTAGAGGTGACCCTGTGTTTGCTCCCACACAAAACTGCGAATTCGTGCGGATTTGCATCGCAATGTCATTTTTATTATTATAATTTTGTCGCAGATATTTGTGATGTGATGCGAATTCGCAGTTATGTGTGGGAGCAATAAGACATCCAGGACACCCCTCTGTTATATGGCTGATGTGGCTGATCGCAGGTGGTTTTAGTGGGTCGGCTAGCGCTTCTCGTCAGCCAGTCTTACATACCCTCGCCCCCCGGGGTACTTAAGTTTAACTAAGGCCTTCCTTTATGGGTGCCCCGGGTTGGGGATGTGCCTCAGTTAAGCTAAAGCACCCCGGGGGTATGTGGGACTGCCGGCAAGAGCGCCGGGCTTACCCACTGAAACCACCTGCGGTTCGCCTTCAGCCGTATAAAGGAAGGATGTCCCGGATCTAACAAACACAGGACTCCCTCCACGAGCTTAACTGAGGCCTAACCTAACCCAACCCAGGGCACGCATAGAGCGTTTCTCCTGCGTAATAAAAAATCTATACAGTATACTCACATCGATCAAGTGCGTGCCGACCTCCTCTGGCGTGAACTCAATGCGGTATACTCCAGGGCGCTCCGCCACGTCCAGCACTCGCGAGACCACCGACCGACGCGACGGCGCCGTCACCGTCACACCCACCTGAAAACACATGAAGTTAGTGAACTCTTTTTGGGGGAGTCGGTTAAAAATGTGAAAAAAATTTTATTCTATTTTGCCTGGTGTATGCTAATGGAAGAAAATAGCGACGAAGAACTTAATAGACTTTTTTGGGGGTAGTTGGTTGAGAAATGTTGTTGGAGCAATAATTGCTAGCTGAGTTTTGACAAAGTAATTTTTTTTAGAAGTTTAGGTGCTACGCTGGTAAAAAATTTGGTTTATACTCAAACCGCGATGACGACGAAGAAATTCGAATAGGGTCACAAGATTTTGGGAGGTGGTCTTATCATTGGTAAATGATGAGCTCTGCTTTTGTGAGCTTTGAGTGAAATGACAAAGAAGTACTCGTAACTTACTATAAAATGTATTGTAGGCGTATATTGCAATATTGTAGGTATGTTCTTTCATATACCTACAGTGTTGAGTTTTCTGTATAGATGTCTTAAATATTAATTTTAATTAATTATTAAATGCACAACTTCGCATTGTTTACTTTTAAATAAAAGACGTGTCAGGTTTCATCGGAATTTCATTGCATAACCAGCAGAATAACTGTGTCTTATTATTGAAATTCTTGTGAATAATGTTTTCAACAAAAATTTTCAAAAAACCTAAATTGCATATTTGATATAAATTGACAAATTGGCAGAGTATGCTTATTCATAAAAGAGAAATAAGCGTAAAAAATAACTATAGAAAAAGGAAAATATAACACCTAATTGTTAAGGCTTGCCGACTCTTGGTTGGTAATTATTAAGCTTCAACAGCAAGTCTACCTAATTATAAGAGTGTGAGAAGATAAGTGCATGAATGTGTTTGATGTTTCCAATTAGCTATACAGTATACAGAGCCTGTCACTCTTTTTATACTGCACATGAATTAGCACTTTTTAGGTGATCGCAGACTATAATGCTGCTACGCAACGTCGCATTTGAATTCTGTATTATTATTATGAAGTTATATTTCACTTGTCTCTAACCTAAGGTGACCATACGTCCCGCTTTGGGCGGGACAGTCCCGCTTTCAGGCAGTCTGTCCCGCTGTCCCCCGCGAGGCAGAAATTGTCCCGCTTTTGCAAACAGACCAAACGACAATAATATTTTAAAAGTATTTTTATGTTTGAAATGTCCCTGCAATGCCTGAAAGTAACGCACTCCCATAATACTCCCGTAATTATGCTACCATATTTTACTCGATATCAATAACTTGATAAAACAGATAGGCACTTGAAATATTCACAAAATACTCAATTGTATTTACCTCTATAATATTGTAATAAAATGAAAACAAAATTAATTATTAATTATGGGGGGGGGGGGGGGTTATTTCGTAGATGTCCCGCTCTGACAATAAAAATAAATGGCCACGTTACTCTAACCTCATGTGGCAACTGGCAACAAACGCTGTGTTAAATGATCACTATCTACTGCCTAGCTAGGGACTAGGACTCCGGTTCCATATTATTACTCAAATTAATGTCGTTTCGATTTCAGCTAGTGTCCGACCGAAGCTTCGGCTTCGGCTTCGGCTTCGGCCGCCTTCGGCCAAAAAAACCACCTTCGGCGAAACCTTCGGATTCGGCCTAAGCCCCGGCCGAAGCCGAAGCTTTGCCGAAGGTCCAAGCAACCGTCGAAATTGAACGAACTGTAAACAGTAGGCCTACTACGAAATTGTTTTTTGACTCAAACAATCGGACGAGAATGCGGCGTCCTGCTCTAGCAACGTCATTTCACGTTTGTTAGAGCAGGACGCGGCATTCTCTTACGATAGTTTGAGTCTCAAAACGGTTTCGTGGTACGACCCCTGTTACGAAAGACTGAGTGAGTAGTGAGAGAGCGACGGACCGGTCGTGTATGCTGAGGCCGCTGGGAGTCACGCATTCTACAACTACTTCATTGACTGAAGTATTGTAAAAAAATAATAATTTCTTTATTATTTCACAAATGGACCAATCAATCAGTCTTTGTTTTACTCGACTAGACCGAAACTAGACTAATAAATACAATAAACAAACACTAACTTCTTAATAAATCATTTAATAATTTATTAAGCAGTGAGTGTTTGTTTATTTTATTTATTAGTCTAGTTTGAAGTTTCGGTCTAGTCGAGTAAAACAAAGACTGATTGATTGGTCTATTTGTGAAATAATAATGAAATTATTATTTTCTTACAATAGTTCAGTCAATAAAGTAGTTGTAGAATGCGTGAGCGGGAACCTAAGAGATTTCTGCTGGAACTTATTCATGGTGCTTAGGGATAAAACATACTAAAAGTCTTGAAGTCTAGGAGGTGAGCCGGAGTTAGTGGAGAGTGCCAAAAGTCTCAATTTTTGGTTTTTGACTAATAACCTAAAAACTATGCGTTGTAGCAAAAACATTCTACGATGAAAAAAAAATTATTAAATTCTCTATAATTTTGATTCTTTACACTTTTTCCGAATTCTCATCCGTTTTCGAACTACTCATTTGAGTCATTCCTTAAACTTAATTAATTATATTTTGTAGTCCACAAATTATTAAGTAATAAATAAATCACGAAATCACAAACTTTTATTACCATCTCTAAATCAACTTCTCTATGAGACAGTTAATATATAGAGGTAAACCTTCAATATTGAAGTTTTGAAATACTTAATTTTAATATTAATTGTAGCTTGGACAATATTGAACATTTGTACATTTGATTGTGAACATTTGTATTTAAAAAAGATAAAACCGACTTCAAAATTATACGTAATTGAGAATTAAAACTTATATTTATTAAACGTATCTTCAAAACTACTGAACCGATTACCTAGTACAACAAAAAAATAATTGCTGAAATCGGAATGGTAATTCCAGAGATGCAAATTTCTGGAACTACCATTACTTTGGAACTACACAAACATAAAAACACATACAAAAATACATACATACATTTGTAATTTGGCACATTTGTTCAGACGCTGATATCTGTATCAGACTAACATATACGAAAATTGGGCAGTAATTCTGGAAATATTACATACATACGCGTCGAATTGATAACCTCCTTTTCTTGAAGTCGGTTAAAAATTAATTACTGAGAGTCGAGCGATTAAGAAAATATAAACCTTCGGCTTCGGCTTCGGCTTCGGCCGAAGGTTGTGGCGATTGCCGATTAATCGGCTTCGGCTTCGGCCAAAAATAGACCTTCGGTCGGACACTAATTTCAGCCTATCTCGCATTAGGTAGCATGTGGAATGTGGATGCATGTATGAGAGAGCTAGCCATTAAAGAAACACCTAGGCACCTAGGCACAGATTACTGAATAGTTACTACGTAATGTAGTAACTATTCAGTAATTTGTGCCTAGGAGGTATAAGAATTGTGCACCTGAAACTAAAACAATTTCAGTGTGCAAAATATAACGAATGCGAAGGCCACGAAAACCGGGCGACATAAAGAAATGTGGATATTGCGGCGCGTGATAGATCTGCGTTCACCCTTATCTAGTCATCTTGTCGTAACAAATTAACAATGTTACTTGTTACTCAATATTGACGCGCTGATGAAATGTTTCCGGAATCCGGACGCACCTCAAGGCACCTGACTATTGTTCCAACTTCCTTGGCGAATTCCGAAAGTTTGTTATCCAACCATTGAATGTGGATAGAATGCATCTTTGTTAGAGGAAACTAAGGTAGTTAAATCCAGCCAATACCTTGATGGGCACGCCATAGAACCGACACAACATTAGCTCTATATTTGGGAATTGGCTAAAACTGGAGTGGTTTCTGAGAAAGGCTACTCCAAAACAAGCATTTAAATACTGCATTCTGGTAGCTGTGCTGGTCTAGTAGGTACTGAATGAATTTATGGTAAGTATGTACTATGTTACTAAATATGCGTTTTACAATTATTAATGTATTACTTTAATAATAAATATTAATTAATAGAACTTATTGCGGTTTCTGAGTTTTTTTACAGTAGTTTATCTGTTCAACCGCGTTGTTGCATGACCGATCAAAGGCGCCAGGTAGTAATTAAATAAGCTGCATATAACATCGGGTATCGGTCAATCATAATAATAATTATAGTGGAGAGCACAAGTTTAAATACTTCTTATTACAATCTTTCCTAATTTAAATTAACAAACGATATACATAATTACATACGTATTACTCTGATATTGTGACTGATGAAGGACGTGTAGTGCAATCGCTTACTATCAGGCAATCTTTCTGCTCGTTTCCATTTCAGAAAAGAAGTTGAAGCGCACGCCTACTCGGCCTACTACAGTACTCGCCGATATACCTTGGTTTGGCAAGGTTCAATTAATGTTCTTAAGTTTCTTGATATAAAAAATAATAAAATAAACATAAAAAAGTATAGTCGCTCGTTTGCGCCGAGTTTGCGTATTTCGGTAAGTGGTTGTTTGTGTGCAAGTGTTCGGTGTTGCTCTGTATTTCGACCGTCAAAAGCGCCGTTTCATATTTCACGTTCTGTAGGCAACGTTTTGGTACATCACAGGAAAATATTCTCATATTTCCCCCTCGTGTTTACATCTTTTTAGATTGTATGAGGTAATTTTAATTTCGCGTAGCGTAGTTACGGCAAATATTGACGGAGGACGCCATTATAAGAATTATGTATAAGACGGGAAAAGTGGGTAAATTTTCTTTTTTCTACCAATTGTGCCCCAATAAACTTAAGTATAATAAATATATGTGGATTGGCATTACTTTATTAGTATTAAAAGATCTGTAAGATCTTGTGAAAGAATTACTCAATCACACCTCGAAGCTCGATGCTTAGCTTGAAGATGTTTCAAGGTCAACTGCCATGAATAATTATCCTGGATATGGAAATTTCAAATAAAAAACGTTTAGAATTATTGGGAACTATAGGTCTACCAGGATCTGATGGCAAATTTTGACGGCAGATTTTCAAAAAATATCCTTGGTCATTGGATAAATTTTTATATTAATTGCATGTTAACACACAGAATCAGCCGCTATAAGGAAAAAAAGGATCAAAATGTTTTATTCCAATTGCCCTGGTATTGCTAGAGTCAATTTCTTTTCTCACTTTTTGACATCAGATTCTGGTAGACCTATAACAGCAAAGCGATCACTTTCGTGGAAACTCCATGGTAAAATTACCTCATTTTTACTAAAAGCTGGTGCGTTGGGTGATGTGGAGATCTCGAAGACGGCCGGCACTCGCGCGGGGATGAGCCGCGTGGGCTCTCCGCCGCCGTTGCCCGCTGGCCCCGCCATCACGTCCACCTTCCACGGAGACCCTGGAGAGGAAGAAACAGAATATTAGTCCTCAAGGTCAAAAGAAAACCTTAAAACCGCATGTGGCAGAAAACGGCAAAAAACTGCTTAGTAATGATTGAGTGTATTGTAATCTTTGAGTAAGTAAATACTTACTATTATATTTTTTATTTTAATTTTATTTAAGGGCCAAATACAGTTCTGTATCAATAAATACATAAATTCATATATACATATATTATTTTTCAATTCAATAAATACATATGTTATTACTTATTATGTTTGTCTATTTAAATAGTCTCGTGAAAATTGCAGTAGGTGCATCAAAGTGGTCTAGTAAGTATTTTTATATGTATATTGTAACGAAAGCCCAATGCCTCCGTAGCCTTAGTTGTGGCATGGAAAAAAATAGAAGAAGACTGTGCCCATACAATGGCGTTTCCAGTTGAGTCAAATACAAAAATAGTGGCGCTAACTGGTCAGGCTAAATTGACAAGATACCTGCGGTAGGCCGCAGGAGTACCTAAAAGTATTCTGTGCAAGTTTCAGTTTGAGTCGCCGAGCCAGAGCCAAGAAAAAATTTTTAAATAACGAATGTCCCCTGTGTCAGCTAACTGAAATACTCAGCTAATAGAGTGCTGTTAGAGAATTACCTACTTAAGTTAGGCTCATCCGGAATATGTAATGAGGCGAAGTATTTGGAGCTGCGTTTACGTGCAGTTCAAATTAGTTGCCAACGTTTTAATGTAATGTTTGGATTAGTGGAAATGCCTGCATTGCCAGAAATAAAATGGATTTTTATCCAACTGTGCCAAAAGATTGTTAATTTTTAAACAAATATTATAATATTCTACACACACACTTGATATTAAAGGACATACTTTAGAGTTTAGAGCCTAAATAAGTTATCGTAATGAGCTTATGATGTTATACTATTCGGCTCCGAGTTACGCCTATCCCTTTTGTGAATCTGAAACAAGCTTTAGCAGGACCTTTGTTGCGCAACAACCAGCTAAATATATCAGCCGTCCATAACATATTATACACGCAAAAATGTCTCAAAGCCAAGGACGTACATAATATCTGACCCAACGAGGCCAAGTGTAGCCAAAAAAAAAAAAATTTGGTCACTTGCCGATATTTTCTATCAAATAGGATGGAATGATGAATAAACTAAAATATATACAAATTTTCACTACATTTAATTTTGAATTATATCTCATAAAAATGAGCCAATATATACCCCATGTTCTTCGTATACTTAGGTAATTGTTAATGACAAAGCACTCTCTGCTCAACAGCTGGGAAAGAATCCATCGCTAAGTAGACGGGCGCGATCAATCATCTTAATACACTTGGCAGTTTGCAGCCAACTTCTATCGCTTTGTGTGCCTTTGTAACTAGACTTAAAACTTAAACTATACTATAGGATAAAGCCTGTGTAAAGGTAAACTAAGAATATCGTTTTTGACGCTAGACGCTTTTAGAGAGTATGAATATATGTATGTAAAAAAGAGCGTCCGTGGCCTAATAAGTAGACCTTTGGTTCGCACTCGAAAGGGTGCAGGTTCGATCCCGGGTGGAGGCGAGTACCAATCATGAGACATTTTCTGATCTCAAGTACATAATACGGACACTCATACGGTGAAGGAAAATATCGTAAGGTAACCCGCACATAGTTGGTCCCAGACGTATTGACTAGTTCTTTCCTCTGGAGTCTGGACTAGGCCGACTATGTTGCGAGAATGTCGTATGCGCTTGGGCACACATTACATTTAAAAGTCTTGTCCCAGGCACTACAGTATTTGAGGAGTGGTTACTTCGCTCTGAAAATACTGTATAAATCATCCAAAACGGATGTAAAGGCCTAGTTTTTATATGTTACATGTATAATTGCTTAGCATGTTCTGCAGCCTAAACGGCTTGGTAGATTTTAGCTTAGGAGATATTGTTAGATTCGTATTAACTGTAAATAACATCAAAATGAAGTCGGGTTTTTTAATTTTTAAATTATCATAATGGTCTGGCCCTCGCGGGCTCTTTGTCCATTATACTTTACTATCACTGACAACAATAGTGTATTACGCCTAGTTCATTATACAGGCTATACACGTTGGTTTGGAAAAATAAATTATGTGATTACTGATTAGTAACGTGTAGGCGCAGCGCAGATGACAGACTATCCGTGACGCACTTTTTAGTCTGTGGGAAATATAACCTATGCAATTATTATATGCAGTAACGCACACGACGCGCAAAAAGTCCACATATTATTATAATTGCATAGGTTCTATTTTCACAGACAAAAAGTGCGTCACGGATAGTCTGTCGTCTGCGCTGCGCCGTAGATGGAACATTATATTATAGACATATTATTATATATTCGTCTATGATTGCCCATGAATTATTATTGACGTTGGTTGACGGTTGTATGGTTATCCATTAAAGTGTTCAAAGTGGATTTTCACAAGAAGAGGGACTTTGAATAAAGAAACTTCGAAATTCAAGACAGATTTTTAATGGAAAATGCAAAGGCATAAGTAGAGAGTAAAATGTAAGTACATTATTAATGAAATATCCAAAGTAGGTCACATGCTCTTAGCAAATCTGAATTTTAATTTAATGAATCCTGTATTAAGCAATTCCTTTCCAGTGATTAAGAGTTTATCCGGTGTTGCCTCAGACGAATGTTTAGAATTTGCGAATTAGGCAATGTAACACGTTTTAAGACCAAGTCTATATGCATTAGTGATTAGGAGGTTTTTAACCTAAGTTCAGACTTTAAAAAAACTGGAAAAACCATTGAAAACGAGTTGAGGATGTCTCTTCCTCTTTCACTTTAATGGAATTTTGTCTTAATGTTGGGCGAAACATATTATAGACAGCATGTCGGTAGTAGTGGTTCTGTTTTAGTATTACTATGGTTCAAACGCTCAGTCCTGTCTCTAGCGGTTATCGGCATCTCGTCTACTATTGTATTCTAATTTTACAGATGTAGCGATATCTATCGCATCGTTTGTATGACATAATTGTCAAAAAGTTTCTAAATTCAAATGACCGCGAGTTTCGTGGTAGAGCAAGCAGGAGGAAGCGTGATCCCGCCATGTATCACGAACCTTTTTTTCTTACGAAATATTTTTCGGAGAAATTATGAAGCTACTAATATTATAATATCATTTATTTTAAATAACTTATTTTGTTATTTTTTTTAAATTGTTATCAATTAAATCATGCTATAAGCAACTCACGTTTTAGAGTAAAAAATAACATATTATTATTATATTATATTCTATGTCAGCTTCTTATTTGGTGACTGCAGAATGCAGAAGCTTCTTTAAACTAAGTTTATACATGAATCAATATAGATATTGATTCACGGAAGGTAGACCTTAAACAACGGTTGTCAAAATTGAAAAAAAATTTTGAACGATACGAGCATGAGCTAGGTATTCAATATTATAAACTAACGGACACAGATTACTAGTATATAATATTGTAGACTAACGGATGAGGTATAACACTTACATAGAAATATAAGACATTTACCCCACGACGAAGCATAATTTACATTTTACAATGGTTATTTTTGTAGGGGCCATTTTATATTTTTAAAATGATGGAGACCTAAACATACATAATATAAAACATTGTTTTTTATTTTGTGTGGAGTATGAAAGGGGCTGGGTTATCAGTTATCACCTAATAGGTTCATTGGGAAACTAATATATTTCTATTATAACTATTATTTTATAATTCTCCAGCTAATGATTTGAATAAATACTAGGTTTCATCTACTCCTAGTTTCTAATTTATAAATAACTAAAAGTATACAGTGAAATAAAAAGTCAGCGAAGACGTTTTTGTGACACAACAAGATTTTGCTACTCGATAAGAAAATCACATTTTGTATTAATTAATTGTAATTAAGTAGATATCAAAATGTAAGTATATGAAATCGGTGAAAAGGCTGCTCCTGCGCGATTACCTTTGCCTGTTTAGAGGATAATATATAAAACTGACCTTTATTCGAGAGGGGAAGAGAAAATACATAATGAAGTAGAGCTTTTTATATTTTATTGATATATGAGAGAAATTTCGAAGCAATGTGAAAAACGTGACGTTTTTTCTTTACACTAAGTATCTTGTTTTTTGTGCAAAATATCACCATCTCGTTTAAGTACTCCTTTGAAGTTCGTGAAAATAATAATTATTAGGTATGGCCTACGCGTATTCGTGAAATCTTCTGCCAACTTGAATCTTGATCTGTAGAATGTTCTAGAACAAAACATAGGAACAGTCCAATAAAGATTTCGTAAGAACTCAATTATTCGGCTTTTATATATATTTTTTTCTTTATGCCTTGGCTACCTAATTTCATTGAAGTTGTAAATATAATATAAAAATAAAATGTCATAATGAATTTTCACTTCTTACATATTATTGTATACCACATTCATTTTTTTTTGGCTATAATTATAGGGATATTTTTAAATTAAAACCACAATACGTTTACCTATTTTATCCTACCTAAATTAATAGGAACGTATTTTGGCTTATCATGGCATTTTAGTACCAAGTACCTACTAACCTGCAAATTAGTACCGACCACGTTTATTATAACTTAGACAATCGTTTCGTTTCGTCGCTCGAAAGATGCAATGGAATCGTTCAGCTTTTACTGAAGAATCAATTTATTTTATAAAACATTTTGTGTATTATATAAGTAATTTCTATAGCGAGCATAAGGAGATTCGGAGCTCAAATTCAAACATAAAAAAGGTGACCAAAAATTATGTACCCCTGTTGTGAAAGGTAAGTTAAAGATACTTGTGACAAAACAGGAGTAACTTAAATTTTTGGATTTATGTAAATGACAGCTGGTGAAAAATATAACTTTTTATTTTCTTGATATTATTGCGTAGTTTTCGTAAAAAAATAATGATTCACTTTTATCTGATGATATTATTTGCAAACTGTTTGAAACCTAATATTTATAAAAAAAATTGGAAACCGATTTTTTCAGAAAAATATCAATTCTTATCATAATTGTGATAAAAATAACATGAATTTGCTGACAATATCGTAATTAAGGAAATCCAACTTCAAAAATTTCTAATTTCTAAGTTACGACACTACGTATTTGGATGAGGTATTATGAAACTTCTGTCGCTTCGTTTTCTGTCGCGATTTGATAGAAAACGATAAATTACGTCAAGGTTTTTTGAAACATGGTAGCGGTAGGGTGAATAAACGCTAGAGACAAGATAGGCTGAGAGCACTATATTATACTTCTTCATGTATTACTTTCTTCCGCATGGCATTTTTTACCACATTCATCAAGAGCTGCACTATAATAGTATGACAGCATACCTACATATTATTTACACTAATAATGGTATTTAGCTATGAAATAATGAGAGACTCGTGTAGCCAGATTTATTTCAGTAAAAAAAAAACAACATCAACTCGCGTTCTTTCTTCTCTCTCGCACTTTTTCCCATTCAATTTACAAACAGGAAAGGCTTCTAGTCTCAATAGTCCGTAACGTTTGCAACACCGGGACTAATTAGGAGACACAAAGAACAACTATTGACACTATTATAGCTCTTTATTTCGTACCGGATTTCAACGCTAAGGCTGTAATCATACTGGCGGTTGACGAGCGGATTTAGGGCGGAGTGGCGCGGCGCAGCGAATACGTCGCGAACACGCCGCGATTACGTACTGAAGACTTCACGAACACGTGGCGGGTACGCAACGTTTTCGTGAAGTCTTCGTTTTCTTGTTTTGTAGCGAGTTTTTGTAAACTCGCTGCAAAACACACGAAAACTCGCAGCAAAGCACGGAACGCTGCCAATCTGCTCTTTCTCTGGGCTCGTTGCACGTTCGCGACGCATTCACAGCGCATTCGTGGCGGGTTTGTTGCATGTTTGCGACGTGTTCGCTGTGTGCTCGTCCCGCCGCGCCGCTCGCTAACAAGTATGACAAGGCCCTAAGAGGTAATTAGTAAGAATATTATTTGGTACAGTTGAGTGCCCTTAAGTCGGTCTTTTTTCTATGTTGTTTGAGTTAAATGACCCGTTCGGAGTTATCATGAACAAGTTGTTTTTTTATTCGGCTTTTTAAATGCATTTAATTTTGGTTTTTGAGCCGATATAGGCTGGAGGAGTTTTTCAATATTTAACTCTAATCTCTATCCAGACAATGGCATAGCCAAAAATCACAATTATTATTTTACATTAATCATTATGTTATTGTTGCGTCAATAATTGTGCTTATGTATGCAGGAATATATAGAATTCGCACAGATAATATAGTTGATAGGTGGAATTATTATTTTTTAACAAAAAATTTAACCCGACTTCCAAGGAAAAAACAATATTCTTAAAATGACCTAAAAAGTATGAAATAATTCTTATTCTTCATTAGTGCCTTTTTCAAAATTCGACTAAATCTCAACGAATTCTGTACTAAATTTTGATTCTTTTGAAGTCGGTACCAGCCAAGAGCCGAGATACTTGACATATTAGAACTTAAGCGGTACCGACTTCAAAAAAATGAAAATTAAATACAGAATTCGTTGAGATTTAGTCGAATTTTGAAAAAGGCACTAATGAAGAATAATAATTATTTCATACTTTTTAGGTCATTTTAAGAATATTGTTTTTTCCTTGGAAGTCGGGTTCAATTTTTTGTTAAAAAATAATAATTTTACTCGTTTTAGTTATCTACGAGGCTTTATGCGTAGATAACTACTATAAATATTAACTATCCATATCTAATATTACTGTAAGCGAAATTGTGGTAAATGCTTGCAGCTGTTATCTAAGCGATGCTGCAATTTCCAAACTTTTATCTTTAAAGGTTCAGGGGTTCTGTTTAGTGCCTTTGGACCAAAAGGCACCTTCGTATGAAATTTATCTTATTCGTAACATATTGTTTAAATTACTAGAAACAACATTTTAACCACTATGAGTGTTTTGATAAATTTCAAGGATTTCCCTCGATCGCTCAGCTCACCACTTTCGTAATTGTTATACAAAATTAAAATTCTATCCTATACAACAACACGAGAATTTTGAAAATCGGTCCACAAACAGCGAAATAATCATCAAAAACATCTGCTTCAATGCAAAATATCACGAACTGTACCAATAATTGGGTTATAATGTGATGACCCATGATATAATTATGGTTGTGATGATGATGATCAATCCAATTGATGTGTTGGCTTATGCTTTCAGATTTTTAAACAACGCCGAAATCCCCGAATCTGTATCTATAAGGGTTCAAAAGTTCTGTTCGGTACCTTCGGATCCTGTGTATATAATATCCTGGTATAACCTGGTGCAAAATCTTACTTTTTGGTAGCATTTACCTCGAATGCTTCAAAAAAAGTCAAAATCACTATATGTTTCTATACAAATTTTAAGGAGTCCCCTCGATCCTTCATGGATCCTATCATCAAACCACCACTTTTGTGAACATGGTACCAACCTCGGATTCAACCCTGTACAACAACAAAAGAATCATGAAAATCGGTCCACAAACGGCGAATTTATGGTTGAACATACAAAAAAAATATATAAACAGACGAACATATAACCTCCTCCTTTTTGGAAGTCGGTTAAAAATAGAAAATTTTGAAATTAATATCGGACTTTTTGTGTGTTTCGTAAAAGAACTTTAAATATAATATATTTAAGTTAAAAAATTTATTACAACTAGAACATTTTGACCAGATGTGGATCTGTTCAATAATAGTATATTGGTTTGAATTACATACTAAAATAAAACACCTTATTCGTTCTAGGTGACCATTTGAAAGTTAAAATGCAGGCTAGGTTCAGTTTAGGAACCGTTAGAAATTACTATGTAGGCATGTGACATGGTCACTTAGCACTTGCGACTATAAATGCGGCTCCTAATTAGACGAAAGTGAGCCTTATGCCCTGAAAAATAAGATCGTACTAGAGGTAAAATAATTCTGAATTAAACGTAAGGCTGTTACTGAACCATGACAGGTCCGCTATAAGAAATACCTACGTCTAAACCCTATGTAGGTTATAGAGGTTCAACTGCACCTTGTGGCTTAGTTACTTCCAAAAAAAGTTCACTTTACATTGCAAAATATGTGAAGGTAAGTCTGTACCTACTTCTTAATGCTCATCAAGCGGTTGAACCGATTCAAATGAAAATTGGTAAGTATAATATTATGAATTATGATAGGTATACGTGGGAGAGCCATGCTTCGGCACGAATCGGCCGGCTCGACCGGAGAAATACCACGTTTCACAGAAAACCGGCGTGAAACAGCGCTTGCGCTGTGTTTCGCTGAGTGAGTGAGTTTACCGGAGGCCTAATCCCCTACCCTATTCACGTCCCTACCCTCCCCTATTCCCTTCCCTTCCCATCCCTACCCTCCCCTGTTACCCTATTCCCTCTTAAAACGCCGACAACGCACCTGCAGCTCTTCTGATGTTGCGAGTGTCCATGGGCGACGGAAGTTGCTTTTCATCAGGTGACCCGTTTGCTCGTTTGCCCCCCTTATTTCATAAAAAAAGGTACTTTGAGTCCCGGGAAAGGATAGTATTACGGATATAATAATATGTTCAAATCCCATGTGAGATGAGTACTATAGTCTATAATCTATATCAGAAGTTCCCAAACTTTTTTTTCTCATAGACCACTTTAAACCTTTTGTTGGATCCGGTAGACCCCCCCGCAGCTACCCCCCCCCCCTACATTCAATTGGATTCCTACTTTACTTTTTTGTATCGTAAGTTTGACTCACCAATCACAGTACAAGGAACCAATAAGCTTCCACTTCGGAGTGGTAAAATTAAACGCAAATATTTACTACAATGGTAACCTGAGATAAAAGTTATAATTTTAATGGGAGGGATATACTTGGTGAATTGACAGCAAATTATATCAATATTTGTCTTGAGTTTAGTTAAGTATAACCGTAAATCTCCTCGCTCTGTAATATTTAATATGCTAATATAATATTGTCTGCCTACCTATATTCATAGAAGTCAAGTCGGGTCACCTAATTTTCATAGACCCCCGTTAACGACTCGTGGACCCCCATTTTTCTTCCACGCAAGCGTAGACCCCTGTCGGGCTCCCGTGGACCCCTGGGGGTCCACCTGGACCACTTTGGGAATCAATGATCTATATTATAAGTGTAATTCTACACCTATATATTCTGTTTCAAAAATAATACACTTATATGAACTTTTCTTATAAAATGATGTGTTTGCAACGAACATTATACGAAAAATATGAGCAAATGGACTGGATTTTTTATTCATAGTTTTACAGGTTTTAGGTTAGTTCAACCAGAGTCCAACACATAATCGCTAAGGTACAATATAAATAACTCTCGAATCCATTACCGAGGCGCAGTTTGCGTTTAGCCGCTGCGGTCAAGGCAAACAATCGTTGTATAATATACGCCATATGACTCAGATCATTTACATAATATAACTAGAATATGCATTCCATACAAGCGACGTATGCATAGAAGATGTACCTTCGCGGATTTGTTTTTGATGCATGCTCTCAATATTTGAGATTTTCTATGCTAAATGCGATTTACAGTGGAGATTTTTTAAACATTTTCATTTTAATACTATTCAACTATTCAACTATTCATACATAGGCTGCTATTTATGTATCCGGAACTGGCCACTTACAAGAACAATATTTAAAAAGTAATTACAACATTTGAAAATAGAGCTCTTTGGTTGAAGAATACATTTTGTTTCATGTGACTGTCAATTATTTTTCCATTGTGGCGTCATTTTGAAAATTGCGTGTCTTCATTTGCCATGGATTTAACGCGTGAACATTTTCGTGCAATGATTTACTACGATTTTCGGCGTGGGCTAAATCAACAACAGTGCTTTATTCAACTCACCGCAACTTTTGGAGATGAAGCACCATCAAAAACCACTGTTTATCACTGGTACAGTGAGTTTAATCGTGGGCGGTCTATGCTCACGGATGAAAATAAAGAAGGTCGCCCAAAAACAGCTGTTGTCCCACAAAATATAGATGCTGTGCGGGAACTAATAATGTGTGATCGTCATGTTACATATCGCGAGATAGAGGCGTCCTTAGGCATAAGTATGACGAGCATACATAAGATATTACACGAACATTTGGCTGTAAAAAAATATGTTCGCGTTGGATTCCGCACAACTTGACAATCGATCAAAAACGGGCTCGTGTCGATTGGTGCAAAAAAATGATAAAAAAATACAACCGTGGTACGTCAAAAGCCGTTTATAATATCTACACAGGTGATGAATCTTGGATCTATGCATATGACCCCGAAACTAAACAACAGTCAACGGTGTGGGTGTTCTAAGATGAGCCGAAACCAACAAAAGTTACTCGTGCAAAAAGTATTTTGAAGCAAATGGTCGCCTGTTTTTTTGGAATTAATGGACATGTGGCTACAGTGCCATTAGAGAATCGTAAAACGGTTAATTCTGAATGGTATACGACCATTTGTTTACCAGAAGTCTTTGAAGAAATAAGAAAGGACAACCGACAACGCAGAATCATATTACATCACGACAATGCTAGCTGTCACACCTCAGCTGAAACAACTGTTTTTGGAGGGTCAAAAGATCGAATTGACTGGTCATCCGCCGTACAGCCCTGATTTGGCACCTAACGATTTCTTTTTATTTCTATACGCGAAGAAAAAATTACGTGGTCAACGTTTTTCGAGCCGCGAAGAGGCTGTTGATGCGTTCAAAATGCACGTTTTGGAGATACCTCAATCAGAATGGAAAAAGTGCTATGAAAATTGGTTCCAGCGTATGCAAAAAGTGTGTCGATCATCGCGGCGAATATTTTGAAAAGCAATAAAACAAACATATTAAATGATATATGTTTGTTTCTTTTTTTAATTCCGGATACATAAATAGCAGCCCTCGTAACAAAAAACTCCCCAGAACAGTCGAAGATAGATCTGGTGTACCTACTCGTACCACTTTTAAAAACTAATTTTAAATCGTAAACTAGATGACATCCTTCCGTTATGCAAAAAGTAATTTATCGCTTGGCAACTGTAAATTTTTCGGGATAAAAAGTATCCAATGTGCTTTTCCTGGACTCGAAGTATCTATTTACATAATATACCATTTTCATTTAAATCGGTTGAGTGGTTTGGGCGCGAAGAGGTGACAGACGAGAGAAGAGTTTGGAAGTAATAAAAAGAAGAATTGAAATAACTGCTAGCTGTTTATAGTAGGTATACGTTAAAACGTATAACGTAACGTTAACCGGCATACGCTAACTGACGTTAATTACCATAAACAATAGAAAGTAGTAAAGTAAATTAATAGTCATAACAATGGCGGCAAAGTACAGCCTACAACCGCGCACCGCCTTTATATGACTCATACTTTCTGTGAGAGTTACGTGTGCGCTATTTTAATACTTGATTTTCTCTCAGAAAACTTAAGGGAAAGGTAAAAACCTCTTTTGGCTGGCCTCTCAAAACTAGAAAGTAACTAGGGTTTGTAACTAGGATTACCTTGATAATAATACATGTAGTTAACTGGTCTTTTTTACATGGGGAAATAGGCATCCCCGGTGGATTGGGGACATCGGTTGAGGTATGTGGGACTCCCCTGCGGTCTACCGTCTACCCACTAAAACCCCATGGATCACCACTCGCCGCTGAAGTCAGAGTTGCGGGTACGATAGAACCTACCGAAACTCTGCCAATGATCGTCTACATCGTGCAGACCTGTCTAATGCGTCTGGCCTAGGTACTATTATTTAGTCTATATTGTGTATTATTATATTTTTACCACTACTTTCTACTGCATCCAAGTCCTTAAATAAGTAAAACAAGTGCGAGTCGGACTCGCGCACGAAGGGTTCCGTACCGTTATAGAGCGAAAGTAGGGAAAAATTGTGTTTTTTGTATGGGATAAAATATGATCAAGGGGGGATTATTCCCTTTATCATTTATTTTATTTTAATATTATTATTATTAAATATTAAAGTAAACATAATAATTGAGGATTTTGTAAAAATTTCAAGTACTTATCTACATTTTGCCATTATGTATTACGAACCAAAAAGGCCAAAAAATCACGTTTGTTGTACGGGTGGCCCCCTTAACTATTAACTTTGTTTTGTTTTTAGTATTTCTTTTTAAAGTGGAATTAGAAATACACAATCCGTGAAAATTTCAGAAGTCTAGCTATAGCGGTTCTTGAGATACAGCCTGGAGACAGACAGACAGACGGACAGACATCGAAGTCTCAGTAATAGGGTCCCGTTATTACCCTTTGGGTATTGGGTTTTTACCCTAAAAATGGTTCTGTTTTGAATATAAATTATTATTTTCAAACTTATGAATGAAAATCAAGTATGTACCTACTACCAAATAAAAGCTCACTTTCTGGTTTATAACTAGTTTTCAATAATTAAGGAACGATGTCAGATACTAATTACGGCTAAAATTGCGCGATTCGTCGTGTCCTAGAATTAAAAAGAATTCTGGGATAAGTTTTTTTTAGTTGATTCAGTTAAAAAAATGGGACAATAGAGCCAGAGGATTGCCCGATGAAAATGATTTCCTATGGACAGCTGCAAACTTGCAAAATAATATGTTGTACCGACCTTTAAATACGGTTTCTGTAACGATAGAACATGTTACAGAATTTCTGTAACATGTTCTATCGTTACTATAAAGTTTAACATTTTACAACATTTACAAGTATTTTTTATTCTGACGAAAGTAAATAAAAATCAGATGCAATAATAATAATTTTGGAGATGGAAGATCACAGTATGGTAAGTAATTTTCCCGCTATTTATTTAGAACTGATAAAGGTCTTTGGAACTGATAGATATAAAAAAAATCTATCTTAACTCTTAACTCGAAAACGACTGAACGGATTGGCCTGATTTTAGTCTTAAAATATTCGTAGAAGTCCAGGGAAGGTTTTAAAGTGACACGAAGTTCACCGGGACAGCTAGTAATATATAACTATGTATTTTGTTTCTCTGACATCAAAACGTTAGCTAATCAAGTATCAACAACGCTGTTAATAACCTCCTTTTTGGAAGTCGGTTAAGAAGATAAATTCTAGTCAAAAAAACCTCCGAAACTGGGCACTATTCATCGACATTATTTGTTACGGGAAAATCGTTATTATAACAAGGAACGTGCGGGCACTGTTATGTCCTTATGAATATTAAAACTAGCGGTCCCGCGCCACTTCGCTCGCTATCCCGCTTCCCGTTATCGAATCTAATATAATGTTTACAATGATAATATGGATTACGGAGATAATTCTACTCGCACCATACTTTCTGCTTCAATAGATCTGCATCGAGAAAAAATCAAAACGGTTGTATAAGTATATTAATTAATTTTTCCTAGCAGTTATTTATTTTTAACATACTCACTATTGTCATTTAATGTAAAAACTTGTAAATGGCTATTTGTTTCTAACTTAGTCGTTATTGAGATTTGTTTAGCTGTAAGTTTTTCTGTACAAATAAAATAAATGTGATAAATTCAGTTTCGTTATATCTCATACCGTTTTTAATCATTTCATAATAAGATTTTCCAATTATTATTTATTAGGTCTTGTGAAAAATTCAAGTACCTACCTGTTGCCATTATTGATATGGAGCAAAAAAGGCCACAAAATCACGTTTGTTGTATGGGGGCCCCATACAACAAACGTGAGTTTTTGGTATTTGTTATTAGAGAGCTCCAGATATATCTATACTTATTATAAAACAAAGTCACTTTTTTTTCCTTCATGTCCCTTTGTTCCCTTTAATCTTTAAAACCACGCAACGAATTTTGATGATTCTTTCAGTGTTAGATAGCCCATTTATTGAGGAAGGCTATAGGCTATATTTTATCACGCTAAGACTAATAGGAGCGAAGAAATAGAGGAAAATGTGGAAAAAACGGGGAAAATTATTTGAAAGGGCTAACTTGAACGCGCTAATGTCAGGAACTGCTGGTCCGATTAGAAAAATTCTTTCAGTGTTAGATAGCCCATTTATTGAGGAAGGCTATAGGCTTAATTTTATCACGCTAAGACTAATAGGAGAATGTGGAAAAAACGGGAGAAATTATTTGAAAGGGCTATTCTCGCGAACTACTGGAGCAATTTTTATGTTATTTGGCACACAGATAAGAAGTAGACCACGTGAAGGATCATAATTCATAGGCTATCGATTTTAATCATTTTTTCAGTGGCTATATATTTTATACCCGGGCGACGCGCGACGCCGGGGCGGGTCGCTAGTTATATATAATCTGTGAAAATTTCAAATCTCTAGCAGCTAGCTATTACCGTTCTTGAGTTACAGCCTGGAGACAGACAGACAGACAGACAGACGGACAGACAACGAAGTCTTAGTAATAGGGTCCCGTTTTCACCCTTTGGGTACGGAATTAAAAAAAGTTGAACTTGAATAGCTTGAATATTTAGCTGTTATATCTAAAGTCTACAGAACGTGACTGCGTTGTTATCCTGGCCGCTGATCGCTCTTTGATGTTGGTTATACTAATACCGGCTTAAGTATCGAACAAACAAACCGAGATTGTACTATGGTCAATGGATCATCCATTTCTATTCAATCAAAGTAATAAGTGCTTATGAGGCCTTTTAAGTGTTTTAAACCGCTCTTACTGATAAAATTATAAATAATAAAATAAAATAAAAATAAAATAAAAATAAAAAGCCTTTTATTTCTTACAAACTACAAAAAGTTACATAAAAGAGAAAATAAAATATTATATCTATTAAAGTAAGAACCCCTCATTCGAAGGTGAAGGCCTCCTCCAGAGTTTGCCAAGTGGCTCTATCATGAGCTTTTTTGAACCATTGTTTCCCGGCCACTTGTACAACGTCGTCTGACCAACGTGTTGCTGGTCGACCTCTTTTTCTGGTACCTGGTGGTCCGCTCCATGATGTTAGTTTGTGAGTCCATCTGCCGTCTGTTAGTCTAGCCACGTGACCCGCCCAACGCCATTTGAGTTTTTTACAGAAGGTCAGAGCGTCGGTTAGTTTTGTTCTGTGTCTTATAATTCTATGGGGGGTCTTCTGTATTTTTTTTACTTTAAGTATGCTTCGTTCCATGCTTCTTTGGCAGGTTTTTATTTTTGACTTTATGTGGTAAGTGAATGGCCATGTTTGACTAGCGTATGTTAGTGAAGGGAGAATGCACGAGTCCATTATTTTTTGTTTAATTTCTATCGGCATGTCGCTCTTTAATATTTCTTTTAAGCTCCAAAATTTCTTCCAGGCTATTGTACTTCTTCTCTCCACTTCTTGTTCATTTCTTTCTTTGTGAAAAGAGATAAGCTTTCCCAGATATACCTACATAGGAATCGACATAGTCCAGCGCTTCGTTTCGAATGTATATTGACTTTCTGGTAGAGTTGGTCATTATACAAGTTTTATTGCGGTTTATTTCAAGACCCACGCGTAGACTTGCAGCATGTAGAGAACTAATCATTGATTGTAGTTGGTTTAAACTTTCAGAAAGCAGGACTATGTCATCAGCAAATCTTAAGTGGCTTAAATATTCATTGTTGATGTTAAGGCCGACTCTCTTCCTATTAAGGCTTTTTATAATTTTTTCCAAAACGGCTATAAAGATAGTAGGAGAGATAGGGTCCCCCTGACGAACTCCTCTTTCTGTAGGTATTGAACGTCCAGTTTTTTCTAGTCTAATTTTAGGTGTTGGAGAACTTTGATATATTCAGTTTCAATATTTTGTGAATGTAGAGCTTCCCATATCGATTCATGAAATAATGTGTCAAAAGCTTTTTGATAATCGATAAATAAAAGGTAGAGCGGTCTATTAAACTCTTGATATTTTTCGATAAGCAATTCAATACAGTGAATATGGTCTACGGTAGAGAACCCCTTCCTAAAACCTGCCTGTTCTTTAGGTTGGTAAGCTACGATATTACATCTGATTCTTTTTTCTATTATTGCTGAGAACAATTTGTATATCGAGGGTAATAGGCTTATAGGTCTGTAGTTGGCAATATTATTTGAGTCTTCTTTTTTGTATAACAAAATTATTTCTGATTCAGCCCACTGAGTCGGTATTGTAGCTGTTTTTATGACTAGGTTAAAAAGTAGAGTTAAGGGTGCTGTAAGGAATTCTCTCCCTAACTTTAAGGCCTCGTTGGTTATTTTATCAGGTCCTGGGCTTTTTTCAGGCTTTAATTTGCTAACATAGTTGAAACTTCGTCTTCGCTAATGTCTGTTGCCTTTGAGGTTTCTCTAGGCTCTAGTATTGAAGGCTCTCTATGTACTGACTGATAAAGGTTTTTATAAAAATTTGTGGCTATTGATAGTATTTCTTGCCTATTATGGCTCGTCCTTTTCGCAGTTTTTAAGCCCTCTATCCACGTCCGATAAGCTCGAAGGTCTTTGTTGGCTTTCTTTAAACTCCCTGACTCTAGCATGTGCTTTTTAATAGTGTCCAAGCGATGTTTATTGTAATCTGAGTGTATACGTTTGCTGATTAGTTTGTATAGGGCCTTCAATTCGTTTCTCATACTTCTAGATTTAGGTTTTGTAGTCTGCAATTCGCGCCTTCTTGACATGAGTTTTTTTGTATGCGGTAAAAAAATTGAGTATTTTTTGTGAGATGAAATTTCGTATGCACTTTTTAAGCTATTATTTATTGCATTAACAAGTTGGTCGTAGAGTTCTTGAACGGAACAACGTTGCGATACGTTTTTTAAGGGCTCTATCTTTTTCTTTAGGCTTTCTTTATATACTTTTATACTCTCTTCGTTTTTCAGGATAGACTTTGAATCGTATCCATAGCTTTTTCGGTTCTTTTTGTAAGTATCTATTTTAAAAGTAGCTCTTACCAATCTATGATCGCTTGGATAGTCAGTATTTATGACTTGCATATCTTGAGCTCTATTTGGCATATTTGTTAGAATGTAGTCTAGTTCATTTTTCACATTGCCGTTTGGTGACTGCCAAGTCCATCTTTTGGTGTTTTTCTTTTAAAAAAAAGTGTTTAATATGGATAGTTGATTTTCGTAAGCAAATTTTATGAGTCTTTCGCCTCTATTGTTTCTGTTTCCATAGCCGTATTTTTTCATTATTCAATTTTCATCTTGTTTCGGTTGCCCAATTTTTGCATTGAAGTCACCTAATACAATTAAATTTTTGCCTGATGAGTCTATAGTTTTGTTTAGGATATTATAAAAGTCTTCAATCTCTTCTTCGCTTGCACTTTCTGTAGGCGCGTAGCATTGTATTATACTGGTTTTGAAGTTGTTGATTTTCAACTGGAGTAATGACACTCGTTCAGAAATACCTCTAAAACATACAATGTTTTTCTTGAGGTGTTTGTTTACTAGGAAACCTACTCCGTATAAGCCTGGCGTTTGACCTATGTAATATAATATAAAGTTTTCGTGTTCTTCTATGGTATTTCCCGTTCGTCTTACTTCACATAGGCCGATTATATCGTACTTAATATTTTTTAAAGCTGCTTCTAATTCGAGTAGGCGGGAGTAGGAAGATAATGTCCTTACATTGTATGTTGCGATGTAGAGTAGGTGGTTTTTGTCGTCGTCGTATGTTTTCTCTGGAGGGTTTTGGTCTACGTCTCCCACGGTGACCGGCCGTGTTGGGAGAGAAAAATGTAGAGGGGCGCAGCTTAGTTTTTTGAAGGGTCCTCGTGAGCAGGGCTGATAGAGGTATTAGTACTATGTTGGCTCAGTATAGAGGGACGCAGGTAGCTCGTAATATTTTGAGGTTTATTTTTCTTAGGCATTTGTTTTGTCTGGTCGTCTCTACTATTTGTGATGTTTTTATCACTTACTTCAGGGGACTCCAATAGAAGTCTCTTATTGGTGTTCTCTCGTGACGTTTTCTGTTTTCGGTTTTTGGGTGTTATTTCTAGAATCTTGTCATAGCGAAGTATTACATTTTCTCCGTTAAGTCGTCTCTTTTGAAGTTCTTCCTGAAGTTCCTTACGTTTTTGTAAAATGGATGGTGAGTAATCTTCTTTAATATAAATGTCAGAGTTTTCTAATGTTTTCCGGGTTTTTAATATTTGAATTTTTCTACTTAGAGTTGTGGTCGTCACCACAACAGGTCTCGTTGTGCCTTTATTTTTTCCCAGCCTTTTCACTGACTCTATTTCCCATTTTGAACATGATATCTTCATTTTGTTGTTAATAGTCTCAATAATTATGTTAAGTAACTCTTCATAATTTTTCTCCACTTCTTGGATTCCGAAAAAGAGTATGTTCTTCTTTCTAAGCTGCTTGTCTAGAAAGTCAATAGTTCTTTGTTGAGACTGGATTTTTGACTCTAGTTCTTTTGTTTTTTCTTCAATGCGGCCAAATTTGTCGTCGATATTGTTATTGATAGTAATTTTTATATTCTCTTCCATCTTTTTCATATATTGTTTTTGTTGAGCTAAGTCTTTTTGGATTCCTTGTAAAACTTTCATTATTTCATCCATTGCTTATGATTTATTGGTCGCTAGCGCCCTCTGCTGGCGAGTAGTCGAACTGTTAAGTTGAGTGGTATATCTTTTTCTTGGTGCTTTCTTAGTTCCTCGGTAGATGGCGCTGGACAGGCCTTTGGATGAAAATGACTTGGACAAATTAATCTTTTTAAGGTTATCCAAATAGTAAAATTTTTTCTTGATGTATTTCAGCTATTTGCACTTTTGTAGTAGCTGGAACTAACCTTATAAAGCGAGTTTTTCAATAGATGTAACCTCGATTTTGTGTCTTTTTCGTAATATTTGCACTAACCGTTGCACTTTGTTTTTCTAATTTTACACCAGTAGTTCGAAAGTTTAAAGCTAGATAACACTTCACGTAGAGTTTTTCACTTTTATTTATAGTTCTAAGCAACTTTATCAGTTTAATAGACACTATTACTATTTTTATTATTAAAAATATTACGGAGCCGATATTGACGTTTGCGCAGTGGCGCCAGCTCCGCCCCTGATACTGATAAAATTATGCTCAAGATTATTCTTGAGTTTGAATTACTAAAACATTAACATTATACACAATATTATTTCTGACCTTTAGAATTGGTTGTCACCGTCGTACTCACCAGACGATGAGTTGGTGGCGTAGGTGTTTTATAAACAAAAAAATTTTTTTCCAAAAGAACGATTTCCCCGTTTTTTGTGCGAGTTTCTCAAGCCGGTTCTTCTCGCTGGGTATGTTCCTGAACGGAACTGAACATTTTTAATTTTCATTTTCAAAAAAAAGTGTAATATATTAGATAATATAAAAGTAAGTAGCTAATTAAAATATTATGCATTATTATTGAAGACGAAACCTCGCAATGATCACAACAGAGGCGGAAGAGTTACAGTTACGTTAGCATGAATGTTACATTTATTTTGGTTTTGAAACGAAAACAAACGACAAATTTACATAACTGCACTTGCGTTTATAATAGCAATAACATGCAGTAGACTACATCTTATACTATTATTAATATTTTATTAGTTTAAATCGAATGCACGCACCCTATGTGTTTTCAGGGAACTTGAAATATCAAACGCTATATTTTAGCGCGCGCGCCTAAACTCATCTGACATCTCTATGATAAGCAAGATTGAGTTAGCTTGATTATACTCTACTGTGTAAAAATTATACTGTGCCTGTACTGTTATGCAAGTGAACATGAGGTTAACATTGTGCTCCTATTTCCTAAATCAAGAACTCATCAGATACAACTCTTTACACTTGTAGAATGTTACATCACGTATTGCTGTTTTTTTAGAAGTGAAAACTTCATTAGTTTGCACTTTTTGGGATGAGTTGTTCAATGTTAAATTGAAACATGACACGTGACTGATCGAATATTCGTAAGACCCAGGGAGAGAAGACCGCCAGGGCAGCGTAGAAGAAGAAAATATTATAATAGCCTTCTATCTTTCTCCGGGCGAGGAAAATGTAAGCCGGCTTCTGATATTGTCTTTTCACTTCTTCCGGAACTTCCATAGTGTGAGCCATTGTTTTTTTTTTGTTAAAGCGTTTTATACGGTGCTAACAGTTTTATTACGCGTTCTTTTTTTAGCATTTTTAGGGAGCAAACGAGCAAACGGGTCACCTGATGGAAAGCAAAGCTACGGTCGCCCATGGACACTTGCAACATGAAGAGTTGCAAGTGCGTTGCCGGCCTTTTGAGAGGTTACTCCTTGAAGGTTTGTAGGTCGTTATGGTCCGAAGATACTGCTGGCGGCAGTTCTTTTAGGTTCTGTATGTCAATGTATGTGTATGTGTCTAGATTTCGACCAAGTTTCTTTTGTTTAAAAGCAGACATGATCGAGAATATTATATTTAGCAATATTTCAATATCACTCACTCACTGCAGCTGGTTTACGGTCTTACCACAAAAGATTAAACATCTGCAGTTGTACAATTGTTTTGAGACCATTTTCTACTGAATTTTTCTCTAATCGACTGTTCAACGGGTGCTTAAATATTTGTTGTAAGACCGTTAGAGTTTATCCAGTTCGTATTTTTTAATTAATTTCTTACATACCACGACCTTTATAAAATTAATTCTTTATCGTATAACCTGACTTTACAATCTCAGAACTTGTTTTTGTATCTGGTTTCGAAAGCAGACGTGCAGTAATTCACCCTGAGACTTTAAACTACACATGACTACGTCTGTGGAAATTGCAACATGCAATGTGATACGGTCATTGCACTTTGAGCCGTATTGCATTGTAATACGATCGAAATACCTAGTTTATATGGTGTACGCTGTTTCCAGGAAATTGGGAAGATTTTTATGGTTTCCTGAGGATTTTTTATAATACGAATGGTGCTTATAAAAACTAAGCCGGGCGTGGTTTAAATCAGAAATCAGAATCGAAATCAGATAAATAAAATATAATATATATTCAATATTCATATTAAAAAGTGTTTTTGTGTACTTACTAAAAATATTTAAATAGATTTTAGTTAGCAATCCATCCATCTATTCCTAATCCATACTGATATTATAAATTCGAAAGTGTGTGTGTCTGCCTATTACCTCTTCACGCTTAAACCACTGAACCGATTTTGCTGAAATTTGGGTACCGGGGAAAAACAAGGAATATTTTTTATCCCAGAAATGTTGGCGTAACGGAGTTGCAGGCGTCATCTAGTTCTTCAATAAATTAATAAAAAAATATATTAAATAAATATTGGCCTATTTAATTTAACCCATCAGTCGTGGCAAAACGAGACACAATAGCTTTTTCATTGTTATCGCGGCCGGATGTGGCCGCTTGGGGCTTCATGAATTAAATTAATTTTAAGGTTATTAGGATGTGAGTCACTAAGTATTTTCTATACAAACTATAATAAGCAATTACACCACGTTTTAACCTATACGCGGGTCGTGACCTTAAAAGAACTCGTTCTATCAATGTCATATAACGGATATAAATAAAGAGTAAATTCTAATTGGCAATTATAAATTATTTAAAAAGAACCGTGGACGAGCAAGACTTTTTGTTGTTTTTAAGAGCGGGCTGTGCAATTTTGCTGTGTTTTCTAATAAGTATTACGATCCCGGAAGACGATTGACTCAAATGAAATTGAGATTTATTTATTCATTGTATATTTATCTGATACTTAGCTAACGGAAAACACGATTCACTTATTTTGACTCGATAGTTTTATTTTTCGAAATTATGAATCTTTTTGGGCATTGCAACAAATATCTGTTACACTTATTGAGTTACTATCATTAAATAACTTGCACTACTACAATCACACACTTTATAAAATAATAGCTAAAGGAAATATTAGTATTGTATTTAGTTTTTTAAGTAATCATCAAAAAACAGTTTTGGGACTTACGATCTTTACTTTCGTGCTATAATGCGGGAACCGTTGTTACGCGATATTGTTCACTATTAGCTGCAGCCTAAAACACATTACCCGGGAGCACGATTCATGTAATTATTGTATCACGATTGGAGGATAGCGTTGTGTGTAGGCGGGGCTAACGTTTTGACCGTAGGCCCTTAAATGTTCGCTCTTTTTGGGACGCGCCATTTATGAAGTTTGTGTGTGCATTGAGGTATAAATTAATAATTTGATCATTTTCACGCTTGTATTTTTATGCGTACGTGCCAGGTAGCCCGTGGCTTAGGCTGCCTTTACACCAGAGCTGAGCGGCTGGCTGATTATGTATCTTGCAACAGCAATGCGACAGGCGTAAATTGTACAAATATCGCTGTCAAACATATTTTTTGTATTATGTATTAGCAACAGCGACGCGATAGCGGACAATCGATGGTAGCGCGCTCAAGCGAACAATTGAGGAACTAAAAGTGCATCAAAGCTTGTTGTAATTTAAAAAATCGGTATTACGTATGAGTGAGATCGCAACGCGACAGCAGATAGCGAGCAGCTAGCAAACAATTTGAATTGTCAAAGAGCGACAGCCCATTTAGGTTGTTGCCAAGTTGTTGCTAATGTGTTTTTGATATTTATTCTGCATTAATATTACACAAAAAGTGTAGAAGTGTATTATACTTCCTATGTATTAATCACATAACTATATTTCACATAAATATCTTTCGTAATTTTATTCTGTTTTTTGTAGGTTATTTGTTTACAGACGCTTTCGATATGTCTCGTGCTTTTCTCATTCAGGAGGCATTAGAAGCACAAAATAGATTAGACGAGAACACGCGCGTGAGACGTTTACGACGAAGATTGAGGAATGAGGCAAGACCTATGGAGACTCCTAACTTTAGTGCACATTACAGGATAACTAAAGAGTTGTTCGCTGAATTGTGCACTGAACTCCAACCATTTTTGCCTCGAACTCGTAGGAAAACAAAAGTTACTGTAGAATGTAAAGTAAGTAAATACCCAATTATCATTATATTCCTTATTAGTACCTAATTGCAAAGTGTAGATAATCCTACATATATACACTACTTTTGCAGGTGTTAACAGCACTCTCTTTCTATGCAAGTGGCTCATATCAAAAACCTGTAGGTATGAGCTATTTGCATGGACTTAGTCAGAGCAGCGTGTCTAAGGCAATTACTGATGTGACCATGGCCTTAAATCACCCCTCTATATTGAGAAAGCACATCCATTTTCCTCAAACCAGACAAGAAAGGCAAAGAATAGTAAATGGGTCAGTACTATTAAAATTATATTCATCATATTGATGTGTATTTTGTTAAAAAAATTACCCACATAAAGCTTACATTTTATTTTTGGCAGGTTTTCAAATAAATTTGGCTTTCCTGGTGTTTTGGGGTGTATTGACGGCACACATGTTGCCTTGGTCAGGCCAAGTGAACACGAGGAGAAATTTTTTAATAGGAAGCACTACCATTCCAGGAATGTTCAAATTGTAAGTATTAATACTAGCAGTAGGCTGATTATGTAGCAGCTATATAATACTGCATTGCTACGTTGTAGCTCAGTATAGAAATATTTTTCTCAATACTTATTTCTATAATAATTTGATAAGCTTAGTTGAAAATGTTTTTTTTTTTTTTATCTTGTTTTAAGTTTTACTTTTTCTACAGATTTGTGATAGTGATCTGAACATATTAAATATTGATGCAACGTTTGGTGGTGCTACCCATGATGCATATATCTGGCAAAATTCAGAAATACACCATCATTTGCAGCAACTGAATCAAAATGGTGAAAGCATTTGGTTTCTTGGTATGTATTATTATATTATTATAGGTACCCAACAAATTTGCTTTGTCTCTACACTTACAGTCATACATTTTCATTTTAAAGACATGGGGTATTTTTTACCTGCTGTTTAAAAAGTTGTGACCACGAACCAAAATACTAATAAATCTACAATTTTCATTCACACTTAATTTCTGCAAATTATTTTAATGTTGATTCATAGAAATGGAGCTATATTTACTATAATATTCATTGATTTAAGTTCAAATATCTCAGTGTTTACCCCATCTCCTGCAGATATGTAACCTACTATATTATAAAATATATTTTCTTAACAGGTGACTCTGGATATCCATTGAGAACTTGGCTTCTAACACCAATTGTTAACACACAACCTGGCAGTGCAGAAGACAACTACACAAATATGCATTGCCGAACAAGAAACACAGTTGAGAGGTGTATTGGGGTATTGAAAGCCCGTTGGCGGTGTCTGTTGTCACATAGAGTACTACATTACAATCACCATGTTGTGGCTAAGATTGTTAATGCATGTGCTGTATTACACAACATCACCAACAAGCACAGGCTTCCTGTACCTGAATTACCTTCCAATGATATCCAGAGGGAAGCAGACTTCCTGGTACCTCGGCAGCCGTACATTGAGGAAGGTCAACAGCTTGAACGTGGCAGGCAACAGAGACAACTTATTGTGCAACGCTTATGGAGGAATACATAAGAATTATTTAGTTATGTAGTTACCATACATTACATATAATAATATGTAGTATTTTTAGCCATAAGTATAAGATTGTTTTATTTATATTGTTTTGTATTATTATTTCAAGGTTGTCTGGAAGAAACCGCTTTTAGCAGTAAGACCGCCTGTTTGTACATATTCTATTGTTTTATTTTAAATTGTAATTTAGTTTAGTTTGTGCAAATAAAGAATTTTCTATCTATTTACATTTTGTATTCTAATTCTGATTTATATTGTTTTGTATTATTATTTCAAGGTTGTCTGGAAGAAACCGCTTTTAGCGGTAAGACCGCCTGTTTGTACATATTCTATTGTTTTATTTTAAATTGTAATTTAGTTTAGTTTGTACAAATAAAGAATTTTCTATCTATCTATCTACATTTTGTATTCTAATTCTGATTTCATGTTTTTTTTACTTGTTTTTATAATTAGTAATTTATAATATTTTTTATTAATATGTTGTAACTTGTAAGCTAAAATAGCAAACTAAAGTTAAAGTGTTTGTATAAAATGTTATGATAATAATATGTTGTTCTTTATTAATATCTGAACTTTAGTACAGTTTTATGCAATAAACACTTATTTTTCTGGCCTTTATAAGTATCTATTTTAAATAAAAAGTTTATAATTAAGAACAGTCTTTATTTATAACATACATTGTAATTAATGAAGCAGGATGCACCAGAGGCACAATGTTTTGGTAAAAATCTTAATAAATTAATTATAAGCTAAGTTTCTGCTAATTTTTAACTGTTTGAAGTTGTACCTAATTATTACAAGTACAAAATTCTTATTTATCAATTTATGTACACAATATTTAACAATGAAATCTTATAACTAGGATACAATTTAGTACAATGGTACTACTTATTGTAAATTGGAATATCTTCCAGTAGACCCGATACAGGAGAACATAAAGAAAATTAACAGTTTTAGGTGTGTACAGTTATTAATAGTAAGAAAACACATTTATAAGTTATTTAAATATACAAATACTCATATAAATAATAAATATACTAATATGTATCAATTATTATCAGGTTAAGCTTAGATAATAGATTCTTATGTACTATTATGAAACTATTAATAAAATAGGGTCACATTTCACTTTTTTATAGTCTCTATCAACTTGGCCATGAGTTCATAATGCATCTTAGCACATTCTGCATTTAACCGAGCAGTTTCTGCATTTGTTCGGGAGGCCTCTGCTATTATTATTGCAGCATTGGCTAATTTTTCCTCTGCTGCAACACGCCTAGACTCTAGTTCCACGACCCAAGCAGGTTCCACTTTTGTTATATCTGTAACATGACAATTAATTTATGTTAAATTTTACAACTATTTCTGCCACAAATTACTAAATAGTTACAATATTAGGCACTTTTCCTTTGAGAAGATTGCAATGATATATGTATTGATAAAAATTAAAATAGGATAACATAGTGATTTTCAAGTATGAATTAATCTAAGTCTTTACAGAACATAACTCCAATTTAAAAATTTGGTCATACATAATAATCAGTTCCTTTACAATAATACTGAAAAAGTATTACACTTACTTGACTTATTGGAGTTTTTATTAATCTTTGAGTCCTGGAACAGTGAACGCTTCAGAGGCCTGGAGGTAGCGGGACTTGCCGTTGCTGAAATGAATAACATTTTTAAGTTTGAATTATCATACAACAGTAATTATTTACTGTTTTATAGTAGTAACCTTACCAGTTTTAACTTCACACACATTCGATTTTTTGTCCCCTGGTGGTGTATGCATAGTGTCTGTAAAAATTACAATGTTGATTGTAAAAAGCATTTGGGAGTAGTGTTTTTAATAAGGTGCAAAGTTTTAGTTACTTACATATTATTGTGCTTGTACGCCCAGTCTTTGAAGGTGACACCACTGTTGCAAGAGCTGATTCTAAAAACAAATAGGTATCTATATAATTTTGTTTACAAAGCAGAGAATATATTTTGTATTTATTATATTATTATGAATGTGTTAAGTATATTAAACATAGGTACCTGGCGTGCTTATAGGCACAACATTCTCAGGTACTATAATATCCTCTATCACATTCACAGTCTGAGGTTCATTTTGGATTTCCTGCAAACAATGAAAGATGATAATAATATATTTTTCAGCAATAATTAATAAAAATTTAATTTAATACTGATTACTGACAAAAACGGGCACTCGGTGTTGAGAGTCTCCATACACGGCAGCATCCCCAATTATCTCCAAGATCTTTTGATCTGTTTCAGAGAGATCTTCTTCCCTTGATGGTCCACCACCTGTGCCAGAAGCATCTCGCCGCCTAGCAGCAGCTCTTGACTTGGCTTTGTGTTTTATATCAGCCCAATACTGAATTCAAAGGAAAGAATATTATAGATTCTATATAGATAGATGAATATTATCACAAATTTATATCAAAGAAATGGGTATTCATGAATAAATTATGTATTGCATAATAAATTTGATATACCTAATAATAGTAATTATGATATGCACTTAACTGAGGTGAACTCAATAAAAATTCACTTGCAAGTAATTTTTAGTAAGTAAAAACAGAATTATATTTTGTAAAGAATACTCACACGTTTCCACCGCTGACCACTTTTATTAGCTCCCGACCCATGAGCGTTTAATTTTTGGGCAAGGTCGTTCCACTCTCTGTCAATGGTCTCTTTCGACCTTGCCCCAAGACCAACACCTTTGGCTAATGACGAATGACGAGCCAAGTGGTCCAACAGTTCTTCGATCTGTGAGTGGGAGACTCTGTGTTCCATTTTATACTAAAAAAATGCAAATACAATAAATTGTACGCGATTATATCTCAAAGAACCAACCTCGGTGAAAACAAATCTCATAATACTGAATACTCACTTGTTGCCTGCATACGTATAAGTTCTTGAAAGTTTGCTTCGAGTGCTTTTCCAGAGCCAATAAATCCACTTTTTCTCACCACTCCAGCCCATTTTTTGTAATAAATAACTAAGAATTCACTTGTACGTTTTGTAAACAAAACACTTGACTTTTTAAATTAGTTCCACGTGTTGCTACAAGATCGCCAGTGGCGCTTTTTTTGTCGCTAAAAATGCATTGATTAGCTAGCGGACAACAGCAGAGCAACAGGCTTATATAATACGATTTTTTTCAGCGATTAGCGACCAATCGCGCGACAACTGCGCGACCGGTTGCTGTCTGCTAACCATCTGCTAAAGATACATAATCAGCCTGCGGAGCTGTGTTGCGAGGAATGTGTTTTTGAAAATCAATAGAATCGCTTTATTGACATGACTTTGCCATGACATCGCTCAGCGCGGCGATGCTATTGGTTCTCAAAAACACATTCCTCGCAACACAGCTCCGCTCAGCTCTGGTGGAAACGCAGCCTTACTATGAAGTACGGTGTGCTGTATGGTATGTAATATACCATACAGTACACCATACTTCATAGTATACAGTGTGTAACAAAAATAAGTGATAATACTTTAGGGTGTGTACGTGTTCCTTGTAGAGAGTTCACTGTGAAAGTAGCAGCAGCGTTAAAAGACGATTTTTTTTTTCACTTTTGTATGGGGAAACTCGTGACGCTCGGGCCCTTCCCCATACAAAAGTGAACAAAAATGTTCGTCTTTCAGCGCTGCTACTTTCACAGTGAACTCTCTACAAGGAACACGTACACACCCTAAAGTATTATCACTTATTTTTGTTACACCCTGTATATGCGTTATTATATTTTAGGAGTTACTGGTAGAATACAATGGTAAGTATAGTAATAGTATTGTAACATATTACTAAACGACGTCCACAACTCCGCTGCGCTGTATCTTAGTCCTTTCCCGGGACTCAAAGTATCTCCATACCAAATTTCAGAAAAATCGGTTCCACGGTTTGGGCGTGAAGAGGTTACAGACAGACATACAGACACACTTTCGCATTTTTTTATTAGTATGGAAGAATGGATAACCAGCGTCCACTATACTATTATAGCGCAAGGGTGGCCAACACGCGGCCCGCCGTCTGTTACCTTGTGGCCCGCGGAGCCGAGCACATTTTTTTAAAGTAAAAAAGTTAATACTAAAATTACCTTATCATGTACCTACTATAAAAAGCAAACAAAGACTTATCTTCTTTTACTTTTAAAATAAAAGCTCTAACTAAGTTCTAATAGGAAAAATTAGACATTAGTACTTATCCGATTAACACTACGAGTCATACATAAAATTTGGTAGTGTGGCCCGGGGAAAAATTCTACTTCCGAATTTTGGCCCAAGTGTCGAAAAGGTTGGCTACCCTTGCTATAGCGGATAGCCCCTATAGCAGGGGTCACCAATTAGTTTTGCTCGGGGTCCATTTTAAAAAATGAAATTAAATTCGCGGTCCACACATTCTTTAAAAAAATATTTATTTAGTAAGTACTTACATTTATTATCATTGAGAAAAGTTACAATTACATTAAATCCAATGATCAGATGTTCATCAGTAAGTCGAAACCAAAATTTACTTTTAACGAAGTTCATCTTCGATGCTTGGTCCGCACACAATGGGTCGGCGGTCCGGATGCGGACCGCGGTCCGCCATTTGGTGACCCCTGCCCTATAGTATAGCGGATACTGAATACGCTGGTTGCGGCCTGATCGTTCCCGCGGTTGTCGGGTTACAGTGTCACGTTACAGGTTACACACTGACCAGTGGCCTTGATCACCATGTAACCTGCTTTGATATACTTAAACTGTAAGCATTAAGATTAAGAAGATTGTCGGCCGCACTTAGAGATTTATTGGTAACTTAACTTTCATTTAGGGCTCCCACACAAAACTACGAATCCGCATCGTATCGCAAAAGTCTGCAACAAAACTCATATAAAACTTTACATTGCGATGCGATGCAAATTCGCAGTTTAGCCCTTAATGAAGCCCAGTTTGTGGGAGCCCTTAATGAAGTTTTCGACGTGAACTCCATATTTTTTTGTCAAGCTCTTGGGTGAGGCCGTGGATTTTGCCACTTTGTAACGTATAGTAACGCAGAATATTCTACGTTACAGTAACACTAAAGTAACGCGAAAGTAACGGTGTTGCTTTGTTAAGCTTAATATGTCATACTGACGCGATAAAAAAAACTAGTGGGTACGATGATAAAAAAAATATTTTTTAAATTGTAACAAATTGTGTGTTTTTTGATTATTGTCGATCAGAATAATCAAGGAGACAATTAAGTAACATTTACTTAATTGTCTCCTTGCTTATTCTGATCGACAATAATCAAAAAACACACAATTTGTTACAAATGTTTAAATAGTTATGGAAATTTTTAATTTTATTGAAATAAGAAGTGTTTTTTTATTATTCATAATAAGAAATTAACGCATGTAAATACTAATCAATTATTTACAGAACATTTCTTAATGAGATTTCCAAAAAAAGGCATTTGGACAAAAAATACTCTGTAAACAGCGAAATTAACATTATGCATTAGTCTTTACAATGCTTCTACGTTACGTAATATAGAATACTTGTTACCAGTAACGTAGAAGTAACGCTTAAGTAACGTAGAAGCTCGATGTTCAAGGTTATTTCAGGTTATAATTTCTAAATTAAGCCAAATTTGGAATAAATCTATAAACTATCATCTACATTATCCATTTCGACACATAGTTTTACGTAAACAATAGTTAAAAAGTCGATATTTACCTTTAATTTCACCAAAAAACTCTTTTGATTTTCGCTGCCGAAACACGCGTCATAAACTTGTCACAAATTTTAACGAACAAGATGGTGACTTTTCACTTTTTTCTTGGCCCAATAACTCGGAGTTGCCATAATAATTCCAAATTTCTACTAAAAATTACATTTATATGCTTGTGTCTCGAAATACTGGTAACGAAGAAAACAGTAACGTAGAAGTGAAAAAAAGGAGACAAATGTTTAAATGTTTATAAATCACTGATTAATGCATGTTTTCAATACTTTAAAACCACTTTCTTGTGTCTCAACTATCAGACAATTAGATTCAATTAAATTTGCTCAGTAGAATCATAAAATAAAAAAGTAAAAATAGCGACAAGTAACCTACCATCAAAGACATCGCTTTTTCATCTAAAATTAGGGCTCTGAAATATTCAGATTGGCGTTTTAATACGATAATTCACCAAAATCCGCTTACAACTATCCTAAAAGAGATAAAAAATTACTGAAAGAAGTTATATATAAGAGATCAGTGTAACAGTTTATCTGGTATTTTCTGTTTTGTTTTATGATGAACATAAGAGACAATTTTCATTTTTCAAAAGTGGCAAAATCCACGGCCTCACCCCTCTTAATAATAATTAAAATCATTAAATGTGTCTGAGAACGGTCAATGAACTTTTGTGATAAACAAGAAACTAAGATTCGATTTGGTGCTAGAATTTAGCAACTGCCTACTTAGCACAGTTCCCATAGACAAAGTTTATTATCTGCGAGATAAAGTAACCGACAAATGAAACCTGTCAGATTGACTCTTAAATCCATTACTTGCGCTGCTTCTATTGCAGGTAAAGTTTGTGCAAGGTAAAGCCTTTCTGACATTTAGGTCGTTGAACCACTTTGTAAGATGCGATGTTGTTTTGTTACGTAAAGTACGTCAAACACCTGGAAATTTTCTCGATAACGACTTACAACAGAAACAATGTACCAGCAGTAATCACCAACAATTAACAACAAAGTCAAACGCCGTAACTATGTAGAACATTTTGCAGCTTTGTTCTGCAAATTACTTAAAATGTAAAGATTTCTGCGTAAATTAGCGTACGTAAATGAAAAGATCTAGAATATGCTTTATTGACTTCTTTTACTTCCTTTATGTAGTCAATAAGAGCTAATAATACAAATATGTATATTCACCGAGTGGACTAGCTCTTCAACTAATTACATGTTTTTAAACTATGAGTTAGTAAAGAGCATATAGTTTCTGAATTCTGTGACAGGAGTTAATCTTTTTAACCCATTAAGCCCCCGTGAGGACAAGTCCGGTGACCGCGACAACAATAGAATACAATAGCATTTCCAAGAATCCCCGATCGAAGGATTAATTAAATATTAGGCGACTTTTAACCCATCAGTCGTGGCAAAACGAGACACAATAGCTTTTTCATTGTTATCGCGGCCGGATGTGGCCGCTTGGGGCTTCATGAATTAAAGAGTATTAGACTTAATCAAAATCGCAATCAGTTAATAACAGAATCCGGGTAAATTACTCATATAAAAAGGCGATTCATACTCTCCACAAGTCTACACGACTCTACAAAATGACTACTACAACGCAACCCGGCGTAGGAAAGGAAGTATTTAATTAACCTCTTTTTACTAAAATGTATACTTACACCACAATATGTTTAGTTTTTTCTTCTGCCGCCACAACACGTTCTTTTTTTTAACCGACTTCCAAAAAACGAGGAGGTTATATGTTCGGCTGTGGATATTTTTTTTTGTATGTTCAACGATTACTCCGCCGTTTGTGAACCGATTTTCGAAATTTTTGTTTTGTTGTATTAGGTTTCACTCCAATTTGGTACCATGTTCACAAAAGTGGTGACCTGATGATAGGATCTATCCTAGGATCTATGAGTAATCGAGGGAACTCCTCGAAATTTATATGAAAACATATGGTGATTTTGATTTTATGAGAAGCATCCTAAGCATATGCTACCAAAACGTAAGATTTTGCACCGAGGTATACTATAGTTCCGAAGATACTAAGAGAACTACGGATTCCTTATAGATACAAGTTTGGGAGTTTAGGCGCTGTTTTAAGAACTGAAAGCATATGCTACTATGCAAATTACGTTCATCATCATTATCATCATCATCACCATAACCACGTCAGGGTCACCAATGTCACCAAATTCAACCTTATCTCCAAAGTATAAGGCACACATTTGACATTACTTCTGAGAAGTTAAAGTTGCTTCGATAATGTAACATTCTGTGTCACTTCGCCGAGATATTCTGGAAAACAACCTAATTTCAACTTTTCGCATTGCGTTTTGCGTTCATAGTACAATAACTGTCTGCCGTCTCGCATATCTGCCAGGGCTGTCAAGCGAGCGCGAGCGGCGCGGGCGCAGGCCGGGTACTATGTGCGCTGCGTGTGCGACAAGTCGAGCGAGTGCCAGCCTATTGAAACTAGTCCGGTTACCGGCTACTTAGCACGTCACACGTGTTCACTTCGATTTTTTTTAATGTATTGTTTAAAATTATCTGCTGGCTGCAGCTGATAATATTATATTTTGTAAGTGTGACTGTAATAAGATACGTAGAATAATATACAGGTGTATTATTCTACGTATAGTACGCGATGGCTTACTAGGTAACTAAAAAGAGTGAAATTATTATTTTTAACAAAAAATTAAAACCGACTTCCAAAGTAAAAACAATAATAACATCCTTATAATATGAACTAAAAAGTATTAAATAATTCTTACTCTTTAATAGTGCCTCTTTCAGAATTCGTCTAAATCTCAACTATTTCTGTACATACTATAGTCTTCATTATTTTGAAGTCGGTACCAGCTAATTTAATCGTGAGTTAATCAGTCAATGTCAGAATATAATATGAAACTTTTGGGACTGGTACCGACTTCAAAGTAATGAAGTCTGTAGTATGTACAGAAATAGTTGAGATTTAGACGAATTCTGAAAGAGGCACTATTAAAGAGTAAGAATTATTTAATACTTTTTAGTTCATATTATTACTTATTGTTTTTACCTTGGAAGTCGGTTTTAATTTTTTATATGTAATTGATTGCACTGTCGGTTCTTGGTGGAACTTTATTTTATACACAAATGAAACACAATATTACTTGCACTTTTTCCACTATATTCATAAATTACAATTTAAAGACTTTAAACACTAAGGTTTCGAACTAAATCAACATCAGGTGTTTTTTTTCATCAGGTTTAATTTTTTGTTAGTATTTTTTTGTTTGCTACTTTACTACTTATTATGTTTTCCCTTGTAGTTTGTATACTCCAGTGTTACAGTTCTAGTGCACATTTACTATCTTTAGCATCAGTAAAAGTCGCTTAATTTTATGCATTGTGAATTTATGACGTATATTATGCGATGCTGACTAGCTAATTTGTCAATGAGAATCATTAATAGCATCGCATTATATTTTATTTCATTCCCCGTGTGATATACGACTGTACGTTTACGTAAACCAACGTAACTTTCTATCTGGTTTCTAACCCGATCTGTTGGATCTCGTTTTAGAAAATTCGATGTAATATACTTATGAAACTTTTAATTGAGTTTGTAATAAAATCGGAATTACGTCACGTTACATAAAATTGAGATCGTGAGCGTAATGAACTATTTACACAATTCTTCGTTGTTATTACAGAAATAATTAAGAAAAGTATTTTATAACTTCCATAAACTAGTGCAGTCTCATTTACATACTAATAAGTATTTAAGATTTTTTTGAGCTCTCGTTACAATAATAATTATTTTGAGCAAGATGTTATATTTTTGTGAAGGGTTTAAAACCGTTTATCGTATGCAAAGTGATGTTTTGCAGGTTACTACAAAACTATATTATCTTAACCTATAGAAATTGAAGAGTTTATTTTTGTTTTATCATACTATTAGTATTCATGTTTTATGTTATAGTATTTCAAAAAACTTATCATGATAAGCTTCAAGCTATCACTTTTACGTGTTCAAAAGGTTAGGTCGATAAGCAAAATAAACATTATGAAAGTAAATAGGCATGTGTTATGTATTCTTATTACATCATCCAAGCCAAATAGCTACATAATGTTGAGCTAAGTGAGCTAATACTATATTTGTTTTTGTGAAAGTATTATTTTTGCAATTTATTAAAATCGCTTCCGCCGCGTGTTTGCTTAAATCTTGAAAGTAGATTTTGAACTTTGATGCAGTTTTCGGATAGAGTTGTTATTCTCGCCATCGCGGCACCGCACTTTAAATATGTGCCCGCGACGCCGCTCTACGTGTCGCGTCTGCACTGGTCCATGACGGTCGAAGACGTCGTAAACTACATCCGCGAGAAGACCACCTACACCTTGAGGGTGGAGCGTCTGCACTCTTGCCACAAAGTGAATTTCAGTTCATTTGTGGTGAGAGTGCCGACTCAAGTTTTGTCCATCTTCGAGGTGGAGGAGTTCTGGCCCGCCGCGCCGGTGTAGTTTACCGGAGGTTCCAGGGGAGGCTCCCGAACGAAGCGCGCATCACGTCGCCGAAAGATACTTTACTTGATAAAGTGTAGTGTGATTGTGTGTGTGAATGTGTAAATAATATATATTGGGATAAAATTTTTCGGCGTGCATCCGTTGACTGATTGCCATAATATAACACAAGTTTTTACTTAGCATGGGATTATATAGACGACGTGATGTACGCTACCTAGCTTTTATACTATTGTATAATATTATTGTATGTTTAACAAAGAATTTGAAATTTGAAATTCTGGATGTGAACCGCTTAAATACGAGTAGATGGACCAATGTCGATATAGTTTACAATCGACTTGCAGTATCAGTAAAGGGCATAGGATAGTTTGTATCCCTGAAAAATGTTTGGCGCTTTGTAGTTGCGGAAAACATCTAGTCATATTATAAACTCCACCTGTGTAAAGTAAAATATATTATTAATTATTATGCTAATAGCCTAAATGAAAATTATCGTTTAAATAAAATATAGTTACTGGTGATATACAATCAATATTATTATGGATTACAAGGCTATCTTCCATATTGATTGTTAATATATCACCAGTAATATTATATTATATCATATATAAATGCAGATTAGGTATGTACTTTAAAAGTATCTTTGCTATTTATTCAAATGTAAACTTTTTAAAACCCACTTACATTATAAGCCAAATTCGCATGGCGTTGACCTAGGTATTTTAAATTTATTGTACCATTAAGTTATTTAAAAACAAAAAAAAAGTGTTAAGTTCTGACATCGCAAAATTTTAAAGCACAAGAGGTCACGAAGGCTCGCAAAAAGATTTCACATTATTAAAACCTCGTTACAGACATAATTTCAAATCAATTTACAGTCACGCCGTATCCCATCAATCAGGCAACGCGTGCAAAGCAAAATTATTCCTATGCTTGTAAAAATAGGGCGCATTTTGGAGCTTCAAGAAAAAAACTGTGAGGGTGCTAAACGATCCCTACAAAAGAGTTCAACGCACGTCGCTCTTTGTTCACGACCGCTGGCCTGTGACTCCGGGTGGCTTCCTCGCAGGTTGATAGGGAATCTTAGCTATCATCATCATCACGCCTATTATTCTTATTGAGATGACCTTTTAGCATGTCGGAATTGGGTACAATACAATATACAAATCAATTGGTAACAGAAAAAATTGAAGACGACTAATTATCCAGATTACTAGCGATGTCTACTTTGAACCGTAGTTTATGTGTAATTAACATGATGTACATCATTACATACTAAATAGTAAATACATACTTAACATATAACTGTGACCTCGCTATCACGACCATCACGAATGCAATGCAAAAAAACGTGCCAATGTTTATTGTTGTGTAAAATTTATTCGTCCATCCCGCGAATAATTATGTCACTGTAATAAGTGGCTCAAGCATTAACAATTCGCGAATAAGTTATGGTTTTGCTACTGGATGAATGTTAGAGTTTAACAATTTATAATTGATAAAATTAATGATACCTTGATTTACTAGATGAAAGGACAGTCAATTTGGCTGGCATACTATAAATAGGCAAATGGCATAGAAAAATAATTAAAAAACACAGACACTTTGAAAATAATATAAATTTGGTTTTAGCTATTTACTCTTCAATATATTCAAACATATAGTTCTATCAATATATTACTAAGTTTTGCACAAAAAAGATTTGTTGGACTTAGTAATATATTGATACTAAGTCCAACAAATCTTTTTTGTGCAAAACTTAGTAATATATTGATAGAATTATATGTTTGAATATATTGAAGAGTAAATAGCTAAAACCAAATTTATATTATTTTCAAAGTGTCTATGTTTTTTAATTATTTTTCTATGCCATTTGCCTATTTATAGTATGCAAGCCAAATTGACTGTCCTTTCATCTAGTAAATCAAGGTATCATTAATTTTATCAATTATAAATTGTTAAACTCTAACAACTCTAATCTTTTTTGTGCAACATTCTGAGCCTGACAAATCGTGATCTAAAGCCACTTTAAAATTTTTAAGTAAGTAGATAGTTTAATTTAACTTTAATTAACATAAAATTTTCTAGAATTATCCATGACCGTAACGACGACCTCAGCTGAAATACTTTATGTAATAAAAAGTCATGGTCACGAGCTATTTAGTAATATTGTAACAACACAATATTTTGTTGTACAATTACATAATTTATTTCTAAAATAGATGACACCCGCAACTCCGTGGCGCTAATATTCGTTTATCGCGCGGGATCCGTACATTTTTCTAGTATAAAAAGTATCCTACGTCCTTTCCCGGGACTTAAAGTATCTCCGTACCAAATTTCAGCAAAATCGGTTCAGCTGTTTGGGCGTGAAGAGGTAACAGACAGACACACGCATTTATAATATGTATTAGTAAGTATGTAAATGGATAACTATCAAGCAGTTAAATATGTAATTTCATAGTACGGTATCAAATTTTGTTCATTACATGAAAATATCTTTCCGGCTAACTAATTGTACAAATAATTTAATTTATCATTGTTAAATGTAATTATGACAGGTTGCAAGATTGAATCGATTAATAACATGTTAGTAATTTGCATTATATTTTATGTACCTATCGAGGCATTATTATTATTATTATACAAGTATACTTATATTGTAGTTTTATTATTATAAACTTGTGTTTGTAAGAAAACATGGTATAGTTCGTCAGATGGTCTTGTTAAACTTTAAACCAGCTTGGAACCTTGCAACTACAGCTCAGTATGTTTGCACTTTTACAACATATTTAAAGTTTGACCGCGTTCAAGTCTACAAAATTACAATAGGTAAGCGTACTGTCTCACGTAGTCCCTTCGTCTTTACTCTTTGAGCGTTATAGAAATTCGCTTTAGAGTTTAGACTGCGACCGTTCATTTGTTTCAATGCAGCTGTCATTTCGAGGGTGCCGCAAAGAAATGTTTAAGTTGATGTTGGCCTTGCACAACTCGTTCTAGATGTTAACTATCGGGAGGCTTTAAGGCTATATGACGTGTCTCGCCCACACTTCCCCAGACGGATGCGAACTCGATACATGCAAATACTCACTTAATGGGGTCGAGTATGAAACTCCTTTGGGCACAGCACTAGCACACACACGTACTCAACTGTTCTTAGGCACAAAGAGCAGAGAGACTACGAGCACAGAACACGTAAACAGAATAACACACGGTGAAACTGCATTTTGTGTGAGGCATCGCCTCTGCGCGAGTGCGGACTGAGGAGTGAGGTATGGCGGTGCGCGGGCGTCGCGCCCAGCCGTGACGTCACGCAGGTATTCAAAATGGCGCCGAGGAATTCGAGAGCTTAGTACACTCGCCGACAGTTGATTTATTGCGAAAGTTTAGCGTTATGTAGCCAACTGTACCGATGAGATAAACTTTTAAATGACAAATTGTAGCAATAACGGACGATGAATGTTAATGTTTCTGTCAACTGATAGAATCTGTTTGGTTTTGACTTAGAAATTGAACCTGTTAATTGATTTTTTTACCAAAACAACTTAAATGGTGAACAGCAGTCAGCAAGTAATTTTATATAGAGATGCAAGGCTAGTCATTCTGTAGGTATATCGTAAACAATAAGGCCAACTTTCAAAATTAAAATAAGCACAATTAAAAAAAATAATTTTATAACGTTTTTAATTGTTAATTATGATAATATAGGTATATAAAATAAACATTAAACGCTAATAAAATAAAAAAAAACTTTAAGCATTGTAACAGGTGTGATATCAACAAGTGAGTAAAAAGCTGCTTTCACCGGCACGAATGAGGCGAGACAATGAATGGACTACAGATGATGGCACTAACTGTCCCAAACCCGAGATGGGCAGGTACCAATGAGTACTTTTTATCACAGGTACCAACTGCTCTTCTCATTTTTTTTTGTGCGAAGCTTATGTTGCATTAAGCCTTGGCAATTAACAATACAATATTATAAGCCACATGGGAACTTTTGTCACACGTGTCTATAGTAAATTTTAATCACAAATATATACGTTTAGAAGTACTTATAACTCAATGGTTTAGAAATTAGAATGTTTTTTAGGGCCGGCCTTTCGTTGTTTCATGTGGTTCATCCTTGATATGGCCAAAATGGAACACATTGTACGGTGTACCCAGTAGGTACCATCAGGGAAACCTCGCCAAGGCTTCATATAACCCGTCCAAATAATATAGGTCTGCCAACTGGCTATGAATCCATTTATCTGACATTACTAATATTATAAATGCGACAGTGTGTCTGTCTGTCTGTTACCTCTTCACGCTTAATCCCGATTTTGATGAAATTTGGTATGGAGATACTTTGATTCCCGGTGAAGGATACTTTTCATTCCGGAAAATAAATACCTACGTTTTCCGCGCTATAAAGTAATTACGACGCAACGGAAATGCGGGCTTCATCTAGTTACATAATATTTTTCGACGATAGTCGGCAGCTGAGCAAAATTAATATTACGATTTTCGTCTTACTCACTCACCTTAGGGAGCATCGAAACGTCTACTAAAACGAGCTTATTTGAACACTTATTAATAAATGAAACAGTGATAACAGATAACAATCTAAACACAAAAAAATACAAACTTAAAGTATAAAACTAAAACTATAAAAAGAAAAACTTCCCCAGGTCATCCCCATCTGGCAGAGTGCCTAGCAAGCTGACAGCATTGCCACGTTGGATGGCAATTGCTATCCGCTGTGCCAGGTAGCTTCCGGCTCTGGGGTCTCGGCTTCAATAAGCTTCTTAGATATCTGTCTAAAATGTTTATGTGCCCCCGGCCCCCTGCATGCGCCTAGGGTTTCCACTTTCCACCCCAAACGGTTCAAATATGAGAAGGTATACCTTAGTGATTTCGTTCTTATAATATGCGTAATACATAAAACTACTCTCGTAACCTTTATGGTACATTGGAGTAATGGTTCCCTTTTAATCTAAGCTTCGGGTACGTTTTCACGCGCCGTTTGTTTTTATATTACGTAGTCTTACTATATTACGTCTAAAGGTACCGTTCCGATCAACGCGGCAAGTGACTGCGACCGACAAAAATTCAAATTAAATGCCACTTTATGACATAGGCCAGGGGTTCCCAATCTTTTTCATCCTACGGCACACGTCACAGTTTTTGTCACTCATAAGGGTAAAGTAAAACATTTTTAATGATTATAGTTAGGTTAGGTAAATTTATATAAATAATAATATTATTATTTTATTTTATAATATGTGGTTTCGATTAGGGATGGAGGATCGACTCACGGTGCCCCTCTTGTCACTTGGGAACCCCTGTCATAGGCTATGGTTTCATTTTACTTACACCAAGTACAAAGCAGGGGCGGCAAGGGTCGCTACTCCCCAGAGTCTAGACCAATGTCGGTAGAAAATGAAGCCCATGTCATAAAGTGGCATTTTATTTGAGTTTTTGTTGGTGACGGTCGCTTGCGAGTTGCGGCAAGGATCGGAAGGCCAACTTCACTGTATTACTTACTTAACTTAGTCCACTAGTTCACACGCGCGACTTAGCTCGAGGAAGTACTTAAATGTATCCTGGTATAAAAATACTTTCATAGAGATAATAATAATAATTGCTATCACAAACTTCTGAATTGTAAGCTCAGTTTTATATTACTTATCTACTAGTGCAGTCGCCAGAGGTTTTAACCTCCGAAAATTGTAATAGTGAATGGATTTTTGTTTTTGAGGTGTCATTTTCTTTTTTACACTATAACTTGCAAATTTGACCAAATTTTTTTTGTGCTTTTAATTTTTTAGTTACTTACTTAATTAAAAATTAATATTTCACCATATAAAACCAGTCCAGAAAAAAAAATTTCTTGTTCCTATTATTTAATTCGACGACCTCTGTGGCTCAGTGGTAAGCGCGTTGGACGCTCAAGCCGGGGGTTGCGGGTTCGAATCCCGCCGACGGAACAAAAAGTTTTCAATGTTCCCGGGTCTGGATGTGTATTAAATATGTGTATTATATAATAAAAATCTTAAATATATGTATAGTACAAAAGTATTAAATATATTTCCGTTGTCTGGTACCTGTAACACAAGTCCTTTAGGTACTTAGCACGGGGCCAGACTGACGTGGTGTGAAGCGTCCATAGATATTATTATTATTATTATTATTTAATGACTCTTATCCGATTGTTAACGTTGAAAATTAACTAAACTAAACTAAAATTTTATACACCAGATGTTAAGTTGGAAAAACAGTTAATAATATGAAGTAAGTCCATTAAAGAAAAAAGTTTGATACAAAATCTGACCCCCTCTTTGGTCCCCTTAGAGGGGTGGGGTGGGGGGGGGGGTAATTTTTATACACCAGATGTTGAGTTGGAAGGAGGCAAATATATCTGCGAAAACCGTAAGCAAATCGGATCAGTAGTTTTCGTGTTAAAGCAAAAGTCTTATACAAAATCTGACCCCTCTTTCGTCCCTTTAGAGGGGTGGGGGGAAAAATTTTTTACACCAGATATTAAGTTGGAAGAAGACAAATATATCTGTGAAAACCGCATTCAAATCGGATCAGTAGTTTTCGTGTTAAAGCAAAAGTCTTATACAAAATCTGACCCCCTCTTTCGTCCCTTTAGAGGGGTGGGGAGAATTTTTTTATACACCAGATGTTAAGTTGGAAGAAGACAAATATATCTGCGAAAACCGCATTCAAATCGGATCAGTAGTTTTCGTGTGATGCTGGAACAAACATACAGACAGACAGACAGACAGACAAAAAAACTAACTAACTTTTCGGCTTCTATAGCGATATTGTGACACCCTCCGCTTATTATTTTTTTAATATCTTTAATGTACAGAATTGACATTTCTACAGATTTATTATATGTATAGAGCTAGGCTTTGTTACGCCTAAAAAATAATTTTAAACTTCCTATTTAAAACCAAAGAAAAATAGGAACGCCATTTACCTGGCGAGGCACACAACAAGCACATTTGGAGGTATGCTCATCTACATACAATAATATTAATTTTAAATCTAAATTATATGTTTTTTCAACTTATTTTATTTTTTTGGAATATAAGCAACGATACAAATCAAAAAAATTATAATAAATTTTATTTTTTTGCTATATATTTAAAAGAAAGAAATATGCAAATTTTCTTCAAAATTTTACAGTTTATGAGTTTACTTGAAGTGGAAGAGAATAATTTAAAAATCAAAAGCACAACTTTTCAATAGGTAAACTTTATTATTTATGTTATCAGCTACACATTCCTTTTTTTCTTTTCAATTTTCATCCACTATTGCAAAAATCGGAGGTTTGCACGATTTTTACGCTCTGGGAACTGCACTATACATAATGTGTTAAAAACTACGTTTGAATAAAAAAATTGAAACCTCTTAAAATAGTGTACCCAAATCACATTTTGATAGGTCGTTAGGTCGTAGGCGTATTATTTTTCATAACAAAGTTATTATCTATTTTGACTATTTTGTTGATTTTTCAATTTGAATTCAAAACCATTAATAAAATCTTGAAAATATTTCTTAATGTATTATGTAGCCCGCATTTAAAATAATTCCGCTTTTTCATAAAACAATTCAAAACCTGGTCTTGGCAAAAAAAGTCCGGCAACGCGATGGTGCTGGCTAACGTAACTCAGTGCTCGCGTTTAGAGCGGGCAATTATACTTTATTACATACTCCATACAATGGACTTTCTATTTTAAACATTTTAACAAAACTCACATAACGTTGTCGTAACGCGACGGAAATCCCATATTAAGCTGGAGAAAGCATTCACGAGTTGTTATAGATTTGAAATGGTGCTAATTATTGATACAGATTTTATTGTTTCCGAGAAAACTACTTGTACGGATATTAGTGTGGGTATTTTAAGGCCCATTATCTCCGACTTAAAATGCTGCAGCACTTGTAGCTGAGGGTGAAGCCAAACGAGCGTACCTAACTTGTGAGTTGTGAGTCGCAGAATTTCGGTCGCGTAAATATCTTTTCACACAAATCATGACTCACAGAATTACGCTTGTGTGAATCAAACAGGACCTTTGTATAAAATCGAATGCAGTAGAATTTCTGCCGGCAGAAATGCTGCGAATCACAACTCATAAATTACGCTCATTTGGCTTCACCCTAAGAGCTAAACCACATTGATCCGTTGCGTTGCGTTGACCGCTGCTGATTTATGTTCATGTTTTTTAATGGGTTGCGAGCGGTAACGCTGGAGTTTAAACGCAAAGTTTTAAAGAAGTAATAGGCAGAAGATGAAGTAGGAGTTGAATGAGGCTGAAGCCTGTCACCGCCTAGTATTGTGATACCGCGGTACACTCTATCAAACCACTGTCCAAACTACTGGACGGATCGGGCTGAAAGCATCCGCTTAGAAAGGAGTTTGATCAATTCCACCTCTAAGGGGATAAAATAAGGGATGAAAATTTATATGAAACTTTGTAAATTTAAAGCCGATCGGGCTGAGACTTTGATATTTAATTAATTAATAATACATACTTCTTAACGAGAGCGATGCCGCGGGCTAAAGCACCCAAAAAATATATATAAATAAAATACGAATTTCTAACGATAACAACACAGACGTAAAAACTCTTATGAGCTTTTAAAGTAATTAATTATTGTTTTCATAGAATTCTGCCAATACACTTTTAATTAAAATCTTTTCTTGGAATGCTATCGAAAGACAAATTAGTTGTGAACAATTCTGCTAATTAGTTAAAAAATTAATTCAAAACATTGTATTTCAATTAGAGAAAATAACAAACAATTGGACAGAAACATTGGAAAATAACAAACAATTTTAAAATTTACGTATGTAATAGGAGAAAAGTGATTTATTATGAGCGAAAAATTGATTTTCGAAGTTTTGCTGTCGTCTGTTGTTATGCTGATTTAATTTGTTCAGCAGGCCTACTATTTTGCTTATTAAAGCCTTTTTGGGTTTGGTTTGGATGATATACTACGATCTGTAGTAACTGTGGAAAATAAGGAACTTCGTTCCAACAATATTTTTTTAAATTTCTGATCGTAGTGTTTCTCTTATGTGATGCTATCATTGAACTATTATTAGTAGTAATAATAGTTCAATGGCTGCTGCGAGTATCAATGTTTTGACAATAAAATTTTCGTTTTTGGTTTGCTGCTATTATTGGATCCTCATATTTTGGTTTCTTGATAGTCCATCTATTTAAACTGGTTTAAAACCTGTTTTAGGGGATTTTTATGAATAGGAATGACACCACGTTATTCTATAAGTGTAACTGTGGAAAATAAGGAACTTCATTCCAATCATATTCCAATAATGTTTTGTACATTTCAGAACGTAGTGTTTCTCTTATTATGTGCTGCTGTCAATGTTTTGACAATAACATTTTCATTTTTGGTTTGCTGCTATTGTTGGATCCTCATTTGGTTTCTTGATAGTCCATATGCCACCAGTTGCCGCTATGTAGAAGGTGCAAGTTGGAAGCCCGCTACATGAAGTTGCAGCAGACGTGTCACCGCAACATTACTGGTTTCTATGTATTTGTAGGAATAAGTGTCGCTAGAGCTTCACGTCGCTTGCTACAGAGTGCAGAGGGTATTTTATAGAAATAATTACAAACCAGTAGTATCGCTGCGACACGTCGTCTGCGGTTGCTTCATGTCGCCCGCTGCCAACCGGCACCTTACGGTGCGTCCACATTTGTATCATTTGCGCGATCAGATCTCCGATCAGATCTCCGTCGCGATCATCGCGCCGTATCAAGTATGCGTGTCATAGTGTGGACGCCTCTTAGATCATTCTGCCGATCATGCGAGTATTCGATATGACACGTATCAGAAACGAGGTTAATAGCGATCGGGGCGTATCATGATACGCGTATCATTTTGACACGCTTCGATGATACGCGACGGAGATCTGATCGGGGATCTGATCGCGAAAATGATACAAATGTGGACGCACCCTTAAGGGTTTATCGTGTCAAACCGCTGTCATATGTCACGATATAGCTGTCATAATCCATACCAATATTATAAATGCGAAAGTGTGTCTGTCTGTCTGTCACCTCTTCACGCCCAAACCGCTGAACCGATTTTGCTGAAATTTGGTTTGGAAACACTTTGAGTCCCGAGAAAGGATATAGGATACTTATTATCCCGGAAAAATGTACGGTTCCTGCACGATAAACGAATTTTGGCGCAACGGAGTTGCGGGCGTCGTCTACTGTCTATATTTTGAACTACGCTCTACATCTACATAGCTCCATCTAGTGGCAATTGAAATACCGAAAACCTAAGGGTTTTCGGTATTATAGGTAGTTGACGGACCTACGTAATTTGGTCGGATGATGTCAATTCAATGATTTGTGAATTGTGTTCTATCGGCTGGGTATGACATAACGCGATCCAATTACGCAGATCCGCCATCTGCCTATGAAAGTTAAAAAAAGTTCAATTTTTTTTATTTGCAACAAGTATACAATATACCTATTTAAATCAACATACATTGACGAAATATAAGTACAACTTATTCTCTGACATCTATACATATAATAAAACTGTAGAAATGAAAATTCTGTACATTAAAGATATTCAAAAAATAATAAGCGGGGGGTGTTACTACATAGCTATAGAAGCCAAAACTGTGGTTAGTTTTTTTGTCTGTCTGTCTGTCTGTCTGTCTGTCTGTCTGTCTGTCTGTCTGTCTGTCTGTCTGTCTGTATGTTTTTTCCACTATCACACGACAACTACTGATCCGATTTGAATGCGGTTTTCGCAGATATATTTGTCTTCTTCCAACTTAACATCTGGTCTATAAAAAAAATTTCTCCACCCCTCTAAAGGGACGAAAAAGGGGGTCAGATTTTGTTTTAACACGAAAACTACTGATCCGATTTGCATACGGTTTTCGCAGATATATTTGTCTTCTTCCAACTCAAAATCTGGTGTATAAAAATCACCCCCCCTCACCCCTCTAAGGGGAGCAAAGAGGGGGTCAGATTTTGTATCAAACTTTTTTCTTTAATGGACTTACTTCATATTATTAACTGTTTTTTTAACATCTGGTGTATAAAATTTTTCCCCCCACCCCTCTTAGGGGATAAAAGAGGGGGTAAGATTTTGTATCAACTGATGAAGTAGAAATACTTTGAATGGCAAAACAACATTTGCCGGGACAGCTAGTTACAATATAATGTTCCATGCACTAAAGATGGCAAATGTCTATTTATGAAACAATATTTTAAATAATGAATAATATACAAAGTTCAAAACACCTCTTTAATGTTCATTTCACGCGTTGTCACTAAAGAGATACTGAAATTTCTACGCTTATTACTATACTGCACTCGGCGAAACATGGCGGTAGCGGTCATTGACTCCCTGTCAAAAATTTGTCATTTTCTTTACAAAGCCGCGATTGACAACATCTGCCACTTCATTGTCAAACGCGGTTCATATAGAAAATTACAAGTTTTGCCGAGTACAATATGGAACTATTTAGCTGTATTAGGGTTTCTCAAACTTTCGGCTCCACGAACCCCTGTTAAAATTTCCAGGTGACAGCGGACCCCTTACTAACTAACTGAATAGTAAAATTGACTGTTGAAGAAAATAAAGTTTTTATTTGAATAAAAGGTAACACATAAAGTGCTAAATGAGTGCTGCGCGGGCCTGCTAGCTATCAAGCCACCATTACGTAAATCTTCTCGCGAACCACTTGCCGTCGAATGGCAAACCCCTAGGGGTTCGCGTACCCCACTTTGAGAAACCCTTGTCTAGTGTATAAGGACACATTGCTCCGTTGCATTGCGAAGCGTCGCCGCAGAGCCGCAGCATCAACGTGTCAATGTTACATTTTATGATAGGTGATGCGTTGTAAGGTTCTTAGGGCGCAACACACGGCAAAGCATCGGAGCAATCTAGCCTCATTCCCTATAACGAGGCTCGAGGCCCTAGCCTGTACCTACTGGCACACTAAACACTAAATAACTTATTCATCCCTAAATATACAATGTTATAATTTTTAACCCCCGACAAAAAGAGGGGTGTTATAAGTTTGACGTGTCTGTCTGTCTGTCTGTTTGTCTGTGTGTGTATCTGTCCGTGGCATCGTAGCATCCAAACGGGTGGACCGATTTTGATCTAGTTTTTTTTGTTTGAAAGCTGACATGATCGAGAGTGTTCTTAGCTATAGTTCATCATCATCAGCCTACTCAGTGCTGGACAATCAGGGTTTATCTGGTTCATGTCCGTGGCATCGTAGCATCCAAACAGGTGGACCGATTTTGATCTAGTTTTTTTTGTTTGAAAGCTGACATGTTCGGGAGTGTTCTTAGCTATATTTCATCATCATCAGCCTACTCAGTGCTGGACAATCAGGGTTTATCTGGTTCATGAAAGGCCGTTAGCAACTTGTAGTCATTTGATGGGTTTTATATTTCATTCTAGTTCATGACATTTGTGAATATACAATATAAGTATAAGTACACATAGTAATGGAAAGTTGGCCTGGTGCTGCACCATCACCTGGTAATCAATAGGATATCCAACTCCTCGCCAACTTAGAGTAGGTAGAGGTTTCGTGTTTGGGCTCATTTTAATTGCGACAACCAGTAAGAAGTAGACAAACAGTAAATATTTACACGCTGCTGCTGCAGCATCACCTGGATTCTATAGGAACCGAGCTTCGTATGAACCCAAGGTAGAGGTTTCATGTTTGGGCTCATATTAACAGTCTCATCGAAAGGGACATTGATAGATGGTAATCATGAGAATACTTATGATTCTGTTGATAGGAATTATTCTGCACTATAACCAACACAAGTTTAAAAAGTATGAAATAAAATTAAATTAAGAAATTTAAAAAAAAACCCCGCCAAACAACTTTAAAAAGTAATGAAATAATATTTACTGCCTTTAAGTTCAAATAATTCCTAACTTGTGTAAAGTAATATTTTAGTCCATAATTGTTGTCAAAGTGTGTCGGGGGACCGCTAATGTAGATGTTTGATTTCATTTCACAATCAATTCATAGCGAACAATCGAGATAGACAACGACTTGGCGGTTGTATTTTGTAGTTTACTTGGCGGTCCCCCGACACACCGTGACAACAATTATGGACTAAAATATTTACACAAGTTAGGTATTATTTGAACTTAAAGGCAGTAAATATTATTTCATTACTTTTTAAAGTTGTTTGGCGGGGGTTTTTTTTAAATTTCTTAATTTAATTTTATTACTTTTAACCGCATAAACGTTCAATATTCCACCATCGTCTTAACTATTTACAGAAGATATCTGGTCGCAAATATTTATGCTCGCCCGTCGCCCGCCCGCCCCCCCGGGGACGCCCCCGTGGGACGAGTCGATCCTTATTGTTCCCTAACGTTATAACGTTATGAGACTCGTATTTCCTGTAGCCGGCTCATCGTGGTATTGAGCCATTGTTGCTCAGTTTACTTTTAAATTGTTATATAAATCTGTATATCTGCTGAAATGCGATGCGTTTGTAATGTTTCTTGGACTGAAATCATATCAGAGTTACTTATAACAAGACATTATAATTTATAATTATTACTCGTATTTATAACAACATCATTATGTCATACATACCTGGTAGTCGGTACAACATAAGAATATGATATACATCATTATTATATTACGTTTGATATATTTTATATTTTGACTTTTTTGTACTATCAGAGAAGTTGATTCCTATGCAGATGGGGGATCTACGTAGTTTGGTCGCATTACGTCAAACCCAGCCGACAGATCACAATTAACATTGAATTGACATGATCGACCAAATGACGTTGGTCTCTCAAATGCATAGGAATCAATTTCCTCGATGGTACATATTATACGATTCAATGTACCTAACTAATTAACAATAAATGGAATTTGTATTTTGCGTTTTATTTATGAAAACTCAAATTTAATTTAAAATCGGACGTATTTTCCTGTCCTTTGAATAAGTGTTTTTACTTTTTGAGCAAACATTTTCGGCAATTATCCAGGAGGCAAAGTATTTTCCACTAAAGTTGATATTTCCAGCGACCCAGCAAGATGCTAATTGCGTTACGTGGTGTACCCGAAAGCAAAATTTACCAGCGAAATATACAAATTGTGCGGTTAGATAACATCCCCTCCGGGAGAAATAAGAATATTCATATTGTCGACATGTTTCCTTGTATAATATTATACTTTGAAGAAAAGCGAGATTTTATCTTAATTGCTTAAAACATGATTTGCGTCACTCCTTGACGCTATGAATTGCGATTTTCGCTTGTTGAGATATTTAAATTCAAAACCGTGCATCGCTACGACGCGCGTAGTAACACAAATCACAATACAAGGCCACAATAGACTTAACTACCAGTAGTTCGACTGCGAAGAAACGGACCGGTTTCAATATCTGTCAAATTCGTCGGGTTTCACTAGGATTATGAACGGAATGTGCCTCGCGCTGGCTGATATAATTAATTTTTAAATATTTAAAATAAAGATTTCAAAATTGGATTCTGACAATTTTAATCGCATGTGCCAAAACACAAACAACAATACGACCAAAGAGGAACACGTCCAGCGAATATGTCAAAGTTTTAAATTCGTAGGTAACAAGTCAACAACCCTAGCGACGATTTTCGTCATAATACGTCAAATTTAAAAATTTCAACAATAGTTCTAAGTCGGCATACTCTATAATTCTGTCTACTCTGACAAGGCGATGACAACTTCATCTTCTGGTCTACCAGAATCTGATGGCAAAAAGTGAGAAAATAAATTGACTCTAGCAATACCGGGGTAATTGGAATAAAACATTTTGATCCTTTACTTTCTTTATAGCGGCTGATTCTATGTGTGAATTGTGAAACATGCAAATATAAAAATTTATTCAATGATCAAGGATATTTTTGGAAAATCTGCTGTCAAAATTTGCCATCAGATTCTGGTAGACCTTATACTATCAGAGAAGTTGATTCGTAGGCAGATGGCGGACCTACGTAGTTTGGTCAAGTTATGTCAAAACCAGACGACAGATTGACTGATATTGAATTGATATAATCCAACCAAATGACATAGGTCCGTCAACTGCCCATGAATCAATTTCTTCGATGGTACATCGGTGCGCCCAAACAAATGCATGAATTTGGTTTATTCGAAAATATATTATAAAAAGTCGGAGTAACACAACGGAACAATAGGTATGCTTTTTATTTTATTATTAATAACATAATAATTATAATAATGATTGCTGTCAAAAAGTACATAATCAACTGGAAACAATAAACAAAATCAATTATATTACATCCAGATTCCAGATAATGGACAAATTATTTGGCGAATAATTATAAGTTGATATAATATTGGGTACTCAATCGGTATGCGGTTGGGCTGTGTTTGCGGCTTAGAAGTCTATCGGCAATTGAATCAATTCTTTATTAACAAGTCGGATTGGAAACCTACAATGTTTGAATTGAATTATCAGGAAATTATTTACGTAAATTGAATTTTCAGCATCAGCATCAATGTTGTTTGATAATAAATAACTCTTCAAACGATAAAACCACAGACTTTTCAATACTTACCAAATTAAGCACCTTAAAATCATTTTGTGAAATTGATTCAAATTATGCAAAAATAATTATTGACTTATAAGTCGCATTAGGTCAATTCAATGTTAGTTGTAATTAGGGTTGCCACCTTTTATTTTTGCATTTAAAGTAAATTGGTTACTCTAAGTAAGAAAAATAAAGTACACGGTATAAAAATAAAGTACAATTTATTTTTCTTTATTATTATATTTAAAGATATATTTCTATTGCTTTTTTTCAGTAAATGAGTTTCTTTATTTAAAAATTACAGTCTATAATATCGAGGGAACGGAGGGCTATAACTGGCGATATCGATTCAACATTAATCGATAAATTTTGTTTAACGAAAAATACTTACCACTTCAACAGAAATCAAATTATGAGAAATAAAGTATTTTCGCGTACTTTATTACTAATATAAATATATAATTCCCTTAAATAACGTACAATACTTTATTATAAAGTACGGGTGGCAACCCTAGTTGTAATTCAACCAACATACGTAAGCAGGCTTGCTATAGATCAGTTCCTCTGACAGTACAATATCAAAAAAGTTGGCTATCGACCATACGTTGTAGGTACTTGGGCCATAAGGTTACCTTTGTTAACGATTCAAAAAGTGACCGCAACGACTGCAGACGTTGTTGAACTACGTACTAAGACGCAAGTAATTCACTGTCGAGCACTAACTCTGTCAAAAGCACCTACAATAATATTATATTGTTTGTGTTAAAAGAAGTAAGCAATAAGCTAAACTTGTTTAGAGTACATAATATTCCTTTGTTGTCAGTCCCTATAGTCGCTGCTAAAACAAACCCTTAGTAAAGTACAAAGTCAAACTTTAAAAGTATCAGAAGCAAAAAGGCGCTGCATTTTACTGGTAAACGCATACATTGCAGTATTGAATAAGTTCAAACGAGTCGTAACAGCCTCTAAAACTTTTTTTTTTATAAAAAAAGATTTTGTTATAAAGGAATTAGAGGTCGTAAATTCCCGGAAATATAAAAAGCGGGGCATTTTAAAGTTTCGAGCACGCGCCGTCCTCGCATGATGCTATCTTTTACGTTCCTCGTAATGTCTCGGAATTGATAGTTTAAGAGGTATCTCTAACTCGAGATTTGTGTTTTTGTACACAAATAAATTAATAATGTGTTATTAGTGCAGCACGAGTCGGCGCATGAGTACCGGAAACTATTCCACCTCAATTTTTTTATGCGATCCTCTTCAAATCCTGATGATATAAATGCATGTTGCCATGGTGCAACCCGGTGCCATATTGTTTAAACAAACATTGTTTAAACAATTGCAAGGAATTGTTATTTTTTAACCGGACAATTTTTTTGATATTCTTTATTAAAATATCAATAAAAAAGGTCCTATGACTTTTCACGATAAAGTTAATATTTTTAAAGATATGAATTTTTAAAGGTTCGAAAAATCTCAAATTTGGGTACTTTTGACCCATGAAAAATATGTTAAAAAAATAATAATGTCTGAGTTATATATTTTTTTTTAATTCTCTATACAATAGTTATAACATCGTTAATAGAGATTTAAAAAAAATTCATTGTTTATATATTTTTTTATCTTAGCAAACGTAGACAAAAATTTGTGTTTTTTGTATGGGAGCCCCCCTTAAACATTTACTTTATTTTAATTGTATTATTAATCATTAAAGTACAAATATAATGAAGGATTTTGTGAAATTTTCAACTGCCTAGCTGTTATCATTATTGATTACGAGTAAAAAATGCCAAAAAAAATCACGTTTCTTGTATGGGAGACCCCCTTAAATATTAACTTTATTTTATTTATAGTATTTGTTCTTATAGCGGCAACAGATATACAAAATCTGTGAAAATTTCAGAAGTAGCTAGCTATAGCGGTTTTTGAGATACAGCCTGGACACATACAGACAAACGGACAGACAGTATCTCAAAAACCGCTATAGCTAGACTTCTGAAATTTTCACAGATTGTGTATATCTGTTGCCGCTATAACAACAAATACTAAAAATAAAATAAAGTATAATATTTAAGGGACATACCATACAACCATACAAGAAACGTGATTTTTTTGGCATTTTTTGCTCGTAATCAATAATAGTAACAGCTAGGCACTTGAAAATTTCACAAAATCCTTAATTATATTTGTACTTTAATAATTAATAATACCTAGGTAACACTGAAAATGTTTAGAAAGTGAAAAACGGCTTAATGTAGAAAGTTGCCAATACTTTTATCATTTTTAGAAGTAATCTCCGTTCCTCTGTACATATCGTCGCATTTGATGAAACCACCGAGAAAAGCACTAGGTCCAGTCTTCCTTAGGGGTCTCACGCCATAGACGTTTTCGTACGCTTTCATCGCATCTTCAGGGCTCGTAAAGCGAATACCACAAATTTATCTTTATTTCTTGGGAATAAATTAAAGTCACAGAGTCCCAGGTTCTGACTGTATGGCGTATGACTCAATATCTCGACACCTGCCATAGTCAAATATTCAACAGTCCGTCTTGCGGAGTGCGCTGAAGAATTGTCGTGGTAAAGGAGTGTCCTGCTTCGAGGGCGCTGCTGCCGAATTTTTTCCAAGACAACAGGCAAACAGCGATTGACATACCATTCTGTAGTAACTGTCCTTTTATCTTCTAGCACAACTTTCGCAAAATTACATTTCCGACCAATGAATGAGGCAATCATCTTTTTGCCTTGACTTCTTCCTTTCTTTACCTTAGTTGGCCAAACCTCGAAAGGAAACACCCCTTGAGCTGATTGTCTTTTGGTTTCGGGTTCGTAGCTATATATCCAGCTTTCTTCACCTGTGAGGATGTCAAATACAGCATTTGAGTCACCGCCGTTGAACTTATCTAACATTTGGCGACACGAGTCCATGTAAAGGCTTTTCTGGTCGTCGATTGAAGAATGGGGAATGCATCTGGTAAAAAGCTTTCTGACGCCGAAATGTTCATGTAATATTTTTTGAACTTGACTCATAGCAATGCCTAGGATTGCCCGTATCTGCTGATAGGTTATTCTTTTATTCTCCTCTATCATGCGTCGCACAACACTAGTGTTAACTTCAGTAGTCGCTGTTAAAGGACGTCCCTCACGCGGATCATCACTGAGATTACTACGTCCACGCTTAAGTGGTAATAGCAGCCTATCAAAGCTTTGTTATTGGGTAAGCTCACAACGAAAGTCACAAAAAATCATTTACTGAAAATTTTCTCGCGTTAAGTTCATTTTCACGTGTAACAAGAGTTTTAGATTTGCCGCCAATTCACCAAAACAAATGACAAATGAATGAAATATACCGCATTATGTTACCAAAGAGTTCTAAAATTGTAATTCAAAAAAAGTTTTCATTAGTAATGCTTATAACTAGCTAGTTCTAAACACTTTCAGTGTGACCCACGTAAAATTAAAATGGTACCTGGTACCTCACATGCATACAATATCCACTAACCTGGCACATGCTCGTCGTTGAAGGTGACTCTGACGGAGTGCGGGCGCAGCACTCGCGGCGTGAAGCTGGCGACGTACTTGTGACCGCCGAGCGGGCGCACCGAGCTAGCCACCAGTGTCCCGTTACCTCCAGACACTTCTAGCTCCAGCTGACCTGGACCAGCGGAGCTCGCGTCCACTGGGGAATAAAATGGCAAGGTAAAATTTTTAGGACGGCTTTAGCTGCCTTGGACCAGCTGAACTCGCGTAAACTGGAAGATTAAAATGATCAAAACGCTGGGTAGATAGTTTGGCTCCCCGTGTAGCGGGGTGGTGACTGCACAATGTGGACGATCGCTGGTAGAGTTGCGGTAGGCTACATCGTACTACTACTCGCAACTACAATCAACTACATCGTACTCGCAACTATGCCTTAAGCGAGGAGTGGAGCACCATGGGGTTTTAGTAGGTAGGCTACGCAGGAGTCCCACATACCCCGGCCGATATCCCCAATTCGCCACCCCGAAAATAAAGGTTTTTGCCAATGTTTGACTAGGGTGTTAAATATAAAAGCTGGCCTTGCACACACACACACACGAAACGGCACACGAAAGACTATAGTCCGCGCGCAACTAGTTGGCCGCTCTGCCCATATACTCACATACCGGCAGAGCGGCCAACTAGTTCCGCGCGGACTATAACACTGTATGCCGTATGCGCCATGATTGATATTAAGAAATCTCTCCACATTATCCAGAGTCGAACCATGAAAGACTCTCTTCATGTCCGTATTCGCATGTAAAGTAAGTTCCACATGTTCCAACGTGTAGAGACCGCGAAATATAATGGAAAAAAAAACATAAAAGTAATATTCACCAAAGGAGCGTATTCAAAACTTTGAAACGAAGTATTTATTTTGATTGAGTACTTGTCAAACATAAAATATTAAAAAATATTCCTGGAAATAAAGTAAAAGCGTACATGCGAAAACAGCAGTTACCTACGCAACATGTTTCAGTGCAATTTCCAGAATACGAGTAGATGTATACGTTTTCCGAACCAAAAAATAAAGTCAATGCTAAAATACCACGTATTACTTAACTCTATTAAATTGATTTCATTGCAAACGCGCAAAATTGTTTAAAATTTAAGAGAAAAAAACACATCAATAACGGGAATTTATGTGGTCAACGCAAAAAATAACAAAATAATACTTTACCTATAAACTCAACAGGTTGTCCTAAAATTCCTTTGTATGTAGGCTTAATGATTATACCTTTGATACCTCTAATGATATCCCTTTGAATTGGTCTGAAAAAAAGAAAAAAAAACACTGGTAAAAACTGAAAAATGAAAATTAGCCATGTAGCTTACTCTCATTAAATATTATTCTTACTATACTATTATCTTATTACCTACTCTCATTAAGTACCTACTTTTATTAATAATAATTAGTGACCGACCGAACTTTCGGTTTCGGTTTCGGTTTCGACCAGTTTCGGCCAAAAAATCCAGTTTCGGCCATAGTTTCGGTTTTGGCCAAAATAAAGCCGAAACTTTCGGCCCTGCCGAAACTCTAGTGTTCGTGTGTCGTTCGGTAAACTCGTGCTTGCTCGTCGGCGAGACCCCGGCTCATCTCGCCACCGTCCATATTTTAATCGTGTTTTGAGGTTATGTTTTGCAAATTACTGCCAAATTACTAAGTATTTATTTTGTTTTAGTTTAGTACTTCGTTTTATTTTCATCAAATTGTCTAAACTTATTCTTATCGAACCTGAGGTTTGAATTTTATTTCTAGACGACAAACGCACATTGGTGAATTACGTGATATGTTCTTATTTTAACAATGTTTCCCAAACAAAGGATTAAATAAAATAAATTGATTAAATTGTGTGTGAACTTTGTTTACTAAATAATTATGTTTGACTATGAGTTATTAGGAGGATAAAGCTTGCGAGATTTATCTAGTCTTTATCTAGTATTTATCTCGCCTCATTCATTTCTTTTTACCACGCGTTTTATTTATATTTAAAACAATTAACCTTTAACTATGGACGCGCAGTCTCACAGACCGTTCCTACTCTGCGAGAATCGTATCCCCACTTCCGTCATTACACAAGCTGTCAAAAATATTTTTTGGGCCTGTTACTTAATGACTATTATCCGATTATTTGCATTGAAAATTAACCAGAAACATAAATTTTGAAAAAAAAAGTATGCTTTTATAGTCTAGCTCTAGGCGAAGATAAATAAAAATTTAAGATTTTAAAAATTCTCAGAGACACTCGTCGTGACCAAACTAAAGGGATTTGGGGATATCAGAGTTGAAACGGGAAGTTTGCCGCTGGCACTTTTTGTGCGTGTTTAATTTTTAGAGAAATTATGAGTTTTTTATGTGCTTTAAAGCGTAAAAATATCTTCAAAAATGTGTAAAATGGACGTAAAAAGTTTTTGCTGTATTTGCGGAAAATGTATTAAAGTAAGAGCGAAAAAATTACTTGCACCGACAAGTAAACGGATTTATCAGGCCTTTGAAATAAACTTCCAATTAAAAAGAAAAAAAAATATATGGGTGCCTTATATCTCACGTACTTATGAAAGAGGCATGCTACAAGCTATCATCTAAATACAAAAATATCAAATTTCAAACCTAATTTATATATTTTTTCCTTCTAATTCTGTTTTTAGTTCTGTTAAATTGCAAGTTTACTTAGTAATTTTGTTTCGAACTTCGACCGCGGTCTGTGAGATTGCATGTCCGTGTTTCCCATACAAAGAATATGACTGCAATTGATTGTTTATCAATAGTAAATGTCTTGAAATAAATTCTGCTCATGTTTTTCAGGTTATCCTTCGTTCTAATACATTAAAACTTGGAATCGTATAAAAAACGGAATATGATACTGAAAAGTTTCTAGGGAACATATTTGAGTCTAAGATTAATAATATTTATTTTAACAAATGTCACAAAAAGTAAAAAAAATCCAATTTGGCACTTTTCTTATGTGTTAACAAATGTTACAGAACAGTAAAATTCAGTAAATAATCGTCATTTTTAATGTTTTATCAAGTTTCGGTTTCGGTTTCGGCCGAAACTGAGAGTAAGGCCGAAAGCTCGAAATGATGAGTTTCGGTCGGACACTAATAATAATTATATATACTTATAAAGATGTAAAGTTTGTTTGTTTGAACGCGCCAACTTCACGAAATACGGTTTTTATGTTATTTGGCATACTTAAATTATAAATATTATTATTATAGAGTAGACCACGGGGAAGGACGTAGGCTACTTTTTCTGCGGAAAAATGTATGGTTTGGTCCGCAAGGGAATATGTAATTTACGCAGGCGGAGCCAAATTTCTGATTTCTCGTTTAAATAAAGCTTTACAGGGAAAATCAGAAAAAAATGAATAGTACCTAACTACCTACGTAGTAAGAATTGATGTCAATAAAGGTGGACTGCGAAGTTTCAAAAGAGCACTAAATGGTAAAGTTTTGAGGCAGTCAAAGGAGCGGAAATCCGAACACGTTCATTTACATTTGAGGCGATATTTAATTAAAATAGAGCCATTCATGTCCTTATTTTACGGAGTAATATCACATTTATTTCCATAAACACATGTAATTTAATGCTTTAATTAAAGCTACGGCTTTTATTGATTTCGTACTTATTTCATAAAATTCGTAATTATGGAGCCCATTAGACAGACAGGTTCGCACTTTCTAAAATATCTAGATTGATGCTATATATTTTTCTAGAAACAGTGTTTTTTTTTATTTATTAAATAAGGGGGCAAACGAGCAAACGGGTCACCTGTTGGTAAGCAACTACCGTCGCCCATGGACACTCACAACATCAGAAGAGCTACAGGTGCGTTGCCGGCCTTTTAAGAGGGAATACGCTCTTTTCTTGAAGGTTTGCAGGTCGTATAAGTCCGGAAATACTGCTGGTGACAGTTCGTTCCAGAGTTTTACAGTGCGCGGCAGAAAGTTACGCGAAAAACGCACTGTAGAAGACTGCCACTCATCAAGGTGATGTGTGGCAGTGTGTGATGTTTATTCGTCAGCTACCTGAATCGGGCGTGTGTGGCGTCCGGTTCAGTGCGGGCCCCCCCGGTCGGGTCGCGGGGGGGCCTATTGGATAAAAAAGACTGCTGCTGCTGTTTCTCCTCCACGCTGCTGTACGACGAGTCGCGTACCACGTACGAGCTCTCGCGCACCTCGCGCTTCGTGAACTCCTGCTGCAATACAAAATAATAATAGTTTTAAAAACACGTTTTTTTTTCGAATTATTTTTTTTATCTTTTTTAAAAATTATTGCATTGTCATTGGCTCTTAATACGTATGAAAAGTTTCGAATAAATTAGAGTACTTTTTCTCAAAGATTCCGTTATACAAGATGTTTGTGTGAACACCGTTGTCCTTGAAACCGTCAAATCAGCCCGTCAAAATGAACAACTTTTTCTATGAGAACAATGCTGGGAATTAAAAAAAATCTGTCTTCATACCCATACAAATTGCCGATCTGGGCATCCGTATGGGCAGAGTAGACAGAATTATAGTATGGGTATGAAGACGGCATTTTTTTTTGAGTTCCCAGCATTGTTTTCATAGAAAAAGTTGTTCATTTTCACGGGCTCATTTGATGGTTTCAAGGATAACGGTGTTTACACAAACACACTGTATTATACAGCCCAAGCTAATAAAAGCGTGTTAATAAAATTATATAGGTAAAATAATATTGTTCAGCGACAAAATCAAGGCTTTTAAATATACTGTTTAATACCGGTTTCTACCCCGGTGAGAACAATCGATTATTAGTAATTAGATAAGAAACTGGATAGGAAGCTTTCACCCTAAGTTAGTCATGTGGTCACGTGGAGTTTTAATTACCTCTAAAGAAAGTTTTTAAATCACTTAAGTACAAAGTTTAGATTAGGCCAAGGAATTTAAGAATTTATGTGGAATTTCCACATAAATTCCGTTTATTTCATAACATGATGTTTTGTCTCAAATATTTTTTTACCCTGACAACATAATATGTAACATAATTAAATAGCTATAAAGTGAAAAGATACCTTTTTTGTTCTAAATAAATAAATATTTTATTCATGCTGAAATTTAACTTGTGTAAATTTTCAACCCAAAGTGAGTAGCGAAGCATGAATTAGGTTATTCAATTATGTAGTACTCGTATATAATTGTATATACCATGTACCATGATAGTAGGCTTTTTCGCCATTGTTCTTTATAGCTATGGAGCAATCGACCCCTCGGCGTCAGAACAGCACTTTACTAAGCTACGGTTCTGTGAGAGTGACAGGCAGTTTAATCACTGTCTTACCCGATGACCTGTTAAACCGCAATTGGCGGAACTGCGATATCTATACGCATTTACAATCTGTCACTCTCATATATACCTATATTATAAATGCCACAGTGTGTCTGTCTGTCTGTCTGTTACCTCTTCACGCCCAAACCTCTTTTTTTGTAAAATGAGAGGGCAAACGAGCAAACACTCGCAACATTAGAAGAGCTGCAGCAGCGTTACCGGGCTCTTAAAAGGGAATACGCTCTCTTCTTGAAGGTTTGCAGATCGTATTCGTCCGGAAATACCGCTGGTGACAGTTAATTCCAGAGTTTTACAGAAAGTTACGCGAAAAACGCACGGTGGAAGACCTAGCTGAACCGATTTTTCTGAAATTTGGTATGGAGATATGTACTTTGAATCCCGGGAAAGGACATAGGATACTTTTCATCACGAAAAAATGTACGGTTCCCGCGCGATAAACGAATTTTGGCGTCACAGTTTACATAAAGCCCTTATACTTACGTCTTACACAATGTTTTGTCTGATATGCGAGAAAAATTGCTTGACAGATTAGTATGAAACATTGTATAACTATAATATTAGCGGTTTTCATTCGTAATTGATAACACCTCATTAGAATATACAATTCATATTATGATGTAAGGTATTTACTACAATATCAACTAGCACCTAATAAGTGTTTTCGATTGTAATATATCTAATAATGTTATTTATTATTCACTGCTATTACTGTTAGGCAATTCAAAATGATATAAATACAAAGTAATATAATTTTATGAAGTCCATTACTGTTTCGAAATGAATGCAGAGGTACATAATATATTTGTTGATGGTTCCATTTGCCACAACATACAAACACAATTCTCTCTTAATAGACATCAGTGGACAAATACAACTATGATGAAATTTAGCTGCCTTTACAGAGTACGATAAGTGTAAGGATACGATTATTTTTATGACAGTAAATTTTTGTCTTGTCGACAAAGTATTATAATATAATATCTGATAGGACGTGAAAAAGTACTTAATAAAGGAATCATTCTCAACATAACATTGCGCTTAGTTTCATTTTGCTTACTATTTAATATTATTATGTGGTGAGTGGTGACGTTGCCGTGGTCTTCTAATTGCACTCAACTAGCATTAGAGTCCTATTACCCCTCTCGTCGTCCTTTAGCTCAATTATTATAAAATATGTGCCGTGATCATGTCGCGGTCGGATGTCTTAAGGGCCGCTCCACACCGGAATGGCCGGCGGCCGCGATTTCTCAAGCGATACTATGTATTACAGTAATGAAGATAAAGTTTAAAATCATATGACACCGAAAGTGTTCGCCGCGCCGCCGCTGCCTTTCCGGTGGGGCGCGGCCCTAATACTAGCTAACTCGACAGTCGACTAGTATTGGAGTCCAAGTCCCACTTGCCGTTCAATATCGTATCTGCCTTTGTAGTACTCCATTTCGGAGTGCGCTAACCCGACTATCATTCGATATTAATCGTATCGTGGTCGTACGTCCTAAAGAGTTCACTTACCCGACTAGTATAGGAGTCCGAGTCCCGCTCGTCGACCAACCGGTCGAGGTGTCGGTTGAAGGAGTCTCTGGAGAAGTCGCTAAACTTGTTCAGCTGCGTGTTGCGCTGTGTCTCGCGGTCCAACGTGCTCTGCCCGAAGCTCGAGTCGAGGCTATAAGGTTTTATTGCCGTTAATATTTAATGTCTTATCGCATATTGTAAATGGAGTTTTCTGCTTTAAGTTTGTTGTATTATGTAGTTTTAGTGCTGATGCACTTATAAATAAACTAGATCTTGCTTGCTGCTTTTACAAAATTGCTTGCAGCAATAAAGATGCAGATATTATTAATAAATTTCAATTTTACAGGAATATAATAGTTTATAACACCGAAAATACATAATTATAATTCCGTTTCGTCAAAGCTGCATTTCGTTTTAATATAGACGGAAATAGAAAATGCGCTCTAAAATCGTATCGTAAATAATACAACTCTTTGGAAATATTCTCCTTTGTGGGAAATGTCGGTAATTTTTAGTTTCTATGCGAGCGAGTATCACCTTCGGTGAATGCAATCAACGTCCGATAGAGTAAGGATTACCCAATCGAGTCGGACTTTTGTTTGAAAATAATATTTCAGTACGCAAATAAATATCTTTATAAAGGATTCTAGAAATTTCCAGTAACTGCCAGGGTTCATAAAGTATTTATCGCACTTTAGTGTTTATCGGAAAAATACTTATGGTAAGTCTGAAATTCTGATTTATTATTTCTTAAAAACTATATCCATAGTCCATACTAAGATAATAAATGCAAAAAATGTCTATCTGTCTTGTTCCTCTTCACGTTTAAAACGCTGAGTTGATTTTGATAAAATTTTGAATGGGAAAAGTTTCAGTCCTGGGAAAGGACAATAACTTTTTATCACAAAAAAATGCACGGATCCCGCGAAAGTAATTTCTGCACAACTGAGTTGCGGACGTCATTTAGTTTTAAAATATTTGGAGTACTATAATAGCTTATGCAAGTTAGAATTCGTTTATTGCGAAGGCCATTATATAAAATGGTCTACAAAATGTAGACCATTTTATATTCTACCTATCCAAATCAGTTCACCTACGGGCTGAAGGGGACATACTTTCGCATTTATAGAATACTAGATGACGCCCGCAACTCTGTAGCGCCAAAACTCGTTTATCGCGCGGGAACCATACATTTTTCCAGGATAAAAAGTATCCTATGTCCTTTCTCGAGACTCAAAGTATCTCCATGCCAAATTTCAGCAAAATCGGTTCAGCGGTTTGGACGTGAAGAGGTAACAGACAGACAGACACACTAGTTTCGCATTAATAATATTATTAGTATGGATTTTGTATTGATCACTCAGAGGGCACGTGAGTGCCCTCTTCTGTCAAGAGTCTTTTCCAAGGTATCAGAAAAAGTACAAGAACAGCTGTATAAATACAAGTTTTTACCTGTTATTACTGAATTTTTCCCGCGTTTTCTCAACAGTGTCCCAGCCGGTTTTGGTCCGATATTTCCCGCCCGGATCGCCGGTGTCCGCTAGGGCTGTAATGAAAAAATATTTAACATGAAAACGAATTATAAAAGATTAAAACCCGTGTCAACCATAGATGATCAAAATTAAATCGCATTTGCGTTGTTTTTTTTCGTTGTTTGTTGCGATGAGATTAAAAAAATTCTGTTCCATTTTCCAGTAAGGAAAAGTGCTAGGTGAAAAAAATACATAGGAGCCTTTTTTTATACGTCCATGCAGAGGAGTTACACGTCACACAAGAATTAAAAAGCTTAAATGTTATTTTCAGTTCAATATCTCCTGTACCTATCCATACTTATTAGTTATTACTAATATTATAAATGTGAAAGTGTGTCTGTCTGTCTGTTACCTCGTCACGCTTAAACCGAAATGGAGAGATACTTTGAGTTCCAGGAAAGGACAAAGGATATTTCGTGGAAAAATGTACGGTTCTTGCGCGATAAACGAATTTTGGCGCAACGGAGTTGCGGGCGTCATATAGCAATGAGATAAATACATAGTATAAACTATAAAGTATTAGTTATAGTATTTTCAATTTCAAAAAGTGAGTTTTTTTGGGCTTATACAGAATTACAGAACTGTGTCCCTTAAAATTTTTAGCAGCGATTTTATTTTTTAGGACCTACTTACATTGTACCGAACTGGAAGTAATCCACAGTTTCAAATTAAAGTATCTCATACACGCTATTAAGGTCAATGTGAAAAGTGGCGTGATATTATAATTGCTAGAATAGACATGGAATTATTTTCATTAAGTGTTTCCGCCTGGAGGCCGGAGCGAGGATTTGATATATTATTATTATATTAAAATATGAACAATTCTGTTCCTGGTTCAGTGTTTTTTAAATTTTGATTTTGATACCTACTGAGTATGAAATAATTGAAGTTTAATCCACCCCCCACCCTTTTTGTATCATGTATGTAATTAAGAATATAATGATATTATCTTTCTGCTAAAATTAATTAATGTATACTCAGAATATTTCGCAACTGATTGACAGACAATTAAGCTGAGCTATTTCCTTGTATTAACGAGTGCCTTTGAATATTGTAGTATATAATTAAACTTAAATTTTAATGAGGCCTTCAAATTCCGTCTAGAGTATTGTTTTAATATTTATGAACTGTTTTGATTATTGTAGACCATTAGGTATAAAATAACCTATTTTTGGTGGAATTATTCAATTTCTGAAATTAAAATATGTAACTATTATACGTTTACATTCAGAATTTCGATGGATTGGTGTGCTATTTAGTCTTAGTTACTATTTACCGAAAACGTGTCTACAATATTTTAAATCTAAAATGCATCAAGTATTCAAAAACGCAATTGTATTCAAGTTCCGCCACCAAAAAGTTTGAGAGCCGCTGCGTTAGTTAACCTTTTCACACTGATAGACAAAATCTTCGAAGCCTACCACCTACCAACTGCATCTATCATACTCGTAACACCTATTATAATATAATAATCTCTTTTCCTTCTCTTAATTCTCCTGATGAATAGGGCCTCCTGAAATACTGCAGGGTTGTCTGGAAGCCCACTCTTGCCCACGTTTTGGTTTTTTAAGTTTAGTTTTAGTACCGTTTTTATAAAATAAGCGAGCTAACGAGCAAACGGGTCACCTGATGGAAAGCAACTACAATAATTATAAGAATAGCTGCAGGTGCGTTGCCAGCGTAATACGCTCACTTCTTAAAGGTTTGCACTTTGCTGGTTGATTGTACCTTACTTAATGTGAGCAATAAAGAATCTATCTCTTTTTTACACCTATCAATAATAATCTATCTATCCCTTTTTTACGCCAATTAAGATATATACTTACTGGGGCTGCCGTATCTCTTCACCCGGTCGGTCTCCAGCGAGGACAGCGGGCTCTGGTCGAGGTCGTCCTGCGAGCCACTGTAACTGTACACCTTGTAGTTGGACCGCTTCTCGACAACACGCTTCGTGGTCGTCAACGGACTCTGCCTGTCCGTTGGACTGCTCACCCTGTGAAAATAAGTTTGATAAAATTGCTAGTTGACGCCAGCAATCGTAAACCGTACATTTTTCTGAATAAATTAATATGTACCTTTCTGGAACTCAAAGTATACCATCTCCAATCTCCATACCTTTCAGCAAAAGTGGTTCAGCGGTTTGGATGTGAATAGTACAGAGGTAATAGAAAGACAGACAGACATAATTAATACTTTCGTATTTATAACATCAGGTTCAAATTAATGATGCCTGATTTATAACATTAGGCTCAAATTAGTGAACCCTCAAAAGTGGGTTATGTAGTAGGATAGCCAATTATGTTGATAAAAATCGATGGTTACTATGAAATTGTTCAATTTTGATTGTTGTTGATAAAATGTAACCTTCTTTACATAAAATTAACTTGAAACAAAAGACGTAAGGGTGCGTAAGTATCAACTGACGTGTCAAACTATAGCTGCTTGCGCTGAAATTAATATTTTTTTTTTATAACAGGTAACCCGTTTGCTCGTTTGCCCTCTTATTTTTAAGAGGGCAAACGAGCAAACGGGTAACCTGATGAAAAGCAACTACCATCGCCCATGGATACTCGCAACATCAGAAGAGAAGCAGGTGCGTTGCCCGCTTTTTAAAAGGGAAGGCTTGTCTATCAACGTCTAAGAGGAAGAAACTAGAGTTTAAAAACTAAATCTCTCTGAATTTTAGTAACGCATCATAAAAAGCTTTATCACACTAATAATAATAATAATATCTATGGACGCTTCACACCACGTCAGTCTGGCCCCGTGGTAAGTACCTAAAGGACTTGTGTTACGGGTACCAGACAACGGAAATATATTTAATACTTTTATACTATACATATATTTAAGATTTTTATTATATCATACACATATTTAATACACATCCATGACCCAGGAACATTGAAAAACTTTTTGTTCCGTCGGCGGGATTCGAACCCGCGACCCCCGGCTTGAGCTGCCACACACTCTAACCATTGAGCCACAGAGGTCGTCGCCTTTATAATATCATTATAAAGGCGAAAATACTATAAGTACTTACATATAATTTGTGAGTTTGTATGTTTGTTCTGTACTACTTCAAAATTTGGTATTGAGTTAGTAGATGACCCTGGATTAACACATACTAGGCTACTTTTCACTGCGGAAAAAATCACAATTTATTTTCCCTAATAAACCGCGTGTAACACCGCGGGGCACAGCTAGTTCCTTGATATATTAGAAACACAACTCATGGACTGGCAAATTAAGTTCAAGTCGTTTATTTTAGTAGTCAATTTGCAGTTAAATTTGTCGAATTCAGGATACATACCACGGGACTGACCTTAATTAAATGTCTATAACTCGGTGTCCTGTACATTATGTTGGATAATAGCTTGTACAGTTAATTAATTTATTGTTATTTGTTTCCACATCTATACTATATATAATATTATAAAGCGGAAGAGTTTGTTAGTTTGTTTGTTTGAACGCGCTAATCTCAGGAACTGCTGGTCCGATTTGAAAAATTTTTTCAGTGTCAGATAGCCTATTTATCGAGGAAGGCTATAGGCTATATTTTATCACGCTCAGACTAACAGGAGCGAAGAAATAGAGGAAAATGTGGAAAAAACGGGGGGAAATTATTTGAAAGGGCTTACTTGAACGCGCTAATCTCAGGAAATACTGGTCCGATTTGAAAAATTCTTTCAGTGCTAGATAGCCCATTTATCGAGGAAGGCTATAGGCTATATTTTATCACGCTAAGACTAATAGGAATGAAGAAATAGTGGAAAATGAGGAAAAAACGGGGGAAATTATTTGAAACGGAACGAACGAACTACTGGAGCAATTTTCTGTTATTTGACAAGGTTACGAAGTAGACCACGTGAAGGATCATAGGTTTTTTGTGGAATAATTATTTGTCTGTGAAATATCTAATTTACGCGGGCGAAGCCTAGTTAGTATTATGAATTCGAAATTATGTCCGTCTGTTTATCTGCCTGTCTGTTACCTCTTCATGCCAAAACAGCTAAACCGATTTTGCTACAATTCGGTACAGAAATACTTTGAATCCCGGGATACTTTTCATCTCGGAAAAATGTACAGTTCCCGTGCGATTACTGAATTTCACGGACGTCATCTATTTATTAAAATATATTTCACTTCTTCTTCTACCGCCTTTTTAATCACTTAGAAGTAAGAACTAAAAAAAATACAACATTAGAATTTAGAACATAATAATTCGAAATTCAAATTGTGTTCTACGTACCGATTGATTGGACTGGATGTTCTGTTCAAAGGGCTGTCCCGTCTCGTTAGCGGACTGGTCCGGTCGATCGGACTCGTGGCGCGGTACGGACTACTGGCTCTATACGGACTGGTCTGGAACTCCAGACGCGATCCGTTCCCTAGATGCTTCGATGTGATCGGACTCGCCGTTCGAGTTCTATCCGTGTCGTAGTTGTACTCCTTGTGTACTTTTGTGTAGGAGTCCGTGACGTCGTAGGACTTTTCTTTGTCAGTGTAGGACTTGTCTTTGTCTATGTAGGACTTGTCTTTGTCTATGTAGGACTTGTCTTTGTCTATGTAGGACTTGTAGTAGTCCGTGCTTCGGTCTTCTCGGCGGTCTATCGAGCTGTGTTTGTTGCTCTCGTACAAGTTATAGTTGTGAGGGCTCTCCGATCTTAGTCTTGTCGCTGTAAGGTAATAAGATTAATATTAGCTACATCGATACTCTATAGGTTATTGGAGTGTGGTTATTCACTGAAAAGCGATTCGATGCACCTCTCTGTTATCTTCTTCAAGCTTAAATCACTGATTCGATTTTGATGAAATTTGGTGTGAACCTGAAGTCCCATCAGTGAAAGGACATCTAGGGGTTTGGCATAAAACACGAATTTCCACGCAACGAAGGGAAACGGAAACGGAAGAGGGAACGAAGGGTATCATTGAGAGGTAGTCACAACGTCATTATTTTATCATAAAATTACCCAATACTTCAGTTTAAAGTACTTCTAACCTGTCTACATTATTCAATTAAATAATTATACACTTTTCTTGCACTTATTCCACTTTATTTTAATATATTTATCACAAAATTGTTATTTACACGACCGGTTTCGAATCAAATTGTGTAAAAAAAAGTGTAAATAACAATTTTGTGATAAATATATTAAAATAAAGTGGAATAAGTGCAAGAAAAGTGTATAATTATTTAATTGAACATGAATTTCCACCAAGAAGTGACAGTACATTCAATATCATATCTGTCTACATTATGTACTGTATACACATTACATTACACATATAATATGTACGTGTACACGGTTACTCTGATGGTGCAGCTCACCGTATCTGGTAAGTGTCTGTTTACCGAAGGTAAGTGACGTATCGATTCTGCAACGAGCGTAACTCGATCCAATATTATAAGCAGCGAGGTAATAAATCTACTGCTAGTACAAGCACGAAGATATATGACTACCTATTGATGTATGGACTATAAAGACTCTTATTTACCTACCTGAGGTAATTTATTACAGAAGATAAGGTAAGCTTTGTGTTTGAACTTTGAATAGAATAAATTAAGTAATGTTTCATGTTCTATCGAAAATCATATAAAAGACACGTTGTTCCATTTTCAAATATTATACGGAAACTTTATCCTGGCCCATGATAAAGCAATACCTAAGTTATACAAGCTATGACTGACGTGTACCCAGTACGGAACATTAGACGTATCTGGTTGCCATTGATTGAGCAAAATACAGCCTCGCAATCATGGTAATCCATCATCAGCCCAACGTGAAGGCGGCCTTTACATAATATCTTAATTCTATTACAGTAAAACACACATTGAAAACTTTTTTTTACTCGTTTAAGCAGCGTTTTTATTTCAATTACACATTTTTTTAATGTCATAATTTTCAAGACATCCCTTGCTACCTCCTGTGAAGTCCTGTGTACATAAATTTTATTAAATGGAAAGAAGATCCCGTTAAGATAATATACTAAAATATACATTCCTTCACCTCTCCACTTTTAATTAAAAGTAAGCTTTCTTTTTGTTAGGGAAATTATATTTTTATATTATCTCAAAAGTAAGAGAGTGAGAGGTTATATTGTTTTTTTGCCGTGGCATTTTATCATAATAATTAGGGATCAAGAATCACGTCTTTTTTTATTACCTAACAAAATAAGGCAACCCACAACGTAAACGAGAGCAATAAAACGGAATTTTTAATTATTTGCGTTCCTCTTTGTTTTCAATTCCAGAATCAAGATTCGAGTCACTAATTGTGGTGTAAAATATGAGTCTATGTCATTACTCATTACATTAGTAACGAATCACCAAATTATTTATTTATTTATTAAGCAACATAAAGGATACCACCATAAGTTCCATCGAATTGCTTACTTAAGGTGAACGCAAATTGGCCGCACCGCACGCACCGCAGTCGCCGCATTTCGAATTCTTCATATAAAGAATGTGGAAGTTGCGAAGACTGCGGCGCGCGTAGGTATGCGAGCTTGCCTATAACTTCATATAAAGAATTCGAAATGCGGCGACTGCGGTGCGTGCGGTGCGGCCAAATCTGCGTTCACCTTTAACGTTATTTTTAAAAGTCAACAGAACTTATAGTGTTTTTAAACTGTTTTTGACGTGACAACGTCTTATAATTTGATATGGACTGCGCGCACGAAAAAACACGACGCAATATGCGGCGTTACCTCGCTCTGAGGCGTTCCATTTGAGTTGCTTAGCAGAAATGTACAGTCGGGGAAAATTGTGCTAAGCAGAAATGTACAGTCGGGGAAATGAGTTGTTTAGCAGAAATGTACAGTCGGGGAAATGAGTTATTTAGCAGAAATGTACAGTCGGGGAAAATTGTGCTAAGCAGAAATGTACAGTCGGGGAAAATTGTGCTAAGCAGAAATGTACAGTCGGGGAAAATTGTGCTAAGCAGAAATGTACAGTCGGGGAAATTAGTTGTTTAGCAGAAATATACAGTCGGGGAAATGAGTTATTTAGCAGAAATGTACAGTCGGGGAAAATTGTGCTTAGCAGAAATGTACAGTCGGGGAAATGAGTTGTTTAGCAGAAATGTACAGTCGGGGAAAATTGTGCTAAGCAGAAATGTACAGTCGGGGAAATGAGTTGTTTAGCAGAAATGAACAGTCGGGGAAATGAGTGGTTTAGCAGAAATGTACAGTCGGGGAAAATTGTGCTAAGCAGAAATGTACAGTCGGGGGAATGAGTTTTGACGTGACAACGTCTTATAATTCAATGGAGCCGGCTGCACGCACGAAAAAACATGACTCATGCGGCGTTACCTCGCTCTGAGGCGTTCCATTTAAGGCTTGAAGTGCAAGCGTGAGCGCGGAACGAGCGACAAAGAGGCACGTTGTCACGTTCAACTATCGTCAGTAAACCGCTTTACAGACAACCGTTTTTTTTTCTAAGAAGCCCAATTCACTATCCTGCATTGCAGTCCTGCTGCAGTCCGCCGTGCAGGCCTGCAATACCATTCACTATCCTGCGTGCAGTCCGCCGGCTTATGCAGGATAGTGAATGGTGTTGCAGGCCTGCACGGCGGACTGCAGCAGGACTGCAATGCAGGATAGTGAATGGGCCGTTTAACGGGCATTGGTCCACAACGCATTGTAACGTGACAAGACGACGCAACGATTTTTAAAATAAATTTTCAAAATTGGAATAGGCAGTCCAACACTGAGGGCGGAAAATCTGTCAATTCAATGTGTATCTTCTTTGCAATGAATAAAGATTAATTTTGAATGGTTTACTACGAGTATATTGTGCCTCGAGACATTACAAAATGCATTATTTTATGCATTAGGGTCAATAATTCAGACCGCAACGCAACGCACGCGTCGGCGTTGCGTTGCGGTATGAATTGACCCTGTATTTCTAAATGCATGTTCTGCATGTTATTGTTTTAATGTTTGTATAAATTCTAATTGTTGATGTTGTAATGTAATGTCCTATTGGGTAAAATAAACTTTTATTTATTTAAATTTGTACTGAATTGACAGATTTCAATTGCGTGAGACGTCTTGCAAATCTGTCAAATCCATACTTTAGAAATGTAGGTATCTACGCGTCGCGTTGCGGTCTGAATTTACCCTTAATTTTACGGACGAAATCACGAATATCCCCCAGTAATTTGATCCACGTAGTTGCTACTTCAAAAATATTTCCTATTATTATACAAAATATATGTATATTAATAAGAATTGGCTAGATGTCGTGGAGTCGGACCTGCGTGATCTTCAAGTCACAGAGTGGCAAGAAACTGCGAAAGACCGCGACAAGTGGCGCAAGCTCGTGTCGGAGGCCAAGATCCACTTTGGATCGCTGAGTCATCGTAGTAGTAGTAAATAAAGGCACACCTGGACTAGATATCCTGGCGTACGCCGGGGAAGAGGGACTGGTGCTGTCCCGAGGCCTCCTGGAGCGGGAACCCACTTTGAAGATGTGCGGCGAACCCTGAACGTCGTACCCGTTGAAGTAGATATACAGCTGAAATGTTTTTATAAAATAAAAAACCAAATGTGTGACATAAAAAAAAGAAAAAAGAACGCTTCTATAAGTGTACGTAAAAGCAAAAAAAAAACAGATAATTCATTCCGCTTTGTTTAATAAGAACATTTTCATAAAGACAGACATAATTATCAGACAAACATAAGCGTACACCGAACACTACAGGGTATGCTTGTCTTTGATCAGGTATGCATTGTAAATTAATAAGGAATTAGTAAAGTAAATGTCTCTTGTGTAAAGGAACCATAATAATTATACAAAATTAACAATATCCAAATTAGGGGTATAAACCCTGCAAATAATTAACGTTATTAATGCGTTATTATGTATCCGACCCTTTCAGACACATTAAATGCGTAATAAACAGAAAATCAAAACGTTCTGATAACACTGTATTCGCATATCTGTTCGAAAATCGAATTATTCCATTTTCCAAACGCATGTGTTTGAACGTATCAATTTTATAACCCTAAAATAGCTTGGGGTATTCCGTACTTAATTGACAAGTAATTGGCCGGTTGGGTACAATTTATAGGCTATTTACCCCGTTCCATGTTTAAAATTAAATTCATATTTACGCACTGTTTGTACCTAATGCTTACAATTAAAAAGGTATTGGCAAATTTAACGTTATTATGCTTATATATTGTTATATTATGTATATTATTTCTGATAGGCAATATATTTTATATTTTATTATTATTTCATTACGATTAGGTTCACATTGTCATAATATTTTGATGTGGTAATTCCATTTAAGTGCGATGTTTTTTTAATAACAGATTAAAAAGAAACTTTAATAACTACACTAGAATCGACAAACTTGCGCATATAAATGTAGCTAAAAATACTGAACTTATCCTTTACAAAGATCTGCAAAATATACCATACCAATACAATGTAATATACAATGGAATCGTCAGTACTGTAGAGATAAACTACGATAACATGGCGCGCCCCTCCAAAATTCAAAACGTTTTAAGTGCGTTGTCAAAACGTTTGAAGTGCGTTGTCTTGCGCGGTCGGCTAGTTATGATTAGTTGACCAACAAATCTTGGTAAAGAACAATGGCCAAATCGTACCAGGTGGGCGTTGGCGTCCCGATATGCCATTGGTAGCAAAAATTCCCTAATATTTTAAGGCATCGAAAAATATTAGAAATGTGTCTGTAAATAGCCACAAAAAAAAGATCAATGTATTTTTCGTTATGTTCTGACAGCCGGCGATCATTCGCATTCGTTCTATTATTTGGGTAATACTCAAGAAAAATTGAAATAATTAGAAACGAGATCGCCGAATATACACTTGTAGGCTACACCGCAGTCGGGAAATAGGTAGTTCTTAAAATAATTGTTAACGTTATTAATTATTATAAAAAACCGTGGCTATTTAGACATAATTCTCAAACGGAATTATGTTTAGAGCATAAGAACAACCAAATCTAACTCGAGTTTATTTTGGGACATCAAAAATAAAAGTCGAGTCCAGCTCCTAGACAAATTTGGCCATGATTCTAACTAATAAGTGACATTAAGTGAAATAATACGAGTACTGGTTGATTGGTTGAAAACTTACTACATACAAACTCTTTCATAAGGATGTGACTACACACACTGAAACAGTAATTTGGAGGGGCGCGCCATGTTATCGTAGTTTATCTCTAATAGTGTCATGATAGAGGTAATGTTTTTAAGGCTCCGAGAAGCCCGAAATGTCGTCGCCCGTACGTTCGCTATTCGACAGGACTATTTCATTCCGTACAATTTCAAAATCGATTTTCTATTACAGATATTATTTCATTGTAATGTTTACCTATTACTTATAGTATTTCCTTTCGTCGACAATGAGAATTCTAAATTAAACGAAACAACTAGCTTCATTTGAAATCTATACTAGTAATATTATAAATCTGAAGAGTTTGTTTGTTTGAACGAGCTTATCTCAGGAACCACTAGTCCGATTTGAAAAATTCTTTCAGTATTAGATAGCCCATTTATCGAGGAAGGCTATAGGCTATATTTTATCACGAGGAGCAAAGAAATAGAGGAAAATGTGGCAAAAACAGGGAAAATTATATGAAATTGCTTATTATCTTAAGAACTACTTGAGAAATTTTTATGTTATATGGTACACATGAAGAATCTAAGATGACGTGAAGCGACATAGGCTATTATTTGCGGAAAATGTACGGTTTCCGTGAAATTCCTAAATTACGCGGGCCAAGCAAAGAATTCTATTTAAACTGAGGTTCAGAAGTCCTCAGTTTAAATAGAAGTCTTTGGGGCGAAGCCGCACGGATAATAAAGTAGAGAATATTTTGTGTTTTGTAATTTTAAACATTTTAGAAAAGGAATTAAATTAAAATTACTTCGCTTTAAGGTGTCGGAAAATATCTAACTCTACAGCTGAAGGAGAGGAAGGGCCTTACACTTCTAAATAATCCGCTCTCATACTCATACTTAGGTGGTACTAGTCTTGGCTGATACGCTATCTGTGTTTTAAGATTTTTATTATTATTAGTTTGACATCAAGAGCGTGTAGCTCTTAAGTAAAAGTTTGAAAGTTGAGAACACGTTGTAAAGTCTATGTATAAATACTAGATTAGTACTTAGCGGAGTTTCATTTATTAATACGTTCCCGCCCAGTTGATCAGAATAATACAGAGTACATTTCTCAAGTACGATCTACTGATATCAGTATCCCAAGTACGATCTTAAGCTTAATCTTATGAGTAAGAGCAGCCGTACTCACCCTGTGTTTCCCCGCCGCTTTCGGCATGAATGTGGCGCGATATTTGGTGGCAGATAACTTCTCCAGCGCACACATAACACTCCTCTTGTCGTGAACGATGTCTAGCTGCAAATCCCCTTTGACGCCGCATCCACTCGTGTCTAGTTCAAAAGAATGAGGCTTGAGGGGCTCCGCCCCCTCCAGGGCCCCGGGGCTCAGCCGCACGCCGGCCGGGTCGAACACCTCGCACGTAAAAGGACCACCCTGTAATTGAAATTGGTTTAAGGGTGTTACTGAAACGTAAGAGATATTTCGGTCTGGGCGAGCTTTGTTTTAGTTTTCGGATCATTCTGTATGTGGGGAAAGATTTAGGGTGTTATTGTAAATGGATTTGAGTACAAGCCTGTATTTATTGGATTTATTTTTTCCTTCCTTTTGTTTATGCTCATATTTTAGGAGTTGCTGAAGATTAGTTAAATCGACCAAGTGCTGATTTTTAAATCGTCATATAAATTTTACCACTGGAATTTTGTCGTTTTGACAGGTTTTGTATAAAAAAAAAAAATGGGTGCGTGTACTTATGTACGCGCGTGAGAAGTTATACTTCTTTGGCATCATTAAATAGCAAATATTAAAAATTAATATTATAATTTGATGTTCAATTTTAATTTTTATCACAAACTTTTTATTAAATGTTTTATTAAATTTATTTCTTTATTTTGTGAATATTAAATAACCAATAATAAGTATTTAACATTAATAATTTAATAATATTTAGTGTTAATTATATTAAATAAAAGTATTTTAATTTATATCAATAAATAATACATACGGATAGTTAACCTCAATTATATTGGAGCACTTGAAAAAGTATATAAGCACAATTTTTTTCACTAATATTCACAAATAGTAAGTAATATCAATCAAAATATTCAATTTAAATCACTACTGAATATAATTTATTAGCACATATATAATTCGCACTTGTATGAAACTCAAACACGTGTTGTGAATGTATTAACTAGAGACATGTTGATAAATATTATAAATATGAAAACAGTGATCAGAGGTGACGAGCGTACCAACATGCGCGACTAATATCGAGGTTCAATTCCTATTTTGTTGGTAGCTTTTTTTTCGAGACTTAATGAGCGGTTAAGCAGACGGCTTCATACTGTTAATTTTGTGTCACAGGTGCGCGCGCATCTTAAAAATTCACTCATCATTTTTTCATAACGCGCCTAAAGAAGTATAACTTCAAAATATCCAAGTGTCATTTTATTCTTTAGTTAATTTTGTGACGATTGAAGAATCTACCTTTAAACAGACACGACTAGTTCATTAACATAATAAGGGTACGGCAGTGTAGATTGATATATCGCTTACAATAGTCTTGATGACAATCAGTAAATTGATATGTTTGTCATATAAATTTACTGATTGATTTATGTAAACTTTGTCATAGATTATTTATGTTCGTATGTATGTATTTTAGATTAATTAGGTATGTATGTATTTATGTATCTATGTATGTAGCTGTGTATTTATTTTATAATTAAATATCTATATTTTTATTTATTATATAATAAGTATATAAGTATCTATTTTGAAGCATCATGTTACGTTTGATATACAAATTCTTTTTTTTTTTTTTTTTTGTTAATGGCACATTTACCATAAATCTTAAAATTATGTTTCCTCTACCCGTGGTTGCCTGGAAGAAATTACTAATTAGTAATAAGGCCGCCATTGTGTGTTACCTGTGTTTTAAAAATGTATTTTATTTTAAATTGTTATGTGTGCACAATAAAGAATATTTATCTTATCTTATCTTATCTTATGTTATCTGTTGTAATATGTAATTAACAATCAACACGGCATCTGGGATTTGTGTAGATATTGAAGCGAAATCTCTATCAATCAGCATAATCTTAACATCTTCGCCCATTATACGCTGACGAATTGTTGGAGGCTGTATATATTAAAGGGGCGGCAAAGCAAAATAGACGATCTTATAATTCATTTTTATACTTTATTATTATAAGCTACGATTTGTTTAATTTTCTAAACATATTATAATATACTACATTATATTTGCGAGCGTCCTTACTAGTAAAAACACGATATCTTAAAATTTTCTCGATAGAAAACAACTTGCTAAGATGAATCATGAATCTAAACACGAAGATTTAATTTTTTTTCAAAGCGGTGCATCCAACTGAGTCCACATTTTAATAAATAATATAAAATTCTATTACCGAGGGATTACTGTACTAGCGGATTTTTAATATGTTGTCAAATAACTTGGCGCTGATTCCGCGTCATTCTTTTTTGAAGGAAGATGTTTAAATTTTTGCTTTATTCGCCCTCTTAAGTTCTATAGAAGTTACAATTATTTATAGCTCATATTAATCAACATAGTTAATTGAGCATCTCCACTTGCCCAATAGCCAATAGGGGCATATAATTGGGAACGTGTGTTTGTGACTGTACCTACATGTAGTATGATTCTTCTACATAATAATTTATTATAGTAGGTATCCAGATATAGTGACACGCGACTGTACCTAGTATTACCTGCACTGCAGGTCCTTTTACCAGGATCGATTGAAACTTCAGATTACGCCTGTACCTTGTTAAGTAATCACTAATCACAAGCTGAACGACACAGTACCATCAGTGACTGCTTCAGTGACATGTATAAAGTGGCAGTGGAAAAGGTACTACGACGCTCATCTCGCGACTGTACCTAGCAGCTGCACATAATTGTACGTGTTCGCCATCAAAACCTTAGAACGCGCCTGTACCTCGGTACAGTCGCGATCACCACCAGTAAGTCCCTTCTACACTTAAACCTGTATATGCTCGCCTTTGTACGTGATCGCAATATTCCATACTCCAGGCTCATCGAACTAGAAGGTGGCATTGGAGGCGGTGGACGTGCCGGGCGCGGAGGGCGTCGGGTGTCGTGGGTTTACTCACTTGTGGTTGCGATGGTACACTCACCGGGATCGTCGAGTTATAACGTGTCACTAGAGAAGGTAACGCTCAGTTCACGACTGTACCTAGCAACTGCACTCACTTCAAGTACGTGTTTGCGATCAAAACTTCAGAAGGTACAGTCTATAACAGTCCAAGTACTACGTACAGTCTAGGTACAATCGCGATGCCGGGCGTGGAGAGCGGCGGGTGTCGCGGCTTCACTTGTGGTCGCGATGGTACACTCGCCGGGATCGTCGCGTTAAAAAGTGTCGCTAGAGAATGTATTATAACGCTCAGTTCTTGACTGTACCTAGTAACTGCACAGTGCACACACTTGTACGTGTTCGCCATCGAAACCTTAGAACGCGCCTGTATGGTCCAAACTCTAGGCTCGTTGGGCTGGAAGGTGACACTAGAGGCGGTGGTGCCGGGCGCGAAGGGCGGCGGGTATCACGGGTTTACTCGCTTGTGGTCGCGATGGTACACTCACCGGGATCGTCGAGTTAAAAAGCGTCGCTAGAGAAGGTACTGTATAACGACGGTGCCTAGAAACTGCACTAATTAAACACGTGTACGCGACCAAAACTTTAGAACGCGCCGGTACCTAGGTACAGTCACGATCACCACCAGTAAGTCCCTTCTATACTAACCTGTATGTGCTCGCCCTTGTACGTGATCGCGATGGTCCATACTCCAGGCTCATCAGGCTGGAAAGTGGCACTGGAGGCGGTGGTGCCGGGCGCGGAGGGGGGCGGGTGTCTCGGCTGCAGCGGCACCGCGCGCCCGCTCGGCGAGTGCGCGGTGACGTCGATGTCCTGTCGTCGCGGTGCTCCTAGAGACATTCAAATGATGTCAACTATTGAAATTGTTTAAACGGCTAAGCTAAGAGCAAACAACCTGGTAACATTCATTAAATGATGTGAATTATTGAAATTATTTACACAGCGCTAGCACAGGAAACTCATGCAATGTTACTCTGCGGAAAATATATTTTGGTCAGCCTAAGTGTATGGTAGTCGCTGTTTTGCATAAGAAAAAATTGTGTAAAATAAAGTGATTTCTTAGTTATTATAAGTATTAAATTTATGACAATATGATACTAGATACTGCCCGTTAGTTGCCCAGAAAATCTTTTTTAAAGCCGCAAATTTTCCCATGTCAAAAATTATTCAAATAATGTAAAGTTAACCAGAGACTCGAATCACGAATGTACAGTCAACGTTCAAAAGTCCAGTAGCATCGTAACGACCATATTCGTTTGCCGGTACAGTGCAATTTATGTGTGCGCCATGTTACCGTGTACACACTTAAATGTCGTACAGTATCAATACAAGAAAGTTGCGTGTAGTGGATGAAAGATAAAGATAACATAATATATGTTTGTCTTCTTCATTCATTCTTCTTCATTTATTGCACTGCACTGTGTCAATAAATGCAAAAATTTCACTAGACACGTAAGATAGTTCGTAGCTTCATCGGTAAATAGTTGGCCTCACATCATAGCTAGGACAAAAAATGGTCACGGTTCAATTCTCAGTTTATCATATTATTTTAAAGTTTTCATATTGTTTTTATTATCTCAGCATTTTTGAAAACTTAATGAAATGACTATTTTGAATGTTTTATTGAATAAGAATAATATTAAATTATAACATAGTGATAATATATTATAAATGTAAAAGTATTTTAGTTAAATAATTATATATTATAATAAAACAACACTTTCAAAAAAATATATTTTTATTTCAATGACATAACAATTATTATTGAACAATTGAATTGATTGACGGATGACGGTAAAATCTTTGATTCACAGATCTATCAATATAATAATACCTATATCTATTGTGCTATCAATATTTAATATTGTTGAGGTTATAGTTTAATTATTCGTTTTCCGAGGAAAAGAGGATTAAAACTTAACCTCAACCTTAAAATCTAAACCTACCAATTACTGGCCAGCACGTTCCTTTGTAGAATGCCCAATTGAAACTTACGAAATATAAATATTATAACAATTACTTTACACTTATTATTGCGACATAGAAATGCATTTTTAATTTAATATTAATAATGATTCTTAATATTTTGTGTAACCTCCATTATTTTCGATACAACTAAGAAGACGTCTGCGCATGGAAGCCACAATATTCTTACAGATATCTGTTCCACGTAAAGCCTCCCACAACTGCATGCAATGAGATTTGAGCAGCTCCGGACATCTATCATCGCGTGCTCGCCATCTTTGCACCATTAAACCCCATATATTTTCAATCGGGTTTAAGTCTGGGGATCGTGCTGGCCACGGAATAACTTTAATATTAGAGTGTTCACTGAACCAATTGCGAACTATGGAGGCTCGGTGAATTGGACAATTATCATGCACGAAACTTATTTCGCTATCACCATACACATTTCGCACAGTAGGTAACATAATGTCCTCTAACACTTCTACATAATTTGCGCTGTTGGCTCGCGTAGGTATAAATTCAAGTTCACCCGGCCCTTGAGCACTAGTCCATCCCCACATGTTCACACTTATTCTGCCAGATTCAGTGTTTGACACCACGTTATTTTCACACCAACGGGTGTTATCTTTACGCCATAAATGTAGTCTTCCTTTTTGAGAGGATTTAAAAGTCTTCTCATCGGAAAAAATTGTTGTTTCCCAATCAAAATCTAAATACTCTCGTGCAAAGCGTAGCCGTTCGTCTTTATGCCTTTGAGTCAAAAACGGTTTTTTCGCCGGCTTTCGGTGGTGTAATCCCTCGTCATGAAGTGCACGACGAACGGTGACCAATGACGTGTTAAATTCATCGGCAAAACGACTTGTCGGTATGAAACCACATGTTTCATACTCCGCTGCCATATAACGCCGCTGAGTCTGGTTAATAAGAAGTGGCCTTCCACTTCGTTTACGACTCTGCAAGCCACCTTCTTCCTCAAATCTTTTCACCCATCGACTTACAGTATTTCTCTAAAAAAAAAAGAATAAATTGTAAAAGTCGATTTTCACCAATGAAAAAATACACATCACAATAATAATATAATTAATTACTACTTACTCGTACTGAGAAGCCAGTTTCGTTAGAAATTTGAGAAATATTCAGGCCATTTGAATATAGGGCCACAATTTTAGCTCTTGCTTCAATAGTAATATTTGCTTGCATATTGGATAAATTGTATCGCAACAGTAAGAACACAAACACTCGTAGCTAAGTTCACCAACCAACAACATTTTAATATTTTGTTATCTTCAAGCAATCGTTCCATTTTATTTTAAATCTACCCTCACATTCTTTGCTGTGACTAGAATGTTACGTTTCTAACTAAACGTTACTGTGCTTTTAGTTAGAAACGTAATTTTTTATTCTACATAGTTGTATCAACATTCATAATCATAATAATTTTATAATTAATATTTCTCAAAAATTGTTTTACGTAAAAACGACGCAAACTCAATACGGGTCGGATTCGATCCTGCAACTTAGCTGTTGCAGATGATCTTAGAATAATCACACGCACTTGCTTAACCACTAGGCCACGGCAGTGCTCACATGTTGAGACGAAATTGACGATATGAATATACAGCCAAACAAAGTTTATGTGTGTGTGTGAATTGTCTTTATAGAAAAAGGTCACAAGTAACGTTAAGTGTTGACGCTATAGCTGCGTACGATTGCTACTGGACTTTTGAACGTAACTGTACCTAATATCTATAAAGAAATATAGAGTCCCGGGAAAACGAACTGATTGAATGAGTATAGAGTATCCATACTCTATACTCATTCAATCAGTCCAAATCGGCTTAACAGTTTGAGCGTAAAGAGACTGACAAACCAACACACTATGTATAATTGTATACCTGTGGCACTGACTAGCACTTCGACTAGGCTTCCAGCGGCGCAGGGCGCCATGCCCGGCGGCGGCACCGACACGAGCCGAGGCAGCACTCGGAAGAAATACCTGCCATCTACCCTGAAACATCAAAATAGATCAATTACCTTAATGGAAGTAGGATAGGATTACATAAGGAACTGTCCGAGAACTTGCGAATTTGAACCGCGTGGATTTTCCTCGCAATCCTGTAACACATTGAATCAGAGAGTATCCGCACTTGCGATAAAAGTGTCGCGATAAGCTTAGACGAAAAAATTCGCGCGAATAAAATCCGCGCGGGCACTCCCTTAAGTCCTATTTAGTTAGGGTGAAGGCTGAAGCCAAACGAGCGTAATTTGTGAGTCATGATTTGTATGAAAAGAATTTAGGCGGCAGAAATTCTGCGACTCACAACTCACAAATTACGCTCGTTTGGTTTTACCCTTATTGTAATTTAATGAAGATTTTGGCAGAAAGTGTTAAGAATATACATATTATGTCAAATAGTCATTAAATTAGATTTATCATTACATCTCCCTGAGGGCAGTTCTATTAACGCAATATATATTTTTAACACTGACTAGGAAAATGTATAAATTTAGATTTTTTATGACTTATATGCTTCTAAGCTTGGATCGTAGAAAATAATTTGGCTGTACAATAACTGTCGATACAAAATAATGACCAATCACTGTCGCTGAATATAAGCCGATGTTTTCATTTTACAGTATCTTTACACTACTGTATGTTGTATACTCTGACATCACTTTATTTTCCCCAGTAGGTCCCCCGTCTCCGGAGACTACTGACCCCGTCTACCGACATTGTGACGTTATCTCTTTCATACAGAGTCATTACACTATTCAAACGTTTGATGAATTTTTACTTTACTATCATATTAATATTATGGATTAGAAAATGAAAATCTCACGTAAGCTGTGTATTTTCTCACAGTAACAAGCATCTCCACCACGTGCAACCCAATAATCTATAATAATAATAATAATAATAATATCTATGGACGCTTCACACCACGTCAGTCTGGCTGTCCCCGTGGTAAGTACCTGAAGGACTTGTGTTACATGTACCAGAAAACGGAAATACTTTTATACTATACATATATTTAAGATTTTTATTATATCATACACATATTTAATCTATCTATCTATATCAATAAAATGAATTTTCAATTTTGTTAGACCCGAAGTTCACCGGGTCAACTATTTTTGTATTATAATAGTCGTTTCTCATCATATGGAAACCATATGAACTTTCTAACCTAATAAGTAAACTAACAAGTAGCTAACGTCTTTCCCTGTAGTCTTGTATGTTGGTATCAAAATAAAATCAAACACAATTTTGGTGTGAATGTTGCTTATCGTCTCATAACTTCAACCACCACCAAACCCATTAATTCCGGCTTCTTGTCTGCTCTATCAGACATAACACATGTAGTTGACCACCGTCGTTAAATTATAAGTAATGTGAATACTCCTTGTCAGCGGTTGATAAGGGTCCCGCACAGGGGATGATAGTTTCGTTTAAAGAAATCGCCCCTGTTCGCTAGAGATTAACTCCCTTGGGCATTATTGTTATGTATGAGGGTAGTCCTGTAAAGTACTTTTTGATCTGTTTTTTAGGCTATTGCATAGCTTTTATCGCAGGCTTTGAGCGCGGCGACCGAATCAAGAAATTCCGTAACGAAAAAACCTAACTCCCCTCACTCCAACTCCCCCACTCCACTCTGGCACAACAGACTTCGGCACGGTGTTTGTGTGCGTGCGACTGGACGTATGCGAATTATAATTGCATAAGTTGATTTAAAATGCTATGCAATAGCTTTACACACACGTATTTTTTTATTAAATCTAAATTATATTATTTAACAAAGTGTTCCTAGCTAGCTAGTAATAAACCACAATAAGGCAGAATTAAATTTAAATTGTGCATTATTATTACCTGTGATAATAAAATTTATTTGTAATTATATCAGTATTCGAATCTATTTGTGGACCTTAATTATATCGAGAAATAGAGTTACCAGAATGCGGCATGTCTCGGTGCATCGTCGAATATAAATTCAATAAACAGACGCGCCAAATATTTGATATTTAATTCATCTACATTGCTAGCGCGAGTATAATTTACAGTAATACTCTGGTTAACAAGTGCCATTTTCGTCAAAACCTGATCTCATGCACCGAAAATTATGATTTTGATCTCATTCGATTCGGAATACCATCTAGAACATTCTATCGAAATTCCAAGAGGGGCTGAAAAAAAATGCAAAAGTTATAAACAATTAAGTATACATAAAAAGAAGGGTTTGGTTTTTTTTTAATATTTCGAAAACTATTTGAGATAATCAAAATTTGAAAATGGATCATTAAAGAGCAGGCAATTTCCTAAAAAAAATCTTACATCCTGGAACCTTACCAATAATCCTTATAGCTGTAATTGAGCGGCGAAAGTAGCGATAAAACCACGTGGTTCGGGTTTCGCGTGATTTGCCGCAATCTGCTACGTGAACTAAAAAAATATTTTAAGTGATTAAATAATAATATTAAGGAATAAAATATTGGGTACTAAGTAGACATATCAATAAACAATAATCCGTTAACAAAAATCAATTATCACAATTCGTTTAATTAATATGCTTTTCTTAATTTGTTAATAGTCACCATTTTAATTTTAATATAAAACACTGATTATTTCAAAACAAGAAATCCAGATTTTTTTATTATTCTTTTGAGCTAATCTTAAAAGGCCTTATAAGAGATCCCCGTAGAAAAAATTAAAAATTTTTCATTTTTCACTTTTTTATTAACATTCAAAGTCATTCCGAAATTATTCATGTAAATAAAGCAATTACGGTACTTTTATATCCAATTATTGTTACTATTTTGTTTTGTTATTGTTAGAAGCCAGATAACAATGTATATTTTTTATTTATTACTAATAAAATTTAAATAATAATTTTTATTGATGAAAAAACCGTAATTGCTACATTTACATAGAAATTTCATGAATGCCTTTGATTGTATATAAAAAATTGAAAAATCAAAATTAGTGAATTTTTCTAACGGATATCTCTTCTAAACCCTTTTAAGATTAGCTCAAAAGAATAATAAAAAATTCTAGATTTTTTTGTTTTGAAATAATCAGCGTTTTTATGTTAACATTAAAATGGTGACTATTAACAAATTAACAAAAGCATAACAATTAAACAAATTGTGGTAATTTATTTTTGTTGACGGATTATTGTTGATTGATATGTCTACTTAGTACCCATTCTTTTTTATTTCTTTATATTAATATTTAATCAGTAAAATATATTTTTTAGTTCACGTGGCAGATTGCGGCAATTTACGCGAAACCCGAACTACGCGTTTTTACCGTTACTTTCGTCGCTCAATTAATGTTATAAGGATTGTTGATAAGGTTCCAGGATCTAGAATTTTTTTAGGAAATTTCCTGTTCTTTAAGGATCTATTTTCAAATTTTGGTTATCTCAAATAGTTTTCGAAATATAAAAAAAAACTAAACCCTTCTTTTTATGTTTACTTAATTGTTTATAACTTTTGAATTTTTTTCAGCCCCTCTTGGAATTTTGATAGAATGTTCTAGATGCTATTTCGAATCGAATGAGACCAAAATCATAATTTTCGGTGCGTTAGATCAGGTTTTGAGGAAAATGGCACTTGTTACTCAGACTATAAGTACTCCTAGTTAAATTTATGTAATGTTACCTATGTAAGATTGTGTAAATTAATATATTTTGTTGTTGTGAGAAACGAAGATTTGTTAATTAACCATATTTTCTTATGGTGAGAAAGATGGTGTTTCTCAATTAATCCTTCTCGCGGATTCTTGGAAATATATTGTTCTCGCGGCCACATGTGGCCGCTTGGGAGTTTATGCGTTAACCAAGTTCTTTAATAGTTTCAACTGATGATGAACATTTACTGATTGGGTGATTAAGGTTTTGACTTTAGCAAAATAGCAGACCAGCTGTTGCAGTAGATAAACTCTTGTCAAAAATCTTAGAAACCGGGACTCTTAATAAATAATACATACAAATTATTAGGATGATTGATCTAATAATTATACCACAGCATACGAGTAGAAGAGTAGTCATGTGAAATTTAACAGTATCATAGGAAGCGACGCAGTGCGGCTTCATTTATCACACTACGTCTTATAATGGGACATAGATAATAGTTAATGTTATCACTTATCACTACTAAGTTAAACTATATTGTAATGTGTACCAAATTAATTTTAATCAGAAAGATCATACATAAATTATGTTAAATGAAGATAAAATTAATTAAACTGTACCCGTTTTTAAAGTCTGTATCGAAAATGGGTAAATATTTTTTACTTTTTGAAAATAATCAATAAAATCGCCTTATTTGCCCGAAAGCGCAGCATTCTTTTGAATCTTATAAACACATTCCTCGCAACGCATCTTCGGTGGAAATGCAGCCCTAAAAGTACTAAAGTACTGCTCAGAAATACAAGTACTACAGATTACATTTTTTTTACGAGTTTGCAGCGTTCGAGAAACGTGCGAAATATTTCCGTGTTCCATTAAGCTTATTTACATCTGAGAGCCCTAAGCCCTGCGGAATCCAGGGCCCTAATTAGGTCACAGGATCGAACATTGGCCTCGTAATTGTGACTTCGACACCTCAGTCAATTCGTCACGTTCGTCAATATTTCCAATTACCTGACAGCATCCTAGCTGTGAAATATTTCGTCGTTCGTTCACCGTTCGTCAACTATAAGGTTTAAACATAAGGGCGCATTTTCATTAGTCGTTAACTCGTACGGTATACAGCATACGGGGACTGGGGAGTCTATAACAACTAATGACGCATTTTTATTGCATGCGTTTCAGAAATCTCCCGCACCCCGCATGCGGGCCCTATCGTCCACTGAAAATGCGCCATTACACGTGAATGCGATGAGGGAGCACCTTTAGAGTCCCCGCAGACTATAGATTTTTAGTCGGCCGATAGTTTGGCCAAGTTGGGGTTTCAATACATTATTATCGACCGATACAAATCGTTTAGTGTGCGCACCTTCATACATCTTCGTACTGTTTAAGCTTTCGATCAAACTATAGGCCGACTAAAAGTATGCAGTCTGCGGGGGCTCTTAAGGAAAAAATGAGTAATTGTCCTAATGTTGTAAAGGCCAGTTATTTGGTTTATCAACACACGTCTTCAATTATTATAACAACACCCTGTGTTAAGGGTTATATGGTCGCATCGATTCGTCACGCTGCAATGTAAACTGACCCTTAATTTGCAGGTATAGTATTTCAAAGGCCAGCTTGTTATGGATATCGGCTATTCATCGGAAGCGACTAATTGCACTAATGCTCTCCAGCAAACCTAATTCCTCTTATCCGGCTTTAAACTTTATAGCTTGTTGTTTATCATCCACCTAGTTATGTAGATGTATCTTATATTATAAAGGTGCGGTAAAATAAACTATAAACTGCACATAGTTTGAAAACGAGACCTTAACTGGAAGTATCGTTCACATTTACGTAAAAAAGTAGCTGAAGTGTTGTTTATACATAATATACATCATAAGAGAAAATACATTTTTTTATGGGTGAGTTTCCTATGGGCGTATAGTCATCAAACACGTCTTTTCTTAATTTGAGTAAAGTAATAAAGGTATTGGGGGTATAAATGCAATCGATTATTGATATGACATACCTTTACCTCTGTTCTAAATTTAGATACCTCAAGCTTAACCGCCGAATTGAATCCAAATTCATTCAATTGTGACGTTGATTGGAAGTCAAATATTCATCAAAATTACTACATTGCTGAAATCATTGAAATATATTGTGTTACTGATTTTACTGTTTAGTTTCTTGATAGATTTTCTTTATTCACGGTAATAATACGCAAAACTTTTAGCATTATTTGAAATTAGATAACGCCCGCAACTACATTGCACGAAAATTCGCTTATCGCGTGGAATACATTTTTCCGTGATAAAAATATCCTTTCCCGGGACTCAAAGTTTTGCTAAAAATTTATATGGAGGTATCCATTCGAAATATCAGCAATATGAGTTCAATGATTTGGGCGTGAAAAGGTAATAAACAGACAGAGTTTGCATTTTTAATATTAGTATGTAAAATGCGTTTTCGTTACATAAATTTCATGTTTTGTATGATCAGTTTCAAATGTCTAGTTAAAGATATATAAATTATTTCCTTACTCTTTACATTCGGCGTAGACGCTCTACACGAGGTGCTACGCCGTGCTACAGAGCGCTACAGATATCGAAAACTCACCATATTTTATTTATGTATTGTCATACTAACTTTTTAGTCTAAAGAAAGTCCTGTTATATTGGAATTGCAAACATTAAGACAGAGTATTGCAATCTAAATATATTTTGTATGTGCACCTTCACGTGTTTTGTATGGCAATACCTAATCTTTGACTGTCGTAAGCCAAATGAACGCCATCCTTATTTTAAACAAAACTCTAAAGGTACAGTTCCGATCTTTGCTGCGGCTAACCGCGACCGACATATCAGTAGAAAATGTCGATAGTTACCTATGTATGTATATAAATTAATTATACCACCTTTCATAAAATAGCATTTTATTTGAAATTTTGTCGGTCGCGGCTAGCCGCGTCAAATATCGGAAAGTCACTTTAAGGTGCCAATAATACGACTGCCAACTGCCAACAATTTGGTCATACGGCATACCTGATATCATCAACGGTGAGGACGATCTCGTGCATGCCGGCGTGCTCCGGCACGAACTCGCCGGCCCCCTTAGCGTCGCACCGCAGCCGGGACTCCTGCTCCAACGGGTTGACTATGGACACCTTGATGTCCGAGAGCGATATCTCGTTCGATATACTCTCTATTTTGATGTAGGTCTGAAAAAAAAAGATATAGTGATGAGATTTTGGAACATAACATCGCACATTCATCAGCACGCACGCGCCGTATTTTAGAATAGGGTATTTGACAGATTTTTAATTTCTATCTTGATTTACTAATTGGTTGCGATTAAGAAGTTCATCGAAAGTATTTTTTTTATTTTATAATACGTATTTCGTAAGAAACATGTAGGTAAATAAAAATTGAAAATTTGAATGAGCCGCCGAAACGCTTTATTCAGCAATATGGCGTCGCGCTTTGTAAGTGACGTCACTAGCGTGTGGATTAATGTATATTTCAATCTGTTGTGTAAACGACATTACTCGCCTATGACGTCATGTTCATGACATTAGCCAATCCGGATCGTTTTCGAATAAGTGGCGCGAGAAAAAAAAATATTAGTTGTTATTATTTTTATTAAATCTTATGTAAGTCACATAAAAAAACTATCATTTTATGCATTTAAAGCAAATAATCACAAAAAAAATCTTACTGTCAAATAGCCTATTATTTGTATGAAATGATGTGAAATCTCGCACATTCGTCCGCACGCCGCACCGTACCCGTCGCATTTCGTGTGCGTTCGACGAATACCGCGCGTACGGTGCTGACAAATGTGTGATCACTTGATCAGCTTAATGAGGAAAGTGCCTTTACAGTCTATTTCATAGCATAGCATTTTGCACAGCTGATGATCTTAATACCTAATACAGTTGTACAATAAATTATGCCGATTTTTTTTCAAATGGTACATAAAGACATGAAACTATATTAAAACCATTTAACCTAACGCTATGTTCCCTAACTCATATTTTAATAAAAGAGTGTACATTATTTATCTACATTCGTGTTCGAGGATTTACAAAGAGATAAACCTTTGATCATAAACATTTTTCTCAAGATAAAAAAGCAAAGCTCGTTTGCGATTGCGGAAAAATACGTCGTAAATACAGTTAATTAATACACCGCATGTGTCACACAGGGTCCCGATTCTCATACCTCGATTGCGAGCAAAAGCCCGCAGGCTATCTAGCGTAATTTAGAGCAATTAAGTGCTAATTTAGGGGCAGTTCCTATTAACACGTGACGCATCAATGCAATGCGATGCACATTTTCAAAATAAACATTAAAAATTAAATTTATTTTTCTACCCCTTGAATTGACAGACTTGCCGCTTGCGGCGTGGCTGTTCTAATTTTGAATGGCTCATTCATAAAATTATCGCATTCCCAACAGCCCGAAGTCAAGGCGGCATGGAGGAATTAGAATCGAGCCCCTATGTGGTGCTCCGAAACAACATTACACTTTGAATTGTTAATACTAACTTATTATGATTTACGCGCGTATTTATTAAATACGGGTAAGCTTTTAGGTGCGTAATTTGTATACGATGACGTTGTGGGATTGTACAATTTGGCGTAGTAAATTTATATTTCTATCGCTGAATTTACGACTGAAAATATACATGGGATACTCAGAACAATGAAGATATAACGATATTATGAAATTGAAGTATGCATAACTAGATTAGCAGTACTTATAATAGCACATTTGAGTAACCTTTAATCGATTCTATATTTTGAATACCAAAAAGGAGAGGGATTATCGAGGGAAGTCCGTTTGTTACCATAGCTTATATTATGACACTTAAGCCACTGAAAAAAAAATTTATAAGACTTTGTTTATGAACCATTTATGAACCTACTTTAAGTTTGATTTTAAGTCCCAACTCCCAGGAAAGGGCATAATATTATTATGATTGAAAAGAAGGAAATAAAAGAACGTAATAATATCCATAATAAATTCCCGAACCGGCACCATGTAGACATTCTGAAAATATTTATTTTAAATTTATTCAGAAATAAAACAATTTTGACATGTCAGACAGAGACATAATATTATGTCCTTCGCTGACAGCACGGATTGGACAACTAAGTTCCAAGCTACCAAGGTATTTATCGAGTCCTTTTTAGGGTTCCGTACCCAAAGGGTAAAAACGGGACCCTATTACTGAGACTTCGATGTCTGTCCGTCTGTCTGTCCGTCTGTCTGTCTGTCTCCAGGCTGTAACTCAAGAACGGTAATAGCTAGAGAGTTGAAATTTTCACAGATTATGTATATCTGTTGCCGCTATAACAACAAATACTAAAAACAGAATAAAATTAATATTTAGGGGGCTCCCATACAACAAACGTGATTTTTTTGGCCTTTTTTGCTCCATACCAATAATGGTAACAGGTAGGTACTTGAATTTTTCTCAAAGTCCTTACTTATATATTATGTACTTTAATATTTAATAATAATAATAAAATAAAATAAAAAATTAAGGGGGGCTCCCATACCAAAAATACAATTTTTGACCTAATTTTACTCTATAATGGTACGGAACCCTTCGTGCGCGATTCCGACTCGCACTTGGCCGATTTTTTCTCTTACCGGTTCGCCTACTCTTCCAGAGGTGGAGTCTAGCGCGACCCTCAGCATGTCGTGTACGGGGGGACGCGGTGGTACGTTGCGGAACTGCGACGCCCACGCCATCACACCCAGGTGCTCCACGTCGGACTGTGACATGTCCTTCGCCGAGAGGACTGGCTGGACACCTGGACAACAAAAGAGAAAATTTAAAAACAACCTCCGATTCAAGGCTCGAAATAAGTTTTTTAAAATATTATATCAGGAATCAGAATACGTAATACGATCAATACTTTGGAAGTTGCTTACAACTTTTCATGAATAAGATGAACCCCAATTTTCAAGCACAGAGGGGCAATTATTATGTTGAACTATTGCTCAGAATACTTTCGATGCTTTGATGAATTTCGAACTTTTTGATTGAAATGCATTTCCGCAACTGCGGCGACACAATGTACTGGAGCAGTATAGCTTCCCTTTAATAGTATATAACTTTATGTATCGAGTATTGTTGGTAATTTATAGCCACACGAAACCACATACACGCCAAGTAATATACAATTGATAAATTGACAATAAGATAATATGAAACACCCTAATACAGGAACAAATTGAATAGGCATTAGTATCTAATATGCAAACATCCGGTTGCCACCCGGAATACAGAATTATCAGGGAATTACTATCACACACTGATGAGTACAAAATCAGGTTTGATGACGTAATTGTGACGTCACTCGTGAATTTTAATGTAATGCCTCGTTTACAGGAATTACATAAATCATCATTTCAATTTCGTGATTTACACGATAATAAAATGTAAATAATGCGTGATGTGCATTTGGATTTATTTAATCATATTAAAGGTGAACGCAGATTTGGCCGTACCGCACGCACCGCGGCAGTCGCCGCATTCGCAATTCTTCATATTATTATGAAGTTGCGAAGACTGCGGCGCGGGTAGGTAGGTAGGTATGCGAGCTTGCCTATAACTTCATATAAAGAATTGCGAATGCGGCGACTGCGGTGCGTGCGGTGCGGCCAAATCTGCGTTCACCTTAAAAGATCACAATTGTGTCAGCCCGAAATACACGAAGCGTCCACTGCGGACTCATGTGATTCGGGAATTTATTTTATTTTATTTTATTTGAAAAACAAACAGTGATACAATACTAAGTTAAATATTGAGTAGGTTTTAGTACACCATTTACATGTTTTCACATAAAGCTTACTACATACTTAAATGAAGAAAACAAAGAAACAAAATACTTGCAACTTAACACTAAAATATAAAAAATAAAAAAACCCGACTGCAAAAAAATGTTAACTAAAAATAACGAAACAAGACCTAATTCTGCCGGAGGCATCGAATCCAGGTTTTAATTGATACGACTCTTGCTTACGAGTTTCATGCCAGGATGAATAGAAGGCTACATAGAAAAATGTAGAAGAAGAAAGTAGACTACAAAATGCAGTCGGAGGCATATTTTATGATTTATGAATTAATGTTAAACTTGGTGCGACATGCCTCCGACTGCATTTTGTAGTCTACTTTCTTCTTCTACATTTTTCTATGTAGCCTTCTATTCATCCTGGCATGAAACTCGTAAGCAAGAGTCGTATCAATTAAAACCTGGATTCGATGCCTCCGGCAGAATTAGGTCTTGTTTCGCTATTTTTAGTTAACATTTTTTTGCAGTCGGGTTTTTTTATTTTTTAAATTAATTTATTTTATTTGCGACTTTTTAGTTTGTAGTCATCTAAACATTTCGATAATCAATCTAATAAAAAATTTAAAGAATACCGTCCTGATATTTCTAAGTGTAGGTAAATGCGTAGGTACATCGGTTTGGTACTGTTTCAATTTATGTTTCTGGTTTTAAGTACCTAATCATTGTTTTGTTTTAATACTTATCATCGAATTTTCATCTTGTTTCAGAATTTTCAGTAAATTTTTAATCGTAGTTATCCATGCAGGCGGGTTTTTTGTATTTTTTTATTATTATTTATCGTTTCATTTAATATAAAAACTGCAAGTTATATACATATTTAGAATCAGTGTTTAAAATCCTTTATTTTGATACCCCACTCGATATGCTTGGCAGAAATTTTATTTTTTTTACCTCACAATATGGCGCCTAACATCCGCCATTTTGGTTTTTATTTAATGTCACCTATCTAAGAACACTTGGGCTATTAAGACAAATCTAACGATACCTCAAATGTGAAAATCCGTTTAGCGGTTCTGGAGATACAAGGTAATAAAGAATATTACATACATACATACAAGATACGCGCTAAAAACATAACCCTCCTGGCAGTCGGGTAAAAATATACTATGCGAATTTGTAAATGATAATTTAGCTGGTACAGGAGAAAAAGAAGGCAAAAACTAAGCAGAGTATCAGAGAATCGCATCAAACCAGTGCTGTGTTAACTTTTGTTTCATGGCAGAAGGTGGAGTCATAAACATTTATGACACTTTTCCCCTGCCAACAGGCGAAGCACTGTAGCTGTGTCTGTCAGATGCTAGTTACCATAATGGATTTTTAAGTTTACCATTCAGATTTGTTGGTTCTAAAACACACAACCTCTTTTCCGCCTGCTTATTGTTTTATACCAAGTCCAAGTTACTGAGCTGGCCATCAGGTTTCTCCCCTTTTGTAGTCCAAGATCGCGACCCATCTAACTTCACTCTGGCGTTTAGCGCCATTTCTTTTCTCTTTTATATTTTTTATAGTCCAAAACTCAGACACACCTAACTTCTATTAAACGGCCATCTGGTTCCTCCTCTATTATAGTCCAAGATACTCACCCAATTTCTTCCCAGCGTCTATCACCATCTGGTTGTTCTCTTATTTTTTATAGTCCATCCTTTTCCTTTAGTAGTCCAAGACTCAGACACACCTAGCTTTTACCAAACGGCCATCTGGTTCCTCCTCTTTTATAGTCCAAGATACTCACCCAACTTCTTCCCAGCGTCTATCGCCATCTGGTTGTTCTCCTCCCACCTGGCGGGGTCACGGCGCAGGCGGCTCGGCGGCGGCGCGGGCCCGCCCAGTGACCGCACCAACTCGTTGCCAACACGACCATCGTTCCAGTCCGTCTAGATAACAATTAATACTTTTGAAGAAGATTCGAGCATAATAATTTTTGTTTTACTTAGAACGAAGAGCGCCTGCTTTGACGAGCTTAAAGTATAAAAGTTAACGCTGCAAGCATCTCAGGCGTTTATGGGCGCTATAAGCTATTTAGTTGGGAGTAGGGCCAGGCAGCTGATTATTTCTGAGTGCATTGCCCATCTCTAATCCAGAGTCAATCTTACGACCCAGATGAGTTCAGAAGTACAAAAACGATAATAGTGCGCCAAAAATGTACTTATAACCCACACTCAAAGAACATAACCCTCCTAGCGCAGTTTGACAACAATATAAGTTCATTTCCAACTATCATCGGCTTGATAGCAATATAGATTGCAATACAAGGTAAGTTACCGTAAAAGACACCTGTAGTACAAAGTACGATCATAGCTACATGTCCCTTGACAATATTGAATATTGGAGCGATATGAAAGGGCTCTAGCCCTCTACCTTCACTAGTTATTGGATTTCTGTACAAGCCCTGCAATACGAATAGAAAAGGGCAATTTTCGTTACCAGAGCAGAGCCTTTAGTCAAATTGCTCTGATGATTATACAAAGCTAGAAATAAAAAAAAGTTTAGGATTTGACAAAAAGCATTGCAAGCGCTGTTATCAGTTATCACTGAAGCGATATAATATCAAGTAAGTACAATTAATAATTATATAGCTATTGCATAGCTATATAATTAACCCTTAATTGGTCGCATGGGGTCAAATCACTTTCAAACCGAAAAAAAAAATGTGCTAGAGTTCCAGGAGTGCAACGACGCTATTGGTAGTTTCCTAACTCCTATTGAGGTATCCTAATAAGTGGTAGCCGGTTAGCTAACGATGGTGCATGTGTCGCTACTCTCTAGAGAGCTGACCCCATGCGACCACTTACGTGACTTTTTTGTCACAAGACAAGTTTCCATTTTTGTAATATTATGTTTAATTGTTAAATTATTTTTGATATAATTTAGGATGATTTATAAATATACGAGTATGTCATTCTATTGACAACATTTTTTTACGTAATTGCTCTGTTAAAATATCAGTATAGATCAAGATAGTGAAATATGCTGGCGGCTGAAAGGTTTCTGAAGATAAAAGCAATTTTGCGAGCCTATAGCCTCCGAACTTCAAAACTATGCACCGATTTGTGACGGGCATGAATCGGTAGACAAGATTTAAGAGCCCAAAGGTGCCTAAAATAATCCCTGACCACTGGATGGTGATGATGATGATGATGAGGGGTTGATGACCAGAAGTGCGTAACAAATCATACAAATGAGGAAAATATGTTTGTCAGTATTATTTCAGGACCTACTTCCTTCGTTCCTGCAAAAAAAACTGGTTATCAAAGTGAATAATAGATTTTTTAAATCTCGATCTCAATCATAGTGATATATTTATGAGATTTCGAGACAGAGCAGTAGTTGAATGATTTTTTTAGTTGTATAGAGGCAAATGAAGGTTTTTGATTATTAAGATTAATTATCATAAAGCATTCTAACAATTCGCATAATTAATACTTCGTTTTATTAATTTCTTCAACTTATTTTTTTTTTTATTTGGGGTCAGTGGAGACCCCATGCGACTACTTGTGTGACATTTTTGATGCGCCTAATTAAGGGTTAATAATTATATAGCTTTTGCATAGCTTTTATCGAGGGTTTTGAGCGCGGCCACCAAATCAAGAAATCCGTAACGAAAACCAACCTAACACCCCTCACTCCGTCCGGCGCAGCGGTGCGGCGTTGCCTTGCATCGTCTAACGCAGTTTCAATTCGGCAGACTTCAGCACGGTGTTTGTGTTAGTGCGACTCATTGACATAACTTGGTGCGACTAGACGTACGCGAATCATAATTGCATAAATTGATAAATAAGGCTTTACCGCGGCAGTCCCCGAGTGCCACGCGTATTTTTAAAATTATCGTTACGATAAAAATTAAAGGTTCTCTGACCAGACTTTGTCTAAGCTCTAGTGAACTAGAGCTTTTGATTGGCTTGCGTCACATTTACCAATAGCTTTGTCCACATTGTGCCTTTTTTTTGTTCATCGAGGGCATGCGTTTTAGCGCAGTCAACAGCGAACGTGAGGCATGCCCGTGACGCGCGTTGAAATCGTAGCGCTCGCTATGACACTTTTCTTTTTTGTTATTGAACAATTATTGAACATGCCAAATGAAAGTTGAATAGAAAGAAGATGACGAAAATTGAAGATGAAATTGCATAATGTGGACATAGCTAATTAACAACACTGTAGAATAGATAAACCACTGCCAAAAAACCTCAGAAGCCGGGCATAAGTTAGATCTCGAAATAGGGGGCATCCACAAATTACATGAGGTGTATTTTTGAGTTTTTTGACCCTTGCCTCTCCCCCCTGGCAAGTAGCCCGCAAACGATCAAACATCAAACACGTCAAACATGTCAAATACGTACAAACTACGTGTTTGACGTGTTTGAAGAAAATTTGGATTACTACGTGTTTGACGTGTTTGATGTTTGATCGTTTGCGGGAGCCATAAAGTGCCCCGCAAACGATCAAACATCAAACACGTCAAACACCATATAAACTACGTGTTTGACGTGTTTGACGCGTTTGAAGAAAATTTGGATTTACTACGTGTTTGACGTGTTTGACGGTTTGATGTTTGATCGTTTGCGACGTAAACGTTAACGTAGGCGTAAACGTTAATTGGTTTGACAGTAAGTTGATTTTCTTGCGAACGAATTTGTGAATGATCTTAATCGTATAACGATTACGCTTACGATTAAATATTAAGCATACGTACAATTTGGATGAAATGGACCAAAATAGTATTACCTATTTAGTTGAGAAAAAAATTACGTGAGATTTGCCGAGACCCCCCCTCTCCCCACCGTGACATTAGATGAGATTTGACTAGACCCCCTCCCCCCCTAAACACCTCACGTAATTTGTGGGCGCCCTAACGATTCGCAAATAATAAAACAATATTAAACAATCTCTTGAGAAAGAATACGGAATTATACGAAAGTCCTTAACATTGGCTAACGAGGAAAAAACCTTATTACTAGTGTCCGACCGAAACTGATTTTTCAGCCGAAACTGAAACCGAACTTTTGGCCTTACTCTCAGTTTCGGCCGAAACCGAAACCGAAACTTGAAAAAACATTCAAAATTACGCTTATTTACTGAAATTTATTGATTTTTAACATAAATTACAACTTTTTAAACTAAAGAAAAAGTACCACGTTGAATTTTTTACTTTTTGCGACATTTCTTAAAATAAATATTATTAATCTTAGACTCCAATATGTTCCCTTAAAACTTTTTTGTACTACATTCCGTTTTTTTATACGATTCCAAGTAGGTGCGATTTCACCAAAGAAATTGAACACGCTTAGCGCACACTAAACTGGTTTTAAAAGTATAAACACGTTTATTACACTCAATTGCATTTCACCAACCTAAACTGAACTTGTTCACAGCAAATCCGATTTTTATCTTCTGAACGCCCAATATTCGAGATTTAACTTCATAAAACACATTTAAGTCCTATCAATGTAGTGTCATAACAGATCGAAAAACATACTTAGACGAAAAAATTGTTAAGATGACAGTTTTCACAGATGCGTTTGGTTAGCTTATTTATCGTTTCTTGCTATTTTGTTACTAAAACAACGTGACAAGGCTCCAAGTTGATAAAAACGTATAAAAATCATCGCGTGACCTGACTCATTAATCGAAATCAAAAGCAGAATGTAAAATCTAATTGAAACAAAACGAGATTTACGTCGCCATATAAACGCGTTCATTGTTCAATAAGAACTTAGTTTAATAAAACGAAATTTAAGTTAAATTGGTGAAATTCCCCTTAAAGTATTATAACGAAGGTTTACCCTAAGAAATAAGAGCAGAGGTTATTCAAGTTATTTTAGTTAGGTGCGATTTCACCTAAGAAAACGTCCAATGTTGTACGGTTATACTTCATAAAATCCGTTAAAGTCCTGTTAGTGTAGCGAATCGAAAATCATAGACGAAAAAAATAATGCGTTTAGGTAGTTTATGTATCGTTTCTTGCTTTTTATTGATAAAATAACGTACCTAACTAGACTCCAAAATGATAAAACAATGTAAAATCATCGCGTGACGTCACATAAACATAGATTTATTAATCGTGATTAAGAAGATTATAAAATCCATTTGAAACAAAACGAGATTTACATCCCCGTAGGAACGCGTTTAATGAGAACTAAGTTTTATAAAACGAAGTTGTGTGATTGGTGAAATCCTCCCTTAGACATTAACGACGTACTACTGAAAATACAATCAATTGCAGTATATTACTTTTATGGAAAACATGGACACGACCGCGGTCGAAGTTCAAAACGAAATTACTTAGCAAACTTGCAGTTGACGTCACATTCTTTTTGCTCCAGAAAGCGTTTTGCCACTAAACCTGAAAATTATACTAAGGGCCGCAAGAATGAAGATTACGGGGAATTGGGCTACATAAGATTCAGGGTAGAAACGGTTTAAGAGATTGCGTGTCCATAGTTAAAAGTTAATTTTAAATATTTAAATAAAAAGCGTGGTAAAAGGAAAAGAGTGAGGTGAGATGATTTACTAGATAAATCTTGCAAAGTATATCTTAATATTATATCCTATAATCGCACAGTCAAACAAAATTTTTAGGTAAATAAAGTTCACACATAATGTAATCAAAAATTTATCATAGCATTTACTAGATCGTTTGTTTGAGAAAAATTGTTATAATAGCACGTAATTTGCCAATAGTTATGTATGTTAAATAAGCCTGCGTTTGTCGTAGAAATAAAATTCAATAATATAATTTCGATAAAAATAAGTTTAGACAATGAAAATAAAACGAAGTGCTAATTTCTGATTTGGGACTAATCTAGAACTAATCTGGAACACATAATCTCAAAACACGATTAAATAGATGGTGGCGAACTGAGCCGGGGCCTCGTTGGCAAGCAAGCCGAACGATGCATGAGTTTCGGCGGGGCCGAAAGTTTCGGCTATATTTTGGCCGAAACCGAAACTAAGGCCGAAACTAGATTTTTTGGCCGAAACTGGCCGAAACCGAAACCGAAACCGAAAGTTCGGTCGGTCACTACTTAATACAAACATAATAATAGGGATGATGACAAGGTAGAAGATTAGCGAATTTTGTTAATAAAATAAAGAAATAATGGTAAAAATGTGTTTCCAAAATTTCAGCTTGATAACTTTTGTATTTTTTTTGTTATGCGCCTTCAAATTTGGATATTCAAGTCGATTTTTTTTAAATTAAATTTCTTAATATTTGTACACCATTCGATAGCATAATTTAATCCATCAATCCCCAAGCGGCAGCCAGCTGCCGCATAACAATTGAAAATCTATTGTGTCTGCAATACCCACGATGGAGGTGCTACAGCAGCTATTGTTATGAAATCACTTTCATAAACGCAATAATAAAATATAAACCTAGCTATCGAACAAAGTTCTCCCGCGATGCCTACAAGCAACTCTAAAGGTGGGTTTACAAGAACAGCACAAGAACATTCTTTCGTATTCGTTTAGTGTAAACTATAATTCGTTACAACATAGTTTAGATCGTTTACACCAATCGAATCAAAAAGAACATCAAGAATAAGAATTCTTGCTCTATAGATGAGAATCATATAGCTCCGTTTAGACCAAACGAGCGAATGCTCATTGCTGATTCGTCAACGATAAGTAGTTAATTTATTTATATAGTCATCAAAGGTTGGATCCCATAAACATCTTTTGTTATGGTATAATTCTATCATTTGTAAAGATTTTTCATTACTCCAATCCATATTTACGAAATAACCTTTGATAAACTACCTAAAACCAGCCGCCAAAAAGTAAAAATATTAAGAACATTAGAATCCCTTTGAAGAGACCGCCTCGAAGAGCGAGCACGTCCGAACACGAAAGAACGCTCTAGGCAATGGGGATTGTCCATTTTTTTTAATTTTGCTCATTACAAAAACATTTCGAGGAATAAGGTCAGTGATCGTTTTTCTGTAAATAAACGAAAAAAATACCCATTAGTTACTTATATTTTTGAACAAATATGTTTAACCTTAGTTTGACCTTCAATGGCGTTAAATTAGCAATAAATTCGACCAACATTACGTTTCGAACTTTTGGTAAGCTTCTCGTATCAGCTTTCACATAATGAGAACTTGCATTTGACGAACCAGCCATTATAAATAAGATTGAAAGGAAAAAAAAAAACATACTGCAGAGGTCAATTGGCCGCCGATGATGACGTCAGAGCAAAACTTTAAAAATTTATTGAGAAAAAAGTAGCCAATGAATTTCAAAATTATTTAATTTATATTCTTAAAATACCCTATTTTAACGAAAAAAAAAATATAAAAAGTACATGTGATTTTTTTTGGACAATGCCCATTGCTCGAGCGCTCTTGCGTCGTTTACACCAAACGAGCGAGATTCTTAGAGCATTCTACCTATTTACCGCCGAACACGTGGCGAACACACTAGAACAACGAAAGAATGCTCGTTGTTAGTTTACATCAAAAGAGCTTTACTAGAATGAGCATTCGCTCGTTTGGTCTAAACGGAGCTTAAGGTGACGTCATAATCGAGTAGCAGTTTGTATGGAGCATTTCGGGCAGGTCTATTTTATAAGATGTTTGAATTATTGTCATAATATATTGGTGAATTTTTAAGCTATTAGAGTCATTATTTCACCGATGTTTCTACTTTTGAAAGGTCTTTCAATTACCAATAAGAAAAAATAGTCATCATGCCTATTATTGTAATATCTTTTATCCACTTTTTATCCATAAGTATGTCATCAAATGATATTATATTTTTTCGATGTAATAAATTAATTATTGTTTTCGTTAAATATCTTATTTAGCCTTTAAGTACTCGCTTTGTACTACCACACATTTTTACTTAATAGTTAGTACGTAAATAGAACTTTAATATCATGATGTTTCAGGTCCGGTTAGAACAAGGCCACAGCAATACAAATAATCTAGATAATGACTAATTATTATGTGCCTGTTAGGCAATTGCTGGTGTACTTAGGCACTGCCTAAACCTGTATTTATCAAATACAGGTTTGGATATGGGAATTAGGCATTAGCGCTATCTAGATGGGTCTATTATCTGAACGTATGTTTTGTGAATATATATAATACCTAATATTAGCCACAGCCTGTAAATACATAAACGACGTACATTTGTCTTTATAGTTGTATTTATTAGGAAGTGTAAGTCATACAAAAAACGGTGTTTAACTATTGAAAGTTTGGTAATTACGTGAGAAATGTAAGATAGAACAGTGAATCTTTTTATTGGCTTTAAAAGCGCAATTTGTTATTCGCAAAGATGTAATTAACACAAGTTCGGGGAATGAAACAGCGTTGCAACAATGGTTCTTACTACAATGTTAGATTGACTAACGAAATACAAATTGGACGGTTCTATTGAATTTCGGATTCATTTCTAAATACTAATATACCTACGCTGCAGAAATGTTGTTTATCGATGATATTTTGAACAAATATTTCAGTTAAAACTACGACTGCTGACTGCGTAAAACAATTTAAAAAAATGAGTTGATATTTAAAAATATATTGAAGCGCGCTTACGCTACTATCGCCTATATTTTTTAAGTATCAAGCTTATAAAAGCGTTTTAATAAAATTATTCATTTAGAAATGAATGGTTTGCTTGTATGTTTATTTCGCATCGAGACTTCAGCTACAGCAGGTCATGCCAGACAGCTCGTCCAGCCAGAGGTCTACCTTACAAAGACCAAAACTTACCGTGAAATTAGTGATGGCGCGCTCCAACCTCGAGTTGACCCACTCCAGCGTCGCCCTTACTCCGGGCGAGTCGGGCTTCATGAAGTAGGACAGGTAGGTCATGCCGGACAGCTCATCCAGCCAGGGCGAGGCGAGGTACTCGGGTTCCAGCACCATGGGCACGTCGAACTCGCGGTGCGCCAGCTTCATCGCCCGCCGGCAGTTCTCTATGGCCTCGTGACGGTCTAGAAAAAAGTAAATTAAAAAACAATATAAAACATATTTTACCCGCAAGAGTCATACATTTTCCCGCGGTGAAAACTGTCTTAATTTATTAAGTAAATTTTTGGATTTGGAAGTGTTTTCATACTGTCTCAAAATCGGCTAAAGCATGATTAGTTTAACAAACACACTGATTCACTTTTGCGTTATGGATGGGCCAATGAGCAGACAAACGACTGATAGTAAATGATTGCGTTTTCTGGCCAAAGCTTTCATAAAAAAAAATAATTTTAGTACTACAGGTAGATGACGCCCGCAACTCCTTTGCGTCAAAATTCGTTTATCACGCAGGAACCGTACATTTTCCGGGATAAAAATGATCCTATGACCTTTCCCGGGACTCAAAGTATTTCCATACCAAATTTCAGCAAAATCGGTTCAGAGATTTGGGCGTGAAGAGGTAACAGACAGACAGACACGTCACTTTGGCATTTATAATATTAGTATAGAAGTATAGATGACATGACAAGTGCAAACAGCTGATGATATTTTAATTGATTAAGAGCCTGTTTTACCACTTCCTGATAAGGTGCCGGATAGGCTTATTTGATAGATTCTCCATACTCTATCTGTCAAGTTAAGTGGTTGATAGCCTTATCAGGAAGTGGTGATACAGGTTCTTAATATAATGTTTAGTACGAAGAAAAGTTAGGAACAGGTAAGCGATAAACTTCTGTCTTCTTATAACTTGGCTGTCGTCAAGTTTTGATATGATCAATATTCATGGTGATGAATCTATTTATAAGCATTTACTGCCAGCCATTATGCCAGCATACGTGTTATTAGAACGATTTTTTTTTCAATAACGTATGAAAATAAAAACTTTTCAAAAGTCTATTCATGATATTCCGAACTCGGAACTATTACGCGGAACATTAGCAATAATTACACTGTCGATGAAAAAATTATAAACATTTTATGAAACGAAAAGAATATATAATATAATAATTTTCAACATAATATTTACTAATAATACTTTTAAATTTTAGTTATCTTCCCTTTCAATAAATCATCAGCCAATTCCATACAAACAAGAAGATTGGTAAGCATTGATGAAATGAAATAGTTACTGTACTCACTCAACTCTCTCCAGTGTGGGAATATCCCCGGCTTGCAGTAGTCCAGCAACGCGGACAGCAGGACCCCGCTGTTCCAGTCCGTGGTCAAGTTGGACACGCGGCACTCCGGCAGCGCCGCCTGCAGCCATGACAGCATCAGCTTCCTGAAAAGATGGTGGAAATTATCCATAAAAGGTAAAATCAAAAGTATTACCACAAAGAGGCACATAAAATCGAAACCATAAATATTGAAGGTAAAGCCCTTATGAGAGAAACATATATCTGCTTACTATAATTTATAATATTATATTTTTTTGCTCCTTTGTTAATCTCTAAAACCTGCAGTTTTGTAGTTGAAATTGTTACGTCAGTGAAACGCCGAGATCCCGAGCAGACTGATTTATTAATTGTTTACAATATTACAAGTACCCACATTATACATAACCGAAATAACTATCGTAAGTAAACATAACTACCACCATATAACAAGTTCCAATTCTATGTAAATCCGACTGAATAATTACATCTATTGGCTGCGCCCGTTTTGATGAAACATTACACGGTGCGACGCATGCGATATGGGAGGCGGCAGACCGAGTAATCGTGGTTTAACCATTAATTTGAAAGGCACTAAACTTATCGTGTCGTTATTCCAATGTCGTAAAATTGGAATCTGAGTACCCTGCTGCCATTTAGCACGTTTTGATGATCTTTACATCAGGGCATTTCTCTGTAAGCTCGTCAGGTCCCATACAAATTTTGTCTTGGGAATTATTTTTGACATTTGCCAAAAAAATATGTACAATTTTAAAGAAAATTTACTTTTATTTAAGTTAGATAAGGAGGTCCACTAAATTTATGCGTATATTCCGAGATATTAGCGATTCCCTTAGAAATCGTGACAGGGGACTGTTAAGTGTGACAGATTTTTGTATGGTAGCCCCCACTAAATATTTATTTTATTTTAATTTTATTATTAATTATTAGAGTACAAATATAATTAAGGATTTTGTGAACATTTCAAGTGCCTACCTGTGGCGATTATTCATATCGAGCAAAAAAAGAAAAAAATCGCGTTTGTTGTATGGGAGCCCTCCTTGAATATTTATTTTATTTCGTTTTTAGTATTTGATGTTATAATGGAAAAAGAAATACATAATTTGTGAAAATTTCAGCTGCCTTGCTATCGTAGTTCTTGAAATATATCTCAGAGATAAATAAATGGACTGATGGATAGACAGGCAGGCAGACAGACGAGATAGCGAAGTCTTAGCAATAGGGTATTGTTTATATCTTTTGGGCACGGAACCTTAAAAACGGTTTTTTTCGCTTTAAAATCGAGATATCCAATCAAATCGTACAATTTAAGACAGGGGACTGTTGCCAGGGTACTGTTTATTTCGGTTAGATTTCAAGATATATCCTAAACGGATGTAAAATAGTTTTTAAAGAATCTACTAATCAGTTTAGACATGAATAATACAAACAATAAACTAAATGTTCAATTCGTAAAATAATTAACACACCTTTTATTAGTTACCAGAGGACTGTTTGTGATAGCGGTCCAAACACGTGTTCATCTTACAAATGACTTTGTGACACTTAAAAAAAAGGCGTCCTTTCTCCGCATTCGACAATTACGTTTTGTTTCAATCAAGAAAACATTCGTTAATATTATAGTTTTTCATTTAAATGGATTGAAATTTTTGGCAGTGGACTGTTTAAAAATTCTGGGGACAAAGTTTACAGAAGCCTACTAAATATATAAATTGGCAGTGGGACTTTGTTTTACGAAAATATTTTATATTAATCATTATTATTTGTAATATTAACCGCCTTATGTATGTAGTTTCATCAACTTCTTCGTAAATATCAGTTTAGGTGGTGACGGTAGTGATGGGGACAGCCAGGGGACTGTATTTTCAGATCTTCTATCGCTTCTAGAAAAAAAATTTAAGCAGTTATGGTTCTGAAAACAAAAGGACTGTAAAATTTCGAAGTTCGAGTTTCATTAGGAGAGATTATTTTATTAATTATTCAAATACTTTTTGAAAAAATCGGTAGGGACAGCCATTTACGAGCTTACAGAGAATCGCCCTTAAAGAGATCTCCCTGGATAAGAATGAAAAAAAAAACATTTTAAGTATATGAAATTCTTGAGAAATAAATGTAACAGGAGAAGGAGAAAAGACAAACCTTTCCTGGAAATATTGTTAGCGATATAAGAATTCATTTGAAAAGCAAACTATTAAGGCGATTCAAGAGAACGCTCGTCTTGAGAACCTATCACTTGAGATCTACAAGCCACTCAGCTAAGCATCATCAGAGTAAAATTGAAAAATATTGTTACAACCTATTCAATATTCATTTTTAAAGTTCCGTACCCAAAAGGTAAAAACGGGACCCTATTACTAAGACTTCGATGACTATCCGTCTGTCCGTCTGTCCGTCTGTCCGTCTGTCCGTCTGTCCATCTGTCTGTCTGTCTGTCACCAGGCTGTAACTCAAGAACCGCTATAGCTAGACTTCTGAACTTAGAGTATTAATTAATAATATACTACTGTTATTGATACTCAAAGCTTCTGAAATTTTCCCAGATTGTGCATATCTGTTGCCGCTATAACAACAAATACTAAAAACTCTTAATCAATAACGGCAATACATAGGCAATTGAAATGTTCACAAAATACTAAATTGTATTTGTAATTTAATAATAAATAATAAAATTTCAATAAATTACATAATTAAGGGGAGCAAAAAATACAATTTTTAGCCTATTTTTGCTCTGTAGTGGTACGGAACCCTTCGTGCGCGATTACAACTCGTACTTGGCCGATTTTTCATAATATATTTTCATGAGATATCAAAGTATTGTACGACAGCACAAAGTACGCAAGCAAAAAAAAAACGATAAAAAACTTCGACAAATTTTACGTAATTGAAAAAAAAAACAATAAAAAACTTCGACAAATTTTAAGGCAGTGTGCGAGTAGATGATGATAAACTATTACAAAAAACATTCCCTTAAGCTTTCAAATAAAATAAACTATATTATATTATCGAAATTGATATTATGGATGCTGCCTCGGACAGACACACATACTTAATATGCACTATTTTTTCGTAAGAGTGAAATTCAATAAACTTCTTTCCCGCGATCGGACTATAGTAACATTATTTATATAACAGAGTTGTAACGATGTGTAAACACCGACACATCGTAATACATAAATGGTCTGAGACGCCATATTCGTCCAACATCCTGTACATTAATTAAAACAAGCCTAAACAGAATGTAGTGAAACTTAGTTTCTCTGATATTATTAATTCGAATGTGGTACCAGGTACAGAATAAAACGTACTCGGTACGTTTCGTTACGTTCGTAAACGTAACGTACAAAATACGGTTTCTACGACTACTTAATTTTTTTATGGGTTTGGATCAGCGTTGCCAGATTTTTTTTGTGCCAAGTCGGGACTTTGGAACTTTTTTAGTGAAAAAGCGGGATTCTTCAGTCAAAAGCGGGACAAAGTAAAAAGAGGTATAAAATCAAGTTTTTTTAATTTTTATCTTTTTATTTGCGTTAAAATAACGTTTTCGTGACAATAGATAGCTAAAGTAGCCAGAGAGGTAGTTGAGAGGTAATCTCTAAAAAAAAGAGGGTGGAAATCCACCTCACACTCTTAACTTCATTACGCACCTTTCTTTCTCAGCACGCTGCACGTACGTTCCGGCTTTCCCCAAAAAGCGGGACTGAGCCTGTCCCGCGCGGGACATTTAATTTTGATGAAAATATCGGGACGTCCCGCCAAAATCGGGACGTCTGGCAACGCTGGTTTGGATAGTAGTTTTTTTTATTTTAGAATTACTTATAGCCTGTCAAGAAAGTGAAGAAATTAAAAAGTAGCAACATGGTAGTGTCATCCCTTTCAAATCAATCTAAGAAAAAATCGGCCAAGTGCGAGTCGGACTCACGCACGAAGGGTTCCGTACCATTATAGAGCAAAAATAGGCCAAAATTTGTGTTTTTTGTATGGGAGCCCTCCATATTTTTTTTTAAAATATTATTATTAAATATTAAATTAAACATATAATTAAGGCTTTTGTGAAAATTTCAAGTGCCTACCTGTTGTCATCATTGATATCGAGCAAAAAACGTTTAAAAAATCACGTTTGTTGTATGGGAGCCCCCCTTAAATATTTAATTTATTTTGTTTTTAGTATTTGTTGTTATAGCGGCAACATAAATACATAATCTGTGAAAATTTCAACTCTCTAGCTATTACCATTCTTGAGTTACAGCCTGGAGACAGACGGACAGACATCGAAGTCTCAGTAATAGGGTCCCGTTTTCACCCTTAGGGTACGGAACCCTAAAAAGGGATGACACTACGATGTTGCCACTTTTTAATTTCTTCACTTCAACTCACTGAGGCCGCCATAAAAAAAAGAAGAAGAAGAATTTCTTCACTTTCTTGACAGACTAGGTATACTCGTATTCGTCGCTTCCAAAAATATAAACAGATTAAAACCTAAACTGTTTAATAATTCTGTATTTGAATACTTATCATGCGTAATTTGAATTTGTAAATCAAAATATCGTTGGGTTCCATTCTATCAACATCGCATTGAAATACATTAAAAAATGAAAATTAAATTTGACATCAAAAGCGTCCTTCAATATTTAATTACCTCAATATATCTACTGATGAAATAATAAAAAAATATATTTCTGTTATGGGGCTACGTAATGAAGTACTTATGATTAATTAGTTTTACATCGGAATATAGGTATCGATACTAAAAAAGGGACGGTGTGTCTGTCTGTCTGTTACCCCGATTTTGTTGAAATTTGGTATAGTCCCGGCAGCGCCGATTTATATTTTTTTATGATAGGCCATTTTATTTCCTCCGCCCCAGGTACGAAATCTACCGGCCCCCTATGGACGCTGCCGCCTCCCTAGGACGTTGCCGTCCATAGGCCGCGGCCTATACGACTTATTTACAAATCTGGGGCTGAGTTCCCGTAAAGGTCTCTGGAAATAGTTGCGCTAAAAAGTAGCCGATATCTCGTAGTCTACTTTATTACTGAGTCTTTCAAAATAAGCTAACAATCATGGCGAGTCATTGCAAACTAACAATAAATCTTGATATAATATAGATAGACAACTAATTTCAGTGGCGGCCATAATATTTGAACAACAAAATTTGTTATTTAACAAGTCAGTAAACATTTTGTGACTCCATTTCAACATTTTCACAACGATAACTTTTAGGTTATCGGACCAGCGATTCGTATGGAACTTCAAAAACAGACGCAGCAGAGCAATATGAGCTGGCCTTTTCACAAGTTAGGCGAACGTGTGAGGTAGTTAACATACGAATTTTAATGATATTATTTATAAGTGCATTCATTTTAATTTATAATGAGACTTACTAGAATAATATTACGCTGTCCGCAACTACACACAAGCGATTTTTTTTCGTGCGGCATCTCGACCAATCAACATCTCCAATCCATGGCAGACTTTCGCACTTTTGATTATAGCACCAGTAAACAAACCGTTTTACTCATAATATTGGAGTAATTAATAAGATCAATGATTTAGGTAGTACCTATATTTTACCTTTGAATACATAACGTAAGTACTTAGATGACGCCCGCAACTCCGTTGCGCCAAAATTAGTTCATCGCGCGGGGACTGTACATTTTTCCGGGATAAAAAGTATTGAATGTCCTTTGTCGGAAAGTATCTCCATATCCAGCAAAATCGGTTCAGCGGTTTGGGCGTGAAGAGGTAGCTAAGAGATAGACGAACAGAAAGACACACTTTCGCATTTATAACATATAGCATGGATACCAGTGGAATACCGACACGAAAAACCCCTTTTCCGATATGTCCGTACAGTATCGAGTTGCACACAGTGATCTAGTACGAGAGCCGAGAGCCCGTTTACTTGAGCTCATGCGTGAAAACCGCATTCCGCGTTCACTACTCGTATCTGTAACTTGCAGCCTAAATACAGACGCCATGTTGGTGGCGCCATGTTTGTTTGCCTTCATTTGTTTTTCAGCGTAAAATGGGAAGGTTTTACTGAGGCTTCCGTTCAGCAGTCCGTCTATCCATTACAAGGTATCCTTTTAAGGATAACAGGTGATGATATGACTCTAGTAACACCTTCACTGCGGATCAGGCCGAAATCGGCCTGCCGCGGAATTTCAGCTGGTGCGGCCTAAGAAAACTATGTTCTCTCACTCGGTGCAGAACGATCATCTCAGGTGTTTTTAAAGGTACGACAGAGATATGTATTTGAATATATATTTGAAATTGTATTCGAAATTATAGGTATTCCCTATAAAAAAATCACGGCAGGTCTTTATAGGCCTACCACGCACTGACGGTGTCAAAAATTAACTCGGTGCAGCAGTGGGCCTATTGCGGCCCGCCGTCCAAGCAGGCGGTTGGCGACCCGATATCGCACCGAGCGCCCACCTCGCCATTTAGTGTTGTGCAATCTATCGTAGTGATCGTAATTGACGTACGTCGCGTTTTTGAACCGACTTAAAAAAGGAGGTTTATCAATTCGACCTTTATGTATGCATTATTTCTAAAACTGTCCAGTTTTGGTATGTTTTAGTAATTAAAAAGAAATTTAAAAATATATTTAAACATACTGCAAAATCTTTGTGCTCTGTGTTTTAAAGACAGGCATTTAAGAGTCCGTATACGAAATTTTGCCGATTTCGCTCATTTAACAGACGTGATTTAACAGTTAAAATACAGTAATTCTATAAGTTTTAATGCACAACATGTAAGATCATTTAAATTATAATCTAATGTTGCAGCTAGATTTTTTATTTTTTTTTAAGTATCTTTAAATAATCCAACTCAAACCCGCGACAGTTTTGTGATTTTTGCTGTAAAAGGTTTAGAACTTGGCGATCGTCCTTTTTCACCTGGCATATGAAAGACGGGCGTGAGTGTGAAGAGAGCAGTAGAAAAGATAGTACGGGCTCTTAAATATATAAATCAAAAATATATTTTCGATATCCCCTTATTTTTGTCTTTCCCATCACTACTAAAAATACTTTCTAGTGCGGTTCAGGTCGATATCGACCCGTCACTTTCACTGGTTTATTTCTCATTTCTTGTTTGGCAGATCCCGGAGCGAATCAAATCTAAAGAACTTTGGTTCAAGGTTATTCCAACAGTCCAAAAACTGTATACCTACATTATGTTTTCGCTAAGTTATAATTATTTAATCGAACCTTGTGCTGGTGGGTCGAGAAAGGCCTGCCACGCACTGGCAGAAAAATCATTGGCCCACCGCCGCACCAGACGAAGGTTTAAGATTTTCTTGCCGCAGTGAAGGTGTTAACTCGTAAACAAATAAAAATATTGAATATACCAGATACCTCAAAGGTAAACGTACATACGCTTGCTTTGTTATGAAATATGTTCGAGAACGATTATTTAAAAACACAATTATAAATTCCTGTATAAAATACCGACAGAAAACGGGCAATAATTATAATTTATAACTTAACAATTTATGCTGCATCATTAAGCAATTATCGCCATTGTGATCGTAAACGCGTAATAAATATTGTAGTTGGTAAAACATACCTTGGGGGGAACTTGCTCCTGCCGATCTGGTATCGCATGATCAGGGACCAAATTAGCCCCAAAATCAGCTTCAAATTCCCATTAACGATATCCACGTTCCCTGAAACAGCAAACACGTTCAGGATAAACATGGGATAAACTCATTTCGTTATCTTCACTTCCATTATGGGAATAAATTCCATTTTGGGATAAAAATCATATTTGCCATTATACTTAATTGTATTTCATGGGGTAGGATTAATCCGAATGTGTACGAAACGAAAAGAGGCTACTCAATACTCATGTTTCGCATGCGTTATTAAAAATATTATGTAAGTATATCAGAAATATAATTTTCTCATCGTGAATATACGTCTTTTATAAAAAGATATACCTAACTGTTTTATATGCGCATTCCGACGTTTTTTTTTTCAGGATTATCTTTTCAACAGCGCAATTATTGTTGATTGGTTAACGTTTTCATTTGCCAAAAAATGAAAAGCACTAGTAAAAAGTTAAACTATCATAGAATGCGACTGGACAATAATCACGAATTTAATCCGACTATAGCGAAGACACGCGTAGACAAGGGTTTGGCAGTATTTGTAATTTGTCCCATAGGTATTATAATTTGCAAAGTAGGGTACGTTAGAGCCCTCTTCCTGTCATGCGTGTTATCGCCCGCGTGCGGATCTGGTCTGCATGAAAGTTGCCCGCATCCTGCCATTTCATAGATGTTTTTCCTATCGCACAACACGCATGACGCGCCCTTATATTATTATGTAGATTCGGCAATCGAAGTAATCCTAAATAAAGTTGTTTGTAACATATTTGACTTTAATTCATGAAGCCCCAAGCGGCCACATCCGGCCGCGATAACAATGAAAAAGCTATTGTGTCTCGTTTTGCCACGACTGATGGGTTAATACTAATAAAACTCTACATCAACTCTGATAAACTTGGGTCATTGAAGGACAAAAGTATGAAAAATTTAATGTGTTTCACGAAAAGTTGACGCGTTATGCTAATATTAAGGGACTACGCACATCGCTCGAGAGTCGAACACAAAGAAATTCTGCAATACAAAAGTTTTATTGCGCCAAGAAAAGGATAAAAGGGAGCGAGAGATAAGAACTTTCCCATGGGCATTCTTACGCAGTTTCTAGGTTTTCATCTTGATAATCCATGGTTCCAGATAAGAAATTCTTTACGGTTTCTATAGAGATTCTTTAAATAGCTTGAAGTGAGCTCAAAATATTTTATCAATCATTTTTTTAAATTACTACTAAGAATAATACGAATGACGGGTGTTGATGTGTGAAAATGACGATTACTAAAAGATTGAAATTGAAAACGTGATTCAAGACTATTTTTACGAATCAATTACAGTAAATCCACTTCTGAGTGAGTTACATATATTACACAATGTGCCTTGTAAGCCTTTACAAGGAAACCTTTTGTTAACGGAACCCTAGAAAAGTATAATGTGTAATTTCTCTTACCGATATTTACAAGTTTGACGCCATCGTCCTCTATCGCCTGAAGAGCCGTAGTGACGTTCTCCAGGCGGTGGTGCTGGTTCGTGGGCTTGGAGTTCCAGCCCTTCAGTCGCCGCCCCTGGAGCGCCTCCACCAGCGAACACAGAACTGTCCCATCTCTGAGGTCTTCCACTAGGTCGACCACCTGCAAAAATGTTGAATGTTAGATGATTGTACTATGTCAACTTCGAAATAAGGATACTAACATCTTTTGTATAATGGTGTCGTCACTTTAAAATATCAACAACGGTTTTTAGATTTTAGATTATAATTTATCATTCGGCTATGACGAAGCCAATTATAATATTATATAGTCAATCTGTGTGAATGACTGATGAGTAATGACTTGATGAGTTATCACTATATTTCACCGTCGGGTAGGTCAATTCGTATCCCACGTGTGATTAAAAAAATCGTCATATTAAAATTATAATCTTACATCAAGAACTGTATGACATAATCACCTTAATGTTCATAGGTTTTAGGGTCTCATTGACCCAGTTCCGGAACGTGTTGGCCTGTATCTCGACCCACAGGTCTTCGTGGCCTTTGATGGCCATGGCCTTGGCCGCGGTGCCCTCGGGGCTGCGGGCGGCCAGGCCGGCCTGCGTGATGCGGCCCGCGGACCCCTCCGGCGTGTGGGCCTTCAGCCCTTGGTTCGTCACCCGAACCCCCTCCATGGTGTTCACTGAAGTTTCTTCATTATTTAATCACGACACACCTAGTTACCTGGAAATAAAATTCTTGTTGAAAGTAGAGTGCATACTATAATTCTAGTTTTTTTTTTAGAAAACTTAAGTCTATCATTAAGATTGTAAATAGGGATTGCAATCCCGCACCTTATTCAATCCCGCGGGATTGATTTGCGGGATTGGCCAGCAGGATCCCGCGGGATCCCGCATATTATTTGAATTTACGTTATAAAATTGAATAAATCGCCATGTTTCGCCGAGTACAGTATAGTACAGGTTTATGTTTTATTAAAAATCAACTTTATTAATAGAAAATGTCTCATATATTATGCCACAAAAATATTTGTTTTATGCAACAAAATAATGAAATTATATAATCAATCTAGTTGTAGTGACTAATGTACATATCTAAATTTCTTTTATAAAAACCTTTTTTATACTATTTTGTACGACTCTATAATTTATGATTTTTTGACTTGTTTACTTTTTCATAGATTTTGTCATTACATTAAAATAATTCAACTTGAACATCGAGTGCGTTATTTTACAAGATTCTCCTTTGCACCTTCAAAGCTAAAAGTTGGGCAAGCGAACACCCTCGCAATCCCGCGAGGGCCTTGCTCACTTCTTAGTCTTATTAGATCTTAAAATTAAAATGCTTTGAATGCCTCAGCAATCTTAAAGTCAGGGACCTCTCAACATTATGGGGTCTCCGCATTGATTGCGACGACCACCCTCGCGTTTATGCGTGCTTATATGGTGACCTCGAGACGGACCGACTCTTTGAACACCTGCAAGCTACTTCAGATTTAGTGCAGCAGCAGATCCCATCCGCAGATATCATGATACTTGGTGACTTTAACACCCACCATGCCGACTGGCTCAATTCCAGTAAAACTTTGCTTCTTTGTTTGTTCTTGCAAACGACTTAACACAACTGACCACACCACTTGGATCATCGGATCATTGCCTTATTAGGAGTTCTGTGCCACTTACGACGGTACTGCGACAGCGTGCTGTTAAATACCGTCGTGTGTGACACTACAAGTTATCGGACTGGGATGGGATGTGGTCGTTTTTTGCATCCTATTCTTGGGGGCACTTGTGCTTCTCGCCGGATGATCCCGACAACACTGCCAACTCGATCGTCGTTGCCAATGCGGTGATTCAAGGGGTGACGCTTTTCATTCCGTCCTCTGTAGTGCCTTGCGGCACTACAGAGGACGCTGTAGTGCCTGGGCTAATTCAGTGTCTGCTCGGGATTTAAATACTAGCACATGTGATATAAAATGAAGTACTCAAGAAAGAGATCACTCGGGCAAAGAAACAGCACGTCAATAGAATTGGTGAGATACTCGAGCGCCTCCCTTCGAGAACCCGTGCATTTCTGGTCTCTGGCAAAAGCTATTTAAGGGGATTTCTGCAAGCCAACCCTACCATCCCTACACGTCGAAAATGGATTGTTGGCCCCAAAAGACAAAGCCGATCTTCTGAGTAAGTTCTTTGCGTCAAACTTGACCCGAGATGACGGGGGACAGAAACCGCCGACCATACCGCGATGCACGACCATCATGTCGGATATTTGGTTTCATCAGCGCTCAGTGCAAATAGCCCTCCGTTCCCTTGATATCCAAAAGTCGAGTGGGCCTGACGGAATCCCTCCTATAGTGTTAAAAAAATGTGCTCCAGAGTTGGCTCTGATCTTAACGCGTCTTTGTCGGCTCTCCTGTTCTTCTGGTATTGTACCAGCTTCCTGGAAGACAGCCTTGGTGTACCCGATCCCCAAAAAGGTGACCGCTCAAATCCTTCCCATTACAGACCAATCGCTATAACCAATTTATAATATTATAATGGAATCAATTATCAATAGCTAGCTCCTTCGATACTCGGACGGCCAGGGATTACTGATAAACAGTACGGGTTCCATAAGGGTCGCTCGGCTGGTGATCTATTTGCGTTCCTAACTTATCGTTGGGCTCAGGCGATTGTGTCGAAGGGAAAGGCATTGGCTGTTAGTTTGGACGTTGCGAAGGCCTTTGATCGGGTTTTGCACAAAGCACTGCTATCAAAGCTTCCATCATATGGGCTCCCCGAGAAATTATGCAAATGGGTCATGCGGGATCCGCGGATCCGCGTTTTGCAGGTGCGGGATCCAGCAGACTAATAATTGGCGCGGGATCCCGCGGGATTGCGGGATCCCGCTTTGCGGGATTGCAATCCCTAATTGTAAAACGGTGTCTCGCACCTACTTATATAAAAATATATTTTAAAATCCTGCATTTTTAAATCGTTATAATATTTTTACTATTAATGAATTTATGTAACTTTGTCACATTGTAATTTCATTTTTTATTTTAATTATTACGAAGTAGCTAATTAAATCCTATAGTGGATTGCTCGCTCTCGTATAAAAATAGAAAACGCAATATTTATGCGAATGGGTTATGGCTTGGCGACAGCTGTATGAAAATGAATTTTCCACCGCGCAGTGACCAATCAATGTCATGAAAAACCACAGGGAAAAGTTAGCAATGTGCGCATTATATTGTAATCTTTGTTTACGTTTTTAAATGCCAACTAACAAGTCTTTAAGGTGACGCCGCGTTAAGGTAAAAAACCGTGTTGGATATGTTTTAGATTGCTTGTTGAAAACAAGCAATGGAACAGCAAAAAATGGAAAGGGCGTAAGCGACAAAATGGTTTTTGTCGCGTAATTTAAAAACCATAAATAGATTTCATATAAGCCAATCTATGTACATATTTTGTAAGCTTAAATCACTCTGCTCTGTTGGCAAAATAGGAATCCCGATTTTTACAGAGGTCTTTTTCATTGATTATTCTGTGTTATAAAAGTTGACCAATCGTGTTGTGCTATTGGGTAATTCAAAGACAAAGATATGATGAATACTGACAATGAACTTTAATTTCTTAGCTTTAGTCATTGCTGAGAAAAATCGATATCGCTACAGCCAAATTATCACGGCGTCACCTTAATCCTTCGATCGTGGAAAAACGAGACACGCGTTATCGCGGTCGCCGGTGACCGCTTGGGGCTTGAAGCATTTAGTTCAGTTCATTTGACAGCTACTAAGCTGTTTGGCATGATAATTGACAAGGAAGGTCCTGGTTTAGGTACGTAGCTATACTGTAGTCTTTACTCGGCGAAACATGGATTATAGCGGTTATTAGCTCACTGTCAAAAACTTGTCATTTTCTATATAAACCGCGATTGACAATGAAGTGTCAGATGTTGACAATCGCGGCTTTGTATAGAAAATGACGAAGTTTTTACAGGGAGTCAATGACCGCTACCCTATTCGCCGGGTAAAATTCTCTTCGACTCATTTTGAAAACACGAGTTCATCACGCGGCGCTTCAGATTTGTCGGGTCTGCATCCTAGTGAGAAATGAAATATCCAAAACCCTCCTTGGCAACCAAGTCTTTCGGTGTTCTTGGGTAATGGACCATGGACATAAAATATAATGTGTTACATGCATGGACGTATAAAAAAAGGCGGACGGAGTCCCACCATACACAAAACTGTGTCGTTCAGAGTCGGCCAGCTGTCTGTATGTACACGGTCCGCACGCACACATTCTTGCGCTAGTCCATACAAATTGACAGGCGTCAGAACGTGTGCGTGGCCGACTCAGAAGAAAAGTGAAGACACAGTTTTGTATATGACAAGACTCCGTCCGCCTTTTTTTCTACGTTCATGGTTACATGAATAAAAATCTTAAATACCTAATCTATATGTATTATGTATAGTATAAAAGTAATAAATATATTCTAGTTGTATGGTATCCGTAGGTAACACAAGTCCTTCGGTAACAATTAGCATGGGGCCAGACTGACGTGGTGTGAAGCGTCCATAGATATTATATACGGTGTCGGGACACATTGTATATTATTATTAATCTTTCATACATGTTAAAACGAATCTACAGTTTTTAAACCAAATCCCCATTAGCTGGTATCTACAAATGTTAAAATATAATGCTTGTTTTATCTCACGTCTTCCGAGAGCCCCAGCCACTCCTTAGGGTCGTTTAAAGGGCGGTAAAATATTATTATCCCTGCAGACCGCTTAGGTTTTATTGCCATGGTAGGTATCAATGGGAATAGAAAAATTCGATAGATATATCTCGAAAGGCGATTTCAACATCAATAGAAAGTTTATTGATTGAAAAAATAGTCAAAGAGATAATATTATGTAGAAGTCAACTTAGAAGAAAATATGTAAGAGAATTATAAATAAGTCCACGTATACCGTACGTCTTGTAAGTTTCAATATTTGAAAGTTTCACTTCGAAGTAGTAGTATAGCAGCTATAAAGGTACAAGATAAATCGAACGTACCTAATTTCACGTCGATATAACCATGAAGGTGGGTATGTCACTCAATATAGGCCAGACTTCGGCACGGTGATTGTGTGCGTGCAACTAGACGTATGCGAATTATAATTGCATTGCAGTAGCTTTATCGCGGCAGTTCCCGAGTGCCAAACCTTTTTATTTATTTAAGTAACTAATTTTCAGGCATTTGCTAGTGGACTAAAGAAAAATATCACAAAGTATTATCCAACTTTGCACAATTATGATAGTCGGCCGTTTCTAATCAAAGATTCAATTACTTCTTTCAAAGTTTCCACTTGGGGATTAATTGATTGAAAAGGGAAACGTTCAGGATGCGAATAATTATTATGGGAGGCCGACGGTCCCACCGGGATACAGGTAGCGTGACAAATACGGAGCTTAGACCTTTTCGGGGAATATATCGTGCTAGTACCGCCCGGCAAACGTTGTTTTGCCATATACGTTATTTAATAATTTTGAACGAGCGATTTATTTATACCAGCGCCGATATCGGAAACGGCTCTGACGATTACGATGAAATTTTGTATGTACAGGGTTATGGGGAAATATTGTTCCCTTCGATCGGGGATTCTCGGAAATGCTATTGTATTCTATTATTGTCGCGATCACCAGTGCTCGTACGGGGCTTGATGGGACGTTAATTTCAGGCAATGAAAATATGTTAAGAAGAATAAGAAGGTTTATTTACAAAAACATGGTACTTGACAATAATTATAAGGTTGCAGAAATTTGAAAAAAATGTAAGCTAAATATTATCGAATGAAGCTTAACTAAATATTACTTAGACTTTTTCCTTGTTAGTAGTCTGTTATGAAATCAACTATCATTTATCATGTACCACAAAAATTGGCGAGCCCTCGTAACCTCTGCTCTAAGGGTTGATTCAAACCGCAACGCGACGCGTAGATGCATTTCTAAATTAGAATGGATTTGACAGATTCGCAAGACGTCTCACGCAATTGAAATCTGTCAAATCCATACAAATTTATGCCGCGCCGCGCCTCGCCTCGCCTCGTCGCGTTGCGGTCTGAATTGACCCTAATAAAGCGAGATAAAATATAACGACCGCGGCACAAGTTGTAAATATATAAAGCAAACGAAACGGAGACCTGCTAAATAAAACACATAAAATCGTACATAAAGCCAATAGAATTAAACAGGTGGGCCTGTCGGCAAATTGTGTCCTCGGTACGCGTACGCAATTAGATACGAAAGTCCGCCGTAATTCTTTGATAATAATTAATAAGAAGACGTGAGTGGAAGAATCGAACAAGTAACATTTCTTAACATACAGACAATAACTATTTTTTTCCCTTATTACTTTCATAAAACTTGTAACTTACCTACGTCATAACCTAGCTAATATATCTGGGTTCACATACCTATAATCTACAGTTTTTCTATTTCAAATTATTTTTCCGACCCTAAAGCCTCCATTTAAGCAAAAAAACGGGAAGTTTTTTCATGTTACTTGCCTTATCTTCCACTCACGTCTTGATTATTAATATAGCATTGAAATCATAATGCTAATTTTATAATTTTAACTTGCTGGCGCTTGCTTCCAAAAAGATTACTTACACACTAAGCGAGTTCGTTAGAGTTTTCTACTTTATTTAAAACTAAAAGCTGCGTGCGGCTTCGTTAAAAAACATATCCCGCGGTGATTTTATATTTTCCCGCAGCTATGAAAAGTCTTCTGATGGTCTACTCTACATACTACGTAATCACTTTACCTAATAAAAAATTGGCACAATAGTTTTGGGTGAATTTCGATTAAATTTCGATGCAAACAAACAAATAAAAAAGCTTATTTTTTCTACCTAGAAAATATTTAAATAAAAAATTTATAAAGGTTGCATGTTGTCAACATGATTTCTTCTATATAAATAATAGAAACATGTTACATAGTTATAACCAATTCTAAAAAAAAATAATGTTGACTGTACCAACTGAACTTTAACAATTTCCGAATTTTTTTATTATTACTGTACTAGATTTTGGAGCAGAACATGCAACAAGATAAAAAACATGCACATTGCAGTTGGCACGTATTACATTAATTCAAGTCAGTCAACAGTTTTAAGTCAACACGACGACTCCGTGGCGTCGTCGCTTAGTGTGTAAGTAATCTTTAGAGCCTCTGCCGAAATCAATATTGGTTTTCTGAGTTTTCCTTGTCTCTCATAAAATTGGAAGCCCATTGAGTTATTTCCTTTATGAAATAAACGTTTTTATAACTCTATTTTTTTTCTTAAATAAACGCTCGCAGAACAAAAGACTACAATTTATTTCAACTTGATTTTGCTTCCTTTGATTCGTTTCGTAGAAATCGCGGTGATGGTGACAGTTTCTCGTAAAAGACATTTTGTACGAAAGTAGAAATTTGGTGCGACTTCGCATGTACGACACACCTACTCAAAGTGAAAATATGCAAATTGTAAAAGAGATGCAAACGCGAAAGAGTAGACACAAAGACACAGCTGCAGCCTGCAGCTATACCTGATATATGACGCTAAAACTTGATTATAATTTAAGTTTAAAATGTATTAAGTAGTAAGTATTCCAGATTCCCCAAAAATGAGCAATATTAACGACTCCTCGTATATCATGAAAATTCATTAGTAAGCAAAAAGGTTTGAAAAATGACGGCAGGTATGTATCAGATTCATAAAAAAACAAGGTTACGAAATGATTAGTAGTGATGTAATTTTTCGGGTCGTTAGGGCTGTACTTTTTCCTTAAATAAATCACGATGAAGGAGTCGTTAAAACGAACAAAGTTCGGGGACGAGATCCCTCCAGCTATTTTTTAATCGTGACTTTGATCATAATTCGTTTGAGAAATTAAAGGGACTAAGTGCGTCCGATGTAGGCGGAGTAACTTTGAATTTGTCAGACATAATGTGGGCCGAGAGAGACATAATTGTTATATGACGGTTCAATCTATTTTTGTCGTGATCACTTCATGATTAAGCGTCGATTACGGATGACCGATCTGCATGACTTAAATAAGACATTCTTAATTGTCCATAAAACTTCTTATAGTCTAAAAAACTACAGATCGAACAGCGTGCCATCCTGACATTTCTTTTATTCCATAATTCATACGCATTCGTTTCTTTTCATGTTATATGCTCGGCGACCCAAAACGAGTGATTTTTTGGCTCTTGAAAAGGGTCATGTCAGGGGCTTTGGTCCCTATGAAAAAAATATGACCAACTGTCATACGAAGGCGATGAACCCTTCTGAAATGTTTGGTGCAATATTTTTAACTTACTTTCTCAGTCAGCTAACAGGAGAGTTGATCCATAACTTCAGATACTTTCTACGATTGATAAAGTATATTTATCAAAGGGTACTCTTCTATGTCTTATTTAATCTAATTATAACAACTTTAACTAAATAGAAATTACATTTATTAACCACAATTACTATTTATAACTACGTAACCTAAAATCCTGCGTGCTGGACTAATGTAACGACAACCTTTAGTAAGTTAGCATTAGTAAAGTTGATAATATTTTGTTGTTATATTTACATATACATGTTGTAAGCTTGTAACTAGGTATCTACTTAAGTTTTATAGCATTTTTATGGCTTGAAAATTAACCTACTTCGTTTCGCATCTTTTTCAAATCTGTAAATAATATACAGTAGCATGATGTCATACAAAATTTTTATTTTTACATAATTTAAAATACCTACTTTATTCCTTAGTCGGAATCGAATATTTGACCTCAGCGTCGTGAGACGCCGCTCTAACCTGCTGTTGCAATTGTAGGCTGTTGGGGTGTGAAATACATAATTCTATGACGTATTACATCGTAGGCGATCTTGATATACATATGTAACAATCGTCAGGTACCATATTATTGTAGACATATTTCTAAGTCAATAAAATTGTTGTAAATAATTGTAACAAAGAAATAGACATTCAAAACAGTAAAACATGATAAATTATATTCAAGAGAAATCTATGTTTTTTCCTCCATTAGTACCGCTGCAGTAGCATGTCAGACATGGGTTGGTAGTGTGATGAATCTAATCTTCCTTATATTAAGTGACAAAAACCGTTCAAGCGGTAACTGAGATTTAATGCCCAGGCCAAGAGACCCCATATAGCAGCACTTTTCAATCAATTGATTTAAAATTTTGAAACCTTATTGCCACGTTAAAAAGCTGAGTTAGATCTGCGGGGCTAAAATGGCCACATTTAGCAATTTCTCTCAATCAATTCACAAAATGAATTGTCAAAACTGTCAAACTCACGAATGTCAAATCAAATTAGAGTACGAATTTAGACATCTGAATTACAAGCAGTGTCAATTCTGCGATTTAAAAAAAATGAATCATAATATGATTCACAATATGATTCTTCAAAGTGACCATTTTAGCCCCGCTGTCTTCGTCCACTACATAATACTCTTTCTCGTGACTCCTTTATTGCTATTATAAGCTCTACGACTATATAAACAATATGCACGTCAAACACAATTTCTTATTCATATTTTCTATCAGAAAACAGCGGCGGATCAAATGCCTGCACGCTCGAGTGCATATTTGATGCGAAGTAATATGCAGGAATGTATCATCATAATGACTAACAGCACGACAATGAGTCACGTCATGGTCAAAGTACAGTCGGGGACTTGAATGCTTTGCGGACTTTGCCGCACAGACGATAAGAAAATTTACTTAATGTAAATATATGAAATAACCGAGAAACGCTTCTTCGAAAAGTATGGTACGGCCGAGCCTTTGCTTTACACTTGGCTGGGGCACTGCCGTGCCCCCAGATATATGCCTTCCATTTAGGTCTCGGTGACTGTGGTCAGTTTCATTGAAACCGGGCCGGCTACGTAGAAGTGATTAAATAGTGTTAAAACTTCAAGAGTCTTAACTCCCTTATATCCCAGTGACATTGACCGACACGACTGGTAAAAGTTTAGGAGAAAAACCATTTGATACATGGATAGTAATAATATTTCTTTAATGGCAATTAGGTGCCAATGCAGGCTGCATTGTCCTCAAAAACAAAACTTAAAAACAACATTTTCCAACGCGGTAATCGAATCCACTATACCCGAGGCAAAATCCACGGTTTAAACTTAAAACAGACTACAAAAACTATTGACATTAATAAAAATATTATAATATGTATGTAGTTATGTACCCGTATCATATTTATGTCAGCTTTCTTAGCCTATAAAAATACACGTTTCTTTTTCTACCTATTCCGATTTTCACTAATGAAAACTTTTCCGTCCGTCGTTTGTTTTTTTTAAATCAAACGAAAACTTTTCTTTTATAAAACAAAAGTAATTGGCACGATTCAGAGTAAGTACTAAGTAATTAATTGATTGAAAGAATTGAAACGCTCCTCCTACGCGCTACGTAGAGTTGTTTATCTACTGAAATTTTTCAGAATTCAGACCATTCCTAATTGTTGTTTTCGCTACAAAAATGACAGTACTAGATCTATAAATAATATTTTATTTCACTATATGACCCGATAAACTTCATACCACTTTCGTGGAAACTCAGGGAAGGTTATGTTCCTAATATTACCTTCCATGGATTTGCACGAATGGGTTGCACCCAGTGGCGGGGCAAGACCAAAATTTTGTGTGGGCGAGATACATTTTGCGAGGCCCCTTAGGCCCAAATGGATTACTTTTAGACAATAATTTTTTTATAAAAAAAAAATCATTTTCAAAACGCGTAAATTCCCAAAAGAAAAAATCCTCGGGGTCCAAGAGGCGCGAGGCCCCTTGGACCGCGAGGCCGTGGGCGGTCGCCCACATCGCCCACGCCTTGCGCCGCCTCTGGTTGCACCAGAGGCGTGGTTAAAGTTAAAGTTATGGTTATAGTTAAGGCTAACTTAGCTTTAACCTTAACTTTGACCACAGAATTTAACAGATTTTTGTTGCGTTTATTTTTTTTATTAAAGCTACAGTTAATAGGATTAAGAGTATAAAAAATTGAATTATCCGTAAAAATCGACAGGAAAAATATTTGTTATAATTGTCACTGAGAGAAGAGAGAGAAGAGATTTTAAACATTAAGGGTCAATTCAGACCGCAACGCGACGAGGCGAGGCGAGGCGCGTCGCGGCATAAATTTGTATGGATTTGACAGATTTCAATTGCGTGAGACGTTTTGCGAATCTGTCAAATCCATATAAATTTAGAAATGCATCTACGCGTCGCGTTGCGGTCTGAATCAACCCTAATGTGACGTGTTTATGTAGAGTTCACTATCAAAGTATCAGAGCTGACAGGTACTTTTTTGAGATTTGTATTACAAAAGTAAAAAAAGTTACTCTTACAGCGCTGCCACTTTCAGAGGAAACTCTATACAGGGGACTAATGAACTCCCTAAAGTGTAATCACTTTGTTTTATTACACCCTGTATTTTTAAGAGACCTTATAGATATTATGAGGCAGGTGTAAAGAAAAGCATGTGTCCGAAGGCTATTTTTAAAAACACGCAAAAACATCCCGTTAACTGCAACTGCTGTATCGACATTTGTTTAAAATTATACTAGTTGACTCGTTAAACTTCGCATTATATTTTCTCACCTTACAAACATTATATAGACTTCCACGAATATTTCAAGACTAAGGCTGGTATAAATATTCAAAACAGATGCGACCCGGTCACAAGACGCGGTTCGGCTCTATGATTGGTCCAAATTTTGACAGCCAACCAATCACAGAGCCTGAACCGTGTCTTGAGACCGAGATGCATCTTGGAGTACTGACTATTTATACCAGCCTAAGAGTCAATTCAGACCGCAACTTGACGAGGCGAGGCGAGGCGCGGCGCGGCATAAACTTGTATGGATTCGACAGATTTCAATTGCGTGAGACGTCTTGCGAATCTGTCAAATCAATATAGAAATGCATCTACGCGTCGCGTTACGGTCTGAATCAACCATAAAATTAGCCAAATCGGTCAATCCGTTGTTGAGTTTTGGTGAGACTAACAAAATTGAAGATTAATTTTTATTTATATGTACATATAAATTGAGTAGTGAGCTGATAATGATGGGAAGATAAAACTCACTCAGTAAATTTCGTTTCGCTATTATCAATTTCACCGAGGTTAATTTTGTATTTCAATACTTGATGGAGTGACCTCAATACCAACGGATCGGGCGCGATTGTGAAAACGTTTATTATGGCGTTGAGTGTTTACTTGATAATAATAATAATTATTGTTTTTTATATTACCTAAGGGTCAATTCAGACCGCAACGCTACGAGGCGAGGAGAGGCGCGACGCGGCATAAATTTGTATGGATTTGACAGATTTCAATTTCAATCAAATGTCTTGCGAATCTGTCAAATCCATATATAAAGAAATGGACCTAGGTACGCGTCGCGTTGCGGTCTGATTTAATCAGGGTCAAGTAACATCGCAACGTCACGAGGTGACTCATAATATTAATCAATAATCATATGCTTGTTTTAAACTGTACCATATACATAATATTCCCGCTTTAAATTATCAAGCACTAATTAATGCTCAATTATCCAGCTTTGAAGCTTTTTTTTATTTTAGCTTTGAATTCAAGTGAATTCTCATGATATCCTCGTCTTTTGGTCATTGTCATTCATTGTTATTTGTAAGATATTCCCCGAAACTTCGTTTGCACCGAGGATCCGTTTATAAACACATGGAACCGTACATTTTGTGTTTCAAAACTATTCTTCTCGTGATTCTAGTTGATTCCAGAGGTCCGCAGCACTTTAAGTGTAAAGAGGTAACCAACGTGTGGATAATTCTTTTGAGCTCTTGCTAAATATATTTACTGTTATCAAATAATGAATAATTTATCCCACCAAAACATGAAATGTAAAAGGGGCCAAGCAAAATATTGCATAGCTGTAATATTTCTGTCGTAAAAAATTTTCAGATCACATTCAAGCCAAGCCTTCAACTTATTTTGTAATTTAAATCAACATTTAGTAAATGTACCAATAGATTTCTTTATTTTATGGGCCATTCTAGTTTTGAGCCGAAAAAAATAAATCAAAAAAATTTGGTGAAATTTAACATTTTTAGTATTTAAAATTAATAATTATAATGTAATAAAACTATTAAAAATAGTTTCAGAGATCGTTTGCCCATAATTGTTTAAAAAATCAAGAATTTAAGTCTTTACTTGATAACAGAAATGACGCTGTGCCTAACAGGAGTGATGAACATTAAAATAAATCGTAATTGTCAACATTTATAACGATAATTCTGATGCATATTTAAAACCTGTAATGTAGATTAGCAATAGTAAAAAACAGATTTGGCAAAGCTCTAAAATTTTAAGAGAAAAAATTTTATATCGTTATGTTAACAGAAGTGATGATAACAGAAATGACAAAACTCAAATAATCTTTATTTTATTTTTAAATGGTCAAATTTTGCTCAGTTTTATTTATGTTTTACAATAAAAGGACTAAGAATACATGTCAACAAAGGATTTTTACAATATTTAAGAAAGTAATTAACTTTTTACAGACTTGGCAGAAGTGACGAGCGATCTCAACCAATGGAAAAATCACGAACAAATTTTGCTTCTGTTAAAAAACGAAAGAAATAATCAAAGTCTTTGCTACTAATGTATAAACTACAAGTGGATTAGTGCTGCCTACGTACAAAATTTATTTGAAATTAATTATATTTTTTTTACAAATAACAATTGATAACAGAAATGACGGAAATTTTGGTAACAGGAGTAGAATCAAGAATAAAAAAGTGCATGTACTTCAGAAGATGAATATGCTCATTCATCTTCTGAAGTACATGCACTTTTTTATTCTTGATTCTACTCCTGTTACCAAATTTACCTGCATTTCATCATAAAGCCAACTATATTTCAATACTATTTTAACTATAATACTAAGATATTGTTTCTTAGAAGTATTTTTTTAAGTTGCCCTAAAGTGCTAAGGTATGAAAGTAACTAGGTGTGAAAGTAAGTTTGGGTACTTTGAGCTATCAAGTTACTAGGATAATGCTAATTTATATACTTAAAAGTATTATTATGTTATAGTTCACACCGGTTACTATTATTTACACTCATAAATTTATTGATACAAGATTGTTAAAAGTACTTTTTTGTCAAGTAACATATTTTTCGCTGTAGAATAGAATGACCCTTATAATTATTATAGTGGCTTGGCAATGAGCATTAGAGAAATAATATAATATATTGGGTACCATCGGCCACATGCGTCGTTACATACTAAAACACTTTATGCTTGCCGTCTGTGTAAGTATGAACTCCTTCAAATATGCAGTTTTATATTAAATTTGTTTCTCTTGTGCTCATTGCCAAGCCACTATAATAATTATAAAATAAAGAAATCTATTGATACATTTACTAAATGTTGATTTAAATTACAAAATAAGTTGAAGGCTTGGCTTGAATGTGATCTGAAAACTTTTTACGACAGAAGTATTACAGCTATGCAATATTTTGCTTGGCTCCTTTTACATTTCATGTTTCTGTGGGATTTCATTTCTTTTTTTAAGGTTTTTGTTTCTTTTCTTTTCAGGTCACGTTATAACATTTTTGTACTTAGCCTTACCTACCTTAGCTTGGTTCTCATACTCTATCTTTTTTATATTATTTTTTGAGGCTTCGTTAGTTCTGAGTCGATTATTAATCAAAAAATAATAAGTCTTCGCTGTCTGTCCGTCGTCCATCCTTATGTCACCAGGCTGGATCTCGAGAACCGCCATAGCTAGGTAGTTGCAATTTTCACAAATTATGTATTTCTGGTATCGTTATAAAAGCTAATAGCCCAATTCAAATAAAATAAATTATTGATAGGGGGCCTCATACAACAAACACGTTTTTTTCCCCTATTTTGCTCTATATCCATAATGGTAACAGTAAGGTTTTTGAAAAATACTCAGCTGTATATTAACTTTAATAATTAATAATAAAAATTAAATATACTTATTATTTAAGGGGGGCTCCCATACAAATTTACGGTACGGAACCCTATGTACGCCAGTCCGACTCGCACTTGGCCGGTTTCATAATTTTTACCTTTCATTGTAAATAAAGACCTATCCGGGTACCAAATTTCAAGGTTCTAAGTCTGCTAGAAGTACCTTAGAATTTTGATGATCTATGTCAGTGAGTGACAAAATGTAGTAACTTTGACCATCCGTAACTATTAAACTATTTATCGAAATTTCATTTAATTTGGAGGTTAAGCTAGTTTTAATACTTGCTCCTAGTGACCGAAATTCTGAATCCCTAGCTTTGTTAACACCGAAGATAAAGGGGGTGTGAAATAGCTGCGAACCGCTTCGAGAAAAGTATGGTACGGCCGTGCCTTTGCTAAAAAGCTTGGCTGGGGCACTACCGTGCCCCCAGATTTGTAAAGTAAAATAAAACTAGCATAAAAACGTATTTCTTATAAGCATGATCTCAATTTTACGGTGAATGCATCCGTTCGTATATTGTGTGTTTGGATGGGTCTGTGTAATAACAACACAACAATGGCTAATTAAGATAACTATGTAGTTTAATGGTTTCATATTTTTTATTAGTGTAACAATAAATGCATACTTTTAAAGATTGTATGATAGGCCGTAAAGTTGATATTTTACCATACTAAAAATCGATCATTTCTTTTTTCCATTTGAAAAAAAAACCATATTAATATTTATAAAAAGGAAAAATTCCAGGCACATATTAAATTTTTTGTAGAATTTAGAAATAATAATTTATTATGAGGATAATAATGAGTTGAGCTGCTACCTCATTATTATGTTACCAGTATGTCTAAGGAATTTAATATTACTACTATTGTAAAGTCCAAAGTTTAAAAGTGTGTTTGTTTGATACTAATAATTGTTTACGCAAAACTACTAAGATTCTGATACAAGCTCCATACATTTTCTGTGTAACTCTACATTTAATTAAAGTTAAGTAATCGTTAAAAGTCTTAAGGTGTGGCATCTAAAAATATAATATAATAACTTACGTTTTATAACACATAGGATAATATAATAATTAGGGTATAATATAATATAGGTTTTGGCCGCGGGTCAAAGCCACTATATTTTGCAGTTTATCATAATCATTAGCATAATATAATTAGAAATTATAATTAAACTATATTTAAAGTATTTCGTATGAAACAAATACAATACTTGGTTGCTAAAAATATCCGTGCGTCATCAAAAACATTGTTCTTTTTTCAGCCTCCGCTGACCCTTCCTTCTCGGAATTTTCGCAACAAACCCGTTTGTGATGCTTAATGACGAAATCGCTGGAGTCCAAATTATACGTCAGGTTGTTTTTTGTATTCCGTACGAGCGAAATATTTGTTAAAGTTTATGTATTTTGTTGTCGACTCTGCCTATGAGTTGTACCTAAAGTTTAACAAAACCTTAGGTCTCTTCACAGTTCACAGGCAGCGTCGAAGCGACGCGTCACGTTTCTCGGTAAAGCATATTTTCTGCTATGAAAATAGGGTGTAGGGAAAAAACGTGTGAGTTGAGCGATTCTCCTTCAGAATTCGTGCATAAATGCTCCAGTTTTATCTAGATAACAATTTTTTTGTTATTCGTAGGTCTTAGAGATAGTCTATACCAGGGGTCACCAATTAGTTTCGCTCGCCATTTTAAGGAACGAAATGACTTTCGCGGTCCGCACATTTTTTAAATAACCTCGTTTTTTGAAGTCGGTTAAAAATATTCAATAAACAAAGGTAATTACGGACATTACAAAGGTATATTTTATTTAATTAATTACATATCAATGAGAAAAGTGTCAATTTTTTTGGTTGTTTGGTGAGAAATTGTTGCAAGCTATTGACATTAAATCCTGAAGATGTGTATCAGTTATAAGTCGAGACCGAAATTTATTTTTAACGAAGTTCATCCTCGAAAATGCTTGGGTCCGCACACAATGGGCCGGCGGTCCAGATGCGGACCGCGGTCCGCCATTTGGTGGCCCCTGGTCTATACTCTATGATGTACCTACTGCTGGGCAGAAGCCTTCCCCAGAGTCTTCCATTTAACTCGCTCCTGCGCCTCCGTTGTTCTGGTGTGTTTGGCGTGTCTGTCTGTCTGTCTGTCTGTCCGTGGCATCGTAGCATCCAAAGGGGTCGACCGATTTTGATCTAGTTTTTATAGTTTGAAAGCTGACATGATGTAGATTCTAGACTCTAGAGTCTAGCCTCTAGACTCTAGAGTGTCCAAAGTAATTGTTCAGTATCATCAGCCTGCTCAGTGCTGGAAAATGTGGGTTCATCTATTTTGTAATAGGTTGTACCTAAGTAAGTTCCATTGTGATTTGATTGGTTCAATATTTTGTATGCTGATTTTAAAGTGAGGTTGTTTTTAAATTTCTTAGTTTCACATTTTTTTAATAAGACGTCATTCTCATGTAACATGGATTGAGCCGATACGGAACTCTAAAATTATGTATTTATCGGCTAAATGTGTAATTACATAATTAGTTCGGTTAAAAGCTTCTCACGGGAACAAAGGCCGCATAAATATCTGATATGACTCCAAAAAAACTCGCTCTTAATTTATGCTTTAATTGTACTTGGAGTTACATGTAACTTGTAACCAGCTTTGCGAATTGCAATTCGACAATTTTGTAAGAAAGATTTATCCATGCTAATATTTTAAATACGAAAGTTTTTCTGTCTGTCAGTTACTTCTTCACGCCCAAATCGCTAAACCGATTTTGCTGAAATTTGGTATGATGATACTTTGAGTCCCCGGAAAAGACGTGGAATACTCTTAATCTCGGAAAATTGTACGAATTTCTTGTGTGATAATTATTGATAAACCAATTTCTGCGCAACGGAGTTACGGGTACCAACTAATGTATAAGTGATAACTTTGCATAAAAACTTGTAAATTAGATAATTTTGTTTTTAACAAAGTTAAGTATAAAATATACTGGTTAACCGTTAACTAATAACTAGGCCCTGGGATATCGTTCTTTACCTTCTACAAATTCATTTAGACCCAATTTAGAATTATTTTGGGGAAATTTATCTGTTAAAATGGGGTTTAATGTGTTTTCTTTATGCTTTCACATTAATAAGATAATATCGTTGATTAGTTGATTTAATAACTCTCATTATTGGGCGGCCTTTAAATTTAATATAACCTCTATTATCGAGGGTCCGAATATTAACTAACCCGAAACACTTGGGCCAACATAAATATCATATAGCCGGGGTATTTCATCGCATACCAAGTTTTAATAGACACTGTGTCAAAACAGAAGCACGTGCTGCTAATAATTTATATCTTATCGAGAAAGTAAATAAATTTAGTAAAACTTGCAAAACCTTATTTTGTTGCTAACAATTTTAAGAAACATTCTACTTCAATTTCTCCTTCTTCTGTTAGATCTGAACAGTGAACAGCGTTGTGAACTATAGATTTGCCATACTGTGCTCTAATAGAATTGGGATATAGTTGCCGACACAAGTCGGGATCTCTAGGTCCATACTCCTTTCTGAATTCACAGACACAGTTCAATTTGGAATCAATACACTTGACTTCTAAGGCAATACATTTACCTTCTGCTAAATGCACACACATATCCTCATACTCCAAAGGACACCCTTGTACACTTCATAAAATTCTCTGGCGTCAGTTAGGGTTACTGAGAACATTGCTATGGCCGATATGTAGAACTTTCCAGAAGTAACGATTTGCTCAAGTATAGCTCCAACATTGCCGTCAGTCAAAACGTGAGGTTTGATAATGCAGCAGGTGCAGTTTTTGAAAGTAGCTTGAAAAGGAACCTTTGGTTTTCTATCGTCGAAACCAAAGTAGAGATCGAGGACCGTTTTTACTGATTCCGATGTTTTGCACGCGTGAGCAACGTTTTCGAGCTTATTTTTTCCATAGAGGTTGCGCAGGGTGCCGGGTAGCGCTTCCGAAGGATCCGTGGCTCCTAAACACTCCCGCCACTTCTCGATCGCATTAGCGCCCTCCAGTTCCAGTCCAATCACTTCGCCAGAAGTTACGTAATCAATGATAACTGGTAGAGTTTGATTATCGTCAATATCTCGATACATTTGCATGACAAAATCCTTGCTTACTCTTCCATTTTTCATACGAACTATACGAAAACCGTGCTTCATGATAAACGTTATAACTTTACCATGTTCACTGGCTGGAATCGGTTTTATGAGAGCGAAAGTTCTTTCATAGTTCTTAAACAGATCTCGTTTGGTCGCTGGAGCACAATCTTTTATGTGCAATAATTTTGAAAATATATGTACAATATTTCCAATTTGAAGCATTTCCAGTCTGAGAGGAGGTAATTGCACTCGTTTTACCAAGTTTTTTCCCTTCTTGGGATCCATAACTTGAACTGAATTATCGAATGGGAACTTCTGTGGTCTACAAACAGATGGGACGATCGCACTTTAGCGCCCTCTTAAATAAATATTTTTTTGGCATTTTGGCGACGACCTCTGTGGCTCAATTGGTTGAGTGTGTGGAAGCTCAAGCCGGAGGTCACGGGTTCAAATCCCGCCGATGGAACAAAAAGTTTAAAATGTTCCCAGGTCTGGATGTGTATTAAAATTATGTGTATGATATTATGTGTATATATTATGTGTATGATAATAAAAATCTTAAATATATGTATATTGTATAGTATAAAAATATTAAATATATATTTCCGTTGTCTGGTACTCGTAACACAAGTCCTTCAGGTACTTAGCACAGGCCAGACTGACGTGGTGTGAAGCGTTCATAGACAGATAGATATTTGGTAGTTTGGCAGAAAACGTATGGAGGCTTTTTCAAAATGAAATACGTAAGTAATAACTTACGTATAATTCAATTAATAATATCTATGAGTGCACTCATAAAATAGCTTAAACCTCAAGTCAAGTTTTTCATTAAATAAAAGTTAAGTATCTAATTATTCCCAAGTGTGATCATAAGGAAGCTTAATCTACAAGACAAAATCTTCATTTAAATAGTTAAGTAATAGTCAAATCTGAGTGCAGCCGAAAGATTAACCTCCTCATATTTACTTAAGCGGAAGAGACACTAGGTTTGTACTATCAGAGAAGTTGATTCCTAGTTGGATGGGGGACGTTGGGTCGCGTTACGTCAAACTCAGCCGACAGATCACAAAATATAACATCGAATTGACATGATCCGACCAAATTACGTTAGTCTGTCAACTACCTTTTTTTTTACGCCAAGAAATGCATTTACGCATTCCGCGGGGGATGAGGGAGATCCTGCCGCGGATATGTGGGACTCGCTCGAAAGAAAAGCCCTACCCACTAAAACTTGGCGGTGCGCCCTCTCTCCGACGACGGAGCCACGGGTACGACACCGCGACCGCAGCTCCACCAGCGGTCGTCTGCCTGGTGGTTGGCAGACCCCTCTTCGGAGGGGCGATTACTCGCCCCCCAGGCCGATCAGAGGCCCTAGTGCGGGCTTGTCAAGGCCATTCCTCTCCTTTTCGTCGCGATGCGCGGGAGCACGTTGCATATCACGACTCTCGCGGAGGCTCGGTGCAATGGGTGACGGCTTCCCCTTGCCGTCACCCTGAGCTCCCCATCTGTGGCGGGAGGTTGTCGCCGTTGTGGGCGCGACGTCTCCGCCTGGGCCGTCTTCTAGGGTCGAGCGCCTCCCTTTTTCTCAGTCTATCAACTACCTAGGAATCAATTTCCTCGATGGTACTATCAGAGAAGTTGATTCCAAGGCAGACGGGGAACCTACGTAGTTTGGTCGCGTTACGTCAAACCCAGCCGACAGATCACAATTAACATTGAATTGACATGATCCTACCAAATGACGTTGGTCTGTCAACTACCTAGGAATCAACCATAGACTTATAATATATATTGTCGTATAGACCACCTGACAACCCGAAAATGCGTGACGATTTTTGATCTGTCAATGTGTGCGTGTGCTAGTGATGTATATTTTACTATCGATAGTATTGTCCGATCGAGTTATTTTACCTGCGTTTCTATGAGAAATAAATAATATGCAACTTTGACAGATTTTGTAATTCAAATTAGGTATCATATATTTTATTTGGCAGAAAAAAGGTGACGATTGAAAAGTAGATACACATTTTCGGTTGGGGTGATTTTTCAATCGTCGGATATGTTATAGCATGAGGTTCTTATAAGGGTAAATAATATACACATTTTAAAGTTAGTTACTTATTATTCAGGTAAAAACTATCTGACAAATCAGCCCTTACATTAATAGAAATGCAAATATAAAGTTGAAAGTAAACGACAAACATAGTACTTATATTATTTATTCTTAAATTAAATACTTATCATAATACCCTTACACCCCCATTACATTTTTAGATTAGTTTTATGTTCTTGTTAAATACCGATAGGCATATCGATAAATTTGATTCAAGCCCTAGCGTATATGTAAACAATTTTGATGAAAAATTTTTCTTCAAAAATGGTGTAATTTAAGAACAATTATAGTACCTTTAGTTATGCAAAATATGAAAGTAAAGGGGAGGATTAACAATATTTTATTTGAAATAGAGAAATATGGACAGAATATAGCGAAAATAAACACATCGTAGCAATTAGGACATGAAGATTAATTACCTGTGAAATGTATATTTTTCAGGATTACTCCTATGATTTACACTGCAATCACTCACAGAACAAGTTACCATTGTTATATGTAATAGTATTTGTCGAAAATAATAAAGGACTTAAACAATAAATTGCAAATACCGAAAGGGCATAAAAACGGGCGACGACTTGTGGACGACCTGTCAAATGAAAGTGGTTAAAGTTTTCATTAGACTGCCTCTCTCTTTTCATCTTGTTATAATTCCATAAAGGGTTTTCTTCTCTCTCGCACTCTTTGTTGGTCTTTAGCAGCATACGTTTATGGAATCAACTTCCTCGATGGTACATAAGCGAATGAATGACGAAACGTCGCTGAATCATCGATACCCTCATTACATAACTGTTAACTTTCTTGCCGACCTGACACACTCACGCACCGCTCTACAAGGTCAACCAGTTAACGCAGTTTCATCAGTATTTGTAGACTGTGCCTTAAATTATTATCAATACCACAAAAAATATTATAGGTTTTTATGCCTTTGGTATTCTAAAAATCGTTTGACATGAAAATATCTAGAGGAATTATGTATATTATTGTTTTTTATATTTTACTAGCGACCCGCCCCGGCGTCGCACGGGTATAAAGCCATGATGCCTGAATTGAATAAATAAATAAAAATAAAATATATAGCCACTGAAAAAATTATTAAAATCGATAGCCTACGATCCTTCACGTTGTCTACTTCTTATCTGTGCCAAATAACATAAAAATTGCTCCAGCAGTTTGCGAGATTAGCCCTTTCAAATAATTTCCCGTTTTTTAACATTCTCCTATTAGTCTTAGCGTGATAAAATATAGCCTATAGCCTTTCTCAATAAATGGGCTATCTAACACTGAAATAATTTTTCAAATCGGACCAGTAGTTCTTGAGATTAGCGCGTTCAAGTTAGCCCTTTCAAATAATTTTCCCCGTTTTTTCCACATTTTCCTCTATTTCTTTGCTCCTATAATATATAGTCTTAGCGTGATAAAATATAGCTTATAGCCTTCCTCGATAAATGGGCTATGTAACACTGAAAGAATCATCAAAATCCGTTGCGTAGTTTTAAAGATTAAAGGGAACAAAGGGACATGAGGGAAAAAAAGCGACTTTGTTTTATAATACGAGTATGTATAGAATAGCTTTCTGATGTAAACTTACAGGGAATCTCTTTGTCCCCTTGGATTAACAATAAAAAAAATATTCCTAAGTTAATACCTACATTTAAAATCTAGTTCTCTATAGTTTGGTATTATCATTGATCTATGAGTGAAATATTTTATGATTTTTTATAATTCATATAATCTGAAATAAACTATTGAAACCTCATTATTTGCAGCTGGATTTTCTGAAACTAGGACAGTTCTATTTTTAGAATTAGATACTGTTCAAAAGTCCGCTAAAAACGATTGAAAATTTAACTGCTGATTGGTTAATTTGAAATTCGATTTATACTTGTGAATTCCTGGCTCTAGATAACCGTCTAATGCTAGGAGTTCTGATTGGACTGACTCAAGTAATTACTAAACTACTTATATATAAAAGTCACTAACTGGCTGTAGATTTTCTATACCATAACATACCAATCTTTACAACGAGACAAGTAAAAAAAATATTTCAGAGATTTCATATTAAAAAAAAATACGAATATTAACCACTAAAAAGCGAACCTAAACAAGGTTGTTTTTAATCATAATTTAATATTTAACTTATACACAATCTTTTCTATTGCAGCCTTAGGGTGGGTTGCACCACAGGCGTGGTTAAAGTTAAAGTTAAGGTTAATGTTAAATTTATGGTTATAGTTAAGGCTAACATAGCTTTAACCACAGAAATTGACAGATGTCTGTTGCGTTTATTTTTAAAGCTACAGGTAATGGGATTGAGAGTATAAAAAATTGAATTATCCGTAAACATCGACAGGAAAAATATAACACTGTGAAACATAGTAAATTTTCACGAAAAAATTTAGATATAAGTATGAGCGGTTATGGTTAAATATGGCGTCGGACGCCATATTTAACGGCAACCAAAGATTTGACATTTTGCACTGCAGTTATAGTTAAAGTTACTGTTATAGTTAAAGTAAGTTGGTGCAACCCACCCTAAATCAGTTTTATAGCTGATCGATTTTAGGGCTGCAATAGAAAATATTGTGTGTTGGTTTCTTATAGCTGTTTCTACTACACATAAAATTATATAACGTCTTACTATATGTGATAATATAAGGCAAGAGTTTCTCTGTGCCTACGCGAGTTAAGCCTACGTCAATTTTTTACTGCTTCGTGAGCTAACAGGTGACGAAGGAATGACAAAAAGTAGCCGCCACGAATAAGGAGATCAACTCATAAATATTTAAAAAAGCTCAGAAAAAATATGACACCGGTCGTAAATTATGATGATTGAGATGTCATCAGAAAAATAATAGTCCAAACATTGTATAACGATCTCAAATAAAAAATTATAAATCAATATTAGAATCAAAGAAGAGTTAGTATGTTATATTATGCAATTAGTACTTAAGAAAATGCAGGTACAGTGTATGCTGCAGCTATCAGGTATACATTAGGCCGTTGCTCGTCAGCTTAAAATGTTTGTCCTGCCTAAGGGCTGGTTTACACGTATTAAGTAGATAAGTAGTAACTAAATTTTAACTTAATTTGAAGTGCCTGCCCGAAATGTTTCACGTGACAAGCCCCGCCTGCCAACATAATAGAAAATAGTCAAATTTCTAATTTCCTTGTTTAGTACTTAACTAAATTTTAGCTTGCTACTAAATTTTGTGTTTACGTGCAATTAACAACTTAAAATTAAGTTAAAATTTAGTTAACTACTTATCTACTTAATACGTGTAAACCAGCCATTACAGCTAATTGACATTATTTTAACATACTTAAGGTTAAGATTTATCTTTAAAATAAACATTATGTTACCTTAATAATTCTCTGAGACACCCATGATTAAATTACCAAATTATGCTCTCATTTCGATACCCATTGAATGGTGAATCAGTAAATGAATCTTTACAAAGGGCAATCTAGTTACGGAATCAGTCTCCAGTATATAATTTAGTTACTTCATCTTAGTAATTGTACTGTAATATTTTGCAATGTGGGAGACGTCAATAAAGATTTTTTATTAAAAAAAATATTATTCGGGTACATAATGTTACAATTTATATTATGTTCGGGACTCGTGCTTGGCCGGCCGAAACCGCCTTACCGCGTAGAAACATCATACTTTCATACATGCTCTACAAATCTTTCTAATTTATGTGAAAACATGAGGGTGCTCAAGAAAGTCTGAATCAATGCATCGAATTAATTGTTCTTTATCATGTCTATCTATTTATTTGCTAGAACAAGGAGTTTTATAAGTGTGATTTGAATGCAATTTAGCACAAGTGTATAATAACAATATTTTAGTTAGCGGTATGTGTCTTATAATTTTATTGGATTTTATTAATCATTGGTTAACAATATTAGTTAACAACAAAAATTTTCTGATCTTTTTTAAAACAACTAGCGTAGCTAAAACTGAGCTACCATTATTGTTCCTACTTCATTCTTTAAGACTACCTATACTTGTATCTAATATCATTATGATTACTATCTACGCACTATTTGCTGCATTAATCTATAGATTAATGCACTAAACTGTAAGTAATGTAGTAACTATAGTTACTACATTACTTACAGTTTAGTGACCAGCTAACATAAAAGACCTTGTAAAGTCAATGGAAACTATCAGCATTCTACAATAATATGTAAAGCAAACTATAGTATGGTCTAAAATAGAACTACATATTTTTATACCTTAATATAAGTAAGATAACTACTTGTTATCAGTAACTATATTATATTATATTATTATGGTAATCTTCCTTTCGTTGGTGGTTAAGTCATTATTGGTATTAAGTACCTTAGTTTTTTTTGTTTTTTTTTTTCGTTGAAAAACTTAGAATTCCAATAGGATTATCTGCTAAACTCTTAATGTGCCAATAATTAGATGTTTTACCTTACGAACATTATCATAGCTTAACCTTAGCACGTGTAGTGTAGGTGTAGTGCGAACATACAGTATGATGTCATTATGTTCAAGTCACTCTGTCATTACTGGAAGCGGCCCCGACAATGCCTGTGACACACTACTCTATTTCACGGTTATGCAAGTCGCAATTTTCATTCATAAACACCTGTTTACGTTACTATTAAAATGCAACTATAATTACAATTACCTGGACCAATTGAAACACTGTCACTACACCAATACAAAGTTATAAACACAACACTTCACAGCGATCACGGAAAATGACAGAAATGACAATTTGTCAGTACTCGGACGCGTACGGTCTGGGCACATGCGCGGGCGCAACTGAGTGACGGAGGCTCTACTCCCCCTCCTCGCTGCAAGGCTGCCTCGACGCATTCCATCTGTGACGACTTGCCCATTTATGTCTTTGGACATGGTTGACGGCCATATGGTTTCTCATTCTGTCACGTTTTTCTATGGGATTGTCGCAAATTGTACTATAATGATGGGATCGCGTTGCGACCAATGACCATGGCGAAAAGCACGAGGTTGTATCAGCCTTAGTTTTTCTTATTGGATGTAATGTACTAAGGTGACGCTGCGTTAAAGTAAAAAACCGTGTTGGACATGTTTTAGATTGCTCGTTTTCTATGAGAGGCCAGCCCGGCCTCTCATAGAAAACAAGCAATGGAACAGCAAAAAAATGGAAAGGGCGTAAGCGACAAAATGGTTTTTGTCGCGTAATTTATAAACCATAAATACATTTCATATAAGCTATGGGCAAATTAAAGTGGATGCTTGAACCAATGTATGTACAAATTTTGGAAGTTTAAATCACTCTCCTCTGTTGGCAAAATAGGAATCCCTTTTTTTACAGAGGTCTTTTTGATTGATTATTCTGTGTTATAAAAGTTGACCAATCGTGTTATGCTATGGGTAATTCAAAGACAAGGACATGATGAATACTGACAATGAACTCCAATTTCTTAGCCTTAGTCATTGCTGAGAAAAATCGATATCGCTACAGCCAAATTATCAAGGCGTCGCCTTAAGTACGGGAAATGTAAATACCTCTATAATAATAGTTTTTCTTAAAGAATCATGTTTAGTATATTTCGAATAGGTATCTAATGAAATATATATATTAAAATTTGAAACTACTAAATTATTCTTTATCATATTTGAAATATTTTTGAATTCTAGTAGGAGTATAGGTAATTGACCTAATCTGTAATTTCATAAAATTAATTTGGGTGCGGCCGTTAGTGATCCAGTCGGAGGTAACACTTGCTCGAACAGGACAGTCGTAATCGTAATTTTATACATAGTAGTTAGTTAAGGGGGCAAACGAGCAAACGGGTCACCTGATGGAAAGCATTCTACCGTCGCCCATGGACACTCGCAACATCAGAAGAGCTGCAGGTGCGTTGCCAGCCTTTAAAGTTTCAATTAAACTCTACCCTGTCATTTAAAATAAAAAAAAAGACGGGTTGCACTCCGGGAGTGCCGGCAGAAGTGAAAACTTGATTATTAAAGTTGTACATTTTTTTAACCCATTTTTTATGAAAATCGATTATTAAAAAATCGATTTTTTTAATTAATCGAAACCCTTACAATCGATTAAATTTTTAACCCATTTTTTATGAAAATCGATTAAAAAAAAACAATCGATCAATCGATTAATCCATTTCGATGTTACAACACTACTCTCCAACCGTCTTACGGTTTTTCCAAGGTTTTTCGATCAGCACGAGAATCTGACGCGAGTTTCACAGTTTTTACCCATCCCACAAAAGTTCTCAACGCCGCTAAAGAAGTTTTCACTTCAAAAAATCGCTAACGAAGTGTAGCTGCAGGAGTTCATACTACGAATGTTGATATTTTGATCGCAGGCTGTCGCACTCCCGCACACAGTGCACACACTACTCTAGCAGTATAGTGTATTATAGACTATAGTATACTAGATGACGCCCGCAACTCCATTGCGCCAAAATTCGTTTTTCGCGCGGGAACCGTACATTTTTTCGGCATTATAAGTATCCTATGTCCTTTCCCGGGATTCAAAGTATCTCTATACCAAATTTCAGCAGACAGAAGCGAGCGATACAGAGAGCGGTAACAGACAGACAGACAAACAGACACACTTTCGCATTTATAATATTAGTATGGATAGTATAAATACTACTATAGTGAGCTACAGTCTACAAACGAATGGACATCCGAGGGATTTAATATGGAACCCCATTACAGGAACTTTTTTCCCAAATGAAATACTGACCTATCTCACCGAGTAATAAATAATTCCAAGAAATTTGTAGCGAACTTTACTTGAAGCAAACTTTATATTAAGAAACCTTTTTCATAAAATATGCAGCGGATAAATAAAGTGGAAGATATGCCGTTTCTATCAGTGGAAAGGTCTGATCAAATTGAAGTTTATGTCAATATTTTTATTAAGGACTTAGAGAATTTTCTGTAACTCAATTTGCGTAGACCGTACACTCTATTGAACTGTTATTCATATTTATATTCCTTGCTAGGTGTTATATCTAAAAATTAAAATTGAGGACATTGCCTAATACATGCCTTTAATGTTAGTATAAAAAATTTGGAAAAGCCTTGGCTGCAAGACGTATGCCTCATTTCCTTGACATGCAATATACTTATAGCCATGCAAAACTAAACTTTATTAGCTACAGCACTATTTAAACACGATGAATTAGCAGACTTGACACCCGTTCCAATCCGTTGCGTTGGCCTGCTTCCAATTTAAAAAAAGCATTGCATCGCATCTGAACTGACCCTTAGATAATGGGATATTGTGATAACGATTTAAACAATACATTATCACATCCCTGCCCCATTCGCCTATCAGTAGATATGCAAATTACATTGAACATACACCCTACACTTGACGTGGGTTCTGTCGACTGGGATTTGCTTAGGAGCTTTTTGGGAATAAAAAATAAAATGTGGTACTCTACATCCAACAGAAAAATTGCTTAAAATTTAAATTCAACGCAGATATAATGTATAAAATTCTAGTTATTTTTTGATTAATTTAATTTCTCGTATATGTATATCTATTATTTGGTTTTTATTTTGTTCTATCAACAGCTATATTTATATATAGCTCTTGATTGAAAAAGTAAAAACAAGGAAAGTTTAATGCTTTTAGGATTAATATAATATACTGACTCGATTGACTTGTATTACATCAATAAAGATCCTGAATAATTTATTGCACCGAAGCTTTCTTGAGAAAAAAATATTTATAGAAAATTGTATCACGGATATGGGCGTGACGGCTCCTAAAACATTGCTGTGAATATCACTATTATTTAACTAGGATGTTGCCCACAGTTTTGTATGCGTAGCTTGGCTATGGTGTTGGAACCACGCATTTTTTCATTTTAAAAATAGTAAGTACTTACTTTATTGTTTTCCGGACTCAAAATATCACATAAACATATCATATATATATATATATATATATATATATATATATATATATATATATATATATATATATATATATATATATATATATATATATATATATATATATATATATATATATATATATATATATATATATATATATATATATATGATATGTTTATGTGATATTTTGAGTCCGGAAAACAATATATATATATATATATATATATATATATATATATATATATATATATATATATATATATATATATATAAAAGTGTCGAATCAAAATATTTGTTGTTTTATCGCAATCTCTACTGAGATAATTATAGTAGTCATGGCAATTCACCTTATGTAATATATATATATATATATATATATATATATATATATATATATATATATATATATATAACAATCCTAATAAACCTAATAGTTAATCAGTTATCCGGGTAAGTTCGGACACAGGGTAAGTCCGGATATTCCAAGTTAACGCTTATTTAAACTACAGTTACGGTACGGTACTACTGTTTGTGTTTGCAGTGCAGTATGGACTATGGTGTATACGCACGTAGCGCCAGGCACAAAAAATCGGCCAAGTGCGAGTCGGACTCGCGCACGAAGGGTTCCGTACCATTATAGAGCAAAATTAGGCCAAAAATTGTGTTTTTTGTATGGGACCCCCTTAATTTTTTATTTTATTTTAATATTATTGTTAAATATTAAAGGACACATATTACAACGAAGAATTTTGAGAAAAATTCAAGTACTTATCTGTTGCCATTATTGATATAGAGCAAAAAAGGCTAAAAAAATCACGTTTGTTGTATGGGAGCCCCCCTTAAATATTAATTTTATTTTGTTTTCAGTATTTGTTGTTACAGCGGCAACAGATATACATAATCTGTAAAAATGTTAGCCCTCTAGCTATTACTGTTCTTGAGTCACAGCCTGAAGACAGGCGGACAGACCGACAGACAGACAGACAGACGGACAGACAACGAAGTCTTAGTAATAGGGTGGGTCCCTTTTTTACCCTTTGGGTACGGATCCCTAAAAACACTGACTAATTTAGTGAAAAGTTGAACTATCCGGAATTACCCTTTGTCCGAACTTACCCTTAGATTTTATGATTCAATATTTTAATCTATGCTCTGTTTATTACTACACATAAAAATGTAGATTCCTTTGCCGTCAACACTCTAAAGTGGCAAAATGACTTTTCATGGCTATTGGAGTTGACACCTGCGGTACGGAAAGACCTCTGGTTGAATTTATTCACGATTTTAGGTCGGATTGGGCCGCGCAAATCCCTGCGACGTGGTAGCATTACGAGTTAATTTTACTAGAATTTTTTATATCGAATCGACACACAGTTGTAGGTAGCCATGTCATGAAGGCTACAATATGACCTGCCCCCCCAAAGGTAGGTAATCACTTTGTAATTTTTTATTTCGACATTGTTGGGTCAAATACTTTTATTATATTATGTATTATAATTTATAATAGCCATATCAAATGCGAATTAAAAAAGGGTATCTGACCGTCTGTTTCCTCTTCACGCTACACGTCACTGAACCAGTTTTGTCAAAATTTGGTGTTGAGATACTTTGAGCCCCGGAAAAGGACTTAGGAAAGTTTTATCCCAGAATAATGCACGGTTATTTCTTATTAATTTTAACGCAACAAAGTTACAGACAACATTTAGTTGCAACTTGCAATGTGACGTCAAATATCGTGCCGCGCCTTGCGCACGACCTCCAACGGACGTCGGCGACGCATTGTGCATAATGTCCTTATATTAATGAATCAATGCGCTCGACACACCGCACTGCGTTCGAGAAACTTCCTGGCACGTCTTCCTGTGACCACACTAACGTAGTAGTTGCGATTTTGTATGTATCTAAATATATATATATGTAAATTTAAAGCTATATGACGGACCTACGGAACTTAGTCGGTTTATATCAGTTTATATCAAGCCCAGCAGACTACCATTGACCTGACATAACCCGCCTTAGTAACAGATTTGCGGTCACCTGATGGAAAGCAACTTCCGTCGCCCATGGACACTAACACAAGCGCTGCAGGTGCGTTGCCGGCCTTTTAAGAGGGAATAGGGTAATAGGAGAGGGTAGGAAAGGGAATAGGGTTGAGGATTGGGCCTCCGGTAAACTCACTCACTCGGCGAAACACAGCGCAAGCGCTGTTTCACGCCGGTTTTCTGTGAGAACGTGGTATTTCTCCAGTCGAGCCGGCCCATTCGTGCCGAAGCATGGCTCTCCCACATATCATGTCTATGGTCTATGAATTCTCATAGTTATAAGCCGTACGATAGATCATAAGCAAAACATTATTAATACCTATTGTCATACACGGTAAGGATTTAAAATAGCGGCGCGGTCGTGTCATATGTTTATTATTCTCTATGATTTACATACATTTGCTTGTAATTTCGCGGTGTAGCCGTCAAACCGCGCGTTTAGGCGGGTCCCCAATTCGGTGGCTCAATTCGTTGCCTACCTACCTACAATTAGGTAGTTAGGCAACGAATTGAAAAAAGCATTCGAAAAAGTACTTTTTGTGTGGAGTGGTGCTTTAATTGAACTTGTAATTTAATATGGATCGAGCTTCCCAATAACGAAATAAAACAAAAATAGTGGTGTTTATCGAAACAAGTACCTCCGTTTTGGCGCTCCGGGCTATCGGTACTTCAAAGAACGTTGCTTGGACGTGTCGAATTAAAAACAGGAGAGGTAAACAACTAAGAATATCATCACTACTATAAAACAAGTCGCTTTTTTCCCTCATGTCCCTTTGTTCTTGATGCGGCTTTCTTTAATAGATAGAGTGATTCAAGAGGAAGGTGTATAATAACATTCATTAAATAGTGAAAAAATACTGTTATTGTTGGGGTTTCTAATGTGATGTTGTGAATAACATTACATTACATACATTACATTTTTTCCGCTTACATTGCAAACGCAGGCTAAACCCTACGAGATTTATCAAAATAATGTACCAAGTATTGCACACATTGAAAAGGTCTATATATTTTATACCCGTGCGAAGCCGGGGCGGATCGCTAGTAATATTATGTAGATGAAACTTCGATACGCTCGTATTTCCTCTCAATTCTTAGGAGAACATATTATTAATGTACGAAATTGAAATATTGAAACACACAAATTGAATTTTCATGCCCAGCCCAGGGACCCAGGTGAAACATTTCAAGAAAAATTCTTCGATAAATAAGAAATGAAATGGGTTTCGCGACAAGCGAATACTCGTCTTGTAGTTAACGCTGCGCCTGCATCAGGTGATTCCACCTGGCATTCAGGTGAGATACACACCTGCAATTTTTTTGACTAACGTGACCATTTATTTTTTTATCAGAGCGGGACAAATACAGAATTCCCCCCACCCCCCCACCCCCCCAATATTTATGAATAATAATTATTATGTATTTTGAAGTGCCTATCTTACATTATTATTATTAACTTTTCTATAATATTATAAAGCGGAAGAGTTTGTTTGTTTGTATGAACGCGTTAATCTCAGGAACTACTGGTCTGATTTGAAAAATTCTGTCAGTTTTAGATAGCTCATTTATCGAGGAAGACTTAAGGCTATATTTTATCAAGCCAAGACTAATAGGTGCGACGAAACAGAGGAAAATGTGGAATAAAACTGGAAAAATTATTTGAAAGGGCTTTTCTCACGAACTACTGGAGCAATTTCTATGTTATTTGGCACAATATGGCAGAATAATCACGTTTGTTGTATGTATGCGTTATTTCCAGGCATTGCACAGGCATTTCAAACATAAAATACTTTAACACTCTGACTGCCATACGGTCCGCCGGCGGGTCGTATGTTTTCGAGTGCGGCACGCCGTCTATATGTTAGTTGTTACACTAAGCGAGACTAGCAAGCCGTACGGGCTGCCGGCGTACCGTATCTTTCGCGCCAAATTCTTACAAAATTTCAGTTATGATTTCAAACAATTGACAAGTTTGTCACGCCACACCACACCTAATAATTAATTAGTAGCCCGCCGGCCGCCCGCACGGCTTGTAACAGTCGCATTTTCACGCGCTTTTTGTGGAATCGCATTGTTTTCTTGTGCATTTCGCTAATCGAAATAACCAGGATAGCTCTGTTAGACGAAGATGCATCCACTGCTACGAAAAGAAGAGAGAAGAAGGTTTGACAAGTACATAATATGCATGCAAAGTAGTCAAAAAGGTCAATACCGTTTGCCTAATTTGCCCTTCAAATCCAAGTGTGTGTTCCGAATTTTTTTATGAGCCTATGCTATCCCATTGCTGGGCAAAGGCCAGGTAAGGGAATAATTGTGTTATTTTATTAATAAAAACTAATTTTCTTTAATTTTTAATATCTTTTTTATGTTTGTAATAACCCGCTTAGAAATCCTATAAATTTAAAGATACAGCCATGATTATTTTTTTTGGATTGAAGGTATAGAAGTAAACTTTTAATCTGGTAGCTTTACTTTTCTATAATAGCAGGCCACACACTACAAAATTGATATGAAATTACGAGGTCGTAGCGGACCGCATGGCGTGCTGGTGAAAATAAACAGTGAGCCCGCCCGCGGCCCGTATGGCCTGCTAAACTCGTTACTGAATATTTACCTTGGCTTGCAAGGGTAGACAAAATTACGGCCGCTGGCGTCCCGCACGGCCTGCTGCACTGAAAAAATCTGTATAAGGGTGGCAGTCAGAGTGTTAAAATTATTATTGTCTTTTGGTCTGTTTGCAAAAGCGGGACAATTTCGGCCTCGCGGGGAACAGCGGGTCAGACTGCCTGAAAGCGGGACTGTCCCGCCCAAACCGGGACGTATGGTCACGTTACCTTTAACGCTTACTTTTTGACTGTCGCTTTCCTTATCCCTCGATCGTGGAAAAACGAGACACGATAGCCTTTCTATTGTTGTCGCGATCACCGGTGCTCGTACGGGGCTTTTCCTTGCGGTTTCGCTCTAGTGAAAATTAAGTAAGTGGCATGCAAAATTTGTTGCCCAATGGGGAGTTTTCTTTTTTTTTATCTCCAAAAGACGGCGCGACGATAGACACTTCTAGATTTTCTATAGGTTCCCCACCGATCTGAAATTATCTGCAGGTTGGCTAATATGGGTTGTGTTTCCAAAAATATCAGTGTACTGTCAAGTGTGACATAAATCAAAATATCTTAAACCTAGTTTTCGTTTTCGTAGCATAATATTAACATAAAACTGTATACAATATTTTAACATTTCCATATATTACTATGTTTTTTTGCTTCGTCCCTCTAGTTTAAATTTCACGAAGAGCATACGCCTAAGCGATCATTGGCCTAAGCGATTAGGCCAGTATACTGGTAACAGTTTAGGAACATGCGAACATTTTTAACTAAAACATCGTTATAATAACTTTATTATCCTATTCATTGGAATATTATTGCGTCTTTTTCAAATTGAAATGTATCAAGTTTTACATTCTTTTGCCCAGTTTTGTAGCAATTATTGATGGTATTCCCTGGTATTACCGATAGTTGTCTACCCATACGCCATATAGTTACTAAAATGGAAGCTGTTTGACAATCAAATTAAGAAAATAAGAAAATGCCTCATTGGGCTCCTAGTTGTAGGCTGGCAACACAACAGAGGAGCAACAAAAGAAAATATTTAAAGAGTAAAGAAAATGGAAATTATTTTGTAGTGCTATCGAACTCGGTCTAACTCTGAACCTAATTCAGGTTCGAACTTTGAATACTCTGCACTTTTAAGGTGTCTTGTAAGCCTGCGTCAGTAATATTTCGGAATTTCTTTTTGGCCCGACGCCAAATCCATACTAATATTATGAATGCGAAAGTGTGTCTGTCTGTCTGTTTGTTACCTCTTCACGCCCAAACCACTGAACCGATTTGGCTGGGTATGAAGATACTTTGAGTCCCGGGAAAGGACATAGGATACTTTTGATCTCGCAAAAATGTACGGTTCGACGAATTTTGGCGCAACGGAGTTGCGGGCGTCATCTAGTAAGTATATAAACATAGGCAGCGGTCAGATGGTGCCTCGTTACGCGCCGCGTCGGGTGACTGTTTTACGATTTATTGCTTTTTCGTTGTTTTTCATAATTTATAAGATTAACCGAGTCGACGCCGTCGCAACCCCTTTATAAATTTCAAATAAGCCAGATTTATGTGGACAGCGGCACGGGCGTTATAATACGAATACCGGAGTGTCCATGGGCGTTTTTTATCCGATGGAAAAGTCGGGTTAATCCGTTCAACCTCTTATCTATGAAGTTTTATGTTTTATTCCCACTATAAGCTTTACTCTAGTCAGAACCTAGTTGTAAATAAACACTGTACTTTTGTGGCATAAAAAGTAGCCTTTAGGTATATATTAATCCAAGCCCTATAAGAGCACCGGTGATCGCGACAACAATAGAATACAATAGCATTGCCAAGAATCCCCGATCGAAGGATTAATCCTACTTTTCCAAATCCAAATCCTTAGCATTTATATGCGGAATTTCCAAAGCTTTATGTGCGGAATGTTATCAAAATCTGTTTTATCAAGGCTGAATACCAGCTTTCCTTCCACTGCTTTACACACTTTCCAAAAAAGCAAACGATAACAATATATTTTGTATTACGAGTATTAACTCTACTCAAAAACAGGTTTTGATTATGCCTGATGCCTCTTTAATTGTTTTAATCCCGAAAAAAGTGCACAATGAAAGAAGTTTTGATTTCAAGAAATAGGTGTAAATTATTTTGGCGGAACCCTGAAGACTCCACGGGGCCCTCTTTGGGAATCCCCGTTTAGAGTGCGCACGTCCGGGGCCTTTGGACCGGCCACTGGAGTATACGTGAACTGTTTTAAAAGTTCACCGTTGTAGTCTGTACAGAGCCTGAAACCAACTGTTTGTACTTGGTTGATTACGGGAATTGTGCTTAAGATGGCATAGTCAGATAAGACGACACATCGGCAAAATTCGTTGAAATAATTGTGCTTTCTGTGAACTTGTGGCGTTTTATGGAGCACCTCAGTGTGCCCCTAGTAGCCCAACTTAGTATGCCGGACAGGGACCGTACTTTAAAAAGTAATAAAGGTTTTTCTAATTTTGATGACAGAAAAATTTTCTTACACTTTTGTTTTGTGGTGAAAAAACGTATAAAGTCAGAATATTTTCTTATAACACATTGTTATTATGGACATGGATTCTTATAGGCCACAAATATTAATAAAAGCGTGTTCTAACGTTTAGTATTTTTTTACAAAATTTAAATGTATCCACCATTACTCATTTGGTAAGATGACATACTAGACGTCGGCTTAAGATGACATACTATAGTTACTTATGTTTCCGCTAAATCGATAACAGAAGTATTGTATATTTTTTGACGATGATAAAGAACTTAAGAATCCTTACACCACTGACAACTAGAGGGATGATAATGCAGCTTGGATTTACGTATTGTATAAGACGACATACCATCAAAGTCTAAGGAATCATAGTATGTCGTCTTACCATATCGATATGTCATCTTACACTTGTCGACCTGGCGTGCAATTTATGTTTTTTTCCACTGTTATATTAAGTTGATTTTTCTAAAACTGTTTAATTTCGTTGTTTATGAATCATTTATTTATAAGAGTAAGTTACTGATCTCATGTGACTTATTTTATTTTAAATATTTACCTTCAAACAAAAAGTATGTCATCTTAAGCACAATTCCCCTAGTAGATTTGATTTATTTGGAAAATGCATACAACGCGACGTGTAAAACTGAATATGCTTGAAAGGTATATTTTATACGCAGAGTGGAAATACGTTAAAAATAGTGAACGCTAATAAATAACGTAAATTTTTTATCAGATTTTTCTTGATCACATAAAATTTATATTTTATAATGCTTGCTATTAACATAGGCTACGTGCCAAACGGCGAATAGAGGGCAAAGGCAAAAACGTCCCGTAAAATGTCTTCGTAATTTTTCGTGTGAATAATAATATCTGTATAATTAATAAATAATCCAGTCTTGTCAATTTGATAATGCCCAGTTTACAGTATTCCAATCCAGCACTTCTATAGCAAAATTACATTCCAGTGCCCGTTTACATTATTCCAATTAGTATTTCAATTCCAGTGCTGGATTGGATCACTGAATTGGAATAATGTAAACCGGCTATTTTACCTAATTTATATCTTCCGCTGGACAGCCTCAAATATTTTATGAATTCATCTAAGGCTGCGTTTCCACTGAAGCGGAGCGGATCGGAGCGGAGCTTAGCGGTGCCGAAATGACCAATCACCATGCTCGAAATCTTCGCTCCGCTTCGCTGTCATTCCGCTGGAATAGCACGATTGGTAAATTCGGGCACCGCTAAGCTCCGCTCCGCTTCAGTGGAACACAGCCTAATACCTAGTTTGATTTAATTTGTAGTGATTTAAAAAACTAGATACTTTGTTAAATAAACGAGTCATTTCTAGCGAGTATTAATTTGTTTACTAAATACATAGCTATGAACCCCAGATAATGGATTTTCTATTGATTTGAGAGGCTATAAAGATATTGTTTTATGAAGACGGAAAAAGAAAATTGTAGGCGGATAAACAAATGCTAAAATAAAGAGATATGGCTAATTCTTGTTTATTTGATCTCTATACTGTACTCGGCGAAACATGGCGGTAGCGGTCATTAACTCCCTGTGAAAAAATTGTCATTTTCTAAATAAACCGCGATTGAAAACGAAGTGTCAGATGTTGTTAATCGCGGCTTTGTGACAAGTTTTTGACAGAGAGTCAATGACCGCTACCGCCATGTTTCGCCGGGTACAGTATATTAGGTACTATTAGCAGTAAAAATTTAGTCTTAAGGTACTATAAGATACTTTCTTCTATTAACATATTATGATTTATGATTACTTCTTGAACTTTATTTTTTCTAGTAATAAAATATCATAGAGAAGTACCTATTTCATTATAATATAGACAAGTAACTTAACAGAAGTTATAATATTATGGTTAACCATAACCCCTGTAAACATTAGACTTAAGCGCAACATAATAATTTATGCAGTGGTTATGTTCATATAGATCACTTGAATTGGAAACAGACAAAAGTAGTTTAATTTAAGATAACTTGACACAAAATAATGCAGAATCACATTGTACTATCAGGGAAATTGTTTCATAAGCCTAATAAGGTTGGTCCGTAATCTGCAAGTAAACGATAGTTTTCATCTGTCGGTTGGGCTTGACAAAATTTGACCAAATTACGTAAGCCCGTCATCTGCCTATGCATCATAATATTTTAATACCCACTAAGCAAACTTGTTGACATTGTCCTGAGCAACCTATCTGCTGCGCCGCGCGCCGTGGCGTGAGCGCGGAACGATGGATCGCTCGGCTACTATGTTGTTAGTTGTTAATTACTTGTTATTTTTTGACATATTTTGTGTAATTTAGATCCTTTTGTAGCTCATTTATCTTTTAAAATAAGAGATTAACCTGTATATTGTCTACACAACTCGGTTACGGGTTAAAGACAATATTTTGTCAGAACTGTAAACTTTACATATTGTAATGAAATAAATAAATAATAAAATATAAATAAATAAATAATAAATAAATTTTTTTTAGAACTATAATTACTTATCTCTGTGTTGAGCGAATAATTAAGGACAATTTTAATTTCTAGGACACAGCAAAGGTTTTGTTTTCCTCCGAAGTCACAGTCCTAACGTCACTGAAACTCTTGAGCATCTGTGACTTCTTTGCATTAAAGTACTGTCCCGAACGCAATGTTATCATAATCATAATCATAATTTTATTTGCTTGAATATGGTAACAAATTGATCTTAGCATTAAATATTAGAGAACACATATTCTGCTATAAGCATGCAAATTTTTATATCTTAAGTGCTAATTAGTAACAAAATTTATCAAAACAATAAAATTTAAAAGTAAGTCAATAAATAATATTACAAATAGGTATATCAGTCAAATCCATTAAAATTAAAAAATATAAAATCCATACAATCAAAACAATAAAATTTAAAAATAAGTTAATAATTATTAATATCACAAATCCCTCAGTCAAATCCAATTAATTAAAATTCTAAGGTACATTATAGTGGTCATCAGATAAAAAATCATTTATAGAGTAATAGCATTTCGTAAGCAACAATTTTTTCAATTTCTTTTTAAAGATATTTACATTAGTGTCACTAATACTCTTAGGGATTTTATTGTGAATTTTCAGGCCCATGCAGAAAACACTCTTTGCCATTATCTCTTTTCTACATAATATATGCACACATAGTTTGTCACCGTGGCGTCTATTTCTTATTACATTATGTGACAGTCGTGGGTAGAGATGTAAATTAATGTTTTACAAATAATGCAACCTCAAGTATATATAAAGATGGAAATGTGAGAAGTTGGTATTGTTTAAAAATTGGTTGACAGCTATCAGTACTTTTTAATTGAAACATGGCTCTAATACAACGTTTTTGCATCTTAAATATAAATTCCTTATCTGTGGCATTTCCCCAAAAAATTATGCCGTACCTCATGACTGACTCAACTAAACCATGATAAGCTGTAATAAGTGTTTTAACGTTGACTGATAAGGATATGTATGCGTATGCGAAACTGCTTATTTTTTTACCTAGTTCTTGTATATGTTTCTTCCAATTTAATTGTTTGTCTATTTCTAGACCTAAAAATCCTGTTGTATCTACTTGTATGTATGTTGCCCATAAATTACTTATTAAGCGATGTGGTTGCTCAAATAGTGATTGGTGCCACGAATTTCCTCTGTAAATGAGTATTCGGTAGTGTACCCTTGGGTACCTAAAGTACCTTGGTACTTTCTGTTCTGTAGTAGATCACGACTTAAACTGGAAAAAGATGGAGGGATGTCCTTCTCCTCGCTGAATCTCAAATCAAAATCGGCAAACTTACTCTACTGTGTTAGACTTAAATCCGACCTCGAGTGTATGGTTAGTCGAAGAACCGACTAAGTTTGCGATTAGCTAACTGCTTCGTATCGGATTATACTTCGCCACTTATTGTTACTAACTTCTGCCGGGACTTCCGCACTTTAAAATAATGAAAGAGTTAAAAACTTGACCTGACTACGGAAAGTATTCATCGAATATTATCTATATTACGAGTATATTATTAATCTTTATATACAAAATAATATACATATTGTCTACTCCTAACGTAATAGAATAATTAACATGTCACTTACTATTTATTTTCCCTCGAATAAAAATATTTAAGTATACGATAGTTTTGTTCTTGTTTGATGCGTCAAAAATCAGTTCTAGACAAACAACGTCACAAAATTGTTAAATGTACCTTTAACTTAACTGTTTTTTTAGATAACGAGTAGGAGATAATAAATCATAGTATAATAGTATTAATAAATACTAGATGTCCCACGCGGCTTCTCCTGCGTAAATTAGGAATTTTACGGGAACCGTATATTTTCCCGCAAAAAATTGCTTATGTTCCTTCACGTGGCCTCCTGTATATACAGACTTAATAGGCTCGACATAATCATGGGACGATGCATGGTATAAGATGGTAGTGATGATGATGATGAATGTAATTTTCGTAGTAGCGTATGCTCTCCGTTCTTAAAACAACGCCGAAACTCCCAAACTTGTATCTATAAAGAATCAGGAGTTCTCTCAACACCTTCCGAACCATGACATACTTTGGTGCAAATCTTACTTGTTAGTAGCATATGCTTAGAATACTTCTCACGAAACCGAAATCACCACATGTTTCCATAATATACTTTTTGAGGAGTTCCCTCGATTTCTTATGGATCCCGTCATCAGGTCACCACTTTTGTGAATACAGTTATATTGGGATGATGCCCTATACACCAAAAGAAAAAAATTGAAAATCGGTTAACAAACGGCGGAGTAATCGTTGAACATAAAAAATGAACATAACACCTCCCCCATTTTGAAAGTCGGTTATTATTGTAGCCCATGTGTTATTCTGGTGTATAAGCTATATTATTGTAAAGTTTCATTAAAATTCTTTCAGTAGTTTTTGCGTGAAAGAGTAACAAACATACACACATCTATACATTCTCACAAAATTTCGCCTTTATAATATTAGTAGGAAGTAGGATGCACATGCAGACAACATTATACTGTCCAGTGTCTACACAGCTCTTAGCAGCGGACACAGTCATGCACTAGCAGCAGTGCGAGTCTTCCTGTCTAGATCACAACGAACCTGCTCAGTGCTCGTAATCCTGCCCGACTACACTTGACAGTATGAAGTTACACAATATCCACAAACATCCTTTCAAAAACACTGCAATGCTCAGCCATTGCATAAAATAATGTCGTTTTGGGTACGAAAGCTAAAAGAATATTTTTATATTCAGATGATTTAAACTTAGTTTCAAAATTAACTTTTACCCATCAATCCCCAAGAGGCACCCGGCTGCCGCATAACAATAGAAAATCTATTGAGTCTGCGATTCCCACGATCGAGACCGTATTGATATTACTATTTATATTCTTGATTTTATAATCTCTTATATTTTTATAATCTTGATTTTGTGTCAAAATTTTTTGGAAAAAGGATTATTACTTAAGGTGCTGGAGATTGGAGATTAAATTCTAAGGTATTTTTTGTTTCTAGAATGAATAGAACTAAGAGAGAGATTTTAAATAACTATTGACAGATAAGTACGCAAGCCACTTTGGCGCTGGTATTTAGTACCTAAGGGGTACTAAATTCCAGCATTACATAAGGGGGTGCATCCAAACACCCCCTTATTCAGCTACTACATTACAGAAGACATTATTTAAAACTCCTACACTTTCTCCAGGGCCGATAATGTATTTTGTACTACGAAATAACAAATAGTATCACAGCTTGGATAATTTAATTTTAATTACGTCCCTATACAGGAAACGAGTCAGTCAAGTCATTCTAATCCCAAGTCATTATTTCGAAGCTCTCAACTGTCCCAATAAATGAAATATAATATTCTGGCGCGGATTTTAAGCAAAGTTTTCCTTGTGTCATTGCGAAAGAGTGAGCCAGGCGCGGGCAAATAGCTGGCGGAGTCTTAACCCGCTGTCATAGGGGTTGGGTCTGTGAGACCCGCCACATTTTGTTTTGTTTTTAGTTCGGTCCCTATGCGTGCGATTTTACAGCTCTTCTCAATAGCTGGAGCTGTTGAGTTGTAATATTATGCATGATGCATCGTAATTAACATGTCAGTCGTGGCACTCGTGACACAGCCACAGTAAGAGATACAAGGTGCACAAAATTTTAAGAAGGGTCTGTGAGACCAACTCCAACGTCCGTGTAGCACATTCCACCACTACGACGCCGGGTTAAATGAAATAAATATTTGAGTGAACAGAGATACTCTGGAGATTTGTACAGGACTCGGAATAAATCAAAAAGGCCACTTGACGGATAACAGTCGGCGCTGTATTTAATTGCTTTTGTAATCTGAGCCTACGTTCTAAAGTTATCTTAAACGGTAAATTCACAAGAGCGCAAGTAAATCCATACTTCCATACTAATAATGTAACTTTCGGTTCCTTTGACTTTGTCGCGGTGAACTCGTCATGGACCATGGTGATGGCAATTTGCACGTCACATTTTGTAATTCAGTTTATTTTCAAAGCGCTCCCGCCGGTATAAAGGTTTATTATAAAATTATTACATTGTTTACGAAAATCTTTCGCGCCTTCCTCTATAAAACGTTAACCAAATTAGGCGCATAAACTTTTTATACCTTAAAGTATACAATACCTTCTTTCTAAGCTCATAACATTCTAAGCATAACATTATAATTCTATTGGTTTTCGTTTGCTTCGTAAAACCTAGAACTAATTAATCCTTCGATCGGGGATTCTGGGAAATGCTATTGTATTCTATTGTTGTCGCGATCACCGGTGGTCGTACGGAGCTTGATGGGTTAATTCACAAAATATACTCAGACTTAGGTATAAAGTCCTTTACTTAGGTTATCTATATAAGTACTTTATTAAGTATTTCGCTTTGGGGGACCACTCCAAACCTAACTATTTAATTTCTATTTTAACCTAGCGGTCTCCAACGCGAAATATTTTTCGAAATAATATTACTTTTTTTTAATTTTATTATTTTTTAATTTTTAAAGGAAGTTATTTTTTTGTGTTGGGGGTTTTTAAATTCTTAATTTAATTTTTTATAAATCTATAATGCGTTTGGTCGATACTAAAAATATATTTTGATACACAAAATGTCCTAGGAATGAGGATAGGTTTTTACCTATCCTAATTCCTAGCTATTGAAGCTCAGCTTATTTAAAAATGTAAAAGTATCTGTGTATTCGATCAAAGTAGTTACTTTTTAAAATTGAGTTCAATTTATTATTTTTAAAATTAAGTTCAATTTATTATTTTCTGAATACGAAATGGAAGAGAATTAGAGAATGTCTCCGGCGAACCTCGACTTGAAAGAAAATTTAATTATTTTTCCCGTTAACTACGCTGAGTGGAAGAAATTAAAACGTCTCGTTGGATTCGGCATTATCCCAAATTCCTTTAATAACTTGGTATAATCGATTTTCACAAAAATTAATCTACTTACTAGTACTTGTAATATTGTGTTCTTATATTATATCATGTCGAGTAGAGTTCCATTAATGTTATAAGTATCTTACAACAAGTATAATAATTCTAACAAAAAATGTTGACGGAAACTTAATTAACGCTGTTATGTTATACGAATAAAGTGCGGGAACGGTTAATTTTCCATAATAAAACTATCTAGAAAATTCTTTCCCGGGACTCAAAGTATCTTTAATCTTTATATTAAATACCATTTAAATTATTCGCGAATAAGTGATGGGCAAAACACACTTTTTTTCTTTATGCTAAAGAAAAAAAAAAGACGGGTTGCACTCCGGGAGTGCCGGCAGAAGTGAAAACTTGATTATTAACGTTGTGCATTTTTTTAACCCATTTTTTAAGAAAATCGATTATTAAAAAATCGATTTTTTAATTAATCGAAACCCTTACAATCGATTAAATTTTTAACCCATTTTTTATGAAAAACGATTTTTAAAAAATCGATTTTTTTAATTAATCGAAACCCTCACAATCAATTCGAGTTCGAGTTCGAGTTCGACACAAAACACTACTCTCCAACCGTCTTACGGTTTTTTCAAGGTTTTTCGATCAGCACGAGAATCTGACGCGAGTTTCACAGTTTTTACCCATCCCACAAAAGTGCTCAACGCCGCTAAAGAAGTTTTCACTTCAAAAAGTGTGTTTGTTAAGTTTTAAATGACTCAGAAAAATGTATTATCTATTTTGTCCTGCGACTAAAATGGAACTGCATGTACTTTTACACTTACTATCTATCTACACTTAAAAATTAACTGTAGTCTACACAAATACGTAGTAATTTATAAACAAAACAAACAACAGAAAGAGCAATAAGTTTAATGCCAAAAGTACTTTGTCTAGACATCGACTGGTCGTAGACAGGCAGCTGTTGAACAATACTGAATTAGAGTACACAAATATTTACCTCAAAGTTTCGTTAAAATGATCCTTTTGTACTGAACATAAAGGTCCCGTCAGAGGTAAAATATCATTGAATGTTGTACTAGACGACTAGGGATTTCTCACGCTTATTTCATCTGGTAACGGAAAATAAACAAATTATATTGCAAAATGTAACAGTTATTTTAAATGGAAATAGACCGTATGGCACTTAGTGCCATTCCACACGATGCGGTGCGGCGGCGCACAGTGGATCGAATCGAAGATTTCGGGGACATAGAGACCGACTTTTGTTTTTCAAATTTTTCTTTGTGCCAATGGATAGAGCTAATTAATGTCATCAAAAGTTATTCTTTGCAATTTTTTCTTAGGCTTATTATTTAGGTAGAAAAAAAACATATTTTTAAATTTCTTCTATGGAAAAACATATATAATTCCAAATTTTTGCCAAGTCCTGATAGATCCCGCGTTCAAACCTTTTTTTTCTTATATTTTGGCTACATTGCTAGTATTATGTACCATAAATATGTGCTTAAAGTTGCAACTTTGCCAGAAATAGAGGTAAGAAAATTACAAAAAAAAAAATTAGTAACTATTGACTTTTCTAGTTTCTAAAACTATTGTAGGAACTTTACATGCATAAAAATAATTATTCTAGTAAAACAATGCTTATTATTACTTAAAATATTATTTTTTTTAAAGAAACTCGATTCCATGCCAATATTATATAAGATCGAATATTAACTTGTAACATTGGTTAGCGCATTAGCGTTTAGCGTTAACGCATTATCGTTTGATAATAGTCAATAATCCTTTGTAATGTGTATTTTCTAACAATCGCTTAATGACAATGAACCGAACAGCATTCAAAATAAAGAACTTAAGTAATTGCATAAGTGCTTATGCTATACAGGGTGTAACAAAAACAAGTGATAATACTTTAAGGTGTGTACGTTTTCCCTGTAGAGAGTTCACTGTGAAAGTAGCAGCCCTGAAAGACGAAAATTTTTTTAAACTTTTGTATGGGGATACTCGTGACGCTCGGGCCCTTGCCCATACAAAAGTGTAATTTTTTTTTATCTTTCAGCGCTGTTACTTTCATACTCTCTACAGGGAACACGTACACACCTTAAAGTATTGTCACTTGTTTTTGTTACACCCTGTATACCCTTATTAGCCAATCATTAATATAGTCATTAGTGTGGCATGGAATATATTATCTTTGTTAGGTCTAGAAAATAATAAAATCTTGTATTGTTTTGCTAATAGCATTGTGTTTTAAAAATTTGCGAAGGAATTAAAAAAATCCAATATTTAATACTTAAATTTTATTATTAAGTATCGAAGAAAACATTTAAAAATAGCATCAGTATGGTTTTTTAACAATAAAGATGACAAATAATAATATTTTATCCATTTTAGCATCACGTACATATTCCCTATTAATAATAAAATTGAAAAATAAAAAGTGGTGAGTACATAAAAATTACCATACTTACTATACATTTTTTTTAAATATGTAGATATAACCTTTAACGTGAGTAAGATTTTTAAAAAACTCTTTAAAAAGCTTACTCACTATCAGAATCGTTATCCTGTAATTTGTTAACGTCAATAAACTCTATCTCAGAGTCAGTCGGCAAATTCAACTGAAGCTCTTTAGCCCGTGAAGAGAGAGCTATTTTGTTGAGCTTTGATAGTCTTGGTCTAAGACTTGTGATCTTTGGATCTGACGATGTCAAAAGATTATGTAAAATATAATAAGTTGTGGCTTTTCTACTTAATTTTCTGGAATAGCTCTCTCTGAATTTGCGAAAATCTTTGTTACGAGCTTCTGCTGCTTCTTCTGACAGATTGCCGACAGGTATAGTACCAAAATGCTGAATAATATCAGTGCCATGTATTAGCAATTTGTGCAAACTAGAAGGCATATAATACCAGGGATATAAATTTATGTAGAGTTCTGCAGTCTCTCTACAGAATAAAGAGAATTTAGAAAGGTTGACGCACTCTCCAGATGCTATAGTCTGGAGTATTACATGTAACCTTTCTATTAATTCTTTGCTTATACCAGTAATACGGGCTGCAGTGTCTGCATCCCTGAAAAATCTTCGGGCAGTATTGCCATCATTAGTGGTTCCCTCTCCTTGTTTCACCTGGTCTATTAGTAAGCCGCAATCTTCTCTAAACGCTCGCTGTATTTCGGACTTTCTTAACTTAATTTTTTGTTGATTTTCACCCCTGCCACTCCATTTTTTAAAATCCATACGATATGCTGCATAAGAAAAATGGGACATTACTAATAATGAAAATGAATATTTTGTAAAATATCAATGACTCGCAGCTGTAAAAGTAATTATTAGCTAAGGTATGATAAATAAGAATAATTATTGTTACCTATGTGAAGAAGGCACTCCATACACCTGATCCAGCAGTGTAAAGATGACAGTCCGTACTGGTGAATTTCTTCATTCTTATGTTTTTGGTCAAGCAGTTCAATATTGTTCATTTCCGATGGCTTTGCTTTGCAAATATCGCAAACGGCTGTCGACGTATCTGATAAATATGACGCTATTTTTCCGTCAATCATCGTCAAAAGTAACTGGTGAGACACTTCAATTTGATTCAGTCTTGATGGCTGAAGCGCTTTTATTTCTTCTGTTATTCTGTTTTTAATTGACATAACAGTGGACTGGGTTTCTTTCGTAAATTGGAACATTAACGGACGACAGTAAAACGTGGATGATGGTCTTTCGTTTTCCCAAACAATAGTTCCATCCGATTGTTGAAGCCTAACTGGCACTAGACTGGCCATAAAAATACTGGAGTCTTCAAATTCTTTGTTTACTTTTTGCTTGTACACACTTTGACCGGAAGCTCCGTCAAAACCCCATTTACTTACAAGCTCTAAATTTTTTGCTGCGTCCAAATCCATAGAGATTGCATCCAAAAGTCTTGATACAGTCAAGTTGAGTAAAGCTTGCAGTTTAATTGAAGCCCCATCCTCAGTAATACTTATATCCTTTTTATCTGGATAACAATTCAATTTAGCTTGTTGCAATTTGTAATAGGATGGATATAACTCTGAACCATTTTCACTCGCAGACTCTCTTAAGTTTATATATTGCCACTTTGATAACTTTAGCGAAACTAATAAAGCTAGTGCCTTATCAGGTGAATACGTATCACTCTTAACCTTCTCGTTGCTTAAGCATGCCTTGACTTTATTTAAATCTTCTGGGTGATTGAGTAAATGGTTCATTATTTTTGAAATTTCTTCGTTTCCACTGTTTTTTAAATTCCTTGTTGATATGGCAGACATTTCTTCCGGAGAAAATGAAAGATTTTTATTTATTTCGTCTAAACGTCTCCGTTTTTGTCGATCACTTAAATCTTCAAAAGGTTTCCTCGGAGTAAAGGTAGATGTGGAAGCGTCCGAAGTGGAAAGTGCTGGTGGTATATTCTCAGTATTATCATAAGCCTCGAGTTCTATTGGTTCAGTATTGACAACATCAAAATTGATTTCTTGGGGCCAATTTATTGACAATTCTAACCAATCATCATTTTTTTTAATAAAGATTGCTAATACTCGGCTGCATTTTTTCCATCTGGCACATACATTAGAACAAAAACGCGTACAGAACTTTCTAAGCACAGCACTATTTTCTTCAGTCACATTTATTTTCGATTGTAGAAAATCAAATAGTTTTTTACTATCTGACAAACTTTTCAGTTGGTCTCTTAATACCATAAATAAATCTATATTATTCACAAGACCGTCCATTATACCAAAATAAAGAATATTAAACACTGTGAAATGGTGTATGTAGTAGCTCGCTTAAGCAATAACTAATTTTGAAATATCTATTACGGTCCTTTTATAATTTTCCAGACCTAACAATTAACAAAGATAATATTATTATTTTCCATGACACCCTAATTCACTGATGGCTGGAAAAAAATATTGGCTAATGAGGGTATAATATAAGCACTTATGCAATTACTTAAGCTGTTTATTTTGAACGATTGTTAGAAAATACACATTACAAAGGATTATTATTTACTATTGTCAAACGGATTAGTTACAAGTTAATGTTCGATCTATTCACATGAAATCGAGATTTTTTTGTTTTTTTTTTCTAATTTTTAGTAATTATAAGTATTGTTTTACTAGCATAATAATTATTTTGCATTAAATATTCCTAGAATAGTTTTGGGAACTAGAAAAGTCATTAGTTACTAATAAAATCTTTTGTCATTTTCTTACCTCTATTTCTGGCAAAGTTGCAACTTTAAGCACACATTTATGGTACGTAACACTAGCAATGTAACCAAAATATAAGAAAAAAAAGGTTTTAACGCGGGATCTATCAGGACTTGGCAAAAATTTGGGATTATATATGTTTTTCCATACAAGAAATTTAAAAATATGTTTTTTTCTACCTAAATAATAAGCCTAAGAAAAAATTGCAAAGAATAACTTTTGTTAAAATTAATTAGCTCTATCCATTGGCACAAACAAAAATTTGAAAAACAAAAGTCGGTCCCTATGTCCCCGAAATCCTCGATTCGATCCACTGTGCGGCGGTGCGGCACTGTACCGGTGCCGCTCCGTTATGTTACATATAAAAATGTATGGTATGGCACACGGCACCGCGCCTTTGTGCGCTCCAGCACTGCACCGCACGCGCACCGGAATCGAGACGAGGCGGGGAGCTCGAGTCCGTCGCTGCTACAGTGCTGCAAAACGTTGCGGCGCCGCACTCACCGTCTGACCGTCTGACGGGCCTACAAAAGCTTTTGTAGGCTTTGCGATTATAAAACCGAGAACGCACTAATTGTTACTGCTAACTTCTCTGGTATTGCGCTTTATCTTCTATCGGGCATCTTTTCGCTCATTCGCTTTGTCCACACTGTGCCTTTTTCTGTTCGTCAAGGGCATGCGTTATAGCGCAGTCAACAGCGAACGTGAGACATGCCCTCTGACCGTATTCAAAACTTCAAAAATGACAATGTTGGCGTTGCGTTCAATAATTGAATGCGTCAAAACGAAAGTTGAATGAAAGAAGATGACGAAAATTGAAGACGAAAGCGCCTAATGTGGACTTAGCTATTTACAGCCATGCCACAACACGATGCGGTGCGGCGCCGCACCGGAGGCTACCTCGACGGACTACCTGTCTTTCTGATACCCCTCCACGCTCAAACCGCTGCATCGATATTTTATGCAATCTTAATAGGCAAGGCAATACCTTAATATATTATGTTATTATTATACAGATTGTAACAAAACAAAGTGTAATTATTATTTTAGGGCGTGTATATTGTGTCCCTTGAATATAGCTCACTTTAAAAGTAGCAGCGCTGAAAGAGTAACTTTTAATTAAATTTTTGTTAAAAAAGTACTCTTTCAGCTTTGTTAGTTTCACTGAGAACTTTTTAAACACACCCTGTATAACACTTTGTTTTGTTACACAATGTATATTCAGAAATAAACACTTGAATTAAATGCTAAAGTGCCTACTTTAGCATTAAACCATACGCGATTCATTGGTTCTCAAAATGAATCCCCCCGATACTTTCAATGCAACCCTTAAAAACGTCAATTAGATAAAAGTATTCAAGCGGAAAATATGAAAATAATTTAAAAGTAACCCGCAATCCAATTTTAATTTAAATAAAAACATTTTCAATAGAAGCTCCCGGAGACTCGACTTGTTACGGTGCGTCCACATTTGTATCATTTGCGCGATCAGATCTCCGTCGCGTATCATCGAAGCGTGTCAAAATGATACGCTTATCATGATACGCCCCGATCGCTACTAACCGCGTATCTGATACGTGTCGTATCAAATACGTGCATGATCGGCAGAATGATCTAATAGGCGTCCACACTATGATACGCATACTTGATACGGCGCGATAATCGCGACGGAGATCTGATCGGAGATCTGATCGCGCAAATGATACAAATGTGGACGAGCCTTTAGGGTGCGTCCACATTTGTATCATTTGCGCGATCAGATCCCCGATCAGATCTCCGTCGCGTATCATCGAAGCGTGTCAAAATGATACGCGTATCATGATACGCCCCGATCGCTATTAACCGCGTATCTAATACATGCCGTATCAAATACTCGCATGATCGGCAGAATGATCTAATAGGCGTCCACACTATGACACGCATACTTGATATCGCGACAGTATTAGATACGGCATGTATTAGATACGCGGTTAATAGCGATCGGGGCGTATCATGATACGCGTATCATTTTGACACGCTTCGATGATACGCGACGGAGATCTGATCGGGGATCTGATCGCGCAAATGATACAAATGTGGACGCACCCTAATTAAATGGTTTTGTGCAAAATGTTTTTGACGTCCCTAATCTGATGAGTCTTTGTAATGGAAGATGTTACAACCTGACCAATAAAAGGATTTGGACGAAGAAGTTTTTAAATTTTCTTACGTTTGAAACTGAGAATTTTATTAAGCGTGCTACTGGATGTTACTGTATGCTATAACGATTTTTTATTTATTAAGGACAACCGTGTCACAATAATATAACAGAAATCAGAATAACATTAAGATGATATCAATTATTGTGGCACCCACAACGTTATATAAGTGTTGTGTGTGTGTGTGTGTGTGTGTGCGTGTATGTGTTGTGTATGCATGTGTGTGTGTGTATGTGAGTGTGATTTGCAACGCGTTGGTAATTGTATGGACATAATATTTGGACAAACTTGGTAGTTATATTTTTTATTGTTTTGTAATCTTTGTTTTTCTATTTACTTATAGGAAATGTGCAAGAATGATTATGATAATGATTTCAATGACTGATGCTTAATAAGTTATGTTACGGGTTACAGATCACGGCTTACAGGCTAATTCAGACTTAGATTACGGACAACCTAGACATAATGGACGTTAAAATTCCAAAAATCATAAACTCAAACAATACACCAAGTAATAAGCCATCAAAGAAACAGTCCAAAGAAAGTAAAGTAGATCGCTGTTTAAGAAATTTTGTTTAAGGGTCGTTGAGAGTGTAAATGCGGTTCTATACGCCCAAAACTTTGGAGAATTACCTTAATTTAACACATTTCAAAGCGTTTGGTATAAAATTTTATAATATAGCGACTAATATTATGAAACGTTATGGTTATGGAGTGTAAAATTAAAATGAAATATTGAGGTTCTATGAAAACTGTACAGTCGTCTACGAACACAGTACATGCGTCTACGAAAACTGTTCAGTCATCTACGAACACAGTACATGCGGCTACGAAAACTGTACAGTCGTCTACGAAAACTCTACAGTCGTCTACGAACATAGTACATACATGCGTCTACGAAGTCTGTTCAGGCGTCTACGTGCACAGTTTTTGCAGTCACCTTAAAGTATTTATACTTTAAGGTGACTGCAAAAACTGTGCAGCTGTTTATGAGAACTGTACAGGTAACTTCGATAACTGCAGTTAGCAGAAAGCCAGACTGACGTGGCGTGAAGCGCCTAATGAATTTTTTTTCATATTTATAATATAATTTTTTTAATATAATTTAGATTATTTTATCATATTTATAATATAATTTTAGCAATTTTGGTTTGAAAGTACCTACTTAATCTCGCTGGACAACCAATTTTTTACTTATAGTATATTTTTATACCATACATTTTTGCTAAGTTTGAACTCCGAATAAACTTCGGTATCATGGTACTGATCTTCAAACTTTAATACAATAATAACTGAAATGCTATAATAGCTTTTTCGAGACAAAAACACACGTCATTGTTGGTCCAACAACGTCCATCTATTTTGAAATTACACACTTCAAAACAAACCTTGGAGAATATGATAGATGGTGTATATTGCATTGTACACTGCTTTTATTCTGGACCATTGCAGTGGAACATTTGAGAGCCTCGAAAATCTACTCGTTAGAGTCTGGATGATTTATGGTGCCAGCTCCAGTCCCAGTTGATTAATAGCGGCGCCCGTGAGAAAACTATCGCTTGTCCCTACCACTTCATTTGTATGGACATCGAAATATTATCTCCAGTCCTTTGTCTTTAGTTTTTAATGAACGGAATCGAAGACGTGAGTTGAAGAAGACGATAACTAACATTTAGTAACATACGGACATTTACTCATTTTTTTCTTATAATTTGAGTAAACCTTGTAACTTATCTACTTCATCACCTGGCTAGTTTTATAATGCACATAATATTATAATGCAAAGTTTTTTAATTTCAAATAATGTTACCGGCCCTAAAGCTCCGTTTATGCAAAAAAGAATTTTTTTACTGTTAGTTATCGTGTTCAATTATAAATTTCACTCACGTCTTAAATTATATTTGGATACTTCTTATTCACGTCTTCAATATATTATAGTGATTCATATTATAATTATATTCGTGTTACTTCTGATACTAAGAGTTTGAGGAGCAAAGACGAGACATGATGGTATAATCAGTAAAAAATCCTCATTTGCACAGTTTATAACTTAATATTATGTAAGTACACAAGGTTCAATAAACTTTTATAATAACAAAAACAGTTTTTGTCTATACATTGGAAGACTTATTTGAGACTAAGAAAGCCAGTGCCTTATAATAAGTCGTTAAGTATTTTTAAACTATTTCAAAAGTTATTTATTATTCATACCTATGTACTTTACTCCTTTCTTATCATAGTAAGCTTTCTGAAGCTACAGTAAAGTTGAATCAAACAATTTGCAATGGGACAGCTCAATATTCACTATTGTTTTTAATGATTATAAATTGAAATATATTCTAATGATGTAACACGGGCGGTTTCCTTGTTTACCACCAAAACACCTTACTATACAAAAACTCATCTTGTTTCATGTATTATTCAAATTGTTCAATTTTCGCCGCATCGCGTCGATCCCCGCTCGTTAAGGGTATATTTGGAATGTACGACACGATATCCGTAGCGACAACTTATACGTAGACCATAATATAAAATGTAGAGATACTTGTTTAAGTAGCACTTGGAGCCTCCGATAGACTTGATGGGGTGTTAGGATCGAAAAGTGTATCTCGCGAAATACTCTAATAACTATACCTTGTGCGTTTTAAGATGATATTATGCGTGACACATAATAATTGACAATAGGTAGGGAAGTTACCTAAAAAAATTAATCGATAATTTAAAAATATCGAATCACTTCGTAAAGGAATTGCAATCGAAATTATCGATTTCGTACAGCGTTTCAGAGTGGCGCCGGCGATTTAAGATGGCCGCCCTTTTTATCGATTTGATTTCGATTCAACAGTGGCAATCTCTATTGACATAAGTTCCGTTTCATGCATATGACATTTTTCAAATGTTTTCGTAACACGCTGGTGGCGCGATACGGAATATTTACCTAATAAATTTATATCACTATTTCACAGTTAATATTTATAATTTTATATTAATAAATTAGTATTTAGCACCTTTTCATTTTTATTCATTTACAATTATAGGAAACATTTATTTTTGTAGATAGAATATAATTTATTACATTTAGATTTTTTTTGTTTTCTTGTAAAAAAAATCCGTAGCAACGAATATGAAAACTGTCACCCATATCATCTGAAAACGCACAAACTATACTCGTATGTACTAACTACAACATGGGTCTTCACAACTCCACCGCGGGTATAAAATAGCTAGTGTTACCGACATCCGGTAACGGTAGGCGGAGCTAAGGAAAACTATTGATTTCAATGACTACATTTGAATTATTAATAAATCAGTATGATTGCTTGATCCATTAATTGTTAATTTAAACTGTTTTATTTAAGAGCGTGCTGTCATGAATTATCGTCATACTTGTAACGACTGTTAATAGGAGGTTACTCTGCTCAAATAAATATTGAAATAGTAAATTTCTGTTGTTTAATACTAGTAATTAAATATTACATAATATTACAGGCTAGTTAACATATTAATATCGTCAAGACGTACCGTTCTCAGTTTTGTGGTGAAAACACAGTTGTGGACTGTTACCGCGTCTTGCGCATAGTAAGAACAACCCTGCGATATCGTATCGGACCGTGTGAAGCATGTAGCGGCCCCGGTACGTATTTCACTAATGACACCATTTGCCGAGATTGTCGGGGGCTCCTGACGCGCTAACTACGGGATTGTGCTGAAAAACGCGTCTCCTCCAGCCTACACTATAATCCTATAATGTAGGTTAATGCAACCGGCTTACCTCCGATTTTTCTGGTATATTTATACTGCTGTTGGCATTTCCGCATGGAAATTAATAAATATTGGCACCCTGCATTATATTGGAGGTTAGGTATCGAATCTAATTTGATTTTTGGGCATTATATTATATTTTACAGATGTTGAAAAAAGTTTCGAAGATATTAGGCAGATCATAATGTGTTGATGTTTTCCAAGTTTGTAAAAAGTAGACATAATTATTTAATTATTATTTACTTATGTGTATAATGCTTAGTGGTGTAAGCTTCACTTTTGGTAGCACTGACAAACTGACCAAGACTGTAGAAGTAAATATAGAAAAGAAAATATAGTAGAATCTTAAACGATGTACGTAGGCACGATTGTATAGGAAATAGAATGGCAACACCTGACCCGAACGATTTCCCCTGATGCCTACCGTACAAATTCATATGGATTTCAATTAACCATGGACGAATAGAAGCGAATTTTGGTCGCAAGACTTTATAAATTGAACGTTAGAACTTAGAAGTAAAATTGGGAGTTAGAATTTAAAAAAAAATGTTGCTTTTTATGTTATTGAATCGTTATTCAACGTAAAAATGTTAAACATATTTATAAATATTTAATGAAATCAATCACATTTATTGGAGAACAACATAATAATAAAATGTTATGAATAATAGGATAAAAATCTAACGACTAAAAATATTATCTAAAATATACAGATATATACAAACTTTAAATATAACTATAAAAAGAAAAACTTGCCCAAGTCGTCCCCATCTGGTAGAGTGCCCAGCAAGCTGACAGCATTGCCACGTTGGATGGCAATTGCTATCCGCTACGCCAGGTAGCTCCCAGCTCTGGGGTCTCGGGTGGCTTCAACAAGCTTCTTAGATATTCCTCTAAAATGCTTATGTGCCCCCGGACCCCATGCGCCTAGAGTTTCCACCCCAAACGGTTCAAATATGAGATCTCCGCTGAGGTTCTCATATTTGCGCCGCTTGAGGTTCTCTGCTTGGTTTGCGGCTGCGCCCGCACAGCTCGAGGTGCCCTGAATGAAATTTAATTACTTGTTATAAATAATTTTGTTTTGTGGCCAATTAAACATTGAATCTGAAATTATTTTCTAGTATGAGATAATGTTTATAACTTGCGACTGCTAGCTGGCAGTAATATATTTTCTTGAAGCCTACCGTGGCGAGTGGCCAAGCGTTCCCGAAACCCCGGCGATGCTAACTTCGTTAAAGCGACGTGTAGTCTTCGGATCCTTTTAAAATTATTACAGTCTCCCCTAAAGTTACCCGAAAGATTGTAACCACAATCCAAAAGTTGGAATAAACTTTGGAGAACACTTTAAAACTGGGTTTACACATGGGAAATTTGCTTAGCGACGTTTCGATTGCTTGTTTATTTTCTTTGAGTATAAATTATTGCTATTTTTAATACAGTATGCGTTTCTACTCATGGTGTAAAATAGGCTTAACATAATCACATTGAGCTGAAAACATTTTTGACTATTTACGACTATATAATTTTACCTTACCGAATCGATATTAGTCATTAAATTGTAAATAATCAAAAAGGCACAGAATTTTATAAAAATTTTGCTCAGTATAAAAAAAGTTTTTTGACACGATTCTTCGTTTCGACTTTAATATCGTTTTCGGCATCTGAACTGCCCCGGGGCAGGGCGGGCCGACAGGATACGGATTACGGATACAGCCGAAGTTGAAATTAAGAACATAAACTACGTATTGCACTAGTTACTTAGTCTACGTGCTTCGTGGATCATCGGTTTTGTTCGGCTATTTCCGTATCCATTCGGCCTGCCCTGCCTGCCCTGCCCCAGGGCAGTTCCAGATGCTATATTATGACAATCGCGACAAACCTAAAACAAGGCTAACAAAGAAACCCCTATCCTAATCATTACACACATTTATGCAAATTGTTAGAATCGATATGTCATCTAAAACACATAAAGTACAACTTGCACAATCAGAGGACACTTGCGACGTCAGCTGTCCAACGACTGACTCCAATCACTAACAACGAGCGGGAATGCACTAGAAAGTAGAAACGTGTCACATAAATTATAGGAGCAAGGAATTACTGCAAGAATAATGTTTTTGAATTGACAACTTCCTTAGAACTTTTTTGGGATGGGTAAAGAATTTTGAACTCGACGACACGTGAACTGATCGATAATTCGTAAGAAAGGAGAGCTGTAGTACCGGCACTCCCGTAGTGCAAATCCTGTTATTTCCTTTTTCCTAACAGTAGGAAACGGGATTTTATAAGTAAATGCCTAAATTAAACAACGAGACAACCATTGTCGGCGTCTTTTGTTTTGGATTGACTTTGGTACCTATAAATACATGTTATATCCAGTCAATTACATAATTTTTTTACATAATATAAAACTTCAGTATATTATAATATAATGTAGTAAACTATTTATATCGACCGTGTAGCCTCTGGGCCTGGTTTGGCTCTCACCCAGCTGCTTGGGATGCATCTTGAAAGTACAGGCGTCAGGCCTAAGAACTTGGTATTTCCTTAAGGAATATGTTAATAAAGCCTTAATATTTATGTGACTGCATGTATACTGCATGTTACAGTAGATATCTGTTCACATTGGTTCGCAAAGATTTCAAACTCAGGATATCGCACTACATGCAAAGACTTCTATTTAATCAGTTTAAATAGAAGTCTTTGACTACATTATGACTTAAAATGTTTGCAAGTCTTATTTCGATTATAATATTAATCCTTCGATCGCGGATTCTTGGAAATATCTATATGTATGTCTATGAATATTCTATTGTTGTCGCGATCACCGGTGCTCTTATGGGGCTTTAAGGATTATAGTGCTTTTCATCACTATTCATGACACTCTAAACACCTCGACTTGTACTTTTTTTTTCAGGCTGAGGCCACACGTGATTTGTAGGCTTGGCTTGGCGTTTTTTTTAACCTTGACACGGGCTGTATGTATGTAACGGAATCTCCAGTAGTCCAATTAATTTGAAACTTTGCATACGTATTAAGATGCAATAATTTGTTAAAATTTTCTGAAAAAAAAATAAGTGTGTTTTTTAATAAAAAGAATGTTTTTTTTTAGTTTTTTTTTTCAACTATTATTATTCTCCCTTGTATGGCCAGGGTAGATAGCCAACTTCACCCGTGGATTGTTTCATCCTGAGACTTAATTGATCTTTGATAGGTCTCAGGTCCCAACTGCTAATAATTAAATCATAACAGATCAATAGTAGTAGGCCAGTCTGTATCGACATTAAAAACGAGAAACATTGCAAACGCGATTGTAATTACGATTTTGATATATGTTGTTAGGTCCCTTGAGAGTAGTTAACACCCAAGTTTGCAACCCTGAAAACCCTGTGCTGCTCCCACGGTGCTCAAAAAACTGCGAAATTTTGGCACATATTTCAGTTTGTTATAAAAACCTACCTAAACGAAGAGTTTTTCAAGTACGTTCGTAAGAACTTTAATAAAGATAACTAAATTTGCTACAATTTTAGCAAAACCTGAACACGCTATGTCTTTTGGTTGCGAATATACAGCAAGTCAAAGATGGGCAATTCTCCCACAGTGCTAGGAAAACTGTGAAATTACAGAATTTCCGATGTAACAGCCGATATAGTGAGGACCGCCCTTTCCAAGAGCTCAGATTTCGATCAAGTATTTATCATTGGGGAGGACGTGGATCTACTTGTCCTTCTTAACGGCTTAAACTCTGGAGAGACAAATGTGTACTTTCAGAAAGGCAGTAGAGGTGGCTCAGACTGCATCCAATACCCAGCAAATTCATTCACTTGTGGAGATATGCAGATTCCACGTGGGATGGTGTTATTTCTGCATGCCATCAGCGGGTGTGACACTACCTCTGCCCTTTTCTGGCAAGGCAAGATGAAGTGGTACAACATCCTAAAAAAAACCCCGACTGGATAGATCTCGCCAACATTTTCCTTGACCCAAACTCCAACAAGGAAGACGTAGGAAATGCTGGCGAGGAGATCTTGATGAACCTCTACGGAGGAGATGTGGGGACACTGAATACTTTGCGATACTCAGCATTTGTCAAATCAGCAGTAACAGTTAAAATGAACCTTGCTCGCCTCCCCCCAACTACAGATGCTGCAAAATATCATTCGTGGAGGACTTACCACCAACTACAAAAATGGTTAGGGGTTGAAAAGAACCCGTGTGATTGGGGATGGGAGACCAGCGAACAAGGTCTAATGCCTGTAACAATGTGCACAGAGCCCGCTCCTCAGACCCTGCTTAAAATGATGGCTTGCAAATCCAAGAAAGGTTGCTTAGGTTCGTGCACTTGCAGAAAAGCCGGGATCAAGTGCTCTATTTTATGTTCCTTCTGCCACGGTCAAAATTGCAACAACGCCATCCCTATTGTTCTGGATACCGATGATGAGGATGAGGACAATCCAACACCATATACGGATTCGCCTCCACCTCCAGAAAACACTATTCATCCACCCCCACTCCCCCCCAATGATCTTGACTGGTTGAGACCTGGTCCTTCCAAAAGGGCGAGAGTCTAAATTTTTATAAATTTATAGTTTTTAATCGTTATAGTGGTTTTTTTTTTGTGTTTACAGGCATCTGAAATTCTACAGAAATCTTAAATTTCAAATTTGTACTCTTTGTTCTACATAATACATCCTACATGCAAACATAATTATTATTTTATGGAGCACAATGTATTTATTATTAAATTTAGCAAAACCCTAATCATACTATAATATTAAAAACCGGCCAAGGGCGAGACGGACTCGCGCACGAAGGGTTCCGGACCATCATTAATAAAAATGACAAAAAAAATCACATCTGTTGTCCGACTTACACTTGGCCAGTTTTTAGTATTTGTTGTTATAGCGGCACTAGACATACATCACCTGTGAAAATTTACACTATCTAACTATCACGGTTCATGAGAAACAGCCATCGAAACATTATCTACAAAAACCAGCAAAAAAATCACGTTTTTTGTATAGGAGCCCCCCTTTATATTTATATATTCTGGTTTTTAGTATTTTTTGTTATAGCATCAACAGAAATACATCACCTGTGAAAATTTCGACTTTCTAGCTATCACGGTTCATGATAAACAGCCTCCGAAACATTATCTACAAAAAGCAGCAAAATAATCACGTTTGTTGTATGGGAGCCCCCCTTACTCGTAATATTTATTGTACTCTGGTTTTTAGTATTTTTTGTTATAGCGGCAACAGAAATACATCACCTGTGAAAATGTCAACTCTCTAGCTATCACGGTTCATGAGATACAGACGCAAAACTACTGAACGGATTTTGATTTGACAATAACATTGACAGCACAGGGTTTTCAGGGTTGCAAACTTGGGTGTTAACTACTCTTAAGGGACCTAACAACATATAACAAAATCGTCATTACAATCGTTTTTGCAATGTTTGATGTCGATACAGACTGGCCTATAGCACAACATTATAATAATCAAATTGTATAATTTATTGTGCAATAATAATGTGACACATTAAAATCCGCCCTCATCTGCCCACACTTCCGCATTCTTATAACTTATAACTCATTAGTCATAACTTAAGGCATAATATACCCTAGGCCTATATTATGTGCTGCGGTCGTGTATCACGCGTTTCCCGTAGTCCCACCTTCAGGAGTAGGAGTTTTTAGTGGGTAGTCCCGTGTGCGTCTTCTGTCCGCCCCGGGGAGTCCCACATACCTCGGTGGCAGCTCCCCAGGCCCCGGGGATGCGTAAACGCCAGGGCCAGGCCTTGAAGCTTTGTCCTAAACGTCTACATCAAAAATTCTGAGCTCGGGTATCCTTTAAATAGTCATGAGTTTAAATGAAAACTATAAATAATAAATCAAAGGTCCTCGTCCCAACGAAACGGGTCGAGGAATGTTTTTATGAGACAATAGTAATTATAAAGAATTTTCAACAACTCTGCTCAACTTTATACCTTTAATTTTATTAGTAAAATTTAAACAAATAAATAAACATTAAATAAATGCAAAAAATGACCACGGACTACGTCGATACGAGTGAAGTATTTTTTTTTAACAAACGTAAACTCTCAAAACATAAACTAGTAAAGTTATACATCCTAATATTATAATGAATGCGAAAGTGTGTCAGTTTGTCCGTCTGTCTGTTACCTCTTCACGTCCAAACCGTTGAACCGGTTTTAGGAAAATTTGGTATGGAGATACTTTGAGTCCCGGGAAAGCACACAGGTAGGGTACTTTTTATCTCGGAAAAATTTACGGTTCCCACGCGTTAAACAAATGGCGCAACAGAGTTGCGGGTGGCATCTAGTTCAAAATTAATTTGATTTGTTTTGTGCGGAATATAACTTTTTTACAAACAAAATGATATACCTTTTAAATCCACTTTAATTAATTTTTCTTTTTGATACCAAAAAAGTATTTTCTATAAAAGAAGCTATTTTTAGTTCGCAAATTAATATACGCAAATGGAACAATTTGTATACAAATAAATGTTTTAATGAAGGAGTGCGCGCCGCGTGCGAGCGGATTAATTTTAATCAATTCTGTGACGCGGTGGAAAATTAAAAGTTCGGTTCCTGAAACGGCAAGTATTGACAAAACTTTCGGCGGCGCAATTAAAAATAAACGCTTCGTCGAGCGCACTTTTTGCCGCCAGCGACATTGCCAATATTCAAGTTTTTAATGTAATATATTTTCCGGGTATTTTCTTTGAGACACGCTCCGAAATTCACATCGGAGCAAACATTATTAGGGAAATTGGCGTGGCCGACAAATTGTATATGTAGTGTTTCTTTGGCGATGACGCCCAATTAAAATATTCCACTACAGTTATCATGCAGCGATATGTATTCAAAAACAAATTATTTTATCAATACGTACATTTGCACAAGAACAGTATTATGCTTGACATACGCAATGCTTAAATAAGTTATAACGAATTTTTTTATTTCATAATTTCCTTTATTTTATTAATCTGTGGTATTGAGTTATTATGGTGCGAGATGATGCCCGCAACTCCGTTGCGCAGAAATTAGTATGTCGCTCGGAAACCGTACATTTTCCGGGATGAAAAGTATCCTTTATCCTCCTTTTTAACAGGAGTTTGGACTTAGGCTGTCTTCACATTAAGTCGCGAGTAGTGCGGCAGCCTTAAAGTATCTACCAAAGTAACCATACCTAATTTTATCACAATCGGTTTAGCGGCTTGAAGAGGTAACATAATATACAGTTTCGCATTTAGATTTATTATATTTATTAGTATGAAAGTATAGGATATGGATTATATAATAAATCTTAGTAGTACTTTTCATCGTTTCGCACATTCTGGTTCGCTCGTATTTACCTATTTACCAAGACATAAGATTTAAGAAATACCAGACAAAAGCCATGTTTTTTAAACAAATTCAACGTTATGCAAGTCTCATCGCGGATTTCCTGGCAGTATCCGGCTCTAGTAATGTACGCTTGTACTGTTGTATTTTTATGTAAATCTGCGAGGAAGCTTGTTAAGGCCTCCCCACTGCCAACAATCTAAAATTTATTTTTAATTCATGAAAGAGTTGTAAATACGCCGACGTTTTCTTATTACATTGCAAGGAAATTTGGAAACTAAAAGTAGTTAATTACAGTACTACGTACGTAACAATGCCCTTGCAGTACGCTGTAATACGTAGCTGTGCTGTAGTAGCATTATCGTAGCTGGTGAATACGTCATACTACCATCAGACACTTTTTTAAATACATAATATGATTCTCGTTAAAATTTACTAATTATCAGCCTATTGCCGTCCACTGCTGAACGTAGGCGTATGAGAGCCAACTATCCCGAACTTGGGCAGCCCTCATCCAGCCGCTGTCAGCCACTTTCTTCAAATCGTCGGTCCACCTTGTCGCGGGACGTCCTACATACACTACGTTTGCCTAAGCGTGGTCTCCACTCTAACACTTGTCTGCTCCACCTACCATCTTCCCGTCTGCAGACATGACTAGCTCACTTCTACTTCAGTGTAATTTAAATTCACTCAGTGCATTTTTCAACCACGAGCTTAAACGTTCAATTTTAAACGACGATTTTAAAGAAAATTTAAGGGTAAGTATATTTTTCATACTTTGGAAGTTGGATCTTTGGAACGCCCCAATTATCGTTTGAAATAATTTAATCCCACAGATACGTTCTGGCGGGAACTTTTAAACGAAATCGCATTGAAACTGTCGGGCAACTAATTTGGGGAATGCTCAGAAATTTCTCATTTTCAGAAGAAAGAGCGGTGCGCTTCAACTTTAAAAGAAATGAGTTTGTCTGGATGCTGATAAATAATAGCCAGCAATAAAAGACACGGAATGGGATCCAACTTCTAACGACGCTGCAGAGGATTTTAGAAAAATTGACCAAAGGAATTTTAAAATTGCGGCACTTAAAATGAATATAACATACCTAAATGTGTGGACTTTTAGACGAGCCAGACGTGTTTTTTCATAATATTATACAGTATATATTTCAGAATTAGCTTAAAATCATTTGAGAACTGATATTAAAATTACTTACACAGAATATCCATTCAAAATTACTAAAAAAGGTTAAAAATAACAGGAAAGGCTCCTGTTTAAATTCCATACGCAAAGTTGCAGGTAAAATTTAGTGGTTATTGCGCTTTAGCAACCTAATATGCAGATTATTGTGGAGAGCGGAGCCGCGAGAAATTTCATTTAGAATAATGCAACCCGCCCATAGACTTACATAATTAGAGATGGGGCATGCCGAGGGTCAAAACGTCCCACTTATACATTCAGCAATTTAATTCTTACCATATCAGATATAGAACCCGCGAAATTTAGGTTTGCTTAGACTTAAAAGAAAATGCTTGGTTTCATAATTATGTAGTTAGACTACTTTTTTTCTTTCCGAAAACCCCACATTCTCTTGGAAATATTCGCAACCGTTGCTGAGCAATCAGATAAATAAATATACAAGATTACCTCATTTAAGTACAACTCTCGATGCACTGTACAAAAAGTAGAATAATGTCATATTGTGTGTTCAGATTCGGACTTCAATTCAATTCGATGGCTTCACATAACATGACTTGAATTAAAGAATTACATAATAATAATTTGCGGGCGTAATCTAGTTGTTAGTGTTTCAGTAGGTACCTATAGTTCTCGTTCAACATAAAATATGTCCATACCAAATTTCAGCAAAATCGGTTCTACGGTTTGGACGTAAAGAGGTTAAACAGAAAGACAGACACACTTTACACATTTATAATATTATTATGGATAATAATTACTGGATAATGTTTGGTGTATCACATCTTCATAACACGAAAGTCTGTAAGCCTCCTAATGTGCACAGTAAGGTTTGTTTTGTTCTAGATGTAATGAACAAAAGGAAGCTGTGTTCGCATTAAATCTGAGCTATTCATACCACCTGAATGACTCGAATATAAAACGTTGCTATTTTTTGCGAAATTGTTAAATAAATGTGAATTTTAACCGTTCAGTGTTGCACATAATTAAATTTTGAATTAATTAAACATAATCATGACTTTTTATATTATAAGATTTACCGTCCTGGATATTGGTGTCATATATTTTATTTACAATGCAACCACAATAATGACCCGATGAACGCAATACGAAAAAATCTAAATTTATGTGTGGTTTATAAACCCCACATAAATTTAGATTTATGTGGGGTTTTAGTATTTAGTATACCCTAAACTTGTTTATACCAAAAAAGTTACTTAACACCTAAAAAAGAAAGTCTAAAATTATTGCAATACTACCAGCAGGTATTTTACTCACGACTACAAGTTTCAAATTATTGTAATCGAATGCCAAATATAGTTAATGATCACCAAAGCCTTGGGAGCAAATCAATGCGATATTTCTGTCCAAATAAATCAGTAGGTACTATTGACAAAATTGTTACACAACTACAACGACAAACATACTAAACAAAAAAAGTTTTATAACTCCATATTATGTTATATTCAGCAGTTTGGACTTGAAGAGATAACAGACGGACACTTACCCATTCCAATTTAAAAATTAGCATGGATGATGAGAATTATACATAGTAATATCTGTGGTAATATCATAAATGCGAAAGTGTGTCTGTCTGTCTGTCTGTAACCTTTTCACGCCCAAACCACTCAACCGATTTTGCTGAAATTAGGTAAGGAGTTGTGGTGTTCATTGTTGGTGTTGGTGTTCATTTACTAATTTTGGTGATCATTGACTACTTTGGTTAAACGATGATTTATTTGGAGTCATTTTGCATAGGATAGCGAGATGTTAAATCTTTGTTTATCATTTTACATTAAAATGCTAGTATAATGTTGGTGATCATTTACTAATATTAGTGACCATTTACAATTTTTGGTGTTACCAAGGTGTTACAATGATTTATTTGGAGTCATTTTGTATAAATAGGATAGCGATATGTTAAATCTTTAGTATATCATTTTACAATGGTGGTCTGTATTTTGGTGGTCGTTTACTATTTTTGTCTGTGAAATGTTACTATTTCTGGTGATCATGTTAATTATAAGCCAGTAATTAGATATTAGATATATATACTATTTGGACGCTGTTAAGCATTTGTGATGATCACAGAAAAAAAAAAGAAAAAAATAACGGATTGAGTTATGAATGCAGTTACTTTCTTTAGATCATTTAGAACAAGATTGCATTCATAATAGCTCAAAGAAAAAAAAGTGGGTTTATACCAAAGGTTATACACAAATACTTAACATCGACCATATTTTATTGTACAGTAGATAAATAATCGGCCATGTGCGAGTCGGACTCGCTCATGAAGGGTTTCGTACCACTACACTACAGAGCAAAAATAGGCTAAAAATTGTATTTTTTGTATGGGAGCCCCCCTTAATTATTTATTTTATTAAAATTTTATTATTCATTATTAAAGTACAAATACAATAAAGTATTTTATGAACATTTCAATTGCCTATGTGCTGCCGTTATACATTAAAAGCAAAAAATAGCAAAAAAATCACGTTTGTTGTATGGGAGCCCCCCTTAAATATTTAATTTATTTTGTTTTTAGTATTTGTTGTTATAGCGGCAACAAATATACACAATCTGTGAAAATTTCAGAAGTCTAGCTATAGCGGTTCTTGAGTTACAGCCTGGTGACAGACGGACAGACGGACAGACGGACAGACATCGAAGTCTTAGTAATAGGGTCCCGTTTTTACCGTTTGGGTACGGAACCCTAAAAAAGGTCTTATTACGAAATTTAGATCGTAAAAGAAACTTGGGGGATACGGAGAGTAAAACTATTAGGGTGGGGATCTTTAAACGAGTTAGTTCGTTTCGCTCGGTCATCTGAATCTAACGGAATTATTTCGTGCACCTTAAACTTTAATTAAACTCGTGAACTGGAGTTTTTGTTGCCGTCGGTTCAGTTACAAAGTTAAAAGGTTCGGAACAGTAAACAATAATGTTGCAAGATTATAGTTGCGAGAAGTTACCGTAATACGAATTCAGCACTATCATCAAATTAATACTTAGTAAAGTTAGATTAAAACATCGGGTTCCGGGTTGCACTCAAGAAGTGTCGGCAAAAAACCTAACAATAGGAGCATGCAGTTTAAACGTGTATATTACTTAGAATAATTATTAAAGTATTATGTTTTATAACTTACGGATTTTGTCGCTGGGAACTTTTCTTGCCGTTTCGGCCAAAGAGAATATCATCACTTGGTTTCGGCTGCTTTCCAGCGGCCGTGATCACGGGTGGACTGAGGTGACAGCTGACAACTTGCTAAAGTTGTTCAACTACCCGCAGATTCATCAATTATTATTTTCGTTCCGGTCTACGCAATTGAAAACGTTGTTTTTTTTTAAATGTACTTACGGGTGCGAATCATTGATCAACTATGTAATTATTATCAACAAAAACAAAATCTATAAAAGAAAATTGTCGGAAATCAGATGGCAGCTGACTATAAAGTATTTTATAGCTAACTATTTTTTGTGGTCCACACCAGTAAAATTATTCCTGTATGCTCCATAAACCGTCACTTCTGGTGAGTGCCTATTACGGCACTGCACAATAAAAATTATATACAGTAGTATAACTCAACCGTATTCTTAAAATCAAATTAGTGCAACACAGATATACCTAATTTGTACGCGCGTGCGACGTGAAAATCTAAAGTAATCTGAAATTACGATTATTAGTGTAGGAAACTTTGTAGCATGGTAAAGTATCAATGAATTAAAAGTTTTGTATAAATATCCAAAAAATAATAATAATAGAAGTTAGGTATTTTTACCTAAATTCGTGATTAATTAATATCTTTTGTAGCAAAAATGCTCCGTCGAATTTTTTTTCACTGGACATATTCATGGAACGTATAGAAACAATGTATGAAATATCCAAAAAATTATCCCAGCAGAAACACCCAAAATTTAATAAAATATGTTTTTTTGGCGTGGCTTGGACGCCAAAATTGCTCTGTCGAACTTTTTTACGGGAATGACATTATATTGAAGTTTTATAGCCACAAAATGAAAATCCAAAACATAAACCATGTATTTATACTATTTTTAAAAATTGCCTTTTTACTAGCAGGGCATAATTTCTCTGTCTGTTTTATTTATTGATTTAAGTACACTGTCAACTTTCTTTTCAACTAGAAAAATATCCAAAAAAATCATCAAGCGTATTAAAAACTAAAAACATTTTACATAGACAGATTTGAATAAAGCAATCGGGAGCGAGCGAGGTGTATGCGCGGGGCGCGGGCGGGAGGTACAGGCCGCCCGCCGCGCCGCCCGCCACCCCGCGCGCTATTCATTCGTGGCTAATAAGTAAATTGTTGTTGTAATAGATTTAGGATTTTTTTTCGCTGCGGTTGTTTGTTTGACACTAACCAAGAAGCTTACACCCTAATGGAGGTTTCATAGTGAACAATAGATTGAAGATGAAAAATATGTCCTTGGATGACGTCATTGTTATGTGCTATCCCTTTTCTTTAGGGTAACCAAAGTTTTGAATATTCTAGGACAAACAAGTAGCCTTAGTAAACAAGTAGTGTCTGTATGTCTGTTTGTTCCGGCTAATCTCTGAAACGGCTGGAGCTATTTTGCCGGGACTTTTTTTGGTAGATAGCTGATGTAGTAAGGTGTAACTTAGGCTACATTTTAACCGACTTCCAAAAAGGAGGAGGTTATATTTTACTTTTTTCATATTTGTTTGCGGACTATCCATCTTTGTCATTATACTAATCCGCGTCAACAACGCGGACGAAGTCGCGGGCAACAGCTAGTCAGTATATAAAAAAAAACTAAATAATATGCAAATGTTTTATTAAAAATAGATTAAAAACCACACATTTACAATCATAGGATACTATAACTATACACAACAGCAAGAAGCTTATGAGCAAGAAGCCCTAACTAAAAAAAAAAACAAAAAAAATATTGTTTTATGCAGTTTTTGGCGTTTAGTCCTGAGATCGCCTAATTTCTTTTGTATGTCATTTTTTAAATAAGATGACAATCTTATTTTTAAGAAACTATTTGCTATATATTTTATAACCTCAGTTTCATGTAAATCCAGACATACGTCTGTGAGAGGGTGCTTAGGAACAAAAATTTCTTGTACTTGGGGTTGGAATTTTTGTAGTGTAGCCATTACCAATTTGCCTGTAATGTTAACGACTGACAACAGTGACATAGATACAGTTTTTTTAAATAATGTATTAACATATTTCACGATCATAAATGCAGCATCCGAAGCAAAACATAATTTACCCCGGTTGACAAATGTTGTGAATGCTGAATACTTATTTATATTCAGGGCATAGTCATGATCACTTTTTTTATTTTCAGTTGTGAGCACAGCATGACAAAACTCGCAATTATTTTTTTTTAATCTTTTGAATTATAAAGCCCGTTATATAATATAGCACATTATCTTCATAGGCGCTGCATGGATAATTTTCTAAAGAATTTATCATTTCGGAAAAAATGTCTCTTTCATCAGTACTGTGTTCCTGAGTTTGACTTTCAATTAATGATCTGGTTTTGCTTCGAAATTCTATGACATGGTTCGTATTAAATGTATCATCTATACAATTTGATCTTATACTGGGTCGTACCGAGTTGCGATACAATAATTTTCTTAAAATATATCGGAACTCTAGCGGGCTCGGATTGTCTTGAGTCCTCCCTCTATACTTAACTATTATAGATATAAAGTTTTCTTTCTCCTCATTCTCTCTCCACCGACCTCTTCAGAAACCGCTGAACCGATTTTGTTGAAATTTCGTCTGTTAATCGTTTTTTATTAACGATGGGAAATGCGTTACGCATTCCCAGCAGCCAGGGGGAAAGGTCGCCGGGATAAGTGGGACTTCCCAGGTGCTGCGGTAAGAAGGAGCACCCGGGCTCACCCACTAAAACTTACCAGTGCCTCCTTCGTCCGGTACGCTGCTGGGCCACCGAACTCTTCACGCCCCAACCACTTAAACGATTTTGTTGCAATTTGGTATGGCGATTGGCGATAAGTTGAGTCCTAGAAAAGGACACTTTTTATCCCTGAAAAATGTATGGTTCGCCGGCAACAAACGAATTCTGGCGCAATAGAGTTGCAGGCGTTATCTAGTATTATATATATTTTTTTAAGTGTTGTTTTGTCATGGAACACTTGCAACATCAGCATTCAGTTGTAAGCTGGTTGCTTGTTTAGTTTAAGTGACTCGACTTCATTAAAACTGTGTCAAAATTACACCTAACGAACGCACTTTACTATGAATATTTCATAATCAGTTCACAATAATTACTAGTCACTCTACCTCGTTATTTTAATTTTAAACTTTAAAGCAATAATTTTAAGCCAAAACATCGAGGCCTCTGTTTGGAGCAAAAATATTTTTTCTATTTTTTTTAATTTAATTGTGATAATAATTTGCAGTTTTAAAAAATCTTATAAATGCGAAAGTGTGTCATGTCTGTTACCTCTTCACGATTTTGATAAGATTTGGTATGCAGACACTTTGAGTCCCGGGAATCCAAAATATTTTTTTTTTCATTAAATAAGGGGGCAAACGAGCAAACGGGTCACCTGATGGTAAGCAACTACCGTCGCCCATGGACACTCGCAACATCAGAAGAGCTGCAGGTGCGTTGCCGGCCTTTTAAGAGGGAATACGCTCTTTTCTTGAAGGTTTGCAGGTCGTATAGGTCCGGAAATACTGCTAAATATCTACAGTTTCCGCCCGATAAATAAATTTTGGCACAGCAGAGTTGTGGGAGTCATCTAGTATGTGATAAAACATGTTAAAAGTGTTAAAAATGTGACACACGAGAGCGAGGATCAAGATATAAACCCCTATAATTTTATTGTAAGTGATAATGTGGTGTGTTATGCAAGCATGAAGAAAACACACACTAGTGCAAGAGTTAGTAAGATAAGCGGGTACAAAACTTTATTTTAAAAATGCAGGAACGCAATTTCAGTGAATCACATAATTTTCTTTATCACCAAAAGTACTGCCACAAATATAAATTAAGCGCGCATTACACGGCCACGGTAAGAGCTGAGTTGCACGCTCCTGAGTCTCTAAATGCAATTAATGTTTACTTTAGTTGTACGGAACCTACACTCTAAACTTGAAGAATTGATTGGGCACTGAACGCTTATTAGGTACAGGCGATTGGAAAAATGAACAATTTTCATTTCAGTCCGGAATGGATTTCATAAAAATGTTGTTAAAAATTTCACTTTTCAATACTATTCCACGGTAATTTAAAGGACAAAGACATATTTAATGTAGATTAAAATATACCAGAATATAAAGTGAATTGGAAAAAAACGAACAGTCGCGCGACGTCAAAAAATATTTTGCAAACAACAACATGGATTGATAGCTGATGCAGGCTGATAGCACTTCACAAAATAGATATTGAGTTCCAAAATACGAGGACATTTTTATTGTGCTCAATACTGTATATGTGAACGCTTTGATACAAGCGAAATTCGATACAGACGTAGACTATTGTTACTCGTGATTGTTCTTTTCTTTGCGCCTTGCAAACTCTGTCGTAGAAGAGATGTTTCAAAATAAAGGCTGTTCTTAACAAAATTTATATTATCATCTTACCAAGAACTTATAAGTACGTGTTGGCATCTATTAAAATAGATTTTTCAAAATTCTATCCACAAGAGTGGAATACCACTAATTTCAGGCGGGCAAAGCCGCGGGCAATAGCTAGTGTGCACATATAAACACTCCTAATATATAGATAGATGACATCATGACGCCCACAGCTCCGTTGCGCGAAAATTCATTTATCGTGCGGGAACCGAAAATTTTTTGTGATAAAACTATCCTACGTCTTTCCGGACTTAAAGTATCTTCATATATCTATCAACATCGGATCAGTAGTTTAGGCGTTTAGATTAAGATGAGCGAACTGCGAAGAGATTATAGACAGACATACTTTCGCATTTATAATATTAGTATGGATTTACCTACATGTGTTTATTTAACAAAACCATAGGGAACGAGGATTGAGTTACCACAAAAAGGTCAGTGTTCCCGGCTCTATTTTTATTTTCGTGTTCGAAATTCGAATTCGAAGCGCCGTGTGCGTAAAATCAACGCAGATTTGTAGCGAAGCCCGCCTGAGAGCGATTTGGTGAAACCGCTGAACCGATTTTGATTGATTTATGTACAGAGTCAGGACAGATAGGTACGCCGTATGGCGTAACACTGTTGAAGTACTCAGCGTAGCGGCAGTTCTTTTTTTATTCACAGTGAATTTTTTTTTTTTATCCCGTAGTTGCTTTTTTTCCGTAGAAAAAACAGCCTACAAGATTATCATGTTGTATTGTTCTCAAAAACCAATAAGTACAATAGAAATTTAAATTTGTTTATTATGATAACGACACTTACGAATTACGCATAATTTCGCGGAGTACTTTTCTTCTTCACGACTTTTCTGATGCTTTTCAGTGGAATGGGGTGACAGATGACCAACTTGATGAAGTTATTTAAAACTACCCGATTGTTCCGAAATTCCGAAAATCCGAATTGACGCAAAATGCACTTACAGTAATAACTAATAAGAAAAGTGTGTTGCAAAAAAATCCGTAAGTTTTGCGAAAACCTGAGAAAGGAAATATAATATAGGTATTAACGTATTAACGTATACCTATTATATTATTTTAATATCTATAGTTTATTAATTAAAATTGCCTATTGTATCTAAGGTTGTTACCTGGTGGTCCAATGTTCAAATAAAGACAAAATATATTAAGTAGAAATAGAATACTCGCTAACACTGAATCACTATGTAAGTATGTAGTATGTATGCGGCCAGCCTAAGCCCAAAACCCTGCAGTCCTTTGTGTACGTATTTGGCAGTTTATGAGACTGTTTTACTGCTGAAAAAATTATAGCATCTGCTTCGGTATCTTAAGAAATTACTACCAGCCATAAATTTACTTTTTACAGCTAGCAGCTTAAAAATGGAAATGTGTTATATGTATTTTGTTATAGTAAACAAGAGAGTTTTTTAAAGCATATTAATATATATATATATATATATATATATATATATATATATATATATATATATATATATATATATATATATATATATATATATATATACTTATTATAAAACAAAGTCACTTTTTTTTCCCTCATGTCCCTTTGTTCCCTTTAATCTTTAAAACTACGCAACGGATTTTGATGATTCTTTCAGTGTTAGATAGCCCATTTATCGAGGAAGGTTATAGGCTATATTTTATCACGCTAAGATTAATATAAGTGAAGAAATAGAGGAAAATGTGGAAAAAACGGGGAAAATTATTTGAAAGGACTAACTTGAACGCGCTAATCTCAGGAACTACTGGTCCGATTTGAAAAATTCTTTCAGTGTTAGATAGCCCATTTATTGAGGAAGGCTATAGGCTATATTTTATCACGCTAAGACTAATAGGAGAATGTGGAAAAAACGGGAGAAATTATTTGAAAGGGTTTATCTCGCGAACCACTGGAGCAATTTTTATGTTATTTGGCACAGATAAGAAGTAGACCACGTGAAGGATCGTGATAGGCTATCGATTTTAATTATTTTTTCAGTGGCTATATATTTTATACCCGTGCGACGCCGGGGACGCTAGTTGTTTATTAATTTGAAAAAATCCTAAGTTTAAGGTTTGCTACAATTTGCTGAAGAAAGGTCATGTTTCGGGCCATGATTTCTTAGAGTGTTAAAACATTTTTTGTAACCGAGACTTGAAATCGACTGCTGCTAGGTAGAATATCGTAAGCCACAAAATGGCAAATTTCGGTTTATTGTGAAAATGCATAGAATTATGACATTAGATCTTTTAGGATCTTCAAGAAAAAATATGAAATTCGAACTATAACTGCCTTTTTCGAAACGTAAACTGTAGTATGTTTCAAACGCCTCCGATGTTATTTATCGTAAGTCCCTTATATTATCCCCTCCCGATAGTCTACGCGGAGTAATAGGGGAGCAGATGCCCAAATTTACACATCGTATGTATCAGTTGCGATTGTCTACGCCGGATAAAGACTAACGTAAACTATAGTTTGTACTACTTACAATAGTTTACATTGGAACTTCTTTTGAAAAATATATTGCAAGTGTAACTGACGATTTTGTTCGTTGGAATTTAAAGTATGATAAATATTGTATGTTAATATTGCAATATTCTACTACGGAAACTATTATTTTTTATTTATTGTATCTTTATCTTACTACGTTCTACGTCGTACTATTCATTAACATACGATACTTTACCGATCTATTTCTTTTATTACAACTATTATTTATGAAATAAGGGGGCAAAAGAGCACCTAATGGGAAGCAAGTGGACAACCCATGGACGCTCGCAACATCAGAAGAGTTGCAAATACGTTGCAAGCCTTTTTGAGAAGGTCGCTCACTTCTTCAGGTTTTCAGGTCGTATTGGTCCGGAAACAATGCTGGTGGCAGTTTGATTCAGATTTACTGTGAAATACTCATCAAGATGGTAAATTTTCCCGTGGAACAATGTCGAAATGTTGCAAGATGTGTGATTACGAAGCACCTCCCCTTGATGCAGCAGATAGAAGATGCAGAGCGAAGTCACATCTGAGCATAATTCCAAGGGGTCTAGCTTGTTTGAAACACTATGGCTGGCTACAATCTAAATTCTAAGCGGCCCTTTGTTGGTTACTATCCAGAGGAAATAATTGGTATTTTGTCGCCTTTTCCCAGAGATGAGAACAGTATTCTACGCGAGGCTGAATCTTCGCCTTGTAGAGTTATAGGCGTTGCATCGCACTGAAATACTATCTTGTTCTGTTGAGAATACTAAGCTTATTCAAGGCCAACTTGTCTTTACCCGTTTGTCGCCTAGGAACGGAACCTTTTTCCGGGATATAAGTATCCCATGTCCTTTTCCGGGATTCAAAGTATCCCCATACAGTATATGAGAAAAAACGGTTAAGTGGTTTAGGCGTGAGGAGGCAATATGCTCATGGACAAATAAAAACACACTTTTGAATTTATGCAAAAGTATGGATATAGATTGTACTTAGTTTATATTTCATGATCTCTTTTTTCTTCCTGAAAGTTTTTCAAGAACTAGTACTAGTATCCCAAGTGATCCTCTGCCTGTAGTCGTATTCCTCGTGTCAGAGGGTCGTGACCTCCCCTTTATATAACCTTCCTTCTAATAATGTTACACCAGCTTTTCCTATCTTTAGCCACTTGAAAAGCGTTGTAGACGATGGACTCAATAATTGAGGTGCGTATTTGATCGGACTAACGCTTGGGACTGCGGCCCTGCGGTCTTTCTCCCTCGATCTTGCCAATGAATATTTTAATATTTTCTCCTTCTTTCTGTATATGTGTCCATAGTATTCTAAAATACATTTGAGGCATATTGTGGTAAAGGGCCTTGTAAAAATAAATTTTAGCTTAGCCAGGATGGACGCGTTGGTTCCGAAAGCTGTCCATGAAATTTGGAGCATTTTCCTCCATTATCACATCTCGAAGGCATCGATATATCTGCGGTCTGTTGAAGTATGGTGTATACTAAAGTGTGGACAAGTTTTGTTTTACTTTTTAAAGAAAACATTTTATCACGCAAGGCTTTACGTATTTGATACATAGCACTCTTAGCCATCGTAATTCTTCAACGTGTATCTGGTTCACAGGAGCCATTTTTCGTAATAGTGGGCCCATGTGATAACGATAAAGAAATAATAATTGATAAAAGGCCTTAACAAAAAACAGCGACATGAAATGAATATACCTAGCAGTGTTTAAGATTTTCTAGTTGATGCCTACAACTCCGTAGAGCCAAAAATTTGTTTGTCTCGCGGGGACCGTATAGTAAAGGACGTAGGATTCTTCCTATCCCGGGATAAAAATGTCCTCTCCCAGGACTCCAAGTATCTTCATACCAAATGTCAGGAAAATCAAAACATTTTCCTTGTTTGGGTGTAAAGTGGTAACGAACAGAGATACATTTTCGCATTTATAATAATTTTGGTATTGGAATTTGGAGTATAGATTGTGATAAATACTCTTAAGTTATAAAACTTTTCATATGAATTTTTTAAGAAGGTTACAAAATATTATAAAGTTTTTGCTACTGATGATGCTTTGCAAGCCAATTAAGTTGATTACTTACTATATTTTAGCACTTTTTTGCAGATTAACAGTATAAATCATGTCAACGACCTACTTCTAAAATTTATAAAACAATTTTTAAAGGTATTTCACACTTTTTTCAGAAAAGATAATTTATAAATATAATTTATTTTCTCAAACATACTATAAATTCGAATTAGGCAATTCCCCTGTAAATTATGATATGTCTTACATACCATATAAAAACGTTAAAGAAGTCCCCCGTATAGTATAGTAAGTAAACGATACAATATTTTACAAAGGAACAATTTCAACGTAAACTGTGGTTAGTGTTAGTTGCAATAATTTTCGTTGTAGATTTTCCAAAGAATAATATCGCAACAACAATTTCAGCTAAACCAAGCTAATAATATAGTATTTTATTGCATAAGCTAACCTAACCTAACCTAACACTATTGTTGTTGCTCATGCCAAATTTTATAACAATCGGTTAAAAAATAAAGTCGTGGTTCAAATTTGCAACTTCAAACGCTCCTCCTGTAAAGTTGTCTTTTTGATGTTACGATAGTCTACCTAGGAGCAGTCGAAATACATGCCTGTGTATGGAACATCAGCCGTCTCCTATAATTGGATTCAAACAAGAAAGAAATCATCAATAAAATACAATGTACATTAGCGTTATCTTTTTATTAACAATAAAATGAATCGTGTGCAATACATAATTGAATTCCCAATATGATTTCCACAAGCCTGCTCAATGCTCGTGCCGCCGAGCCACGATCCGACTGTCGCTTATAATGTTAATTCAAAGAATTTCCGTAATCAAACAAACTTTCGTCGGGGCCTTTAGTCAAGTCGCTTCGGACTATGCCAAAGGCTGGCGATACGTTGTGTCATACATACTTTTTTCGCTTCGCAGTCGAAATGATCGAATGCGACTCGACTAAAGGCCCGGGACTCGGGTTTATAGTAAGAATAAAATGTCTACTTATACGATAAAAAATAGCATCCTCTCGGCCTCGACCTCTTTCGCCACTTTTCCACCGCCTTTTGAAATACAATGAAAAGGGCCAAAGATTCGAGTCCCCCAGTTTTCTCAGAATGCGCCCCTCTTATCAATTAAAATGGCAATCCGAAGAAAAATGTATGGAATATATATATATAAAGATAAATGAATTTTATTTACATTTTAAAAATTGCTTTCCCTATCTATTACGCCTTCGAAAAATTATTTTAAAATTATTATAGAAGTACAAATTTACTTTGCACGGAACGTTACAATTTTTGTTAATTTGTGTCAAAAAAACATTTGTGCGGTCGCATATTAGTCTGCTTGTAGTAAAAAACAAAGTACAGTTTAACATCTCTTTCAGACATCCAAGCATATTTTGGCACGCATTTGGCACAGTTTCTGTATTTGCACAGGTAAATCATATACGACTATACCGCACAAGATCATCATAAAACTTTATGGTTAGGACAATCTAAAAAACTTTGGACAGTTTATAATTTAATTATCATGGTCCAATAAGGGTAAAGAGGGATAACAGTTGAATGTACCATGCGAAAGGTACTCGAAGGTGCTCGAAAATCTCAAACTCCCTTTCCCCAACTACATACAACTCGCGTTACTTTAACAAAATATGCTGATATTTTGATATTCAATTATTGGTGGTCATTGTCCCCTCTAAGAGATTAGGGTTAAATAAATCCAAGATTAGTATAAAATGATCGAGAAAAAAATTCTATAAGTAAAGAAAACTGTCCAAAAAATGTTCAGCACTGTCCCAACTAAGAGCGAAGTCACATTACTCCGCTGCATGTCGCCACAGCGACGCGACGTTGTTTTGATCTTTTCAATATTTATTTTACAACACTGTCTTTAATTATATTGACATGCGTTTCCGTAACGCAGCAACGTAGCATACACTGCGTTAATCCATTCCCAAGACTCCACACCGGAGCAGTGTGACTTCACCTAAAAATTAAGTCTGTTATAGGTCTACTAGAATCTGATGGCAAAAAGTGAGAAAAGAAATTGACGCTAGCAATACCGGGGTAATTGGAATAAAACATTTTGATCCTTTTTCCCTTATAGCGGCTGATTCTGTGTGTGATACATGCAAATATAAAAAATTATCCAATGATCAAGGATATTTTTTGTAAATCTGCTATCCGCCATCAGATCCTGGTAGACCTATAGCTTTCACACAGCGACTCTATGTCGCCGGTCGCGATTTTCCAACGCTGCATTCAGCTCGTGGTCGAAAATAATCGTTTCCAATGAAAAACAGCTCTTAAATATACCATAGATAAAGTATTTACAAATTCACCTTATTATTGAATACGAGTATCTATATCTTGGTTCAGTTTGGATGTAATACGAATTAATATTTGATATTATCTAATTTTATATAAAAAAGAAAATACTAGCCTTAGTGTTAGTTGTACATGATTAAATCATCGAGAACGGAACGATAAAGAATTAAGTACAAAACATTTTTCAGTACTTATTTAAGTATATTACATTAAAACATTTTAGCTACTTAATTTTATTTGGCAGTAGTGACTTTTAATTACCAAACCGATGTAAGTACCTACCTACCCCTCGTAAGCTACACCTCTTAAGCTGCGCGCACCGTCAACAAAATGCTCTGTCGTATATTTGCATTCCGATTATTGTAGACTTTGCGCATTCACAATCATTGTGTATAATACTTTACCGCTAAATAAAGTCGTTTTCCCGTAAGGCCAAGTCTTGTGGATAAGATAGACTTTACCTGCGCTAAGACCAATATCAGAAACGGTGGACGACAAACAAATTTGTTATCCAAGTGCGCTAGCTCTGGTAACATAATAAATTATTAATATATATTTATATAACAAATTACAATATACTTTAGTCGTTTTACGAATCGGACAAAACTGCATAGAACAATAATTATTAGAGTCTAATTTAAATAATTTTTCGTTAACGAAACGTCCGACACATCAAATGATTTATATTATAACATAATCACAATATTACAGTACTTCCCAAATCATTAGATTCTAAATATTTAAAGCTACAACATTTTCTTCAAAATTTGATGTTTGATAATAATTATTAGCTACACAATATTAATTTGGCACACAGAACACTTACATAAATGCCATATATTTTTCGTTAATAAACATTTTCAAAATTACATTTCAATTTATAGACCGACGTGGGCCGATACGAAAACAATTCACACGAGAACAGCGAGTTAACGAAATCAATAACATCACCGCTAGACTCTAACGTTCCGGTGCGAACTGAGGGAACGAAACTATAACGAGCGGTAATACCGAACACCGTAGCCACACTTCACTTCACTTCGATACTTATATAACTTTAAAGATAATATTGTCTCAGCAAAATCTCACTCCACGGATACTCTTCCTCGAGTCGTAGATACTAGGTACACGTATATAAATTTGATAAAGTTAATTCGTATTTAAATTTAATCCGTAAAATTATGATTTCATCGTAAAAACACTTCGAAGTTCTCTCGAACGATACGTTCACAGAATACAAATAGTAGAGGTTCATGCTCACAACTCGGAGTGCGCTCAGCAGACGGACAGAGTGAGGGAGGCGGGCTGCACGCGCGACAGGGACAGGGATATGCGGGAGGGAGAGCGCACGAGTCGCGGCGCTCGCGGCGACGCGGGCCCGGGCGGCGACGGGGCGCGCTGTTAAATAATGCTCTCCCGGTTCCTCTCGTTGTCTTCCTGCGAGCTAAGGGAGCTGCCACCACAAATCTGCATTTCAATTTCTTGTAGCCTGCCACAAGAACATAACTCTATAACAATATTTGCACTAGTCAATGTTGGGACTTTTAGGGAGGGGGGCAAATTTTACATTGAAAACTTATAATTTCTTAAGTCGTACTCAGTGTTTGTGATTTTCAAAAGACTGTGCAAAATCACTCTACAAATCAGTAACTTGTTATACTTAGGGAGATCGCACACGTCACACTTTTTGTGTGATCGAGTCTGCGGCTTACATACAATCTGCATGGCGCGCGCCATCAGATTGTATGAAAGCCGCAGACTCGATCACACAAAAAGTGTGACGTGTGCGATCTCCCTTAGGCTGGTATAAATTGTCAGTACTCAAGATGCATTTCGGTCTCAAGACTCAGTTCAGGCTCTGTGATTGGTTGGCTGTCAAAATTTGGACCAATCACCGAACCGAACCGCGTCTTGAGACCGGGTCGCATCTTAAGTACTGACTATTTATACCAGCCTTAGTATACAATTTACTCAGAAATTGAAATATATATACCTTTGGTCAACCTCCCACTGCTGCTGGCTGAGTTTGGCGGACATGGCGGCGTTTTCGGTCTCTACGGTGTAGAGTCGCTCGCGGAGCCGCTTGATCTCGCTCTCGAGCGCGTCGTGCGAGTCGAGCAGCACGCGCGGCGCCATGCTCGCGGTTGTCACACTGCCGCCGCCCGCCGCGCTGCTGCGTACGCTAGACGCACATGACGCCACCGGCGACCCTATACGCAGAGGGCTTACAGACGAACTGTAACAAAGGGTAGTAATTATATAACTTACCTAATCTAGTATGTATATTGTCGGATTCTGCTTTTGGAAAAAAATATGTAGTGAATAAAACATAATTATTATTTTCATAATCTAAGTATGAAAATATAATCTTTAAAACATTTGTATAGTTACAAATAGTTACAATGCTTACATAAATACGGGACTAAGGTTCTAAAAACATCTTAACTTCATGAAGAAATAAAACTTCATACTTGGATGATGAAATAGTACATTACGCACCTAGGGCAGGAAAATAAGAAATGTCTCAGATCACATTACATGTGATCTGAGACATTTCTGAGATCTTAAATTAAAAATGTATACTATTTTTCTCATCGACGGAGGCGGAAAACGGCAACATCGGTTTTCCGCCCGGAGGTGAGAAAAGGTGTTTTCATTATAAATACTTGCTTAAAATAGAAATCTTCATATTTTATATCGTTATATTATTATGTGAGTATATTTATCTAAATATTATAATATTAAAATGTTTCACAAATATGCAACTTTTTAGGCACACATAACTTTTGGGTGAGTTTATTGTTTACGCACCTTCTAAGGGTTGAATAGGGTTTCCAAAAGTGCCAATTTCCTTCTAAGTTTCGTGACGAATACTTCGCAAATATAAGTTAAGAAAATATTTTATTCCAAGTTAACATGAAAGGCTTTTACATAGAAAGTAGACATGATACACATGATGTGAACCCATATATTATTTTGTATACACACAGTATAGGGTTTCAGGTTTTTACTCTGTTAACGGCTATTACGAAATTGAATGAAAATTCGTTCGCACAAAAAAAAAGCACCAAATTATTATCGAACTTGTTACTTCATTTGATTGTTTATGGAATATTTTCGTTTTAATTATGAAAACTACAAAAACTGTTGCAATAAAATATAAGGTCAGCTCCTGCTTAATTATCACAGAGGTGAAATCATATTTCAGACATAAAATTTAAAATTATGAGGATAAAATATCGCTAAAAATAGACGCTCGTGGAAGTTAATGCTAAGTGAGAATGAGACCGCTGTTTTTAAATTTCATTAATGAGCCGACTGTAGTTTTAATAAATAATTCATAAACTGAGGAAGGTAGCATAAAATATGAGTACTAACAAACTACCTTAATTTCATTTTAGAATTTGACTGCGGTAAACGTAGCAACGTACTGTCGAAATTTGAATTCCCTCTCATATTTCACTCTAATTTGAAATTAGAATAATTATGCTCTTCGTGGAAACAAGGAAACAAAAATCCGGTAGCTTTAGAATAATATTATCTCTTACATTTAGTTTAACGATCTAACCACTAACGGTACGAACTCAAGTTGAAAACAAAAAACTTTGACAGATCACCTTAAAAACTACGGAGTATGCAGGAATGACGTAATTTATAAAATATGTTTATAGGTCTTCAATTTTTTAAATTCTTTCAAAATTGTACTTCAATACAAATTACAATCTAGCGAACGATTCAATGACCTCGAATTTTGCTTTGACCTCTGCTTGTAACGTGCATTACATCCGCTAGTGTGACAGCCAGAGATCATAACGACATTCGAGTTATAAGATGCTTCGTGACTTTTATTCTGCTAAAATCTGTTTTATTAGATTATGTGGGATAGCAGGCCTACGTCGTTTGACCGGGTTATGTTTAATTTCAAAGAAGGTAAGAATTGATATTCTGTGTTCTGGGTTAGATATAACGCGACGAAATGAGATAGGTGCGCCATCTGCCTAAAATCATTCTATGATACATACCTATATATCTGGTCCCGATAGGAAGGCTGCTGCGAGGAATGCATGACCTGGGGCAAGGCGACGGGCAAGTCCATCTCCTCAATGGGCACGCGCCCGCTCGTCTCCACCAGCCCAGGCGTGGACTGGCACCGGCCCATTGCCACTGCAAGCAGGGCTGGATTTACACTAGGGGCAGTCGGGGCTCGTGCCCAGGGCGGCAAATTATCTAGGGCGGCTGAATTTGGAAAGTGGAGAAATTTTAGTGTAATCAAAATTCCTGAATAGATTTTTTGTAATAGTTAATAATTTTATTATTTGTTGGATAATTCAGGAAATTCGACTCTTAATTCATATTTGTCAATTAAAATTTTGTAAATCATAATTTTAAAACCTTATAAGTTACACCGAAGGCGTAGACCTATCGTTCGACGTCGTATCGTACGTATCGACCAAAGACCTTTACAAGTATTTAGGTATATTAACCATAAAGTTAATATACCTAGCGGAATAGAGCAACAATCTCGAGCTGTCAAACGAAACCGAAATTGATTTACGTCTGTGTGTTAAAATTTGTTTACGCATACAATTACACAAGCATCTTTCTAAGAGATTAAAATATTGTTAACGTACCGATAAGTGCCGACTGGACGTCAAAAAGATGAAAAAAATTGGTTCTGCTGTCATGTGTCACACCAGTCTTTTTACCACGCAGTGTTACTGATAGTGACATCTCGCTTGCTCAGGTCTTTGTTTCTCTATTCCGCTAGGTATATTAACTTTATGGTTGCACCATAATCATTAATTGATATCATTTAACGCTAATAATATTTTAATAAACTTTTAAATCTTTAAGTTAAAAAAAATGATATTATGATGAAACCTACTCCAGTTGGAATAGGTTACAATTTTGAAATTTGTTTGCTAAACATTAACGATAACTGGCCAAAATTAACCGGTTACGGTTATCGTTAAAAATGTGACATGATTTTAACCATTGCTAAAATGGTGCAATCCATTATTGATTGACTTGTAATCTACAAGTATATTTTACTCACTTAAGGTATCCCTTGAATAAAATATAAGCAAGGTATCAATAAAGAAACCCATAGCAAGGTTGTGACGAACCTTTTTCGAGCGGCGCCTTCTTGTACTTCTCGAGTCTCTTGACGGCGATTGCCTCGAGGCGGACCCTGGCGGCGGGGTACTCCTTCAGCACGTCCCACATGTCCTTCTTGCTGAGCACAAACAGGTCCGAGTAGCCCACGGACCGAACTGACGCTGTCCGCCGGTTTCCTGTCGACGTGTCATCCACACACTCCGTGCCAACCGGTGATCGTCCAACGCAGTCGGGAATCCGTTCGAGTATCGAACCGAGAAGCTCGATACTCGAAGAATCCGCGACGGTTCGGAGAGGTTAACAGGAGGCAGAAAGGTATTAGTACAAGCTGAGTAGGAAAATGGCTAACTTCGTGGAATAAACATTCCGGAAAAATGACGGTATGACCATTAGAATCGGAACTAAAACAATAAGAAGCGTCAACTATCAGGTCGTGTGCTTCAAGACAAAGCGTAAGTTAAAAATTTATCAAACGAGGCCCAACAGGGGCCCAAGCGGATCTACTGTCATCCCGCCTAGGAACTGCGATACTTATGACTAAGAGAGTTTAACTTCGCTGACGCGATAACGTGAACTGGAGAAGTCGGCACTTTGAAATATAAATTAGGGATACATGCACCAAGAGGTCACGCCAAAGTATGTAAAGTCGGGGAGGATGCAAAGCGATCGGGGACACTGCCTTCATACAACCAAAGGAGATGTAACTAGAAGCAAACAAAACCATGAGGCTCGAGCGAAACCTGAGATGAGACTACGAGAAGCTACATGGAAATGAAACAGTAAAAACAAGAACGAGGTAATAAAAAGGGTAAGGTAAAAAACTTAGCTATCGGTAATGAAATATCAGTTAGTGATTAAATAAATAATAAAATGTTGAAGCGTCACCTAATACATATCAACAGCGATCTGACTGCTCGTAAGCGTGTTATTGCGATCTTTTTAGGCATGACGAGTACAAAAGATAGCAATAAGCTGCGGCAGAGATCGCTCGTGCGATGTCCACAACCTTTTGGTAGCGCGATGGCCGCTCCCTCGGCCTGATTGCAGCGTCTCCTCGAAACGTTTGCTCACGAAAACTTTCAAGACAAAAAGTAGAATAAAAAGTGGCGTGGCGTCTCGGGCCATGGCGATATTTACCAAGTTGTTTACCTGCCGTGCCCATGTTCAGAATGGAAATTTCGCCAAAATAAGAACCCGCCTTGAGTGTAGCTAGCACGGTCTTTCCGTTGTCGCCCATCACCTGCAGCTTGCCGCGGTTCACTATGTACATCTCCTTGCCCACCTCACCTGTGTTAATATCACTGCTTAGTTATCATCATAAATAAAGCGGCTTATTTAAGCCTCGTTTTAAAATCAGCTGCGACACTTTCTCAATTTTATAGTACGTTGGCAAAATGTTAAATTAAACAAGTACATATTATGTTTTAAACCCTTGATTTTCTCTATGTTAAAGCACTATTAGATAGGTAATAAAAATTAGTTTATACAAGATAGACAATAAAAATTTAAAAAAGAATAATTTAATAGGAAAACCTTACCTTTTCTACAAATGTAATCGCCGGGTGAGAACAGAACCGGTCGCAGGCGCAGCACAAGCTCGCATAGGAACCCGGCTTCGGTGTTCTGGAAAATCTCCACCCTACAACATGAGGATAATCTTAGTAAATAGCTTTACTAACTCTAAGCTATGCCCTTTCTTCTTTTATAATTGAGTAATAACAGTTTAAATTGTGTTTATACTGTGTACCTTTGATGGAGTTTACTAATAAGTATGGCAAATTAATGACGTTCGGTTAATTCTCATAGAAAGATAGAAGTGAAAAGTAAATCATTCAGTGCTGGTACCTAAAGTGTTATAGGAGACACACACCCTAAAGTGTTATAGGAGACACACACCCTAAAGTGTTATAGGAGACACACACCCTAAAGTGTTATAGGAGACACACACCCTAAAGTTTATTCACTTATTGTACTTTGTTCTTACTTAATCGTTTTTATAAAAGCAGAAGATCGTTTGCCCAAAATATCAATATAATATTTTGCAAACTTTATATTATGATAACAAAATCGTAAAAGGTAAATTAGTCTCTTAAAGAGATAGGATAACAATTTTCCCTTGATTTTAAGTAGAGGGTTTAATTTAATTAATCCGAGTTAGTCAATTTTGATCACTTCAAACACATTTTAAATAAACTTCTATTGAAAGTTTGGTAACTTTTGTTTCAACCGACATTGTTAAATGGAATTAATTTCGTTGTAATTTAAAATTTTATCGGCGAGGGACATGGTTCAATCCGATTTGGAGTAAAGAATGTTTGGTTTACAAAAATTTGTAAAATAAAAGGGTAGCTCCTCGAATACACTTCTTACTCGTATAAGTACTTATAATAATTGTAGCTAGAGTTTAGACCACAGATCTCCTATCTAATTAGATACCGCATGTGTATGTACTTCGCGTGCCATCGCGTTCCCAAAAGATCACACATTTCAATCTTTCGAAAGTCTGTTCTTTAGTCTGCGCTCCACCGTTATCGGAATCGGACGTCAATCGGAATTCTAAAAATGCCTAATTGTGTCGTATTGGGCTGTGGAAATTCGAATAGAAACGTTGGTATAAATAGTGGACACGTTTCTTATCATCGGTAAGTAATTTTATTATTAAATCATGTGTCCTTTATTTTAAAATCAATTATTTAATGTAAATCGTGTGTGGCTGTAGTTTTTACTATGAAATCTACGTAACTGCGTATGTACCGCATGATACATTGCCGCTTTAGTTAGAAAATTATAGAGCCCGTTCTGTTTGTCCGCTATTGAGCGCGCAATGGAAATAAAACAATCGATACTTTCACTCATCGCTTAGTTTCGAGGTACAGTCAATATTCTCATTTTTCTGTCAAATGAAGCAAATAGTGTTGTACATATTCTCGATTCTAATTAATCGATTTTCGAAACAGACATGAAACAGAGGAATGATAATGTTCGCTTTGGGGTATTTTGTGACTCGGTAATTATATTTCTATACATTTTCTATACATATAATAAAACTGTAGAAATAAAAATTCTGTACACTAAATAAATAATAAAACTGTAGAAATAAAAATTCTGTACACTAAAGGTATTAAAAAAATAATAAGCGGGGGGTGTCACTACATCACTATAGAAGCCAAAACTGTCGTTAGTTTTTTGTCTACTGTCTGTCTGTATGTTTGTTCCAGTATCACACGAAAACTACTGATCCGATTTGAATGCGGTTTTCGCAGATATATTTGTCTTCTTCCAACTTAACATCTGGTGTATAAAAAAATTCCTCCCACCCCTCTAAGGGGACCAAAGAGGGGGTCAGATTTTGTATCAAACTTTTTTCTTTAATGGACTTACCTCATATTATTAATAGTGGAGTTCCCAGAGCGTAAAAATCGTGCAAACCTCCGATTTTTGCAATAGTGGATGAAAATTGAAAAGAAAAAAAGGAATGTGTAGCTGATAACATAAATAATAAAGTTTACCTATTGAAAAGTTGTGCTTTTGATTTTTAAATTATTCTCTTCCACTTCAAGTAAACTCATAAACTGTAAAATTTTGAAGAAAATTTACATGTTTTTTCTTTTAAATATATAGCAAAATAATAAAATATATTATTATTTTTTTGATTTGTGTCGTTGCTTATATTGCAAAGAAAGAAAATAAGTTGAAAAAATATATAATTTAGATTTAAAATTAATATTTTTGTATGTAGATGAGTACGAGTATACCTCTAAATGTGCTTGTTGTGTACCTCGCCAGGTAAATGGCGTTCCTATTTTTCTCTGGTTTTAAATAGGAAGTTTAAAATTATTTTTTAGGCTTAACAAAGCCTTCTATTTCTTAATGTGTATAACTTTTTAGCTCTTACTTTATTAAATTTTCTGAAAATGTAGCACAAACTTTTCACGGATATTTCGAAGAAAATCTGTATTTTATTTCTTTTGGTTAGGTTTTTACAGAGTAAAATTGATTATTTATTCATTTTTTTTCATTAATTAAATTTGCTGAAACATGCTTAAAAGAAAAAATACAAATTAGGTTAAGAACTGATATTTTTTGTATTCAGGTAAGCATTTTCCAAACATATTTTTTCTTTTAAATATATAGCAAAATAATAAAATATATTATTATTTTTTTGATTTGTGTCGTTGCTTATATTCCAAAGAAAGAAAATAAGTTGAAAAAATATATAATTTAGATTTAAAATTAATATTTTTGTATGTAGATGAGTACGAGTATACCTCCAAATGTGCTTGTTGTGTACCTCGCCAGGTAAATGGCGTTCCTATTTTTCTTTGGTTTTAAATAGGAAGTTTAAAATTATTTTTAGGCTTAACAAAGCCTTCTATTTCTTAATGTGTATAACTTTTTAGCTCTTACTTTATTAAATTTTCTGAAAATGTAGCACAAACTTTTCACGGATATTTCGAAGAAAATCTGTATTTTATTTCTTTTGGTTAGGTTTTTACAGAGTAAAATTGATTATTTATTCATTTTTTTCATTAATTAAATTTGCTGAAACATGCTTAAAAGAAAAAAATACAAATTAGGTTAAGAACTGATATTTTTTGTATTCAGGTAAGCATTTTCCAAACATATTTTTTCTTTTAAATATATAGCAAAATAATAAAATATATTGTTATTTTTTTGATTTGTGTCGTTGCTTATATTCCAAAGAAAGAAAATAAGTTGAAAAAATATATAATTTAGATTTAAAATTAATATTTTTGTATGTAGATGAGTACGAGTATACCTCCAAATGTGCTTGTTGTGTACCTCGCCAGGTAAATGGCGTTCCTATTTTTATGGTTTTAAATAGGAAGTTTAAAATTATTTTTTAGGCTTAACAAAGCCTTCTATTTCTTAATGTGTATAACTTTTTAGCTCTTACTTTATTAAATTTTCTGAAAATGTAGCACAAACTTTTCACGGATATTTCGAAGAAAATCTGTATTTTATTTCTTTTGGTTAGGTTTTTACATAGTAAAATTGATTATTTATTCATTTTTTTCATTAATTAAATTTGCTGAAACATGCTTAAAAGAAAAAAATACAAATTAGGTTAAGAACTGATATTTTTTGTATTCAGGTAAGCATTTTCCAAACATAGGTCGCAGCATGCGTCTTTAGTATGTACGTGAGATTTGTAGCACCCAATTTTTTTCTGGCTTTAAGTAGGAAGTTTAAATATATTTCAAAGACTAGAAAAAGTCTTTCATTTATCGATGCATTTAATGTTTTAGCTCTCACTTAAATAAATTCTCAACAAATATAGAAAAATATTTTCGGTCTATTTTACACATTTTTGGAGATATTTAAACGTTTTTAAGTACTTAAAAGTTATCATTTCTCTAAAAATTAAATACGCACAACAAGTAAGTTTAACACACTTTTCGTTACAACCCTTAAATCCACCCAAACCCTTTTATCTTGGTTACGACGAGCATTAATCTCTAAAAACTTTGCAAAAACCTTATAGTTGTATTTAGCTTAGCAAAGCAAACTTTCTCTTTTAAAAATTGTGTATTTGGTTAATTTTCAATGTAAACAATCGGATAGGAGTCGTTAAATAACAGGAACAAGATTTTTTTTTCTGGACCGGTTTTATATGGTGAAATATTAATTTTTAATTAAGTAACTAAAAAATTAAAAGCACAAAAAAATTTTTGGTAATGTTTGCAAGTTATAGTGTAAAAAAGAAAATGACACCTCAAAAATAAGAATCCATTCACTATTACAATTTTCGGAGGTTAAAACCTCTGGCGACTGCACTATAACTGTTTTTCCAACTTAACATCTGGTGTATAAAATTTTTCCCCCCAACCCTCTTAGAGGACAAAAGAGGGGGTAAGATTTTGTATCAACTGATGAAGTACAAATACTTTAAATGGCAAAACAACGTTTGCCGGGACAGCTAGTTATGTAATATGTATTTATGTTCCTGTTTAGTGATTTAATTTAGAATAATATAATATACTAGCTGTCCCGGCAAACGTTGCTTTGCCATAATATATTATGTATTTGCCATATTATTATTTTATTGAAGTGACTAAATATGTATGTTACCATGGCAACGTCGATCACTATCCCGTCGCACAAACAATGGTCGCCGTCAGTCTCAGGTTGTAATAATTTACTATTATTTATTCAACAAATGCACCATCAATATATAAAGTACCCAGTAGCCGTTACTTACTCAATCTATTCGAAAAGTATTGACATCTGTTGGAATCTTTTGGAGTTAACAGATAATTGTGGCTGTCAATTAATTATAGACAAATAATTTGCAATAAAATAAAATTGCGACTATAATTAAAGATCTAAGCTATCCTATCTCTCAAGTTGGAAAAAGCACACATTTAAAAAAAACATTAAAATCGGTTAAGTAGTTTAGGAATCCATCGCGGACAAACATTGTGGCAGGAGATTTATATATATTAGATTACTAGCTCTCCTGGCAAGCACGTATCTTAAGATTTATCATTCCTCTGTCTATGAACTTGAATAATAATCGATTAAAAAATCGATATACCTATTAAAATGGCAAAAGAGGCGGGGCGCGGCGATTCCTTTGAATCGATTCCGCGCGTACGGGTATTCCCATCACTAAAGCGCTCTTGTGACGTCACAGTAGGTATGAAAAAGTGACACGCTCGTGTTCATACAAATGGAGCGACACAGCGCTTCTAACTAGATCTTATTTCTGTGGTTTAGACCTTGCGAGGGAAATAGAACAATGGGCATATTTCTTGGTGCTAGGTTAATTGTAACATTGTTATATAAGACTGAAACAAATTCAGAGTCGGCCTACTTAAAAATGAGTTTATATTTTGTTTCAAAAATAACTTACTTATTCATGTCACGGTTTCGTTAAAAAATAAACCAGTCATTAACCGTTAACGAGTGTAGATGGCGCTGATAAACATTATTTTGGCCAATAAGCGTTAAAATCTCCATCGTAACGGCGGGAATATTTTTCTAAGCGCCGTCTCGCGCCTTTAACGGATCGCTCATCGCGAACGAACGTGAATTATTCATGGACGTAAAAGCGAATGTTTCTGTTTTTAATTATACTACGCAGAATATTAAACTGAAATCGTCACCAGCATTGCCCGTTTATGTTTTTGAAACGACTCAATTTTATGGAATTGTAGGTAATTCAAGAATTCGTTTAAAACAAAGCGCTCAGAATTAACGACTGTCTTGTATACAGATGTAACAGAACATAGTGATAATACTTTAGGGTGTGTATGAGTCCTCTGCATAGAGCACTGCGAAAATAGCGTTGAAAGAGCAATTTTTTTGTGGTTTGTATGGACAAGCGCCTCAGATTCACGGGTTTGCCCATACAAAAGGAAGAAAGTTACTCTTTCAGCGCTACTACTTTTACAGTGAAGTCTATACAGGGGACACATACATATTCTGAAGAATTACCAATATGTTTGGTAACAATCTGTAGAGATTATAATATGTAACATGATATCGTGCTTGCATATTATTTTCACATCAAACCTGGGCGTCTCGATGGTTGTGACGCACGTAAAAATTCGTAAAGTGACTGCAGATTATATTAATATTAATAATTGTCTATTGGCAAAAGATGTGATGTCTGAAAAGCCTTACTCACAATTTTTGGCACCACGTAGCCACCAGGGATCTGATTCACAATCCCCAATTTGACTCGGATTAGGAAACTATAAAGTTTCCTAATCGACATCCAATAAACGCTCGCCGCGCCAGGCGTTGACCAATAACCGCACGGTAAAGTTTCCGAATCCACGTGAATCGCCCTGCAGGCCTTTATCTCCTGACAGACTAACCTTTTCAACGTATCCAAGTGCACGTTGATGGCGATCTCGGCTTTGAGCTTGTCTGGCAGGCAGGACACCGCCTTCTCCTCGTCGGAGCACTTCTGCGTCAGCCACAGGTAGTCGAACCACTTGATCACCTTCACCTGCAGGTGTGTGGGCACGCGCCGCATCCGCATATACGTCTTCACGCCGTCTAGCTTCGCTGTAACAATGATGGTGATTGGTGAGGTTTATACTATTGATGCTGTTTACTTGTTTAATATTAATAAACTGTGTCTGCCTGTCTGATACCGCTTCAAGCCTAATAGTCAGGGAGCCCTGGAACAATTTTTTTTATTACTAACAAGCTAATTTTTTGTGAGTAGCTTCATTTTGATAAGACAAACAACTTTTTTGTCTGCGAAAAATCTTGAAAGTGGTAGCTAACAGAGATAGAAAGGATTTCATACTTTGATTTGATGGTCCTAAAATATGGATTGTCTTTTTTGTCTGCGAAAAATCTTGAAAGTGGTAGCTAACAGAGATAGAAAGGATTTCATACTTTGATTTGATGGTCCTAAAATATGGATTGTTCTATTTGTAGGACAATGTTACTCTTAAATTATATAACTATTAACCTACCAATATACAAAAAATCTGCTGGTTAGGGTTCCGTTTTAGGATTCCGTAATCAACAAAACTTGGTTGACTACTGTACCCTAAAACGGAACCCTAACCAGCAGATTTTTTGTATATTGGTAGGTTAATAGTTACATAATTTAAGAGTAACATTGTCCTACAAATAGAACAATCCATATTTTAGGACCATCAAATCAAAGTATGAAATCCTTTCTATCTCTGTTAGCTCCCACTTTCAAGATTTGTCGCAGATAACAAAGTTGTTTGTCTTATCAAAATGAAGCTACTCACAAAAAATTAGCTTGTAAAAAAAATTGTTCTATAAGGGCTCCCTCACCATAAACCGCTGAACCAATTTTGTTGAAATGCGGTAAACCCGCGCGATAAACGAATTTTGGGTCAATGGAGTTGCGGGCCTAAAATCCGTTTATTTTTTCCACACGTGCCCACGTTTTCAACGTTTGACAAGTTTTTTGGAGCGCTGTGAAATGTCATCTAACGGCGCACTCAGAGACATTAATGATAAATGATAAAACTTCAATTAAATGAAGAGTTTGACAATGGGGCTTATGTTGAAATTTTCATTTAATTATAGTTAAATAGTTAATATTCGTCTCTGAATGTAGCAGTTAGTGCTACATCATCCTTGTGCCATTGTGCCCATAAAACGTTGACTATAAAGATATTTTTTTTTTATTATTATTTAAAATTAAGAAATATCTACCTGTAACTTTATCAATAAAATATCGTCCTAAAGTTTAATGATATGCAAAATCTTTGGACATTTTGAATAGCATATTAGCTTAGTGTCTAGTCTAACTTGGATTAGACAATATGTTCCGAACACAGTTACTGAAGTTAGTTAAGAAATAATTGCTTGTAGTATATGCAGTCGACTTGCTAACTTACTTAACTACTTAATTTTGTCAACACAATGGTTAAAACTTTGTGATCTAGTAGCCTCAAATTATAGACATAGTGATATTTATTATGATTAACAATTAATAATTACGAGTCTTATCTTAAAAGTTTTAAAACCTCTGGTATTTATTATGATTTTAAAACCATTTAACGTTGTTAGTGGCGGCCGAAAAGGAAGATCTTCCGACCGAGCGAGATAGCATGCTCAGTCAGGCCGAAGCCCACTGACATCATTTCAGACGTTGTATTATATCTTGCCGTTCTCCGAAACTTCGATAGCGCGATGCAGGATTGTTAGGCGAATTGTGGATACCGCCACATCACTCGCCCCCGAAGACCTGTGGTATTCTTCGATGCGCTTGTGTTGTCAGGTGTGGGCCGAAGCTACGCGTGCAATGACCAGCAGAGGGACCCCGTGCTCTGCTTGCTGACCGGTCGTTGTAGCCTATGGCTGCCCCGTTCAAGCCAGACACGAGTTCGACCGGCGCGGACGCCCAACGCGGCTTATGGTCGAGGCGACCCGGTTATGCTTGATGTCTGCTGACGTGGTGCGGAGGGGCGGGGAGTGTTGATGATGATTGATGTCCATGATGAAGGATGCGTGTTCTTGTCGGTGGTCACCAGTTTAACGTTGTTAGTGGCGGCCGAAAAGGAAGATCTTCCGACCGAGAGAGATAGCATGCTCGGTCAGGCCGAAGCCCCACTGACATCATTTCAGACGTTGTATTATATCTTGCCGTTCTCCGAAACTTCGATAGCGCGATGCAGGATTGTTAGGCGAATTGTGGATACCGCCACAACCATAATAAATAATGCTGTCTAAATACAGGTAACAGGTACTTGTTAACGAGCCGTCTGACAATATTTACTCGCAATATTTACATGAATTCATAACCAGTACAAACAGAAACAGAATGAAATAAAATTTAAATAGCTGGGGTGAAATTAAATACCTAATTTAAATAACTGAGATCCAGGTGCCTAATTTAAATGCCATCTGGAGTAGATGCCAGTTAGTACGAAAGTATTATTTCATGAAGGCTTAACCTTTGAGTTATTTTCACCTCGTCGTACTGCTGAATACCGAAATTGTTTAAGTTTTGCACATTCTAATATCGAAATACCGAAAGTTTTTGAATATTGAGGATTCCATTGGTGGTGAAATGCGGTGTCTTTAAATATAATGCAGCGGTATTCTCGTTTTGATAACATTGATCATCACAATCCATACTAATATTATAAATGCGAAAGTGTGTCTGTCTGTCTGTTACCTCTTCACGCCCAAACCACTTTTTGCTGAGATTTGGTATGGAGACACTTTAAGTCCCGAGAAAGGATATAGAATACTTTTTTATAATCGAATTTTGGCACAACGGAGTTGCAGGCGTCATCTAGTAATTTAATACATGCATATTGCATAACGAAGTTTTTTTCAACTGTTTCCAATAACATAATATGTATAATTAATTATTATTTACTCCTTTTTAACTTACTTGTTGCTATAATAGTATATCCCATGAGATAACTTCTTTTTCGGTATAAGAAGTAGCCTATAATATTATGTTAATTTGAAGCCGTGTCAATCAAAATCTGTTCAGTAGTTTGTACGTGAACAACTTTGCTGTGAGAAGATGAGATGGTATAGAATAATCATAATTTATCTTTTCGTCATTGATAACTAAACCACTAACGAAAAATAACACCATAAAACAATATTATGCGCCATAAAATAAATGTCACAATATTATGTTGTTCTCTGAAAAATAATAGGAGCAACATGATGTCAGAGGCTGTGAACCGTACGGTGCAGTGGAGACATTTGCAGTAATTTAATCTTACTCAAACATTGGACGCCAGACTGTGCCCACAGTTGCCAACTCATGGCTATGAACTAACAATATTATTAATTGTAATACTTTAACAGTTCCTCTTCTAGTCGGTGTCGGAGCGCGTTCATTGGTCAATATAATGTTGCCCTAAACGTCGACCAATAAGCACGCGGTAAATTTCTGAATCAGAGTTTCCGGGCTTTATGAATACGTCAGTTGATGACATAAACCCCGTCTTGGCAATTGCCAGCACAATAGTTAGAGCTCCAGTAAATACCTAGTTTATATTCAAATTGTTGAAACAGTCCTGCCATCGGACCTTCGCAATCAACTCCTGGTCTACAAAGCGGGTATTTACCCAGCCGTATAACACGAAATAGTTAATATATCTTGTGGCTTACGAGTTATGAGTTATGACATTGTTTATCACGTTACACTTAGCTCCCACTGATAAAGAAATTCTCTCTGCGTATACTGCAAATATCCATACTAATATCTAATATTATAAATGTGTTGGGATGAAGACACTGAGTCCCGGGAAAGGACAATAGGATACTTTTTATGACATAAAATGTATGGTTCCCGAGCGATGAAAGAATTTTGGCGCAACGGAGTTTCGGGCGACATCTAGTAGTAGTAAGATAATCACATTTTAAGGGTTGGACCTCATCTGGCAGCACGGAATCGCCTTTTCCGTCGCCTTTTCGCTTTCTGTCTCGGTCTAGCAAATGGCAGTTCTAAACGACAGAAAGAGAAAGGGCGACGGAAAAAGGCGATTCCGTGCTGCCAGATGAGGTCCAACCCTAAGGCCACACGCGGGATATTTATTGAAGATTTTGACATATTATAAACTCGATACATTTTCTGTCAAACTATATTTTATTACATTAAAGTAATCATTAAAATATGGCTCTGAAGCATAAAGTTAATATACCTATCGGAATAGAGAAACAAAGGCCTGAGCAAGCGAGATGTCACTATCAGTAACACTGCGTGGTAGAAAAAGAAGCGTGATTTGAGGTTACATAGCTTTTTTTTCATCTGTTTGACAGTCTGTCTGACCCTGTGCCGATCGTTGTCAATTTGGGCTCTCAGAAAAATTGTGATTTTAAGTTAAATAATGAATAATTTTTAGAAATACTGCTCTAGAAACATGGTTAAATGTTTGTGGAATTATTCTGGATCCACACATCGAAAAAACCCGGACAAATATTCATTTCACAGGTGAATTTTTAATAATTCTACATCGACAGGACCTAGTTTTAAGTTTATTTTTGCCAATTCCCTACAAGTTATTGGTATAGATTTTGATAATTCACTTCTATATTATATGTTTAATTATATGGAAAACATAACTTGACTAGCCATGGTGCACAATTTAAGGATATTTTGTGTAAACAATTTTCATCTATTTTACACTAGGGCTGCATCAAGTTATCGATAAGTTGTATCGATATGAAAATATTTTTTAGTTAAGTATACTGATTATCTAGGAATGTTGAAATGATAACATACTCATCCGTAATTTATAATTAGTTTAAGTATATTAATATACAATCATACATAATTTATCGTTTTTAAGGTTCCGCACCCAAAGGGTAAAAAGTCCTAGTAGTGGGGTCCCGCAGCCCGCTCTACTACTAAGACTTCGTTGCCTGTCCGTCTGTCCATCCGTCCGTCCGTCTGTCTGTCTCCAGGCTGTATAACAAGAACCGCTATAGTAATAGACTTCTGAAATTTCCACAGATGTAATGTCATTCTACATCCAATGTGGCTGCTCATCCAAGGACCAAGATAGGGGAATAGTTGAAAGCACTTCTGCAAGATGGGCATCAAATAAAAGGGCTCATTGAGAGTGAATTGAAAATTAATACGGTCTAATGAAGTCGTGTCGTGTCGTGTACTGATGTGACGTGACGTAACCTGTCGTGTCGAATCGTGTCATGACATGTCGTGTCGTATCGTGCCGGGTTTTAGAAAATGCCCGGTTGAAACCGGTCACCCTTCATGCGCGAGTCCGACTCACACTTGGCCAATTTTTCAGATTTCCTGCTGACCTGGATACCAGAAATTCATGGCTTAAAATAATTAACCGTCCAAACTGGACTCCGAAGAAAAATTCATGCATACTTAATTATGCAGCAAGCATTTTGAAGAAAAGTCACATTTTACTTCAAAATTACAATTTTATTATATATCTATGCAGTTTTATTTTATCCCATTTTATTATTTTTACAATCTTACAATTATTATTCCATGATCGATATTTTGTCGAATTACAAGATGTTTGTACATCACTGACACGCATACGTAAACATATTTGTATACACAGATGTAAATCAAATTTTGGTTAAGCTTGACAGCTCGAGATTGTTTCTCTATTCCGATAGGTATATTATACCTTTATGCTCTGAAGCTGAGAGTCTGTCACTTACGTTTTCTTACGTATCAGACTGGGACCAAAATATTTTACATTTGTGACAAGTTTTACGCATGCTAGATATGCTAAATGTTACTGCATTATTCCCTAAATTTATTTAAAATCACGCTTATGTGTGCGTGCGCCCGATTTAGCCTGAACTATGCCGATACCCAACTACATAAACTACTGTTATTATACTGTAATTAAAGAGTGCTTATCCCAACAAACAATTTACACTAAGTATGGTCATTTAAACTAAAAATAGTTCCTTAATGAGAATTAATGTGTATTATGATAAAGAACAGAAACAAAACACTGCCGTAATCTGCGAGCGCTCCGAACTTCGTTTGTGTTTAGAATCGCGAAGTTAAAATAAATATGTAAAATTTTGCCAGCTTGTTAACTAGCCGAGACTCCAGGGACGTGATACAAAAATATATGCTAACTAACATAGTACTATATGCTCATAACATAATATGAAGTTACTTATATATTACTTATAATATGTGACTTTATTTAATATTATTGCAGAACTAGAGATCGCCCAATGGTCGAAATTCGACCCCTTAATTTAATTATCTTCTTCTTTTGGCTCCCCGTTTAAAGTATTGACTATTTCAGATTTAATAAAAAAAAACAACAATCCATTTTTAATTTGACAACAGACTTCAGCAAAAGAGTATAATTCGTATGTATAGGCTTGTCATTCAAAAAGATGGTAGTGTGCACATTGTAGTGTGTGTAATGTTTTATTTGTTAAAAAAATGTATGATTAAAGCAAAATTTCAAAAGAATATTAGCTCGATGCACTCCTTCACCATATAAACTGTGACTGTGCCAAATTTCATTCACCTACGTTTCCGCATTTTTCGTCAAAGGGGATCCAAAGTTTTTCGCGCGCGTATTAATATATAATTAATATAGGTAGAGCGTAAAATATGTATGATTTACTAAAAAAGGAAGTTTGTAAAATTTCACCTCATTTTTTTCACACGTAGTAAAACTCAGGTAACTATTATAAAACAACACTAATTTATTAAATAATAATATAATACTCTATTTAGGAGTTATTTTGCGTCAAAGTTCATAAGAACAATTTTGCAACGAAAACCACATTAAAACATTTATATCTAGCCACATTCGACACGTGGGTGTTATCCCATTCTGTCGACACCATCACCACACATTCATTAATTTTACCCGACAAATATTTAAGCAATTAGGCGGTATGATATGTCATTGTGACGTATAAGGCACGCGAGATCAATCGCGGGGCGGGCGGGACGGATCGATGGGCGGCCGGGCGGGGGCGGCGCCCGACTTTCGCCGAGCTATTTATAGCCAAGCCGGTGACCTATTTCGCTGCAGCAGGGAAGGTCACGGATCTAAGTTGGCGCCATTGTCTCCGCTGCAGCGCTAATTATACTTGTTGACACTCCGCCGTATAAAAATGCTCATCTACCCATTGATCGTGAAGAGTTTAACGGTTATATTTGCTACAAAGAGGTTCTTATAGACTAATGTGTTCTCAATTGATTAAAACATTCTTAGCTTATGTTTGTTTTGTTTTATTCTAACACACGAGGAAAAATCAGCCAGTTTTCTACTTAGATGTTATTTATGATAAAAAGCAATAAATAAAATATTTATTGATATTTTGAACTTATATTTAATAAGAAAATATATGTTTCTGTTTGTCTGTCTTAGTAGACATAAGAGGTAGCCCTTTTCGCGCTAAAACCACTGAGCCATTTTGATTTTGATATTAATTGAAGCCAGTAAAAAGACATGAGGTAGTTTATATCATGAAAAATGTTATGGTTTCTACGATATAAGTGAATTTCAGTGCAACATAGTGTCGAGCAACATAAAGTAACATTATAGACAAAGTTTCTCATGGTCGAGCCAATTATAAAAACTTTGACAACATTTAACAATTGAAAAGCTGTCGAACAACTCATGAACAAAAGCCTGTCAAAAACATTGTTAACAATTAATAGACGTTAAAATATAACATTGATGAACACAGAATACAGCTATTGTGTTTCAATTTAATGAGTTAATGTTATTATACAATTCGAAATAAATAAATACAGCAAATTACGTACCTATAATAATGAACTATATATTCTGACTTAAAATAAGGAGTCTTTAACAATCGCTTAGTAAGTCATGAATAGCTTATAACTGATTGATCGCCATAAAAGTTTTGGATAAGTATTTAGAAATAAGTGTTAAGACAATAAAGTATGTATAGTAAACTACTCTAAAGGTACGTAATACGTTAATAGAATTTAGTACTGACTGTATGCAGTATGCCCGACTGAAATTAGCCCAATCTATTCGGCCGTTCTGAAGTTATATTAAAAGATTTACAAAATTTGGAATTCATTTTTATTTATATAAATAGATTCTACCACAGACATTTTATAAGCGGACGAAGCATAAACGCGTTAATCTTTAAAGCTTTTATCGTGCAATATCGGCGTGTTGTGGGGTCAGCCACGCCATCACGTCTACCTGCTTAGCGCTTTAATATGGCGTCGTTGTACGTGCCTTACCCCCTTCTTTTAATGCCTCGTTACCTCCTGAATGGCCCTTTGTTTCACCTTTGGCCTTACGTCAACAGTTCGCAGATTAGATTTCCCTACGCACGGCTGTTTAATTAAACGGTGGCTCAGTGGAAGATTTTTGCAGGTTCAAATATAAATTTTACGTTTTTTGTTTGGTCCGTACCTTCGTTATCTTTTTTACGAGTTATAAGAGATAATCTCGTATATTCATATATAGTTAGACTAGCTGTTGCCCGCGACTTCGTCCGCGTTAGCATAGTTAGATCACGTCCCAAATATTATTTTTCAAAAATATTTAATGTACAGAATTGACTTAATTTCCTACGATTTTATTTAGTAACCCAAATCCTATTAAAGCGAACGCCTTCATCATAGAAGCTCAAATCTTTAATAATTTCAGTTCAATCAGTCTAAAGTCTAAGAAAATTTCTAAAAACTTTCATCCCCTATTTCATCCCCTTAGGGGTGGAATTTATTAAATTCCTTTCTGAGGGGATGCCTACGTCATAGTATATTTGTGCATAATACACAGTTTCAGCCCGATCGGTTTAAAATTGACAACGTTTCATACAAACTGTCAACCCCAATTTCACCCTCTTGGGGGTAGAATTTCTAAAAACCCCTAAATTATATTCATTCAATTTTAATTAGTAACCCAATAATAAGGTTTCATGTTTCTAACTTAAGAAATGACGGACTTTCATTCAAACTTTCAACCCCAATTTCATCCACTTGGGGGTAGAATTTCCAAAAACGCTTAAATACGTGTCTATTCATTTTTAATCAGTAGCCCAAAAATAAAGCTTGATGTTTCTAACTCAAGAAATTACGAACTTTCATTCAAACTTTTAACCCCAATTTCACCCTCTTGGGGGTAGAATTTCCAAAAACGCTTGAATACTTATTCATTTATTTTTATTCAGTAACCCAAAAATAAAGTTTCATGTTTCTAACATAAGAAATGACGGACTTTCATACAAACTTTCAATCCTTATTTCACCCCCTTCGGGTTAAAATTTCCAAAATTCCTTCCTTGGTGGGTGTCTATTTAATAAAACAATCCTGCTCACCAAATTTCGTGGCTGTAACTTTAACAGTTTTTGCTCTGTGATGATGAATCAGTCAGTCAGTCAGTCAGGACTTGTAATTTTATATGCATAGATGATGCCCACAACTCCATTGTGCTAAATTTGTTTGCGCGGGAACAGTACATTTTTTCTGTATAAAAATAACCATACCAAATATATATTATGCGTGCGTGCGTGCGTGCGTGGTAACAGGCACACTTTCGCATTTATAATATTAAGTATAGATTAGTTAATCAGCAACGATTTCCATCAGATATTAAGTAGAGGTTTTGAATATTAAACTTTATTCTGCGTGCAATACATCCTAAGAATGAACGAATGAAAAATAAATTCTTTATTGCACCAAAACAACCATGACATACAGAACTTAGTAACTATTGAGTAAAGAGTACAAAAGGCGGTCTTATCGCTACAAGCGATTTCTTCCAGAATCCAGACAACCTTACTTATAGAACTACTAGCGACCCACCCCGGTGTCGCACGGGTATAAAATATATAGCCACTGAAAAAATGATTAAAATCGATAGCGTATGATCCTTCACGTGGTCTGCTTCTTATCTGTGCCAAACAACATAAAAATTGCTCCAGTAGTTCGCGAGATAAGCCCTTTCAAATAATTTCTACCGTTTTTTCCACATTCTCCTATTAGTCTTAGCATAAAGCCTATAGCCTTCCTCAATAAATGGGCTATCTAACACTGAAATAATTTATCAAATCGGAGCAGTAGTTCCTGAGATAAGCGCGTTCAAGTTAGCCCTTTCAAATAATTTTCCCATTTTTTCCATATTTTCCTCTATTTCTTCGCTCCTATTAGTCTTAGCGTGATAAAATATAGCCTATAGCCTTCCTCGATAAATGATCTATCTAACACTGAAATAATCATCAAAATCCGTTGCGTAGTTTTAAAGATTAAAGGGAACAAAGGGACATGAGGGAAAAAAAGCGACTTTGTTTTATAATATGTATAGATATTATAGTAACAGTAGTAATATATGTAGGTGACTACATAGACAGCTAAGAGTGTAAGAGTGAATATATTATGTTATCATTCATGTTGTTTCTAAGTTACGGGATATATTGAGTTCAAATCAAATACGTTTTTACCGAGATATTGCTACTTATGCACAAGACTTGACAATATTACTTAGGTACTTGTTTATGTGTCTTACGCGATATACTGACTTATTACTATTCAGATGTAGCCCGTGACTTTGCTACATATTCCCTTATATTTGCTTATTTTTATCTATTAATAACATAATATGACGAATTCGAGATTTCGAGACGAAGAGTACCTACTAAGTTTATATTTAAAGAAAAACAATAAAAAAAAACACAAATAATTAATAATTACATGCTATAAATAAGAAAAAAAAAGTAATTTTGCTGAAATGATAGTCAATCACGTCAAAAAAGTTAGACTACTGTTGAAACAATCTTGTTTTTTGTGTGTGATAAATAATTATGTAGATTTTTCATCGCGCACTACATTGAAGAGGTCATTATTGCTGTTACCATATAAAGGGAGATGTATCATTATTTTGTTTTAATTAATTGTTGTAATGACAAATTGGAATCATCTCAGTGCGGGCGGAAAATTAACAACGCCATTATACACGCGGTAGATCGTTGTTTTTTTTAATACATTGAAATTGCAATAAACTTTATACGTCACTAGATGACGTCCGCAACTCCGCGGAGCCAAAATTCGTTTATCGCGCGGAAACCGTACATTTTTTCGGGATAAAGTATCCTTTGTCCTTTCCCGGGACTCAAAGTATCTCCATACCAAATTTCAGCAAAATCGGTTCAGCGGTTTGGGCGTGAAGAGGTAACAGACACACAGACAGGCAGACACACTTTCGCATGTATAATATTATAATAGTATATATTAGTGTGGATATTCTATCTATATAGTTTGTACTGTACATCTATTTCATTTCTCAATAACGGTGGTACTTAAGTTATTCTATAAATTCAATATTTTGGAGGGATGAACATTTTTAACTCGGTTCTATTCCGGAGCATTATAGAGAATGTTGCAAGGATATTTTAACAACATGGTTAATGGTATCACTTGATAATTTTTAAATTGTGAAAATCGTTTTATCACAAAATTTCCACTTTTGTAGCATGGCATAAATTTGATAGCTAATGCGGTGGTACTGTTATATGCAAGTGCAGAACGTGATAGTTCATAAAATTAAATCTGATAAGATACGTTTCTAGAACGACGTTTTAGTGAACATTACGTTAGGATTGATTCAGACCGCAACGCGACACGTAAATGCATTTCTAAATTTATATGGATTTGACAGATTCGCAAGACGTCTCACGCAATTGAAATCTGTCAAATCCATACTTTATGCCGCGTCGCACCTCGCCTCGCCTCGTCGCGTTGCGGTCTGAATTGACCCTTAGTCACAATGTTATAATATTGGATTATTCGGAGCGTGCGAAGTGCCGCGGCAAAAATATGCAACCAATAGGGCTCAGATAGTAGTCAAACAAACTTTTCAATCTTGTTTTGAAATTTTTAGAAATTGGTCTTAATTGTTTTTGTATCGTAGACTGCAAAAATAACAGCAAAATATAGGTAGTCAGTACAAATTTAATGTTTTTCCTAAATCCACTAGGGAATTAAATCAGATATCTGCTCTAAAAATGAAAAAATATGTGATTCGATATAACCTAAAATTGCATTATCAGTCAAGTCAATTTTATTTGAGTTGCATTTTATAAAGAGTTTTTGAGTACCTAACTATTGTTTTAGTGTTGATGGATCACCATGATAGTCTCCAAAACCCGACGACATAACTTGCAGTGATAGTTTCATAGAATATTTCATTTAAATCCAAAGTATCAGGTGGAAGAAATAGTGACTCACAAATGACGATAAACCAGATACTACATCTGGTTTAACTGATCTTTTAGAAGCTGGAGATAGAGTTTTGAATGAAAAAGGTTTTTCAAGTAAGCAAGTTTTAGATGAAAGGGGTAAAAAAGTTAAAATTATTATGCCCCCATTTTGAGCAAAACAAAACGAGTACCTACTCTCAAGAGGAAACCGAAAGGACTTATGATATTGCTCGAGTAAGAATCCATATTGAAAGCAATGATATTTTATGTTACTATTTTAGAAACTCATTGATTGAAAGTGTATTAATAATGCAAAGACTCAGAAACGTGAAAAATGTTTGCAGTGTTTTAGTAAATTTTTGGACTCCGATTTTCTTCAAGAGTATAAATAATGTTGTAAAAAATAAATAAAAACAAGATTTTTAAAAACATTACATTTATTTTTTTCAAGTACCTTTTGCTCGTATTTTTGTTACTGATTAAAGCAGCAATATGTTTGCACTTGCCGCTGTGGTTAAAACGCAGCTGCATTTTACTCCAGCAACAATCATTATTATCTATCTGTAAGAATGAATAATAATGTTTAGACTTGCTTTCTCCAAATGTTTAGTTACGTTTTTTGGTCGGTTGAGTACTTACGTTTGAACTTGTTTTATAGGGTGCTAAAGTAACCGATGTTCGGCGAATTATATTGGCTCGTATTAAATAACATTGCCATTAGTTCTTAGCTCTTCTACATCCCTTACATGCAAAAACTTCTATTTAAACTGAGGTAGACGTGCCGTACTCTACGAAATGTCATTTGAAAAGCAATCCTAAAACAATACACTCAAAACATTACACACACAAACTATAAGTATCTACGTAGTCAAGTGCGAGATGCCAATATTATTTTGTAACAAGAGTGACAAGGATGCAGGCCTATGGCATTCGTCATACCGAACGCAAGCGTAACTCCCCGAAAGACCAGGTAAAAAACGCCCGCAAGTACTGACTGCAAAAAAGTCTAATATTACAAATTAAGATTTTTTTTGTTATTAAGTTTATATTATTTATTGAGTAACATCAACAACAACAACATTGAAGTTAATATTGAATATTTTATCCTTTATTTCTTTTTTTTTGAAGTGAAAACTTCTTTAGCGGCGTTGAGTACTTTTGTGGGATGGGTAAAAACTGAAACTCGCGTCAGATTTTCGTGTTGATCGAAAAACCATAGAAAAAGCGTAAGACGGTTGGAGAGTAGTGTTTTGTGTCGAACTTGAACTCGAACGAAATGTACAGTCGGGGAAATGAGTTGTTTAGCAGAAATGTACAGTCGGGGAAATAAGTTGTTTAGCAGAAATGTACAGTCGGGGAAAATTGTGCTAAGCAGAAATGTACATTCAGGGAAATGAGTTGTTTAGCAGGAATGTACAGTCGGGGAAATGAGTTGTTTAGCAGAAATGTACAGTCGGGGAAATGAGTTCTTTAGCAGACGCGCTGATTAAGGCCGCGTTCCACCTGCAAGACAACTGTCGCGAGAAGTGTCTGACAGTCTGTCTGACTTTTTTTTTCGATTGTCGATATTTTTTAATCGATTGTAAGGGTTTCGATTAATTAATTAAAACGATCGTTTTTTTTTAATTTTTTTAAATCGATTTTCATAAAAAATGGGTTAAAAAATAATGCATAACGTTAATAATCAAGTTTTCACTTCTGCCGGCACTCCCGGAGTGCAACCCGTCTTTTTTTTTATTATGGCGCTTCGGCTATATAACCATGGCCAATGTCAAATAAGTGGCGGGAAATCTATGTTCTTGTAACAATTTTTAGCATCGATTTTCTATTTGGTAAAGTCCAAAGTCTAGTCAAAGTCTAAGTAAAAGTCAATGCAGTCAAGGACTCAAGTCGGTCGATTCAGTAAAATGGTAGACGCTTTACTAAAACTTTCGATGGAGTTTAGGAGGGAACACAAAAGGCACGTTTCTGGAAGTTGTATCACTGGCCTACACTTGTGCATGATAACAAATATCTAATGGTTAATATTCTACCAATAAAACACATTAAAAAGCCAGAACAATCTTAGGAAATTACATAATACAAAACCCAACGCCACTCTTTCACATTCTCGGCTAAACTCTTCCTTCGTTTATGTCCTAAAAAAATTTGACTTAAGCATGTTAACCTTATGGCTACCACACACGCTACGGTCTACCGGCGAGGTCACCTGTAAGTATGCCTGCGCAGGTGTCACTCGAAAGAATTAATTTTCGATTTTGCGCCGGTCGCCTGCGCAGGTCCAAGCAACTGCACAGGTCTATTCCCACACACATTCCGATTTACTTGCGCAGGCATACCTGCACAGGTAGACCTCTCCGGTAGACGGTTGCGTGTATGGCTAATATTAGACTGTTTTTGTTTTTTATTGTTTTTTTCTAGTTGATTTGATCTGTTATATTTTATCAGTGCAGTAATATTTTAGTTACTTAAATTTTAATATTTTATTCCTTTGTTAATGTTCTAAAAATTATATTCAATAATTCCTATCCCTACAACTAAATAATATGATTTATTCAAACAAGAACCTGTTTTATGCAATTTACCGTATGCATGGTCGGTAGTCTGCAGATTACCTAGATATTATGCAGATTATCTAGTAATGTAAAAATATAATCAAATTTTTGCACTTTAACTGACTCACCCAGATAATCTGCAGAATATCGCGTTAATCTGCACTCTAACAGCTAACTGGTTTACGCAAATTAACGGTAACATAATATACATATTACATACATGATACATACATACATAATACATACATAGCCTGTGCGACACATAACCCTTATTTTTTGCTTTACTCTAGTCAGGTAAAAATTATTCATCTATCGTGAACAACTATGATAGTTACATGTATGATATGATAGTTACAAGGTAATCCCTGAAGATTTATTTGTATAATTTTTACAAAATCTTGTTTAAACACAAGATAGCATTTTGCCCTTTGATTACAATTTAGTATATGAAAATAAAACAAAGTTTGTTTTAAAAATTTCCTTGCTAACCGTACACACTCGCATACGACCGTCGCGTACAGCGCGCCAGTGAACACTGACTGCAACGGTGTGAATTAGCTCTATTGGAACGGCGGAACATTTGGTGCGTATGGCCTGTCTACCTCAGTTTAAATAGAAGTCTTTGCTTACATGTCCTGCTAACACCAATTTATTTCCTTTTAGCATATATTGGGCCTTGAAACTTATTGAGTGTTTTACACTCTAAAAACCAGTTTTTTATGATTATATTCATTTTCCACAAGTAGTTTTTAACTAAATATAACCCAAATACCATTAATTTTTGTTCTAAATATATTTTATTTGCTATAATATTTACAAAATAAACAAACTCTTGTTGTTTATTTTTTGACACGCCCCTGAAACTTCGTTTGAAATATTATGTCACTACTGAATACGTTCGCACGTTCCGAATAATATTACACTCGCGATTCATACGGGCATGACGTTTATGTTAATAACATAAAAGAGTGCGAATTTGTGCTATTCGTCTGCCGAGAGCTATTAGCAATGAGACTAACTAGGTTTTGCTGTCGCAAATCACAGGCACATCGCTACGTATCTTAGCTCCAAAGATTCAAGCCTATTTGAAACAGTTAGGTAGTCGACGTCGTTTACTTTCCAATCGTCATTTATCAACACCTAACTCTATACATTTTCAACGTAGCTTAATTAAACGATACGCCATTACTATTCTAAAGATTAATTCATAAAGTTCAATTTAAGTACGAGTATCCATTATTTCTTAAATGGTCCCCGATTAACTAGATTTCGTGAGCGAAGAATAAGCAAATGCTCAGCTTTTATTTGCATACTATTTAATATTCGGAATGTAAATTAAAAAACGAAAGGAATCGCCACGAGTTTATAAGAATGAAATGATTTTAAAAATGGAAAAACAAACTTCGTAAACTTTTTAGCTCGAATAATTTCCGATGATATTTTTTGTGACATCTGGTAAATGATGAGAAGAATATTACAGTTGAGGAATACTTATCGTGTATTTAAATATTTTTATGTCAGCTCCAGTGAAGTGAACTCGCTAATTTTAATATTCAAATTATGTTTAATCTAAAGAAACGCTAATTACAAAGTGATAGGAGTCTGAAAGAGAACTAAGTTGTTATTGTTAGAGCATTAATTTACACGAAGTTTCTTTACCGGCTTACTTTTGTTTCTTCAGTAACTGTACACTTTATAATATTTATAAAATAAAAGGCTCTACATAGATACTATCATAAATAATTTAGATATATGTTAGCTTGTATCTATAATATGTATCTATATTCTTTACAGTTCTAAGCATCGGTCTGCCCACGTTAATGCTGAAATATAATAACTTAATGATGATGTTATTTCCAAGTTTGGTCAGGACAATGCAGACTGATCACCTGATTGTCTAACAAATAATATTATGAATTATGATCCATGCGTCGGATGGTCATGATAAAAGTCGGTCATGCGCCTGATCTCTCGCCGGTCGTGTCGGTCGTCCATCCCACTGGGTTATGAGAGTGAAGGTATAGAGAGTGTTCTCGTGTATTGCGCACACACTGGCCACTATAAAAAATTACTCCTGCGTAACTGGCCTGGTTTCAATGAAACCAGCCACCGTCACCGAAACCGGTGTGGGAGTTATTATTATTATCACCATCTTTTCTGAAAGATACTTTACAAAACCTCACTTTAGCTTCAAACATTCTATACCTTTTATTTTATCAATCATATTATTTTTCAAAATGAAACTCTTTTTCTTATTATTTTCAATTCATACCCTTTTTTCTTATTCTTTTGAATTCCTACCTTGAAACTCCTTCCTGGCGGTGCTGACGGAGGTGACGATGTTGGCGACATGACCCAGCACCGTCGCGAACAGCAGCAGACCGAAAAGCAGCTGCACGATCACAAACACGTACTCCCCCTTGCTGCGCGGCCGCGGCAGGTCACCTGCAAGTACAGGGTGTTTAAAGGTATTCGCACATCTGACCACTCCAACTCAATAACATAAAATCTCTTACTAAAATAACGTTACTGATATATGCCTATAATTATTATTACACAGGATATAATATAGAGGTGGGAATGTGTGGTGGGCCAAATCCAGCAAAAAGCGTATAATAATTATTCAAGGTTTGCTGTCTTTGATAATGCATACTTTTCCAATATCCCAAACAAAGACAGGTAGACCTGGTCCATATTCACAGAGTGGATATTTTAATAAGTAACACGCGCACAAGAATAATTTTTAACAATATATTCATTTGGGGGATGCAATTGTAAAAGCAGAAATAACTTAATAGTGAAATTATCGGAGCTCATTGCTCAAAAACTGAGAAATAGGTAAGAGCGAAGTTTTCACACCGTTGTTTTTCATTTTAACTTAGTAATAAACATTTAGCACTTAACAATTTAATTCACTAATAATATAAATAGCACAGTTACAGGTAAAACAAATGTGCAAATATTGCATTCAGATGTAATTTGATATAAACAAAAAATAAAAGTAGAAGCTTTCTAACAATTTTAGGAATGTCACTTTACCTTAGTTCTCAAATCGCACCTAAATGATCATGTCATTTCAGATGACAAAACGGTGCACGAGAAAAATACGGAAAATATCTGATATTTCTATAAGTTATCATGTGTGAAATAATAACAATGAAATGGAAGACTGCCAAAAAGTTATTGGAACATCCCCCCGACTACTTTCTAAAATAGAGTGTAGAGTTGAACGACTCCGAGGAATTGGCTTCAAGCCTAGTTGATGTTCAATTTAAAGCCGAAATAGCAATCAGATTATAATTTTAAAATTAGCTTCCACGTTCCGACTATTGTTGAACGAATTTCGCATTTGGTGGTCAGCGAATTTCATTTCGCATATCGAACACAGTTAATATTAGGTTTATTTTGTGTGAATATCAGTTGAGATAACAATAAATATGAGCGGCAATATTATGATTCTTTTAAATAAACATTTGTTAATCATATGTACCTAAGTTTAAAAGTAAAATCAACTAACAATTATTTATTATTCCGATTATATTCTTAGTAATAAAATATTTACACTTAAACGTATGTTACATACATATCATATGTATACAGACGTTTAAGTTCAAGTAGCATTTTATCCTCTTTGCTAACGTTTCAAGATATTAAGACACATAATACGTTTCAGGTAATGTTTTAGACAAAATATTATCATAGACTATGTCGACTGTCTACACAGTGTGAACACTTATTAGTAGCGGACTTAAAATTCCAAACACCTCACCACAATTTCTTAAAATGTACAAACACAGCAATTACGTAGAATATTCTAGAAAGTAATATTGGATCTAAAACTGTAGCGAAGCTCCGAGTATTTTCATTTAATCGTATAAACATAACTATTAAGTCGGCGGTCGGCCGGAGCCGGCATACAAATGTTCACGAAAAACCGACCATGCATTTTCCGGGTATTCGCAATTTGATTTTTACGTGCGGTACATATTTTAATAAAACTTTTTGCAGACAGCTAAAATGTTAAAAATACTTTCTAAATCCCGGTAAAAAGCGCTATGTTAACAATCGTTAAACATTTTCATGTATCGTTAACAGGTTGAAGGGTGGAGACGCCATTTTGAATCCTGTTATAACATTTCCTGTTCTATCTCGGATTAAGCCTTTGGCTGCCACGTTAAAAGATTACGTCATGTCAGTCACGTGTTAGGGAGTTAAGGACAAAGTAGGTACAATGTGACATAGTTACATTATATTATGACACAACATTATTGAAGAAAATAGAACCTAATTTCACTATTTCAAGATAACATTATACAAATTCTTCGTTAATTGTTCGATCTAGACCGTTTCGTAATTCAGATTGGCCAAGCGGCAAAATCTATAGTTTGGCTTTTTTAAAGATTTCTTATTACTTGATCCGGACTGAATCCAAACAAGCTTAACGTTAGATTAAAAGCAGAATTATTGAGGTACAATATGGCATCTCAATCTGTCGAAGCTGAAATGTACTTCTCAATTAGACCCAGATGTTAATAGAGGGTGATTTAAAGTTCCGTATTTTATCCCCGAGTCGACCGCCCACGGTCTGTGCCCACGCGTGCGACTGACAGGTTAAAACGGACCCACGTCCATACCGAGTGGATATTGACATTGGCCGAGTAAACGAAATATGGAATAGTTTGGTTACGTAACCAAATTGGAGTACATGCGTAGGCTCCGCATTACCTACGTCATGTAGTTTAAGCATACACGGTATTAATAAAGTACAGTTTAAGAAAATATAGTGTTCAGCCATTATCCTTGTAGCTTACTAATACTGTACAGTGTACAATGTACATTTATTTAGGATATGGAGCTCTTGACTTGTATGCTGTGGGTTCGATTCAAAACGTTACATAATATACATGGTTAATGATAAAGTACAGTTTATACGTTTATTCCTTTATACACACGTATAAACTGTACTTTTTCATTAACCGTGTATAATTAATTAAGTATATTATAAGTATGGGTACACACCCATACTTATAATATACTTAATATTATAAATGCAAAAGTGTGTCTGTATGTTACCTCTTCACGCACAAACCGCAAAATTTTAGTGGAATTTGATATGGAGATACTTTCAGTCCCGGGAAAGGACATTTGATATTTTTTATCACGGAAAAATATACGGTTTCAGCGCGATTGAAAATCTAAACATTATATATCATAGGTAACATTTTATTTTGAATCGAACCTATGGGTTAGGTTAGAAGCTAGATTGACTTGTATGCCATAGCATACAAGTCAATCTAGCTTCTAAATATAAACAAATATACACAGCACAGTATCAGTGAACTACAAGAATACTGACTGAACATAATATTTCCTTGAACGTACACGCACAATAGAAAGATAGTTGAGTTTATCAAATAATTGCCCTCCTCATAACGTTAATTATAGTGATGAATAAACATAGGGCGGTCGACGCCGACCCGTATTACCACAGTATAAATAATACAGTAGAGTAACTTAGCCGTGTTATTATTTAAATTGACCTGGCATAACGTATAGAGTAAAACGCGCGCGCAATATTATACCGAAATATTTTGAACTTGCATAAAGTTATCTGAAATAAGGATAATAATAATATGTGCGTACGCCAGATTCGAACAGTCTAGTAAGATGGTCTACTGTATTATAATATTTCTGTTATGGCCTTACCGAGGCAAGGGATCAGGCGCTTTTGTGCTCATTGATAATAACCTGCGACGGACTGACCGACCGTCATTAATTATTGTACCTACTCAATTGTTTTCGAATACATAGAAGTCTATGAATTAAAGGGGATTCGTTTAATACAAACGTTTATAAGACGGTCAGTAGAATATTACAATTACGTTCTTCATAATAATTATATTGGCGTCCTTCAATACGTATATACAGCTTATAGCTTGTCTGATCTAAACCTAATAATATGTTACGTATAATAACATATACTATGACACGATTTAAACCGAGAATATCAAATAAAAACGCATAAATATTCGCAGTCAAATAAACGGAGAATGGCTTCCGACACGCCAAGAAACTATTCAATGAAATGTGCCGGCGAAATATTTTCGAAATATCACGAAGGGAAATTGAAAGCCAACGGATACGTCTCTGCCGTAAATGACAGCGGGCTGTGGCGTGCCACTACCTACCGCATTACCGCTACCGCACTACCGCTCTACCGCTGCTGCTACCGCTTTACCGCTACGCCTCGCGGTCAGCCGCTACGGGCTACGAGTCTACGGCTACGGTGCTACGACGCTACGAGGCTACGAGAATGCATAGGCGCCGTCTCTCAGAATGTATTTTAAAAATAGTATTTAACATTTTAATGTATCGCAGACTTATTATAAGACGTGTAAAATCAATATGCACACCACGTATATTCATGAAGAATTATTTGTTTGGATCAAATAGGTTACTTGAAAAACTGTAGTGAAAATTTGCAAAGATAAAGAGTAGACACAAGTGCCTAGGCTACTTTTTAGTACGGTAAAGTACTACGGGATTATATTATACACGCACGGGATCTAGAATAATAAAAAATGTTTATCGGTTTTGAGTTGTAAAAATATTTTTTTCTCCGAAAAAGGTTCGCACTTTTTATTCGGCTCACGAAAGTTGATGTCGGATTAAGTTGCGGGACGTTTTATCTAGCACCTGTGACGATATAATACTGAATTAACATTTTAAAATATCAACACAGAATACGAAATATAATGAAAATTCTACTTTAAAGAAAAAAAACATAAAAAATACGTGAATTCTCAAAAAATATGTATTTGCGGTGTATAATCCACCTACTAATATTATTTATAAGAAAAGGAACGGCTCCCTCGAACTCGTATGAGATAGCTCAGTTTTTGCAGTATCTCGACTTTTTAGATACACAATATGCGATAAATCACTGGAGCTATTTAGGTTATAATTCATCGGGAGCGATACGAGCGGACAATGGGACGAAGACTGATCACCCTCTACTTAGCGAGAGTAAATATATCTTAAAAGGCTTCAACCGACTTGAAAACCCGTAGGTTTTTATAGTAAAATGAGATTGAATTGTTGTTTAATGTAACGATTTAAGTAAGCTAAACTATTTTTATTTTAATATTATGTTAAAATTAACATGTAAAAATAAAATAATTCAAAGTTCACACTCGCCAAATTTAAGTAGGCCATTTTGTAATTTTTAATGGTAATTAACTTTATTATGAACATACATAATATCATACTTTTGTATATGATCAACATAAAATGAGATAACTACTATAGTTTAATTAGTATAGCATCTTTTTAAATATCATTGTAAAATCGCTAAATTTTTAAACAACTTCACGTAAAACTCGCGTCTCGTTGACGTCACAAACTTTGCGAAGTTTGCGCGGTCGTAAGCAGATCGCTTCGGTACATTTGTCAAACTTCTGACACGTGGATATGAGTATCAGTGACGAAGCTGCAAAGTTTTATCGTTAAAAATACATATCCTACTTGTGATAACGGCATCTTAAGGTATATGGTTCTTTATCATTTTGAGTTTAAGATTTTACGTACTTTTTAGTGTAGTATTTTACCACCTTGTGGTTTGATAGAAAACGAACTAGACTGAACAAGTTAAATTGCTGCATTCATGTTGCATTAAAATATAATAATCGAGGTACTTAAGTATAAAGCAAACCAAAAATGACAGTGAAACACCTACCTAAAAAATAAACAAAATTAATTCTAAAATGTTAGTACAGGTAAAGTAAAACTATTCAATGATCGTATATCACGCTTGAACATTTTGTGGAAACTAACGAAACTGCTATAAATGTACTAGACTATAAATTTTGAAAAAACATTTTTTGAACGTTAAAACTCAAATAGAGCGTAGTTGTTTTATATGACCTACATGTTAAAAATATATCGTTTTATACACTTTAAAAAATAATTTATAAAAACTAAATCGAACCTCCATTTCATTTCTATTTTATAAAGATAATATTATAAAGGCTAAAGGTTATGAGGATGTTTGATAACCATGTAAAAACTACTGAACTTTTTTTTATTAAATTAAGCATGGAAGTACTTTAGATATCCTAGTGCTAAAAATAGTAGAAGTATAATTGGCATAAGTCATATTATAACCCACAAGCTGCCGAAAGAGATAGCATGTGATATCGTGAAAGTTGATGGTAGAAACGGCATGGCACCGTTTGCGCGTTTTCATCAAAACATCTCATAAATTCTCAAGTATAAAACATAAAATTTCGGGAACAATCTGGATTTATCATGTTTAATAAAATTTTACAGAACATTATATATTCAATGCTGAGTATTGGAGCTAATAATAATATATTGAACGCATATTATTATCTGTAGTAGTATTCTGTAATATCTAAGCAGTCACCTTCATAATTATTTGATCGTAACACGTTTGTTTTAATCAAGTAATTACGTACATATAACTAAAGTTTGTAACCGATACTAAAGTTTTAGATCACATATTTTTGCATAAATAAGTCAACGAAGATAGCTTAATAATTCTATTTCAAATACCAATACTTAGAAAAACTATCAGAACGTTTTGTTTGCAGTATTCCAGATCGAAGAGCGCTAATGTAATATTTTAAAGTAAACGTAAGCTGTCGGAACTGAGACGCTCTCGAGTGGAGCGCCATCGACGTGACTTCGACTCTGTATTGTTTGATTATATCGGATTGGTATCGTTTAGTTCATGACTCTCCAACCTTAAGGTGACACCGCGTTAAAGTAAAAAACTGTGTTGGATATGTTTCAGATTGCTTGTTTTCTATGAGGCAAAACAAGAAATGGAACAGCAAAAAATGGAAAGGGCGTAAGCGACAAAATGGTTTTTGTCGCGTAATAATTTAAAAACCATAAATACATTTCATATAAGCTATGGGCAAATTAAAGTGTATGCTTGAACCAATTTATGTACAAATTTTGGAAGCTTAAATCACTCTCCTCTGTTGGCAAAATAGGAATCACTTTTTTTACAGAGGTCTTTTTGATTGATTATTCTGTGTTATAAAAGTTGACCAATCGTGTTATACTATGGGTAATTCAAAGACCAAGACATGATGAATACTGACAATGAACTTTAATCTCTTAGCTTCAGTCATTGCTTAGAAAAATCGATATCGCTACAGTCAAATTATCAAGGCGTCGCCTTAATCCTTTAAATATTATTAATGCGAAAGTGTTTGTTTGTTACCTTTTCAAGCTTAAGCCACTGTACCGATTTAGATGATATTTGGTATGGATACTTACCTAGTACCTACCTTACCTACTAAAGATACTTTAAAGCTCGGGAAAGGACATGTCATTTTATTGCGGCGCGGCTTTGGTTTTTAACGATCAAGACAATTCACTGTGTACTAAAACAATCATTTTCAAACTGATTTCACGCCTAACTTCTCGATCTTAACCCTAATACCCCCATGAATTTTTATGTTGCAGGGGAACGTATGAGCCACATCCGAAGCAATTCCGTCCGGGTCCGTATGACCCATTACATAAGAGTGTTCGTTGTAATTCGTCGTAATTACACTATTAGTCACTCAGACAAAAGGCAGTTCCTTCGAATTAGTCACACTGGTTCAGCCTATGTATTCTGTACAGTTTAATTAACTTACGAGAAGGAAGTAAAGCTAGACACACTAAACTATTAAGTCTCATTTTAAAGTTTAAATATTAAGTACATCCTAAAAATTACTTTTTCAATTTTTTATATTTTTTTTTATTAGTCTATAGTGTCCCACTACTGGGCTTCAATTATTATATGAAAAAAAAAACAATTTAATTCGATATAATATTGCTATCAAAATAACAATGCATGGAATTTTATACAAGTTTCGAATATAAATTTTTTGGCACGCGATTTAGAATTTAATTTACTACCGGCACCAAAAAAGTATCCAAATCAACTGAAAATTCAGCGTGTATACTGTATATCTAAATATATAAAACTCAAAGGTGACTGACTGACATGGTGATCTATCAACGCACAGCCCAAACCACTGGACGGATCGGGCTGAAAGGCATAGGTAGGCATCCGCTAAGAAAGGATTTTGATCAATTCCAACCCCAAGGGGTTAAAATAGGGGATGAAAGTTTGTATATAATAATACTTTTTAATGCGAGCGAAGCCGCGGGCAAAAGCTCGTTAATTATAATTAATATGTCAAGTAATTGAACTTCGCAAAAGAATTATTGTGTACTAGACGTCCGCAACTCCTTTGCCTCAAAATTCGTTTGTCGCGCGACGTACATTTTTTCCGGAATAAAAAGTATCTTATGTACTCGTACATCGGTTCAGCGGTTTGGGCCTAAAGAGGTAACAAAGAGACAAACTTTCACATTTACAATATAATATGGTTGGATCTCAATTACAGAATAACATAATATTAGTATCTCAATACAGAGAGAGTAAACAATGTATCAGCAGGCGGAGGTCGACACTCCCGCCCCGAGATAATTGCCGGAAAGACACAGTTAATTCATACGAGCGAGCCTCGCTAGTAATAAATGCGATATCCACATTAGAAATTACTAAATATAAACAACAATATTAATCAACGGCTACTTTCAGAGACATATTTTATAGATTAACTAGCGACCCGCCCCGGCGTCGCACGGGTATAAAATATACAGCCACTGAAAAAATGATAAAAATCGATAGCCTATGATCCTTCACGTGGTCTACTTCTTAACTGTGCCAAATAACATAAAAATTGCTGCAGTAGTTCGCGAGATAAGCCCTTTCAAATAATTTTCCCCCTTTTTTTCCACATTCTCCTAATAGTCTTAGCGTGATAAAATATTAGCCTTCCTCAATAAATGGGCTATCTAACACTGAAATAATTTTTCAAGTCGGACCAGTAGTTTCTGAGATTAACGCGTTCAAGTTAGCCCTTCCAAATATTTTTCCCCGTTTTTTCCACATTTTCCTCTATTTCTTAGCTCCTATTAGTCTTAGCGTGATAAAATATAGCCTTAAGCCTTCCTCGATAAATGGGCTATCTAGCACTGAAAGAATCATCAAAATCCGTTGCGTAGTTTTAAAGATTAAAGGGAACAAAGGGACATGAGGGAAAAAAGCGACTTTGTTTTATAATAAGTTTAGTATAGATCAATAAATGGGCTATCTAACACTGAAAGAATTTTTCAAATCGGATCAGTAGTTCCTGAGATTAGCGCGTTCAAGTTAGCCCTTTCAAATATTTTTCCCCGTTTTTTCCACATTTTCCTCTATTTCTTCGCTCCTATTAGTCTAAGGCCCAATTTCACCAACGTCTGTTAGTGTTAACAGCTTGTTAAAATGTCATGTCTTCTCTTTCATTCATATGAAAAACAAAAGAGGTAATGTGATACTAATTTGAGCATTAACTTTGACAGTCGTTGGTGAAATTGGGTCTTAGCGTGATAAAATATAGTCTATAGCAGGGGTTCCCAATCTTTTCCAGCCTGCGGCGCACTTACAAGTCAATATTTTGTCACGGCGCCCTGCTCTACCTAGCTATTACAAAAAGAATAAAATGATACATAAATAAACACCTTTAATGATTATTATAGTTAGGAACTTAGGTTAAGCAAGTAAATAATAATTATTTAATCGTCTGCCTGCTTTGTATAATTCATATTATTATAATTTTATTTTAAAATATTTGTCGTCTATACTAATATTATAAAGCGGAAGAGTTTGTTAGTTTGTTTGTTTGAACGCGCTAATCTCAGGAACTACTGGTTCGATTTGAAAAATTATTTCAGTGTTAGATAGTCCATTTATCTAAAAAGGCTATAGGAAGTATTTTATCACGCTACGACTAATAGGAGCAAAGAAATATGTAGAGGAAAATGTGGATAAAACGGGGGAAATTATTTGAAAGGGCTTATCTCACGAACTACTGGAGCAATTTTTCTGTTATTTGGCACAGATAAGAAGTAGACCACGTTTAGGATCATAGGCTATTTTTTGTGGACTAATTTGCCTGTGAAATATCTAATTTACGCGGGCGAAGCCGCGCGGAACGTCTAGTTATTGATAAATGACAATGATGGAAGATCGACTCGCGGCGCCCCTCTTGCCTTTCCACTGCGCACCAGGGCGCCGCGGCGCACAGTTTGGGAACCCCTGGCCTATAGCCTTCCTCGATAAATGGGCTATCTAACACTGAAAGAATCATCAAAATCCGTTGCGTAGTTTTAAAGATTAAAGGGAACAAAGGGACATGAGGGAAAAAAGCGACTTTGTTTTATAATAAGTAAGTATAGATTTACTTTATTTAGGCTTCATTTCCACCAGAGATATGTTGCGAGGAATGTGTTTTTAAGATTCAATAAAATTGCCGCGCTGAGCGATGTCATGGCAAGGTCAATTATGCGATTATAACGTTCTCAAAAACACATCCCTCGCAACACAACTCTAGTGAACACGCAGCCTAAGCTCCAGTTTGACGGTTAATCCATTAAAATTAAGTTAAGTCATCACTCAATTCTTATTCATCGTTAAGCATGAAGTCTGTTGAATACTGTAGAATGATTCCATATTGTACCTACAATTTGCTAATCACGCCTGTTTTTGTATTTGTTTAGATTTATATAATACTAGCTGACCCGACAGACGTTGTCCTGTCTTAACGATGATTATTTAATTCGAATTGGCATAATTAATAAAAAAAGTGTGTTTATTTTTGAGTGCACTCATCCCAAACTATTAGTTTGCTCTACTGCAACACTTTGGCCATCGCACAATTTCTGGAAAGGTTGCAAGTTGGTGTTTCATTTATTTATTGTGGTATCATTTTTATATTTATATTGATATATAGATAGATTAAAATTAGTATCTCCATACCAAATTTCATCAAAATATATTGAATACTTTAGGCGAAAATCATAAAAGTTTGTTGTACGGGAACCGTACATTTCCGGGACAAAGAGTATCCCTTGTCCTTTCCCGAGACTCAAAGTATCTCCATATCAAAATTCATCAAAATCGATTGAGTAGTTTACGCGCAAATCATAAAAGTATATTGTGCGGTAACCGTACATTTTTCCGGGACAAAATGTATCCTATGTCCTTTTCCGAGACTCAAAGTATCTCTCCACCAATTTTCAGCCAAATCGGTTCATCCGTTCTTGAGTTATAAGTAGTGTTACTAACACAACTTTCTTTTATATATTATATAGTAAGTATAATACGTAATTATTACTACAGGAATGAGTTGTACCTACAGTTTAAACTATGTGTAATATTTGTAAAATAATTAACTTTTTCAATAGTATCTTTACAATAATAGGCGTCCGGAGCTAGATTTTTTTATGAGCAGTAAATTATTTTCTTCTCTACTCTAGGTACATTTAGGAAAAGTTAACGGCAAGAGGCTCGGTAGTAGGCGCGGTAATAAACGTAATGATTTACATCCCAGTTAAGCCCTAACGTTAACTGCTTATAACTCTCTACAAAGTGTCATAAAAAACTAATTAAGTGCATTTATTTATAGAGGGTAAAAGTTAAGCCGAGCACAAATTATGGCGGCAGGTTTTTCTCCGGCATTTTATGACGCTGTTGGTTAAGAATAGAGAAAACGCGTTAGTAACTTAGGTCCAGTTCACATTGCAACGCAACACGACGTATTTTTAAATGGGCCATTCAAAACTGAACTTTATTTACTACAAAAGAAGTTACACTTTGAATTGAAAGACTCTTCACCTACGCCCTTCGGTGTGGGGCGAGATGATTTGACAGAAGTTTATAAAATAAAATAAATAAAATAAAATAAGAATTGATTTATTTCTGAATAGATTTAAAAAAAATGCTTTCAGAACGTTGATACTACTGGTGCCTACCACCGTTTTCGACAACGGTGATCGGTTGACGTGATGGCGTTAGTCAATCAAAATGATTAGTAAAAAGATTAAACTACAGTCAGTATTTTATTATTGGTGAAATTCATATCCATATCTACTAATCTTATATCTTTAAACGAGCAATTCTTGTATATATATAATTGGAATCTCGGAATCGGCTCCAACGATTTTCATGAAATTTAGTATATAGGGGGTTTCGGAGGCGATAAATCGATCTAGCTAGGAATCATTTTTAGAAAATGTCATTTTATTCGTGTTTTATCGAATACCGAGCTAAGCTCGGTCAAAAAGCTAGTAATATTATAAATGCGAAAGTGTATCAGTCTGTCTGCTTGTCTGCCTGTCTATCTGTTACCTCTTCACGTGTAAGCCGCTAAACCGATTTTTGAGTTTTTGAGTCTCGGGAAAAGATGTAGAATAGTTGTTGTTGCAGGAAATGTACGGATTCCCGCTCGATAAACGAAATAAAGCGCAACGGAGTTGCGGGCGTCCTCTAGTAAAAAAATAATACCTAAAAGCCTACGAATAATAATATAAGGAAACGTAACTCCCATACTTCAATCGTTTTGAATTTGGTTCTCAAGGCTCTTTGCGCACACTAAATTAATGTTATAGCAATAGCTATGAAACACTACATTCAAATTGATAAAATAAAGCCGTTGACATTAATTATTGTCACTTTAATAATTACACAAAATTCTTGCATGTATTCGGGTCTCTCTTTGCATAAAGTATGCATGTATTCGGGTCACATTTTGTAGAATCGGAACCTATATTTTATTATTCGTAGATCGGAACAAATTTTTTGATACAGTTACTCTTCCTGCGTTTTTATTATTCGTAGATAAAAGCAAAATAAGTTATTCGCTACACGTATTGTGTTAAATTAAACAAAATCAATATCAATATTCATTGTTCAGGAGCAAATACGAACTGTGGTTTATTCAAATCTGTCAATGTCAAATACATATTAATTAGGCTGCGGTTTGGCCTCAGGGGCTCAGGGCCCAGTGTTCCCACAGACTAGAGATTGATTATAATAATATGAATAATAATTTTACTATAGCAAACTTATTATTACATTAATAGTAAAATAGCCAAGAACTATGAGAATTAAGACTAGACACGACAAAAAGGCTAGAAAACAGTAGTTGCCAAATTAAACGAATAACAATTTTATTTTATCAAATAAAGGATTTAGTAAAAAGTGATAAGTATTTAACATAGTACATTATGCATATTTTGTATTATAATCGTAATCAGCCAAAATAGTTATAAAGGACTAGCTATTGCCCGCGACTTCATCTGCGTTAACATAGTATAATAACAAAGATGGATAGTTTTCCCCTTTTTGTGGTTCCTTATACAAAGGGTAAAAACGGGACCCTATTTCAGCAAACGTCAAACGTCAATAAGCTTTCATGTTTCTAACTCAAGAAATGATGGACTTTCATTGAAGATTTCTACCCCAATTTCACCCCCTTGGGGGTAGAATTACCAGAAATGCTTAAATACGTATCCATTCATTTTTAATCAGTAGCACAAAAATAAAGTTTCAATGTGTTTCTAACTCAAGAAATGACGGACTTTGATTCAAACTTTCAACCCCTATTTCACCCCTTTGGGAGTAGAATTTCCAAAACGCTTAAATACCTATCTATTCATTTTTAATCAGCGGTCCAAAAATAAACTTTCATGTTTCTAACTTAAGAAACAACGGACTTTCATTTAAGCTTTCAACCCCTATTTCACCCCCTTGGGGGTAGAATTCCAAAAACTCTTAAACACGTATCCAATCATTTTTAATCAGTAGCCCAAACATAAAATTTCATGTTTCTAACTCAATAAATAACGGACTTTCATTCAAACTTTCAACCCCAATTTCACCCGCTTGGGGGTAGAATTTCCAAAAACGCTTAAATACGTATCCATTTATTTTTAATCAGTAACCCAAAAATAAAGTTTCATGTTTCTAACTCAAGAAATGACGGACTTTCATTCAAACTTTCAACCCCTATTTCACCCCCTTCGGGGTAAAATTTTCAAAATTCCTTCCTTAGTGGGTGTCTACTTAATAAAAACAACCCTATTCACCAACTTTCGTGGCTGTAACTTTAACAGTTTTTGCTCAGCGATGTTGAATCAGTCAGTCAGTCAGGACATGTAATTTTATAAGTATAGATGAGGTGTGGTCGTAGTAGCCATTACGTACTCTATATCTATTCAACGTCGTTAAATAAAAGATTTGCAGTGTAGACAGAAGTCTATCTGTGTATCATACCGAGATAATAACAACACGACGAAATCTATACATATAATAAAACTGTAGAAATGACGATTCTGTACATTAAAGATATTCAAAAAATAATAAGCGGAGGGTGTCACTACATCGCTATACAAGCCAAAAATGTGGTCAGTTTTTTTGTCTGTCTTTCTGTCTGTCTGTCTGTCTGTCTGTATGTTTGTTCCACTATAACACGAAAACTACTGATCCGTTTTGAATGCGGTTTTCGCAGATATATTTGTATTCTTCCAACTTAATATCTGGTGTATAAAAATTTTTCCCCCCGCCCCTCTAAAGGGACAAAAGAGGGGGTCAGATTTTGTATAAGACTTTTGCTTTAACACGAAAACTACTGATCCGATTTGAATGCGGTTTTCGCAGATATATTTGTCTTCTTCCAACTTAATATCTGGTGTGTAAAAAAATTCCCCCCACCCCTCTAAAGGGACGAAAGAGGGGGTCAGATTTTGTATAAGACTTTTGCTTGAACACGAAAACTACTGATCCGATTTGCATACGGTTTTCGCAGATATATTTGCCTTTTTCCAACTCAACATCTGGTGTATAAAAATCACCCCCCCCCCCCCACCAAAGAGAGGGTCAGATTTTGTATTAAGTAAACTTTTTTCTTTAATGGACTTACTTTATATTATTAACTGTTTTTCCAACTTAACATCTGGTGTTACATAACATTTTTCCCCCCACACCTCTTAGGGGACAAAAGAGGGGGTAAGATTTTGTATGCTGATGAAGTAGAAATACTTTAAATGGCAAAACAACGTTTGCCGGGTCAGCTAGTTTAAATATAAAGTAAATCCAGATATTGAAAATGTGATTCGATACAGAAAAGATTAGACTTTCATTTTTGGAGAGTGTTAGCTTTAGTATAATACTATTCGCTAAGACTTATTTTCCGCGATATAAGGGATTACTTTAGCGTATTTCCCAAAAGTAGATCGCGTCGCATCAATCATGTTTAACACACAGAAGACACAACACGCCGTTCTTCTCTAATACTATTTTCCGCACGTATCTCGCCGCGGGGATTCCCCCAGGCTATGATGCCGGTTTTCAAGTCACATCCTTTGTCGCCGCAAATAAAGAAGGTGGATCGTCCTTTTGTGTCAACTGTATAATATTGCGATTCTCACAGATTGTCTACAATTCTATAGCCATACTAATATTTTAAATGCGAAAGTGTGTCTGTCAGTCTGTTACCTTTCTATGACTAAAACTCCTTTCCTGGGATTCAAAGAAAGATATGGTGATAACCATACAAAATTTCAGCAAAATTGGTTCAGCGGTTTGGGCTTGAAGAGGTAACAGACAGACAGGTAGAGACACACACTTTCGCATTTATAATATTAGATGTGGATAGGCAAAATAATTTGTCTAAATCTTGGCTTTTTACCACATTTATATGACTGATAAACAAACTTTTTTTTGAAATGAAAACTTCTTTAGCGGCGTTGAGCACTTTTGTGGGATGGGTAAAAACTGTGAAACTCGCGTCAGATTCTCGTGCTGATCCAAAATAATCGATTTTCATAAAAAATGGGTTAAAAAAATTTTAAGGGTTTCGATTAATTAAAAAAATCGATTTTTTAAAAATCGATTTTCATAAAAAATGGGTTCAAAATTTAATCGATTGTAATGGTTTCGATTAATTAAAAAAATCGATTTTTTAATAATCGATTTTCATAAAAAGTGGGTTAAAAAAATGCACAACGTTAATAATCAAGTTTTCACTTCTGCCGGCACTCCCGGAGTGCAACCCATCTTTTTTTTGTATCAGTGTGTACGAAATCGATCGAGCGCTAAATGAATCACAGCTACACAATATTGTTAACTAATGCTGCGGTACACCAGTCACCACAGCTGGCGATTTAAAATTTGGTCGGTGGTTATTTATGTATAACAAAATTTTAATCATCCGTAACTAACACATTTAAATTGAATAACGTGACGCGTCGTTGCGATGGGATGCATTTTTAAATGACCTATTAAGCTTTAGCTTAAAAAAAAAGTTCAGTTTAAAAAAGTTCAGTTTTTAAACTGAACTTTATCGACTACACAATAAGATAAACATTGAATCGACAGACTTGTTTTTCGCGGTGTTTGGCTGCTAGTTCGGCCCCCGTATCACGTATCTTGCGAGAACAATGCGATAGCAATTATTGCGCGATAATTGCTCCAAAATCGCAATTTCGTATCACGTGTCAGCCACAATCGATCACTATACTTGACACCATTATTTGTGACATTCATGACACCCAGCAATCGCTCGTACGATTATTGCTAGTGGATTGTTGATCGCTATTTTACGTGATACCCCCGAATCGCTCATTAATAAAACCATCGCATCGTCTCGTCACGTCGAAATATGAATTCACCCAGCACCCTTACATGACAAAACGCTGTTAGAGTGAATATTTAAAACAGCAGAGCACTTACCATTCCGCACACGTCATACCTCTATCATAGCCCGGCGGTCATCCCCTTCGCCGCGGCCGCGCGCCACATAAAATTTGAATAATCAACCTCACGCTCAGGGATAGTGCATTTAGTCGTGTACATAAATGATTAGGGCCTTGTTGGCATTGTACAGTTTATTCAGACGGCTTAAAAGGGATAAATTTTGGCATGTAAGATACATTTTTAATAAGTGCTTAAAATATTTTTCCGGACAAAAAGTATCCTATGTCTTTTCCCGGAACTCAAAGTATATCCATACCAAATTTCATCAAAATTAGTTCAGCGATTTGGGCGTGAAAAGGTAACAGAGAGACAGACACGTACACATTCGCATTTGTAACATCAGTGCGGATGGATAGAATTATTTTTCGGTCGATATGTAGAAAATTAAAAACAAAACGCAGAGCTCATAAGAAGAAAAGAAAATTCCAGATAAAAGCCATTTTAAAATAGAAACAATTTCCTGTTGCGTTTAAGTATGCAATATTCGTAAAGTCAAGATATTGAATTTTATTATGCTGCGCGGACAAAAGACTTGAAAACTATCCGAGCGAGCGCGCGAGAGGCAGTTCTGTTCAAAACACTCGCAGTCAAATGTCTTTATTGACAGTCTCAGAAAATTGCAAGTTTGAGCTGAAGCCGGTTACACACGAGCATTGTGATAAAAATAGGCACAAGGTAAGAAGGTATTTTTAGAAGCGCAGCACAAATATTTGATATGCTAGGTATAATTACTACAGCTTGTACGCTAGTACAAGCTACGAGAAACGCAGTGTAATACTCAAGATTAGTAATTTACTAAATTCTTGAAACTACAACTATAAACTTCTAAAATAGCAATTTCTCATATGATACTGGTATTATCAATCGTCAAAGTTGCCTTTTTACAAGGAAGATGGTGAAAAACCGAGCAACGCTGTTACATCGTGCGGAAGCATACATGCTCATGAAGCTCAACTACATATTATTATGTAGTTAGCTGTGGGCACCTTTGTTTTTTTGTATTTCTAAAATTATTTTTAAAAGTACAAAGCCAAATTTTTAAAGCTGATCGAGCGGGAACCCTGAACTTTGTAGATATTGTATACATTTGCGGAAGCATTATGGCTATTTATTTCTGTTATCCCTTAGCAATTTAGGTAGCACGACTACGGTTACGGTTAATGGGTACGTCGCTTAGGCCGTGTTCACACCAAACCGACTGTGAGCCGCCGAATGTGAGCAGGCTCACTGTGAGCCCCAATGTGAACGTGAAAATATACGGTATCGAATGTCCGCGTCTACGCCTAGCGTAATAGCGTATTGTCGGTTAGGTGTGAACGAAAAAGTGAATTTGTATGGAAATACAATAAACTGCGTAACGTTCGCTCATATTCGGCAGCTCACAATCGGTTTGGTGTGAACACGGCCTTAAGGTTCTCGAACTCGCAACTGTATGAATGAAGTTAAAAGTGCCTGTCTCTGCTCCATTTATATATTCACTCCTTAGTTTTCAATGGGAACGTTTTAATCGCTTTTAGTGAAATGTCTTCAGGCAAATGAAATTCTTACTAAATACTTATCATTGTTCCAAAGTGTAATGGACACATTCAAATACCTTTTGTGTGCTAAGCTCTGTTTTGTAGATAGAAGTTTCTACATTTTTACAATACTGTACAATACTGTGTGTCTATCTGTATGTTACCTCTTCACGCCCAAACCACTGAACAGATTTTGCTGACATTTGGTATGGAGATACTTTGTGTCCCGGGGAAGAACATAGGATACTTTTTATTTCGGAAAAGTTTACGGTTCCCACGCATAAAAATAAATAATTTTAGTGCAACGGAGTTACGGGCGTCATCTGGTTAATAACTTCAAGAAAACGTGGACAATAGGTTCTTGCGAAGGATGTAAACCATCTCTATAAAGGCAAAATATACGGTTCCTATGATTGATATAAGTAGCTAATGTATTTCACATTTACAAATCCCCATACAAACTACATGTATTAGAGCTAGGTAGTAGACTCTGAAGAGCTATAAAGTAATAAATCTAAAGTTATTATAAATCGAATTACAGCTCTAAAAATGTGTAACCGACCCGCCAAATATAAAATAACGTATCGCCCCGAAGATAAACTTGATAAACGGCGGAGATGTTGCGATGTATTTTAAGATTTAGTACGCGAGAAACTTGAGTTATTATTTCGATTAGGGAAAAATAAATTCCGCTGTTAGACAAAGTAATGCCATTCCGATCGCGTTCGGTATTCAAATGTTTGATACACATCAAATGTGTGTAAGCTTTGTACGAAAATAGAAAAAAACCTTTAGATATTTTATGTTTAACGCAGCTGTTGATATTATATAAAATAACCATAAGATTTTATTACTTAATTCTTTTAAAAAGAAGTAAGTAAAAAGAAACACTGTTTTTTTTATACCTGTATAAATTTAGATAATGTAAGTTAGAATCAAAAGACTTATTTGATGAAAACATTTATTACCTGCAAACAAAAGAACGCGAAACGTGATTAGCTTTAGAGAGACTACTCAAAAGGAATTGATAATGAAGTAAATAAGAGCGTTTCGATGTTCATTAAAACATTTAATTGAATCTAAATTGAAAAGACGATATTAAATACAGGTGAAAGCCTTGCATGAGGTGAGCTATTTATAGAGCAGAGAAACTGTAATGTTCTTACGTGAAGTTTCAACTTTAAAGGACAATTTCATAGGGAACTTGTAATGAAAAAGTTTCCGTCAAGAACTAAGGACTTTATATTTCCATAACATTGTGAGATGTAATGAAGAAACCTTAATAAACCGAAGGTTTTAAGTGCAAGGAGAGGAAAATTAAACAAAAAAATAGTGGAATCGCCAGAGGTTTTAACCTCCGAAAATTGTAATAGTGAATGAATTTTGTTTTTGAGGTGTCATTTTCTTTTTTGCACTATAACTTGCAAAGTTTACCAAAAATTTTTTGTGCTTTCAATTTTTTAGTTATTTAATTAAAAATTAAAATTTCACCACATAAAACCAGTCAAGAAAAATTTTTTTGTTGTTCCTGTTATTTAATGACTCTTATCCGATTGTTTACATTGAAAATTAGCCAAAAAACACAATAAAAAAAAAAAGTTTGCTTTGCTAAGCTAAATTTTATATATAAAATTTTCGTGTCACAATGTTAGTCCGCGAACTCCTCCGAAACGGCTTTACTGATTTTTACCAAATTTTATATGCATATTCAGTAGGTCTGAGAATCGGCTACTGGGTGCTTTTTATATTGATAAGTGCATTTGATAAATAAATAATAGTAAATTATTACAACCTGAGACTGACGGCGACCATTGTTTGTGCGACGAGATAGCGATCGACGTTGCCATGGCGACATACTTATTTAGTCACTTCAATAAAATAATATGGGCGAAATACTTTATATTATGGCAAAGCAACGTTTGCCGGGACAGCTAGTAAAACTATAAGATTTTTGCAAAGTTTTTAGAGATTAACGCTCGTCGTAACCAAGATAAAAGGGTTTGGGAGGATTTCAGGGTTGTAAAGAAAAGTTTGTTACACGTACTTATTGTACGTATTTAATTTTTAGAGAAATTATGAGTTTTAAATACTTTAAAACGTTTTAATATCTCCAAAAATGTGTAAAATAGACCAAATTACTTTTTCTACATTTGTCGAGAATTTATTTAAGTAAGAGCTAAAACGTTAAATGCATCGACAAATTAAAGGTTTTTTCTAGCCTTTGAAATATATTTAAACTTATTAATTAAAGTCAGAAAAAAAAGACGGGTTGCACTCCGGGAGTGCCGGCAGAAGTGAAAACTTGATTATTAACGTTGTGCATTATTTTTTTTAACCCATTTTTTATGAAAATCGATTTTTAAAAAATCGATTTTTTTAATTACTAGGTACCGAGACAAAGTCAATCGATCGCGAAGCTCAAAAATTAAGCTTTTTCGGTAAAAAAGGGAAATATATGGAACTGGCCACGAAGACAGAGGCGCGGAAAGCGGCGCGCCAGCTGAATCCGTGTCCGTGGTCTTATATTTACTACTAGATGAAGCTCGCAACTCCGTTGCGCCAAAATTCGTTTATCGCGCGATATGAATTTTTCCGGGATAGTAAATATCCTATATGTCCTTTCTCGGGACCCAAAATATATCTATGCCAAATTTCAGCAAAATCGGTTCATCGGTTTGATCGTGAAGAGGTAACAGACAGACAGGCAGAGAGAGAGACATACTTTCGCATTTATAATATTAGTATGGATTTTCCATAGCAAAAGTTTTCGAAGGATCAATTTTTAAATCGCTAAACTTCAGGGTTGTAACTTCGTGAGACCGAAGCTAATTCAGCAATAAAACTAAACATTAAATTATTTAATGTTTAATGTAGAAAATGTTTGTAACGAAATAATTTATCCTTATTTCGTATAACAACCCTATCCTGGGTGGATAATACCAAAACCACGTGCCAACAGAGCCATGAAAAACTTCATACATCCTCATTAATAAAATAACTGTCGGCCTCCTTTGTTACTTGACTTAATTAAACTACAGATACCATTGTTCGAGGATACAGGTACCGGGCTCGTCTCTACCCGTATTAACTTACCCGTGTATGTAATATACTTGTCAGTCTGTAGATTTTGTTCGTCGACATCAGCAAAAATCATAATACAGTTTTTTTTTACCCGACCGTCTCCGTGAGAAGACGATAGACCAAAACAAACAATTAATTACGTGTAAGGGCACATACTGATATAATTTATTATCCTATCAGGGTGGTAACTCATGGTAGCCCCTAATGACTAAGCGAGGTTTTCAAAAGTGTTTTTTTAAGTAGGACAACTACTTCATGTAGGTACACTCTTGGGCCTAGATTTTAGAGAAAAGAAAATGTGAAAGTGTTAAAAGAGATAAACTAGTACAACGAAACTACAAGTACGGTAATATATTTTTAAGTTCAGCTACAATTCTAATATTTCAAACAATAATTACTGAACAGAAAAACGCAACATTTGTTAGAAGATTGTATTTCCCGATACAACGTCGAGATGAATTCTATTTTCAATATTTGTTGAAATACCTTTCGCCGGGATAATTCATATTTGATATCGTTTTTATTGAACAAACATATTGGAACCGTTGCATTGTTTTTGAAGCAAAATCACAGGACAGGAGCCGGACGACAAATAAATTTTCGCGCTGCGCTACGGTAAATATTTCGCAATTTTTGCTCGCAATGTTTATTTTAAAGTTTAAAATCATATCTCATCTATTATCTAAGGGATCAGGGAGGAGTTTATCGCGCATGGTTTATCTCCCGACTGGGAATACGATTTTATGCAAACAGTAAATAGTAATAATAGCGAGAATTCCGCGCGTATTTCATCGCCCGCCTCTACAAACATGCTGCGGTGGATATTTTTGATTTGTTTGTTTTAAAGTTGGCCAGGTATTATGGATAGTTTCAATGTTTATCTTATTATAACAATCATTATTGATTTTCATCATTTACAATAAATATCGGGATGTGGATGAATTTGGGACGAAGCTAATAAAACGGGGTGAGATACAATAAATTGTAAAGGGATAATCATAGTGTTTATGATGGGAAGGGTGGGACAACATAGGGTAAAGTTAATATCCTTCATTATTTTCTCGTCGGCAACAGATCTCAAAGGTTCTCTAACTTATGTAGTGTAGGTACGTTTCATGTAATATTAGTCTAGTCAGGATATGTTCGGATACAGCGAGTAGGGTAATTCCCTAGAATTATTTGTACCCTGTATCCAAATTTACCCTGATTGCCCTAGTAAAATATATAACTTACCAATAGTGGTGAGCGCCAGCGTGCACCAGTAGTAGCTCTGCAGGTACTGTTTCACCACGTCCGCCGAATCCGAGTCGTGGTACACCCAGTTTTTGCTCCCGAACCCATTATTTTTATATATTATATGGTACAAGCACCCGTTCCAGTGGAATATAACTAGGAGGTAGTGGATGAGACTGGTCGACCGGAACAGGTTGGGGTAGTTCGTGTGCCGCTCCGTGCGGTCCATGAAGGCCCAGAACCGGTAGATCTTCACCAGCCTTAAAGAGCGTAGAATGGAGTTGAAGCCTATGGAGAGGTAGAGGAAGTCCAGGGGCAGGAGGCAGAGGCAGTCGATGTAGAATGTGGTGGAGTTCATGTAGTGGGCGCGGAGCTTCGCCGCGTCCGTCTGAAGGACCCCGTCCTCGAGGTACCCCGTGCGAAAGTGGAATAAAATGTCCGTTAGGTATAGAAAGTCCGAAAAATAATCCAAACAAAACCACACGATCAACGTTTCACCTGGAACAAAGGAGACAATGTTTTAATAAAAGCTGAAAAATACGTGAATCTAAACTATTATGACGAGAGTGTGTTTTCATTATAGCCTACGTAGTCTGATTAACAAGTGCAATTTTCCTCAAAACCTGATCTAATGCACCGAAAATTATGATTTTGGTCTCATTCAATTCGGAATACCATCTAGAACATTCTATCTAAATTCTAAGAGGGGCTGAAAAAAAATGCAAAATTTATAAACAAGTAAACATAAAAAGAAGGGTTTAGTTTTCTTTTTATATTTCGAAAACTATTTCAGATAATCAAAATTTGAAAATAGATCCTTAAAGAGCAGAAAATTTCTTAAAAAAGTCCTAGATCCTGGAACCTTATCAACAATCCTTATAACTTTAATTGAGCGGCGAAAGTAACGGTAAACACGCGTAGTTCGAGTTTCGCGTGAATTGCCGCAATCTGCCACGTGAACTAAAAAATATGTTTTAACTGATTAAATATTAATATAAAGAAATAAAAAAAATTGGGTACTAAGTGAACATATCAATAAACAATAATCCGTCAGCAAAAATAAATTATCACAATTTATTTAATTGTTATGCTTTTGTACATTTGTTAATAGTCACCATTTTAATGTTAACATAAAAACGCTGATTATTTCAAAACAAGAAATCCATAAATTTTTATTATTCTTTTGAGCTAATCTTAAAAGGGCTTAGAAGAGATATCCGTTGGAAAAATTCAACAATTTTGGATTTTTCACTTTTTAATGAACAATCAAAAGCATTCATGAAATTTTTATGTAAATATAGCAATTAGGGGTTTTTCATCAATAAAAATGATTATTTTAATTTTATTAGTTATAAATAAAAAAATATATATTGTTATCTGGCTTATAACAATAACAAAACAAAATAGTAACAATAATTGGATATAAAAGTACCATAATTGCTTTATTTACATGAATAATTTTGGAATGACTTTGAATGTTAATAAAAAAGTGAAAAATAAAAAAAAAAGATTTTTTTCAATGGGAATCTCTTATAAGGCCTTTTAAGATTAGCTCAAAAGAATAATAAAAAAATCTGGATTTCTTGTTTTGAAATAATCAGCATTTTTATGTTAACATTAAAATGGTGTCCATTAACAAATGAACAAAAGCATAATAATTAAACAAATTGTGATAATTTGTTTTTGTTAACGGATTATTGTTTATTCATATGTCTACATAGTATCCAAATTTTTTTATTCCTTAATATTAATATTTAATTACTTAAAATATTTTTTTAGTTCACGCAGCAGATTGCGGCAAATCACGTGAAACCCGAACCACGCGGTTTTAGCGTTACTTTCGCCGCTCAATTAAAGCTATAAGGATTATTGGTAAGGTTCCAGGATCTAGGATTTTTTAGGAAATTTCCTGCTCTTTAATGATCTATTTTCAAATTTTGTATATCTCAAATAGTTTTCGAAATATTAAAAAAAAAACCAAACCCTTCTTTTTATGTTTACTTAATTGTTTATAACTTTTGCATTTTTTTTCAGCCCCTCTTGGAATTTTGATAGAATGTTCTAGATGGTATTCCGAATCAAATGAGACCAAAATCATAATTTTTGGTGCATGAGATCAGGTTTTGACAAAAATGGCACTTGTTAACCAGAGTAACGGAACTGTCAAATGAATTCAAATATTCAATAGAGCAGACCTTAGATAAAAGATACTGCCCTACAAGTTGAGTATATACGCGGTTAACTACCGTCGTTTTTCACGAGCGAAATGCAATCAACCAGTAAAACAAATTAACCTGGAGGAAACTTAAATATTTAAGAAATAATTATATCTGCAGCGTACAGTGCGGAAAACCGATTTACACACAATGATTATGCAGAAAAGTAAAAAAATGAGCAACTAAGCAAATTAACAGCCGTACATAATAGTTGTTTTTGTAATAAAAACCCGCTGCCGACGTCCAAGCAAACAATTTTAACATAAAATGGGAAATTAAAACAGGAGTCGAATAAAATTACGACGTTTCATACCGGCAGCTGGGGAGATGTCATAAAATAATAATAATCGGCCAAGTGCGAGTCGGACTCGCGCACGAAGGGTTCCGTACCGTTATAGAGCAAAAATAGGCCAAAAATTGTGTTTTTTGTATGGGAGCCCCCCTTAAATTTTTATTTTATTTAAAAATTATTACTAATTATTAAAGAACACATTTATTAGGCCTTTGTGAAAATTTCAAGTACCTACCTGTTGTCATCATTGATACCGAGCAAAAAATATTTGAAAAATCACGTTTGTTGTATAGGAGCCCCCCTTAAATATTTAATTTATTTTGTTATTAGTATTTGTTGTTATAGCGGCAACAGAAATACATAATCTGTGAAAATTTCAACTCTCTAGCTATTACCGTTCTTGGGTTACAGCCTGGAGACAGACGGACAGACAGACGGACAGACGGACAGACATCGAAGTCTCAGTAATAGGGTCCCGTTTTTACCCTTTGGGTACGGAACCCTAAAAAAGTCGGCAAATCAGACCTTCAGACTTCAAAGTACTATTGTAATATTTATGATCTTCCGAATTGTGTTAGTTTAGAGTCTCAACTTTAAATTCGTAGAAAAAACGATAGAATGTATTAATTTAATTTATAAAACAGTTATCATTCTGTACTTTATAAGTCAAGGATCTGTAGCACAAAGAAATTATGTCTTCAGATGTTTTGTCTCTGTCGCTGCGAATGAGTATAAGTAGAAAAAAACCGGCCAAGTGCGTGTCGGGCCACGCGCAATATAGGGTTCCGTAGTACCGCTAGTTTTTGATAATTTTTGTATGTTTAATGAATGTACATTTATAACGTGTTTTACACTACTAACAACATCATCTCAGTTACGTACAAAGGAATTTGAACGAAAAGTTCCCCTATACTTCGCCGAATACATTTTTTTAGTTGATCGACTATAACTCAAAAACTTATGAAGTCTTCGTAGCCGTGATAGTTTTCCTTTTAAATTCAGCATATTTCCTACTTCCGTGAATTTTTTCACATTTCCAGAAGCAACCGTTTAGCTGGTAGAAGGGGGGGACACTGGACTCTAACATTTTTTTCCACTTTAAAACTAAATATTTCACAAACAGATCCCTAAATCGGAAAATGATCTATGAAGACTCATAATATTTCTAAAAAACCTATCCAACGACACCCCACACGATGGGCTGGACGCGAAAAAAATTTTTCATCCCCACTTGATGTGTATGGAAGGTACCATAAAAAAAATATTTTTTAAAGATTTTATGTACCATTTTGTCGCCATCATTAATATGTGCATTCATACCAAATTACAGCTTTGTAGGTCCTATAGTCTCTAAGCAAAACCGCGGACAGACAGACAGACGGACAGACAGACAGATGGACGGACAGACCGAAACTATAAGGGTTCCTTGTTGACTACGGAACCCTAAAAAGTATTCAGCAACTATAGACTTCCACTATTTGTCACTTTATGTATTTTGTTAGGTAAATTTGAAGCTGGCCTATGGTTATACTAAATACTTGTATTAATTTTATTTGTAAAAAAAAATTCTTTAAGCATCCATACTAATATTATAAATGCGAAAGTGTGTCTGTCTGTCCGTCTGTCTGTTATCTCTCCACGCCCAAACCGCTGAACCCATTTTGCTGAAATTTGATATGGAGATACCTCGAGTCCCGGGAAAGAGAATAGTATACTTTTTGTCCCGAAAAATGTACGGTTCCCACGCGATAAATGAATTTTGGCGCAACGGAGTTGCGGGCGTCATCTAGTGGTTACTATAAACTATTAATTATATTTATAAAAAATATTTTTCTTGCTTCAAATATAATATGATTTTACCCATCAAAAATTATTACGTAATGAAATAATAGTGTCTGTTACAATAGCGCCCACGTTAATCTCGTTTTTCAAGATATTTTACGTAAGAAGAGAATCAAATTGCACTTTTATCCTCTAAGAGGCTTCATTAAGCGGGATCTGTTGCTGAGAGTGGTGTTTAAAACAGTTTAGTGGTATTAACATCACCCTCTTTTCGCCTTCCATTAGGTTTTGCAATAAATTTTTGCGACATTATCTTACTTATGCCGAAAGCACAAAAACTGTACAGTATTGCTGCACCACTTTTGATGAAATTTAGCACAGTGATAATGTAAGGCAAATTTTAGAACGGAAAATGAACACAAAATTTTCTTTTGATTGCAATAATTCACGGGAAAATCTTAACACTAATTTAAAGCTGAGTTTGATATAATTTTACGATTACGTGTGTAATGTGTATGTAGCTTTCTACTGTTTGCCTTGAAACGTAGCTTAGTTAAATTACTTTGTAATAAAGTGTGTATGTAAAGATCATTTACAGACGTAGAGTCAAAATAATAAAATCATTTTTGAAAATGAAATGAGTGCTGTAAGAAATATTCATGCTCTTAAATAAACGTTAAAGTCTTTGAGGTATTAAGAGGAAGCGTAAGCAGTGAGCAAATATATTTGCATATCGAATGAAACCTTCCTACATTTTATACTGCTTATAAGTTTCAAATCGAAACGTATTCGCTATGTTTTCTAATAAAATATCGAAAAATAGAGTTCTCGTAGTGAAAAATTCACAGAACGGGAACTGATCTAAAAGAAACGAATGCAGTGGAAAAATACACAGATATGAATATTGTAGCTAATAATATTATTATGACTAATATTATATTACTAGGAAATTTTATACTTAGTACTTATTCTACGTCATATTAGGTGCAATTTATCCTAAAGATACTCTCTCACTAGTAAAAAGATTCACACTGTGTATGTACCAGATACCTACTTATCTATACATATAATAAAACTGTAGAAATGAAAATTCTGTACATTAAAGATATTCAAAAAATAAGAAGCGGGGGGTGTTACTACATCGCTATAGAAGCCAAAAATGTGGTTAGTTTTTTTGTCTGTCTGTCTGTCTGTCTGTCTGTCTGTCTGTATGTTTGTTCCACTATCACACGAAAACTACTGATCCGATTTGAATGCGGTTTTCGCAGATAAATTTGTCTTCTTCCAACTTAACATCTGTTGTATAAAAAAATTTCTCCCCACCCCTCTAAAGTGACGAAAGAGGGGGTCAGATTTTGTATAAGACTTTTGCTTTAACACGAAAACTACTGATCCGATTTGCATACGGTTTTCGCAGATATATTTGTCTTCTTCCAACTCAAAATCTGGTGTATAAAAATCACCCCCCCCCCCTCACCCCTTTAAGGGGAGCAAAGAGGGGGTCAGATTTTGTATTATAGTGTACATATCTAAATTTCTTTTATAAAAACCTTTTTTATATTATTTTGTACTCTTTAGTTTATGGTATTTTGACTTGTTTACTTTTTGATAGATTTTGTCATGAGATTATAATAATTCATCTTGAACATCGAGTGCGTTATTTTACAAGATTCTCCTTTGCACCTTCTAAACTGAAAGTCGGGCAAGCGATTCACCTCGCAACGACGCGAGGACCGTGCTCACTTCAGTATCAAACTTTTTTCTTAAATGGACTTACTTCATATTATTAACTCTTTTTTCCAACTTAACATCTGGTGTTTAAAATTTTTCCCCCCACCCATCTTAGGGGACAAAAGAGAGGGTAAGATTTTGTATCAACTGATGAAGTAGAAATAACTGATGAAGTAGAAGTAGATGGCAAAACAACGTTTGCCGGAACAGCTAGTACTTAATAACTTGTCAGATAAGTCAGGAAAGTTGTTTCGCAGACAAGAACCAACCAACAAAACATTTTATACTATAACTAGATGACGCCCGCTACTCCGTTGCGCCAAAATTCGTTTATCAAGGGAATCGTACATTTTTTCCGGGACAAAAAGTATAACTAAGTCCTTTCCCGGGGCTCAAAGTATCCTCATACCAAATTTCAGCAAAATCGGTTCAGCGGTTTGGGCGTGAAGAGGTAACAAACATACAGACACACTTTCGCTTTGTAATATTAGTATGGATATCTGTATACATATATTCTTTTTACTCGTAAATAAAGTGAATACTCACCATTAATTTCTTGAAAGGCGAACCTATAGACTATGACCCATAGATTATAGAGGAACGCTAGGGAGACGACCATGGACCAGTAGTAGCAGAGACGGCCGGCCGGGTCGAACACGAACGACCAGTGCGGGCCCGACCGTAACCGCCCGCTCGTGTACGTCGACCGCCGCCGTAGCCCTCGACTGCTGGAAGAAAAAAAAAAGTTAAAACTTAAACCGTTTTGACTCCAAACTCCAAACACTACAAAAAGTATTGCATAGAGTAACACGACACGACTGTGACAAGGCCCTTAAGCCAAGACGTTTTTTTATCGCTTCTTTATAGAATTGCCGATCAAAATGTACGAAATTGACATTACACGAGTCGAACACCAACTTCATATTATTATCGAACGCTTATAAGCTCCACAATCCTAATTGCATGAAACTCTGTTCTAAATTTAATGCTTCAAGCCCCAAGCGGTCGCATGCGACCGCGATAACAATACAAATATATTCTGTCTCGTTTTTTCCACGATCGAGGGAATAAATTCATACACACCTGTTAACCAAGAAAATAGATTTTGCACCGCCTTATTTTAAATACTAAACACACGATGATAAAAGTACCGCATTTCACTAACGATCCTACTTGTACGCAGTGCGGGCGTTTGCATGCTCATAAATATGTCCCCGTTGCTAATGCTGGTGTTAATAATACGTACATCAAACACTCCTGATTGTTGAACTTAACAGATTGAGTTGCAAATCAGCTATTACGTTATTCTAGGACGGCATAATTGAATATTCCGTGTGAGGTGTTCGCTGCGCAAAGTTGATTCAGATTTATTAGCTGACACCGTCTGTAACCAGAACTAATCTGGTTGTTCTAGCGACGAGTTACATTACGTGGTTTGTATTTAATTTTCTATTTTGCTTTCTTTTCTGAAATGAAAAGGATTTTAAAAAATTGGTCAAGTGCGAGTCAGACTCGCGCATGAAGGGTTCCGTACCGTTATAGAGCGAAAATAAGGAAACAATTGTGTTGTTTGTATGGGAGCCCCCTTAATTATTTATTTTATTTTAAGTTTATTATTTAATATTAAAGTACACATATAATTGATGATTTGGTGAAAATTTAAAGTGTCTATATGTTGCCATTAGGGGCCGTCCATTAATCATGCGAGGCTTGAATGGGGGAGGGGGGGGGTCCATAAAAAACTACGAAATATCACAAGGGGGGGTGTAGTAATATATCAAGAGTATTTATTTTTCGACAAATGCGCGATGCTGAACCGAAAAGCGGCGTTACGTGTTACATTTATTTTTTCGTCAAACGCGTATATAAAATACCAAAAACATCACATGTTTAATGGACGGCCCCTTATGAATTACGAGCCAAAAAGACCAAAAAAATAACGTTTGTTGTATGGGAGCCCCCCTTAAATATTAACTTTGTTTTGTTTTTAGTATTTGTTGTTATAGCGGCAACAGATATACACAATCTGTGAAAATTTCAGAAGTCTAGCTAAAGCGGTTCTTGAGTTACCTGGAGACAGACAGACAGACGGACAGACATCGAAGTCTCAGTAATTAGGGTCCCGTTTTTACCCTTTGGGTACGGAACCCTGAAAAAGTAAGCAAACAGCCACAACTAATAATTTGAATTTAGAACGATCACTGCATCACGTCGCGTCCGTCCAAACATCCGTCTTTAAAGAGAACGAGATCATAACAATTAGCAATTTGTAGACTTTGCTAAGAGCACAACCTGTCATGGCTGTAAAAAGCGTCACTTTAATCGCGCTAAATTAATAGCGCTAATTCATCATTCGGTACATGGAAAAATATACTTGGAGGATATTAAACTGAGAGTGAAACTAGGACTATAGTTGCTTTAGAATATATTTACTTCTTAAGTGATTTTCAATAGGGGATCTAGTTTTGAATTTGGAAACATGCGAAAAACAGCCGATAAACGCCAGCCAGTAGGTTCGTAGTAATTTGAGAGAGGTAGCTATTAACTCAAAACTGTGTTGGGTATTCCAACGCCATGGTCTCTGACTTACGAAGATAAATGAACCTATGGCATACTATATATCAGCCTTTCCCAAAGTGGGCGATAACGCTTGTGAACCCTTGTGGACGTCAGCGTCCACAAGGGTTCACAAGCGTTTTAGGTCTTATCATTAGGTCGGGCAGTTTTTTCTGGGTCCTACACGCAGAAAAAAATAGGGGCGTTGTGTAGAGGCTTGGGGGGTGATTAGTAAGTTCATTTCATCTGGATGCATTATAAAATGTAAAAAATCCCTGCCATATATCATTGTTGACTATAAAAGTTTTATGAGTACTTCTACTATCTAAAATGCAAATACCTCATGAGTGAGCTCCCGGACAATAGCATAAGATCTTTACATAGTACAATTTAATAGCTTCAAGGGTTTTCGTGAGGAAGTAAATTGTAAGTGCCAGTAAAACTTCAACTCATCTCAAACTTGATGAAAATAATTAAACAAACATTTCAACTCAGCGCCCGCGCCATGAAAATTGGCAGCGAGCATCAGCTGCTATTATGTAATGAGAAAAAGTGTGCAAGATGTATTTTCCTTTCTATTTTTATTAAAGATTTGTGAATATAATTTTTAAAATACTAATGGATAAAATGAAAATATATACGAGTATACAGGATGTAACAAAACTAAGTGGTAATACTTTAGGATGTATATGTATTCTTTGTAGAGAGTTCACTGTGAAAATAGCAGCGCTGAAGGACCAAATTTTTTTTCACTTTTGTATGGGCAAGCGCCCCAGCGTCACACGTCACGAGTTTCCCCATACAAAAGTGACTTTCAGCGCTGCTACTTTCACAGTGAACCCTCTATAACAGCGGTTCCCAACCTTTTCAATGTCACTACCCCTATGAACAAGTATGGGAATTAAGTTTACCCCTAGCTAATCTATACATATTATTATAAAACAAAGTCGCTTTTTTTTCCTCATGTCCCTTTGTTCCCTTTAATCTTTAAAACTACGCAACGGATTTTGATGATTCTTTCAGTGTTAGATAGCCCATTTATCGAGGAAGGCTATAGGCTATATTTTATCACGCTAAAACTAATAGGAGCGAAGAAATAGAGGAAAATGTGGAAAAAACGGGGAAAATTATTTGAAAGGGCTAACTTGAACGCGCTAATCTCAGGAACTTCTGGTCCGATTTGAAAAATTATTTCAGTGTTAGATAGCCCATTTATTGAGGAAGGCTATAGGCTATATTTTATCACGCTAAGACTAATAGGAGAATGTGGAAAAAACGGGGGAAATTATTTGAAAGGGCTTATCTCGCGAACTACTTTAGCAATTTTTATGTTATTTGGCACAGATAAGAAGTAGACCACGTGAAGGATCATAGGCTATCGATTTTAATCATTTTTCAGTTTCTATATATTTTATACCCGTGCGACGCCGGGACGGGTCGCTAGTTTAAAATAATTTAACCACACAAATTCGAACAAAAATACCTTTATTATGTAAGAAATTGCACGTTTAGGTAACTAGTAATATATATAAATCTTGGACTTAACAGCTAGTGTGAAGGTTGATATTGCTTTGCATTCGCAAGTTTAAGAATATTAGGTTCGGTTTCACTACCGTACTATTATTTTGTTTATTATTATAATACTTTTTCTTGCCAACTCTGTTACCCCCCTAGACCAACCAACTCTTGCCGTTTTACCCCTGCGGGGGTAATTACCCCCAGGTTGGGAACCGCTGCTCTATAAGGAACACATACACATTCTTAAGTATTATATCACTTTGTTTTGTTACACCTTGTATAAATAAATAAATAATTTCAATTTTGCCAAATTTTAGTCTTTCAATATTCGTAGACGTCCGGAAAATTAATACAGTGAGAAAATGTAGGAGTTATGTGACACTTTCACAGGACATAAATTAGTATCGAATAATAAATATCAAATACTATGGAAGAGTAATAATTATGTAAAAAACGAATCTAGACCTGGTTATGCATTTCGTGCAACTTTGGTACTTTTGTTTGGTTTTCATACTCGGGTCGGGCGTACAATTATTTGTTGCTAGTTGTAACGTGTTTATGACAGTCATATTCACTCGGAGAAATGAAAGAGATTTACCTACAGTTTATATACAGTCTTATAAAATGGGCCAAGTGCGAGTTAGACTCGCGCACGAAGGGTTCCGTACCGTTATAGAGCAAAAATAGGCAAAAATTGTGTTTTTTGTATAGGGAGCTCCTTTAATTATTATTATTATTATTAACCTTTAACTATGGACATCTAAAAGTTGTAACATACTTATGGACATGGGGTCTGACAGACCGCTCGTATTTTCATCTGTTTTTTAGGTAATTGAAAGATTTTTTTGTATTATTTTTGCTTAAATGCCTTAACACACAATTGATTTAGGGAATGTATGGGTTAAATATCCAAAATTCTAAATTATATTGCAAAATGAAGCATTTTAAGCAAAAAAGTAACTTTAAGAATTTAGCTCACCTGTGACGAAAAAATGACATTTTATAATTATTAAACATAAGTTTTAAAACTTTTTGCCTTAATTGTCTATTAATATAAGCCATATTAAATATAAAAAATCGATTTTAAACTTAACAATATGTAACATAAAAATTTTGACATAGGTCGAACATGGACAAAATTATTGGCAGTTTTTTCACATGGTAAAGGCCACTACAAACGTAATTATAGCTTAAATGTAACTACAAATATTGTGGTTAGTATTTATTTTAGTTATTTAGACAGATCCAATTAGTATTTGCTGTAAAAAAAATATTTCCTAAATATTAGCTCTTTTAGACCCAAATTTGTTCCTTAGAACATTTTCAGTGCAATATTCCTCGTTATCCAAGTTCCAAGTTTTTATTTATAACAATGAAGAATTTTACTAAAAAACATAAGCAGAAGTTATTTCAAGACATTTTATTTAGACATTGATTGCGCACTACCGAAAACACAAACATAATTCCTTGTATGGGAAGCATGGACATGGGGTCTCAGAGACCGCGCTCGAAGTTCAAACCAAAATAACTTTGCAAACTTGCAGTCGGCATCGAATTTTTTTGCTTCAGAATACATTTTTCGACACAAACTGAACCTGCAGAGCGCCGCAAGTGTGAAGCTTAAGGGGAAGTATGTGATTCTTGCAGGGTATAAGCGGTCTGTGAGACCGCACGTCCATAGTTAAAGGTTAATTTTGTTTTATTTTTAGGTATTTTGTTTGTCTTTGAGATACAGCCTGGAGACAGACAGACAGACGGACAGACATCGAAGTCTCAATAATAGGGTCCCGTTTTTACCATTTGAGTACGGAACCCTAAATATCGATGAAGGGAAAGCTTTTTCTCAATATATCAACGAAAGTACAACAAACAGTTATGCGCCAGTAAATAGACTTTTATTTTAATGCTCCGAGCATTCTTAAATACTTTTACGATTCCTTTTCTATTTTATTGAACAGCTTGAAGGCTCATTTCCTTGGTTTTCTTTTCATTTCTCTATTTCATTCTACTCCTTTATAGAAAAGTTGATATTGCATTTACAGCATTAATTGTGAAGGTATATCTAACATTCAGATCACGTTTTAAAATAACAACCTTTCTTTGTCTATTATAGATCCTCATGTGAAACGTAAAATGAAAATAGTATGAATCCGTGTACAAAATATGTCTGCCTCGCTGTCTGTCCGTCTGTTATTTTTTACGCCTAAGCCTCTGAATCAATTTAGATAGGTATGTTACTTTAGGCTATAGGAAGGGACAAAGTATAGTTTTAACTTTTTATAAACCGAAAATGTACAGTTCCCGTATAATGAACAGATTTCCGCGAGAATGAAGTTGCGGGCATCATCTAGTATATACCGCAAATACACTAGAACCACAGAGACAATAAAGAAAATAGCTGTTGTTTAGTTATAAAACATTGATATAAAAAGTTGAAACAAATTGTGAAAGTTGGAGTGTTTCGGAGACACATGTAAAAACTAATAAAAAGTTAAATGGACCTGCGCAAGAACATTATTGAGATGAAGAGAACACTAACTATATTTAGCTTTCTTAGAGAAATATACGTTTTAGGAAATAACCATCATTCCGAACCGTCTGAGCCGGTCCACAGGGCGCGTTGCGTCAGCGTTGCGTCGACGCAGCGCTCCGTGTGAACACCTTGGTTATTTGCACGGAGCTAAGTTATTTGTATGTAAAACAACACAACGGCAGCGCTGCGTCGACGCAACGCTGACGCAACGCGCCGTGTGGACTGGCTCTTAGACCTTCACTTACTAATGAGAGTGAGGCTGTGGTGCTTAAGCTCTATGAGATTAACCTATCTATAATACGAGTATTAAGCATAATTCCATCGAATTTAGTGTACCGGATTCGACCCATCTTGTCAAGGAAGGTTGAAACGGTACGTGTGGTACGTAGCAAAATACCGTATCTATGCGGTGTGCCACAAAGTGACATCATTTCACGTGTGTACAGGCACTTAAATTGCAAACATTTTTTTTTTTAAGTTTAGGGGCACGCCTTTGTCCACCGTTGGGCATAGATTAATATCTCGATCGCGGGAATCGCAGACACAATAGATTTTCAATTGTTATGCGACACCCGGGTGCCTCTTGGGGATTGATGGGTTAAGTAAAGTGAGACAGGAAAAAATATTCAGCAGTTACCTGTCGGTGCCGTTGCAGTGCGGTGTGGCGAGGTGGTTGTGTGAGTGGTGGGGTGCTGGCGTGTGCGGCGTGGCGGGCGTGTGCGGCGTACTGCGCCACCCGCTCAGCAGCGGCGCCTCGCTCGCACCCAGCAGCTTCAGCCTGCACAACAGACTGCAGCTAAGTTATCATTGTCGCATACGCAGTTATTATGCAGACTTTCATGTGGAGCAAGACTCGGGAAAGAGGTAAGAGCTGATTCACATTGATCAACCCCTTGACTTCCGTGTCGGGCAATATTATTGTCGCCTGACACGGTGTACTAGCTAGCCAGTCTAATAAGTATCGGGTGCCAGTTACTTCTGGATAGGATTTAAACATATCGCTTAGTTACAGCTACTGGATGCTGAACAAGTTTATATTCACAATAAGTTAATTCAGTACTTTATGCGGATCAGCAAAAACATTGACTCTTTCGACAAACCTCAACATCTAGTAAAAGATGTATGAAGCGACGAAGGTGATATATTCAGGCAATTGTCAGGTTCTAAGTATAATTATAACAATACCTAAAATAACCAGAAAACGAGCATTCTTACAAAATAAATTCTCGATACTCATAAAAATGTGAAGTGAAATTGTAAATTGATTCGAGATCAAGCGGCCAGTATGAATTGGTTTTGCCGACAGCACTCACGTAAAGGAGCCACCTGGCTGTCGCGGCGTGAAATGAGATATAAACTGCTCAAAAATGCGATTCGTTTCATCGATGACGCCGTAACGCTTCGCCACCTTAATATACCCTCGAGGAATACGGAATTTAATGTAACATTTTCACGAGACTCGCTCCTGCGGTAAAGTTTTCTCCTCGATATTTTTTTGCTGTTAGAATTTTATTTATGTTTTACTTGTGCTAGGTTTTGCGCGCAATTTCGTTACAATTCTATTTTGCCATCATAGAAATAGATCACCGAGAATTAATCTACACTTGTTTGTAAGAACGTACCTACCTACATTTTCATTTAAATTGCCAGCTTTTATTTGTGTTATGAAATTCCAACCTTCCTTTAGTAAATAGCGAATTCCCCAAAGTTGGTAACAGGTTTTAAAATAGCGCAAACATTTCATATTGAAACCAAAATAAAAATATAATTTTCCCATCGAAACCATTATTAACACCGACAAGTGACAACACTTCAGTCAATTTTCCTGGAAAAAATCTATAAAACTTTCGATAAAAGCGGCGGCTAATCGAGTCAACACTCATGATTAAGGCCCTCTCAAGACGAGGGCCCTGAGCAAACAAGAGACAGGCCCTCGAAGCCCTCTGTACCTAAACGGGGACACCGCGTGTTGAGACAGTAACAAAAAGACCCCCGAAGTGCCAATTATGGGCCAATAATGCCATTTTTGTGTAAATGTTGTAAAGGGCGACTAATATTGAATGTTTCTAAGGCAATTTCCGCTCTAGCGCGAATGGTTAAGAAATTATTATTTCTTTGCATAGGGTTATTGGACGATGATTTACAATTTAAATTAAGTACTGATTATACCAAAAACTAAACGAGAAAAGGAATGAGATACAGATAATATTCTGTACCATAATACACTAATGCTAAAATATGCAGCCACCTCGCCGACAAAGGCTTTTAATTTTTGCTAATGTTTAGAACGGTAATGTTATGAATTTAGAATCAGCTTTGAAATAGAATGGCCCACATTTTTTGTTCTCTTTATACCTACACACTGCGGAAACACAAAGGAATGGCGTATTTAATTTGTTATGTTTACATATCACGAATTATTCATACCTTGTACCGATTGATATAAGTGTACTTGTGGGGTATTTCTATATTTTAATGGTCAGCTTAATATAATAGGTACTATTTAAAACTTTAAAGAATAAACTAATACCTAGAAAAGTATGAAATACAGGTGACTTAAAAGTTTTTATACTTTATAGCCATCTCGAAAATATTAATGTGCCATTTTTTGCGATAAGATAAAACGTCTCTAATAAACTATATTTTCAGTTACCATGATGGATGAGCTCTTAACTTTCTTTAGTCAGTACTATTTACTTCTATATTTTTGGTGTCTCTACAATGACTATAACACAATGACTATAAGTATTTTCTTTATTTGGAGGTTGTTTTTGAAAAGTAAACACAACCTAACATTTTTTAAGTTTCATATTTATTTTTTCTTGCTTTGAAGTCTAAGCAAAGTTTGTCAGAATCTGCATATCCATTGAAGCGTCTAAGTTTGTCAGTCACGCTCTATAAGTTAATTTATTTTACGACCAGAGTTTTTATTTTACTAATGTCTAATTCCAAGCCATAAATGCGTCTTCTAAAATATTTAAAATATTTTCCGATCCAGGATTATGCTGAACGCTGCAGTTGGCGAATCACAAAGCTTTTCTTATATGGTTTTACCTACGCAGTCATATATTTTTGTAGAGAAAATGCATCACTATTCACTAGTAATATAATATTCAATTGAGGTATTTTGATTTACCGCCTCTATTGAGTTTAGTGACCTCAACTTCATTAAATAAGATTAAAAAGGTATACCGCCAATCAGTACATCAAAACATGTAGGTTATTTAGAGGACAAAGTGTTCTACGTCAGACTGTCTGTTTTGACAGGTCAGGTCAGGTGACAGTCAGACCTGTCAAGTCCCTTCATCTCTGGTGCGTTGACCAGTCAAGCCCTCTACATAGACCCTTCGACTCGCCCACCAGTCCATTAGTAACCTCACTTTGTGTGAGGTCAAATTTCTTCTAAGTAAATGCTTATGCCTTTTTTCATATTAAAGTCTATCTCTACACTTAGACTGTACACACAAACTTAGAGGACTGTTCTGTACAATAGACTAAGTAGTCCTCTAGCAACAAACTGGCTAGATAATGTGATCGTCAAACTGCAAGGTATATTTCGTTAAAATACGTTTAGAATCGTATCTGTTCTACGATACTATAGCTAACAACACAGCTGTTGTGTAATTGAAATGCATTCTGTAACGTAGTACTTTTATTATAAGAATATTCATTGAAGTCTGAAGTAAATAAGTTCGGTGCTATGGCAACGACCCAAGGTAGCATAGATAAAGTATATGTCAGCTCTCCCCCGCTATTCCAGAATGCCTTGCGTAGGCAAGAGCTGCTGTAGGTTACTTCATACAGCAAACTGCTACAGCATCAGTAATGGACCTGGTAGTGTTGTAGGCTCAGGCGACGTAAAATAGGTTGGTATCTACAGCATCAGTAAGGACCAGGTAGTATTGTAGGCCCAGGCGACGTAAACTAGTTAGGTTGGTATCCTTTTCTTTCCATTTATGCTTACGTATCTTAAACTTGTTTTCTATTTCTTTGGAATATATCAGATTTGTATCGTATTTGAATCTAATCATAGTATAGGAGATAGTATTTTTCGATCCTCCTTGCATAATAGGTAGTACTTTGTTGTAGTTCCGTTCTATATATTTTCTTTTCCGAGTGTCGTTTGAATCTTTTTCTTGCTTCAATGTAGTATATTGTAGTCTATCAGAGGAATCGTATTCGCATCTTGTATTCACATCATTTTCTTCTAGTAAGATTTCGCTCTGTGTGTTCGGCTTCGTAGGTGTAACTGTTAATGGCTCACGTATGATGCCATCAGCGTTATTCTCGGGGTAAACTGTAGCTGGATCCTCAAAATATTTAGTGGACTGTACTTTTTCTTTGGTTGAATATTCTTTTGATGTATTGCAGCGTGTAGGTTTATTCTCAGTATGTAATTGAAATCTTCGTGTAGTTTGGGAATTATTTTCAGCTCGTCGTTGCATATCAAGGAGTTTTAGTTTGATAGATATGAATTCCTCCTCAATGTCGTGTGCTGTTTCAATTTCATCATCTAATTCTTCATCAGGTATTTCACATATTATGTTCTGTTGTACTTCTCGAAGTAATTGCAAGTCTTCGTGTAGGCGTTGTAGTCTAACATGAGTCTCTGCGTAATCAAGATCCTCATGTAGTGTATTTATGTATGATACCCACCTCGAAAATTGTGCGCGTATAGAGGCGCGGATCCTCTTCCAATTCTTTAAGTTCGCAGTCATCCTCGTCGCCAACTATGTTGTGTAATTGAAATGCATTTTGTAACGTAGTACTTTTATTATAAGAATATTTATTGAAGTCTGAAGTAAATAAGTTCGGTGCTATGGCAACGACCCAAGGTAGCATAGATAAAGTATATGTCAACAGCTAACATTATAGCATAGCTAACACTTCTCATTGATACTAGCTAAGTAATTATAAGTACCATTTTTGTTTTAACCAACTGAGACCGCGATCATACCGCGGAGTTTTGTCGCGAGCTCAAGGTAGATAAGGTTAAGTTTACCAAGCCCTGTAGCAATAATTACTGTTGTTCATAGCTCTTATTCTAAGTACCATCGAAGAAATTGATTCATAGGTAGTTGACGGATATACGTCATTTGGCCCGATTATGCCAATTAATTAATGTAAGCGGACACCTAGACAAGCAATTTTATTGCGCAATATCACGTGTTGCGTAATATTATTGACCGTCTAGGGTTGATAATAAACACCGCACGCCTTTAATCTAATTGTTAAATAAACTGTGCAGTAAAATCGAAGCGTGATATTGCACAATACATTTGATCATCTAGGGGCCGGCTTAATCGTCATCTGTCGACTGGGTGTGACATAACGCGACCAAATTACGTAGACCCGCCATCTGCCTACGAATCAACTTCTCTGATAGTACCATCGAGGAAATTGATTCTTAGGCAGTTGACTGACCAACGTCATTTGGTCGGATGTTGTCAATTCAATGTTAATAATTGTGATCTGTCGACTGGGTTTGACATAACGCGACCAAATCACGTAGACCCGCCATCTGCCTATGAATCAACTTCTCTGATAGTACATAACATAGCTTCAATCCATGACCATTGACCAAGCACCAACCTCGCTTTGTTTGAGCGTCGGGAGCGCGAGGAGAGGTCCAGTTCGCTGGCGGCGGAGCAGGCGGTGCCGGCCTGCAGCGAGCCGCGCGACCCGCCCAGACGACGGGATCCCAGTCGGCACGTCATCATTTCTGGAATAAATTACATCATTTAACATTCTAGTATGACGACTTATGTGGCTCAGTGGGTGGGCTGTCGGTAACTCAAGCCGGGGGTCGCGGGTTCGAATCCCGCCGACGGAACAAAAAGTTTTCAAAGTTCCATTAAATATGTGTATAATATAATAAAAATCTTAAATATATGTATAGTATAAAAGTATTAAATATAATATTTCCGTTGTCTGGTACCCGTCACACAAGTCCTTCAGGTACTTACCATGGGACCAGACTGACGTGGTGTGAAGCGTCCATTCGAATTATTATTAACATTCTAGTATTTAGTTTTCAAATTATTTACGTGCAGCCGCAGCCTAAAGTGGGAGGGGGGGGCGGGGCAGTAATGACTAATGGTATTGGGGGGCGGGGGCTCTATTAGGTAATAAGTAGCGCAAAAGTTTGTTGAAATAAAAGACAAACATGTTTGCTCATAGCAATTAGCAACATACTTAGATTGCGGTATCATATGTCCTCTATGAAACACCACCCTACGCCTAAATGTAATACTACGGTTAGATTAGAACGAGTAGAAGAACACATAGATAAATCTTTGAAGTTAAAAATTATGTTAAACTATATGATAATGAAAGAGCAATTTACCCCTATTCTTGGAAAAATACCTCCGCTAGAGTAAACCATAATAAAGAGTGAAGGGCTCGAAAATAATAAATTCCTCAGTCAGAACAATACTAATAAAATCGGAATGATTGTCAGAACTGAAATACACGTGGCACTTATGGTATTAAGACCTCGCTTGAAACTCGAATGATTTAAATATTTAAACGAATCGTGCCGAAACATAAATTAAAAACACAAAAGGAAATGAAAAGTGGATTTAATGAAAAGATCATAAAAGCAAATATAATGAACAAATCAAATAATGTCTATTTTCGTTTTACTTAATGGTTTTTTTATAAAGCGTCGTTCAGAATGTTACTCGCCGAGGCGCCGGCTTCGGAGTTCCGGTCCAAATTACGAGATCGAAAGAAGCACACTTCCACGGAATAAAACTGGAAAAACCCGATGCAACGAGCCAAATATAAAGGAACTTTAGATTTATTATCGGCATCAATCTGCGGAGCTATGGCGATTATAGTACGTTATTCAGTCCAGCTGGAAATATTTATAGCGAAGTTGTTATTACTTTAGAAATAATCACCTCACTCCTCACTCTACTTTTTTTTTAATTTTGTATTTTATACTCATTACTTTTTCTTTACTTTGCCAGAGATTACTAACAAACAGTCTGTTGTAAAATTGGTAATATTTGCAGGGTCCCCGCTACCATATGTGCAATGTGTGCAATGCACACGGACGCCATCTTCTAGGGGCGCCAAATCGCCATCTTTAGGGGCGCCAAAACCAAGGACCCAAAAAATTTGCCTAAAGGGGTGCCAAAATCCTTTTTTTGCACACAGGCGCCAGTAGCCCTTACGAGGGCCCTGAATATTTGCAACTGTTATAGGCCTACTACGAAACTGTTTTAGAGACTCAAACAATCGGACAAGAATGCCGCGTCCTGGTCTAACAACGTCATTTCACGTTTGTTAGAGTAGGATGCAACATTCTCGTCCGATTGTTTGAGTTTCAAAACCGTTTCGTGGTACGGCCCCTGAATCGTCAATCGTGATGTTCATAAAACTCAACAACTCAACGAATGTACTAGTACATTTGTTGTACTAGCGACGCTAGTACAACAAATGTACTAGCGTCGAGTACACTGTAACTTTCTGCAACTGCATTCCTGCAATATTTACTCTCCGTTCCCACAAACACGGTATTAATAACTCGACAAACGTTTGCTCAAATTCACACGTGGCTGCGTGGTTTTGCATAAAGTTGCCACAACAGCCTACACCAACTTTTGTGTAAGCTAACAGACTGGGGAATTAGGACAGTCAGAGTAGCGTTTAGGGACATAGAGCGCCAGTCATAACGGGTGATATGATAGAATACGACATTAGTAGAGCATAATATCATAACAGAGCATTATAGAAAATAAATGATCAAACGAACTTACCAAGTGAAGTTCGATCATTATTATATGAGTCGCCTCATTCAGAGATATATTATTTAACCAGGTAGTCCTTTGTTTACCTTATGTATCATCAAAAAATTTAAATACATAATGGGGAGCTACAGACCCTCATAACACATGAGTATGGGCAGTCCCTGCGACCGACCGGATTATATCTTAACGTAACATTAAATTAAGTAGCTCTTGAGATAAAGGAATAAACTACACTTTCGATATACCGACAACTAACTTGCATATCCCTTTTACGTCCCAAGAGATCTAAATATCAACGAAATACGAATGCACCGACATTTACGTAAACGAACTGACGTTACTCACTCCACCAGACGTTGTAAATACAGAATGTGGTTTCGTCTCGACGCAAGAGAGCAGGGGTTTTGGTAAATTTTAATGACGCCTCACGTCGCGTCGCGATAGTTACATTACGCTATCGTGTCTATTGTTTAACGTTGCCAGTTACTAGTTGAATCTATCGTACTCTAAGGTCAAACGCCCTTTTCTTACTTTAGAAAATCCTTTTATCGGCATTTCTACTGTTTTAACCCGTCAAGTTCCAAGCGGTCGAATCTGACCGCGATAACAATAGAATAACAATTAACAATAGATTTCCAAGAATCCGCGATCGAGGGATTAAAATTTGAAATCTAACTTTCAATAAATTTCAATGATGGAGTAGTCTTAAGTTTGTACTAAATTAAAGATTGTAATAAAAAGTGGTGATATTTCTTTCATGCAAAATATAACCGCTGTAGTCTCTATAATGATAGGTGCTTTGGTAAAGAAAAATAAAGATAACATAGTAGTATTGGCATTCTAGACCTCAATATCTATATTAATTACTAGGTTAGTATAGGTCTACCAGGATCTGATGGCTGATGGCAGATTTTCAAAAAATATCCTTTATCATTGGATATTTTTTTTATATTTGCATGTTTCACACACAATATAATCAGCCGCTATAAGGAAAAAAAGGATCAAAATGTTTTATTCCTATTACCCCGGTATTGCCAATTTCTTTTCTCACATTTTGCCATCAGATTCTGGTAGACCTATAAGTAAGTAAGGTATATTTTATAATTTTGTAAATCTGCTTGTGGTTATGTATGCTATGCTTAATGTAAAGTCCACAAACGCCAGCCCCGCCGCACTGCGACGCCACATATCATTCAGCACACGAGAGACGACTGTCCTGTCTGATTTTACCGAAGTACCTAAGCATTGATTTGTATTTTAGTCGTGAAATAAAAGTAAACGCATCACCAAAAAAAATTACCCATTTATTACTTTTTATTCACAAAACTGCTGGAACAAGACTACTTTTATTGTGACTATGAAAAGCTTAAATAAATAAAGTACTTTCAGATCGGAAAAAGACAGAAAAGTTTTTATCGAGACGAAAAGGTTTCTGAGAATGTCTGTGCAAACCAAGTAACTGGCTACATCTAGTAAACTAAAACATTAATCGCATGACAGACATCGCCAAAACCTCAATTTATATCCATCCATCGACATAATATTATATAAATATTATAGTACTTTTCCAATATTACGTGTTAATATCAGCGTAAAACGACCCAACCTGCCGTATCGAGTGTTAATTTTCAACCAATGCCCAGTAATTTTAAAACAACCGAGTTAATAACTCTCAGCGCCCCATTTTATGAATAACAGAAATATTCAATGTATTATCTCGATATTAATTCAAAAATTCATTACGTCACAACATCCAAATGGAATATGCAAATGTCTGTGGAAAATCACAAAAAACTTGTACAGTTAATTATACACAAAAAGAGAATGTTACGTAGTTTATGTACTCGTAGATGATGTTGTTTATATTATACTGTGTAGGTATTATATTAGCTTCATTATACTTATTCTAATTAATATAGATTTTTGTCCACATGAATATTACTGTATTTGTATATTAAATCATTATTATTGATGTTTACTATGGTAAGTCATCATAATATAGTAAAATTATGTTTTTTCTGCTAAGAACTATGTTTTGTTTAAATAGGAAGTTCCTACTTCCAACGTATATGAAATAACAAAAAACTTTTCCATAGCATAATCAAACATTTGTTATTATATAATAAACGACAAAATGTAGTGTGTGGGCGGTGAAAAAACGAGCCGCCTACGCGATATACCATGATGAACGATGATGAATTCAATTTTGGGCTCAACTCTTATAATATTTGCTTCTTTATTCAATCTTCATAGCCTTTACAGTTTGTTAACAATTAAGCAACTTTAACGTATCAAATATTGTAAATTGTAATAACTAATAAAGTACGGTTTTGTTAGGTTGTGCTAAAAATTTTGAAGATGGAAGAGTGTTTGTTCGTTTCTATTTCCGATAAATAGATTAAATATAATAATTAAAACATTGAATGTGCATCTTGTTTTTATGATTAAGTATATTTTTAGTCTCAAATACAAGTAAAATATAATTATATACTTTACATGTATTTAATTTGATTGATCTATACTTATTATAAAACAAAGTCGCTTTTTTTATCCCTCATGTCCCTTTGTTTTAATCTTTAAAACTACGCAACGGATTTTGATGATTCTTTCAGTGTTAGATAGCCCATTTATCGAGGATGGCTATAGGCTATATTTTATCACGCTAAGACTAATAGGAGCGAAGAAATAGAGGAAAATGTGGAAAAAACGGGGAAAATTATTTGAAAGGGCTAACTTGAACGCGCTAATCTCAGGAACTACTGGTCCGATTTGAAAAATTATTTCAGTGTTAGATAGCCCATTTATTGAGGAACTATATTTTATCAAGCTAAGACTAATAGGAGAATGTGGAAAAAACGGGGGAAATTATTCGAAAGGGCTTATCTCGCGAACTACTGGAGCAATGTTTATATTATTTGGCACAGATAAGAAGTAGACCACGTGAAGGATCATAGGCTATCGATTTTAATAATTTTTTCAGTGGTATATATATTTTATACCCGTGCGATGCAGGGGCGGGTGGCTAGTTAATTATATAACACCTAAAATATTTTAAAAGTAGCCCAGTGAGCATAACTGAAGCTAAATTTTCACCATTCGTAACTCGAAAACTTTTAGGCATATAGTTTACATTCAGATTTAATAGAGCGTTCGTTGTGAAACATTTCCCTGTGGTCAGACTTATTCCTGTAAGCGCAACTCATGTATAACAGAGGGCGCTGGGGTGTGTTCAGCTTTGAGAGCGATCGCGCGTAACAACCTACTTTGCCGCCATAATCGTTATTCCATTTTCAAATTCGAACATTTCTTTTTTTAATTTTTTTTTACTGTTACAATAGGCGTATGTAATAAACTTGGCAGCCGTGGCAAAACGTGTGGTCAAACCTGAAAGACCCCAGTTTGGAGTTGTTTTGGAAATATTTTGGCTTTTAAGGTTCAAAACTTATGTAGATAAGTTCAAAATTTATGTACTCTTCAATATCTTACAATTAATGTTTTATTACAATATATTTCAGACAGCAAAAAAAATGCAAAATGTCAGCTCCGCCGTGACAGAGCACCACTGCCGTGACCAGGATTCGAACCTGGGTTACTACGGCCACAACGTAGGGTCCTAACCACTAGACGATCACGGCTATCGGAGCTTATGACAGCAATTCGAAATAAAGTATCTCGCTCAAGTTAGTAGCAACTTTCACTGGAAATTAGTCGCAGTCACCGTCGACTGGGTAACAACTTGTTTATTTTGGTTACGAAATTAGGTATTAATGCCATTCACTTTTTATATCGAGATGCCGTCATCTTTAGACCAGCAGATAGAATAGATCAGCATTATGAAAATATTCTGTCTTGAATAGACGAACAGACAAATTTTATAATATCACTAGATGACACCCGCAACTCCGTTGCGCCAAAATTCGTTTATCGCGCGGGAACCATACATTTTTTCGGGATAAAAACTATCCTATGTCCTTTCTCGGGACTCAAATTATCTCCATGCCGAATTTCAGCAAAATCGGTTCAGCGGTTCGATCGTGATGAGGTAACAGACAGACAGACAGACGGACAGACAGACAGGCACACTTTCGCATTTATAATATTAGTATGGAATAAGTTAAGCCTTTCTGCTAACTCTTCCCAATTAACTGCTTCTCTGGTTTTGATAAAATAAATTAATATTTTGAGTCTCTACCGGCTACCAAGCCGGTAGGAACTCAAAATACAAGGAAACAATGACATAAAATTGTTTTTGTTTCCTTATATGAATTTATGTACGGTTAATCCCGTGTGTTAATGACCCCGCGATCTATCTTGAGTGCTACGCACATAACCACTCAGCCACAGAGGTCGTCATATTTTATGAGTTATGAATAATTCCCTGAAAATACATAAAAGTAATATGAATACAAACTAAAGTAATATAAGTAAAGTTGCTTGAGCAAGTTTCATTAAGAACGAGCCGACTCATGTACGAACCATTTATCTGGGATGGATACAAAAAGGCCCCTAAACATCTTTGTTAAACGTTTTTTACTTATAATTATTTTTCTTATTTTTAGGATAACTAGATGGAAATCTATGTTACATTATATTATAAAATTTTTAATTTTATTTTAGCGCAAATCTATACTTAGTATTATAAAGCGGAAGAGTTTGTTTGTTTGTTTATTTGAACGCGCTAATCTCAGGAACTACTGGTCCGATTTGAAAAATTCTTTCAGTGTTAGATAGCCCATTTATTGAGGAAGGCTATATTTTATCACGCTAAGACTAATACGAGCAAAGAAATAGAGGAAAATGTGGAAAAAACGGGGGAAATTATTTGAAAGGGCTTGTCTCACGAACTACTGGAGCAACTTTTATGTTATTTGGCACAGATAAGAAGTAGACCACGTGAAGGATCACAAGCGTTTATTTGTGAACTAATTTGTCTGTGAAATATCTAATTTACGCGTCGAAGCCGCGCAAAACATCTAGTTTTATATATTTTTTATTGCGAAGCATATATTATGCAATCAAAATGATGAGACTGGACTATAATTATACAATGAAGTTTTGTGCCTAAATACGCCCCGTTTTAACTCTTCATACGGTCTATTATTTTTGCATTATTAATATTCTCAGTGTTATATGTAGTACAATCTAAGCATAAATACTAAATAGGTATCGCTTACAATTCTAAGATCACTTAATTATATCCATACAAAAATCTCCCTAGAGCTGACTAATGACTCCTAATCTACTTGTTGCCTGAACGTTAAGAAAGTTTAAAAACTACAAACTATTGCACTAACGGACTTAAAACAAAGACTAACAGCTGAACTCCATACAACTTCCTCGTTTGTAGAGAACGAAAATTAAAATGTACAGTAAGCTTAGCACGAGTGGATAGAGTAATAATTAATATACAGATAATAATATAATTAATCCATACTTTAATCTATATCTTCTTCTTATATATAAAAATGGATTTTCAAATGTGTTAGTCGCGCTAAAACTTATATATCAAAATGGATTTTCAAATGTGTTAGTCGCGCTAAAACTCGAAAGCGGCTGAACCGATTGGGCTGATTTTAGTCTTAAAATATTCGTAGAAGTCCAGGGAAGGTTTTAAAGTGACCTGTGACACGAAGTTCGCCGGGACAGCTAGTATTATTATAAACGCGAAAGTGTGTCTGTCTGTTACCTCTTCACGGCCAAACCGCTGAACCGATGTGGCTGAAATTTACTATGGAGATACTTTGAATCTCAGGAATGGATGTAAGATGAAAAGAAAAATGTACGGTTTCCGCGCAATAAACGAATTTTGGCGCAACGGAGTTGCGAGCGTCATCTATCTAGTATATAAATATACCAGTCTGTCTCGTTTAAAATGTAAGATTTTTCACATTGAAATGTCTGCTGAGATTATTCGAATATACATTTGATTATAATCTTTTACCGTACTTGGCAATATATCTTGACAAAAGGAACGTCTCATATGGAAGCTGGAAGCAAGCCATCCTCTGATTGGATTAACAATCTGAACGCTGGTGAAATCCTGTACATGAAATGAAATTTATTGTGATACTTTTTAGATTAAAATTTGAATAATAACGAGTCAAAAATTAAAATGCAAACTTTAACATAAGAATTACGAAAACTATTTACCCGCATGTATATTATTATTATGCCAATATCATGTAATTTTTACTATAATATTAGAATATTAGATGACCCAGTGGACTCCGTATCACTTCCCTCCTAAACCCTAAGTAAACCGCCCTTAGACTTCCGAGTTCCACGATTTTTTCAAGACTAAAATTAGCCAAGTCGGTTCAGCCGTTCTCGGGTTTTAGCGAGTTTTTATTTGTATACAGTAGGTATACATAGAATTAAGATCTAGATCTAGATAAAATTAATTCATTTTTATTTGTATAGATAAAATTAAGACCTCATTTATTGCAATCAGGTCAGTGATTTACTTTAAAGTTACATCAATTACTCGCCAAAATCATGATCATTCCTTTGGTTGGCTTCGTCATAATCGATTGGTGTAATTTTGAAGAAATATAGCTCTTTGAATGACAGCTGAGCTCTTTTAGATAACACCGTCCAAAATAATCACTTATCCATACCTCTACAGCATGGCTGATGAGATATTATGTTCAATACTTAAGGAGAGTACTCAGTACTCGATTCTCAATTTAATTATGTAATAAAATTAGGTACTTAATTTTTGACCAAATTTCCCTTAAAATAAATGAATCATGGACACTTATTGAATTACGCGGCTAGGCAAGTAGGCAAGTTATGCGAGTTGCGACCGGCGCGGCGTGGCGGCGTGCGCCATCAAAGAAAGTAGAAACACCGCGCCGCTGCCCTTCCCGTGCGCGGTGTCCATGCGTTGGGTAAATAAATAATTAACTTTAAGCTACATTTACTCAGTGATCAAATGATATTATTTTTTTCGTCTAATATAATAGCCAAATATCACGTCCTCGAGCATTGAACATGTCTTACCAGTCATGCTGATCCATCTCAGGATTTGAACGAAATTAGGAGTCCCGAAGAGGACACAGGTATGATAATATGATTATGACGAAAAAATGCACGGTATCCGAGCGATAAATGAATTTCCATGCAACGGATTTGAAGGTAAACATTACATACAAAGTTTTCCGATGAAGGTTCCAGAATCAATTCCAAGTCATGTTCATATAGAATTGAACTATTGGATCAGGGAGTTGTTCAATCACGATTCTCGGATAAACCGATTCCGGTATAGATGGAACAATACAGATTGTTTTATTACAAACGAGTACTGTCGACAAACGGTTTGTATTTTTTTACAAGTTTAGAAAAAAATACAATGTTTGGCAAAATAAAATTTCTCATATTCGGATTGAAACACAAACAGAAACTTCGCATCGAGGCATAGTTTTATTTACTTATTTTCATATTTCAAGTAAACCCATAGCCGTAGCCCATATCTTTATTTAATTTATTTAATCACTAACACAATTAAAAGACCATTTGCTCCCAGTTTCCAATCACAAAGATTGTTCATTCGTTAATTTTAATTACTAATGTTTGAAGTGATTTCTCGACACTAATTACTAAATGATCGATGTCGCTAATAAAATAAAACGTATCCCCTTAAGATAAGGTAATCAAATTCCTCCGGGAGTTTGACAAAGTTTACAGAAAGTTGTGTAGATTCAACATAGATTCAATTAGCAGATACGCCGCCGTCGCGCGTCGCCCGTACACTCACATTTGTTTATCGCCCGCATCACATGTTGGAAATTACTTTTACATACGGGACTGACTAATGGATGAACATCTCATAATTCCAACGAACAATACAACTGTCGTCAAATATATGTGTAAGAACAGGAGCTTGTTAAGTATTAAGGAGAGCTACGTTGATTATATCTTATTAACGTAAGTACAAACTAAGTGTTTAAGTTAAAATGAGGAACCCTACCTAAAACATATACATTCGCTCACATAGTTCCTCACAACCTAAGAGGTTAATGCCCCAAATTTCGCACAAAAAGGCACGATCAAAACAATATTTTACAAATCTTATTCCATTTTCTTCAATAGGAAAAAATGTGGAGTTATTCACGAAAATCTGCCCGTAATAATCTCTATTGATCAACTCCATAATGGAAGAAATCAGAATCATTATTATTTGTAGGGAACTACGTGACTGAAACTTATGTCGGGTCAATGATATATTGAAACAGACATGCTATGAGGAATAAACACAATATTTTATTAGCTCAGACAACAAAGAAACGTACGAAAATGTTATCTTTATCTATTTCGAAATAAGAGAACTAAGACTTAAGAGTACTAGTTTCGAGACCGTTCTTTGTTTCACAAGAAAATATTAGTTACACAGTATAGGTTACACATTACAAAATAATGCAAATTAAAATACTTTTGAAAGTAGATTGTCTGTTTGATTATTATTGTTTTATCTGTAAGAAATCTTGAAGATTTACTATATTATAGTGATGGCAAATAATAAAATCTATTAATATATAATTTATTAAACATTTCACCTTTATTAGCTATTTTGAATTATTTCATAATATAGAGGTATGAATAAAACGTAATTTACGTTCTATTTTAAGGGAAATTTTTGCTCGAGTAATTGCTGCTTTTATGACTGATTTCACTCGACAACACGACACGATTTTTTACGAGAAAATGAATTCATTCGTTCCATTGCTCTATGAATACATTAGCAATTTGCTCGAGTCGCTAGCAGAAAAGTTACAACGCGGCGCGCCCGTCAAACGCATACGTGCCTGAGATTGTTTACGTTGAGACACATCTACAGGGTGTAACAAAACAAAGTGATAATACTTTAGGGTGTGTATGTGTTTCTTGAAGAGAGTTGACTGTGAAAGTAGCAGCGCTGAAAGACCAACATTTTTTTCACTTTTGTATGGGATAACTCGCGATCCACTGGGGCGCTTGCCCATACAAACGTGAAAAAAAGATTTGGTCTTTCAGCGCTGCTACTTTCACAGTGAACTCTCTACAAGGAACACGTACACACCCTTAAGTATTATGACTTAGTTTTGTTACACCCTGTATATGTATTATATTTGTACTGTATCTTTGTGTTTGTGGCGTTCGGAGGAAAAGATAATTGCGTTTATTTAATTGCCGGGATACGTTGCAGTAATAAGTAATTAATCGTGCAAATAATATGCTAGATATTAGAGGATTAACTTTATAAGGTAGCTAAAAAGTATACGAACTAGAAATACAATATCTACATAATAATTATATAACGTGTTATTAAACGACATAAAAATCGAAAAAAGTATCTAAAAACAAAGTGAACTCTTACTACCGAGTGAAAGCATTTTGTAGAATCAATTTTTGAGTAATAACCAAACTATGTCCTTCATACAACTTACATAATCGCATACATTTGTAAATTCAATAAAACTTAGGGTATGCCTAAGTTGTTTTTTTTTTTCAATGGGTCACCAAGGCCCGCCTCACCTCGATAAGGAGCAGAATTGCAACTAGACTGATAAATGCTAAGCGACATTAAGTTATTATGTAACACATAGGATGTAACAAAATAAAGTGATAATCACACTACGAATAATAAAAACTAAGGAAAAGTAACTCCGTCAAAAAACATGCTCCACGATACTTGTCAAAAAAGTGTACCTTACTCAATACATTTGCAATATTTAGCCTTGAGCGGTACTAGGCTGACGTTACATGACAGATCGAAAGGAACCAAATTTAAAACGGTAATAATATGAGAGTTACGAATTACGATTCCTTAGTTTTTATTATTCGTAGTAATCACAGAAATAATTGATTTATTTCTGTGGTGATAATACTTCAGGACGTATATGTTACCTATACATAGTTCACTGTGAAAGTAGCAGCGCCTCAAGAGTCAAGAGTATTTTATTTTTATTTTGGTTGGACAAACTCGTGACGCGGGTTGCTTCCCCATACTAAAATAAAAAAAAAATACTCTTTATGGGGGTAGACTTTCACAGTGAGATCAATACAGGGAGCTCATACACACCCCAAAGTATTATCACATTGTTTTGTAACATAATATGTAACAAAACAATGTCAAATAATATTATTATAGATAAAAGATACAAATAATTAAGGTAACTAAGATATCTGTACAATATGGGAGGCGCAATATCGTTATTCAACATAATAATGTTATTATGTCGTAACCACGTAACAGTCGTCGGTAGTTTACGCAATTCCTGCCTGCTCACTAAGACATAATACCAGGTATTTGTGCTTACCACACAATCTATTCCTGCCCTTGATGGGCATATATTTTACATATTAAACCTCTCATCATTGTGAAATATAATATAATATTATGTGTAAAACAAAAGTAAAGTTTATTTAGAGTATTTTGAAGTAAAAGCTTTTTAGCGGCGTTGCGCAAACTCGTGTCGAGACTCGAGAATCCACCCGAGAAGAAACCTCCCGATTTTTGAAGGTTGGTTAAAAAAAGATTGAGAGACAGTAGACCGCCGACAGGCTCTTCACCGCGTGGGTAAAATGTATATGCCTACAGCTATTGTTTCGTTTTCACTTTTGCCGGCACTCTAAGAGTGCAACCTGTTGTTTTTTTTATTACTTTTAATTAGCAAAGTCTTTTTTAGCGATAAAAATCATTTATGAATATCTAGCACATTAAAAAACACATTACAACAGCAATAAAAAAAATTAACGTGTCCAACGTTTTATCGTGGAAGTCAGCGTCCACGATAACGTGACGTCCAGAATTATAAAAGCGCACAATAGACACATATTGCATCGCTTCATATAACTTTTTCGATTTTCACGAAGCATTAAAATATTTTAGCTGGAAATTGTTTAGAAATGGTCGCTCTGTGACCAGGGCTTGGCCAGGACCTGTGCCAACTGAAATCAATTGCCAAATGAATACGTTTCACTGAACTGTCGGTAGATACAGTCTGTTTTGCATATTTTGTCTGACAGTCTGGCAACCGCAAACATAATAAATACTTCTATTTGTTTGGCTTTGGAAGAGTCCAGGTAGTTTAAAGAAAAAATAAACTTTTTAAATAAATTAGATAAACGATAAGATTAATGACAATATTTCGATCAGTTATTAAGTTTGCCACGATATTCACATGTTTTTTTGCAGTGCGATCAAAATCACTGGATTTATCGAATATGAGGAAAAAATAAAAAACTAACTGTAGTTTTTTGTCTTTTTCCCCATATTCGATTCCCAGGGTTTGATGTTCTCCTGTGAGAATTCCGGTTCCAATTTCAAAATCTACGTGATCGCGTAGATACAACTTTTATTTTTGGAAGGAACGAGGTGTGTTAACTAGAATTTCTGTTTCATAAATTAGCTTTAAGCAGTTTAACTGTGCATTCTTGGTTTTTATAGGCTCACTAGGGCGAATAAGTAACATACTACTTATACTAGTATGAAAAATATCTCGCTTATTCTTTGTGTCATTTTCAGTGTAAAATGTTTATTATTAAAGAGACAATCACGTACAATATCGTAGCATAGAAGATGAACATAAAAATAGTATAGATTTATAGAAGATGAAAGTAAAAATAGTAACACAGTAGACGGCCGAGGTCTATTTATGTTACCCTGTCCTCGTTCTGGGGCTATTTTTACCGCGGTCGATGCGATAATTAATACAACTGGATGCTTCCTTTTATGTCATTACCGACACTACGAGATTTCACACTTTTTCTCTTATTTTTTCAAAGAATATCTACAGATAAGGGAACTAGATAAAGAAGAGAAAGTTCCTAAATTAATAATCAATGTATTAGTTCAAACAATGTTAAAAGATACGTACACTTTAAAAAGTTTAAGGGCCTTTTGCACCACTTTCTGATAAAGTGCCGAATAGGCTATTCACAGCTTTTTTGACAGATTTGACTTCATCTGTCAAGTTAAGTGGGGGATAGCCTATTCGGCACTTATCAGAAAGTGGTGAAACAGGCCCTTAAAGTTATAAGCTAATATACACTGAAATGCTAATAAGTTGCTGAAGCTATATTTTGGTAAGTTAACATAATTATTGTATTGCACTATTTGCACTATTTGCACTATCCACACATACCATCCCGTACGTTCGTGTTACTGACATACATTAAATCTGTATAATTTCTAGCCATGAACAAATGATTTAAAGCAACTATATAATATATAATACTTCTAATTACTATTCAGCGTCTCTAATCAAGTTGCATTTTATAATTTCAATTCAAGGCGAAATAAATAATGTATGGGTAAAGGGTCGCATCAGGGGCCTGCGATGCTATAATCGATGGTTTCGTTACATTGCAAATGGTAAACTGAAAACTAATGTAAAAAAACTAGTTCAAGTTTTTTTTATACTAGCGGAGGCGCAGAAAATAGGCAACGATTCGCCCGGATAGCCAAGTAACCGAAATGTTAAGTTATAAGTGAATATTTGCGGCTGGCCGCTCCACAGAGTGGTCGGAGGAAGCTCCCGGCCTGCGGTCGGACGTCCGCCGCGGCAGGTACCGAGCTACGGGGCTACGGGCAATTACTTACATTCACAATATCAAGAAATAAGAATGTTGAAGTACTTTCCTCTTATCGTATTTTTATATACTGGCATAAGGCGAAAAGTTAGAATTCTTTTTTGTTGGTTAGCAATGGCGATGGGCTTCGAAACTATTAAATTAAATAGTCACAATAATATAAATTATAATAGTTAAAAAACTAAAATGTTAAAGTTAACATACCTAGCGGTATATTAATTTTATGGTGGGCGCTGAATGTCTAAAGGGGTGCGTTGTGGGACGCAAAAAAAAACGGGGCGTTGTATAGAAGCTTGGGGAGTATCTTGTAATTTTATTTTATTTGGATGCACTTTAAATTAAAACAATAGGGGGCGCTTAAACATATTTTCTTCCCAAAGTGGGCAGTGCAGTGGACAAAATAAGTTTGGGAATCTCTGCATATATTTCACAAGTGAAGCTATTAAAAGCGTGTTAAAAATGGCCTGCTCTTAGGCTGGATTTACATGCAGCGGCGCGAATACGCGATTTGCCGCTAGTCGCTACACCGCGAGATGACAAGTATGTACTATCAGAGAAGTTGATTCCTATGCAGATCGGGGACCTATGTAGTTTGGTTGCGTTACGTCAAACCCATCCGACAAATCACAGTTAACATTGAATTGTCATAGTAATTCAACCAAATAACGTTGGTCTATCAACTGCATAGGAATCAATTTCCTCGATGGTACAAATATTATGTAAATTACAGCGCGACTGCGCCGCTGTTTAAATGACTTTTTTTTTTAATCGTTACATACTATATTGCTTGTGATTTGTTGTGATATAATTTCATATATGTTAAAAATATAAGCCAAAAGTGTATGCCTGGGTCTACGAATAATAAAGGTAACATTTAGCTTAGATGTATTTTGTTGCTAAGTTCAACCACAGATTACTAAATAGTTACTACGCCAAGCTTTATTGCATTTCGAGCCCTACCTACGCTACCAATCTCCATATAACATTATAACATCTTCGTTCTCAATAAACATTGTGCTTCTCATGTAATCCTGCACCTGTATTGTACATCGAAATATCTCGTGTGCCACTTTCGACCTTACCACTCGGGAATAAAGTTCAAAGGTGATACACCAGCGTCGTCCGTGACTGTACAGTACGGGCTCGGATAACGATCCGCAATTGAAATCTCGTACATAATATTAACTAGGCGCTCCAGGAAATTGGTAAGCTACAATTTCTATTGACGACCCCACTACATGATATGCGAGTGCTCAATCATCATTTGGATACAAGCATAAAGCCTATAGACTTCGGCCAAATTAATAACGTGTAGAATGTAGATGGTTATCACATAAAATAATTTTTGAATAATAAATATTTGTCAGGAGTATACTGGAATATAGTTGTCCTATTTGGACTCCAAACTACATTATTTACAAAAGCCGATTAGAGAGAATACAAAAGATGTTTATTAATCACCTGAACTATAAAAGCCGCAAATTCTTTGATACCTATGAAGATGCCTGTGATGGACATAATCTGTTAACTTTAGAGCAGAGGCGCATTGTTCTGGATATGGGATTTCTTTACGATATTTTAAATAATAGGATAGATTGTCCACACCTTGTTTCTCAAATTTCATTTCGAACCCCAAAATCCTGAACCCGTAAGACCCCACTACTGCATGTTCCATTACATCAAACCAATTACGCACAAAATTCTGTCCTAACACGTATCACCCATATATATATAATAAACATTTTAATGATATTGACTTATTCACTCATTCTAAAGCTAAATTTAGAAGTCAAGTAATAAAATCGGTAAAAAGCCTGAAACATTGACTAAAGGAATATTACTGCTTGTTAAAATTAATATTTATTAAAAATTATTTAAATATAAAAGCTATATTTTTATGTGTAGTATACTGAGAGTTATTTTATTTTATTTTACGTTATTTTTTTATCTAGATATTTATCTTAACATTGAATTAACTACAATTACTGTACACATTGAGTCTTCTCGACCAGTTTCTTCTTTATTGACTTTTTGTATTAATGTGCTTTTGTTATTTTAGTAATTTTTATTTTTTTACTTTGTACTGCACTATTGTGATATATGGGAAACCTGTTATTGGCTTTATTGTATGTAAAACGCTCTTTGTAAATTTTATTAGTATATAAGCTGTTGGTTTTCACAATAAATAAAAATAAAATAAAAAATCTATGATCTAAGTTCTACAACATTTAGTGCACGAAGTGTTACATATCTACCGCTGCTACTTTTTAAATAATATGAAGCATTACCTATACAAGGATTCCACCTAATGTATTTACTTATAACCGTTATATATTTTGATACATTCAAAGGGGTGACACACGTACGAACTTAAAGTACGCGGGTTTTAAGTTCGCGAAGTTACTCGGCTCGCGTCGGTGACACACGAGAATCGCTCACACTGAATGTGCACTGAATTATCATGCCCCCAGGCTCGCGGCTCGCGGCGCGCGGCTCGCGGCTCGCGGCTCTTTGCTGACACACAGGCGATTAAGATCGTCGAGCCATAAGTCCGCGTACTTACTCGCGTGTCTGTCACCCCCTTAAAATAATGATTATGTTTAAAAACAAACACTTTTCCTATCTTAAGGCAAATAGGCGCGCAAAGCGTCCAACAAAGTGGAAAAACTCTAGTAGTTTAATAGATTTATGACATGAACATGTTTTAACACTCAATAGTCCGCTCCGTGGCGGTCGCAGTTTCATTAGAAGTTTCAATTACACAAGTTGTCGAGTTTCGCTATCTATTTTATTGACGTCTCGTAAACGGACAGTCCGACGCAGTCGAGCCTTCTTGGACGGTGGGCCTTTCATTACCTGCTCTTCAGTGTTTACCTTCTATGATTAAAATGTTACTAAGTATTTTTAATTACTTTGATAGTCTATTGTATTAAATTAAACTAACGCCTGCGATTTCAGCACCTGAGGAGTTAACCCGGCGACTGCCAGGTTGGGTCATAATGACCCGTGATATTTTTTAATGCGTGTATTTAAGAAAATAATAGTGTAACATTGCCACACTTCTCAGTAGCTGCAGTAAGAGCCCTGCCACCCTTGTTCCTTATGTCAGCTTAAGCGGTGTGCGTCTGGACTCTGGACTGGATGATAAACGTGGTCAAACATACAAAAGGGCAAATATGTCCCAACTATGCATTCCAAGATGCCATTTCGTGCCACAGACTGAGTTAATAATTTGATTATTTCGTTTATTTATTTGTACTGGCAGGTGACCAAACGTATATTACTCTATAAATTACGTTATTTTTGCATTTGATCTTATAAATAACCACTTGAGGGCTCGTACATGGATGTGGTTCATCTAATAAGAGATATGTGTATGAATAAGGTAGTTTACAGGAGATAAATCAGAAGAGATCCCTGCCAAAGTTTCTGGTTTTAATAAACATAGTTGCACGTCGCGACAACGTAACGTGTCACGTTACCGCACCGTTCCACGTTGACGACGTCGTGAGGTGGAGATGTGGACAGGCCGATAGGCTGTATAAAAAAATTAAGCTATAAAGATGAACATTTTATACGTTACAAAGACCTTAATAAGCTCATAAACTTTACAGCATTAAACAGTGCCAAACAATGGCTTGTAACAGAAACATGTAAAAGTGAATAAATATAATTTTAACGCATTACAGCCTTTTTATTTTAAAGAAAGACCTTTGAGACGGCAAAACATCTAAGAATATTATAACCTTTACGCTAAATATATGGTATATTAGTATAGTGATGTCACTGATGTGACATCCCAGTACCTACTGTGGTACAGGAGACACGCGCTAAGCTAAATTGACTGGGCTTACTGTGTCGCGGCCAAGAGGCTTACCTACAAATGACGCTCCTCTCTTGATTTCTACGCAACTTCCTGTACTTGACCCGACTGCGCAGATGGAGGTATGTTTGCATAGTATATGATTCTTTGGCATGGTTTTAAACCTTAGCTTCCAGTCGAATTTGAGCTGAAAATGGCTGAGAAGGATTGTTAGATTTGACCCGTGAGTAAGACATTGAGTACTTGATGTTGTCTTAACTTGTTGTTTTGTTTTTACCTGATTTACTGATAATTAAAATACTTTAATATGCATCTTTAAGATAAATAATGATTCATTTTGAAACACTAATAACCGCACTTCACCTTAGTTCAAGAAATCTCGTTCAAAGATTTATTCCTAAAGACGCCACTGGAGCACAAAAAAGTTGAAGACCTTATTGAAAGCTGTTATGCATTTTACGATATTATAATATTCTGGCGGGCTGCCAATCCGCCTGCTGCAATGGATGGCAAAATAATGAACCGAATTCTTCCCGAACGCCAGAGACGACACCTACGACCTGTCGGCCAGAGGATTAAACGAATTTAAGTCCATACATACTTAATGTTATGAATGTAAGAGTGTGTCTGTTTGTCTGTTCCGTTTCCAACTATGTACGAGGTATGCAGATGCGTAGGGACATGTGATAAGTTTTACCGTGGCGATATACGTGTATTTTTATTTTTAACAATGATATCATAGATCGAAATTTGGCCGGAAGGTTTAATTGCACCCTGTATAACTAACGGTGCAAAAAAGCAGCAGGAAACACTTTATTTCATTTAACTTTTATCAATTAGATGTTTTCTACACACGTTCGTAAATATAGGTGTTTACATAAAATTTTCTTGTTAGGACAAGAAAATTTTCCGTTCTATTCCAGAAAGATTTTAAGGTGCATTCGCTTGTAATGTAAAGTTAGAAAGTCTAGCATTACATCAGTGAGGGAGGAGAGCCAAGCATTACAATGCGCACCTTGTAATGATACAGTATGTAATATCTTGATACAATTTGTAACATCAATTACTAGCTATATGGAATGTTCAAAATTGAATGTTACATTACACGTGAATGCTCGCGGACAGGGAAGCACCTTTAGGCTTAGGGCCGGTTGTTTGATCGCTAGTTAAGGTTACTAATAGTTAAAAACTGTTAGTTAAACTAACTATTGGTTAAAAATTACAAAATGTTGTTTTTCAATCGATAGTTAAGCTAACTGTAGTTAAAGTTTTTGACAAATTGTTAAATAAAATGACTACACTTGGACTGCGTAGTTAACGTTAACCATTAGTTTGATTTGTTTGTTGTAGCGGATAATATCTAGTCGAGTTAAGATATTTTATTGTCCAAAAAGAGTGCTTTTATTAAAAATAATGGATGAATGTACTTAAGCATTTCGATAACTTGGAAAGTTCTTGTGATGAAGAAATCATTCTAAAATCATTATAGAATACGTTTTAAACCCTCAGCCCGAAAACATTTCGCTCCAGAATTGTGCGGCTAGCTGCTACTAGACTATTGGGATGAAGTTGAATTTTTCGAAAGGTTTAGAATGTCCAAACAAACAGTACTTTGGATAGTTGCTGAAGTGAAGTCTACATTGGAGAGGCCAACTACTACGATTTAGGAATATTGTAACACTTTGTACCTACTATTTACTAAATAGGTAATTAGTATAGTAGTTAGTAAAGTACCTACTATTTACTAAATAGGTAATTAGGTAAGTACCTAAAACAACAGTGCTGTATTACATAAATATTGAAAACTTTAAGGTTTTAAGCGACTGGAAATATTCAGCAGTGTTGTAGAGATCTGTTTTTGGTTTGCATAATTCTTTCTTTGCGAAGTTTCTTCCTTTCGTTGTTTAAAATATTAAATAGCCTTATAAATGAAAGGTAATTAATAAATAGCCTACCATAAAAACACAAAAAAGGGTTTTTATGCAAAAAGTTTGAATAAGTCATAAAGTTTCTAAAAAATAGAGAAAACACGTGCTTGCACGTGTAAACTTTTGTATTGTTTTTAAGAAACACAACCATAACCCATCTTTATTGATTATTGTTATATCCAAAGAAATACAACATTTTAATTACGTCAGTATGTCAAATACTTTAAGAGCTATTGTTCTTTGAATATTGGTTGTGCCTTGTGCGTGAGCGCAAAAGGTTGACAGCCAAATTTGACGTTTCATAAACAATATTACCAGTAGTAAAAAAATTCTCCCGGCAGAATTTTGGGTTCCCCATGTTCCTTCAAATGGCAACACAATTGACGATTGTTACTTTTAACTAAAGTCGAAAATCTGTTGAAACAACGTATTTCTATTTTAACAACTGGTCAAGGTTTAACTACAGTCAACTAACTAATGGTTACGGATACTATTAGTTATTTTTTACTAATGATCAAACAACCGGCCCTTAAACAAGGAGTTTTAACGGAGCTCCTCAAAACAAAGGAATAACAATATATTATAACTCGAGAATCAGATGCAGCTACTAGAAAACAAAAATATAAAAGAGAAGTTGCGACAAAATTCCATTTTTAAACTTTATAAAATATTGAAACCACGATACTAATACTCCAAAGTAGGTAGCTTATATTGTTAAATTTTAAATGTAATTCGGAGAGTGCGCACAGAATACAAATCGTGAGATCTGTACACAATATGTGGCCAAAATAATATGGACGGTACAAACAAAAGTTTTGTTAAGCAAATAAAATTAAATGGATGGTATTATGTTATATCATAACGCTGGGTTTTTTTTTTTTTTGTAGGACTTGGTTCACAAACAGAGGCAACCATGTCGTCCTCGTAAGGCTACAAAATTACAATTTAACAATTTCTTACATCTAAACCAAACTTAACTAACTTGTACAAACATAATATTATAGCATCATTAGACAAAGGCTCCGAGAGTGCAATATTAAGGGCGTTCCTTACGGAGATACTGTAATTTACCGTATTTCAAGCCTTATAAACTCATAATTTGAAAGCTACAAAGTTATAATAAAAATACAGCAATAATCTTCAGTATCTCAACATTCCTTTCCCCGTTTTAAATTTTATATTTTTGTTTATTATACTAGCATACATTCAGCATCTCCTTAGGATTTACAAATTACTTTTATTTAAAACACACGCCAATAGATTGACAATATCATAAACTACACATTCCCCGTTTTAAATTTTTTAAAGACAATTTTGAACAAATATAAGTAAAAAAAATTGGGTTTGGTGCGATCTCGGCAACGCGGCAAATGCCAAGGTCGTTTGCTCGGGGGACGGCCTTAACGCCGCCTACGCTATTAAACATAAACTTATTAGATAAACTAGTTTGATGAATTATCTTTCGTTTTCAGAAATAACATTCTAACATAAAGTTTAAACAGTATGACAAGATAACTCCATCTTTAATTTCACTTACAGTATAAAAGTTACTTAGTAGAATAATTAATACAGCGTCACGGAGACTCTAGTTACTTCACGAGCTGGAGGTAATTTATTACAGTGTAACGACTAGATAATATTGACACTCAATTTATCTGGAATAACTTGGAATTCCATTACCCTATCTGAACATCGATAAATGGCCAGGTTCCAGGATCTTAAGCTTTATATAAATCAATTCCTATCAATTTTCTATCAATTTCCAAGTCTATTAGATATCTTGTTTGGTTAAGTAAATCGATCAATTGTTAAGATTGATTACCAGCTGTCCCGGAAAACGTTGTTTTGCCATATAAAGTACTAGCTGTTGCCCGCGACTTCGTCCGCGTTAACATAGTATAATAACAAAGATGGATAGTTTTCCCCTTTTTGTGGTTCCTTATACAAAGGGTAAAAACTGGACCCTATTTAAGCAAACGTCAATAAACTTTCATGTGTCTAACTCAAGAAATGACGGACTTTCATTGAAACTTTCTACCCCAATTTCACTCCCTTGGGGGTAGAATTTCCAAAAACGCTTAAATACCTATCCATTCATTTTTAATCAGCAGTCCAAAAATAAACATTCATGTTTCTAACTTAAGAAATGACGGACTTTCATTTAAACTTTTTACCCCTATTTCACCCCCTTTGGGGGTAGAATTTCCAAAAACGCTTAAACACGTATCCAATAATTTTTAATCAGTAGCCCAAACATAACATTTCGTGTTTCTAACTCAAGAAATAACGGACTTTCATTGAAACTTTCAACCCCAATTTCACCCCCTTGGGGGTAGAATTTCCAAAAACGCTTAAATACGTATCCATTTATTTTTAATCAGTAACCCAAAAATAAACTTTCATGTTTCTAACTCAAGAAATGACGAACTTTCATTCAAACTTTCAACCCCTATTTCACCCCCTTCGGGGTAAAATTTTCAAAATTCCTTCCTTAGTGGGTGTTTACTTAATAAAACAACCCTACTCACCAAATTTCGTGGCTGTAACTTTAACAGTTTTTGCTCAGCGATGATGAATCAGTGAGTCAGTCAGTCAGAAGTCAGGACATGTAATTTTATAAGTATAGATTTCGCCCATGTTATTTTATTGAAATGACTAAATAAGTATGTCACCGTGGCAACGTCCATCGCTATTCCGTCAAACAAACAATGGTCGCCGTCAGTCTCGAGTTGTAATAATTTACTATTATTATTTAACAAAATATGCACTTATCAATATAAGATACTTCTTATGTTGTTGTCCGATTCTCAACCCTAGCCGATATGCTCGCTAAGATTCACGAAAATCGGTCGAGCCGTTTCAAGGAGTTCAACCACGCACCCCGTGACACCAAAATTTTATATATTAGATTATGATATTATATAATAGCGTCAGCTATTTATTATTTCTAATGATCACACTAAGAATTTCGTTTAATGATTTCGACATTAGCTCCATTTATATGTAATCCACTGTTTATTAAATTTTTAAGTAATCATTCAATTAAAATAAAATCAAGAACCTTAATAAACTTTATTTTTGTACTGAAATGTTTTTTGTGCAGTATAATCGTCCTTATAAATTTTCAAGTGTCACATATAGGTGATAGCCTAGGATACCTTCATAGAAGGACCTTCACCGAGCTGTTTACTGGATGAAAAGTATTTTATATTCAATCACGTATGTCAACAAATTAATTGCAAGTGGGTTGCCTAAAAAATTTCAGTCCAGAATAAAAAAATAAAGAAAAAACAAAAAAAAAAGTTTTTTTTTACATTTTTCTGGTTTGGTTAATAGACAAATTCCATACCAATCGAAAGTATGAAGCCCATAGAATATGCATTAAGCATTAACCAGACCGGTACCGATTAGTAGTAGTATCGATTTACCTGCCTACCCAAGAGTTGTGACAGGAAAAAAATAGACAACCTAACGTTTTCATACTCTACGGGCTACTTTCGATTGGTATAGAATTTGTCTATTAACCAAACCAGCGAAATGTTAAAAAAAAGTTTTTATTTTTTTTCTATTTTTTTTTTTTTATTTTATTCTAAACTGAAATTTTTTAGGCAACTAACTAACTAACTAACTAAAAAAACAACCTGCAATTAATTTGTTGACATACGAAATTGAATATAAAATACTTTTCATCCAGTAAACAGCTCGGTGAAGGTCTCATGCGTTTATGATGCGTCTTCATAGCCTAGGTCCCTTCTATGAAGGGATCCTAGGCTATGAAGCTCCAGGCTATCGCTTCATAAAAATATAATGAAAGAAATGAATAATGTAAAACCACAGTATCCGTATAAGACAGTAGAAAAGAGTCAGGCGTGTCATTAAAACCAAAGCCGCTTAGCACAGAACCAGATTTTACGCGCTTGTGATGTCATAGAACTTTTTTGCTCCTTCAAGCTGAAATGTCAGTGCACGCATGAGTCCAATTTAGATGGTAAGTGGTGAATGATGATCTACTGTATACGTTTTATACTATGGTAAAACTAAGCAGTGTACCTGACACCTGACAACTGCATCAGGAGCGCAGCTCGGGGAATTCTTATCACATTTTATTGTTTGAAACGTGTATGATACTTGAAAACTTGTACTACGCTCTTTGTTATTTTATGTTTAAGTACCTTGTTTAGGTTTGAAATTAGGTTTCTAGATTAAATAATAGCGGGCAAACAATTTTCATAATGAAGGCAAACATGATAAACTTTTTTTTATCTAAATAGTAACCATAACCTAGCCTCTCTCATTTTTTGTCATAAAATCCATATGTGCTGCAATGTCTTAAACAACTTTTCTATTAGCCACTCAAAGGCAAGAATCAAACAATCGAATTAAGAGCCAAACTCATAACAACTACGCTGCCACGGTAATAACAATATTAATAGTAGCAGTGGTTCCAAAACGCGCATTAAATACACCACGCCTTCCTATTGCGGTTAGCTGAATGCAAACTCTGGAAATGAAGCACCGAATCGTATAAATGATAAATACTAATTGTAGGAGTTCTAACGAACATGACGTACATTCCACATATCCCGGACACACAGAAACTCTCCCGAGAGGATATGGCGTTGGAATAATATAGTATCTTTGTTTTCGTTAACCGATTGCGTCTGTATAGGGTGTAACAAAACAAAATGATACTATAGGATGTATATTATGTGTCCCTTTTATAGTGTTTTGCTAAGTACCTACTCACATATGGTTTTGCTCGAAATCGAGCAAAAACCACCGTGTGGACCGCCAAAACTCACAGCTCGAAGGCTCGCATCGAGCCAGTTTGAAGGCTCGAATCGAGCCGGCTTGACAAATTTTTTGACACTAGTTTTTATTATTCGTAGCTAATTTCCTTCGAACTGGTAAAGATATCGAGCAATGCTGAATGTGTGGACGAAAGCCCGAGCATTGGTTTTTATTCTACGTGATTACTCGATCGAGCAAAACCGTATGTGAGTACTTACACTTTAGTATGAAACCAGTGGTGCTGGAAAAGTCTTTTGACATGTATGTTTCTTCTTCATGAATTTGCCTGTACTAAAATAAAAAAATAAAAATCTACGCTGCTACTTCACAAAGGACGTCACGACCATCAATTTCAACATTTCAACCATCTATAAGATAAGATATACAATATACATACATACTTAATATTCAGATATATTTTGTATTTGTGCATTTGCATAATATCTTAACCGCTCTATTCTTTTCAAGTCATTAGACTGGTCAAGCGCCAACTTCGTTAAAGTATGTAGTACGTACTTACTATCAAGGGAGATAGTACGTACATACTATGTCCCCTGATATTACGTATGTACATACTTCTACCCTAAAAACTATCCGAATCAATAAGAACGATATTTGCCACAATATTTTTCTGTATACAATAAATAATGGTTACACAAATTGTAATACGATACACAAATATAGAATTCCTCACGAAACGTTGCGTCAGTACCATTAAATCTAAGCATAGATAAGCAAACATCGGCGAACATCTGCTCTTATTATCCTTTTCCCAGAGCAGACTATTATTAGTTGTATCTGTGATATTCGCTACGTCACCGCAGAGTGTATGACGTCACAAAACAAATATGGCGGCGTTCGAGAGATACCTGCTAAAATATACATACAGAGAGTTTGGTTGATTGTGATTGATGTGATGGATAATACGGTGGTAGTACACGAAAACTCCATATTGTATTCGTTTATTTTTTAGGATGATTGATTGGGAAATTACTTTTTTATATCAGTTATCCTAAAAAATAACCCTTCGATTAATAGAAAAGAATATAAAAACGCTAATCCAAAATATTTTAACCACAAATTAATAAGTAAAACCGAAATATACGCTAGATAGTCAGTTGGATAATCAGCAGGGTGCATATAGTTTCAAGTTATTTTTAGCCACAAACCGAACATATATATATATATATATATATATATATATATATATATATATATATATATATATATATATATATATATATATATATATTCTTAACATACCCTCCAAGTGTATAATTGGAGTCCCTGAACATGACTACTTTAAGAAATTCGCCTTTTAGAGAGTCGGTCGACGTCTGGCGACGCGCCAAGTGCGCGGCTTCCAAAAAAGATCCACATAATACAACAACAAACAATCCTTTGTGTAATGTAAACGAATACAATAAACAATAACAGTTGTCAAACCCTTTTCTCCTTCACGAAAGCCCTGAGTGTCCTTAATAAATATGGCCGTAAAAATTGGACTATATTGTAAAAATAATATTATAAACTTTTATATCCATCAAGAGAATACAGAAATTTATAACTTCGAGTTTGCCGATCTGTCAATTTTTAATAAAAATATTTTTGGTGAAAATTTGAACACGTTCGGCGTATTGGGAAAAAACTGCATATTGGAAAAAACGAATTTCATCCCGGATTTTCAACTCGCACGTCAAATCATATAAAGACCGATTCCAATAACGTACAAAAAATGTAAAATTATAAAATGATGACTTCATTCCGGTCCCGTACAAATAAAAACATAACCCTCACGAATCAAAGACCAAATGGCAAATACTTTCAATTAATCATTTTTCCAGGAATGGGACAATATTTTATAGTTATTTAAATTTTAAAGCCTCGAACATTTCCATGAATGAAATCTGTACCCTCGGGAACTTTTTTTGATAAAAAAGAGAATGGGCAAGTGTCTATGGAACTTAGTATCGCTAAAAATATTTTTGTGCCATTAGCTATTTTATTACTCTCCGCTAATTCTTATAACTCTCCGGAGTTCACGGCAATTTGAATTTAAAAAATACGAGTTAAGTGACGTTGTATAGCTCGTATTTGAGCCTATAAAGATTAAAATATAAGATAAAAACTAATTGAAAATATGTATGATTTATTACATTAAAAAAACATGTACGAGGGCTGCTATTTATGTATCCGGAATTAAAAAAAGAAACAAACATATATCATTTAATATGGTTTTATTGCTTTTCAAAATATTCGCCGCGATGATCGACACACTTTTGCATACGCTGGAACCAATTTTCATAGCACTTTTTCCATTCTGATTGAGGTATCTCCAAAACGTGCATTTTGAACGCATCAACAGCCTCTTCGCGGCTCGAAAAACGTTGACCACGTAATTTGTTCTTCGCGTATGGAAATAAAAAGAAATCGTTAGGTGCCAAATCAGGGCTGTACGGCGGATGACCAGTCAATTCGATCTTTTGACCCTCCAAAAACTGAGTTGTTTCAGCTGAGGTGTGACAGCTAGCATTGTCGTGATGTAATATGATTCTGCGTTGTCGGTTGTCCTTTCTTATTTCTTCAAAGACTTCTGGTAAACAAATGGTCGTATACCATTCAGAATTAACCGTTTTACGATTCTCTAATGGCACTGTAGCCACATGTCCATTAATTCCAAAAAAAACAGGCGACCATTTGCTTCAAAGTACTTTTTGCACGAGTAACTTTTGTTGGTTTCGGCTCATCTTGGAACACCCACACCGTTGACTGTTGTTTAGTTTCGGGGTCATATGCATAGATCCAAGATTCATCACCTGTGTAGATATTATAAACGGCTTTTGACGTACCACGGTTGTATTTTTTTATCATTTTTTTGCACCAATCGACACGAGCCCCTTTTTGATCGATTGTCAAGTTGTGCGGAATCCAACGCGAACATATTTTTTTTAACAGCCAAATGTTCGTGTAATATCTTATGTATGCTCGTCATACTTATGCCTAAGGACGCCTCTATCTCGCGATATGTAACATGACGATCACGCATTATTAGTTCCCGCACAGCATCTATATTTTGTGGGACAACAGCTGTTTTTGGGCGACCTTCTTTATTTTCATCCGTGAGCATAGACCGCCCACGATTAAACTCACTGTACCAGTGATAAACAGTGGTTTTTGATGGTGCTTCATCTAAAAAAGTTGCGGTGAGTTGAATAAAGCACTGTTGTTGATTTAGCCCACGCCGAAAATCGTAGTAAATCATTGCACGAAAATGTTCACGCGTTAAATCCATGGCAAATGAAGACACGCAATTTTGAAAATGACGCCACAATTGAAAAATAATTGACAGTCACATGAAACAAAATGTATTCTTCAACCAAAGAGTTCTATTTTCAAATGTTGTAATTACTTTTTAAATATTTTTCTTGTAAGTGGCCAGTTCCGGATACATAAATAGCAGCCTATGTAGTACTAAAATATATAATTACTAGCTGTTGCCCGCGACTTCGTCCGCGTTAACATAATATAATAACAAAGATGGATAGTTTTCCCCTTTTTGTGGTTCCTTATACAAAGGGTAAAAACGGGACCCTATTTAAGCAAACGTCAAATGCAAACGTCAATAAACTTTCATGTTTCTAACTCAAGAAATGACGGACTTACATTGAAACTTTCTACCCCAAATTCGCCCCCTTGGGGGTAGAATTACCAGAAACGCTTAAATACGTATCCATTCATTTTTAATCAGTAGCACAAAAATAAAGTTTCATGTTTCTAACTCAAGAAATGACGGACTTCCATTCAAACTTTCAACCCCAATTGCACCCCCTTGGGGGTAGAATTTCCAAAAACGCTTAAATACGTATCCATTCATTAAAACCCAAAAAATAAAGTTTCATGTTTCTAACTCAAGAAATGACGGACTTTTATTCAAACTTTCAACCCCTATTTCACCTTCTTCGGGGTAAAATTCTCAAAATTCCTTCCTTAGTGAGTGTCTACTTAATAAAACAACCCTACTCACCAAATTCGTTGCTGTAACTTTAACAGTTTTTGCTCAGCGATGATGAATTAGTCAGTCAGTCATTCAGTCAGCCAGTCAGGACATGTAATTTTATAAGTATAGATTATTGACAGTGTATTCACAATTATTATTAGTACCTACTTCATACTAGACAACAGAAATAGTACAACTTAAGTTATATTTTATCGTTTCAGTTTTTATACATTACACATATTTATGATTTTTATTATAATATATACCAGACCTAAGTACATAATAATATTATACTTACATAATAACATCCATGACCAAGAGAAAACTTAATTCTTTTGCGTGATTGGAACTGCGCTAGACGGTCGATAGTATGAATGGCAATCTGCTTTTTACTATGTTTTGATATATTATATGAAAAAGGAAATTGAAATAAGGTTTTTTTTTACTTCTACTGATTGTATCAAACCACACAAGAAATATTTACACGGTCGCGGTAGGTACAATCATGGTACTATCCAAAAATTCAAACTGACGTGCGCAACCATAGATATCAGAAACAACAGTGCGTAACTAAGGAACTGCGATGACGTTTGAGACATTGCCGTGTCGGCAACACTTTTCGTATTTAGTTTCAGCCATTTTCAGTGATAATATGAATTAATCAATTAAGAATATTGATTTTTGATCCTTATTATTCCGGAGAATGACAACTGTATTAATAATTACAAATTTAATCTAAAATAAAAACAGGAATTTTCAATGTAACAAGTTAATGGCACAGTTTCAATTAAAGCGATACCATCCGTGCTCATTCACCTTTGTCTAAAAATAATAAAATATCGTTTATGGCGCATTTTCACTGGTCGCATGCGGGGTGCGGGAGATTTCTGAAACGCATGCCACGACCAATGATAATGCGCCATTAGTTGTCAATTAGGGCGTATTTTCATTAGTCGTTAACTCGTACGGTATACAGCATGCGGGGAGTTTATGACAACTAATTGACAACTAATGGCGCATTGTTATTGGTCGTGGCATGCGTTTCAGAAATCTCCCGCACCCCGCATGCGGGCCCTATCGACCAGTGAAAATGCGCCATTAGTTGTCATAGACTCCCCGCATGCTGTATACCGTACGAGTTGACGACTAATGAAAATGCGCCCTTAAAGATAAATATTTATTAAGATGCACCATTTAGTATTAATTTCTGGCTGATGTAGCAATTCGTATATAATTTCTACATTCGTTTGATGTGACTTTTGTGAAAACTGGACACTCAAAGGGAAAAACTAAAGTGACATAAATTGCGCATTGCTAATAAACATAACTTTTTAACTTTTGTGTACAAACGTTTAAGATCTTCTATAGTATGAGAAATTTTTGTGTATTAGTAAAAGTTATTGAAGTGAAATGCATCGTTTTAATTGTAGCTGAAAAACGAAAAAAAAAACCAAACATACAAAGTGAGAATCACGAGCTTTTTATTGTTTTTCAGTTCGGTTTTCATTTTTATACAAAACTAGAATTTTCGACTTACGTTAGTAAATCACTGTACAAATTATTTAGTGCGCGAGAGTATGTTATAAACTTTTTACTTGTACTTCTGAGTACTGAGACTACACTGTATGTGCATCGGTATGGGCGGTAACAGACAGAAAGACACACTTTCGCATTTTTAATATTACGAGCTTTTGCCTGCGGCTTCGCTCGCGTTAAGAAGTATTATTATATACAAACTTTCATCCCCTATTTTAACCCTTTGGGGTTGGAATTTATCAAAATCCTTTCTTAGCGGATGCCTACGTCATAACGTATACCTGCATGCAAAATTTCAGCCCGATCCGTCCAGTGGTTTGGGCTGTGCGTTGATAGATCACCATGTCAGTCAGTCACCTTTGAGTTTTATATATATAGACTAGCTGTCCCGGCAAACGTTGTTTTGCCCATATTATTTTATTGAAGTGACTAAAATATAAGTATGGTGCCGTAGTCGTCCGACCTGGCAGGAACCGGAAGCTCGTCGTTCCAGTGATATTCCCAGGAATCGGACCTATCTGCAATGCGGCCTGCGGGATACACGCCAACAGATTTATACCATGCGAACACTGAACATGTAAAAAAATCTCAGCACAAAAAAGCTGTTACGAGCCGCGCCTTTGTGTAAAGAGAATGCGGAAACACGCCGTATTTACTCGAATAACTTTATATTCATTCGGTGATAATTTAGTGACGCTGTAATAAATATTTCTGTGTAAACATCGTGGCATAATATGATGGGTTTAAGGTGACGTCATTTTTGTTAAATAAATAAATAATGATGTTTATGAACCTTCTTAGACCATTAACCTTCTTAGACGTCCGAAGCTAAAATTAACATACCAGATAGTCATAAAATCATAAATTATTATCATAGAGAAGTCTCGTTTTATTATACTAGATAGACTTCTCTATGATAAGAATCTGCGTAGCATTCGTCGTAGCGTTTCGTAGCCGGCAGCTACACTGTCTACGGCGCGCTACGACATGCTACGCCATACTATAATAATCATAAAATTATTAATATTCTTCTTTTTCCTTCTTTTTAACGGTCCTTTTTACCAAAAAGGACCGTTTAGAGTATAAAAAGAAGAATATTAATATATATATATATATATATATATATATATATATATATATATATATATATACTTACTTTTGACGACCTCCGTGGCTCAATGGTTAGAGTGTGTGGCAACTCAAGCCGGGGGTCGCGGGTTCGAATCCCGCCGACGGAACAAAAAGTTTTTCAATGTTCCTGGGTACGTATAGTATAAAAGTATTAAATACATTTCCGTTGTCTGGTACCTGTAACACAAGTCCTTCAGGTACTTAGCACGGGGCCAGACTGACGTGGTGTGAAGCGTCCATAGATATTATTATTATTACTTTCAAAAGTTTTTACGGCGTAAAATTCAATTTTGCTCCCCGCTACTTAGGTATCTATTTATGAAAAGCCCGTATTTTTGAGTTGTTTATATTTTTTCTGCATAGTCTCCGTTTCTCGGGTATTCTTTAGTACTACTCTCCACACTTCTTCACTGAGCGTATAATTTAATTAATAAATACATTTACTACACCATAATACATTTATCACATTAATTAAAGTGGATGTAATAAAAATAAATCGACACTTCCATTACTCGACACTGATAGGAAGCGGGTACAAATACTTTCTTTCATCACATTCGCATTGTAGAATATAATAAAGTTTAAAAGGGTAGAAAATAATTACAGATATGCACCAGCCGGCTCTCGACGCTGAAGGCTTTTGTTAATATTCATTCTTTTTGTTCAATCAAAGTTAATAAAACTCGGGTATCCGGAGTATTCAAACGAAATGTAGTACGGGGAATTTTTCCTACCTTTTTTATTGACGAAACGGACGCTCTATAGGAAGTTGCTTAGCACTGAATTACGTCACGTCTTTAGCAATTTGAATTCGAATATCGCTAAATTCTTTAAACCAACATAATTGCAAAGTATTTTAAATTACATTTGCTGTAAAGACTTTTTGTTGTATGTCAACCTAGATGTGGGACTCGGCTCCGCTCAGTAAATAAGAAATGAGAGCCTTATATTTTCTCGTAAAAGTAGCTTACATCTTTCCTCATAGTCTACTCTATATTTGTACAAAATTACATTTTATGTAATTACCGTATTTTTATACGGTCAAGTAAAATTATGAAATCAACGCGCTCTCTATATATAGTATTTACTCTAATCTAACACGCTCGATCGAACCAATTCTTTAGCTTTACAATATAAGTTCTGTAAATTCTGTAAATCTTTATTGTTTCTATCGCCATTTATAAATATTACTTATATCAAGAAATAGAATATCAAATATCTATGAGTTTTATTGAAAAAATGTTCTTGACTTGTGTTATCAGAAATGTCGTATTTAATGGAATGGAAGAGTGGAGATAGATGCTGCTCGTATATAATCGTATATTGCCTCCGAACAAGGGGCTAAACCAGGCCTATTATTGTTATCTATTATTACGAGTATAATAATTTAATATTAGCTACAGTAATCAATGATGTTACATGTTTTACTGTTTATCCTTGGATATTTAATATGAAGCCAGGGACTCAAAGACATATTTTCATACCAACATGTTTCAAAACACATTTAACACAGCGGTTTAAGCGAAAAAAGCTAACAGGCGCGCATTTTACAATAAAAAAATCCTTAGTATTTTCGATTTAGCGAATAAATTTTTTTCTTAAGCGAATAAAGTTTAATCTTAAATTACCAAGTAAGAAAATTATGACCGAAAATCATAACCTTCCACAAAAAACCGTCTCCAAACAATGGCACAAACAAAAATTTGTTGTCAAATTAGTCATTCCCTGTCAGCGGCTCCGCGAGTTTTCGAATAAATCTCACGGGATTATTATCGGGAATGAAATGACAATGGGAGCGGGAAGTGTTCCGCAATTAGGCTCAGTCTATACCAGGGGGCCAATTCCCATAATTAAAACTGTTCCGAACGCGTCGCTACGCTACGGTATCGCTCCATTGGCCATGTCATGGTACACACATGTATAATAATAATAGCTCTCACATCGGTTTCGGTGACGGCGGCCGGTTTCATTGAAAACCAGGCCAGCTACGCGGGAGTAATTTTATAGTGCCCAAGTGTGTGTGCAGTACACAAGAGCACTCTCTATTCCTTTACTCTCATAGCCCAGTGGGACGGCAGACCGACACAACCGGCGAGAGATCAGGCGCAAGACCGACTTTTTACATGCCCATCCGACGCATGGATCATCTTACTTGTCAGGCAATCAGGTGATCAGCCTGCATTGTCCTAACCAAACTTGGAAATATCATGTTTTCAACGCGGGAATCGAACCCACGACCTCCGAGTCAAGAGACGCGCTCTATACCACTAGACCACGGAGGCGTTACACATCTATACATATTATAAAACAAAGTCGCTTTTCTCCCTCACGTCCCTTTGTTCCCTTTAATCTTTAAAACTACGCAACGGATTTTGATGCTTCTTTCAGTGTTAGATAGCTTATTTATCGAGGAAGGCTATAGACTATATTTTATCACGCTAAGACTAATAGGAGCGAAGAAATAGAGGAAAATGTGGAAAAAACGGGGAAAGTTATTTGAAAGGGCTAACTTGAACGCGCTAATCTCAGGAACTACTGGTCCGATTTGAAAAATTCTTTCGGTGTTAGATAGCTCATTTATTGAGGAAGGCTATAAGGCTTTATTTTATCACGCTAAGACTAATAGAAGAATGTGGAAATAACGGGGGAAATTATTTGAAAGGGCTTATCTCGCGAACTACTGGAGCATTTTTTATGTTATTTGGCACAGAAAAGAAGTAGACCATGTGAAGGATCATAGGCTATCGATTTTAATAATTTTTTTCAGTGGCTATATATATTTTATACCCGTGCGACGCCGGGGCGGGTCGCTAGTATTGTATAATTCAGCAGTAGCGTCAAGCGGTGTTATTCAGAACTTCTTCATTAGTTTAATACTTGGGGACTGCCGCGGTAAAGCATGGCATTTTTATCAACTTATGCAATTATGATTCGCATACGTCTAGTCGCACGCACACAAACACCATGCCCAAGTCTGGCAAGGCGGCACCGCTGTGCCGATCAGGGTGGGGGTGGGGGGGAGGTTAGGTTTATTTTCGTTATGGAATTTCTTGGTCCGGTCGCCGTGTTCAAAGCCCTCGATAAAAGCTATGCAATAGCAATAAAAAATGTTTCTAGCCATGTAGGCGCATACCAATTAATTTTCTCAAGAGATGTATTGCAATAAAGATGAAGTTGTTAGGTGAAGCTGATATAAAATGCCTAACATAACCTAACCTAACATTAGGTTCGAAGCTTAATTACTCTTGTCAACAGTCAACAAGACTCAGATAAGAGTTACAACAATTATTGTGTTCTAAACTCTAAATTTTATATCTAACTAACTTCACCATTTATCAACTTTCAAAAATGATTATTACAATATATGCAGTAATATCTTTATAAAATCAATAGAATATGAAATGCATCTTACACCGACGCTCCATATTATAATTATTATTATAAGACACTGATGCTACTTGTCAGCTTCTGTCACAGTGCGAACCAGCCCTTACACCATTTGTAACTGAGCCTCCAGACAGACGGACTGACACTTTGACGGACAGCCAGTCTTATCGCACTGCCTAATTATTTACAGACACTTCCTATTTCAATGGAAATTTTGTACTGTTGTCCGTTTTTTGATCTGTCATTTGTTCTGCTTACTGGAGAAACAGATAAGAAAAGTACTGCAAAAATATTGTACCTCAAACAAACGTTGGTTTGTTATTTAAAATTTCTGATGACTGAATCGAAGAAGTAACGATGTTGAAGTGTTGCATTTAGAATAAAAGAATCGGTAACAAAAATCAGGTAATACTGTATTAAGTTTACTCTAGAATAGCCATTCTCAAAGTTTGGGTGTGCTGAGCCCTGGGGCTCCGCAAAGGTCTGGTCCCTCCGTGTCTCCATACAATTTATTACGTAAATTATTTTTAGTAATGTCATCAGACACTAGCATGGAGGTAAGGTCTGTAAAAAATCACATTTCTTAATAAAGGTTCCGCCATCAAAAAAGTTTGAGAACACTACTCTCTTTGTATTTCTTATTTTCACAAAATCATAAATATTAAATTAATAATAGCATTATGTTTAAAACAGTAAGGAAATCTAATGTTAATTTAAGCTTAGCCCAAAATAAACTTGGACCGACAAAAATAACTGCATATGCGCAAACTTTAAATAGCCCGCAGAGATATTTTAAGCGAACAAAACTATTTTAATCGCGCCATTTCTGTATTTCTAAATATGAAATTTTAAATATTCGGATGCAGAACAAATTTTAATTAGACATCCGCCTGTAGTAAGAATTAGTTTATAATTACAAATCTTATAATATTTAATTTTCAACTTTAGACGGACTTAATTATAAGTGAAAGTTAAATTGTATTGTGTCATGAGTTCGTTTTGTTTTCCTTACTTTTTATAGGATAAGTCTGAGAAATAGTTGTCAAAGCTAATTAAAATTAAGACGGCCTCACAGCAATTAGCGGACCCTTAATTTTAATTAGCACTTTCGGCGTTTGTCTCCTAAATTATATAACGGTATATTTTGGAACGTTGTTTTTGTCGCTAGTATTTCGAACTCCAATGGGCATTGTCCAAAAAAAATCACATGTACTTTTTATATTTTTTTTCGTTAAAATAGGGTATTTTAAGAATATAAATTAAATAATTTTGAAATTCATTGGCTAGTTTTTTCTCAATAAATTTTTAAAGTTTCGCTCTGACGTCATCATCGGCGGCCAATTGACCTCACAGTATGTTTTAAATTTCCTTTCAATCTTATTTATAATGGCTGGTTCGTCAAATGCAAGTTCTCATTATGTGAAAGCTGATACGAGAAGCTTACCAAAAGTTCGAAACGTAATGTTGGTCGAATTTATTGCTAATTTAACGCCATTGAAGGTCAAACTAAGGTTAAACATATTTGTTCAAAAATATCCCACCAAAAACATAAAATATGTAAAAATGGAAAGCCAAGTTCCATACAAACATTATTCTTGTCTATGGACTTCGCCGTAAAAAGGATGGAGATCTAAATGAGTGCCAAGTTCCATGGAAACTCGAATTGTGTATATGTATAGGAACCAAATAACATTATGAACAAATAAAAGAGTCTACTTCTTTGCTTTATTGAATATCTATAACAATTAATGTTATTTAAATAATGTGAGATCTTAAACTAGGTTAGATCTAACTTGGCCAGTTTTCATTACATCAGTCATTTCATAAAGTTATTGAACATTTTAGTTCTGATGAAAACTAGCCAAGTAGAATCTAATCTAGTTTAATCCTTCGATCGGAGGTTCTAGGAATTCCCATTGTATTCTTTTGTTCTCGCGATCACCGGTGCTCGCGCGGGGCCTGAAAGATTAAGATCTCAATTTATTTAAATAACATTAATTGTTATAGATATTCAATAAAGCAAAGAAATAGACTCTATTATTTGTTCATAATGTTATTTGGTTCCTATACATACATATTTCGATTTTCCATGGAACTTGGCACTCATTTAGATCTCCATCCTTTTTACGGCGAAGTCCATAGACAAGAATAATGTTTGTATGGAACTTGGCTTTCCATTTTTACATATTTTATGTTTTTGGTGGGATATCATTACTTTTTGTAAAGAAAACTTTCCGAGCAAGGGTAGACAGTAGACATCTTAATCTTCCCAGTTCAAACATACATAATATTCGACTATATTCAATCGCAACCTTAAGGTGTTGTTTTACCACTTCCCGACGAGTATCGGATATGCTATCCGCAACTTATCTGGCAGATACTTCATCTATCAGATAAATTGTGGATTGTCTATCTGAAACTTAACTGGCAGATCCTTCATCTGTTAGATAAGTTGTGGATAGCCTATCTGAAACTAATCAGGAAGTGGGGAAATCGCCCCTAAGCCTTGTTGAGTATCAGACGAATAAAACAAGAAAATTCAAGCGAATGGAAAAAGCAGCTACCATCAGGAGGCATTGGAATAATACGGTATAACACAAGTGTATTTCCAACCATTAACTATAGGGTACAGCTTATTGTGCGGAAGTAAAGTAGCTATTATTATAGCTATCTAACAAACAGACAGACAGACGGACGGACGGACGGATAGACGGACAGACAGACGGACAGACGTATTAAAAGAATTCTATGTCTATTCCCGGGACTCAAACTATATCTCCATACCAAATTTAAGAACAATCGGTACAAGCAATTTGGGCGTGAAGAGGTAACAGACAGACATACTTCATAAAGTCACATTCTATTAATTTCCTAAAGTTTTTTCACTTCACAAATAAATATTTACGGAGAGCTCCCATACAATAAATGTGATTTTTTCAGTGAACTTTAAACTACAGGAAGAGTAACTCCGTCAAAAAAACATGCTCCAAAATACTTGTCAAAAAAGTGTACCTTAGGTTCACTTTTCATACATTTGCAATATTTAGGTGACCTTGAGCGGTATAAAAGCTGACGTTACATGACAGTTCGAATGGAACCAAATTTAAAACTGTATTAGTATGGGAGTTACGTTTCCGTAGTTTTGTTATTCGTAGGATTTTTTGGCCTTTTTTGCTCAAAATTAATAATGGCAGCCGGTAGATACTTGAAAATTTCACAAAATCTTTAATTATATTTTTATTTTCATAATTTATAATAAAAGTAAAATAAAATAAATATTTAAGGGGGGGTCTCCATACAAAAACACAATTTTTGCCTAGTTTCGCTCTGTCCGACTCGCACTTGACCGATTTTTTTTGTTTTCTGATTTTTTCCAAATTTCAGCCTTCTAGGTCATCTGGAAGTGGGTTAGAATTTTGATCTATAGGTCAGTCAGTCAGTCAGTCAGTTATAAAAATGTAGATTTTCGGACGATAATATCTTAATAACCGTTTGAGCTGTGCTTATGAAATTTAGACCATGTAGTTATCTCGCAAGTCTAATTATATGAGCCAAATTTGAAACGTTTATGTGAAATAGTTTCTGAATTATGAGAGGGTCAAAAGTACCTGCAAATGGTTCGTGTAATATTACACACGGTGCTGCTCGCCATTCTGTTATGCTGGAACTTGGCTTGACACGCTACCGCGTGTCTAGATAAGTAACCAATGGGTATTTTTTTCGTTTATATGCAGAAAAACGATCACTGACCTTATTCCTCGAAATGTTTTTGTAATGAGCAAAATTTAAAAAAAATGGACAATCCCCATTCCGACAATACCAGTTCCGATTACATAATAAACAATTCACTATAACAGGGAAGGTCCTCCGGGCCCTCGAGGCACATCCTCTTTAATATATAAGTGCCCTTTATTATTTAATTACTCACGAACAAATAAAGTGGAACAAAGAGCCGGGACAAAAGAAAAGAAACAGTTTGTAACTATAAATTAATCAATGTAGTAAGTTGAATTTACGGCGCAGGCTCCGCCGCCGCTGATGAATCTCTAAAGTCCTTCAATTAAACACTACCGCGGAATTAAACTTACATCCTCACACACACACATACACAATACATATGCAGTGCTTGTATTATGTACAGTCATAGAAATTGTTATTTATTGTGATATGTAATATGCCCACTTATATAAGTATTTACGACCTAAGAATCAAAGTGGATCCGTATAAATATCCTGTAACACAATGTACCAAGTGTTGGCGATTCGGTCACACTCTCAATAGATGTCCTTCAGTTCATTTTTTTTGTCCAAAATGTGGTGAGAAACACAAAATTTGCGAGACGAATAATTTTAAGTGCATTAATTGTTCAGGAGATCATCTAGCTCTTTCAAAGTCGTGTCCACTTTACAAGAAAGAAAATAAATTAAGGAATCTTATGTCGGAGTTTAACTGTTCCTATAGGAAGGCTATCACTATGTACGTACCGCCGTTGTCTCCAGCTGAAAATACAGACACTACAACGTTGAGGCCACAATCACAATTAATTCAGCCATCGACATCAAGTATGAATAATTATACTCAACAAGAAATTCTCGTAAATTCTCCAACATATGCGGAAGTCCTTAGAGAAAAACCCCGACAAACGAAAAAGACATCGCTGACTTCACAAAATAAGGCAGAGCAACTATCTGAAAGACGGAGGAAGAAAAAAGAAGACAGTAGGTGTATTAATTTCTGGTCGGAATCGGAGATGAGTGTAGATTCAGTCGCTAGTGAAGTACCTAATATCTCAGAGAGTGGAAGTAGGGACGATCGAAAGAAGAGCCGACGATCAAGGAGAGATTCGACTAATGGTATCTTTTTAAAAAAATTAGAAGAAATTATATTTAGTAGCAGGTATTCGATAAAAGACAAACTAATTAAGTGTATTAAGTTTTTATGTAATTGGGTGATGTCTTATATAGTACAAAATGTTGGTGAGTTTTTTTTAGTGTCTAGTGATAATGGTTAGGTTCAGTAGTTTTAACATTGTACAATGGAATTCACAGAGTATACTACCTAAATCTGTAAGTTTTGAACATTTACTTATTCAAGAAAAAATTCATTTAGCTGTTTTAAGTGAGACGTGGTTGGCTCCTGACTTAATTTTTCGTGTTAAAAACTATAAAATATTTCGTTGTGATAGACAAGACTCCTATGGCGGTGTCGCTATAGTGGTTCATAATTCGATTCACTGTATGACTTGTCCAGTTCAAAATCTTATAGGCGGTATTGAGGTTATTCATTTAAAAATTTTTAATTGTAACATTTTACAGAACATACTTGGAATATATTGTCCGCCTTCGATTCGCACTTCTCGGGCCGATTGGGATTTATTATTTTCTCCGTTCTCCGCAAATACGTTGGTTTTAGGTGATTTCAATGGGCACCATTCGACGTGGTCGAATAGAACCGATTCGAGAGGAACGCAACTGTTCGATGCTATTGTAGATAGTAATTTTGTGATTTTAAATGACGGCTCACCTACGCGTGTTAAGTTGGTTAATGGATCGCTTCAACAGTCATCTCCAGATATTTCACTGGCGTCTTCCGACATTGCCTGTAAATTTAATTGGTGTGTAACAAAAGAGTCATTAGGAAGTGATCATATTGTTATTAAAATTTCATTTTCCGAATACTATTACACATCTGTTTTTACAACTAAAAGGAATTTTAAAGCGGCCGATTGGAATCTATATAGTCGAAACATCGAGACGTTTCTTAATCAATGTGAGATGTCGGGAGATCTTCAGGTGCGTTATAATTTATTCACGGATGTTTTAAACCGAGCGGCTAATAGTAGTATACCTTTTTATAAAATTAATCAAAATATATGTAACAAATTTAATCCTAAGCCTTATTGGTCTCCGAGTCTGTCTAAGGCAGTAGCGGAACGGCGACTCGCTTTGAAATTATTTAGACAAAATCCTACACCTAATAATCACTGTTTACTTAAGGAAAAGATTCGAACAGCTCAGAGATTAATAAGAAAAGCTAAAAGTGAGTCTTGGTATCGGTTTTGTTCGTCACTCGATCATTCGGTTTCAGCTCGGGACGTTTGGCATAAAATGAAGTGGTTTAAGGGTTGTAGGCAACCGAGAGGTTTTGTAGATAAAGTCACTGCCAATGATATTCTTACTAAATTAACTCCTGATTATACTATTCCTCCCCAGCCCTCATTTGTTTCGCATAATCACAGGTTGGAATCTATTATATCTTTGCAAGAGCTAACTAGGTGTATCAAATCTAAAGATTCGGCCCCGGGATCGGATGGAATTTCCTATTCTATGATTAAAAACTTACCCGAGAGTGGTACCAGACTCCTGCTGCATTTATATAATCTTTTCCTAAACAGTAATTTTATTCCAGTTCAGTGGCGTGTTATCTCTGTGATTCCAATTCCTGAGCGAGGATCGAGTGCTTCAGATAAATCATATCGACCTATCTCGCTTATGTCCTGCCTATGCAAAATATTTCACATGATTTTAAAGAATAGATTGGAATGGTTTCTCGAGAAAACTAATAGATTCTCTAATAATACAGTTGGTTTTAGGAAAGCGTATTCTAGCATAGATAGTTTGGCCACTTTTATAACAAGAACTCAGATTGGTTTTTCAAAAAATGAATATACTGTAGGTTGTTTTCTTGATATAGAAAACGCATACAATAATATCGATGTCACCTCCTTATTATTGACTTTGGATAGTTTCGGGGTAGGATCTAAAATTTGTAGGTATTTATGGTGCTTTTTGAATGAACGTATACTAACTATTGAATTGGCGGATTATTTATGTCAGAGAAGTACAGGTCGTGGCTTGCCTCAAGGTGACCCCCTGTCACCTTGTCTATTTAATTTTGGGACAATTCCAGTTTGCAGATCTTTGTCTAATGTTTATTTCGGTCAATATGCAGACGACTTTGTAATTTATGTAATAACGAAGAGTTTAGCAGGAGCCACGTTAGAGTTACAGAATGCTTTAGATTTGCTGTACGAAAAATTTTGCAATTTGAATTTAGATATATCAATTTCCAAAAGTAGTGTTCGTATAATTTAAAAGAGGTTTCCATAGAAATAGTATAGATTTAAAAATTAATGGTAGTACATTACAAGTTGTCGATTCTGTCAAATACTTGGGGATGTGGTTGGATCGTTCGCTTCGATGGGGTGTGCATATTAAAAATTTGTCGCATAAAACCTTAAAATTTGTTAATATATTTAAAGTGTTGTCCGGCTCGGGATGGGGCATCCACCCGATTCATTTAAGAAGACTATATATTTCCCTAGTTCGTAGTAGACTTGACTACGGAAGCTTTTTATATGACAATAGCTGCAAATCGAATTTAAATAAGTTGGATGTGATTCAAAATTTATGTTTAAGAACTATCGGTAGTTTTATTAAAAGCACTCCAAAATATGTCATGGAAAGCGAACTTTGTATTAAACCTTTGTTTTTACGTCGTAGATTCCTTGCCGGAAAGTTTTGGCTTAAGAGTAAAAGTATTAATAAAATTAGTATTGAATTAGTAGATCAGCTGTCTGGATTGTGTCATAATCGGTTTTGGAATAATAAACGTAAACCGTTGTTAGTTTCAATTCATGAATCATTTAGTAACCTTCCTATTCACATTAGCAATAAATTGGAAATATTTTCTTTAAGCACTTGGGTTACAAATATTGACTTATCTCAGATTATCAGCTTAAATATTGGTAGGCTATGTAAACCGAAGCGTCAGTTTGATGCTCAAATGTTAAGGAACACGTGTACGGAGTATCTCACTTCCAAGTATTCGGAATTCGTTTCCATATATACAGATGGCTCTAAAGATGCCTACGGAGTTGGTGCTGCTTTTTTGGATACCCGTTTAAATAGCTCAGTTAAATTTAGGTTAAATAGAAATTGTTCTGTTATGTCTGCTGAACTTTTAGCAATTAAAGAGGCGCTATCGTATGTGGAATTAAACAACTATAATAAAGTAGTCGTGTTGTCTGATTCGAAAAGCTCGCTTCAACATTTGGCTCGGTGTACCTCGACCGTTCGAGGAACACCGACAGCCTACGATATTTTGAAAATTATTATTAAGCTGGCATCTCAAGGCAGATCTATTATTATACAGTGGGTACCGTCACACATAGGTCTAGATTATAATGAGGTAGTGGACGGCTTAGCTAGGGAGGCGATCTCCGATGGTATTCCGTGCTCGATGTTTCCGGTGTATAGCGACTTTATTAGCGTTATTAAAAAACAATGTAATGACATCTGGAGGGAGTATTTTGATGAAGTTTCTAAATCGAAAGGAATATGGTACAGGACGATCCAATCGCACCCGCCTAAGTCGCTTTGGTTTAACGATAGAAAGATTGTTTTAAGTAGGACTGAATTAATTGCTGCTTTGACGCTTCGGTCCGGACACATTCCATCAAATAAATTCGCCTTTTTAATGGGTAAATCGTCTTCACGATATATATCATGTTTTGATGGAATGTGTCTGTACTGGGGCCTCAGGAGCTCGCAGGTCGATAGATGTGGGTTTTTGTAACAGTGCTCTGGCCAATCCTTTTTCGGATATGGCCAGAGAACTGTACAAATTATTGCTAATCAAGCGGTGGTAAATTAGTTGTTTGTTTTTTTTTTTTTTGTTTGTCTTTGTGATAACTTCCTGTTAAGTTTATTTGCTGATTTTTATTGTATGTGTGTGAATTCGGGTGTCATAATCGCTTTGCGATTAAACCCTTAAATAAAGATTTATAAATAAATTGATGAAAAAACCCTAATTGCTTTATTACATGAAAATTTCACGAATGCCTTTGATTGTTCATAAAAAAGTGAAAAATCAAAATTATTGAATTTTTCCACCGGATATCTCTTCTGAGCCCTTTTAAGATTAGCTCAAAAGAATAATACAATTTCTAGATTTCTTGTTTAGAAATAATCAGCGTTTTTATGTTAACATTAAAATGGTGACTAATAACAAATGAACAAAAGCATAACATTTAAACAAATTGTGATAATTTATTTTTGTTGACGGATTATTGTTTACTGATATGTCTACTTAGTACCCAAATTTTTTAATTTCTTTATATTAATATTTAATCAGTTAAAATATATTTTTTAGTTCGCGTGGCAGATTGCGGCAATTCACGCGAAACCCGAACTACGCGTTTTTACCGTTACTTTCGCCGCTCATTTAAAGCTATAAGGATTATTGGTAAGGTTCCAGGATCTAGGATTTTTTTAGGAAATTTCCTGCTCTTTAAGGATCTATTTTCAAATTTTGATTATCTCAAATAGTTTTCGAAATATTAAAAAAATCCAAACCCTTCTTTTTATGTTTACTTAATTGTTTATAACTATTGCACTTTTTTTCAGCCCGTCTTGGAATTTTGATAGAATGTTCTAGATGGTATCCCGAATCGAATGAGACCAAAATCATAATTTTCGATGCATGAGATCAGGTTTTGACGAAAATGGCACTTGTTAATCAGAGTAATATGTACCATCGAGTACCATGGATTGTGATCTGTCGACTGGGTTTGACGTAACGCGACCAAACTACGTAGGTCCCCCATCTGCCTAGGAATCAACTTCTCTGATAGTACATAATACATGGAAATTAATGTTTTGCAATCGCCTGTTGTATACACTTGAGTAAAATCGTCTTCTCTAAACGTTAGGAAATATTTTAATAAAAGTTAAACATTAACGCGAAATTATTTAACCTTCATCCTAATATAGTTCACCTAATATTGTAGACTTCGGAAAATATAGGTTTAGCGATCGCCTTCAGCGATACTTAATTCGTGGGTCGGAAAATATCACCATCGAAAATTTCATTTATGTAACTTCTTTTAAACACAATATAAATTTACTCGTCTGTACGGTGTACGCACACATACATAATATGTATGCAAATTAAAGTATGCGAGTGGAATAATTAATACGCCCTTAAAGTTTACGGTATTTGAATTATTTTGATAGAACAATAACGCACGTGGCATCTTTGCATAATTGCATGCCTTTAAGGTAATGGAATATGTTAAACTAATTGAATTTTAATCTGTCACTAATTAGTTTATTCAAATTGTCTATCGATTGTACATTTCGATGCGTGTTATTATTTAAAACCCCCGATCACACGATTATAGTATTAGTTTAGCTGAGCTTCGAGTATTTAGTAACAGTTATGATATTATAGGTATATCAATTAGTTTTAAATCAAATCTTACAAAGTATATTAAATGGACCATAATATATAATTTAAGATCCAGGATATAAGGATAGTTATATTATACTTAATACTCGTACTTATGACTGTAGATAAAGTGTGAGCTCAGTGTACCTTTAACTAGTTGTAAAAGTGGTTAAAACCTGAGTTGTTGCACGAAATCTTATATATAAAAATGGATTTTCAAATGTGTTAGTCGCGCTAAAACTCGAAAACGGCTGAACGGATTGGGCTGATTTTAGTCTTAAAATATTCGTAGAAGTCCAGGGAAGGTTTTGAAGTGACACAAAGTTCACTGGGACAGCTAGTTTTATAGAAATGTGAAACGTCTCATTTTATGGGCGTATCCAGGTAGGGGCCGGCTTGCAATCAGAGATTAATAAAAGTAATTTTTTTTTGATTTTTCAATACTCCAGACCAACCATCTTCTGGAAACAGGTATGCTGTCCCAAAGGGTACGACGGCCTTGGAGGTCTAACATTTGAACTATACTTAAAGGTAAGGCTTCTTACAGACGAACGGCACAGTTGAGAGCGGCCGTCGACAAGTGCCGTTCGTCTGTAAGCGCTCTAACTCACCAATAAGGCTGTGTCGGCTGGCGCCCAGGCTGGGCGCGGGCGGCGAGCTGGGCGCACGCAGCGGGCCGTGCGCGCCGCCGCCGCCGCCGCCGCCGCCGCCGCCCAGATGACCGCCCTCCAGCGCGCCTGAGGGACACACGAAAGTCAGAGAAGAAAGAGATGAAAGATAACGTGACAAGGAAAAAAATATTTGGTAAGAAATAAAAATCCAACTTTAAAGTACGGTACCCAGTGTCATACCAGAAATACATTTCTCAAGCACAAATCAATTTAAGTACCAGAAAAATGGATACCTAAATAAACAATTATTGTTATTTTTATGGATTAAAAAAACATGTTTTTCTGGAGCAGGTACCATCAACATAATATGTAAAATTGTTCGTTCACTAAGCCGCACCAGAACTAAGCGTTTACTCACGCATACTATGACCTTAATTGCCGAAGATATTCAATGATAGACGATCAAAAGTTTTGAGTCACGCCACCATCTTGTTTACTGTTTGTACGCACTTCCAAACGATAATGATACTCTAATAGGAAAACTTACCCCCGGGTCCCGCACTAATCAAAAGATCTACAATGTGTATAGGGACTTCATACTCGTAGAACTACACAGTGTTTTAGTAGACAAAGTAGTTTTAGACAAAACGTTGTATAACTATAACGCCTGTAATAGTACATTACGCAGGAAAATAAGAAATGTCTCAGATCACATGTAATGCTGTGATCAGCAAACATGTGATCTGAGGCTTTCTTATTTACTACCCATGGTGCGTATACTATTTTTCTCACCTCCGGGCGGAAAACGTCAACTTTCTTCCCGCTGCGCTTACCGATGTTGCCGTTTTCCGCCTCCGTCGATGAGAAAAATAGTATACGCACCACGGGCAGTAAATAAGAAAGCCTCAGATCACATGTAATTGTTGGCCGAGGCGAAGCCGAGACATTTCTTATTTTCCTGCCCTATGTGCGTAATGTACCATTTCAAAGGATAAAGACCAGACTCATCATTAATCTTTTTCATTGCACTTTACTTATATAAATAAATATTCGCAGCAATTCTTTTGTAGCATCAAAGATCTACACCCTCTTCGAATAATCCGATTATCTTATTTCTTTGTATAAAGATAAAATATGAAACATTAATGATTTAACGTATCGGCTATGCCCCCGGGATTATATCACTATAATATGAATTTATCGTACGAGCACTTGAAAGAAATTACTAGAAGCAAAAACCCATAAAAAATTATAGACAAATGATAAATGTATTTGCAGAGCTGAAATATGTTTCGGGTAAGAAAATTGGAGTAATATTGGCAGCCTCCTGAGTAATCTGCGATGAAACGGGGGGAAATAAAGTTTTTCAAACAACATTTGAACATTCATAAAATTTTATGTTATATTATGTTTATCGTAATTTAGGTTTTTATGTGTCTGGGGTTCACGAGCACACGACCTAGTTAACGAGTTGCGTTACCAAAAATTTTGTTTCACGTGTGAATATTTAGGGTTGATTCAGACTGCAACGCGACGCGTAGATGCATAAATTCTAAATTTAAATGGATTTGACAGATTCGCAAGACGTCTCACGCAATTGAAATCTGTCAAATCCATACAAATTTATGCCGCGCCGCGCCTTGCCTCGCCTCGTCGCGTTACGGTCTGAATAGACCCTAAGGAGGTGAATGTTGGATTGACTTTGCTGCTCGACTCGACTCTACCATAGAAATATCTTACCGCCGATCTTAAATTGTGTTTACACACACTAATACTGACATGTAAATACGTAATTCCAACTACATCATACGTCTTTACGATAACTTTTTATCTTATGCTAGTTATGCTGCAATGAAAGAGTTTTAAATGAAAAATGCTAATTATATTACAATAAACAATAAGTTAACATTTTAAACTTTCGCGTTGCATTATAATTAAAACTTATTAATTGGGACTTAACGCGACTTATTCGAAACGTCAAGAAAAAGTATGTACTCGTAGTAGCATTAAGTACTATTTGAATAAGTCGCGTTAAGTCCCGATTAATAAGTTTTAAAAACAATAAGTTAGCAGTGAAGAACACATCCATAATAAGTCATTATGATTTCAGTTTAGACATGAACTTTGAATTATTTTAATATACATTATACATACAGTCATGAGACACTCTAGAACTTCCAAATAAAATCCTATAAAACGGCACTTAGGCAATAATTTGTCATTAGAACCTGGCCGGCGTCAAGCGAGACTAATCCGAGTCCTTTCGGTGCCCCATCAATAACGGCCAAGCTCACTTATCGATAATTGCTTCAAATTTGTCAATGGCCAAGCGAAAATATTACACCAATGCACTGAGACTAATAATATACTTATACTGACGTTTGAGTAATATTCAATTCCTTTTGAAAATGGAATAGAAAATTCGAGTTGAATTTAAAGTGAAATGTTCCATTGATCGTAACTGTTAGTTACGGTAAGTATGATTATGATACTATAGTCCGCGCGGAACTAGTTGGCCGCGTCTGAGGTATGTGAGCGGTGGGACGGAGAGGCAGGGGCGCTTCGCACAAGAGATTGCAACAGCAAGACGAGTCCGCCGATAAAAAGACAATCTACGGAAATAATATTTAAAGTGCATACGTTTTTTAAAAAACGGAAAGCCGATGTCAATAGCTTAGACTTTAGAATATAAAACTGATCAATTGTCCAATGTCTTTAATTTATTCTTTCCAATAATTAAATAATATTATTGTTCACGATATCGCGAGATTGGTCGTCACTGTCTAATCTCATGTGCATTGCGAGCAGCAAGCAACCCGCCCCCTCATCCCCGTCCCTACCTAAGGCGCGGCCAACCAGTTCCGCGCGGACTATACTCGAATGGTTACATGTAAAGGTGGGTTTACGCCAAAAGAACATAGAGCAAGAACAGCACAAGAACATTATTTCGTATTCGTTTAGTGTAAACTATAATTCGTTACAACATACTTTAGATCGTTTACACCAATCGAATGAACAAGAACATCAAGAATTTTTGCTCTATAGATGAGAATCATATAGCTCCGTTTAGACCAAACGAGCGAATGCTCATTGCTCATTCGTCAACAATAAGTAGTTTAGTATTTATTTTTATAGTCATCAAAGGTTGGATCCCATAAACATATTTTGTTATGGTATAAATTCTATCATTTGTAAACATTTTTCATTACTCCAATCCATATTTACGAAATAACCTTTGATAAACTACCTAAATCCAGCCGCCAAAAAGTAAAAATATCAAGAACACTAGAATCCCTTTGAAGAGACCGCCTCGAAGAGCGAGCACGTCCGAACACGAAAGAACGCTCTAGGCAATTGCTCGAGCGCTCTTGCGTCGTTTACACCAAACGAGCGAGATTCTTAGAGCATTCTACCTATTTACCACCGAACACGTGGCGAACACACTAGATCGACGAAAGAATGCTTGTTGTTAGTTTACATCAAAAGAGCTTTACTAGAATGAGCATTCGCTCGTTTGGTCTAAACGGAGCTTAAGAGAAGTGACATAATTTTGCAAAACTGGCTTTCGTTCTCTATTTCCATTGCTTTATAAAAAGTGTGTCTTCCTATTAATTTATTTGTTTGTTACCTCTTCACGCTATAACCGCTAAATTGATTTTGATTAAATTTGGTAGGAAATTATTTTAAGTCCTAGGGAAAGACAAAGCATGGTTTTTATGCCGGAGAATATACGGATTCTGCAATTTCAGCACTAAGTGATGTGTGATCTCAAAAGTAAAGACATATTTCCCAAAAAAAAACGCCGAACCTGCGAGAATTAAAAACATAAAATAAATCCTTGACAAAGACCCTTCTATTTTATTGGGAAAAACAGCCATCGATCACACCCCTATCGGTCATTACAATATTTTGCCTTCGTCAGCCCTGACACCTCGCTATTGTGACATCAAACAACCGAACCAAAATACAAAATTTTAAAAGTGGATGGGTTATCAACTTGAGTCGTCTAAACAACAGCATTTTGGCTTTGTAATAATAATTTGTAATAATAAATAGGAAAATTATTTAACAAAATACTATTTCGTACCACGAATACTTTTATTACCTATACTGACTACAGTAATCAAAAATTTATTTGAATGAAATTAACGAGTGGTCATATAGGAATTATTTAGATAGTATTTTAAAACATAGTCAATTTTAATAAGATGTTTAACAGATAATCATTTCAGGTACTTACCTATTGAAATTTTACAATTTTTGTTTTCTCGTAATTATTGTCATTATAACATGTATTTCATTTGATAAAATTAAAATCATTTAAAGTAACCCAAAAATATTAAATTCGAGACAATAAGGTACTTTTCAAAACCTATCAAGTTCACTTACAGCAAAATAATTTCCATCGTCGCCTGTCACAATAACTACTCGATGCAAAAATTACTGGGCGAGCGGTGGTGATTAAAAATAATTTAATATCACTCCTGTCATTTGCAGCTTATGGAGGAGGACGGGAAATCGACAAACATTTCGCCGATAAGGGCCGTTACAGAGGAACGACCCGCTGGGGTGTCATTCCCTTGGTTCATATGTACACTCCTACTCTGTATCGACACATCTATGTATTCCAAACTCCAATTGATTTATATAAAGTAACTGGTATGCGACTTAATTATTATTATTGTTGCTTAAATACCTTCTTGTTGTGGTCTTAATTTTATAGTTTTACTAGCTGTCCCGGCAAACGTTGTTTTGCCATATTATAAAGTATTTCGCCCATATTATTTTATTAAAGTGACTAAATAAGTATGTCACCATGGCAACGTCGATCGCTATCCCGTCGCACACGGCACAAACAATGGTGGCCGTCAGTCTCGAGATATAATAATTTACTATTATTTATTCAACAAACGCACTTATCAGTATAAAAAGTAGCCAGTTGCCGATTCTCAGACCTACTGAATATGCATGAAAAATTTGGTAAAACTCAGTAAAGTACGGAGGAGTACGGTAACTAACATTGTGACACGAGAATTTTATATTTTTAAAGAAGATTACTTAGTTGCGTCATGCTTAACGTGACCATACGTCCCGCTTTGGGCGGGACAGTCCCGCTTTCAGGCAGTCTGTCCCGCTGTCCCCCGCGAGGCCGAAATTGTCCCGCTTTTGCAAACAGACCAAACGACAATAATTTAAAAGTATTTTTATGTTTGAAATGCCTGTGCAATGCCTGGAACTTGGAAGTTGGAAGTAACGCATAGGTACAATAAACATACAACAAACGTGACTATTCTGCCATATTGTGACAAATAACATTAGGTAAATCGCTCCAGTAGTTCGTGAGAAAAGCCCTTTCAAATAATTTTTCCCGTTTTTTTCACATTTTCCTGTTTCTTTGTTCCTTTGCCTTTCTCGATAAATGAACTATCTAGAAGTGACCGAATTTTTCAAAGAGGTGAGAAAAAAACTTTTCCGCTTTATAATATTATTACGAGGGGCGATCAAAAAGTAATGATAATGAGTATAATAAAACAACGATTCTAGTTTAAATTCAATTTATTTTTCTACTTAGTCCTCTAACAAGTCGATATATTTAGTCCAACTTTTCTCTAAACCTAAAATACCCTTAAAAAAAACTTTATCAGAACTCTCCCAAAATGCCTCTACAGCAGCCATCACCTCGCTATAATCCTCAAATTCTTCAAATTTTGCCCCTGAGGTGTTCCTTGAGCCGAGGAAACAAATGAAAGTCGCTGGGAGCTAAATCTAGAGAATAGGGTGGGTGTTCGACCAGTTCGAGGCCTGCTTCTCGAATGGCAGCCATCGCAAATTCGGCATTGTTCTTTTTGCTTTTGTTCGTCCGTTAACATTCACGGTACCCAACGCGCGGAGACCTTTTTCATAATCATTTTGCTGGTTAAAATGCTTTGGATGCTGCCATATGAGATCCCTGTGACCTCAGCTAAATGCCTGACGCTTACTCTTCGGTCTGCTAATTCGATTTCTTTGGACTTTTTTCACGTTTTCCTCAGTGAGGGACGAGGTTGGGCGACCCTCGCGATGTTCATCTTCTATAGGTGTTCTACCAAGCTTAAACTCTTTGGACATCCGAGCCACCGCAGAATATGGAAGAGCAGACTCCCCTAGTGTCTCCACCAAATCAGCGTGTATCTCTTTGGTAGACGCATCTCACTTCGTGTTTCTCCGTTTTCATGTTGTCGCTCCGACTGCTGGTATTCAAAAGAATGTAGCTCCTCGAAATAACGTCCTGTTTACACAATTTTTTAGCTGGCAAGTCGTGAGGGACTGAAGAAGTGAAAAAATATTTCATTTGATTTTTAACTTTGTTAGAAATACCCGTTTATCATTACTTTTTGATCGACCCTAGTATACTTATAGTAAAGTTAATAATAATGATGTAAGATAGGCACTTTGAAATACATAATAATTATTCATGTATTTCAAAATGGGGGGGTGGGGGGGGGGGAATTCTGTTTTTGTCCCGCTCTGACAAAAAAAATAATGGTCACGCTAGCCATGCTACATCGAGTCGTAGCACTCACAGCTACGACGTAGCACAGCCATAATTTTAGTGCTACGGGCGTAGCGCACCTGAGCTGCGTAGCATGGATGCTAAAAATATTTTTAACCGACTTCAAAAAAAAGAGGTTATCAATTCGACGCGTATGTATGTCATATTTCCAGAACTGCCCAGTTTTTGTATATTATGTTAATCTATAAGTTCTATAACAGCTTCTGAACAAATGTGCCAAATTTCAAAAGTGTATGTATGTATGTATATTGTATGTATGTATGTATCTGTGTATGTATGTATGTATGTTTTTATGTTTGTGCACGCATATCTCCGGAACCACAAGTCCGATATTAGTGATTCTTTTTTTATTATACTAGGTATTGTTCAACTTAGGGAATACTGCAAGTTTCATCAAAATCGGTTCAGTAGTTTTTGAGATAGGGAAGTTTAATTCCTAATTACGTACAAAAAATTTAAGTCGGTTTTATCTTTTTAAAATACTTCCATAATATTATCATTTATCATTAGTTCATTAATATTATATAATTATAATATCTTTTCCGTTATAAACAATTTTACAACCATAGTGCATAAAGTAGTACAATTCAAATTAAACTTTTTAAAACTAGTGGAACTTTCCTATTCAATCACAGTATGATCTAATTAGTTCCTTTACTTCGTTCCTTTAAATGAATTTCTTTACGGCGATTATGAGCTCATCGCCTCGAGCAATTACACGCTATAACCTTCTAAATTAACTCAAACAAGACTAATGAGAACAATAATTAATTGTCTTTAAAAAATATATAATACTTGCTATTAGTTTTTACTTAATAATATTACATTATATACCTAGTAATTTAGCACAAAAACCCGTTTAATTAATACAGTAATAATATTTTATTCGCTTATGCCGCTGAATCGATTTTAGTAAAAATTAGAACGAAGTGACAGAGAGAGACAGAGACAGAGGTGATGTAAGTAAAAAATACAGTAGTATGTTAAACGAAATACAAGTTGTGGACAACATCTATTCTGATATAAACATATCGAATATAGCTGAAATAGAAATATTAATACTACATTATCAATATCTTGCATGTGTAGCACAAAACAAACACCTTCCAAATCTCGGGACAGTATTAATGACCCCTCGGTGGTCAATGCGGGATAAATCGACCCCCGCTGCTGACTTATCACCGGGATCAGCTCGGAATTTGTGTAATTTACGAGTAGGCCACTAAGACTGCTATAGTCAAAATAAGACAAGGCAAGGTTTTATCACGTTTTCAAGGTCTCAAGGTTTCGACTAGCAATGTAGCTCCGATATTTTATTTAATCTCATGGCCACCACGCAAAGCAACATAGTGTAAGCTTAAGACTTAAAACTCGCAAGGAGTTTTAGTAAAAAAATCGAATTTTCTAGGTTTGGTGTTTCTGCTGCTTTGGATCGTAGTATGAAGTTTGATACTTCTAAATTATTTATAAAATTTTGTACGCCATGCAAAATCTAGAATGTAACTTATTTAATACTGTTTCATATTCTGCATACAGTATATCGTAATATTATATTCTGTGAATGAGGAATTTTGTATTTAGAATTAAAAGCATAACAATATTTTTCATTATAAAGACGTCAACGATTCCTATCGACTGTAACTTGGCTAATACAATATCTGGGTTATATTTTAGGCAAGTATCCAAATTTAAAGTGTTCGGTCTAAAAACCGCACATCGGGCTTAACTCGTTCGCTATCAGATCACTGATCGCATTAGGGCTCGTCGAGTTACGTTACGTAAAACGCATGCGACTTTAAACCTACAGTATGTTACGTAGAGTCCACAATACGTTTTGTGCATTCGAGGGTATTTTTTAGAATGCTGTAACGACATGCCCTAATTGACAGCAAGAATATCGTACGAGATAGAATCTCTGCTGACTCCTTAACTAGAGTAAAAGCTTTTTAAGCGAATACGGTGAATTGAAAAGAGTACCTATCTAATAATTCTGATAGTCTCTTATTGAAAAATAAATAAAATCTGTAATAAAATAAAAATTACTACCTAGATGGGCGTAACATTTCTGTTATAAAGTGAGACTCGTTTCATACCTAATTTTTGCGGTTTTTAAGGGCTCTTTTCCTCTATGTATTTTATCGCCCGCTCCCAGATCTGGCATCCGCATGCGGGTGACAACGTGCTCTTGGAGCGCGCGTTTTGTCCACAAGACAGTAAAAAGTCTAAGAAAAAAAAGCAGGTAACTTGCACGCGGACTGGACACCCGCGCGTAGATCTAGAGTCTAGACCGCGTGAAAGTTGCCCGCTTTTTCGTCGTAGTCTAATCTTTTTCCTGTCATGCGTAGACACACAAAAGAGCTCTAATATAAAGTAATTTATCTATTTGTGCTTTTGATTTGCTAACTTTAAAATATTACCTTAACAATATCTGACGACCTCTGTGGCTCAGTGGTTGAGCGCGTGGTCAGCGCTCAAGCCGGGGGTTCGAATCAAACCGACGGAACTAAAAAGTTTTCAATATTCCTGGGTCGTGGCTGTGTATTAAATGTGTGTATCATATAATAAAAATCTTAAATATATGTATAGTATAAAAGTATTAAATATATTTCCGTTGTCTGGTACCTGTAACACAAGTCCTTCAGGTACTTAGCACGGGGCCAGACTGACGTGGTGTGAAGCGTCCATAGATATTATATTATTACTATATTATTACAATAACTCTGTTGAATAGATAAACTCCAGTCAAAAACCTCAGAAACTGGGCATTACCTTACTAGAAATAGAGTTCATTGCGGTATATCATTTCACTTGAAAAGAATATTATATCAAAAGCACACTGAATACGTCGAGCAATCTCCTTAATAAGCAATTATCTGAAGGGTTAAGCTTAAATTTCGAAAGGGCCTTTATCGCCCATGGAACTCGAACATTTCACGAAATTAACCGGGACGGTTAATTTCGCGAAAGGTTTAGCATTTTAGTGTCAATTAATGAACATCACAAATATTTTCATCGTTAATTTATTTTCTTATTTAATTTTATTAATATTAAATTTTGCTTTTAGGTAGCCATCTTTAAATCAAAGTGTTCCAAAAACATTTACGAAAGTAATGGAATTTCTAACATTTTATCAAACAGGAGAAACAATCGTAAAAAAGTATTTATTAAGTACAGCAAATTAATATTTTCATTATTTATACAGCGATATTGGTCTCGGTCTTGGTCGTAGCCTGCCTTTTTGGCAAGACCAATACTAAGACTTGAAGAACAAGACCAGTCTTGCTCATGATCCTGCAGTCTTAGTCTCGGCCTTGAAAAAAAAAGTAAGACCAAGCCTAATTTTGCTCACCACTACGGCTAATGGTGACCGCGGGATAGACCGCGCGAACAAAATTGTTGGTAAGATATTTTAGTATATTTATGAATCTCATTTCAAACCTGTATTTCTGATTGAAAACGATACTGGCGATTGTCAATATAATTTATGGAATCCCAAAGTGTCCAAAATAACAATACACTCGAAAACAAATTAGGCTAAAAGAAAATCCGTCTCCAAAAAAGCAAACAATGAACAAAGAGAATACTAAAAGTATTGGCAAGCGAAAATATTTGGTGCGATATAAATCTTATTGAAGACGGTGCATTCTCACACCACACCCACTTTACTCCTTAATGTCTTTCGAATATCTTTCATATACGCCTTCTATATGCAAGGTATTATGTCTTCATATTTATGAATACGTAGATTTTACTTAACTGCTATGCAGGAGGGAAGGAATTTTAAAATACAATATGACGTATACGAATAATAATAACTATGGACGCTTCACACCACGTCAGTCTGGCCCCGTGGTAAGTACCTGAAGGACAACGGAAATATATTTAATACTTTTATACTTTACATAATATATTTAAGATTTTTATTATATCATACACATATTTAATACACATCCATGACCCAGGAACTTTTTTAAAATACTTTTTTATTCCGTCGGCGGGACTCGAACCCGCGACCTCACCTCACCACTGCGCCACAGAGGTCGACGTATATAAATTAAACGTTTATTATCTACTGTAAACTTAACAAAAAATACGTGTGGCACTCGGGAACTGCCGCGGTTAAGCTATTGCGTAGCATTTTTTATCAACTTATGCAATTATAATTCGCATACGTCTAGTCGCACGCACACAAACACCGTACCGAAGTCTGCCGAACTGAAACGACGTTAGACGATGCATGGCAACGCCGCGCCGCGCCGCACTATAATATTAGGTTTATTTTCGTTACGGAATTTCTTGATTCGGTTGCCGCGCTTAAAGCCCGCGATAAAAGCTATGCAATAGATTAAAAATAACTATAGTAAATAATTAATCTTAAGGCTACGCTACATACAATTAATATGAATATCACTAAAACAAGTTATTCACTAACGTTGAAACGTTAATTCGCGTATTCAATTATTTGGCGTACCTCTGTACTAGCGACGTTGTTTGGAAATCGTTATCAAATAAAGTATAAACACCTCCGTTCAAAACAATACGACAAATATTTTCCATCGAACATAATCAATACCCCGTTATTTTTCAACGTGTTTGTTGTGACGCTCATTACTTATTATACTGAGCCCCAAGTCCTTTATTAGGGCTAAGTCATTTCTTAAGTATTTTGCAGGAGTCTATATTCAATGGCGTTGTTGATTGGTGGATGTTTTGCTGTAAGCAAATTAAAATCATTAGTGAAACGATCAACATTCTACTTTAGTCCAAAAATAAGGAACCCTAAAGCGCATCACAGACGGTGAAGATAATATAAAATATATATTATCTTAGAGCATATTTTAGAATATCGCTCACCATACAAATCCTATGAACCATCACACACGACGAAGTTAATTTATATTTTATATTTTGTATCTTAAGATACCGAGCGATATGGAAATATATATTTCGTATCTTAAGATGTTATCTTAAGATACGAAATATATATTTCGTATCTTAATATGTTATCTTAAGATGCGAAATATATACATCTTTATGAATACAGGGTGTTTTTGTGTCGGGCAGCGGGCTCATCGGTGATCGGAGGCACTAGTGGATGCAGTGTTGCCAGTGCTGTATGTTAGAAAGTTACATACTCTCAAGTCTCATTCGAAAAGTAACATTTTGAGGGAAAAAGTAACATTTCGGATAATTTTAAATAAAATTGACTTATAATTTTCATGAGCTTTTTAAGCTAGCACTTAAAAAGCTAATGAATCGAAATGAATGTTTCTCTTGAATTTCTGAAATACTCCTGAAACTTCTTCGTTGACAGAATAAAGGTTTAATTCGCCGCAGGTTTTTCTCTTTTTTATGTGAGGCTCTATCCAAATGTTTCTCCTTTTGGAATGTGCTACTGCAATCTGCATTTCACATTCTATATTAGAATCATCGTCTGAGGAGTTGTCTAACAAATCAAGAAGTAAGGCAGTATCAGTTATCACTCATAGTCAATCATCCTGTATATAGAACTCTAACAAGGAATACGTGTGGCATCAACGCAGACTCGTAAGGAAATGAACAGATTTTTAATATTATCGTATCTTAGTCGTGTGTGATAGCTTAAGATACTATAATATTTTATATTTGGGCATCTTAAGATAAAATATTATATTATCTTCATCGTGTGTTATGCGCTTAAGGCAGCCTCTAAACCTACAATAATATTGAACAATATTTTACTGTCCAATTTATTTGACAATTATTTATTGAAAGGCGCGCGATATTCAATAGTAACCCTAGACGGTAATAGTACTATCAGAGAAGTTGATTCCTATGCAGATCGGGGACCTACGTAGTTTGGTTGCGTTACGTCAAACCCAGCCGACAGGTCACATTTTAACATTGAATTGACATATTGTTGGTTTATCAACTGCATAGGAATCAATTTCCTCGATGGTATATTACGCACCTAGGGCAGGAAAATAAGAAATGTCTCAGTGATCAGAGGCTTTTTTATTTACTGCCCGTGGTGCGTATACTATTTTTCTCATCGACGGAGGCGGAAAACGGCAACATCGGTAAGCGCAGCGGGAAGAAAGTTGACGTTTTCCGCCCGGAGGTGAGAAAAAAATATTGCACAATACATAAAATTGATAGCCCACTAAAACAAGCGCCTCAATATATACGGCTAAGGTCCACTTGCACAGATCCGGGTTAAATTAACCCTGGGATTAACTAGCTTAGAAACCTTGTTACTCTCGTTCTACATATTCAGCTAGAACGACCATTCTCAAAGTGTGGCAGGGGCTTTTTAGGGGCTCCGCGAATGATACCTACATAAATTGTTTTAGACACATATTATAATTATGTTATTATGTTAAATGACATCACCAGCATAGAGACAAGTCATTCAAAGAAATAACATTCCTTTTTTGGGGGTCCGTAAAAATGTCACTTCCTAAAAAGGTTCGTCCACCAAAAAAGTTTGGGAACCGCTGAGCTAGAAGGATCATATATCTAACAAATTGCTAGTCGGTGTATGTTCCTTAAATACTTCTATGTAGTTGCATTTGCCTTTTTTTGCTCAGCTAGGTTTTAACTTTAAGGTTCAAGATAACAATGAGAGGATTCTGTAAGTTTCGCAATAAGACTCCAGCAGTGGGGGTCGGATTCCGCGGCGTCTGGTAATGCGATTTCGCAAATTTACGACTTAATAACTACGGCTGGAAGTGAGATGCCCCGGATTATTATAAATTAATCAGACCGAGTTAAACGACTTTAAATTTAAAACGAAGTGTTTCAAATAAAAAAAAAAGTAAATGTTTTTATTTTTTAATTTTAAGTATAATTTACACAGAGCCAGTACTGGCTGCCAATAAGACTGGCAACCAGTATTGGCTTGGCATATGCCGCGTGTGAACAGTTTGGCCTGGCTTGAAAAACTGTTCACACGCGGCATATACCAAGCCAATACTGGCTGCCAGTCTTATTGGCAGCCAGTACTGGCTCTGTGTAAATTATACTTTAGGTGTGAAGGTGGCAGAAGTATGACATGTCTTTACAGTTATGAGATGCGACTGTCAAAGGCATTTTACATTAAAATATATTATTCTAATTACGAGTACAGTACTTGAATCTTTGTATGCGCCTTCTTACGCACTTACTGGACGAATATATTTCCTAGATAGAGCATATTTTCATGGAATAGTTTTTAAAATGTTTACATTTTCAAATGAAATTGCAACCAGCCAGTATCTGAAGATAAACTTTTGGACAATGGAATCTTACCGTGCCTATCCTAGCCTATATTTCACGGCTAACCACAAAATATACAGGCTAGATGATAATAAAGATTAGGTGATAGGCTAGGTAATAATAGTTTTCAAGATTGAAAACTTATTTTACCCGAATTAAACATAAAAAAAATTAACACAAATTATTTTAGCATAATCCTAAGGACTACCAAACCCAGCGCGGGACCCACTTTCGGAACCCCTGAAAGTATGAGACTTCATCTAAATTTGTCAATGCCTTTTTCCGATAGAATCTGAATTATGCGGAATCCGATTATTGGCACTTTCCTTTTTAAATTCAAATTTATTTTAATATTCCGCGGCAAATTCACCATAAGATTAATATCTGGTTTTGTTCGGGGACTCCCCGGTTCTCGTTATATTAACTAATGGCCACCTCATTTGAATATCCATCGATTTATCCGATATCATTTTGCTTTAATGACAAATTTTTTACTTCATTACTTTGTTGATAACAAAGGAAATGAGCATTGAACGTCTTCGATAGAAACAGACAATTAATGTCCAAAAGACATATTTCCTATATTTACGTTAAATTATATTATTAGCTTATTAGTTACTACTTATTTTACTACTGATGTCAAATCCATCTTCAAGAAGTTTTAGACCTTTTATTCAATTCATTAACCTTTTAGTCAATCACCTTTAAGTTTATTTATATAATCCGATAACCGAGAACACTTCCGCTGTAACGCGCTAAGCACATTACTGCCATCTTCGGGCGAATCTTAATCCAGACTGAATTTAGCAATAAATAGTATCTCCTGCAATCATATTAAGTGCGCTGCAACTTCAGGCGGATATGAGCACTTAGTGTAGCACGTATGCTTAATGTAATCTTAGATATCTCAAAGAAGTTTACCGTTCCGAAATTAGATTTAGGATTAACCGTACCTGCTACTATAAATAGAGTGTAACAAAATAAAGTGATTTTCCTTTAGGGTGTGTGTGAGCCCCCTGTATAGAGTTCACTTTGAAGGTAGTACTGAAAGAAGGTACACGCTGAAAGAGTAACTTTTTTTAAGTTTTGTAAAACTTGCCAATACAAATCACAAAAATAAATGCTCTTTCAGCGCTGCTACTCTCACAGTAAATTCTATACAGGGGACAATAAAAATTTTTATGTACTTACCCCAAACCGGGGTCATGTAAAATGGACCCCAAAGTAATTTGAGTACAATCAGTATCAATCAGTTTTGCCTATTCTATATTTTAATGCACATAATTTATTTTCCAGAAAAAGACAATTCATTACAATCAGCGTATCCGGTCCTGTGGGAATAATCGGAACATTTTTCTCAAAGGATTTTTCATGTAAACAAAAAAAAACAATAGTAATATAATTTTACTTGTACATAAAGCAAAGACATAACATTCAGTAAATATGTATGTAGTTTTGTACCCGCTGGTGCTGAGTACATCTAAGTACGTCCACAAAGTTCGACTCAATATAACTTTTGGCCATACAAAGTAAGTTCGCCTTTAGCGGTGTAAATCGGTTGTTCAAATCTATAGATTTAGTTTGTGTAACATTCGAGTTAGTTGTTGTTTCATATTGAGTTACTAATTCTGTAATGTGTGGACGTCATACAACGCGGCTTTGAGAACTATCGACTATTATTACAAGATGTAATAAAACGTGCGCGTTCAGACGTGCGCATTTTCTGCTGTTTGAGAAAATACGCTAGCTGAATTTGAGCGCGCTGAAAACGTGCACGTCCGAACGCGCCCTTCGGATGTGTATGTGTCCCTTGTATCGTAGAAAATGAAAGTAGCAGTTCTGAAAGAGTTTGATTTCCATATTTCTATGAGAAATGCTCCAACTCCAACATGATGAATTTGTTCAGGCAATCATTTTAGAAAACTTTTGCAGCACTGCTACTTTCACCAAAAACATTTTATTACACCCTATGTTTTAAGCCAGGACAAAATTTTGGATTCCTTGTACCTACTACAAAATTTGATAACGTTGGAACTTGTAACGCTATCGTTACAACTAAAAAATTGACTAAGATTTTTTGTTCAACCATACAAACAAACAAAGTCTTCTCTATAATAAAGTGAAGTGTGCCACAAGAATTTTACTGGAGAGAGTACACATAGTTTGTCTGAGGCAAGTTAGTTCTAATAAAAGCCACATAGCTCTCCCACGTAGCTCTGCCACCTTTATAAATAACATTGCTCTATCGATTATCATACTTTTAAAGAATAAAAGCCACGCTTGGGTTATGCTTAACGCACTTTTAAATAAACTGAGGACAGGGTGTTTGCAGAGTAGAAAACCTACACTTTCATATCAATATCATCAATGCTCAAATGTGTTATGGCCCGGGAGCCAGGTAAATTTTTGATCAATTATTTCCTCCCGATCGAAACTTTGTAAGATGCATAAGAGACTTAGACCTAGTTTTATCAAGCAATGTTAAATAAATAATGCCTTGTTAAATCAGTTAATGACCTGTTAGAGCTTTCGAGCGTTCCACCATGCCCTAATGTCATGTTAAATCACCTAACATGGTGTTAAATTTAATTCTTGCTGTGAAGGTCCGTTAAATATCTAACAGGCTGTTATATGAGTCAATACAACAACTTTCAAAGACAATAATATGCAATATAAATAAAAGGATCTCTTTTGACTTTTGAGTGTTTCCGTCATGTTTCCCCTACGTCCTTATTATTAATTATTTTTCATAGTTATGAATAATTATTTATTACCACATCGTCAAAAATTCAGCCCTCGGATTTTCCAAGACATTGCAAATATACTAACTTGTATCAAAATTACCAAACCGAAATATGTGAATAAAAGTTTGTAATATGATTCATGTTTTCAGCTTTGACAGATAATAATTATTAACCTGGTAAATTAAGAAGAACTATTATAGCGTAACAAATGTATGCGATCAGTGATATTTTAATTTGGTCGCATTATCTACTATTATACGAATAAGGAAGAAAGTGACACATTGCAGCAAACATGTCGTATTAAACTTGTATATTGCAATTTCTTATAACAAGAATGAACGAATTGATAGTTGTTCACTCGTTGTTCACATAACATTGCATTTACTAATCCTCTGTTAAATTTTTACTGTGGGACATAAGTATATTAATAGTCTGTTTAATTTTGTAAGGTCCGTTAAGTAATGCCTTGTTAGGATTTAACAAACACAGGTTGGTGAAATTAGGATCTATCTAGGAATACTAGCGACCGTCAGCTGCGACTCCGTGGGTGGGGTGGGCACTGGGCAGTGGCAGCCTCCCACCCATGAAGAAAAAAAAATTTCAGTCATTTCCTCTCATTTAAAAATTTATCAGACTATAGTTTATGTAGTATTTTGAAAGAAAAACATAGTCAGCTGACCATAACACGGTGGATTATACGTCAGCTGGCTCCTTGAACATGAAAAAAAATATAATATTTTCAATGATTTCCTCTCAGCAAAAAATTTACCTGGTGATCGTTTATATGCTACTATAAATGAAAATTAATGTCAGCTTGCTGTATTGTGTGTACACTGTACAGTGGAAAGTTTGTCAGCTGGTACCTTGAAAGGTGTAACGCAACAGCATCTTTAACTACTAAAACTTATCAGCTGACGACTTTTCCACTGACTTACAGCTAGCTGATTTTTAGGGTTCCGTACCTTAAGGGTAAAAACGGGACCCTATTACTAAGACTTCGATGTCTGTCCGTCTGTCCGTCTGTCTGTCACCAGGCTGTAACTCAAGAACCTCTCCTCAAACCTCTGAACTGATGTAAATAAAATTTGGCATAGAGGTACTTTGAATTCTAAAAAATACCAAAAGACACTTATTTCATTACAAAAAATGTACGGTTTCCATGCGATTACATTTCCGCTGGCTGCAGTTATTACTGGAGAAGGATAATTCGTACCTACTTACACCTTTGTAAGTACGACTACAGATACTTGAGCGCGCGGGCATTAACGTCAACGTCTCATAATAATTTCAGTTTGATGAACTCGCAGAAAGCGGGCCGAGCGTGAATCATACCTTTTACTGACGGCTCCGAAATGTATTCTGCCGACACACCGGCGAGCTAAGGCTCAGCACAATAAGCTTTTTTATTCACCAAGATGTTGAAATTTTAATTCGCATTGTGCTGTGATACGTTTGAGGGCACGGTCTAGTTCGTACGTAAAAATTGTACAAAAAACACGGCTGGAATAAAAAGCGGTGAGACAAGCTCTATTTTAGGGAAAGTACGGCCCTTGTTCGGCTTTCATTTTACATATTTAGGTTTTGTGATATTATGAAGGCGTGGTGGAGCAACGTTGGAAAAATGTAACACTTTAATATTACAAAATTTCGGCGTGAAAATTTTAAGTATAGAAGTTTGTGTCGCAGAAATACCTACTTTGTACTTGGTTATTTACAAATACAAAAAGTTACAAAAGATAAAATATGGGTCAAGTCAATCATAATCGGAAAGGTAATTTACCAAAAACAAATAGGCAAAAACTCATAAAAATACACTCGTGAGTCCTGAGTAAGCATATAGCATAGTTTGAATGTCAGCAAAACGGTAATTCATAGTATCTCCATTTTTACATAAAACATAAATCTAAAGTGCAGAAAGTTTGGGTCCACAATGTCGGCGACTTATTTACGACGCTGCCCAAATTGCCTGCTAACCCTAAAATATAATATGCTCTGGTCATAGATTAATGATAGGGTGCTCACTGCTCAATGGTCGCTATACAAAATCATAAATTTATCATTCCCTTTTTTTACAATTCATGAGATTTTTGTTAGTTACGTGATATTTAAAAAACAACTATGACCGTATAAGTATAGGTTCATGCTAGGCTTACCACGATGTAGCACCTCCATCTTGGGTATCGCAGACACAATAGACTTTCAATTGTTATGCGGCAGCCGGATGCCGCTTGGGAATTGATGGGTTAAGGGTCATAAGAACTTAACGTTACTTTATTTAGAAATAAATTGACAACAATTTTCAATAACGGTTCGTCCACATTTGAAGGTATCATTTGCGCGATCAGATCTCCGATCAGATCTCCGTCGCGATCATCGCGCCGTATCAAGTATGCGTATCATAGTGTGGACGCCTATTAGATCATTCTGCCGATCATGCGCGTATTTGATACGACACGTATCAGATACGCGGTTAATCGCTATCGGGGCGCATCATGATACGCGTATCATTTTGATACGCTTTGATGATACGCGACGGAGATCTGATCGGAGATCTGATCGCGCAAATGATACAAATGTGAACGAACGACGTCCACATTTGTATCATATTTTGCGCGATCAGATTTCCGATCAGATCTGCGTCGCGTATCATCAAAGCGTATCAAAATGATACGCGTATCATGATGCGCCCCGATAGCGATTAACCGCGTATCTGATACGTGTCGTATCAAATACGCGCATGATCGGCCGAATGATCTAATAGGCGTCCACACTATGATACGCATACTTGATACGGCGCGATGATCGCGACGGAGATCTGATCGCGCACGGCGCAAATGATACAAAATATGTGGACGCGCCTTAAGACAACTCGACGACGCCCGCGATTCGTTTATCGCGCGTTAACTGTTACTTTTGTCCGGGATGAAAGGTATCCTAAAGTATGTCCTTTCCCGGGACTCACATGTATCTCCATACCAAATTTCATAAAAATCGGTTCAGCGGATTGGGAGTGAAGAGGTAACAGACACACAGACACACTTTCGGGTTCATAATATTAGTATGGATGTAGCATAATATCTATAACAGTTATATTCAAATGAATCATAAATGAAAAAAAGGGAATTTTTATTAACATAACCCGTGACCTTTCGAACAAATATCTCGTTGAAATTCTATACAGAAACCGCCTACACCGCATTTGTACGGCGCTGGCTGAGGGTGTCTTTGACTACGCCGGTAGCGACTGTCTTAAATGCCACATTGACACAAATACCGCATACAAACTGGTTTATTCCAGAAAAAATGTCGGTTTTTGCAATGTTAGGGGTTAACTGGGTTTCGCTGATTAAGCGTTATTGATTTTTTTGGATAACGTATTGTATGGTTATTCAGCTCTATTACTTTCATGGTTTCGGTTTCGTTCATGGTTGAAAACTTTTTATGTTTGATTAATTTCAAATTGCTTTATACAAACACAGCAAGCTTATATTTTGCTTATAAAATTCCAACCCTTCTTTATATACAGAAGACACATCTTCTTAGGTTTATAAGTTAACATCTTGATCATAAATTATTTGAACTATGTCTACAAGACGAGCTAAATATAGCCAAAACATATTTACTTATTCATACGCTAGAAATAGACAAAATCGTAATGATAGCGAACTACGGTGAACCCCGCTGGGATACGAGGCAACCTCTTAGCTCTACAGCTTTACGTATGCAATAAATACTCGTTTCATCTTATACGTTTACTATAAGATTTTATTAAGTCTCTATAACATGATAGTATAACAGTACTCCTATCAAGTATTTTTTAAAGTTTAAAATAAAAACTTCGACTTCTGAGAAATAACATTATGTATACAAAATTTTCTCAATAATTTTAATTTTTAATGATTAGAAGCTGGTGAAAGAATAAAACAATTACCAGTTCACATGGCTGTTGTTACATAACTACTTTTAAAGAACTGCATTAAATCTGGGTTCCAGCGACTCGCTAGGACCCAGTTAATCCCTGCGAGGTTTTCGGGTACGGCACATCATAAAAAGACTAATGTTTTTTTTTTGATAAATAAACGCTTTAAAAAAATCCTACCGCCTTTTTTAGGCTAAAACATGTAACATAATATTGAGGTTAGACTCACGTTTAGGAAGTTCTCTTTGTCCTGTATAATATTGTACATAATGTTCTTTATATAAAAATAGAATGTTTTTCGGTAAAACCGACATAATATCTCACTTATATTTTGCGCATACGTACGTAGTGTGTGACGTAGACGGGTATGACGTCACAGGCAAGCGTTGACCTCTCGTTCTAATTACGAAATACAACTCTTTATATTGCAGCTATTTTTAGCGCTATACGAAAATCGTTTTCGTGTCATCATAGAGTCAATAAAGTAAGGTTAGCGTCTTCGTTCAAAGTCACTTTGAACGTTAACTTTATGCCGACGACACAAGTATGACTTTCATATAACCTCTGAGAAAAAAAACATTGAATGGACTGTCCCAGCTCGCATCGAACGGAATATAATATTGTCTGTTGAGACATCATTAAATACTGAACTTTTTGCTTTACCAGCTCATAATAGTATGGGTAAATGACTAATCCATGCTAAAAGTAGAAAGGTTCTTCTTGACCGAGAAAAAAAGATCACGCTTTTCTTCCATATGATTTTTAAAATAACAATGAAATTCATTAAACCATAATCAGAATAATAACGACAGCATTGAACATTTAACTACTACGTAGCTTTTATTTCATGAATCTATTCTCATACTATTCGAGCACTTAAAAGTTTTTAAGAGCAATTTATTGCTCGTAAAAATTGTTTATTCGGAGAGGATTCACTCCGATATCCTGTTGACAAAGGCAGTAAACCCTTTGTTGCTTTAAATTGTGCTTACACAGCTGCGCGCCTTCCAAACTTCCAACCCCTAATTAGTACTGACAATTTTTTGTGAGGAAACTTCTCCTTTAGAGGAGTAGTAAAGACAGTTTTAGTGTGGAAATTATAGTTACCTTTATGGAACGTTAATAGTAAAGATAACGTTTAGTAGAGAGTTATTCGTTTGACATTATGATATATCCTATACCTATAGTTTACCACATGTAGCACGCAACTTTGTTGCGCAACAATAACAGTGTCGTACGGTTTTCGGCTATAAAAATTAATAAATTAAAAACTATTCCATAATCTAACCTAACACGTCTTTTTTTTACAAAAATTACAGTTTCAAAGTGACTTCTATCAGCATTCAGCGCACACGTGCGTTACTAATACTTGGAGAGTTAATTAGATGTATTCATCTAATTAGCTCTCCAAGTATTTGATACAACCATTATCATGTATTCATTAAATAAGGTAACACCATCACTTAATTTTAATAAATCATAAAACAGCATAGTGTATTTCAGTGTTTTACCCCCAGGAGGTCGCAAAGCTTCTGAGGGTCGCCAGCGGTTGAAAAACTGTTCCAGAAAGAAAACAATAAAGAGATAAAATATTGATTTATTAATAAGACAATTTTGTTCATGAAAAAAAGGAAGGAGCGAAATATTTTTTCACACCAGGGGCCTGAGTCAAGACGAATTCGTAATCGCTTCGTTATAGAATCGCCGATCAAAATGTATGGAATTGACATAAGACGAGTCGAACGTCAACGTCATATTAACGAACGCTTATGTCAATTCCATACATTTTCATCGGCGATTCTATAACGAAGTGATTACGAATTCGTCTTGACTCAGGCCCCGGGGTGGTCGTTTAATGAAAAATGTTGAAAAACACTGGTGTATTTCAATATTAATGTAGTAATCATTCTAAGAGAGTTCTTCCGCGCTACGTAAAAAAACTAGGATGCGTGTCGCGTACAGACATAAAACTTATATTAGATGCAGTACAGCGTATTCCAGCTTAAGTATATAAGATACGTTTATTTGCTCGTTCCACTGTATTTTTCAGGGCCTTTTAAGAGGGAATATGCGCTCTCTTCTTGAAAGTTTGCAGTTCGTATACCTGCTATGCTATACTGAGTCTGAGTGTTAAAACCCTCACGAAATAAAAATAAAAAGTTGCAGCAAGTATTAAATTTTACATGATAATGACATTTAATTTACCTTTATTTTACTAGATGACGTAACTCTATATTATGAAGGCACGTTATTACAACGGGTTATAAAATATGCTTACAAATTGCTCGCCCTTACGTAATAAATTTTCAATTTAAAAGTTTTGATTAGCCCTACAATATTCACATATTTTTATTAAACTCGAGTCATTTTAAGCAAACTTTTTTACTGTAAGGTTTCACTTTTGTTTTTTTTACAGAGATTTCACCGGTCCGAAATTGTTGTTGTTTCAAAATACACACAAATTAATTGTAGAACATACCGTAACGGCGTAACCTAATTCATTCTTTTGACATCCCTGTTTTTTAAATCTAGCTTAATGGCGTGATATTATACATATCTACCGAGTATGGACATACCAGAAATAAAATTAAAAATTATTGTAGGATGAGTAATACTGATAAATTAAAGATTAAAACATTCTTGATTCCGACATAAAAAAACTGATTAAAATTAGTTCATATAATATAATATGAAAACAACGGACGCAGGCAGACACTCAGAAGCTTCAAATTTACAACCCTGCTTTTCGTCTTGGTCAAAAATTAAAGTTATCATAATAAATCAGAAATAATTCAAACAATTTCTCAACAAGCTAGCTGCAGCACTAGACTCTCAAAGTTGGCAAGTTTGAGGTCCGTCGATGGGCGGCTGAAGTCCCTCGAAACCGCAGCCGGCCTGGGACGACCGACCCGTGACGTTGTTTGGACGGTTTCAAAACTTTACAACTGCTAACTATCTCGCTTTTATTGTAAATATGTACATTATAATAAACTAGATGTGTGTGAATTGTAAATTTTGTTTACTTAATTGTTAGTTTTAATTTGCTTTCGCTAACTAAAATAATATTTGATTAAAGCGATATATAAATAATAGCGACCTACAGAGCCTCAAAACAGTCACAAGTCACAAAAGATCATGCAGTGTTTTTGTTATATATACGAAGAATAAGAGAGAAACTATGGTAGTGTGTCTGAAGACCATAAACAGTCGTTTCTGTCAGATTGATCGCAGGCCGACCTGACCGGACTTATGCACAACATGAATCCGGTCAGCCCTAGTAGACAAGTGGCAAGCGATTATCGTAAACGCTAAGGCTTCGTCCACATTTGTATCATTTGCGCGATCAGATCTCCGATCAGATCTCTGTCGCGTATCATCGAAGCGTATCAAAATTATGCGCGTATCATGATACGCCCCGATCGCTATTAACCGCGTATCTGATTCGTGTCGTATCAAATACGCGCATGATCGGCAGAATGATCTAATAGGCGTCCACACTATGATACGCATACTTGATACGGCGCGATGATCGCGACGGAGATCTGATCAGAGATCTGATCGCGCAAATGATACAAATGTGGACGCACCGTAACGCTAACGCCACAAAATGTATCCGATTTGACATATTAAGTCATCGCTTCGCTAGCGAATACTAATGTCAAATCGCATACATTTTGTGGCGTTAGCGTTTACGATAATCATGGTCATCAGTGCTTAGGAAAAGCCTTCATCAGGCGGTACGAAGGTACTCACCCGTGAATGTGGCGCTCGTGGTGCGATCGGCTAGGTCGGGGCGGGCCGGCGCGCCGCCGCCCGCATGCTATCAGCTGGCCGGCGCGGCCATCTCGCCCGCGCGCGCCGCCACTCACCGCCCTGCGCCTGCGCAACATACATTGCTCACTCAACACGCACGTAAATTAAAGCATTCGACTAAATCCCGCAATGATTGGCTAATTAAATATAATCCATAATTATATATAAAAATGGATTTCCAAATTTGTTAGTAACGCCATTACTCGATATCGGCTGAACCGATTCTGCAAATTTTAGTCTTAAAATAATCCTTGAAGTCCAGGGAAGGTTTTAAAGTGACACGAAGTTCACCGGGACAGCTAGTGTGTATTAAAATTTTATTCATGCAACTACGCAGCAACCGTTTGCCAAACACCTTTTTCCTACAAAGAGAACTAAAGGTTTAACTAAAGCTGTAAAGAAGGGTTTGACATGAGTCATTAATGGCAAAGGGATGGGACACAATGACTGGCCATAATGGCTCATTAGTTTTTATACACAAGGATAAAAGATTCTTGAAACGTTAAATATATATTTAGTTAATATAGCAGTATTTAGTTTCAGGCAAATATAAAACATTCACTAGCCTCCATAATACAAGCAGATTTTAATATTATATAAGCCAGTAAAGTAGCTAACAATCTCTTCGAAACTTGAGACCTTCGCGAAATATATCTCAGAGTAAACAAAGCCCTTGTAGTCGGATAAAAGCATAAATAACGTACAAAACAACAGCTTTTATGAAGATTTTCTTTATGCTAGTTTCTTTAAACCGCGATGAAATATTATTCGGAGCGGGATCTCGAAACAGAGATAAATATAACATTGGCCGCCACTTCGCCTCGGGGTGTAATTTGAGAAGAAACCAGCTCAGATCGATACTCATTTATTATTGCGCCGACCCGACACAGCATACAAACTACTCGCTTTACAATATTTATATGGTGCTTTATTAAACTGTTATCAATTCTTGAGGATCGTTATGGCGCTGAGTATTGGTGAAATATAAAAGGGCGGAATATGAAAATATTATGAAAATACTAGCTGTCCCAGCAAACGTTGTGTTGCGGTTTGCCATATAAAGTATTTTGCCCATAATACTCAATGCCATAATATTATTTTATTGAAGTGACTAAATAAGTATGTCACCATGGCAACGTCCATCGCTATTACGTAGCAGCATGTAAACAATGGTCGCCGTCAGTCTCGAGTTGTAATAATTTGCTATTATTTATTCAACAAATGCACTTATCAATATATAAAGTACCCAGTAGCCGATTCTCAGACCCACTGAACATGTATATAAAATTTGGTTAAAATCAGTAAAGTCGTTTCGGAGGAGTACGCTATCTAACATTGTGACACGAGAATTTTATAAAGATGTAGAATGTAGATATCGGTAAAAGTTTTATTACATCGACAATCTTATTTTCTTGCAGTTGGTTTTATTTCGTAGTAAATTATGAGTTTTACTTATTTGTAACTGTGCATTTACATAATACACCTTAAAATATAATGTAGATAATATATATGGACGCTTCAAACCACGTCAGTCTGAAGGACTTGTGTTACGGGTACCAGACAACGGAAATATATTTAATACTTTTATACTATACATATTATATCTAAGAATTTTATTATATGATACATATATTTAATACACATCCATGACCCCGGAACTTTGAAAACTGTTTGTTCCGTCGGCGGGATTCGAACCCGCGACCCCCGGCTTGAGCTACCAACGCGCTCACCAACTGAGCCACAGAGGTCGTCCATTCACGATATTTAAACATAAGTATCGTGATACCAAATCTTATATCTGTAAAAAAGTTTTTAAAACGTAACAATAATGCTTTGCTTTAAGAAACACGAAATACTTATATACATTTTTCCTAGCGCAAGCAGCAAAACTAACAATTTTTATATATTTTAAAAATAAAGTCGTATAAAATAACGAGGTATCAATAAAACGCGGCATACAGCTGCGGCGATATTTTCAGATAACGATCACACTCGTATTTCGTCAACTATCCACAATTTTCCTTCAGCCTTTTGTGAGAACTAATTCCAATGGCTCCCTGTCAATGGTGACTTAGATAAGATATATTTTTGTGTCCCGTGGGAAGAAGAATGGTGATCATAATCTTCGATGTGACCTGATAAATCCTATGTGATAGCAGAAGGCATTTGTAGATAATATATTGTCGTTAAAATGTCTGTGTGATAATCTGAGAAAGTTAAGGTAAAAAACTTTAAGTACATAATAAATAAAGCTGACCCGACAGACGTTGTCCTGTCTTAACGATGATTATTTAATTCGAATTGGTATAATTAAGTAAACAATAGATTAAAATTAATGGCTCCATGCCAAATTTCATCAAAATAGATTAAATAGTATAAGCGAAAATTATAAAAGTTTATTGTGCGGAAACCGTACATTTTCCGGGACAAAAAGTATCCCTTGTATACACAATATACTTTTATGATTTGCGCGTAAAATATTCAATAGATTTTAATGAATTTTGGTATGGACATACTTTGAGTCTCGGGAAAGGTCCCGAGACTCTAGTGATGAGCAAAGCAAGACCAAGACCAAGACCAAGACTCGACCAGTCTTGGTCTTGGTCTTGGTCTTGCTTGTGCAGTCTTGGTCTTGGTCTTGCTCAAATCTGTCTGGTATTGGTCTTGCACGCCTAGTCTTGGATTTGGTCTTGCAAAAAGCAAGACTCTTGCAAACATTTTTCAACACTTAGTAAACGTTTTAATTTTCTCGAAAATACATTTTCAATTCAAATTTATAGACTAGCTACATGATCTTATCTTAACTTGATATGATTATGGTTCTTAAATTGAAAATACTTATGAAAAGTCGAGAGCCAACTCAGCAAAGGCTGATCTTTTAGCGGCAATAATGTCCTTAAGGAAAATGAAAATTTTGAAAAATAAGAACTTTCCCTCGGATTTCTTCTAAAGTATTTTTAGGGTTCCGTAGCCAAATGGCAAAACAAAAACGATACCCTTATAGATTCGTCATGCCTGTCTGTTTGTCCGTATGTCACAGCCACATTTCTTTGAAACTATAAAAGCTATAAATTGAAACTTGGTAATAGTAGGTGTAATATTATGTGAGCCGCATTAAGATTTAGATTTTTGATACTAAAATAGAAAAATCATTAAAAATTGTAGGGTTTTTAATTATATATTGTTATTTTTTAAAAATTATATATTTAGTTATAAATTGTACAATTTTTAATTTTAGGTACAACTTAAACAAAAAATTTTTTTGGAACGAAGTTCCTTATCGCGCGTTCCGAAAGGGGGCCAGACGGAAAAAGTTGTAACGACAGTTTTTGACCGACACTTTGCCACAGACATAGATCAAGATAGATGCGGTATCTATCTTGATCTATGTCTGTGCTTTTTGCTATAGTTGTAAGCCGTGCGGTGTGCGCGTCTTTCTCTGTCTGTCTCTGTATCTCTCTCTCTCATAGAAAGCATATTTTTGTTGTTTTTAGTTTATACAGGTTTTTTGTACATAAGAAATAACTTCGTACCATTAGGGTGTCCCTTGACACCTCTCAAGTTTTTTCTCATCTAACCTATGCGTGTGGGGTATCTATGGATAGGTCTTTCAAAATCATTTTGAGAATTCTAATATATTTTTTTCTAACCTGAATAGTTTACGAGAGAGTCTCTTCCAAAGTGGTAAAATCTGGCCTCCACCCCCCTCTAACTTTTAAAGTAGGGGCATGATAAGTCTAAAAAAATATATGATGTACATCACTATAAAAACTACCAAGGAAAATTAGTTTGAACGAGAACTAGCAAGTAGTTTTTTTATACGTCATAAATGGTAAACCTTAACTTTCATTAAATCAACTGAAAAATAAATCAAAAACCTTTTAATTTCATAAAATAAACCTTTTTGCTGCTGCGGAACCCTTCATGGGCGAGTCCAACTCGCACTTGGCCAGATTTTCGGATTCTCTCTCGGTTGGGAGATCTTCCTTTTCGGCCGCCACGTATCTTCCCAAATTTTTAGTTTAAATGCATGTTTACATAATGCCTGTTTCCAGGCTGTATCACAATGGACTTGAAATTCATGTTAAGTATATCAATTGTTATAAATATTTTATCTCATAAGTCACTGCGATTAAGTAAAATTTTTTAGCAAGAGTCTTGCATGGAGCAAGACTCTTGCATAGTCGGTCTTGGTTTTGGTCTTGTTCTTGCACACCTAGTCTTGGTATTGGTCTTGCTAGCCTTAGGGTAGTCTTGGTCTTGTTCTTGCATTTTTTGCAAGACCAAGACCAAGACTGCAAGACCAAGACTAATTTTGCTCATCACTACGAGACTCAAAGTATGTCCATACCAAAATTCATTAAAATCTATTGAATATTTTACGCGCAAATCATAAAAGTATATTGTGCAGTAACCATACATTTTTCCGGGACAACTTTGGTCTTCGGGACTCAAAGTATCTCTATGCCAAATTTCAGCGAAATCCGTCCAGCCGTTCAGGCGTGATGTCGTGACCACGCGAATATGGATTCATTTTTATATATAGAGATTAGTTATTGTTGTATTTCGCAGATAGAGATTGTAACCATTTTAATAATTTTTCAAGTATGCAACTTATCTAATTGTTCTAACTGAAATATATTATTTTAACGTATACACGGTGTGGAATCTTTTTTATTAAGGTGATCATTGTTCAACGAATATTTTGCCGCTCACTATAGAAATATTTACTTCCATAACTTTACAGAATAATTAATCTGCCAAAGCGAGGCAGCCGCAGCGAAATAAAACTACAAAGGCGCGGAAAGTGGAAGATTTTCATTGGCCTTAAACAGAATTTTTTCGTATTTTTCTGATGCAGCGTTCAAGTTCGCCGTTTAAATATTTATGCAGCAGTGTTCGGGGTGTAATTGCTTGCAAGTTTAGACTCAAAGTGTCGGGAACGCTTAAAAAGTCAGCTACACTCGGTAACAAAAAATTAAATTCTTATTATACTCTCTTGGAACTTTAAATAACTTCTGACACTTTTTAATTAAAACGAAGGTATAAATAAACAAAGAAGACCGGGATTAATTGAATTATACAAAGATGTTAAGAAGAGTCTTGGGATTTTTTTAACATGGACGTTTGATACAATGTTAAGGGTAATTTTTATTATATAAAGTTGCATTTTTGACAAAATTTATCAATAACCTGACATTAATATAATTATTATTAGATCTATTTATAAGCAATTTAACATTAAAGATTATTAAACACTACACATTGTAAGTCTGTTGAAAAATATTATTCTTTTCGCTTTGTTCCACTTAAAACATGAAAAATTTGCACTACCTACATATTTCCTTCATGTTTTCACACGTTTCCTGCCATTCATAAAATTCATAAAAGCCCTAAAATAACAGGTATGTTCGATGTATTCCAATGTTTTTTTAGTCTCGTCAAGCGTGATCATTTTTTACCGACTTCAAAAAAGTTTTTTTTTTATGTTAACCAATTGTAGCGATACGCAGGACATACGTTTTACATACCTAATAATTATTATGTAAGTATATTCAACTATTTTTCTATTAAAGCAAGGATTGTTTTAGGGGTTAATATAATATTAAGATTTGTAAGGGCGACCGCACATTAGAGACACAACAGTTTTTAGACAGACTATCGCATAATAAAAAGTACTAGACGCGCACATTTGAAACAAAACGCCTCATAGACAAAATTATCTAATAGTTTTGTCCACACTGGGCCTTTTGTGTTCATCAAGGGCATGCGTTATAGCGCAGTCAACAGCGACCGTGAGGCATGCCCGTGACGCGCGTTGAAATCGTAGCGCTCGCTATGACACTTTTCTTTCAACGCGGGTGGATTTAATTATTGAATATGCCAAACGAAAGTTGAATAAAAAGAAGATGACGAAAATTGAAGATGAAATTGCATAATGTGGCTAATGCGTACGAGAACTGCACCGCGACAAGTCTGACTAACGACTGTCGGCTTCCCTTTTAAGTGTATGCGAGCGATCACATCAAAGACAAAACTGTCTAGCGGACCTAGCGGTGTACCTAGTCTGATGTATGCGTTGCGTCGTCGTAGACAAAACAGTTTAGTCTTGATATGCGCCGCGTGGTAGACACAACTGTTTTTCTTTAATCGTAAAGCCGACTCGTCTATGTGAAACAAGATTGTCTAAAAACTGTCGTGCCTCTAATATGCGCTCTCTCTAAATGTAGTTGTTGGTGTTGTTTATTTTAAAATGTGTTGCATAAGAATGTAATGGATGATTAACTTAAGCACTGACAATAACATTTAAAATAAAGACAAGTACAGTATGTTACTATATACACTTGAAGTATATGTAATTTCCTCGAAAGCAACATCCGAAAGCCACAATCCGTTTAATATTCCTTGTATTTTATTACGTGTCGAGAAACAGCTCTGTAACATAATCTGTGTATTGTCTCACCATCAGCCATTACAATTTGGTAAGGAGTTTATATGGAGTTCCCATTTAAACTCCTTACCAAATTGTACATGTGAAGGCATGCGAGAATTTCATCGTGAGGATTCAGGCAATGCTAAGATCTAGGCAATGTGAAGATTCAGGCTATATAAAGATACACCTGTGAAGATACACGCAATAATGATAAACAAAAATACAAGCAATGTGAAGATACAAGCAATGTGAAGATACAGGCAATGTGAAGATACAGGCAATGTGAAAATACAGGCTATGTGAAGATACACACAATGAGGAGTTATATAGGATATGTGAAGATAGAAGCAATTTGAAGATACAAGCAATGTAAAGGTATAAGCAATGTGAAGATACAGGCTATGTGAAGATACCGGCTTTGTGAAGATAGAAGCAATTTGAAGATACAAGCGATGTGAAGAAACAAGCAATATGAAGATACAAGCAATGTGACGATACAAGCAATGTGAAGAAACAAGCAATATGAAGATACACGCTATGTGAAGATACAAGCAATCTGAAGATACATTAAGCAATCTGAATATACAGGCAATATAAAGGTACAAGCAATTGTGAAGATACAGGCAATGTGAACAGGCACTTCGTCTGAAGTACTCTTACAAGACTATTCGTGTAAACATAAAATTGCGGGTAAGTCTTTGTTTACTCTGTATGAAGTCGGATTGTTTCACTTAATTATTTCATTTACGTTTTAAGTGCTCTGCAGTCAATAAACCTTCTTTTGTTACTCAATTCATCTGTCAGCTTTATTTTATGACCGTTAATGTAGGATAGGGTAAATGGGATAGGATTTTCTATTACTTATTTACTCTTAGTATCTGAGGGTTCCTAATTTACTTTGTCTATAAAGAGATCGATCGTTTCGGTCCCTCGTATTTTTTTTTTTGCCTTAATTGGACTGCATGGACAGTAACTTCTATCGCAATAAACGTAAAGAATGTAGGAAACCAGTTTTTTTATATTACTGCATTTGCACATTAATTTAAAGAAGTGTATTGGCAAATTGATTGAAACGATAGTAGCGTTCAATCTACCGATGCAATTTTAAAAATTGTTTAACCGATTTTGCTGAAAATTAATTTGGAAATACTTTGAGTCCCGAGAAAGGACTTTGGATACTTTTTATCCCAGAAATATACGGTTCCCGCGATACACGAATTTCGGTGTAAGGGCTGGTTTACACGTATTAAGTAGATAAGTAGTTAACGAAATTTTAACTTAATTTTAAGTTACTTATTGCATGTAAACACAAAATTTAGTAGCAAGTTAAAATTTAGTTAAGTACTAAACAAGGAAATTAGAATTTTGGCTGTTTTCTGTTAAGTTGGCAGGCGGGGCTTGTCACTTGACACATTTCGGGCAGGCACTTCAAATTAAGTTAAAATTTAGTTACTACTTATCTACTTAATACGTGTAAACCAGCCATAACGGAGTCGCAGGCGTCATCTAGTACTTATTAGACAGCCTTATGCACGCTAATAACCACTCCTTACCTAAAAGCCTGCAATCTAGCGGGTAAGTAGATTACCGCGGAGGTTCAGCGATCCACATCGGCTATCGGAGAAACAATAAAAACGATTTTATGTTCACGATAAAAATAATTACGTTTTTCTCGTAGACTCTTAATAATGTCGCAGCTTAATGATTTAGCGTTGTTAAAGTATTAATACAGATTTTTTCTATTGTATTTAGTTGAGATAAAATATATGTTTATGTTTTTAATATTATTTCATCTATTTTTAGTTTTATTACATAGGTTCATGACATTTGGCAGAGATATAAAATACACGCGATAGTCTATTCTATGCCTCTTCCATAATGTTCTCTTATGGGATATTTTTGCAGTCAAAAGCTATTAGCCGCGTACTGATTGAGCGAGCAACCTCGCGAGGCTGCCCCGTGAGGCAAACCCTCGGTCGGTCAAGACGTGCCTCGCCCGAGGCCAACGTACGCGCTGCCTCGCCCGAGCGTGCCGCGGCCCGAGCCTCGCGAGGCTGCTCGCTTGGTCAGTACGCAGCTATTCAAAAGAAAAAATATGTATAATAATTAATAGCTAAAGATAATAAAAGCATTAAAGATTGACTCCGCATTACGAATTCTGACTTGAAATACGCTTATAAAATGAAATTACAATCATTATTTATTGTAGATATTGAAATATATTATGTAATATGTGAGTAACTTATATATCCATACTTATAATAATATTATAAATGCGAAGGTGGGTCTGTGTGTCTGTCTGTCTGTATGTCTGTTACCTCTTCACGCCCAAACCCCTGAACCGTTTTTGCTGAAATTTGGCATGGAGATACCTTGAGTCCCGGGAAAGGACATAGGATACTTTTTATCCCAGAAAAATGTACGGTTCCCGCGCGATATTCTAATTTTGACGCTACGGAGTTGCGGGCAAAATATAAGTTAGGCAACAGTAAATGTTTTATGGAGACAAAGTTCTATACACAAGCATTAAGGCTTTACCGCTGGCACTGTGTCGTAAACGGTAAAACCCTATTCAGATAAATTACATGCGGGAAATAGAAATTTTAACGTATGGAGACTCCGCCCGTATTCACCGCTTGAATATATTTAGCTAACGTTTCTAAATAAAGGCTAGGTTTATCTCTTATTGGAACGTAGCTTTACCACGGTTTTTGAGGTTTTAGACAGGAATTTATATTATGATTGGTTAACTGTTTGACGCTGGCCAATCAAAAGCACTAATTAATCGATAAACTTCTGTACGCACACCGTACCGTCCCACTGGGTTATGAGAGTAAAGGAAGAGAATGCTCTTGTGTACTGCGCACACATTTTTGCACTATAAAATCACTCCTGCGTAACTGGCCTATTTTTAATACAACTGGCCACCGTCACCGAAACCGGTGTGGGAGTTGTTATAAAAATTCTGCAAAAAAATATAACACTGGACTCAAACAGTAATTTTTAATCGAATTATCGAATCATTGCAATATAAATACATTTTTGGAGAAAAAAATAACCTGATATTTGTACAAAGTTCCTTTATCAAATACGGAAAAGTTAATTCCTATATCAACAGGGTATCGAAAAGAGCGGAAATAAATGAAGACTTTCAGGGAGGAATTGCCAAGACGTGTGGAGATAACGGCCCCGGGCGATGCCGACATTCTGGACTTGGAATTTCACTCTGTTTGATCTTTTTAATTTTATTTTATTTAGTAACTAGCTGACCCGGCAAACGTTGTTTCGACATATAAAATTATTTCTCGTATCAAATAAGTAGATAAAAACCTATTCTCAGGCTTAACGAATGTACGTACAAACTTTCATTAAAATCGGTTGAACCGTTTGGGAGGAGTTCGCGCACAAACACTGAGATACGAAAATTTTATATATACTTAGAAGAAATATAGATTTAGAAGCAATAAAGAAGGCGTCTTGATGTCTATTATAAAAGTTCGTAGAGGTGCGTAGACTTTCGTAGCGCGCGTAGCGTTTCGTAGAGCTTCGTAGACTTTGTTGCTACGCCGTAGCATATACGTAGAAAACTATCTTGTGAGTGTGTGCTGATTGCTGCACAGTTATATATTATGTCGCAAAGCATTTCAAATAAGCCATCCAAAGTGAAATAAGCGACCAAACACCGCGGGCGGTAAGTCGGTAAAAGAGTTCGAACCTTTTTGTATGGAGCGTGGCATACCTATAATTAGTTTCAAGTACTTTAAAATGGTATATTTTCATTTACACCTATGATACATACGTCAATCGACAGAGAAAATAATTACAAACAACAAATACTCTTTGACAAAATGTCGTAAATGTTATACTTTTTTTAATATTTCAGGTTCTTTATCTAAAATGTTATTTATTTTACATTTTCAAACTGAAATAACCCAGAAAGTATATTATTTACGACATTTTATCAAAGAATATTTATTGTTTGTAAACATCTTCACTTTCGATTGGCGTATGTTTCATAGGTGTACACCAAAATACGACAGGTATGCCAATAAGGTTCGTTGCTCTTTAATTATTATGTATCGTCTTCTTATGTAGTTAATAAAGTTTACAACACAAGAAGATACATACGAACTAACAGACTTTAGAAAGCATTGCATCAACACGTCACTTTGCAATGTTAACTGACCTCGTGTAAAAGTTCGTAGACGTGCGTAGACTTTCGTAGCGCGCGTAGCGTTTCGTAGAGTTTCGTAGACATTGTTGCTACGCCGTAGCATGGACGTAACAAAGTATGTTGCGTTATTTATTTTTACTTTTTTGTAGTTAATTTGATTATGTTTTTTTTTTCTTAAAATTTTACAATAACAAGCTACAATTATTGATTTAAAAATATCCTTACTAATAATATAAACGCAACTTTGTAAATAAACACTGTACTGTACTGGGTGTTGCACTTTCAAGCCGAAACTACTGAGGACATTTTGATAAAATTTGATTAGGTAATAGCTTTGCAAATCAACGAACGAGACAAAATTTTTGTTAATCTGTGTTTAACGTATTTTTTTAATGACTACCCTCAAAAATTAATACAATAATATGTTATTACTTAATTGTGAAGTATTATAATATTTAGTGCCAAGTTTTGTATTTCCTGTAAGCCCATATACACAGTATGCTTAGAGTTAGTGAACTGATAATAATTGTAAGTGCCATTGAAGTAAATTATCGTAGGTTCTTATGAGACATAATTTTAACACAAAGTAAGGCTTCCCAAGAATAGACAATCTCTAGCAAATATTTTCGAAGTAAAACTTCTCATGCCAATACCTACTATCTCCAAATTCTCCATGTCGTCTGTTTGTGTTTTCCGTCTAATTAGGTATTGGACAGTGCAATGAAACACACGGGGACGAGGCGCAGTGCGTGTAACGGCTATATATACCCCGACACGGTCACTGGACTTTAGGACAGGCCTACATTCCATTACGTCGATTCTGCTAAATTATTTCGCAATAGTGTAGTACGTAGTTACGATACGGTTCAGCGTGGTAAAATTTCAAAATGATACCTATCATAAAATGTACAATTATCATAATGTTAATATACATAGCGGAACAGAGAAACAATTTCAAGCTGTCAAACGAAACCGAAATTGATTTACATCTGTGTGTAAAATATGTGTACGTATACACTTACACAAGCATCTTTCTATCAGATTAAATTGTCATCGTGCCGACAAGTGCCGACTGGCCGTCAAAAAAAGAGTTCTGCTGTCATGTACCACACGTCTCTTTTTACCACGCAGTGTTACTGATAGTGACATCTCGCTTGCTCAGGCCTGTGTTTCTCTATTCCGCTAGGTATATTAAACTTTATGGTAATTATACAACGTGAAACGTCATAATTGACCAAAATTCCAAAACCTGGTTCATGTTTGTCAGACGTTTAATGTAAAAATACTATTTTGCTGATTGATATGTACTGAATCGGAGTGCGTTTTTCGAATGCTTAAAAGTTAAAACTTCATAGATTTTTTGGATATTATAAATGTGAAAGTGTGTCTGTCTGTTTGTCTCTCTGTTTATGTCTGTTACCTCTTCACGCTCAAACCACTGAACCGATTTTGCTGAAAATTGGTATGGACAAACTTTGAGTCCCGCGAAAGAAAATAGCATACTTTTTATCCCAAAAAAATGTATTGTTCCCGCGTGATAAACGAATTTCAGCGCAACGGAGTTGCGGGCATAATCTAGTTAAATATAAATGCAAATAAAGAAATATTGGTTTATTATTTTCCTTTCAATATCTAATAAAAACAGTTTATTGTACAATACCCAATAATATGTTCATAAAAATTAATAAGAGATGGAGTAAAGTCGACCCGTATTTCCGAACGAAAGGATTTAGCTGCGGCGGTTTTATATTAAAAAAGTCACATAACAAATTGCTTTTGTATTAGCACAGCCGTATAATTGCTTTTTGATTGACGCTTCGGTCGGGATTATTTCATTTTTAGGGTTCCGTACCCTTTGGGTAGAGTAAAATCGGGACCCTATTACTAAGACTTCGTATTCTGTCCGTCTGTTTGTTTGTCTCCAGGCTGTATCTCATGAACGGTGATAGGTAGAGTTAGAATTTCCGCAAATTATATAATATGTCTGTTGGCGCTGTAACAACAAAATAAAATAATTAATATTAAGGGGGCCTCCCATACAACAAATCATGTTTTTTTTTTTTTGGTCTTTTTTGTTCGATATCAATAATGGCAACAGGGTACCTGTTGCCATTATTGATATTGGAAATTTTCACAAAATCCTCAATTATAATATGTGCAATTGACTAATTAATAATAACATTAAAATAAAATAAATTTTTAAGGGCCCCAATACAAAAAACATAATTTTTAGCCTATTTTTGCTCTATAATGGTACGGAACCCTTCGTCAGCGAGTCCGACTCGCACTTGGTCGATTGTCCCAAATTGATTTTCCATTTCACATACTTGTATAGATTAAATAGGGTCCCGTTTTTACCCTTTTTATAAGGAACCACAAAAAGGGGAAAACTATCCATCTTTGTTATTATACTATGTTAACTCGGACGAAGTCGCGGGCAACAGCTAGTTATCCAGTATATTTAGGTGTTTTCCAAATAGTAACAAACTCACTTACGAAGTTAACGTTACAATTAAAAACTGTTCGTCCACAAATACCTTAGAATTTTAAAGTAAAATACTCTGTAACGTATATGGAACGAATATTTAAGTTTATATTATTCCAATGCTCAAGTATTTCTGTCTTTCTGTCTGTTACCTCGTAATCCCGAAACCGCTAAACCCGATTTTGCTCGATGTGGAGATACTTTAAGTCCCGGAAAAGGACATGAGGTACATTTTATCCCAAAAAAATGTACGGTTCCCGCACGATAAACTAATTTTGGAGCAACGTAGTTGCAGTGTCATATAGTGTGTTATAAACTCGCTTACTAAGTTAACGTCGAAAGTTAAAAATGTTCCACGAATGCCCTAGAATCCTAACATAAAATACTCTGTAACGGATAGTGTAATAAAGATTCGGCCACATTCCGATATAAAACGGCTGAACCGCAAGATGTTCTGTAATGTCAAAGGCCTCTGGATATCCATCATTCCGATTGTGTGCTCGAGGAATGGATACTCGATAGACAATAGTTTCCCGACCTTTTTCTCGGTGCCCCTCTAGCATTCTAAATAGTACCACCCCTGACCCCTCGATATATTTAAGTTGATTTTTACAAATTGAAGTTACAATTAACACGTAGCAAAATACTTATTACTTAAGCTTGCTCTGTTTGAGCAAATAAGTTACTTTTAAGGGCCTTCCCTACGGAGATTCCGTAATTTACCGTATTTCAAGCCTTATAAACTCATAATTTGAAAGCTACAACGTTATAATAAAAATATAGCAATAATCTTCAGTAGGTATATCAACATTCCTTTCCCAGTTTTAAATTTTCTATTTTTGTTTATTATTCTCATGATATCAGCTTCCAAAGTAAAACCAATTGATTAAAATTCAAGCATACATTCAGCATCTCCTTAGGACTTACAAATTACTTTTATTTTAAACACACGCCAATAGATCGGCAATATCATAAACTACATATTCCCCGTTTTAATTTTTTTTAGGTCAATTTAGAACTATGATAAGTAAAAAAAACAGGGTTTTAGTGCGATCTCGGCAACGCGGCAAATGTATGGCCAAGGTCGCTTGCTCAGGGGACGGCCTTAATGACAAGCTGATTTGTATAATAAAAAAATGTTGAACGTAACTTTGATATATCTCTCTACGCCTCCCAGAGTGGCCCGTGGTTGAGAAATCCAGCCCCCCTAGACAAGCGGCAAGCGATTATCGCAAACGCCAACGCTTAAAGCCACAAAAAGGTATGGGATTTAACATTAGTATTCGCTAGCGAAGCGATGACTTCTGTCAAATCGCATACATTTTGTTAGCGTTTACGACAATCGCTTGCCACTTGTCTACTAGGGCTGGAGTATTATCAAAACGACAACTCAGATTCTTTTACTATTCAGGCACCTAAGGCCATGTTAGAATCCGAATATTCCCTCAAGTTGGTCACGCAAATTGCTGGCTCTGTTCGTCATCAAAACATCATAAAAAACAAATCGCTCGCTCCTTTTTTGGTGGTTCAATTTCTTTTCCTGTGTTGGGGCTATAGCGAACCGCTATAGATTTATAAGCAATGTTAAACATAATATTATAATACTTTTACGGTCACACTCAGAGACATTTAATTATGAATTTATGACTTAACTGTCATGACGACCTCTGTGGCTCAGTGGTGAGCGCGTTGGTAGCTCAAGTCGGAGGTCGCGGGTTCGAATCCCGCCGACGGAACAAAAAGTTTTCAATGTTCCCGGGTCTGGATGTGTATTAAATATGTGTATCATATATAATAAAAATCTTTAATATTTGTATAGTATAAATATATTATTTCCGTTGTCTGGTACCTGTAACCAAGTCCTTTAGGTACTTAGCACGGGGCCAGACTGACGTGGTGTGAAGCGTCCATAGATATTATTATTATTATTATTATATGTAAACAGTTTGAGTCTCGGCTATTAGCCGGATAAAAGATTCAGGTACGGGCTGATGCCAAGTAACCTGATTCATAAGCAGAGTTATGATTGTGATGTGGTGAAAGATGAGGACGGGTTAAGAAATCGACGAACTATAGAGCATGTATCAATGACAATGGATTTTTGCATTTGTATGTATGAATTTTTATGTAAATCTATTGTTTTCAGGGTTATTATTATTATTATTATTATTATTATTATTATTATTATTATTATTATTATTATTATTATTATTATTATTTAATTAAGGGATTGGCAGAAATGTATAAAATCTCTATATAATTATTACTAACGTCCGCCCACGATTTCGTCGTATTTATTTGGATAAGGATTAATATCATGTTTAAAAAAACTTATTAGCAATTAATAGATTATTTTAGAACAAATTTGGCTAGCATAAAAAAGGTGAGCTAACCTTAAAAGGACTTTTTTTAGAACTTTTAAAGGTAAACGATTCTGTCATACATGATTTTTGCAAAACTTTAACCGTTTACTCTCAATAGGAAAAAATCCCCCGACTTTTAAACATTCTTCATTCTCGGCTCTTATTGGTCTTAGCATGATAATACATTATGTCCTATAGCCTTCCTTAGTAAACGGGTTATCTAACACTGAAAGAATTTTTCAAATCGGACTTAGTTGTTCCTAAGATTAAGGCGTTCAAGCAAACTAACAAACTCTTCAGCTTTATAATATTAAGTATAGATAAGCTCTTTAAGTGCCGCAAATAAGTAAGTATCCTACTAATAAAACCGTCCATTGGAACATTTAAGTTTTCAACTCATACCGTGCTAGAAACAAATCTTCCTCAAGAACTAAACCTAGCTTTATCTAAGCTACAAAAACTCGGTAACGCTTTAAAACCCTTTCCTTAAGTAAAACGTCTGGAACATTTGACGGCGAACTCCGAGCTCGAATACGTAATAAACTATAGTAATTTTCTTTATTTTCGAGTAATAAACTAGTCTTTATATCCCATATCGTGGTTTATTTCGTACTTGAGGTCTCGAAGACTCGAACTTTAGAACCCTACAGATACCATCACGAAACTGCTGCTTTTACGGCATATCGCTTGAATAAATCATTGCATAAGGATACAGCCTGTTAAAATAGTTCCTACTTGAAGAACCTTTTCTTCCTATTTTTACAGTAGATAAATGAAATGTACATTAAAAAATGTAATAACATATTAATTAACCAACCTAATTACCTACGTTCTACAATAAAGTAATTTAAAGAACTGACCATCAAATGGCAGGCAGAGAAACAGGCAATATCCTAGTATCCTATTAGATAATAATAATTAAAGACATGAGTGGAAGAAGCATCAAAGGTAAGTAAAAGTTAAAAAAATGCCGTTTATTAACATTAGTTTTAGGGCCGGGAAAATGATTTGAAATAAAAAATGTGGTTTTATGTATAGCCAAATATATTAGCCGGATGATGATGTGGGTAAGTTACAAGGTTTGTTTAAATTATAAGGGAAAAAATGAGTAATTGTCCTTATGTTATAAAATGTTAGTTATCTGGTTCTTCCACTCACGACTTTAGCTTGTAGGTTTTGGCGCAGCGCAGACGACAGACTATCCGTGACGCACTTTTTAGTCTGTGGGAAATATAACCTATGCAATTATATGCAGTAACGCTCACGACGCGCAAAAAGTCGGCATATAATTGCATAGGTTCTATTTCCACAGACAAAAAGTGCGTCACGGATAGTCTGTCGTCTGCGCTGCGCCTTTTAAAGTTCGCAATTTTTACAAGGCAACGCCACATACAACTAAATAAATAATTATTTATGTACGAAGTTTCCTCGCTCTAAAATTATAAAACTTCCAAGATTCGCAAATTTTTTCTGTAAATTTATTTCAAGAGACTCGGCGCTCAGAGATAAAAACTTCGTTGCTTATTTAATGAGAAAAGATTTACGTATACAAAATATCCTAAAAGAATTTAACTTACCTACTTACATACCTTAAAGCAAAATATGTATATATTTTTTAATTTTAATAGAACCTTATTGTTAGAAATAAGTATACATTATTGTTATTAAAAGTGGATTGTTCTTAGTATGCTATTACAATAATCAGCCAAGTGCGAGTCGGACTCAGGCACGAAGGGTTTCGTACCGTTGTAGAGCAAAAATAAGCCAAAAATTGTTTTTTGTATAGCCTCCCTTAATTTTTTTAATGTTATTAAGTATTCATTATTAATTAAAATAATTACTTAAATAATAATTAATATTTAACATTTAAAAAATGTATACTACATATAATTCAGGAATTTGTGAAAATTTGAAGTGCCTACCTATTGCCATTATTGATATCGAGCAAAAACAGCCAAAAAAATCACGTTTGTTATATGGGAGACCCCTCAAATATTAATTTTATTTTGTTTTTAGTATTTGTTGTTACAGCGGCAACAGACATACACAATCTATGAAAATTTCAGAAGTCTAGCTATAGTGGTTCTTAATATATAGCCTGGAGACAGACAGACGGACAGACATTGAGATCTCAGTAATTGGATCTCGTTTTACCCTTAGGTACCGAACTCTAAAAAAGTATCCGTTCTAAAAATCCGTTATGTTAGATTTATATCTTAAGCATACATTGGAAAGCGACTTTGTTTTATACTATGTAATTGACCGGAAAATCTTTTAAAAAGTGGGTTATTTTTATACATTATTTTTGAAAAATCAGCACAGTAATGAAGCGAGTAAAAACATGGGCATAGAAAAACTCCCATCAAAACATGAGCTACACAGTACAGTCAAATGAATAACAATAAGGTCGCTTTCAGCTCGCTGTTAATGCATTCGTTCTGAGCACTCCGCGTTAACCTTTTGTACCCAGACAAAGCCGCACACGAAATATACAATTTCACGTGAGATGCTATGATGGTTTACCCGACACAAAAAATTAAATACTTTTGCAAATTAAGTCAGTGGGTATGTTAATTGAAACGTGATTTGAGCCTTCAATTTACATAAAACGACGCTTTTGGAAGAACATTCTGATAATGAACATTTTCGGAATCGTCTCACTCGAACGTTTTGAGCGTCAATTTTCCTCCAAGGGCATACAGGATAAAGCGGGCTTCGGTGAAAGACAACAGCGCACGTGCGCTGCCCACGGTCCGGCCGGAGACGTCAGCCGGCTCCGCGTCCTGCCCGCTCAGCGAAACCGTCTCGTGCAAAACATCACATGCAGACACCGACTTACACATGAATTCACGGTCGCCGCTTCTTTACATCGCGCCACGGTCGCCGGCGGGGAAACGTCACACTGCACAAAAACGTATATACACTTCGACGGTCACCCTCGCACCTCGGATACTGTTTCACGGGCTAGCACCAGTAGTTTGTGGTAGTTTGTGAGGGCGTGTGCACGGTCTGCGACCAGGTATCCGGGGACAGCGCTCGCTCGGGCCGGCGCCGACACTCGACAGCCTCCGTCGCAATGGCGAAGCGGCCGGGTACGCGCGCGCGCCCTGCGTCGCCCGCCGCCGCCCGAGCCCGCCCGACCGCCCCCGAACGCGCCCGACGGGGGTGAACAAACCCGCGCGCTCCTTCTAACGTAGTGACGAGGTTAAAAAGGATTTAGACTTTCTCGGGATGCTTTACGGTTCGATCGTCCGCCGGGCTGAATCGGCCCGCTCGACATCTGGATGAATAAATGAAATTGATACGGAATAGGGCACTAGAGAGGCGGTGACGTCACTTTTGCTACGATATCGAGCGAGTTATCTTTTCATTGCGTACTCGACGACAAACACTAAACATAAATAGCATCTGGAGCACAAAAGCTGGGGCTTTTCACAATTTAAATTTGGAACCTCAATAGGGAAAATAAGGGTTATATTTATAATGATTCAGCTCCACCTTAGGCGTCAGTTTGTGTACTTTCCATTATTAAAACTACGAAAACTCAAATACTAACTTTTCGTGATAGTTTTCCATTTTAATTTATAGCTTACCCCAGGCCGGCGCTCGGCTTTTACGGTCACGTTTAAAGCTTCATATTTCGCAAAGGGTTCCAGGAACTATAAATAGCTCTCACGTTCACAATATAGCGCTTACATGCAGCTACATACCACGTCACACGAGATAAGCAATTACATATCTCTACTTTTTGTAAGAAACAAGAATACTGTATAATGTAGGTACCTACTTTGTTTTACCAACTTCAAGTTTTTATTGACAAAGGAGTTCGAATCTCATCCAATGCTAATAAACGAAAATACCTTAATGCGAAATATGTATTATAGCTGTAAATTTTATTTATTTAAAGTATGATAAAACATTAACATTTTTCAAACGATTATTAAAACGATGGGACGAATTTTCGGACCATTCGTCGAATGAGGCATCGCAATACCATAATAATCCATACATCCATACTAATCCAATACTCATAATATTAATATTATAAATGCGAAAGTGTGTCTGTCTGTCTGTCTGTTACCTATTCACGCCCAAACCGCTGAACTGATTTTGCTGTAATTTGGATACTTTCAGTCCCTGGAAAGGACAAAGGATACTTTTTATCCCGGAAAAGTGTACGGTTCCCGCGCGATAAACGAGTTTTTGCGCAACGGAGTTGCGGGCATCATCTAGTACTCGTATAATAAGCCTTGGTGAATTTTAGTGACAAAATTGGGTTTTTGGTTTTGTTGTGGCAATAACACTGTAACAATGAAGACAAATCTATTGACACCTCATTTGTCTCCATCGATCGCGGGCGGCACAGACACACACACTCTAAATAATGAACTGTAAATACCCTTTTGCTTTCCTCGGAATGAAGAAAAACTTGCGGAATTCTACTAAGGAATTCTTTCGAGAGGCACTTCAAAAAGGTCAAAGTTCAAAGGAATTTGGCAGAAGGTTTGTAATAATCGCAATTGTAGGCACTCAAGGGTTCACGTACACTAAACTTACCGTCAGAAACGTTACTCGAAAACGGTGAATTCGAGTCGATTTAAGGGCGTTCCTTACTTAAGGAAATTCCGTAATTTAACGTATTTCAAGCCCTATAAACTCATAACCTAAAAGCTACAAAGTTATAATAAAAATATAGCAATAATCTTCAGTATATCAACATTCCTTTCCCCGTTTTAAATTTTCTATTTTCGTTTATATTACTCATGATATCAGCTTCCAAAATAAAGCCAATTTATTAAAATTCAAGCATAAATTCAGCATCTCCTTAGTATTTACAAATTACTTTTATTTGAAACACACGCCAATAGATCGAAAATATCATAAACTACATATTTCCCGTTTTAAATTTTTTTTAGGACAATTTTGAACTAAGTTAAGTAAAAAAAATAGGGTTTTGGTGCGATCTCGGCAACGCGGCAAATGTATGGCCAAGGTCGTTTGCTCGGGGGACGGCCTTAAGCCAACTACTGTCGCGCAGTTTCTGTTTCCAATTCTACTATTTTAATGCAACATACAGCTTCGCTACTTTTCCGATGGTCCGTTTTCTACCAAACTATCAAATGGTATTCTCATTTCTGACGAAAAGTCAATTTAAGTATTTAGTTTGACAAGTGAATATCATCATATTATGATATTCACTATTTATGATTTTCTTCTCTCAGGATTTTACTTGAAAGGGACCATCCATAAAGTAAGTCACACGATCGTTGGTCACACGATGTTCATAATTTTTTGAACCCCCTCCCTCCCCAGTCCCTAGTATGACGTCACAAATTTACAATTTTAGAACTAAAAATTAAAACCACCTCGATATTTTAACGCATCAAGCCCCATAAGCTCACCGGTGAGCGAGACACAATAGAATAACAATAGATTTCCAAGAATCCACGATCGAAGGATTAAATTTTGCTGTTCATTTCATTTAATTTTAAAATTAAATGTGATGTCACAAAACTTAGGATACCTAAGTTTTATCACATCACTACCCTTTAGGTGTGTAAAGTATGTCCCCAAAAACCAAGCAGCGCTACTGATGCTGCATAAAAATAGTAGTATCGAAATGCCGATCGAAATGTTTTTGGTGCAGGGATTTTTGTCACAATTGCGATATGATATTTGTTTTGGCTCATTTACTCAAACTATTTTAATGCAAATATCCATATTATTCACGGCAAATCCATAACAGCGAATCATTGTATAAATAAAGCACATTTTCCATGACGCAGCAAAATACGACACACATATTGCGAGCACCTCCTTTTAGGGTTCCGTATTTTTATCAAGCAAAATCCTAATATTATTTGCAGTAAATAATATACTACTGTAACAGAAGTTTAGATTCATGCAAGTCTTTATTTTCTTGAAATATTGCTAACAAATGTTTCAGCTACAATACTTTAAAGAACATTTCAGAGGTATTTGCCTCTTAAGCAAAAAAAGATTCATGCTGTTTATACGGACGTTTCTATCATCCAATGTTATGTCCTTATCAGTCATTGTCTCTAAATAAATTATTATATCTACTCAATTACACTATCTACTATAACTACCTACAACTTGATACATGATCGCAGTACATCAATGAGTGTATCAGTGGAACTGCCTCAGATAATGATTGAGTGGCAAAACGATTAAAACGACACGAATTGATAACCCTGGGAAAGCGGCAGATGACGCCGAGCAAAAACACCTCACCTAGACTTCACTTGTACAGGCGAGCGCTACACTGCATAGTGCATACATACTCGTATAATAAAACTGTAGAAATGACGATTCTGTACATTAAAGATATTCAAAAAATAATAAGCGGAGGGTGTCACTACATCGCTATACAAGCCAAAAATATGGTCAGTTTTTTTGTCTGTCTGTCTGTCTGTCTGTCTGTCTGTCTGTCTGTATGTTTGTTCCACTATCACACGAAAACTACTGATCCGATTTGAATGCGGTTTTCGCAGATATATTTGTCTTCTTCCAACTTAACATCTGGTGTATAAAAAAAATCCCCCCACCCCTCTAAAGGGACGAAAGAGGGGGTCAGATTTTGTATAAGACTTTTGCTTTAACACGAAAACTACTGACCTGATTTGCATACGGTTTTCGCAGATATATTTGCCTTCTTTCAACTCAACATCTGGTGCATAAAAATCACCCCCCCCCCCCCCCCCACACCAAAGAGAGGGTCAGATTTTGTATTAAGTAAACTTTTTTCTTTAATGGACTTACTTTATATTATTAACTGTTTTTCCAACTTAACATCTGGTGCTACATAACATTTTTCCCCCCACCCATCTTAGGGGACAAAAGAGGGGGTAAGATTTTGTATGCTGATGAAGTAGAAATACTTTAAATGGCAAAACAACGTTTGCCGGGACTAGCTAGTACACTATAATATACTTTTTTTCGCATATTAAAGGTAATTTAAAAATTATCGGTTTGATACGTCCAAGTACGATAGCATCCTGTGGACGCTTACCTTAAAGTGTAACTTTGTGAAGAGTTATTCTTTACTAGGCATTGGCTGCATCTTCGTTTTTTGCGATAAACTTTAAGCGGAAGTCAAACATTTCTCTAAATGTATCCCATTTTCTTTACCATGTGTGAAGTAGACACTACGCCTCCTGCCCTAGAATCCAAAGAATTTCCATACAAAATTTCATCAGAATCGTTTCAGCGGTTTACGTGGGAAAAGATAAATTATTACAAAACGAGTTTTGTGGGGTTATCCAAATAGATGAAAACAAAATAAACCTGTTAAAACACTACTAGTTTTCCTGGAAAATACATGGTCGTAAACATATAATTATTGCAACGCAAAATCTCAGACAGCTCGGAATTAATTACATCTCGAAGACTAAATAAATAAACGATATACATAACGTGACCATACGTCCCGCTTTGGGCGGGACAGTCCCGCTTTCAGGCAGTCTGTCCCGCTGTCCCCCGCGAGGCCGAAATTGTCCCGCTTTTGCAAATAGACCAAACGACAATAATTTAAAAGTATTTTTGTATTTCAAATGCCTGTGTAATGCCTGGAAGTAACTGCCATATTGTGCCAAATAACATAGAAATTGCTCCAGTAGTTAGTGAGAAAAGCCAGGTTTCAAATAATTTCCCCGTTTTTCACACATTTTCCTCTGTTTCTCCGCTCCTATTAGCCTCGGCTTGATAAGATATAGTCTAAAGCCTTCCTCAAGTTAATAGATAATAATAATTAATATAAGATAGGCACATTGAAATTCATATTCATAAATTATTTGGGGGGGGGGGGTCTTCTTCTGTATTTGTCCCGCTCTGACATAAAATAAAATATGGTCACGTTAGGTATACAGTATTCCGTTTTCCACGCGACTGTACTCTATACGAGTTCCTAGAGAAACCCAAACCAAATTAGATACGCTGCATAAATCACTCTTATTAAGAACACATTATCGATTTTGCGATAAACATTCTGCAAAGTGATTTTGCCTCGTAATTATATGAAAGTTGTTTAAACAGTCTAAAGTAAGTTGAAATAGCTTAGTCACTTTAAGTAACTAGCATAGTTAGGTCGCATATATTGTTGGGAGCTTGTGAGAAATTTTGTAATAACGTAAAGTGTAATGCTCATTAGTTCATTACTATTATTATAAGCTTTAGTTTACCTAACGTTCGAAGACTGTTAAAAAATTATATCATGGATATAAAACAGAGCAAAGCGTCGATGACCACTGACCAGTGATTATGTGAACAGGCTTGATAATAATATTACCTATGTCCCACCAGGATGTATTACAGTATTATTACAATTAAAGCTATTTTTTTCAATTACAGGCACACCCATTTGTTAGTCAGTAAAAATAGAAGTTTCGGTTACTGCATACTCATAACACCTGCAGTCAGCATCTACCAATATTCCAAAATGTGGTAGTATACTTAGCTTGGTGAATTCCACTGGGATGTGAACAATAAAAGAACTTAATAAAATGAACCCGTTGTCGAACAATCTAGAAGCGTGGTAAAAAACAAATGAGGGCTCATTTGTTTGGATCGACTTATCGTTTGTCTCATTACCACCGGCGTCCCGGCGGGCCAGGACCAGATGACAATAATGACCCTTTTTCTACGTCCTCTCGATCAGCACTTTCGTCCTTTCTCCTCTGAGAAAATGGTACTGGAAACTATGTGACTGTTTACTCGATGTGTTTCAAGAAAATCGTATACATAGGTAATACAAGTAGCTTTAAAGAAGAGAGATAAATTCGAAAAAGCCTTATAATAATTGTTCATTATTAACTCGCTCACGAAAGCCCTATTATGCAGTAGCGGCGTTAGGAGGGGAGACGCTGGGCAACTGCCCAGGGCGCCGGGAAAAAAGGGGGCGCTGAAGGCGACCAAAAAGGACGCCAATAATTTCAGCACTACACTCTGGGCGCCGAAAAATCTCGCCCAGTCTTGCTTTTAGTGTGTAAAGACAAAGCTTTGGTCTTTACACCGCCCTGTTAAACATCCCAATTTAAACAGTGATTTCTTTAGTAACTACTTACTAAAGAAATCACTGGGTGTAGTAGTAACAGATCTTGGAAACCAATCGTTAGAACGCATCCAACCGGCTCAGATATTCCCAGTGACACCACACTCCATCTTACCGTCACCTTCGCTACAATTTCTAAAAGCGATCCGTAGTTTTCCACTCTCCCTACACGTGTTGTAACTTAAAATCACGTATAAACAACCCCTACATTGCTATACCACACATGTTGACGGCGGCGTTGACTCGGCCTATAATAATTATAACTAGGGCCCGGATTTATATGTAAATACATATTTTTATTTTACGTGATTTTCGGCCTAGAATGTGTTTTTTACACGAATTATCATGTTTAGACTGTGAAAAACCAAGTTCTATTTTCCATATTTTACCATATTTTAGGGTTTTACAAGGATAAGTCCATATTTTGCAAAAAAATGTCAAAATCGTCCACATATTCACAAAAATACAAAAAAATATACGTTCCCGCCACCATGTCATGCGTATGTACGGCTGCGTATTTCGTTCCTCTCGCGTTTTATCGTCGTTCCGAAGAAGATTATTGAAGAAATAGAAAATAAAGTTGACATAGCTAAACAAAAACTGAAGTAGAGATCAACTACGATAACATGGCGCGCCCCTCCAAATAACTGTTTCAATGTGTGTAGTCACATCCTTATGAAAGACTTTGTATGTAGTAAGTATTCAACCAATCACAGTACACGTAATATTTCAGTTAATGTCACTTATTAACAAGATTTGTTGGCTAACTAATCATAACTAGCCTACCGCGCAAGACAACGCACTTCAAACGTTTTGACAACGCACTTCAAACGTTTTGAATTTTGGAGGGGCGCGCCATGTTATCTTAATTCTTAGTTGATCTCTATGTTTCGGTCTTCGGGTAAAATAAAGAATTTACCAAGTAACAAACAAAAATAAACAAAATTCTGTGCCGATTTGCATCCATCACGTCATGTGAATTTTGAGTTGTGAGGTGCACGGTGCAGGGATCATATTATTTAAGCCAATATTAATCCTTCGATCGCGGAATCTTGGAAATGCAATTGTATTATATTGTTGTCGCGATCACCGGTGATCTTATGGGGCTTGAAGGATTTAGCGAACCCAAGACGTGCGTTACGTGCAGCATGACGTGCGTTACGTGCTGTCAAGCTTACATGATCGGCAGAATAATTAATACTGTCACGTAAATGCATAGGTGCATGCTTGGATCTGATTAAGGCTATATATTTTAGAACAATATATTTTTTAGTATTATTGTTTGTCAGAGATTATAATAAAATATAAAATTTATTATCAGTCAGAGTTTTAATTTTGGTAATTTGAAGAAGCACGTCATTGCGTATTGCAACCATATTGCAACCAAGACCAATTTATTAAGGCTAATGTAATGTAATTTGAATAAAAATGTTCCTTTTTTTCTTGAAATAACAATTTCGCTATCTTTTTTATAGGTTTTTTTTTGTAATGCAGTCGTAATTTTGTAGGTACAGTAATTATTTCCTATATTTAAGACTAAAACAATGTGTAATTATTGTAAATTTATACTCCATATTTTTCCATATTTCTATTTTATAGTCCATATTTTTCCATATTTTCGATTTTTTATTCCACATTTTATGTACATATTTTGGATTTTTTAATACATATTTTTCCGGGCCCTAATTATAACATTATGTAATTCGAACATTATGTAAATTAATAACGAAAAGATTTCCGTTGTCTGGTATCCATACACACACAAGTTCTTAGCACGTGGGTGTAAAGAGTCCATAGATTATTTAATACTTATTACATAATATTAAATGTTAAATAATCTATACCCATACCAAGGTATAGCTTAAACTACATGTAGATTAGCTGCACAAAGGACTTGGTACGTTTTTTGCCTTTTAAAACTAAATTTTAGCCGTACATAAAGTGCTATTAATATAATAATAAGTCCAATAATAAATTAAATTAATAATACGAACTGATAATTATAATTACTTACGGTGGTTTCATAATTGAACAGTGAGTAAATTATTGAATATTATTAATACATTATTGAGTATTCAATTATAAAACATATAATTAGGTCAAGTACCAATTTATAATAATTATTAATTATGCATAATATTATATTGTTTTGGAAGGATATGAATGTTTGTTTTACCGTTCCGTCTAAAACATTCATCCGATTTATGAAAAGATATGAAAAAAATATTTATTATTAGCTACAACTTAATCTTCGTAGTAGATTAATTTATTATTGCATTTAATTCATTTTATTTCTTATTTTAAATAATAGTATTTTAAAAAGATAAAATCGACTTCAAATTTTTGTACGTAATTAAGAATTAAAATTATCTATCTCAAAAACTACTGAACCGATTTTGATGAAACTTGCAGTATTCCCTAACTTGAACAATACCTAGTACTATCAGAGAAGTTGATTCCTATGCAGATCGGGGACCTACGTAGTTTGGTTGCGTTTAAAAGCTGGATTTAATTTTAAAGTCAATGAATCCCATGATTAAATACAGAGAATGATAAATGTACACAGGGAAACCCCTTTTAATATCTGGGCCATATCCATTACACTCAGTTACTTCTTATTCATTTTTCGTCAATTACAGCTAAAATCCGACTAAGCAACCTTTTTATAAAATATGTCTAAGCTTACTTTGCTCTACATCCAAAAATAAGAAAGGCCACAGACTACTGGAAAAGCATTTTACTCGTCGAGCAGTCAAATAAACTTTTTTACGTAATAGAAACAAAATTTTATTTAAAATTTTATTTTAAAATTGGAATCATAATTTAACATCAGGTAAGCTATAGTCTATAGTCGCGTCACTGACGTCGGCAGTGTTATTTTTATACTCGAGGGACATTTCAAAGGCGTCGCACTGGTCCGTGAGTTTGTCATAAAAATAACTCGTATTAATCGATTGTCTTGCAAAAGGTAGACTAGATTTACGTTTCACTGGACTTTGATTCGGCGTCGAACAGTTTTGGTTGAAGGTGCGACGCAAAATCGACTTTCGTAAATCGAACTTCTTATTGAATATCAATTTTACATACGCATCGTTAACTTTGGTTTTAGTAGCTACTGTTTCTCTAGAAGTAATCTTGTCTATGATATCTGATAAGTCACTTTCTGGCACATCATCTTGAGTAACATCTAGGATGCTAAATCCTAATTTATTGGATGCTATATTTTCTTTATCGTTATCAACAAAACATACTACATCATTGTGAAATGAAATATTTTCCTTTTGATTATCTTCAAATACAAAACTATTGTCTTTGAATGTAGTATTTTCTTTTCCTATATCTTCAAATAGATTATCGTTATGTTTCTCTACACTAAACGATTCTGCACCTTTATTCACAGTTATGTTCTTACTGTAATTTATAGATTTCGTTCGATTCGATTTTCGCTTTTTGGCTGGTTTCAGATAACTTTCTATTGTATTCTTGTGTTTGGTTTTACTATTCTTAAGTTTTCTTTTTAGTTTGTTTACAGAAACACTCACTTGTGACTTATTAACACTGATATCTGCCACATTTGAAACACTGATGTTACCCAAGGATCTACTGAGCTCAGCAATAACATCATTTTTACTGTTTTTCTTAGCAGCTTTCTTTTTAGCTTGTTTTGGCACTTTTTCAGCATCATTATCATCTTTTTTCTTCCTAGCCCTCGTTTTCTTCTCTTTTGGCGGCTTCTTAATCGATTCTTCATAAGCTTCGACTAAGTCTGGATGATATTTACGCATAAGGTCCTGTCTTTCAATCGTTGTCCATACATCAGACGCATCTTCACCTTCTACAAGAATAATTTCTTCTTTAGTAACTCGATGACACGAACGGTCAAAAAGCAAAGCTTCATAAGACTTACAACTATTATTATTATTATTAAACTTCTGTTTTGAAACGATAAAACAATAATTGTTACGTCATCGAATATTTTTCCGTCACAAAATCTCTTAACGGATATTAACGTCACCAGACCGATATATCGTTCTCTTCCTATTAATCGATCGATATATCTTTTTATTAGAATTTAAAAATTAATTTCAATTAAAATAAGGAAAATTTAATAGACATTACCTTCAAATTGGTCGTCAGGAATGAGAGCGTCGTAGAGTCCGTCAATATCCTCCCACAGTACTTCGAAACTTGGCACACCTGATAAAAGTTATATGTATTAGAATTTGTATACACACACACTTTACTAAGTACCTTCGAAGACATTGATTCATAGGCAGATGGCGGACCTACGTCTATATTGGGTCATTACTCATTTATGTCAATTCAATACCAGTTGTGATCTGTCGACTGGGTTTAACATAACGCGACAAAGTTGCGTAAGTCCGTCATCTGCCTATGAATCAACTTCTCTAACAGTACAATGTAATTATTATTTTTAACAAAAAATTAAAACCGACTTCCAAGGTAAAAACAATAATTACATCCTTATAATATGAACTAAAAAGTATTAAATAATTTTTCCTATCTAATAGTGCCTTTTTCCGAATTCGGCTAAAACTCAACTATTTCTGTACTCAATCTTCATCATTTTGAAGTCGGTACCAGATATAGCTGAATCTTCAGTCTGCCAAAATATTTGAAACTTTTGTAACTGGCACCGACTTCAAAATTATGAAGATTGAGTACAGAAATAGTTGAGTTTTAGCCGAATTCGGAAAAAGGCACTATTAGATAGGAAAAATTATTTAATACTTTTTAGTTCATATCATAAGGATGTAATTATTGTTTTTACCTTGGAAGTCGGTTTTAATTTTTTGTTAAAAATAATAATTTCACTCTTTTTAGTTTTCTCGCGTACTATGTACGTAGAATAATACACCTGTATAATATTATTCTACGTATCTTATTTCAAGCTCACCGGTGAGCGAGACACAATAGAATAACAATAGATTTCCAAGAATCCACGATCGAAGGATACAAACTAGGTATTAGCAACAAATTATAATTATCGTGCAGGAAACCGGTCTCGAACGCTTCAACTCCCAAGCGGCCACATTTGCATTGTGGTGTTATACGAATTCGGACATCTATTAATAACCGGTCCCACTCGTTCGACTGGAGCGATCTTTGCACGAAATATTTTGAATGTGAAGTTTTGAGAATACACAAACTGTGTTACGCTCGTAAAAATCTCATAATTCGGTATTTTATTCGAAGATGAACTTTTCTCACATTCTGAGAATTGGGCCCCAGGTGCGCGTGGTCTATGGCGGTTGCATACTAAGGTATAATATATCTATCTCGATGGCCGTCGCCGCTGCGGCTCGGACGTTAGTGCCCGCCCGGTCTGGTAGGTACCCGGCCCCGCGCCGCGCCCCCGCGCCGCTCGCTTGACAGCCCTAGCAGATTGTAGCAAGCGAGACCGCAGACAGTTATTGTACTATGAACGCTAAACGCAATGCAAAAGGGTTGAAATTAGGTTGTTTTCATGTGTTGTTGTGACTTGTGAGACAGGCATGTTACTTGTATTATCGAAGCAGCTTACTTCACAGAAGTAATGTCAAATGTGTGCCTTATGCTCTGGACTTAAGGCTGAATTTGTTATGTTCAATTTTGGTGACATTGGTGACCCTGATGTGGTAATGATGATGATGATGATGATGAATGTAATTTGCATAGTAGCATATGCTTTCAGTTCTTAAAACAGCGCCTAAGCCCCCAAACTTGTATCTATAAGGAATCCGGAGTTCTCTTACTATCTTCGGAACCATAGTATACATCGGTGCAAAATCTTGCGTTTTGGTAGCATATGCTCAGGATGCTTCTCATAAAACCAAAATCACCATATGTTTCCATATAAATTTCGAGGAGTTCCCTCGATTACTCATGGATCCCATCATCAGGCCACCACTTTTGTGAACATGGTACCAAATTGGAGTGAAACCTAATACAACAAAACAAAAAATTCGAAAATCGGTTCACAAACGGCGGAGTAATCGTTGAACATACAAAAAAAAAACACAGCCGATCGTTTTTGGAAGTCGGTTAAAAAATTCAGAAGACCTAAATTCAGCAACACCTGTATTTCGTATAAATGAAAGAGAACACATACTTTGACAAACGATTATTCCTGGAGTCGTTGGCGAAATATCAAATAAGAACTGAATAGTTTTTATTACTATAGATTACCTTTAGGGGTCCTTTTCTTTTTTATAGCGATGGGTTTGATGGTCCTGACAGGCACATGGTCTTGTAGGTGCCACTTCGTCAGCAGCGGCAAGAATTTCTCTACGCAATACTTCTCGGGCCAATCCAACTTTTGCGACATGATTTTCTACAAAATAAAAATACAATATTCAGGGCCTGTTTCGCTATTTCCTGATAAATGCCGAATAGGCTATCCAGCACTTAACTTGACAGATGAAGTATGGAGAATCTGTTAAAAAAGTTGTGAATAGCATATTCGGCACTTTATCAGAAAGTGGTGAAACAGACCCTCATTCTAATTAAAATCCGCACGTAACTAACATAAACTCGAATCTGTATGTCCGTTACCTCTTATGCTTAAACCACTGAACCGATTTAAATGATATAATTATTATCTGAGAAAAAATATAGGACGATTTTTATTACGTAAAAGGCAACATCGAGATTCGATTATATCGAGTCGATATTTAATAGTTAAATTGTTGAATATTAAATTGATCGAATATCGAAAAGTTAAAATAAAAATCGCTTAAATTATTTATAACTTTTTACACTTGTATTCAACAAAAGAATAATTATTGCGTCTTTCAAAATTTTAACATAGCAACACCCAACATGACTGTTTAAACAACAATGCAAATTAACTTCAAAACATGAACCCCAACGATTTGTCAAGTTAAACTATAATTGAATTTCATAACAATGCTCACAAAATAAATACCACGAATTGTATTAAGCTGGGGGTCGGCATTTTGACGGCCCCAACGTCCACGTCTTCGGGCGTAGTATCGAGGAATTCCTTCATAACTCGGGGCTCCGGGAAGGGCATTCCGGCCGACAGGGCTCGGCTGCGCAGCGAGAGCTCGCGTTTCGCTTCAGACACTTTTACCCTACAAAGGATGGGATACAATTACTTTGTCACATACAAAAGTGACTTTTTCCTATAGAATTTTCCGTTATTTTCGGCACCGTTGCGCTTAATTTTCTTCATGGCGTGATATGATGATATGATTTTTACGTACTGGGGGTACGTTATATTACTTATATACCTCTGATGGTACTATGAAATGTTATATCATGTATTCGTAGCTACTTTATTGTTGTTGCTTCGTACTCGGGAGAAGTGTTTTAAAGATTATCGCACATTTCGCGTATATAAAATGCGACGCGTTTTATATTTGTATGAAATGACATGAAACCTCGCACGATGCACATCCGTCTGCACCGTTCGCGATGAGCGATCAGCTTCACGCGAAAAAATAAACTAAGCGGGCTAGCTTCTCGTACTGCTGGGCTCGCTCCCACATAGTACTAGTGCTGTACTCACTTGTGTCCGGTGTCGGTGCAGGCGCGGTTGGTGGCGCAGACGGGGCAGCCGTGTCTGTTGTGCGTGCGGCCCGCGTGCCCGCAGCGGTCGCACACGCCCGGCGTCGCCACCCAGCAGGCTAGCTTCTCGTACTGCTGGGCTCGCCCCCACATAGTACTAGTACTGTACTCACTTGTGTCCGGTGTCGGTGCAGGCGCGGTTGGTGGCGCAGACGGGGCAGCCGTGTCTGTTGTGCGTGCGGCCCGCGTGCCCGCAGCGGTCGCACACGCCCGGCGTCGCCACCCAGCAGGCTAGCTTCTCGTACTGCTGGGCTCGCCCCCACATAGTACTAGTACTGTACTCACTTGTGTCCGGTGTCGGTGCAGGCGCGGTTGGTGGCGCAGACGGGGCAGCCGTGTCTGTTGTGCGTGCGGCCCGCGTGCCCGCAGCGGTCGCACACGCCCGGCGTCGCCACCCAGCAGGCTAGCTTCTCGTACTGCTGGGCTCGCTCCCACATAGTACTAGTACTGTACTCACTTGTGTCCGGTGTCGGTGCAGGCGCGGTTGGTGGCGCAGACGGGGCAGCCGTGTCTGTTGTGCGTGCGGCCCGCGTGCCCGCAGCGGTCGCACACGCCCGGCGTCGCCACCCAGCAGGCTAGCTTCTCGTACTGCTGGGCTCGCTCCCACATAGTACTAGTACTGTACTCACTTGTGTCCGGTGTCGGTGCAGGCGCGGTTGGTGGCGCAGACGGGGCAGCCGTGTCTGTTGTGCGTGCGGCCCGCGTGCCCGCAGCGGTCGCACACGCCCGGCGTCGCCACCCAGCAGGCTAGCTTCTCGTACTGCTGGGCTCGCTCCCACATAGTACTAGTACTGTACTCACTTGTGTCCGGTGTCGGTGCAGGCGCGGTTGGTGGCGCAGACGGGGCAGCCGTGTCTGTTGTGCGTGCGGCCCGCGTGCCCGCAGCGGTCGCACACGCCCGGCGTCGCCACCCAGCAGGCTAGCTTCTCGTACTGCTGGGCTCGCTCCCACATAGTACTAGTACTGTACTCACTTGTGTCCGGTGTCGGTGCAGGCGCGGTTGGTGGCGCAGACGGGGCAGTCGTGTCTGTTGTGCGTGCGGCCCGCGTGCCCGCAGCGGTCGCACACGCCCGGCGTCGCCACCCAGCAGGCTAGCTTCTCGTACTGCTGGGCTCGCTCCCACATAGTACTAGTACTGTACTCACTTGTGTCCGGTGTCGGTGCAGGCGCGGTTGGTGGCGCAGACGGGGCAGCCGTGTCTGTTGTGCGTGCGGCCCGCGTGCCCGCAGCGGTCGCACACGCCCGGCGTCGCCACCCAGCAGGCTAGCTTCTCGTACTGCTGGGCTCGCTCCCACATAGTACTAGTACTGTACTCACTTGTGTCCGGTGTCGGTGCAGGCGCGGTTGGTGGCGCAGACGGGGCAGCCGTGTCTGTTGTGCGTGCGGCCCGCGTGCCCGCAGCGGTCGCACACGCCCGGCGTCGCCACCCAGCAGGCTAGCTTCTCGTACTGCTGGGCTCGCCCCCACATAGTACTAGTACTGTACTCACTTGTGTCCGGTGTCGGTGCAGGCGCGGTTGGTGGCGCAGACGGGGCAGCCGTGTCTGTTGTGCGTGCGGCCCGCGTGCCCGCAGCGGTCGCACACGCCCGGCGTCGCCACCCAGCAGGCTAGCTTCTCGTACTGCTGGGCTCGCTCCCACATAGTACTAGTACTGTACTCACTTGTGTCCGGTGTCGGTGCAGGCGCGGTTGGTGGCGCAGACGGGGCAGCCGTGTCTGTTGTGCGTGCGGCCCGCGTGCCCGCAGCGGTCGCACACGCCCGGCGTCGCCACCCAGCAGGCTAGCTTCTCGTACTGCTGGGCTCGCCCCCACATAGTACTAGTACTGTACTCACTTGTGTCCGGTGTCGGTGCAGGCGCGGTTGGTGGCGCAGACGGGGCAGCCGTGTCTGTTGTGCGTGCGGCCCGCGTGCCCGCAGCGGTCGCACACGCCCGGCGTCGCCACCCAGCAGGCTAGCTTCTCGTACTGCTGGGCTCGCTCCCACATAGTACTAGTACTGTACTCACTTGTGTCCGGTGTCGGTGCAGGCGCGGTTAGTGGCGCAGACGGGGCAGCCGTGTCTGTTGTGCGTGCGGCCCGCGTGCCCGCAGCGGTCGCACACGCCCGGCGTCGCCACCCAGCGGGCTAGCTTTTCGTACTTTTGCGGCTCGCTCACCCATGACAATAACCTATGATATAAAATTAGATTGCCCTTATTTTTTCAGTGCTAAGGCTTTTTAAGATATTATTATGTATTTGTGTCCTTAAACTTTTTACTTCGTTGCAGCTCATCGGAATCAAAAGTAATATGTTAAAGGCTTACTCAAAGAAAATCCAGTAACTTTTAAGATACTGACAAAAAACTTAAAGAAAAATATATACTGCCTACTGGTACCTAAAAACGACCTCTTCCTCTGGAACGGTATGTAGAAAAGATACAACAGTATTTATTGATGAACCACACGCGCCAACTCCGTAATCACAGCCACACAGTAAAGCCAGCGCGACCATTTTCTTGCGTCCAAAACCTGATATATAAATAAAAAATTTTTAGAAACGGTACAGGTAAAACGAGTATTATGATTTATACATATTATTTAGAAAAGATCTAATGCCAGCTCTACAAGATGGGCCAGCGCTGGGCGATCGAATGGCGCATGCGATGGCCATGCAATGGTCGCAACGCCTCTACACGATGGCCGTGTTCAGTTGTGATCTAAACGTCGTTCAAGATGGACGTGTAAGCATTAGCCATTGCGGCAATGCAAAACGTGCATTTTTAATAATTTATGACTTCACCAGATGACCCGGTGAACTTCGTATCACCTCCCTCCTAATATGAACCTTCTCTTGAATTCTAGGAATAATTATTTCGAGACTAAAATTAAAATAATGGTTTATGGTAGTGATGATGATGACAATGATGAATGTAACAATAGCATATTAATATGCTTTCCGTACTTAAAACAACGCCGAAACTCCCAAACTTTATATCTTTAAAAAGTCAGGAGTTATTAGTCTAAGATCCCACTGCAGAATTGTGCAGGTATCGAGTACACGCTTAAAACCACATTTTTACAAATATTTATTATAAAGAGAACATATTTCTACTGGGGTGCCAGTCCAAATGTGGCCGCAACTATTTAAAAAAAAATTAAAAAATTGAGTTTGCGGGATAAAATGTTTTCATCAGGTATTGAAAGCAAACATGGTTCATTTCACGGCAATGAGTATAGAGATTTAGAAAAATCCGGTGTGCCATTGGGCACCCGGCCGCAACTCTATTGTAACCAGGCGTGAACAGGTACGATTCCGATATATTTTTGCATCCATAACGTATAGTGAACTTTTATATATCATATGGAAGCTTATTTTCCTCTTATTATTATATTATAGGTGTGCCTAATTAAATCTGGCCGCAAATAAGGGGTGCCGGCTGTCAAAGATGGCAAACTATCGAAGGTTGAGGGAAAGGGAGCTAGCGCGTAGCATTACGGGTCTAACGAGGATAGTGATTGTACATCATGTTAGTGTACCGGTTCAAACAATAGTAATAATCGGCCAAGTGCGAGTCGGACTCGTATTTTTTATATTAAATTTGTGTTTTTGTATGGGGGCCGCCCTTATTTTTTAATTTTACTTTAATTTTATTATTAGTAATTAAGTTGCACATTTAATTGAAGATTTCATGAAATTTTAAAGTGCCTATCCATTACCGACATAAAGCGAAAAGGCCAAAAAATCACTTAGTATTTTGTTGTTATAGCGGCAACAGATATTATACACAATCTGTGAAAATTTCAGAAGTCTAGCTATAGCGGTTTTTGAGATACAGCCTGGAGGCAGACAGACAGACAGACAAACAAACAGACAGAGAGAAGATAGACAGACAGACGGACAGACAAAGAAGTCTCAAAACTCAAACTCAATTTTTTTTTTGTATTCAGAATAAATTTTTGCAAATATATTCTGAACGTCTACATCAGGGGTCGGCAAGTAATTTTAGGTGCAGTCCGGATACTGTGGAAATTTTTTAACGAGATCAAGCAAAAACACTTGTCCTATGTAGCTTGAAAATATTATTTTAATTAAATAAAGGTATAACGAATACCTTATCTATGTATTAATTGATACTTGGTATAAAATGCATTACAATATTTCACGGTCCGAGGTTCGACCTTTCGCGGTTTCGCGGCCCGCCTGTTGCCTACCGTTGCAGTTGGTCTACAATCTACATGATGCCTACCACTGGTTCGGGAACAGCTAACCCGGCGAGAAGAACCGGCTCTCTCGGTAATAGGGTCCCGTTTTTACCCTTTGGGTACAGAACCCTTTTAAAAAGATTTTATTGTAAATTAAATATATTCAATTAAAAAACTTGAGAGGTGTCAAGGGACACCCGAATGGAACGAAGTTATTTCTTTTAAATTTAAACCCAAAAAAAACTGTAAACTCCATCTATTGACGCCCAGGAATACCAACAACGCGTCGCTGTTTAATTAAAAAAACGCCATCTAATTGACGCACAGAAATATTAACTAATAACATGCATTTTATTAGGTACACTAATAAAATGGCCTTTTTCGCTCTATGTCGATACTTTAACAGATAGGCACTTTAACATTTTTCTAAATCTTCAATTAAATGTGCAATTTAATTACTAATAATAAAATTAAAATATAAGGGCGGCCCCCATCTAAACACACAAATTTTGGCCTAATTTTGCTCTATAATAACGGAACCCTTCGTGCGCGAGTCCGACTCGCACTTGGCCGATTATTACTATTGTTTGAACCGATGGTTAAGTACACTAACATGATGTACAATCACTATCCTCGTTGGACCCGTAATGTTACGCGCTATCTCCCTTTCCCTCAACCTTCGATAGTTTGCCATCTTTGACAGCCGGCACCCCTTATTTGCGGGCAGATTTAATTAGGCACACCTATATTGTAATAATAAGAGGAAAATAAGCTTCCATTTGATATATAAAAGATCAATATACGTTATGGATGCAAAAATGTATCGGAATCGTACCTGTTCACGCCTGGTTACAATAGAGTTGCGGCCGGGTGCCCAATGGCACACCGGATTTTTCTAAATCTCTATACTCATTGCCGTGAAATGAACCATGTTTGCTTTCAATACCTGATGAAAACATTTTATCCCGCAAACTCAACTTTTTAAATTTTTTTTAAAAATAGTTGCGGCCACATTTGGACTGGCACCCCAGTAGAAATATGTTCTCCTAATCATAAATATTAGTAAAAAGGTGGTTTTAAGCGTGTACTCGATACCTGCACAGTTCTGCAGTCGTATCTCGTACTATATGTATATAATGTAAAAGCTATAATAATTATTGTAAAGTTTCATTAAAATCCGTGCAGTAGTTTTTGAGTAAAAGAGTAACAAACATCCGTACATCCACACAAACTTTCGCCTTTATCATTTTCATTCATTATTAGATCACGTACTCGTCATTTTGAATGAAATTCGTAAATTGTAATACGAATTACGACGTCCTCACTTGACCGCGGTCAGGCACCGACTGTCGTATCGCCATCGTGTAGAGGCGTACCGCCATCGCTGGGCCATCGTCCTTTGATGTGCTGCCGAAAAACCGACACCGCCGCCATTCCACGGCCATCGCTGGCGCCATCGGCCATCCTACGCCACTACGTCCTCCCCACGCTGGCCCATCGTGATGGCCCACTACGCTGGCCCATCATGTAGAGCCGCAATAAAATGTAAATGATCCGCTTGATTTATTATTTAGCTATACAACGCTTTTGTCCTTGTCTGATACGTTCGAAATATGATTGACAATCAATAACGTCATGATGCTTGTTGCTCACAGCAGTGAAAAATAATTGTACTAGCATTGTTCAACAATACTAAAAGCACTTTTGATACCTTCAACAAGCTCCGCTAAAAGCAAGCCCGTGTACTTACCATTATTATTAAACATGACATCAGCGTCGTAGACATCTACGGAGCCGTTGAGCGCGCCGCCGCCCGCCGAGTTCGACACGCTGAAGTTGCGGTACACGCGCCGGGCGCCGTACGCGAAACAGTCCGAGTCTTGAGATATCACCGCGTCTACTACCTACAGAAATTCATAGTCATTGTTATAATGGCTACCATGGACGTACCCAGCCCAAGAAGATAAAATAGACGTCAAATATATTTTAATATACCACAGACCAACCATGCACAAGTATGCTACCCCCCCCCCCCCCCTAGGTTTCAACATTTTTTATTATATTACATATATATATACAAAAATAATGTATGAGATGGTGCAGCCCAGTACCAACTTTACTAAAACTGTTTTATTTGATACTAGATGATCCGGTGAACTTCATACTATTTATATTCCATGCTAACATTACCTACCCTGTTCTTCCTGGAATGTTTCAATAGTAAAATTGGCCAAATTCAGCCGTTCTCGAGTTTTGGCTAGACTAGCATAATTTAAAATTCGTTTTTATTTAAATGTAGAAATTTGGCATATTTTGTACTGTATAACTTTCTAAAGTTTTTAATTCTTGTAGAAAAAGATATCATAGCAGTTGCCATCAACATACCTAATTCTATACCACCAATCATTAAGTTATACGAAATATAATTAATATTTCTTCAACTTAGGTACAGGTGATTGGCATCAATAGACAATATGGCATGTAGTCTGTAGTTATATTCCAGTTTCATATATTTTAAAGATGTGCAGACATTTTTGCAATAGTTAAAAACTTTAAAAAGTGCTTATTGGAGAGAAAAGGTTGTAAAAAATGAATGGTACATACACCTTTGGCATTTAACCTGGCACAAGTTGCTTCAGCTTCTCCATCTCCTTTTACACATCTCACACCCATTGTTTTCAAAAGATTTTCACACTGGAAAATAACATGAAACCATGAATAATAATATCTATAGACGCTTCACACCATGTCAGTCTACTGACATGGTGTGAAGCGTCCCGTGGTAACTACCTGAAGGACTTGTGTTACAGGTACCAGACAACGGAAATATATTAAATTACTTGTTCCGTCAGCGGGATTCGAACCCGCGACCCCCGGCTTGAGCTACCAACTCGTTCACCAACTGAGCCACAGAGGTTGTCGTAAATTATAGGTATAATTATAAAACTTGTACAATTTTTTTTTCTTTATTTAAAGGCCTTAAATAAAGAAAAAAAATCTTAAGATTAAGTCGGCCTATTGTACAAATTTGTAGTTTTTTTTTTACAATAATAGTAAAATTACATGAATAAAACTAATTTACCATAATTTGCATAAATTATCCAAAATAAATAATTCTTACTTCTTTAAGTACACCCTTAAATCTCTTTCTTGTGACATTTCCCTGTTTGTTTTTACTGTTACCAGATTTTGGTGCTGCGCCTCGGAATTGCAATGCATTTCTCGCTGTCATCACATCTCGCTTTAGCTCCGGCGCATCCCCCTCCAGCACAAATATAGGGTTTATGTCAGCTAGCAATAGGTACATGGTTCTGAAGAAGAGATTTCTAAAAGTGGAAAAAAGTATAGGTAAGTATATTTAAAACTTTTAAAGTCTCCAACACAAATACATGGTTTAAATTAGCTAATATTCTTTACTTTAAATAAATGTTTCTAAAAGAGAAACAAGCTATGTATTCTATTCGAGTCTCGCACGGAACGTCAACCCGAGCGCGCGTAACGAATGTTACCTACTTCGCGTCGCGAGTCGCGTGTATACGTAACCGTAATATCCTGTGTTAACTACAAAAACATAATTACTGTATTAATATTATGGAGTGCCAAAAGTGTAAAAAGGCATTACTCAAAAAAGGATCCCATTTTGTGTGCCAAGGTCCTTGTCAAGGAACATTTCACCGTAACTGCGTGAAAGGTTTAAGTGCGGATTTAAAATTGGGAAAAACCAGAATCTATTGTAACAACTGTGAGGATGATTATTCCGACGAAGAAGAACAGGATGAAGGTGTCCAAGATTATACAAAGATTCTAAAGGATATCCAACAGAAAGTTGGTGTCATTCCCGGCGTTAGAAAACATCTCGACGCCATTACCCAAAGCTTAAGTTTGCTCTCTAAAAATACGACGTTCTGATAGCTGAGCATGACAAATCGAAAGAAAAAATATGCAAACTCGAGAAGACATTTGCAGGCATACAGAATAAGTGTGTATACTTAGAGAAACGCAACGTCGCGCTCGAACAGAAATTACACGATTTCGAACAAACTTCTCTCAAAAACAATATAGAAATAGTCGGTATTGAACCATTACCTGGAGAAAACCTAAAGGAGATTGTATCGAAAATCGGTCAAATTATCAAAGTCAATTCGTCGGACATCGAGTGGGTAAGGCGCGCCCCGACTACCCGCGCGCGCGCAGCAAAAGGAAACGCTAAACCGGCCCCGATCATCGTTGCTTTCAAACCAGCAGGAGCAGAAGCCCGTCAAGGATGGCTGGATCAACGACGGAGGACGGCGGAGGTGACCAGCGACGTCATAACGGGAGGATCGGCCAAAAACAAAATATATATTAACGAATCGTTAACGAAGGACACTAGAGCTCTCCTGTGGAACACTAAGCAGCAACTTCGTGTTATTTATAAATATATTTGGGTGTCAAACGGTAAAATTCATGTTAAAAAATCGGATAGTGAGAAATCCATACGCATTTATAATGAAAATGATATAGCAGAATTATTTTATTGTATCTAATTCTCTTGTTAGAATTCACTGATATAAATCAACTAGATTTTATAACTAATAATGTGTCAGTCAATCAGGTTTGTGTCGATGACATAGATCATTGGATGAAACAATCTATCCATAATAAGGACTTACGCATTATACACTTAAACATACGTTCCATTAAAAATATTTTTCTGAATTTTTATTGGCCCTTAACACTTACTTGCTTAACATTGATATTTTAGTCATAACAGAACCTAACATCAATTTCTCATTATTGTCATTTTATAATATTGCCGGATTTGAGCTCCATGCACATACTCGGCAGGGGAGAAGGGGTGGAGGTGTGCTAGTGTATTCGCGAACTTGTTTAGCAGCGCGTGTTAATAATATGCCTATATTTACAAATCATAATGAACGTGCGGCGGAGTTCGTTTCCATTACCTACGATTGGCGTGGCGAACAAATTTATGTTATTTCGATTTACAGACCGCCGAGGTATAATAATCAGAATAAATTAAAGGAATTTCTTAACTATTTACAAAAATTACTACAATCGTTACCCTCGAAAGCAAAAGTAATCATTTGTGGGGATATTAATATTAACCTCTTAAAAAGACAGGATAATAATGTCAGAATTCACGAGGATATTTTAGCCGAAAGTGGTTTCGTTAAATGTATTGAGGACGTAACAAGAAGAGAAATTTTAAATGAAAATTTAGTCGAATCGTGCATCGATCATATTTACGTTAAGTCGCCATCGTCAATCATCGATTCTGCAATAATAAAACATAAAATCTCTGATCATTACTTAATCGCCGCAGCGGTTCAATGGAAACAAGCTCAGCCGTCTAGTACTGCATCAGCTGATACGGATGAGGAGGGGCGGGCGCGCGCGGGAGTCTCGCCGCGCGCGCCCGCCTCCCCTCAAGCCGGACCGCCGCTCGCGCCGCGCGCGCTGAGCCCGGCCCGACAGCGAGTTCTTGATAATAGGTTAGTAAGAAAAAAGCTGTTAGAAACCGATTTTAACCACCTGTTGAGTTTTGAATGCCGGCTCAAATTGTACGATGCACTAGTTGCTAGGTTCCATAATATTTACGATCAATGTTATAAATTAAAAAACACCTCAGGGAATAGAGATGTAAGAAACGAAAAATATTGGATTGATAGCAGACTTAAGAAAATGATACTAGAAAAAGATTGATTGTTTAAGATATGGTGCAACGATCCAAAAAATATGGTTAAGAGACTATGTTATACTAAATATAGGAATAAATGCCAGAAGGAGATTTTTAAATGTAATGCTAAGCACGATAAAAAAACTATATTAAACTGTAATAATAATATTAAGAAAGTATGGGATAAAATTAATATACTTTTAGGGAATAACAAGCAATCTTTGGACGAACTGATACTGAAAAATATGAATACAAGTGGGGGCATTGAAAAAATTTGTAATAATTTTGCTGATACGTTTCTAACCGAAATTAAAAATATCAAGCACTCGTGTAATGAAAAATGGTTAGAGAGGAGCACTTATGTCAATATGTCGGACACTTCTATGAGGTGGCAGCCTGTGGCAGCCTGTGAATAGTCAATATGTTAAAAAAATAATTACTAAAATGAACAAAAACAAGTCGCCAGGAAGTGACCACATACAAATGTCCGATATTCAATTATTTAACAATAAAATTAGCCCTGTTATAGCAAAATTATTAAATCTTTCTGTTATTAAACATAAATTCCCACAAAAGTTAAAAGAAGCATTAATCCGTCCCATTCATAAGAGAGGTGACCGAAAGGTATATTCAAATTATAGACCGATATCGATACTTTCGAGTATCGATAAAATATTAGAAAAGTGCATAGTAAATCAGATTGGAAGTTATTTAAGAAAAAATAAAGTAATCAATGAATGTCAACATGGTTTTCAGAAAAATAAAAGCACAAACACACTATTGGCAAAATTTACGGATGAAATTAATACAAATTTAGGAAACAAAAAAATTATAGTTGCTATTTTTTACGATTTTAAAAAAGCTTTCGAAACTTTAGAGACGGAAACCCTCTTGAATGGAATGGAGGAGTGCGGACTGACTGCGGACTGACTGACTGTGGAGGAGGAGTGCCTCTGAAAAATTGGATCAGAGACTATCTCAGGGGGCGCTCCTACCGCGTGAAGGTGGGTGGCAGCCTCAGCGAGGAGAAAACCGTCGACTGCGGTGTGCCACAGGGCTCGGGATGTGGCCCCGTCTGCTATCTGATGCAGTCCAACAGCCTGTGCGGAGTCCTGCGGCACAGCTCCGGTCATATGTTCGCCGACGACCTGTGCACGCTGAGCGCTGGCACCGACCTCGAGAAGACATGTAGTCTGGTACAGCGGGACGTAGATGCGGTGGTAAAATGGTGTCACGATAACGGCATTATATTAAACTCAGACAAAACTAAATTACTTATTATTCACTCGCCTTATCTGCGACCCGTTGACTATTCACCGAATATTATCACGCATACTTTTGATTGCTTTCATAACAATAGATTAAACTGTTGATGTAAACCGATTGAAAATGTGAATTGTATTACATATCTAGGTGTTAAAATTGACACCAGCTTCTCATGGGCATCCCATATAGATTACATATGTAGTAAGTTAAGAATATTACTGAGTAAATTTTATCATTTAAGTTTGAAAGTACCTACCAAAATATTAAAATGTTTATACTTTGCTTTAGTGGATTCTATAATCAGTTACGCACTCGATTGCTATGGACTCACTTTTAAGACATATATAGAAAAAATAGAAGCACTACAAGTAAGATTCCTAAAACTAATGGTGAACGATAAAACAAAAAATAATTGTAAGGGAGATTACACAAAACTATTTAAAATTTGTCAAATTTTACCAGCGAGTTTAAAACATAAATATCTTTTAGCAGTGCACAACCATGGCAGTTGAGATTGTAACTTATCTTTGTTACAGCATAAATGGGGTACCAGATCGATATCTAGTAGTAAATATGAGGTCCCCATAGTGAATAATTATTTCGGAGACAGAACACTAAAAAAACGCTTGCCATACCTACTACATAGCTAACCTGAAAACATTAGACTGGAACCTAATTTATGTAAATTTAAAAGGATGTTGAGGGAGTTTTTGTTGGGGACGCTTTAGCTTTAGTTTTGTATTTTGCGATACCTACTGGGGCTACACTAGCAGAAGCGACTTTTTAACATAAGTGTATATTTATTTAGATATTTAAAGGTTTAAAGAGACTGTAACTTGCAGTTAAACTGTGTAAGCAGTTTTGCAGGAAGTGTGTACTTGTTAAGTATACTATAAGATTAAAATAAATAAATAAATAATAAAAAAAAAAAGCTATTAAAGTAGTACCTTAAATAAATTTTTGGCTGAATATGATAGTCAGTAACATTTTGACTATCGCAGACCCATCCAGACAGGTCAACCGCAAGTGTCTCTCCTTTTATCTTGAAGAAAAATAATAATATTATAATAATAATAATATTAAGAAAAATAATAATAATAAAAAATAAATTAAACTAATACCTTTATTTATAAATTGATGAATGATGATAGGTATACAAAAGCAAAAATATTATATAAAAAGGTACCTCATGTAAAGACTTCTTTTCACTAAACGGTGTCAGAACGTTCCATAAACCTTTTATTCCCATTTTCACGGCGTCAAAAATGTTTTCATTCAGTATTTGTTTTATTAAAAACCAATTTAATAAAAACAACAATAAACTGTGAATGTTTGCATTTTTGCTTTTCAAAAATAACGACAAATCACATAACACAAAAACAACAGCTGATTTGGAGTTTTGGCGGGCATGTGAAAGAGTGCTGTTGTGTTTTTGTATTATTTTCCTAAAATTGTGTTAGCTGGGTTTTTAATGTGTAATATTGGTAGAATATTAACCATTAGATATTCGTGTTCATGCACAAGTGTAGGAAAGTGATGTAATATCCAGAAAGGTGCAATTTTGTGTTCCCTCCAAAACTCCATCGAAAGTTTCAGTAAAGCGTCTACCACTTTACTGAATCGACCGACTTGACTCCTGTGACTGTATTGACTTTTACTTAGACTTTGACTAGACTTTAGACCTGACGATACATGAAAACGATGATGAAAATTATAATAGGAGGAATATGGTTTTCCCGCCATATTCCTTACCTTTTTACCTTGTCTGTGGCACAACATACACATCCTTTGTGTCAAGTTGCCAAAAAAGAAGAAAAAAAAAACAGCTGATTGACATCAAATTGACATTTTTTTTTCATAATATGGCGCTTTGCTTTTCAACAATGGCCAGTGTAGAGTATTTAAATATGGCGGGGGAAAAAAATCGTAAAAAGTTTACAAAATATATGGTGTCTACAGACGGACGAACCCGGTACGAAGTGAAGATAGGCGTAGGCGAGTTTGACAGCTGTCAAACTCGTATGCAACTACTTCACTTCTTTTTTCTTTCTTTTACTTCTTGGTGATGACGGGCTAAGGTTACATCTATATATATATATATATATATATATATATATATATATATATATATATATATATATATATATAGATGTAACCTTAGCCCGTCATCGCGTGGCCATTTTGTGCTTATTTTCATACAAGTAGTGTGCGTTTATTTTCTTGAATATTTCTATTTGTCGATCATTTCGAAGCACATTATTATACAGAAAAGAAAGTCATTTAGTTCATGATATCGATAAAATATAGTTCAAGTAATGAGAATCCGTAAACACACGTAAAAAGCTATGCAATTTTTGTAGACAAATTATTAATTGATGTGACATTTTCAGCACTAATGCCTTATATAGCACGAATAAGGGATTATTAAACCTATTAATTATCTTTTTAGCTTACAAAAATACCGATTGGAAAGCCCAAAAAACGTTGTTCAAAACTTACGTATTTAATGTTAAATCCTCGTGTTTGAGGAATTCTTTGGCCATTCTTATGGTTTATTATTTAACGGAACCACAAAACTCAACAATATCTAACATAAAATGTTCACTAAAAACCTTTATTAACACTTTTATTACATGAAATACGCAGACAGACTCCTTTGTTATGTCCGAGTAAGTAGGACATAACATTACATGCTCTTGACGCTTATACACCGATATAAGGCTCTCTCCTAGTGTATATTATCTCAATGGTTTTGACGGTTCGCAGCGAATCGTCAAATTTGACACGTGGGCTTAGTGCTGCCAATTTAACAAATATCTGCCTATATATAAGGAAAAATATTTATTGTATTAAATTTAACGCAAAACTTAACATTACTTACGGGCTATGGCTCCTGTCTTTACTTTTAAAATAATCGAGGTTTTAGAATAGAATATATTTTTTTTATTTGTACAAAAACTAAACTACAAAAGAAAAACGATAAAAGAATCCGTACAAAATAAAAGCGGTCTTACTGCTAAATTGGTTTTTTTACATAATTTTTTTGGTCTCTAATGCATGCGCTCTTGTCTCTAGTCTCGATTAGGGAGATCGCACACATCACACTTTTTGTGTGATCGAGTCTGCGGCTTACATATAGTGCGTCAAGAATGTCTAGGAGGCGAAACTTTTTTTTTTAGCAATAGCAACACTCTTTTGACATTTAACCCTTTGTTGTATCAATACTCTATGACATAAAATTAACAAAACAAACATTTTCAATTTGCTTACATTTAGTTTTACAATGTGAAAACTACATGTTACTGTGATTAATATTAACAATTAAAGTGAAAGACGTGTCAGAGTGCTGAAAATTTGAAGATTTGCATTGAAGAAAAATAGTAAAACGCGAAAATATCATTGAAATTCTCGCGTCCACATTTCCGATTCTGATCGTTCAATCGCCATAGTAGCAGGTAATTAAGCGTTAGTTTTATAAATTCTGTTTGTTAATTTTATTGTATAATGCACTTTTAAGTAGCCTGAGTAAGTATTATGTGGTATATTAAAACAACAATTTTACATAAACCTTATGTTTACGTAAACAATGAACTGTCAAAGAAATCTATAATATAACGCGCCTAACAATGATTGATACTTTGACTTAGGTGCTTTGCGTAATTATGTATCTTAGATGTATATAAAATTCTCGTGTCACAGTGTATGTGCTTAACTCCTTTAACACTTTAATGCAGCGTAATATAATATTATAATTAAGTATTACGTTTTATGTTTACAGGTAGCAGAAAAAGCGTTTAACGAAATAACCGAAATGACTGGGAGAATTTATGCTATCATTTTGAAAAAAAAAAACACTGAAAATAAGTACAAGGAGTGGGAATTAAACCTTTATTAGGATATTGAAGAGCTGATTATTGAAGATGAAAGTCATGAAGCCCCAAGCGGCCACATCCGGCCGCGATAACAATGAAAAAGCTATTGTGTCTCGTTTTGCCACGACTGATGGGTTAACGAAATAACCGAAATGACTGGGAGAATTTATGCTATCATTTTGAAAAAAAAAAAACACTGAAAATAAGTACAAGGAGTGGGAATTAAACCTTTATTAGGATATTGAAGAGCTGATTATTGAAGATGAAAGTGCCTCTTCACTGTGACACCACTGCTGTAACTACCTACATGGACCTAGAAAGTGGCGATGATTCTGTTTCCAGCTGCATTGTAGAATATTATTAATTGGATGATCATATTTTATTAAAATAACAAAACCCTGTTTTTGATTTTTTTATTTTTTGTATTTTTTAAATAAGTAGTTCCTTATTATAACACGAATGAGCTTCTCTCAGCTCTGACTGGTCATCAAAGTAGCTCTGCACCTCTCAGGGAGAGGGTACTTAAATAACAGGTGTTATAAATTCATAATATTATGTAATACTAGTGACTAGCTGATGTCCCGGTGAACTTCGTGTCACTTATAAACCTTCCCTGGTCTTCCAGGAATATTTTAAGACTAAAATTAGCCCCATCGGTTCAACCGTTAAATCGAGTTATTGCATTTTTTATATAGTCCATCAAGAAAATTAAAAAGTGGCAACATCGTAGTGTCATCCCTTTTTTAGATTGATTTGAAAGGGATGACACTACGATGTTGCCACTTTTTAATTTCTTCACTTTCTTGACAGACTATGACATACACAAACAAACAAACAGATCTTTATTTCCCTCAAAAAAGAATTTCACATGTAAGTATCTTAAACAAAACACTGCTCCCCACACTAGGATTCCCTGTGTCGTGGAGAGCATCATGCACATATCTATCCATGATGGAAGAGACTGCTCAATTTAGTTAAAATTAATTGTATGTATCTACATACAATTAATTTTAACCAGCTAATGACATATTTATGATAACTAACATAAAGTTACATGTTCTAAGTCTTTTTAACAGAACTAATAATATATTTGTAAGTAAACAGGCAATATATATATTTTTAAAGTAGGTGATGCTTTTATAATATGATACAAAATACACCTAATAGCATTACAAGATCATTACCAGAGCCACCGAAACCAGCTACAGTGCGTGTAAGTTAGTGATGAGGTGAGTTATACAAAGATTCTAATACTTTACATACATTTGATTGTTTCTTGTCATATCGTAAATTAAACACACACTATAACTACATCATAATTATTTCAAATTTTCTTAACTACATAATAATATATAAATCATAATATTTACAACGTGTTTTTAAACTGTATTTAAAATAAAGTATCAAAATCTTTTATAGTGACTGGATACAGTGTGGCCATAAGAGGCCAAACCGGAAACAAGTGGCGACTCTATTAATGTCGTGACTTTTTTGACGGACTATACAATCTGATAGCGCGCGCCATGCAGATTGTATATAAGCCGCAGACTCGATCACACAAAAAGTGTGACGTGTGCGATCTCCCTTAGATACATACGATTTTGTGATTTTTTCCCTGGACATTTCTCGAAATTTGTTTTTAGTTTAAGCTGTGCTTTTAAAGCGCTTATTCCACTTGTCCTATTTAGAAGTCCTAGCTAGGATCCTACATAGGAGACTAATTAGAAGCTTCTTATTCTACTTGTCCTAATTTAGTGACTAAATCAGTTGTCATTTTGGTCAGACGTCTTCTTAATGACTCCAGTTCTATCAAAGCAACAAAAAATTGGTCTTCTCATAGGCTTAGCTGTTGGCTCAATGAAAATAAAAATAAATAAAAGGCGAAAAAGATGGTTGAAATAATTTTTGCTCCAGGAGAAATGATGAATTATGAACTTTCTGAAATACTTGGAACCAGCAGACTTAAGAAATTACCTTCGAATGGATTCCAGATCTTAAACGGTCCATTCACTATCCTATGCATTGCAGTCCTGCTGCAGTCCGCCGTGCAGGCCTGCAACACCATAGTAAAAGGAGGGGAAGAAGGGTAACTCCGGCCCAATCCGCGATTTAATTACCTACTGTCTTAGGGTTGTCAATTTTAGGCGGCGCGGTGGCGCGGGCGGCGCGGCGTGGTGATGTGGGAGCAGCAAGCGGCTGTCCGCGCTTCGTTCGCAACCGCATGAACAGCGGCAACGTCGCGGTCTTCCGACTTTTAATAATAATAACTAATAAGTGACTCTTGATTGTCCATATTTCGGCCAATTTTCGTGCACATTTGCATGCATATTTCGGCACTTGGATCGTGCATATAATCCGATGTCTAAATAAAATTATAAATATACCCTTTAAAACAACATTAAAAACTAACGCCTGTATCTTATAGGTACATAGTACATACTATAAACAAATCTGTTGTTATGATTCGAACTTTGCTTTATGTGTATAATTAATATCTGATTTACAATAATTAGTCAATTACTTATTTTTGATAACGATTTAAAATAAGTAATTGACTGTAAGTAGTTAGTTAATATACCTACAATACAGAGAAAACTTCATTACTAAACGTAAACAAAGCAATAGCGGCAGATTAGTTGACTGATCAAAAGTGCTGAACTTTAACATTCTCTTTTATTTTATACTATGTTCTAGTGGGAAAGTTTGTGTGATAGAAAACTAATACAATAAAAAATGAAGTAAGTAGGTATCTGATCATCATGTAAAAATTATATTATGCTAGAATAAGTAAGTAGTACTTACCTTTCCTGTTCAACTGGTAATTTAAACAAAGACAATTCTGGGATTGTTGCATTACTATTAAAACGCCCAAACACACAGCAATATTTATTAGATACTCCTGCGATTATGATCGGACATTTTTGATTCGTTTGGCGCGGCGTGGCGCGACGCGGGCGTGCAGCGTAAAATAGCCCCGACTGGTATGGTCCGAAAACGGTCCGAGATTTTAATAAGTGTGCGTGCGGCGACGCATTGATACTATGGCGCACATATACAAGCCGCGCGCGGTGCCTTTGTATGAAGATAACTTACTTCCCCTCTTTATACTATGGCAACACCATTCACTATCCTGCATAAGCCGGCGGACTGCACGCAGGATAGTGAATGGTGTTGCAGGCCTGCACGGCGGACTGCAGCAGGACTGCAATGCAGGATAGTGAATGGACCGTTTTATAACATAATATAAATAGGCTACTTGACCTACATTTAATTTCATTGAAAAAATGCATATTTCTAGTAGAACTTGGCCTAGGAAACCGTATTTCACCCTTATCATCAAATAAAAGCTTATGATTGATAAATAAAGTCGATTTGAAAATATGATTTTATGAAAATAGGAATTGTACTGACGAAAACGCTTTTGCGGTACTTCCGATTTGGATGTGACGTCATCCTATTTGTAATTTAATATCTTTTATTTATCGCGCTCGTTATATGTAAGTTTATTTGTACATAAATAATATGAATAAGTCTAGAAAGATGGGTTTCTACTGTTTAAAATATTAAAATATTAGTTTTTTTGGTGAAAATGAATGATTAAGAAGCGATTAGAATGAAGAAAAAAAATAGGTCAAGTAGCCTATTGACTTTAATACAGATTTAGCAGTTCCCACTACAGATAAAAGGTTGAAACCATCTGGCAACACTGATTTAGTCAGTTAGAAGCCACATTTTTTCCGATTTAGGATCCTAGCTAGGATCCTAGCTTTCTAAATGTTATTCCACTTGACTAAATTTTTTTGGATCCTAGCTAGGACTTCCTAGCTAGTATAAGTGGAATAAGCGCTTAATTCTTCTTGTATAATTAATTAATATTTTTAATCCAGCTCTAATGCGACCAAAATTTTAATTGCAAACTTAGGATATTTTCCACGATAATAATTAAAACCACTTCTAGATACATTAAGTTACAACTTAATATTATAACAAAAAAAAAATCAAATTAATGGACAACATCAAAATCCTTTCTACTCCTCACAAAAACATTTTTGTCCTTAATCTGTGATTTTTGTATCACGCCAGCGGTCGGAGTATTTGTATAAACAAATACAGTGTGGGGAAAATATTTCTTTCAGAATTGGTAACACTTTACGAAAATGAAGCTTTTATGCATTTGGAACTCTATTGCAATCAAATAGAGTTTAAAATCCGAAAACAATTTTACAAATGTCATTCTGGTTTGACGGACGAGGTTCGTGTAGTGTGTATAGTGTGTATAATAATCTAGCGGGACGAAGAACCGTCAAAACTGTCAAATTTGTCTCTCACGAACGGACGGCGTCCCTCACGGACGCGGTCTGCAGACCGGGTTCGCGCAATCGGTAGAAGCCAATGGGAAGTTTTCTTTTTTAAATCTCCACCAGACGGCGCGACGGTAGACACTTCTAGATTTTCTATTGGTTCCCCACCGATCTGAAATTATCTGCAGGTTGGCATCACTGACAACATATTGGTAGTGTTTCAAAAAAATATCAGTGTACTGTCAAGTGTGACGTAAATCAAAATATCTTAAATCTAAGCCATCATTGGCCTAAGCGATTAGGCCAGTATACTGGTAACAGTTTAGGAACACGCAAATTGTCAAACTGAAAACTGACAACTGAAAGAGAGTTTTGGCGGGCATGTCACTTTCAAAACTTCTTCTACTTTTAATTGTTGGTGTGGTTTTTATTATTTTTTCCCAAATTGTGTTATTTGTGTTTTTGATGTTCATTATTGGTAAAATATTAGCCATTAAATATCCGTTATCTTGCACAAGTGCAGGTAAGATGTTGTCAAAACCAAAATGTATATTTCCTGTGACATTTGGTGTGAATATCGGTAAACAGGGCTATTTCTTCCGTGAGTTTTGACTAAAACATCGTTATAATAACTCTATTATCCTATTCTTTGGAATATTATTGCGTCTTTTTCAAATTGAAATGTATCAAGTTTTACATTCTTTTGCCCAGTTTTGTAGCAAGTATTGATGGTATTCCCTGGTATTACCGATAGTTGTCTACCCATACGCCATCTAGTTACTAAAATGGAAACTGTTTGACAATCAAATTAAAAAAATAAGAAAATCCCTCATAAAGTCGTCGTTTCGTACCGTTATTTTCATAATGGTAGCCAGATATCGTTATTTTTTTAACGATATCTAGTACTAATAGGCCTGGAGATACTGACACAAAATTCTTGGTCATTTGTACCAGTATGGCGGTTTTACAGGGGATAATTACGTAAAGGCAAAAAGGAAAATGATGGTCATAGCGCTCGCACTGGTAGCCCAAACGCATGGGCGTTAATAGAACGTGTCGGATAAATAACGAGTGTCGAACGATTTGTTCCACAAAAATGCTTGTATTTTCAGATAGTAAAAAAATCCAATTTTTATCACTTTTTTGCTCAAGTCCGATAGTCATCCCGCCCCATGGTTACAATCTGTAACAATTTTTTTTGGTACAAGTGCCAAATGACGAGACTACAATGATGCCATGATGTAAAAAATGATTTTACGTATTTTATAGTCGTATTTTTAAAACGTGTCAAATAAATAAGTATTTCAAGTATGGCAGCACTTTTTCCCCCTATTAGAAGTATGGGAAAAATAATAACGGTCATATTTTGTCAAATACTTTCCAAAAATTTTAATGCCATACTGGTACAAATCGTTTGGCGAAAAAAAAATTACACCTTTGCAGTAGTATGGCGGCCATTGGTACCTGTCGCAAAAGTATGGCAAGGTGAATGGCTACTCGACGATGATTAGCTAATATGTAAAAATTAGCAATTTTTTATTAAAATTAACGTATTCACGTCGGTATGGCGGGCTGTAAGCCGAACCCAACAAGTATGGCATTACGCTTTCGCCTACTTATTTTTTTTCGACTATCTGAAAATACAAGCATTTTTGTGAAACAAATCGTTCGACACTCGTTATTCCGACACGTTCGATTAACGCCCACGCGTTTGGGCTGCCAGTGCGAGCGCTATGACCATCATTTTCCTTTTTGCCTTTACGTAATTATACCCCTGTAAAACCACCATAGTGGTACAAATGACCAAGAATTTTGTGTCAGTATCTCCAGGCCTATAACAACATTTATTATAAAAAAAAACGTTATTATTACCGGTAAGTATAATGTTATTTTCTGGTATGCGAAGTTGCCAGTTCGACGCGACACATTTCGTAGGAATAATCGTTGAACATACGAAAATAAAAATATCCACAACCGAACGTATAACCTACTCCTTTATGGAAGTCGGTTAAAATAGTTAATGGAATCAGGCGTTACGAGTACTTTGCGGAAATCCATAGCTTAAAATTTAGTTTGTTATTATTTTTAGCAATATTCCGCGAAATAAACTTCCACCTTTAAGTGAATGAGTGAGTGTACGCATAGGCATGCGTACAGCACCTCCCTCCTCCCACACTGCCTATGCGTACACTCGCATGCAAGAACTTGCAAACACCACCACCACACAAGCAATAATGTTGGCAAATCCGTGCAAGGCCCCTCACCACCATGCAGGTTGAAAACCTCGACGCGTGTTTCGCTCCAACACCGGAGCATCCTCAGGATGTGGACTCTACGAACAACGTCCGTCAAGTGCCGCCACCGGCCAAAACACCGCCTTTTATACCCTATCGAGCCCCGCTACTACCAGCACTACCCTCACCAGTACCCCCGAACATATTAATAAGCGGTGACGTAGTCAAGCAAGTTTGGTCATTCAACAATGCAAATCTGTTATTTTTCTTTTCTTTTATGATCCCTAATTGTTCCAACACGCTCAGCCGAAAGCCTTTATCGCATTTATGTAAAACTTTATAGGAATGGCCATCGGGCACGGTATGATTACTATCTAAAAGATGTTTAGCAAAATGTGACTTATCAGGATGACCATTCCTATAAGCCGCGATATGTTCTTTATACCGAGTCTCAAAGCTGCGTCCAGTCTGACCCACATATACACTATCGCATTCAGGACAATCGATCTTATAGACACCGGACTGATATTTTTCATCAATCCGGTCTTTGTTATGACATAAATGATGTTTTAAAGTATTGTTTGTCCTGAATGCGACATGCATATCGTTGTTTTTCATTATTTTGGATAAGCGTGCAGATACCTCTCCCATGTAGGTCAAACTGGATTTATATCTAACTACCTCCTTATCAATAGGACCTGCGTACAAAAACTTAATCAGTTCTTTCTTGTTTTTATTTTTCAAAATATTATTAATAATTTTTGGACTATATCCGTTGGATATCGCAATTTGGAAAATGATATTAAGCTCATTTTGATAATTATCTTTACTAAGAGGGATCGATAATAATCTATGAATGTAACTATGAAAGGCCGCGAGTTTGTGTTGCCAAGGATGACATGACGATGCATGAATAGTAGTATTAGTATATGTCGGCTTGCGAAAGATTCCAAAACTGTGTTTATTATTAACTCTAGTAATAGATAAATCGAGAAAATTTAGGGTGTTATTATCTTCACATTCTAATTTGAATTTAATTTTAATATGTTTTTTATTTAGTTCTTTAACAAATACGTCCAGTTGTCTCTGTGTACCCGTCCAACAAAGAAAACAATCATCTACGTATCTAAAGTAATATAAAATACTTTTATTAACGACGATATTTCTTTGTTCAAAATCGTCCATAAATATTTCGGCCATCAAAGGACTTAAAGGTGAACCCATAGCTAGACCGTCGTGTTGAACAAAGAATTCGCCGTTAAATCGAAAGTAGTTTTGTTCCATGCAGGTTTTAGTAAGAGTAAGCAATTCATTACTTTCACCAGGAGGTAAACGTTTTTCTAATGCATTCCTTAAAATACCCAATGTTTCCTTACGTGGAACATTAGTGAATAAACTATCGACATCAAGTGAAACTAATTTGCAACGAGGTGGCAAAGTCACATCTTTAATTTTGTTGACTAATTGTAGACTATTTTTTATGGCATAAGGTGGCTGAAATGAGAGCTTTTCTTTTATTATGAAATTAAGTGACTTTGCCAGCTCGTATGCTGGTGCACCTATGTATGAGACAACTGGACGCATGGGAATATCAGTTTTGTGAATCTTTGGCAAGCCGTACAGTGATGGTGCGCGAGGATTCATTGGGATGAGTTTTTTCTTTGATGATTCAGTTTGAAAGAAATATTGATTATTATTAATTGCTAATTTAAGCTTAGCTAAAAACTTGTTTGTTGGGTCAGAAGGAACCCTTAGAAATTGTTCACCCTGAATCACGTCATTAACTCTGTCCAAATAATCGTCGCGCTCCATCACTACTACTGTGTTACCCTTATCCGCTTTCGATATTACTAAATTATTATTATCTATTGTTTGTTTTAATGACCTCAAAGCCACTCTTTCGGGGTTAAAAGAGGAACCGGAAGGAATACCTTTGATTTCGTTGGCTAATAGGCCCTTAACCATGTTATCTTTCTTATTAACTACGGCAGTTATTTCCGAATCCACCGCAAGCATTTCCAAAGCATTCTGATTAATATTAGGAGTAATATTATATTTAAGACCCTTTTCCAAAAGTGTCATCTCATCCTTGGCAAATTGTACGCTGGTTAAGTATTTGACGCGAGGGTGGAAGGAAAAAGGTTCAGACCTGGATTCTGTATGTGATTGGACAATCCTGTTTTTATTTACCAAAGTCTGAAGCTTTTTCTTTTGACTTAAATATTTAGCGTGCACTTCGATTGCTGCGAAATGGCGTGCCTTTTCATCTAAGCGATCGAATTCGATATTATGTAATTTAAAAGAGAGCTCGGTATAAAGAACTTTGAGATGTAATTTTAAATTATCCCTAACGGTAAACCAATGACGTGTCTCTTCGTTAAGCCAGATAGTCTCGGCTTTTTTGATAGCAATATTGGAGGCTCGGCTGTGCGTGTTGGTTCTTACATTAATATAATTAGGAACGACATTTAGACGTTTGCATTGTTGATTGAACCAAACATTTTGGGCGGCTATACGATGTAATTTTGTTAACTTAATGTAGAGTCGTGCCTGATCGGTCATGCTCACCGATTTTAAATAGTTAATGGAATCAGGCGTTACTTTGCGGAAATCCATAGCTTAAAATTTAGTTTGTTATTATTTTTAGCAATATTCCGCGAAAAAAACTTCCACCTTTAAGTGAATGAGTGAGTGTACGCATAGGCATGCGTACAGCACCTCCCTCCTCCCACACTGCCTATGCGTACACTCGCATGCAAGAACTTGCAAACACCACCACCACACAAGCAATAATGTTGGCAAATCCGTGCAAGGCCCCTCACCACCATGCAGGTTGAAAACCTCGACGCGCGTTTCGCTCCAACACCGGAGCATCCTCAGGATGTGGACTCTACGAACAACGTCCGTCAAGTGCCGCCACCGGCCAAAACACCGCCTTTTATACCCTATCGAGCCCCGCTACTACCCCCACTACCCTCACCAGTACCCCCGAACATATTAATAAGCGGTGACATAGTCAAGCAAGTTTGGTCATTCAACAATGCAAATCTGTTATTTTTCTTTTCTTTTATGATCTCTAATTGTTCCAACACGCTCAGCCGAAAGCCTTTATCGCATTTATGTAAAACTTTATAGGAATGGCCATCGGGCACGGTATGATTACTATCTAAAAGATGTTTAGCAAAATGTGACTTATCAGGATGACCATTCCTATAAGCCTCACTGAACTTGACAATGACAAATGACATTTTTTTTTAATTCGTCCCGGTCGGGACAGGCAAAGGGAGCGTTTTGGACAGTACTTGTCATTGGAAAAAGCACAAAAACACCATAATATTTATTAATGTTTCTTTAAAAACTGACTGTTTTTCTTAAAAAACAGGCGTTCTTTTACTTTAAAAACAGGAAACTTTTAAAGCAACATTAATAATTAATAAAAGAATGCCTGTTTTTTAAGAAAAACAGTCAGTTTTTAAAGAAACATTAATAAATATTATGGTGTTTTTGTGCTTTTTCCAATGACAAGTACTGTCCAAAACGCTCCCTTTGCCTGTCCCGACCGGGACGAATTAAAAAAAAATGTCATTTGTCACTGACTTGACAATGACAAATGGGAGTTTTGCCGGGAATGTAAAAGGGTGCTGTTATGTTTTTATATTATTTTCCTAAAATTGTGTTAACTGGGTTTTTAGTGTGTAATATTGGTAGAATATTAACCATTAGATATTCGTGTTCATGCACAAGCGTAGGAAAGTGATGTAATATCCAGAAACGTGCTATTTTGTGTTCCCTCCAAAACTCCATCGAAAGTTTCAGTAAAGCGTCTACCACTTTACTGAATCGACCGACTTGACTCCTTGACTGTATTGACTTTTACTTAGACTTTGACTAGACTTTAGACCTGACGATACATGAAAACGATGATGAAAATTATAATAGGAGGAATATGGTTTTCCCGCCATATTCCTTACCTCTTTACCTTGTCTGTGGCACAACATACACATCCTTTGTGTCAAGTTGCCAAAAAAGAAGAAAAAGAAGAAAAATGACAAATGACAATCCATCAAAAAAGGAGTGAAGGGGAACGGCGGGAAACTCGAACGCGGGCGGTCGTGTTTTTCATAAGTCTCAAATTTTACTTGTTTAATAGTGTTCAGTGCGGGAGTATTGTATATATTTGTAAATATTTAGCTTTAGTCATCTTATCTTGTATATTTTATTTCTTCTCGGTAAGTGTATTTATTTCTGTTTATACAATGAATCGACCTCCGGATCCGGGAGGCGGGAATTTTTGTGGCCCAATTCCACAACCTGGTTATTTTGTTACATTGGATTACGATGAGTGCAGTATGGACACAGAAGAGTTAACTCAAAGATCGTACAAACGATCTCGTAATGATATTACCGAAGACCTGTGTAAGCAATGTAACAAAGATACCAGAGATAGCGCGGGAAACCGTATAAGTTGTAAGTGTAGACTTGACAAGGAAAATCCAGTTAGTATGCAAGTATCCTCAGCCTCAGCACCTCAAACAGAAAGAAAGCATATTGGTAGAAGTTTATATAATGAAAACGATGTTTCCCCATATTTAGTTCATGTACAAAGAATTACAAAAAATTCCACTGATGGTACCCAATTACATCCCATAACTTTTGGCGACTTCTTAATTAAAAATAAAATCTATAATATTATTAATGGTTCTCTAAAAAAAATTGGTCGAAACAGAATTTCTGTTTCATTTCAAAATTACAAAGATGCTAATACATTTATTAATAATTCAATACTTACTGACAATAACTATGAAGCTTTTATACCATCTTTTAATGTAGTAAGAATAGGTATTGTGAGGGGTGTACCAGCTGAATGGTCACCTGAAGAAGTAATAAATAACATTTCTACACCTGCCGGTAGTGGTAAAGTTGTAAAGGTCAGACGCTTAAATTATAAAACAATGGTGGAGGGTTCTCCTGTATGGAAACCGACTCAGTCAGTTGTTGTTTACTTTGATGGTAGGGTTCTGCCAAAAAGAGTTTTTATCTGTTACAATTCATTACCAGTTGAGCTTTACATCTTTCCCACTATACAATGCTTTAAATGTTGTCGGTATGGCCATACCAAAGCTCAGTGTAGGTCAAAATCAAGGTGTATCAAGTGTGGACAGGAACATGATATGGATTCTTGTATTGTTAATGAGCATGAATATTTCTGTTGCTTATGTTCTGGTCATCACATGGCTAATGACAAAATATGCCCTGAATTTAATAGGCAAAAATGTATAAAAATACACATGGCTGAACATTGTGTCTCTTATGCAGAGGCTAATAAAGAAATTCCTCCATCATACAAATCATATTCCGATATAATATTATCCACCCCTAAATTTATTTTACCTAATAACAATAATAATAGTTCATTTACTAATAGATCTTACAAAAAAACTGTAATTGCTAAGCCTCGTGCTCCATATAGACCAACAAAAGATTATGATAAAATTGCCCATAACAATGTGATAAAAGAGTTTTCTTTTGATAATTTAGAAAAAAACACAACACCAGTACATAAATACAATAAAGATAATAATAATTATAAGAATGAACTTACTTCACTTACAGATGTAATATCATTATTACAAACCCACTCGCAGAACAATAATATACCGTCCATCGTTGCCCCTTTAATACAATGCATAATTAATATTCTACAATATGGACCAGATCATTCAGTGGAACGCTCGAAGTGTAGTTAATAAAAAAAGTGACATAGCTTATTTATTAAGAAATTATAATCCTTTTTTATTTTCTTTCTCAGAAACTTGGCTTAGGCCAAGTAATACTTTTAGATTTAAGAATTATAATACAATTAGAGAAGATAGGTTAGACGGCTATGGTGGTGTAGCTTTTCTCCTTGAGAAAAACTACCCTTTTAGCCTTATTGATATCCCTGTACATAGTTCAGAACTATCTATTATAGCAATAAGTGTAAATAATATATGTTTTGTCTCTGTATATATTTCCCATACCTCTATTAATATTTTAAATGAATTTAATAACATTTTAAGCTCTTTACCAAGACCTATAATTATAACAGGTGACTTTAATTGTCATCACCAGTCATGGGGAAGCTCCACTACTAATAGTTATGGTAACAAGCTGCTAAGTGTTTTGGACCTGAATAATCTATGTGTCATAAATTCTGGTGAGCCCACAAGGCGCACTAGTCCAACAGAAGGCAAAAGCGTTGTTGACTTGACTATTTGCTCCCCACAGTTTGTAACACAATTAACATCTTCAGTTCTATCCTCTACTTTCGGAAGTGATCACTTTCCCATATTAACTTCCTCTCCTTTTAATAATTCTCAGACTCCTATTCAAAATGTTAGATTATTTCCCAGGTATAACCTCAATAATGTCACCGATAATTGTTGGAAGAAATTCAGTAGTAAAGTCAATATAAAATTGTCACAGATATCTCCAAGTGAAGATGACTTTATTGATGCTCTTGTTTTTACAGATGTCTTGATAGAAAGTGCTAATGAAGTTTTTCCAATTAAAAATGAATCATCTTCCATTCCCAGTCCACCATGGTGGGACAAAGAGTGTACGGAAGCTGTAAAAAGGAGAAAAAAGGCTGAAAGAATATATAGTACAAATATGTCTCTTGAAAATTATTGGACATTAAAAAACATTATAAATAGCACCAAATTACTTTTCAAAAAGAAAAAATCAGAAAGTTGGCAAAAATTTTGCTCGTCTCTGTCCCCGAATTCACCTCCATCTGTTGTTTGGCAAAATATTAGGAGGTTCAAATCTGCATACAATACTTCTCATTCTGTTTCTCTTCCCAGCTTTATTGCAAATGATTTTCTTGACAAGCTTGCTCCTCCTACAGTTAATCTTCGTATCCTATCAGCTAATAACAATTGTACAATAGATGAAAATGAAGAGTCGTCAGAATTAAATTCCCCCTTTACCATGACTGAATTGAAAAATGTACTCTCGTATGTATCGGATTCCTCTCCTGGGCCTGATGGTATTTATTATTCATTTATTTCTCATCTAAACGAAAACAGTTTAGCAGTTTATCTTAAAATCATCAACTCCATTTTTGAATCTGGCAATATTCCATCTGAGTGGAAATGTCAACTAGTTCTACCCATTTTGAAACCAAACAAAGATCCTTCCCTCCCATCTTCATATCGTCCAATAGCCCTCTCTTCTGTTCTCCTAAAAATAATTGAACATTTAGTCAAAAACCGCCTGGAGTGGTTCATTGAAAGTAACAGCTTGCTTTCTTCATCCCAATACGGTTTTCGGCGTAATAAAAGTACATATGACAACTTAAGTACTTTTACCACCGACATAAGATTAGCTTTCAGTGGAAATAAATTTGTTCTTTCAGCCTTTTTAGATCTTTCTAATGCTTATGATAGTGTCATTATATCAATATTGAAACGGAAACTAATACGTCTAAAAATTCCTAAAAAAATTATTGCATTTATTATAAACCTGTTAACTGATAGGTCTATTATTTTCTTTAATAATGGTCGTAAATATATCAGAATTGTAACCAAAGGTTTACCACAAGGCTTAGTTTTGAGCCCTCTGTTATATGACTTATATACTTATGATTTAGAATTGGCCATCGCAGAGTTGTTGGATGTTGATGCTTCGCAGTATGCGGATGATCTGACCTTATATGTTGTAGGGAGTAATGTTGATGAAGCTTCCGCTAAGTTAACAAAAGCCTTGTATTTTCTTAAGCGTTGGTTGGACAACCACGGCCTAGATGTATCCCCAACTAAAAGCTCCATAGTTCTTTTTAGTCGAATGCGCGTAACTCCTCAAGTTAGAATATTTTTTGATAACATGATCATTCCACAAAAAAACCATCATAAATTTTTAGGTGTCATCCTGGATGAAAAGCTTTCCGGAATTCCTCATTGTGATTATGTTGTAAATAGATGCGAAAAAAATATAAATATCATCAGATGTCTAGCAGGCGTATGGTGGGGTGCCCATCCTTTTTATCTAAAATTAGTTTATAATGCTTTGATTCGCAGTATATTAGAATATGGCTCTTTCCTTTTGGAGCCTGGACGTGTATCAGGATTTAAATCTTTAGACAAAATTCAAAGTAAATGCCTCAGAATTATATGTGGAGCAATGAAATCTAGCCCAATCAACGCTTTACAGGTTGAATGTTATGATCCACCTTTACATTTACGTCGTCAATATTTATCCGACAAATATCTATTTCGATGCCTTCAACTTTATGATCATCCTATTATTGGGAAGCTTCAGCAGCTTTCTTATCATGTTTCTGAAAATTCTTACTGGTTACATAAACAAAACCCGTGTTTAATTGTAAGTTATTTTAAATTTAAATCACTTGCTGCGCCTATTCATTCTTCTTCTAAATTACCGATTTTTTCTTCTTCATATGGGGCTCTTGTCTCCGCCCCAAATATTTTGACCATTAATATAGAAAAGAACTCTTTGCGGGCTAATGAAAAATTTAATGATATAATTAATACACGATTTAAAGATCATCATTATATCTTCACAGATGCTTCTAAAAGTAATGTTAATGGCCATGTTGGTATAGGTGTATTCCATTCCCAGTACAATATTGTCCAAAAAATCAAACTCCCTCCTGAATGTACTATATTCTCTGGAGAATGCTTAGGGATCTTAAAAGCTTTAGAGTATATTTTATTAGCCAAACTTAAAAAATCTATAATCTTTACAGACTCTCTAAGTTCTATTCAAGCTCTTAACAAGAATCCATTTGAAATTAAACAACAACATCCTGTTATATTTGATATAAGACAGTTATTAACAGATTTTACCAAGAAAGGAACTTCAGTTTCATTTGCTTGGATCCCTAGTCATTGTGGAATAGAAGGAAACGTTAGAGCGGATTCTCTTGCTAATGAGGCATTAACGTGTGGCGATTTAAATCCATACAAAATCTACTACCCCGATTTATTAACTTTACCCAAAATTCATTTAGAGACGTCCTGGAAATCGTCATTTGATCAAAGTCATAAACAAAAAGGAGCACATTTCTATAGTATTCAATCCGAAATAGTATCAAAACCATGGTTTTATAGTATGAATTTCAATAGAAAATGCAGTAGTATCATATCCCGATTAAGACTTGGTCACACGTGTTCACCAGACCATCTTGCTAGACTTAATATAATTAACAGCCCCTCTTGTACCTGTGGTGCTGAGGTTGGGGATGTCAACCATATATTCTTCACTTGTCCTCTTTACAACCGTTCCCATTTCCTTGATTCATTGTTAAAGAATAGTATTCCTTTTCCTACTTCAATAATTTGTTTATTACATTCTAGAAAATATATTATTTATAAGATATTAGTTGATTTTATATTACTTAATAATATTGAGATTTGATATTCTATTCTATATAATTTTAAGTATTCTTTGTAAATTTATATTTTTCCTGAACCTGTCCTGAAGTCCTTTTTCCAAATTCCTCGTTTTTCGTCATAATTTAATTTTTTAACATTGTTTTTCCCGTTCGTCATTGGCAATGTACTAAGTGCATGCCATAAAAAAAAAAAAAAAAAAAAAAAAAAAAAGGAGTGAAAAATATAAACAAACACTTATTTTGTGCTATTTGCGTAATTTTATGCGATAACGTCTAACGATAACGTAAAACAATAAATATGTATGATGAAAGAGTTTCGGCTGAACCTAGTACCTACCTACTTTAAACATAGCATTTTCGTTAGTTATCTTTGTATTTATAAGATAAACGACACTTGAGAGGAGCGTCAACAAGACTTCTTATCACTTTATTAGATAAGAGATTTTAATTAGTATAGTAGTGCTTGAGTACTGCAAGAAGCTGTAATGGCGTATTTAAGGAAATTAAATAATTTGTAAGTACATAGTAACGTCAGCTAAAGCAAAGGTTAACTTTTAACTTTGCCTACTATGAATTATATTATTGATGAATATACGAATATGTACTCATTTTATACCTTTTACAGGGTGCCGATATGCATAACAAGTCACAGTGTGAGGTTGAAACATGTGCAGAGCTTAAAACTGGATAAACATATACGTCCCATTGATAAAGTTCTTATAGCCAACCGAGGGGAGATAGCATGTAGGGTTATGAGAACTGCGAAAAAATTAGGAATTAGAACAGTCGCGGTTTATTCAGATGCTGATAAACATGCCATGCATGTTGAAATGGTAATGCTTTACCTGTTTCTTACAGTAAATAAATATAATTTAAAATAGACAAAATTTATTAAGTTATGTCTTATGTCTTATTATTTTACAGGCCGATGAGGCATTCCATATTGGGCCAGCACCGTCTTCACAAAGCTATTTAAATGCTGAAAAGATTCTAGAAGTTGCCAAAAAGTCCAGTAGTCAAGCTATACATCCAGGCTATGGTTTCCTTTCAGAAAATGTTGAATTTTGTGAGAAGTGTGCAAATTCCGATGTTATATTCATTGGACCTCCTGCATCAGCCATAAGGGACATGGGTATTAAAAGGTAAGTTATTTAAATAAAAGTTGGATATTATGCATATAAGTGTTTTAATTTTTAATTAATAATAATAATATCTATAATATCTATGGACGCTTCACACCACGTGTGAAACGTCCATAGATAAAAAGTCCAGTTAAAAATAATGATGTTTGAAGATCATTATTTTTAACTGATTTAATCAAAATTGATTCAGTGGTTTGTGTTTCAAGGAGTCACAAACACATCCTAAAAACAATCTTCATTATATTATAGTCTAATATATTATATATATTTTACATTTGTCATCATTTTATTTTTCCAGTACATCAAAAGCTATAATGTCAGAAGCAGGTGTGCCAATTGTAAAAGGGTATCATGGAGAAGACCAAAGCATTGAAAAGTTGCAGGCTGAAGCCAAAAGAATTGGGTTTCCACTAATGATTAAAGCAGTAAGAGGAGGAGGCGGCAAAGTAAGTTTAACTAATATATAATATGTAAAATATTATCTGCAGAAATATTGAAATAGTCTATGAAATCTAATTACAACTTTAAGAACAAAAGACATGATATTTTGACTTTTTTTTTATGTATGTAAATACTTAGTTGTCAATTTCCTAACCTCTTTTTAATTTTACAGGGCATGAGAATAGCAATGAATGAGTCTGAATTTTTAACACAACTGGAATCAGCAAAAACCGAATCTCTCAAATCATTTGGTGATGACAACATGCTTTTGGAACAGTATATTACTGATCCTAGACATGTGGAAGTACAGGTATGTACAGGTATTATCTTCATAATAAACTTTTGCTGTTAGTAAACAGAGAACCTCATGAGTGTTAAATCTAACATTCTGTTTATCTCATGAGATATACAGGATGTTAGGTTTAACACTGCTATCCTTAAAACTATCAAATGAGCCCTTGAATTTCTATGATGACAATTCTCAAATTTCTGGAAACTCAAAAAAAAACTGCCGTCTTTATGGGTATAAAGACGTATACTTGGATCGGCAATTTGATTGGGTATGAAGACGGTGTTAAACCTAGCAACCTGTATATTAAGTGGTCTTCCTATAACTGACAATTTATTTCAAAATCTAGACTTGCCTATAGAGAAAATGCGCAACGATGGAGCTGCGAAATGGCATCACAAATCCGAAATTTAAAATTGATATTTGCTCTACAAGTGATACCTATAGTTACTGCATGGTCCCTACTAGACCGTTAGTGTCCTCATTAAGCCCTGTGTGCGCTATATGTAATTGCATTCTGTAAAAATAAAATTTGTTAAAATTTGTTAATTTGTTATTTAGTGTAGCAGTATACTTATAGTTATTCTAGGTATAGTATAATAATTATTAGGTCGAGCGCATCTTAGACGGGACCAGGGACCTGTATCACTAAGCGCGTCCCTGCGCCGACTAACTTGTTTTAAAACCTAATTACATTATTTATCCCGAGTTGCAGACCGTGGGAAAATTGCCGCTCTTATCTGTCCATTGTGAATTATTGTCCAGTGTTTATATTTTATGTATGTGTGTGTTGTAACTTGTAATGTTTATAAGAAATACTTATAAGTTATAAGAGAGTGCCGTTTGTGAGATCACAGACTGACAGGGGGCCACGGAAGATCAGGCGCCACGGCTTGCCGCGGTCGATGCCTGAGTGGCTTACCCTTTAAACATGCGGTGTATGCATTGCACAGCCATAACAGAATACATTTTAGTTTAATTTTAAGTACTTAGTTAAATGTTGTATGTATGTAATTCCTTGTGTTATTGTTAAGTATTTAACTCTGGCTGTGTTCTGTCCCTTGTATTTTTAATAAAGTTATTTTTATTTTTTATATATTTTTTTTTAACGTAAAAATAAAATATGGAAATTTTTACAGGTGTTTGCTGATATGCACGGTAATGCAGTTCATTTGTTTGAAAGAGACTGCTCTGTTCAAAGAAGACATCAAAAAATTATAGAGGAGGCTCCAGCAGTAAGTTTTTAATATTTAATTCGGTTTAAAAAGATCTTTATTATTCTCAATAAGACAATTTATGTCACTTACATGAGAAACAATATTATAACCTTAACACTATACTTATTACGAAAGTTCACAATACATAAAAAATTACAGTTTTATAAGGTTGAATAGTATTAACAAAATAACGTCGACCCGATTTTGTCGGTAGTCTGAAAATATTTTTTATAACGAGACGTGTTCGAGAATGCAAGTTCGCCAATATAAGCCGGTGGTCCAAGTGATTAACTTTTTACGAGTTGCAACAAAATATGTGATCGGTTAATTTTTTCTTGAAGATATTGAGCGAGCTTGCTTCTTTGACAATCTTAGGAAGTGCGTTGTATAGCTGTGCTCCCTTATATGTTAATGTATTTTTTCCGTAGTTTGTTCTTATTTTAGGAAGTACAAGGTTGTCCGCGCGGCGAGTTTTATGTTTAGTTGTTTTGTTGAGTGTTGTAAATGTAATTTGTGAATGTGTAAGTTTGTGTATAATTTTATATATAAGTATGCATATGTTATACGAGTAGAGTTGTTGGATGTCCATAAGTTTAGTTTCCTTGTAAATTTTTTTAGATGGTGTTAAGTAGTCGTAGTGGTATAGAATTTTGATTATTTTATTTTGTAGTATTTGGATAGGTTTTAGGTTACTTTTAGCAGCACAACCCCATATTTTTATGAGGTATAATAAATGAGGTTTTACTAAGGAGTTATAAATAAGGGGCCGAGCTTTTAGTGGAATGCAACTTGTCAGATTGTGAAGTGACCCTATTAGAGATGAGATTTTGGTTTCTATATGTTTTATGTGTGCACTCCATGTCAGGTTTTTGTCCAGTAACAGTCCAAGGTATTTTTCCTCGTTGGTTTGTTGTAGATTTTGTCCATTCATGTGTAGCTTTGTGTCGTTAGATACCTTTTTATTTTTAGCACCATATATTGTATAGGATGTCTTAGAGGTATTTACTGTTAAGAGATTAAATTGGAACCATTTATATAGACTATCTAAATCTTTATGAGCTAGATGTATAATTTCGTCCAATTTCAGTCCAAAATAAAACACACAAGTGTCGTCTGCATATAAGGTAAGTTGGCCGTGTAAATTTAATTGACAGATATTGTTTACATAGATAAGAAATAATAATGGCCCCAGGATGGAGCCCTGTGGCACGCCACAAGTTATTGGCCGAGGAGAACTTTGATAGTTTTCTAGTTTTACCACTTGATACCTATTGGACAAGTAGGATTGAAACATTTTATACGCCGTTCCAGTGATGCCAATACTCTTCAGCTTTTTCAAAAGTAACTTATGACTGACTATGTCAGAAGTTTTTTTTAAATCGGTAAAAACACCAAGAGCTACATGTTTTTGGTCAATTTTTGTCTGGATTGTATTAACTATGTCTATAGCTGCACTTAGCGTGTTTGACTTTTGGTGGAAACCGTATTGTTTTTCATAAAAGAAATTAATTTTAGTTAAGTAGTTGTCAAGTCTCTTATGTATAACTTTTTCTAATATTTTGGATAATATTGGCAACACTGAAATTGGGCGATAATTTCCAGGGTCTGATTTTGTCCCGCTTTTGTAAATGGGAGTGACCTTTGCTATCTTCAAGCAATCGGGAAAAGAGCCCTCAGCTAGTAGTTTATTTAAACAGTTTGTAAGATTTGGAGCTATTCGTTTTTAATACATTTCAGGGCTTTAGTACTTATGCCGTCAATACCAGTACTGGTATTGGTATCCAAACCATCAATAATTTGTAAAACTTCCTTAATGGTGCAGGGAGGAAATTGTGTGAATTCATGTTGTTCAGTACTTGGGTTAAGTTTATGTGTATCATTGTTTTGGAATTTTGGTAGAATTTTGTTGGCTAGTTGTGTACCTACATTTGCAAAAAAGTTGTTGAAGGCTTCACATATTTGTGCGTGATTTGTAATTAATTCGCCACTTTAAAGTTTTAAACTTGAGGGAGCACACCTATTCACAATTTTGTTATTTGAAAGAGTATTAATTAAACTCCACATTTTTTTAGGATTATTTGTACACTTAGTAAACTCTCCATAGAAATATTTATCTTTTGTTTTCCTTATAGTATGTGCCAATTTGTCTCTTTTAGCCTTAAAATTTAATTCTAGCTGTTTATTATTTGGATTTTGTTTTAGTTCTTTCCATAGATGGTTCCTTTCATTAATTTCTGTTATAATTTGTCTGTTAATCCACTCTTGCGGTTGATTTATAATTTTAAATTTTTTCATTTTATTATTTTCTATCATTAGTTTTATAAATTCATCAAGACGGGTAAATTCATGGTCAAAATTTTCAAATGTTGTTTCTTCCATCATTTTACGTAATTTATCGTAGTTAATAGCTTCATATTGTATTTTTTGTTTTTTAGGTGGTTCAATTTGCTTCATCTCGACATATATATTCTTATGATCCGATATAGAAGACTCAACTAGTGCAAAATGGAATTTGTTATTCCTCAAATTTGTCACTACATGATCTATAATTGTTTTCGTTGTTGATGTTTCTCGAGTGCAATGTGTTGAGTCTTTTTTGTTAATTATATTGAATCCGGATTCCTTAAGCATAGCATTGTAACGCTTGGTTTTAGTATCGTTACAGAGTAAGTCGATGTTGGTATCGCCAAAGATTATAGCTCTATTCTTTTGCTGTAACTGAGCCTCATAGTTGATAAGAAATTCTTTAAAGTTTGAGTGTCCCGGCTTGTAAACAACTCCGACGTCAAGAGCATATTTATTGAGGCGAATCCACAAATAATTATTTCCATCAATAAATAGTGTTGAAGTTAATTCATGTTTTAGGTTATTATGGACGTAAATGGAAACACCGCCACCAATAGTATCAGGTCTGATGTTGTAGTAATGTGTGTAGTTTTGCAGTTCAAACTGCTGAGCTTGTAGTTCTGACCTTATCCATGTTTCCGATAGCAAAACAATATGTATGCATTTATTAATGGAATGCAAAATACATTTCAGTTCATCAAATTTTCCTGGCCTGCAGATGCTCCTGATGTTGACGTAGAAGAAATTAAGGCTCGATTTAGTGGTAAGTATGTTTTGATAGTCATTTAGTACTTGATAGGTATTACTCTCAGAATCAGTAGGTATAGGTTTAGTGTAGGCTAGTTTTTTGTATTTATCGTGGTAATGATTTTCGGCGTTCCTTTTACATGTTTTATTGTGATATTATTTTCTCCATTTTTAATTCTAAGTTCTAGTTCTTCGTTTAGTTTTTTCAGATAGTTTTGTTGCAAAGGGGTCAGGTCCTAGAATATTTTGATGTCGCTTGGAAGTTTGTCTTTATTACGTGTTACTACGTATTTTTGCAGTTTGTGGCGATTCGAAACAAACCTTTATTTTACGATGTTTTGTAGGGTTGTATTTCCCGAGTCTAAATATCTTGATAGGATTGGGGCAGTTGTTGATGAGCTTGTTTAAGTGTTTGGTAACATTCATCATATCGGAGGACTGGCTTTCGTCTGAAGTTGTTCCTCGACACTCCTGGATACCTACTATTATAACGTTTTTTTCTCTGTATGTACGTTCCTGTATCTCGTGTATTATGTTTTCGTTATTATTGACGGTAAGTTCATTAGCGGGTACATCCTGTTTTAATTCGGCTAGTTTTGATTCGAGATTTTCGACTTTTTTTTCAGTGGCACTATTCTTGCTCTCCAGATTCGATATTTGATTCTTCATAGAAGCCTGATCGTTACTAAGGGTGTCGATTGAAACCTTGATATCATTTAACTGATTTTTCATTTCAGCGATGTTCTCACGCATGAACTTTAAAGTTGATTCTTGAGTACTTGTGAATTTATCTAATAGGCTGATGATATCTCTGCGGAAGCCTTGCATTTCTTCAGCACAATTGCAGCAATCTAGGGGTTGCTTACGTTTGGTTTGTTTACGGATAGTGACTTGTTGTTCGATCGACGGCGATAGGGCAATTTGTTGGTCCATCGATGTCGGTAAGTCATGTAATGAGCTACTCCGAGCAGGCGGGGATCGCTGTATGCTCATGTTTTAGGCCACACGACAATGCAGCGTAGTGTGCGTGTGTGCGTGTGGTGCGCTTCGTGCGTGTGCGCTTTTGCTACTTCAGCGGCAGTGAGCGAGTTAAAAAATCAGAGGAGGTCTCTTTTACCCGAGGTGGAGTGCGGGGCTGCTCAGCGGTATCCCTCGTATCTTGTCACTCAATCCGATGGCAATAAGGTAGCATGCCCGTGTCACATATAATAGAAAAGTAAACTCTAATAATAACAACGTAACGCTTATTTTCGTTAATCAAGGATTCTAAGTAACCAAGAACACGTCTACTCAGTTCAGTTGTCGGACGACACAATTAATTTATTACACGTTTTCTTGGTTAAAAATGACAGCCAAACATAATTTCTTTTTGCCAATGAATGCGATCCAAGCCAAATCCAAAACCGGTCTGATAGTCACGGTCAGTCATATAAAATTTGTTATAATATCCATACTATTATTCTCATTGCTTTGTTGTAGTCGAAAAATAAAAACTTTCTTTTTTCTTGGCCTTTTGGTTCAGATCAAAGTGTAGTAGAGTATGTATTGTAATCAGGGCCCGTTTTATGTCGCATACTTATCCTGCAGTTAAACTCTTAGGGCCAACCCACACGTAACACAACCACACCACGTCGCAAACGTTACGTGTGAATGGTGATAGTTCAGTCCATTTACAATACGAAATATACGCCCGACCACGTGGTGTGGCTGTGATTATCGTGTGGTTGTGGTACGTGTGGGCTGGCCCTTAATAAAGCAAACCAGCTTGATAAACGCATTGTGTCCATAATAATTGTGGTGATTTTTAAGAAAACTTTCGGAAGTTATTTTTCAACATTTTATAATTGAGATTAATAAAAAAAATACGTGTACGTGTACAAGAATCAATTAAAATTTGGACGGTAGGTTTAATTGCAAGCTCTAAAACCTCATTCCTCAGCCGGGTCTATCAGAGGAGACGCGTCAGGCGCTAGGCGCGGCGGCGGTGCGGGCGGCGCGCGCGGTCGGCTACGTCGGCGCCGGGACAGTGGAGTTCATCCTCCACCGCACCACACACGACTTCCACTTCATGGAGATGAACACACGCCTGCAAGTGGAACATCCCATCACTGAGATGATCACTGGTACGTTTTGTATTGTGTAGTAACAATCATAAGGCAGTCCGTTAACCTACAATAACATTTAACAATTTATTTGACAATAAGATTGAAAGGCGCGTTCAATATCATAATTGCACAATACGTGATATTGCACATTAAATTTATCGTCTAGGGGCCCGCTTACTTATAATTCATAAGTAAGTAACCTGCAAAAATTAAATTTGTTTTTAAAATCTTATCACTGTGTGCTCAACAGCTCAGCACATGACGGCTGCTGTTTGACATGTCACGAACCCAACAGATACTGAGCTCTGCCTGGTGGCAGGAGGAAAGTATCAAAATTTGTAATCAGGCTTCAAAACGAACGACTCGCACACAACCACCCTGTGAGTCGAAGTCGGTGCCCTTTTTGTGAGTCAGATAAATAAATAAATAATAAATAAAAATCTGTTTATTTCAAGTAACAAGAAGATAAATAATACAATAGTCAAGTCTTATGATAGTAATCTCAAGTGAGATTTTATACATAAGGAGTTGCTTGTTTTTAATTAAGTAGTACAATAAATAATAATACATAATTGAAATCTGCCACTGAACACTATCGTTAAGGTAATTTTGATAAATATAGCTATTATAAATGGTTTGAGATTGCTAAATTTATTTTCAGGCACAGACTTAGTGGAATGGCAACTGCGAGTGGCAGCAGGCGAGCCTCTGCCGCTGTCACAGGAGGAAATAATCCGACGCGGCCACGCCGTGGAGTGTCGGATATACGCAGAGGAGCCCGACGCAGGTTTCCTACCGCGGGCCGGCATGCTGAACCGACTGGTGCAACCTGCGCCCGAAGAGCACGTCAGAGTGAGTAGGACTGTGTGTGTGAAAGAGACAGGGCTGGGTCGCGTATACGCCGAGCCCGACGCAGGGTTCCTGCCGCGCGCCGGCATGCTGAACAGACTGGTGCAACTTACGCCCGAGGAGCACGTCAGAGTGAGTAGGACTGTGTGTGTGAAAGAGACAGGGCTAGATCGGGTAAACACCATGGAGCCCGACGCAGGTTTCCTACCACGCGCCGGCATGCTAAACAGACTGGTGCAGTTTGCGCCCGAGGAGCATGTCAGAGTGAGTATAGGACTGTGTGTGTAAAAGAGACAGGGCTAGGTCGGGTATACGCCGAGCCCGACGCAGGGTTCCTGCCGCGCGCTGGCATGCTGAACAGACTGGTGCAACTTACGCCCGAGGAGCATGTCAGAGTGAGTAGGACTGTGTGTGTGAAAGAGACAGGGCTAGATCGGGTAAACACCATGGAGCCCGACGCAGGTTTCCTACCACGCGCCGGCATGCTAAACAGACTGGTGCAGTTTGCGCCCGAGGAGCATGTCAGAGTGAGTATAGGACTGTGTGTGTGAAAGAGACAGGCTTATGCCGGATATCCGCCGAGGATCTCGACGCAGGGTTCCTTTCGCGCGCCGGCATGTTGAACAGATTAATGCAGCCTGCGTCCTAAAAAATAATTTATTCTCAAAGTGGGCAGTAGACAAAATAAGTTTGAGAACTCCTGTTTTACAGTAATATAGAATTACACTAACAAAGTTATTGTCTGTCTAAGGTGGAGACAGGAGTTCGCGAGGGTCAGGAAGTATCAGTGCACTATGACCCAATGATCGCCAAGCTCGTGGTGTGGGGCAAGGACCGGCACCAAGCGCTCGCCAAAACCAGGAGAAAGCTGTCCGAGTACCAAGTAAGTAATGCTTAAGCTGTTTACGCACTGACGTCGTGAGCCGCAAAATAACGGCTGATAGATTTACTCTTATACGTCAAACGCATAATGCTCGGTTTTCTGTGTGAAAACCGCCTTACATTAATATAGAAAATATAGACTATGTTCCTAAATGTACTGCGACCACTGCACAGTGCTATCACTGTAGAAAAAATCGTTCCGTAATGGAGTTGCAGTACACTGCCGCAGTACCCTAGTGAAATATATGACGTCATCAATCGTCGCCATATTGTACTGTGAGCACTGGCGTTTCCGAGGTAAGGCTCTCGCAGTACTTTGATCACGTGATCAGTCAACTGTCAAAAGTCAACTGTCAAGTGTCAAAACCACTCGAGTGTCTAACGTTTTAAAACAATACGTACAGTTTAATCCCAAAGTTATAAATTTCTGCAATTAATTTGGATTAATAATAATAAAACACTGGAAGAATTGCAAAAGTTAACCTTATTAGACTGTATTGAAAATGTTCAATACGAGCTGTCAAAAATGCGGCTGATAGTATACTGGATTGCGTTCCGTTTTAAATAGTAACCAGTATACCAACAGTATACTAACTATAAAGGAACGGCTTCGCAGTATACTAAAATGACGTCACACTCTGCAGTGGTCGCAGTACATTTAGGAACATAAGCATAATGATGATATCTAACCACGTAAGCTAAAAGGCCGTATACACGATCGGTTCCAACCACCAACAGAGGTCACCTTGGTTGGGTCAACAAAGTTGAATCTCTATCTACACGTACATCAACTCGTCAGTCTTGGGCCTTGGCTAGGCTGTGGAAAAGTGAACAATGGGACCACTATCCAAATCTAAACCTCATGTCATGTGTTTAATTTTCTTTTTTGCCATCGACATAATATCAACTTCAGGGTCATATTCCTTTAATTTTTCGACAAGCAACTGCCACGCTTGACTCTTTTTGTCCCGATCTTTATTATGATCGGAACCAATATGCCATAGCGTAGGCAAATTCCTATACATTTCTAAAAATTCTGTCAAGATTTCGCGTTCATTGCGCGCCGGCGCCGCCATTTTCAGTTGCTAGCGCTACACATCACATGCAACGCAGCCGACGATCAATGTGCGACTGAGCGCCAACAAGCGTCTACACTCTACACGGTCGCGTTTCAACTCAATGTTCTCTATTTGACATTGGTAGTGAGGGATGCGCTCACTACCAAGGTAATTGAAGGTTATTTGGATGGTCAACCAAAAACAAACGTCTACACGGTTGATTTTTGTTCCAACCCTACCAAGGTGACCTCTGTTGGTGGTTGGAACCGATCGTGTATACGGCCTTTAATATTTAAAACAACCTTTTTCGACGCCGACCGCTTTCTTGTGAAACTTTTACAGTTGCCTTACTGATACCGAAGCCTTTTAAGAAATATTTTGCTTTGGTAGTACTGTTAAATAAATGTAAAAGTTTGAAAGGATTGATGCGCAATGACTACAGAATTTGCGTGAGTCATTACTCATTAATTCATTATACTCCACTCGGGCTAGCTTGTCACTAGCGGTCATTGACTTCCTGCCAAAAACTTGTCATTTTCTATATAAAACCACGATTGACAATATCTGACACTTCACAGCTGTCAATCGCGGTTTATATGGAAAATTACAATAGTAGGGGAGGTAGTGCTATCGTTTGCTAAGTGATTTCATACCGACCAAATTTTTGTCCAGCGGTAGCTTAATATTTATCAATCAATATAATCAGCGTCAGTCGCCGCACCCGTGGTGGAATGTTAACTGGGAGTATTTCAAAGTTGTAAAAAAAATAGTTGCGAAAAGTGATTTTATACCGAATGAAACTTTGATGGATGATTATTGAGGTCATGTTTAACCAAAAAATCACCGTCAGCCGTATTGCAGACAGGGGATTCAACGTCAGTCGCGTTACTGAACATGTAAAAAATTTTTGAATATAAAGTCATTTTATACCGTACAAAATTTATACAGGTGAATGCATATAAAAAAGAAAACCGTCAGTCGCATTAACGACGGTGGAAAAACCGTCAGCCAGCGATATAAGTTATAACCAATATAGCCCTACTTTGCGCTCAATGTATCCTAGGGCGTCGCGTAGACGACATTTCCACCTGCAAACATTCAGCTGACGGCGATTTTCGTTTGAATTAACCATAAAATTGTCTCACATATACAATAATTTTAAGTAATTAATTCGATAGTAAATATTTGTGAAGAAGAATGATATAAATTTTACTTTAAAAGCGTCATCTGTTGTTATATACTAAAACGACACCTACCGAACCTAAACGTGTATAATCTAGATATGAACCTTTATTGGGTGCGAATTGGGATCTTTTTAATGTCAATTCAATACGATTCCCAACAACAACTTTGAGATACTCTCAATTTTTATTCCACCACTTCTGAAGCAGCTGACGATCAAAGCTGTTATGTATTAGTGGAATACTATTATTGTAACGATCTTCGCTCGGTATGAAATGACTTTTTAAACTGAGCGCGACCTCCCCTACTACAAGTTTTTGACAGGGAGTCAATGACGGCTAGCGACAAGCTAGCCCGAGTGGAGTAGGTATAGTTAAACGTCTTTATGGTAGAAGTTGAGGTTCTGGGTCTACATAAGTATACAAAATATAGTAACTCGCGTTCCAATATGATATGATATCAGTGAGTTCATGTTATAGGTAGGTGACTAGTCTACGATATAAACGTCAGTCGTATGTCTGTCTATTCCGAGCATTGAGATCTTTGATTCAGAGGGTATATTTGGGTGACTGCAGGTATGTGATACAACGTAATCTTCCAGGTGGCCGGGCTAGAGACGAACGTGAACTTCCTCCTACGTCTGAGCGGCGACGCGTCGTTCGTGGCGGGCGACGTGCACACGGCGTTCATACCGCAGCACCGCGAGCGGCTGTTCCCGGAGCCCCGCCTGCGTCCCCACACGGCCGTGCAGGCGGCGCTGGCGCATGTGAGTAGTTTCCCGATCACGGAATGTTAATAACATCCCACCAAAAACATTTTATTAAGGTTTACCCTGTGAAAAAGATATTATGAGATCTCATGTAGAGTCAAGCTTCTGAATCTGTACACGGCCTAACTCTACTGACCCTAACTTAAACAAATTCTACAAATCAGTAAATATCATATGTATGGCTTCGCCGTTTCGCTACCGTCGCGGAGGTGATTATGATATTTAGTTCCTGATCTGAAGTTAGTAACGAAGTAGATTGTAATTTGTGAAGCCAGAAGCAGCACCTTCGTTATACACGTTCTCATACGCAGACTGCAGGTTGCAGTCGGGACCGACTGCTCTAGAGCGGTCGCGTTGAAGTCATACACGACTGCAACAGGACTGCATCATGCAGTCGACCATACACAACCTTTGTTTTCGACCGCACGGCGAAACTCGACCGCAGAGTGACTGCTCCGACCGCTCAACAACTGCAAAACCGGTCCGTGTATTGCGGATATGAATTTAGTATGGAAACTGCAGATCGCCGTGCGGCAACCGCATCTTGCAGTCAGTGTCAACTGCAAGATGCGGTCCGTCTATGGCTGGGCGGCTATACTATACTGAGCGTGACGTGACGCGGCATTGATGACGAGTGTAAGGTTCTTAGAGTGAGGTTATAATTATTTGGTGCTCTATGTGAGGACTTTGCCGCATAATTTGAAAGTGCCGCAATTTCTAAGTCATTTTAGTTTTCTACGAATTATAATAATTATTTATAGTCCAGCCTATTATATACCACTTGAAAAAAATTATATGCTGTTATGGCGTAAGTAGTCCATGCTATCACAGTATTTGTTATAAGTTATAACTAATAGATCTAGGGAAGCTTAAAATAAATGCCTTAGACGAACGTTTTCTTTTTTAATGTTCTAGCTTATTTCATCACAATCTGAATCATCCGCCAATGATAGCTGGAAGGGAATTCATGTTTCGCCGTCCGCTTGGAGACCGAACTACAATTTAGAGAAGACGGTGCATTTGAAATTTGGTGAACGAGGTAAATATTATAATTATGGTTTGATTATGTATTACATTTTAACACCCAATTAGACATAAAACCATAGTATTTGATACAAAAAAAAATATCATTTTTTTATTCAGTAAATTAAACGTCAGTAACCATTTTTAATTTTTATTTAAAATCGCATTGTCCTTGGTCGCGTTTGTAGAGTCTCAATTTGAACTTCTAAATAAATAAACAGAGATACATATTGTACCTCAAAATAAACATTAATTTTATGTTAAATCTACAACTATAATTATTACTACTACAACTTCCAGACGTAAAAGTCCAAGTGCAATACCTGGACACACCCCAAACGTACAACGTGCGCGTCGACGGCGGCGAGTGGACGCGCGCGGACGTGGCGGTGCGGCGCGAGGGGGACAGAGATAGACTCATCACGAAGCTGGGAGATCACACCAGTGACGTCAGCGTCATGACGTATGCCGATGAGGTGCATGTGTATGACGAGGTATGTTATTATTACATATTCGACAGACGTGCGTAAAAGTCCAAGTGAAATACCTGGACACGCCCCACACGTACAACGTGCGCGTCGCGGACGGCGAGTGGACGCGCGCGGACGTGGCGGTGCGGCGCGAGGGGGACAGAGATAGACTGATCACGAAGCTCGGCGACCATACTACTAGTAACGTCTGCGTCATGACGTATGCTGACGAGATGCATGTTTATGACGAGGTATATATTACGATTTGCGTCGTTGATTCGATTGATAAGTCGGCCTTACATTTTTATTGGCAACATGACCTAATGATAACATAATATTAACAATCATATTGAAATAAGAATAGAGGTACCGACTGTAACACGGTAGCATGGTGTTAACGTAAAAATTAAACATTTTATTAATTAAAACTTAAACTACTAAACCGTAATAATACCTCCGTAACTGAACTTGACAACATGCGAACAAACAAAATGTATTTGAGTAAAAAGACCTTACCAACGCGAAATAGCTCCTCGATTTTTCATGAAATGTAGTTCATATCAATTGGCAGTTGTATTCGAGCTGTAGTGCTGTACTATATTTTCATTTTTTCTCATATCCATCTCTCTTCAGAACGGTCAAACGGTGCTGCGTTTGCCGCGGCCGAAATACCAGATCGAATCCGAGGCGGCGGGCGGCACGGCTGGCAACGCCAGCTCACCCACGCCCGGAATACTGGAGAAGATACTAGTCCATAAGGGGGATAAGGTCAGTATAACATTAACTTAATGGAAGCTAAAGCATTAATTATTTACTAGGACGAAGCCAAGAAATATTACTTTCTCTTCAAAAGCAGTATATTATATATGCACCCAAACGTTATATTATCGTGATACGATACGTGAACACGAGATAATAAAACGATGATATTAAGTTCAAGCTCTGAAAGTTTTTTATACGTGGCCACGCCTTCGTAGTCTAGCATCTACGACTCTACACTGCTAGAAAGTGAGCGCGTCATGGATGTTATATCTATACAAAAACAATACACAATATTATGTATCTACCTTAGATGATGGTGACACCAACTCAAACAAATTTACCTATACACAGGTGGAGAAGGGCCAGCCCCTATTCGTGGTGATTGCTATGAAGATGGAGTACGTAGTGCGGAGCCCTAGGGAGGGCGTCGTTGCCGACGTCGCGCCCTACCAGCAGGGCGACGCGATAGGGAAAGGCACACAGGTTGTGATCTTAGCTGAGGAAAAAGAAAAGTAAAGAGAGGATATTGTGTGAAATTTGAGGTGCGGGCTATACGGTACAGGGGAGCTAGCAGGGGTAATTGGCAGCGATGCATTCGAATTATGAAATGAAAATTGTACTACCAGAGAAATTCATTCATAGGCAGATGACGAACCTACGTAATTTGTTAAGTAATATAAAGTCAATAGTCAATCGTGATCTATCAGCTGGACTAGACATAGCCCGACCAACATAGTAGGTCCTCCATCTGCCTATCATTCAATTTCTTTGATAGTATGTTGTTGTCTTAATTCTCATTTGAAAACATTATGAGCATCTAGTAAATTATTTTACTAAGCTAAATCTTGTTATTGTTAGGTAGTTTTATAAGAATCATCTCAAATTGTAAATACGAAACAATCTCAGAGTAAATAAATAATTATTATATTTTTACAGTTACAACTTTTTGTTTCAGTTATTTTGCCTTTGAATATCAGGTAAGATTCATATATTTTGTTAAAATAAATAAAAAATCAATGCCTAAGCTAAGTTTTGAATAATGAATACTTAAAATATGTTATAAACAAAAATGATTTACAAAATGGTATCAAAAGCGCCTGCCCAAATTTTCATGGCACTAGAACTTTTAGCTGATAGCTAATTTTATACTTTCAGTAAATCCCCTGATTTGAGTGAATCTTATAATGATTTGTCTAAAAATCACTACTTCTACAGAGTATATCTTCTATAGTAGATAACGTGAGTTTTTATTGTTATTTTTACAAAAACTGCTATTAACTTTAACCGCGAATGGTATCAATGGTACCAGTGGGCTCAGACCCACTGGTACCATTGATACCAACATAAACCTTGATCATTATAATATATGTAATTTATAAAGTGTTCTGAATATCACACTCAATCAGTATAACACATTTTAAAATTAAATGAAGTGTTTCTGAAATTACTTGCTAGTAGAGAAATTATTTTTGTAAATATATAATTTTAACAACAGATTAAGTATGTACAAGGTGTAACAAAACTAAGTGATAATTTAGGGTGTGTATGTGTTCCTAGTAGAGAGTTCACTGTGAAAGTAGCAGCGCTAAAGAACCAAAAAAAAATTACCTTTGTATGGGAAAACTCGTGATGCTGGGGCGCTTGCCCATACAAAAGTGAAAAAAAATGGTCTTTCAGCGCTGCTACTTTCACAGTGAACTCTTTACAAGGAACACGTACACACTTTAAAGTATTATCACTTAGTTCTGTTACATGTATTATTAAATCGAGATTTCATGTACATGAAATATTTAATGAAAACCATCAACTGTATCATAGAAACAGAATAATGTAACATACTCGAATTAAACCCGTTTGCAGACGGCGTGTGCGACTTACCCGCGAAAAAGCAGTAAAAAAGCGTTACGGAAACTTCTGAGACCATGATCGGCTTGCCGACTAGTCAGACCGATTAGTCGGCTTCTTTGCAGCCGACTAATCGGCTAGTCGGCTAGTCGGCCAAAGTCATGATCGGCACATCTCTAGTGTGTACGTTTTCCTTGTAGGGAGTTCACTGTGAAAGTAGCAGCGCTGAAAGACGAAATAGTACATTACGCACCTATAGGGCAGGAAAATAAGAAATGTCTCAGATCACATGTAATTGTTGGCCGAGGCGAAGCCGAGGTCAACAAACATGTTGGTCTTTCAGCGCTGCTACTTTCACAGTGAACTCTCTACAAGGAACACGTACACACCCTAAAGTATTATCACTTATTTTTGTTACACCCTGTATAACGTCCGAAATACAAGATGTTTGTGTAAACACCGTTGTCCTTGAAACCATCAAATGAGCCCGTCAAAATGAACAACTTTTTCTATGAGAGCAATGCTGGGAACTACGAATAATAAAAACTAGAAATTTAAAAAAATCTGTCTTCATACCCATGTCGCAGTCCACTGGTTAAAATAGTTGTTCAATCATACAGCTAGCCCTTTGACTGAACAACGCCATTCAATCTCACGGCTATAAGTCGTTTAGCCGACTTGTTGACTACAACGTTCAACACTACAGCTAGACGACGCTTAGCTAACTGGTTAAATGGCAAATTAACTAAGCTGACCATTAGTTTAGTGTTATTAATACACTAATCACTAAACTAATGGTCAGCTCAATTAAGAATACATAATAAATTGTATTCTAACACGTTTTGAACACAATAATTGCAATTAATACCTTGGTGATGCATTTCATAATCCCGTAATTTCTCCTCGAATATTTGTTTAAATTTTGATTCACTCGTATGTGCCCCCATAATTTCTATCACTTTAATAACACTTGTAACGTATATTTACGAAAAATATCTTAATACAATCACAAAATATCGGCTAGTTGACGCCATATTGTAAAGTGTAAGCAAAACGCACCTAGCGCCGCGGTGGTGAGCGCTGAACTAATTCAATCAAACGGCTGCCTTTGAATCAGCTGTAGTGTTGAACGTTTCGAGCGACTGAAATATTCAATTAAAAAGCTAGCTGTGACTCGTGAGATTGAATGGCGTTGTTCAGTCAAAGGGCTAGCTGTTTGATTGAACGGCTATTTTAACCAGTTGGCTGCGACACCCATACAAATTGCCTATCCGGGCATCCGTATGGATATGAAGACGGCAATTTTTTTTTTGAGTTCCCAGCATTGTTCTCATAGAAAAAGTTGTTCATTTTGACGGGCTCATTTGATGGTTTCTAGGATAACGGTGTTTACACTAACACACTGTATAGCGGTGAGCATAATATTATATTTATAACTAGCGACCCGCCCCGGCGTCGCACGGGTATAAAATATATAGCCACTGAAAAAATGATTAAAATCAATAACCTATGATCTACTTCTTATCTGTGCCAAATAATGCAAATAACATAAAAATTGCTCCAGTAGTTCGCGAGATAATTTTCCCCCGTTTCAAATAATTTCCAACGTTTTATCCACATACTCCTATTAGTCTTAGCGTAATAAAATATAGCCTATAGCCTTCCTCAATAAATGGGCTATCTAACACTGAAATAATTTTTCAAATCAAACCAGTCGTTCCTGAGATTAGCGCGTTCAAGTTAGCCCTTTCAAATAATTTTCCCCGTTTTTTCCACATTTTCCTCTATTTCTTCGCTCCTATTAGTCTTAGTGTAATAAAATATAGCCTATAGCCTTCCTCGATAAATGGGATATTTAACACTGAAAGAATTTTTCAAATCGGACCAGTAGTTCCTGAGATAAGCACGTTCAAATAAGCCCTTTCATATAATTTCCCCCGTTTTTTCCACATTTTCCTCTATTTCCACGCTCCTATTAGTCTTAGCGTGATAAAATATAGCCTATAACCTTCCTCGATAAATGGGCTATCTAACACTGAAAGAATCATCAAAATCCGTTGCGTAGTTTTAAAGATTAAAGGGAACAAAGGGACATGAGGGAAAAAAAGCGACTTTGTTTTATAATAAGTATAGATAGCGACCCGCCCCGGCGTCGCACGGGTATAAAATATATAGCCACTGAAAAAATGATTAAAATCGATAGCCTATGATCCTTCACGTGGCCTACTTCTTGCCTGTGCTAAATAACATAAAAATTGCTCCAGTAGTTCGCGAGATAAGCCCTTTCAAATAATTTCCCCCGTTTTTCCACATTCTATCTGGGCTATCTAACACTGAAATAATTTTTCAAATCGGACCAGTAGTTCCTGAAATTAGCGCGTTCAAGTTAGCCCTTTCAAATAATTTTCCCCGTTTTTTTCACATTTTCCTCTATTTCTTCGCTCCTATTAGTCTTAGCGTGATAAAATATAGCCTATAGCCTTCCTCGATAAATGGGCTATCCACTGAAAGAATCATCAAAATCCGTTGCGTAGTTTTAAAGATTAAAGGGACAAAGGGACATGAGGGAAAAAAAGCGACTTTCTTTTATAATATTATGTATAGACAATGAAAATTACGGTTCTTTTGTTTACATTCTTAGAAAATGTCTTGTCTTTGCATAGAAAGTTATAAGATGGTTGCAAGAAGCCTGCCTTTATAGCAAATACTGATGTTTGCTATAAATTTCAATTTATTGAAATTACTAAATACAAAATAATATACAAATTACTTTTTTGCTATTTATCAAAAAAGGAAAAAGCCGATTAGTCGGCGCTTTTTGCCGACTATTCGCCGACTAGTCGCCGACTACAAAAGTGGCCGGATAGTCGGCTTTACCGACTAGTCGGCACATCTCTAGTACACACCCTAAAGTATTATCACTTATTTTTGTTACACACTGTATAACGGCAACACAGCTATGACAAGGCTTAAAGCTGATGATTAAATCACTTTCAACTTAATCTCAACCTTGCTCACGCCCGCGTTCTACAATGGTCGATCTACGGTATTTTCCGTACGTCAATGAAAGTGTTTAACGTAGATAAAATAGTTACGCTGATAACGTGTTACGCTCAAATCGCTTTACGTTTTGATAACGTACCAATATGGCGGAAGTGAACGTAGGTGTCTGCGAAGGTAAACGATAACGTATTACGTAAAATTAAAAAATCATACGTATTGAAATGTGTACAGAACCCCAACGACGTGAAATTACAAAGCACCATCAGATAAATTGATTCATAAACAGCTGATTTTTGATCTCGTTATTTGGTCGAATTTTGTCAAGTCAATATTGTCGTGATCGTGACTGGGTTTGACATAACCCGACCAAATTACGTAATTTGGTAGTCTAGCGCAGCTATCCCCAACCCGCGGGCCGCATGCGGCCCGCCGTGACTTTATCTGTGGCCCGCGTGATGTTAAACCATTTTGAAATTCACGCCCACCGGCAAAATATTGTAGCCGTCGTGACAGACTTTAAATCGTTAATTTTGAAGAACGTTATTTTTTAACCCAAGAAAAATTTTGTTGCGTCCCGTGACACCAAGACATGTATGTGGCCCGTATGAAAACAAGGTTGGGGACCACGGGTCTAGCGTCTACCTATGAATCAATATTTCGGCTCGTTGTATTTTCAATTAAAGTCAAGTTTGAGAAATTTTTTCACGTTTCACGTGAGCCCAATTCTAATCTTTATCTGACTTTAAAATTACTTTCAATGAGGTTGTAAATCGATGATAAGTAAGTGAATCTTCTTCATGTTGTCTTGATGGTACAGATTGAGTTTTATCCAATCAGAATACGATTACATGTAATATTCTGATAACTGTTATTGCAATATTATTATGTATTTTACAAAATCGGTTGCAGTTACCATGACAAAAGTGTTTTTTATCTATTGCTGTAATGCTAAACTTAAAATAATACTATGCTGCATCTATGCTGTATTTTATTCAATAGTTTAATGTTGTACCTAGATACCAAAAATTAACACCAAGTATGTGTTTTAGTATTATGGTATAATTTGCGACACAATGTTCATCAACGTCATTTGGTCGGATCATGTCAATTCAATGTTAATTGTGATCTGTGAGCTGGGTCAAGTAACGCGACCAAAATACGGAGGTCCCCCATCTGCCTAGGAAGCAACTTCTCTGATAGTATAATCATGCCTGGAATGGAAAAAACTCCTTGAAAGTTTATTTCTAAATTGTGCTACTAGATGGCGTTATACAAATGATTTCATGTTACAAAAATTAAGAATTTTACATAGTAATATTTAGTTTGATTTCGAGATAATTTAACACAAAATATATTTGTCTATTTAGCTGATAAGCTTGTAACAACGAAATCGCATCATTGTTATATTTGCCCGATGCCCTACTATCAAAAATGAAAACCAATATCAAACGAGCAACACAGATAAGCGCTGATAAGCGTTATATCAGACCTTGTAAAGTTGATAGAAGGAGAACAAGTCGTGAAAGTTGTTTTACGTATGCGTAACACATTTTGCGTGGATGCCGTACCGCAATTTGAACACGTTAGTCACGGGGGGCGTAGCTCAGATGGTAGAGCGCTCGCTTAGCATGCGAGAGGTACCGGGATCGATACCCGGCGCCTCCAAAATTTTTGTACTTTTTTTACATGAAACTTTGTATTTACATTAATGAATTTCCAAAAGCATACTAATTTTCAATTCTTAAGTAATCGTCATTTCTTAGGTGTATTAGGGAGCTCAGGAAGTTTGTCCTTTATTCGTAAAACAATATGAAATATCAACTATGCAGGAGTTTCGAGTAGGGTAATCCCACGGAGCCAATACAAAGGGTTATCCATAGACCATAATATTGCACGAAAATGCATCTATAGACTAAACAAAGGCTTTATTTTAAACGTTCTCAAGCTTTAATAGGTTTTCTCAATAGCACGGTTATATCGTGTAAGTACCATGTTATTACCGTGATCTCCGATCGGTTGCAGTGACGCAACGAGTCCTTACAACACGATTCCTATCGGCTTTTAATCCGTTTCTAATATATTTTGCAGCTGTGCCTAAACGTTTAATACCCTAAGACCTAAGTTATAATTTACAGATAGTAATCCCTCTTACTAATACAAATATATAATTAGTCAAGGTATTAATTATTTGTCATGTAACTTTTTATAATATTCCAGACAAAAGCAGAACTTCTGAGCATAATAGTAAGTAGTATATTCTACTGTATTATATCGTCTATAATGCTACAAATTTAAATATTATGTACCGCGATCTAAGGACATGCACATGAATTTCGTAAAGTATTAAATTTTTATTTAAGTACATTTAAATCGAAGTGAATTAGAATAATATGCGCCGCACTCACGGACGTATTTTAATGATGATTGAACTTCAATTTATTGAAGAGTTTGACAGATAACGTATGGGGCTTATGTCAAAATCTTCGTTTAATTACAATAATAATTAAGTAATATTACGTTCGTATCTGAGTGCGGCAGTCAGTGTTTTTATCTAACCTAGAAAACATTGTCAACAGGCGAACACCTAAAAACAAAAAACAATTACATAACAACTTTTCTTATCAAATTCTTCGCCGACAAAATATTCCAGTAGATACCAATTATGTACTGAAAATGTTATCTTTGCTATCGTGGTCACAACTGACAAGTAACAACCGCATCGGCTATCGCACGTGAGGACAAACCACATGCTGCACCAGATTCATAATTATTAATTTCCCTCGGTCAAAGTTGTCTTTTTTTATAAAAAAACTAGCGACCCGCCCCGGCGACGCACGGGTATAAAATATATAGCCACTGAAAAAATGATTAAAATCGATAGCCTATGATCCTTCACGTGGTCTACTTCTTATCTGTGCCAAGCCAAATAACATAAAAATTGCTCCAGTTCCCTTTCAAATAATTTCCCCCGTTTTTTCCACATTCTCCTATTCGTTTAAGCGTGATAAAATATAGCCTATAGCTCTCCTCAATAAATAAGCTATCTAACACTGAAATAATTTTTGAAATCGGACCTGCGGGCCGATTCTGTATCGTACATTTGTGAGTTAATAACTGAGTTAGTAACGAAACCGAGGAGTGAGTAACGGAAAGTGCCACTTTTTGTATTCACTTGCATACAAAAGTGAGACTTTCGGTTGCTCACTCCTCCGTTTCGTTACTAACTCAGTGATTAACTCACAAATGTACGATACAGAATCGGCCCGCAGTAGTTCCTGAGATTAGGGCGTTCAAGTTAGCCCCTTCAAATAATTTTCCCCGTTTTTTCCACATTTTCCTCTATTTCTTCGCTCCTATTAGTCTTGGCGTGATAAAATATAGCCTATAGCCTTCCTCGATAAATGCGCTATCTAACACTGAAAGAATCATCAAAATCCGTTGCGTAGTTTTAAAGATTAAAGGGAACAAAGGGACATGAGGGAAAAAAGCGTCTTTGTTTTATAATTAACAAGCGACCCGCCCCGCCCCAGTAAACACACAACTTGTATATTAACCAAAACAGATACAGAATTATGTCTTGAAGTCATATTAATTTTTTTAATCGTCACTATCCAAATATGAATACTCTATAAAGGCATTTATTGCATCAAATTATGCTTACTGCTATAATATAGTTAGCAAAAAATTGTTACAATGTCAAAAATCTTAAATTAACGTAGGATAATTCTAAATTACAGCTTCTAAAACAGCGTTCAAACTTATACTAAGACTATTATCTTACATTGGGAATTAAAAAAACTTTACGCTTTAAATAAGCATTAATAAACTAATTTATAGTGCTTTTCAACGTATATTGATTTTTTGTAGGAATAAAAGCTTTCTAATAGTCCATGGTTGTGCTAATTTAATGCTAGTCCTATATTAACATTGACTTTATAACAAATAATGCCTTTGCTCCGTTTTCTTTCTGATCTATTCATCTCTACAGCATATAGCTATATTTTGATCGAAGTAAAAGTATTGTTAGAACTATGAGCAATAATAACATCGTAATTTGAATTTACAAAATGTTTATTTATAATGGCGAATATATTACACTGGCTAATTTAATATATAAGAAAGGATAAAAAGGCTTGGAAAAAAACAAAAAAAAAAAAAACAGGCGGATTCAAAAGAAAGCTTAAAAAGGATTTAAATACTGATTTTATTAATAATTGGAGTAAACAAAAAATATATCTCCATTATCAGTGTCTTCTTCTTCGAGCCAGCTCAAAATTCTCTCTTCTGCACTGCTTGAAGCCATTATTCTGGAAAAAATCATCACTCTTGTTAGTACTAACCTTCTTATAAATTGTACATACCAAAAAAACATAAATTATATATAGGCTTTACCAAATGATTACGGTACCCTGCTAAACTCGATAACGATCAGTCACTATTACGTATAATGAGTTTAAACATTATAACATATTTCTGAAGTGCTGTTATATGGCTGAACATAATAATAAGTGTCTTGTATAGTGCGATACGAGCTCTAATTTTTGTAACGAGCCATATTAAAATTAACAGCACTATTATGCTATCGTCAAATGCCTAAAGTTTTAATTTTATTTGTCGCCATTAGCTTTCCTTTTCCTATCTTACAAAAAGAATACAAGTCACTATAGGATCGACTAAAAAGGGAATGAAATTATTTGTATTTTGTACGGATACTTTTATAAGCTACATTTATTTGTTAAACCTATTGCTAAAGGCTAGTTTTTATATTTGTTAGAACTATAGGTTATGTTTTCTAAAAATTTTATACTATAATAAAGTATTTTAGCGAGGGCGCGTGTATTCTTTACTAATATCATGTATATTTCACCCGACAAAATGATGTGCGCAGCTAATTTCACTCAAAACAATCAGAAATAAAGGCATTACTTACCCATTTAATATTAGTTGTCACATATTATAAGGATATAACACTGCATTTAATTAATTCAGGTCAACACAATACTTTGCACGACCAACAGCAGTCAGCAGAATAAATGTATTTTTAAAATCATTATGGTTTTCTTTTTACAGAGGAAGTAAAACAGTAAGCATTGTTATGAAATTTTAAAAACAGATTGTAATTTTAAAAGCTATATATTAACTGTATTAAAGTCGCAAAAATGCCATTTGTTTATTCCTATGCTCATAACTGACTTTATTAATGAAGTAATATGATAATTATAATGCTATTAAATAGACTTTATACAACTCAATGCTGTCTAAAGGGCCCAATTTTTACTTAAAAGAGTCGTATAAAAGATATACAGCCGATATACGATTTGGTTAGAATGCTTTGTACATTAACTCGTGCTATAATAAGTTTGTTATAATGGTGTTTTGTGTTTACTGGCGCGGCGTCGCACGGGTATAAAATATATAGCCACTAAAAAATGATTATTAAATTCGATGGTCTATGATCCTTCACGTGGTCTACTTCTTATCTGTGCCAAATAACATTAAAATTGCTTCAGTAGTTCGCGAGATAAGCCCTTCCAAATAATTTCCCCCGTTTTTTCCACATTCTCCTATTAGTCTTAGCGTGATAAAATGTAGCCTATAGCCTTCCTCAATAAATGGGCTATCTAACACTGAAATAATTTTTCAAATCGGACCAGTAGTACCTACCTGAGATTAGCGCGTTCAAGTTAGCCCTTTCAAGTAATTTTCCCGTTTTTTCCACATTTTCCTCTATTTCTTCGTTCCTATTACTCTTAGCGTTATAAAATATAGCCTATAGCCTTCCTCGATAAATGGGCTATATAACACTGAAAGAATCATCAAAATCCGTTGCGTAGTTTCAAAGATTGAAGGGAACAAAGGGACATGAGGGGAAAAAAAGGCGACTTTGTTTTATAATATGTATATGTATAGATTAAAGTCGCAGTTTTAGGTGCCATACGGTAGAGTTACCCAATACCCAGCCTTGTGAGAAAGTCGCATAACGCAACTAAAACAGCTTTTACTTAACACAGAGAGAGCTTTTACCCGTGTGACGTGCTAATTTTTAACCCCCGACAAAAACATAGCTGTGTTATAAGTTTGACGCGTCTTTCTGTTTGACTGTCTGTATGTGTCTGTCCGTGACATCGTTAATTGCTGCTTGAAGTTATCTGGAATCATTTCAATGTGTGCGTGCAATTCGGCTGTATAATATAGTAGTTGGCCAAGTGCGAGTCGGACTCGCGCACGAAAAGTTCCGTACCGTTATAGAGCAAAAATATGGAAGGCCCCTTAAATCTATATTTTATTTTAATATTATTAATAATTATTATTAAAGTACACATATAACTAAGGACTTTGTGAAAATTTCAAGTGCCTGCATGTTGTCATTTGGTCGGCTCATGTCTATTCAATGTAATAGTAGGGGAGGTAGTGCTAGCGTTTGCTAAGTCATTTCATACCGACCAAATTTTTGTCCAGCGGTAGCAAGCATAAGCGGTAGTAATATTTATCAATCAATATAATCAGCGTCAGTCGCCGCACCCGTGGTGGAATGTTAACTGAGAGTATTTCAAAGTTGTAAAAAAAATAGTTGCGAAAAGTGATTTTATACCGAATGAAACTTTGATGGATGATTATTGAGGTCATGTTTAACCAAAAAATCACCGTCAGCCGTATTGCAGACGGGGGATTCAACGTCAGTCGCGTTACTGAACATGTAAAAATTTTTTGAATATAAAGTCATTTTATACCGTACAAAATGTATACAGGTGAATGTTTCTACTTTGTAAATAATAACGAAAACCGTCAGTCGCTAATACGACGGTGGAAAAACCGTCAGCCAGCGATATAAGTTATGACCAATATAGCCCTACTTCGCGCTCAATGTATCCTAGGGCGTCGCGTAGACGACATTTCCACCTGCAAACATTCAGCTGACGGCGATTTTCGTTTGAATTAACCATAAAATTATCTCACATAGCAATTTTAAGTAATTAATTCATGAAGCCCCAAGCGGCCACATCCGGCCGCGATAACAATGAAAAAGCTATTGTGTCTCGTTTTGCCACGACTGATGGGTTAATTCGATAGTCAATATTTGTGAAGAAGAATTATATACATTTTACTTTAAAAGCGCCATCTGTTGTTATATACTAAAACTAAAATAACACCTACAGAACCTAAACGTGTGTGGGAATAATGTGTGGAGGCCAAAGGAAGATCTTCCGAGCGAGGTGGTATGCCCGGTCAGGCCGAAGCCCACGTGATACATTTCAGCTGTCGTATATATACCGACGCACTCAGAAAACTTCGATAGCGCGATGCAGGAATGTTAGGCGAATTGTGGGTACCGCCACATCACTCCCCCCGAAGACCGGAGGTCGAATCTTGAAGTCTTGTCGCTTGAGTCGCCAGTGCCAGTGAGTTCCAGTGAGTCGGAACTGTTGCAGTGAGTCCCAGTGAGTCGGAACTGTAAGCTGCTGCACGGGATCCAGTGAGTCGGATAGCTGCCGTGCGGGGCCGATGCTACGTGCTGACCAGGAGAGATGTGCTCTGCTTGCTGACCGGTCGGTGTAGTGAGGAAGACCGATGATGCCGATACGGAGTCGCCCAGGCCGCGGTACATTGCGGCTAGTGGACGAGGTACCCGATGAGGCGATGCTGGCTGGCGCGGTGCGGAGGGGCGGGGAGCGATGATGATGAAGGAGGCGTGTTCTGTCGAGGGTCACCAATGTGGTAATATGAGTGGAGGCCAAAGGAAGATCTTCCGACCGAGCGAGGTGGTATGCCCGGTCAGGCCGAAGCCCACGTGATACATTTCAGCTGTCGTATATATACCGACGCACTCAGAAAACTTCGATAGCGCGATGCAGGAATGTTAGGCGAATTGTGGGTACCGCCACACGTGTATAATCTAGATATGAACCTTTATTGGGTGCGAATTGGGATCTTTTTAATGACAATTCAATACGATTCCCAACAACAACTTTGAGATACTCTCAATTTTTATTCCACCCATTATGAAGTGGCTGACGATCAAAGCTGTTATGTATTAGTGGAATACTATTATTGTAACGATTTTCGCTCGGTATGAAATGACTTTTTAAACTGAGCGCGACCTCCCCTACTAGCTGTGATCGGTCTGATCGGTTTGACATAACGCGACCAAATAACGATCCGCCATCTGCCAGTAGGAATCAACTTCTCGGATAGTAAATAATGTATTATAATTTATAATGTTTTATATCAACATAAATTTTGTTTTATTTTTAGTATTTTTTTTTGTTATAGTGGCAACAGAAATACACAATCTGTAAAAAATTCAGGAGTCTAGCTATAGCGGTTTTTGAGATACAACTTGGAGACAGACGGACAGACATCGAAGTCTCAGTAATAGGGTCCCGTTTTTACCCTTTGGGTACGGAACCCTGATTCCTGAAAATGGTACAATTAATTTGATGAATGATTATTATTTTTAACAAAAAATTAAAACCGACTTCCAAGGTAAAAACAAAAGTAATACTTATTCATAATCTAAAAAGAATCAAATAATTCTTATTCCTTATTATAGTGGCGTCTTCAGACTTCGCCTAAACCTCAACTATATTTTCTGTACTCAATCTTCGTACTTTTGAAGTCGGTACCAGCCCGGAAAAGTTCTGAGATCCTTGACATAGCAAATTTTACGCTAAGGTAAGCTGGTACCGACTTCAAAAGTATGAAGATTGAGTACAGAAAATATAGTTGAGGTTTAGGCGAAGTCTGAAGACGCCACTATAATAAGGAATAAGAATTATTTGATTCTTTTTAGATTATGAATAAGTATTAAGTACTTTTGTTTTTACCTTGGAAGTCGGTTTTAATTTTTTGTTAAAAAATAATAATTTTACCCTTTTTAGTTACATAAAAATTATGAGACGACAAGGCTATATTATTATATCTTGTTGTCAGTTGTACAATGTACATATTACTAGCGGTCGCCCGCGGCTCCGCCCGCGTGGACATGCAATACGGCTGCAAAAAGCCTACACAGGAAAGACTCGGTCAGCAAAATGATTCCCAGGTCAATTCACAGACTCCGACACTGACATCGACGACGCGGACGCAGTCATTATCCGAAGGGTGCACAGTGCACACTGCACAGATTGTCTTCCTTCGCACGCGCATCCCCGCTTGGTGACGCCCACTATCTTAATATTTTAATTTCGCCATAATTTCAAAACCAAACGTCCAATTTTAATAATTCAAATACCAAATTTTATCTACATAAGCTGTACTTAGTGATGAAATAATTTATTTTGATAAGGATTAATAGCATGAGTAAAATAAACGCGTTTAAATGTAGTTTAAATGTAATTTATATGATCTATAATTACTTAGAACATTTATGGTTCTATCTTTTATAGTTTCGGCAGCGTACGCAATATAAGTAACTTTTCTGGCTGATTTTTTAACCTGGCGTCCGAAAAACCCAAATATCTTACGAAACCCTATTTTTTCTAAAATAATATTTAGCCTATGTTCAGCAGAAATAATGTAGCTTTTGCTTGGAGTAGTTTAAATAAAGCCAAAATCCTCAAACTTGTATCTATAAGGATTCAAAAGTTCTGTTGGGTACCTTCAGAACCAGGGTACATCCTGGTGCAAAATATTACTTTTTGGTAGTATATGCCTGAAATACTTCAGAAAAAATCAAAATCACCATATGTTCCCATATAAATTTCAAGGAGTCCCCTCGATTCCTCATGGATCCCATCATCAGATCACCACTTTTGTGAACATGGTACCAACCTCGGATTCAACCCTGTATAACAACAAAAGAATCATGAAAATCGGTCCATAAACGGCGAAGTTATGGTTGAACATACAAAAAATATATATATAAACAGACGAACATATAACCTCCTCCGTTTTGGAAGTCGGTTAAAAAACGATGATTTCCCCAAAGACATTGAGAAACAATATTGTGCTATTTTCACCGACTGAAATGCAACGTAAACTCGAGATTGTGGACTTCTGCCAAAGGACACGCTGACTTTTTAATTACCAACGTTTGCCTTTGTGTTGACTGTTGAGCTTTGTTATTTATAATGATAATAATTGTTCCTGGAAAGTATGTTGTACTTAATTTATCTTAAATCCTAATTAGTAATTGTTAAAATAAAAATAGAAAGCTTAAAATGACATTAAGGGAATTAAAAATGTAATCTATAGAAGACCTAATGAACTTAATTGTTTTCTGAAGACTGCTTAATATGTTCTAGCCATATTGGTGGTCCTTGTTAATTGTTTTGAATTGCTTACTAATCTCATACGTGCAAACTACTGTAAACTCTTCTCACTGAGTTACTGAGTAGTAGAGTCACTGACGGACCCCAAAAAACGAATCCATGCTGGTATCTAAGAGCCTCTACAATACCTTTGCGAAGCCCCAGGGCTCCGCGAAGCACACTTTGAAAGTGGCTGTGTCTGTTGAGATCATCTTGTGCCTGTTGCTAAGGAGTAAAGACTATTACCTTCTAAGCTATTAAGACATTTTTATGTTATTTCGCTTCGATTGGCCTTCCCATATAATATGTGGCCCTTTAGTATTATGAATCATCTTGTACTGCATTAGACTATGTATTTTATTACGTACATGGTATTTTTGTTTGTTGTAATTTGTAATGTTATCACTTATCAGTAAGTATGACATCTGTGGGCCGCGGTAGGTGCGTCATGGATTATAAGTTACATTTGGGAGTGTTCAATGTTTTATTATTTTGCATCCATGTTTCTAAGAGAGTGGCCTTTATTCCTTTAGCATAAAGGCCATGTGGAAGGTAAAATACGGACGTATTCTATGGTTAATCCTGTCGTGAACTCGTGACTCAGGGGCGTATTTACTAGCATTATACGTATTGTCACGTGTTTGGTACTTATTACTTACTCTAAGTGTTGCCTCACCATTGTTTCATGTTTGGAAATTTTGTATTGAGGCTATTTGGAAACTGTATTGGTGGTAAAATCCTTTGCTATGTGAGTATTACTATAAAATTTACCTCAAATTATCGCTTATGAGTTATTACGTAATATAGTACCTAACCACTACTATTAAATACTAGGTTTTAGCATAGACAAAACCTAGTCATTACAGTGCCTCATGGGAACACTGTACGAAAGAAGAATTTTTCTCCCGTGATCACGTCTGCTGAAAAGTGGGAAGCAGCTAAGTTAAAAAATATTTAAAATGTCGACAAAATATATATTTTTTTAATTCTAAATTCCCATGAACATGACTGTATTAAGAATCATTACAATATCGAAGATTGGCAAGGACTTCTGTCAACTATGTAACCGTAGCAAAGTTCATATTAAGTTATGTAAGTGAGAGAGAAGCTAAACCTCATTTTAAATATATTTGATGACGTCACAAATTCGGTGAAGGTAAAATATAAAAGAGTGTACATAAAAGGGCTTTATTATTAGAAACCTTTCTACCTGCCGCAGCAGCCCTCGGGGTTCCCTTCGTTATTTTTTCCAAGTGCTTATTACTTACATGCCATAGAACCTGTTTCGAGCCTCCGAAAAAACCGACCACAGCCACATGCTCCACAGTTCAATTAAGCTTATTCTAATCTTTTTTGGCAACTGCAAAGAGACTTTGACTGACCGACCTACCTATACAGTAGATATAATGACTCCTTTATTGAATCCCATACTAACAAAGATAGCTATGATTTCAGAGCGCATAAAGTTATCCCAAATGCGCTGTCTTTTTCTCTCAGTGACTATTCTAATGTGTTAAACAAAGATAAGCAGACCTTATACAGGTGACTATTGGCTATGTAAATATTTCTATGAGTAAGGAGGTATTAATATTATTCTAGATTTTAGAATAATATTCATATCTCCTTACTCATATACACATACGGAGCTACATATCACATTTACCTTAAATACTTGTTTGAGGTAAAGCGATAGTATGGAGTACTTAAAATTAATACTCGTAATTATTAATTATTAGTACTGTATCTCTAGTACATGGGTATAAATTAATTTTGAGTTACCCGTTTACAGGAGACGAATTATCGTAATAATTACGTGAAACATTAAAACGTATTACGTAACTTAATAATTAAAATTAAAAAACAATACCCTTCACAATAATAATCAAAATAATGATTCATTTACTTCAGAAAAAGTTTTTTCGGAAAAGTTGCACGACAACAAGCAATGAGGTAACTAGGGCTCTATATTTCATTTAAACTTCCTTTCATTGGCACGTGCAAATAAAAGTAAATGTTTTGTTCTTGTAAGGTGATCTTGTAATCTAAGTAGGTAAGTACAATTTTTAAACGTCGAAACTATGGTGCCTACCACCGGTTCGGGAACTAGCCCGGCAAGAAGAACAGGCGTAAGAAAGATGGAAAATTAGTGTTTTTAAAATAAATTAATATAATTTATAATATACGTGGGAGAGCCATCCTTCGGCACAAATGGGCCGGCTCGACCGGAGAAATACCACGTTCTCACAGAAAACCGGCGTGAAACAGCGCTTGCGCTGTGTTTCGCCGAGTGAGTGAGTTTACCGGAGGCCCAATCCCCTACCCTATTCCCTTCCCTTCCCATCCCTACCCTCCCCTATAACCCTATTCCCTCTTAAAAGGACGGCAACGCACCTGCAGCTCTTCTGATGCTGCGAGTGTCCATGGGCGACGGAAGTTGCTTTCCGGTGACCCGTTTGCTCGTTTGCCCACTTATTTCATTAAAAAAAAAACAATGTTATGAGTTTATGACTTATCAATGTTATGTAACAAGAAAATCTTGCATAGTGCCACTTCATTCCTAAAAAATGCTTTTGGAAAATAAGGCGTTTACTGCCTTCTTCAGCCGAATAGATATGGAAGAAATGCCAATGTAATTACTTAATTAGCGATACAAGTCTGTTGCGACGTGTCCTAGATCATAGCAATAATTATTTCATTGCTGTGTTGCCAAGCAGTAAGCAGAAATACCTATTGCACCAAACTCACGTACATTATCAATATATTTCAGCCACAATACTAAATAGAAACTGTAATAAAATATAAAATGGTGTTGAATATTTTTTCAAAAATTAACACCCCAGGTAAATAATAAGCTGTAACGCCAATCATCTTACTGGCGAAGTTTCTCAGATTTATAACAATGCAAGATAACGTCTGCAATTCCGTTGTGCCGAAATTCCTATAGCAATAATTTTCCTGTGTCTTTTCCCGTCTTTCAAAGTATCTCCATACCAAATTTCATCAACATTGTTTTAGCCGTTTAGGCGTGAAGAGCTTACAGACAGACACACTTTTGTATCTTTAATATCAAACCTGTCGTGCTTTTCCAGCCCAAATAAGCAGCAAAACCTAATTAGGGGCCGATTATTCGAAGCCTCATTACGTATCACGGCCACGCAGCCACTTTCAAAACGTTACGCCTCTTTACTTTCCATTCACAAACCTCGCGCTAAAATTCTCATTTGTCACACATAGTAACATTGACACGTTACCGCAGCGCATGTGAAAACGAGGTCTTATATTGTGATGCGACACGTGACGTCATACCTCTGTAATGCATTCGGTGTGATGATTTAATGTAGGTCCGTGACGCATTCAAGCCTCGAGTTACATGGAGATATGAAATATCAATTCGTTATCCATCGATATTACCATGTAGTTAGCCATTAGCCGCCTGACATAGTCATCACTCATCATAAAAGTAGTTTCTTTCTTTTCTTTCGAAAGTATAGACAAAGTATCTTTATAAAGAAAATCTGCTATTTTGTCCCTGTCAGTATCTCTCTTTCGCAATGCAATCAAGTTGTCTCTACATTAGTAGAGAATACAGATATTATTAAAAACTCAAAATATGCGAACATATAACTTTATTCCATACAAATTTTACGATGCCCTAATCTAAAACTATTAAGAGACAACGTAAATCCGACAAGCATATTAGTTTCCAGTGAAATATAACAATTTATAGCCCGCAATAATCGTAAGATATACTTAGCTCGTCGATTCAGCGTAAATAACTTTTATTCGTCACAATTATTCAAATTTTCGTTTTTAACAAAGTACGACTTTATGTTTTTAATCGTTAATATCTTTATGTGTGAGTGGGCTCGTCGTTTGTTATATTTACAAGAAAATATTAACCCAGTTTTCTTAATCGAGACTTGCAAGGCCTGTTTAAGACGCATATTAAAATTAAACGACTCGATTGCATCGGATTTACATTTTGAAAGTTTACATTTCTTGCTAAAATTGCACAGAGATTGAAAAGTATATTATGTCTTCTAAATTATACTCAGGTACAGAGCTAGCTTTAGCTAGTTTTGTTAAAAATGCACTTTTACGCCACTATAGAAGTTCAATCTTCATAATATTATGCCTTTGAAGGGAGGAATTTGGCTCAATTTCATTTTCCTCTATTTCTCTTATATTGTTATTTCACACAGAATTAAAACGTTGAAAATAATAATATTATGTATTGTAAACGAAATATCTGCCTTTCTACTAGTTCTGGTACGTAATTGTCGAATATGTCGGTCCACTCACACAATAGTTTGGAGATGTTCAATCCTATTATTCACGAAGGTTACTCGTGCGCATTCATCGATCAAAAATTGGAGCAAGGACCTGTTGTACTCTAATAGACAATCTACGACTTGATGTTACGACGATATAATCTTTATTAAATCTTACACCGTCAGAAACTTTGTTGCTATTATATATTGTTTCATATGTTATTTTTAGGCATTAAATGCTACCTAGCCTATATCTGGGTGACTTAAGAAAAATATTTTAGTAGACGTGAATAGAGTAATGTATAAGTTGGTTCTAAAAGTTCATGAAAAGAATCATATTTATAGAATTTAAGGATTACCATTCGTAAGTTGTGTAGTTGTAACAAAGAACCTTTAAGAACTTATTCAAGAATCGTACTAAGTATATTGTTATGGTTCTACGTAAAGTGGCATATTTAATCAAAAGTATCTTTTCAAATATTTTTTGTGGATTTCAATTTTTAACTACAAGCTATAGAAGGGTTAAAATTTTCTTCGTCAAATTCACAGCGCGGCGGAATTAAAATGTGATAACGTCAAAATAAAGCAATTAAAGTATTTTAAAATAATAAAACTGTCTTATTTATAAGTACGTCATATTAAAAAGATTACTAAAAAATACTTACAAATAGTATTTTGCGTTAATTGTACTAAATTGAGCTAACGTCGACAAAATTCTAACTAAGTACATTTAATATTACTATCTAGTTCGTGTTTTCACAAAACGAATACGTGTTCATACGTTTATCGAAACTATTAAACGTGATTATTTGGGAGACGTGATGTTTTACAATACTAAATATTGCATACATTAAGCTACCACCACCACAATTGACATAAAATCACGTGTAAAATGTACAGTGATGAAATCAATGATAAAAAGCTTGCTCTACTTGGCTACAAAGTGAAAATTGATTCTGTAAAGAAGGTTGTTCTGTGACATATGGATAATGGAACTACTCTAAAAAGATATTATTTTAAACTTTATATCTATACTAGTATAATAAAGAAGAGTGGTTTATATTTTGTTCGCGTCGAAATTCGAATAGTCTTCGAAAGTGCCGGATCGATTTTGATATTTCACAGATAGAAAATAGAAACACGGAGAAGGAGTAAGGACATAGGTAACTTTTTATCACAGGAAAATGCAGGCTTCACGCGGGGTTTTCTTTTGCGCGTATTAAATAGTAGGCATTCCTGCTCCTGCCGCTAACAATAAAAGAATTGAAATTACAGAATTTTAAAGTCCCAAAGATCTCGCTGATGTCTAGTGTATTTTTTGCAACCAGAAATAGATCACCGTTAATTGCAATATGTGCTTCGTTAAGTGAGACCTTGGACGGCCATTTATTTCGGGGACATGGATGTGACCTACTTCGTAGATACCAACACAACAAGCGATCCTCGCCCAGCAACAAAAATGTTATTTTAATTTAACCAATGATGATATTTCAAATCTAGTTTTCGTAGGAGATAAGCGAAATACGCAACTGTTTTCTTATCATCGTATTTTATCTTGTTAGACAAGATTAGGAAAGTAATAAAATTTTGTTTCACATTTTAGTTTAAATTGATTTAGTTATGCTACATTGGGACGTCTACAAGAAAGTAAGTCATGCAGTCTCAGATAGCTCAAAAATATGGCTACCAGTCGCCACGTCATCAGCGCTGCATTTAGCTACGATACTATATTTAGTATAGTTAGATAAACGCGGAAAAGGCAGCTAATGCTATCTCCTAGTATTAACTTCCGTGCCATAAAGATAGAGGTGTAATAAACGATAAATGAAGCGAACAATGGTCATTGGTTAGTCCTTCATAGAGCCGGGAGACGTATGCGGTATGCGGGCTGGAGAATGTAGAGTCTTGTTGTTGAGTGCGCATCATCTGATTCAATAACAGCTAGCTCTTAATGTTACTATGTAGTAGCATTTTTAATAGTTCTTAAACGTGATAAGAGATTAAATATGTACCATCATACTTGTGTGGAAAACAATACATTCGTCTAGGCTCTACATTTCCCAAGCTTTTTTCAGGATTTTTAACTGCATATTTAATTTGCTCCGTTTAGCATTTCATACCATAGAACACATTGGCTCCTATATGGTGAAATAGTAATTAAACTGCAAACTCATTATTTTTATCGTGCAATTAGTTCATGGTCATTTATTATTGCACCTCGCGAGTACACGGGTGCACCTCCATCCTGATGCCGGATGCGATACGATCTTCTGTTTACTCGGTGCTAATATCGCAGTTATCTCGGCCGGTCATTATAAGACCATTAGGCGAACAATAAAACCGATTAAGAAGGAGGTGTGCTCCGATTGTTCAATTTGTGCATAGACGTAATGAGGCCACGTTAATAGTGTTGCATAAGTGGGGTGCATCTGCTTGACATTTGAATCGACCCCAAATCCGAATAGAAACTGTGTCACGCATTCGCCGGCACCGAGCACCGGCACGGCGCGAGGTGCGTTGTGCAATCCCGTTACCGCTCCTCCGCTCCACGTGCAAACGAGCCGGCGCGCCTCAATGTCGCCCGTGGGCGGCAGCCGCCCGCTGAAAATACGGAGTCCGCCCGAACTTCGGCGCGGGCCGCGGCCCGAGCGCGCCCGAGCGCCGCCGCCTCGCTCGCACCCGCGCGCCGCGCGCCTCCCGTCCCGCTCGCGTGAACAGCTGAGTATCAAAACAAAGAAGCGAGACGGGCAGTCGCCGCTCCCGCTCGCCGGCCGGCCGGTGTCGCCGCGCGAGCCGCACGCACGTCAGTTCTCGCTCGAACCGTGTCTATTGAGGTCGTCCGCTCCGAGATCGCGTGCGAAGTTTACTCCCGCGAAAGGATTTTTCTTTGTCCCGATCTTCGTGGACCTCGCCCTCGTATTATGTTTCCGCGTGAGACTCGCGATAGACCTCGGCCTACTGAGGAGCCGGAGCGCGTTCTACTCGCGGAGTCCCATCGGAACTTCCACTACTTACCGAAATTCTTCGACGGATACCCGGCTAAGCGCGTTCGCCGGGCGATTTGAAGTTTCTGAGTGAACTCGTGAAGGAATTTTTGTATGTGAACTATCGGACATCGTATAAACTCATTCAGTGCTCTCGTCTAGGATTCCCTCGCTTACCATGTCGACGGGAAAGAGGCTCGCCAAGCGCTCCATCATAGGGACGCGCGTCGCCGCTCTGGTCGACGATGGTCTCTACTACTCGGGGATGATCCAGGCCGTGAAGACGCCGGCGGCGTTCCCGGAGAACAACAACTGCATCAACCTGACGCCGAACACCCGCTACACGGTACGCTTCGACGGCGGCAAGATCACCCGGGAGTACCGGGACGCGGAGCTGATCGGGCCCGGCTTCCGCGGGATGACCGGCGTCCGGCTCAAGCCCGGCCAGAGGGTCTTCCTCACCTACAACGGCCGCGAGGTCCGCGCCGACGTCCTGGAGCACGATTACGAGTCGGACGAGATCCGCGTCCAGGTGCACGCGCCAGCCGCAGAGGTGAGTCCAGAAAATAAATATCTTATTAAAAATATGCTCTACATATTCAAAAATTTCATTTTTCATTCATCTTATCTCTAAATCTTTTTAGCCAGTGAAAAAGATTTCAACGCTCCCATTTATACAATAATTTAAAAACTTGAATAGAAAACAAAGGGTTGTGACTTGTGTCATATGGAATGTAGAGTCTGTGATGGTTATTAGCTGGACGTGAACGGCGTCTGCAGCCAGCACTCGGTGTGCCCAATATCGTATGTTCAGTGAACTATGCACAAGAGCAACACGTAAACAAGCGCGTTATCGCCGGCCGGCGCGCGGCGCGAGATCATTTAGCCGCTACCGACTGCTCGCTAGCAGCCACTTATTGCGTTGAATGCTAAATAAACAAACCGACGCAATAATATTATGCTATCATAGAACCTGCTATGAGACTACTATTCATTTAAGTTGAATATTGCTCTACAATTTTCTAGGCCACTTCCTATTTCTTTTTCCTCGTATTTCTTACAGAAATATTTTATAAATAATTCCATTAATTGCTTCCTTGTGTATTTTTTCCATTGTTATTGGTCAAAAATTTATTACGTTTTCCTACTTTATTTTTTAAAGTTTAAAGTAAACTGTCGAAGGAATCTTGATGACGTAATATGCATCTATGCACTGTATGGTAAAACAACAGACCATTAGTTCAAAAAATCCCATTAGTGTATTGCCTATAATCATCATTTGCCCGCGATGGAATGACTTCTGTGAATTGTTTTATATTGTTCTAAATGACAGCAAAATGCAACATGGCGTCTCTATTGTAGAGCAAACAATAATGTGATAATAATTCAAGATATTCTATGTATTCGTCAAATCGTTAAGGAATTAGGTATAAAAATATTAATATACACAATACATATACATATTAAGAATTTTAAATATCCACATTTTTTTAAAATATTTTAATCATACCCTAAAATATTCACAATTAATGAAGATCGTAGATTATTTACTCTAGCAGGTTTTTTATTGCGTCGCATTATTAAATAACGGCAAAATATTGATTTAAAAAGATTCCAATATTGAGGAAGGTCCACTACAATTTTCTTAGAAAATTTTTAATGAAGACCCCAAAAACTGATAACATAAATAATACGCCTAAATATCAATAGTACTAATGATATTTAGCCGTATTATTTTTAATTTTCTTCCTTAAACAATATAACATCGACGCTAATAAAATAGACAAATTAACAAGAATTCATAAAAGCTGGTGCCTACGACGCAAGGATACCAAAATGCCGGTTTCTCCAGATTAGCGGACACGCGTGCGCTCAATTCGGCGGTACCGTTACCGCCACGCGTCGAAAGTGGGATTAGATTTTCTCCTGCGTGACACCAATTACATAAAATGTACGTTACCATGTAGATGCATGGACTGCATTCCCGTCACGTCGGCCCACGGCTGTGAACAACGTTTATCGCGCCTAGCCGGTACTTCTACGACTATCAATCACTAATCATCATCAATTCAAGGCTATCTATCATCGGTTCAATATTAAAATGAGTAAAAAATCCAGTCGTATGGAGTCCCTTGCCAAATTGTTGACTTCATTCATATTCATATAATATATCTTTTGTTGACGCTGAGCCTACGTCTTCAAGGTCAAGAGATTTTTAGATTGTCATTAGGAGTCATTGAGTGAATATTTTAAGCTCTACATTTTGGCTCTATACATATGTAAATGATATAATAATAGTAAGTCATGTACGGTATGTCACTGTCAGTATTAAAACATGCTAACGCACAATTATATAATTACAGTAGTATTTAAAACATTACGTAATGTTTAGTATTTAATGTAAAACAGTGGGCACAGGGTGGCCGCCGCGCCGCGCCGGTCGGGGCGGGCACAGCTCTACCCGCTGTCGCCGCACGGTACACCGCTCGCCGCAATCTTATCGTGTTAATAACATTGACCACATTCACTCAATCACCACTGATAATAATTACAAAATTTAAGCGGCATTTAAATGTTCACAAAAACCTGCGAACGGCATGCGAGCACGAACCGATCCGACTCGTTTTTTCGACTCGTAAATATCGATTACGATTTGTAAGTGAGCAATCGATGTGCGACAAGTTTTTTGTCGAAGAGATTCTCCTTTTTCGTAGGTGAGGAGAATCGCGGGCGCGCGGCCTCGTCGTCAACTCTGTGACGTAGAGCGCCGCGTGACGTCACCCGCTCTCGCTCGCTCGGTATCGATAAAGCTTAACAATTAACGTGTTGTTTATACGTCGTTAGTATTCATTCGTTGCCATTTTTATGTTGCTGAAATATATTGTATGGTTCTAATCTAATCAATAAATAAAATTTTCATAAAAAGTTTTGAAGTTTAAGTTTTGTGACTCGCCTCGTAATCGTGGTTATGGCTCGTGTAAATAATTACATACTGTTAATGATGTAAACTTGTAGAGCGTTGTACAGATTGTAAAGTACATAATTAGTAATTACCGTGTAGATAATAAAAACGAGTCCAGTGGGTTTGATTTTTCAATATTTGCTCCAAACGCGATAAACAATACAAACAAGATAGACAATAGAGTTGCAATCATATCGAGATCGTTGCAACATATTACAACGGTTCTTTGATATGTATCTGATTCACAAACCATCGCCACAATGTAATCTCGTAAATGATTACAGCAAATTATAATAGTAACGAAATTGTTTTTCATTTTACTCGTAACTCTAATCTCTATAATGTTCTCGCAAGCCATTAGTTGTTGTTTTTCTGTGCGCAGTTTCTAGGAAGTTATTATCAGGAGTGACGCGGTATTCCCCGCTATGGCGTCGCCTGCGCTCGTCACACGTTATTTACACCGCCTCACTCGGCAAATCCACTCCGCATAGCTCGGATTCACTCCAACTAAATTACTGTGACTCACGCCCGCTCCTCCCTAACAAAGGATACTTCGCAAGAGGCGTCCACGCCTAATCCATTACCGAGAATGCAAATCCTCCGGCTAGTCTCATTAAAACAAAGACCGCATAAATTAGTGAAGGACAGGAATTTTGTAGTAAATCTGCATGATAAGAGACTTTCTTATTACAATGATCATCTCGTATCTCCAAATAAACGAGAATCGGTCCGGGAAAACGAGTTAGAAGCGGGTATGCGGTGTGGCGAGTGAGATATTAAAAAAATAAGGTCGCCGGCGAGCCCGGAACCGCATAACGGCAGTTGTTACAAAATCGCGTCAAGAATTATTTTCACGTGCGCGCCGCGGGGACCGTTACTCGCGCCGGCCGACCTCCGTCCACTTGCTCGTCGTCTAAGTAGGACGCGGACTGTTTATTCAAATCCGTAGATACGACGAAGTGTGTTAAGTGTGCGTTGGAGATTAGTAATTACGTAAAATCGGTCTTTTGTTTACGTTCGCACTCGAGGTCGCGGTACCGCCCCGCCCGCGCCGAGCGCGAAAGTGCCACTCCACCGGTATTGACCGTTCACCGTTTCAGACTCACTCGCTTTACACAATACATTACGGTACAATAAATTAACATAATTCGTGTGATCTATCGCTCGCTCGACATCGATTACGTAATTTAATTATTTTGAAGCGAAAATAAAAGTGTGATACGTTCCATAATGTAGTTACGCGCTTATTAATCGTACGATTAGCGTCAATTTTCTCGTTCGAATACTTTTCGGTGCGTAAACGTCTGGTGTGTAATTAATACCTCCAGTAACGCGAGCAAAGAAAGCATTACAATTAAGAATTGAATAATACGTTCGAATTAATCACCTCCGAGCCATCTGTATTTGCCTAACAGGTATACGATGATCGTGGCGTGACGTCTTCGCGTGCGATATATTAATTTCACTCGCTATGACTTTACTGCTTAATTACTTTAGTTTAATAAATAAATACTACAGCCCGACAATATGCACGTCGATGTACGCAATTTCCTCGTCATAATTTCCTCGGTATGTGTGTTGACTGTTGCATAAAACGCGTAAATGACACTCACAAAAACCATCAAGAGTGATCCGCGAATCGCGATTATAAAAACGGTGGGAATAGAAATTGTTCAACGCGGTCAATACTACTCTAGTCTACTGTCTATACTCTACAGTCTACATAGTAGAAAGCAAATAAGACAACGGTAGTTTAACATTAGGAAACGCAAAAGTGGAGTATGCTCTACCGCAAGGTAAAGCTAATTAAGAATAAATTTGTAATCATAAACGTTCATTAACTCAACTAAAACCTTACATTTTAACAAAGTTGTACATTAATTAACTTACGTAAAACCGCGAGCTTGCAAATATCGAGATGTTCCATCTGTTACTTTATGGGAGATCGCAGACGACAGACTTTGTGCGATCAAAGTCTGCATGTATGTAAGCCGCAGACTTTGATCGCACAAAGTCTGTCGTCTGCGATTTGGTTGTAAATTCTGTCGTTGTAGAGTTAGATTTCGTCAGCGAAACGATTTAGCGCCCAGTGACACTGTTTCTAAATCAAGGTTGATAAGATATTGTGCGCTGATTTGTTGGGCAACGCGACGTGTCAGAGCCTCTAGCCAAGACTTTTCTTTATGGCTTCTTTAAATAATCGCCGATCAAAATGTATGGAATTGACATTAGACGAGTCGAACGCCAACTTCATATTATCGAACGCTTATGTCAATTCCATACATTTTGATCGAAAATTCTAATAAAGAAGCGATCAAGAAAAGGTCTTGGCTAATAGGCCAGATCTGTCAAGAAGGCGATAGCTACCAGGATACGATACACAATATACAAGTTTAATGTAAAGCAATATTTCGCAACAGTACATAATGATGTTTAAATTGCACTTTCACGTGACGAGGTTGAACTAGTTGTTAATTATTGTTACGAAACGTTTTTTGAATGTTCAAAAACTGGTACTTATCATAAAATTATTCTAAATGTCATTATGTAAAGCAATCTTATTGTTAATTATTTTTATTCTCCCAAATGAACAGCTCTCGGATGGCCGTCGTTTCTAGATATCAATGGAGTACGATGAGCAGTAACAAGTTTATAGCGGCGCGGTGTAAAATAGAACAAGTAATATATTCGACCCACTTAAAATGTTGTAACGGCTAGCTGATTGCCCATCTAATAATGTCAGAGAACCGTTGCAATTTTTAAGCTCCGTCGCTCAAGTTGTTTTTCTCTCAACCGACTCGTATTCCAAGCTCTACATTTACTTTGTTGATACTATAATAGTAGTAACAAGTCCGAAACAATCGTTTTAATTTTAAGCACAATGTCTATTAATTAGGCAATAAAATTGTATGACTATACATATTAACAAATATTTACGCGCAATCAAACCTACAGCAACTTGAAAAGGCACGTACAAATTCTAGTAATGATTAGAACGTTTTCACTTCGGTAGCACGTAGTAACAATAAATCTTAAACATTCCTATTCAGTTTATTTATTCAAGCAATGAAAACAAATAGTTGAACCGTATTATTATAATGTATTACACAATATGCGGAAAGATCGGTAGGGCGGGTTTTTTCGTCCGCTCCGGCTCTATCGGTGGCGAAGGCAAGGCCGGCCCTTCTGGTGACCTCGCACACTTCGCCTTGAAATAGTTTCATGATTCTGCTACGATTACTAATACTTTGAAAAATTGATATTCACCTCGATACTGAAATATGAATTGATGAATTATTATTGTATTCCTTCGCGAGGCGTTTCTATTATAACGCTATATTAGAATTATGTTTAGTAGAGATAAATATTATTAGTATTGTGGATGTTTTCGAGGCTGGCACAATCTAAACGACGTAGAATAACCTGTTTCCGAGCAGTTTTGCGCCGAAAAACCGTTACGGAGATTATTCTGAGAGGGTTCTCACTCGACGATGTTTCCCAAGATATTTCCATACGCGCCAACCTCGAGAGGCCTAAACAATGAGTAAAATGTGGAGCCGACTGAAGGTAAAGGTCGGGCGTGAATCGATGCGTCCATCTAACGTGGACTAGAAATACGAGTGACGCAAGACGGCAGTACATGCACATGGTCAGTCGGCGACAGCCTTCAAATTCGTGTTCCATAGCATACGCGAACTCTGTACATAAGGTTCTGTAGAGAGATATTGTGTATACTTAATAGTCAGTTTGCCAGAAAAAAGCTTTAAATTCGTACATTTGTAAGCTACCTTCATGTTCTCTATGTAGAGTAAGGCAACGAAACTTGCATTACATGGCCCTAAAACTACTGCAGCTAGTGCTAGCATTAAAAATGAAGACGCTGTCTTTACAGCGATATAAATAAATGTAACTGGAGATGTTGTAGCGAGCGCGCGGTGCGGCGCGGGCCTCCCGGCACGGTGACCCACTGACCCAGAATCGTTGATATTGAACCGACGCACAGCCCGCATTCAAAACTCGACCTCCACTTGTTTTCCTCCTAGTTTCATCAGTTATCTGACTTTTCATTTCACCTTTTATTAAAAAGTTAAGCTTCAGACAGTAGCGCTTAGCCACGCTTTGAGGGATCAAATATTCGTTCGTTTACGGTTCGAAACATGAAAATTCTTCGACATTAGTTACATTTTTTATGATATGTGTCTGCGTAATTTTTGTTCCATAGCATTATACAATAACAATTGTGGACTCTTCGTATTGAGGGCACGGATTGTTAATGCGGGCAGGTGAATCAGCGCAATGGCGATGTGTATATTCCATGAATAGGTTATCGCGGAGTGACGCCATGCTATATGGGTCCCGTCCATTTTTGGGTCACAGTGGGTCACGACGCCTGCGTGCTCGACGCCCGAACCTCGAACAATTTACAGCAACCTAATTATAGAGAGGCGACCGTACTCGCAGGCATCCCAAGGTGAAACGCTCACTTTTCTAAGCGCAGCACGTAAACGACGCGATTATAGTATCACGGTGGGTGTCGTGTCGAAAGAAGCGCTCGTCCTTGCGCAGATTTCTCATTCGCTTACGTAACGCGATTACATTCTCCAGTACATTTTTATTCACGCGTGTATCGCTTCCGAGCTCGCCGCCCACGGGCAGCGGCTAGCCCGTGACGTCACGCGCCGCTCCCACGCGCCGCCGACGCGCTGTGACGTCGCGCGGGAAATTAAATCACCCGGTGACGTCATATCAATCAAATCGCGCTCGATCGTTCGGCACGATAACCTAGGCCTCATAATAAATAAAACCTACTCTAATCTTGCATCATCGGTGTCACCGCTACGCAATCGCTTCCTGGCAGTGACTGCGGTGACCTACATGCCGCGTCGATATTCGCCTTAACGAAGTTTTTACACCGAAGCGAACCAACAAACTGCAAAGCGCTCGCTTTATAATTCGTGACCTACGGCGGGCCGGCGAGCCAAGTAGGTCACCTAGCTTCATCCCGGCCCCCGAAAGCTCAACAGGCGACCTAGGGCACGGTGTCTGCGTTTGGAGCCTGCGTGCTGCGAGGGATTATATTTAGAGCCTTCAAAACGATCGTTTAATCTGATCCAGTCTCTGGAAAAGGTTTATTACTCAACGAGACGAAAGCGGCCTCAATAAAATTGCATTTGGTCATTCGCGAATGTGGGTCACGGAGATTCGGAGCAAGGTTGGCTGCAATAGCTGCGGGGTGGCGTGCGCCGCCGTATCCGCCTGCAACCACCGCCGGTGCTCTAATCGCGAGGCCGATTCGTGCCAATCGATTGCCCGGCCTAACAGTACATATCCGATTAGAATCGCATAATCGTAATCGACCAATCGCACGCGTTCCTCGCGAACATCGCTGCCGGTCATTTGGAAGTATCATTAAATAATAATAATATCATACGCTGTTAATACATGTTAATTATAATACATTTAGATATTATGTACGGTATATACGGTACAGCTATATGCTATTCGTAAAAGACTAGTCAAAACCTAGCCCACCACTCCAGGAACTAGCTTTAAAATATTTCTAAACATAACTCATTCCTTGTCGATACTCTAAATACTTGTTTTCGACGTATTTAAATCGAATGTAAATGTAGAGTCTTAAATTGTATCTGATATAAACATTTACGAGGCGTTTGCTCTTTTACTATTTCGATTACTTATGCATGCGTGTCAAAGTAATTTAAATGGACTATTGACTTTATAAATACTTACCTACTTTACAGTTGCCTTCCTAATACAAACTTACTGTATGTAATACTAAAAAACTTTACAGTACATACTATAACTATAGATTAATTAAATGTGTTTAGAAACGTGCATATAAAAGACATCAACGCAAAGTAAGAAATTGGAAAAAATCTTTTCAAAACATTCTAGAGCAGGGATTCACAATCTTTTTTAGCTTGCGGCGCAGTTACACGTCACTATATTTGTCACGGTGCCCTACTCTAGCTAGCTACTACACCTAGCTAATAGAAAAATATACATAAATAATATACCTTTAATGATTAAAGTTAGGTAAAAGCAGGTAAATAGTATTAAACTAATATTTAATCATCTACCTGATTTAAATAATAAATATTATAATTTTATTTTATAATGTTTGTAGTTTTGGACAATGATGGAGGATCGACTCATGTCGCCCCTCTTGCCTTTCCACGGCGGACCAGGGCGCCGCGGCCCACAGTTTGGGAACCCCTGTTCTAGAGGTTCAAATTGCATTGCATAATATTTCTTATAGTCCCCAGCAACGCTACAATTACAATAAAAACTAATGAGTTGTATGATATTATAATTATTTTTAAACAAAAAATTGAAACCGACTTCCACACTAAAAACTACGATGAATAAACTTAAAAAGTGTTAAATAATTCTTATTCTATATTAGTGGCTTTTTTAGGATTGGCCTAAGCCTCAACTATGTCTGTACTCAATCTTCATACTTTTGAAGTCGGTACCAGCCAGAGCCAGCTAACTTCTATGTCAAAAATCTCAGAAATTTTAGGAGCTGGTACCGACTTCAAAAGTATGAAGATTGAGTACAGACATAGTTGAGGCTTAGGCCAATCCTAAAAAAGCCACTAATATAGAATTAGAATTATTTAACACTTTTTAGTGTATTCACCGTAGTTTTTAGTGTGGAAGTCGGTTTCAATTTTTTGTTTAAAAATAATTATTTTTCTCTTTTTAGTTATGTATAATGTGTAATATTATGTCCATTATGCATATCATACGCAGTCAGTTGTATATCATAATTTTATCTAATTTGTTACTACAAAAGTTAACTATGTACCTAAGTGGATTTCAAAGAGTTACAAATCTAGATCTTTTAAAAAGAAAGACTGCGGTTTTCCATATATTTTACGGTTATATTATTGTAATGATAACTTGCAGTAATCATCAAATAGTAATAGAAGTACCAATAATAGGCTCATAATATGATGGTGCGTGGCATAATGATTATGGTGATGATGATGATGATTGATGAAATTGATGTATTGGCATTTGCTTTAAGTTGTTTAAATAACTCCGAAATCCCCGAACATCTATCTATAAGGAGTCAAGAGTTCTGTACAGCACCTTCGGAACCAGGGTATACATTGGTGCAAAATCTTACTATTTGGTAGCATATACTTGAAATCCTTCAGAAAAAGTTAAAATCACTATATGTTTCCATAAAAATTTTAAGGAGTTCCCTCGATTCCTCATGGATTCATCATCAGATCACCACTTTTGTGAACGTAGTACCAAATTCCAACTATGTACTTTACAACAGCAAAAGAATTTTGGAAATCGGTTCACAAACGACGGAGTTATCCGCGAACAAACATAAAAAAAAAGATCATATATACGGTCGAATTGAGAAACCTCCTCCTTTTTGGAAGTCGTTTAAAAATGCGACTTAAGTCTGACGTTTCTTTGAATCGTAAAGCTGCATTTACACGTCGGTGGATGTATGTACAGACCTGTCACCTGCTGACGTTAGGAGAAGAAAATCAATTGAGAAAGAGAAAATCATCAAATGCATCCACTGACATGCAGAGAAGACTGACTGACGTCCGTCGACGTATAGAGGGGGCTTAATGGCGCATTTTCACTGGTCGATAGAGCCCGCATGCGGGGTGCGGGAGATTTCTAAAACGCATGCCACGACCAATGACAATGCGCCATTAGTTGTCAATTAGTTGTCAATTGTCATAGACTCCCCGCATGCTGTATACCGTACGAGTTAACGACTAATGAAAATTCGCCCTAATAAGAATATAATAGCTTCATACATTATGATTTGCTCATTATGCAAGTGTACGAGGGCTGCTACGAGTATTTATGTATCCGGAACTGGCCACTTACAAGAACAATATTTAAAAAGTAATTACAACATTTGAAAATAGAATTCTTTGGTTGAAGAATACATTTTGTTTCATGTGACTGTCAATTATTTTTCCATTGTGGCGTCATTTTGAAAATTGCGTGTCTTCATTTGCCATGGATTTAACGCGTGAACATTTTCGTGCAATGATTTATTACGATTTTCGGCGTGGGCTAAATCAACAACAGTGCTTTATTCAACTCACCGCAACTTTTGGAGATGAAGCACCATCAAAAACCACTGTTTATCACTGGTACAGTGAGTTTAATCGTGGGCGGTCTATGCTCACGGATGAAAATAAAGAAGGTCGCCCAAAAACAGCTGTTGTCCCACAAAATATAGATGCTGTGCGGGAACTAATAATGCGTGATCGTCATGTTACATATCGCGAGATAGAGGCGTCCTTAGGCATAAGTATGACGAGCATACATAAGATATTACACGAACATTTGGCTGTAAAAAAAATATGTTCGCGTTGGATTCCGCACAACTTGACAATCGATCAAAAACGGGCTCGTGTCGATTGGTGCAAAAAAATGATAAAAAAATACAACCGTGGTACGTCAAAAGCCGTTTATAATATCTACACAGGTGATGAATCTTGGATCTATGCATATGACCCCGAAACTAAACAACAGTCAACGGTGTGGGTGTTCCAAGATGAGCCGAAACCAACAAAAGTTACTCGTGCAAAAAGTACTTTGAAGCAAATGGTCGCCTGTTTTTTTGGAATTAATGGACATGTGGCTACAGTACCATTAGAGAATCGTAAAACGGTTAATTCTGAATGGTATACGACCATTTGTTTACCAGAAGTCTTTGAAGAAATAAGAAAGGACAACCGACAACGCAGAATCATATTACATCACGACAATGCTAGCTGTCACACTTCAGCTGAAACAACTCAGTTTTTGGAGGGTCAAAAGATCGAATTGACTGGTCATCCGCCGTACAGCCCTGATTTGGCACCTAACGATTTCTTTTTATTTCCATACGCGAAGAACAAATTACGTGGTCAACGTTTTTCGAGCCGCGAAGAGGCTGTTGATGCGTTCAAAATGCACGTTTTGGAGATACCTCAATCAGAATGGAAAAAGTGCTATGAAAATTGGTTCCAGCGTATGCAAAAGTGTGTCGATCATCGCGGCGAATATTTTGAAAAGCAATAAAACCATATTAAATGATATATGTTTGTTTCTTTTTTTAATTCCGGATACATAAATAGCAGCCCTCGTATAGGCACGCTATCTGCTCGATCGCCTTAGGCCATTGTATAGTGAGTCGTAAACATATAAATTGAAAGTGCATTGTCCCGGTGTCGTTGCTCCTCGAGTATTAAAAGATTTCCACGTATATTTCACTCGGCAATGCTATCGAACCAGTTTTCACTTTTGCTCAACGCGTTCGGGACTGAGCTGCGGTAGTTTTTGTGTTATCTCGCGTTTAATTTATGCACTAATTGCCAACAAAACGAGTTTCTCAAACGTTATTAGGTCATGTTAAATAAATATTTGTAAAAAGTTTCAATGAACTATTGTTTTGTTTATACTTTTTATATACATTTAAAACATTGTTGTAAATATTGTAAATTACATTTTGCTTAAGACATACCCACAGTCATCACTCATCAGCTATATTCTTACATCATACTTCTCCGCCAGGTTTTAGTTTTGGTCATTTTATTCATCATCAATCTCGATTCAACGATAGAGAAAGTTTTGACGTTATGTTAATAAAAGAAAAAGTGGTAAAGTGGTATCATTGCACCGTACACGGCGTCTTAGCTATTTGGTCTCGAAGATTCAATATTTTGATCGTCTGCAAAAACTTCACTACTTACACCTGAAATGGAATACAAATCCGAGATTTATTATTGTAAAACAATGTGTCTGTTTAAAACAACCTGGAATATACCTGCGAAGAAATATCTGCGTTGTAGTATATCGTTGTTTTGAGACCATTTTGTACTGAATTTTTCTCTAATCAACTGTTCAACAGGTGTTTAAATCTTTTGTAATAGTTAAGACCGTAAAGTCTTAACTATTCGAGTTTACTGTATAGAAATAAATATTAATTCCTGTGACTGTACAATGAACTGAAACAATGCAATGACCAAGCTTCGTCATTGTCGATTGTTGCACTCTGAAATGACTACGTAAAAGCGGCACGTGCGTCTAAAATTATCTTGCCTACAGTATATCTATTTATTATCTGTACATTCGCACGTTTTTGTTGAAGTCTGAATTTATTAGGCTCGTTTACTATGACTAGATTAAGGGTTGCCAATCGTCCTGTTTTTTTCCAGAACATGTCCTAATTTTTGTAGTATCCTAGGACTTCCTGAATAGTTTTAAAGCTTTCTAAAATTCTAACAGAGTAAAGTTTTAACTCGTCTTATTTTATTGACACTTGAATTCAAAGTAAAATTTAATTAACTATATTTTCACTACATATTATAATTATTAGTGTGTTGTTTTTTAATGAAATTGGCCTGGCTTTCTAACTTCAAGTTTTTCATTTTAAAATTGTCAACCCTACCTATACTGCGTGTGCCGTGTGGTAGGCACGGCGGGCTGCGTCACAGTCGTCAGCCAATGACTCGCGCCGCTGTCAATGCCACTTGCACCTACCATAACTTTCGCTTAGCAATACTTGAACATACATTTTACCGATAATTCTTGTCTGTGAAGATGGAAAAATGAAGTCCTCTGCGTAATTTTTTTGTTCATCAAAATGTTTAGATGCAATTATTGTAATAATAGTCTTGCTGCAATTTACTATTAGCTTAAGAACCAAAAAAGTAAGAGCGGTCTTGGCTTTAGATGTAAGTTCAATACAATGTGAAAATTTAAGTTCAAATAGAACCTATGTTAAGTGCTCTACAAGTTACAACATACACTTGTCTATTTCTTTGGCGGATTTTTTATTCTAATTTTGAAATTCCGAGCTACCAGTTTTTTACATCGGAATGTTAGAAGCAAATGAATTCGTGTATTTCGCGAAGCCGCATGCAACAGCGGTGAGCTTTCGTAATCCAGATTCCGCAAGTACACGCCTGTGTTTGTGCTAGCGATGGCCTACTAGCTAGTACAGCAAACACATCATGGAAACCGCACGACCATGCGTGAACAAATGTAAATGAAAGTGCACGAAAGTGTACACCAGACACACTTCTCGCTGAATTCCTCAGTATCCAATGAATACTAAACACCGATGAACTCATTTCGAAATATCACAACTAATTATACTTTTACTACCACTGGCTATCGAACGAGTTTTGTCACATTTTAATAAGCTTCCTTATAGGTATTTAGATTTTTTCAGCGGAACTTAATATTAAAGTCGTAGAACTCGACTAAATTGGAATGTCGGCGCTAATCAAGTCTATATGTAGCCGCGTAAAAGAATGTCCTTAAATATTCATATAACGTGACGCAACCGGATGCATAAACTCAGCTACTAACCGTGAACCTTATTTTCATAAAAATATGAACTTGATCTTGAGGCGATACGTAATGTTTACGTGTGCAGCGACAATTTTAATGGCACACAATCGCGCCATGATTTATTTAGATAATGCTATCAGTCGTGTCAAAGTCAGCTAGTGAAAGTCACTGGCATTTGTAGTCGGCCAGGTTTCGCCATCGGATCGGATTGTGCAACAGTTGTCATTTTTTTACATAACGTGTTGGGAAGGGGACCGAGCGGGTACCGGAGCCGGCGAGAGACGAGGTGCCGCGTAGACACCGGCTCACTTGTTTGTTTTGATTAATATGCCGCATATGTGACCTAGAATGCTTATACAATAATACATTCCTTATTTGCTATGTTACCATTAATTCGCGTTTACCTCAGATGCTCGTATTAATTGAATTTTATGGAGGTTTGACAGCAAATGGACAATAATCATGATAGTAAATGATGATAAACTAAAAACCAGAAATAACGGTATCGATGTCGTAATTTAAATATTTTAACGTAAATAACTTGTTAGCATTTATGTTTAAATAAGTAGGAACGAACGTGGCCATTGGCCGATCCAAAACACAAATCAGACGAAAGTGAAAGTTTTATACAACGCATTAACCTTAAAAATGCATAATTAAATCGTTTTTAATTCATGTCAAAAGCTTGATAATATTTTGTTATATTTGCATAATTATATGAAATATGTAAAAAATATATTTTTATTGGAATTTGTTTCAACTGCGATATTTACATGAATTAAAAACAAAAATATACACTGGCGAAAATTAAGTATTAATTTGGAATGAAAGTGTACCTAAACATTTCAAACAACTACATAAACGGTTTTAAATATACGACAATAACAGCGAAAATCTAAAAATCTTATGCTTGGCTATCAACACCCAAAAATCTGCGTAGCAACATCGCAGCATCTATTTCGGCCAAATGTACGGTTAAAATTAGCTCCTGCTAATTTTGTGTGCGACCAAACAAACGTAACTTGTTAGGATATTGTTCAAAGATTAATTTAGCTGATGAGCTGACGATGTCAGGTCACACGTGCACCAGACACGAAGGTCAGCAATATTGATCTCGTGCTGTTCCATTACGTAACAACCGATTTCATTACGTTAAGAACATATCTATTATGATCACACTAATTATTATATTTACGTCACTGATGAATATAATTTACTGCCTCTTTATTGCGAGATGCAATTCTATCTTGTTATTAAATCATAATCGTAAATAGCAGTTACATCCGTAATACAAGTATTAAGTTTACTTCAGTAACTATAATTCAAATCAGAATGTACATATCTCGATTATGATTTAATATTTCGGGCGTATTATAAACCAAACGCAATATTATTGTAAATCAAGCTCTCAAACGGATACAATAGTTTTGGAATTTGGTAGCGAGCTTAGGTATTATAAACCTGTCGTATTTGAATTTATGCCAACGGATAATGATTATCTGAATTACAGTTCAAATATACATAATTTATCAAAATACGAGTTTTCATATTATAAAATAAATAATATATCTATGAACACTATTATTCGAATTGGTACTCTTAAATACATGCCAAGCTTGTAAGTGACAAACACACCCCATATACAGTGTCTCGGTGTCCGAGTTCCGTTCCAGAAAAAAAACTAAAGTAAATATTTTTTTTACAGCAGCCAATTCAACTGGCGAAGAGGTTGGACGAAATAAGGCTTCTGGAGTCGCGGAAATCGGCCCGACTCGCCGATGTGGACACCGACTTCGCCAGGCTGGCCGACATGGCCGGCGACAGGAGGCGCGCCTCTGCCACCATCGAGGTTCCTGCACACCACATGCAAGGGTAGGTGCTAAATATTCCTTCTTTTCTTCATAATATCAGCAGAAACAAAGGTTTACCGACGTATATTGAAGTGATGTAGGCGGCTCTCAAGGTGTGCTTTGAAGCGTTCTTTGGTATTCTGCCAAGCAAAGACACGTGATTTACCCCAGAGTGGGGGAAGGTAGGTCTCAAACTCTACAAGATTTTTTCCTGCCAATTAAAGGTGTTAAGACACGGACGTTGCCAAAACGTTTAGGCTCTGTCAGTGTTATATTGTAGTATATTATTAACATGCAGTAAACGTCTGCAATAAATCGTGGTGACTTTACTACCCATTCGGTACTGACTAATATTTCAGTGTTAAGTAATTCCTGTATGAATTACCTTTGTTCGTACCTATTCATAGGATAATGAGTCGTAAATAGCGCGCTTCCATATGGGTAGAGCAGCTGCGTGCAATGCTCATATATAGGACTTATCGAGAGCCTTACATGTCCAATATTGTGGCTAATTGACTTCCTGCTTCTAAACCTATATTCAGTGATCGCGCCCGCTCCGACGCGACCATAAATCGTTCCTTATAAACTAATATGTAATTACTTTGTTGTGTTTGTAAAATAAATTTAACCGTTGCAACAGAAATATCTTTCGCCTCGGACAATTCGGACTTATATAAAACCGTGAATCATAATTTTAAACGTTCTCTTTCCTCGTCGGGGAAAGTATTCGCGGATCGGTATCGTTATCTATTATATCAACCTCGCTAAACGGGCTCACCTCGCGACGAGGAAGGCCGCATGCTACACGCGACCTTGCCGGCCGTCTTATCAAATTTGCATGTCGTATTTGCTAATCTTCTTCAACACGGAAGCTGCGATCATTGTGTTGGAAAACAATACATCGAATAACATTGATTTACGCTCGCCCGGCGACCTCGGCGCAAATTGCTCGCGTATTTCACACTACGTACTTTTTGTTGTAGGTTAGTTAGTAGGTATAATCGCGCGCTCGCTTGCATCGCCGAAGCCGGGCGGCGCGGTGCGGGCGAGCGTTGCGAAATCTCCGAGCACGTTAGAAACTGGATGGAAGTGTTAGTACGGGCGTGTCCTTGTCACGATTGCCTACATTCTGCGGCACCTCCCGCGCCGCGCGCCGCCGGCCCGTAGAGAAGGATAGACAATGCAGCGCTGCCGACTATTAAAAAATTCCAGCGGCCGCCCCGCGATTTCTATCGGCGCTGCGGCGACCGAAATTAAGTTTTAAATACATTCTCCGGGCGGCGTTACGTAGCTGGAAGTCGTAAGAATCTGTTCTGTGGCTCGTTTAATGGAACCGGAACAAACGGCACGAATGGCCGCAACGTGACGCCGCCGACAGCGAGGTTTCACTTTTCATCGTGCCGGTGAGAGGTGAGACCTCCGCTCTCGGTCCAAATTTCACAACACACCAAAAAACGAGCATAATTCGCGGATTCGCCGGCCGTATGCACTTGTTATGATACACTTTCATAAAAGTACCATTTAATAACGAGCGGAACGCCTTAGAAAGTGCTCGCAATGGCATATTTGGTCACTCGTAGGTATAGTATGAAGGCATATGTACGCCTAGCAACAGCCCGTCGGTACTAATGATAGGTAACGTTATGCAACATTGACATAAGATGTTACTACAATTTCTTATCCTACAGTATTATGTATAGTTTTCCTTCGTACGTCACATATTCCAATTTATCGTTAGTTATTCAGCTTACAGAATTTATATTCTCCTTGCATACTCGTAACCTTTGCCAACTCTACAATTAATAATTATAAACGTTCGGTAGATATGTCGGAGTGGTCGTTGCAAAAGCCCGACTGTGCCATGGCTAAGTGAAAGCTAATGTCGATTAACTCCTATGATAAGGTGCAAAATTCATTTGTTCTCGAGGTGACGTCGAATATATTTGTTACATGTATCAACGAAATTCAAAGATGGCGCCAATCCGTTTGATACTTGGCTTGGCTGCCATGACACAGTGACCTAGTTTAAAAATGGAACGTAGCGACACACTGGAAAACTGCCGCATACAGTCTACTAACAAATATCGTTAATGTTACAGATAAATCGTGTTTTCCGACTTTATTACATGCTAAAGATTATAAATAGGTTTACTTTAATCATCATATTAGTAAAGCAATCGAAAAACTAAGGTGTTTTACTACAAAGATAACAAACTAATAACTCTTCAAATACCTTATACTTTGTATGTAATAGTAAGTAATTAAATAAATTATTAAAGTAGTTTTAACAATTACTTTTATAATTTATAAGTGTACTGGCTTCGCACCGTTACCTTATAAAGAGCTACTATGCATTTCTAAAATTCTTTATCACACTTTCATTTACGAAAATAGCAGTCCTTATTAGAATGGAATGTAATATGGTAATGACACTGGCCAGCAACACATACCGGACTATAAAACACTGGCCGAAACAATCGCATTTAAATACGTCATCGAGCTTTAATTTGTTGTATAATTATAATTGTTGACGACATACTTACACTTTCTAACAAACATTCAAATATTTTACTTGCCAGAAAGTGTAGGTCGTGACTCGTGAATTCTATTATAATTAAGTATTTACAAACTATTCAGTTTTTTTGTTGTTGCTCTAAGTTCTAACGGCACTGACGAAAAGTATTGGTCAATCAATTTTATACGTTTGATAGACGCGCAGTACCTGGCCTGTAACTTTGGGGTGATGTAAATTTTAAAGTAATATTTCATTGTTGGACGAACCGCTAACGCAACATTTCGTGTCTAAGAGACTGGAATCACGAAATAAAAAAATAGCTTCTTTACTCTTTACACTTGAGGTCTTTAAGGTGCCATAACTCTCTGTAGAGTCTATAGAACAGTAAGAGCGCATAATATTTCAATTGAAAAGACTTGAATTAAGCATAAATGAAACAATTTTAGATATAATTAAAGTTACTTTCTCATTTTCACGTTATCTTGTATCGTGTAAACTGCACAGGTACACATTTTACTTTCGATGGTTCGTTGAGTACATTCGGCAGGTGTTTTCAGAGAAAGTTTAAAAGAACAATTGTATGATGTGTCTAACAATGTCTGTCTTATGTCTTCGTCGTCCTACTTATTAAAAAGTATTTTTGGTAACTTAAGTGCTATAGATCTGCAATTGTTCAAATAACAAGAAACGATTTGTTCTATTGCCTTCGTAGTACTTCCTCTACCCTATTGTTAATAGAAGGTTAAATACTTTTATAATAGCACCCGTATCCACTACCGCTGAATACCTTCCTCTTTATTCTTCTTAGCCTAATCGAAAGACCTAAACGGTTCGTGGTAAATGCACCGTTCGGTACGATTTGAAACTAATTTCGCCCTTTTTGAGAGGCCGCACAAGAACCATTAGTCATTATATTCATCGCTGACTTTCCATCGACCTGCAGGTTATTCCACCGAGCTCGGGAACAAAAACTCCTCGGTACGTAAGCATGTAATTATTCTTTGAATCTCGGCTGTGTAATGACGGAGTTTATTTTTAAAATTGATTGGTTGTTTGGAACGAAACGAAAGCGATACAGGGAAATATAATTGGAGGAAACGTCACACTTCCTTTACGTTGCTCCTTAATGTACGAGAGAAAGAGAAAGGTTATTGCCTCGTTTTAAACATTTTCAACACTTATCGTTCACATTGAGGCAAATGCGATGGAAATGTGTAAAACTATCAATCATAGGAAAGTATTTAGGACACTGTCAACCGTATCAATGCTCGTACCGACTCTACTGCAGCGCACAAATTCAAACTCTACATTTTTATACAAATGTCGTTTTAAATAAAGAATAAAAGAGTCAAAATGATTAATTAAGGATATCGACAAGATGTTGACTCAGTATAAACTTTTTCAATCAATTTATTACCATTCCAAATTGTTTGCAACCATATTTTTTACGTTTATCCTTAATTCAGTGTAGATGCAATACCTATAAATACTTTATCATAATATTTTGTTGGAAAATAGAATTGATTTTAAACGTAAGGGGGAATTCCTAATACCTAAACAAGTTGAAAACATGTTTACATACATTCACCCTGTAAATGTTTACGATTAGCCTTATGTTACGTAATCCGCAGCAATCGATAGTTACTACAGTTTGTCGCAATGTTCTGTTATCGCTATTTGTCAAACAGAATCAGCAATTTGATGCGTACTCGTAATAGATCGTTAAGTTACTGTTAGATTACCGATTTAATAGCGATTCGTTGCGGTCCGGTCGTAATGTTCCATTCTAGATTCGCAGACTAAAAACAACGATGGCGGATCTATCGCTCGTGTTTCAATTTCAAAAACCTTGTTAGCGTCCATCATGTCCGTCGAAGATTTGAATAGAGATTGTAGAGCGGAAAAGTCAGTTAAATTAAAAGACATATTTTAATTTCAGTTATATTAAAATACATTTTAGTCCACATCTACGAACGTAATTTCACGAAACTCCGCTGTCGCTCCTAAAAGCCTGAAATTGATATTATGGTTTCTGCTATAGGCAAGTATCAGTACGCGGATTTGAGGCTAGCACAAATGATTGGCGCAGCGATGACATCACCAGTATTGAGGGAGTGAGCTGGCAGGATGTTCTAGCCCCGTCGGTTTTCGCCTCACAAAAAACGACACCGCGACCTACATCAATGCCACTCGCCACTCGCGTCAAAGTCAATTTGTGTTTTCGCGTGATTCTTATTTTTAACACAATAGCTGTAGCAACTAGCAAGGCGAACGTTATTGCGTTCTTTTGATGGATTTCTTTGGCATAGTCTGCTCATTTTTTGTGCGCTTAACAATACCTAGATATTATCTTTATGTAATTTTCAGTGAGTAATATAGGTGTAAATTGAGTTCAATAGCAATAAATCTTTACACTTCTAAACTGGATTCCCCGGAAAATGACTTCCTGAATAGCTTCTACACTCAAAGACATTTCCGGTCAATAATAATTACCAGCTAAATATGACGAACAAAGAAATGTACTTTAATCACAGTTCGTTTACCGCTGTTATACTTTGTTTGTATTATTTTAAATTGATCATTAACATAATTACTTATTTTGTTTTTATTTTTTTAATACTCGAGCTCGACACACACACGATACAAGTTACAACCGACGTATTGCACTTTATTTATACGCAAGATACATAATGTAATATGTTTATATGTCCTAACATTACATACATTTTATCTTTTACTAGCGACCCGCCCCGGTGTCGCACGGGTATAAAATATATAGCCACTGAAAAAATGATTAAAATCGATAGCCTATGATCCTTCACGTGGTCTACTTCTTATCTGTGCCAAATAACATAAAAATTGCTCCAGTAGTTCGCGAGATGATCTATGTCTTGTCATTTCTGTAATTTAGTTAATAATTCTGTTAAATACGTTAGTATGTAGCTTTAATGTTTGTCTTCCTTTTGTAGCTCATTTATTTTTTTGAATAAGAAAGTCTACACAACTCGGTTACGGGTTAAAGACAATATCTTATCGGAACTGTAAACTTTACATGTAAAGAAATAAATAAATAAATAAGATAAGCCCTTTCAAATAATTTCCCCCGTTTTTTCTACATTCTCCTATTACTCTTATCGTGATAAAATATAGGCTATAGCCTTCCTCAATAAATGGGTTATCTAACACTGAAAGAATTTTTCAAATCGGACCAGTAGTTCCTGAGATTAGCGCGTTCAAGTTAGCCCTTTCAAATAATTTTCCCCGTTTTTTCCACATTTTCCTCTATTTCTTCGCTCCTATTGGTCTGAGCGTGATAAAATATAGCCTCGATAAATGGGCTATCTAACACTGAAAGAATAATCAAAATCCGTTGCGTAGTTCTAAAGATTAAAGGGAACAAAGGGACATGAGGGAAAAAAAATGGGTGCGTGTACTTATGTACGCGTGTGAGAAGTTATACTTCTTTGGCATCATTAAATAGCAAATATTAAAAATTAATATTATAATTTGATGTTCAATTTTAATTTTTATCACAAACTTTTTATTAAATGTTTTATTAAATTTATTTATTTATTTTGTGAATATTAAATAACCAATAATAAGTATTTAACATTAATAATTTAATAATATTTAGTGTTGATTATATTAAATAAAAGTATTTTAATTTATATCAATAAATAATACATACGGATAGTTAACCTCAATTATATTGGAGCACTTGAAAAAGTATATAAGCACAATTTTTTTCACTAATATTCACAAATAGTAAGTAATATCAATCAAAATATTCAATTTAAATCACTACTGAATATAATTTATTAGCACATATATAATTCGCACTTGTATGAAACTCAAACACGTGTTGTGAATGTATAAACTAGAGACATGTTGATAAATATTATAAATATGAAAACAGTGATCAGAGGTGACGAGCGTACCAACATGCGCGACTAATATCGAGGTTCAATTCCTATTTTGTTGGTAGCTTTTTTTTCGAGACTTAATGAGCGGTTAAGCAGACGGCTTTATACTGTTAATTTTGTGTCACAGGTGCGCGCGCATCTTAAAATTTCACTCTCATCATTTTTTCATAACGCGCCTAAAGAAGTATAACTTCAAAAGCGACTTTGTTTTATAATATGTATAGATAGATAACAACACTCACACTATCCTTTGCAATAAGTGCTACATTTTTTTTTACCATAGTTTCCAAACTACCTGTAATACTTTACACTCTTTGATGGATGATGGCCATTATTGCCAGCACACATTGACATAATATAATATAGTTAATGGAATCAGGCGTTACTTTGCGGAAATCCATAGCTTAAAATTTAGTTTGTTATTATTTTTAGCAATATTCCGCGAAATATTTCGCGGAATATTGCTAAAAATAATAACAAACTAAATTTTATAATATAATATTATAGGCAATCATAGAATAGGTCTCTCTACACGTTCGTAAGCGCCTGTATTAGTCCATCATGGCCCAATGTGAAGAGGCCGCAATAGGTTGCAAATTGGCTGTCATTAACAGCAGTCAAGCATCCAATTAAAAAACAAAAATGTCACGGTTGGCACAACTGGAAACTGAAGGTTTGATAGTTGGCTGCCATGTCACCGCGAGGGCGCGAGGGCGGGCGAGCAAGGTCGCTCTCAATGCTAGGCCGGTGTGCACAGCTGGCCACTATTGATCCAGTTCCGCTATTCTATTCATTATTCATTATTTTAATAAACGGCAATCATTGAAATCGGTTAGCAAAGGTCACTAGCCCATCCGGTATATGCCTGCTTGTCTACCTTGTACTTTTTTGCTTTTTTGTGACAAGTATTTTTAATTTTAGGCACGACTATATCTGACTAATTTCGTATGTATGTTGAATAAGCAGGGGAGAGGGGGGCTAGTTCTAACAGATTTTGTATATTGTCATTTATCTTCTTAATTTGAAAACTTTATGTTATTTTTCTTATATCCGAGTAACGGAAATTTATATGACTTGCATATACTAAGCTAAAAATTCATCTAAATTACTTGGATTCGCAGGGAAATGCATCTTTTTAAAAAAAGTCAGCGGTTAAAACTTGCCCAGTTTGGGGGCAAATATTAACAGTGACGGGGTAAGTACCAACGCTAAGTAAACTTATTAGACTTTTATAAACCATGGAAGTAAAAAACAAAACAATATTAAAATGGTAATTTATTTATTTTTTCACGTACAAATGTTAAAAAACAATATTAACTTCTGTCAAATTACAAATAACATGAATTTCCTTTTATGTCATCCAACCTGAGCTGTTTCCAGCCTCTATGGATTCCACTTGCAACAAAAATTGAATCTGATCCTCGGATATATGAACATCGGTGGATATGGTGTTGCCGGAGCGTTGCCAGAGTGATCGACGTACCTCTTTCGGCAGATTTGGCAGCTCCAACTTGCTTATAATACCGGTTAATACTTACCCCGTTCCTTTTGTTAAAACTAGCCCCCGAGGACCTTTTTGACGTAATAACGTCTTATAATTCGATATGGGGTGCGCGCCCGAAAAACATGACAGTTCATGCGGCGTTACCTCGCTGACAGCTCTGAGGCGTTCCATTTACACTCTCAAGTCTCTCAACAACCGTAAGGCCCACCTGGGCCGCGCTCTTTGTTTCGATTATATTACGTATTTCGATGACTTAGAGAATACTTTTGTATGAAGAAGTTTGGTTAGTTATGACCTTTGATACATTGACCACACTCTGAATGAAAAATAACTAAACAATCTGTGAGCTATTAGTATTATTTCGGCTATTCAAAATTGTGCTCTATTTCCTACGTGTCAAGGTATGACTTAATGTATGAAGAATAAAGTATTCGTTTATTTTTTCTGAACAAGTCACTAATTATAGTTTCGAAAGTTTATAATTGAGAAACTAATATTACATCGGACTAAATACTATATTATGATGGCTTGATAGATAGAAAATTTAACATATATTATAATGTAGTTCACACAAACATAAAATATGGTTTGTATGTAAGGATATTACATTAATTTTACAAAGAGGGTAGGCCGGGCGCCATTTTTTTTGCACATTGACCTGCCAACTTTTTTGCATAGATTTTTCCCGGAACTGAGGGGTTAAAGCTATGACGTTGTCACGTTCAACTATCGTCAGTAAACCGACTTTACAGACAACCGATTTTTTTTTTTGGATATAACTAATTATTAAAAAAAACTATAGGTATATTTAATAAAATAACACGGAAATGTAATTAACAACTAAGTAACCGTTAATTATATAAAAATCTGCAATCGCAAAACCAAATAATTAAAGCATGAATCAAAAAAAAATCGAGACGTAAAAATGTCCGCTTACCTGTATTTTTGCACCGACGTACAATAACTTCACAATGCGATGGCCGATGGGCAACACATTTGTCCCAAATCGTTCGCCGACGTCGCCCGAACTTATGACATTGAACGTCTTACCGTATCGACATTTAATTTGGTAGTTATAGGCTTGTTAATACTTACCCCTGTTAAATCTAGCCCCCCTCTCCCCTACATAGAAAAATATTAAATTATTTCGATAATACATTTTGGTCAATACCTTCGGTGTTACAAAAGTTTTTCTGAAACATTATTGCATCTGTTTATGTAAAAGTATTACATGATAGATATATTACTGATGATAATAAATAAATCGAACGCAATGTCTTCATAGCGATACATTACATACAAATCCATCATTAATATGTATTTGTTATGAATAAATGTATTTCGCTTACATATATTATAAAACACAATTACCGCTTCGACATCGAGCATTATTTAATGTTTGTTTTAGTTTCGTCGATAAGGAACGTTTTGGATGAAGGAACGGTTGGCAATATGTTACATCAACAGTTACGTGTGGTTCTATTTTTATGCGGTAAGGTGGTGCCGGCCGGCGGAGCGGCATCCAATTGTTGCGACCGCGGTATAAATAGACCACCGGTTACCGGTAGTACCGGCTCGCGACCACATCACAACAATCCTAGCTCTACAGTGGCTCTACCGTCCAGAGCGACGCGATGCACTAAATTGCATTTTTGTCACGATATAAGTTATGTGAGATATACCTATGACTATGTCATAGATATTAAGTAAGATGTAGCTAAGATTCACTCACAAAAAGGTAATAATTATGTCTAGATACAATCTTTAGCAAATACTTAAACTATTTTTAAGGTATACATATTCATGAAAAATATAATTAATAACTAATTTAATACATGACAGCAAAAAAAAAAAAAGAACGCAACGTCCAAATTAATTTTCTGCTGCATATTCAAAGTGGAAAATTTTTGAAAATCCTCGAATGTGATTAACCTCTGCTACGGCAACAGCGAAAAATAACTCATACTTATTCATTGACAAAGTCGACCATATAATATTACGGAGTGACGTAAAACGATATCAAAAGTTACATCGCGGTAAAAACCCCAAAATAGCTGTAATATTTTACAAAAATCGTAAGTGGCACGAGTCGTTAAATTCATTTTTTCTAATTATAAAAACAAATATTAGATAATTTAATTAATATTAAATTTAAATTTCATGCACTTTATCATAGTTGCCGTAAAACAAACAGCTGGAACAGATATCGAGTTAGACAAATGACGGCGAATTAATTTGACGCTACGACGCCGCTACGGCGCCTGTAGAGTCCTCCGCTGGCCGAAGTTTAATTAGTTGGAGGATGTCACAATATCTGGGGACACCGGGCTCCAACGACCCCAGCCGGGCATTAAGTTTGCAGTGCCCCGTCTGAAATGGGTGAACTTGACAATGTCGTAGACCGAGGTGAACACACTCAGTTTGTGGGGCGTCGCGCGCCGGCCGCGGGTTGAGACTACAGGTTTTCCACGATTCGCGAATTTCATACCGTGAGGTCGTTCACATTATATTTTACTATTTCGTTTTTGTTACGACCGTGTATCCGAGAAGATAATGAGCTACTTAAAATTCATAACTTCTCGAGTTTATTTTTGTGATAATTTCGGTGGGTTTTTGTTGCAATTATTTAGTACAAATTGCAATTAAAGTACATTTTGAATCTCAAAATTGGACGCGAGGGAGTCAACGCTCGCGCCCTCGGCGTAACCTGTTGAGTCTAGTGCGGCCACCCCGAGGCGGCTGGAGCGAAAACCTTCGAGATATTAAAAAATTGTGAGGTCACGTGAGCCCCGCTCGAGACTGCGGCACGACAGGAAAACACACAAAGGAATTTCCTGTGATTTCACGCTGTTTATTGTTAAATTATAAAAGGTTTAATATTCTATACTGTAAATCGATTAATATTAGCCTGCAACAAATATAAAATAATGTTATCGATAACGTCGCGGTAAAGAAAATATGATGGAAAATAAAATGGAAAAAAAGTGGGCTAACGTCTAGATACACTCGGCGGATAAAAATGTAGTTTAGAGCTGACACCGCCATTTTAATACCATGAGACTGGGTCACCTTTTTCCAAGTTTAATTTGTATTCAAGAAGTACACAACATTGTATAAAAATAATTTGTCCTCATGTAGAGGTTAATTGATAAGTCGATTCGTTACCTTTATCAGCCATTTTATAATTTTTATTTTTGATACGTGTAGGTTATCTTGAGGTGAGCCATTAAAGTAATGAATAAATCATTGTCCTCGGCACCCGTATTACGCTAAACTAATTATTTTGATGTAATCCTTGATACCATAATGAATGAATCTATTTTTTGTTATATTTAAAGTTGGGCCTCCGAGTACATTAAATAAACGATAGAGATCTAATTTATTCAATTAATTTGTTGTTTAGAAGCACCGGCAGATATTTTATTTTATTCTAAATAATTTTGTACCAAATTTTCATTTTATAATTAATTCTGACACACAAAGGAAAAACTTGAGAATACTGCGAACAATATAACGCTGTGCTAATTACGTTTTCCAAAAATCGCAAACAAAGATATTATTTAACCTTATTTTTTAACAAAGATGGCGTTGAATTACAAAAATTATGGATTTTTACTACCAAGAAATTGAGTTTATTATTTCATTCGAAGACTTAAAATATGATTTCAAGGTTGACAGCCATTTAAATGTAAAATGCCTTTTAAGTATATATGAATTTTAACGGATACACTTAACTATTACCAACATACAACACTGTTGAAAACATCTATAGGTACTGTACTCGGCGAAACGAGGCGACGGACGCGCCGGCGTGCGGAGTCCCTGGACTCCGAACCGCCGACGGGTCCGGACGACCCACCTTTCATCATGGAGGAGTTGAAGAGAGCCGTAAGGTCCTTCAACCCCAAGAAGGCCCCCGGAGCGGATGGTCTCACGGCCGATATCTGCCAGCACGCTGTGGAATGTAACCCGGAGTGGTTCCTTGCTCTGCTGAAAAAGTGTCTGACTGTCGCTTACTTCCCCGAACAGTGGAAGCAGGCGACAGTGGTGGTGCTGAGAAAGCCGGGCAAGGAATCATACCGGGTACCAAAAGCCTATCGACCAATCGGCCTTCTACCTGTTCTCGGCAAAATCTTCGAGAAGATGCTGGTAGCCCGACTCAGGTTCTACCTGTTGCCCAAAATAAGCCCCAACCAGTATGGTTTCATGCCCCAAAGAAGCACCGAAGACGCCCTCTATAGGTTGGTGAACCACATCAGAAAAAAGAGGGAGGAGAAGAAAATTTCTGTTGTGGTATCGCTGGACATAGAGGGGGCCTTCGATAGTGCTTGGTGGCCGGCCATAAAGGTTCGGTTGGCTGAAGTTGGGTGTCCGGGGAACCTGAGGCGGGTTATCAGCAGCTACCTGAGTGGAAGGTGCGTGAATGTTAGATATGCCGGAGTGGAAGTGAACAGGAAGACCGACAAGGGGTGTGTACAGGGATCCATAGGCGGTCCCATCCTGTGGAACCTCTTGTTGGACCCCCTGCTAACGATGCTAGAGGAGATGGGTGTGTTTTGTCAGGCCTTCGCTGACGACATCGTGCTTGTTTTTGAGGGAGACTCGGCTTTAGATGTGGAGTTAAAAGCTAACGAAGTATTAAGCGTCATTAAAAATTGGGGCAGAGCCAATAAATTGAATTTTGCGCCGCACAAAACCTGCGCATTACTGTCGACAAGGCGACTAAAATATGACATACCGAGCTTGAGAATGGGGAGTGTAGAAATTAAATACTGCAGTGAACTAAAGATTCTGGGCCTTATCATCGACCAAGGCTTGACGTTTAACGCCCACGTTAGCAGCGTTTGTCAAAAGGCAATCACGCGCTACAAGCAGCTTGCCAGGGCCGCAAGAGTAGGTTGGGGGCTTAACCCCCAAGTAGTTAAGACTATTTATACGGCGGTCATAGAACCAACTATCTTGTATGCATCAGCAGCGTGGGCACCCACCGTGCAAAAGATGGGGGTCCAAAAAAGGCTCAACTCCGTTCAACGGGGTTTTGCCCTGAAGATCTGCAAAGCATATCGGACCGTCTCCCTGAACTCTGCGCTGCTGTTGGCTGGGATACTCCCTCTTGATCTCAGAATACTTGAAGCATCGAGACTATATGAGATCAAGAAGGGAGTGTCCTACCCGGCATTGAGGGACAGGGAGGTGGAACGAATGGCTTCCGCGATTGAGGACCCACATCCGGCAGAGCAGGTAGAGCTGAGGTTCGGGATGGTAGATGAGGACTCGTATGCTGACGTGGTTAACAGCCACATCCATAGGATCTATACGGACGGCAGCAAGATTGAGGGTCGAGTCGGAGCCGCTCTCTCTGTATGGAAGGGTGAGGCCGAGACGAAGGCCGTCAAGCTTGCTTTGTCGTCGTATTGCACCGTCTACCAGGCCGAACTTCTAGCGCTCCAAAGAGCAGTAAGTATAGCCTGCAAGAGTGGAATGGCAAAGGTCGGTATCCTTAGCGATTCCAGATCGGCTCTCCAGGCTATCACCCTTAGTTCCCCTCATCCCCTGGCAGCGCAAACAAGGGCGGCCCTCCGAAAAGCTGCATTGCAGAGGCGGGAGGTCTCCCTGTTTTGGATTAAGGCGCACGCAGGGCTGAGAGGGAATGAGAGGGTTGACGAATTAGCCAAGGAGGCCGCGCTGGGATTGAGAAGGAAACCTGACTACGATCTGTGTCCTGTTTCATTCGTCAAGCGTATTTTGAGAGAGGATACGATTGAGGAATGGGACAGGAGATACGAAGTGGGAAGGACGGCTGGAGTCACGAAACTCTTTTTCCCAAGCGCTGCTGCTGCATACAAAATAGTAAAAAAGATAGACATCACACATCACACCACACAGATACTGACTGGACACGGCGGATTTGCCTTCTACTTGCACAGATTCAAGTTGAAGGAGGATCCGTCGTGCCTGTGTCAGCCAGGAGTTGAGGAGACGGTTCCTCACCTGTTACTCGAGTGTCCAATTTTTGCTAGCAATAGATATGATATTGAGCAAAAATTGGGCACATCGATGACGGGTGAGAATCTGCCTGCCATCCTGGGGGGAAAAAAGAGAGACTTGTTCCTCTCTTTTTGCAAAAGGATAGTGAGTGTTGCGAACAAGAGAAATTCCAGTAAACTAATGTGATTGTAAGCTGTGATATTAGGGTAGTCGAACGTTGTGCCGTATTTTTATTGTTTTAATTTTTACATATTTTGTAAATTGTAAATTTTAATTCGAACGAAATTTAATATTTATTGAACCGTTTAGTATTTAGTAATTAATTAGAATTTTTATGTATAAGAACTTTTAATAATGTAGTGTATAATAATTGGATTTTTATGGGGTAAAAAGAACATATTTTTTATGTAAAATAAAAAAAAAAAATAAGATAGCAACAAGCCCTGACACAGTTAGGGGGACAAGGAATTAAAAAAAAAAAAAAAAAAAAAAAAAAAACGAGGCAGTAGCGGTCATTGACCTTTTTAGTCTAGGCGCTAAATGAAAAATGCTCGTACTGTATTTAGAATATTTAAGAATAAAATTGACCTCTTATAATGACATAGATTATTACAGATTCATCGGAAAACTTCTTGGTAACTCATAAGTATAGTTTTCACAGAGCCAGTACTGGCTGCCAATAAGACTGGCAGCCAGTATTGGCTTGGTATATGCCGCGTGTGAACAGTTTTTCAAGCCAGGCCAAACTGTTCACACGCGGCATATACCAAGCGAATACTGGCTGCCAGTCTTATTGGCAGCCAGTACTGGCTCTGTGAAAACTATACTTTAGAATGATGATCTCCAACTTTTTATGAGTTCGAAGTTAATATGCTTCATATTCAGTTCACATCGAGTATGAGAAATACGATATCAATTAATTGTCAATCGCGGTTTATACAGAAAAATGAATTTTTTTTTGCCAATCAAGGTCAATGGCCGCTACTGTCTCGATTCGCCGAGTACACCTTATAATCATTAGTATAACCTAAGATAGCAAAGTCGCGGACTCGTATTAATAGATGTCGTTAGCTCGGACGAACTTGAAACTGGATTTTGATTGACCTACGCGGGACGAACGAACTTGTCTGCGGGCAAGGTGACTGGCCGGGAGACGTATGTCCTTACGCAACACCCGAATCCAGACGCCGAACCCGCGAACTCTGAGGGACGAAAGTTCAATGAATCAAATTACCGAGGTTGTTTGCACACTTTTAATATCGCTCTTCCAATGTGCTGGTGTCTGGCTTATTGAATACTTTAAAGTGAATTGAGAGATGAAATGAACATTCTTACATTATGATATCTACTACGATATTATATTATCATATAGGCGGCGCAAGTTACACAATATATTGACATTATGTGGCTAATAATTATAATCTAGTCACATTTGGCATTTACCGCATAATATGTCTATGATCTACATACTTAAAACTCTTTTTAACCAACTTCCAAAATGTAAGTTCCATAGTTGAGATACATTTTTTTAAGTGTGCCATTGCTAAATGTAGTGTTTCTATTCCAGGTCTCGCAAGCGCGGACCCAGCAGCTCCTGCGACCTGGGGTACGGTGAACGAGATGAACAGATGAACGAATGTAATGCCGCACTCGTTCTCATGTCACTCAGTTGCTCACCAAATTCACCAAGACCAAGTAAGTACAGTTTGAGAATAATTATTATCAGTGATAAACTCATACATATACTCTTATGTACATGAGTATAATATGACTCCTTATATTATGCTCTTAATATGAATTATTGACTCCCAAAAGTTAGGATATTGTTTTAAAAAACACCTGTAGGAAGGACATAGCATATCGAGGCGAAAAGCATGGCCATGAAATGTATTATTGTCGCTTTGATGTTCTGGCAATGAGTTTCTAAAATACTAGAGTAGCAACGTTTTACAAAAGATTCTCAGAAATGCGTAACCACTTGATAGCTCAAAAGACAATGTCAATTCATAAAGTTATTATGTCATTATGTAAGGCAGATATGCCTGCAGGCATCTTCAAAGTGGCAACGCGTTGCTGCCGTAAACTGCCAATCTAGTTACGTTAGTAACAGAATATCATTGTTCTTTGGGCTATTTTGACGTTTAACTAACCCAACCTATAGTCCGCGCGGAACTAGTTGGCCACGCCTTAGGTATGTGAGCGGTGGGACGGAGAGGCGGGGGCGCTTGATTTTGACAGTTCTGGCTAGTTAAGACAAAAAACACAAGAGATTGCAATAGCAAGATGAGTCCGCCGATAAAAAGATAATCTAAGGAAATAATATTTAAAGTGCATACGTTTTTAAAAAACGGAAAGCCGATGTCAATAGTTTAGAATATAAAACTGATCAATTGTCTTTTATTTATTCTTTTCAATAATTGAATAATATTATTGTTCACAATATCTTGAGATTGGTCGTCACTGTCTAATCTCATGTGCATTGCGAGCAGCAAGCAACCCGCCCCCTCACCCCCGTCCCTACCTAAGGCGCGGCCAACAGCTAGTTCCGCGCGGACTATAAACTAAAACGTCTGAAATGTCCTGAAAATGAGTTATATAACAAAGATAAACTCTGAGAGTAAAATATAGAGTTCGAAATATTTAATCCGTAGATAAACCGTCAAAGCGATATGCACAATAATCCCACGCAGATTGGCGGGCATCGTTTGACGTTTTTGTAGAGAATGCAGATGACGTCACCGCGAGTCGCGAGTGACGCTTTTGAGCTGTGACATTGAGGCGCGTGTGACATCTGTGACATCGTTGTAATCGGTCTCGTGAATGACTCGTTTGTCCTAGCATTTTACACTTCGTTTGTAACTTTTATGTAATTCGGCGATAAACAATGCTGTTGTCAACCGCGATGTTATCAGAACTCACCGCACGTGAGGCGAGATGCCGGTTTTGTATATTTTTTTGCATTGCTATTTTAAGCTGACATATTCACTTCGATTTGATTTCGATATAGATGACGAGTTGCAATCGATCTCTTACGATTTGTAATCTATTAAATTGGCATTTTACGCGATGACTGTGCAGCTAGCTGCTGCTGACATTTAGCACGTTATTAAACTTAATGAGTAATATAAAGTTTCGCATTTATGGTCGCTTATTAAAGTGATTTCCCGTGTATGAACAGTTTACGCACGCACGACCAGCCTCTAAGATATATCAAAGGCCGATTTGGACTTATGCAAGCAGAATCACGCCACGCCGACTGCAATGGACGGTTGCGTAAGAGACACCTGTGTATAGTAAATTACTTTTCGATGTCCTTTCTAGTCGCTGCCCCGAGCGGCGAGACGTTTCAGGTTAACGACTGAAGGGTCGTCAGGACTAAGGTTACGTCATTTAGATCTAAATATCAATACCAGTTCATTAACATTGGATTGTAATTTATTATAAATGGAAGTAAGGTCAGGTTAGTCGTCCGATTCGGGAATACAATAGTACAAAATTTCCTCCAAACGATAAATCTCCCGGAGCGACGAGTGGGACTGGCTTATTATTCGTAACATTTTCTGTGTGTGGTTTATAATAAAATATTGTAAACGTTGATGACGTCTAGACTGTGTCTAGACTAAGTCTAGACAGGTATTCGGCAGTTACGGTCCGCGTTACAACCGTCGACCGAACGCTCCACTTTCTTTGCATTCTGTTTCAAACTAATTTCATTAACTCCTCTGTTACCTTCATTAAAAATTCCACTCTCGGACGAGAAGCATCTCCATATTATTCCATTAAATCTAGTGGTAGATGGAGATTAGATATATAATTGAGTAATAAAAGTAGGTTGATCGGAACGAAAAAAGAAAGTGAATAACATCCTCTTACGAGCGCTTAATAAGCTAATTACAGTACTTAAATACGTATTAGTACTGGTAAATATAATTTAACACTAGTCGATTTCATCTTACACAATCTATGTTTCCTTTTGTAGGAAACCGTGCATGGTTTCCACAAGAGGAAACACATCTTACTCTACGGTACATCTAAACTATAATTATAGAAGTGAAATCGAATATACTTAAAGACTTCCAGACCTGTTTCAATGAAATGAAGCATTTTGAAACACAACGAACACACATATATATTATATTTATCACAAGAAAACGTAGAGTTCCAGTGGGTTGGATCATGCTTTCCATCAATTTGGCTTCTACGAAGTCGTGGATAACACCTGCTGAGTTATAAACTAAACGAAGATCACGACAGGACTAATCCATGTAGCTGCTATTGTCTATCTCGCTTTACAAAGTGTAAGGCCGTGTTCACACCAAACCGACTGTGAGCCGCCGAATGTGAGCGAACGTTACGCAGTTTATTGTATTTCCACACATATTCACTTTTTCGTTCACACCTAACCGACAATACGCTATAACGCTAGGCGTAGGCGTGGACATTAATTGATACCGTATATTTTCACGTTCACACTGGGGCTCACAGTGAGCCTGCTCACATTCGGCGGCTCACAGTCGATTTGGTGTGAACACGGCCTAAGGCTACGTTCAGACGTGTGCATGTTCTGCGCGTGCTCTGCGTGTGTTCTACTATAGCGTATGGGAAAACACGCGCGCAGCACGCGCTGAATCCGCGCCGACCCCGCGCGCAGGCCGCGCGCGTGTTTTCCCATACGCTATAGTACAACACGCGCAGTGCACGCGCAGAACACGCGCACGTCTGAACGTAGCCTAAGACAGCAACAACCGCAACATGTATGAGTAAGTCCCGTCGTCTTCGTTTATAATTATAAATAAGGCAGCTAGAGTACAAATACATGAAATCAACCATAAGTAGACCCGCTTCTAAATCTCGAATCAAGCTTCAGAAGGCTCGCTTCGTCTCGAAATCAACATGAGGAGACCCGGTTGCGCCATAATTTTTGATAATATGCAGTTGACGGACGTATCATTCGGTTGGATTGTGTCAATTCAATGTAAATTGTGATCTGTCAGGTTAACGTGACCAAATTACTTAGGTCCGCCACGAATCAACTTCTCTTACAGTACATCTCGAAATGAACCATGAGAAGCTTGTATGTTATATTGCACAATACAAATGACGCCTCATCTTTAGCTGGTATGCGCGGCCGCGAGAAACCGTTGTGCGAGTGAAAGTGGCCGCGAGTTCCGTTTCGTAATTTATAGACGTTCAACTTTATTCGTACGCACTTGTGCATTAGATACGTTCATGTACTTTATAGCGTACATTATGAAACTAGTATTATAAAAATAATATCAATTATACTAAGGGCCTGTTTCACCACTACTTGATAAGTGACGAATAGGCTATTCAACAATTAACCTATTAAGCCCCATAAGGACACCGGTGACCGTGACAACAATAGATTAACAATAAATTTCCAAGAATCCGCGATCGATGGATTAACTGACAGATCAAGTATGGAGAATCTGTCAAAAAAGTTGTGAATAGCCTATTCGGCACTTTATCAGAAAGTTGTGAAACAGGACCTAAAAATAGAAAAGGCTCTTTGGGCCATTCCGCTACAGAGAAAATTAACGAGAATTTTTTAAATGTGTTATTAGTTACATTTTTCAATTGGAATATACGTAAGAAGATGTGTATTTACTAACAAAACAACTTTTATCGGTAAAAAATTGAATTCGAATAATTTAGAGCGTTTTTAAGCATTATCATCTGAGGGACGCGATGTTTTTTCCCATATTTTTTAATTAAAATACCATTTATTTCAAATTAATGTTTTATTATTATTATTATTACTATTCAACCGTTTTTAGTAATTTAGACGATTAATTTTGTCAGGTCAATAAACAACTGAAAATTAAAAAAAAACTACAATTTGGTGTAGTTTTATTACAAATTACTAGTATGATTATATATTCCATATCGAAAATTTTAAAATTTGTTAGAGAATTACGATTTAATTCACCTTTAAGAGATAAGAAAATTTTGATGTTGCTCCCGCGATCCTAGAAATGGTTAATAATGTCTAGTACTTATTACTATAATCACTTTTATCTTGTTACATAGTTTCTTTGTTTTATGCTCGTTTGAAATATAGGCAAGTTATTTTGTAAAAGTTTCGCAATAACCAGTACTCACATATGAACTCATCACAGTTCTTAATGGAGGGTCAAATTGGTTGTACCGGCGATGGCACTTCAGACCTGTTTGTGTAAATCATTGTTAAACTAGTTAAAATGTATCCCTTCACGGGATATTTTATTAATAAATATGCTTCATTTTGCCTGTAGGAAGCTTTAAGTGTGTCAAACTGGTGCACCCGCGAAATGGAATCGCCCCTTTGTATTTAAAACGCCTTTGTTAGCTAGATAATGTCCGCAACTTCGTTGCGCCAAAATTCGTTTATCTCCCAAGAACCGTATATTTTCCGGGATAAAAAGTGTCACATGTTCTTTCCCGGGACTCAAAATATATCCATACTAAATTTTCAGCAAAATCGGTTCAGCGGTTTGGGCGTGAAGAGGTAACAGACAGACAGAACAAAACATTTCCTCTTTTGTATAACGTACCGTCGTATAACATTTTCTTAGAAGATCATACTGACTATAACATGATGAAACCCTCTCTCCTATCCCTCGTGACCAAGTACTTTGAGCTAGCTCCCACCAAAACAGGTCATTCACATTGCATAATACACAGTAGGCGACGGGTTAAAATATTCCAAAATTGTTCATTGTTTTGTTAGCATAGCGAAGTTATTAGAGCATAATATATTGTGTACTTTGTTACAAGTAGTTACAACCAAGTTACAAGTCACAAAAAGTCGTGTATTGTATTTCATCGCTGTCGATATAACATGTTTTTTCGGTAAATATCAAATGTCCTAAATTATTGCAAACGATATGAAGAATACTCAGCAGATTCCTTTTTTAAATTTTATCCTTTTCTTTTAACTGACCATTTTTTCTACAGAATATTTTAAGGCTGCGAACAATCATGACGAAAGACTTTTTCGAATGTGGAACTACAACTTTAACTGTTGTAGGTGCATGGGGCGGTCGGTCCTCCGTGTCTCCGGGCGGCAGCAGCAGCTCGGGCTCGTCATGGCGCTCCGGCACCCCCTCTCCGCCGCCCGTCTCCTCCTCCTTCAGCGACGAGGGCATCGCCATGGACTACGAGGACCTCCACCCGCGCAAAAAGAGGGTAAGTCCATTTGTTGTCTTTATCCATGTTCAACCCAGCAGTTTCTAAATAGCCATATATAGATATATTCTTTTCTACCAAGTTGTAGAGCATAAGAGGAAATAACAAGGCAAAACGCTTCATTCTTCAGCCATGTTTTTCAAGAGAAAATCCTTATGAAACTATGTGTCTAACGCTAGCCTCGGATGTCAGCTTACACTTTGAAATTTAGGTCAAGGAACGTCTTCAGTTAAAAAGTAAGGTGGTAACAGTAAATGCAGTGTAAGAAGCCATATTTTCCACGGAATGACTTAAAGTAGTGACAATTAGACCGTGACACAGATCGTGCTTTCGTATTAACCTCGGCGTAATGGGTGCCACTACCTTATGTGAGGATGCGCTACATTGCGTTACGACTTAAGAGGACATTTGAGAAATGCTTTTCTAAGACCGAAGTATAAATATGCTGCAACGCAGTCCTTGGAATCAAACTCGCTAAATGTAGGGATAATTGCGTTTGCTGGTTCTGCATTTGATACTTAAAGTTAGTTGAAATCACGCAAATGTAAGTGTGTGCCCGATTCAGGTGGTAGTATCAAGATTAGTCTACTTTATTATATTATATTATTATATTCGAACATGGTCTATAATTAAATCGACGTTCTCATAGCTAATAATCGGCACTACATTATCGTGGGAATTTTCTTCGTATTCACCCACACATACTTGTCATTTTCATACATGACATGACCTTTTCATAGAAAAACTAATATTTTCAAAGGAAATATTATATTAATGTGGTTTCCCCGTCCTAATATAATTAGTCCCAGCGGCATTTTGTTAGACAGAAAAATGTCCTATAAACACTTTTACAAAAGAGACAAGACAATTTTTTTGTTTAGCATGCACAGGGTAGTGTCATAATAGTAGTATGATTGCGCCGCTTTACATAAACGCCTGACCTATACATGTACAGTATACTGTATACATCTAGTTGTACTTTCACCGCACCTGTTCTCTCGGCTAACCACTTATATTACGATTCCTGCTTTCGCGACGCTAGTACTTTGCCTACATAGATTGATAGCTTTGCAATAGGTTTTACATACAATTCTGTATTAAATAAAAGGGTCAAGAGTTTTTAATGATTATCCTGTCTTTAAAGTATCAAAATAATCTACATACAGGAAGAAAAGTCATAGAATTACATATTTCTTAGAATCTAGCTCAGGAAAACAATAATAAACACTAATATTAGACTTACAACAGTAGTAATCTCTGATGCGCAGAAATGTGTGAAGATAACGTTACGAGCGCGTGAAAATACTACGTACGAGCAGAATGCACGCGTAAAATACATTGAGTGCACATTGTCCGATATCGACGGTGTCATGGACCTGACATCAACGAAGACTCACTCAACAAAAGAACCATATTCGAACATGACGAACGCTGTAGGTTTTAATTCATTAACATAATAAACGAGAGAAACTACACACAATTATTAAATTTTCATACAAATAATTCGTTCACGACTTGCTCAAACTTGAATCGCTTTATGACGGAATTAACGTGAGATGGTATCAGTGTTACTTTTCAAATTTTGTCCGATTCTCGACCGGCCTTTCACTTTCTAATATTATCTGCGGCGAACAAAATAAATTCCTGTTAGATAAATAGTTGGCACGGTTATCTACGATATTTCACGCTACCTCCACCACGGTATCGACTGGAAAAGCTATTCGTTTCGAACAAATTGTGTATGTAATCAATCAGGCTTTCTCCGTATGCAAAAAGAAAATTCGTTATTAATTCACAACTTTACTTATTTCTGCCCAATAAGTCGAGATTATCTAAAAGAAATCGCGGACATAAACTATATTTTTATTTACTTTAGTTTAAACTTGGAACGTTGAGTTGCTCGAAATGTAAATAAGAAAACTTTTTACCGGTAAAAGTATTTACGTGTAAGTGTAAACATCACGCACAACAAACCAGTTTAACCTCCTTTAAAGTAGGTTGGGAATTTCAATATTAACGCATGACTACACCAGAACACGACTATTTACTTTGACAAGCTCCGCCCATTGATTTCGAGCCGATCTTTAACTTTTTTAACGAAGCGTACTACTACTATGCTTAATTAGAACCTAAATTCGAATTGTAGGTATCATTTTTTCTTTCAACTCATAGAACAAAATATAGCTGTAGTAAACTTTTGGAACGCTACCCTGTTATATTTGGGATAGTACAAGGCCGCGTAGCACGGTGCTACGACGTTGCTACGCGGCGTAGCCCCAAGGGCACAAGAAGTTTCGAAACATTTTGGATCCCGCAAAGAATACTATATTGTATTTTGATCCAATTATATCTCATCGTTAGCGATGTATTCACCTTTACTTAAATATTTTTCTGATATAATAAATAATAATGCATATAAATAATTATTAAAATTACTACGTCACACTCTAATAATTAAGCGACATTTGATTTATTGATGTTGTGTTCTTTGCTAACTTTTAGATAATATTGGTAGGTCTAAGCCTAAAACGAAGTATACAATATTTCTTTGTTAAATGCACACTTTCGGGATACAACATCGAGCTCAATCAGAGCTGAAAAGTGGGAAGGGGACAGCATGCACTCAGAATACGGAAGCTAAAACAAAAGAGTGAAGGAGACAGCATGCACACTCGTTAGCGAATGCACACAAATGGAGGTCAGAGGGTATTTATATGAGAAAAGTTGCACTTGACGGTTGCATGTATAATGTATGTTTATGATCCACGTGTAAGGTTCAGCGCGGTGACGCCGGCCGCGGTACAATGTCAAGGCACTTCAGCGTTATGTAACGCCTTGTCATAAAACGTTTACTGCCCGTAAAACTATACTAGAACTCTTTGTTTGCACACGCGCCTTCAGTTATTGAAACACATTTTTAAGTACATTTAAAATATGAAAATTGATGTGCTGCATTTTCAGTTTGTTTTTTCAGTCCTCTATTTGAAGATTTTCTTTCTCAATTTTTTTCCTTGTAAGATCCATAAAAAAGAGATTGCTAGCACACTTAACATTTTAAGATTCGCACAAATATTTAAATCATTAACATTATTTAAATGTAGTGATGTTACTTAACAGAATTTTAAAATTTTATAACCGAATGTTACGTTGGTCCCAAGGTTGGTTTTAAATTATTTGCAAATTATTCATGATGTATCGCGTTCATTTCCGTGAAAAATAATGAAAACCTTGGAAACTACGCGCTGTGATTTTACTTGAAATATTTTTATATAAACTACAATCGGTTCGTTCTGCTGCCTACGACGGCGCGTACTCAATATATAAGCTACATTTATTCTGTCAGGTCATTAAATATTTTATTATTTATAGTAATAATTTACAATTTTTAGTTTACGTTGCATGCAGTTTAAACGGCTCATTGTTTGCAATTGCAGGAAGACAGTACATCTCATCCGTAAAGTGCTGCTAGTATACTTTGGCACGCTCCCAACTAGTATTTCACACATTATTAGGTATATTTAATAAACTAATATTGGCAGAGCAACAGACCCACGCTAACCTTCGCCGAGGGCCAAGAGATCGTGGGCGGATGGAGGAGACTTGTTGATATTTCACTCGCTTCGTCAGTTACGCAATACTAGCAAACAATTATTTTCACTAACTTGTACCATTACTCATTAGAGAAGTTGATTCATAGGAAGATGATGGACCTATGTCATTCGTTAGGGCTATGACGTCGATTTCGATTTGTACTATCAGAGAAGTCGGTTCCTAGACAAATAGGGGACCTACGTAGTTTGGTTTCGTTACGTCAAACTCAGCCGACAGATCACAATTAACATTGAATTGACATGATCCGACCAAATGATGTTGGTCTGTCAACTGCCTAGGAATCAATTTCCTCGATGGTACACTGGGCTTAACATAACGCAACCAAATTACATAGACCGTTTTACAACGGATCAACTTCTTCTTTAGTACATTTAAATCAAACAATTCGAGGAACATATTGTGAGAAATACAATAATAATATTATATTCTTAAGAAATCATACCCATTTTAAATGTTTCTTAAAATTAACAATAATGGTTTCTTGTGAAGCATTAACATAGTTTCTAAGTAAATAAAACTACCAATCTCGTGTACGAAATACATCATTCGTGGCGACCGACCTTAATAATTGTAACACACAACAAAGAACACTTTATATCGAGTTATTATACGAGTAAATCATAACATTTATACTACGAGTATACCGGCCGGTCATGGCCGACAAAAACTTTGACTTTAAAAAGCGATACCATAGAAGAACTTAACAACAATGCTCTCATTATTTAACTTTATTTTGAGTGGCTTCCTTTCATTTTCCATTCGTCACAAAATTGTACTTAATTTGTAGGATTCTTTTTACAATTTCTGGCCTTTCTTTATTTGTAAAAGAACCTGTGAAAAATACACAGAAAGAAGCATCTCGCAACGATCTCCTAGATGTTAAATACGTTTGTATGGAATGTTGAGTGTGTTGTACACTGTGCAAGCCGGCTGCAATTGGCAAACAATACTCGAGTGTGCTCAGACACATCGTCGCCACTTGCCACACTTGCCAACTGCGGTCACCGCGGAACATATCTAGATATTGCAAAAACAATTACGTATTTATTTGAAAAATTACACCCTTTTTTACCAACTCAAACATAGCTAATAAAATGTAATTTAGGACAAGATGGTCCATGAGTTATGAGAATAAATTTATAGCTCCACTAAAATATTTTATCTCTTGATCTAGAACCACAAATATCAAATAAAGACCATCTATACTTGCCATTATCAATTGTCTTGGAGTTATTTGTAACTATGTAAACAACTTTGTGACGTCATTGGTCACAGACCACAGTCGATTGAACAGTATTAAGGTTTATTACCTATGGTGTCAACTGGATGACCAGGGGGCAGGGTCGACGGCCGATCACCGGACACAGGAACCAGTTTCTTCGCGATAATGATATCTCATCGGGTATATCCCACAACACAAGTGGAAAACCCCCATCTATGAAAGTTGTGACCATAACTTATAATGTTTTTTTTATATTTTGTTGATAGCGAAGGTCTTTTAGGTTTACAATAATTGTATACTGTCATACATATATTTTAAAATAACCAGTAATTAACTATTTTATAATAATTATTGTTATCGTTCAGTTTTTAAAGAATTATTAATAATGAAGTCGGCAGCTTAATATTTTGTACACGCAAAAGTAAAGCCTAACAAAATGAGAAAAACTTACCTCGTACATTTTTTTTATTTTATATTTTCGCAAGAAATAGATAATAAATGCTTACAGATATGAGCAGTTCTGGTAGGCCTTAGCAATGATTATAAAAATCATCATTATAATAATTATAATGTTACGTTATGATAATGAGATGTAATATATATGCGAAAACGAATAAGGATGTCCTCTAAACTTTTTTTGTGTGTACAACATATAAATATGTTATGTTGTATGACTCGTTAACAAGTGTAGGAGTGACGGCAGCTGGCAGGCCTTGGCGGAGGACGCTATTAGCGGGACCTTGTGGCGTTCCGACGTAGTTTGCCTCCGACTGAACCTTTATGCCGACTACGCAAGGATCACTTTCGTACACATTCAAAGGTAAAATATCTCTGAACTGTAGTTTTTACTTTAATTTTCTCCCACTTTGTACCGACGTAACCTGCCTTACTAATTATTAATTAGCAAAAACGCAAATATAAACAGATTTTCGCGTTATAATTTCTCAATTAAAGATTTTTTTATGATTTAAGATTCCGTATCTGCTCTCATAGCGGCTCTACGTCGTCTGTTTCAAACTTTATTAGAATTCAATACAGACTCGGCGCGTTCCAGTAACTGGCACCTAATGTCAAGGGTTTGCCAGTAAGTAGGTAATCGGTACAGCTATTACAGTTGACCCTGATATTCAGCTGATGCGGTAAAAACGTCGCCATCTTTAAGTGCCACATTAACACTTTGTAGGTTATCAATTAACGATAATTCACAATATTTTTTTACATTTAATAACCTTACTTTTTTAAGTCGGTTAATAATTTAAAAATAATGGGACAATTTCTTTGTTCATTTCTATTGACTAAATAAATTAGTTTCCCATTGCGTTTTATAATTAAATTTTATCTATTGCACTATCGATTTATGAACTATAAAATAATTACGTATGTACCTGTAGACTGCTCGTTATGAAAATAGGACAAAGGCAACAAAATTAATTACACGACCGCGACGTCTACACGAATAGTAACTGCAATTTGCAAATAATTAGGTTAAATCGTAGCCATGATCCATTTGGCATGGCGAATAGGTGGACAGTGGACAAACGATTGACGCTGTTACATCACAGATGTGAGATGAGTTACAGTTAGCATGTATAAATGCTTACTACCCAATCGTTGGCATTCTACTTTTAGCACCTTAGACTTTTTATTTAAAAATATTAGGAGGGCCAATAAAAATACTTTTTGAGTATAAACTAAAATGCAGTCACGTGCAAGCCCCGCCCACTGGCGCAGTCCATACTCGGCTTAACACAAAAACGGCGTTTCGTTATGCCTCTACGTGCTTCTTACGCTTCGAGTGACGTAAAATTGCTGGAGCATTTCAATGGATATCGACTTACAATGTGGTTAGCATTGCAGAATAACTAGCTCCACAATCCACATAGAGTGAACTATGAATAAGGAAATTTTTATTCAAAATTATACAGTAGTCAATAGTCTTTTTATAATACTAGGGATTTCAGCATCCATGATATAATATATCAAAGTATATTCCTTCCGGTTTTAAAGATTTTACTAGTAAAAATCACTTTAATTAAGGTTAAAAATTTTAATCAGTGGAGTGTATTGCCTTTTAAAATTCAGTTTAGCATTAAAAATCCTTAACCTTTAGACAGCCTTGTCAAAGCTCGCCGATTCGAGGAAACGTCGTCACTCGTAAAGTGTATATTTATATCGAATACAAAAATGTCATGTTTCCTGATCACTTTTACTGGAGAAAACCAAAGCCGAGCACTTAATCCTCTGATCTATAAAATGTGGGCAACCTATTAAATGCTTTCATAGTGCTTTATCGTTTTCAAACATCTACCTAATATAATGGTCTTAGTAAAAAAAACTCTACCGCAATAATTATTAAGGATAAAATCTTTATAACATTTTGCAGTGTAGGTACTTTGACGATAACTCTACAATCGAGCACAACTTATTAAGAACTTATAGATACCATATTCTAACTTCACATTATAAAAATAAGTTACGAAATAAATCCATGCATTATCTTCACTTTGAAGGTTATGCAATTTCAAGTGTTTCTTAAATATAGCACGTACTTGAAATTCTTATACGGGTTGCCCGTACGCTTGTTACTACCCATATACTTGACTTACTTGTATCATATCAGTGTTGTGGTTTTATTTATCAAAACCACTACATTGTTTTCAGTATTTGAGGAAATGTTGTCATGAAACATCATGTACTAATAGAATTTGAAGTGCGAGTAAAATGTCTGTTAAAAACTTTAATCCAATTAACACTAAAGTTAACCCTTACTTGAATACATTCATCTCTGTCGTTCCTCGTTTATTACTTAACTCAAGGTTAACTTTAACCTATCCATTCAAGTGGTCCTCAGTTGCACTAAATTAACTTCAGTGCGCATTCCTATAGTTGGGGAGGAGAAGAGGGGATTTCGGGAGTAGCTCGAGCGTGTCAGATTAAGCTTGCATAGGCTTCCGACATGTGTCTAGTTATCATGGTATAGAAATCAGATTTCTCACGTGGTGGGTAATATTGAAATGTCGTCGGATCTGTCAGATTAAGATAGGGGATGTTTAGTATACCCCAAAGAAGCTTCCATATAAAGCACTGACGATTCAAAGGTTAGGTAAGCCTGTAGGGACATTTTAAAATATAAAAAAATAAAGCTTCATATTTTCTTAACTGAGCCTCGCAGATATTTTATTTTGCTCTAAACTTAATGATTTAGTTCTTGTTGTCTAAAATATATTTATAATTTACCTAAATAAGCAATTTTCTGAATATTTTTTTTTCAAAACTTTAAAATGGCTGCAGTTTCTGAACCCACCCCTAAAATAAAAAAGCGCTCTTATTATTTTTTTATCAGCTTTACCTAATGTACAAAACCTACTAGGTCTCCATGACGCTCGAGTGACTACAAAAATAGCACCCTCCCCTCCTCAACTACTAAGTATTTGCGTTGCTAACCGTACGTCGAGGTGTGCAGTGATTCAAACACGGAAACCCGCGATCGAGGTCAGAACCGCCTCAACGCAACCCGAACGAACCTTGCGTGTCGTGACACCTATTCAATTAATATGCACATACAGACACAGTTTTTCTACTACATAACCGTAACTGTGCTTTGTAATAAGCTTCAAACTTTATTACAGTAATAAGATGGTCAGCAGAAACATTGTTAGGGCTTTTATGTAATGCGTTTACGAAATAATCATGCATAAGTTAAATAAGTATAATAACATGGATGAAACTTTGTTAATTGTTACAGAGCTCTGAGTAAGCTAGGCAGAAAGTCTGTAACTTGTTTTAAGTTAACACAATTTATTATTTAACAGAATTTATAACATGTTGCAACTTTTTCACCAATGATAGTTGTAGATACAGTATGCAAAATTCTACGCATTAACTCGCGCTAATAATATAATTTGTTGGATATCACGTTGTTACAAAATATTTATGAATTCACAACGAGGGAAACATCTTGCGGCGTGAATACAAGAAGTATTGAAGGCCACTTTATCTAAGCGCTGATATACACCAATTGTTATCACGCAGGCGATGATTTCCGCGTTGCTCAGGGCCAACGTAATTACACCGGTACCAGTAATTGTACCCGTATATAAAGGGCTTTAGTACAATCATCATCCTGGTTTCGCAAATCTGCTTGCATGCAAATTTTAGTATCAATGTGTCTTTAGGCTTCTTGTTGGTCAGTCTATTTTATATTACAGTACAGATATTAGCCAATCTAAACTCCTTCCGTTTCGCAAGGATCACCTCAAATCCCCGTTAACTGCCGCACCTTCAGACCTCTCATTTAAGTCGGAGACATCCGTTAGCAATAGGGATGATGACAAAATCAAAGATAAGCGAATTTTATTAATAAAATAAAGAAATCACGGTAAAAAATAAGTGTTACCAAAATTTCAGCTCGATAGCATTTGTATTTTTTTTTTGTTATGCGCCTTCAAAGTTGGATAATCAAGTCGATTTTTTTTTCAATTAAATTTCTTAATATTTGTATACCATTCGATAACTCATACAATTCAAAGCAACTTTTGTTATGAAACCACTTTCATAAACGCAATATTTAATATACCTATCGAACAAAGTTCTCTCCCGATCCGTACAAACTACGAAAGAGTGACGTCAGTCTTGCGTAGTACTTTGTATGGAGCGTTTCGGGTAGGTCTATTTTATGAGATGTTTGAATTGTCATATCTTGGTGAATTTTTAAGCTATTAGAGTCATTCTTTCAGCGATGTTTCTATTTTTTAAGGGTCTTTCAATTACCAATAAGAAAAAAAATTAGTCATCAAGCCTATTACAAAGTGATCAGCTAAACAGATATTTTAAAATAAGGATAAACGACATCACGTATAAGGTTTCCGTCTGCGTCTACGCGGTGTTTTTCTTCGCGTATAACTGTACGCGTACGTTTCCTGCGACCGGATTCGTCGTGTTATTAAAATCTTCTGATTTATCTAGAAACCAGGCGTAAGTTGTTCCACGACACTCACATAAATTAGCCGGCTAGTTAGCTCGACGTTTATATATTTATTGCACGTTTCAATCTTAGATCCTTTCAATTAATAAATCCGCTGACTTCCCTGCCCGCTCGTATCGGCGATACGTAATTTCTGGCCGAGTAAAAGTTGTAGGATAGTGCGCTGTAACACATTTTATAGAGCTGTATATTATCTGAATTATCGGTATTACATGAGGCAGGTAATTATTAACTTTATGATCTAAAATTATTGTCGCTATCGTCAATGCTATATTCGGTGCTCGATAGTTGAAAAGATAATGTAAGGGCTTAAACAGGCTTAGGCAAATAAAAGCGAGGACACACATAATATTTCGATCTTGCGAAAACTGACAAGCGCTCGAGGCTAGTTAAACAGTACTTATTCTCAAGAGCAAACTGAATTTAGACCCATTACCGTACTCGATGCGATGGGTTTTGTGTTTTCGACCGTGAGTTTTATGGGTCATAAAAATTCAGCATTGGTCAAATCGGGCGGCCCAGATTACAAATTGTGGTCGGTGGAAACGAGCGCAGAGATGCTCCAAGGCCCGAACAATAACATTAGTTGGCATATTCCAACGAGCGAATAATGCCATGGCCTTCGCCGGCTATATTTAATACGCGGAAGACATTGCGGTACCGGCGAAGGCTGAGCGGAGTGTAAACAGTTAGGAGCAGCGTAGCGGCAGCGCGTCGCCGCTACCCGCCACCGCTACCGCCACTGCACCGCCACCGCCACCGGCGGCGTGCGGCCGCTAGTCGCTACCCGCTACCACGCCCGGCGCGCATCAGCGCGACGCGTGTGCGCCCTGACCTCCGCGCTGTCGCCATTTGATAATCTCATTACTACTAACACGCGCAGCTCGACCTACGAGCGACGTAAAATGCGCGTGTTTTTTAAATTCAGCTCCACAAACACCGGCCGCAGCCGTACGCTCTACGTGGTTGCGGTGTGACAACAAAGCTGTTTTGCTTTATCGGTATTGCGTCATTGACATTTCAAACAACATGTTTTGTATTTGTTTTGTTGTTGTATTATACGCAAATTGAACTTAATAGTTTATTTCTATTCAATAAATAATTCTACGTCATTAAAAACATTTTTAATTTTTTGATGATATTGTAAAATTTGCGAGTACTTAACCGAAAAAAATATGGCACCCCTTCCGGGTCGTTCGATCTTCCGTGGATCTATCGTTCAAATTCCAACAAACTTTTCTTCAATTACACGTTTTTGCTTAATCATTTTTAATTTACAACAAAAACAATATATCAAACCACTGTCCACAGCTAAAAAACATAATAAAATAAAAGGCATCTAATATTGATGTCCGATGTCAACATTTTTCTAAGAGCAAAGTCCATTGTCGTATTTAAACAAATCTAAATTTATTAGATATCTACCTAGCGACCCAAAAATGTAGTAAGTGTGTGGCGACTAAATCACAATAACAATATCTAAGTAGGTCGCTCTAAGTAGGTCGAATATACTCGTCTCTACCAATATGGAGAACAACGGGCGAAATGTACAAATGGAGCGAAAAGAGGTTTTGGTCATGTGCGAAAACGTTAGAGGTCTTTTTCACAATATTTGTTTAAAAAAAAAAAGAGTTCAACGCATCTTCTTGGATGGAATTAACATCTTAAACGTTTGCCTGTAATAAAATGTAATAATCGGTCCAGTCTATGATTAATTATTGCATATTATTTCGTATTCAATTTATTCTACGATATACACCCGTACCAATAACATAATTCCGATTACATAATATTATAATATATTATACTATTTCGATCTATGAATAATATATTTTTAATTCGATGATTAGAAACAATGCTCGGTATGTAAGTACTGGGATACCTAGTCGGATTTATGAATAAGGCGTAAATAATTTTCCCATACACTTATAAAGACCTTTGGTGATTAGATCATGCAACTCGTTCGATAATTATATCGATCGCACGAGTAAGTGGAGCGGCTGCTGTAATACCGTATTCGAGTACTGTGGGATCGCGTTGTGCAACACTGAAAATAGGTTACATCCATACGAGCGACCTACATACGGCGATTACATTAGATATCCTTTGTGTCGGCGGAGCCCAACGCTACGAACACTACGACCTTTGTGTCGCGCAGCTCGCGCTGACCGCCCCCGCCGCCGCAAATACAGAATACTTAGAGCGCACCGATTATACTAGAGGCGCATTAAATTATCGTTGTTCCAAATTTAAAAATATAAAATGTTGCGCAAATTTTGAGAGTCCACCATCGCAGAGGCGCACTGCCGCTCTCGACGCGCACGAACTTCAGCTTTGTTGTCGCTCCGTCTCGCTCGCCGGGTCATCGCCCGACGCACCACACGACTCCCTCGTTCTAATAACCCTGCACATATCGGTAGCTCGATACATTATCATTTTTGTGGCGAACGAGCCGGCCAGCCACTAATTTACACAAAAAAACATAATTTCGCACGGGTGTCGACCGCATCTGCAGCACGTTTCGCGTATTTCATGGTCTTGCGCAACATTTATCGCCGAAACTGACCACACAGAGGTCAACGTAATCCGAAGGCCCCGGACGGTACGAGGGTTTTCCACTCGCCCGAACAATTAAAAAAACATAGGAAGTACAACAGTTGCGTGTCACACGACATTGCGTGACATTTGTTTAATCAATTTTTATGTAAATCGAGAGGGCAATTACAATTTTCAGCTCATCTAAATTTTGATCGCGAGGCGTTTCGACTTTCGACGCTTCACACCCGTTTTATTTGTTAAGTCGAGCGAGTTCGAACAATGCGTCGAACTGCATTCGAGGCGGGTTCTATTTTTCTTGACGTCGAATGCACGTCTCGAAGCAGTGCCGGCGGCGGGTAGGTGGAGCCGATGCTTTTTTTTACCGGCATCGGCGGGGCATTGACACCGATGCCGGGGCACTGGCCGTTCTTGACAGTTCAAATGTTTACATCTCAAAGGATCACTCGTTCCTCGCTTAGAACGGTGCCAATGCGCTCACGATAAAAATTATACGATCAATTAACCCACTACCGAAAGTGAATTAACCAATTGAATTATAATTAATTTGAGTTCGCGTTCGTTGTACTTAAATACGGTGTCGTTGCCCTCCAAAAACAACAGAATTACATAATATTTAAATAAATATATATTATATTATATACGCTATAATGTCTACACGTCATTACCCCCAAAAAACATGAGATCATAGCTACATATTTTGGTGTCCAAGCTCAAAACATAAATTTAAAGAAAGGATTCGTTCTTAAATAGGACACACCATAATGTTTGTTTTCGTATAGGACTCAATACCGCATTTGTCGTCGACAACGGCGAAGACGGATTTATTACCCTGCCTTATATAATTGTAATTCACTAGTCAATTAGGCGGTGCTAGATGTATTTTTATTGGGGGGCAATTAATATTCGTGTTTTATGGTCGCGACCTCACCGGCGCAGAACAATGGCGAGTTCATCACACGCGATAATAAGCGCTCCCGACTCCTGCTGCTGCCGCCCGCCGCCTGCGGGTTCAACAAACTCCCTATTTTATAAAATAAAATGACACGAATCCGTTACAAATAAATTACATTCCGGCGAATGTGTAACTGCGTGCCGCTGCCAAATAGTCGAAGGCCGGCGGAGATATTCGCACTCCTCGCTGCTAGCGGTTTAATTGGAGATAATGCGAGCTACTGAGTGCGTGCGCTTGAAGAAAAAGTGAAATTGTAACGAGTCTGAACCAGTCGAGGTCGGTGACCAGGGAGGCGGCTCTGCATCGTCCGGCGACTGCCCCGCTCGGCTGATTCATCATTACTGATGGCCGCTCACCACCTAACTCGGCACCGTCACTGACTCACACCGAACCTTTGTTGTCACATTATCAGGGCTTTTGGGATTCCACGCAGTTAATACGTAAAATTTATTGTCCTCATGTCGTCCGATGTTCGGAACATCGGAACATCATGTTCCTTTATTCTACGCTCTACAATGTGGATTAAATGTTATTTTGATACATTGATAAAATGATTTCCTATCATTACATTTACTTTATTAACAGATCTTTATAAGTTACAACAATATAGCAGCAGATAAAGGTTAACGTAACAATGAAACTACAAAAAATAATAGAACGAGACAGGTAGAGCACTTTTTTCTTCGAACGACATGGGGCAAATGAACGGAAGGAATTTATTTGTTGGGATTTTTCGTATACAATATGTGTAGCGACTAGCGACAGGCTCAGGAGGGTGCGATGGCTGGCGGGGGTCGCGGGGATGTGCGGGGGTACGCGGGTGTAGCGGGGGGTGTTTTGGAGTTCAACGCATCCGAGATGCCACCTGTGGAGCATACTGCGTTCTATGAAAATATAACTTTATCGACCTCACTCTGATTATATTATTCAATTATAGCTAAATTAACAATAACAAATTATTACGCAAATGTTTGGGTTGCGATTAAAATACAATATTGATAGTAGAAGTGATAGAACATGATGATATGAATAGGTATTATATTGTATGTACTTACAAAAATCTCGAGTATTTTAAAAGAGGTTATTCACACAATAGTCATAAATAATTAACAGGTAATTGAATTTCTAGGCTTTGAATACAAATAGAATGAATTTACTATACCTATAGCTCCATTGTGAGTATTGAGGTCGGTGACCTATAATGTAGCCCCCTCGGTAGGGTGCACTGTACGATATATAAGTTTACAATTCGTGTTAAAAGGTTACGATTCTAATATACTTTGCCCTATTTTAGCATACATTTCTATATAACCTTTGTTGGTTGTTTATGTAGACGTTAACTTTTTCTTTGTTCTCGTATTTTTTAAACTTTAAACCCTTTGTTAATTGTTATGTAACTAATTTAAATACGTTACGTAATAAGTATGTATGTAATTCGAAACTGTTTATAAAATTAGCAATGCCAAAACTTTTATACAAATGCTTTTATATGATTCGCCGAAAGAAATTTGTTTTGGGTAAAATAATTATTCCGGTCATTTGGCATAAGTAATAATTACTTATTGTCTTCAATTATTATTAAGTACTTAGATTTTATAGATAGTTAATTTCAATTGGTGGTGAAAATTGAGTTCTAGAGAGAAAATTGTATTCTATTATTTTTCTAAACAACTGTTTTCAGCGAGGCTTGTTTGTAAACAAGTCAGCTCGTTTCGTTGACAAAAGAGTGTTTTGAATCCGCATCCGCCCGCGCCGCGCCGCGCCGGCCGGCAGCTGCGGCCACGTGACTCCTCATTAATTTCTCACCTCTCACTTCATTGACACACTAACGGACACCGATATCCATATGGTTATGGTACCTTCCTAACTCGTGACGTACTCTAATAACCGCCGGGACGGCTATAAGGATTAACCCAGTTAACGGGTGTCACTCCGGAGTCCAGACGTTATCTTAAAATATGGAAGTTTTTAGAGTCGTCCTATCTTAATCTCCAAATAAATTGACACTCATCTCTCCGGAGGCGTTCGAGCTGTCCCTCGTCTATTCACGATGGTGCCATGCATTTTGCATTACGCCTCCCATAAAATGATCTATAGAGCGGTATTCATCCGTCGAGGAACGTGAAGCTAGCGCTCGTGGTAACCGTTCGACGATTATTACGTGTTCGCATCCCTGTCGATCTCTATACGGTCGGAGTGAGATACCATCAAAACAACTTCTTTGCCTCCGCGTAACTTGAGGTAAATAAAGAGAAGGTCAGTCGCGTGAAAGGAACTTATGCGCTTTTCTAAGCCGGAAAGAGACGCAATGAAAACAAATCAATAAGTCATCTCCACGTTTCGCGCGAGAGAGAGACGGGGCAACAACAAACTGACACTTATAAAATCAACGATGACTTCGACGAATGTAGACTTTCGCACGACGACGGAAAATTGTATTTTCTACGGCACGAGCGAGTTCGCGCTACCGGAGTGAAATGAATTGCCAATGGAAGGTACCGTTGTGTCGGCTTCTTTCTCGTTGCTATTTGTTTTTCATAAACATTTGAGCCTTAGAACATCGAGGCTGCTAAATGTTTATTGTTTATTAAAATATTACCAAAAGTAGTAGAACAAATGAAAACGAACGTTAATATAGCACCGTGTAATTAAGCCGGTCCCATATTCTGATAAAAACAAAACGTTAAAATGGTAATGATAATGTTGCACACAATGACACAGCAGTCAGCACACATGAGAGAAATAATAACGGTCAACTTTTTGTTATTAGTTAATTAATCACGAGCTTTAATTTTCTATTGTTGTCATTATTACACCTTTTTAAGTTTTTACTCCATATTAATTATTATGGTGTTAGCATACATTTGTTCCAGCGTTTATAATACTTTGACGAATATTAAAGTAAAGTTAACAAAGGTATTCTAAATAATAAATCTAATAACAAGTCTGAAATCTTCCAGCTTCTTCTTTATTAATCAGATAAAAACCGCGTGTTAAAGTTCGCTGGTGTAAAAACTGATTTCGCATTTCCCTTTATACCTTTATCTTTTTACGACCAGCCGTCTACCTGATGTAAGCCCGTAGATAAACCTCTGTTTTTATAAAAAAATATATTCACTTGGGGATTTGAATTCAGAATCACTTAGATGCATTTTGTCTGTGAAAACAAACGTAGATTAACGCTGACTTTTAACGACATGTAATTAATGTGAATGCCTAATGAAATGTAACAAATTATACTATGCATAAAACTATGGATACTCTGAATAGATTGAAAATTCAAATGCAGAGTACCGGGATTAAAATAGGCACTAGCATACAAGAGTATTGAAGAGCATTAATATCGTATTATAAAATAGTTCTGAACTCGATCTGAACGTTTTATATCTACTTATAGCTTCCTTTGTTCCCATCTGCATTATGCAAGTCCAAGGTTTCTGTCAAGGCCCGCTGTGTAGGAAAACTACGACAGCCACGAGATAAGCATCAGCGAAAATCATAATAAAATACGCGTAATAAAGATCAAACATAATCATAATATAAGTATAACCGACTGTTATACGTTTAGGTAACTATTATCTCCACCGTAATGACCATGAGGCTACAACACTTAGGGGATATTCCACAATCTCCTAACAGGTTATGCACAGTTTACACCGAACTTATGTCTCTATAGCTTAATATAAAGTAAACAACGACAAAACTTCCGGATAAGATTTTGTCACATATTATGTTAAGTACTCACATACGGTTTTGCTTGATCGAGCAATACCCAACTAGCAAAATTTGGTCATATAATTTTCGAGACAACGTTTTGGTTATAACTTGAGGTCAGGCCTTTTTGGTTGTATAGCATTCGTATTAACCTTTATATGACGCGAAATAGGCGCAAAATATATAACTTTTATTTGTATAGCGATCATGTCATGGTCGTTTTAGTGGCTAAATATTCGTATAGCAGTCGTAAAGTGATTAATTTAATAACCGTTTCGTCGTATTGTGATCCAGTAGACGTTGTATAAACATTGGGAAGTAGTCATCAGCATTACCTTTTTGCGAATACTAATTATTTAACAGTTCTGTTGAAGTAAGATATAATAAAAAGTAGCCATCATGTTGGTAAAAGTTTACCTGCCATATTTATTATTGAATGAATGCTAATGACTATAATGTATTTGGTGTTAGTCGGTAATAATATCTACTTTTCTAAGGGAAATTAAATTTCTCGACGATTGTATATACGTTTTTTAACAAATATTTAACGCCCCCTTCGAATAATTGCAAAATAATGTTTATGAATTTAATTTAAGATTGCCTGCACTTTTACAATTACACGATTTTAGGTAATGATGATGACTTTTATATGATGTCTCATGACTATAAGTCGCATATCTTACCATTTATTTATTTTATCATCAGCCATTTTTAGGGTACCGTAACAAAGTGGAAACCCGTGCATTTTATCGAATTCTCAATATTATGGTGATAATTTCTGATGTCGCAAAATTTCTAATTAACGATTTGAAGTTATTGGAAAGTTCTATATTTTAGGGTTCCGTACCAAGAAGGTAAAAACGGGACCCTATTACCTACTAAGACTTCGATGTCTATCTATCCTTCTGTTTGTCCATCTGCCTGTCTTCGGGAGTTGTATCTCAAGAACCGCTATAGCTCGATTTATGAAATGTTCACAGATTTTGTATTTTTGTTGCCGCTAGAAGGAAACATAATAAAAATAAAATATTATTAATATATTTTAAGGAGGGCTACCATTAGGCTACCATATAATAAACATGACTATTTGGCCTTTTTTGCTCTATATTAATAACTAGACGTTCCGCGTGGCTTCGCCCGCATAAATTAGGAATTTTACGGAAACCGTACATTTTTCACAAATTAATAACCCAAGTTTCACGTAGTTTGCTATGTATATTTGTGCCAAATATCATAAAAACTGCTCCAGTAGTCCGTGAGATATTAAGACCTTTTAAATAATTTTCCTCGTTTTTTCACATTTTCCTCTGAATCTTCGCTCCTATTGGTCTTAGCGTGATAAAATATAGCTTTCCACGATAAATGGGCTATCAAACACTGAAAGAATTTTTCAAATCGGATCAGTAGTTCCTGAGTTTAGCGCGTTCAAACAAACAAACTCTTCAGCTTTATAATATTAGTAAATAGATCGTAAAAAGTAGGTACACGAAATATGTATTCACAAAATTTTCAATTATGTATTTGTTCTTTAATAATAAAATTAAAATTTGTATGAACCCGCGTGGGTGCCCGCTTAACACAGTTTACGCCCTTAAGGGTGCTCCCATAAGAAAAACAATTTTTGGCCAACTTTTGCTCTATAACGGTATAGAACCATTCGTGCGCGAGTCCGAATCGCACTTGGCCGATTATTTCATGGCCAAAATCGTAAAAGAGAAACATGAAAATATCATTAAATAACTAAAATGTTTTATAACAGTAAGTTTTAAAAGTATTTTAAAATCATGACTTAAGTTAGTCATTTAAGTTCTCAAAATATGAATATTAGGCTTATAAACATTTTATAAAAGTCGTATAAATATAGTCAAAAATCATTTAAGAAACGTGTATAAAAATGTAAGTCCTATAAAAGTTAAATGTATGGAATTTACATGATTGTCATGTAGACATCTTATAACCGTTAAAAAGTAGTGTTATGGTCGGCATTATAACCAGACTATGATTATTATATAAATTGATTTTATACAACATCATGTATGTATAATAAAGGTCATTGCTACGATATTTACGAGTATAAGATGGTCATATAATTTGATTGTGAAAACGATTACAGGACTAAATTAAATGACTAAAAGCTTATACGACGTATTGTTCGTTAAATATATTGCTAAACAATTATTGGAAATTTGAGTTACCAGTATATGAGTTATATACGACTAAATGTCATTTAGGCTCTAAATTATAGGACTAATTTGCTAGTTGGGTAACGTCGAGCAAAACCCGCGGCTCGCGATTTCATCCACACATTCAGCATTGCTCGATAGTTTTATTTCAAATCTATATATTTCATTCCATCAATCCGGCTCGATCCGGTTTCATCAATCCTTCGAGCCTTCAGTTTTGCGGTCCACACAGTAATTATTACTCGATTTGGAGTAAAAGTGAGTACTTAGCATTAGGCGATTATGTATCAGATAGTTGTAATCATAAAACTTTAACCATGTCATGTGACAATTTCAATATACATATATCTGTGCATATAATTTGTGCATTTGTATATGAGCCAAGTGTCACATAGATGGTAGAGTAAATAACTACCGGCTGTACATAACTCGGCCCCGATGCACATTGCACACAGCCGCGCGGCCGGCACGTGTAACCCGTAGCTACAGCACACTGCTGCACCAGTCAAGGACCCAGATAAAACTGCATGCACACTGCAGCCCGACTAATTCTAGACAATATTCGTACCCACGTGTATCTATACTTCCATACTAATATTATAAATGCGAAAGTGTGTCTGTCTGTCTGTCTGTCTATCTGTCTGTCATGTCTGTCTGTCTGTCTGTTTGTTACCTCTTCACGCCCAAACCGCTGAACCGATTTTGCTTAAATTTGGTATGAAGATACTTTGAGACCCGGGAAAGGACATAGGATACTCTTTATCCCGGAAAAATGTACGGTTCCTGCGCGATAAATGAATTTTGGCGCAACGGAGTTGCGGGCGTCATCTAGTCTCCAATATAGCTAGTATTTTAGTATGTCGCTACACTATCAATTAATAAGCTTAATTGAGAACAATAAAACTTGTCACAATAATAATAAATCAGTTCAAGTCTATATAAATATTTTCTGCGTTAATTAAATCAAAGCTTAATTGGATAAGACAGAGTACCAAATTATTGAATAAACGCTATAATTTAAGACAACAAAGTGATCCTTCTGATATAAATAGATTTTACATCCACCGTGTATACGTTTCGGTAAAGTCGATTCCATTCAGTCCAGGGTCGGAAGTAGGTCACTGGTGCAACGGGGGCGCCGCGCGGGCGGGGGCCCTCCGGCCCAACCCTCGCAGGGGCCACCTCTATCTACTCTCGATATTAGATCACCTCCTCCGTTTATATCCTATTTAATTCAAACCACAACAAAGAGAATAACACTAAGGATGTAATTCAGATATCTGTTCTTTGATGAGAGAAGAATTTGGTAGAGTTTGATAAGTTTGATACGCTTTAGTTAAGTTTGAAGGAGTGTATTTTGTTTTCTTCGTATTTGCCTATTAATCATGATTATGCAACTGTTTTAATAGTTCAGTCTGTAGGCAATCAGTCATCATTCGGCATATACTTTCAATATTTCGATGTGATTTTCCGCCAAGAGAGTCAGCCCTTTCACTTTCTGATCTAGGTATCGGTGTTTCCAGATTAGGTGTGATTATGTCCGTGACATTTTATAAATGTGTGTAAATTATACTATACAATATACATATGTGTACATAAATGTCATATAACATATTATGTCATGACATAAAATTTCTGAGCGAACTATCGCGTTTGTCCGGTCACAGTAATTATGACACGTCATCACACTTATTTGTACACACCCTAAGATTTCAATTTAATACTTTAATTATTAAAAGGGTACTTAGGAAAATAGGACATAGGTACTTAAATTTCTAGGTCGAGGGTCCCTTCGTATGTTCCTGGTTATTTTATACCTTCCCTGTTCTAACGTTATACGACGTGCGAGGACCACAGACCGGGCAATCAATACCTACAGTAATTAACGAATTATCCGGTTGTGATTCCCCTCGCATCCGCGTAGAGATATTTAGTTACGAACACAAAATAAATAAATTCAATAGTGTTGCAAATAATATTGTGGCGTAGCACAAACTTCGTAAAGGTAAACTGCATATCATTTGACATTTACGGAAATCGACCCAAGGTTTCGCAAATTTCTTAAGACTCGCGTATAATTTGCATAATTTTGTTTAAAATTTTATTAGGTTGTTTTTTCTTCCTTTTATAGATCACGTCGTGTTGATTAACACGTAATCTTCGATGTCTCGTTTTGAGGTTAAAACACTTGATACTTCGCTTTAAAATCCTACATTTCATGTTTGATAATACGGCCACCTTTTGTGCATGTCATAATAAAATTTAGTCAGTTTATCCTCCCGTCATAGGGTTTTCCTTACTTTAGTATCACTATACGCAATTAATACGAAGTGCCCTCAATACCGAGCTGTGTCATTGTGTGAGTCACGAGCACATCCTACTGTTACTAAGGCAGATGAGTATTACATAATGATTACCCCGCAGATGCAAGGACTATGCACAGAACGTTCACGAACTAGGAAGACATACGCACACAACGAATCGCTCCACAATCGAGAGCATAAGTATGAGCAACGAGATAATTGCGTGTGTGCGAAACAATATCTAACGTTTCCAATAATTTCGCTCAGTAATGGCGTAGTTTTAATTTGCTGAGATTAGCCGATCGGTCGGTTTCGTGTAACAAAGGAGTAGTGCAACCTTCGCCGACCACCCTTGGCCGTGGTGCTGCGACCTAGATTGAAACCCCCGCCTCCCCCGCGCCCCACCCCGCGCACCCCCTCGTACCCCTGACCTGACCCAGTTCAGACTGCACTTGCCACGCTTCCCCGGTGAGGATCCGCTCCGCGCGCGCACCCAACACGTGTCCCTGACATAGCACCGTCGCTTCCAACCTATTTATCTCCGGCCACGGGCTTACGTCATATCATTTAGAACATATCGCTCGACACACAATCGATACAATAGACTCGTAGATGTAACGAACATAACGAAATACAGCGACATTGAACGGAAGGTCGAGTCGGAGCATTTGCCAAATCGTGCTGCAATTTCAATGATGAGTTTTATTCGTGTTGCTAGCTGCAGTTTCACTTCGCGTATCGACGATTACGCGAATTATGAGCCAGACGATTGTTTCCGCAGCGAATTATCGAGTAAACCGCCGTGCTGAGAAGACTCGTGTAGGTGACATTGCACGTATGCTACTGTCAATGTCAATGCCAGCGTCTAGGCAGCTCAACCGCGCTCGGAATCGTAGAAACTAATTTACAAACAAAGGACTCGGATTATGTCATAACCGGAGCGACCGATATCTTCGTGTCTCTAATATTACGTAGAGTTTCGATGGGAGATTTCGCCTGCTCGTAGCTGATGATAGTGTCGTCCGTAGACATTGTTAGTTGTTATAATATAATGGAGTAGTTCCAATGTACACGCATGGTTGGGCGGGTGTGGCGGTGGTGTGGGAGTGTTGCGCCAGCGACAAGGCCGCGGGCCGCGAGCCACGAGCCGCGACCTACAGCCGTTTCCGAACGTCGTGCCACAATTTATCACTGCAACAAAATAACCCAGAGACAATTCTGTTCTACTTTTAAACGTATTGAAGGTTCTTTAATCTGATTTCGCAGTTAGCAACAACATTTCGCTGAGCGTTTGCGGATTACAGGCTTTGGTTGGTAGATGGTAGAGCCGTAGTATTTTGTTTTTCTTTGCTGGTGGAGCTCTCTGAAATACTTTTCATTTTATGACTACCCAAACTAGAATATATTATATTCACAAAGCTCGGGTATACTGCCATAAACTGTCAACAATCAAACCATTTACAATTATTGTTTCTCTTTGTTACAGATAAACAGTGTGGTCTTCGAATGTACCTGGCGAGGCTGCGGTCACATCACCAACAGCTGTTCATCCATAGAGGCACACATCCGAAACACGCATTTAGGGTAGGTTTTTACAAGAACAGAATATACAAGGTGCACCTTTCTATTTGTAGAGCCATTAGGATATCGACTAAAGTTCTTTTAAAAATTTGCAAACATCCGATTTTTTTGTTGTAACTGTACTTCACTTCTTAGTGAAGTAAAAAAGTATAATGCATGGCCAATGGCTATAAAACAGTCTTCTGTTTTAAATCATGGCACCATTGGATTTATTTTTCAACACGTTGTTATAGGAAACCCGACACCTCTACGCGTGATGCGTTAAAATTGGAAATTGGGTCAAACACATGTGATTGTTGATTTATTTTAACACTTTTACTCGTACTACTCACATAGCCTCGAATTGTCATTTGCGAGATATTATTTGGATATAGAATATTCTAGTAGCTATGTAACTTCCTGTTCCTGAATCACAAGTCTATCCACCCGTATCCACGCAGTATGCTGTAATCGGGAAGTAGATATGAAATGCACAATACGATACTATGACTTGGAACACGCGCGTACATTTTATTTAACCTTGATCTTTATGAGTAATCCACATAGAAACAAGATTACGAGTACGTTGCATGTATGCGCTCGCCGTTGTTGCCAACGCCGAGTTTTGCATGAAATCAATAGAGCACAGTTATATTTTCGCTTTCGCAGTCAGATCTGACGTATTGCCTAACATTTGCATAACTGGTGACGACATTACTACGATTCGAATCGTTTTCCTCGATGCATAGGTGATTTCTCTAGGAAGTTATTAGAAACTAATCTTCGCTGTCATAGACTAAGGCCATTACGCCATAGCTCTAAATAACTCGACGTTATTGCACGTTATCTTATATGGAATAGAAGCAAATGTTAATGATTTAGAACACTTTTTAGTATAAAACTCTCGTAGCCCAAGGTTATGTGACAAATCCAAATAAATGCGAACTCTACATGAGAATTGATATTTTTAACATTTTAACCTTGAATCATGAAGATGTTTACATGAACTCTTTGCTGCATAATCATTGAGAATTAATCTCATTTTAATATAGTCGTATCTTATTTTATAAAGTGTTAAATTATTTATATAGAGTTTGAGACTTTACCGTACTTTTTGCTACCTCGTGCATTTTAGGTTCTGTACCTTCAACGTTAGAAGGAAAGGTCAGCCCTTTAGACCCGGAAGCGGCGAGGCTTCTTGACAAGGTTGCCACTACATACCTAGCTCTTGCAAGCTTGTTACTAGCAAGGTCGCTCGCCGATCCAACTTCTTACATAACCCTCCCGCTCGCTGCGCGAATCGCGATACAATAACGATAATTATTATTACATAACGACAGATATTAGTATATATTAATTATTCAATTAGGTAATGTTATCGTTTAGAAATGTACTCTACATAAGTTTTACTCATTAACTCAAGTATCTAATCAACGTAAGCTTCAGTTTTATCTGACTGCTTTTAAAGATTGTGTATTTCTGACGCATTTAAAGCTTACGATGTATGATGAGATTCGAGTATGACATTGGGTACATCAAAGCAGATTTTTTTAATTGATGGTTGTATATATTTATATTTTTATCATTGCAGGCCCAAAAAGGAGGGTGAGAGTGATCACGAGGAGGAGTTCTACTACACGGAGCGCGAGATATCGGTGCCGGCGCCGCCGCCCACGCTGTCACACCGCGACATGTGCCGCCCGCCGCACGAGGACCCCGACTACCAGCGCCAGCTCGTTGGCTCCTACAGGTACTGTACCACTTACTAGTGATCACGAGGAGGAGTTCTACTACACGGAGCGCGAGATATCGGTGCCGGCGCCGCCGCCCACGCTGTCACACCGCGACATGTGCCGCCCGCCGCACGAGGACCCCGACTACCAGCGCCAGCTCGTTGGCTCCTACAGGTACTGTACCACTTACTAGTGATCACGAGGAGGAGTTCTACTACACGGAGCGCGAGATATCGGTGCCGGCGCCGCCGCCCACGCTGTCACACCGCGACATGTGCCGCCCGCCGCACGAGGACCCCGACTACCAGCGCCAGCTCGTTGGCTCCTACAGGTACTGTACCACTTACTAGTGATCACGAGGAGGAGTTCTACTACACGGAGCGCGAGATATCGGTGCCGGCGCCGCCGCCCACGCTGTCACACCGCGACATGTGCCGCCCGCCGCACGAGGACCCCGACTACCAGCGCCAGCTCGTTGGCTCCTACAGGTACTGTACCACTTACTAGTGATCACGAGGAGGAGTTCTACTACACGGAGCGCGAGATATCGGTGCCGGCGCCGCCGCCCACGCTGTCACACCGCGACATGTGCCGCCCGCCGCACGAGGACCCCGACTACCAGCGCCAGCTCGTTGGCTCCTACAGGTACTGTACCACTTACTAGTGATCACGAGGAGGAGTTCTACTACACGGAGCGCGAGATATCGGTGCCGGCGCCGCCGCCCACGCTGTCACACCGCGACATGTGCCGCCCGCCGCACGAGGACCCCGACTACCAGCGCCAGCTCGTTGGCTCCTACAGGTACTGTACCACTTACTAGTGATCACGAGGAGGAGTTCTACTACACGGAGCGCGAGATATCGGTGCCGGCGCCGCCGCCCACGCTGTCACACCGCGACATGTGCCGCCCGCCGCACGAGGACCCCGACTACCAGCGCCAGCTCGTTGGCTCCTACAGGTACTGTACCACTTACTAGTGATCACGAGGAGGAGTTCTACTACACGGAGCGCGAGATATCGGTGCCGGCGCCGCCGCCCACGCTGTCACACCGCGACATGTGCCGCCCGCCGCACGAGGACCCCGACTACCAGCGCCAGCTCGTTGGCTCCTACAGGTACTGTACCACTTACTAGTGATCACGAGGAGGAGTTCTACTACACGGAGCGCGAGATATCGGTGCCGGCGCCGCCGCCCACGCTGTCACACCGCGACATGTGCCGCCCGCCGCACGAGGACCCCGACTACCAGCGCCAGCTCGTTGGCTCCTACAGGTACTGTACCACTTACTAGTGATCACGAGGAGGAGTTCTACTACACGGAGCGCGAGATATCGGTGCCGGCGCCGCCGCCCACGCTGTCACACCGCGACATGTGCCGCCCGCCGCACGAGGACCCCGACTACCAGCGCCAGCTCGTTGGCTCCTACAGGTACTGTACCACTTACTAGTGATCACGAGGAGGAGTTCTACTACACGGAGCGCGAGATATCGGTGCCGGCGCCGCCGCCCACGCTGTCACACCGCGACATGTGCCGCCCGCCGCACGAGGACCCCGACTACCAGCGCCAGCTCGTTGGCTCCTACAGGTACTGTACCACTTACTAGTGATCACGAGGAGGAGTTCTACTACACGGAGCGCGAGATATCGGTGCCGGCGCCGCCGCCCACGCTGTCACACCGCGACATGTGCCGCCCGCCGCACGAGGACCCCGACTACCAGCGCCAGCTCGTTGGCTCCTACAGGTACTGTACCACTTACTAGTGATCACGAGGAGGAGTTCTACTACACGGAGCGCGAGATATCGGTGCCGGCGCCGCCGCCCACGCTGTCACACCGCGACATGTGCCGCCCGCCGCACGAGGACCCCGACTACCAGCGCCAGCTCGTTGGCTCCTACAGGTACTGTACCACTTACTAGTGATCACGAGGAGGAGTTCTACTACACGGAGCGCGAGATATCGGTGCCGGCGCCGCCGCCCACGCTGTCACACCGCGACATGTGCCGCCCGCCGCACGAGGACCCCGACTACCAGCGCCAGCTCGTTGGCTCCTACAGGTACTGTACCACTTACTAGTGATCACGAGGAGGAGTTCTACTACACGGAGCGCGAGATATCGGTGCCGGCGCCGCCGCCCACGCTGTCACACCGCGACATGTGCCGCCCGCCGCACGAGGACCCCGACTACCAGCGCCAGCTCGTTGGCTCCTACAGGTACTGTACCACTTACTAGTGATCACGAGGAGGAGTTCTACTACACGGAGCGCGAGATATCGGTGCCGGCGCCGCCGCCCACGCTGTCACACCGCGACATGTGCCGCCCGCCGCACGAGGACCCCGACTACCAGCGCCAGCTCGTTGGCTCCTACAGGTACTGTACCACTTACTAGTGATCACGAGGAGGAGTTCTACTACACGGAGCGCGAGATATCGGTGCCGGCGCCGCCGCCCACGCTGTCACACCGCGACATGTGCCGCCCGCCGCACGAGGACCCCGACTACCAGCGCCAGCTCGTTGGCTCCTACAGGTACTGTACCACTTACTAGTGATCACGAGGAGGAGTTCTACTACACGGAGCGCGAGATATCGGTGCCGGCGCCGCCGCCCACGCTGTCACACCGCGACATGTGCCGCCCGCCGCACGAGGACCCCGACTACCAGCGCCAGCTCGTTGGCTCCTACAGGTACTGTACCACTTACTAGTGATCACGAGGAGGAGTTCTACTACACGGAGCGCGAGATATCGGTGCCGGCGCCGCCGCCCACGCTGTCACACCGCGACATGTGCCGCCCGCCGCACGAGGACCCCGACTACCAGCGCCAGCTCGTTGGCTCCTACAGGTACTGTACCACTTACTAGTGATCACGAGGAGGAGTTCTACTACACGGAGCGCGAGATATCGGTGCCGGCGCCGCCGCCCACGCTGTCACACCGCGACATGTGCCGCCCGCCGCACGAGGACCCCGACTACCAGCGCCAGCTCGTTGGCTCCTACAGGTACTGTACCACTTACTAGTGATCACGAGGAGGAGTTCTACTACACGGAGCGCGAGATATCGGTGCCGGCGCCGCCGCCCACGCTGTCACACCGCGACATGTGCCGCCCGCCGCACGAGGACCCCGACTACCAGCGCCAGCTCGTTGGCTCCTACAGGTACTGTACCACTTACTAGTGATCACGAGGAGGAGTTCTACTACACGGAGCGCGAGATATCGGTGCCGGCGCCGCCGCCCACGCTGTCACACCGCGACATGTGCCGCCCGCCGCACGAGGACCCCGACTACCAGCGCCAGCTCGTTGGCTCCTACAGGTACTGTACCACTTACTAGTGATCACGAGGAGGAGTTCTACTACACGGAGCGCGAGATATCGGTGCCGGCGCCGCCGCCCACGCTGTCACACCGCGACATGTGCCGCCCGCCGCACGAGGACCCCGACTACCAGCGCCAGCTCGTTGGCTCCTACAGGTACTGTACCACTTACTAGTGATCACGAGGAGGAGTTCTACTACACGGAGCGCGAGATATCGGTGCCGGCGCCGCCGCCCACGCTGTCACACCGCGACATGTGCCGCCCGCCGCACGAGGACCCCGACTACCAGCGCCAGCTCGTTGGCTCCTACAGGTACTGTACCACTTACACGTCCAAGTGTCAAGACTAGCTGGTCTTCAATTTTTTACTTTTTTATTGGTATAAACTATAAGGCTTATATTATGCCACTAAAGTTTCTTCCAGTAATTACTCTGAGGTACTAGAATAAGCCGCTCGAAGCAGTTACACTCTTAATTTTCCACCGATTATGTAAATTGTATTTTTATAATCTATGCCAGTCGTAGAATAACTGAACGATCTATATTTGAACTTCTTTTAATAGACACAACACACAAGTTTCATTCTTTCGATTACAATATTAAAGCAAACAATTGACATAAGCGTTCGTTAATATGACGTTGACGTTCGACTCGTCTTATGTCAATTCCATACATTTTGGTCGGCGATTCTATAACGAAGCAATTACGAATTCGTCTTGACTCAGGCCCATGTTTTACAATCCATTCGAATTTCATCCACCACGAGTTTCATTATGACTCCGCAGGGTAATAATGACATCTGTTGTTTGTTTTTCCAGGCAAGGATTACTATCAACTATGCAGAACGGATCGGCGAGGCCGATAAGCATTCCTGTAACGCATTCCTGGTCTAACTCACATTCACCGGTAAGCATCATCACCCTTATTGTTCGAGTATCTCGTGATATACTTACAGTATCCTAAAGAGATCACAGTATCCTAGAGAAATCCTGGAAAAGTAGAGTAGTTTTTTATAAATATAATTTTTGGTATTCCAGAAACATTTGAAGATCCCGGGCGTGAGCAGCCCGTCGAGCAGCCCGGGGCGGCGGCCGCGCTCCGACAACAAGAAGTGCCGCAAGGTGTACGGCATGGACCAGCGCGACCTCTGGTGCACCCAGTGCAAGTGGAAGAAGGCGTGCACGCGGTTCGGCGACTAGCGCGCGCGCCGCCGCCGCGCCCCGCGCGCGCCCGCGCCGCTCGAGTGAACGCAACCTGACAATACCGACCGCGGTCGATCCGACCCCGACACGGACGATCGTTCGGACGATCCGGGTGCGGATGTGATACGTTTTATCGAGAATATATGAAGTTTTTATTGCAGATAAACTTATACAGATTTAATATAATATAGTATCTATATAGATGTAGAGATTTAGGGAGACATATTTTTTCTCAATGTATGTGGCCCGTATACGACTGCATAAATGACATTGCCCACGTATTTTGTAGCGCAGTAGATACGCCTTTGCTGTGACGTGTGCGAGTTGTGTTACGTTCCCGGCGGGACTGTGAATAGTAGATTTAAGACATATTTTAAGGAGACGGGACCTGCAGCATAAGAAGAAGTGTTCCCCTCGTACGCACTTGCCTCATACTCTTAACTTAAAATCTATTAAATTCTATCATTGGTAAGGAGGATTATTTTGCGAAGTTTCGAAGTATAAATTATGGTACATAAGTTTTTTATTAGAATAATCAAGAGGTAGCTGTTTATTTAACGTACAAAGACTAAAAAGAAATCGAGCAATAATCGTAGTATTAAAGGAGATACAATAAGTGTAACAGTATGATGTTAGTGTATTCCGTCCACATCTATAAACTTTGTACTTTTGCAGTTGCATGTTCGGATAACAATCTTTTTACGCTGCAGCTCCCAGGGAGTCTGATTTCAGTGGCGAACTGCACGGTAAGGGTTAAGAATATTCATATTGCCAGGCATTAACGATCCTATACCTAGCCGCAGTGTGGACCGTAGAAACAAAAGCCGGAGTTCGAAATTCGAACAATGGAAGAGGTGCACACTGTGGAGTCAAGACAATCCAACTCTTGAGCTATCAAAGGCGTACCTAGGATTCGGCCAGCACGAGGCGTATTTCGATATCAATAAAACTATCTCGATATCTAATTTAAATTATAGTTTTAGCTTAATGTTTCTAAAGCGGAGTATTGTTCACAATTTTTTTAAGTGATATTATGCTTACATTGGATTGAGATGTTTTTGTTGTATCCGTTTCTTCTCGAGTCGTATTCAACTATCCGAGCTTGTCGGCCTATTTATTTAGAAAAATTTTGTTATCCTCAAAACTACAAAATGAGAGCCAAAGTGTCGGCCCTCGGAAATAGTTACATCCTATTACTCGTCGGGTATGTACGCCTTTGTAATACCTTAATAACACCACAAGCTGCGCAGTAAATTCCCTAAGTGGATAATTGTTCGGCTCGCGCCCCGCATGAAAATCATACGAACCATCATCTGGCGACTCGGCGGAGCTCCCCGGTTGCGATTTCGAGTGATATTTATCACTAGTTTTATATAACGACTGAATATCTAGATTGTATAAACAGATAGTAATATATTTATAATTTAGTGATGTAAGTCATCTCTGATTCGACTAAAAGACTACAAAAATTTAGACTTAAATTTTTATGAACATATCTATCGTATACACGGTTGGGTCCTTCTAGAACAAGGAAACGATACTCACGTCGTCCGGGCTCGTGCTCACACGCCCGACGCCCTCGCGACGACTCGCCGCATCTACTTATTCCCAACACGCGGGCTCAGAGAGACAGAAAAGGCTATGACTAGCGCTCTTGCGCTCGGAGGTTGCGCGCCGAGGACAACGACGGTGGCAAAAATGCCCAGCGCCTCGAAATAAAAAAAACATATTTTTTTAGTCCACGCGAACCTCCATCTCGAATGGAAGAAACGTATATGGAAAGGAAAGAAAAGTATAAGTAAAGGCGATTGCGAACTGCAATATTATTTTATAAGTATTATATTTGTAAATATTATATTTGAAGTTGAGTAAGCATAATTATAAAGTAATAATATATTGTTTAAACGTAAGTTATAATAAAGCAATGTTGTCGTAACGTTATAACTCTAGCGACTGTTACGTAGTTTGTACGTTGTGGATGTTTTATCGATACGATGCTAAAGTATTTTTTAATGAATATAAGCTCGGTCGGAGTCGAGCGTAGATATTAAGTTCGGACAAAGCTTGTATGATTTAATCGTAGATTAAAGTTACTTAACGATCGGGCGGTAAGTTAAAGCTTAAACAGTATAACTAAATATTTTATTTTAAAGATGTGCCAACCTCTAACTCCATAGAAGACGCACTGTGCCGTTTTTCCAATTTTCCTACTCAATTATTGTTCTCAATTCTCTTGGTGCTAGGAATAACGCACATGTCGAACCGGTGTGCCTGCGTTTTTGTGTTCCTACGACGTATGTATCCCTGTAGATTTTCCCGTATGTTTCCTACCGGGTGGCATCTGCCCGCTGCGCCACTCGCGCCGGCTAGCTGCAACTGAACCTATACGTAACGTCAGAGTATTTACCTAAACGTAGATGTAACTATCGAGATCTCACTACTTAGAATACAATCTAGATCTGACACAAATGAAATTTATTATCTACAAAAAATTTATTTTTAAAAAACGATATTAAAAAATAATTACTTATATTACTCGTCCGCATCCTAATTTTTTATTATCTTTGTATGAATTTAAAATTTCGTGGGCAGTCCAAATCGCGAGAGGCTGATACCTAAGTATTCGTATGTCGATACTCAAAAGCGTAAAACCTACGCGTAAAACATTTGAACCGAAATTATTTCTTTAAACCAATACAAAACATGCTGCTGCGTGTCTTTAACTGTAACAATTAAATTTAAAATTTACAACTCTTGCCAAATTGAGTGCGAAGTAGGCCGCACTCGGATCGTTCTCGTTCGGACGATACGCCATCGTCGGACTCGTAGTACCTGCAAATTTTACCAAATACATTTCATTTGCAATAACGGTTGTGATAAACATCATTAGCTATCGGCGATGACGACTCGTTCTGTTGACGCAACGAAATTCGCTCACCGAACCAAATCACCCTAGATTAAGTCAACAACTCAGCTAGCGAATTGACAACTGCCATATTGTAAGACCTAGTTGTTAACGCGACTTAGATTTAACGTACGTTTAACGGTGGTACGTCGAAGTCATTAATATATAAATATTCGTTATCGTTAAGTGTGATGACCGACCGTCCCGCGCGTCGGGCCGGCGGGTCCGTGCCCGACGGCCCGGCGTCGGGTCTCCGGTCGGACAGTGAGCTTCATGTACGTAGGGACGCTATAAGGTTTGGTTGTATATATTATTAGGAGTACGTGTCGGTCACTGTGCCTTATGAGCAATGTTTGTTGGCGTGCGTCGCGCGTCGACCTTCTTTTTAATGATCACTTCGTGGTCGTCAAATATTTTTCAAACGTTTTGAGGCATATCGATGAACGAATCTTCAGAAATTATATTTTCGAATACAGATGCATATTTTTGTGTACCTAAAGATTAAATATTATATAAAGAGATAGATCCCCAAATTGTAAACATTCGTTGTATTTGTCGTGGTCGACTTTCGACTGGTATTATTTTTGTGAGTTCGCAACTCACTCGCTTCGGACTCTCGACGCGTACACCGATTTATGAATTAACATTACGCAGATCTCAAACCGTTTTGAAGCTACTAGTTTAATTTTATGAATGCAGAAATTTTTCATCGTCGTTTAGTTGTGTCACTAGGAAAATATATTTTAAGTTATTTTAAATAAAGACAATTATATTTACTTTAAGTTAACGTCGTACATAGATTACGTATATTTTAATTTATTTAGCCAAAATATTGCTCAATATCGTGTACACTACGCCAAAGTCATAATAATAACACGTTACTTTAACTTACAGTACAAACGGGCATAATTATTGATCTTAATATACCGTCGCTCTACCTGCAGGTAGAGACGCGATATGTTAACCCTTTTATTCGTAAAATATTAATTAGATTTTTTTCACATAATAAAATAATAATGACTATTATCATAAACATGTATCAGATACAGAATATATAAAGTCAGTATAACGCACTATCTTCTAAGCTCTAGCTTCTCAATAGATTAGAGTAGACTGATATATTTTTATAATTCGCAGTTTTATAGAGATCGGGTCCTCAACGAAAGCCCGGAATGTTTGTTCACATATTTTTCTACAAACTATTAACAGAGTAGCCAGCTTATGAGCCAAATTAATTTTAAACGTTTATCTCACGATACCGACATTTCTTATTCGTTGTACTCAATGATTCAAACTTTTTAATTCCCTGGAGATTTTTATATGGTCGGTTTTACCTAATTGTGCAAAATTTAGCGCGACAAGTTCTGTCGTACTCCTATCTCATTTTGATCAGCGGTATTCAGACGTCTCCAAACCCAACAGGTGATATTAAACTCTTGGAGTATTCTGATACGAACGCTAGTCCCGTCTAAGTCTTTTACTTCAATATGTGATTTGTGTGATGACGTGAATTGCGCAATTTTAATATATTTTAATTTTTTATTTATTTTATTATTTAACACTCGTAACACTAAATATACTCTAGCCACCGGGCAAAGAAAATATCGCTGCTTCTATTAGTAGCTAAGCCTAAATTGGCTGTTTTATTTGTATAAGAAACTGGTACTACATTTTGGTGCAAGTGAGGCAAAGTAGCAGGCCTCCCTCCAGGCGGTATTCCTTGCTCGGTGACCGGAGGGTAAAATATTCATATATCCGTCTATACTAGTAAAGTAATTTTTAATTATTTTTAATATAGCCAATTATTTTGATTATTTTAGTTAATTCACAAGCGCCGTCTTCGTACTTATGTTAAGAATATTTTACGATTAACTTAAATTTGATGAAATATTTTAATTAAGGTAAATATTTAAAATTTTCGTAGCGATAACATGCTATCTTTAGTACCTACAAAGTACGAGACCTCAACGCCGTCGGAGGCGACGTTTGTACGTAAATAATTCTGTACATAGAACTATGTATGAACTATTAATCAACCTTATATTTTGACAAAAACATGATGTTGCAACAAATTGTAAACACGGACATGGGTCCCGACTCCAGTTGAGTCTGTACCCCATTTTGCTATTTTAATACGGTCTCGGTTTAATAAAACTGCAAAATTCTAATCTCATAGAATGTCAAAGCACTAGGAACGTTAATGAAAAATGTTATGACCGGTAAAAACTCAAAGCCCCATAACTAATTTGTAACGTGAGAAAACTATTATGTGGTTTGATTAAGTTCGGGCTGAATCGTAGCTGTATTATCGTTATATCAGAATAGCAGAATTAGGGTACTCTTGTGTGTGCAAAACCACCTCCTTGTGTACATATGTAAATTCTGAAGTAAATAAGGGTTAAGATTTTTCGCAGCTGGAGATATGATGCTTGTTCATTTAATCCTAATCTTATTAGTACTATTACACCTGTTCTTATATCATATGATAATCCTTCCTATAATGACACGGTAGAATATCTAATAGTATAATTAAATATATTCATATTTTATTATTATATAATTTGATGATAAAACAGGATTCGACGCTGTGTCTAATATTTTAAGTTTCCTTTCCAATTCTCTATTCATTAGGTGCAGTTTTCTTATACATAAGATTTATTGCTTAGTTCTCCTAAATGTTTCGATTAATATTTTTCAAAATTATCGGTTAACAATAAGATTAGACTAATTTCTTGTAACGATTACAAATCCTGCGTTTTAATTACCCGTATGTATCTACATCGTTTTCTATTTATATAGGTAGTATATAAGTATTTTATGTGGGCAATTTTTTATGAAAATATGTCTCCTGTTTATGATACGTACGTTTAAGATCTTTTGTGTAAATCGTGTAATGGAATAATAAGCATTGACTAGAAATAATGAACAAGACAGAGACGTAAGTTGTCATCGATATCACCTGGGACTCTCCCTGCTCTACTGTTGATGAGCATCGACAGACAAACTGTGAACACCCTATATGTACATTTTACATACTATATATAGTCCGTTCAGGGTTATAGTGCCTCCGAGTTTCTGTGAGACTAGGCTTCATGTCGTCGACATAAAGCTGTCCAGCCGGAGGAACTATAATTCTGCACGGGCTTCCGACGCCACTGTACCAACTGTACTCTAATATTCGGCTCCGATATACAGAGTGTGTCGTGTTTGTGCTACAGTGTTGCCACACCGACGATCATTTATTTATTCAGTTAAACCTATTTTCGAGTAACTCTAAAATAGACTATCGAATATAAAGTGTGACCGTAGCGGCATTTTTTTCTAGCTGACTTCGGATTTATGATGCATATTATATTGTAACATAGTATTTAGTTGTCGCCCCTGACTCGACGACGCGCGCGACTGCCGTTGGCGCGTCGCCGACCCACCGGCGTGATGGTTACCACTAGATGTAAATTATGATCACTGAAAGGGTATTCTTTTGTGAAATGTTATTTTGTTGTATGATTCGATTGAAAGTGAACTAGTATTTGTATGTTGTCAATATCACAGCAGTTTTTACCTGCACCGTCAGCCGCGCCGAAGGACTCGACGAACGTATCGGCCACTCCGCTTCGGCTGGCGGTTGATCTACTGTGATATTCATCATTTTTTAGATTATTATTTATAAAATATATCATGTTGAATGTGTGCGTGTTATACTTTACAGATTCGTGTTAGGTTTATAGAAAATTAATTATTTTATACTGTTCCAATGCGGAGGTCCAGAATGTGTTCCAAATTATTAATTTAAAAAAGATATTATATGACGAGATGTTCTGTTAGTGATATACGCTAACAATATTATAATTATGTAAAGATATATAGTGATTGATATTAAATATCGTATGCCTACAATCTACATAAAAATCAAATTAGTGTTGGCTGTTTACTGCTGCCCTCGCCGCTATACGAAGCTCTCTATGATTGTACACCCCAGGGCATTTCATTTCAATTCAAGAATATTTATGTACTATATGCCTATAATTAGGATGGAATATTTAACCTAAACGTTATTTCTTTATTTATCACAAATTTAAACATAATGTATAAAAAATTTAATAAGTATTTTCTTTAGAATTTATCAAAAATATACCTCAATAAGTTATTTTATTTGTTCTATTATATTATTATGAATATATATTTAATTATTAGCAATATTGTGAAATCATTTCAAATCCTTTACCTCATTATTTTACAAATACATTTGTAAAATCTATTTATGAAGCAATCAGTAATGATGTTTGGCCAAAATTAATTAAAACGGAACAACTCTTGACCTTATGAAATGTGTTATGTATTGATAATTATATATTTACAAATATAAACTTTAGATTTTAAAATATTTGTTTTATTGTTGACTATAGGAATGGGCGGGACACTTGGGCCATACGAGAGACAGACACTGTGTGTTTGTTTCTTACCTGTTCTTGCTAAAACTTCTGAACCGATTCAGATAACATTTGAAATAGCTTTTGTCATCGCGTACAAAATAGGATTGTTACCGTAGCATCGTAACGTACAACATACTTAAGGATTTTTATCGTAGCACTTAGTTTGTACAATTTAGTAACTTGAGCTACAGTTATACATTAGCTTCAGTTCGCGTAGCACCTGCACAGTTTTCGTAGCATCTATATAGTTGGCGTAGCACCTGTAGCAGCAGTGACAGCTTGTCGGAGCACCTTCACAGTTTCCGTAGCACCTACACAAATGTCGTAGCATCTGCACAGCTGTTCAGCTACGGTTTTAGTACAATATATAATGATGCGTTCAGGGTGTTGGTGGGTCTTCCGCGATGGCATAGTGCATCGGCGATGTTTGCGCACGCCCGCACTGACAGTTTTCACATCGTATTGCGACGTCGCATTGCATCGCTGATGTTCCTAACGCGCGGCAGTCCCAACATCATCCTGAAAATACTCAGCGATAAGCTGGACAGCCCCCTCCTGAAGCACTGGGTCCATGCACACGTAAATGCATCCGGTGCGCTAGAGGGTGGCAATTTATATGGATTAAATTAATTATCTTCTATTTCTATGGGTTATTGCCCGAAATAAACGTATTTCATTATTTTTTTATTTGAGTAGCGCCAGCTTCAGTTGTCTTACACACAGTCTTCGTAGCATCAATTTCTTATCATCTACAGCTGCTGTTGTAGCTTCAGCTACGGTGTCAGTGGCGTCAACTCCTGTTGCCGTAGGCCGTAGCACCTGCACAGTTTCCGTAGCACCTATACGGTACACACTCACCGTTGTCGTAGCATCTCTACGCCTGTTGTAGCTTCAGCTACGGTGTCAGTGGCGTCAACTTCTGTTGCCGTAGCACCTGCACAGCTTCCGTAGCACCTATACAGTACACAGTTCTCGTAGCATCTCTACGCCTGTTGTAGCTTCAGCTACGGTGTCAGTGGCGTCAACTTCTGTTGCCGTAGCACCTGCACAGCTTCCGTAGCACCTATACAGTACACAGTAGGCTACTTGACCTACATTTAATTTCATTGAAAAAATGCATATTTCTAGTAGAACTTGGCCTAGGACACTGTATTTCACCCTTTTCATCAAATAAAAGCTTATGATTGATAAATAAAGTCGATTTGAAAATATGATTTTATGAAAATAGGAATTGCACTGACAAAAACGCTTTTGCGGTACTTCCGATTTGGATGTGACGTCATCCCATTTGTAATTTAATATCTTTTATTTATCGCGCTCGTTATATGTAAGTTTATTTGTACATAAATAAAATATGAATAAGCCTAGAAACATTTATAAAATATATTTTCTTGAATAATTCAAATGAAACATCAGTTTTATATATTATTTCCATTTATTGTAGTTGGGAAATGAAATGGCCAAAACTTTTCTACAAAAGTGTTCAACATTACAAATGATTTCTTAATTCTTTTCTAATTTTTTGGCACTGTTAGACTCGTACGCTTAGCACATAATTTTTTTTTTCAATAAAGAAAGTATAAAATACAAAAAACATGACATCACACTATGGCGGTACAATGGCGGACAGTGTTTTCGGCGCCATATAAAAGCATGACTTTGCTCTTTGGTTGAGTGCTGTCAACAAGCGTCTTTTCATTATTTTCGATTTTAATACTGTTTTCTTACATTTTTGTGTGTATTTACATTATTTGTTGAAATATCTTATTTGTATTTTGTGTTGTGTGTTATATTTTGTGGTTGTTTTGTCGTAAGTATATAGTTTTAGTTAGTTTTTGTTTTTAGGTTAAGTGTTTGTTTTACCGGCATAATGGAGCTTGACACCGATCCCCCTGACCCCGGTGGTGGTACAAATAATAGTACAAATAATAGAAAAAGAGCAAACCAGGACATTCCGGAACCACAGCCTAAAAAGGCAACTAGTAACACACATTCAGTGCCATCAATTCAATTACATTATGTGAACCCCAAATTTGCCAACAAAAAGGTATATAGTTCCGATGATGCTGCGCCGTACATTGTTCACGTGTCGAAGCCTGAGACTGATACTGGATTTCTCAACCCAATCCAATTTGGACATTTTCTGTTTAAAAATAACATAAACAACATTAAAATTGACGGAATTAAAAGAATTGGTCGCAGTCGCGTTTCGATCGAATTTCAGTCATTCGATCATGCCAATTCTTTCATTGATCAACCCGCTGTTTCAAGTGCTGGATATATTGTATCAAAACCAGCATTCAGTGTATCCCGCATGGGTACTATCCGTAATGTCCCTGTTGATTGGTCGATGGAAGAGTTGGTAGAAAACTTGCAGGTACCATCAGGTTTTGGTAAAGTCGTTAAAACACGTAGGTTTAGTCGCAAGACCTTGAATGAACAAAACTCCCCCACCTGGATCCCCACCCAATCCGTAGTTATTACTCTCACCGGCCAAAAACTTCCTTCTCGTGTGTTTTGTTATTATAACTCCCTCCCCGTTGAAACTTACCAATTACCTACCATCCAATGCAACAATCTTCCCTTCCCTTCCCCGTTGTTACAAATGTTCACAGAAGCATGAAGGAGCAACGTGTACTGCAACAGCCTTATTTTGTTTGTACTGTAGTGGTCCGCACGCAGCCAACGACACCTCCTGTCCTGAATATACAAGGCAAAAGGAGATTAAATTGGTCATGAGTCAGGAAAATATCTCTTACCAAGAAGCTTCGGCTCGTTTTCCCCAGGTGAGACGTTCTTTTGCTGATTCTGCTAGGACATCTCATTCAGCTTCTGTGAACCTTACTAGACAAACAGACAGACAAACCAAGTCACCCACCACCACATCTTACAGAAAGACGGTTTATATTCCTCGTCGTCCTATTCCCCCAATGTTTACGATCACCAGGCACATCGTAACATAATCCAAGAACCAACTTTCCAGTCTCCTAATAGTTGCGCTTTTCCTTCAGATCCTGAAATTTCTTCCCCATCCACCAACCTTACCCTGTCCAGAAATGACAACCTTCTAGACAACCTGTCCTACTTCTTTTTTGACCTGATTTCAAGGTCTAGCGACTCACTACCGTACAAAACTCTGGAGAACCTGACCTCACTATCAAAACTGTTAACCAATAATGGCTCACACTGTGATACAGTGGAACAGCCGCAGCATCAGAAATAAAAAATCCGATATCCTTTATCTTATAAATACTTACAAGCCATCAATTCTTGCCGTCCAGGAGACTTGGTTGGTGCCTGGTTCTCGTTTTCGGGTGCCGGGCTATGCCTGTTTCCGGGACGACAGGTCTGATGGCAGAGCTGGAGTAGCCATTTTGGTCTCCAGCCAATGTACATATTCTGTACATAATCTCCCTGTAAATAGTAGTAATTTTAATATTGTAGCTGTCCATGGTTTAGATACTGTTTTTTTGTCTGTGTATGTCCCTCATCCAAATCCTTCCATATTCTCCGAAATATCATCCATTATTTCCTCCTGTCCATCCCCCTTGGTTGTATTGGGTGATTTTAATACTCACCATACATCTTGGGGCTCCCACCTTGATGATTCGAATTCCTCCTCCCTCATCGATCTTATCGATGTTAATAACCTGGTTGTCCTCAATGATGGCTCTGCTACTCGTCGGGTCTCTCCTTTACAGAACCCGAGAAGTGTCGTAGACCTGTCATTGTGCTCACCTTCCCTTTCCTCTTCATGTTCCTGGGCAGTCCTTTCTGATTCTTTTGGTAGTGACCATTTCCCCATCATAACAAAAATAACATACAGACAGACTAGACCATCAATACCCACAAATTCACCCCGGCTCAAATATAAAATTAGTTCTGCCAATTGGTCCGAATTTGCAGACATAACAGACTCTGAAGTTTGTCACTTACCTCCTGTCAACCCTAACAACATCCTTTCCTCCTACAGCAATTTAAAAATGTGCTCTTGATGGCTGCGGATAGGGCAATTCCTCTGAAGCAAACAGGGAATCAAAAAACTGTCTCCCCTCCGTGGTGGGATGCTGAATGCACCAGTGCCGTAAAGCGTCGTAAAGAGGCTGAAAAATTGTACTGTAGGGCGATGACACTGGAAATTTTTTTAAATTATAAAAGAATTGCTGCTGAAGTAAGATTTTTACTATCGGAAAAAAAGAAAAATGGGTGGCGGCAATTCTGTTCGAGTCTTTCACCCATGTCTCGGTCTTCAGATGTTTGGAAAAATGTTAAAAAATTTCGTGGCTCTCTAGAAAGCGATAACCGTCAGTCCAACGATCCATCTAGTTGGATAAACGAATTTTCCAACAGATTAGCGCCTCCATCAGTACCCTCTTTGGAGGAATGTCAAAATTTTATTTCTACCCCTCAAAATTGCAGTCATGATTTGGATGCTCCATTTTCGATGGAGGAGTTTAGATTGGTTTTGGGCTCTTTAAAGGATTCTGCTCCTGGCATTGATGGGATTCCTTATTCATTTATAGTAAATAGTGGACCCACTACACAAGAAACTTGCCTCAGAATCCTTAATGCTATTTTCCTGTCTGAAGTCCCCCCTGGGGAATGGAAGACCCAAATTATAGTCCCTATCCTTAAACTGGGCAAACTTAGTAGTGACCCATCAGGTTATAGACCCATTGCACTTTCGGACACTTTACCAAAAATTTTAGAACATCTTATTAAAAATAGGTTGGAATGGCTGCTGGAGAGTAGCCATTCCAACCTATTTCTCTCTTGGGGCTCTTGTCCAAAACACAATTCGGTTTTCGAAGGGGCTGTAGCACTATGGATAGTTTAGGCACTTTTGTGACTGACATCCGCATAGCCTTTTCGAGAAACGAACATGTGGTGGGAATGTTTCTTGATGTGTCTGCCGCATATGATAATGTCCGTCTTCCAGTGCTCAGGCAAAAATTGCTACAGCTGAGTGTCCTTGTTAGGATGACAAATTTCATTTGTAATTACCTTTCCTGCCGTTCCATCGTAATATCCACTCAAAATTCATCCTTACCTCCCATGCAGGTTTTTATAGGCCTTCCCCAGGGATCTCCTCTCAGTCCTACCCTGTACAAAATTTACTCCTACGATCTGGATTTGTCAGTTTTAAGTTTCTGTGAGATCCTTCAATATGCGGACGACATATCTCCTCAAAGGATATTATGGAGTGTATATCTCGCCTTAACTCGGCTTTTAGATATCTCATGGAATGGATGGACCGACATGGCTTATCAATTTCTATCCCAAAAAGTTCATTAGTTGTTTTCTCCCGGGCCAGAACAATACCCAATATTTCTATTCAATACAGAGATCAAGTTTTCCCGGTTAAGGATAAGGTCAAGTTTTTAGGTGTTATTTTAGATTCCAAATTGACTGGTACTTACCAAAATCAGCACACAGCACAAAAGTGCGAAAAAAATATAAACATTTTGCGCTCCTTAAGTGGAGTATGGTGGGGCTCTCATCCATACACCCAGAGGCTTGTGTATAATGCCCTTATTCGTAGTCATCTTGATTATGGGTCGTTTTTACTTGAGCCCTGCAATAAGCTCCCTTTAAAAAACCTGGATAAAATACAGGCCAAGTCATTGAGGATTATTGTTGGGGCCATGAAGTCAACACCAATTAACGCACTTCAGGTTGAGTGTGTTGACCCTCCACTTCACATCAGGAGGCAATATTTATCAGACCGGTTTTTATTTAAAATCTTCCAATATTCCTATCACCCGTTAATTGGCAAACTTCACACTCTGTCCCAACTTGTTTCCACATCAAATTATTGGTCACACAAAGAAACTCCATGTCTCCTAGTCAGCTACCTTAAGTTAACCCGTCTCCCTTGTCCTGTCTTTCAGTGCACCCTTAATCCTCTCTTTTCCACCCCCTTTAATGCTATAACATTTGTTCCAAAAGTTTTGCTCAACTTACGCATAGAAAAAGGTTCTTCCTCTGCCAACTCTCAATTCAGGAACATCATTGATCAGCACTTCAGGGATTGGTTGCTTGTTTTCACTGATGCATCAAAATTATCTGATGATGGCTGTGTTGGTGCTGCGGTTTGGATTCCGAAGGTTAATGTTGTTTTAAATTTTAAATTGCCTCCCACTTCGTCTGTGTATACAGGTGAAGTACTTGCCATCTATGAGGCTATCTTGTTCATTGAGTCTCACAAACTCAATAACTCCATTATCCTTTCGGACTCCAAAAGTGCATTAGAAGGTCTCATGGCCAACCAGTTTTGTAATAAGTTTAGAACTCCTTTAATCTTGAAAATAAAGCAACTTCTCCTTAGGTGTCATTTACAAAATATAAATGTTGTTTTGGCTTGGATCCCGAGCCATAGCGGTATTACTGGCAATGAGAGTGTGGACGCATACGCTAAGGAAGCTGTTACAACGGGCACACTAACTCACTACCAGTTATACTGTCAGGATCTGATTCCGGTGGCTAAAAAACATTTATATATTACGTGGAATAGAGAATGGGCCAACTCAAGTAACGTAAAAGGCAAACATTACTTTGACATTCAAAGTGAAGTTCCAGTAAGGCCTTTGTTCTTCAAATACTCGCAAAACAGCAAAACAACTCAACTGTTTGCCGAGTTAGGTTGGGTCATTGCTGTTCCCCAGTGTTTTTAGTAAAAATAAGGGTCAAGGATAGTTCTCTTTGTGAGTGTGGCCTAGATGAGGGTACCTTGGACCATATCTTTTTCTGCTGTCCCAAAAACCAGTCCTCCCTTTATGACCTCCTCCCTATCAATATTCCTCACCCTATCAATTTTAAATCAATTTTATGTTATGTAAATACCTCTTTTATTGATATTCTGTGTACATATATTCGTTCTAACAATATAAAATTGTGATGTTTTACTAACCTCTATGTGTTTGTGTTTGTTTTAGATATATTCAACAGAATTTAAGTTATTAGATACTGTACCGTACCTTGTTTCTTCACCAGACCTGCAATATAGAGCAAAGTCTACCCAAAATCACTCTGACATTGGCAACTCACTGAGGCCGCCATAAAAAAAAGAAGAAGAAGTATAAAAGGCATATTTTTCAATCAACATTTTTATGGGTTTCTACTGTTTAAAATATTAAAATATTAGTTTTTTTGGTGAAAATGAATGATTAAGAAGCGATTAGAATGAAGAAAAAAAATAGGTCAAGTAGCCTGTTGTCGTAGCATCTCTACGCCTGTTGTAGCTTCAGCTACGGTGTCAGTGGCGTCAACTTCGGTTGCCGTAGCACCTGCACAGCTTCCGTAGCACCTATACAGTACACAGTTCTCGTAGCATCTCTACGCCTGTTGTAGCTTCAGCTACGGTGTCAGTGGCGTCAACTTCTGTTGCCGTAGCACCTGCACAGCTTCCGTAGCACCTATACAGTACACAGTTCTCGTAGCATCTCTACGCCTGTTGTAGCTTCAGCTACGGTGTCAGTGGCGTCAACTTCTGTTGCCGTAGCACCTGCACAGCTTTCGTAGCACCTATACAGTACACAGTTCTCGTAGCATCTCTACGCCTGTTTTGCTTCAGCTACGGTGTCAGTGGCGTCAACTTCTGTTGCCGTAGCACCTGCACAGTTTCCGTAGCACCTATACAGTACACAGTTCTCGTAGCATCTCTACGCCTGTTGTAGCTTCAGCTACGGTGTCAGTGGCGTCAACTTCTGTTGCCGTAGCACCTGCACAGTTTCCGTAGCACCTATACGGTACACACTCACAGTTGTCGTAGCATCTCTACTCCTGTTGTAGCTTCAGCTACGGTTTAAGTGGCGTCAACTTCAGTTATAAAATTACACACAATGTTCGTAGCATCTGTACAGATGTTGTAGCTTCGGCTAGTTTTAGTTTTAATTTGTTATATGGGCCTCCGATGCCCGAAATAAAGATGATTTGATTTTATTGATTTAGTAGCGACAACTTTATTTGTTATAATAAGACACAGTTTTCGTATCATCAGTTAGACTTACAATAATTGTACATTTTTGTGCATTTGTATATTTGTAGCTTTATCTTCAGTTGTCGTAGCACCTATCGTATTCGTAGCATCTTATACTGCAGTTATCGTAGCTTTAGCTACATTTTTGTCATAATATATAATATATAAATGGGCCTACGAAGCTTGATAAAAATAAATAAATACATTTTAAATAAAAAATATATCATAGTTTAGCTTCAGATCAACAGTCGTCGTAGCATTTGTAATCGGAGATGAAAATGTTTCTTCTATACATATTATTATAAAACAAAGTCGCTTTTAAGCCCTCATGTCCCTTTGTTCCCTTTAATCTTTAAAACTACGCAACGGATTTTGATGATTCTTTCAGTGTTAGATAGCCCATTTATCGAGGAAGGATATAGGCTATATTTTATCACGCTAAGACTTATTAGGAGCGAAGAAATAGAGGAAGATATTGTGGGGAAAAAACGGGGAAAATTATTTGAAAGGGCTAACTTGAACGCGCTAACCTCAGGAACTACTGGTCCGATTTGAAAAAATCTTTTAATAGGAGAATGTGGAAAAAAACGGGGGAAATTATTTGAAAGGGCTTATCTCACGAACTACTGGAGCAATTTTTATGTTATTTGGCACAGATAAGAAGTAGACCACGTGAAGGATCATAGGCTATCGATTTTAATCATTTTTGAAGTTATACTTCTTTAGGCGCGTTATGAAAAAATGATGAGAGTGAAATTTTAAGATGCGCGCGCACCTGTGACACAAAATTAACAGTATGAAGCCGTCTGCTTAACCGCTCATTAAGTCTCGAAAAAAAAGCTACCAACAAAATAGGAATTGAACCTCGATATTAGTCGCGCATGTTGGTACGCTCGTCACCTCTGATCACTGTTTTCATATTTATAATATTTATCAACATGTCTCTAGTTTATACATTCACAACACGTGTTTGAGTTTCATACAAGTGCGAATTATATATGTGCTAATAAATTATATTCAGTAGTGATTTAAATTGAATATTTTGATTGATATTACTTACTATTTGTGAATATTAGTGAAAAAAATTGTGCTTATATACTTTTTCAAGTGCTCCAATATAATTGAGTTTAACTATCCGTATGTATTATTTATTGATATAAATTGAAATACTTTTATTTAATATAATTAACACTAAATATTATTAAATTATTAATGTTAAATACTTATTATTGGTTATTTAATATTCACAAAATAAAGAAATAAATTTAATAAAACATTTAATAAAAAGTTTGTGATAAAAATTAAAATTGAACATCAAATTATAATATTAATTTTTAATATTTGCTATTTAATGATGCCAAAGAAGTATAACTTCTCACGCGCGTACATAAGTACACGCACCCATTTTTTATTTCAGTGGCTATATATTTTATACCCGTGCGACGCCGGGGCGGGTCGCTAGTTTTTTTATAAAATAAGGGGGCAAATGAGCAAACGGGTCACCTAATGGAAAGCAACTTCCGTCGCCCACGGACACTCGCAGCCAGTGGCGGCGCAAGACCAAAATTTTATGTGGGCAACATATATTTTGCGAGGCCCTCTGATGGATGATGCCAGAAGACGGATTTTGTTGAAAGATTTTTTGATGCTCGTAAATCCTAAAAAAACGGGCTGTCCAAGGAGCGCGAGGCCCCTAGGACCGCGAGGCCGTGGGCGGTCGCCCACACCGCCCTCGCCTTACGCCGCCTCTGCTCGCAGCATCAGAAGAGATGCAGCCTGTTGCCGGCCTTTTAAGAGGGAATAGGGTAATAGGGGAGGAAGGGAGAGTAGGGAACGGAATAGGGTAGGGGATTGGGCCAATGGCAAACTCACTCACTCGGCGAAACACAGCACAAGCGCTGTATCACGCCGGTTTTCTGTGATCCCGTGGTATTTCTCCGGTCGAGTCGGCCCATTCGTGCAAATCAATGTATTCGTATGTATCAATCAAATTGAATAGGGACACGGGGCAACGCCCCGTTTGCGGCACCCAAATAAAATATAATCACTACGTGCAGCACCGTGGCACGGTGCGAGAACGCCCCATGTCACGGTGCCGGCGCGGCGTCGTCGTGTCGTTGCACGATGACGACACCGCGCCGTGTTTGATGGGGACGTGCTGTAACAAGCGTTAGTGGCGATGTAGAATCGCTACTAAGAGTCCAAGCGTCCTAATCACACCGCGGCTTTTGGTGCTGCGGCTCGTTATCTTGCGCAAGTGTGGACAAGTGACATAAATTCATTAAATTGCTATTTAGCGTCCAAAACTCCGTCAAAAGTTTCAGTTTACTTTACTGAATCAACTGACCAGATTCATTGTTTCATCAGATCAAAATAATATAGTATTATATATCGTGATGTGCATTTTACGTTACATTAACGTAAATTTGCACGTCACGTCAACGTACCGTGCCACGTTACCGTACCGTTCCACGTTGACGACGTTGTGACGTGGAGATGTGGACAGGCCATAATTTTGTTATCCCGCTACCTATTTACCTATAGGATAAATTACGAGTTATTAGAATTTTTCAGTAGAGGGACACTTTACACTTTGATCGTAAAAATAAAAGTTTGTGGTTTTTAAACGATGTAAATAATAATGGAATTAATATTGAGGGGCATTCACGCTACAATAAAAGTAGAGTATTTTTTATCAGGTTGCGGTCTGACCAAAATAAAACATCTTTTTATCGCCATGGTCATCACGTGCGCCTTGGTTTTGCAAATGAAAAGAAAAAATTTAGAAACATGCTAATGTTTTTAGTAATATTTTTTATGATACACATTGTGTATGTTATTATAAACGTGTTATTGTATAAATAACAATCTATTAAATATTTTTTGTACAATCTTAATACCCTTTTAAAGGTTTTTTTGGCCTGTCCTACTACTGGTATTGTAAAAGTGCTGAAAAACAATTATTGGACGTTATTAGATGAAATAATACTGATCTACTTGATATATAATATTCGAAAGATGAGAGTATTATTCAATACGAAAGTTAATTTGCAGCTGACTAATTATTGTGTCTTCTGAATACTTCAATGAAGTGTGACTTCTGAATACTTCAAAAACCTACTTGTTGCCGTACTTAGTGGTATTGTATGGATTAAATAAGGGAACGTCACGCAATTTGGGGGCCTTGTAAAATGCTACGTTGCGTTGCACAAGAGTGACAAGGGCTGATATTTAAACGACGCGTTAATTTTTTTTCGGTTTTATAGAGGAATAAGAATTTTCAAAATAAGCTACCCTTTTTGTTTATGTTGTTTTATTAAGAAATCCCTGGATTGTGTAGTACGTTCCTATTATTTTTGTCGCTGAAGTAGGCAAATCCCTCGACTTTGTGTATAATGAACTAAATTAAACAAATGCCATACAATTTTTGCTACCCATCAGTATAATCCAGACTCAAGAATATGTGCAACCTGTGGGATCTACTAGACAAGCCCAACTTCCTCCTGAAAGTAGAGTACGGCCACAGCGACAGGCAAATGAGCTGCTATGCATATTGCATTGTGCTCCATATTGAAATATTGTCTGAGTATGCCGATTGGCTCGATGAGGACAATCTGAAATCTCTAACTATTTGAGTTACGTTTTACCTGAACAATGTAATATACAGACATACAGATAAAGAGACGGACATCCTTTCACATCTATAATATTAATAGATGGCGGCCGTAACTCCATTGCGTCAAAGTCCGTTTATCGGGTGGTATTTCCATATTTAATATTTTATTACCGTACATTTTCCCGGGACCAAAAGTACTATTTTTCCTTTCCCAGGACTCAGTGTCTCCATATCAATTTTTTGCAAAATCCGTTCAGTGGTTTGAGCGTGAAGAAGTAATTGACAGACAGACAGACGAACAGACTTTCATACGTCTTATAAAGTTATAATATTGGTTGTTACAATAGTACTGTGTAATATTGGTAAGAATTTTAATTTTTTGAAGCCATTTTTTGTTAAATATTTAATTAAAATACCTTATTTTACAATAAATATTAAAAAATATACGTGAAAACAACAATTATTTATAATGTTTCCTACTTACAATAGTAATTTTAACCAAATTTCAATCAAACTTTCCTTGTCCAACTACTGGTTTTTGGTGTCCCAACTACTGTAATTCCGTTCCATGACTGTGTTTTACCTACCATTCAGTTTTTACCAAAAAATCAATATAAACTGAAAAACCATCGCATTTTTATGGCTGTATATCTTAAGTTAGATAATTTATGAACACAAATATGATATCTATTTCTATTTCATGCGAAGTATTTAATGTTTTAGAGCTTTTTCTGTAAAAAAAATCCTCAGCTGTCCAATGACTGGTAGGTAGCGCCATATAAAAAAAACACTGTTGTCAAAATATTCGTGTCTATCATCTATATTCTATGTCAAACAGCTGCAGCGTTGCCGATTTGTGGGGAATTCCCCAAATTGCGGGGAATTTTAAGTTGATTGGGGATTCATTGGGGATTGGCATTATGTGGGGAAAATGCGGGGATTTTAACATTTTGACACCTTTTTCAATAATTAGTAAATATTTCATCATTCTACATTGACACAATTAAAATCGATTGATCGCAGTAGGTTGACAATATTGCTTGATCAGGTGATTTGCTTTTTCCTGTTCTTAAACGTTTGATGTCTGATGCCCTCATATTATAATGCGCTGGCTTTGTACAATTTCTGTCTGCTAGAGCAAGAATTAATTATTATTTTTAACAAAAAATTAAAACCGACTTCCAAGGTAAAAACAATAATAGCATCCTTATAATATGAACTAAAAAGTATTAAATAATTATTCCTATCTAATAGTGCCTTTTTCCGAATTCGGCTAAAACTCAACTATTTCTGTACTCAATCTTCATCATTTTGAAGTCGGTACCAGATGAATCCTCAGTTCTCTGACAGAATATTTGAAACTTTTGGAACTGGCACCGACTTCAAAATTATGAAGATTGAGTACAGAAATAGTTGAGTTTTAGCCGAATTCGGAAAAAGGCACTATTAGATAGGAATAATTATTTAATACCTTTTAGTTCATATTATAAGGATGCTATTATTGTTTTTACCTTGGAATTCGGTTTTAATTTTTTGTTAAAAATAATAATTTCACTCTTTTTAGTTACCTAGTAAGCCATCGCGTACTATACGTAGAATAATACACCTGTATATTATTCTACGTAGGTATCTTATTACAGTCACACTTACAAAATATTATATCAGCTGCAGCCTGCAGATAATTTTAAACAATACATTTTAAAAACATCGAAGTGAACACGTGTGACGTGCTAAGTAGCCGGTCACCGGACTAGTTTCAATAGGGTGCTCGCTCGACTTGTCGCACACGCCTCGTACTGTACAGTACGGTACCCGGCCCGCGCCGCGGCGCCGCACACTGGTCCCAAAGTAAAATAAATGGGACATTAAGAATTTTCGGATCGAAGGTCAACGGATCAGGCTGATTTTTTTTTGTAGACAGCTGATGCAATTACAAGTCACTTTTATAGATGTCGTTTTTTTCAAATATTTAATAAATAATAAGAAAATTACAAAATTATGATTTCGTCCATACAAAAAATAATTCATATTTTTTTTCTCTGTAGATAAGGCATATTTGAAAAAAACAACATCTATAAAAGTAACTTGTAATTGCATCAGATGCTACAAAAAAATCAGCCTCATCCACTGACAAAAAAAATTAAAGTGCCTGTAGCTCTAAAAGGCGCAAAAATCGCAGTTGAGTGTCTATGACAAAAATGTACGACAAGAGTCCCTCTATAAGCTGTGCTATGATTTATTTTGAACACGTTTGAATCTTGGATTACTTTAACTTCTCAGAAGTAATGTCAAATGTGTGCCTTATGCTCTGGAGATAAGGTTGAATTTGGTGACATTGGTGACCCTGACTTGGTAATGATGATGATAATGATGATGATGATGATGAATGTAATTTGCATAGTAGCATATGCTTTCAGTTCTTAAAACAGCGCCTAAACTCCCAAAATTGTATCTATAAGGAATCCGGAGTTCTCTTAGTATCTTCGGAACCATAGTATACCTCGAAGCAAAATCTTGCGTTTTGGTAGCATGTGCTTAGGATGCTTCTCATAAAACCAAAATTACCATATGTTTCCATATAAATTTCGAGAAGTTTCCTCGATTACTCATGGATACCATCATGAAGTCACCATTTTTGTGAACATGGTACTAAATTGAAGTAAAACCTAATACAACAAAACAAAAATTTCGAAAATCGGTTCACAAACGGCGGAGTAATCGTTGAACATACAATATATATATATATATATATATATATATATATATATATATATATATATATATATATATATATATCCACAGCCGAACATATAACCTCCTCGTTTTTTGGAAGTCGGTTAAAAACTGGGGGGCAGTGTCAGGTTAAACCCTTGAAGGGTAAGTGCTTTCCACAAAATATAGCAAAAAATATTTTAAATAATATTATAGAGGCATTATTTCAACAATATGTTTGTATAAATGTAAGTATCGCTATTTCCATTGATCACAGCATAAGGTCACACGTGTGAACGGTTTGACAAATTTTGCTAAGTAGGTTAAATACTATTCTTTGTTTGTAATGTTTTTTTTCAGTTAAAGGTTCTTGTATGAAAAAATAAAGTAGCGTGAAACAAATAAAATAAAACTTATTGATCATTGATTAACTACCCCGGCCCTAATAACTGTTTGAGTTTCTATTAATATTAATTATAATATTACTAATAAAAATTCAAACAACTGCGAATTATACTCAGGTAGTAGAATATTGATTCGTTTTTAGAGTTCCGTACCCAAAGGGTAAAAACGGGACCCTATTACTGAGACTTCGATGTCTGTCCGTCTGTCTGTCTGTCCGTCTGTCTCCAGGCTGTAACTCAAGAACGGTAATAGCTAGAGAGTTGAAATTTTCACAGATTATGTATTTCTGTTGCCGCTATAACAACAAATACTAAAAACAAAATAGGTAAATTAAATATTTAAGGGGGGCTCCCATACAACAAACGTAATTTTTCAAACATTTTTTGCTCGGTATCAACGATGACAACTGGTAGGCACTTGAAATTTTCACAAAAGCCTTAATTATATGTGTACTTTAATAATTAAAAATAATAATTTAAGGGGGGGGGGGGGGTACCATACAAAAAACGCAATTTTTGGCCTATTTTTGCTCTATAACGGTACGGAACACTTCGTGCGCGAGTCCGACTCGCACTTGGCTGATTATTAAAAAAATAACATGTGTGGGGAATTTGTGGGGAATCAGCAAAAATTTTGTCCCCAATTTGGGGAATTTGACCATGATTTTTGGGGAAATCTGATAATTAGCATTGGCAACCCTGAACAACTGTCAAATGACAAATAATTCTGTGATGAACAAAGAAATGAAAGTGTTTTGCTGATCTCAGTGTTAAAAGTTTTTATTATAATCCTGTCTTTATTTTGTTGTATTTAGACTCATTTGCGATTTATGTCTGCTAATTAAAAGATAAAAGCTACTTGAAAATATGGGAGCTGCATTGGGAGTCTGTTCACTGGCTCAGGTAAACTAATCAATAGTCTCTGGTCTCAACTCTCAATCCTTGGGAATTTATTTGTGTCTCTCTCTCTTTCGCAAACATTTTCACTATTTTCCTGGTTTATAGACAATGTATAAATAAGAGTGCTATTACAAGTCTATTGCAAATTATAAATTAAAATTACATTCCCTTTGTTACTTTCTTATCGCGTAATCTAAACAAAACATTATTATGATAGTACGAGATACGACTGCAGAACTGTGCAGGTATCGAGTACACGCTTAAAACCACCTTTTTACTAATATTTATGATTAGGAGAACATATTTTTACTGGGGTGCCAGTCCAAATGTAGCCGCAACTATTTTTTAAAATTTAAAAAAATTAAGTTTGCGGGATAAAATGTTTTCATCAGGTATTGAAAGCAAACATGGTTCATTTCACGGCAATGAGTATAGAGATTTAGAAAAATCCGGTGTGCCGTTGGGCACCCGGCTGCAACTCTATTGTAACGAGGTGTGAACAGGTACCATTCCGATACATTTTTGCATCCATAACGTATATTGATCTTATATATATCAAATGGAAGCTTATTTTCCTCTTATTATTACAATGTAGGTGTGCCTAATTAAATCTGGCCGCAAATAAGGGGTGCCGCCTGTCAAAGATGGCAAACTATCGAAGGTTGAGGGAAAGGGAGATAGCGCGTAACATTACGGGTCTAACGAGGATAGTGATTGTACATCATGTTAGTGTACTTAACCATCTGTTCAAACAATAGTAATAATCGGCCAAGTGCGAGTCGGACTCGCGTACGAAGGGTTCCGTACTATTATAGAGCAAAATTAGGCCAAAATTTGTGTGTTTATATGGGGGCCACCCTTATATTTTAATTTTATTATTAGTTATTAAATTGCACATTTAATTGAAGATTTTGAAAAATGTTAAAGTGCCTATCTGTTAAAGTATCGACATAGAGCGAAAAAGGCCATTTTATTAGTGTACCTGCATGTTAGGGGCAGAGGGCGTTATTAGTTAGTATCTCTGTGCGTCAATTAGATGGCATTTTTTTAATTAAACAGCAACGCGTTGTTGGTATTCCTGGGCGTCAACAGATGGAGTTTACAGTTTTTTTTGGGCTTAAATTTAAAAGAAATAACTTCGTTCCATTCGGGTGACCTTTGACAACTCTCAAGTTTTTTAATTGAATATATTTAATTTACAATAAAATCTTTTTATTAGGGTTCCGTACCCAAAGGGTTACGGGACCCTATTACTGAGAGAGCTGGTTCTTCTTGCCGGGTTAGTTCCCGAACCAGTGGTAGGCATCATGTAGATTATAGACCAACTGCAATGGTAGGCAACAGGCGGGCCGCGAAACCGCGAAAGGTCGAGTCTTGGACCGTGAAATACTGTAATGCATTTTATACCAAGTATCAATTAATACATAGATAAGGTATTCGTTATACCTTTATTTAATTAAAATGATATTTTCAAGCTACACAGGACAAGTGTTTTTTTCTAGATCTCGTTAAAAATTTTCCACAGTATCCGGACCACACCTAAAATTACTTGCCGACCCCTGTGTAGACGTTAAGAATATATTTGCAAAAATTTATTCCGAATAAAAAAAAATTGAGTTTTAGTTTAAGTTTTGAGACTTCGTTGTCTGTCCGTCTGTCTGTCTATCTTCTGTCTGTCTGTCTGTCTGTCTCCAGGCTGTATCTCAAAAACCGCTATAGCTAGACTTCTGAAATTTTCACAGATTGTGTATATCTGTTGCCGCTATAACAACAAAATACTAAGTGATTTTGTGGCCTTTTTCGCTTTATGTCGGTAATGGATAGGCACTTTAAAATTTCATGAAATCTTCAATTAAATGTCCAATTTAATTACTAATAATAAAATTAAAGTAAAATTAAAAAATAAGGGCGGCCCCCATACAAAAACACAAATTTAATATAAAAAATACGAGTCCGACTCGCACTTGGCCGATTATTACTATTGTTTGAAGCGATGGTTAAGTACACTAACATGATGTACAATCACTATCCTCGTTAGACCCATTATGTTAAGCGCTAGCTCCCTTTCCCTCAACCTTCGATAGTTTGCCATCTTTGACAGCCGGCACCCTTTATTTGCGGTCAGATTTAATTAGGCACACCTATATTATAATAATAAGAGGAAACTAAGCTTCCATATGATATATAAAAGATCAATATACGTTATGGATGCAAAAATATATCGGAATCGTACCTGTTCATGCCTGGTTACAATAGAGTTGCGGCCGGGTGTCCAATGGCACACCGGATTTTTCTAAATCTCTATACTCATTGCCGTGAAATGAACCATGTTTGCTTTCAATACCCAATGAAAACATTTTATCCCGCAAACTCAATTTTTTTTAATTTTTTTAAAAATAGTTGCAGCCACATTTGGACTGGCACCCCAGTAGAAATATGTTCTCCTTATCATAAATATTTGTAAAAATGTGGTTTTAAGCGTGTACTCGATACCTGCACAATTCTGCAGTGGGATCTTAGACTATGAGGCTGACGCTGTGACTTATTAGTTACAAACATCATAAAAGCCACTTTTGTGAAATTTTGAATTTGCATAATATAAAAGAACCTTTTTTATTTCATGTAATTAATTCATGAAGCCCCAAGCGGCCACATCCGGCCGCGATAACAATGAAAAAGCTATTGTGTCTAGTTTTGCCACGACTGATGGGTTAATGTTTTTTTGTCTACCCTTCTTCTAATATGTATTCATATAAACATACTCTAGATCAGTATTTCCCAAAGTGTGGGTCGCGACCCACTGGTGGGTCGCGAGTAGATTTTGGATGGGCCCTGAAACTATAGGACGATTGTCGTACTCGTTAGATTGTCATATTTTTACGCCACTGCCGGGAGGGTTATGTTTTTAGCGCGTATCTTGTATTTTTTTACTCGTTCGTTCGTCGACGTGCGTACGTGCGGGACGGGGGCGGGGCAAATTAGAACGCAAACGTAATTGTAAGTAAGGCTGACGATGATGACATGGTGGTGAACTACGATAAAAATTAACAGGTAATTGCTGCGGCAACAACACCACTGCTTTTTTGTATTCGTGACACAAGGTGGGCCGCGAACTTAAAACTTTCTTGTAGATGGGTCGTGGTCCCGAGAAGTTTGGGAAACACTGCTCTAGATGTTACCTGAGTCTTCTTTCGTGCAGAAATTTGTTTATTGTGGGCTACCGAAATATAAATTACCTTATGTTTGGGGAAACGTCCCACTACTCAAGCTCTACAAATTGGTTCAACAGTTTAATTGTGAAGACACACATTCAAATACGTAACACACTTATATTATCAAACCTTTGGTCGGCAAAGCCAACATAATCAATACAAGGCCAAGCTATATTTTGTATCAAAATTGTATTAGATAAATGTGGAAAGAGAAATACAAATGTAAAATATCGAGCCTGATAATGTAAGGGGGACGAATTATCAAATAAAAAAGCTATTTGTATCCTACAACTGAGTCATGATCTCCCACATTATCTACAAGTGATATACTTGCAGCTGGCCTGCTGTTGCACCAGTACGGCCTGCTCGCTGTGCTCCATGTGCCCATCATGGTCCAACTCCACATCCAGCCGCATCATGTATACCATCATGTTGCTACTCACCATGGTGGTCGCCTGCATCACGCTCGCACCGGGACTACATGATACTATGAAGAAGGTAATAATACCTAATGTGTAAATTCTCAATACACATTATATTTTATAAAGGACGTAATGAAAAACAATAGATTTTTTTAACTTCTGAGAAATTCAGAAAGTCTAATCAACCAGAATTTATTTTTTGAATGCATTTTGAGAGCTCAGTTAATATACTCTCATCAAGCACCAGCACTCCTATTGTTAAAAATATACTTTACAATGAAGCTAGTCCATTTTTCTGTCTTTATTGTGTTGGTTTCTGTCTTTATTATGTTGGAGAAGCTACTCAACAAAGACAAGAATTGGCTTATGCTTAAAATGTCACATAAATATTTTTATAAGGCCATTGGTGTTAACTGTGACAAAATATATTATAATAACTTATATTTCAGGTACCATTCTGTGCAAATTCTACATCACTTGTGCCAAGTGGTTTTAAGGTTGATTGTGATGCAGCAGTTGGTTATTTGGCAGTTTACAGGTTTGTGATTACATACAATATTTATAATGCTATTCTGTTTAATTTGATCTCCAATCAAATCAAATAATTTGATCTTCAATCAAATCAAATAATTTGATTCTTTTTTTTTCAGGATCTTCTTTGCAGTATGTTTGTTCTTTGTGTTCATGGCATTACTCATGATAGGTGTACGATCATCTAAGGATCCCAGAGCTGGATTCCAAAATGGGTAAGTGTATTTTTTATTTATTTACAAAATAAAGCATATTATTACGCTAATTAGTCAGAATGTATGTAACAAGCCTCTATTTTGTTGTTTGTATATTGGATAATATACTTTAACTGATAAAGATAATATAATAATTATTATATTATGTGGAGTGTCTAATTGTCATGTAAATTTTCCAATGTGCCAGACATTATGACAAACAGACCATGTGTGATCACTGATATAAATATAATATAATTAATACATATACTATATTGTATAGTGATAATATGAATGTTTCCCATTTTTTTATCCTTAACGCTTCAACTCCCGTAAGGCCCAAGTGGGCCGCAATAACAATTGAAAGGCTATTGTGTCTCGTTTTGCCGCGATCGAAGGATTAAAAAAAGATTCACACAACTTAAATTTTGCCAACTAATATAACTGCTTTGTACTATATTTAACAAACCCTGAGTTTACTTATTAATACATGTTTCAGATTTTGGGGGATCAAATACCTGCTCGTGATTGGTGCTATTATTGGAGCGTTTTTCATTCCCGAAGGACAGTTTGCTTACACCTGGATGGTGTTTGGAATGATCGGCGGCTTCTGCTTTATTCTAATCCAACTTATCCTCATTGTTGATTTTGCCCATTCTTGGGCTGAAAATTGGGTCTGTGAGTAGACATTGCTAGTAGTTTTCTTTTCAATCAATTGCGCTTGGAATACAAGGTATTTTCAAGTGTATGTATGTATAAGCTTTGGCACATATTTTTAGGAATGCCAAATAAAATATTCTGCTTAGGCTTTAGCCTGAAAAAAGTTAAAACTGACAGTTGGTAAATTAAAACACAAGTTTTTTTTTTTATATATATATATAAAACACATACATTAATTAATTTTACTTTCGTAACATTTGATACAATAATAATTAATCAATTTTACAGCAAAATATGAAGAATCCGAATCTAAGGGATGGTATGCTGCCCTACTGCTTTCCATGTTGACTTGCTTTGCTCTTACACTCACTGGTGTAGTTCTACTTTACATCTACTACACCAAGGTAAATATTGATAAAAAGAAGCAAATAAATGCCTATACCACTGTTTTTAATGTCATAGATACAACTATTTGATATTAATCCTTCGATCGCGGATTATTGGAAATCTATTGTTGTTCTATTGTTGTCGCGATCACCGGTGCTCTTATGGGGCTTGATAGGTTAATTTTTTCATCAAGGCGGAATATTTGGTGTCTGTCATATTGCAGCATATGAATCTAATTGAAGTATTAAAGCATAACTGATACCACAGCCGAAACTTATCAACCTATTTGACCCTATAAAAAGTTTGAACTGTATCTCTTTTCAGCCAAGCGGATGCGACCTATCCAAGTTCTTTATATCCATCAACCTGATACTGGTGGTGATAGCGTCGGCTATATCCATCCTGCCGGCGGTGCAGGAGTACCAGCCGCGCTCGGGGCTGCTGCAGTCGTCGGTGGTGTCGCTCTACGTCATCTACCTCACCTGGTCCGCTCTCTCCAACTCCGAGGCTGAGTGCAACGCGAGCATCACTGCAACTGGCCAGGTAAATAACGATGTAGCTACTATTATTTTGTAATTAAGCATATTAAGTAATCTTGCGGGCAGCGAAGCGAAACGTTGCTAACGCCACGATGATCGTAAGTAACCCATTAATATTGGTCACTGATATTGGGTAACTGTGATATTATTATGACGTAATGAAGCAGTCGAGACCTCTGCCTTAAATCTTAATAAGTTGTGGGATATACTGCACTCCGCAATCCGTATATTTCGGGGTAGAGGTCTATATACCATTTCTATATTATTATTATTACATTTAACGCTTTCTTGTTTTGTATTTATATTTTTTAATTAAGATGTGTATAAAAATGTATTTTTATTATGCATATCAGGAGATTAAAGGGGACGTGTATTGGGTATGTAAAGGCATAATAGTTACGACTCTCGCTTGATCTAATCTTTGATGCATTCTGGCTTTCCATTTTTGTAATTGTTATATGAAATAGGTCCTAGTTTACAGAAGTTGGATATTAGATTAAATTAACCTAATAAGTAAGTATATAAAATGTTCTCTCTGAATAAAATATTTTGCTCTCATAAACAAAAGTGCATAACTTTGTGACTTAGTCGAGATAGCTGAATAAAATACTTGCACTTATTATTAATTCAACTTTTGTGATTGTAGTTTTATAAACAGCATGATCATCCAGCTAATAGTACTTGACAATAATCTATGGAAATAACAGATCAAGTATAAAATACTTTAATAAGACCTACCGTCAATATAATTTTAATTATAGTTTACTTAATTTTCATTTTAAGTGGATAAAAAAAGATTTTTAGAAAAATGATCTATAACTTAAACATAGAGCAATGGTAAATTAGCAGTATTGCAATTTGCAGCGCTGTTATTCATAGTTCAGTATGATACATTATTTATTATTATTGTTGTTATGTCTAAAATACCATTTAAGTCTTTCTCTACATAAAATTCATCTCATATGTTATGCACACTATGCCGCTATCAAATATTACTTATAATATGAAATGAACAAAATTAAATATATTATTATGTATCTAAACGAACATAAAACTTCCTCCTTTTTGATTTAGTTGGTTAAATGTAATATAATTTTTCATAGTTTGCATAATATATCTCTAAGATTGTTTCTTTCTTAGTTTTTATAGTTGTCATGTGATTTATTCAAGTTTAAATGTTAATTTTTTGTAAATACTAGAATCAATAAACTGAAATTATTCTTTACCATTTAATCCATCATCACTTCTCTCAAGAGTGCCTGGTTTTGTAAATATTCACGAATGTTTGTATAAAATACACGGCTATTACATTATGACATTTCGTCGTTCATAATAATTAATATCTAAGATATATTAAAGAGGAGAGGTATGGAAAATAATTTAAAGTATCAAATATGTTACTATAAGTTGCATAACCAAGGGATGTTAATAAAAGCAAAATGTTAACTATAATAAGCTAACAAAGGTTGTTGTATTTGTCGTAAATATTCTGTCTTTGTAAAAGTCTAAAGTTGAAAGCTGTTTTTATTATTTGAGTTTAATACTCATAAAAAACAGAAGTTTGTTGGGATGATTCCGTTGCATTTTTCTTACCTCTAGCCTCTATAATATATAGGACTATTAACTACATAATATAATTGTACATTTTTCAGACGTCATTCGACAAGCAGTCTATAATCGGGCTGATCGTGTGGGCCTGCAGCGTCCTCTACTCTTCAATCCGCACCGCCTCCAACTCCTCCAAAATCACCATGTCCAATCACATACTAGCTAGTGATGGAAAAGGAGGTATTTTCAATATTATTGCTACTCTATTTTGACCTTTATTTAACCTGACGATATAAGGACAATCGAGGTGATTTCGTACAACCACAGTGCGATGCGCCACTTTGTTGTGCCGTAGTGGACCGGTGCTAGTTAAATTATCTAGACTTACCCTTTACCCTAAATTACCCTGATCAGTGATCATCTCTACTTAAAGTAAAAGACATAATTTTATTTCATTACAGAATCGTTTTTATTAGTTGCTTAAGAGGCTAAGTTACTGTACTAAATTATGTGTTAATAGTATTCTCAAATTATTTAAAACATTTCCTTGTATCGTCGGGTCTGATGTTATTTTAAATGTTTCTTCAGCTTATGACATCGTTTCCTTTTTAACTTATATTACTGCTTATGAGTATATTAACAATTTAAATGAGTACCTATAACTAAGGTGCATTGAACACAATATTATGACATTTGCCAAAGTATAAATTAAACTGAGATTATATTGTAGAGTGCTAAACATTTCAACTAGAATTAAAATGGATGGTCTAATATAGATAATAAATAATTGATATAATATTATGACATCGAGGCGATACAGACAAGCAAAATGCTTGCTTATTTACACGCTTAGCACCAAGCATGGATAGATATTATTACTTTATTCTATGACGAAAGTCATTTGTATGATGTATTGAAAATGTATGTAATTTTGTTTATCGTGTCGTTACGTTTTGTCCAAAATACATCGAACATATTTAGTTATTCGGTTCGTGTATTTTTATATTCACATTTAACCTTTTTTTGCGGTCGTATCGCTGGGCGCCGACGCGGCTAAAGGGCAAGGCGGTCTTATCGCTGACGAAGGTACCGTGACGTCACAATGTTGTATAGTTTTAGTTTTTCCACATATCGGCATCGGACGCATCGCACGCAACGGATTTTAGCTAGTATGTCCAGCGTCCAGCGTCCACCAAACCGCACCGCACGCTACGGGTTTTAGTATGAGGCGTACTCTGTTGCGTGCGTCCGATGTCCATGTCGATAAGTGGACGCCTTACCTCTATAGTCCATTTCAACTTCTTATGCCAGGTGTAAATAAACTCTGCCTACCTTTATTGATCATTTGGGTTTCTCTAACTTCATTAGTGAAATTTAAAATCCGCACATTTTAAAATCATGTGGTGGTGGTTTTTTACACGTCGATATAACGTCTGAAACGGACTATATCTGTGTCGCTTGATATTGCTGTTTGTAACTAACGCTTGCATGTGTACGCTCGCTGAGCTCAGGGTATGACTGTATAGAGGGCGACGGCGGGGAGGCGGGGCGCGCGGAGGGGCAGGTGTTCGACAACGAGGGAGACGGAGTCGCCTACTCGTGGTCCTTCTTCCACGTCGTGTACGCGCTCGCCTCGCTTTATATTATGATGACCCTCACCAACTGGTACAAGTAAGTGTTGATTTTTGGCTACATCTCAGTATAAATAGCAGCCCTGGATTTATAAATAGGCCGTGGCCTAAATGCGGCAGCGTCCTACTGTGTGTGTGTGGCCTACTGTCGGCCTACAGCTATAAAAATATAAATCCGGCTCTGATGCATTAGCTATTTAAATAATCGGCCAAGTGCGAGTTGGACTCGCGCACGAAGGGTTCCGTACCGTTATAGAGCAAAAATAGGCCAAAAATTGTGTTTTTTGTATGTAAATTGTGAGCCCCCCATAAATTTTTATTTTATTTAAATATTATTTTTAATTATTAAATGACACATATAATTAAGGCTTTTGTGACCCAGGCCCGACAGAAACGAGACATATACCATTTTTTTCGTTGTATTATGGGTGTCCAAGATATGTAATTTTTATATTCAAAATCAATGGCTAACATGTTATTTTATTGCTTTCTTTTTTTCTTCAGGCGCAGTATGAAAAGTGCTAAAACGAAAAATAAGAATCGTTATTTGCATGTAATAATAATTTGCGTGTTGGGGTTTCTTGTCCCCCTAGGCCGAACAAAGGCCCCACATGGGGGGCTTGCATAGGCCGGTCGTCTTCTTTGTGTCGCGATGCGCAGGAACACAACGCGCATCGCGACTCTCTCGGGTACTCGGTGCAATGAGTGGCGGCATCCCCATACCGTCACCCCGAGTTCCCTGGCTAAGGCGGAATGTCGCGCCCGTTGCGACGTCTTCGCCTTGGCCGTCTTCGCCGGTGGTCTTGCGCCTCTCGCTCCCTGATGCGCTCGGCCTCCTCTTTGGTCGAGATGACGCTATGTGCGAACGTCTCGACCGCAGACCACTTTTCTCCGCTCTCGACCAAGGCCCTGCAGAGGGCTGGGAGAGTCGCGTCCTCGCCGATAGCGGCAGTTAGCGCCGCGCGTTGTGTCGCCCAGGCGGGACAGGCCGTGATGGTGTGCTCGGCCGTGTCCCGTTCCTCTCCACAGTGGTGGCACTCTGTGGTGACCTCGCTACGCGCTATTTCACACAGATACCCACCGAAGCAACCGTGCCCAGTCAGCATCTGCGTGAGGTGGAAGGATAGTACCATGTGTGCGTTTGATCCATTCCCTGAATATGGGGCGGATCGCCGTCACTAGGGCAATGCTAACGGTCGGTTCTTCGAGCCGTTCTGCCCAGAGGTCTATCGCCCTCTCTTCTGCTGAGTTCCTCCACCGACGTACGGCGTCCGGAAGAGGGTTGCCACCCTCCGCGCGGACAGCTGCGCAACGCCAATATACGAGAGGGCTCGAGCGTCAAGGTCCCACGGGATGCTTCCCGCGAGCAGGCATGCCGCATCCTTGGATACTGTGCGGTATCCACGCACTGCTCGGGTAGCCATCAACCGCTGCAACCTACCAAGTATAGTCCGGATCCGACAACTGCCTAGGAATCAATTTCCTCGATGGTACATTACTATGTTTTATATTTATATATTAAACGTTTTTGAAGAAACATGTGATTGCATTTTACATCTAATAAGTGCATTTACATGTTAGCCAATGATATTGAATAAAGTGGCTTAATATTTGCACTTTTCATACTGCGCCTGAAGAAAAAAGAAAGCAATAAAATAACATGTTAGCCACTGATATTGAATATAAAAATTACATATCTTGGATACCCATAAAATGACGAAAACAATGTGATACGTTTCTTTCGTGTCGGGCATGGGTAAATTTTGTATGGACCGTGACCAGTCTTTTTTCAAGCGCCTAATTGTTGTCATCATTGATAGAGCGAAAAATGTTTGAAAAATCACGTTTGTTGTACGGGAGCCCCCCTTAAATATTTAATTTATTTTGTTTTTAGTATTTGTTGTTATAGCGGCAACAGAAATACATAATCTGTGAAAATTTCGACTCTCTAGCTATTACCATTCTTGAGTTACAGCCTGGAGACAGACGGACAGACATCGAAGTCTCAGTAATAGGGTCCCGTTTTTACCCTTTGGGTACGGAACCCTAAAAATGAGGAATTGACGAGTCTAGTGCTGCCTCGTTTATTAAAATAAGACCAGTAAATGCTTAATATACATTATACATACCTACAAGCATTGCCACAATATCATAACTTTAGATCACCTTATTAGGTGTATTTTATACTAATGAAAATATAAGATTATATTATTATAATACATTTATATTGAATGTTTCACAGCCCGAGCTCTCAACTGTCCAAGGAAAATATGGCGTCAATGTGGATCAAGATCACGTCGTCTTGGCTGTGCGTCGGCCTTTACATATGGACCCTGGTCGCACCCGCCATATTCCCAGACAGAGAATTTAATTAATTTATTTACTTAATTATTTCATTATTCAAATTAATTTTAAGGATATTTCTAATCAATGTTATTATTATTCTTCTTACTATAATAATAATTGAAGATCTCAGTCGCCGGCTTTCGGTTACAGATTCTTTCTTTTCCACTTATTCAGTCTTTAACTAGTCTTGTCCTACGCTACTCAACTTAATTTTGCTATATTATACTGTCTTACTAAAAACTAGAAGGTTGAGTATCTTAATGTGTAGCTTTAAATTTAAGTGTGACTATGTAAAAGATCAAATCTTAAATAAACAAAATCTAAGAACAATCGTGTTTTTCTTACGACTTAGATAAATTGTAAATATTAAATTAATAGTTTAGTTAGCAATTTTAAGCTCTTTGGAACTTTTAAGCAGTAATAGCTAATAATACAAGGGAACTATATTTTTTATTCCTTGTCTTTAGACTACCTTATAATAATAATCAATCTCTCACGATAAAATACACAATAACATATTGATCACCAAATTAAAACACTAGTAATTAGACACACTTTATATGTCAAGATTATATTCTAATGAGATCATTATCCTTAATTACATCATACTTAAAGAGTTTAGAATATTTTCTCAATAATTTTAGCCAGTAACATTCGACATCTTTATCAGTGAGATTATCCCAGATATGTTGAAAGCCTCGCTCTGCTATCTCCTTAGCTAAGGAATCTCGTTCTTTAAAATATGTTATATAATTGCTGATTTCTTCCTCCGATGCTGTCGGACTGATCGGGACATAATGCACCCAAGGTTTGAGCGACGGGTAAAAGAACTCCAACCATTCATCACCTACGTGAAATACAAGGGACTTGCACAGAAATAGGTGCTTGAAACGAAAACTAGCTGCTACTCCTCTGTAATTGAACAAATATTTGTACTTGCAATGGTCCTCAAATGACACTTCTTGAGCAGGTTCAGCATACAGAGTATCCTGAAATCATAAAAGAAAACAATATTTGAAAAGGAAATGTGAAATGAATTATTAAAATAAGAAAACAAAAGTGATACTTTGTTAACAACAGAGAAAAAAACTTACTGCATCTGATTTCCAAGCTTGATTTTTTGTGTACTGAGCATCAACCAGGTCTGGCTTACTTCTTGACAGTAAAATCAAATTGTCCCTTTCCGCATTTGTACGGGAACCCCTAAAGAAAGCTTTCCCTTCTTTTTTATCCCATGGCCACCTGAAACCGTTTATAAGAAATTATGTAATGCTATGTAAGTAACTAATACAATATTTGCCAGATTTCAATGGAACCCTAATTCTCGTATTCAAATTAGACCTTAATTTTACTTAATTTGAATTATTCCCTTGATCGTGGAAAAACGAGACACAATAGATTTCTATTGTTATCGCGGTCGCCGGTGACCACTTGGTTAAGTCACAAGCATTAAACACTAACCATCTTTATAATAGAATATTTTTTTTCGAGTTTTGAGTCAAATGTGTTTACATTCTTTTAGTATTTAAATATAAATGAAAATAAAACATACTTGTCTGCAGCTGTGGATATTGAAATTCTATGTTGATCCCATCTTCCAATGCCAGTAGGATATAGAGCAATTGCAGGACCACCTTCCCAAAAGCTCCAAGCAGGATACATTATGTCAGCATAATCATTCGCCTAAAAAAATCGCATTAATTATTTTTGTACAGCATAATTTTTATTACAGAATATATTAAAATGCCTTTGTAAAAAATTCGAACTCAATGATGCAAGAAAGAATACATGTTTCATGACAAAGATGAGTAATATTTACCTTACTGAAAGAAAAAACTGGAGATTTCTTATGTCCCCAAGAGAGATTTATTTGGGGCCAATCTCTTGTGTTTATAATGATTTCCATATCAGGCAACTTACTGGCCAAAGACTTTAGGTAATGTTCAATTCCAGCACACCTAGCAGGAAAATGACAATCTTTTTGGCGGTACACTTTATTACTGATAATCTGAAATTAAAACATGAATAACACAATATTTAATTCTCGTTGTATACTAATTGTAACATATATAATAAATTAATCGGTGCTTTATTTTCGAGCAGTCTAATTAATTATTTTACTAGACAACCTGATTTCACATTGTTAATTTATTGGAAAAATAACTTAGAATACCTATTAAGCGAATGCAGTAGCATTCTAATGTAACATTTTCCATAGAAAATATTAGGAATAATTATCAGGAACATAATATTTGTATTATAAGCCTAGGTAAGACTATTCTACAGTGATTACCTGATACTTTGTTCCTTTTGGTTGTGCGCTGCTAAACACATCTTTGGTAATACCACCAGCAAATGGCAACAGATCCCGTTCTATTACATCTTTATGGCAGCTGCAATTTGATTGTATACATGGCTCGTAGTTCTCTACTGCAAGGTCTATTTCGTTAGTGATTTTTGATGTCCAAATATTTGTCTCTACAATAAAATTATTTACGTTAGCAAAAAATCATGACAAATTTTGTAATATTTTGTAATATCATTGATATATTTTGGTAAATAACTACGGAGGTTTTGTTTATAACCTTTACTATATTTGTTGTGTTCTCTGTCGCAGTCGGTTTGTTGTTTGCATGTTTCACCCAGGCTGTCGCATCTCGATACAAGAAAATAGCAAAATATGGTAAAATAAATCCAAATTATAGTCATTTTCTTAAATAATAACTATAATTTCCAAACCCGATTCAAAACATTTCAAGCAAACTGTCAAAATGAATTTTGACATTGACAGCGAAGCCTCAAGCCACCACCACAATAGACATAACTACCAGTAGTTCGACTGCAAAGAAACGGACAGGTTTCAATATCTGTCAAATTCGTCGGGTTTCACTAGGATTAAGAACGGAATGTGCCTCGCGCTGGCTGATATAATTTATTTTTAAATATTTAAAATAAAGATTTCAAAATTCATGTGTCAAAACACAAACAACAATACGACCAAAGAGGAACACGTCCAGCGAATATGTCAAAGTTTTAAATTCGTAGGTAACAAGTCAACAACCCTAGCGACGATTTTCGTCATAATACGTCAAATTTAAAAATTTCAACATCAGTTCTAAGTCGGCATACTCTATAATTCTGTCTACATAATATTATGTCTATATAATATTATGTTGTCAACCTACTGCCTACATAACAGCCTAAAACCACGGAAAGAATAATTGATATTACATATTTCCTTGAACACTTTTAGGAGTCTATTTTGCCTTTGATGATTTATAAAATAAATGTTTTCTCACAGGCCTCACAGCTGGTAGCTATATAATTGCTATATAACGGTGCTTCCACACCGCCGTTACAAAATGTTTAGTAACGTTAGTAAACATTTGTTAGCAAACATTTAATCACAATTAATGTTAAAAATATTTTTTTTTTTCATGTTAGAAAATGTTTATTAAACGTAAGTAAACAAATCATAACAAAACAAATTACTTATAACAAAATAAAACATGTGTTACCTTTTATTTGTAAACATTTTATAAATGACAGTGGAGTATGCGGTGAGCCAATACCTGATATAAATGTTATAAAATGTTAGTAAACATTAGTAAACATTTTCTAAGTGTAGGAGCACTTAGAACATGTAACAGCACTGTAACAGTTCCTAACACTGATCTCTATTATAAAAGTTCGCTGGATCGATGATACCCACCTGCTTTTTGTGCCTATTTGAAGCGGAATCACCGCCCCCATTATACTCGTGTTTCGTCCTCGAGATTAGTATCTAAATATTATTTTCTAAAACACAATGTAGTATCGCGTTAAGTGACACCACCTCGCACTATAGTTGAAAGCTGTCAACACTCAACACAGAAAAAAAATCGTTATCCCCCACCCTACCGAACTCAACTTCCCCCAGACCGGAGGCCCGGCTTCATTCGCAATTTGGTGCTCAACCACTTCGCATCTCATTTGGTTTCACGTTTAGTTTATTTATTTTAAAATTGTTGTTTAATTTAAAATTAAATATTAAAATTTTAATAGTAAAACAATAATAATTTAAATGTCTAAAAGGCAAAGTGACGATAATAATCTCGATTATATAGTAAAAAAATTGAGAAAATTAGAAAAAGAAATAAAACGTGATCGCTATTATAATAGAAGATCAAGATCCAGCTCCAGATCGTCAAGCAGTTCTTCAAATTCATCGATAGCATCAATCGGAATCGCACCGGAAGTTCTTAACGGTAAGGATTTAAAAATAACTTTTTAAAAATCATTATTATAACCAATTCCTTGCATCAGAATAGTCACCAGGGCTATATAGATGTAGTGGGTCAACGGTTATTAATATTTTGCATCAGAATAGTCGCATGGGCTATATAGATGTAGTGGGTCAACGGTTATTAATATTTTGCATCAGAATAGTCGCATGGGCTATATAGATGTAGTGGGTCAACGGTTATTAATATTTTGCATCAGAATAGTCACCAGGGCTATATAGATGTAGTGGGTCAACGGTTATTAATATTTTGCATCAGAATAGTCGCATGGGCTATATAGATGTAGAGATTTTTTATTTCTTGTATTCCAGAAACGGAAGGCAATATAGCAGTGGAAATAAATAACTATTTTCCGATCGAAAACGCTGTTCTGGATGTACCGGAACAGCCATGTCCGGGAACTTCAACGGATGTTGTTCCAGTGACCGAAAATGTTGCTTCAAATGATGAAAGGCCACAAAACGAGTTCATCGAGATTTTAGGTGAAGACCCGTCAACGCCCGTCACCTACGGGCCTGAAATACATAAAGAAATTGCATCCAGATTTACGCACATTTGTACTTCCGGTTTGGACAAAACTAACCGAAAACTTTTAATTGAGAAACATAAGGTCCCAGGCAATTGCGTTAACATTGCAGCGCCACGTCTTAATGCTGAAATTAAAGCGGCCCTATCGGATTCAGTGGTCAAACGCGACAAAGCCATCGAATAGAGACAACACCAGATGGCGGCAGCTATTTCGTCGTTAGGATCTATAAAGCGCATCACAGACGGTAAAGATACTATAATATTTTATCTTATGATGCCCAAATATAAAATATTATAGTATCTTAGGCTATCACACACGACTAAGATACGATATTATTTAAAATCTGTTCATTTCCTTACGAGTCTGCGTTGGTGCCACACATATTCCTTGTTAGAGTTCTATATACAGGTGATTGACTATGAATGATCTGCTTTTTTTTTTTAATCTTTATTTTATAAAGGCCATACAAGTGATACTACTGCCTTACTTCTTGATAAAACGCCTCCGTGGTCCAGTGGTTAAGAGCTTGGCTCTTGACTCGGAGGTCGTGGGTTCGATTCCCGCGTTGGAAACATGTTATTTCCAAGTTTGGTTAGGACAATGCAGGCTGATCACCTGATTGTCTTACAAGTAAGATGATCCATGCATCGGATGGGCATGTAAAAAGTCGGTCCTGCGCCTGATCTCTCGCCAGTCGTGTCGATCGTCCGTCCCACTGGGTTATGAGAGTAAAAGGAATAGAGAGTGCTCCTGTGTACTGCGCACACACTTGGGCACTATAAAATTACTCCTGCGTAACTGGCCTTGGTTTCAATGAAATCGGCCACCGTCACCGAAACCGGTGTGGGAGTTATTGTGACTTCTTGATTTGTAAGACAGCTCCTCAGACGATGATTCTGATATAGAATGTGAAATGCAGATTGCGGTAGCACATTCTAAAAGGAGTAACATTTGGATAGGGCCTCACATAAAACTTGCGGCGAATTTACCCTTTATCAAGATCTGTCGACGAAGAAGTTTCAAGAGTATTTTAGAAATTCAAGAGAAACATTCGTTTTTAATTCATGAGTTGATTAGGGAAGATATAAAAAAGCAAAATACAAACACACAAAATAAAAACACAAAAACATCCTGTATTTATAAAGATGTATATATTTCGCATCTTAAGATAACATATTAAGATACGAAATATATATTTCCATATCGCTCGGTATCTTAAGATACAAAAGATAAAATATATATTAACTTCGTCGTGTGTGATGGTTCATAGGATTTCTATGGTGAGCGATATTCTAAAATATGCTCTAAGATAATAATATATAAATAATATTTTATATTATCTTCACAGTCTGTGACGCCCTTAATGTCCAATCTTTTAATTAATAAGTGCGTTAAGGTGACGCAGCGTTAAAGTAAGAAACCGTGTTGGATATGTTTTAGATTGCTTGTTTTCTATGAGAGGCCGGGCCGGCCTCTCATAGACAACAAGTAATGGAACAGCAAAAATGGAAAGGGCGTAAGCGACAAAATGGTTTTTGTCGCATAATTTAAAAACCATAAATACATTTCATATAAGCTATGCACAAATTAAAGTGCATGCTTGAACCAATTTATGTACTAATTTTGGAACCTTAAATCACTCTCCTCTGTTGGAAAAATAGGAATCCCTTTTTTTACAGAGGTCTTTTCGATTGATTATTCTGTGCTATAAAAGTTGTCCAATCGTGTTATGCTATGGGCAATTCAAAGACAAAGACATGATGAATACTGACAATGAACTTCAATTTCTTAGCTTTAGTCATTGCTGAGAAAAATCGGCATCGCTACAGCCAAATTATCAAGGCGTCGCCTTAACAACGCTTTAATGCGAGATCTAATGGATCTGGATCGCTTATTATGCGACATTCAGCATTCTCAATCGACTGCTAGGCGAAATTTAGCCTTAAACTTCGTTAAAAAGAACTTGGAAGACCACCTAGATTTGACAAAGATTGACAGTTATCTATTTGGCGAAAACTTAGCCGAAACGTTGAAAACTGCTAAAGCAGTTTCGAAGTCTAGTTCGGACCTGAAGGCAGAACAACAAAAACAGGCAAAACCTGCACCGACAAGGCATAATTTAAACTGGAAGGCGGGGACCTCGGCTCGCAGACAGCCGACGGGCCAAGCGCCGCGCCATCAACAGTCTGCGGCTACGAGGGCTCCACCTCCGAGGCAAGCTACTCAAACATACTCGCGGCACTCCAAACAGAGCCGCCGCCAATAGACGAGGTTACGCAGGCAGACTTGCTCGATTTTATAAACAATGGACGCTCATTATATCTGATCGGTCCGTATTGTCCTGCATTAAAGGATATCAGATTAAATTTAACGAACCAATTCATCAAAATAGTGTACAAGTTTTAAATTCACCTTCAATGGAATTACGAGAAGCCGTTGATAGTTTACTATTAATAGGTGCTATTTCTCGTTGTGAACCTTGTGTATCCCGTGTATTTTTAATACCTAAGCCAAACGGAAAAATGAGATTCATTTTAAATTTAAAGAATTTGAATACTTTCATAAATACCCGTCATTTTAAGTTAGAGGATATCCGTACAGTTATAAAATTAATCTCAAGAAATTGTTATTTATCTACCCTCGATTTAAAAGATGCATATTTTTTTAATTAATATTATTCATCCCGATTCACGAAAATATCTTAGATTTTCTGTTGGTCATGAATTATATGAATTTAATGTTTTACCGTTTGGTTTATGTACAGCTCCATATATTTTTACCAAAATAATGAAACCAGTTGTTAAATTGTTACGGTCGTATGGTTTGTTATCTTCTATGTATTTAGACGATTTAATTTTAATTGGGGGTACTTATGAAGAATGTGTTAAAAATGTAGATATTACTCGAAAATTATTAAGATACTTAGGATTTATCATAAATAACGAAAAAAGTGTGATACAGCCATCAAAATCGATAAAGTACTTAGGTTATATTATTGATGCCAATAAATGGTCCTTATTAAGTTTACCGCCAGAGAAAAGAATACGAATTAAATATGAACTTTTTAAAATAAAAAATTTAAATCGTTTTAAAATAAGAACATTAGCTAAACTTATAGGTTTGTTAGTTTCTGCATGTCCGGCAATAGAATATGGCTGGTTATATACCAAAGAACTCGAAAGATGTAAATACCTTAATCTAAAAAATAATGACGATTACGACAAAATTATGTCCCTGCCCGATTCATTATTGCCGGACATAAGTTGGTGGATTAATAATATAGATCATTCTTCTCATAAAATCAAAGATGACCAATATCGTGTGGAAATATTCTCTGACGCCTCAACAACGGGGTGGGGCAGGTGTTGTGAGGGCCAAACTGCTAACGGTCGGTGGTCTACTACAGACCTAAATCTACATATTAAACATCTTGAACTTTTGGCTGCACTTTATTCCCTTAAAATCTTTGCTAAAGATTACAGGAACTGTCAGATATTAATGCGTATCGATAATACCACAGCGGTCAGTTATTTAAACCGTATGGGCGGTATACAATAAACTCACCTTTCTAGAGTCGCCAAGGGGCAAGGACATATGGCAGTGGTGTGAAAACCGTAAAATATTTGTATTCGCTTCTTATATCAAATCGAGTGAAAATACCATAGCAGATAAGGAATCTAGACGAATTCATCCAGATGTAGAATGGGAACTATCGGTGGATAGTTATAAAATGTTAGTGAACATACTTTCATTTTTTCCCCAAATTGATTTATTTGCTACTCGAATCGACAAAAAGTGTAGTAAGTTCGTCTCTTGGCATAGAGATCCAGACGCCTTTGCTATTGATGCCTTTACCTTGGATTGGTCTAAAATAAATTTTTACGCCTTTCCCCCTGTAGCGGTGGTTCTTAAAGTATTGAGGAAAATTGTTACAGATAGGGCAAAAGGGATCGTAGTTGTACCGGATTGGCCAACAGTCAACACAACCCTGGTACCCCATCTTTACACAATTGTTGACATCAAAATTAGTGAGAATAGATTCTAATAATTGTATTATACCTAATTCCAGAAACATACACAGCCACCTTACCCTGGTCGCAGGAATTTTATCGGGAAGGCGATGCTGCAAAGAGGTATCCCACAATCTGCAATAGAGATAATGATAGTTTCCCTGTCGGACAATACACTCAAACAATATGATGTTTGTTTTAAAAAGTGGTATGTATTTTGTCATATTAACTCTGTTGATGTTTACCAACCGTCTATCCCGGTAATATTAAAATTCCTCACGGAAGTTTATAATGATGGGGGGCAGTATGGAACTATTAATAGTTATCGATCCGCTTTGTCATTAATTATCCAAAATAATTTATCAGCTAACGATAGGATCTCTAGATTTTGTAAAGGTGTTTACAAATTAAAACCACCATTGCCTCGTTACAATTACACATGGGACGTTAGTGTAGTGATTAATTATTTAGCTTCATGGTTTCCTAATCAAAATTTATCCTTTGACCAATTGTCTAAAAAATGTGTCACATTGCTTGCTCTAGTAACCGCTCACAGAGTACAAACTATCTCTAAAATAAAAATAGATGAAATTGTCATTTCTAATAATCAAGTTATTATAAAAATATGTGATTTTATAAAGTCTTCTAGAATAGGCTTAAAGCAACTAATTTTGTATTTACCGTTTTTTGATGAACGCTCCGAAATTTGTCCAGCTGACACTCTTAAAGTATATATAGAGAAAACAAAAGATCTGCGAAAGTCCAAAGAACTGTTTATTAGTATTCGCAAGCCTCATAATACTGTTTCCAGCCAAACTATTAGCCGCTGGATAAAATCAACTTTAAAAGATAGTGGAATTGACGTATCTATCTTCTCATCACATAGTACTCGCCATGCTTCTACCTCGATGGCAAAAAAGCTAGGTGTTAACCTCGATGCCATCAGGCAAACTGCAGGATGGAGCGGCAATTCCACTACCTTCGCTAAATTCTATGACAGACCAATTGTAGAGAATCATAATATTGCTCTAGCTAAGTCTTTGTGTTCACTGATTAAATAAGATTTATTATATCTAGTTTTAATTGTAACATAAAGTATAAGAAGTTGTTATAGCTCCAAGAATTTTCTATTTCTGATTATAATGTTTTAATGTACTCATAATAAAGGTTTTTATATATGAATACCTGTGTGATATTTCTTACTCTAAACATCTACATTGTGTTTTAGAAAATAATATTTAGATACTAATCTCGAGGACGAAACACGAGTATTAATGATTAAACGAACTTACTTGTACGTGAAGTTCTATCATAATTATACGAAGTGTTTCGTCCGAAGAGATTAGTGATCGCATCCCAGCCAAAACAGCCCTTACATGAGTCTAAGAAATATCACAATAATTATTATTGTTTATCTCAACTAAATGAAGCCGGGCCTCCGGTCTGGGGGAAGTTGAGTTCGGTAGGGTGGGGGATAACGTTTTTTTTTCTGTGTTGAGTGTTGACAGCTTTCAACTATAGTGCGAGGTGGTGTCACTTAACGCGATACTACATTGTGTTTTAGAAAATAATATTTAGATACTAATCTCTTCGGACGAAACACTTCGTATAATTATGATAGAACTTCACGTACAAGTAAGTTCGTTTAATCATTAATTATGGGGGCTGAGAACTAAATCTGACGTAACCACAACCAATAACAACAGTAGGCTACTTGACCTATATTTAATTTCATTGAAAAAAATGCATATTTCTAGTAGAACTTGGCCTAGGAAACCGTATTTCGCCCTTATCATCAAATAAAAGCTTATGATTGATAAATAAAGTCGATTTGAAAATATGATTTTAAGAAAATAGGAATTGTACTGACGAAAACGCTTTTGCGGTACTTCCGATTTGGATGTGACGTCATCCCATTTGTAATTTAATATCTTTTATTTATCGCGCTCGTTATATGTAAGTTTATTTGTACATAAATAATATGAATAAGCCTAGAAAGATTAATAAAATATATTTTCTTGAATAATTCAAATAAAACATCAGTTTTATATATTATCTCCATTTATTGTAGCTGGGAAATGAAATGGCCAAAACTTTTCTACAAAAGTGTTCAACATTACAAATGATTTCTAAATTCTTTTCTAATTTTTTGGCACTGTTAGACTCGTACGCTTAGCACATAAAACTATTTTCAATAAAGAAAGTATAAAATACAAAAAACATGACGTCACACTATGGCGGTACAATGGCGGACAGTGTTTTCGGCGCCATATAAAAGGCATACTTTTCTATCAACATTTTTATGGATTTCTACTGTTTAAAATATTAAAATATTAGTTTTTTTGGTGAAAATGAATGATTAAGAAGCGATTAGAATGAAGAAAAAAAATAGGTCAAGTAGCCTGTTGTCATCACTAGTATTAGTTCCAAGTACTCTCACTGCTGCTATCAGCGCCAATATGGCGGCTTTCAAACGTCATTTTTACGTCAGATTTAGTTCTCAGCCCCCATACTGGGGGCGCTGATTCCGCTTCAAATAGGCATAAGAAATAGCTGTCATTTCAAAAAGTGTCATCGGTCCAGCGTACTTGTTTAATGGAAGTTAGTGGTTCCTAACAAAATATTATAACAATTGACAACATTTGTTAGTAAATGTTTTGAATTTTTATGTTAGAAAATGTTTAAAAACATTTTCTAACGGCGGTGTGGGAGCACCATAACAATTCCATTAAAAATTAAAACAGGTGTTGGAGAGCGGGGCTTCGCAATATTTACACTTGTTATGTGGCGTATTTTAAATGCATCTGATTGATCAGTAACAAAAACCAAATAATTAAAAATATAATATGTTTATTCTTTATACTTACATCAAACATTTCATATTCATGCAGTAATACTCATTTAATATAAAAAGTTAAAAAAAATGTTTTGTAATATTATGTATATCTAAAATATAGTGATGGTTTGGTGATGGATGAGTGAGTGACTCACCCATTACAATATTTTAGATACCTCACCACTCACCGTGAGTCTAATTTTGAAAGTAAAAATTTATACTAATAGCATGAACTATACAAGACTTGTAAAAATATCCAGCAACAAGATTGTGTTAAATGATAAATTATAATAAAAAAAATATGTAAGTAGCATAGTATTTTCATAAAAATGTGACAACACTTATGCGTAAAAGTTGACTTATTCTTAATATCTTCCTTCTTGGAAGTTACTAAAAAATTAAGGCATTTAGCACCTTTGGACTACATTCATCTATAATCTTATAACTACATAAGCTGGTGGTATCAACAGAGTGTTTGTGCAAGAAGCAGTCATGTTTAACACACTAACAGCTACAGGAATGGTCTAAAGGCAGCTACATTTGTTTACTTGGCAAGTTTGCGTTCAAGTTGATCGGCGATCGCTTGTAGGAAGTCCTCAGTGTTCAAATACATGCCCTCCTTGGTGTTAGCCAGGCCGTGAATGCAGATCACAAGATCCTTGGTCATTTTGCCGCTGTCGATACATTCAACGCACGCCTGAAAATACAATGTATTGATTATAAAACTCTGTAATAATTTCAATTGCCTAGCTATCGCGGTTATCCCTCGATAAAGCCTGGTGAAAGACAGACAGACAGACGGACAGACAACGAAGTCTCAGTAAGAGGGTTCCGTTTTTACCTTCTGGGTATAGAACCGTAAACATTAGAAAGGAGTTTATACACTTTCGTGATTAAGGTTTATTACGAGTTTTATGTTACATGTCTTAAAATGTTCGTTGTATGAATAACTGCAGTTTACGAATCACATGTTACATCATACGCTATCTTTTTAGAATTAGTTCACTGCCAGCGATAATATGCATTATGTTGTTTTTGTGCTATTTACATGTCATGATAAGATATCTCGTTTATCATACGTTATGAACATAATATAAAAACAACCTAAAAGAAACTGTTATTGTATATCTTGCAAATTACAATGCATATCTAATATTCGTATTTCGTAAATCATAGCTCATAAGAACATAGGCAATTAAACATAAATAACAAAGAGTTATATACTCGAACAGATGTTAACACTTTTATTCGTAAGGAGTTTAGATGATTTTAAAAACAATTTTAATATGTTAAGTATATTGAAACAAAACTACTACTCTGAATGTGTAATTTTCGTTTGATTTCTTTTACACTATGAGAAATTTCCCAACCATAATTTTCGCATAGAATAAATAAAAAAAAAACTCCTTTACAGTGAACTCTACATAAGGGACACAATACACCCCCTAAGCTATCACAATAGTTTTGTAACACCTGTATAGCTCTCGTGACTATTAACTTACCTCCTCAAGCGCGTTGGCGAAGCGTTCCAACTCGGGTGTGTTGTCGAGTTTGGCGCGATGAGCGAGGCCGCGGGTCCAGGCGTATATCGACGCTACGGGGTTGGTGGAGGTGGGCAGCCCCTTCTGGTGCTGGCGGTAATGGCGCGTGACGGTGCCGTGCGCCGCCTCCGACTCCACCGTGCGGCCGTCGGGACACATCAGCACTGACGTCATCATGCCGAGAGAACCGTAGCCCTGGAATAGTTTATTAGTAAGTATAAGAACCAATTTCTTAGTAAAATATCATGATGTTATATCATAATGATATCGTGGGTAACAACAACTAACAAACAGCAAAATGGCTTTGATAGATAATTATTTATTTTTGCAAAGCAAACAGACATTTAAAAACTTTACATTGAGCTCTAGCAACTCTTTTACTCTCCCCAGCCGACTTAGACTGCGTTTCCACCAGAGAAAGGTGGTTTTTAAGATCCAATAGCATCGCCGCGCTGAGCGATGTCACGGCAACGTCTCACGTCACGTCAATGAAGAGATTCTATCGGTTCTCAAAAACACATTCCTCGCAACACATCTCTGGTGTAAAAGCAGAATTACACACGTAAAAGAGAGATAGAAAAACACGTGCACACGTGAATAAGACGAGTAGCAATTTCTTAGTGCTCCTCCAGCCGGACGTTAGTTAAATCACCTGCATACTAGGTATAATTAATCATTAATTGCTAACTGGTTTTATTTGGTGAGATTCATGCTTTTTTACCTGCGCGACGATGTCTGACTGCACGTCGCCGTCGTAGTTCTTGCAGGCCCACACGAACCCGCCGGAGCCCTTGATGGCCTGCGCCACCATGTCGTCGATCAGACGGTGCTCGTACCAGATCTTCGCCGCCTCGAACTTGCCCTTGTACTCGCTGCAACCATCGTGATAATCAGCAACATAGAATTTTAAATATTTGTTTAAGTAGCGATAAAGTAGACAATTAGGAAGCTGAAATACCATGAAAATAGTTTGACAGTACTGTTTAATTGATGTTTTATGTTCGCATAGTTCAAGAGGCCCTAGTAGCTAGGCAAATCTTGAATTTTGTAATGGGTGCTTATTTTATCGTATTATTAATTCCTATTTAAGAAAGTACACAAAAAATGTTTCACGCTGTAGGTTATTAACCAAGGGTATGAAACATATTTTCGCGATACGCGTACAATGTACAATTGTACATATTATGATTTACCAGAGTCCAGGTGCAAAATAAATTCTTAACACGTTACGTGTTTACCTTTTATTGATTCTATAGTGAACGTTAAATTATTATAAATTCTACCTGTCGTAGATTTCTTGGAAGATGTCTTTGAAACGTCCGTCGTAACGTTTCAAGATTGTGTTCTTTGTTGACAGGTACAATGGCCACTTCTTTTGTAATGCAACCTGTGGAAAAAGAAAATAGTAAGAATTATGATATCAGTATTGTATTTAACCTATCAAGCCCCATAAGATCACCGGTGATCGCGACAATAGAATAATAATAGATTTCCAAGAATCCGCGATCGAAGGAAAGTTATGAGCATAATTTGTTTAAGGTATATATGTACAAAAACAGATAATAGTTAAAGGAATTTATTTGATAGAAAATAGATTATCTAAAAAACCAGTTAGAGTTGATGTATGTTTGACAGAGACCAATGACCTCAAGGGTCGATAGCCAAAACAGCGCACAACTATAAAAATCCGGTAATGTTCAAGGACGGACAAACGTTTTAACATAACAAGTATCAGCAGTGCCGTAGCGAGATAGGGGGCTCAATATCGATTTATTTATTAGATTATTGCAGACTAACTCTAGGTACCTAAGCCCACAATAAAAATGAGTAAAAAAACGCTTTATTTCATATGCATAGATATTATTTTGTCTTGGCAAGGGTCAAACTTTTTTCTTACACACGCTTGGGAAGCACGATGCCTATTAATGCTAAATATTTATTAGTAGAGTTCCCATAGTAGGCACTAAAAGCACTTTGGCTGTAAGCCAAATTGGCAATTTGCGAATGGGCTTAATTCTAAGTATGTACAAATAACACATTAACGCCAATAAAAAAGTCTCAGTTAATCAATCGAGTGTCATTGACCTAACAAAAATAGTAACATCTGTAGCCCAAACCATAGGTCACCCCAAACGAATTGTCGTAATTTTGTATTAAGATCAAAATATTATTCTACAATGTCGCATAACATGCTTCAAGTGCTGTTATGGTACTGAGTGAGTCGCAGAATTTCTGCCGCGTAAATATCTTTTCATACAAATGATGACTCACAAAATTACGCTCGTGTGAATCAAACAGGACTTTTGTATGAAACTGAATGCAGCAGAATTCTGCCGAACCGAAATTCTGCGACTCACAACTCACAAATTACGCCCGTTTGGCTTCGCCCTAATAAGCCACAGGTCTGCAGTGCTGAGAGTTAGCAAAATATCGCCTAAAATTCTCATAAAGCCAAGGCGTCTCAGACATAATAATGACACACCCACCCACGGCAAGCCTGTTTAACAACTACATAGTTCACAAACTCCATAACACATACGTAAATAATAGATATCGACGACAGCATAGCAACGCGACCGGAATTTTGATTACAATATTTAAATCGGACGTTATTATGAAAACGTCTAGGATCTAAGATCTTTAGCTTAATAAATGTTATTTTGCAAAATATTATGATAGTCGCAAAATAATATATTTTATCTGAATTTGATTAAGGTAAAAGTTTTATCATTGCCACTGTCGAGAGTTCACACAACTTTGTTGTTATCAGAAATATTATGGATCTCGTAAAATTTATTTAGGTACAACTTTAAATTACATAACACAATTTAATTTTAAAAATAGATTAATCGCACATAAAAACACTCTTTGATAATAATTTTCACTTATTCCTATGAACATTTTCTTTATAATTTAAAGAGGACGAAGTTCTAATATTTTTATCCGTGGATTAATTATACATAATTGATTATTTATTCAATGAATATAAAGGATTCTACCCGCCTACTTTCAATAAATAAATAAAAAACTCTTTATTCAAACCATTAATGAAACAAATCAGTTGACAAAGGTTACAAAGAAAGAAGAAAAAAAAAACAGTTTGAAATGTTCAACTATATAAACGGTAATTTTTGTAGGAGAACATTAGAACATACTGATTACGAATTACGATATTATTGTGCAACGCATAATTACGTCCATATTCAAACCATGCCCGATTATTATCAGTCCTACAAAAGATAGACGTAGGTACACGCTCAGTTTCTCATCAGTTCAATCCATCTGACGCGAAACTGAACGTCTGACCAGTTGAATGGGCGTTTGCACACTGCACGATAACGACACGACACGATACCACAAAATAGAGGGCCACCGCACATATTATACAATTTCAAGTTGGTCGACTATCGTACAAACTGACTATCGTACTAATTCTAATATTCTGTCACTTAGTATTGAATGCACCCAAAATATTCTCCTTTCTTTTCGCTTCGTTTTATTAGTGCCACAATAAAAGCATGCTTTTTACGCATTTTAACACGCACGTCGCTAGGCTAGCAACACCGTTACCAACTAAAAGTCTGCGGCTGGCAGCGTACACGATGAAGTTGTCCAATTAAATTGTGACACTACGCAATTTAGTTTGTACGATAGTCGGCCAACTTGAAATTGTATTATATGTGCGGTGGCCCTTATCTCTTCTGTGGTATTGTGTCGTGTCGTTACCGTCGCAGTGTGAAAACGCCCATTGTCGGACTGATCATTTCCTTATGGTGCTCCCACACCGCTGTTAGAAAATGTTTAGTAACATTAGTAAACATTTATTAGCAAACATTTAATCACAAATGTTAAAAAATGTTAAAAATGTTTTCATGTTAGAAGACGTAAGTAAACAAATTATAGCAAAACAAATTATAACAAAATAAAACATATTGCATTTGTTTGTAAACCTTTTATAAAGGACGACGGAGTACCTATGCTCAATGCTGTGAGCCAATACCAGATTTAAATGTTATAAAATGTTAGTAAACATTTTCTTTTAGTGTAGGAGCACTTTTAACATGTAACAGTTCCTAGCAAAATGTAACAATTGACAACATATTTTGTTAGTCAATGTTTTTATGTTAGAAAATGTTTACAAACATTTTCTAACGGCGGTGTGGGACCACCATTATATTTAGGTACCATCGAGATTCAAAGAAATTGATTCCTAGGCAGTTGACAGACCAACGTCATTTGGTCTGATCTGTGATCTGTCGGCTGGGTTTGACGTAACACGACCAAACTACAGTAGAACCCGTTTAAGACGATCACGTTTAATACGATTTCCCTTACTTAATCACGTTTAATACGAGTCCCTGCAACTTGAGACATGTTTTCATACATTCTTTAACGCTTAATACGATCGTCATCCCGTTTATTACGCCCTAAGGCACGGCATTGTGTACCGTCGAATCAGTGGAAATTGAGATGTTCATAGTTGATACGTGGATGGCAAGTGGCAACACTTCCCGAATTGTTGCAAAATTACGAGAAATTTTTAACGCCGACGAATTCAGTTTATTTTTTAAATTGATGCCTGAAAATCCTATGTTTTCAAGGGAGAGACTTGTCATGGTGGCAAAGCAAATAAAGAGAGACTGACTGTCCTGGCCTGTGCCAATTCTGATGAGTCAGTATGTCAGTCATTATGCTGGTGATTGGTAAGGCGAAAAATTCACGTTGTTTCAAAAACGTAAAATTGCTTCCTGTAACATATTATGATACACAATCTCGAGCTTGGATCATGGATGACCGGCATTCGTTTCATCGATTGGTTAAAAGCTCTAGATGATCACTTCCAGATTAAAATATGTAGACGCATCTTCATTAATAGGAACACCTACATCCGAAAATACATATGTATAATAATAAATATTAATACATACGTATGTAGTAGGTTCGTTTTTTTATTTCCCTATATCCCGCATAACACGCTTTCACGCTTGAGACGCGTTTTTGGTTGAGTCCCTGTGAAATCGTCTTAAACGGGTTTTACTGTATGTAGCTCCGTCAACTGCCTAGGAATCAATTTCCTCGATGGTACTTTTTAGCCATCAATGGATTTTAGCATTGGATAAGTTATTTACCTGGAAGCTGGAGTGCGCGAAGGCCCTGATGGACTCGTCGGTGTTGTACATGCCCATGGCGACGCCGGGCACCTTGAAGTCGTACAGCAGCTTCGTCTCCACGGAACCGTCCGCCGCCGTGTACACCATTTCAACCTGTAAGAATAAATGGGGTTTATTTGTTTGCAACTGTAAGAAAATTAAGCTACAGCTAAACGCTTCATGTAAGGTAAGGTTCCCCAAATGTTCATTTTTGAAGAAGACCTTCGTTCGATTCTTTCGTTTCTAAAACTATCCCGAGGCAGAGGTATTCCGATTGCAAGACAGAGAGAAATCATACAAAACAACCATTGACTTATGGCTGTTTGCGTCTCTCATTCGCACACGAAGATATTGGTATATTATCGTTTCCACTATCCACCCACATATTACGTAACCCATTAAATTTCTCTCTGCCGATCGGATTTTAATCAAGCGACATTGTCAAACATACATACGTAAACTTGTGCTTGATGAATTGTTCTACTTTCCTAAGCCATCTGACTGCCCTGCCCCGGACCAGTCAATCAACCAACAACCAACTAACCTTGCCAGGCTTGGGTATGACAAAGTCCTGCGCCTTGTACTGGTCGCCATGCGCGTGGCGGCCGATGACAATGGCTTTGGTCCAGCCTGGCACCACGCGCGGGATGCTCTTGCACAGGATGGGCTCACGGAACACGGTGCCGCCGAGGATATTACGGATCGTTCCGTTCGGACTCAGCCACATTTTCTTCAGTTTGAATTCTAGAACAATGATGTGCTATGAAACTAGGAAATGTCTAAAGGGGGTAAGCAGGGAGTCTCCAGGAGTACCACTAAAGCTTCGGTATTTCTTGAGTGTTGCATTCCAAATGTTAAGATCTTTGATCTTTGTAACTCTACAGTCCTTAAATAAGATATATTCTATTTTATTGCAGTGGTTACGATCTAGATTCGAAAAACGAGAAGAAATCAAGTGTCTGTCTAATTAGAATATCCTAAGTTTATGATATTCCTCCATAATATTGCAAACAAGAACAATTTTCGATTCCAAAACATTTATACATCTAGGTATACTAGATTCGTAAACTATATCCGTATTGTATGATAACAAATGTGTGTAAGTAATAAGTATACTCCATAGTTCAAATGTAGGTGAACAGTATAGATAACGGATATCGAAGGACATTGCAGTTATTATGTCAATAATCAATACTAATATTATATGAAACTTAAAGCCACCACCATTCAACAATAGAGATATTGGTGAAAAATGACTCTGATAGCTTAAAAACTCTCCAAGATATCACAATTCAAAACTCACATAAAATAGACCTTCTCAAAAACCCTCCATACAAAATGTCAGCTAACTGTGACGTCACGCATAGCTATAGCTTGTACGCATCGCGGGAAGATTTTGTTCGATAGCTAAGTTAAATATTGCGTTTATGAAAGTGGTCTCATAAGAAAACTTGTTATAAATTGCATAACTTATCGAATGGTATACAAAAAAGGAATTTTGTAAAAAAAAACGACTTGACTATTCAACTTTAAAGGCTCATAAAGTCATAACAAAAAAATACATAAGGTATAACTGAAATATCAGCTAATCCTTGAGTCTTTGACCTTGTCGTCATCCCTATTGTGGTCGATGAGGAAGTATCGTACCTTCGACTCTCTGCTCATCGGGCGTGATGGTGGCGCACTTAATGCCCACGTTGTGCTTCAGTATGGCGTGAGCAGCATCAATGGTCACCTGGTCGTCCGTGGCGTCGCGGTGCGGGAGACCCAGGTCGAAGTACAGACAGTCCAGCTGCATAGAAAATATACTTATTAGAAGCCGAAATTGACTAGGTACTTATTTCATATATTTTTTTATAAAATACAGCAACGGGTCACCTGAGGGAAAGCAACAACCGTCGCCCATGGACACTCGCAACATTAGAAGAGCTGCAGGTGCGTTGCCGGCCTTTTAAGAGTTTAGTTTAAAGGCACTCCTTATGCTATATACTTAAAGAAGAGCTAATTTTCCCATCGCTGTTTGTCTCATTTGTTTGCGCACGATAATGCTGTTTCCACGGGTATACAAAAGGAGCGTGATAGCAATATATCCGTTTCGCAGTGGGGGAGTGTATTAGCGAGAGAGTGTACGAATTTTTATGTGCACCGACCACCGTCACTGAAGTCTGGACTATATCTTTTAAGTATCATTAATTCATTACATATCACGTATGTCATAATAAAACATTGACAATAGTCCGAGTGCTAAACATTAATTTTTCTTGGCTGTACATGTACAAGCCTAAGTACAGACGAGAGCAAATAATAGAATTAATTAGTACTCGTTTAGGCCCATTGAATTCACATGTCACCATTGTATGTGCGTTTATATTTAGCTTTATTAGTAGTTTAAGCATTTGTGGTTTCTAGGACAAACTTAATAAGCGTACTGTGTACCCAACTTAAAAGTGTGAACTACTATAGTCCAGGAAATAAAATCGATTTACTTCAAAAGTATTGGTAAAGCTGGATTATCCATACTAATATTATAAATGAAAAAGTTTGTCTGTCTGTCTGCCTGTCCGTCCGTCTGTCTGTCTGTCTGTCTATTACCTCTTCACGCCCAAACCGCTGAACCGATTTTGCTGTAATTTGGCATGGAGATACTTTGAGTCCCGGAAAAGGACATAGGATACTTTTTGTCCCGGAAAATGTACGAATCCTGCGCGATAAACGAGTTTTGGACCAACCAGGACCAACTTTTGGTGCAACGGAGTTGCGGGCATCATCTAGTTTTTTATAGTTTCCTTATAAATAAGGAGTTTTCGTGTGTTTTATACGGCGGGAAAACGTATAAGCGTCATCAAACGGTGTCATTATCATAATATTATCATCACGTTAAGACCACTAGCAAAGCACCGGTAATCAAATCTAAATAATGATATCGCTACGTAAGTGGAAATTTTATCGTGTGATAATGCAGAAAAAATATAATATTATAACATTTGTAATAATCTATAGTCTATAGTCTATACTAATATTATAAATGCGAAAGTATCTCTGTCTGTCTGTCTGTCTCGCTTTCACGCCATAACTACTGAACCGATTGTAATGAAATTTTGTACACAGATAGTCTAAAGCCTGAGAAAGGACATCCAAGGCTACTTTTTAACTGGAAAAAGGTGTGTTTATACGTAAATTTGTTCAAATTAAGTTAGTTTCAAAAATTCATAATAGATGGCGCTGGGCGTCGTCTACATCGCACAAGCGCTTACTCATACGTGTTTCTATAAGAGGTTGTAAGGACGATGCATTTTTAAAGTTTGAAGTAACGAGAAATACCGCGCGCTATAAGCTGAAGTCCGCGCGGACGGAGTCGCGGGAAACAGCTAGTATAATATAATGCCAAAATGCGTTGATCTCGCGGGAACCGTACATTTATTCAGTATAAAAAGTATCCTATGCCTTTTTCCGTGACTCAAAGTATCTCCGTACTCAGCAAAATTGGTTCAGCGGTTTGGTCGCAAAGAGGTGACAGACAGACACACTTTCGCATTAATTTCTCTTGCAAGTGCAATTTATTGGCAGCAAGCAGAATTTATCTTGATCAAAATAAGACACCAAATGTTTGGTGTCTTATCAATAAAACAATTGCTCTGCATATTACAATATCTACAATGCAAATGTCATTCTAGAATCTAGTATTATCATAAAGAACATCTATATTTTATGTAATAGCTATAAGCTATATTGTGTTGCAAACAAACTTGCTAAACTAGATTTTAATTGTATTTATTATTAGATTTTTAAAGGTTTTATATTCCAGAGATTTCGAATTTGTATTTCAAACATTGCTTAGTCAAATTGTTGCAAAGTAAAAAAATTAATTCAAGAGAGAATTAAATACAGGTCACGGTTATATCAGTGTATGCAGTCTCACAAAAAACAATAACCGGTTTTGAAACAACAGTTTGCAACACGAAAATAATTCTTTTTAATATGCAGCCCGAACAAGAACTTGTCTTGCTTTTAAGGTGATAATAAATAAAGGTTATCAAGCTTCTCCATATCGAGTACTGCTGTATTCAATGAGAGCTGACACAGATAAAAATTATTTTTGGGTATTATTGGAACCATAAATGTTTTTGATTAAAATATGATAAATAAGCAAATAATATCAATATTAGATTTATGTGTACTCACAACAACATTTACAAATAACAATATAATTCATACATACTTAAGATTCCTACACCATAATATAAGTATGGAGCAGAATTCTTCCAATCTTGCTACTTTCTTATATGAAATCTTCTAGATTACATTCTAGATTACAAATAAAAATTTGGTAGGTTGTTTTGTCTAAATCGGTGACAAAATCAGTACCCGTAATAATTAACCTATCAACTCCCAAGCGGTCAATTTGACTGCGTAAACAATAGATTTCCAAGAATCCGCGGTCAAAGGATTAACAAAAGGCAATTTATAAATTGTTTATAAGCTACCTTTAGAATCTAATGAATAGAGGGTCTACAATCTACATTCTCATTAACAGATATGTTGTCTAATAGGATAATAAACAAATTTATAATACCTTTACATATGGGAAAATCAATTTTTCTTTAATTTTCTCCCAGATAATGCGGGTCATTTCATCCCCATCCATTTCAACAACAGGGTTTGCCGCAACAACCCGTTTAGCAGTACCATCTGTAACAAGGTATTTACTTTAAAATAACTTTTATAATTGAAACTACATACCTACTTGAAATCTAATAAATAGTAAGATATATTATGGTATACTTACCAATAATAATTTTTCTATACAAATCCAAACTTCACAAGAAAATATTAAATAATGTACCTAAAATAAACATTGAATCTTCAAAAATTGTGAAATTTATGAAGATTCTCTAGTTTTTATTACAAAATATATTTACTTACAACTTCTTACTGAGCCGGTAGTTTTATCAGCGACCAGCCGAAGTAATCTCTTAGCATTTTGTCCAGCTCCAGCCATTTTTCGTTTTGTACCTTACAGAACTTGATTAATAACTTTAATATTTTTTTAACTTTAATTTATTATCGTTGTTTAAAATAATTATTACGAAACAAAATATGGAAATAAATAGCCGGACGAAGTTACGGCTACAATCAACAATGAAAATGAAAAGAACAAGAAAAAATATAATTAAGTATGAACTTGAAACTGGACCTGTCAAACAACCAAGTGTGAAGTGTCAATTTTCCAATTCATTCATTTGACGTAAAGTTCGTTCAACTGTGCAAAGATTAAACAAAACCTAGAATCTAGATGTCATCGCCCATCGGTCATAAGTTCTTAACTCTTAACATAACTGAGTGACTCATAACCGTAAGACATAAATGATAAGTCATCGCGCCTGTTTCGTTATTTAATATTACGTTAATTCGTTACAGGCAGTGTTAAGTAATAGGCAGTTGACGGACCTACGTCATTTGGTCGGGTTATGTCAACCTGATGTTAAGTCGTCATTTGTTGGTTGAGTTTGATAAAACACTACCAAAGTAGGTCCGCCATCTTCCTATGAATCAACTTCTCTGATTGTACATCTAGATCATAGATTAATCATTGGTCTTCGCTTGATGATTAATCTATGATCTAGATATTAAAAAGTGTAATAATTATAATTGATGATCCAGATTTTTAAAAACATTATAAGTAATTTATTTTAAATACATAATAATAATAATATAACATTTGGTCATAGTATTGACATCGTTGCATTTAGTAGTCTTTAAAACTTTTAATATTATCAGGGCAAGCGAAGCGAGCCCTGGTATATCCCACCTCTGAACATTTTGTGGTATACTTTACGAAAAACTATGACGCTAATTGATTTGTGCTTTAACATAGTAATTTTTATTTTTATGTAGATGTGTTATCATGTGTCAGTGATCAGTCAAGAAGTGACGACGCGTCACGCGAGCCCTCACAAAGTCTACAAGTACCAAAGTTACCAAGTCCAAATTTACATTCATTTCCTGCAAATGAATGTGAATTTTGTAAGTATACTGCATAGTGTTAAAAACGGTCAAATTAACTAGACGCAGGGTTTGATGACGTCATTACGGAGCTTGCATGTTATTGCATTCCAGCGGTGCGTCAAGTTAATGTGACCGTGTTTTATAATGGAAATGATTTCCATTATAGTGTCCCGATTGAAAGTGAAAAAATTCCCCTTGAGAACTTTTCGACGATCGTGAATTCGTGAATCGAGGGCTGTATTGTGTATAAATGTGTATCTCTGCAACACTCGCATAATCTTTGAGCATAAATGAATGAAGTGTGGAATGAAGTAATGTCATTGAATGAACATGTTTGCACTATCGCAAGATCGAATGATACCGGCCGGTTGGCGCGTGGCGGAGTTATCGAACTTATCGTGCCTTGATGCCGTTCTCGTGGACCGTCGTCGACCGTCGTAGATCAGTCTACAAATATATACTAGTAATCTGTGTAGATCAGCGCAGCGCATTTTTAATTCAGCTTTTTAGTTTTTGCTGGCTGCTGCTTTATTAGCTATTACTTAGAATAACTACTTAATCTAATAAACTGCCAATTGTTCAAGATTTCACAGTGTATTTACCAGAAAAGTTACCTATTACATGACAGTCTCAGATTACAGAAGGTAAGAAAACATATGTTTTCAAATAGTTAAAAAATAAACAAAAAATAATTTTCATTACAAAATTTGTTGCTTTAATCGTGATAATTTTGTACTATGAACAATTTTTAATTTACCCTCAATTAATATAAGTAGTAATGTTTAAAAAAAATTCAAAAGTAACCGTTATTTTCATGGACGTATAAAAAGTTATTTTATGGTTATTTTAAGATTTTAGATAACACGAAAACAGTAAAATCATTTAAAACAAATAATTATCTATTGGTTTTTGTATTTGCAATTGAGGACAGTAGCTGTAGATGCTTAATTAAAAATTGCGGCGTAGGAAAAATGTTGTTTTCCATACACAAAGTCAAACATTTTGTTCTAGAAATATTCAACACTGAAGCAGTTGATAAACCACAAAAATGTGTGGCTGTGCGACCTTGCTTCGTGCCAGCAAGCCGCTACCAAAGTTATGGCACAAGCGTCTGTTCAGCTCTTCCACTTCTCCGCCAAGTGTTCCTGGAGTGCCATACACAAAACTGAGTATTGGAGTGCCTAAAGAAATATGGCAGGACGAAAGGAGGTATCCTGTTTTATAATAATTTCCTATATATCAGTAACCACACACAAACTTGATGTATTTTAATGCCACAATCATGGGAATCACAGACACAATAGATTTTCAATTGTTATGCAGCACCCAGGTACCGCTTGGGGTTTAATGGGTTAAGCAGTATACAAAAGTGTTTGGAAAGTTGCCTATGTGAAATTAGTAGGTATAAATACAGGAGGCACTGCATCAAGCCAAAAACAGAGACAAGTGGAGAGCCCTATCCCAGAAAGCAAATTTTGGTGGTCACGTCCCTCAGCCATGAGGATACGACTAGGAAAAAAAAAAAAACAGATAAAAGTAGAGGAAATTGAGTTTAATTGTTATTTCAGGATAGCCCTGGTACCAGCCGTGGTAAATAAGCTAGTAAAGAAAGGGTTTAGTGTTAATATAGAAGAAAATGCTGGGGCTGCAGCCAACTTTCCTAATAAAACTTTCGAGGAGGCTGGAGCCAAAGTTACCAGTCTAAAGGATACCTATCAATCAAGTATGTAATAATATTATTAAAATTTTGACTAAGTCCTGTCTCAACTATATGGGCTAAAAATCCCACTACACCACAGTTATTAACAGCAAAGATATTTTATGTTATGTAGAAATTTTCTTGTTACGCTCCTATTTATATAATTTATTTTCAGATATAATATTAAAAGTAAGACCGATTGCTGAGAATGAGATTCAAAATGTACAGGAGGAATCTACACTTATATCCTTCATGTACCCAGCTCAGAATCAAAATTTAATACAGAAACTAGCTGCTAAGAAAATAAATGCATTTGGTAAGTTTAAACTATCAATCCCCGTAAGGCCCAAGTGGGCCGCGATAACAAAAGATTTCCAAGAATTGGCGAAGGATTAAATATAAAAGTAAAGTAAAAGAAAAAATTTTTAACATTTAATGACATAATATACAAAAGCAATCATAAACTATAATATTTTAATCTATTTGGTATTAATACCTCAAGCGTGAAAAAGAACCAGACACAATAGCTTATCTATTGTCATAGCGGCCGCATGTGGCCGCTTGGGAGTTGAAGCATTTATAATAATCAGCTTGCATATTATCTTAAAATTATAATAGAATTTTAACTTAATTTTTATTTGTAGCTATGGATTGTATTCCCCGGATAAGTCGAGCTCAAGTGTTCGACGCTCTCAGCTCGATGGCGAACGTGGCGGGGTACCGCGCCGTCATTGAGGCTGCAGCACACTTCCCAAGGTTCTTCTCAGGTAAGTGTACACTTAGACCACAACAAAAAAGTTAAAAATTGGCCATTATACTACAGACCGCACTTAGCAAATTGGAAAAGATACTCATTTACTTATCTTTACACACCTCATGAAAATTTTTGATTCATTCTTATGTTATTTCATGTGGCTGTCTTTGCCTATAAAGTGGATTTCCAACATATCAGAAAAAGATATGTGTGATTAGTGTAAGTGTGTTATCAATATTTTTAACAATAAAGGAGTAAATGTATTGTGATATATAGGATATATAGGATGTAGGCGTCATAATATTATTGAGCTCATGTTTGAGACAGTTTTGTATTGCTAAAGGCAAAAATTTCTGTAACTACATACTTAAAATATCTGTACATTTTATCTCTACTATCACAAGCAATTGACCTTCTACGAAAGGGGCGCGACGCGCTATAAATATATTTGGGAATCTCAATATGAACTGGTTTTGCCGAGACGAGTGACGACTAATTAAAATACGCAAACATTCAACTTTCGGCGTTGCCATATGTTACACGAGAACGGTTAGGTTCGCAAACAATAAAGGCCTTTAACCTCATAGCATTACTCAACTTGTTATGATTGTCCAAATTGTTTTTAAAGGCCTAAACATTGCTATGAACTTTGTTATGCATATAAAGTGATAAGCAACAGCTCCTATAGGTTCACATATCTATACTTTTAACTGTCGTTCCGTGAAGCGGTCTGCTGAACAAATACGTACCCTAATTGATCGAGTCGATATCCTAGCCATCCAAGAGACATGGCTTCTTCCTCATGACCTGGGATTCATAAATGAATTAAGTAACAACTTCAGTGGATATGCGAAATCTGCTGTGGATACGTCGGTCGGTGTTTTGACGGGCCGCCCATATGGAGGTGTTGCGCTAATCTGGCGAAAATCGCTGTTTCCTAATGTGTCTATTGTAGATTGCGCTAGTGATAGATTAGCAGCCATACGAATCAAGCGGGAGTATCGTCACCTGCTCATCATCAGTGCCTACTTACCATATGACGAAGGAACCGAGGAGAGCCTAGCGGACTTCGTTAATTACTTAGGTGGTATTGAAGCGATCATAAGTGACAGTGATATTGAGGCTGTGTTTGTGTTGGGGGACTTCAATGCCCATGGTGACAGTAGGTTTGGCCTTGAGTTATCAGCTTTCTGTGCTGATCACTCACTTGTATGTGTCGACACGGAACTGCTGCCTCCAGACTCATTTACACATATAAATGATGGAAGTGGGGCCAAGAGGTGGCTAGACCATTGCATTGTGACGGCGGCAGCGCGTGAGACAGTAATTTCTGCCTATATCGAATATGGAGTGTATTGGTCTGATCACTTCCCTTTACTTGTCAAGCTTAAACTGTGCAAACTAACACAGAAAATTGAAGATTCTCAGGCTAACAATCCTCTATCTGGTGTCTACAGGGGCAATAGAACTGCTGATGAAATCAATAAGTATAAAGAACTTTGCTGTGATAATTTAAGTAATTTGAAATTGTTATCTAATTCTAGTCATATTTTAAACTGTGTAATCTGTAATGTTAATAATTTATTTATTTGTAAAAAACATATCTATGTGCTTGATGAATTTTATGATAGTATTGTAAAATGCCTACAAGATGCTGCCAGACAGCTTAGAATACGCCGCGATGCACCGATCAAGGGTAAGAAGGTTATAGGGTGGAACCACCATGTTCGCGAACTCCATCAAATGGCACGGCACGCTTTTAATTGTTGGCTTTGGAATGGCAGGCCTCAGTCTGGGCCACTCTATGATAATATGACTAGTAGCCGGAAGATTTTCAAAAATAAATTGAAATGGTGCCAAAACAATGAGGAGCAGATAAAGATGGATATAATGGCATCTCAGCACTCAGCCGGTAACTTTTCCAAATTCTGGAAATCGACTAAACGCCTAAACTATGTACAAAGCAGACCAGTAAGTATCAATGACGTCCAGAATCCATCTGAAATAGCTGATTTGTTTGCTCACCATTTCAAGGTAGATCCATAGCCTGTCTCTGATGACGTAGGCGATACTACACCTCATAGTAAAAATGACGAAGAATGTTTCTCTGGCTTTAATTCTGACGACGTTGCTAAGGTGATCTTTAAAATGAAAAAAGGCAAATCTCCAGGTTTTGATGGACTAAGCCTAGAACACGTCCTATAGGCAAGTGATAAGATAATCCCTATGTTGACAGATCTTTTTACAATCTGCGTCAACATGGGTTACCTGCCGAAAAATTTAATGAGGACCATGGTGGCTCCTATCCCGAAAACTACAACAGGTGACCCTTCTAACCCTAAAAATTATCGACCTATATCACTAGGAACTATCATAGGGAAGATTTTAGAAAGGCTGATTTACCCTAATGTAAATAGGAGTGCTAGAATTGATGACGCGCAGTTTGGTTTTCGTCCCGGTCTCTCAACGGACTCGGCAATATTTGCCCTTAAGTCGACAGTTTTATATTACAAAAAACGTAACACATCGGTCTATGCTTGCTTTTTAGACCTTAGTCGCGCTTTCGATCTGGTAAACTATACTTTACTATGGCGAAAGCTGCTGAAGTCAAATGTACCATCAAAAACTGTTAGTCTGTTGAGATACTGGTACGAAAACCAAACTAACTTTGTAAAATGGGGCGACGCAACCTCTAATGACTTTATTCTCTCCGGACCTATTTAGCCTGTATGTTAACGACCTGATTAAGGAGCTCAGGAGCACTCGAATAGGTTGTCACATAGGTGCCACGCCCGTTAACAACCTAAGTTATGCTGACGATATGGTGCTTCTGAGCCCCTCAATCAAGGGACTAAGGCGGTTGCTAAGCATTTGCGAGGACTATGCTATAAGCCATGGTCTTAAGTACAATGTAGCGAAGACGAAAATGATGGTATTTCAGGCTGGAAAGGGCCCGCAGAGGGTCCCATCGGTTAGCTTAGACGGACAAGAGGTAGTAAGGGTCGAGCAATTCAGGTACCTGGGGCACATCTTAACCGAGGATCTCTCAGATGATCAGGATGTAGTGCGCGAAAGACGGGCACTGGCTGTACGGTGCAACATGCTTGCACGGCGCTTTGCGCGCTGTAGTGTTGAGGCAAAGCTGACGCTCTTTAGAGCATACTGTCAATGCTTCTATACGTGTCAGCTTTGGCTCAGCTGCTCCAAAGCCACGAGAAGCAGTATCAGGGTGCAGTACAATAATGCATACCGTACCCTGATGAGACTGCCAAAGTACTGTAGTGCTTCGAGCATGTTCGCCGACGCCGGAATCCCGGACTATTTCGCAATTATCAGGGCGCGCGTCGCAGCATTCTGGTCTCGCATCCGTTCTTCAAACAATGAGATCCTTTCTGTGTGTTCCGGGTGCCCGGAAAACTCGATCCCAGCCTACTGGCTTTCGGTGCATCGTGGCAGTAACCGGAAGTGATTATTTTAGATTTTATATTTTAACATTTTAGATGTATTTTAATTTTATAACTTTTTAACTTTTATTTTACTTATTTCTTTTATTTTTAACTTAAATTGTTATTTTATGGGTCTATTGCCTGAAGTAAACGAAATAATCGTTTATTTATTTTATTTATTTATTTATTTATACTAATATTAAAGCGGAAGAGTTTGTTTGTTTGAACGCGCTAATCTCAGGAACTACTGGTCCGATTTGAAAAATTATTTCAGTGTTAGATAGCTCATTTATCGAGGAAGGCTATAGGCTATATTTTATCACGCTAAGACTAATAGGAGCGAAGAAATAGAGGAAAATGTGGAAAAAACGGGGGTAAATTATTTGAACGCGCTTATCTCAGGAACTACTGATCCGATTTGAAAAATTCTTTCAGTGTTAGATAATCCATTTATTGAGGAAAGCTATAAGCTATATTTTATCAAACTAAGACCAATAGGAGCGAAGAAATAGAGGAAAATGTGGAAAAAACGGAGGAAATTCTTTGAAAAGGCTGATCTCACGAACTACTGGAGCAATTTTTCTGTTATTTGGCACAGATAAGAAGTAGACCACGTGAAGGATCATAGGCTATTTTTTGTGGAATAATTTGTCTGTGAAATATCAAATTTACGCGGGCGAAGCCGCGTGGAACATCTATACTACTATACTTACTACGCTACTTAAGAGTTAAATAATATGACTCTATCATATCAGGCTCATTTGCGCCTATTTGCATGGTAGTGCTCAGTTAAATTTTATAGTACATATCTTTCTTGTTCTTTATGTGTATTATAAATGAGAATGCATGACATTTTTACATTAGCATGGCACTATAAGACATAATACGGACGCTCGTATCGTGAGGAAACCCCTTACATGCCTTTGTAACTAGACTTAAAACTTAAAGTATACTATAGGATAAAGCCTGTGTAAAGGTAAACAGCTAAGAATATCGTTTTTTGACGCTAGACGCTTTTGGAGAGTATGTATATTATGTATGTTAAAAGAGCGTCCGTGGCCTAATGGGTAGACCTTTGGTTCGCATTCGACAGGGTGCAGGTTCGATCCCGGGTGGAGGCGTGTACCAATCATGATACATTTTCTGATCTCAAGTACATAATACGGACACTCATACGGTGAAGGAAAATATCGTAAGGCAACCCGCATATAGTTAGTCCCGGACGTATTGACCTGTTCATTTCTCTGGACTAGGCCGACTATGTTACGAGAATGCCGTATGTGCTTGGGCAACCATACGAACATTTAAAAATTTTGTCCCAGGCACTACAGTATTTGAAAAGTGCTTACTTCGCTCTGAAAACACTGTTTAAATCATCCACAGCGGATACAAAGGCCTCGTCTTTATAACTGTAATCATGTTAAGCCTATAATAGGTTGGTTACCTACCATAATCATTCATAGGGTGGTATTGTCCCAGGTCAGATGACAGCCGCGGGTCGCGTGCCGCCGTGCCGCGTGCTGGTGGTGGGCGGCGGCGTGGCGGGTCTGGCGGCGGCGGCGCAGGCGCGCTGCATGGGTGCCGCCGTCCGCGCCTTCGACACCCGCCCCGCCGTGCGAGAGCAGATCGAAAGCCTCGGCGCGCAGTTCATCACGCTCGACTTTAAGGTTAGAGGGAAGAGAGATCTTGACTATGGGCTCCCATACATATATAGGTATAATTGCGAATTCGCATCACATCGCAAATATCTGCGACAAAACTCATACTAAAAATGACATTACGATGCGATGCGAATTCAATGTTTTGTGTGGGAGCCCTATGACAGTTAATAAAGCTCTGCTTTATGGTGGAAGAGCAAAGAGACCTTTACTGTCACCGTTCATGACGCTCGACTTTAAAGTGACAGTGGTAGAGAGAGAAAGACAAGAGAGACACTTTACCGTTACTATTCATAACGCTCGGCTATATGGTAAACGAGGAAGCTGGAAGAAAGAGCAGCAAATTCGGAGTTTTACTATTATCATAAACTAGATGACGTCCGCAACACCGTTGCGCCGGAATTCGCAAAATGTACAGTTCTCACGCGATGAAGTACTCGGTAGAAACCGTACATTTTCTCTCAGCAAAATCTAGCCTACGTCCGTTCCCGTTTATCGGTTCAGTCGTTTAAGGTTAAAGAGGTAACAGACAGACACACTTTTGCAATCATAGTATTATACCTAAGGACTACTAATAATTATATCAGGGTTTAGAGATAGGAAAAGAAGTGAGTTGGACTAGAAAGAGATGAAGAACCTAGCCGTATTATAGCTACTCAATACTGATGCACAACTGATGTCAGCAATCATATTGACATAAAACAAGCGAAATTTTTACGCTAATAAACATTAAACGGATTCGCGTTTGCAGTTTTCAAGCGAAACTGTTATAATATTGTACACGCTGTTAAACATTTTGAATACTAATGAGGTAGTTAGTTCGGCTGGCTTCCTTTTAAAAGTTATTTGTTACAGTCAGTATAGTCAGAAAACATCGATCGATAGGTGCAAATAAACCAATATCGTCATATTTCCACCCCTTTAAAATTTTTAAAATTTTATAAAAGTCCCTATTTCTAAATAAAAATATCTTGAGAGGTGTCAAGGGATACCCGAATGGAACGGAGTTATTTCTTCTGTTAAAAAAATCCGCACTAAAAAAAATATAAAAAAAAATCCATCTATTGACGCCCAGGAATACTAACAACGCGTAGCTGTTTATTCCCAAAAAAACGCCATCTAGTTGACGCACAGGAATACTATCAACGCGCAACGCCCTCTGCCCCTAACATGCAGGTACTAATAAAAAAGTGTCGTTACAATTTTTTCGGCCTAGCCCCCTTTTGCAACGCGCTAAAAGGAACTCCGTTCCAAAAAAAACTGCAAATATTTTTAAATATTCGTACGCAGTCACATAATAATTTTATTGTATTCAAATAATGATAAAAAATGTGTTGTTTATTTATTAATTAGATAATGCTAGTCTAGTGACGTTAAACTATAGTTAAATGTGTTTACGCATTTGCTCATCGTGCGTGGGGCATTTATCAGTAAACTGAATACCAAGGATTCAAGTTAACGTTTAGTAACCTAATAGAAGAAGTGTCCTATGACTACAATATTGCAACTTGAAGTAAAACCTAAAATATCAAGGAAAAAGAACAATACGAGGGCTGCTATTTATGTATCCGGAACTGGCCACTTACAAGAACAATATTTAAAAAGTAATTACAACATTTGAAAATAGAACTCTTTGGTTGAAGAATACATTTTGTTTCATGTGACTGTCAATTATTTTTCCATTGTGGCGTCATTTTGAAAATTGCGTGTCTTCATTTGCCATGGATTTAACGCGTGAACATTTTCGTGCAATGATTTACTACGATTTTCGGCGTGGGCTAAATCAACAACAGTGCTTTATTCAACTCACCGCAACTTTTGGAGATGAAGCACCATCAAAAACCACTGTTTATCACTGGTACAGTGAGTTTAATCGTGGGCGGTCTATGCTCACGGATGAAAATAAAGAAGGTCGCCCAAAAACAGCTGTTGTCCCACAAAATATAGATGCTGTGCGGGAACTAATAATGCGTGATCGTCATGTTACATATCGCGAGATAGAGGCGTCCTTAGGCATAAGTATGACGAGCATACATAAGATATTACACGAACATTTGGCTGTAAAAAAAATATGTTCGCGTTGGATTCCGCACAACTTGGCAATCGATCAAAAACGGGCTCGTGTCGATTCGTGCAAAAAAATGATAAAAAAATACAACCGTGGTACGTCAAAAGCCGTTTATAATATCTACACAGGTGATGAATCTTGGATCTATGCATATGACCCCGAAACTAAACAACAGTCAACGGTGTGGGTGTTCCAAGATGAGCCGAAACCAACAAAAGTTACTCGTGCAAAAAGTACTTTGAAGCAAATGGTCGCCTGTTTTTTTGGAATTAATGGACATGTGGCTACAGTGCCATTACAGAATCGTAAAACGGTTAATTCTGAATGGTATACGACCATTTGTTTACCAGAAGTCTTTGAAGAAATAAGAAAGGACAACCGACAACGCAGAATCATATTACATCACGACAATGCTAGCTGTCACACCTCAGCTGAAACAACTCAGTTTTTGGAGGGTCAAAAGATCGAATTGACTGGTCATCCGCCGTACAGCCCTGATTTGGCACCTAACGATTTCTTTTTATTTCCATACGCGAAGAACAAATTACGTGGTCAACGTTTTTCGAGCCGCGAAGAGGCTGTTGATGCGTTCAAAATGCACGTTTTGGAGATACCTCAATCAGAATGGAAAAAGTGCTATGAAAATTGGTTCCAGCGTATGCAAAAGTGTGTCGATCATCGCGGCGAATATTTTGAAAAGCAATAAAACCATATTAAATGATATATGTTTGTTTCTTTTTTTAATTCCGGATACATAAATAGCAACCCTCGTACCACTGTTTCGGGTGTATATACCTAATTGTTATTTATTGTTGTTGAATGTCAAGGCCGCGATATGTCTTGTTTGTCGTGTGATGTTAAGATAGCTGATAGCACATGAATTATATTTGGGTATGCGACGTTTATCATATTCAGTATATTATATACCTATATTTTAAATATTATTTGTCCTTCATGTTAAAGATAAATTAGTTATCTGCCCGAGATGCGTAAATTTTAAAATTTCATCAAAATCAGTTCAGCAATTTAGCGTGATGGAAACTTAGGGACAGATTGGCAAATGGGCAGACAGACTGGCAAACAAATATGCAGATACACCATGGAAGTTTGGATTAAGAAGTCGGCCAAATAGGCTATGTTAAAAAAATCTGTGAATTACCTAGAAACATTTATGTGTAGTCGTGGGCCGTGGCCCGTGGTATGGCCAATAAACTGCCAACAATCGACGAGGTCGACAACCGATATCGTGGACTCGTTTCTTTTTGAGTGTTTATGCGTAATATTATATTTTTACACACCTCTTTATGGCAGCAAATTCACCTAAAATACGAAGTTATCTACATATTGCTATCACATTTTAAGGTGTTGTATATCTTTGAAAGATAAATAAAACAATCTATTCGTTGCATAATATAATTTTTGCTTTTATTTCTTATCAAAGTGGCTTTGTAACCTTTAAAATATAGGAGGGCATTGCTGCACGTCGAGCGATCGTGGAAGTTAGCATTTGCGGTCAAAGTATCACTTTACTATCTAACATGATCATCCACTAATGATTAAGAAGATTCAAGGTATAATTAGTGAATGTTACTAGATTCTGTCTAAACTAGATTAGAGACAGCTGACATGTGGGCATCATAGTCTAGGTAGCATCTGTTAACAATTATTACTACTTAGATTTCTTCTTTTTCATAACTTGTAGTTAGTTTTGTTAAATCTTTCTATTAAAATCGCAAAAATTATAAGGTTGTTCGACTTTCGCTTAAACATACCATCCTCATCACCTTGATGAGTGGCAGTCTTCCACAGTGCGTTTTTCGCGTAACTTTCTGCCGCGCACTGTAAAACTCTGGAACGAACTGTCATCAGCAGTATTTCCGGACCTATACGACCTGCAAACCTTCAAGAAAAGAGCGTATTCCCTCTTAAAAGGCCGGCAACGCACCTGCAGCTCTTCTGATGTTGCGTGTGTCCATGGGCGACGGTAGTTGCTTACCATCAGGTGACCCGTTTGCTCGTTTGCCCCCTTATTTAATAATAAAAAAAAACAGCGACCGCAGTATTTTCGGTCCTACAAAGAAGCAAGCGCAGTAAAAGGCATAAATCAACCTCGCAGAAAACAGGTTCTTTGTAACTGGAGTTCCATTTATTGAACATAAGAATAACCGGCGTGCGAAATGTTGCATTACGTTCAAATTGATCGCGGAATGCACATCATGATAATAATATGTCATGATAGTCGGAGCTCGCCACTAGCAACCGTCTATTTATAAACTATTACGGGCAAATGGTTAAAAATAATGATACAGGTTATAGAAACACATCGAGATTCCAGACCCACTGACCCAACTGTCGCCGTACGTTCAGTCGTCGATACTCGATATTTCTTGTTCATTACCTACATTACATACAGGGTGCAATTAAATCTTCCTGCCAAATTTAACCAAAAAGTTTTGGTTGTTATTTTTGTAATGACATATTTTATCACATTTAAAATCGTTGCAGAACGGTCACTCGCGGCGGTGGGTATGAGCGGGGTTGACGCGGGGGGAGGCGTGCGCGCAGGGGCCCGTCACGCGCGGCCGCGGGCGACGCGTAGTGTCCATTAATTGTAGTGTTTTTTAGGATAACGTTCGGAAGCTATTTCCCAACATTTTAGTACTGAGTGATTATAAAAGAAAAAATGCATGTATTTTTTTTAACAAGGATCAATAATATTATATCAAAAGACAGGAAGGTTTAATTGCACCAATTGTATTTACTAAAAGTGGTTATTTGATTTGCAAGCGACTGTTTGACATTTAAATATGAAAGCAAGTAATGTACAGCTATATAGTAGGTATTGAGAGTCGTAGAAGAAGAGTATACCTAGAGTTAAAGAGAGAGAGAGAGTACACCCAGCGTAAATCCACGCGTCGACAAGATGTGGTTGCTTTTCACGAAAAAGTCCAACCTCATCTTACGATTTGTTACTAAGGGCCTGTTTCACCACTTGCTGATAAGTGCCGAAAAGGCTATTATTAACATAACTTGACAAATGAAGTATGGAGAATCTGTCAAAAAAGTTGTGAAATAAAGTTCACCACTTTCTGATAAAGTGCCGAATAGGCTATTCGTCACTTTATCAGAAAGTGGTGAGACAGGCCCTTAGTCAATTTAATACTATGCACTAGTTAATTTTCAGAAAAAGCGGAGAAATTATTGTTCTTCGGGAGGTTGGGAGGTTAAACATTATCCCGGGCAATCCCGGTTGGGAATCCTACCCACGACCCTTAAGATGTTCACATATAGGCTTCAGCCCCAATTTCACCAATGTCAGGCTCTGTTACTTGTTAGTGTTAACAGCTTGTTAAAATGACTTTTAGGGTTCCGTACCCAAAGGGTAAAAACGGGACCCTATTACTGAGACTTCAATGTCTGTCCGTCTGTCCGTCTGTCTGTCCGTCTGTCTCCAGGCTGTAACTCAAGAACGGTAATAGCTAGAGAGTTGAAATTTTCACAGATTATGTATTTCTGTTGCCGCTATAACAACAAATACTAAAAACAAAATAAATTAAATATTTAAGGGGGGCTCCCATACAACAAGCGTAATTTTTCAAACATTTTTCGCTCGGTATCAACGATGACAACAAGTAGGCACTTGAAATTTTCACAAAAGCCTTAATTATATGTGTACTTTAATAATTAAAAATAATATTTAAATAAAATAATAATTTAAGGGGGGCTCCCATACAAAAAACGCAATTTTTGGCCTATTTTTGCTCTATAACGGCACGGAACCCTTTGTGCGCGAGTCCGACTCGCACTTGGCCGATTTTATTTCTCTTTCATTCATATGAAAAATGAAAGGAAACGTGATACCAATTCGAGCATTAACTTTAAAGGTCGTTGATAAAATTGGACCTTAGTCTTAAAACTATATCATTGTAATCGTCAATCGATATGTTACTGGAACCATACGAGTATATAAAATATCGCGAATTGCAGCGGACTTGCATTGATAAATATCGTTGAGATCAATTAGCGTGCCCCAGATAATGAAACGGGCACGCAGTTTTATCAAACAAGCCACAGAGATAATTATATGGCTGTCTGTTTTATTTTATCGCAGTTTTTTAGAAAATATCTTTTTTTTCCCTGTTTTTCTTTTTTTATATTATGCGTTATCTTCAAAGATTCGCACGTTATCAACAAAAGAACGCTGTATGTGTGCAATCCATTGTATGCAATTGCAAACAAGTTTATCACGATCGGTTATTCATGTGTTAATAATTATTTTTGTTCTGGAAATATTTTGTTTTCTTACATTATTATTTAAACTTAATGCATTATGAGATAACCATTTTGAGAAGAACTAGCATTCTTATCATGTCGCAATGATTATTCAAATTCTAAGTCTTTTGTTGCTGTTAAAACACACACAATTTGCAATTAACATAGGTTGGTTCTTAGTTCTAGATATTATAAGATAAGGTATGGGCATATTTTAATATAGATAAGGATTTATATTATTATTGTGAACCTAGTCCCTACAGTTACCTGTAAATGAAATAACATAATAATATTATGATTATGAAGCATCTATTGGTATTTACTATTTTTATAGCAAACACAATTCTTCTTGGAAATGACGTAAAAAGAAAAAAAACATGACCCATTAAAGATATTGTAAAGGAAAAGACCAATTAAAAGGTTTATTGTAAGTAACTATTTAGAAGTAAGAATATTATTATTATTAATACATTTTTGTAGTGGTGCAGAAACAGTATAGATTTATAAGCGTAAAGATGACCCTATCTATACTAATATTATAAATGCGAAAAAGTGTCTTAGATCTGTCTGTTTGTTACCTCTTCACGCTTAAACCGCTGAACCAATTTTGCTGTTTGCTATGGAGATACTTTGAATCCCGGGAAAGAACATAGGATACATTTTATGCCGGAAAAATATACGGTACGGCTCGGGTTAAACGAGTTTAGGCGCAACGGAGTTGCGGGTGTCATCTAGTTAAACTATAATTTATTTTAATACTTTCTACTCCTGAATACTTCCTACTCCTCTTATCTTCTTCTGATTAATTTCGGTGCGGGTCCCAACTCCCAAGACAGCTTTTGACCCTTGGGCTCCCTGAGATCATATCAAAAAGTTTTCTTGGTTGATACCGCTGTCGACTTTGGCGACACAGGAGATACAGCGGTGGGAATGTGTGGTGGGCCAAAGCCCGATTAAAATACCTATAATTTATTATGTACAGGAAGAAGGCTCTGGAGAAGGGGGTTATGCGAAAGAGATGAGCAAGGAGTTTTTGGACGCTGAGCGAGCGCTACTGGGGAAGGAGACCAAGTCATCTGATGTCGTTATAAGCACCGCTCTGATTCCCGGAAAACCAGCGCCGTTGTTGATTTTAGAGGTAAAAGATTTACTCAGAAATTATCATTTTTAATGACGGTCCTTATTCCTCGGCTATAAGAAAGCTCCAGTGGTTAAACTATAGCTACTAGATTGAGTACTTTTAAATGGTAACTCGATGACAGGATTAAAGGACTCTCTGCAATTGGATGGATGGATTCAATTGGTTTCACAACTCACAATTTAATGTAAGTATATGTATGAAGTATATATGGAACTCCAGCAATTTATGGAGTGTGTACTCTGTCAAGACTCTGCAGTGTAATATCTCCTGTCTGAAATTCTAACAATAGTGACCTACTTCATATACTGCAAGAATTGCAGATTGTTGGCATTCGTACTCTATAAATTGACTTCTACAAAAAAAATGCAATTTATTTCAGGATGCCGTCCGCGAGATGGCCCCTGGGAGTGTAATAGTGGACCTGGCGGCGGAGATGGGCGGCAACGTGCAGACCACGGTCAAGGGCAAGATCACCAAAGTCCACGACGTCACGCACATCGGCCTCACCGACCTGCCCAGCCGCATGCCCGCGCACGCGTCTACGCTCTACGCCAACAACATTTCCGCGTTTCTATTGAGCATCGGTAATTGTTTGCGTTGTAATCATTGAAGAATGATTGCTTGAATAGATTTGGAACTTATATTCGATACCTATAAACATTGTTACAAATGTGTCTGTCGCTGTTTTTTGAAGAAATATTTATAGCTCAAGTCTAAATGGCGTATCGAGGCTTAGAAGTTCATAAAATGTCATTATATGATATTCTGTGGTACGCTATTTTGATAATAGATAGTAAATGTAATATTATTCTTCTTTATAATAGCTCGTCAATTGTCAGGCTCAATGAGTAATATATACATTTGTGTTTTTCGTTCATCGCTAATAAGAGGATATTACAAATTAACTGTTTTCTATATTGATGATCACTAACTTTCTATTTATTATAGGCTGCTATCCGGGACATCCATACGTGCTGGCAATATGGGTGCCCGGATAGCTGTGAAGCCAGCCATATACTAAATTGCTGTACGCATCTAGTACACCGACTCTGCAAACTGCGAAAGAGCGGCGAACCGAACGCGAAAAATTTGGGAAACAAAGAGCGAGATGCAATATAAGCCATTGTCGTGTGGCGGGTGAGACAGTAAATCGTTTCGCCGCTGTTTTGCAGTTCTGTGTAACAGAGGCGTTAATAATATTAATCTCAGTACCTGAGATTAATATTATTAACGCCTCTGTTAATAATATTAATCTCAGGTACCAACGACCACTTCCACATTAACCTCGAGGACGAGGTGACCCGCGGGGCTATAGTGCTGAAGGCTGGCGAGCTGCTGTGGCCGCCGCCGCCGCCCGCCGTCGCGCCCGCGCCCGCTAAGCCGACCGCCACCGCCGTCGCTCAGCCCGAACCGCCGAACCCCTTCAATGAGACGCTCAAGGACACCTTCTTGTATTCCACTGGTAGGTAAATGCAATAAAATAAACAATAGTTAAACGTATCTATAATTTTATAGTATAGCCAATTTCACTCGAAGATTCAGTTAAATCGTATCTGTAGTTTTGGCGCTACAAATGAATATATTTATATGTAAAACCCTGTAAAAATATAACGCTACCTTTAGATATCGCTCTCATCAAGTAAAGTGATATTTGCATGACAATATCCTACAATTATTATTTATTTTCCAGGATTGGCAAGTTTAATCGGCCTCGGTGTGGCATCACCGAACCCTGCCTTCACAACGATGACGACAACTCTCGCGCTAGCAGGTACGCTTTTGTTATACGAGGGCTGCTATTTATGTATCCGGAATTAAAAAAAGAAACAAACATATATAATTTAATATGGTTTTATTGCTTTTCAAAATATTTGCCGCGATGATCGACACACTTTTGCATACGCTGGAACCAATTTTCATAGCACTTTTTCCATTCTGATTGAGGTATCTCCAAAACGTGCATTTTGAACGCATCAACAGCCTCTTCGCGGCTCGAAAAACGTTGACCACGTAATTTGTTCTTCGCGTATGAAAATAAAAAGAAATCGTTAGGTGCCAAATCAGGGCTGTACGGCGGATGACCAGTCAATTCGATCTTTTGACCCTCCAAAAACTGAGTTGTTTCAGCTGAGGTGTGACAGCTAGCATTGTCGTGATGTAATATGATTCTGCGTTGTCGGTTGTCCTTTCTTATTTCTTCAAAGACTTCTGGTAAACAAATGGTCGTATACCATTCAGAATTAACCGTTTTACGATTCTCTAATGGCACTGTAGCCACATGTCCATTAATTCCAAAAAAACAGGCGACCATTTGCTTCAAAGTACTTTTTGTACGAGTAACTTTTGTTGGTTTCGGCTCATCTTGGAACACCCACACCGTTGACTGTTGTTTAGTTTCGGGGTCATATGCATAGATCCAAGATTCATCACCTGTGTAGATATTACAAACGGCTTTTGACGTACCACGGTTGTATTTTTTATCATTTTTTTGCACCAATCGACACGAGCCCGTTTTTGATCGATTGTCAAGTTGTGCGGAATCCAACGCCAACATATTTTTTTTACAGCCAAATGTTCGTGTAATATCTTATGTATGCTCGTCATACTTATGCCTAAGGACGCCTCTATCTCGCGATATGTAACATGACGATCACGCATTATTAGTTCCCGCACAGCATCTATATTTTGTGGGACAACAGCTGTTTTTGGGCGACCTTCTTTATTTTCATTCGTGAGCATAGACCGCCCACGATTAAACTCACTGTACCAGTGATAAACAGTGGTTTTTGATGGTGCTTCATCTCCAAAAGTTGCGGTGAGTTGAATAAAGCACTGTTGTTGATTTAGCCCACGCCGAAAATCGTAGTAAATCATTGCACGAAAATGTTCACGCGTTAAATCCATGGCAAATGAAGACACGCAATTTTCAAAATGACGCCACAATGGAAAAATAATTGACAGTCACATGAAACAAAATGTATTCTTCAACCAAAGAGTTCTATTTTCAAATGTTGTAATTACTTTTTAAATATTGTTCTTGTAAGTGGCCAGTTCCGGATACATAAATAGCAGCCCTCGTATCATAATATCAAAGAAGTTACGTTACGTGAGGATATGTGCATTGGAGGTAGAAATTGAAGTGAGATGGGTTGCATAATGTCGACAAATCGGTGTACCATTTGTGAACCTTAAGAGGCCGGGTGCCATCGAAATTCTCATATATATACGTAATACCAAAATAATTTTCTCATACGAAAATATTTAACATGTTTGAGTTATTTTTCAGCTTAAAATAGTAATTACCTAGGTTCCTGCACAAAAATTTACTACAAAATATTTAAACACTAAAAAATATTCTTTAATGCCTCTTAACACTTTAGCTACAAGGTTCATAATATACTTACATTACCAGGTGTGGTGGGCTACCACACGGTGTGGGGCGTGGTGCCGGCGCTGCACTCGCCGCTGATGTCGGTGACGAATGCTGTGTCCGGCATCACAGCGGTCGGCGGCCTGCTGCTCATGGGCGGCGGGTACGTGCCCGAGACGCCGGTGCAGGTGACGTTTGTTTTTTTTTTACAGCCGGATACTAGGCTTTTGCAATCTGTTATATTTTGTAAAATTATTAAAATGGTTGGTTAATGATAAACTAAATTTTTTTAGCTATTTGACCGAGCTTTGCTCGGTATTCAATAAAACACGAATAAAATGTCATTTTGTAAAAATGATTCCTAGCTAGATCGATTTATCGCCCCCGAAACCCCCTATATACTACATGAAACAACCTTTCATGAAAATCGTTGGAGCCGATTCCGAGATTCCAATTAGAATTGAAGAAGAATTGCTCGTTTAAAGATATAAGATGAATTAATATTTATTGAAATGGAGAATAAGATGAATAAATATTTATTGAAATGGAGAGTAATTCAAAGCGAGTTTAATAATTGTAAAACGCATGACCATCATCATTTAGTGCCCTCTTCATACCGAAGTTCGGCGGTCAACTGGTTGAATTTCTTCCGGTCCTGGGCTAATTTCTTTAATTGTGGTTAGCTACATCTGGTCCATTCCTTTACGATACAGTAATAATTATATTAACTAGCTTCCAATGTATTTCACTTTTAAATTGTGTTTCTATTTACAGTGGCTCGCTAGCACTGCGGCACTCATCTCGTTTGTGAATGTTTTCGGCGGTTTCTTGGTCACACAAAGAATGCTTGACATGTTCAAAAGGTAATTTTGTCCAAGTCTATTTTTAAACCCTTTTAAATGAGATTACGTTTCTAAAAACACTTACACTATCACTATAATTATTTTTACAGCATTCTAGAAAATTTTCTGAACAATTAAATATGTGGTGTGTTTTTATATGTAGGTACTTATGTACTATCAGAAAAGTTGATTCCTATGCAGATCAGGGACCTACGTAGTTTGGTTGTGTTACGTCAAACCCAGCCGACAGATCACAATTAACATTGAAATGACATATTCGACCAAATAACGTTGGTCTATCAACTGCATAGGAATCAATTTCCTCGATGGTACATCAATTGCATTAATAATATTTTGTATCATAGGCCAGGAGATCCGCCAGAATACGGTTACCTGTACAGCATCCCTGCTGCAGCCTTGCTAGGAGGATATCTAACTACTGCAATGCAGGTAAGGCAGAACAATAAACATAATACGTTTAAAAATTGATAAGCTATTCAACATGTTGTCCATGTTTATATAGTTTTGAAAAGTCACTAACAATCACAGCAACATTTTGGTTTTATTTTTTAATGAATATATTATTATTTAATAACTTTATTTTTTAATAATCGAATATCTGGAATGTAAAGTTATTTGAAGCAGTATATTTATCACTATCATGTGTTTTCCTTAGGGTTACCCAGAAGTCCACCAGATGGCCTACCTCGCGTCTTCTCTATGCTGCGTCGGCGCGCTGGCCGGCCTCAGCTCTCAAGTTACAGCGCGGAAAGGAAACTACTTGGGAATGGTAAACCTTTTGGGCTCTTTTCCTTTGACGTTTCATATGCAAGGTCCAAGGACATGGGATAAGATGTTACATAAGTGTAAAACACACTATGACATTATGTTGCCAATCACGTGGTTAACACCGTTCTTTCTACTAAGTGAACTAAGATAACTTAATACTTGCTTTGTTTCTTGTTGCATTTAAGTTTATCTGAATAAGAGATTCTTGCATCCCAAACCTCGGGGTAGTCAACAATTTCTAAACGCAATCTATGATTAGAAAAGGCATTCTTATAACGACGCAGCTAAAGACTCGACCCGGGACCAACCCGCTCATTGTAATCTTGATGACATCAGCTTTAATCTTTTGATCATTGTAAAGGCATTGAGACAAAAATGACACTGAATTGATTCCTGCATTTAATCTTTTAATCTTTTTTTTAACCACTTTATTAAATATTTTTCTATTGTCTTATTTTAGTAAATGCAGTTTTAATTTTATTTAATGAATGTGTAGTAGTCACTTCCAGTCAATATTTACAGCATTTTTAATGTTAGTTTTTAAAGCTTTGAACCAACATATCTGCTGCACTTATACAACAATCATATTATTCAAACGTGGTTGCCTGGGTAATATAGCTCGTCAAAATGATGATTCTTTAGTAATATGAGATTGCGTTACAACATCAGCTATTTTATTTAGTAGTATTTTAGCTGTAATATTATAGATGGGTGTGATATTCACAGATTGGTGTTACTGGTGGTATAGCGGCCACTCTAGGCGCTTTGACGCCTAGTGCTGAAGTTCTGGCGCAAATGGTAGGCGTCGCCGGCATTGGCGGTCTTTTGGGCAGCGTCATCGCCAAGAAGATCGAAATCACTGACTTACCACAACTTGTGGCTGGATTTCACAGGTGATACATTACTGCAAGATGTTTTCGTGGTGCTTAAACTGGTTGGTTTATATGGTTTTTATACTGGAAGTGAGTAAGAAAATTAGCCTTAAGCCTTCTGTATTAATAAATATGTTACGCTTAATAAGAGGACTGGTAATGGAGATATGTATTACATTGCATATTCAAAAGAAAAACGCCGTTTAAGGTGTCGTAACAACATAATATTATGACGATAGATACTGTTGATAAACATTTGTTGTCTAACTTTTTTATTTCTTGACATGTAGCGTATGTTAACGTTATATATTTTGCTTTCAAGCACCTTTACAATCGAAGTGGTAGGAAAATAACAAATCATCTCGTTGATCCTATGTCTTTTCTTGTTCCAGTCTGGTAGGTCTAGCGGCGGTGCTGACGTGCGTCGCGACGTACATGCACGACTTCCCCGCCATGGCGCTCGACCCCACCGCGGCTACGCTCAAAACCTCGCTCTTCCTCGGTACATACATCGGTGGAATTACTTTCACGTAAGTCGCTTGGAATAGTGCAGAGTTAAAATCTGTGGAAGTCACATTATCACATTAAAGTATGCAAACGGACTACTTGATAAGTTTAATTAAAATCCATTTAGTAGTTTTTGTGTGAAAGAGTAACAAACAAACTTTCGCCTTTATAATATTAGTAGGACATACTTTGTTACACCTAGACTAGACTATAGTATATATAAGTGGGTGCAGTGTAAATAATGCTCAGCGCATAAATACATATACCTACGCGTTCGTATAATAATTACTGTGACTACACTAACGGTAATATACTGCATATTATCTATGTATACGAGTATGTATTTCTTAAACCTGGCTTGAAAATACACTGCTTCGACTTTTGTTGTCAGAACGATCGCGTAAAGCTCCGTTTAGACCAAACGAGCGAATGCTCATTCTAGTAAAGCTCTTTTGATGTAAACTAACAACGAGCATTTTTTCGTTGTTCTAGTGTGTTCGCCACGTGTTCGGCGGTAAATAGGTAGAATGCTCTAAGAATCTCGCTCGTTTGGTGTAAACGACGCAAGAGCGCTCGAGCAATTGCCTAGAGCGTTCTTTCGTGTTCGGACGTGCTCGCTCTTCGAGGCGGTCTCTTCAAAGGGATTCTAGTGTTCTTGATATTTTTACTTTTTGGCGGCTGGTTTTAGGTAGTTTATCAAAGGTTATTTCGTAAATATGGATTGGAGTAATGAAAAATGTTTACAAATGATAGAATTATACCATAACAAAAGATGTTTATGGGATCCAACCTTTGATGACGATAAAAATAAATTAACTACTTATTGTTGACGAATGAGCAATGAGCATTCGCTCGTTTGGTCTAAACGGAGCTATATGATTCTCATCTATAGAGCAAAAATTCTTATTCTTGATGTTCTTGTTGATTCGATTGGTGTAAACGATCTAAAGTATGTTGTAACGAATTATAGTTTACACTAAACGAATACGAAAGAATGTTCTTGTGCTGTTCTTGCTCTATGTTCTTTTGGTGTAAACCCACCTTAATATGTAAGTACAACGCGGTCACATTAACTTGACGCATGGTTTGATGATGACGTCATTATGAAACGGGCAGGTTATTGCATTCCAGCGATGCGTCAAGTTAATTTGACCGTGTTATATTGACGTTTGCTTGGTCCACCAGCGGTTCGCTAGTGGCGTATGGCAAGCTGCAGGGCGTGCTATCATCGGCGCCGCTGCTGCTGCCCGGTCGTCACGCGATCAACGCGGGTCTGCTGGCGGGCTCGCTCGGCTGCGGCGCCGCGCTGCTTGCCGACCCGCACGCCGCCGGCCTGCCGCTGCTGTCAGCTGCCGCCGTGCTCAGCGGGCTGCAGGGACTTACGCTCACTGCTGCTATCGGAGGTGAGATGTGCAGGGCGACAGCAATGCAACAGAGGTTTGACAGCAGATATTCCACAATATTTTGCAGATTGCGGTCGCAAGGGCGACCACATTGCGGAACGTGAAGTGTCGCGTCGAGTCGCTGCTGCATAGTATCGCGGAGTGCGTTTTCACCTTTAGTGTTAGGCTGTCTGATGATAATGTATTATATTTTATATTTATACTAGCGACCCGCCCCGGCGTCGCACGGGTATAAAATATATAGCCACTGAAAAAAATATGCCTATAGCCTTCCTCAATAAATGGGCTATCTAACACTGAAAGAATTTTTCAAATCGGACCAGTAGTTCCTGAAATTAGCGCATTCAAGTTAGCCCTTTCAAATAATTTTCCCCGTTTTTTTCCACATTTTCCTCTATTTCTTCGCTCCTATTAGTCTTAGCGTGATAAAATATAGCCTATAACCTTCCTCGATAAATGGGCTATCTAACACTGAAAGAATCATCAAAATCCGTTGCGTAGTTTTAAAGATTAAAGGGAACAAAGGGACATGAGGGAAAAAAAGCGACTTTGTTTTATAATAAGTATAGATGTGTTGAAACAGTACCGGACTGGCTGCGTGCAACAATATCAATCAGTTAGCTGTTAGCGACGCAGTTTTTTGCCAAATACCCGTGCCTTTACTTCAGTTATCACAACAAAGTAAAAAAGAACAGCTACATTTTCCAACAAATTGGTTATACAACGATGTCTTTTCATACAAACAATGTAATAAAAATATGTTATATAGGTGCGGACATGCCGGTGGTGATCACGGTGCTGAACAGCTACTCGGGCTGGGCGCTGTGCGCGGAGGGCTTCATGCTCAACAACTCGCTCATGACCATCGTCGGCGCGCTCATCGGCAGCTCCGGAGCTATACTCTCATACATCATGTGCAAGGTATGGAATTATATGCGCTGCTGTGGGCAGCAAACATTTTTATATTTGTATCCTATAGATATAGAACACTACCAAGCGGGTGAAAGAATATCGTATCCTGTCACGACTTCTCTAACAGTACGTCAATACCCGCGTACTGATTGAGCGAGCAGCTTCGCGAGGCAGTGGGGGGTGTTAAGCTGTTTCCATGCTTGCCGAGCTTCGGCAAGCGTCCACAAGCCACAAGCCTCCACAAATCTCGCTTTGCATTTGGAAGTCGTTTCCACGCTTGTGAATGCGTCAGTGTATTACGTACATCCAAGCATGGCGGACACCGAACTTGTGTCGGCTACTAACATCTTGAGGTACCAGATACATTTTTCGGTTTGGTAATATTCCAAAAATCGGCCAAACGGGAGTCGGGCATAGGCTAAAAATTGTGTTTTGTATGGGAACTCCCCTTAAATATTTATTTTATTTTGATATTAAATTGTAGTATTAAATTACACATATAATTGAGGAATTGGTAAAAATTCAAGTACCTTCCTGCTGCTATTATTGATATCGAGCAAAAAAGGTCAAAAAATCACGTTCGTTGTATGGGGGCCCCCTTTAAATATTTATTTTATTTTGTTTTTAGTATTTGTTGTTATAGCGGCAACAGAAATACACAATCTGAGAAAATTTCAAAAGTCTATAGCGGTTCTTGAGATACAGCCTGGAGACAGACAGACGGACAAACATCAAAGTCTCAGTAATAGGGTCCTGTTTTTATCCTTTGCCACTCATTTTTGAGTCGGAACTAGATCTGCGTTCATCGCGAGATCACAGCGGCTACTAAGCGCGCGCCAACGTGTGAACGCGTCGCAAACATTTGTCGCAAATGCTCTTTGATCTGTGTCCAAAAACCGACACTACCGATCGTATACAAGCTTCCGCAAGCTCACGCAAGCCAAGCCATTTTATCTCTTTCTACGCTCGGGCTTGTGGAGGCTTGCCGAGGCTCGGCAAGCATGGAAACATAGCACTAGGTTTATTTTCGTTACCGAAAATCTTGATTCGGTCGCCGCGCTCAAATCCCGCGATAAAAGCTATGCAATATTAGCTTTAAAGAAAAATACTTTTAGGCTATGAATCGATCTCTACCGAACGTGATCCTGGGCGGTTACGGTGTGACAAGCAGCGGGTCAGCGAAGCGCACGGACGCCACTCACACCGAGATGAACGTCGACACCGTCGCCGACCTCATACACCGCGCTTCTAGCATCATCATCACACCTGGTGAGCTTCTATAACAAATATGAAATAAAATCTTTTTAAGTTATGGACCATAAGGCATACAGTGCTAGTTAATATGTGTGTTAGTGTTAATTCATCAGAAATGATATAGTATCTCTATTTTGCACCGAGGACAAGCCATTATAATATTGTCTGTCTTGTGAATTTTCCATACGGCATTTGAAAAGCTTGTCCGTCGCGCGAAATTTTTATTGGTACACGAGAATATGATGGACGGTCATCGTTTTATATGAGACGATCCATAACTTAATTATATTAAAGTAAATAATATAAAATAAATACATATTTTGTTACAGGTTACGGACTGTGCGTAGCTAAAGCGCAATACCCCATCGCCGAGCTTGTGGAGATATTGAAGAAAATCGGCAAGAAAGTGAGATTCGCTATACATCCCGTAGCAGGTGAGTACCCATTATTTAAGTATTACTATACCTATCAAAAATAATACAATACCAGCTGTCACGGCAAACGTTGTTTTGCCATAATATAAAGTATTTCGCCCATATTATTTTATTGAAGTGTAAATAAGTATGTCACCATTGCAACGTCCATCGCTATCCCGTCGCACAAACAATGGTCGCCGTCAGTCTCGACTTGTAATAATTTACTATTATTTATTCAACAAATGCACTTATCAATATAAAAAGTCGATGTTGTCCGATTCTCAACCCTAGCCGATATGCTCGCTAAGTAGACAATCGGTCGAGCCGTTTCAGAGGAGTTCAACCACGCACACCGTGACACGAGAATTTTATATACTTATTAGATTATTAATTTTTTGAAGTAATAACTTTTACATACTTAAGTAGATTTTTAAGAGCATTATTTTTGCAGGTCGCATGCCGGGACAACTGAACGTACTCCTCGCCGAGGCTGGAGTTCCCTATGATGATGTGTTAGAAATGGAAGAAATTAATGACGAATTCCCAGAAACTGATCTCGTACTTGTTATCGGTAAGTTGCTACTAGTCCTAAAACTTAAGATGTATTCGTCGTTCGTGTGGTCTAAAATACACTCCTTTATTTTTAATAACATTTATTTTTTCAACACATTGAAACTATTTAAAATGTATTAAACACGAATCTAAATAACTATTTAATTTTCAATCAGGCGCGAACGATACTGTGAACAGCGCCGCAGAAGACGACCCTGAATCTCCCATCGCCGGCATGCCCGTGCTCAAAGTGTGGAAGGCCAATCAGGTAAATACTTTTTTACTTTATTTGTGCACTAATAAAAGAGCTCTTGGCGTTCTACCTTTTGTTATGTTCAGTCTTTAAATCAGTTATTTATTTTTAACCGACTTCCAAAAAGGAGGAGGTTATATGTTCGGCTGTGGATATTTTTTTTTATTTGTGTATGTTTAACGATTACTCCGCCGTTTGTGAACCGATTTTCAAAATTTTTCTTTTGTTGTATAGGGTCAACTCCAATTTGGTACCATGTTTACAAAAATGGTGACCTGATGATGGGATCCATGAGTAATCGAGAAACTCCTCAAAATTTATATGGAAACATATAGTGATTTTGGTTTTATGTGAAGGATCCTAGGCATATGCTACCAAAAAGTATGATTTTACACCAAAGCATGCTATGGTTCCGAAGATACTAAGAGAACTCCGGATTCCTTATAGATACAAGTTTGGGACTTTCGGCGATGTTTTAAGAACTGAAAGCATATGCTACTATGCAAATTACATTCATCATCATCATCATCATAATTATCACTACCATCACACGATGCATCGTAATGAGTTATGACCCTAACTATTATTGGTACTTTTCATAGTCTTTTCGATCGAGACTCGAGTTTGTCGAGTGATTTTGAAAATTATATTAATGTTGTTACAAAGTAAATGATTTAAACTTGGTGTTGCGGTTACCAAGTTGGCAATTTGATCATGGGATCTATGAGGTACGTAGGAAAAAACTTTTTTGAAATCTGCCTGAGTATAGTAGTTGTGTACTAAATCCTATATATCTACAACTGACAGCTTATTTTGTTTACCGGTAAATAACTAAAAAGAGTGAAATTATTATTTTTAACAAAAAATTAAAACCGACTTCCAAGGTAAAAACAATAAGTAATAACTAATAATATGAACTAAAAAGTATTAAATAATTCTTACTCTTTAATAGTGCCTCTTTCAGAATTCGTCTAAATCTCAACTATTTCTGTACATACTATAAGTATAGTCTTCATTACTTTGAAGTCGGTACCAGTCCCAAAAGTTTGTTTTGACTGATTAAATCACAATTAAATTAGCTGGTACCGACTTCAAAATAATGAAGACTATAGTATGTACAGAAATAGTCGAGATTTAGACGAATTCTGAAAGAGGCACTATTAAAGAGTAACAATTATTTAATACTTTTTAGTTCATATTATTACTTATTGTTTTTACCTTGGAAGTCGGTTTAAATTTTTTTTTAAATAATAATCTTGAGTAAGCATAACATTATTTCAACTTTTTTCTTCAGGTGGTCGTGATGAAAAGGTCGATGGGTGTCGGCTACGCGGCTGTCGACAACCCAATCTTCTACAACCCCAACACTGCCATGTTGCTGGGTGACGCCAAGAAGACCTGCGACTCGCTCCTGGCCAGAATAAAACAGCTCACCGAGTAATAGACTGAATTATGTTATGACCGCATGTATTTACTGCATGTTTTTTAAATTTTATAATTCTATCAGAATCGAGTCAATGAAGTGCCTTATTGAGAATTATTTTTTTACCAACGACTTTACATGAGAGATTTTTATTGTAGGATAATTTGAGTGTAATTTAAGAGTACTTTTTGTTGAGATAAGTAGCAAATTTTTACATTAAATGAGAATAATTTTTGAGAGCTTTTTTTATAATTATGCATCACAAGTCGTTACACACATCAAGTTATGAATTTTATGTTAACAGAGTATTTACTTTTATAATTATAATAAAAATTTAGAATTTAAGGATCTAAGCAGACTTAAATTAAGTTATAAATCAGAATAACATTATGTGGGTTAATAATTTAAACATTTAGTTAATCCTTGACTGACCTAAACAACTTTAAAAGATTTTTATTAATAATTTGTAAATCTAGTCTTCCCTTTGATTTATGAAAAAGATAAAAAGACGTCTAATAAGCACACTTCAGATGTTTTAATTTTTTATGTTATTATGATAAATTGAATCATACCTATAATGTACGTATAATATGGTATAATATACACATAAGTAGTAATTGGTCATCAGTCGTCAGTAAAAAAACCCAATCACTAATTTTTATATCTAAAATTGCATTATAATAATCTGCTTTTAAAATATTATTTTGAAGGCTACTTTGAAGGTAAATATTATTGTTGTTATTAATTAATACTGTAAGTATTGTATTAATGTAGTTGCAACTTGCAACAATGTTATTTATGATGTTAGTGAGTAAACAGAATTTACTAATTGCTACTCAACTGCTTTAAGTGAAAACAACTTTTTAGTATTTTTTTTTCTTGAGATATCGCAAACCAATAATTTACATTCCATTTTAAGTAAAATAATTAACTGCATAATGAATTATCTTCAGATGGTCACATAGAGTTAATATTATACTTAGCGGAATAGAGAAACAAAGGCCTGAGCAAGCGAGATGTAACTATCAGTAACATGTGATACATGACAATTGACAGCAGAACTCTTTTTTTGACGTTCAGTCGGAACTTATCGGCACGTTGACAATAATTTAATCTCATAGAAAGATGCTTGTTTAAGTGTATACGTACACATATTTTTACGCACAGATGTAAATCAATTTCCGTTTCGTATGACAGCTCGAGATTGTTGCTCTATTCCGCTAGGTATATTAACTTTATATTTGAATTCGTTGTTAGGTCCTGCAAAAGTATATTGTAATAAATATACTTAAATAAAATTTTAAAACAAATAAACTTTGCTTTCATTTTACTTCCGTCGGTTAAACATTAAACTTCCGTTGTAAACTTCATACGAAGTCTTTTACTTTTTGGTAGATGACAAAACGATACAATTATTAATCTTTGCAAATGTAAAAGTTAAAACACAGAAACACTTCTGTGAATTTGCAATAATGTTCGTTAATGGTTAAGGTGGGTTACACCAAAAGAACATAGAGCAAGAACTGCACAAGAACATTCTTTCGTATTCGTTTAGTGTAAACTATAATTCGTTACAACATACTTTAGAATACTTAGATCGTTTACACCAATCGAACCAACAAGAACATCAAGAATAAGAATTTTTGCTCTATAGATGAGAATCATTTAGACCAAACGAGCGAATGCTCATTGCTCATTCGTCAACGATAAGTAGTAGGGTTCACACTACACTCAAAGAGTATATAAACTACGTAACAACTACACTCAGGGTGATATGTGGCATGATATGTGGCAGGTTCCTGCCATTTTGGCAGGATTGGCGTCTTATTTTGGCCTATGGCATGATCGGTTGACGTTTTAAAAACTTGGCAGGATTGGGGTATGAAAAATAAATGTTATTTTTGCATCAGAGAAGTCAGTGATTTATTAGAATCTGGTGTAGTAATTCAAATTCTGTTTTAAGTGTAGATAATTTTTGGGGTGCAATAGGCAAAATGCGAAATTCTAATAGACAGTTTAATTTTAAATGTTTCAAAGGGATTGTTATGCTTACCAATGTCTAACGCTTCGTGCGAAAGAATGTTCTCCCAAATCAATACAAAAACTCGTAACCGTTTTTAGGGTTCCGTACCCAAAGCGTAAAAACGGGGCCCTATTCATGAGACTTCGATGTCTGTCTGTCCGTCTGTCTGTCCACCTGTCTGTCCGTCTGTCCGTCCGTCTGTCCGTCCGTCTGTCTGTCTCCAGGCTGTATCTCAAGAACCGCTGTTAAATAGCTAGATTTCTGAAATTTTCAACAGCTAAACGCTTTAAATTTTCACGAATTCCTTAGTTATATTTGTAATTATTTAATTATTAATAATAAAATTTAAACAAAATAAATATTTAATCCCATAAAAAAAATTCAATTTTTTGCCTACTTACTGATTTCTCTCTGTAACGCGAACGGTACGGAACCCTTCGTGAGCGAGCCCGACTCGCACTTGGCCGATTTTATAAACAAACATGTTGCATCATGCATGTTAAGCAAGGCATTGGTGAGCATAGTGATTGCAAATTTTCCTTCAAACCTACAAAATAAATCTTGAATCGTATGAACAAATCTATGTATAAAGATGAAAAAATGGAAGAAGACGTGAAGACGATGCGAATGTTTAATCTAATAAAAATGCAATATATATTATATGTGTATTTTTATTTTTCTTACTTTAAAACAACAGTAAATAAAGATGGCAGTATTTGGGCATTTTTTACTACAGGCTTTGGCAGGATTTGGCAGTTTTTTGACCAAAGTAAGGCAGGATTTGTAATTTAAATATGGTCACCCTGACTACACTATGTCTGACTGTGATAGCGATATTGTGATTTCAAGTGCTGCATTTATTGTTATAACGCAATTAATGAAAAAGAAAAGAAGGAAAAGACGTTGGTGGGTGACGAATTTAATACAAAGAAGAATACTCGATAATTTAAAAAACTCGCCAAAAAGTAAAATATTTCAAGAACACTAGAATCCCTTTAGCTCCGTTTAGACCAAACGAGCGAATGCTCATTCTAGTAAAGCTCTTTTGATGTAAACTAACAACGAGCATTCTTTCGTTGTTCTAGTGTGTTCGCCACGTGTTGGGCGGTAAATAGGTAGAATGCTCTAAGAATCTCGCTCGTTTGGTGTAAACGACGCAAGAGCGCTCGAGCAATTGCCTAGAGCGTTCTTTCGTGTTCGGACGTGCTCGCTCTTCGAGGCGGTCTCTTCAAAGGGATTCTAGTGTTCTTGATATTTTTACTTTTTGGCGGCTGGTTTTAGGTAGTTTATCAAAGGTTATTTCGTAAATATGGATTGGAGTAATGAAAAATGTTTACAAATGATAGAATTATACCATAACAAAAGATGTTTATGGGATCCAACCTTTGATGACTATAAAAATAAATTAACTACTTATCGTCGACGAGTGAGCAATGAGCATTCGCTCGTTTGGTCTAAACGGAGCTATATGATTCTCATCTATAGAGCAAAAATTCTTATTCTTGATGTTCTTGTTGATTCGATTGGTGTAAACGATATAAAGTATGTTGTAACGAATTATAGTTTACACTAAACGAATACAAAAGAATGTTCTTGTGCTGTTCTTGCTCTATGTTCTTTTGGTGTAAACCCACCTTTTGAAGAGACCGCCTCGAAGAGCGAGCACGCCCGAACACGAAACTACTAAACTAACTAGGCAACTGCTCAAGCGCTCTTGCGTCGGTTACACCAAACGAGCGAGATTCTTAGAGCATTCTACCTATTTACCGCCGAACACGTGGCGAACACACTAGAACAACGAAAGAATGCTCGTTGTTTGTTTACATCAAAAGAGCTTTACTAGAATGAGCATTCGCTCGTTTGGTCTAATCGGAGCTTTAGCAGGCTTTGCAATCCACTTGATACACCTACACCACTGTAGTCGCTGCTGACTGCTGGCAGTATAGTCGCAGGCCGCAACGAATAGATAAACGAGACATTGTGATGTGGCTTGGTCTACGATCACCTTTATTGTTGTGTGAATATAGAATATTATAGATTGAGAGATAAGGCGCAGTTAAGATTTTAATTTTCTACTGATATCAAACTGATGTGTACCTATTCTGTGCCGATATTGGTCTAGCTATACTGAACCCTGCAGCCCGCCGGGTCGGGAGTCGGGACTTTTGCCGGGACTTTACCAATGGCCCGCGTGAAGTTAAACCATTTTAAAATTCATACCTATCGGCAAAATAGTGCAGTCGTCGTGAAAGCTGTAAAAAATTTATTGCTTTTTGAAGTGAAAACTTCTTTAGCGGCGTTGCACTTTTGTGGGATGGGTAAAAACTGTGAAACTCGCGTCAGATTCTCGTGCTGATCGAAAAACCTTGGAAAAACCGTAAGGGGGGTATATTAGCATTTGATCAAATAATTATTTTTGATTGGATCCTATAATATATGATCCTATAAACGATCCAATATAAATGATAATGTAATACCCCCCTAAGACGGTTGGAGAGTAGTGTTTTGTGTCGAACTCGAACTCGAATTGATTGTGAGGGTTTCGATTAATTAAAAAAAACGATTTTTTAAAAATCGATTTTTATAAAAAATGGGTTAAAAATGTAATCGATTGTAAGGGTTTCTATTAATTAAAAAAATCGATTTTTTAATAATCGATTTTCATAAAAAATGGGTTAAAAAAATGCACAACGTTAATAATCAAGTTTTCACTTCTGCCGGCACTCCCGGAGTGCAACCCGTCTTTTTTTTTTTAATATAAAATAGGGAGCCAACGAGCAAACGGGTCACCTGATGGAAAGCAACTACCATTGTATAACATACCTAATAACATACGAGCAAGACACTCGCAACATCAGAAAAGCTGCAGGTGCGTTGCCGGCCTTTTAAGAGGGAATACGCTCTCTTCTTGAAGGTTTGCTGCCTGCGACACCTTGGTGACTAACTCGTTAGTTAACTCGTTTTGGTCTTGACCAAAACGAGTTAGTGACCCGTATAAAAAAAAAGGTTGAGTACCACTGGTTTAGCGACCCATGCCAGTGTTGCCAGTTAGTGGGGATGAGCAAAATGTATGGCTGTAGCCTTGATCTTATTTACATTTTTTTCGTTCGCGGTCGCTTGCGTCCTTGCGTCAAAGATCGGAAAGTGTTCCTTCTTATGTCAATGACAGTTCACTGCACGGAATATATAACACTAATGTTCACAGTACCCAGCTTAAGCGCTTATTCCATTTGGCTAAATTTAGACATCTAAATGATTTAGTAACTAACTCTATTTATTAAGAGTCTTTGAAGCCGTACATAAATCAATCACTAAATGTAAACATACTCACGACCAAATGCTGAAAAAGAGAATATTCAAAGTCCCTAATGTTCCTGTTTCCACTTCCACTTCCACAGAAAGCTAGGATCCTAATTAGTGTACTAAATCGGAGAAAGTGTGGCTTCTGACTAAATCAGTGTTGCCAGATGGTTTCAACCTTTTATCTGTAGTGGGAACTGCTAAATCTGTATTAAAGTCAATATATATTATGTTATACGACCTGAAATCCATTCGTAGGTAATTTCTAAAGTCTGCTGGTTCCAAGTAGTTCATAATTCATAATTTTTCGTGGAGCAAAAATTCTTTCAACCATCTTTTTTACCTTTTATTTATTTTGATTTTCATTGAGCCAACAGCTATGCCCATGGCTGTACCCAGGATTTCAGCTAGGGGGGGGCAGCATGAGCTGCCACCCCTCCCCCCCCCCCCCCTCCAACCCGCTGAAATCCTGGGTACAGGTACATGAACCAAGATGGTCGGTCAGGTATATTAAAACAAAAAATAAAAAAATCATCAAAATTTACTTTTATCAATCTGACTTAAGGCAAGGCTGTCCCTAAAATAAGCAGGTCGATGTCTGTCAGTGCAAATATCGACGTACGTACTGACTATTCGGTTATTTCCTTAGGGCCGGTTGTTTGATCGCTAGTTAAGGTTACTAATAGTTAAAAGCTGTTAGTTAAACTAACCATTGGTTAAAAATTACAAAATTTTATTTTTCAATCGATAGTTAAGCTAACTGTAGTTAAAGTTTTTGACAAATTGTTAAATAAAATGACTACGCTCGGACTGCGTAGTTAACATTGACCATTACTTAATTTGTTTGTTGTTGCGGATAATATCTAGTCGAGTTGATATATTTTACTGCCCAAAAAGAGTGCTTTTATAAAAAAATAAATGGATTTAAATCTACTTAAACATTTCGATGACTCGGAAAGTTCTTCTGATGAAGAAATAATTGTAGAATCATTCTAAAATACGTTTTAAGCCCTTAGCCCGAAAACATTTCGCTCTAGAATTGTGCAGCTAGCTGCTAGACTATTGGGATGAGGTCGAATTTTTCGAAAGGTTTAGAATGTCCAAAGAAACAGTACTTTGGATAGTTGCTGAAGTAAAGTCCGCATTGGAGATACCAACTACTAGGAATATTGTAATACCTTGTACTATATTTTACTAAATAGGTAGGTATAGGTACCAACAACAACAGTGCTGTATTACATAAATATTGAAACCTATTCATCATATAAAAAAGCTGCCAATTCATTGCTATAAATATAATTAGCATAAAAAAACACAAAAAAGGGTTTTTATGCAAAAAATTTGAATAAGTCATAAAGTTTCTAAAAAATAGAGAAAACAAGTGAAAAAATTAAAACTATTGTATTTTTTTACAGAAAGAGCCCCCATAACCCATCTCTATTGGTTATTATTATATCTAAAGAATTTGAGTAAAGCTTCAATACAACATTTTAATTACGTCCGTATGTCAAATATTTTAAGAGCTATTGTTCTTTGAACATTGGATATGCCACGTGCGTCAGCGCGAATGTTCAGGCACAAATTTGACGTTTCGTAAACAAAGTTACCAGTAGTAAAAAATTGTCCCGGCAGAATTTTGGGTTCCCCATGTTCCTTCAAATAGCAACACAATTGACGATTGTTACTTTTAACTAAAGTCAAAAATCAGTTGAAACAACGTATTTCTATTTTAACAACTGGACAAGGTTTTAACTACAGTCAACTAACTAATGGTTACGGATACTATTAGTTATTTTTTACTAGTGATCAAACAACCGGCCCTTAGAACTATAAAAAAAGCTATCCTTTTTGTAAAAAAAAATCATATCATTGTCATTGAAAATTACGAGATGTTCGAATTTGAAGTGTATTTTTATGGTGATATTCAAGATTTTTTTACAGAATTACCATGCCATTTTTCAATATTATGTTCGGTTATTTTTTATTTTGTTCCTTTTTGAGTCTACATTAATTTTGTTGTAAGAGAACTCCACATAATTTCTTCAGACTTGAAGCTTAAAAATCAGTCTTTTCGAACTGGCCTGGCCTTAAAAGATAATAATAATAAACTCTTTATTTGCACATCTTAAAATACAAAAAAGAAAAAAACAAAATGGTCAAGAGCGCAAATTGGCGGTCTTACCGCTTTAAGCGGTTTCTTCCAGACAACCATAAAAAAAAAAGAAACGAAAGGATTATTATAAACAACAGCTCTTAAAGCTAACAAAATATTCTTAAACTAGATTTATACATAAAAGTTATAATAATTATAACACATAAATGAAGTATTATATAAAATAGACTACATACGTTTTACACAGATAAAAAAATAATAATAATAAAGTATACATAAATATAATACTTAAAATAACTAATATCCACATTTATTAATATGTTCACATTGAAAGAGCTACGTCCAAGAAATAATCTTTTAATCGTTTTTTAAAGATATTTGTGGATTCCGAATTTTGGATAAATTCGGGTAATGAGTTCCAGAGACGAATGGCAGAGACGGTAAAAGAAAAGTCATAGAATGAGGTTTTATGAGAAGGAAAGGCAAGAGTGCGTTTATTAGCTGAACGAAGAGTGGGATTATTATGGCCAAGGAAATTAAATTTATCTTTAAGATAGACAGGAGTTGTAGGATTGAAAAGAATATTGTAGAGTAGGTGAAGAATATGAGAAATAGAATATGAGAGAATGACGGCGTAATTTGATCGGAAGCCACTTAAGCTTAGATCGATGTTCTGATACATGGTCAAATTTACGGAGGCCAAATACGAAGCGGATGCATAGATTTTGAAGACGTTGGAGGGAAGAGAGAAGGAGTTCGTTAAGGTCGGTGTAACAAACATCAGTGTAATCGAGGATCGGGAAGAGTAGAGATTGGGCTAGAGTGATTTTAGTTTCGACAGGGAGAAAATTACTCAAACGTCTGAGGGAAGCAGAGGCAGCAGATATCTTTTTGCGAACTTCTTGGACTTGAACATTCCAAGACAGAGTGCGGTCAAAATAGACCCCAAGGTTACGCACTGATGAACTATAGGGAATTATTGATCCATTGAGTATAATATTTGGTAGGTTGTTCCAGTCTATTTTGGCTATCAATTGTCTACTACCGATAATTGTACATTGAGTCTTATTAGGGTTAAGGTCTAAGCCATAGGCCTTGCTCCACTTCAATATTTCTTCTAAATCGGCGTTAACTAAACCAATTCCATGAGTCAGCAACGGAAGCAAGATTTGTCTATAAATCTGTAGATCATCAGCATACATATGAAAAGAAGAGGAGATGTGACGGGAAACAGAGTTAATAAAAATGGAAAATAAGAGAGGAGAAAGCACGCTGCCTTGAGGCACACCAGCAAAAATGATGCGCCAGAAGGAGAATATGTTATCAAGTTTAACACGTTGCCGGCGCCCTCGAAGGAAACTGCGAAACCAGTCAATTACCATAGGGGATAGGTTAAGAGAGCAGAGAAGAAGAAGCAAGATATCATGATCTACAGAGTTAGAAGGGCTGTTGAAGTGCTATGACCGAAACGAAAGCCAGATTGATGAGGATCTAATAAATTGTCTGAATTGAGAAAAGACTGGAGTTGATGCTGTACCGAACGTTCCAAGATCTTTGAAAGAAAAGGAAGAAAAGGGAGGATTGAAGAGGGATAATGTAAGCATCCTTCCAAAACGAAGGAAAAGCAGCAGTAGTAAGGGAAAAATTAAGGATATGAACAAGAATTGGGGCTAAGATGTCTAGAAGTGGAATTATCATATTTCGGCCAATGCAGGCAGTGCCAACAGCCCTAGAGGAAACTGCCATGACTGCCTTCTTGACCTCTGAAACGGACAACTCTCTAAAAGTAAATGGAGCATGATCATGGATAGGTAAGTTAGATAGAGCGTGAATAGTCTGAGCTTTAATGTTGGGATCGATGGCATGTGCGGAACTGGCAAAATGGGAATTTATGTCTTCTAAGTTTAAATCTAAGGGTTCGGAGGATTTGGAGTCTTTACCGATCCCAAGTGACTTTAGGAATTTCCATGTTTTAGCCTGATCAGCGTTTTCAACAGAAGATTGTATGTAGTGCATTTGCGCATCTCTACACGCGGTATTGCATCGATTTTGGAGCTTATTGTATTTTAACTTGTCAGAATCCAACTGCGATTTCTTTAACTTAGCTTTTGCTCGATTCTTTTTGTTAATAAGGGTTTTTATTTCGTCACTTAGCCAGGGAGCAGGTAGGTGCTTAAGTTTTACGGGGCGCAAAGGAGCATGCTTGTCGAAGAGGTCTAAAATTATACGGTTGAAAGTGTCTACCTTATTATCAATAGTCTGTGCTTTGGAAATTTCTGACCAGTCTACAGATTTCGCATCTTCGCGAAGAAGATTCAAGTCCATATATTTTGTTTCCAACACTTCATTTTACGCAGAGTAGATAACACGTTTTTAATTCCCATCTTCCAGGAAGATTGACGTTTATTTTACCTTCCGGGGGGGGGGGGCAGCTGCATTTTTACCTATATACTTCTAGGCTATGCCTATGGGAAGATCGTAGACAGAGTAAAAGTATAGACAGCTGGATATTTCCTTTTCACTCACACAAAGAATATAGCTAATTACGTATTGCTTGTGGAGAAAAGAGATAAAATAATTATTTTCTGTCCCTCACCGCGTGGCTATTTTTTTCTTGTGGCTTTGTATTTCAAGAATATACAGTATACATTTTAATAAAGAAGATGTATTAAATGTTGGAAAGAAAACATTTCTTTTTCTGTGCCTGTCAAGGTAATTTATATAAAATTCATTAGGTCCTTTTTGTCTGTGTACAGAAATTAAATTAATATTTTTTATTACAGCTCCTAGATTCTAAGAGTGAAGCATCAGGTAACCCACTTCCTGCCTTGTATGGGGAGGGAAAATGGGAATATTTCCTACTCCGCCAGCTATGACCTATCTTCTTCTGATTAATTTCGTTGCGGGACCCAAGACAGCTTTAGCATGTCTTTTGGGCCCCCTGAGATCATATCAAAGGATTTTCGTGGTGGTGGGAATATGTGGTGGGCCAAAGACCGTTAAAAATACTTTTTTAAATACTTACTGCCGTACTCAGAGAAATTTAATGATTAGGTATTAAACTTCAATTTAATGAAGATTTTGACAGATATATAAGATAATGTAAAGATAAGCCCCATGGCTTAACTCAATATTTTTATTTAATCACAGTTAAGTAATTATTGATACTCGTCTCTGAGTGTGGCCGTTAGCTAGTTACCTTTTATTTGATACGCATATCAAATGTATAATAAATAAATATGTTAATGATTGAATTGTGTTTTTATTTATTGGCCAGATTTTACTCGCGGGTTTGCCCACGTAAAATTCTAATTGATTGCTAGTCTTTAACGCAATAAATCATATTATACTTAAAAACTGGACCTCATAATTCAAACTTGTAAGTTTGAAGTAGTTTACGACCGGAAAATGTCATAATATATATTTTTTTCTAATAAACCGCGGGTAACACCGCGGGCCACTGCTAGTATTAATTAATAAATGTCGAATCTTATATCTTTAAGCGAGCAATTCTTGTATATATGTATATTATATATAATTGGAATCTCGGAATCGGCTCCAACGACTTTCATGAAATTTAGTATATAGGGGGTTTCGGGGGCGATAAATCGATCTAGCTAGGAATCATTTTTAGAAAAAGTCATTTTCTTCGTGTTTTATCGAATACCGAGCAAAGCTCGGTCAAATAGCTAGTAATAATATTAAAAAAGGATTATTCACACGATTAAACTATTCACAGTGTACCTATCACATTTTACAATTATTACTAATAGTAATAAGTGAGGGAGATAATTACCTAACGTAAGTTATTAAAAAGTAAACATCAACAGCTTTTAGTTTTGGATAGATAATGATTACTGAATGCATCCGTTAGATGTCAACAGTATATAATAGGCCTTAATATACGCAGCTGTAGTTGCGGTAAGTAGCTAGTTTATAATATGGGATCCGTGGGTAATTTTTTCATATTCCTCGTTACTGGTAACACTAACTACTTTTCTTCCTGTCCCTTTCAGTGACACGCTGACTAAAGTTCTACCCAATCCTTATTCTTTGGGGAAGACCAATTTTTTGTTGCTTTGATAGAACTGGAGCCATTAAGAAGACGTCTGGCCAAAATCGCCGCGTCGTCACAACTTATTTAGTTACTAAATTAGGACAAGTGGAATAAGAAGCTTCAAATTAGTCTCCTATTTAGGATCCTAGCTAGGACTTCTAAATTTAGTGAAATTGAATAAGCGCTTTAGGTACCCAGTTTCTCTTTCTGTATCAACCATCGATAAAAAATATTCTGTCAAAAGTCTATACTCTTTGGATATTTTGACTTTTTGTGCTTTTGACAGGCATCAGGCATCAGATGTCATTAGTATCATAAAGTCCAAAGAGGATGTAAACTGTATACTAATTAGGTACTACGTAACAAGAGGTCGGACTTAGAAGAAAAAAAAAATAAACATCCGTTATTTTTTTAATTTGAAACTGAAGTTAAAATTTTTAAGTGCAAAACCTTTCACTCTAAAGTTACCAAAAATTTTAAAAAATAAAAATAAAAAAGAAATGAGCTCAAATAAATGTTTTATTTCAATAAAAAATATTGTACATAACTTAATAAATAGGGTAATAAGGTAAATTAACCAATAAAACAGATTTAATCCACAAGCTTTTGTTAATTTTTATTATTAAATATTATAATATTACAGTACAGTTTTATGTATTTTATTTATAAATATAATAGAATAGCTGTCTATGCTACTCTACTAAATACTTGATTGGCTTATACAGTAAACTCTATATAGGGAGGGGATTAAAGCTGCGCGTCCACCAGGTCGGAATCGGGACGTACGGTGCGGACGGCACGTCGTGTCGTCATATACTTGTCAGGCGCAGAATGACGTTCCAGTACTTCTAGTGCAGTTCATAGTAGTCAGTACCATACATACAAAGCAACAAATCCGTCCACTGCGTACCTACGCTCCGATTCCGATCCAGTGGACCGCACCTTTATACATACACACTTTGTTTTCTTACACCCTGTATATGACAACTGAAATCTATCGCGTGGGCTCAGGCCAGCTGCATACCACCTCACTTGATCAGAGGATTTTTCCTTGGTGGCCGTACCACTCATAATCCCATACCTTCCTTCTCCTAAAATCTCCTTGCTTTGAATCTCTTTGCTGCTTTTGTTCCCAAGCGGTCGCATGCGACCGCGAGAACAAAAGATTTCCTAGAATCCGCGATCGAGGTAACAGCTATTGCTTGCAGACTAAAATGTTGCAAACTAGCTGTATAGGGACCTAAAAGTCTGAAATTAATGAAACATTTTTCATTTACTACATTTCCATACAGTTTACATAAATTATTAAGTATAGTTAATAACCTAATGTATTGTTACAATAAAACAATATACACATGATACACATTTCATCATTATCCAAATTAACTGCATACTGATATACATATAAATAATTTTTATGAAATAATAATCTATCTTTTTCATATTAATATAGTTTAAGTTGTAAATTATTGTACAATTAAGCAAATAATAATACGACATACTTTGTATTAGAACATGGTATGATATCGTTATGTTTTGCTTCAATTTATCAATTTACGGTTACTTTTACATTTTACAATGGCTTACCTTTCGTTTTTCAATAATTAATCCACTTAATTTACAATTTTTGTATTTTTGTAATAAATAATTTTCACAAAATGAAATTCGAACTTTGAGTTTTAAACTTCTTCTTCCTCTTTTTTCTCATGTAGTTTATATTCTTTATGGTCTTTTTTATCAGCCAATCACAGTCGACCGTGCTTAAAAATTGTACAGATTATGCGATTATATCTAGTAGCTACGTTTAAATTTGGAACCCAATTTTTTTTTGTTCGGAACTTTCGTCCACCTGATAAAGTCGATAAAAATCATGAATACTGTGCGTACTTAAAAAATATTTATTTTGTATTTAAATAAATATAATTAATTAGTGTTCGACATACCTATAAAACGACAATTAAAAAACATGTTATTTATTCAAACTTAATTAGGATTCTGTGTCTCGGAAATAGGTAATTAGCACAGTAATAAACGTAGCCAAATTCTGTATTATTTTTTAGTTTATCGTTTGAAGCGCGCTAATAGCAACGTGTTTTGTGCAGTATGGTATGTGCGAGTTATTTTCAATAAAACAATCTGAAATATTTTAACAGCTATAATAATTTCTATTTAATATTTACATGCTATAAATAAATGTGAGTCACACTCACCACCTTACATAAAAGGCTCGCTATTAAATTATGAATCGATGCTAAATCGCTAAAAACTTCTGACTTAAACTTATGAATATTTTTTAAAATATTTTTTCATGATTGTTTTTCCCATACAGGCAAAGGAAAATATGGCAAATAATAGTAAGTTAGCTCTAGCTAGCAGCGACCATGATCCAAGTGTTTTGTCGGCAATTTACCGGTTTTTTAAGAAGGTATGTATCTCACACTATTATGGAATGACTGCCGCGACATAACTAATAATATTCCTAACACTATAATATAGTGTTAGGAATGTTATGCATATTTCTGTAGCGTTTGGATTTTCTCTGTTTTTACCTCACTATAGTTAGTTCTTTTTTTTTGTATGTCCATGAGTTAGTCCTAAAGTAACAGTCACTATCTTGCACTATGCAATTTTGACAAATAAAGTGCCTATATGTTTATAATATTACCTTGATTGTGGGAATCGCTGGCATCCAGGTGCTGCTTGGGAGTTGAGGGGATATTATCTTAGCTTTATTATTAGCATAGTTTGGTAATTTAGGTTTTAACTTCTGATCAATTTGTCAGCTTTTGGTTCATGCCCTTAAGTTTTAAAATAAACTTATTAGCAAAATTACATTCTACTTTACACACATGCTTCTGCCTTTGAAAAATATTTCATCTGATAACTTAATAAATTAGTATTCTAGACACAAAAATAAAACAAGATGAGAGAAACAGTGTGAATTGTAAACAATACCTACCAAAGTAATTAAATTTTATTAAACTATGTGTATAAGAAAATAGAAGAATATAAATTCTGATTTTTAAAAAACATCTTGCTTAGTTTGAGATGCAAATTGTTTTTGAATATGACCTTGGAATGAGTCAGGAGTCAGCACTCAGCAATCAGGTGTTTTGAATCATTTGAAAAGTATTTGACCTTGAGTGTATCATTGTTTGTTCCTTAAAGTTAACCTTAACTAGATTTAAAATTCATGTCAGCCATGTTAGCTATACCTAGTTAAAAATTTGAGGCTGACATTAAAATAGATCAATTTAACTGATAACCACTGTGGTTGCTGGGTACTCCACCGCTCCAGTAATTATGAAAATCCACAATGACAAATAAACCACAGTAAAAATTTATGATGTAAATACATATTATGTGTACAGGCTTCACTTTTTCCTTCTAATAATATGTAAATATACACTCTAATATACAAATATATAGTCTAGTACTATATAGTCCAGGAAAGGGTCTGCAGAATCCAAGAAAATGTCATTATTAACCCATCAGTCGTGGCAAAACGAGACACAATAGCTTTTTCATTGTTATCGCGGCCGGATGTGGCCGCTTGGGGCTTCATGAATTAAGTTGTATAAATAAATCCTGTATTTCTATTTTTATAACATGATCAAATACATATAAATTATATCATACACTTTCCTGTTTGGAATTTAGTTTAAATATTATCAAAATCAATGGGGGACATAAAATATTATATTATAAAAAACCAAAGTATGAATGATTGAGTGAAAGTGTTTTGCAATATACACAAAGATTCTAGTGTACTCAAAACTATAATACAATTTTGTCTCATTACTAGATATCGCCCGCAACGCCGTTGCGTCAAAATTTGTTCATCAGATAAAAGTATCCTATGTCCCTTCCTGGGACGCAAAGTCCCATACCCTGCAAATTGTGTAAATGTAAAGAGGTAACAGACAGACACACAGCCACATTACTTTCGCGTTTATGATATTAAGTAGGTGGGCGAATATTTGAGAGAGACAAAATTCATGTCTTTGAAGTTGGGTCCAAAACGCCTTCGTAAATTTGATGTAACATTACACATTTCAATGTCTAATTAACTTACGAAAATGCTGCTAAAACTATTTTAAAGTAGAGTTAATATTTCAAAAGTTATTGTAAAAAAAAGTACCAAATTGTGAAATTTTTGCGTGTCGTTTCGATACTGCCGCTTACAATTTATTATTTATAAAAAAAAAAATGAGCTAGAAAGGATTAAAAACTTAGTGTTAATTTGAAGATAAAGAACGAATCAAACTATTCGATACCAACAAATAACACATCAACTTACATTAAATAACTAAAAATTATATTTTTAAAATGTTCTTAAAATTCGCGTCATTGTCCTGCGCATTGTTTGTTTTGAATGCCTTGCCGATATACTCTACGTGACGGGTTGAAACCTATTTTGCGATAAAATCTGCTGGCTCACTTTATTTGATCGCAGTGCTTTGGTGTGGATAGAAGTCTTCGTTTTATGCAGATGAGTCTTTGAAATACGTTCTACAAAAATTTCCAAATTAGACGTCATTTACCTTTCTCGATGTGTGCCAACATTTGTCTGTTTTTCACTACTTTTTTTTTTACACCAAATTATAAAGGCCCGCAACATTTCTAAGTTCTTCATAATTTTCTTAGTTTTCTTTATATCAATACTTAATTATTAAAAGAATTTAGTGAATCCGTCATTTTCCTGAACGTAATTTTCCTCAATAGCCCTAAAAACATAATGACGATCATTCAGAATAATGACCAAATCTGTAACTGTATTTCTGGAAAACAGGGATAAATATATTGAATCGATGCAATGTCGATATTACAATTAGGTAATTATTTGACACCTTTTCGAATAGTAGTAGTAGAATAGTAAGAAAAGTAGTAAAAATTTTATCTACACTTCAATATTATAAAGCAGGAGAGGTTGTTTGTTTGTTTGAACGCGCTAATCTCAGGAACTACTGGTCCGATTTGAAAAATTCTTTCAGTGTTAGATAGCCCATTTATTGAGGAAGGCTATAGGCAATATTTTATCACGCTAAGAATAATAGGAGCGAAGAAATAGAGGAAAATGTGGAAAAAACGGAGGGAAATTATTTGAAGGGGGTTATTTGAACGCGCTAATCTCAGGAACAACTGGTCCGATTTAAAAAATTATTTCAGTGTTAGATAGTCCATTTATCGAGGAAGGCTATAAGGAATATTTTATCACGCCAAGAATAATAGGAGCCAAGAAATAGAGGAAAATGTGGACAAAACGGGGGGAATTTATTTGAAAGAGGGCTTATTTGAACACATTAATCTCAGGAACTACTGGTCCGATTTGAAAAATTCTTTCAGTGTTAGATAGCCCATTTATCGAGGAAGGCTATAGGCTATAATTTTTCACGCTAAGACTAATAGGAGCTAAGAAATAGAGGAAAATATGGAAAAAACGGGGGAAATTATTTGAAAGGGCTTATCTCACGAGCTACTGGAGCAATTTTTCTGTTATTTGGTACAGATAACTGATAAGAATTAAGAAATTGACCTCGTGAAGGATCATACGCTATTTTTTGTGGACTAATTGGTCTGTGAAATATCTAATTTACGCGAGCGAAGCCGCGCGGAATGTTTGGTAATAAAATATTATTTGAGAAATAATAAATATCAGAATTATTAATTAACAGGTGTACATTTTTTATTGCAGGTGACTCGAAAAGGTAGAATATATATATTTTTAAAGGTAGGTTTTGGTATTAGCTATATTTTAGGGAATACATTTTTATAATAAATCAATACTTTTACTAACATTACAAGTTTTATTGAAAATCCTATTTTTTACTTATAATAATAATAATTACCCCCACACCGGTTTCGGTGACGGTCACTAGTTTCATTGAAACCAGGCAAGTTACGCAGGAGTAATTTTATAGCGCCCAAGTGTGTGCGCAGTACACATGAGCACTCTCTATTCCTTTTAACTCTCATAACCCAGTGGAACGGACGACCGACACGACTGGCGAGAGATCAGGTGCAGGACCGACTTTTACATGCCCATCCGTGATCCGATGCATGGATCATCTTACTTGTCAGACTTTATTTTCCTGTTCTGAGTGTCAGACAATCAGGTGATCAGCTTGCAATGTCCTAACCAAACTTGGAAACAACAATTATCCAATATGTTTCCAAACTTCTCAGAAACTCGAGAAGATTCTGATTTGCTTTGTCTAGTAGGTTCGAGAATCAAGCAATAGTAGTCCCAATTTTTTTGTTTCTTTTTTACAAAATTTATTGTTATAATTTTTTTATGGCACAGCATTGAATTTTAAATTTTTAACTTCATTTTCAACCCTTCATATTTTATTGCTAATAGGGTGTAATAAAAAATATGGCAAAACGACATTAACCGGGCCAGAAAAGGTTATGAAGTGGTTAGATTAATAAACAAAACCGCTTCGTAACCTTTTCTGGGCTCGCCAAAACGAGCATTCCCCACGCAATGGATCGCAAACAGACCGAAGACGTGCATGTAATATGTATTGGGGGCATCCAGGACACCGCTCTGGGACCTTTCATTGAATTACAAAGGCTGGACGATCCTACAATCCTACAAAGGCTGGACGCGACCGCGACCTCTGAGTCAAGAGCCACGCTCTTAACCACTGGACCACGGAGGCGTTTATAATAATAATAATAATATAATCAGCACGAATGTGGATAAGATTTTGAAAATAATCATTATTCTCAACAAATTGTCATTATTCTAAGTAAACACGTCATTTTCCACAAATTTCGTCATTGTCATGAACAACAGTTTTTACTTAATGTTAAATATCTCTTAAATTACTTAATTTTTTTCGTGACTCCTTAAGAAAGGGAATTCTATTTCGGTGCCTTTTAACACCAGAAACTTTCAGAGCAATATTTAAGGGTTTTTTAAAAAACACAATTTTTGGCCTAAAATAACATTTTGAGTAGATTCACCCAGGTATGGAATTTATTGATCTCCCTGAAAGACCCCGGTGACTGTGCAAATACAGGTTGTTTGGGTGAGCACCGATATCCTTAAAACCATAAAATGAGCCCGTCAAAATGAACAACTTTTTCTATGAGAACAACGCTGGGAACTCAAAAAAATCCGTTGTCATACCTATACAAATTGGCGATCCGGGCAATTTGAAGGCATTTTTATTTTATTTTGACGGGCTCATTTGATGGTTTTAAGGATAACGGTGTTCCCCCAAACAACCTGTATATTGTATAACCTGTGTTATAGAATCAACTGGGTATTGAAATTGAAGTGTCTCACTACTGTAACTTGCAATTATTAGTGATTGTAGTAAAGGATTCACTAGTAAACAGTCTGTCAGTTTGTTAGAGGGTTGTACCTATATGCGTGTCGTCACCCGCACGCGGATTTGGTCCGGATGCGGGTGATGACCAGCTCCTGGCCGCCCGCGTGTTGTCCGCATGACAGGAAAAACATGATGATACGATGCGGGCAACTTCAAGCGGACCTGATCCGCGTGCGGGCGATGAAACGCATGACAGGAAAAGTGCTTTTAGCTAATCTCTGGGTTTTCGCTTGTTGTTTCAGGTATCTATAGTGGGTGCTGTATACCTAGTGGGTTACATGCAATGGAGTGTCGCTTGGCTTATAGGCCCCGTCATCTTGTCTGTATTACGTGACCAATGGAGGAAAGAGAGTGAATACAGGAGAAGCCTAGCTAAGACTGCCGCTCTGTCAGAAAAAGACGTGGTGCTCGCTAGACTCGATGATTTGCCTGCTTGGGTAAGCATAAATCATTTAAAAATGCAAAGTAGCGTAACACATTTCTTTTGATATCAACATAATTACTGTGTCGTGTATTCGTGTACACATGCGTCATGCATAACGTGACCATACGTCCCGCTTTGGGCGGGACAGTCCCGCTTTCAGGCAGTCTGTCCCGCTGTCCCCCGCGAGGCCGAAATTGTCCCGCTTTTGCAAATAGACCAAACGACAATAATTTAAAAGTACTTTAGTTATGTTTGAAATACCTGTGTAATGCCAGGAAGTAACGCACTCCCATTCAACAAATGTGGTTATTCTGCCAAATTTTCTTATACAGACTTTAGGCACTAGACATTCCTCAGAATACAGAACAAACAGTTTGTTGTGTATTCTGAGAGACATATTTATTTCACAAAATACTCAATCAATTGTATTTGCCTCTATACTTTCATAATTAATAATAATATGAAAATAAAATTTATTTGGGGGGGGGGGGGGGGGGGGATCCGTTATAGATGTCCCGCTCTGACAAAAAAATAAATGGTCACGTTAGTCATGCAGCTCTAAAAAATGACACAAAGTAATATCGTTACATTCTGAGAATAATACCTAGACTTCTGTATGACCCCTTTTTTAACCGACTTCCAAAAAAGAGGAGGTTATATTATACGTTTGTCTGTATATATTTTTTTTACCTATGACGAAACAAAGATAGAATGTGCGATTAGGGTGAGAGGATGTTTGTGTGTTTGTGTAAACAATTGATACCATTTATTGCCAAAACTACTGGTCTGATTTTAATGCGGTTTTTAATACACAGGTTTTCTTCCCAGACGTGGAAAGAGCGGAATGGCTGAATAGAGTAAGTATAAAGTTATATTAGCAATTAAATTATTTTTTAATAACATTGCCTTATCAGTATATATATATACATATAACTTTATGGACCACAACTATGATCGTTTTATTTTGTAATAATAAATTACCTTACCTACATGATGATAATATTATATTTATAATATTGTAGATATTCCTACAAGTATGGCCAAATGTGAACCACTATGCAAGAAGCCTACTGAAAGATTCAATAGAACCAGCTGTAGCGGAAAGTTTGGCCAACTACAAGTTGAATGGCTTTAAATTTGAGAGAATGATACTTGGAACTATTGTAAGTAAAGTCATGTCGCGTCTTAGTTCTTAAAAATCTTGCATTGAACTACCCTTCTTGTATCCTTCAATTGTGTGTGACATATTACATATTATGTCCTGTAACTGCTAAAGTCTGACCACTAGATAGAGAGATTTCCGCCAATAACCAAAAGCCGCTTTCAAATTCAAACGCACATGAAATTATCGATACATTAAGGGCCTGTTGCACCACTTCCTGATAAGGTGCCGGATAGCTTGACAGACGCTCCATACTCTATCTGTCAAGTTAAGTTGTGGATAGCCTATCCTACACTTATCAGGAAGTGGTGAAACAGGCCCTAAATCTTGCTCACATAATGACTGTGTCAGAACAGGATGCCAATATTTTTGAGCGCTTGTTTAACTATAAATAATTAGCCCAATTTCCAAAAAATGTTGTATGACTATAGGCATTTGTATTTTGTATAATAATATTGACTTGCATAAAAGTACTTCTATATTGGTACATATATCTATTAAAATAATATTTGATCTCATTTAGGTGATGCAATCAACAATGTCAAGGTGTGTAAGTTCAATGATATCGTGTTGTAAAGGTCACTGATATACTGTCGTTTGTGTATGCCCCAATAAGTACATATATCAATATATGACTTACCAGAACAGTTACTACATATGACTTATATTTACTCTATGACGCTTGAATTTTTATTTGGTTTTTAAGAGTATAACATCATAAGCTAAGGTCACTCTAATGATATATCTGTAAAGGGGATCCGCGTCACGACACGCAAGGAAAAAGGAATCCCTTGTTTTTTTTCAATCTAGAAAAGAAGGTCTTTATCGTAAAACGACAATACTGTTAAACCCCTTGTTGGAAACTTGGAAAGTCGTAACGTGTGACTCTCTATGTTAATGATCCCTTTCTTCTAAATTAATATGCATTTCTCTTTCCACATGAACAGGAACCTTGATAATATTTGTTATTGGTACGATAATTATGTTTATGAAACCATGAATTCAAAAAGTCCGCAATAATACCCATTTCTTTCCTCCACTTTAACGATAGTTTATTAACTGTTTGCAGGCGCCTCGCGTTGGCGGAGTAAAGGTGTACGATAAGAACCTTTCGAGGAGTGAGATCATCATGGATATCGACCTCTTGTGAGTGTACTCGCCTTTATAGCTTTGCGATAACAAACTGTATCACAAGTATAATAAAAGCTGTATTTGCCTGACGATTAACTTTATCAAGTGTATGAGTAAGGATTTTCATCGTTAATCGGATGAAACATTAACTAACAGAACTCGAATAGTTAATTTTTGTGCTCATTAAAAACGTCCTTAACAAGCTTTTATCATCACTTTTAATAGGAAAATAACATCCTGGATTACTAATATGTATTATAAATGCGAAAGTGTCTGTTTGTCCGTCTGTCTATCTGTCTGTCTGTTACTTCTTCACGTCCATACCGCTGAACCGATTTTGCTGAAATTTGGCATGGAGATATTTTGAGTCCCGGAAAAGGACAAAGGATAGGTACTTTTTATCCCGAACAATTTTGGCGCTACGGAGTTGCCGGCGTCATCTAGTATGCTATAATTTAATGTTATCTATCTTGGGTTTTAATTTTTAATTGAATAGGCCATTCGACATTCCTAATTTTAAGCGCGCGTTATAATTATAGTGTTCCATAAATTACGTCAGCAATGTCAGCATGCAGATTATGTTTTCCTGTCCGGCCGCTCCAGGGTCGTAAATTGTTCATGCGCAGCCGAGCTTCCTTACATCATTCTTCCTTGTTTATTTATAATAAATTGAGAATACTAAACATTTTGTTTGTATGATTGAATACTAACACACATTTGAATTATGAATATTTTATCAGTAGGCCATTAAAATTTATGACTCCTTCCTAGGTAGTGGTGGTCGGTTTCCTGGTGTCTATTTGGAGAGTCGATTTCCATCAATTATGCTTTTCCCTTGTGTCTAAATACAAGATACACTAATAGAACAATGCACAGACCAAACCCTTACAGGTTGAAGCTTCTCACTAAAAATCTATTAAACATTATACAATATTTATCATTCACATATTCAATATTAATTTGATGAAGGACTCCACTAATTAGTTATCATGTTCCAGTTACGCGGGCGATTGCGACATATCGTTCGTTCTACAGCGCATACGAGGCGGCATCAAAGACCTTCAGGTACTGTTCCTTGATTAGTCCATTCATTGATATAGATTCAACGACCGTAGAGTCATTGTATCCAGCTGACTTACGGTGAAAATGCGTAATACGAGTATGTGTCAAGTTGGGGACCATCCTGCATCCATAAAGTACGTCACACGATTTACATGATTTTTAGACCCCTCCCCCCGCCCTATATATGACAAGGGGGGACCTTGTCACACTATATATTATTATCTAAGTCACATTTGTGAGACCCTAGTGTGACGTCACAAATTTGCAATTAATTTTAATATCTCAAAATCAAAACCACCTCAATATTTACAATTTTGCAATTTAATTTAACATGTGATGTCACAAAATTTAGGACCCCCCGTCCTCCTTGTCACACCATGTCACACGTCGTCAACCCCCCGAGGTGGTGTGACATACTTTATGGATGAACCCTTATGGATTAACCCGCGCGAGTTTCTTACGCCGGTTCTTCTCGCCGGGTTAGTTCCCGAACCGGTGGTAGGCCTCATGTAGACACGACGTTCTAAAAGTGTTAACTTTGTTAACCTATTTGGAAATAAAATATTTTGATTTTGATTTTGATTTTATCTTAACCAGTAACATGTTGTAGCACAAGATTTTAAAACTTAGGATAAGGCATTCGTCACGCATTGACAGAAAAAATCTTAAAAAGAATGCTCTATCTCAGACAATATCATGACATCATCTATCAAAATCCCTCTGAATTAATATCAATGTCGGTCACCAGTCACCAGTCACCACTCACGGTGTTGTGTGATGTAGGCTTATACAAGGAACGCACTTGTAGCTTATCTTATCAATAAGCATGATTGCCAGAGTCAATACCGCCAAATGGACTCTCAGATGAGGCAAAAACCCAATAACATTGAATGATTAGTTAACTTTCATTTTGTGAAGCATTTGACTGAAAATGACATAAACTACATAAGTTCTATCATTATCATCTTTAAAATCTTAAGTAATCTTTAAATCCCTCTGATTGGGGCATTATTACAGAATTCAGAAACAATTGTTATTATTAGAGCCTGTTTCACTTCCTGATAAGTGCCGAATAGGCTATCCACAACTTAACTATGGATAACCTATCCGGGACTTATCAGAAAGTGGTGAAACAGGTCCTTATTGTCCATTATTTCAGATCCACGGCATGCTGCGCGTGGTGATGAAGCCGCTGATCACCAAGATGCCGCTGGTGGGGGGCCTGCAGGTGTTCTTCCTCAACAATCCGTCCATAGACTTCAACCTCGTCGGCGCCGCCGATATATTAGATATGCCCGGCTTCAGGTTTGTATCGTTATAAATCATTTCACGTAGATCATGAAGTTTATTAAGCTATTGCATTATACCTTTTATCGAGAGCTTTGAGCGTGGCGACCGAATCAAGAAATTGCGTAACGAAAAAACTTAACCCCCACCCACTCCGACGTCGGTGCGGCGTTGCCCGACTTCGGCACGGTGTCTGTGTGCGTGCGACTAGAGTCTAGACGTATGTGAATTATAATTGCAAAAGTTGATAAAAAATGTCCCCGAGTGCCACACGTATTTTTTCATATTTTTTGGACTTATGGGACGAGGGTCGGGGGATCACCCATTATTACGCCACACATTAATTAAAACGTGAATGCAATGACAGAATCTAGTATAAATATATTATTATTTCTTGCCTTTTAAGTCAATAAGTATAAATATATCCAGAAGTCGTTAAAAATTAAAAACCTATAGTATAATTTGACGAGTACTTACAATAATTTGATAAGGTATAAAATCATACACGTAATATTACTCAACAGGGCAAAGTTTAATAGGACTCGCCTTATGAAGGACAATGCCGGCTATCAGCCATAGGATATAATTGGCAACCTCTCTAGCATTGTTGTTATTCGTATTGTATCAAATACATGATAATTGATAAGTAAATTTCGTTTTTTATTTAGAAAATTATTTCATCAATACCTAAATATATTTTTTAATTATATTGACAGGAAGATGTGGCTGCAAAACAACCGTTTCGAAAATAACATTTTACAATATGGGGGTTTTAATTATCTTCCACGCGCCAAAACTGCTTTGTAGATCTGTAATGATTGTGTCACAAATTGATTGACACATTTGATAATACACATTTACCCCACGTTCAAAATGCCTCCTATTTTGAGCGTTTTGATCGTTTTTATACTGGAACGCAGGGTTAATCATACCAATATATTCTATTATATTGACCAATGTACGCTGTGTTTTCAGTGATATTTTACGTCGGTGCATCGTAGAGCAGGTCGCTAAGATGATGGTGCTGCCCAACAAGCTGCCCATCAAGCTGAGCGATGAGATACCCACAGTAGATCTGAGGATGCCCGAACCTGAGGTCAGTGCTTCTGTCATTTTCCTCTTTGTAGCTTTAAATTTTCAATTAGTGGCCGTACCCACTTGAAATTTCTTTAAAAAAATACTTTTAAAAAAATTTCTTTAAAAACTTTAAAAAAATAATAGAGATTATTCTCAAAAGTTCATAATTAAAAAATTTTTAGATTAGTCTCAAAATTTAGTATATTATTATTTTTTAAAAAACCTTTCCACACTGCCTATGCGTTCACTCGCATGCAAGAACGTGCAAACAACATCACCGTACAAGCAATAATGTTCTTAGGAGGTTGTCAAGCAATAATGTGATAAGGAGATTAGTCTCACCTTCTATGACCACTTTCAAAGTCCGTCCTTTTTATTAACTTTATTCTACGATCTCTCGAATTAAACTGAGACCTTATTATGTTGTTATGTTACTTTTACCTATTGCAGGGTGTTCTACGTATTCATTTAGTACAAGCTGAGAATCTCATGAAGAAAGATGTGTCGATGATAGGTAAGCTGTTTATCACGTGGTCTAAGTTACATATAATTATATCCTTTTATTTAAAAATAAACAGTCGGCCTTATATTCAAGAATACAGATTAAGTAAAACCAATCCATGTGGCTGTCAAATAGTTTTTACAAAATACCTACTTTTGTCTACCCTCGTTTCAATAAATGTAAATACATTTATTGAAACGAGGGTAGACAAAAGTACTAGTAGTTACTTACAAAATACGCAAGCATTATCAATATAATGCTTGCATATTTTGTAATACATTATTTACTAGCGACCCGCCCCGGCGTCGCACGGGTATAAAATATATATATAGCCACTGAAAAAATTATGCCTATAGCCTTCCTCAATAAACGGGCTATCTAACACTGAAAGAATTTTTCAAATCGGACGTGTAGTTCCTGAGATAAGCGTATTCAAGTTAGCCCTTTCAAATAATTTTCCCCGTTTTTTCCACATTTTCCTCTATTTCTTCGCTCCTATTAGTCTTAGCGTGATAAAATATAGCCTATAACCTTCCTCGATAAATGAGCTATCTAACACTGAAAGAATCATCAAAATCCGTTGCGTAGTTTTAAAGATCAAAGGGAACAAAGGGACATGAGGGAAAAAAAGCGACTTTGTTTTATAATAAGTATAGATGATGATACATTACTCTCCATTGGTATATCACATTGCAGGTAAGGGTAAATCAGACCCATACGCCATCATAACGGTTGGCGCGCAGCAGTGGAAGACTAAACACATAGATAACAACGTCAACCCGCGCTGGGAATACTGGTGCGAGGTATGTTATCCTCCTTTTATTGATAGCTGCATGAAATATATTCCCTTATTAGTATAGATAGTGATTTGATTTACTTTTGACGTTAGTTTGACATTTGTATCTGTCAAATTTGAATGCAAGATGTACAAGGATGTTTTTGTGTGTCGATGACATGGGGGCGTGGCCACGTCCGTGCCCGCCTCATGTATGCGAAGCTGTCAATCAAAATAACTCTGACTTATTTTGGCCACATCCAAAATTATTATATTTGACCGTGAGTGTAATGCTAGGTTATATGTACTCACATACGGTTTTACTCGATAGTTTTACTCCAAATCAAGCAAAAACCACCGTGTGGACCGCAAAGCCCACAGCTCGAAGGCTCGCATCGAGCCGGCTCAATGGAATTAAATATATCTAATTTCCTTCGATTTGGAGTAAAACTATCGAGCAATGATGAATGTGTGGACGAAAGCCCGAGCCGTAGTTTTTACTCTACGTGATAGCTCGATCGAGCAAAACCGTATGTGAGTACTTAGCATTAAGGGGGCGATTAGCCCTAAATTGACGATTTTATAATTCATTTTTATACTTGAAAATAAGCCATTGTTTCATTTTCTAAAGATAGATACTACAATATATGTATTTACGAGGATCCGACCTAGTGAAAATACGATATCTTATCTCGATAGAAAAAATCACAAAGATGCATCTAATTTTCACTTTTTTTTTCATATATTCCCATAACCGTGCATTAAACCAAGTTAATATTTTAACACATAGTATAAAATTCTATCATTGAGAAACTGACCAAGCGGATTTTCAAAATGTTGTATATTTATCGAGTTATTGAGAAAAAAGTAAAAACTAATTTGGCGATGAATCCGCGTCCTCCTTTTCCACCTGGCATATGAAAGACGGGCGTGAGAGTGAAATGAGAAGGACGATGTTTGATTTTTTACGTTAGTCGCCCTCTTGAACAGTTTTCTCTCAAGCGATAATTATTTAAAATACTACCTTAATTCTTATTTGGTCACCTGAACATCCTTGTAAGTCTGTAATTAATGCATAGTACCCACTAATTGAAATATAAGTGTTTAGTTACTTAGTACTGTTAATTAGTTTTGATTACTATAATGTGTCATAATAACCAAAGAGGCCGATCCGGTATTTAAAATATCACCTATTAGCCAAGTACTTAAATGAAATTTTATTGTTGTTTAAGGGTCACCCCTTTTATTATATTTTTATGATGCCTCTCTGGTTTTCATGGCAATTTTTATCATTTATTAGTTTGTTCTTAGTATAGTTCTGTAATGGTAACATTAGTTGAGTAATGATTATTACCGGCATGGCAGAAGCATGTCTTTCTTTAGTTCTCTTCTACAGATCTTCTTGTTCCTATAACGTTTCTTTAAACATTTTAATATTAATTTATGGTCTGCTGTGTAAATAACTAGATATCGCTAATATTTTTAATACTAACTATTATTATATGAATACAAAAAATATAAATTAAACAAGTTGTTTTGTAGTGGATTAACCGAACTCGAGGGTCAAAATATATTTAAAAATGGCAACACCCGTATTATTTTGACCATAGAGTTTGTTTCACTATGAAACACTATAATATTATTATTCTGTGTTTTAAAAATATGCCAACTTTTTATTTATTTATTTTAAGACACATCAACAACACAACAATTAAAGGAAAAAGTTGGATTGATGTGTTACCGCTGTGTAATAAAATAAAGCTTTAATTAATCTGTGGTGAATATTAAGGAGCTCAGGCAGGAAAAAGTTTGGCGGGCAATTTAGTACAGACTACTAAAGATTTTTATTTTAATATTTGAATTAATCTCCTCTCTTATCTCTATACTACGAGTATAAGAGCATGGGAAATGCTACTTCGCTTCTATCTGCCTTTTTCTCAGGCTTGAATTTATTCTACTGTTTTCTTTTCTTCTATATGATCTGTAAGTGTCGTTTAGTATGGCCTTAAACATAATATGAAACTGGTTTCATGGTGACATAAAAATTAACCAATTTTTTTGGCTTAAGTATTTAATCCTTGTTATTCTTGTTTATTAAGGTCCTACTAAACCCTACTCGAGTCTCGAGCTCTATATGACTAACATGTATATACGTTTCGATTGCAAACGCGACTCACTAGAAATGATTTTGTTTTGTTACTTATGTTTGCGTGGCTCGTGTGGCATTCAGGCGCGTATAATACAGTCGCTGGGCCAAATGTTGGACATTGAAGTGTTCGACAAAGACGAGGGGAACGATGACGACAAACTCGGAAGGTAAGCGGTGGCGGATAGGACGCTTATGTGGCCAGTTGCCACACAGGAAAAATGCTTGACCATAGACAACTGACGCATGAACTGTCAATTCAATTTGTCATAGACAAGAAAATCTAACTTTTGCGAGGTAGTGTACAAAGTACACTATCGCAGGCAGCGTTTAGATAAAATTTAATAATAGCTAAATATTATGTAGATTGTAGGTTTGTATTATTTGTTATGGAGATTATAAATATTATGTTTTCCCTAAAGATAGTGTTTGACGTTTATTTATTTTTATTATAATGGTAATGATTATTTTAATGAGGTGATTATGGTTGCTTTAAAATAGAGTTCATCACATTTTATTTACAATGTGATTAAACTAAATGAGATAATAAAAATTGGTCCAGCATTTGTCTATTGTAGTAATTTTAGGTGGTGGTAATAGTTATTAGGAATGCATGGAGTTCTAATGCTTATTAAATGTTGTAATTCATAGAGCTTACATAGAAAAATATATAACAGTGTAATGTCGTACGAATGGCAAAATTTATATGACATTATTTGCCCATTTGTACACAAACAATGTTAGTCCTTGAAGAAATATGAAATCGGAATAAATCATTTGATTAGTAGAGCATTCTATTTTAAAATATTATATTTTCGAATCTATTTCTTTAAGGAAACATAATAAGCTTATGCTTCGCTTTTGATGTTAATCAATATGATATGCCTATTATATAAGTTATTAAATGTATTTATATATAGAGCGTAGGAACGAGAAGAAACACAGGTATGATTTGGGGTTGCCACCTCATTCGCATAGATTGTTTATGCCATGGACAAGATAGTGACGTCACGATAACGTTTGTGGTTTGTCCCAAGGCGATAATAAGCTCGAGGAAAAGCCAAGTGTTCCAGTGCGAGCTCTGGGACTGGGATCCAGGCATGGGCATACAGAACGATGACTATCTCGGCAGGTCCGTCAAAACCCGGTGTTGCCATACTTTTCTTTAATTTGCGTGTCTGTGTTTCCAACCTTTTTTTAGGTATTATTTTGTTAACCATGCATTAACAATGTTCGAGTATTATTAAAGATGGGGATTGAAGTTTGTACCTAGATGGTAGAAAGGGAGTTTATATTATATTTATTAAATCGTTAAGTATTCAAATGCTCTACAGCCGAGTCGCCAAACCGATTCTGATTCCACTATCCCATATTCCATATACTTATTTCGTTTTGTATATTAAAATATTTACTTACCGTTCAGGAATCTGCTGAACATAATGAAATCACAAAAAAATACATTAACTTTTTCTAAAGTGGGTTTAAAATTCTGTTACAAGCCAGAGCTTTACAATGAGTCAATAGTGTTTATTATAGATGGGTTTTCCTCGATTAAAAGATTTGCTTTGAGATCGTTTTGAAACCACGTTGTTTTCGAATTTTTGTGTTAACATTTTTGTTGTAACAGCTTGTTACCAAAAAATATTTTGTGTAGCTTCTACTATTATTTTTATTAAACGTTTCTTTCAGTGAAAACCGAAAAAAATCGCATGCGTTGGCGGTGAAAAGTGGCACTAAGCATTTTATGTTTATGAAGTGTTTTTAAAGCTACACCTGTTTTCCAATTTCCAAATCTGCCATTGCCTGCCTGCTCTGATGCAGCTCTTTCGGTTGCTCTCCTAAGCTTTGACTGATTCTTAATATCCTGTTCCTTAATCGAATATTACACCTTCACTTTTAATCCTTTACAGTTCTATTATTTTTACCTCCTTTCTCTTATTCCAGTATTTTGCTGAACAGCAAGTCTTTACTTTATATTTTTTAAAGATTCGATGATTATTGTACACTGTATAGAAACGGTTTTTTTATGATTTGGGCTTATATAACCGGGTGGCGTCGCTACTAACGCTTGGTCGCTTGTACATATTTGTGTGTGTGTACGACAGTGCGTGGTACGCGAGTGCGGCTCGCTGGTGACCGTGCGCCTGTATGATTGGGACCGCGCGGGCAAGGACGAGGGGCTCGGCAGGTGATGCTGCAACTAATGAGCACACGGCACATCACTAGCTATCATGTTTCAAGTTGAGAGCCGCACTAGCGGTATGAAAACGTTAAAGGGCAGAATTTGCGTACGTATGAGCGTGCATGCGTGCGTATGGGAGTATTCACTGCGTCCCTGCGTGCGTCCGTTCGCTGCGTCTGCGTTTTGTTTAACGTTCGCGTACCGATAGCGTTATATTGCTCTTATTTTAGAAAATAAATAGGTCAGTTGTATAATTGTCACTTTAAACACCAATTATACAGCCTAAGTTATTACATTAACAATTCAATCCATAACTCACATCGCCTATGCTACTGACGTATCACATGATCTTATATTATCTGTAGCTTATGCAAGAATATCAAAATTAATAACACTTCATTTTCATATATTAAGCAGGTACAACCTTCATACCATAGTAATTTAAGCAATTACAGGTAGGTATACCAATACAACAACGCAAAATGTAGATGAATACTATATTTTTCAATTTTTATTCAACAGTTGGAACAAAATGCGTTCACCATCCAATAGTACTTATTATTCACCTGTAAATAAAATTTTAAATTTACACACGTGTCACGACACACCAGGTCACAAAAAATTTAATTTATAATTATGTATATACTAATTATTTTAAGTATGATAATAATTATAATGATATTCATATTAGTTTGTATTTGGCACGGGATATTACTAGGTACGTCTGGGTTTGGTATATAAGTATCTGTAGGATTTATGCATCAATGTTTCACCATCTCGCTTTTGTCATCGATGTTGTGTTTGCTTTGTTATTGCCTGCTGCATGGAATGGTCCTAACATTAAAATGAGATAACTGACTTACAATTTGTGTTGCAGATGTTCATTAGACATTTCACAAGTGGTTAAAGCTGGAAGAATGGATACTGTAAGTTGTGATTTTGTATTACTGGTATTATTTTGTACCTGTTATTTAGTGAGATTAGTGATATCATTTATATTAAATTTCTTTAAATGCTAAACTAACACAAAGGATCTCTTTATAAAGCAGATGTTGCGCAGAATTCAAAAATATGTTTTTACATGGGAACCGTACATTTTAGAGATCAGAACTAACCTGTATTCTTGTTGCTTAAGCGTGTAATATTTTTTTTTTCAGTGGCAAACACTGCAACAAGCCAAGCACGGCAAGGTCCATCTCCGACTGTCGTGGCATAGACTGTCGTCAGACCTTGCCGACTTAGATAATGTAAGTTATTTATAATATTAAACAACATCTAAGAGCGTCTTGCGTCGACGCAGCGCTGCCGTTGCGTTGTTTTACATACAAATAACCAAGGTGTTCATACGGCGCACTGCGTCGTCGCAACGCACATATGACGGACAGCAGCCCCCGAGACGAAGCGGGAGGGGGTGTTGACGTTACGACTGCTTCGTAATAACGCTGCGATGACGCAGCGCCCGTGTGGCCGGCTATGCGTTAAACGGCAGCGCTGCGTCGACGCAAGTCGCAACGACACCGTGTGGACTGGCTCTAACTCTTATTTTGTTATCACCTCATGACAGCTTCTGTCATAACCCAGTATAAAGGTACAATTCCGTGCATCGCGATCGATCGCGGTCGTGCACGACCTACGACTGTCGTCGGACGCTCGCGACCATAGTCAACGTATGAAAATGTATGGCACCGCTTCCGAGGCCCGCGTCTGACGCGCGCGGCCTACGACTGTCGTAAGCCGCGCGCGATCGTGTCTTGAAGTTATGACAGTCGCGCACGACCGACGACAGTCGTAGGCCCCGCGCGACCGTGTCAAAGTTATATGGCACGATCGCGCGCGGCTTACGACAGTCGTAGGCCGCGCGCGTCAGTCGCGGGCCTCGGAAGCGGTGCCATACATTTTCATACGTTGACTATGGTCGCGAGCGTCCGACGACAGTCGTAGGTCGTGCACGACCGCGATCGATCGCGATGCACGGAATTGTACCTTAATAGTGGAAAATTAGTTTAATATAATAATAATGCTAACAAGTTATAAAAATTTTATATGCTTACAGGCACGCAGGGAAACTCAACTTATCAAGAACGCAGAATTGAGTTCAGCCGTGCTCTCTGTGTATATCGACTCCTGTAAGAACTTACCAGTAAGTTGGTACACTTTCTAAAATTTTTTTAAACGAACCCAATGGCTAACTGTATAACGCGAATTCAACCCAAGACTTTAATAGATTAATTATTATTCTTAATTACTGTGTGTCTAGTTAGAATAATAATTGATTACGAACCTTTTGATCCTACAGTATAGGTATATATATACGAAATACGAATAGGAACCCACATAGAACAAAATTAGACACCCAATTCCTTCTTATAATAAGAAAATACTTAAATACATTATTGGCTGATGATGACTGATATAATTTCAGAACGCGCGCGCCCAGTCCCGGCCGGATCCTTACCTCACTGTGACTGTGGGCAAGAAGACGGAGAACACCGCCGTGCAGCTGCGCACCGACAGCCCCGTCTACGAGATCGGCTACTCCTTCCTCGTGCAGAACCCTGAGATAGATGTGCTCGATATCAAGGTACTCATAAGCTAAGGCCCGTATAAATAGTACTTAAGATGTGACCCGGTCTCAAGACGCGGTTCGGCTCTGTCCAAATTTTGACAGTCAACCAATCAAAGAGCCTGAACCGTGTCTTGAGACCGAGATGCATCTTGAGTACTGACTGTCTATACGGGCCTAAGGGCTAAGTGATTCACTCTCGGTGGACTGGGATTTGGAGACTTATTGCGATGTCGTGTGTATGTCATGCGAGGCACGCCCGTTGGGTAAATGCGTTTACGCATCCCCGGCAGTCTGGGGAGAGCCACCGGGGAATCCCTTGGGGTGATCGGAGCCGCGCCCGGGCTTACCCACTAAACCCCAACGGTGTTCCTCCTTTCCCGCTTAAGGCGGAGCCAGGCGAGGCATCACCTCTGTTACATTGCTTAGCTAACTGATTTTAAAATGTTACTCTGAGATTTGTTTTTTAGTTTTGCTAATTTAAACTCAGTTAAGAATTATTCGAAATAAGAAATTACATATCTATGTTAATCTACAAATTTGAACGTAGATTAATCATCGTTGTTTCTCGTCCAGGTGCTAGACCAGAAGACGGGCAGCCAGCTGGGTCAGCTGACGTACGGTATCGCGGCGCTGCTCAGACAGAACGCGCTCGCCATGTTCAACCAGCCCATCAGCCTGCAGAAGTCCGGCCCCGAGTCCAAGATCATCATAGCCCTGCAGCTCAAAGTGAGTCGATATGTTAGCACTCGCATAATCGTTACTCGCGTCCTTCAATGGCTCGACGATTGTTTGTCACGAAAGAGGTCTGATGCTCTAAAGACCATACTTGTCGAGTAAATAATGAATTAAATATTTCAGATTGGCAATACTTGTATTGCCAATCTGAAACTTTTAATCGCAACAGCATCTTTGCGCACGCTCTATAATCTATAATCTATTATTTTGATTGATGTTATGCCGTAACAAATATAATTTTAAGGAACTAAATTTACATAGTACTAAATACAATATAGGAAGTAACGATGACTTTTTAGATCTTAAAAGAGGCCGTCAAAGAGGAGGATTACGAGGAGGAGCCTGAGGCGGAGGCCACGCCCCCATCCCCGCCCCTGCCGCAGGAAACCACCGACGCACCCGCACCACCGCTCGCTGAAGCCAGTAAGTTGCCCAGCATGAATATATTTATAACGCGTTTGCGTACCTGTGTAATCATGATAACAGCTGATAGTATAGTCCGCGCGGAACTAGTTGGCCGCGCCTTAGGTATGTGAGCGGTGGGACGGAGAGGCGGGGGCGCTTGATTTTGACAGTTCTGGCTAGTTTAGACAAAACGCACAAGAGATTGCAATAGCAAGATAAGTCCGCCGATAAAAATACAATCTAAGGAAATAATATTTAAAGCGCATACGTTTTTAAAAAACGGAAAGCCGATGTCAATAGTTTAGAATATAAAACTGATCAATTGTCTTTTATTTATTATTTTCAATAATTAAATAATATTATTGTTCACGATATCTTGAGATTGGTCGTCACTGTCTAATCTCATGTGCGTTGCGAGAAGCAAGCAACCCGCCCTCACCCTCGTCCCTACCTAAGGCGCGGCGAACTAGTTCCGCGCGGACTATAATTCACGAGTATATCATCAATATTCTACACTCCCACTAACAAATGACTTTATGACTGCACAGTGCCCGGTATACATTATGTCCTAGACTTAACATGCACTTCATAATATGAAATTATTATTAATTACAATAACAATTTTATGTGCGTTCGTTATCCGCATTTTCATAAATTAAAATAAGATTAACAAATCCCCATAAGTGTTATGTGTTAACCAAACCTGTGCTAACAAATGTATAGTAGACTGTTGTTATGTTTGTGCAGCTAAGCCCAGTTCCGTGCCTGACCCGCAACAGCCCCCGGAAACGCCCTCCATCGTTGACACCACGCCCGAGAAATATGTTCCCGTAGAGCAAATAATAAAGGAAGGTAAAACTTACCCTCTTTATTTTATCTTTAAATGTTAAATAGAAACTTTACCCCTTTTAGCCTACAGTCACCTAAGACTTACCAGATAATCATTGTTATTTGGTAAGTCTTAAGTTTATATTTGAGTTAATGTTGTTTTTTATTACGTTGTCATGTTAAACTAAGCAATATGAAATATTTCAGAGGTGACTGAACAGGAGAGTCAAGTAAAACCCGACTCGCCTAAGTTGATTCACAGAACGTCCTCTATTACGACGTAAGTAAATAAAAATTTCATTTTAATTTACTTCACATCAAGGCTTCTTATAGGCGAACGGCACTTGTTGAAGGCAGTTGACGGCTGCCGACCACGGCCGACAACTTGTAAATGCCGTCGACAAGTGCCGTTCGCCTGTATAAAACGCTCCAAGTCCTAACCTCATATCCTTTCCCGGGACTTTACAACGCGTATGTTTCAGGTCGGCCGGTGAGGCGGGCCTCGGTAGAATACTGTTATCTTTCCGGTACAGCATGCAGAATCAAACGCTTTATATGGTTGTTCACAAAATCATGTAAGTACTCCAAACATACAATAATACACACTTTTACTCTTTATAATATTAGTAGATATGTATAAAGGCCATAGCAGCGTTATACAGAAACGCATGTGTTAAAGAGACATAAAGAGATGAGTCGATATTGATTTTGTATAATCTAATATTATGTAAATACCAAAAATGTTGTACCAAACAGGAACATACCGCTAAAGGATCCCAACAACGTCCCCGACCCGTATGTGAAGCTGTATTTGCTGCCGGGCAGATCTAAGGACTCCAAGAGGAAGACAGTGGTAGGACTTTTTTGACGTGACAACGTCTTATAATTCGGTATGGGCTGCGCGCACGAAAAAACATGACGCAATATGCGGCGTTACCTCGCTCTGAGGCGTTCCATTTGAGTTGTTTAGCAAAAATGTACAGTCGGGGAAAATTGTGCTAAGCAGAAATGTACAGTCGGGGAAATGAGTTGTTTAGCAGAAATGTATAGTCGGGGTAATGAGTTGTTTAGCAGAAATGTACAGTCGGGGAAAATTGTGCTAAGCAGAAATGTACAGTCGGGGAAATGAGTTGTTTAGCAGAAATGTACAGTCGGGGAAAATTGTGCTAAGCAGAAATGTACAGTCGGAGAAATGAGTTGTTTAGCAGAAATGTACAGTCGGGGAAATGAGTTGCTTAGCAGAAATGTACAGTCGGGGAAAATTGTGCTAAGCAGAAATATACAGTCGGGCAGAAATGTACAGTCGGGGAAAATTGTGCTAAGCAGAAATATACAGTCGGGGAAATGAGTTGTTTAGCAGAAATGTACAGTCGGGGAAAATTGTGCTAGGCAGAAATGTACAGTCGGGGAAATGAGTTGTTTAGCAGAAATGTACAGTCGGGTAAATGAGTTGTTTAGCAGAAATGTAGTCGGGGAAAATTGTGCTAAGCAGAAATGTACAGTAGGGGAAATGAGTTGTTTAGCAGAAATGTACAGTCGGGGAAATGAGTTGTTTAGCAGAAATGTACAGTCGGGGAAAATTGTGCTAAGCAGAAATGTACAGTCGGGGAAATGAGTTGTTTAGCAGAAATGTATGGTCGCGGAAATGAGTTGTTTAGCAGAAATGTACAGTCGGGGAAAATTGTGCTAAGCAGAAATGTACAGTCGGGGAAATGAGTTGTTTAGCAGAAATGTACGGTCGGGGAAATTGAGCTAAGCAGAAATGTACAGTCGGGGAAATGAGTTGTTTAGCAGAAATGTACAGTCGGGGAAATGAGTTGTTTAGCAGAAATGTACAGTCGGGGAAATGAGTTGTTTAGCAGAAATGTACAGTCGGGGAAAATTGTGCTAGACAGAAATGTACAGTCGGGAAAATGAGTTGTTTAGCAGAAATGTACAGTCGGGGAAATGAGTTGTTTAGCAGAAATGTACGGTCGGGGAAAATTGTGCTAAGCAGAAATGTACAGTCGGGGAAATGAGTTGTTTAGCAGAAATGTACAGTCGGGGAAATCATTTGTTTAGCAGAAATGTACAGTCGGGGAAATGAGTTGTTTAGCAGAAATGTACAGTCGGGGAAAATTGTGCTAAGCAGAAATGTACAGTCGGGAAAATGAGTTGTTTAGCAGAAATGTACAGTCGGGGAAAATTGTGCTAAGCAGAAATGTACAGTCGGAGAAATGAGTTATTTAGCAGAAATGTACAGTCGGGGAAATGAGTTGTTTAGCAGAAATGTACAGTCGGGGAAATGAGTTGTTTAGCAGAAATGTACAGTCGGGGAAAATTGTGCTAAGCAGAAATGTACAGTCGGGGAAATGAGTTGTTTAGCAGAAATGTACAGTCGGGGAAAATTATGCTAAGCAGAAATGTACAGTCGGGGAAATGAGTTGTTTAGCAGAAATGTACAGTCGGGGAAATGAGTTGTTTAGCAGAAATGTACAGTCGGGGAAAATTGTGCTAAGCAGAAATGTACAGTCGGGGAAATGAGTTGTTTAGCAGAAATGTACAGTCGGGGAAAATTGTGCTAAGCAGAAATGTACAGTCGGGGAAATGAGTTTTGACGTGACAACGTCTTATAATTCGATGGAGCCGGCTGCACGCACGAAAAAACATGACTCATGCGGCGTTACCTCGCTCTGAGGCGTTCCATTTAAGGCTTGAAGTGCAAGCGAGAGCGCGGAACGAGCGACAAAGAGGCACGTTGTCACGTTCAACTATCGTCAGTAAACCGACTTTACAGACAACCGTTTTTCCTGTTGTTGTAGCTTGTTAACAGCAGGGATTGGTTTAATTGTAGTTTGTAGAAAAATTGTTACAAATTGTTTTAACCTATAGCAAAATGTTACTCATATTGTTACTTGAGTAGCATTTTGTTATACATACAACAATTTCATTTCAAATCATAATTCAATAGCGCTTTGATTCATTAACCAATAGGAAGCTGTATTGAATAGATTCAATACAAATATAACTCGAAAACTTACCTTCAACTGGGGGTTCGCGATATAGAATAAGTACATAGAGAAGACATAAATCTCGGAATTTACCTTATTGTAAATAAGGTTATTCTTACGACTTAAATATTTTAAAAAGCAAATCAAAAAGTCGTAATGTGAAAGTGCAGAAAAGCCTTTAAAGTTTATAAAAAGCAACTAACAATAAAACTTGCTTTATGATATGCACCAATGACAGGTGGTGAAAGACAACTGCATGCCGGAGTACGACGAGCAGTTCGAGTGGGTGATCCCGCACGCCGAGCTGCACTCCCGCCAGGTCGAGATCACCGTCGCCACGCACAAGGGCTTCCTCGGCGCCAGCCCCGTTATAGGACAGGTAGGAGCCAGTCCGCACGGCGCGTTGCGTTCACGCAGCGCTGCTGTTTGACGCATAGCCGGCCACACGGGCGCTGCGTCATCGCAGCGTTATTACGAAACAGTCTTAACGTCAACACTCCCTCCCCCTTATTCTCGGGGGCTGCTGTCCGTCATGTGTGCGTTGCGACGACGCAGCGCGCCGTGTGAACACCTTGGTTATTTGTATGTAAAACAACGCAACGGCAACGCTGCATCGACGTAACGCCCCGTGTGGACAGACTCTAAGCCCTTTGTTTCTACTTTTATGACGCACAGAAGTTTAGCCAGCATTACCCCACCTCTTATTACAGGATCCCTAAAAACTAAAAAGGGCGGTATACTTAACGTGACCATACGTCCCAAACCAAACGACAATAATTAAAAAGTATTTTTATGTTAGAAATGCCTGTGCAATGCCTGGAAGTAACGCATACATGCAACAAACGTGACTATTCTGCCATATTGTGCCAAATAACATAGAAATTGCTCCAGTAGTTCGTGAGAAAAGCCCTTTCACATATTTTTTCCCGTTTTTCCACATTTTCCTCTGTTTCTTCGCTCCTATTAGTCTTGGCTTGATAAAATATAGCCTAAAGCCTTCCTCGATAAATGAGCTATCTAGAACTGACAGAATGTTTAAAATCAGACCTAGTTCTTGAGATAAACGCATTCATAAAAACAAACAAACTCTTCCGCTTTATAATATTATTTCTTATAGTAAAGTTAATATGAATCATATAAGATATGCACTTTGAAATACATAATTATTAATGTATGTATTATTAATGGGGGGGGGGGGGGGGTGGTTCTGTATTTGTCCCGTTCTGACAAAAAAATAAATGGTCACCTTAGGTATAGAACTTGTTGCTGACAATTACAGAATCTTTTTTGTCTTACAGAGCCAATGATGAAAAACTCAAAGCAGATATGTTACTACCGCGCGCGTTGTGAAGATTCAAATACGACCCAATTGGGTCGTCTGTTATTTAGTCTGCATCGAGCGCAGTCACGAACGTGCCGCGTCTTGTCTTACCTAAATAAATTGAAAATGACGTCGTGCGTGTTTCGAAAATGTACCAATTATGACTCAAAAGAAAACAAAACACATGGAATCTCTTACCACATGTCTTGATTGCAATAAATACCTCGATTATTTACATTTTCAATTATTTTTTCGAACAATCTGTATTTTTAATTTTTTCGAAAAAATCGAATTTTCGTCATAGCTCAGGCGAAGAAAGAGACAGCGATACGATTCGACGTTTAAAAATAGAACTGTCTCTTTTATGTAAATGGTTTTTCGTATCTTTTGTTTCACTTATCAGTCAAAGGTGAATGCCCAAAAATGTATGGACCAAAAACCCGTAATCGATTCAAACCATTTATATGGGGCATAGTAGACTACATCTACGGTGTCCCAAATACAATGTCCTTTTTGGATTAAACAATCACCAAGTACTTTAAAAACGATCGTAACCAATTGACTTTTCTATCTATGATATTTAGGACGACATGATGCTACAAACGATATTGTGACGATTAATACGTAGTAAAAACACATTTATATTTGTCTACTGATTCTTATATTCATGTATTCATTATTAAAATATTTATCACTTTTATATCTGAAAGTATAGAATGTCAGTTTGGTATAGAAATAGTATCTGTACAATGTATTTTTAACGATTATTACAAGACGTAGATAGTTAACGTAGTTAACTATCTACGTCTTTTCGAAAATAAAAGGGCAAATGAGCAATCGGGTCACCTGATAGAAAGCAATTACCGTCACTCATGGACACTCGCAACATTAGTAGAGCTACAGGTGCGTTTAAGAGGGAGTACGTTTTCTTCCGAAAAACGTACGGTGGAAGACTGCCACTCATTAAAGTGATGAGGATGGTATATTTTTTGCGTGGAACGAGTGCGAAAAGTTGCAGGAGGTATGATTCCGAACAATTCCTCAGAGCACTCCCCGTGATACAACCGGTACAGAATACAGTGAAAAGCCACGTGTGATTTAGTTTACTCGTAAAATATATAATATAAGACATCTCTTTTTAGGGTTCCGTAGTCAACAAGGAACTCTTATAGTTTCGGTCTGTCCGTCCGTCTGTCCGTCCGCCCGTCTGTCTGTCTGTCTGCGGTTTTGCTCAGACTATAGGACCTACAAAGCTGTAATTCGGCATGAATGCACATATTAGTGATGCCGACGAAATGGTATAATATAAGATCTTTAAAAAAATGTATAAGGTAAGTACCCTACACATATTACCCCCTACACATACTTTAGCGGGGATGAATATTTTTTTTCGCGTTCACCCCACCGTGTGAGGTGTCGTTGCCCGTTGGATAGGTTTTTTAAAAATATTATGAGTATAAATTATAATTTTCCGATTTAGAGATGTGAAATATGAAGTTTTAAAGTGGAAAAAAAATCTTTAGAGTCCTGCAGTGTCCCCCCTTCTACCAGCTAAACGGTTGCCTCTAAAAAAATATTCACGGGAGTAAGAAATATGTATGCTGAATTTAAAAGAAAAACTATCACGGCTATTAGAAGACTTCATAAGTTATAGAGTAACTAATAGTCAACTAAAAAAAATGTAACTATTCGGAGAAGTATTAAAGGAACTTATAATTTAAATTCCTTTAAAAACGTAACTGAGACGATGTTGTTAGTAATGTATAACACGTTATAAAATATGTACATTCATTGACCATTCAAAAAATATCAAAAACTAGCGGTACTACGGAACCTTATATTGCGCGTGGCACGACACGCACTTGGCCGGTTTTGACTTTATTTTCTCTAAATTGTATAATATTCTTATTTCTTATACGTGTCACCATCGTTTTCACGAGGAAAACACAAAAACAAAGGAAGAAACTACATAGTTGATTCAAAGCGCTGTCTCAAAATCTCAGATTTATTTTTTTAAATTATCCGTTTCGGTTATGGTTTTGAATAAAATGAGTTACATATTTACAATCTACTATTAATGGTCTACTTTGCTGTATATAAATTATTTTAATCGACTGTGGGTTTTTTTTGGGCATTCATTGTCAATGTTTGCAATTTTGAATTTGAAAATTTTTCGGAAGAGATTTAAGCCGGAAAATAGTATGGACGTAACAGATCTGTATCATGTATGAGTAGAATATCATTGTACAGAGCTGTTATTTTATGTTTTTTTTTTGTTACAGGTTATATTGTACTTAAATCAGTATGATTTCCGTGAAGCTAGAACTGTATGGTTTGACCTCCTGCCTGAATCGTCACCCAGAGACTAAAGTACTTTAAATTGTTTTTGTCGCTTTTTGCATTACTCACTGTATTACTATTTTTGTATAACACTTTTATTATTCTTATTTTTTAGTTTTATAAAATATCGATGTGATTGGAGTCGTTCGTAGCATTTACAATTAGTTTTAAGTTTAAACTAAAAAGTAAAACAATTTCTCAAATGTTCATGTTAAATGAATCTGAACTTTTATTTATTGATGTTATCTTTTTATAGGTAATCAAATTATATTTAAAATAACTTTGTTGTTCTAAATGTGCTGTTAATGTGATGTTTAATGTTTTTGCTTTTGTTAACCAAAAGAAATGAATCTAAAAAGAATATCACTTTTTGTATACTTTCATGTTAGCTGATGCTTTTCTACAAAATAAACATACCTATTTATTTCCTTTCGTTTTTGTTTTTAGGGTGGCTTCACATTAGGTCGCCAGTAGTGCGGCAGCAGCGCGACTTCTATACAGGCCGTGTTTCCATCTGCAAGACAACTGTCGCGGGAAGTGTCCGACAGTCTGTCTGACAGCAGCTTGCAAGTGTAAACCCCGTAGCAAGTGCTGTCGCGACAATTTGTCAAGCGCTTCTGCGAGTAGTAACTGGGGGGTAGGTTGACCCTGAGCGCAGGGCTGGCTACGCCCATACGAGGACTCGTGACAGATCTCGCTGCGGGTCTCCGCAGATATACGGTCTAGTTTCGTATGGCATTTATCCGCGAGCTTCTCGCACGACATTTATTGCAGCAATAAATTGCAGGAATTAGTATTAAATGTAAACAATATTGCAAGAAACTCACGCAAGACTTCCGCGAGTTTGCTTGCAGGTGGAAACACGGCCTAAAAAGAGCAGCGCGACTCCCTTTGGTATGTCGCGCTGCTGCCGCACTACCGGCGACTTAACGTGAAGGCAGCCTTATAACTCCCCAGATGACGATTACATAACTCTCCAAAGTTTCCAGGTTAGCTACATCCCTTAGAATATACTTACATAATATTATATTGATTAAGAAATAAAAAAATGTTAGATTTACAAAATACTTATAATTATTATTATAAATCACATTCAGATCAGTAGAATGCAAACCCGAATATTACATTTGTAACAGTCTTGTATAATTAACTCACACTTAATACACTATTATTTTCAGCGTTCTAATGTATTGGGGGCAATTTTTTGGGCTATTATTTTTCCGTATCCTCCTCGGCCTCCATCGTAGTCAGTACGGTATTCATCACGAACCTGAAAGTAGAATTCCATCAAGAAAGTATTTTAGGGATTTTGGCTACGAATAATAAAAACTAAGGAAAAGTAACTCCGTCAAAAAACATGTTCTACAATACTTGTCAAAAATGTGTACCTAGGTACACATTTTCAATACATTTGCAATATTTAGGTGGCCTTCAGCGGTATCATGACAGTTTGAAAGGAACCGAATTTTAAACAGTAAGAGTATGGGAGTTATGTTTCCTTAGTTTTTATTATTTGTAGGATTTTAGTCAGTTTAAATTTTACAATTTAGCAGAAACCCTTTTTAGGCTTCAGTAATGTAAGGGAAAAAACAGAACCCTATTACTGAGACTTCGATATCTGTCTGTCTCCAGGCTGTATCTCAAAAACCGCTTTAGCTAGACTTCTGAAATTTTGAGATATGGTGTATTTCCGTTGCCGCGATAACAAGAAATACTAAAAATAAGTATTTAAGGGGGCTCCCATACAACAAATATGATTTTTTTCCCTTTTTTCCTCATAATCAATAGTGACAACAGGTAGGCACTTGAAATATTCACAAAATACTTAATAGTATTAGTACTTTTATAATTGATAATAAAATTAGAATAAAATAAATATTTAAGGGGAGCTCTTAAATGGTACATACTTCATGTATGAGTCCAGCTCGCACTTAGGCGCGCCGCAGACATCTCACTTTTTGTGTGATCGAGTCTGTGGCTTACATACAGTCTGCATAGCGCGCGCCATCAGACTGTATGTAAGCCGCAGATTCGATCACACAAAAAGTGTGACGTCTGCGGCGCGCCTTAGCCAATTTTTATTATAATGTCTTTTACTGGTTTAATTGGACATGCACATTCATAAAACTTCAAGTGTTACATGCACAGAAATGTATCAAGATAGAACGGCGACGCACGTGTCAATTTTTGCTTTGCTTTTAGTGAGAACAAATAACTTACCCGTGGAAAGAAATACCTCCTTTTGCGATTCACCTTTCGTACTTCTGTTTTTACTATTATATTAATAATTGGGTTGTAGGATAGATGATAGTTTAATATAAATATGGCACCGGGACAAACCCTTGTTGGGTTTAATGGTGCTGTGATTATGTTTAAATATAATGTCTATATGTATATTATGCTTAATAAATAAATAAATAAATAATAAAAATATTAGACACTGCACAATGAGGCATTTTTGCACAACCGTTCCGGTTTAATCAAGTCGAGATGTGCGAGCTGACTGAATGAACGTTTAACGAATCTTGCCCACTTGAGCAAGATTGAAACACGCGTACTCCACCCGCTTAGCCGTTCTATCTTGATATTATTTCTGTGGTTACATGCCTATATCTTAATTGAAATAATTTTATAGAAACAGTAATAACACTAACAATTTTTTGTGCATATTAAAAATATATGAATAAAAGCTAGTATATATATTCTTATGTGACAAAAACATCTGACCTAAATATCAAGGTCAGTTCATATATGAAAAAGGAAAATGTTCCTTACCTGTCCACCAGTTTTACCACGGCCATATTGTCTGCCTTCTATGAACCCAGCGTCCCAATCACATCTTATTATTCTGTCATCCAATCGAGTTCCATTTATGTACCTAAAATTTAACACATTCGCTATGAATAAAGTAACTTCCAAACAAACTGAGCACTCCTCACTGATCTTGTTACCAACCTCATACAATCTTCTGCATCTGGCCTGGAGTAATATTCAACAAAGCAAAAACCACAAGGGGTTTTCTTATACTTATCCAGACCCATTATAACTCGGCGTATATCTCCACATCTTGAAAATAAATCGTAAATTTGTTCTTCTGTAGTGTAAAAGGAAAGATTTCCGATATAAAGTGTGGACGATACACGAAGCAACTTTTCTTGTTCACTTCTTGAACCCTAAAACAATATCATTGTAATTATACATTATGAGCCTATGGTGCTAATGAAATTAGTTACAAATTAGTGTTTTACATCTTATTTTACCTTAAAATGTTGGTCACGATATGAACTAATTTCAATAGAAGAGCTCATAGAGTCATAACTTCTTTTCATTGCTGCAGGTAGTGTAGGAGTCTTATTTCGATAAATTAAATAATATTGATTTTTAACTTAAAATAAAGACTTTTACTAAATAGAAATTAGACTTTTATCCATTTAATCTGAGAAATCACAATTTAAACCACTAAACACAAGCTTGCTAATTTTAATTTTTGACAAGTAACACTTGGCAAATGGCAGTCAGTGACTTTTTTAAATCTCCTTCTTCTTCTTGTTACAAACAAATAACTCAATATTATGGCTGTGTTCCAAATAATACTGATTACACTTAAGGTGCAGTGGTACTTAACCTTTTTTTATACGGGCCACAAACACGTTTTGGTTTCGGAATCTTGTTCGGAATCGCGAGCCAGGAGTCGCAACCAAAATTTTTTTGGGTTGAAAATTAACATTCTTCAAACTTAGCGATATTAAAGTGAAAAATTCTCACAATTATATTTTGGTCATGTCCACCGGCAATATTTTGCCGGTGGACTTGAATTTCAAAGTGGTTTAACTCCACGGGGGCACTAACAAAGACCCAGTGGGACGAAGGCTAAGTATAGCTGGTGTAGTGTGGTCAATATGTTGAAATTAAAAATCCGATGACTGGAAATACTTTAAAATGTAATTCATTTTCGCAAAGTCTTTACGAAAGTCGAAACACGTTATGTAGCGTTAGAAGACTTTAGCCTGCAAGATAGTGAAAACTCCCTTAAGTATTATTTATTCAAATGTACCTTAACCTCCTGACACCTGGCGTCCTTTATAAAGTGCTAAATAAACCGTACTCTAAAGGCCGAGTATTTCTTGCCATCTTACCTCGACAACGGACTACCGACCTTTATGTAGCATCAATTCTCGAGTATTTGTTTTTTCCCGCTAAAAAAGTATTAGACACGCGAATGCTTCCAACCAATGAAATTTAACCAATGGCAATAGTTTGTCCTTGGAGTTCGATAGAGATCGCATGATGAGTGCCCTTCATTTGCGCGAAACTTGCTCAGGAGTGTACAACAACGTCGGCGCGCGGCCGACGCAGTAAGTAAATTTACTTTTTTTTTGTTTTAGTCACTTGTTATATTGTAGATATTTTATAGACTTGTAGATTAATAAATATTCTTACAAAAATACACAATTTTGTCAAGAAATAAAGCATAATTAAGTAAATAAACTGTCGTAAATAAATTAATCCTTTAGAAAGGCACTTCGTACGCAATACGTACGTTATGTTATATTGTTATATGTATTTATATATAATAATTATTACTTTATGAATGTTTACTGAATTAATAAATAACTCGTGTTTGAAGACTCAAGTGAGGATGAAGATTTAATTGAGAGACATGCTTCATAAACGAATCCCTATCTTCAGCAGATGAAGGCTCGGAGGACAGTTTCAACAGCGCTGATAGCAATTCACCAAGAGGTCGGGGTAGTGCTGGTAGTCCAGGCAGGGATATTGATCGTCGAGGTCGGGGCCGACGACGTGCTGGGTGTCGGGCCCTTACACGTGGTGGCACTCGCAGTCGAGGGCTGGCTCGACCACAAGACGCTCCTTTGTGGTAGTCTTGTGACTATTTATTAATAACTTGATAGAAATAAATAAATATGTTTATGTTTGGTACCTAATTTGTGACATTACTTAAGATTATAATAAAAAATAAAATTATTTGTATTACTTAAACACCTAGCCTACTTATGCCATAATGACCTGAAGTCCTTTACAAAGAACAAAAAATACCTAAACTTTAATGTGCTTGATGTATTAATCAAATAATACCAAAAAACATTTATTTTAGTGAAATCCCCAAAAACTCTATGTTTTATTTAACTTGCAAAGTCTCGGACTTTGCACCAAAAACAGTTAAATGTTTTATAAAGGACATTCGGCCGTAGTAGCAAGTGATTTAAATTATAGCTCGGGTCTCAGGAGGTTAAAAACTGCGATAGCTAGGTACTTATAGTTATTAGTTTGTAAATGTAAGGTACATTCGAGTGATAGACGAACGGACGGATAGTGAGTCAGACGAAGCCACGAAGGGATGCCGGATGGACAGGGAGAAACAAAGAGGATGTACCTAACTGTATACTATGTAACAAGAGGTCGGACTTAAAAGAAAAAAAATAAACATCCGTTATATTTTTAATTTGAAACTGAAGTTAAAATTTTTAAGTGGAAAACCTTTCACTCTAAACATACCAAAAATTAAAAAAATAATAATAAAAAAGAAAATGAGCTCAATTAAATGTTTTATTTCAATAAAAAATATTGTACATAGCTAAATAAATAGGCTAATAAGGTAAATTAAACAATAAAACAGATTTAATCCACAAGCTTTTGTTGATTTCTATTATTCAATATTATAATATTACAGTACAGTTTTATGTATTTTATTTATAAATATAATAGAAAAGCTGTCTATGCTACTCTACTAACTACTTGATTGGCTTATACAGTAAACTCTTTATAGGGAGGGGATTAAAGCTGCGCGTCCACCAGGTCGGAATCGGGACGTACGGTGCGGACGGCGCGACGTGTTGTCATATAAGTATTTTTCAGTCGCAGAATGACGTTAGTAGTGCGTTCGACGTAGTGCAGTTCACAGCAGTCAATACCATACATACAAAGCAACAAATCCGTCCGCTGCGTACCTACGCTCCGATTCCGATCCAGTGGACGCGCACCTTTTTACATACACACTTAAGTATCATTACTTTGTTTTGTTACACCCTGTATACGACAGCTGAAATCTATCGCGTGGGCTCAGGCCAGCTGCATACCACCTCACGTCTTGATCAGAGGATTTTTCCTTGGTGGCCGTACCACTCATAATCCCATACCTTCCTTCTCCTCCTAAAATCTCCTTAAGAGCTATTGCTTGCAGACTAAAATGTTGCAAACTAGTATAGGGACCTAAAAATCTGAAATTAATGAAACATTTTTCATTTACTACATTTCCATGCAGTTTACATAAATTATTAAGTAGGTATAGTTAACAACCTTATGTATTATAAATTATTACAATAAAACAATATACACATTTCAACATTTTCCAAATTAACTGCATACTGATATACATTATAATATTTTCTATGAAATAATAATCTATCTTTTTCATAATATTAATATAGTATATGTTGTAAATTATTGTACAAATATGCAAATAATACTACGACATACTTTGTATTAGAACATGGTATGACATAGTTATGTTTTGCTTCAATTTATTAATTTACGGTTACATTTCCATTTTACAATGGCTTACCTTTCGTTTTTCAATAATTAATCCACTTAATTTACAATTTTTGTATGAGTAGCTACAAAATAATTTTCACAAAATGAAAATCGAACTTTGAGTTCTTCTTGTCTTTTTTCTCATGTAGTTTATATTCTCTATGGTCTTTTTTATCAGCCAATCACAGTCGACCTTGCACAGATTAGCTGATTGGGTACAGTTGCTACGTTTAAATTTGGAACCCATTTTTTTTTGTTCGGAACTTTCGTCCACCTGGGGAGAAAGGCGAACGGATCCAAAACAGATCGACAGACAGACAGACAGACTACGAGTCTCGCTCCGCAAAGCTTGACGAGTAATGGGGTTATTTATGGTAAATTATAAATAATAAGAAGTTATTCGTATTTAGATCTGAATACATTTATTAGCCACTCGACAGTGTCTACAAATATATACTACTAATCTGTGCGAAACCCCCTAAGGGTCTGTGGCGCAGCCCTTTCCGGGCCGCTGTGTACGCGCACACGTTTAATGTGCAAACACAGCGATAAAACTACTTTTGTCTTTGTCTAACATATTAAAACGCGTCTAAGTAGAACAAGACAGCTAGCAAGCGTCGTTTGAGTTCTCGGTAGACAAGGAAGAAATGCGAAATCTCACTTTAAAAAGACGGCCGCGTCGAGGTGAGGACAGCGCAGTGTATACTATAAAAAAAAAGTGATAAAATACAGTTATTCACTTGGGAAGTGCCTAATATGTAAGTAATCTTTCAGTTTTATTTGAATTAAGTGTGTGTTTAACAAATAGAAGTAAAAAAAAAAAGAGTTAAAACGGCAATCTAACCCGTGCCTGGCCCTTACTCGCACAATGATTTTGGCTTTTCGAACATTAAATAACATATTTATGCAGTTCATATTACTTTACTGTAATGATAATTTAACGTAGTTTCGTTTAACTAAACTCTACCACTAATAGAACGTTCTATATTTTATAAATAATGACGAAAACTAGTACCGTCCGATTAGAGCCCCGAAAGGGTTTCGTCACAGACAGCAGGGCAATCGCGTTATTTTTAAACGTTTCAATTCAGGTTCACATCTGCTTTGGTTGTGGTTCAGTTACGGTTTGGTTCCGCTGCGTCTGAACAAATTTCAGTATCGTGCTATCGTTTCAACCGTAACTCAACCTTAGATGGAACTCGAACGAAGCGCAACGTTTGACCTTTAGACAGACATTGCAGCGGACCAATCAGCGCCCTTTTGATTTAGTTTTGATTGGCTTAAATATGAACAAATTTTTTCCGATGTGTTAATTGGTCAATTGACAAATTGTTTATTTACAATATATGGATGAATATGACACGGGTGAAGTTGTGTTGGTAGAACTTATGAATGTAAATGATTATTACTTGGAGTTTTTGATTTACGTAGTTGAATTCATAATATTGTTTTACTATACGTATTTTACAAACGCCATATAAGTGTGTTGAATAGTGACTTGTGAGTTGTGACTTGTGACAAAAGTAGAAAACATTTACCGTTTACGTAAAGAAGTAATTAGTAATGTCAAAATTCAATTCACTTTATAACAAACTAGTTCGTAGTGTTATTTTACAGCTTTGAAATAAAACATAAGCTTATATTATAATTTGATTATAGCTTATGTGATATTTTTCCATCGATTTTCGTCAATTTAACACACCAAAATAAGAAACGTTTCAGAAACGTGCGAGTAGAAGTTGCATTGTATCAACTTTTTGTTTTGACAGCGTTTGCGCTCGGGCTGAGGTTCAGTAACGTCTCAACTAGCTGTCAAAACGTTAGCGCGATACCGAATCGTTCCAAAAGTCGATCAACGTCCGAGTTTCATTTGCGGTTCAGTTGAAAAAATTTAGCGCGATTGCCCTGCAGGTGACAACCCGTATCGGGCGGCCCCACAGACGCCTCCTCTGAGTTTTAATGGCCGATATTAGAATGTTCGCATAACATGGAATAGTACGGAATACGGATATAACAAACTACGTATTGCACTATAGTACGGGAGCCCTAGAACAACTTTTTTTGTGATTACTATATAACAAGCTAATTTTTTGTGAGTGATGATAAGAAACTCCATATTTGTAATATCTATATGTACCTATACTTACAAACATTAATTAAACTTAATATATGATTTTTGTACAATCATTGCTTTGTATCAACCAACATTGACATTATATATTAATTAAGATAAAAATCCTTGTGTATTACTTACTCTCTTGAGTCTTAGGGTTGGACCTCATCTGGCAGCACGGAATCGCCTTTTTCCGTCGCCCTTTCTCTTTCTGTCGCTTAGAACTGCCATTTGCTAGACCGAGACAGAAAGCATAATGCGATTGCCTCGAGGATTCCGCCGCGTGCTATCGCATTATGCTTTCTGTCTCGGTCTAGCAAATGGCAGTTCTAAGCGACAGAAAGAGAAAGGGCGACGGAAAAAGGCGATTCCGTGCTGCCAGATGAGGTCCAACCTTTAATGTTACAACATTAATTGAATTATGTAATATCTTTCAATGTAGAACAGAAATTACAGTATAGAAATACAACAATCTAAAATTTTAGTTTTGCTAAATAATTAAACTAAACAAAAGCTCATTAGGATAATTAATTATATTCTATGCGACTCATTTAATAGAGATACATAACTCCGAGTGTCAAAATAAAATTAAATATCGCAAAAAACTTAATAAAAACAAACTGAAAAAATAAGCCTAAAATAATAACTTCTCACACAAGACCTTTAACGATTGCAGTGGTACAAAAAGTAACTTTTCTAACATAATACACAATAAAGTTAAGTAAATCTTAGATACTTTATCAAATGTCGCTGGTGATAAAAAATTAGAAATAATAAACAATAAACATTACAGACCTCTGGAAGTTGTAACAATAATTGGTCTGCGTTTTACTTTTAAAGTGGAAATGGAACTTCCACTTCAGCCGATTTTAATTTTATTTTGTATCTACATATAGATCTGTGATCATCTGGTATTTCCAGAAAAACTAACACAATATTATCTATAGAACTTCAAATAGTAATCATCTGATATTCCCAGAAAAACTAATGCTTATACATAATATAATATATATCGCGTGACAACGATTTCTGCATTATAGCACGAAAGTAAAGGTCGTAAGTCCCAAAAATGCTTTTGTTGATTAGGTACTTAAAAATTAAATACAATACTAATATTTCCTTTAGCTATTATTTTATAAAGTGATTGTAGTAGTGCAAGTTATTTAATGATAGTAACTCAATAAGTGAATCGTATTTTCCATTAGCCAAATATCAGATAAATATACAATGATTAAATAAATCTCAATTTCATTTGAGTCAATCGTCTTCCGGGATCGTAATACTTATTAGAAAAGAGCAAAATTTGGCAGCCCGCTCTTAACATAAACTTATCGCCGCCCTAGTACTTGAATGGCCAATCGACCAATTTTACGAAAATAGACTTTTTATTTCAAACTAATAACTGAGTAACCCTGAACTAATAAGTGAGTAACCCTGATTACGCACTTTACCATATGATAATGCATATGAGTAATACTTTATTTTGTTAAACAGTTGCCTTTATATATATATAAAGGCAACTGTTTGACAATATATATATATATATATATATATCCCGCCATGGCTATTTTGTTGTTTCATTACACTGTGACTGCATCGAAACGTAAACAAAGAAGAAAATCGACGAAATTGACGAAAAGTTCGATTTGTCGTTCGATTCGTCGTTCGAGCGAATTCGCCGTTCGAATTCGACTGGAACGGCGAATTCGAGCGAGTTAGCCGTTCGAGCGAATTGGAGCGAATTCGCCGTTCGAGCGAATTCGCCGTTCGAGCGAATTCGCCGTTCGAGCGAATTCGCCGTTCGAGCGAATTTGAGCGAATTCGCCGTTCGAGCGAATTCGCCGTTCGAGTGAATTCGCTCGAACGGCGAATTCGCCGTAATTCGCTCGAACGGCGAATTCGCTCGAACGGCGAATTCGCTGGAACGGCTAATTCGCTCGAATTCGCCGTTCCAGTCGAATTCGAACGGCGAATTCGCTCGAACGACGAATCGAACGACAAATCGAACTTTTCGTCAATTTCGTCGATTTTCTTCTTTGTTTACGTTTCGATGCAGTCACAGTGTAATGAAACAACAAAATAGCCATGGCGGGATATATATATATATATATATATATATATATATATATATATATATATATATATATATATATATATATATATATATATATATATATATATATATATAAAAGCAACTGTTTAACAAAATAAAGTATTACTCATATGCATTATCATATGGTAAAGTGCGTAATCAGGGTTACTATTAGTTTGAAATAAAAAGTCTATTTTCGTAAAATTGGTCGATTGGCCATTCAAGTACTAGGGCGGCGATAAGTTTATGTTAAGAGCGGAAATTTATTTATTACTTTTTGATTAAAAAATATATATATATGGAATATTACGAAGAATTAATAAATATTTATTTATGAAATATACAGGATTTTTTTTTTATTTTTGATTGGGCCTCCGGTAAACTCACTCACTCAACGAAACACAGCGCAAGCGCTGTTTCACGCCGGTTTTCTGTGGGAACGTGGTATTTCTCCGGTCGAGCCGGCCCATTCGTGCCGAAGCATGGCTCTCCCGCGTGCGTGACATTTGTGACTGAAATAGAAGTAGTTGGCTGTGCAATAAAAGAGGCATTGATTTTGGGTTACATTTTGGGTTACAAACGCTTGCACAACGCATCCAAGTACTAGATGAAAAAGGTCTTATCCATACTAATCTTACACTCACTTAAGAAAATTTTCGCATTTTTGCAAGTTTTCTTTTCATGTTTCTACTCAGTTTTCCTTTAATTCATGTAATTTGGAGGATTTTATTTTGTACTTTGTTTATTATAATTATAAGAAAATCAAACTTCTGTGGATAAAAGTAACTACTTATTTCGTAAATTACATTAGTATCAAGGTAGGATTTTTCATGAACAAAAGAGATATCTTTTTGTGTAAAGTCCTACATATCATTTACTGAACCTACAATATTGATACTCTTGTACCACCCAAATAATAACCTTAATTTATGTAGTAATGCCTAGAGTATGAAATGACTTTAAGATATCATGTAATACACAGCCTACTTGAAGCTGTTTGAGAGGCAGCCTCCATTTTTGTCCTGTACTTAAATCGTTGATTTTATAAAATATTTGTATGAGAGTCATGACTTGAGTGATATTATTTTGTAAATAGTACTATAAAGTTAAAAATAAATACTCTTAGCTCGCAAAATAGTGGTTTATTATTAAAATATGACCCAAAATCTACTGAACATTTTGGTACCCAGTAATTATACCAGCTGTATAACATTATTACTGACAAATATATTATAAAAGTACTATTTTCAGGGTAGAAAATTTAATTAAAAAATGATTTACATGATAGTGAACAAGAAATTGCAGTTTTAGTGTATGCTGGTCGTGTAGAAACGTCGGTATGTGGCGAAACTCCCTCAGGGCGCCACAGACATGACAAATCTGCCATTTTGCATGCCACTGTCGAGTGGTTATAAAATTATAATATATATTATTTAGGTATGTAATAAGATTTTTATTACACTTTATAACATTTTCAAATCTTCGGGGTTTGAAAGTACTAAGTACGTAATATTTTATGCTTTAAGTCGATGCTTAAGTAATAAAAATATAAGTATGTATTTACAAATTACTCAACCAAAATATATTACCAAGAAATCTATAGTTACAAACTTTCAATACTGATTTTATACAAATATTATTTACATTATATTATGCTATTAGACGTGAGTGGAAGAATCGAACAAGTAACATTTCGTAACATTCGGACAATAACTAATTTTTTCCCTAATTATTTTAATAAAACTTGTAACTTATCTACTTCATAACCTAGCTAATGTATCTGGCTACACATGTAATCCATAGTTTTTCTATTTCAAATAATTTTTCCGGCCCTAAACCCTCCATTTAAACAAAAAAACGGGAAGTTTTTTCATGTTACTTACCTTATTCTTCCACTCACGTCTTGAATTATAATAATGCCTTCATGTAATTGAAGTCCTTTTTGGGTAACTTAATATTGGTATTTGGTACCCATATAACTTAAAAAAGTTATACATGAAGGTGCTCCCTCACCAGAGCATTCGCTTGTAATGTAATGTTACTGAGTCGAGCATTGCAATGCGCACCTTGTAATGATACAGTGTGTCTTGATACAACTTGTAACATCAACTAGCTATGGAATGCTCAAAGTCGAATGTTACATTACACGTGTGTAATGCTCAAAAACGAATCTATAATGTTACATTACAAGTGAATGCTGGCGGTGAGCGAGCACCTTTAGATATTAAAATTTGAATGATTGTAAACAAATTAAAAATAATTTAAATGCCACTAACTTTGGCACTAAAGTTGTGATTGTCATCATAAAGTTCATTAATTTATAACAAATGAAATTAATACATAATTTATCTAGCTTTAAGTAAAATTATAGTCAAAATGAAATAAGGTGTCCCCAGCGGTCATTGCCCTTTTTAATCTAGGAGCTATATAAAAAATGCTCGCACCATATTCAGTTAACTTAAGAAAAAAATTGAACTCTTACAAAAACACATATTATACATTCATTGCCGGAAAACCTCTGAGTAACTGTAAACTGTCTAAAGTCTAAACACACAAGGCCGAAAATATGCGGCCGAAGTTCGGCATGATTACGCTTGCAATATATTTTAAATTACTGATGACACACCATGCCGAAATTACGTCACGTTATATGTTGTATGCGTATCGCATTGCTGACGTAATCAAGCCAAATTTCCGCCGCGTATTTTCGGCCTAGTGTGTTGTTTACACGCTTAAGGTGCTCCCAGACAGAAGTTATATTCTTTATTAAATATAAAATTCTCGTGTCACAATGTTAGTCAGCGAACTCCGCCGAAACGGCTTTACTGATTTTTACCATATTTTATATGCATATTCAGCAGGTCTGAGAATCGGCTACTGGGTACTTTATATTATATTGATAAGTGGATTTGTTGAATAAATAATAGTAAATTATTACAACCTGAGACTGACGGCGACCATTGTTTGTGCGACGGGATAGCGATCGACGTTGCCATGGCGACATACTTAGGTATTTAGGGCCGGGACACAAAAACACGGCACGACGTCGTACGGCGCCGTGTCGTGACTCGTGGGAATCGACGACGCGCGTCGTAAAAAACCACGACACGGCGCCGTACGGCGTCGTACGACGTCGCGTCGTAGAAACTCAGGTAGAAATTCAAGATGAGTTTCTACGACGCCGTACGGCGCCGTGTCGTGGTTTTTTACGACGTCGCACGACGCCGCACGACGTGTAAAAGTTCTCATCTAGTATGAATGAAATACGTTATCGCTCTAAGTGGGCCCCTAGACGTTCAATTTTATTGTGCAATATCATTGAACAATAGTATTGAACAATTTATTTGACAATAAGATTGAAAGGCGGGCAATATCAACCCTAGACTGCAGTCAATAATATTGGACAATACGTGATATTGCACAATAAAATTGATCGTCTAGGGCTAGCCCGCTAAGTCTAGAAACATCTGTCACTTCATTGTCAATCGCGGTTTGTATAGAAAACGATGAAATATTATGACATGTTTTTTGACAGGGGTCAATGACCCCTACGGACAGGATTCAGCATTACGAGAATACTATTTATTAATATATATGTCACCGTAAGATTGTAAATGTCACCGTAAGATTGTAAACACCGCGAGATTGTAATATGACGAAATGATGGATTGTAAACAAACAGTTTTCCGGTGATTTTAACCCATCAGTCGTGGCAAAACGAGACACAATAGCTTTTTCATTGTTATCGCGGCCGGATGTGTCCGCTTGGGGCTTCATGAATTAAATCAATTATTTCGTATTTTAAATAACTTCAATGCCAAAGTATGAGATGTATAACATAAAATAAAATTTAGATATGTCACCGTAAGATTGTAAACACCGCGAGATTGTAATATGACGAAGTGATGGATTGTAAACAAACAGTTTTCCGGTGATTTTAAATTAATTATTTCGTATTTAAAATAACTTCAATGCCAAATGGTATGAGATGTCTAACATAAAATAAAATTTTGATATATTTAAAGTGCTGTTTGAATGTTCGGTTATTAAAATTAACCTAATTTATAATTCAAACTGCACTTAAAATATATCTAAATTTTATTCAATGCTATACATCAAATATTCAGGCACTTGAAAAAAAACTTCGTATTTAATACGAAGTAATTAATTTAAAATCACCGGAAAACTGTTTATTTATAATCCATCACTTCGTCATATTACAATCTCGCGGTGTTTACAATCTTACAGTGACATATACAACTTGAGCTATTTGGTTATTGCGATCATTTCTTTAGTCATTATAGCAATTTGTAAAACAAGCAAATATTATGTGCTCGATCAGATGACGTCATTCATAGTTATTATGAATCATAACGCGCGAGGGTCCTTCATTTTGATACAGTAATACCATTACTAAGTAGGTATGTACATCTACCTACATACATACATAATATCTTTGCGTGTATCGCTAATTCTAGTCTAGCCAATTTATTCTGGTAAGTAGGGCTGTCAGGTCGCTAAATCGAAAAGCCAGACATAGCAGTCAGCTTAGCCGGAGTCCGGACATTTGTATGAAAAAGCCGGAAACTTTTGGTGTATCTTGATTCTCAGTATAGCACGCACGTTCGGCAGCGCATTATATTTTTTCTGTTTTAATAAAACAATTGAACATCTAATCACTAATGGATCAAATTTTATACGTGACCTAAATTCATATAATATTTAGGTGTAAAACCATCTAAAATTAATAGGATTTTCATATAAAATCATAGATTCAGAGCCAGATATCCTTTAATTTTGGCCGGATACGCAACCAAAAAGCTTGACTGTGTCCGGCTTTATCCGGAAGCCTAGCAACCACAAAGGTAAGCGACTTCTGCGATTAAATTTCTTTTACGAGTGACATGCCAGTTATTCAAAAATTGGTTTATGCTATCGGAAAATCAGAAGTGACCTAAGTGAATCATAGTTTAGATTAGAACACTAGACAAATTGTAACGCGTTAAAATCGCATCATCTGCATGCCGAGTGCGAGTTTTTTTCACTGTTCGCCATGAAGTAAAATACTATCCCTTATTTACGACAATGTCAAAGCAGCACCCCTAGTGGCAAAACTGTAATACTGCGCCGCGCGGAGCCGATTTCTACGAGCGAGCACGAGCCAACAGGCGAGCCCGCTCTACCCGTTCTCAGGGCGCGGACGCTCCTGCACGAGCCAACCCGCGCCACCTCGAGCCACCCCTTTCACACGGCGCGTGGCTCAAGCTGGCACGGCGCTCGTGATATTACGCGCCGTGAGAAGCCAGCATAAGACGCGGCACGGACCTTCACAGAAATTTTGTTTTACAAAGTTTTGCGTCTCTTCCCTCGACTTACGGTCTAAATTTTAGTTAGCTTTACAGTGAGTAGCGACTAAAAACTCGCACTGGACATTTTGGGCGTCTGGGACGAGTCGGTCATAGGAAATGGCAGGCGCGTTTGGGGACGGCCTTCTTCTTGAGCGCGGCTCGCACAGCTTCCTCGAACACCTGGTGCACGTTGGTCCGCTCCAGCGCCGAGCACTCCACGAACTGGGCAGCACTGAAACGGATATAATGATGTATTAGGACGTGTTATATCCTAACATAAAATAGCCAATAGGTCAAATAAATTGAAAAGACGTGGATCTTGTTATCATGATAAAAACATAGGATAGTAGTAGGACGTTTATGATGGTAGCACATATTATAGAGTGAGAACCAACATTAAAGGGGCGTTTTGTTGGCCCTTTTTACCCGGCTCCCTAGCGGTCGCCCATAAGCCGCTACCGGCTACTGGCTTTCAAACAAAATAATTTAAAATCTCCAACAAACAGTACGTAATTTTCTCTCAATTGGAGCATATCAGTTTCGCTTTATCAACATGTGCTTGATAATGTCGCGGACGATAGCGCAGTATCCGTGCGATAGGCCCCGCATTTTTCAACATGGCACACAGATTACAATTTACTTTTGTATTGTTATCCTTTCCTTACTTCCGTTTGTAAATACTGAATACACAAAAACTGAGTACTTTATTTTTTTGTTTATATTTGAGTTTTGACGTTGGTAAAGATGGGGCTATATATAAGTTTCACTCACCGTATCCTCTTTTTCAATTGTTTTCCCTCGTGTGTCGTTACGACATCTTCTTGTGATGACCGTAAGTCGATTTTAGTTGCTGGAAGAGAAAACATAGCTATATTACATACTTGACATTCGAACGACTTCAATCAAATATTATATTTCTACTACGTAGTAGAACGATAATTGTAGAGGAGTACCATGGCCGTTTAGAAAACCAGCTCGAAGATCGTTAATGTATTGCCAATACAGAAACCAACTACCAAGTAAAAAAACAATGCGGTCGCAGGCCACAGACCACAGTAGTATCCAAATATCTGATAATGGATTGACCTCTTGAACTATGATCAAATAAATATCATCGCACAAAGGAAGCCGGTATTTATTTCCTGAATTTTACATTGTAGATAGATGTTGATAAACATTTTTTTAGAAACTCTACAATAGTAAATTAATTCTCCTTAGAGCCATGAAAAGTTTACTACGTCTAATCTGTCGTCTAGACTCTAGACCAGGGGTTCCCAAACTGTGCGCCGCGGAAAGGCAAGAGCTGGGCGCCGTGACTCCGTGAGTCGATCCTCCAACATTATCCTAAACTAAAAGAATTAATACTAAATAAAAATATAGTATTAATTCTTTAAGGCGGTAGATGATTAAATATGAGTTCATTAATATTTACCTGCTTAACCTAACAATAATCATTAAAAGGTGTTTATTTATGATTTTTTTTATAATAGCTAGGTAGAGTAGGGCGCCGTGACAAAATATTATGACAAGTTACTGCGCCGCAGACTGAAAAAGATTGGGAACCCCTGCTAGACGGTTCAGAGTCATACTATCGCCTCGTACGTTCTATAACAGCCAACAGGGGTCACCCATCATCCATATGACTCATGTTTTTGGCATAAAGTTCCTGTGAAAACGATGAAATTAAATAAGAAAACTGTGGAAGCATTATACCTACCAACTAGGACGATTGGCACATTGGTGGCGAAATGTTTGAGTTCCGGGTACCATTTGATGGTGACGTTCTCGTAGCTCGGTCGGCTCGCCACCGAGTAGCATACTACGAAGCAATTTGTCTGGAAATTAATACGTTTCGTTTAGTACAACTTATTACCTTACGGATAATTCGCGCTTTAGCAAACGACTTGTCGATGGCAGAGACGCACTACTTTTTTGTTGTTTTCTATAAAACTAAAAATTGTGTACTCAAATTACATATATATGATCACAAAAATTGTCTATCATATAAGCTAAGCAAACCATTGCCTCTAACGTATGTAAGCTAATCAGGCTAAACGAGCTAACCTTCAACACATAACTGTAATTTTATCTCGTCTATGTTCTGTCTATATGTAAAAGTCTTGTTATGTGTAATTTGATTTATAGAGTATTGAGCATTGTAAAGCTTAAAGATATTTATTTAAGGTACTTATACCTTAGATTAAGCAACTGTGCAGGTTAAAATCCCTTGTTAACCATACCTCTAATAGTATATAACTGTGCAGGTAACCTGCACAGTTGCTTAGTTTGCTCAGAAACTGATTGTCAATTATGTATGTATAATGTATATTTACGCACCTACGCACGGGCGCCATTAGCCCTTACGGGGGAAAAAGCCGATGGCAATTGGCAGGCCCACACGGCAAACGGAAGTGCGTTATCTTGCATCTTTTTTTATAGCTTTTTCGCACTCGTAATCAGTGTGCTGAGTGCTAACTTAACGAGGAGAGTATAATATTAGGATAGAGGCGGTTCTGACTCCTCCCTGCACTTTTCGATTGGAATCGGGGAGTGTCATATTGTGTACTATTTTGTACTATCGTGGAAGTGAATTCATAGGTAGATGGCGGACCTAGGTAATTCGGTCGCGTTAAGTCAAATCCATCCGCCCGATCACAGCTACAGATCGACAAGGCTTTTTAATTAACGTGGCGAAAAAAGGAACTAACGCTGCCATCATACAAAAACGTCATTTTTGACAGTTCTCCTTTACCAGCAGCGCTCCCGCCCACGTTAATTTATAGCCTTGTCGCACTTTAACATTGACATAATCCGACCAAACGACGAAGGTCTGTAATCTGTCTATGAATAAATTTCTTCGATGGTACATACGTGTGTGTAGGACAGCGGCCGCAGTCGCTCATAGTCCTCCTGTCCCGCCGTGTCCCACAGCGCCATCTCCCGCACCTCACCGTCCACGTCGATGGTGCCCGTGTAGTTGTCGAACCTGGAAACGGACAGTGCAAATTATTACAAGTAAAAGTCACAATTTAATTCGTGTAGAAATTCCTGTCCTTTCCAGGAATTCCAGGCTTTTAGCATATCGTTTGTCATGTAATGTGTAGTTCATTTTTGGCGATAAAAATTGTCTGATGTCCTTTCCCGGGTATGGTATCTATACCAAATTTCATCTAAATCGATACAGCATGGTTTCCGTCTAAAGGGATAGCAGATTGCAAAGATATTTTCGCTTTCATAACATATCTAAGTATGAACTTCTAATGTGGATCATATCGTATATCCAAGTTGACCCACAAAATGTAAAACAATAAGTGGACAGGTTTACCTACTTTATGTATGACTAATCGGAATACCAGGATTGCGAGTCGATACAAAGATGGATTATGAGGAAGTGCGTACTCCGGTACCTACTGGCATAGGAGGAAACAACAAGCCCGTACAATACAACAATGCCGAAGTGTTTGATTTTATAAATAGTGCCCGGCCGATCGGTCAGTTCACTGTTCAGCGACAACAGACAATCATAACTGCACGCATTCCCGACCGGAAATAGCGCGCCATTTGTAATTTGCTTCACCGACACTTTGTTCTAATCAGATTTTATCATTCCATTCATCCACCCTGCCAACGCGTGCTAAGATGGATCATGGAATGCTAGTCCTAATCCTAAATGCTAGTCCTAAATGAGTGCAATTTTTATTGTATATCCATACTAATATTATTTTCTGTCCGTCTGTTACCTCTTCACGTCCAAACCGCTGAACCGATTTTGCTGAAACTTGGTATGGGGATGTTGACAACAGTGAGTTTTCTAAGTGGTGAAACTTTATAAACAATCCAGCTCGCTCACTAGCTCGTTAATTACTTTGGTCTTTGCGGATAAGTATTAGATTTAAGTATAACTAAGTACCTATTAAGTCCTCTACTTCAAAAAATAAAATTATGTTAAATATTGAAGAGGGAAGTGAATATATTTTGATTTGGTCCTCCTTCTCATCATTTGGTGATCTCACTGAAAATAACTAAGGAGGTCCGTCAATTGCCAAAATATTACGTCAGGAAGACTCGCTACGCCACTGACCGAAACTAGTATCCCAAAAGCAATATTTACAATTTTCCTTATTGTTTATTATGTATATTTATTTACAATGCTGAATAAGTTACAAGTTTCCTCAACTATTAACGTAAACGTCCGGTCCCCACTCCCCAACCCGCCGGGGGCTAGCGTAGTGAACTTGCCCTTACTTATTGCATGTCACAGCTAATATAAGGCTGCCTTCACATTAAGTCGCCAGTAGTGCGGCAGCCACCGACTCTCTTTAGTATAGAAGTCGCGCTGCTGCTGCACTACTCGCGACCTAATGTGAAGGCAGTCTAAAATTTTATTTGTGAGTGGTCGGTGAAGACGATAATTGATAGTTTGTAGCTACCACAGTAGCTACTATAATGTTGGCTTAATTTTCGTTATAAGTCATTCCTTCAAACGAAATCGTTTTACTGTTTGCATAGCTGGTTGTTTACACGTTTTTAAAGCTTGGAAATTTAAATTTTTATTATTACGTTAATTGCGTGTTAATTTACGATGGCTTCATCTGCAGAAATCTTGTCATAATGCCGTTGTCGATGAAAGCGGATTAAGTCGAGTCACTAATGACTAAATCAATATTTAACACAGGTTATAACTTATAGCAGCTGATGTAGGTGGTAGAGTACCTTTACTATGATGCATAACATTGAATCATCATTTACGAATTATACCTAAGTAGCTACATTACGCTTAACGAGTGATGTCATAAACTAAAGGTATAAGCAAACTCGTGAACTATTTGCTCCAAATCATAATATTTGCTCTAACATATTTTAGCTATTTTACATAAGTACGCCAATAATCATGGGTTCTAAATTCTAATACCGGCTTTGTAAACAAAATCTAAGAAAAATTAATGGATGTTACATTAATTTCGAAGTACATCCAAAAATATTTTCAATTGTTTTGCTGACCGTCCGTAATAGAGCAGTGGAGCAATCTAGCCGCCGAAAGTGTTATAAACACTATTTATTTATCATGTATCAAAATTATGAATAATTTTAAGCAAAACTATCCCTAAAATTATACTTTATTCTTTCATTATCATTTTAAACTATGTTCCAGTACGGATTCGGTACGATTCTGAGTCATACAAATTGATAAGTTCAGTGAAGTCATAATAGAAGGAAAACCAAGCGAATTTCCCCATATTTACAATATTTATAGAAATAGATATTAAGTATTAAATGGAAATTAATTTCCATTGCGGCACGTCCCTACGGAGGCATCTCACGAATGTCTCGTGAACTGCCGCATCCACCTTCTAATTTAGTCACGCACGGTACGATTGCGCAGCCGGCGACCTCATGACCTATACCTCCGCTACTGGCTAGTGGCTACTCGACGACCACGACTCGGCTACTCACACTGTCGGCACATACTCCTTGGGGAACGTTTTCTTCGTGTACACATACAGGAGGCAGGTCTTGCCCACCATCCCGTCTCCCACCACGGTTATCTTCAGTCTCTTCCCGTCCATAATTCACGACACATTCGATAAACAAAACACGGCACCGAATAACTTCAACTAGTCGCGGGGCATATCGAATGCAGCGAATATCGTATCACAGGTACAAATTGAACCTTGACGACTCTTATCACAGTGATGTAACGATCTTATCACACTCGAAACGACGATAACGGCGAAACGGGAGTACGATGCGCGCGCGCAGTTTAGCGGCTCGGTACGAAGTGATTACGGCTATTAGTGGGGATGAATCAATCTGCGGGTCGTCAGAGGCGTCGCGACAGTAGCGCCTGCTCGTATCGCCCGCCGGCCACTGCCCATACAGAGCCTCGACGGATATTATTCATAATTAATTCAGTTGACGTATTCTAGCCAAACTTGTTTCACTTTGTTGGCGATGAATGGGCGACGGCCTTTGTTTTGACTTCATTGCTCAAGCGACATACGTATTTTGGTGTGGCATCTACAGAAAATGCTAATAACTGTGTAATTAGTTTTCAATAACATTTACAGATGCGATTCGCACCTCGTTGGTGTACAGGTGTGCCGGGCGGCTCGCAGGAGCGTTGCTCCGATATTATTATATTAGATGCAACAGTTTCGCTGAAGTGGAAAAATGCTTTGTATAATATAGCATTAGCATATTAAATATTATATGTTTTATTATACAAAGCATATATATTTTGCAGTACATATTGGAGACCGGATATAGCGTAATGAAAAAGGCCCAAAAACACGATTGAAACTATAATAATAATTAATAACACAAAAACCATTGCAACTTATGAAAACCTTCATAACTATTTGTTAATTGCTTGGTAATTAAGTAATAGTGTTAGTCTTATCTTTATCAACTTAAAAGGGCCATTATAATAATAATTATAAAATCAACAAGCTATTCCAAATATTTTTTAAACAAATCTGAAAAGTAACATATTAATTATTAATTATTATAAACTTACATATTTGAGAGTATTTAGCCTGTGAAACAAGTATTTAAATATAATGTAAAGTTATAAAACATACTTTTATCAAGTTTATTAAAGTCAAAAATTTATATAATGATTCTTATTAAAAGTCAAACTTATAAACTAGAACATACAAAACAATTATTATGAAATCAATACTGATGTGGTAATTATTAAAAACAAATAACAAATAAACTAATGATTCAAATTGAGATCATCAATTCCAGTCAAAATAAGTGATTCTTTTAGATTTAAGAGTTCTCTCAATAGTTCCTGGTTGCTGGTTTGTAATTGTGCTATCATTGCTTTGTGTTTTCTCTCCCTATCTTTTAGCTGTGACAGTGTAGAATCACACACATCTGCGCATGGCGTGAAGTTACCTAAAAACAATACAACTTATTATTGTAGCTGTTTTTGACAACCTCTGTGGGTCAATGGTTGAGCATGTGGCGGCTCAAGCCAGGGGTTGCAGGTTTGAATTGAATGTTCCTGGGTCATGGTTGTGTATTGTGTATGATAGAATAAAAATCTTAAATAATATACATATGTATAGTTTAAGTATAAAAGTATTTGCTTCAAGCCCCAAGCGGTCGCATGCGACCGCGATAACAATAGAAATCTATTGTGTCTCATTTTTTCCATGATCGAGGGATTAAATATAATATGTGCATTGTGTCAGGTACCTGTAACAAGTCCTTCAGGTATTTAGCATGGGGCCAAACTGACATTGTGTGAATATTATTATTTACAACTTTGCATTTCTGTGTCTGTGTGTTTTTCTGCAGTACACAGTTGAATTGGTTGCAAACAACATATTCAACTGTTTATGGCATTAGCCATAAACAGTTGAATATGTTGTTTAAAAGTATCCTTGCTTGATGGTAAAAACCATCAAGCAAGGATACTTTTAAGCTTTAATAACAAGTACAAAACTATAAAATAATTACCAGATTTATTCCTTAATTTATCTTGTAATTTGTCATTTTCAAGTTTCAGTCGGGCTATTTTATTTTGTAAGCTCTTCTCGTTTGTTTCCTTTTGTTTTGTTAGTTGATTCAGTTTTGTTTTTGTCTCCATATATTTTTGGTACACATCATTAGATTGGTCGGATATTCTTTGAGCTGTTGCAACACAAGCTCGAGCCTCATTCTTCTCTGAATTTAACTTATCTTTCATACTCTTTACTATACCCTGTAGAATTTGGTATATATTTATGGTGAGTGGTTGTATTGGTAATATTATCATACACACAAAATTGGTAAACTTAATACTTACAGTAAATTGTCTGTTGCTGTGATCTAGTATGTGATTCTGTTCCTTTACACTTTTTAATTTTTCTTTAGCGTTTTTATGATGTTGCAGTAGTGTCCATGTAGCGTTTATTAAATTTGTTAAAGCTTCTGGTTGCAAAGTATCTTCTTTCACATCAGTGTAAGGGTTGAATATATAATTTATGTTCAATAGGTTCATTTCCTTCCAAAAAAGGTTATTATTTATAACAACTTAATGAACTCCTAAGAATAGCTATAATTATTATTCAATTAAGAAAAAAGATATTATGGAGTTTTATGAGAAAATTACATTTGTAACAAGCAAAAGTTATTTGGCACAGTGGCACTCTTTTCAAAGTGTGAATTTCTATAAAAACAGGCAAACTTAATATCTGCGTATTGTGAATAATTACATACCTCGTGTAGTCCGATGAGACATTCCTTAAAGTTTTTCGCATTACACGGCTCATAAGCTGTAGTCATTTTAAGTTTGTAATGTTGTAAAAGCTCTTTTACTTCTTCGTCCAAACTTTCGTACTCTTGAGATATCATGTTGCACTATGGTTGTACTAGTAAATTAACGAGAATGTGTTACAAAAAGGATTCTGTGATTAATTATTGCGTTTAAACTAACGAAAAGAAACTTATAAGTGCTTTTTTAAACTTTTTCGCAAACATGTGTTCAAGTTTTTGTTTATCAAAACAAACCACAGATTAATTTAAAGTAGCAAGCTAAAGCGCTTATTCTTTATAACTTATTATTAATAACTTATTAAATGTTATTCCACTTGACTAAATTTAGTCACTAAATCATTTAGATATCTAAGTTTAGTGAAATGGAATAAGCGCTTTAAACAAGCTTCAAAGAAAACCACAGATTAAGGATATATATAGATGTAACCTTAGCCCGTCATCGCGTGGCCATTTTGTGCTTATTTTCATACAAGTAGTGTGCGTTTATTTTCTTGAATATTTCTATTTGTCGATCATTTCGAAGCACATTAATAAACAGAAAAGAAAATCATTTAGTTCATGATATCGATAAACTATAGTTCAAGTAATGAGAATCCGTAAACATACGTAAAAAGATATGCAATTTTTGTAGACAAATTATTAATTGATGTGACATTTTAGCACTAATGCCTTATATAGCACGAATAAGGGATTATTAAACTTATAAATTATCTTTTTAGCTTACAAAAATACCGATAGAAACCCCAAAAAACGTTGTTCAAAACTTTCGTATTTAATGATAAATCCACGTGTTTGAGGCATTGTTTGGCCATTCTTATGGTTTATTATTAAGCGGAACCACAAAACTCAATAAAATCTAACATAAAATGTTCACTAAAAACCTTTATTAACACTTTTATTACATGAAATATGCATACCGACTCCTTTGTTATGTCCTAGTAAGAAGGACATAACATTACACGCTTTTGACGCTTATACACCGATATAAGGCTCTCTCCTTAGTATATAGTATCTCAATGAAGAAAACGATCTAAAATGTCATCAGAATTCAGACATGAGTTTGACAGCATATTTTTTTAACGGCCACTATACTTCAAAGAACAAAATATGTCGGACGCGCCCGGAATGGGTGCAGGAATAGAAAGAAAGAAAGAAAGAAACTTTATTTGGTAAACAACATTAAGATATTAGAGAGAACAAAAGTAACTTATTACTGCTTACGACAATCTTTTTTTTTTTTTTTGAGTCTATTTCACAATACAATAATAACAGTTGTTAGGATACAATATTAGAATAATAGACAATATAATTCAAATCTATATGTGGCCTTCTTAAGGGCTGGTTTACACGTATTAAGTAGATAAGTAGTAACTAAATTTTAACTTAATTTGAAGTGCCTGCCGGAAATGTGTCAAGTGACAAGCCCCGCCTGCCAACCTTACAGAAAATAGTCAAAATTCTAATTTCCTTGTTTAGTACTTAAGCGCTTATTCCATTTCACTAAATTTAGATATCTAAATGATTTAGTGACTAAATTTAGTCAAGTGGAATAACATTTAGTAACTTTCTAAATGTTATTCCACTTGACTAAATTTAGTCACTAAATCATTTAGATATCTAAATTTAGTGAAATGGAATAAGCGCTTTAACTAAATTTTAACTTACTACTTGCTACTAAATTTTGTGTTTACATGCAATAAGTAACTTAAAATTAAGTTAAAATTTAGTTAATTACTTATCTACTTAATACGTGTAAACCAGCCGTAACATTCCCTCTCCTCTGAAGCAATTGTTCGTTATTTGTATATTCCAGCTAGCTTTCACAGCTCCGAAAGCCTCGGCTTGAATAGAGGCTTAGTCAAAAAGTGTGCTAGTTGATCTTTTGTATCAACCTTCTCAACTCTTGTATCCTTTTCTAGGACACACTCCCTTATGAAGAAATGTCTCAGCTTTATGTGCTTTGTACGCTGGTGCGTTTCATAAGGTGGATCATAAGCCAATCTTATGGCGGATTCGTTATCTATGTACAGTGGCGTGCTCTCTACCAAAGTGTTAGCCTGCATAAAGCGCTTATTCCACTTATCCTAGCTAGGTTCCTAGGTAGGATCCTATAGTGCGTCAAAAAAGTCACGACATTAATAGAGTCGCCACTTGTTTCCGGTGTGGCCTCTTATGGCCACACTGTATCCAGTCACTATAAAAGATTTTGATACTTTATATTAAATACAGTTTAAAAAACACGTTGTAAATATTATGATTTATATATATTTTTATGTAGTAAAGAAAATTTGAAATAATGATGAATAGTTCATGGACTTAATATACCAGGACTGAGCAGTGCAAACTTATTTTTCTGTCAGTTTAATAAAAACAACCCTTATGTAACAGACTTAAAGTCGACTGTGCACGCATTACAAAAACCGGTCCGAGCGAGATAGCTATAAGATACCACTGTGTCCTTTTCTGACAGAGGTCTTTGTGTTGCCATATCATTCTTTTATACTAAACTTTAGTTTTGGTAGATTTTAATTATGCACTAAAAATGTAAATTGTAAAATCAACAAATGAAATAATATACAATATTTATTAAATATGAAAAGGAAAATATTTTAAGAACAAAATTTTAAACTTAGATGATAAGTAACCAATATTAAATGTTTGATTTCGTAGATCTAGCAGTAATAAAAATAAAAAGGCTGCAACCCCATACGCCATTTTGATGAAAGTTGTGGTTGCATCGTGTTGAGTGGTGATTTTCTAAAATTTAGCAAGTCTAGTTATACAAAATGGTAAAAATATGTATCGTAGAAGCTTGTAAAAGTGAATACTATCCGGATTGTGGATTATCTTATCATAAGTAAGTTTTTATTGCAGTTTTTTTATATTCAGAATATTCTAGAAATTCGGGTGACAATACTTTTCTTTCAAGTCAAAATATTGGCAGATTTTAAAAATGTATAAGTAGTCATTATTTAAAATATCTAATAAATGTAAAAGAATAAATTATGATGTAAATTTTCGCTCTCCTATTTTGAACAAAAAATCTCCGAACTCACGACTTCCATCGTACTACCCTATATTCTACCATTAATTTACATATATTTATGTAATCTTTCAGCCAGCAAAATGGAAGCCTTGGTATGTGTAACAGAACAGTAATTGACGATAAGTGTCATAAAAGCCCAAATCCTCCTGCGCAGATGAAGTCGCGGGCACCAACTAGTCCTACTAATATTATAAAGGCGAAAGTTTGTTTGGATGTATGGATGTGTGGATGTATGGATGTTTGTTACTCTTTCACGCAAAAACTACTGAACGGATTTTAATGAAACTTTACAATAATATAGCTTATACATCAGAATATCACATAGTCTACAATTTTAACCGACTTTCAAAATTGGAGAGGTGTTATGTTCGTTTTCTTATATTCGACGATTACTCCGCCGTTTATTAACCGATTTTTAAATTTTTTTTTTTGGTATATAGAGTATCATCCCAATTTAGTATTTTATTCACAAAAGTGGTGATCTGATGAAGGATCCATAATTAATCGAGGGAACTCCTCAAAATTTATAGGGAAACATGTGGTGACTTCGGATTCGTGAGAAGTATTCTAAGCATATGCTACCAACAAGTAAGATTTTGGACCGAGGTATACCTGGTATACCGTGGTTCGGAAGGTGCTGAGAGAACCCCTGATTCTTTATAGATACAAGTTTGGGAGTTTCGGCGTTGTTTTAAGAACGGAAAGCATATGTTACTATGCAAATTACATTCATCATCATCATCACCACCATATTATACCACTAGATGATGCCCGCAACTCTGTTGCGCCAAAATTCGATTTTCGCGCGGGAACCGTACATTTTTACGGGATAAAAACTATCCTATGTCGAAAGTATCTCCATGCCAAATTTCAGCAAAATCGGTTCAGCGGTTCGCGCGTGAAGAGGTAACAGACAGACAGACAGACAGACGGACAGACAGACAGACACACTTTCGCATTTATAATATAAGTATGGATTTCATAGTCTTTTAGATCAAGACTCGAGTTAGTCATGCGATAATTAAAAAAATCTATACCTACCTAATATTATTAACCTGAAGAGTATGTTTGCTTGAACGCGTCAATCTCAGGAACTACAGGTCCGATTTAAAAACTTATCTCAGTGTTAGATAGATCATTTATCGAGTAAGACTATAGGCTAAGACTAATACGACCGAAGAAACTCAGGAAAATGTGGGAAAAACGCGGGAAATATTAGAAATTACGAACTACTGGAGCAATTTTATGGCAATATTTGGCACTGATATAGAGTAGACCAAGTGTAGGGACTAGGAACATAAGCTATTTTTTATGAGAAAATGTACGGTTTCTGTAACATTCCTAATTTACGCGGGCGAAGCCGCGCGGGACATCTAGTTACACATAAACTAGTTGGTGCCTGCGACTTTTTCTGCGCAGGATTAGGGCTTTTTTGTAGGATTGACACTTATAGTCATATTTTGGACAATTCACACAATATTTTTATAAATTGTAGCCTATGTGTTATTCTGATGTATAAGCTATATTATTGTAAAGTTTCATTAAAATCAATTCAGTAGTTTTTACGTGAAAGAGTAACAAACATCCATCCATCCATACTTACAAACTTTCGAGTTTATAAAATTAGTAGGATGTGCGCTGACATTAAACATTATTTTTATTTACAGATTACCGAAAAATGATACTATGCGGGAAAGGTGGTTGAGTATTATACCTCATGGGGACAGGAAAGTGACTAAGAATTCTGTCATATGCAGCAAGCACTTTAAATCGGAAGATTACATTCCTAATTTAGCTCGACCAGTTTTAAAAGAAACTGCTATTCCAACATTGTTTCTATTGGTAAGCAAGAACTTTTTCAATTTGTAGTGAGTTTCACGAATAGTTTGTTAGTTGGAGTATGAAATGTTAAGAAAATTCCTTTTTAGGGTCTTAGGCCCGTATAAATAGTCAGTACTTAAGATGCAACCCGGTCTCAAGACGCGATTCGGCTCTGTGATTGGTCCAAATTTTGACAGCCAACCAATCACAGAGCCTGAACCGTGTCTTGAGACCGAGATGCATCTTGAGTACTGACTATTTATACGAGCCTTAGAATTTCGTTGTTTCTCCATAAAATACTTTCTTGTAAAAGCAATAAAGTGAAATTTATTAATGCTTCAAACCTTTTCGGGTTCTTGGCGTTGCTGGTTTCCTCGTGATGTTTTTATTCACCGTGGAAGCCGTGGAGTTCGATCCCCGACCGGGGATCGAACTCGCGACCTAGCGATCACGACTCCACATCCTAAGCCGCTAAGCCACCGACGCTATTAGTAAATAGTTCTTTTAGTAAATAATTCACTCATATATTATTTTATCTATTATCTTAATACACTTTTCCATAAAGTTTTTATTTTACATTGAATACTGACACTCGACCTTTAACCACATAGATAATTAAAGTGTACATACTACCATTTTTTACAGCCTGCTTCCAAAAAAATAGAAGTACTTAGCAATATTCAACTACTGCCTGGATGCAATAACACTGAAGATGAACTCGCATCCACAGAGCCACCTAGCAAAAAACTTCGTACTGAAGACTTCAAGGACGTTAGTGCTCAAACAAATGAACCTGTACGCAATGAAGAACTTCAGCGAAAAGTGAAACTTCTAACTCAAAGGTTACGAAGACGTGAAGAAAAAATACTAAATATGAAAACTCTCTTGAGTGTTATCAAGAAGAAATGTAATAATTTTGATGAGGTACAGATGATGATAAAAACAAATTTTATAGACATACATAATTATCTCAACAAAGATAAAAGCAGCAAAGGTGTAAGGTATAGTGATGAAATTAAAAAATTTGCTCTTTCTTTGTATTATTTCTCAGCAAGAGCATATTGTCATTTAAGGACTCGTGTAGTTTTACCTCATCCAGCTACATTACGAAAAATGCTGGCTACAAACAAATGTAACGTTGGCTTTATGCAAGAAGTTTTAGACTTTTTGAAACTATCAGTCCAAAATGATAGTTCTCTAAAAAATGTTACTTTAGTATTTGATTCTATGAGCATTCGCTCTGAGATTGTTTATGACAAAAGTACGGACAAGTACTGGGGATATGTAGATTATGGTGGCATTGTCTCTGCAGGGAATGCCGAGGATGTAGCAACGGAAGTCTTGGTTTTTCAGATAATTTCTTTAAAAAAGAAATTTAAATGTCCCATTGGATATTTTTTCATAAATAAAATAAGTGCCAATGTGCAAACTCAATTAATTTTAACGGCAATTCGATTATTGAATGACATTGATATAGTAGTAAGATCACTGACTTGCGATGGGGCAGCCACAAATGTAGCAACATACCTCAATCTGGGATGTAAATTTGACTTTCCTGAAATGAAAACCTTTTTTAAACACCCCTCTCACAATTCTAATATTTTTTGTATTTTCGATCCCCCTCATATGCTTAAGCTAGCCCGAAATGTCTTTGCTGAAACAAATTTAGGTTCACAAAAAGGGGAAATTAAATTTGAGTTTGTACAAAATTTGCATAAAATACAACAAGAAGAAGGATTACTTTTAGTAAACAAACTATGTGACGCACACATAAATTTTTTTAATAAAAAAATGAACGTCAGATTAGCTAGCCAATTACTAAGCAGTTCAGTTGCAGATGCCATAGATTTTATGAGGGAAACAGGCAATCCTAGTTTTGTTAATAGTCAAGCTGCTGTTGAATATATTAGAATACTTGACCGTATATTTGACTTAATGAACTGTAAGAACCCTTTTGGAACTGGATTCAAAAGCCCCCTTAAAAATGAGAATAAAGAGGTTTGGATGAATGTTTTAAAAGAAACAAAGGAATACTTGTCGTCTTTGAATATCGATGGTAAAAATATTTTGCAGCATAGGCGCAAAACACCGATACTCGGATTTATTGTGAACATTCATAGCTTTGAGGGTTTAGCTTTGGATTTATTACAGTTCGAAGATTTTAAATATTTTCTTACGTATAAATGTTCACAAGACCATCTAGAAATGCTTTTCTCTTGTGTCCGAGCTAGGGGAGGCAGCAATGATAATCCCAATGCGCTGCAATTTCGTTTTACATTACGAAAGTTGTTGTACAAAAATAGTGTACAACCTAGCATCAATGCAAACTGTACCAGCAACGATTATGAAATGACACCAGTACTAGAATTCAGACACAAGAAAAAGGCAATTTTTGATGTACCTGATAACGATAACGATCAGTCTGTTAATAAATTAATTGATCTTATAGAAAAGTCGAATGTTAGTGATTTTAAAATGAATATTATTTATTATATTGCAGGATGTATTGCTAATAAAATAGTGAGCAAAATTTCTTGTTCATATTGCTTATCCGTTTTGCTGACAAACAAGAACACTGATCATGAATACTGCATAGACATTTTTAAATTTTCAGCTTTTACCACATTTATAGATCGTGGAGGCCTTAAGTACGCATCTCGTTTTGTATTCGAAACTTTAAAGTATTGCGAAAAATTATTTACTGTAATGTCACGAGATTCATTACAAAATCTAAATAAAAAAAAAATGATTTCATATGTTGTACAAGAATTTCATAACAAATTGTGTAAATATCTGGAAGTTTCTCATCCTTGGCAGTGTTTTCAATCTGAAGAGCCTCACGATATTCAACTTGTTAAATTGATATCAGATTCTTATTTTAACTTAAGATCTTACCATGCAACAAAATTAAAATCCACAAGAATTTCAAAGGGCAGCATAGGTTTGAGACAAAAGCTGCATAAAACGATTTTATTTAGCAATTTATGAGGATTAAATGATAGACACCTTTATTTACATCGCGTTTTATAATTAAGAGGCTGAAGTGAGCTAATTGAGTTCACTGAGGACCATTTTGTGTGAAGCCTATAACAGATATCGTCATCAAAAAAATCAGAGTTATACTTGACTATATATCTGGCGTAATCGCCAATTCGAAAATATGATTTCGTAAACTTCGCTCGATAGAAAAAAATCGCGAACTTGCCTCTGAAAGATGAAAATTTAAGAAAGATTCCCATTTTTATTAGATATGCAGTCAAATATAGAAATGATATTGAGTACAATTACGTATGAAACATAAATGAAACACCTCACCGATTTAGATTTTTGATTCAACTTTGTAGTTTCGAGAAATAGACGTATATGTAAAATTGTCAAGAAATTAACGGATTCCGTCCTCACACGCATGGAATTTACCATAAGCATAAAAGTGATGTTCGACTCGAGGTCATTCATGGCTCTAGTCTGCGTCTTAAACCGTTAAATCATAAGAGTGTTTATTATTTAATGTGTGACAATCGTAACTGTATAAAAATTAATAAGGAACAATACGCAAGTAAAAATAATAAACTGTTTGTTTTAAGTATGCATATGCATTTTTATTTTTCCTTACTTAACATTCTCTATACTAGAATATTTCCTGGTTCGTACAATGTGCGTAGAAACAGTTATCACCATATTATGTGATTACATATATGTCGTCAATCGTAATTTATAATTTCATTATACATCTACCTACAATACAAAATGAATTTCAAACGTTCAAAAAAACAATAATTCTCTAAACAAACAAAATACAAACTTTCTCTAAATTTCAAAATTATATGGTCACCCTAGTAAGAAAAGGACGCAATGGTCAATGTGCTATTTCTCTTTCGGCTCGGTTTCACGGACAAGAGCTCATTCCAGTTGTACGGTAGTACTTATTAGTTCCATGGAATAGTTATAGTGTGTGTTTAATTTACGATATTACAAGAAACAATCTAATGTATGTCAAGTATTATAATCTTTGTATAACTCACCTCATCACTAACTTACACGTACTGTAGCTGGTTTCGGTGGCTCTGGTAATGATCTTGTAATGCTATTAGTTGTATTTTGTATCATATTATAAAAGCATCACCTACTTTAAAAAAAAATATTATATTGCCTGTTTACTTACAAATACATTATTAGTTCTGTTAAAAAGACTTAGAACATGTAACTTTATGTTAGTTATCACAAATATGTCATTAGCTGGTTAAAATTAATTGTATGTAGATACATACAATTAATTTTAACTAAATTGAGCAGTCTCTTCCATCATGCACATAGATATGTTCATGATGGAAGAGACTGCTCTCCACGACACAGGGAATCCTAGTGTGGGGAGCAGTGTTTTGTTTAAGATACATAACATGTAAAATTCTGTTTTGAGGGAAATAAAGATTTGTTTGTTTGTTTGTATATGTCATAGTCTGTCAAGAAAGTGAAGAAATTAAAAAGTGGCAACATCGTAGTGTCATCCCTTTCAAATCAATCTAAGAAAAAAGGGATGACACTACGATGTTGCCACTTTTTAATTTTCTTGACGGACTATATAAAAATGCAATAACTCGATTAAACGGTTGAACCGATGTGGCTAATTTTAGTCTTAAAATATTCCTGGAAGTCCAGGGAAGGTTTATAAGTGACACGAAGTTCACCGGGACATCAGTTAGTCACTAGTATTACATATTATGAATTTATAACACCTGTTATTTAAGTACCCTCTCCCTGTGAGGTGCAGACCTACTTTGATGACCAGTCAGAGCTGAGAGAAGCTCACTCCTGTTTTATTAAGGAAGTACTTATTTAAAAAATACAAAAAATAAAAAATAGGGTTTTGTTATTTTAATAAAATATGATCATCCAATTAATAATATTCTACAATGCAGCCGGAAACAGAATCATCGCCACATGTAGATAGTTACAGCAGTGGTGTCACAGTGAAGAGGCACTTTCATCTTCAATAATCAGCTCTTCAATATCCTAATAAAGGGTTAATTCCCACTCCTTGTATTTATTTTCAGTGTTTTTTTTTTTTTCAAAATGATAGCATAAATTCTCCCAGTCATTTCGGTTATTTCGTTAAACGCTTTTTCTGCTACCTGTAAACATAAAACGTAATACTTAATTATAATATTATATTACGCTGCATCAAAGTGTTAAAGGAGTTAAGCACATACACTGTGACACGAGAATTTTATATACATCTAAGATACATAATTACGCAAAGCACCTAAGTCAAAGTATCAATCATTGTTAGGCGCGTTATATTATAGATTTCTTTGAAAGTTCATTGTTTACGTAAACATAAGGTTTATGTAAAATTGTTGTTTTATTATACCACATAATACTTACTCAGGCTACTTAAAATTGCATTATACAATAAAATTAACAAACAGAATTTATAATACAAACGCTTAATTACCTGCTACTATGGCGATTGAACAATCAGAATCGGAAATGTGGACGCGAGAATTTCAGTGATATTTTCACGTTTTACTATTTTTCTTCAATGAAAATCTTCATATTTTCATCACTCTGACACGTCTTTCACTTTAATTGTTAATATTAATCACAGTAACATGTAGTTTTCACATTGTAAAACTAAATTTAAGCAAATTGAAAATGTTTGTGTTGGCGACGCGACCGCCACCGTACTGCACCTTGCCACATTTTAGATATGTAAAAAAGTTAATGTTTATGTTTCTCAGGAAAAGGAAGTTATTTTTTTTGTCTATGGCGAAGCGACGCCGCGAAGTGCAATTGTCTTTTGTTCAGTTGTTGTTTTAAAATAAGAGGAATGTCGGCGGATAAAATTTAGTTTTAGTTTATAAAAGTGTATTTTGAGTTTTCCGTGAATAAGGTGCATTGGGGTAACTTCGGAAGAAAAAAAATATGGGGATATTCCGAAAATGGCAAATAATTACCAAACAGAAAGTAATTTTGTGCTCTGGCCACATTTACCGAGACGCCAATTTAATCACCTCCCCCGCTTCCTTTCCCTCGAGCCGTCAGCCGGGGGTGCGTGTGCGCTAAGTTAATTTTTTCGCGCCAAGTGCAATTTTATGATTTTTTGTGTGTGTAGTGTGTGTAGTAGTGTAAATACAAACAGTACGTCGCAGGAACAAAATGTGTCTAATGTAAATTAGATATAAACTATATATAAATATAAACTATATAAACACCTGTAGATCTCAGGTGCACATGCAGGTACCTGCAGTACAACCCAATGTCTGTTAAAAGTCGTCCGTGTAAATATTCACGGCCCTAATGGTGTCATAAATTGTAAAGCCATGTTAGACGATGGCTGTAGTGTTTCTTTAATAAGTAGTGAGTTGTCTAATAGGTTAGGTTTATGTGGAGATAAATAAACTTTGCATGTATGCAGCGCGTGGAATAACACCGCGCTAGAATGTAACAGTACGGTGGGACGGTCGTGTATCTCGAACGCTGACGGACAGAAGTTTGAATTTACCGCGCGCAGTATAGACGAGTTAAAATTACCGTTGCAAAACTTAACGTCTGTAGATTTCTGTAAATATAAACATTTAAGTCAAGTTCATAATAATTTTGCTACCGGAATGTGTAAACCTGATATTTTGATAGGTCAGGATAATTATCATTTGATTTTGCCGCTAAAAATTATTAGGGGCAAACCTAACGAGCCTTATGCGACACTGACCCCACTAGGTTGGTGCATCCATGGTTTTGTGTCGAACTTACCTCACGTGCCCCACTCGGCGCTGCTCATCTGCGATGACCTTGCTGTCCCCTCGGCTGCCGAACTTACCTTGCGCGAGATCCAGGAAGACGTCCGTCGTTCTTTCACTTTAGAGTCAATGGGAATCGGTACTAAACCGCGAGAGAACGCCGAGGACGCCCGTGCAGTCGCCCACCTGGAGCAGACGGCCACGCTCATAGACGGGAGGTGGTACGTAGGGCTGCCGTGGAAAAATGTACATAGTAGGATGCCGGAGTCGCTTCCGCACGCTGTAAATAGGTTAGTTAATGTCGAAAAGAAAATGAATAATAATGCTGAATTCGCTGCTAGGTATACTGATAGGATTCAGCACCTGCTGGATAACGATTTTGCAGAGGAATTGCCGACGGATAGGCCGGCACGACGGACGTGGTACCTACCACATTTTGGGGTCGACAACCCTAATAAAAAGAAGCTGCGCTTAGTGTTCGATGCAGCCGCTAAAAGTCACGGTGTTTGTCTCAATGACTACCTACTACAGGGGCCGGACCTCCTTATGTCGTTATTCGGTATTATGTTACGGTTTAGGGAAAAGAAAGTTGCCATGTCAGCTGATATTAAAGATCAGTTTCTTAGAGTAAAAATTATACGCGAAGATCAAGACGCGCTACGGTTTATATGGCGAGATCCCGTAACTAAATGTATAAAAACTCTTGTCATGACGTCCTTGATTTTCGGCGCGAATTGTTCACCATTTATAGCTCAATTTATTAAAAATAGAAACGCAATAAGATTTCAGTCTACCATGCCGGACGTCGTTTACGCGATATGTAAGCAACATTACGCAGACGACTACATAGATAGCGTAGAAGACGAGGACACGGCGATTGAACTCGCAAAAAACATAATCCATGTTCATAGTCAAGGTGGTTTCGAAATTAGGAACTGGACTAGTAATAGCGCCGCGGTACTAGACAGTCTACCTACCGAGTCGCTCGGTGCGTCTGCGGTAAAGTTCAATCTGGATCATATGGACGAAGGTGAACGAACTTTAGGTTTAATATGGCACCCGAAGGAGGATAGTTTAGGTTTCGATGTTTCTTTTAAACGTATACCGGTTAATATTATAAACGGGATTAAAACTCCTACAAAACGCGAAATGTTACGCGTTGTTATGTCCATTTTCGATGTATTCGTTTTTCTGTCGCCTTTTACAATAAAAGGTAAAATATTACTTCAAGATACGTGGCGAAGTAATATTCAATGGGATAAGGAAATTCCTCAATTAATTAATATTAAGTGGAACGAGTGTTTAAACGAACGAGCGAGTTTAAAACGCGTCGAAACGATACGTTTGCCGCGTTATTTTCAAAATGTAAATAGTCCTAGGAATGTACTCGATGCACCGAATAGCGAGTGCCCCCCGCCTCCCCGCGCGTCCCTCGCTTCCCCGCGTGCGCCCGCGCGCGCCCCGTCGCCCGGGTCGCCCGGGTCAAGGACACGAACAGCTGACGCGTGTACTTATGTTTCGGGCGGTTACAATAATTTAGAATTGCATTTATTTTGCGACGCGTCTACTAAGGCTATGTGTGCTGTCGCTTACTGGCGCTGGATGTCTAATAATAATATTCGCGTTGCGTTTATTGCCAGTAAGTGTCGAGTGGCTCCCTTAAAACTTACGTCGGTGCCACGCTTGGAACTACAAGCTGCGCTTCTCGCGGCTCGGCTCGCCGACACTATTGGAAAGGAGCACACTATGAAACCTGTAAATAGATATTTTTGGTGTGATTCTAGTACGGTTCTACATTGGATTAGGAACGACGCGCGCTGTTATAAAGCTTTTATTGCTCATCGTCTAGGGGAGATAGATGAACTAACAAATATTAACGAGTGGAGGTATGTACCTACCAAATTAAATGTCGCAGATTTGGCCACAAGAGATTCTTGTGATTTTTCAGTTTTTAACGTCGATAGCGAGTGGTTCCGTGGCCCGAATTTTTTGTATAGTGATGAGTCGTTATGGCCAGCGGATTTCTTGGAACTGAAGGTCAATAAGGTAGATCTAGAGTTTGTAAATACAGTCCACATAGTCGAAAACAATCTACCTGCTGTGCCCGATCCGCTGCGTTTCTCATCGTGGCTACGGTTACTTAGGTCTACTTGTATAGTTATTTCGTTTGTAAATATTAAATGTAAGAAGCTTACCGGTACTATCGACGGTGACTTAATGTCTAGGGCGGAACAGCTGTTAGTTAAATATGCGCAGCTACAGAGTTTTCCCGAAGATGTACATAGTCTGAAAAATAATAATTTTGTAAATAAGAAAAGTAGGTTACTTACCTTGTCTCCGTTTCTCGACGAGCACGGAATCCTGCGCGCCGGTGGCCGCATCGACGCGGCGCGCGACGTCCCGGTCAGTGTGAAACATCCCATCATACTCGACGGCAGGCACCACGTCGCGCGCCTTATTGTCAAAACATTTTCATGTTCGTGCTGCCCATGGTAACCATGACTCATGAGACAGTAGTCAACAATTGAAGCAGAAATATTGGATTCTGCATATTAGGCCGACCGTAAGACGTGTAGCTATCGAATGTATGCTTTGTAGGATTAGGAAAGCGCAACCCAAACCACCAAGAATGGGTGATCTACCGGAGGCACGCTTGGCGCATCACCAAAGACCGTTTAGTTACTGCGGGCTCGATTTATTCGGTCCTATCGAAATTGCAATCGGTAGAAGGGAAAAACGATACGGTGTATTATTTACTTGTTTAACTGTCAGAGCCATTCATATTGAAATCGTATCGTCTCTAACAACGGACTCGTTGATAATGGCTCTCCGTAGGATGGCGGCTAGACGAGGATGGCCGCTACACTTGTATTCTGATAACGGTACGAATTTGCGAGGTGCCGATACCGAAATTAGAAAGTCTATTCGAAATTTAAGTCCCAACACATTACAGTCGACCGCGATTAATTACGGCACAACCTGGACCTTCATACCTCCCTCCAGTCCGCACTGGGGTGGGGCATGGGAGCGTCTCATTCGAACTGTCAAAAGTTCACTTAAAGTTATATTAAATGAGCGCACCCCCCGTGAGGAAGTTCTACTCACACTGATGGCTGAGGTCGAACAGATAGTGAACGGTCGTCCGTTAACACATGTGAGCGTGGAGCCAGGGTCGGAGGAGGCCCTCACGCGGCTGAGGTCGAACAGATAGTGAACGGTCGTCCGTTAACACATGTGAGCGTGGAGCCAGGGTCGGAGGAGGCCCTCACGCGGCTGAGGTCGAACAGATAGTGAACGGTCGTCCGTTAACACATGTGAGCGTGGAGCCAGGGTCGGAGGAGGCCCTCACGCGGCTGAGGTCGAACAGATAGTGAACGGTCGTCCGTTAACACATGTGAGCGTGGAGCCAGGGTCGGAGGAGGCCCTCACGCGGCTGAGGTCGAACAGATAGTGAACGGTCGTCCGTTAACACATGTGAGCGTGGAGCCAGGGTCGGAGGAGGCCCTCACGCGGCTGAGGTCGAACAGATAGTGAACGGTCGTCCGTTAACACATGTGAGCGTGGAGCCAGGGTCGGAGGAGGCCCTCACGCGGCTGAGGTCGAACAGATAGTGAACGGTCGTCCGTTAACACATGTGAGCGTGGAGCCAGGGTCGGAGGAGGCCCTCACGCGGCTGAGGTCGAACAGATAGTGAACGGTCGTCCGTTAACACATGTGAGCGTGGAGCCAGGGTCGGAGGAGGCCCTCACGCGGCTGAGGTCGAACAGATAGTGAACGGTCGTCCGTTAACACATGTGAGCGTGGAGCCAGGGTCGGAGGAGGCCCTCACGCGGCTGAGGTCGAACAGATAGTGAACGGTCGTCCGTTAACACATGTGAGCGTGGAGCCAGGGTCGGAGGAGGCCCTCACGCGGCTGAGGTCGAACAGATAGTGAACGGTCGTCCGTTAACACATGTGAGCGTGGAGCCAGGGTCGGAGGAGGCCCTCACGCGGCTGAGGTCGAACAGATAGTGAACGGTCGTCCGTTAACACATGTGAGCGTGGAGCCAGGGTCGGAGGAGGCCCTCACGCGGCTGAGGTCGAACAGATAGTGAACGGTCGTCCGTTAACACATGTGAGCGTGGAGCCAGGGTCGGAGGAGGCCCTCACGCGGCTGAGGTCGAACAGATAGTGAACGGTCGTCCGTTAACACATGTGAGCGTGGAGCCAGGGTCGGAGGAGGCCCTCACGCGGCTGAGGTCGAACAGATAGTGAACGGTCGTCCGTTAACACATGTGAGCGTGGAGCCAGGGTCGGAGGAGGCCCTCACGCGGCTGAGGTCGAACAGATAGTGAACGGTCGTCCGTTAACACATGTGAGCGTGGAGCCAGGGTCGGAGGAGGCCCTCACGCGGCTGAGGTCGAACAGATAGTGAACGGTCGTCCGTTAACACATGTGAGCGTGGAGCCAGGGTCGGAGGAGGCCCTCACGCCTAATCATTTTCTTTTAGGTTCGTCGTCAAATTTATAATAATAATAATAATAATAATAGTTTATTCATGCTTTAAGACAATACACAATATTAAAAACTAACTATATATAATTTCACAAAATTTTTGACACCACTACATAATATAGAAAAAAATTATCATAAATAGGTATATATAAAGATTAAAGATAAAGACTATGTAATAAACTGTAATAACTAACACAATTTTAACATTTACATTTTTAACAATAACTAAACAATTATAAAATAAAACGACGAATACAAAAACTAAAAATAAAAAACAAGAACGGCATCAGTAGGCAGTGTACTGTGTATTGCTTAACACAGAAATGGAATACCACTCAGGTGTATCCCCGCAGCGCAGAAACACCACGGTACCTGGTCTTCCGTGGTTCCGTAAACGTATGACGTGCAACAAACTCAACAGACAACTCATTAACTAATGATAACAATACAATAATAATATATAATATTATAATAAAATGTACTATGTAATAGTGTATACAAAACATTTAACAATAGCTGCTGCTGTACAAGGGAGTCGAACAGGCGCACACAACCCATGCGCGCCCTTGACATAACCAGATAGTGATTAGTGAGGCATGTACCTATTTCATGGACTTCAGTCATCAGTGCCTGAATCGATATAGTGCGGGGAGCTCGCGCAGGTGCGCGCCCGCGCCGGCTATCTCTGACCTACTTAATTACAATGCAACGTCCATAGCAACTAATTACCGCATACTAAATACTTCTGGTGTGAATAATATCCTACATAAATATTATCATGGTTAGTGTGCTTACATAAAATACATACTAATAGTTATACCTAGTATTACTATAAAATATAATGTCGATACCGGTAAGCCCAACGACCGCGATGGACATCCAAAACCCACAGCAACTGAACTTTCCGGCATCGATATAATGCATATATAAAGTATTAATACAAATTTATGTCAAAAATTTTATTATAATAAAAAAAAAACATTTTATTTCAGGGACATAATTATTAGTATTATGGCGTAATTACAACCTAACAACATGAATATAGACTATTATTCTCCAATGCAACGTCAACTCAATGATCCAATAAACCACAATTTACAAAGTTTTATGTTGGTATACCTGGCAAGCATCCGTGAACTACCTGTATCTCCCTGTTTTGGCTTAAACCACGAACGGTAAGTACTACTAATAAAATATTAATAGGTGATGTAAGTAATTTTATTACATCATTTGAACATGATATGATAAATATAAAATAATAATAATATAATGATACGTATAAGATAGAATGAAATTTTAATGTTAATGTTAATTATAGGTAAAATAACTAAATATACTTGTACCAATATTAAAAATTAATTCTAATATTGTTGCTCATGAAACAATAGGGCTTTCAATTTTAATTTAAAATTATTTTTTGTTTTCAGAGCTCGGTAAGATGGCGGTAGAAGGTTGTTCCAGATCTTACTTGCCAGGTATCTGAAGCTACCTCTAAATGCAGAAGAATGATGATGTGGAGTATCAAGCAAATATGCGGAGCCTCTGGTAATAGCCTGTTTCTCACTAACCCAGTGCAGTTTCTCAAAGAGGTAGGAGGGAGTTTTTGATTTTATAACCCCAAATAATAAAGAAGCGAAGTGCAACTTTCTGCGGCCATCCATCTTAAGCCAACGCAAGTCATTTATGAATGGCGTCACGTGTGCTCGCGCCGGGATATTACAGCAGTATCTGGCACATGCGTTTTGTACTTTTTGTATAAGTCGCTTGGATCTTGAAAGCAAACAAGGACCCACGGTGACATCTGCATAGTTTAGGTTAGAGAGTATTAAAGATTCACACAAGGTTGTGCGTAGACGTTCCGGGATAAAATTTCTTATTTTATATAATATTTTCAATCGGTAGAAACATCTACCAACTAACTTTGCAACGTGTTTCTCGAACTTCAGACCCTCGTCCATCAGCACACCTAAATTACGCGCTTCAGAAACTCGCTCGATTATTTGATCTCGAATCCGTATAATGGGTGAAATAGCCTCAAGATTTTGCACCTGATGTCTAGTACCTAATATCATAAACTTAGTCTTGGCAGGATTAAGAATCAACGCATTGCTCTCCGACCACTCATGTATACGCGCTAAGTCCTCATTTAGCTTTTTTATAGCTTCCTTGACATCACGCAGTTTAAAAGTGATGTAAATTTGGATGTCATCCGCAAAAATATCATAATTACAGAACTGTATACATCTGGTGACATCTGCACTGTAGATTGTAAACAGCTTTGGACCGACTACTGTACCCTGAGGTACACCTCTGGTAACTTCCTGCGGATCTGAACGTATAGCTTCCCCTTTATTGTCATTAATTTCCACTATTTGTGATCGGTCATTAAAAAAATCAGAGAACCAATCGATGACATCTTCACCAAAGCCATAATAATGTAATTTTGCCAATAACAAACTTATATTGAGAGTTTCGAAGGCACGGGAAAAATCTAGTAATACTAAAATAGTGACTTGACCAACATCTTGTGCAGCGAGTATATTATCTACAACATTAGTCAAAGCAGTAACTGTACTGTGTCGCTTACGAAAGCCTGATTGTGTTTTAGGTAATAGGTTATTCTCCTCAATATACACATCCATTTGACCACATATCACTTTCTCAATAATTTTAGAGATACATGGCAGTATATTTATAGGTCTGAGATCCCCAAGTTCCAATACGTTATCTTTTTTGGTAACGGTCTTACTATCGCCAAATGCCATAACTTAGGGTATTTATGAGTTGTTAAAGACAAATTTATTATTTTTGTTATAACACTTAGGCACTGAGGTATGCGACAAGCCATTTGTAACATGTCCAAGTTAATGTTATCGGAACCCATCGCGTTTGATTTAAGTGTTTTAACTATTTTGTGCACTTCCTCATCACTGACTACAGAAAAATTAAATTTAGAAGAGTTAAATGTGTTTGATTTAAAAAAATTTAGTGTTGACTCGGATATTACGTTTGAACCAGGAATATTCAAGAAGTGTCTATTAAGGACATTGGGATCAAGAAGATTATTAGGAAGTATGTAATCAAAGTTCTCTTCATGTACATTAATTGTATTTTTGAGATGTTTCCACATTATTTGAGGAGAACCAATATTGGAGTTTATGTAGCTGTCAAAGTAAGCTATCTTTTCCCTTGCAAGCGCGCTCGATACTTCCCGCTTTAGATCGTTATAATACTGAATATGTGATTCAATCTTTGTGTTACGCGCACGCTTATGCGCTTCATCTCGACGTTTCATCAGCTGTTTAATATTGTATGTTATCCATGGATATTGACGCTCCTTAACATAAATAGTTTTAATCGGCGCTAATAAGTCAAATACCCACAGAATACTATCATTAAGCATTTGAACCATGTCATCGATATTAGGCTGTTGCTCAATACATTGCCAGTCGACTGAGTTCATGATATACTCAAAATCATCATGTGCAATATCTTTTAGAGGACGATATTTAATTTTCTTAGATAGTGTCTTAACTTTAGGTAAGTTGATCTCGAAAGTCAAGAACGCATGGCTACTAAGTTCGGGCATGTGGTCTACCCAAACTCGTTCAAGGTCAGCATTTGTGCAGACCAGGTCGAGTAGGGTTTCTGTGTCAGACGTGAAATGAGTAACTTCTTTAGTGAACTGACGCAGCCGGTGTATGGTCAAAAATTCATCCAATAATTTATAATGACTAGTGCTAACTTTAAGATAATTGATATTAAAATCACCGATGAGATACAAATAGTCATGGCTTGGTAATGCACTAATCGTGTCAGTTAAAGCTTCTATAAATATTCTTGGCAATAGCCATGGAGGACGATAGGCCGTACCAATTAAAATGAACTTGCCGTTGGCCTTAAAGGATAGCCACATCTGCTCCACATTCGGCGATGAAGTAACATGTTTAATTGTTTGCACACTTAATCCTTTTTTTATATAAAAACCTACTCCACCTCCGCGAGAACGCACACAATCCGGCCTGGGCAGATGTACGAAACGATAACCTGGAGCTCTGGGCGCCCGACCTTCCTCTCCCGGTCGCAGCCAGGTTTCATTTACTGCAATGATGTCACAATTGTGTTTATCAAAAGCTACCAACAACTCGTCGTGCTTGGTGCCTAGAGAACATGGATTTATGAGGCCAATTTTAAATTTTTTGTTCTTATGCATTTTCATATTGTAAAGGCTTCACTTTATACTTATTATTGATTTTATAGTTATGAAAACATAAACTTGTATTTAATTAGTATATTATTATAAACTAAGTTAGGATAAAAATATGACTTAAAATAAATTAAAATTTTAAATAAAGTAATTAAATAATATGCATAATTAATACTAGATAAATTTATAATTAACTCCAAAAATGTTATATATTTGATAGCACTGAAATAACGTAATACTAGTTCTAATTAGATGCCGACGTACACACCCAACACAATATAATATAGGAAAACGCAATCAAAATAATAATAGTATATAATATTTTGGTATACAGTGTTAAACAACACACCTCTCCGCCATACTAAAACCAAGTGAGCTACAACTGACACAATCATTGTATATAAAATTCTAGTGTTTTTAATGCAGCTTAGGCCAGTTATAAAATATCTTGCCAATACAAAAAACCTGTTTTCATAGAATAAATAACAGTATAGTAATATTAACCATGTAGTCTTATAAATAACAATAATAATCCATTTTATATTACTAATACAGTATGTTGCACAGAGGCCTAAAATTATAAAAACAAAACATAATACAAATACATGGGAAAAATAAAAACAAGCTACTGTCCAACAGCATCTACAAAAAAATAAAAATTCGGCTTAGGTCATGGTCTGACTTGATGCGGTATACCATAGAACCCGGGTCACGGCGTGCAAAGATGCGGCCCCTTCTCGTCCATATATATTTCCAATTTAGGCGGCGGCTCTCTTCACGGGCCTTATAAAATAACGCACGATTAAAATTCGACAAATGTTCGTTTATGTATATGCGCTGCGGAGGACCCTCCAGAATGCCTGTAGTGTCAAGGCCACGCCGCACACGAGCCGCTCTGAGGATGCTGTCTCTCACCGTCGTGCGGGCCAGGCGAACAATGATAGGTCTGGATCGCTGCAGTTGTTCGCCTATAATAGTAGGTTTTTTGGGCCCTTTACGCGTGACAGTTACTATTTCACGGTGATCTACATCTATGCCTACTTTCTTAAAAACCAAACCAACTATATGCTCTGTATTCTCCCCAGCAGTTTCTGGCAGGCCTGTAATCTGTACATCGTTTATCAGGCTCTCCTGCTCGCGTTCATTAAGTTGCGATTTTAGGTTGTCGATGAGTTCAGTGACCGCTCGGTCGCGCTCGGGATCAGACGCGCGCGCATCCAGCCGCTCCTCTACCGCAGCCACGCGCAGCTCGACGGCATCCAAACGCTTGTTTGACTCGCATACGCTGGTGTTTAATTTCGTAAACTCCTTCCGAAGGGACTCCATCTCGACGCGGACTGTTGTGATGACTTCCCTAAGGAGTCTTATTTCATCAGCTAGCAGGTTAGGTGGTGAATTAGCTAAGTTCGCGTCTGTGTCCGAGTAAACAGATGAATTATTTGTTTCGGGTGTGCTCGTATTGGGTGCTTTGCATGTGTGACATGACCATTTTGCAGCATTTTTATGGTCATATTCCCTGGCACATTTGCGAATATGGTAAAGTCCCTTGCAAGTGCTACATTTGATACTGTCTCTGACACTGGTGAATTTGCCACATAAGTTACACTTATAATTTGCCATTTTAACTTGTTTTAAAAGTTATTATAAGGAAAAAATATATGTTGATAGTCACAATTTATAGCAACGACGCTCGGCAGTTCAAATTATCGTGGGTACGTTAAAAGTCAAAAACAGCTGACAGTCACTCACTTAAACACAAATTTTTAACACACTTTTTAGAACTTTTACTTTGTACTAAACTTTTTAAATTATACGTCCAAATGTTCACTGTAGTTTAATCTTAAGAAATAAACTGATTCTATTACTTAATTATTTGTTTTAATATTTTAAAATTCAACTTTTAGCTAGAGCTGTGTTGACCCTGTCAAACGTCAAACGGCAAACCAAATTTACCGGTGTTAGGGGAGTTCGACGACTCCGATTTATTTTTACGTAAGCAATGGCGTATAGCGCAACGCCTTGCCGATATGTTTTGGTCTCGCTGGGTAAAGGAGATGCTGCCGCAGCTGATCCCTAGGAGCAAATGGACCCAGGAAGAGCCACCTCTGAAAGTAGGGGATTTTGTTATTATCGTGGACCCAAATTCTCCACGAAACTGTTGGTTGCGAGGTACAGTAGAGGCGGTCATGCCAGGGAAAGATGAGCGCGTTAGAGTGGTGGACATTCGCACTAGGGCTGGAATATTAAGACGCTCTGCGGCCCGCGTCGCACGTGTGCCTAAGGGCTAGGAGTGCTGTTCCAGCACTGGGGTGGGGAATGTTGGCGACGCGACCGCCACCGTACTGCACCTTGCCACATTTAAGATATCATATCTTGATATGTAAAAAAGTTAATGTTTATGTTTCTCAGCAAAAGGAAGTTATTTTTTTTGTCTATGGCGAAGCGACGCCGCGAAGTGCAATTGTCTTTTGTTCAGTTGTTGTTTTAAAATAAGAGGAATGTCGGCGGATAGTTTTAGTTTATAAAAAGTGTATTTTGAGTTTTCCGTGAATATATGGACTTTCTCGTGCATCAAGAATTTTATTCTGAAAATTCCTCCTCCTGTAGCCTACAGTTTGTTTTGTTAATTTTATGTCATAGAGTATTGATACAACAAAGGGTTAAATGTTAAAAGAGTGTTGCTATTGCTAAAAAGAAAAGTTTCGCCTCCTAGACATTCTTGACGCACTATAGCTTTCTAAATGTTATTCCACTTGACTAAATCGGAAACGATTTAGCTAGGATCCTAAATCGTTTCCGATTTAGTCAAGTGGAATAACATTTAGAAAGCTAGGATCCTAGCTAGGATCCTACCTAGGAACCTAGCTAGGATAAGTGGAATAAGCGCTTAAATTTGACGATCCGTCTAAGCCAAATAATCTCTCTGGCGGCTTCGCTAGCTGCTATTATTTCTGCCTCTGTAGACGATATAGCGACAGTAGTCTGACGTTTACTCTGCCATCCTATAGCACCAGTGGCGAAGCCTCCATAGAACACGATTCCTACCGGCTTACCTTGGCTAATTTTAATATATACATTTTTTATTATTAATAATTATAGCTTACCCCGCTTCCTACAATTTCATAAAAATAATTCGCCATGTATTTAAAATCACGCAAACGCACACATACCCGTTTTTACGATCGCACTCAGAACGCGTACGTACTGCTCCATAGTGTGCGGTGGCCGGGGAACTCGCTCAAAACATCGGGAATCCAAACATTTGAAATGTATGAAATTCACGCACACATACACATTACTACTACATGCAAACGACTCGTCGATATTGTCGAACAACAAGCCGATCCCACATAGCCTACCTAGTCTTTATTTGTCATGTGTTAAGGTTTAGTTTCGCATGTTTCGCTTTAAAAGATTTCGTCCAATCACAACAGAGCTAATTGCAGCGGCTGACCGGCGCGTGCTGTCATTTCAATTCACTTAAACAATTATATTACGCGCTTATTTGCACTCATTTTGTACTGTTATTATTGTAATATGCAAAATTTTATTTATTAAGTTAGTGGGCTAGCTTGATTGTAATATTATATAGTTTAAAAGAATCGAAAGTAGTGAAATTTTACTTGCCAAGTGTTGTGTTGTGTTTTTGTTTGTTACATCGTAAAGGTTGGTTTGTTTTACTTACTTTGTAATTTGTCGTGACACGGTTAGGTGAGAAATGATATAAATAATAATTCTTAGGTAATTTTTCAGATTGTAGAATAGGAATATTAAATAACGACGACAGACGACAAATAACAAAATTAAACATTTAGGTACGTATTTCTGCTGATATTTCTTTGCTATTAGCTTTTGCCCGCGATTTCGTCTGCGTGGACTTCAGACAGGTAGCCTATGTTCCTTTCCATGTTTGACATGGGATGCATGCAAAATTTCATCTAAATCCAGTTTTTGCATGATTGAGTAACAAACATCTACACTGGCAAGTCAGGATTCACTTATTTTTGGTGTGTGAGTGTGAGTGACGTGTGCTTAAAACGGCTTTTTTTAAAGCCACTTTTATCATACTCGACATGCACTGTTCATATAATACCAGTGATGTCATGTATGGTGAAGGTGGTGAATACTAACAACACTAACACTGCATGCAACGCACACAATGCAAGCAAAGCACCCTAGTAGTTATGGAAAAGGTAAACTAACACACTTAATACAGGTATGTAATTTATTGCACGTTTTTTTTACAAGAATTGAAATTTTGCTTATTCACGAGTTAGCCGTTTTTTGGTCCGGCTTTACCTTTATTTTTTTTCACCCCACGCCACTGTATAGCACCACCATTTTTTGCTGTTCCATTGCTTGTTTAGTGTTTACTATGAGAGGACTGGCCCGGCCGCAATGCAAAACAAGCAATCTAAAACGTATCCAACACGGTTTTTTACTCGCGGTGTTACCTTAGCTGATGACGACAAGGATGATGACTGAAACAGGCAGTGTCGTGATTGGATGAACGATGAAAATTACAATGATTTTGTTGATGATTACGATGAAAAAATAACAGACAAATACTTGTAGTTAATTATTATAATCATAGTAAAATATATTCATTTATCTGATATCTTCTCTACAAAAAATAAAATAAAATAAAATGCCTTATAAAACGAAATAGCACCAAATAGCTTTACTTTTATATAAATTTATTTCAATATTTATTAATAACGAGATAACACCCGCAACTTCGTTTCGCAAAATTCCGGGATAAAAAGTATCATATTTCCTAAAAAGTAAAGTATATCCGTACCAAATTTCAGCAAAATTGGTTAAGCGGTTTGGGCGTGAAGAGGTTACAGACAGACAGACAGACAGACATTTTTACACATTATGAGTGATTGAGTGAGAGTGAGTATAGCTCCATGTAGAGCTTCACAAATTCGAAGGTATTCTAAGTACTATCAGAGAAGTAGATTTCTATACAGATCGGGGACCTAAGTAGTTTGGTTGCGTTACGTCAAACCCAGCCGACAGATCACAATAATTAACATTGAATTGACATATTCGACCAAATAACGTTGGTCTATCAATTGCATAGGAATCAATTTCCTCGATGGTACATAAGGAACAACTGAGAACCTACTACCCAGATAGCAAGCTAGCTTGCTGCAAATTTGATTTTTGTTTGAATTTAAATTGCCACCTCATATATGAAAAGATAAACTTACGACAAAGTTGGTGCAAACTTGTTAATTTAAAGATAACATTTCAAATTCGTGGTAATGTTGCAGCAATCTTGTATTTTCCGCTCTAATTCAAAGATGAATCTGCAAGTTTGTTTTTAAGTTGATACAAACTTGCTTGAGTGAACTTGACATGATATGACGTCATCACTGACTGACGCTGACGGTCGACGGACGCCATTTTGATTGCTGGCTGCGGTGTTTTGCCGTTTGCGGCGTGCTGTGATTTTAGCATTTAATATTGTGATTGCATATTGATAATTTGTGGATTGCTTATGAAAAATGACCGCGCGTTCCACAATCAACAATAGGTAAAGTGTTAAATGAGTGTTCATGGTATATTAAATGACATAAGCAATTTGGAGTCAAGGCACTGCATGACGCGTGAAAAAAAAAGTTTTGGGAGTGGCGGGAAAAGTTGGAAAATTTTTCAGCACTGAAAATTTAATTTGATTTTTATTGTAAAAAGTTGTATAATTGTAGAATATTTGTCGTATTGTATACATATATTTTTAAATTTAATATTTGTTTTGTTAGATTTTTTTTTATTTTTTTATATTACTTAATTTTTTTTTGGTGTTTATTTTATTATAAATAATATAAGATTTTTTGCGAAAAAAAAAAATTATAAAATTATAATATTAAAATTTTATATAAATATTTTAATTTATAAATTATAAAACTCTATAGGGTCTTCTCGTCTTTTAAAAATATTTTAGCTTTTTAACTAAAAAATTAAATTTTAAATATAAATTAGAGATGATTTACTACGATTTTCGGCGTGGGATTTTATTATTTAGTAAGTATAGCATAGCATTTAAAATGACATCACTTATATTTTCACGTAAAACAACATATTTTTTAATTTTATAATCGATATTTTGTAATAAATAAATATTCGTTTTTTTATAATTTTTATCAAATAAATAATTTTAAAATTTATTTATTTAGATTTATATTATGAATAATAATTTTTATTTTTATAATTTTTCTGATTACAAAAATGTAATTTTTTTAATTTTTTTTTTTCAAAAAAAATTTTTTTTAAATATATTTTTTCCCAAAAAAAGTATTTTATATCCTTTTCTGGGACTCAAAGTATCTTCCTATCAAATTTCAGAAAAATCGGTTTAGCTCTAGTAAATGATCACCAAATATAGTAAATCATCACCAAATCCTCGCGAGCAAATCAATGCGATATTTCGTGCTACGGTGTCGTAGACGTGCTACGGTGTCGTAGACGAACCTTTTTTTTTTTAAGTATTTTTTTCCTACTTATTTATTAAAGCGTGCTTTTCGCCTAAACTTTAACTATAGGTATTTGTCTTTAGAACAGTGATGAATGGGAACCATAGCCATCTAAAGGTCTCACGTCAGGCTGAAATGATAAAAATTGAAAAATAAAATTAATTGCGATATTTAATTTTATTTTGACACTCGGAGTTATGTATCTCTATTAAATGAGTCGATTATAAAAAATAAATAAAAAATTTTTTTTTTTCAAAAAACAAATTTTAAAAAAATTACATTTTTGTAAAACTGCGACGATTTTAAATTGGATAAAATATGTAATAAAAAAAAAAAACAAAAATTTTAATTATTAAATAAATAATGATAAAAAATTGTATACGGCTAAGTAGCAATAGGCTAATATACAAATTACAATACACGGTAAAAAAAAAAAAAAAAATTAAAAAAAAAGCAGGCAACATTTTGCTATGCGATTCAATTTATACCCTACCGCGTTGTGTTAAAGTGCGAATTGGAATGGAATTTTTTTTTTTTTATTAAAAATGGATTAAAAAAAAATTTTTGAAAAAAAAAAATTTTTGTAATCAGAAAATGGCAGTAGTAAATTTTTCGCGAATTTCTATCGCACACTTTTCAATTTAAATTTTATATTCTCAATAATTAATAATAATGTAGGAATTAAACTCCCCTCAAAAAATAAATAAAACAAAAAAAATACTTCTTCTTCTTCTTCTTCTTCTTCTTCTTCTTCTTCTTCTTCTTCTTCTTCTTCTTCTTCTTCTTCTTCTTCTTCTTCTTCTTCTTCTTCTTCTTCTTCTTCTTCTTCTTCTTCTTCTTCTTCTTCTTCTTCTTCTTCTTCTTCTTCTTCTTCTTCACTTGCTATGGCAAGTTTGCCACAAACCTTCACTTTTGATACATCAAACTTGTTGCATGTCAGATGCAAGTTTAAATTGCTATCTGGGTAGGTTTCATCCATATTGTGATAGTAAGTTGTCTTATCGCTCTGGGATCTGGGTCTAACAGGTAGGCACTTGACTAGGTATATGACCAAAAAATACTCAATGGTATCCGTACTTTAATAATATTCACTACATGTTACAAAGGGGAGGTACAGTCTGGATATGGACAGACAGACAGACGGACAGACTGAAATATCTTTGTTATCGGGTCCCGTTTTTACCCTTTGGGTAAGGAAAGAGGGGAAAATTATCCATCTTTGTTATTATACTATGCAGTATGCTGACACGGACAAAGTCGCGGGCAACGGCTAATAGAAAATAAATTCTTGCAATATCGTATTGTTTTCTAAGGTGTTATATTAATATATAAAATAAAAATTAACGCCTTTGAAAAAAAAATAGCAACAAAGTTATTTTCAAAACGTCTGATAATAGTTTTGGTCATTGAAAAGTGTCTTGCACTACATGATACTAGTTCAGAGCAATAATCTACAAATTAAAGACTAATTTTTTGTCCACTTTAGTACCTGGTACCTGACCAGGTGTCACACTTAGAGCTACACAAATTCGCAGGTTTTCTAAGTACACGAGGCACTACCAAGAACCTATGGTTTCATCCATCAGAAAGTAAGTTATGTCTTATCCTTTTGGGATCCAGGTCTAATTGGCGTTGAGGCAAATCATGCCGCTGGTGGAGCGTCCAGTCGATTGATCACCACCGTGATCAGCATCACTGTAGCATTCTATGCCTTGGCCCGCAGTGGAAGACTTGTACGTGATACCGTACTCTATGGTGCCTTTAACATAGCGTAGGATTCGCTTTACTCTCGCTACGTCTTCTGGTGTTGGGCTATCTAGCTTTCGTGACACAATTCCAACCGCATATGCAATATCTGGTCTAGTGCCAACCATCAAGTATGAGAGTGCTCCAACTGCTTGTCTATATGGAAAGTCATGATAATCATTTTGATTCTTTGAAGCTGGAACGCTGTCTTTTACTATCGGGGTTACTGCGGCTTTGCAATCCTGCATTCCAAACCGTTGTAAAAGCTTCTTTGCGTAACTTTTCTGATCAATTTTGATTGATCCATCTGACTTCCGGTTTATTTCTAAACTAGCTGTCCCGGCAAACGTTGTTTTGCCATTTAAAATATTTCTACTTCATCAGTTGATACAAATTCTTACTTCTTTCTTTTGTCCCCTAAGAGGGGTGGGGCGAAAAATTGTATACACCAGATGTTAAGTTGGAAAAAACAGTTAATAATAATATGTCAAAGTAAGTCCATTAAAGAAAATAGTTTGATACAAAATCTGACCCCCTCTTTGGTTCCCTTAGAGGGGTGGGGTGGGGGGATTTTTAGTCACCAAATGTTGAGTCGGAAGAAGACAAATATATCTGTGAAAACCGTATGCAAATCGGATCAGTAGTTTTCGTGTTAAAGCAAAAGTCTTATACAAAATCTGACCCTCTCTTTCGCCCCTTTAGAGGTGTGGGGGGAAATTTTTTTATACACCAGATGTTAAGTTGGAAGAAGGCAAATATATCTGCGAAAACCGCATTCAAATCGGATCATTAGTTTTCGTGTGATAGTGGAACAAACATACAGACAGACAGACAGACAAAAAACTAACTACATTTTTGGCTTCTATAGCGATGAGTGACACCCCCCGCTTATTATTTTTTGAATATCTTTAATGTACAGAATTTTCATTTCTACAGTTTTATTATAATTTATAGATAGCGGTCGCCCGCGGCTCTGCCTGCGTGGATGTCGGTTACCGCTGCAAAAAGCCTACCCAGGAAAGACACGGTCAGCAAAATGATTCCCAGGTCAATTCACAGAAACATCGACGACGCAGTCATTTTCCGCAGGCTGCACAGATTGTCTTTCTGTGGATGTTAAAGTTGTTAATGATGAGAATATTTAAATGTAATTAATAATAAGTTTTCACCTCTGACGGTAGTCCCGGAGTGCAACCCGTTGTTTTAGGATAGATAACTAAAGCGATTATTGTAGAGCTTTTCTATAAACAACATTAATTGACGTCAAGTTATTTTCAGGTAACAAAATATACTGATGGTCGGGATCCCCGACTCGTGTTAGAGCAAAACATTATTTTCATAAATCCATTCCTACTAATTTGAATGTTTGGCCCTGGGATTTACATAATATTTATCGTTAGTGCAAAATATTTTTTTTACAGGAAATTGGAGCCTTTTGAAGGGTATAGGCAAATCAATAGGGATCATTGGTATTCTTTGTACATGAGCCAATTCACCAGCTGCAGGGCCGGTCATAATCTTCGCTACGTGCACCCCCGCCTTGGTAGCGCCCACTTCGAAACGGGCGTAAATCGCAATTTTTAATTTCGCCATAACTTCTAAACCAAACGTCTAATTTTAATCATTCAAAAACCAAATATTATCTACATAAACTGTACTTAGTGATGAAATAATTCATTTTGATAAAGATTAATAGCATGAGTAAAATAAATGAGTTTAAATGTAGTCCAAAAAAATCAAGATTTTGAAATAAAATAATGGTTGTTGTACCTCACTTGACATAGATAGGTATAGTCGCGTACTTTTTTGTAGATATTTAAAAGATCTACATTTACTTAGAACATTGTATGGTTCTATCTTTTACAGTTTAGGCAGCGTACGCAAAATAAGTAAATTTTCTGGTTGATTTTTTTCACCTTGTGTCAGAAAAACCCAAATATCTTACGGAACCCTACATTTTCTCAAAATAAAATGTAGCCTATGTTATTCGTAAATAATGTAGCTTTCGAATGGTGAAAGAATTTTTTAAATCGGTCCAGTAGTTTTTGAGCCTATTCATTACAATTAAACAAACAAACAAACAAAGTTTACCTCTTTATAATATTAGTATAGACATAAGAAATAAGAACCGTTACTCGTCGTGATTTTAAATCTTTGCCGCATTTCGTTCAGAAACACCTCAGTTTCTATTGAACTCGCTGACGCTATTAATCCATCATCAACGTACAACGCTATCAGTAGCTTTCTCTTTCCCTCTCCTCTTTTAAACAAGCAGGGGTCGCTCTGACTCTGTTTGAAACCAAGTTTGAGGATGTGTTCAGTAATGGTGGAGTTCCAGCATCGCGGAGCTTGTTTAAGTCCATAAAGGCTCCGTTTAAGCTTGCAAACCTTACCATCATTGTTTGGGTATCCTTCAGGAGGCTTCATATAAATCTCCTCTTTTAATGTGCCATACAGAAAGGCGGTTGAGACATCGAACTGGGATAGAGACAGGTTTTCTTGTGCAGCTACACTTAGTAGTACTCTTATGGTGCTTGTTTTTGCAACAGGGCTGAAGGTTTCATAATAATCCAAACCCTTTTTCTGCGAAAAACCTCTTATTACAAGTCGGGCTTTATACTTATCAATCGACCCATCTGGATTCGTCTTGATCTTAAAAATCCAATTGCTTAAGATTGCTTTTATGCCTTTAGGTAAATCTACTATCTCCCATGTCTCAATTTCTTTTAGAGAATTAATCTCACTATCCATTGCATTTTTCTACTCATTTGAATCCTTACATGTTATTGCTTCCTTAAATGTGTTCGGCTCTATTAGGTGTTAATCGTTGATCGAATTCATACAAACGGTGCAGACAAAGTCTTTATATTTGGCCGGTGGCTTAAGATTTGATCGCTCTCTTAGCGTCATCCTGCCTTCAGCTTCAACCTCAGATGCAGTCAGTGGAGTGTCTGCCCTTGACTCACTTGCATCGTTGACTTCATAATCTGCTTCGATGTCATCGTGAACATCTTGCTCGAATACTGGGTCATCAAAGGATTGTTCCGTCTCAGGAAATGTCTAAAAAAAAAAAAAAAAACGTACCTACGCCTATACCACTCGATACTTCCTCCTAAAGCAGAGTGCGTTTCATCGAATAGTTCCTTTGCCGTCATGTTGGCATTCCTGTCTGTCAATAATGTAAACAAGGTTGACATGCTCTGCTAGTTTTCATAATTTTACTGTGATTTCGTGAGAAAATCATGCCGAAAACATTAAAGAGTGGTGAAAGAATGATGGTGCTAAGAGTGAAAGAGTTTTGTGAACGTGAAAAACGTAACTAGGCCCCAATAATTCCATTTAACTCGGGATGCCGCCATTACGGCTTAGTGAAATAGGGTTACCAGCGTCAGTTTAATCACCCTTAAACACAGTAAAACTTATGAATACATGCAGAGCGTGTCTATCGTGTTTACGTTATTAACAGAGAATGCCAACATGATGGCAAAGAAACTATTTGATGAAACGCACTTCTAGTAACGAAAACTAAATACACGTGAACGAAGGCGCGGGTAAAAGCTAGTACAATAATATTATCAGGGCGAGCGAAGCGAGCCCTAGTACTTCTCACAACCTGTACATTTTGTGGTACACTTTACAGTTTACGGACAAACTATCACGCCTATTAATTTGTGCTTTAACATAGTATTTACATGTAAATTTATGTGTTATCATCAGTCAGTGAAGATGACGCGAGCCCTCACAAAGCTCGGCTTTTAGCTAGTAAATCCGAAAGTGACTTTGCTGGTTACGCCTTCACACATAAAGTACTAAGCGGATCATCATAAAACTTTCATAGGTACACGTTGTCTGGAACTCTGGAGTATGGAGAAGGACATAGGGTACCTTTTATCCCGGGAAAAAGAACGGTCCCCGAGGGATAGACGTTAACGTAGGCAGTGCCGCGGGCAAAAGCTGTTAGAATTATGTACAATTTTCTTTAAGTGCATTTTGTGATAACATATTATCTCCCCTAATTTAAGGTAGCACAGTAAGGGTAATGTGGCAACATTAATTTGCATTAGTGCCAACATGACGGCAAAGGAACTATTTGATGAAACGCACTATAAGCGCAACGCAACATGGGGAATGAGCATGTTTTTAAATAAATTTTTCTTTCTTTACTAAAAAACACTAAAAAATTATGGAGTCAAAGCGAGCGCTTAGGGCTGGTTTACACGTATTAAGTAGATAAGTAGTAACAAAATGTTAACTTAATTTGAAGTGCCTGCCCGAAATGTGTCAAGTGACAAGCCCCGCCTGCCAACTTAACAGAAAATAGTCAAAATTTTAATTTCCTTGTTTAGTACTTAACTAAATTTTAACTTGCTACTTGCTACTAAATTTTGTGTTTATGGCTGGTTTACAAGTATTAAGTAGATAAGTAGTTAACTAAATTTTAACTTAATTTTAAGTTACTTAATTGCATGTAAACACACAATTTAGTAGCAAGTAGCAAGTTGCAACTAAATTTTAACTTGCTACTTGCTACTAAATTGTGTGTTTACATGCAATTATTAACTTAAAATTTAGTTAACTACTTATCAACTACGTGTAAACCAGCCCTTACATGCAATAAATAACTTAAAATTTAGTTAAAATTTAGTTAACTCCTTATCAACTTAACACGACGTGTAAACCAGCCATTACAGACGAACGGTACACGTGTCGGCGGATGGTCGGCGGCACCGCCCACGCGTCAACGCTCGCCGGCAGTCGTTATGGCATGTTGCTTACATTAATTACCCTGCTAATGGGGAAATTTAAGTAAATATGTTTTTTTCAACATTTTGTTGTTTTTTAACCGACTTCAAAAAAGGAAGTTATCAATTCGAAGCGTAGGTATGTATGTAATATTTCTAGAACTGCCCAGTTTTTGTATAATATGTTAGTCTAGATCAGTGTCTGAACAAATGAAACAAATTTCAAAAGTGTATGTATTTATGTATGTATGTATGTTTTTATGTTTGTGTTTGCATATCTCCGGAACTATAAGTCTGATTTGAGTAATTCTTTTTTTGTTGTACAGTTTGGTATAATTGTTCAACTTAAGGAATACTGCAAGTTTCATCAAAATCGGTCTAGTAGTTTTGAGATAACGTAATTTTAATTCTCAATTAAGTACAATTATTTAGATGTCGGTTTTATATTTTTAATCCTTCGATCGCGGATTCTTGGAAATGCTATTGTATTCTATAATTTTTGTCGCGAACACCGGTGCTCTTATGGGGCTTGATGGATTAAAGTACTATTTTAATACAATTATTATGTATCCAATTTTTTTTTCAGATTTCCTAAAATTTATTTTTTAATTTAATTTTTACAATTTACCCTGAAATCCGTAAATTATGGAGAACTGCAACAAATAGACTGAATTATTGGGACCCACCACGTGGTTCAAGAATATACAGTAGACATTTTAATAAAGAAGATGTCTGACACGAGTAACTATCGGCCCATCTCGCTTGCCACCACGGCTGCTAAAATATTTGACAGTGTGTTGCTAGGTACCCTGACTAAATTTGTTTCAACCCACGATGCACAGTTTGGATTTAGAGAAGGCGTGTCAAAAGAGAGTGCTATTTTAACTCTCGAACACACTGTCAAATATTATACTATGAGAAGGACGTCGTTATATGCCTGTTTCCTTGACTTGTCCCGGGCGTTCGACCTGGTCGTATACGATTTTCTTTGGGACAAGTTGAGGAGAGAGGGTGTTCCGGAGGAGTACATCTCACTTCTCAGGTACTGGTACCTAAAGCAGAAAAATCAGGTGCGCTGGGCTGGTGCTCTGTCTGATATCTACAGACTGAACTGCGGCTTGAGACAGGGTGGACGTACCTCGCCTTTGCTGTTTAATTTGTATATAAACGAGCTGATCCAGGGGCTGAGTAGCATGCATGTCGGCTGCTTCATTGACGGTATGAGTGTTAATAGCATAAGTTACGCAGACGACATGGTGCTTCTTAGTCCTTCGGTGGCAGGTTTGAGGAAGCTGTTAAGTGTGTATGAGGCATATGCGGAGGCACACGGTCTTATTTATAACACTAAAAAGAGCAACATTTTAATATTCCTAACGCCAAAGCAGATAGTTCGCCGTGTGCCTCCGATATGCCTCAGTGGCACTCCCCTGGAGCTGGTCAGCAGGTTTAAGTACCTGGGTCATATTGTCACGAGTGACCTCAGAGACGATGAGGACATTGAGAGGGAACGCAGGGCGCTGGCGGTGAGGGGCAATATGATAGCTCGCAGGTTCTCTCGCTGTACTACGGACGTTAAAACCACTTTGTTCAAAGCGTTCTGTCAGTCGTTTTATTCGGGTGGCCTGTGGCTGACATATCTGCGCCGAACCTACAGCGTCCTGCGCGTCCAATACAACAATGTCTTCAGAATGCTGCTGGGGCTACCATGGCGCTGCAGTGCGTCAAAAATGTTTGCCGAGTCTCGCGTTGACGGCTTTCACGCACTGATGCGCAAAAAAGTAGCCTCGTTATTGCAGAGACTTCGTACCAGTGAAAATAGCATTCTGAAGGTCATTGCCTCTAAATTAGACTGTCCCATTCAAAAACACTGGATGGAGATAGGGATAGGGTTGATATCGTAAATAAAAATTATTATACTGATTACTATACTAACACTGCTAACATACTTATAATATAAGCTAATTGTTACTAACTGCCACTAACAAATCTATGGACAAAATTAGTCTGAAATAAAGCTTTATTTATTTATTACTTAAATGTTGGAAAGAAAACATTTCTTTTTCTGTGCCTGTCAAGGTAATTTATTTATAATTAATTAGGTACTTCTTATCTGTGTAGTGTGTACAGAAATTAAATTAATATTTTTTATTACAGCTCCTAGATTCTAAGAGCGAAGCATCAGGTACCTAACCCATCGTGTGAGACCTCCCGCTTTGTATGGGGAGGGAAAATGGGAATATTTCCTGCTCCTCCTATCTTCTTTTGATTAATTTCGATGCGGGTCCCAAAGACAGCTTTAGCATGTCTCTCGGGCTCCTTGAGATCATATCAAAGGGTTTTTGTGGTTGGATACCGCTGTCGATTCTGGTGACACAGGAGACACAGTGGTGGGAAAGTGTGGTGGGCCAAAGCCCGATATAAAATACTTCTTTAAAATTTAAATAATTACTGCCGTATTTAGAAATATTTAAAGATTATTAAACTTTAAATAAATAAAGAGTTTGACAGATATTGTATGGGGCTTAGAGCATATCAATTAATGTACTACTTATGTGAAATAAATATGTTGATGATTGAATTGTTTTTTTTTAATACACTAATGCCTAATGCCAGATTTTACCCGCGGGTTCGCCCGCGTATAATTCTAATAGATTGCTGGTCTTTAATGCAATAAATCATGATTAATACAATATACTAGCTATCCCGGTGAACTTCGTGTCACTCAGAAACCTTCCCTGGACTTCAAGGATTATTTGAAGGCTAAAATTAGCAGAATCGGTTCAGCCGTTATCGAGTTATAGCGTTACTAACACAATTGGAAATTCATTTTTATATATATAGATTATATCTAAATAAATAGTTTGAACTTTGAAGTAATGTAGTTTACGAGTTACGACCGAAGAAATGTCACAATAATATTATAATATTTTTGGTGTCAAATAATAATATAAAAATTTCAGTAAGTACATAATATAAATGTAAAAGACTATTTACATTTATATTTACTGAAAGTTTTTAACTTGGCATTAATATAATATTAGATCCGTGGGTAATTTTTTCATATCTCTTATTACTGGTAACACTAACTACTTTTCTTGTTGTCCCTTTCAGTGGCACGCTGAGAATGATTCTACTGGGTTTCTTTTTCTAAGGGTTTTATGGAGTGTAGATAGAGGAGAAATATCTCTGTATGTAAAAAGTGTCCGCGGAAATGCGTTTAATTAGGGTGAAACTAAGGTGGCGCTACAGTAGCAACAAGGTAAATTTTAAATCATTTAGCAACTTTTATTTCAGCTATTTTAGGTTATATAATATTTCAAAATATATTGGTATTAACCCAGTAATTCTAATAATAATTTATATTCCAGTAATAATTTATATTTTGTCACCAACGGCTACATTCATTCCTACACTCCATAATTCATTCCATACCCTTTGCTGCAGCTAGCGCCACTCTCGGAGGATTTTTCAACTATTATTTACTGCGTACAGCTGGACACTTTTTCAAATATCCCCCATATAAGATAGTTCTCCTCTATCTACACTCCTTATTGGGTTTGACATCGAAATGTCACTGTCACACACAATGTTTTGGAGATCGTGACGTCACATCCTGTGATGGCTGTTTGCGATCGCGTGATATTACGGATTAAATATTTACTTTTTAATAAATAAAATAAAAAATATTATAAAGTTTATATGAGTAAAAAAAATATGTCATTTTCGGTAATTCCATAATACAAACTCTCAAAAAAATAATAATTTGTATTATATTTCGTTTACTGTCTACACCCCTATTGAGGATTTCGTGAAAATTTCAAGTGTCTAGGTACATATTGCCATTATGGATTATGAGCCAAAAAGGCCAAAAAATCTCGTTTGTTGTATGGGAACCCCTTAAATATTAACTTTATTTTGTTTTTAGTATTTGTTGTTATAGCGGCAAGTGGCAACAGAATATATACACAATCTGTGAAAATTTCAGAAGTCTAGCTATAGCGGTTCTTGAGATACAGCCTGGAGACAGACTGACAGACGGACGGACAGACATCGAAGTCTTAGTAATCGCGGGCGGCGTGTCGTTGCATCGACGCAATGTTGTGGTTGCGATGTGGTTGCGATGTGGTTGCGACGTGGTTGCGACGTGGTGGCTGCAAAATGTGGTACGTGTGAATGGTCCAGTTCATTTACAATACGAAATATACGCCCGACCACGTCGTGTGGTTATCGTGTGGTTGTGGTTGTCGTGTGGTTGTGGTACGTGTGGGTTGGCCCTTAACGGATATTTTTTTCACAGAACGTCAACTGTATCGGCAGCGTACGGATTGCCGACTAGCCTAATAAATGAATAATTCTCAAAAGGGGGGTCGTCCGTTGCGTATGATACCGACCTGTGGACGCTTACCTCTAGGCCAGTGGTCCCCAACCTTTTCTTCATGTGGGCCACAAACATGTTTTGGTCTTGGTGTTGCGGGCCGCAACAAAAATTTTTAGGGTTAAAAAATAGGGAGTGCCTCCGCTGCCGGCGCCGGCTACCAAAAATATCAGTAATGGGAACCGGCGGTAAGTATACTGCCGGCAGCCGAGATATAAAACAACGGCTGCCGGCGCTGGCACTCAAAATGGGAGCCGGTGATAATGCGTAAAGCGCTAGGTTCCAGTGCCGATACACAAATTTTAAAAAGAAATAAATTATAATCTCAGATATATTCGACTTCCAAAGGTGAAGGTTAGGTACCTATTTGTTCGGCTGTGGATATTTTAGTTTTTTGTGATGCATTTTCTTAGCTTAGCTTTACCTTAGCTACCTTTTTTCAGCTACCAAAAAGTAAGATTTTGCACCACAGCTACAGTTATAAACCCCGTGGTATACTTCCGAAGGTACTGAACAGAACTTCAGATTCCTTATGTAACATGTTAATAAAGAGTTTCAGCGTTGTTTAAAGAAGCAAAGATATTGTATTATGCTACTATGCAGATCACATTTATCAGCATCATCATCACCACCATTAACCCATCAAGATTCAAGCCCCATACGAGCACCGGTGATCGCTACAACAATAGAATACAAACGCATTTCCAAGAATCCCCGATCGAAGGGTTCAAATATGCATCCTTACAATAATATGACTATTTATGACCTTGTTTATTATTATTTGTACTTTTCATAGTCCTTTAGCTCAAGACTGATGTTTTTGATCATTATTCTGTCATTTGACGAACGATGTTTGCCGAATAGACGCCGGCAGCCTATTCGGCAAACATCGCGTGACTTCGGCAAATTTCGGAGTTCGGAAAACGGCGCCGGCAGCCATTTCAGCATCCGGCGCCGGCAGCGGAGGCACTGCCTAAAAATAACATTCTTCAAAATTAACGATTTAAAGGTGGAAAAAATTTAACGACTATCACGTAGACTTTACGTTATTTTGCCAGTGAGCGTGAATTTCAAAATGGTTTAACATCACGCGGGCCACAAATAAAGTCCCGGCGGGCCGCATGCGGCCCGCGGGCCGCGGGTTGGGGATAGCGGCTCTAGGCGGTACGTCACAAGTCACAACTGGGAAAGGTCGTGGCAAGCGTCATAAGCTGTCAACGGTTGCCGCTGACTGCCGCCGACGCGTGCCGCTGTATGTATACGGTCGAATTGAGAAACCTCTTCCTTTTTGGAATTCGGTTAATAAAATGGCACCTAAGAGAATGTAATCACTACATTTTAGTGGCATTTTATTTAAATTTTTGTCGGTCGCGGTCGCTTGTCGCGAGGTTCGGAGTGCCACCTTCTCATTTTCTGAGCAAACAGACTCAGTAAATATTATTTTTTATCCATATTATTTCTTATTCCTTATTCCTATATTACTATAGTTCAATCAATTACACAAACTCACACTACACATAACACTAATAGTACGGGAGCCCTAGAACATTTTTTTTTATTACTAACAAGCAAATTTTTTGTGAGTAGCTTCATTCTGATAAGACGAACAACATTTTTATTTGCGAAAAATCTCGAAAGTGGTAGCTAACAGAGATAGAAAGGATTTCATACTTTGAATTGATGGTCCAAAAATACGGACTGTTTTATTTGTAGGACAATGTTACTCTTCAATTATTATACATATAACTAATAACCTAATACCTACTCACAAAAAATTAGCTTGATAGTAATAAAAAAAAATTGTACTAGGGCTCCCGTACTATAAACAAAGACTTCTATTTAAACTGAGGACTATAAAATATGGATTTTTAAACCTAAATAATTTTTTAAAATACATATTCTTGTATACAGCTCAAATTCTAGCGTCCTGTGCAACACGGCTTCATACGTCATTCCTTGTATATTTCACGATTTTGAGCTTTATTTCATAGATAGACATATAATATAATTTTAAAAAATAGAAGAAAATACTCTTAAGTTTTTTTTATTAGCAGCGTTATTACAAAGTACTTTAATTGTTTAATTGATCAGGTTATCTATAAATTCTTGTCATAGATGTACATAATATAATATATTTGGAGATTCATTTGTTTTAAGTGTAAACTATAATAATGGATTAGAAAAATAAAACGATAACTCTTTCATTTTTTCCTCGTTCGCTCCAATACTTTGGTCTGTAACAAAAACTGTTTAGTCAGCGTGTGTTCATCATAAACAATAAAGAGTATTAGAATGATAATCTAACCAGTGCCGTAAATAACCTTTTTTGCGCACTGTGCGAGCTTCAGACTGCGCCCTTATTTTTTTTAGATATTATAGGCACCCAGAGCAATGCTATGTATAGGTAACGTGACCATTTTTTTTTGTCAAAACGGGACATCTACGAAGCGGAACCCCCCAAAGGGAATGTTAATTAATACTTTAGGTTATGTACGCACTGTGAAAATCAAAGCGCTGAAAGACCAAAAATTTTTTGTGATTTGTATGGGGTGGTGCTCCAGCGTAACGAATTTTCCCGTACAAATGTGAAAAATAATTGCTTTTTTAGCGCCTCTACTTTTACAGTGAACTCTAAACACATTACGCGGGACTCATAGACATTACACACCCATAATTATTATTAGTATTATCACTTACATTTGTTACATCCCGTTTATCTACCATTATTGATATCGAGAAAAATATTGCAGAATAATCAATCGAATCGAAATCGAAACCCCCGGTTTCAGAAAACAGGACAAGTTGGCGTCCCAGAGATCATTTCGGGGACACCGGGACACGTAACTATAAAGCGGGACAGTCCCGTTCAAACCGGGACGTCTGGTCACGTTATGTATAGGCCTCCCTGATCTGGCCATTCTTGGCCCCCCCCCCCCCCAGAATCTACGCCCTGTGCCTGGGCTCTGTTGGCACCGCCCTATTTACGGCACTGAATCTAATCATAGAAAGTCATTCAACAAATTACCTTAGCTAAATTAATCCCAATCTCGCTGAGCCTTTTGTGTTGATATGTTAAGGGTTCGTGCAGTTTCGCGTCACCTCTCTTATAGAAGTCGCTATAGTCGAGGCGGAATGCGAGAGTCTGAAGGGACACTTCCGAGTGCAGGGCGAGCTTCAGAATAAGAGTTGTGACATGACCCCTGAAAGATAAATGAAATATAACAATATTACTAATTAATGCTTCAACTCCCGTAAGGCTCAAGTGGGCCGCGATAACAATCGAAAGGCTATTGTGTCTCGTTTTTCCACGATCAAAGAATTAATTAATTTCGTAATGTAACAGTAATTTGTACATAATAACAAATTTAAATAAATATAAAGCCAGTTAATTAACAAAATTGTAAAAATTTACCTGTATGTGCGAGTCCAGACGTTTAAATCTGCTTTTCGACTAGCCAAAAATTGCAAAAATATTTTTCTTTTCTCCTTATCTAATGCTTCGTCGGCAGCAGTGAACACATATTCTCCTGAAATATAACATCAGAAATCAGAATATAGTTACAAAACTCGACAGGACTGAAATCTGTATATCGACTGAAATCTATTTATCTATACTTATTGTAGATTACGACCTCAACTCCGCCAAAATGTATTTATCGCGCGGGAACCGCATATTTTTCTAGGACAGAAAGTTTCCTATGTCCTTTCCCTTCAACTTAAAGTATCTCCATACCAAAATCAGCAAAATGAACGACAGACATACTTTCGCAATTATAATATTAGTGTGGTAAGTGGGCCAGTGTGAATACTGAATATATGATGTGAAGTGTGAACATACCTCTCGCAGCTCGTTCAGCTTTCAATTGCTCCAGACTTTCTCTCCGGTCTAGTTCAGCGTTGATACCGGCGTGCAGGGTCGTCTCGAAACTTCGCAGCGCCAGCGTCTCGTTCAAAACGTTCCCCAAGTACGATTGAAGCTCCTACAAATTATAATTATTCATAATTATATTTTATTAAAGTAAAACTTCTTTAGGCACGCTTGACTTGGGGCGTAAGCTGATGCGTGACGAGAGCGTTACGAAAAGTGTGACCGGGTGAGGCGAACGGAGAGGTGCGCGTGCACATTTTCTCATATATCTGTACGCAATACGCATGCTTGACTTGGGGAGTAAGCTGGTAAATGCGTAACGAGAACGTTACGAAAGTGATATCGAACGAGGCGAACGAATAGGTGCGCGCGCACTTTTTGTTTCTTTCTAGAAATTTTACTTCAGTTGTGTGGTCTAAAGCACAATCGTTGTTTTAATTCCATAAATGTTTCTTTTAAACCCCTAAACATCTATTATACTCAATTAACATCTTTATTATTACGGGTGTGTTTAAATAATATAAAAATATAGAAATATGTATATATTTGTGTAAAATAGAAATGTGTTATTTTACTATTAGTGTATATTTCTACCTGCGTAGTGTGATGTATCATAGCGTGTATGGCGTGTCGGTCGAGCGCCCGCTGGTGCAGCGTCAGCAGGCGGTCTAGCGGGTGCCGGGCGGCGGCGGCGGCGCACAGCTCCGCCCACGCCGGCTCCGCCCCCACGCCGCCCGCCTCCTGCAGCGCGCCGCACAGCCGCAACGCCTCCGCGCGCAAACACGACACGCGCCGCATCACGCCCCACACCTCTGAACATCACATACGGACGTCACTATCATTATTTATTATTATAGTGCGTTTCATAGAATAGTCCTTTTGCCGTCATGTTGGTATTCCTGCCTGACAATAACGTAAACACGGTAGACGTGCTCTGCGAGTTTTCATAAGTTTTACTGTGATTTCGTGAGAAAATCATGCCGAAAACATTAAAGAGTGGTGAAAGAATGATGGTGTTAAGAGTGAAAGAGTTTTGTGAACGTGAAAAACGTAACGAAGCCCCAATAATTCCATTTACATTACAGTTTAGTAAAATAGGGTTACCAGTATCAGTTTAATCACCCTTAAATAAAAGTGAAACTTGTGAATACTTGCAGAGCGTGTCTATAACCGTGTTTACATTATTAACAGAAAGGGATTCCAACATGATAGCAAATGAACTAAGTATTTGATGAAACGCACTTCTAGTGATGAAAACAACATACACGTGAACCAAGTCACGGTTAAAAGCTAGTATACATATATATTTAACAATAATATCAGCGCGAGCGAAGCGAGCCCTAGTATATCCCACAACCTGTACATACATTGTGGTACACTCTACGGAAAAACTATTACGCCTATTGATGTGCTGTAGGCTGTAGCATAGTACCTAATTTTTATTTACATATAAATGTGTTATCATCAGTCAGTCAAGGTTTTTTATATGTAGATGTGTTATCAATTATCAATAATATCATCAGTCAGTCAAGGTGTGACGACGCGAGCCCTCACAAAGCTCGGCTTTTAGCTAGTAAATGCGAAAGTGACTTTGTTTGTTTGTTACGCCTTCGGCCTTCACGCATAAAGTACTAAGCAGATCATCATAAAACTTTCATAGGTACACGTTGTCTGGGGTATGGAGAAGGACATGGGTACCTTTTATCCTGGGAAAAAGAACGGTCCCCGAGGGATAGACGTTAACGCAGGCAGAGCCGTGGGTGAAATTTAGAATTAAATAAAAATTTCTTTAGGGAATTATTATAAATAGTATTTTGTGATAACATATTATCTCCCTTAATTTAAGGTAGCACAGTAAGGGTAATGAGGCAACACTAATTTGCATTAGTGCCAACATGACGGCAGAGGAACTATTTGATGAAACGCACTATACTAGAGGGCCCTACAAACGTTGTCCCGTCTTAACTGTGAAATTTAAAATTTATTGTCATAAAAATAATAAAAATAAACATTTAGCTGTTCATTTTTGTATTATTGATTAATATAGTATGTTGACGTAACATAATTAACTGATAATAAACAGTTTGTTTCATTTGAGGAAGAAATTTAGAGGCAGATGGCGTACAACTAGATCTGTGGTATAAATAAATAAGCTGCACTTGTGGCGATATGGAGTGTTAAGCTAACAAAATAATAAATATCAAATACCGGGCATCCGCTTAAGTCGCTTGCTGAGTATAGTGTGGTGTCGCCAGGCGTCGTGCAGCGCGTACTCGGTGCGTTTGACGCGCCACAGCTGCGAGAAGAGCGCCCGGTAGCGCGCGGCGCACGCGGCCGGGAACAGCGTGCCGAGCGGACCGTCCACGCGGTACTGTAGCGCGAACACGTCCCACCCGCTGTCTTCGCGACCGTCGCCTGGACAAATATGTCTAACTAGATGATGCCCGCAACTTCGTTGCGCCAAAATTCATTTATCGCGCGGGAACCGTACATTTTTCGAAAAACTATCCTATGTCCTTTCTCGGGACTCAAAGAATCTCCATGCCAAATTTCAGCAAAATCGGTTCAGCGGTTCGAGCGTGAAGAGGTAACAGACAGACAGACAGACAGACAGACAGACAGACAGACGGACAGACAGACAGACACACTTTCGCATTTATAATATTAGTATGGATATAAATATTGTAGGAGAGTTTATACTAGGAGGAGAGTTAGTATCTGACTATCTGTTTACTTGAGCGCAGGTTACGCCCCGCTTCACTTCTGTATTTGTAGGTTATGTTTTAATTTTTTATTGTATATCTTTAACAGGGTTTGTTTTTCACATTTTCTTTGTTACATTTAAATTTTCCCAATTTTTATATTATGTTTAGGATAGCTGAAATAAGATTCTACCAATTTATATCATTTTTCAGTAAATGACGTAAAAGGTGCACAATTTACGCTAAGACGTCACTCACACTATAGTAACGTATACAGCAATAGTAACGCTTTGAAGCGGTTCTTAAACAAATCAATCCACGTTCAATTTAAACATTGTGCATGTGCACACTTCGGCATTGTACTACAATTGAAAAAGTCTACTCTCTAATAAATTATCTACTACTCGTACGTACAGTTCGGGTAGAGGTTGACGTGTAGGCGCGCGAGCACGTGCGGCGGCTCGAACTGCGCGTTGGTGGCGCGCACGGCCGCCTCCAGCGTGCACGTCAGGTTGTGCACGTACAGCGACGTCGCCGGCTTGTTCAGCTCCTCCCTGACAATGTATCAGGAAATTTGTTAACATTCTACGAAATAAAGCACTCAAAGCTTAAACATATTTTTATTTATTGAAGTGATTTATCACATATTTTATTTTCAATTCGCAATACATTCCAAGTCGCAATATATTTTCTTTAAAAACACAATTACTAAAGATACATATATGATAATAGGGATACATGGATGGTTAAGATAAGCTACACAGAAGTGTTACATGTGTTAATGTTGTGTAGTGCCCAAGTACATACATGCCCAGTACACAAGAGCACAATATCTTTACTCTCACGACCCAATGCGACGGGAAACCAACACTTTTACAACGCGGAACTCAAACCTGACACCGAGTCAAGAGCCACGCTCACACTGGACCACGAAGGTGTTAAGGGAATTGTAAGAAGTAACTGAAGATCACCTCCTTTCAACACACTGTTCTCTCAATAGCTTTGTCCACACTGTGCCTTTTTCTGTTCATCAAGGGCATACGTTATAGCGCAGTCAACAGCGAACGTGAGGCATGCCCGCGACGCATCTGATCGTCAAAAACTTTCGCTTTGTTATTAAAAATGACAGTTGGCGTTGCGTTCTTTGACGCATTCAATTATTGAATGCGCCATAACGAAAGTTGAAAAAAAGAAGATGACGAAAGATTTAAGATGAAAGCGCATAATGTGGACATAGCTAATACGCAATACTCACTGCAGCAGCGTCATGAGGTGGTGCACGAAGTCGCCCTGCGCCAGCAGCAGGTAGCGGCGGTGCGCGGCGAGGTGGTCCAGCAGGTGGTGGTGCGTGCTCAGCGCCGCCAGCAGCCGCGTCGCCGCCGCCGCGTGCGCGCCCGCCACGCCACACCCCACCTCCCCCGCACAATACGCAATACTCACTGCAGCAGCGTCATGAGGTGGTGCACGAAGTCGCCCTGCGCCAGCAGCAGGTAGCGGCGGTGCGCGGCGAGGTGGTCCAGCAGGTGGTGGTGCGTGCTCAGCGCCGCCAGCAGCCGCGTCGCCGCCGCCGCGTGCGCGCCCGCCACGCCACACCCCACCTCCCCCGCACAATACGCAATACTCACTGCAGCAGCGTCATGAGGTGGTGCACGAAGTCGCCCTGCGCCAGCAGCAGGTAGCGGCGGTGCGCGGCGAGGTGGTCCAGCAGGTGGTGGTGCGTGCTCAGCGCCGCCAGCAGCCGCGTCGCCGCCGCCGCGTGCGCGCCCGCCACGCCACACCCCACCTCCCCCGCACAATACGCAATACTCACTGCAGCAGCGTCATGAGGTGGTGCACGAAGTCGCCCTGCGCCAGCAGCAGGTAGCGGCGGTGCGCGGCGAGGTGGTCCAGCAGGTGGTGGTGCGTGCTCAGCGCCGCCAGCAGCCGCGTCGCCGCCGCCGCGTGCGCGCCCGCCACGCCACACCCCACCTCCCCCGCACAATACGCAATACTCACTGCAGCAGCGTCATGAGGTGGTGCACGAAGTCGCCCTGCGCCAGCAGCAGGTAGCGGCGGTGCGCGGCGAGGTGGTCCAGCAGGTGGTGGTGCGTGCTCAGCGCCGCCAGCAGCCGCGTCGCCGCCGCCGCGTGCGCGCCCGCCACGCCACACCCCACCTCCCCCGCACAATACGCAATACTCACTGCAGCAGCGTCATGAGGTGGTGCACGAAGTCGCCCTGCGCCAGCAGCAGGTAGCGGCGGTGCGCGGCGAGGTGGTCCAGCAGGTGGTGGTGCGTGCTCAGCGCCGCCAGCAGCCGCGTCGCCGCCGCCGCGTGCGCGCCCGCCACGCCACACCCCACCTCCCCCGCACAATACGCAATACTCACTGCAGCAGCGTCATGAGGTGGTGCACGAAGTCGCCCTGCGCCAGCAGCAGGTAGCGGCGGTGCGCGGCGAGGTGGTCCAGCAGGTGGTGGTGCGTGCTCAGCGCCGCCAGCAGCCGCGTCGCCGCCGCCGCGTGCGCGCCCGCCACGCCACACCCCACCTCCCCCGCACAATACGCAATACTCACTGCAGCAGCGTCATGAGGTGGTGCACGAAGTCGCCCTGCGCCAGCAGCAGGTAGCGGCGGTGCGCGGCGAGGTGGTCCAGCAGGTGGTGGTGCGTGCTCAGCGCCGCCAGCAGCCGCGTCGCCGCCGCCGCGTGCGCGCCCGCCACGCCACACCCCACCTCCCCCGCCCACCACTCGCCGCCTGACGCTGTAAATTATATTTTTTATTAACCATGGGGAAGTGGGTCATCATTGGCAGCAATACTATTTCCTCTCTCGATAATCCTCTTAACTGTGTCAGTTCCCGCATTGCGCAAAAGCTACTGGACCGATTTTTATACTTAATTCTTTTACTTTTGGAAATATGTATTTATAACAAGTCGTACAATTACATCATATTGTACGACTTGTTATAAAAAATGAATCACTAAAATATGTGTGTGTATGCGCTGCTTTTGAGAACGACTCAACTAATTTCGCTGTTTCTTTTTTTAGAATATTCCTTGAAGTACGAGGACGGTTGTTACGGGAAGAAATTTTTTTTAATATTATGTAGATTATTTTTCCGACCCAAATATCGACCAATAGAATTGCACCATTCGACGTCACGTGGTACAACCTACATGGTATTATACTGATAATTTTTTGAAAATTTTCTCTGGTCGTTGCTATATATAAAAAACAAAACATGATCCAGTCAAATTAACCACACGTCAAACTGACAGGTTGAATTCAATTGTGAAAATTGGAGATTTTGCATGAAAATGAGTCGATTTGGAGTTTGTTCTCTGTCCACCATCGATAAAAAAGTCAAAGGAAATGTTCCCATTAATACGGAGAAGGCAAAAAAAACAGTTTGGAACCAATTTACTACTTTTTGTACTGAGAGGGAATACACATTGAGTGCTGAAACGAGTGAAGCGCAATTGGCAAACATTATAAAAGATTACGCTTACAATATGAAGAAAATGGATGGAGAAGACTATAAGGAAGGTACAAATTCTTATTTGTTAACTGTACATTTCGTCTCATGGTGCAATTCTATTGGCCGACATTTGGGACGGAAAAATAATCCCCCGAATATCACACGAGCTTCAAAATTATCTGGCATTTCCCTCAAGGTTCCCTGCAAACAAATAAAGTCGTCAAGTTTTTCAGGAAAAATCACTCGCGCTTCGCGCTCGTGATTTTTTAACCTGAAAAACTTGAATCCTTCATTTGTTTGCAACGAACCTATCGGGAAATACCCGATAATTTTGAAGCTCTTGTGGTATTATAAGTGATAATTAGAAAATTTAAGAATTATATTTTCTCATGACGTAAGTTAACGCTTTTGACAATTTAAAATACATAGGTAAAGACTAAAGATATGACAGGACGACGACCGACGGACCCGCTTGTTATATTTTACTAGATTGCGCCCGCAACTCCGATGCGCCTGAATTCATTTATCGCGCCGAAACCGTACATTTTTCCGGAATAAAATACGTCCTTTTCTATGTCCTTTCCCGGGACTCAGAGCATCCCCATATACTCCGTGCAATCTACGAAGACGCACCCCACTAATTTTTGGGTGAGCATCTTTCCCTTTGACCGTGACGCTTTCTCTTAATTGGTCTATTTATTGTAGTGTGCGCGTGCACTCATAGGTAATTAGTGCGTACCGATAACACTCAAACATTGGCGAAAGCTTGCACACATATACTATAGACGATTAGGAGGAATAGTGGGGCGCGTCTTCGTGGATTGCACGGACTATACCAAACAGCAAAACCGGTTAGACGGTTTGGGAGAGAAGAGGTAACAGACAGACAGATACACAGACCGACAGACACACTTTCGCATTTATAATATTAGTATAGATTGCTGTTTGCTTGTTACCTGTGGGTTCAAGCAGCGCTCGCAGGTGGTGGTCATGGTCTGGCGGGGCGGGGTCGTGTGCGCACGCCTCCCGCATGAACACCACGCTCTTGCCCGTCGCCAGGATCTGAGCCGCCAGCTCGCGGGACATGAACGACGGGACCATCCACTCCCTGCACGATATCACACACACACACACTTATACAAACTTTGAGAAGCGTAGTTACAAGTTTTAATAAAAAGACGTAATATCATTATAGCATAATATAAGGCGTTAGCCTAGCACTATAAACTTTAAACTAGAGAAAGTAAACACGAATATATTCATATGAGACTAATTATAAGCAGGATATCATCATAGTAATTATGATCAAATTATTCAAAATATTTTTTTTATTTTTGTGTGTTTAGGGGTTATGCAATCTATTTTACAATATATTTTAAATAACACACCTCACTCTGTACTTGTCATGCCACATTCTATCAATCGGCACTCCGCTTCTGCTTTCGATAAAGAACTCATTGAATGGATCGTCGATTTCACCTGTGATAAAAAACTTACTTATTATAACTTCATATTAATATTACTAAAAAGTAAAAACATTTTCCTTTGTAAAATTATTCTTATCATCCTCACTAAGTAGTATAAAACTCAGTGGCTTTTTTGTCCGTCATAGGGACATGTTTAAAATTTTAATCTTTAAGACTACACAAAGGATTTTGATACGGTTTTCTATATCTATACTAGTCTATACTAATATTATAAAGAGGTAAACTTTGTTTGTTTGTTTGTTTAATTGTAATGAATAGGCTCAAAAACTACTGGACCGATTCAAAAAATTCTTTCACCATTCGAAAGCTACATTATTTACGAGTAACATAGGCTACATTTTGTTTCGGAAAATATAGGGTTCCGTAAGATATTTGGGTTTTTCTGACACAAGGTGAAAAAAATCAACCAGAAAATTTATTTATTTTGCGTACGCTGCCTAAACTATAAAAGATAGAAACCATACAATGTTCTAAGTAAATGTAGATCTTTTAAATATCTACAAAAAAGTTCGCGACACACTATACCTATCTATGTCAAGTGAGGTACAACAACCATTATTTTATTTAAAAATCTTGATTTTTTTTGGACTACATTTAAACGCATTTATTTTACTCATTCTATTAATCTTTATCAAAATGAATTATTTCGTCACTAAGTACAGTTTATGTAGATAATATTTGGTCTTTGAATGATTAAAATTGGACGTTTGGTTTAGAAGTTATGGCGAAATTAAAATTTGCGATTTACGCCCGTTTCGAAGTGGGCGCTACCAAGGCGGGGGTGCACAGTAGCGAAGATTATAACCGGCCCTGCAGCTGGTGAATTGGCTCATATACAAAGAGTACCAATGATCCCTACTGATTTGCCTATACCCTTCAAAAGGCTCCAATTTCCTGTAAAAAATTATTTTGCAGTAACGATAAATATTATGTAAATCCCAGGGCCAAACATTCAAACTAGTAGGAATAGATTTATGAAAAGAATGTTTTGCTCTATCACGAGTCGGGGATCCCGACCATCAGTATATTTTGTTACCTGAAAATAACTTAACGTCAATAAATGTTGTTTTAAATAGAAAAGTTCTACAATAATCACTTTAGTTATTTATCCTAAAACAACGGATTGCACTCCGGGACTACCGTCAGAGGTGAAAACTTATTATTAATTACATTTAAATATTCTCATCATTAACAACTTTAACATCCACAGAAAGACAATCTGCAGCCTGCGGAAAATGACTGCGTCGTCGATGTTTCTGTGAATTGACCTGGAAATCATTTTGCTGACCGTGTCTTTCCTGGGTAGGCTTTTTGCAGCGGTAACCTATATCCACGCGGGCGGAGCCGCGGGTGACCGCTAACTATACATTATAATAAAACTGTAGAAATGAGAATTCTGTACATTAAAGATATTCAAAAAATAATAAGCGGGGGGTGTCACTACATCGCTATAGAAGCCAAAAATGTAGTTAGTTTTTTGTCTGTCTGTCTGTCTGTACTCTGTATGTTTGTTCCACTATCACACGAAAACTACTGATCCGATTTGAATGCGGTTTTCGCAGATATATTTATTTGCCTACTTCCAACTTAACATCTGGTGTATAAAAAAATTTTCCCCCACATCTCTAAAGGGACGAAAGAGGGGGTCAGATTTTGTATAAGACTTTTGCTTTAACACGAAAACTACTGATCCGATTTGCATACGGTTTTCACAGATATATTTGTCTTCCTCCGACTCAACATTTGGTGACTAAATATCCCCCCACGCCACCCCTCTAAGGGAACCAAAGAGGGGGTCAGATTTTGTATCAAACTTTTTTCTTTAATGGACTTACTTTGACATATTATTAACTGTTTTTTGATAATAGTGATACTGATAATAGGTTTTTGAGAAAATCAAAATTTAGTAGGCGATTTTTTAAAATTTGTATAAAACTAGCCAGCAAAAACTTAACTTAAAAATAACAATAGCATCATATCTAGATTAGTCTTCGGAAATAAGCTACTCTTGCTACTTTCTAGCAGCTTTCCTCGCGTAAATTTCATTGAATACCATAGACCGCCTCACATTTTGTAATAAAAATAGCCTATGTGTTAATGGAATACTTTAATTAGATGTACTGTAGGAATCAAATTATCTCAATCTAATAGGCAGTTTTTGTGTACAAAAGCAATATGAATTTTGAATATACTACTATCTTGAAAAAATTATACGTGGTCGGTGGTACGAGTATGATAGAGTTCGTCCCTAGGGTTGTTACCTACAAATTAAATAATATTATTTCAAATAATATTAAGTATAAGACCTGTTTTTTCATGATTGCATTATTTTACCATTTAGAATAAAACATGTTAATTTGATATTTATTACACACCCTAACAGCTAGGAAACGCAAAAATTTCATTGACAATACTCATGTGCCCCTAGCGGCGAATTTAGGATATCTGGTCTAAAGGCTTCAGCTACAGATTGCGCAAACCCGGTCCATCAAGACGTGAAGTTGATTTTCGCAAGTTTAACATGTGCCTCGTGTTCAGGTTGTACAAATTTGACATTTTTGACGGTTCATCGTCCAGCTACACAAGTTCGACAAGGCTTTAAATCATAGTTTCTCAACCTTATTTTGCTCACCGCCCACTTGGAGAATATGTTTTTTTCTAGAGCCCCCCCCCAAATGATTACAATACCTTCATAGGTATTGTGATCATTTGGGGGGGGGGGTCTAATAACAAACATTACACGATATTAATTTTTATTTTACTTTAGTACGTGATTAGCGTGTATTTTTTACCTTTTTAGACTATATTTTTAATCTACCCACGCCCCATCTCATTGCCCCCTAATTTTCTCTGGGTCTTCTACTGCCCCCCCGAAAGTCTCAAACGCCCACAAGGGGGCGTTATCGCCCACGTTGAGAACCTATGCTTTAAATGAACGCGACGAGAAAAGAAACTAACGCTTCTATCATACAAAAATTTCATTTTTGACGGTTCTCTTATACCAGCAGCGCCTCGTTCTCATTTATTTAAAGCCTTGGAGCACTATACACACTTACAGATCCCTGACGCGAACGAACCTCGTCCGTCCAACCAAAATATGTCAAACCGGAATGATATATTGTGTAAAATAATTGTTTTCGGAGTTTAAATTCTATGAGATTGCAATAGTTCCAAATGCCAAAAAGCATCCTTTTCATTGAAGGTTTGCAGGTCGTATAGGTCCGGAAATACCTACCTACCTACCTACTGCTGGTGACAGTTCGTTCCAGAGTTTTACAGTGCGCGGCAGAAAGTTACGCGAGAAACACACGGTGGAAGACTGCCACTCATCAAGGTGATGAGGATGGTATATTTTTCGCGTGGGACGATGGCGAAAAGTTGCAGGTGGTATGATTCCGAACAATTTCTCAAGAGTACTCCCCGTGATACAACCGATAGAGGATGCAGAGTGAAGCTATATCTCGGCGTAATTCCAAGGAGTCCAAGCTGTTTGAAACACTGTGGCAGTCAACAATTCGAGCGGCCCTTCGTTGGATACGACCCAGAGGGAGCAGTTGGTATTTTGGCGCTTGGACTTCACTCGATATGCTAACGCCAAGTATTTCAATGCTAGGGGAGATGGTTAAAGATGTGCCCTCAAAACGAGGATATACGACCATAAGTGGCTTTTAGCGGTGAACGCGCAGACTTGTGTCACGGCGGGGTTAAATTGGACTAAGTTACGACTACCACATTCAGAGACTTTCTCCAATGAATTATATATTTTGGACACAAGTTCGTTTCGACTCTCAATGACATTTAGCCGAGAAATATTGGGGGAGCCGGTATATACAGCATCACCTGTGCTATCATCCGCATAGCAATGAATGCCGTTGGTCTGTAACATGTCACTAATATGCAGTATGAATAGGGTAGGCGATAGCACATAGCTCTGAGGGACAGCAGCATCAACAGACTGAGTTTCCGAGCATTCGCCGTCAACTACGACCTTTATGCTTCTATCTGCTAAGAAATTTGGGACCCACTTGCGTAATTTCTCGGGCAGCCCGTTTGATGAAAGCTTCGAATGCCCAAGTGTCAAATTTGATGGTCCAGGTGAACCATCAAAACTGTCTAATTTGTACAAAGTTTATAATACATAGCTGTGGACCATTTTGACAGCTGTCAAAGTAATCCACATTCCGCAACTATCTTCACTTTGGACTGGATCTCTCCGTCTGTAGAAGCTATAAGGACAACAATGACAATTGGTGTTACTCAAGTTGGGTGATCTTTCAAGGATGTTAAGATATCATTTTGTGACGAACTTACCAGCTGCCAGCCAGTGGAGTCACCAGACCCATGTCCTCCATTAAGTGACCATGTGTGAAGTGCCAGGGGTAGTTAGTGGGATAAACAAAGCGTGTCAATTCCACCAACGTGTCTGGGTTCCACATTTAAATAGTTTGATTGATTGTAATAATAAAAAACAGAGTAAAAAGGCGCTGTGTTTCGCCGAAAGAGTGAGTTTACCGGAGGCCCAAACCCCTACAACCCTAGAGGGAATAGGGTTATAGGTTAGGTGAGGGACCCCTAACCCTATTCCCTATTAAAAGGCCGGTAACACACCTGCAGCGCTTCTGATGTTGCGAGTGTCAATGGGCGATGAAAGATGCTTTTCATCAGATGACCCATTTGCTCGTTCGCCTCCTTATTTTATAAAAAAAGTCTCACGTAGTTGATCTGTCAAAACCATACAAATTTAGAAGTATGCATCTACGCGTCGCGTTGAGGTCTAATTTAAGCTGCGCATCCACTGGATCGGAATCGGAGCGTACGCAGCGTACGGATTTGTTACTTTGTATTGATTTATATGGTACTGCGTCCACTGGATACTGACCGGTATTTATGACGAAGACGTCTTCCGCAGAGAACGCGTCATTCGGATTCCGAAGGTTTCAAATTCTGACGTGTTTGCGACGACGCGACGGCTATACATAGATACTTTTTCACGATGAATGACGATATTTTAATTACTTTTGTAGAAAAATATAAAGAACTTTATAGTCTAAAACTTCAACATCATCATAACCAACTGAGGAGAGACAATATTTGGGATGAAATTGGGAAATAATTAATTTCGTTTTCTCTTGTTTCTCTTTTCCTCTTCTGATAAAATACAGCTAGTTACAACAATATCCTCGCCACTATTCTCTATAATGCAAATGCACGTTAACAGGCTATGACGGACTAAAAATAACTAAATTGCCTATGATGAATCCGAATGCAGTGGACGCACCACATTGGCATTTCGTAAATGACGAAATGCCGATGCGTACGCTCCGATCCAGTTGACGCGCAGCTTTAACCGTAAAGCTTAAAAGGTAAATTGCGATTTGCGGCTTATGATTTATGACGTCTAAAAAAAAACTACATACTTATCTTTATTCAAACGCCTGATGGCAACCCTTCTCGCAAAGGTACTTAAACCAATTTGTCAGTTTCATTTTACAAATAGAATAAAATTCAAATCATTGAACAGTGAACACTAAAAAGGATTTTATGCAGATTACGTAGTAAGTAGTTTTTCTTCAACAACTTAAAATAATACATAAACTTTTTAAAATCTGCTAATAAATCATAATGGTAGAATTTTTAGTATTTAAATATTTACTAAGCTTTAAGTTTCGAAATTAAGTTGAATATTTGTGAAAATAAGATGCAAATTTTTGATTTCTTTTCCATCGAAAAAATTATAAAATATCGTGTTTTCTCTTGCACAGGCCCTTCAAAATATGATGTTGTATCTATGTTTAAAAATAAAAAAGTTTGTGGCCTATTAACGAGTATAAAAATAAATTTCACTTTACTTGATCGTCAATTTCTCTTAAAATCGGGACTGAAAAGGAACTAAATTTTGAAATGTGGTTTGCATAGACCTTTTAATTTATATAAGAACTTTAGTTACTTTTTGTAGCTTTTACGGGATGTTGAAAGCAAAAATATAAATTTCTTCAAAACCCGTGGATGAAAATGACACAAAACTTTAGCAGTAGCAGACATCAACATACTAAACCATATTACACCGTTTATACAAACTCTAATATTTTTTCGACGCAACTAGGCGACGTTTCTAATATTTGCTAATTACCGGGAAACCCGTGGATGAATCTGACACAAAACGTGTCTGCACATCAGTTACTGCCCTAGCAATATCCCAAAAGCGAAATTTTAAACTTTAATATTTTTTTCGGCCTATAGCGACCAAAAATCTAAATCCCTCAATATCTCTGGAAGCTGTCGACCAAAATGACACAAAATCATTTTTTAGGTTTACCTAGTGGTCTCAAAACTATACGCAAAAAATTAGAAACTTTAGAATTTTTTAAACTAAAAAACCTAGTCCTATCGGTCTATTAGTTGTTAAATCTAAATAATAACTATATATTCGTAACAATTTATTGTTATTATAATATTATTGTTTTCTTATACTTTTGTAGAATTTAGAAAGATTGTCTTGAATGGAGGGCTTTACATTATGTGTCACTCAAATTTGTCATCATATTGTTAAAAAAATATTGGCGTTCGAAATTCAAAATTAATTATTCCTGTACGAATTGGTGTTTTTTTTTTACATTGTGATTTAATTTTATGCACAAAAGATTGTGTAAAGTGCCATAAATTTAAAAATATTTTTTTTATAAGAAATGAAGTCACACTTTTACTAATCTATTTAATTTATAATAATATATACATATTATCATATTATTATCAATAAAAGGCTTTGTCTTGAATGATATAATAATCATAATATTTACTTAATAATTTTCAGTAAGTATTAATAATTAATATTCATGGTGAGGTATTAGTTTACAGTGTTGCCAGAATTAGTTTACCCTGTGTTTTAGATGGTTTTAGGCGAAATCTAGGGTTAAAACAATTATTAGATATGAAAATGGAATTACGATAAAACCTAAACCACTAATCGTAGAGACTGAAAATTTTGGGGAAGTGTTCTCCGTATGACGTAGACGTGCGCGGTGCGATGTAAGAAGGGATGTTCATTGTTCGTTCATGTTTCGAAAAAATATTATTAAGTTTTATAATAATACTTGCTGTCCCGGCTAACGTTTTTGACGTGATAACGTCTTACGGTGGTATGAATAAAAAAATCTTAGTGAAGGTTTTAACAGTTTTCTAACTTGAATGTTCGCTAAAGATAAAAACCGTCTTATAACACTCCATATGAATAAACACTTGCTAAGCCTTCGTTAAGTAAAATACCTTTAGATGACGTTTTGTAATATTTTTTTTGGTAATGTTGGTAGTGTTTCAATTTATTGTATTCCACAGATTAAATATTGTATTTAACGTGTCAAAAATAATGAGTATCTTTCTTTCTTTTTCTTCTTTTTTTGGCAACTTGACACAGAGATACGTATGTTGTGCCACAGACAAGGTAAAAAGGTAAGGAACGGCGGAAGGAATAAAGAATAACGGAATTTGGAAGAAAGTTAATTAAATCAGTGCGGTAAATTAAATTCTATAAACTAAATAAAATAAACATACTTATTCTAGATATTAATATTATTTAATGTTAAGTAATTAGATATACAACTATATACACATTTATCATTAGAACTAAGAAGTATATTTACAGAAGTAGGAAATGGAATAGGGATTAAAGACAAGTTATGATACAATTGGGAATGATCATGGAGGGAACATGAAAGGATAATGTGGTTCAAGTCACCTACATCTCCACAGTCGCACAAATCATCATCTCTGACGCCAATTCTCCTAAGATGCGTTGGAATGCACATATGACCAAGTCTCATCCGAATAATTGACGTTGTTATATTTTTAGAAAGGAAAATATTAGAAAACCAGGGCTTAGTAGGGATCTCTGGTTGAATTTTACGATACTGTATAGCTTTTGTTTGACTGCTCAAGACCCATAACTTATTCCAAGATTTCAATAGGGAACCCCGTGCCAGAGAAGCCAAATCATGCGCATAATTATTAAAAGGGAACAAATCACCACTAAAAACAGCCTCTTTTGCCAATTTGTCAGCAATTTCATTGCCAACAATGCCGCAATGGCTCGGTATCCATATAAATGTTATTGAAAGCCTTGAAGTTTACATTGATATAGAAGGTTTCTAACTTGGACAATAATTGGATAACAATTTTTTGATTTAAAAGGAAATTTAATCAGGGATTGTAGAGCGCTTAAAGAATCTGTAAATATTAGTGTCTCTTTAAGCCTGCCAAGTAAAATATACTCAACAGCCTTAAAAAGGCCGTAACACTCTCCTGTAAAAACTCCAACTCCAACACAACTATCTGTAGTATTCTTCGATGCATCTGTATATATGTGGTGGTTGCCCTGCCAATTGTTATTCGTGATGTCCTTAAATATATTGTTAGCGAAATATGTATCAGTTTTTTTAATGCCAATGTCTAATCTAATATCTGGCACAAGCGTTAGTGCTTCATATGCTGAATCAAATAATGGAAAAGTTTGAGAACGAAAAGTGGGGGCGTCAATGACTAAGAATTTACGATAGCTAGTGAGAAGTAAGGGATGAGATTTATGATGCCAGTATTTATTATTACTATGACACAAATGAAATAAGGTTCTAAGTTTGGGAATTAAGGGGTGATTTTTAAATTGGTAACAACGAACAAAATATTTATCCGCCAGATATTGTCGACGGAGTTGAAGAGGAGGTTCGCAACATTCTAACTGAAGTGCGTTTATGGGAGATGATCTCATAGCTCCGCAGATTATACGCAAGGCTTTCGCTTGTATTTTGTCAATTTTTTGTAAACCAGTTACGCTACACGGCTCTAAAAGAAAAGTGCCATAATCTAGGACACTTCTAATTATTGCATTGTAAATTAATTTCATAGTAAATGGGCGTGATCCCCACCAAACACCAGATAAACACCTTAACATATTTAGAAGCCGCTCACATTTGGCACAGATGTAATCGATGTGTGCGTTGCCATTTAATTTTCCATCCAAATATAGCCCTAAAAATTTGACTTTGTCTTTAACAGGAATCGGCGCACCATCATAAATAATAGTTATCGGGGGAGGCATACGCATTCGGGTAAATAAGACGACGGAACTTTTGTTGATCGATAAGTCTAAACCATGCTTGTCCATCCAAGATTTTAACTGTTTCAAAGCATTAATAAGATCTCTACAAGCAATATTTATAGAACTATTGATTACATAAATAGCCTTGTCATCTGCATATTGAAGTAATTTTATTAAACTTAAATCTAGACAATTTTCTAAGTCGGATGTGTAAATATCGTAAAGTAATGGACTTAAAACTGACCCCTTAGGAATACCTTTCCGAATAGTTCTAGTTTCCAAAGAGTTGTTTAAAACTATTATTCTTTCTATTAAAATATTAATAATGAAATTAACTAAAATTAAAGGCAAACCAAATTGTATTAATAGCTTTTCTTTTAAGATACTTATGATAATATTATCATATGCAGAATTTATATCCAAAAAAGACGCAACGACAGATTTATTTTCTGTGAATGCTGTGCGTATATCTGTGGTTAATATGGCAATATTATCTATGGTACCTCTACCTTTACGGAATCCAAATTGTGTATTCGAAAGGAGGTTATGTTTTTCTATAAACCATTCTAGTCTGTTTTTAGCTAAATGTTCTGCAATCTTTAATAAAACAGAGGAGAGCACAATGGGGCGATATGATGTAGCCAAAGATGGGGGTTTGTTGGGTTTTGGAACTGGGATAACTTTTTGTTTTTTCCATGCAGCAGGTAAATTACCAGTTAATAAAATTTGGTTAATTAACTTGAGGTAGTACTGTAAAATTTCTTCATCAGCATGTTGAAAGAAGGAATATGGAATGCCATCCAATCCGGGAGAAGAATCTTTCAAGTTTTGTACTACCCCTTTTAACTCTTCTATTGTAAAGAGTGAATCTAGTTCTTCAGAATTAACATTTTGTAAAGGAGGAGGTGGTTCGTTAGAAATAGTAGGAGGAGCTAAATTGTCTAGAAACTCAGAAGCTAAAGAATCAGATATAGGGTGAGAAGAAGTAGTGAATGCAGATCTATACCGTCTTATGTTTTTCCATACTATAGTAGGATGAATACCTGGATTTAATGATAAACAAAAATTTCTCCAACTTAGTATCTTCTTTTTCCTAAATAATTTCTTAGTATCTTTAAGACAATCAAGATACAGCTGGTAGTTGGCTATGTTTGGATTTAAATTATATTGTTTTTCAATCTCTTTCCTATTCTTAATGGCAACTGTGCATTCTTGATCCCACCAAGGTGGAGATGGTGTATGATGGTGTGAAGTATTTTTTTTTTTGGAAATGATTCATCAGCAGCTTTAATAAATGCTGAAGTCAAAGCCTCAGCACATAGTGATTCATTTTCTGATGATATTTCGGGAAGAAAAGATAACTGATTTCTGAGTAAAGTTTGAAATTTATCCCAATTAGAATTACTGTTAATATGATATTTTATTGATGTAGACTGATTTGATTTACTTTTATCTTTACCTGGAAATGATAGAATTATAGGAAAATGATCACTGCCATGACTTGACTCCAACACGTACCAATGAAAAACAGATGATAGATTAGGTGAACATATTGACAAATCTGGTACACTACAACCTTCACGAGGAGCAGTGCGACGAGTCGGTTGGCCAGAATTAAGAATACACAGTTTATTATAATCTATTAAGTCTAAAACTTCGTAACCCCATTGATTGTCTTTGTGACTCCCCCATGACTGGTGCTGGGCATTGAAGTCTCCTAGTATTACCACTGGTTGTGGTAATTGACTAATAATACTTTTTATTTCAGAGAAAATGCAGTATGAAGGGTGAGGTATATACAGTGAAACAAAACATGTGTTATTTACAGATGCAGCAATGATTGAAAAATCAGAGTTATGTGATGGAAGAGGTATGTGATGAAATGATTGATGGTGTTTGATGAGCATGGCTGTACCACCATATCCATCTGATCTGTCTTCCCTGAGACAAGTGTAGCCAGAAATCCTAAAAAGTGATTCCGGCTGGAGCCATGTCTCTTGTAAGGAAAAGACGATAGGTTTGTATTTATTAATTAAAAAAATAATTTCGTGTTTTTTACTGACCACACTGCGGCAGTTCCACTGGACTATGTTGTCCATTGTTGGAAGTGGTATTAATTTGTGATTCAGTGGTGAATATGGCAGCGTTGGACGGTGATAAAGATGATAATGATGTAATCAGTTTGTGTAATGCTAAAATTGTTTCATGTATTGAATCCATGTTAATACCGGGAGCTGGATATGCAGATCCATTATCTCCTACTGGAGGATTATAATCTTTTATTAAACTATTATGTGTTTGTCTGTCATACCCATTTTTGTTTCTGTGGCAATTTTGGTTGTTTGAAAACAGTTTTTTTATATGACCGTTGCATTAAATTCAAATTCTGTTTATTATTATTGTTGTTGAAAAATGATTTTTGTGTATTTACAGGTGATGATGATGAAGAAGTAGATGACATTAATACGTCAGAATATAATTTTGAAATGGGAGGATATAACTTCGAAGCTTCTGAGTAGGATAGACAATTATGAGCCATTGACTCCTTAATTGATTTTTGGCGTTGGAATTCTGGGCATTTTTTATCAGTTGCAATGTGCGAACCGTGGCAAATATAGGTCTTGCAATCTACGAGCGCGCGTAGCCTTTATTTGTAGTTGAAAATGTGAATAGACATTTTCGTTAGTGTGCGTACCTGACGGAGCAGTCAGTAGCGAGCGAGCCATGTACGCGTGTATAGATATGGTCACTCACACAACTAAAGGCGCCGCGCGCTCGTAGATTGCAAGATCTGTACAACAATAAATAGACTCCTCTTCAACTGAGCAACTATCACCAGCATGCCCTTGGCCACACCTAAAACATCTAGGTGTTGACCGACATTGGTTTTTGACATGTCCGTATCTACAGCAATTGAAGCACTGTATTGTAGGGAATATATATAAGTCTACAGGAAGTGCATTATAGCACATGAAGACTCTCTTTGGTAATGTCTGTCCGTCAAATGTTATTACCACAGATTCGGTGTTATTAAATTGAGCGGTTCCATTCACTATTGTTTTTTTCTTTAACCTTCTGATTTTTAATATTTCACCACATCCAATTGGTAAAGTAATATTATTAATAACATCATCATCGGACCAATCAGCAGGTATACCTCTAACTAATCCTATTCTACTTACCTGAAAGGTTGGAATAAAAGATTTAAATTGTTCTGAGTTAAATTGAGGGTTACTTATAAAACTATTGGCTTCATTATATGAAGAAAAGGCGAAATAATCGGTTTCTGTCTATTTTCTTAATACTACCATCTACAATATTTTTAATGTTATTTGTTTTCAAGTAATGGCCAAACACTATGGGGTGAAAGTTTATGTTTTCATTAGGTGACTTTGGTACCTTTTGTATATGGACAATATACGGAGAGGAGTCTGTATCTTTATACAGCATCCTACCGACCCGTGAAACTAAGCGCTGGGATTTTTCAGTTGTGTTCACATTTGGTTGAGTTTCAAGGATAACGTCTTGTTTAAGAACATTATGGTTTTCGGTATCCCTAAGACACATGCAATTGATATCAGGCTTGGCCTTATTAGGGTCTTTTTTAATTTTTTTCTGGCACTTTTTGCAACGCCTCCTAGGAATCGCTGGACGTTTTCTAGTATTTACTGAGCATGAGGTGTCAGTGTCCATGCTCGAATCATTCGATACAGTAACATAAAGACCAACGGGGGGACCAGGTCCCCCCGGGTCGGGCTCCTCCATAATATTCTTATGAACTACGATATATAAATAAAAACTTACCAAATAAAATTATTATATACAAGAAGAAAAAAAACTAAAACTACACTATTTAATTAACTAATTATAATTTATAGATATAAAAAGAATTTTAAAATTTTCCAAAAAAATACCGCGTCCGCCCTTTGGAAGTTCCCGCGCTTTTTTCTCAATAATGAGTATTTTGTAGAAAAAATAAATATACTTTATGGATTTCATAAATCATAGAGCAAAGTAGGCAACAGTCGTGTTCGTTTCGTTTTTCAATGCACATTACGCATGCGCAGTCATAAATTGGTGTCAAAGTGAGTGTCATGTTCTAAAATACCTGTCAGATTTTCTAAAATCTGACAGAAATTGATGGTTTTTTAGAATATGACACTCACACTGACACACAAAAAAGCCGCGCATGCGTAGTTGAAAAATGAAACGAACACAGCTTTTAAACATTGGCAACTCACTGAGGCCGCCATAATAAAAGAAGAAGAATAATAATAAAAAGAAGAAGATGACTAAATATAATACTAGGTTTTTTGGCGGGCATGTGAAAGAGTGCTGTTGTGTTTTTGTATTATTTTCCTAAAATTGTGTTAGCTGGGTTTTTAATGTGTAATATTGGTAGAATATTAACCATTAGATATTCGTGTTCATGCACAAGTGTAGGAAAGTGATGTAATATCCAGAAACGTGCTATTTTGTGTTCCCTCCAAAACTCCATCGAAAGTTTCAGTAAAGCGTCTACCACTTTACTGAATCGACCGACTTGACTCCTGTGACTGTATTGACTTTTACTTAGACTTTGACTAGACTTTAGACCTGACGATACATGAAAACGATGATGAAAATTATAATAGGAGGAATATGGTTTTCCCGCCATATTCCTTACCTTTTTACCTTGTCTGTGGCACAACATACACATCCTTTGTGTCAAGTTGCCAAAAAAGAAGAAATATATATATATATATATATATATATATATATATATATATATATATATATATATATATATATACAGGGTGTCAAAAGACCGCTTCCGATAACTTCGTGGGGTTATTATAGGGCATTAGATATATCCATTGGTGCAAGTAATTTTCTTTAAATCGCCAGTTTTTAAAATAGTCAAAATTTTCAACACGCAATGTATAACGCTGATGTAAATGCGCGATATTATCGCACGCCAGTGGAGCCCCGGGCCGAGTCAGCCCCCACGCGCCGCCCGGCCCGCGCCGAGTCCCGCGCGCGCGGCCCTGCGCTAGACAAAACAGCTGATCGTGGTGTGCCCTAGCCCGTAGGTAGTGAATAAACCACCAATATTGTAATAATTATTAGATAACATAATGTTAGAATTTATTAATTACCGTTTCTTAGGTTATTAGTTTATTACTCAAAAATACTCAGTTTTTACTTCCGGCCAAAAAGGAAAAGAAATCATAATTCACATCACACAGTTACTTACACCTATCTATGGAAAAAATACTTGATAACATGTTCACTGACCTGTGATCAGCCGTCTGCTTTTATGAAATGCAGTTCGAGCTGTGCTCCATCTAACTCAATGTAGATTGCAGAGTTTTTCAACACGAAACAAAAGTAAACAGGAGACATTCCAATTCTTTAAACACTTTTTACTGCACTGTTTAAACCGCACTATCGTCTATCGACGACGACGCGATGTTCACCCCCGTTCCATAAAGGTTTACGAGTATTAAAAGTTCATTCACATTTCATCGCACATTCATCGGACACGTATCATGTCACGGCCCGTTATTAATTACAAACATAGAAAAAATATTAATTACAAACATCCATAAAATTACAAAACTTAAACAAAAACGTCACAGTACACAGCGCGGCGCGTGTTTACAGCCGACTGAACAAAATTAAATAAAAAACTTTGTAAAATAATAGGGATGTATCCCTGTGCATATTTTGAGTTATCGCTAATTTCTATCGATAAATCGTATTGTTTTACATACGAGTACGTTTTGATTTGTAGTCAAACTAAAAATAAGCAAATACCTACTCAATGTTAAGAATAGCGACAATAATTAAAAGTTATTTAATTAATTAGGTATTATTAAAGTATTTTCATTGCGTACGTAGACGCGCATAACGCGTGCCATGGCTTATCAATCACTTTATCACGGTAATGTCGGTATCGAAATTATCGAATGCAACTTGACTATGTATCCCGATAAAAACTTTCTGAATTTATAACCTCTTAACCCATAAGTCGTGGCTAAACGAGACACAATAGCTTTTTCATTGTTATCGCGGCCGGATGTGGCCGCTTGGGGCTTCATGAATTAATAGAGTTAATTTTAAAAATGAGAATAGTAGACCTACTAAATAATAGTTATAATTTTTATTATTTAATGGTAATTTAAATATCGACTACATCGTTTTGAATTTATAGGGTACAACACTTAGATTGTCCTTGAAATGGATTAGCGACACGTGCGTCGTACATCTACAGCGGCCGGCGGCGAGTGCGGGCGGTGCGGCGGCGCTTTGACGTTGCCGCCAAGCGGTCTGGTCGTCCCGTCGGTATCTTTGAATTTACCGAAAGTCGATACATGTTTTTAAAGACGATTTTCGCATAATTAGACTTTAGTTCCAATTTGCATCTTGAGGTTGAAGGTTGTCTGTTGAGTTATGTTTAATTAATAAGCGTATTACGATCTTTTTAAAACGTATTATTGTGATAACTAAACGTGTAAAATGTAAATTAATTAACTATTATTTCTTATTTGTTTGCGTTGAAAAAATAAGACGTGTCGTGTAAGATATCGTGTAAAAAGAGATGTGTTGTTATTGGTGGTGTTATTGATTGGTGATATGGACTATTTTCAAAATGTATAGAGAGCACATTCAAAAATCAGAATTCAACATTTTTCACGTAAGTAATTAATTAATTGCTAGTTTTTTCATACTGTATCGTCTGTAGTAGATAAAAAGCGATAATTGCAGATCTAGGTACTGTCCATCCACAATCATCGTACTGCATAACACGGAAAATGTGTTATTATTTTTTTGTTTAAACTTTGTGTTGTGTTAGATTTCGTGTAAGAAACGTGTTGTTGTTGGTGGTATTATTGCTTAGTGCTAAAGAATACTTACAAAATGCATAGAGTCTAGAGAAATAAGAACACTTTAAGAACTTAACATTTTACACGTAAGTTTATTACCATAGTTTTACGTACGGAAGTTTTCTTGCATCGTCTGTAATTTCGATAGAAAGCCTGACTCCTGAGATCCGCATTCGCATATCACACAAAATCGGTTTTGTTCCTTACGAATAACTTTTTAACTAATCGATAAATAAGTTGTTACTCATGCTCAGAAAGTTACTTACAGTTTTGTACATGAGTTAGAATTAAAGTTTTAACCCATTAAGGCCCATACGAGTACCGGTGATCGAGACAACTCTAGAATACAATAGCATTTCCAAGAATCCGCGATCGAAGGATTAAATTAGCCTAGGTAAGAGATCATAGGTCAAAGTTCTGAGTTACTTGAGAGAGTTGAATGTCATGGTTCTTGATAGGTTGGAAAGAGCATAAGGTTAAAAACTGCCGCGACCGTACAGTATGGTCGTTTACGACCTTATGTTATTAAGCGCGCTACATTTGATATCAATGATTCGCGTCTTTTAGATTACGTATCGGGATAAAAAAAAATAAAAGTAAAAAAAATATTTTAAATATTTTTTGTAAATGGTTTATGGTTTTGTCTAAAGGTTATTTATTATAAAAAATATATTAAAAAAAATTTTTTTTTGAAAAAAAAATTTAAAAAAAAAATACATTTTTGTAATCAGAAAATGTAGTATAATAATACCCCAAAGTTATCGGAAGTGGTCTTTTTACACCCTGTATATATATATATATATATATATATATATATATATATATATATATATATATATATATATATATATATATATATATATATATATATAATACTGTTTTATTCTGTTTTACGTTTCACTTTTGAGTCGTACAATTTATTTTTAAACAAAAAACGTTACATATTACTCAAAATGCAAAGTAAAAAATAAAACGCATTCGAAGTGAAAACTGGCTCGATGAGGATAAAGTTAAAACTTGCAGTTCAGTTTGTAGTTCTTCAGACACTAACATTTGACACAATGTATCGTAATTCGTACTGATTCTTTTGTAAATCTATATTGTTTTCTAAAGTCGCTCTCTATTAAATCAAATGTATTTATTCTTATTTTATATACTTTTTCTCGACGGGCGGCTAGAAATTCCTTCAGAAATTGCAATAATGTCAGAAATCGCGATAATACTCGATATTTCGTCCATTTCAATCTCTTAAAATGGTCTTAAAGTAGGTCCGAGGCTTCACTAAAGTTTGCGAACTCCTCTTTGACGTTTCGAGCCTAAACAACTGTTAGCAAACGTTTATTCATAACGATTAAGCTTCAAATGTTCTTAAAATAGGTATATAACAGGCTCGCTATTTTTTGACAGCTGTCACCATAAAAAGGCGTTAGAGCACTGTTAGAGAACCTTTATTCAAAATAAATTTTACAACAGGCTTTTAAAGCTTTTAAAAACCCTCGCTAAGTTTTTAATCATACGACCGTTAGACTTTAGAGAATACTTTTGTATGAAGAAGTTTGGTTAGTTATGACCTTTGATACATTGACCACACTCTGAATGAAAAATAAATAAACAATCTGTGAGCTATTAGTATTATTTCGACTATTCAAAATTGTGCTCTATTTCCTACGTGTCAAGGTATGACTTAATATATGAAGAATAAAGTATTCGTTTATTTCTTCTGAACAAGTCACTAATTATAGTTTCGAAAGTTTATAATTGAGAAACTAATATCACATCGGACTAAATACTATATTATGATGGCTTGATAGATAGAAAATTTAACATATATTATAATGTAGTTCACACAAACATAAAATATGGATTGTATGTAAGGATATTACATTAATTTTACAAAGAGGGTAGGCCGGGCGCCATTTTTTTTGCACATTGACCTGCCAACTTTTTTGCATGGATTTTTCCCGGAACTGAGAGGTTAAGGCTATGACGTTGTCACGTTCAACTATCGTCAGTAAACCGACTTTACAGACAACCGATTTTTTTTGCCATATAAAGTATTATATTGAGGTGATTAATAAGTACGGAACCATGGCAACGTTCGTCGCTAGCCCGTCGCACAATGGTCGCCGACACTCTCGAGTTGTAGTAATTTACTGTTATTTATTCAACAAATGCACTTATCAATATAAAAAGTAGCCGTAGCCCAGAGACCAGACATACTATTTTCTTAGTCTATGTAGTAGCCGATTCTCAGAACTACTGAATATGCACAATATCTAAGCCGTTTCGGAAGAGTACGGTTTATAACTAACATTGTGACACGAGAATTTTATCTACAGTGTGTAACAAAACTAAGTGATAATACTTTAGGGCGTGTACGTGTTCCTTGTAGAGAGTTCACTGTGAAAGTAGCAGCGCTGAAAGACGTATTTTTTTCACTTTTGTATGGGCAAGGGCTCGAGCGTCACCAGTTTCCCCATACAAAAGTGAAAAAAAATTTTGGTCTTTCAGCGCTACTACTTTCACAGTGAACTCTCTACAGTCTACGAGGAACACGTACACATCCTAAAGTATTATCACTTAGTTATGTTACACCCTGTATAAGATTATAATTTTATGAGTAAATTATATCTTGACTCTTGACTGACCTGATAGCTGACTAGCTGTAAAAAAAGTAAGTAGCATTCTAAATTCGAAATTCAAATTTTATGCACAGTCAAACTCATTTTGAAATCTTCATATTTTATTTTTGTGATCTGCGATAACTTTCATATTTTAGTTTGTGTTATTTAATTATTCTGAGTGTAGATATTATTTTAATTCCTTTATCAATTTAAAAAATATATTTTTTGTGTAATTATTAGGTATTAGGTTATAGGTTTTGAGTTTTTGTGTTCAATTTGTCAATTTAAGTACTTATCTGATAATGATCTGATATAGATTTTTAGTTTTGTAGGTTAACGGAGTATTAAACGTGTATAATATTATTAGGTAAGAAAGTTGTTTTTTTGGCTAAGGTTCACAAACCTACCCCAGCAAGTTGCCGAAATGACTGCCGGCGCCCGTATCAAGCGCATCATTTTTATTTAATTTCATTATTAATGAAAAGACTTAACAGAAGGCCTACTTAGAAAGGCCCAGCAATGAAAGGGGGGCTCGGGGGGCGCAGCCCCCCGCCAAAACAAAAACAAACGCAATCAAGAAATTCCAAAAGTAGGTTAGGTTAGAACTTAGACCACAACACAGAGGGAGCCGAGCGAGTGCAACGAGCGTGCTGCGGCAGCAGGCAGCGACCGTTATAAAAGAAAGGGGGGGCTCGGGGGGCGCAGCCCCCGCCAAAACAAAAACAAACACAATCCAGAAAGTCCAAAAGTTGGTTGGGTTAGAACTGTGACTGTGCTGCGGCAGCAGCCGGCGACCGTCAAAAACACGCTATGCAAATTGCCGAGAGCAAAATATGATGTAGCCTCAGAATCCCGGAAATATCAAAGGTGAGTAGCTCCAATACTGGGGGGTTTCTCAGTGTGGATTTGGTACGGGGGGTGTTTCTCCTCCTCTCTCCTCCCCCCTCACCCCCGCTCCCCATCAATTTTGGGGTAGGTTTCCGAACCTTTACCGTTTTTTATTTTATTTAAGTTATTATTTGTTTTAGTGTATATATTATCTATCTATAGGTATATCTATCTATCTATATCTATACGTATAACTATAATAAAATTGTAGAAGTCAAATTTTTGTACATCTATAATATACATCTTCTATACAATATATTAAACAAAGTCGCTTTTTTCCCTCATGTCCCTTTGTTCCCTTTAATCTTTAAAACTACAAAACGGATTTTGATAATTCTTTCAGTGTTAGATAGCCCATTTATTGAAGAAGGCTATAGGCTATATTTTATCACGCTAAGACTAATAGGAGCGAAGAAATAGAGGAAAATGTGGAAAAAACGGGGAAAATTATTTGAAAGGGCTAATTTGAACGCGCTAATCTCAGGAACTACTGGTCCGATTTGAAAAATTCTTACAGTGTTAAATAGCTCATTTATTGCGAAAGGCAAATATAGGCTATATTTTATCACGTTAAGACTAATAGGAGAAATGGAGAAAACGGGGGAAATTATTTGAAAGGGCTTATCTCGCGAACTACTGGAGCAATTTTTATGTTATTTGACACAGATAAGAAGTAGACCACGTGAAGGATCATAGGCTATCGATTTTAATAATTTTTTCAGTGGCTATATATTTTATACCCGTGCGACGCCGGGGCGGGTCGCTAGTCTTTAATAAACAGAGTGATTTAAGCGGAAGGACATACTTTTTAACGCGAAAGTGGGGTTGAAAGCGACGATGATCACGCGGGCGAAGCCGCACGGGTAAGCTAGTATTGAGTAAAATATAAAGGAATCACCGTGTAGCAGCCACCGCGTTAGCATGAGTAGTAGCGGCGCCGTGAGTTGCGTGAGCAGCCGCCGCGCCAGCGCCGCCACGCGAGCGTCCCCGTGACGCACGAAGCGGTGCACGCAAGACGCCAGCTCGCCGCCTAACGTACATAATATATTATTAAAGTTAACATACTACTACACTTGACACCTTACTAATAACTAATAAGTAATAAGTAATAACACAGTTACACATACAGTTATTTACTGTGTAAATATTTAATTAGTAAGGCGATACAATATTGAGACGTTTAAGTTTTATATTATGGCGAAAGTAAAACTAAATTATCAGTATTAACTTATATTACATGTATAAGAGGGAAGGCAGTAATGTTAAAGAACTTATTGCTTGCATTGGATCACCTTACACAACACATACCTTTTTTATGCTGCGCCGTGTGTACGATATTCGCGAGCCAGGTGAGTCTGTGCAGCGGCTCCTGTGCCCACACGCACATGCGACGCAGCGTTGCCCCGCCTCCATCTCCCTCGCACACCTGCAATACAAACATCAAGCATACCTATATCACAGAATATATATTAGTAGTACCAACAGAATTCCCACTCGTGAAACCCGTTTAAAGAAATAACAACTCATGCCACGATACTATAAAGTTCAAATTCCGGCCGCGCAGTGCTAGGTGCCTACAATGGGGATTGTCCATTTTTTTTTTAATTTTGCTCATTACAAAAACATTTCGAGGAATAAGGTCAGTGATCGTTTTTCTGTATATAAACGAAAAAAATACCCATTAGTTACTTATATTTTTGAACAAATATGTTTAACCTTAGTTTGACCTTCAATGGCGTTAAATTAGCAATAAATTCGACCAACATTACGTTTCGAACTTTTGGTAAGCTTCTCGTATCAGCTTTCACATAATGAGAACTTGCATTTGACGAACCAGCCATTATAAATAAGATTGAAAGGAAAAAAAAAACATACTGCAGAGGTCAATTGGCCGCCGATGATGACGTCAGAGCGAAACTTTAAAAATTTATTGAGAAAAAAGTAGCCAATGAATTTCAAAATAATTTAATTTATATTCTTAAAATACCCTTTTTTTGGACAATGCCCATTATATTTGCCTACATGTGCGCTCTCTTTCTATCGCGTAAGAGGTACCCTTTCTGACGAAATCAAGATTGTCACCTTTTACAAAATAAAACAATCTTCTTTTAATTACTATAACTACTAATATCAAACTTTTTTATAGTGTGGGAATAATGCGTAGAGGCCAAAGGAAGATCTTCCGACCGAGCGAGGTGGTATGCCCGGTCAGGCCGAAGCCCACGTGATACATCACAGCTGTCGTATATATACTGACGCGTTTAGAAAACTTCGATAGCGCGATGCAGGAATGTTAGGCGGCGAATTGTGGGTACCGCCACATCACTCCCCCCCGAAGACCGGAGGTCGAAGCTTGAAGTCTTGTCGCTTGAGTCGCCAGTGCCAGTGAGTTCCAGTGAGTCGGAACTGTTGCAGTGAGTCCCAGTGAGTCGGAACTATAAGCTGCTGCACGGGATCCAGTGAGTCGGATAAGCTGCCGTGCGGGGCCGATGATGCTACGTGCTGACCAGGAGAGATGTGCTCTGCTTGCTGACCGGTCGGTGTAGTGAGAAAGCCCGATGATGCCGATGCGGAGTCGCCCAGGCCGCGGTACATTGCGGCTAGTGGACGAGGTACCCGATGAGGCGAAGCTGGCTGGCGCAGTGCGGAGGGGCGGGGAGCGATGATGATGAAGGAAGCGTGTTCTGTCGAGGGTCACCAATGTGGGAATAATGCGTAGAGGCCAAAGGAAGATCTTCCGACCGAGCGAGGTGGTATGCCCGGTCAGGCCGAAGCCCACGTGATACATCACAGCTGTCGTATATATACTGACGCGTTTAGAAAACTTCGATAGCGCGATGCAGGAATGTTAGGCGGCGAATTGTGGGTACCGCCACAATAGTAATAATCAAATTTTAGTAACCCAACGTATATTTTATAAAAGTTTTATATTCGATTATAGTTACAGGAATTTTTTACAACTTAAAAATAGTAACTTGTGTTTATTTCTGTGTAGTATGCGGTTTGTTTGTAACAAATTGGTTTATTTGCTATGTTTGTATATTTTTTTATCTTTTTTTGTATTTTAAAGTCTTAAATTACTTTATTGAAATATTTCTTTGACCTTTTTTCAATTGTTCATATTTATCAGATTATTAACGATTCTGTCACAGCGGTTAAATCAGTACGTAGATATATGCGACGAAAAAATATTGCGAGTGCGTCACCGCTCGCTTGTGAGTCCCTAGTGATCTGCCCCTCTAGAGGGGTACTTACAGTTCGATACCTAAACGCGCGAGTGGGACAGGCCTGCCTATATGAAGGGCATTGCCAAATTTATATTTTTTTATGAATATAGGCCACTTTATTTCCGCCGCCTCATGTACGAAATCTGTCAGCTCCCTATGGACGTTGCCGGCCCCCAAGGACGCTGCCGCCCCTAGGCCGCAGCCTATATTGCCTATTTATAAATCCAGGGTTAATAAGGGTAATATTTTATTTAAATAGATAAATAAATATTATGTGTAGGCTTTGTGCCGTTAATATACATAGGAGGGACAGGGATATGTCTTTATCTGTATCTGAACTGAAAAAGCACCTTTATGTCCAAGACATAAAAGTATCTTTACTTTAGCTCTAAAAGACCGTAAATTAAAGCTGTAAGGTAGCTAAGGGTACGGCTGAATCTGCTGCTAATCTCGAGAACAACAGAACTGATCTTGATAATTCTTTTTTTGTTGTCTGATTTAGTCAGAGGTAGGTTCTTATACAGGATGCAATTAAACCTCCCTGCCAAATTTTTTCCAGGGCTTAGGTATCATTAGGAGAGTCCATTTAACCAAAAAAAATTGGGTGTTATTTTTTTTTCAATAACATATTTTATCCCATTTAAAATCGTTGCAGAATGGTCACTCGCGGCGCGGGGGAATGGGAATGACGCGGGATGAGGCGCGCGCGCGGGGGCACATCACGCGCGGCCGACGCATCGTGTCCATTAATTGTAGTGTTTTTTAGGATAACTTCCGGAAGCTATTTCTCAACATTTTAGTACTGAGTGACTATAAAAGAAAAAATACGTGTATTTTTATTTTCAACAAGGATCAATATATCAAAATTTGGCAGAAAGGTTTAATTGCACCCTGTACGTAAAGGATTGAAGTTGAATGTTGCAAATTATGCAATTTTCCTACATTCGGTTACAAAATAAAATAATCACAAAAAATACAGAATCTATTTACCTGTGACTGCAAAAGTGCAATACTCCTATAGTATTCAGTTAATTCATCTCTTATCGATGCTACCAAACCTTCTCCCATTAATCCTAAAACACACAATATATTTTTAGGAATAACCCTTAATATGTTTTTTTCACAAAATTTTTTGTTTACCTTGAATGATAATAATCCTTAGTGTAAAATCCTTTACCTTGTGGCATCAATCCTGAGCTTGGGTCAATAAACTCCTTTAACCTGTCATGCAGAAATCCGAGATGGGCTATTCGAGAATGTAAAATTTGAACTGGGCGGGGCCAAATATCATTCTTACAAGTTTTAACACCGGACGCCGCCAGTACCGCGTCGCGTACGCAAGCCCGCTCGCCCACTTTATCTATAACAAAAAATTTGACTTTAAGCTATTACTTTGCTCCAATTTTTCAAAATTTATTTAAAGAATTGTTAACATAATTATACTGCAACGCAACCAAATATTACTTCAGGAATGAATATAGCATATGCAAGTAAAATCGTAAACTGATATCAATAATATATGCGTAATTGAAATAAATATACTTAAAGGAATAAAATATGACTACCTTGTGCAACAATAGCTTGGCTATTAGAAGACAGTAAAGTTTGAGATGATGCATTGGGTTTTAAAGCATTACTTGTCCAACTCAGTGAGCCCAATGTTGTTTTGCTTGTATTTGACTTAGACCCAGGCACATTAGTCGTAGAACTCTGAAAAAAATTGAAAAATAAATTAAATAATCAATTAACATTAATTTAATCCTTCGATCGCCAAGTCTTGGGAATCTTTTGTTATCGCGGCCCACTTGGGCCTTACGGAGATTGATAGGTCAAAAGAATATTGTTGTATTTTTATGCAGCAAAAAATATTTACACTGTAGAGTTAACCAAGGGCAATAATGTTGGCTACTTTTAGACTGTATATCCATTCAACTGTTGACCGCGCTCCAGGAGCTCGATGTCAAAAATGCGCGCATCTGTTGACCACTCTCCTGGAGTCCGATTATCACCTTCGTGTTTTCACCACAGTATATCGTAAACTATATCTTTACCGCTCTAACTTGCACAAAGTGTACCTAATATAACAAAGACGGGCTATAGTCACTTCTAATGGCTCTAACACACACTTACGACGATTGCTAGAAGTTTCAAACTTGACCCTTGTCATAAAATTTGTTTCTTTTTGACGATTTTTGTTTTTTGTAAAGCTTGTGGGTTGCAAAAAATGTATGGATAAGTGTTTTTCTTATTGATGAATGTTAAATAACGTATATTTATGTAAATTTAATAAAAATATTTTAAATAATTTTTCATTTTTTTATTAAAAGGACAAAAAAAACTGATTTTTTTGTAAGTCCGATTTCAAATTAAAATTAATAAAACTTAACATAGCAAAATTTGATTAATTTATTTTTATTATCTCAGCTTAATTCATACAGATTCCAATGACATAGTTTTATTATGCATCCCCCATAAGGAATTTTAGAGTTATCGTCATTTTAACACGTCACGCGTGAACACCCAGAAGTAGCCCCACAGATGCCCTTTTTTTTCAATATGGCCGCCACAGCTGAAGGGATAACATGCACAAAATCAGACACAACATGAATATTTTAAATGCTTACAGGAACAGACAAACTGGGAACTTGAAATAGATGTTGTGTTGAGTCACTTGGAGATGCGTTTTCCGACAATGCCAATAGAAGTGATAGCACAGAGGTCCTTTGCTTTAAGGCAAACTGCAAAAACAAATTAGAAAAGATGTAGCCTTAAAAATAATATAGCTTGTTTTAAACTTTTTTTTTAAATATTTATTTATTTCAAGAAACTTAAAGAGTGATACATTTAAACCTCGCCAAACCAAGGCTTATCGGCGAAACTTGCACTAATTACTTCAAAGTATACAATTCAAATACCAAGAGTAAAGAAAGTAACATGTACTTACTGTATTCTTTAGTTTAGCATATGATTCATTGAATTTGTCAGCATCTTTTGCAGAAACAGCTGTCAGGCGAGAATTAATCTTTTGACACAGCAACTTCTCATCTTGAAGAGTCCGAGATTTTTCACTAGCAGATGATAAATATGACAATGCTAATTCATAAGCACCATCTAGAAGTAAAACAATTAATGATCAATCATAATTTTTATCCATATTATGTATGCCTGGTTATTTTCTTCTAAAATATGATTTTGGGCTATCATGTGCTATCCTACAATTTTTATTACACTAATAAAAAAAGACACTATGGAAGGAATGAATGCAAGAAATATAGATATCAAAAATGTGTTAAAAGGTAATAAATGAACATTTTGAACTACTTTTCACACATTGCCAAATAAGATTCACAAAATATTCCTGAAAATTATCCATTTATGTCGACCTGAAATGAGACTCAAAACTCAAAAGTGTTAATGACATTGTATAAATTTAAAATAGGAATTTTACCTGGTTCTTTTGGTGACAGACTTTCGCATAACTTATGCAAAAGTAGTGCCGTGTTATTAGTTGTTGTGTCCATATTTTTGTTTTTGAGACACACTTTGTGGCTTGTTTTTAAAGGGTCAATACAAAATATATAGTTGAAAGCTCATAAAACTACTCAGGTAGCACGACGACACACCCAAATCTTGACAAGATATCACTAAACAGACCTTCTTTATTAGGTAGTTTTGCACTGAATATGTAACAGAAAATATAGTTAGATATTTATAACAAGATAAAACTCATATTTGGAATACCTATTTATTTATTAATTTTAATAAATTCAAAATAGTCACAACATTTTACCGACATTTTTTGACAAATAACAAATGTCAAATTGAATCAGTGTTGCCAGACGTGATCAAAACATTTGCCCACGCAAGTTGTTAAAATTGCCCTTTCCGACAAAAAATCGCCCATATTTACATAGGTACATAGGGTGAACATGACTAGTGATTGGACAGTACTAGTCCAAATCACTAGAATAGAGCACAAAAACACTATATTATTTATTAAGGTTGCTTTAAAAACTAACAGTTTTTCTTTAAAATTAGTCGTTCTTTTACTTTAAAAACAGTCAGTTTTTAAAGCAACATTAATAAATATGGTGTTTTTGTGCTTTTTCCAATGACTAGTCTAGTACCGTCCAATCTACTAGTCATTGACTCTAGAACAAGTTTTCGAAAACTCCCACCTTTAAAAGAATGAATGAATGAGAAATGGAGCCTGAAGAGTTCTGGTGTGAAGTGAGCACCATTCAGGATTATCAGGGAAATACCAAGTTCCCAAATCTTGTTAAGGTCGGTACTTTTTTTAATTTTATTTGCGGTCTAAGGCGCATGGTCAATAAAAAGGTTATTATTTAAGGATTCTAACAATATATAATTTTATTTTGTAGGTAGCCAGACTCGTCATGACGCTCCCCCATTCCAACGCTGCCGCCGAGGGAGTGTTCGCAATGGTGACGGATACAAAAACCAAAAAGCATAATCGTATGGGGAGCGACACGTTGGACTCTATCTGCGTGGTGCGCACTGCTATGCGGCAAAAAAAGATAGCTTGTTACCAATATGAGGTCACTGAGGATCATCTCAAAAAACAACAAAAATATTTATGCAAAGCAATAATAATTTATAATATAATATATTTTATAATGAGTTGATTTATGACTAGATACTTCTCTCACTAATGTTAAGTTACGTAATTATTTTAATTTCAGGGATTTATTAAATTTCATATTATGATATAGTATGATAGTATAGTTACTATAATATGACAATGTTATTATTATTGTAATTTAGTTTCAATAAAGAAAATCTATTATTATTTGTTTTCAAAATTGCCCATATTTTACCGGTTCCAAGACCTTTCCGCCCTTTTTGCCCTTTTTCCAAAATAATCCTAAAATTGCCCATGACGTGGGCAAGTGCCCACGGTCTGGCAGCACTGAATTGAATGATGACCATAGAAAAAGTTGGCGGGCTTTTTAAAAAGAGAAGTCGTATTTTTTCAACTTTTGCGAAATTAATTATTTAAAATAGTTTATATAAAGCATTTTAACAATAAAACAACGCAAAACGGTGGAATAATAGACGTTGAAATGGAGGATCCTGGGGGGACAGCCCCTGGGAAACCCGGCAGAAAAAGGCCGCGAGGGGGATAGAAGTACTACGGTATGTACCGACTAGGATAAGTAATGAAGACCTATTCAAAAAGTTAACTTCTGCCTATGAAATTATTGGAGTGAGAAGGTTCACCAAAAAAGTTAATGGCAAAGTGAAACCGTTTCAAACGGTTTCTGTGACATTTCTCTCCAATATACTACCACAATCTGTCTCATTAGATATTTTTAATTATAAAGTATATGAATATAACCCTCCTTTGCTGCAATGTTACAAGTGCTTTAAATTTAATCACCATGCTAAGATATGTAAATGTGTCCAAAAATGTTCGATTTGTTCAAAGGAACATCATTATTCTAAGTGCCCTGATGATCAGGCACTGCACTGTGCCAACTGTGGTGGACCACATCTTGCTATATCTAGAAACTGTCCGGTAAAGCAAAAGAAAATATTGGAAAAACAAAATAAAATGGCATACGCAAATGTGACTAAAAACACTGACCACACTTACAGTTTGGCACATTACAGTACTGATTTCCCGGCTTTACCACACAAAAAACATGAGATAACTAATGAGGAATTAATACAAGGTATAATAAAAAGCGATAACATTTTAAAGTCTTTAGTAGCTACATTAGTAAATTTAAGTAACAGTAATAAAAAAATGACAACATCAGTAATAAAGGAAGTATTATTAAATAACCTTAAACATGGATAGTAATTTTTTGAAAATATGCCAATTTAATGTTGAAAATCTTAATAGCAAAAAACCTCTTCATATTACTTTTTTGGACCAAAATGACATTGATATATGTTTGTTAAATGAAACACATTTAAAAGAAAATCATAATTTTAAAATAACAGGCTATAATTTTATTTACCAACATGGCCTTAATGGCCGTGGTGGAGTCGGCATACTCATTAGGAATAATTTCAAATACATTACTGTCAATCTGCCTTTTTATGAAGATTTACAATCTGCAACTATAGTTCTTAAAACTGATATTGGTAATTTGTCTATCTTATGTAGTTATAGTCCACCAAGACCAGGAAGGTTCAAATCTAGACAACTTAAACAAATTATTAATAGTTTACCAAAACCGATAATACTATCCGGAGATTTAAATGCTCATCATGTTGCTTTTGGATGTCTTCAAACCAAGCCTCGAGGTACAGATGTTTACGATTTATTAGATGAGTGTGACCTATGTATCCTGAACTCGGGAGCTCCAACAACAGTAGGTAGTTTGCGTAATAGCCAATCTTCAATTGACATTACTTGTGTTAGCCCACAAATCGCTCCTCTATGCCATTGGAGCGTTAGTGATGATCCAATGGGCAGCTATCATTATCCCACTTTCACATTTATTGAACTCCATCCACAAGATTTTGAAGTTGGTCAACCAACGGAAAGATTTCTGTATGACAAGGCAGATTGGAAGCTCTTTGCATCTGAAACTGAAAAGGCATTCAGGTCATTTACTATTGATTACAACAAACCTTTATCTACTTATAATAAATTTTGTGTTACATTAAATACAGTTAAAGAATCATGTATTCCAAAACTAAATATAACTTCCCCAACCATTAGGAAAAAACCAGTTCCCTGGTGGGATAATGAATGCTTAGAAGCAGTTAAAAAAAGTAAAGCTGCTCTAAATTTTTATAGAACACATTCATCTATAGAAAATTTCATTGAATATAAAAAAATAGATGCAATTAAAAAAAAGTTATTAAGGGAAAAGAAAAAGAATAGTTGGAGAAACCTTTGAGTGAATCATTCAACAGACAAACACCTGTTACTGTCATCTGGAATTATATTCGCAGATTTAAAAGAGCTTCTTCTGTTAGTAAACCAAAAAACAGTGAATGGATTCCATCTTTTCTTGATAAGTATGCACCCGATGATCCACCTGAAAGATATATAGACAGTAATTTATTAAATTCATATTTTATCCAGGAAGGCAATTCAAGTAGCATATTTTTGAGTAATACTTTTACATGGCAAGAATTCCAATTTGCTTTGAAATCTAGAAAAGACACTACTCCAGGCTTAGACGATATCCCTTACAAAATATTAGGCTACATGCATGAAGATGCCCAAAAAATTTTATTAGATATTTATAATCTATTATGGACAAACAATCTTATACCAGACTCATGGAAAACACAATGTATTGTACCAATCCTTAAACCAGAAAAACCGGAAAATGACTGTAACTCATATAGACCTATATCTTTGTCATCTTGTGTTGGTAAAATATTTGAATACATGCTTAAGGTGAGACTAGACTGGTATGTTGAATCAAATAATATCTTACCAAAGGAGCAGTATGGCTTTCGTAAAGGTAAAAGTTATGTAGAAAGCTATGTTGCATTATTAAGGGATATTAAAGATTCATTTCACTCATTTTCTTCCACTGTTTGTGCCTTTCTCGATGTTCAGGGGGCGTTTGATAATGTTGATCCAACTATCTTTGTTGAAGTCTTGATAGATATAGGTGTCCCCGGAAAAGTCTGTGAATGGATTTTTAAATTTTTATTTAAGAGAACAATGTATGTCAAATTTAATAACATTTTACATGGACCTAGACATATATATAAAGGCACAATGCAAGGTGCCACTATTTCGCCACTGTTATATAGCATATACACAAGTCAACTGTGTAAATATCTTTTAAGTTGTAATGTAAAATTTCTACAGTATGCAGATGATATTGTTGTGTATAGTAGTCATAAGGATGTAAATATTGCTGTAAATATATTAAATAAGGCATTAGAACAAGTATATAATTACTATACTAGAAAATTAAAGCTATGGATAAGTTTGGAAAAAAGTACAGCCATGATTTTCTCTAAATCAGATCCAGGAAGTTTATTTAACGTTAAACTTCACAACAACAGTCTCAAATGGGTCTGCGAAAAAAAGTTTTTGGGGATATATCTTGACAATAAGTTAAAATTTGAAAATCATATCCAACAAATTATCAAAAAAGCTTGTGGAGGTCTTAACATAATTAGATCTTTGGCAGGAGTACACTGGGGATCCGACCCTAAAACTTTATCCATGTTATATAAGAGTTTAGTACGTAGTCACTTTGATTACAGCACCTTAGCATATTACAACTGTAATTATAACTTATTAAGAAAATTAGATGTTATTCAAAATAAAGCTCTTAGAGTCATAACAGGTGCAATGTGCTCTACTCCTATACATATCATGGAGGCCGAGACATGTATACCTCCACTAACTATTATAAGGCTAAAAATTGCTGAACGATTTTGCTTAAAGGTATTTGCCTCTAAAAATAATCATCTTTTAAATAGAATTCTTCCTATAGTTCCAACAAATAGTATGAATGTGGGTCCATATACTGATGTTTCTAACATTATTTCTAGAAAATTGCCAGAACTATTAAGGATTATGATAAACATTTACTTAAATATTGGAAATTATATATTTAGAGAAAATCATTGGCCTATGTATAATATTGAATATAATGCATACATGCATGATGTTACAATATGTGAGCAACAAATAAGTAATCTTTTGAAAGGGTCTAAGCTACTGGTCTGGTTAAGACCGTGGTAGTTTAATCGTGGCTATTCAAAATGATCTTCTCAATACTATAGATAATGAGTACAGAATTTATACTGATGGGTCGAAAACCTTAAATATTGTTACATCAGCCTATTATGATCCTCAGAAAAAAATTAAAAAATGTATAAAATTAGCGTATGAATGTAGTATATTTACTGCTGAATGTTATGCTATGTATAAAGCATTATTGTATATATCTTCAATTAATGAAAGCAATTGTTTGATTTTAACTGATTCACTTAGTGTTATAACTGCACTTAAAAATAGGGTTTTAAAATTTAATACAAATTATTTAATATTAAAAATTAAGCAAACTTTGTACCATATGTATAATAATAGTAAAAATGTTAAATTCATTTGGGTACCTTCTCACTCTGGAATTACTGGCAACGAAGAAGCTGATGCAGCAACAAGAGGAGATCCAGACGAAGACCACAGTCAACTCCAGCACATACCGTATACAGATATACATGCTCCTGTGAAAGACTGCCTGGGAGAGTTGTTCAAGGCATACTTTACCCAAACGTCGTCTGAAAAAGGAAAATGGTATTACGATATACAAAAGATCCCGCCCGCCAAACCGTGGTACCATGAATTGAAAGAAATGTCTAGATCATTTATAGTTACTATGAACAGGATGAGATTTGGGCATTGCCAAGTTAAATCTCATCTCTACAGATTGAAGATGGTGAATACCTCATTTTGTGACTGCGGCGTTGAAGAGGAGACTCTTAATCATCTGGTTCTTCGATGTGGAAAACATAATAAGGCACGCTTAATGATGTGTAGTGAAATCAGTGAATTTTTGGACAAAGATGACAGTGACAGTGATATAAACATAGACAATTTGTCTTTGAAAGATTTACTTCAAAAAAATACTTTTTATGGTCCGCTTTATAGCTTTTTAAAAAATGTTGGGAAAAAACTTTAATTCCGTAATGCCCTGTGTAATGTTAAGTTAAGTTACTTGTTGTTAAAAACAATGAAATGTATTTTAAGGACTGGGCTAAAAGGACTAGAATCCAGGCCCGTAAAATTTTATCAATAAAAAAAAAAAAATGATGACCATAGACATTTTTTTTAATTTGTCCCGGTCGGGACAGGCAAAGGGAGCGTTGTTGACCATAGACAAATGACATTGACACTTTATTTTTTAACGTATAATAGTGAAAAAGAAAAACTGAAAACGATTAACCCATTCAATGCCACCAATCCACCTGTAACATACCGGTGGTGCCACTTGATTTTTTTGTTTTTTCTAAATTAAAATACATTGTTTAACGTATTTTATATATTGAATAATGCAATAAATAATGAAAACCTGTCTAAATACGATAAACGCACCAATTGCGTTGGTGGCACAGGTGAGACAAATCCAATCACAAGTGCCATTCAACGCACCACTTACGTTGACGCTTTTATTTTAATTGAACTGTGTTATGCAACATAGTGGGTAGCTGAATAATTTTTAAATACAGGTAGGTTTTTTTCTACATACAGTTAACCGCTTATCAAGCTACCCATGGTAATTCAAAGTCCTTTCTCTCCTTCATTCTTTGAAAAAAAAAACTGAAAATTGAAATGAAATCCTTATAAAATAAATAAAATCCTTACTTATTTGAAATATTTTTTTTCTTAAATATTGAAAAATACATCTGGTCAGCTAGTAAAAGATTTTGTATCGATTTAATTATAAATACAACGAATGGTTGGTAAAATTTACTAATTTGAACAACCAACCATCCAACAAAATTCGCCGTTGAAATGCCGTTGAACGCACCATTTGCGTTATGGTAATTTTATTCATAAAATATATCATGAATCGAAGAAAAATTGTAATATACCTAAATATATTGCTTACTTTTATGTTCTTAGTCAAAAACTTCTCACTCTAATTCAATAAAACTGAAAATATGTTGAATTGAAATCAGGCAGTATTTGGGCTAACGGTTTTTTCGCTGTCAAAAAAAGAGAGTATGGTCCAGACCAAAAACCGACAGTGTCACCACATGTAAAATATATCTCCAGTAGCTAATGAGGCCAAAGATTCAAATTAAATATAGCCATTATAAAGAAAAACCGGGAAAAAAATCAAAGGTACCTCAACGCATATGGTGCGTTGGTGGCACCAGAAAGTAAGCTCGCAAAACGCAAATGGTGCGTTGGTGGCACTGAATGGGTTAACGAATGGCTAACGATCTGGCTATGCTAGTCCAAAATTCAAAAACCGACACGAGCCACGATGATACGTCAAAAGTCAAAACGTCAACCTCAGTCAATATTAAAAAAAAAACAAACCAAGCTTTGTGAACAAAGTAATCTGTGTTTGTGAATATTTTTTGATATTTTCGTTTACTTGTTTCACATTAATTTAACGTTTTAAATAACGTCTAAAGTAATCTAATTGTATTAGACTCGATTCGCAATAACCAAAACATTTCGTTAATGTGACGCGAATGTGGAAAAATGAGTTTTTCAATTGATGAAGTAAACTTCCTAGTGTATCGATACTTACAAGAGTCTGGTAAATGCATGCATTTTTGTAATATTACTAATAGTAAACATTGTCTACCACTGATTTTTGTAATTTTAATATTTTAGGCTTTCACCACTCTGCTTACACGTTTGGAATAGAGTCTCACATATCACAGAGTAACATCAATGGAGCTCTCGTTCCACCAGCGGCATTACTTAACATTTTACAAAAAGGTCTTCAATATACTGAAGCTGAAATCAGTCTAGGAGAGGATGGTACAGTATTCAAACAAACTATAATATTATTTACTAGATGACGCCCGCAACTCCGTTGCGCCAAAATCTGTTTATCGCGCGGGGACCGTAAATTTTTTCGGGATAAAAAGTATCCTATGTCCTTTCCCGGGACTCAAAGTACCTCTGTACCAAATTTCAGCCCAATCGGTTCAGCCCTTTAGGCGTGAAGAGGTAACAGACAGACAGACAGACACACTTTCGCATTTATAATATTAGTATGGATTGTATAATAGTTATCTAATGAATTTTTCTTTTAGGCACAGAAATTCGACTTACCGAAAGCCTGAGTCTCATTGATGCAGTAACGCCGGATATAGTAGCCGCTAGACAAAATGCTCACAATGCACAAAAACAGTCAACAAAGGAACCTGGATCTGGAAGTGAACAAAATGGAGTTGATGTAAATATAATAATATTTACTAGACTAGGGTCACTAGAGTGTTAATGTTACATGAATGCTAAAACTAAAACATAACCTTAATTGATACTAAACATAACACACGTTTTTTCCAGAAACCATTAATTTAGATGCAATAAGAAGTAGCCTTTAGTTAAATTTATTCAGCAATTATTGTGTGGAATAGTTACTAAACCAGCATACCATACTTTAATATAAGTGTCGAAAAATATTATGTACCTATGATCTTGTTACAGGGTACTACATGTAGTGCAGCATCAACTACAGCCGGAGAGGCTGCAACCCCCAGTGCACCTGAGAACATGGAGCTAGATCAGTCTATTGAGATACCTGCAAGTAAAGCAACAGTATTAAGAGGTCACGAGTCAGAAGTATTCATCTGTGCATGGAACCCTAGTACAGATCTCTTAGCTAGCGGATCAGGTGACAGTACAGCTAGGTATGTTTGATTATTGGTATTGGTACACAAAAAACCACTTGTCTTTTCTTCTATCAATAAGAAAAATGTGTTGACACATAATTTATTTGTGTGTATCATAGAACAATAATTTTCCTCAACTTGCAGGATATGGGATATGTCAGATAACCCAACCACAACACCCAACCAGCTGGTGCTGCGGCACTGTATCCAGAAGGGAGGAGCGGAAGTGCCCAGCAACAAAGATGTTACTTCACTTGACTGGAATGTATGTTTTCTAAATATAAGGGTAGAAGTCAAAATAATCGACCGTAACTTACATGAAATCCGGTTAGTAACGTTACTCACCTGACAGAAATTGTTACTCACAGGATAATTAGGATGCTTCCACATTGAAACAAAAAATACGTACATAATTTTATTTATTGTTAGACTAACATAACTGGTAAAATCGATAAAATATTACGTTTTAACTAGTCTTACTAATAACCACAAAGTACAAACACACGGTTTAAAAACTTTTTCTCGGTTTTTTATTTATCGCTTAGCATTAGTGTTTGGCGCCATCTAAATGAAAACATTTAAAGCTTTAATTTATGCGCAAATATCCCAAATCCAAAAAGGATACAAAATTTTCATGAATTTATATATATAGACAAAAATACACACATGACTATCTATCTAACTAAAAAAAAAAACAATGTTTTTAACTCGTAAGTTTTCGAGATAATCATGAATAAAAAAAACTTTAAAATATGAAAGTTTATTGCGAGATCGTCATTCGGGGTGAACAATTTTCAGATCAATACGACCTGCAAACCTTGAAGAAAGAGCGTAATTCTGTTGCGAGTATCCATGGGCGACAGTAGTTGCTTTCCATCAGCTGACCCGTTTGCTCGTTTGCCCCATTATTTTATAAAAAAAAACTATTTATTAATTGCAGGTACATTTACTAAACCAACTTATTCAATTTACACAATAACAATAATTTTATCAATATGAACTAGCCCTAAGTCGTATTACGTTATCTACAGGAAGGAAAAATATGAATTTTAACATCTAAAATGTATCGTCATATTGACAAATATCTTACCTTGAAAACAATTTCTCTGTGTCTATATCACCAAAACATACTGTTTCAGACTGCGTATCCAGACTCGCGTAATTTACTTTAGAATTTATCTAGACTTACCGTTATTCACAGGAATATTTCAGGAATTTTTTTTTGTGCGTGCACTTTTTCCACCAAAACTAAACGAAGTGATATGATGGCTTTCTAAAAGCTACGTGATGTGATCCAACAGTTTTGTTGGAATAAAATATTTTTTGCGACATGGTAGAATTCCATTTCGGGAGCGCCTAAAACACCGTTATCTACCGTAGTTACTCACAGGAACGATATTTGGGATTTTATTATGAAACGTAATTTTATAATAATATGCATGATAAATTATTATGGTTATAATAAATGAAAACAAAGGTGTAGACACCGTTTTTTAATTGATAGTCTATAATATTGCAAAATAGTACCTAGTTTTGAATATTTTATAATGTTTAAAATTTCATTACGCAAATGGACACTTTCATTTTGTATGGAAGTGAAATTACTGACTTTAGTTTGATGATATTTTTTTCGATATAGTTATGTTCTTAGCATACAAAAATATCTTGGTGTACTGAAAATGAATTGTTCTTTAAACTTAATAGGTTTATCACTTGTTGTAACCCAACAAAATTTCTAAATAAACTAAAAACAGCCGAGGACACATATTTTTTTAAGTCATGTACGATTATTTTGACTTCTACCCATAAACTATTTTACACACACAACTTATAAATGTCACCCAGCTGGTGTGGGTACTGACACAAAATGTGTATTGAAAAAATATCTAATCAAAAAGAACAAGTGTGATTTGTGAGTCTTTGCGCTTGTTATTTTACATAATAATATTTGTCAATTGTTTTCCAGTGTGATGGTCGCTTATTAGCAACTGGCTCTTATGATGGCTATGCTAGAATTTGGACCACTGATGGTACTCTAGCATCTACATTAGGACAACACAAAGGTCCAATTTTTGCACTTAAATGGAATAAAAGAGGAAATTATATTTTGAGTGCAGGGGTAAGATGTTTAAACTTTTTGAGTACCAGAATATTTTGAATTGCATTTTAGTTTCCCAAACATTTAAAGTAAAACTTTTGTCAACAGGTAGATAAGACTACAATTATTTGGGATGCAGCTTCAGGGCAATGTACACAGCAGTTCTCATTTCATTCAGCACCCGCTCTTGATGTTGATTGGCAAACAAATACATCTTTTGCATCATGTTCAACTGATCAATGCATTCATGTGTGCCGACTTAATGTAGACAAACCAATTAAGAGCTTCCAAGGCCACACAGTAAGTAACTTTAAATGAAATATGTACTCTGTAAATGAATTTTAACATCTCCATCGTAGATATTGCAGACACAATAGATTTTCCATTGTTATGCAGCAGCCCGCTGCCGTTTGGGGATTGATGGGTTAATTTAATGTCAAAATATTGTTATGTTAATACCAAACAAGACGTAATACAGTAAGAACTCGCCTTAAAAAGTTTTTAATTTATAGACTGTACTCTTATTTCAGGGACTATAAATATGTAAGTGTGATGCAACATTATATGTTTTTTTTTAGAATGAAGTCAATGCAATAAAGTGGGACCCCCAAGGACAGTTACTAGCATCATGCTCTGATGACATGTCACTGAAGATATGGTCCATGAAACAAGATACTTATGTTCATGATCTGCAAGCTCACTCAAAAGAGATATACACCATTAAATGGTCGCCCACTGGCCCAGGTACACAGAACCCTAACATGAACTTAACATTAGCTAGTGCCTCTTTCGACTCCACAGTTAGACTTTGGGATGTGGAAAGAGGTGTATGTATACACACACTGACGAAACATACTGAGCCAGTATACAGTGTTGCATTTTCTCCAGATGGTAAATTTTTAGCTAGTGGGTCATTTGATAAATGTGTTCACATATGGTCTACGCAGACAGGCTCTCTTGTGCATTCGTACAAGGGTACTGGTGGTATATTTGAGGTTTGTTGGAATTCACGAGGCACTAAGGTCGGTGCTAGTGCTAGTGATGGAAGTGTATTTGTTTTGGATTTAAGAAAATTGTAACAAATAATGTAATTGTTACTATTTTGTAACAATAACTATTTCCTATTTATTCCGTATTAAATAGAAATGACATCTTTACGAAATCAATAATTTTAGAGAATCTAAAATACTTAGTAAGGAAAATATTTAGATCATTCAAAGATAGGAATGAAAGTTATATTACTTTGAAGACTCTTCTTCTCATATAAACATATAAAATGGTCTGTGTAGATTTTTTTTTTCAATAAAACTAGTGTGTAATAAACTAATAAGCCCTATGCTTACATTAAAATTAATTAATGTAAGCACTAAAATATATTGAGTGAAGAACTTCATCATTTTCATAATTTCTAAAATTGAAAAGATACAAGAAAAATATTATGGTAAGATAAGAGTAAAATTTTGTGAAACTACTTGCTAGCTAGAATTTAAGTGATTTTTTTTTCTTTGTCAAAATATTTGCTAGGAAGTGCAACATAACACAACAGACACTCATCCATATTTTTTCCACTTCAAACAAATAAAGTGTTTTCTATTAGGCTGTCTTCACTCTAGCGTTTCTCCAGCGTAGGCGTTCGATGTACGTATGCGCAGCGCAGACGCCGCGACAACGCGGCGTCTGTTCAACAACAGAATGTACTTTTGACATTGAAATGATTGTACATGACACCGCAGTAACGCGGCGCATACGTCGCGCACACGCGGCGCTAGCGCAGCGGACTGATTGTTCCAGTAGAGAAGCGGCGACAACGCGACGTACGCGCCGCGTTGCCGCGGCGTCTGCTCTGCGCATACGTTCATCGAACGCCTACGCTGGACAAACGCTAGTATGAAGGCAGCCTAAAGGTAATGATTTTAATTTGATTTGGGCATTTGCTCTTCTATAATAATTTCTTTAAGAATTAAAAAAATGTATTCATTATTTCTATAGTAGTTAATTATTTGATTTAACATATTCACAATACTGAAATAACTTAATATGGGTCAAAGAAAGTTATTGTATCAACAATTTGCTTAAAAAACATTTTATTTATAGTTACAACAAAACACTACATATTATATAATAGATTTAATGCTTTTATGTTGACATTATTTTTGTTTTAAATATTAAATTGACAAGAAATTATTTTGTATTTTTATTTACTAGTAAGAGTTTCTGTCCTCAAATCGAAATTAGTTTATAATAAGTTAGTCAATAGACATAAGGAGTTAGGGTCTACACAGACGGACCGCATTTCAACTGCAATCCAACTGCTAATTGCAGTTCAAATGCAGTTGACACGACTGCAATAGAACTGCAAACCAAACGCGCAGTCGGATTGCAGTTCAGTTGCAGTTGGCGTGCAGTTGTGTGAACTGTTTGGTTTGCAGTTCTATTGCAGTCGTGTCAACTGCATTCAAACTGCACTTGAACTGCAATTTGCAATTGGATTGCAGTTGAAATGCAGTCCGTCTGTGTAGACCCTTAGGCTGGTTTTAGAGTCACGCTGACTGCGCGCGCACCGTCGGCGCTGATGGCCCGAGATGTATGAAATTGTAGGAAGCGTTTTTGAATAACGCGTAGCAGTCAGCGCTGATATTTCATACATTTCGGTGTCGGCGCTGACAGTCAGCAGTGTCAGCACCGACACCGAAATGTATGACGCTGGTCAGCGTGACTCTAAAACCAGCCTTAGAGTGCTTTGCATAAATGATTTAAACATAATATTCCAGTTTTAGATGACTATTGTGTTATAAATGTTACACTTATAGCATATTATGTTAAACTTATAAATAAACTAGTAAATAAAAATCAATTTATGTAAAAATACAATTTATTATTTATCTCTTAAAATCATAATAAGTCTTGTATGAGGTCATAATGACATAGGTCTTTTATATGCTAACATGTCTTCATGTTTGTACAGGGTGTGTAATTTCTCATACATGTATTTAAAAAAATATAACAGATCGTCATATTGTCCCTCATATGGTATACACTGCTTTTTACAGTCTCTGCTGTGTATTGGGTAGCCTGAAGTTATATCTGTATAGTAATGTTCACTACAGCCCCAAGCACTTATGTGCAGCTCAATTAAGGCTTGATGTAGGGCTTCAACTGTAGATAAATACCATCTTGGACTTCCTTTCTGATGTCTCCAAAACTGAGATACTCGGTTTTGCAACACAATTTTAGGCATCCTTTGAAATCTTTCGTCTGCAAAGATGCCCCGACTCTGGTTCCATGTACTATCAATGAGCACGAGTCTTACTATTGGTAATTTGTCTACATGATATATTTCTTTACATTCATTATTTATTATTTTAGTCATTAATGTGCCTACATTATATCCAGCTGGTAAATCTTGTAATATAACTTCTTCATAAGATAAGCAATTACTATGTTTTCCTGAAAATAACTCATTTATAGAGCAAGCATCCTTTCCTGGATACAATAGAACAGTTTTTCCGTCATTTGAATACTCTGGAACGTGTGGATAAGTATACACATTAACATCATTTGGAGCGAGCACAGCAGCATGAGCAGCAGTACTTTTCCCATCGATTTCTCTTCTGTGTTTAATTATGTCCACTTTTATTGGTAGCTAGAAAAACGATATGTTACAAATAACAATAAAAATATAAAATAATTGTGGAGAAGAATAGCAGTTGTGGTTAGTAAAATTATAGGTAACTGACAAATTCAGGTCGATTTACGAGAACTTACCTTACACTGAGGTATTTGATTTTTAAGCTGAGACACGGGTATGAAACATGTGTAACAAAAGTACATACGCGATTTACCACATTTAGAACATGCACTACGATTTTTGACTTCGTGCAAAGCCTCTAAATTGGATATAACTAATCCTTCAAAAGGTTTATCATCACGTTTTCTCGCCTCCAAACTTTTAGGGTTCATTTCTAGTACAAATATGTATTAAATATAAATAAATTTAGCATTCTTAATCATTTTAAGATTATAAGCTTGTGAGAAATTTAATGTATTAATGCAAAAACAAAGTGTAAAATTGGTTAAAAAACAACCTAATTATGTCTTCTTCTACTTTGAAATAACGTTAGTTCTTCTAAGTAGTCTGTGTTTGAAATAAAAATCAAAATTGATTGGTGACCGTAGACAGTATATTTGGTGACAGATCACAGAGTAGGTGACAGACGACCAACGACAGCTGATGAACTGTCAGTGTCAGTTTTTTTTTAAAGAAGGCGCGCTGCCCTTGCCCCTGAGCCCCTGACGTCACTGCGACCCATGAGGCATGAGCAAACCCATGAGGTCTGAGGATCTATTCCTATTGTGACTTGTGAGTTGCAATGTGACCTCCGCGCTCCGGTAGGACGGAGTAATTAATGATTGTGACTCCATCGCCACAGAGTACTTTTTTATATAATATCATGGTGTCTACTTGGGCTGGTATAAATAGTCAGTACTCAAGATGCATTTCGGTCTCCGGGGTCGCATCTTAAATACTGACCACAGATTAATACTGACTATTTATACCAGCCTTGGTGTCCATCCCAATGAGGTATATACTATTGGAGGTAACCTTATATTTTGACAGTTGATAATGTTACTCTTTCTAACTAACGATGCAGTAAGTTGAGTGAAAGAGAAAGCTCATATCGGTGTATAAACGTCAAAAGTTTCTTTCTTTCTTTCTTTTTCTTCTTTTTTGGCAACTTGACACAAAGGATGTGTATGTTGTGCCACAGACAAGGTAAAAAGGTAAGGAATATGGTGGGAAAACCATATTCCTCCTATTATAATTTTCATCATCGTTTTCATGTATCGTCAGGTCTAAAGTCTAGTCAAAGTCTAAGTAAAAGTCAATACAGTCACAGGAGTCAAGTCGGTCGATTCAGTAAAGTGGTAGACGCTTTACTGAAACTTTCTATGGAGTTTTGGAGGGAACACAAAATAGCACGTTTTTGGATATCACATCACTTTCCTACACTTGTGAATGAACATGAATATCTAATGGTTAATATTCTACCAATATTACACAGTAAAAACCCAGCTAACACAATTTTAGGAAAATAATACAAAAACACAACAGCACTCTTTCACATGCCCGCCAAAACTCCCGTCAAAAGTTTGTAATGCTATGTCCCACCTAAAGGTGGGTTTACACCAAAAGAACATAGAGCAAGAACAGCACAAGAACATTCTTTCGTATTCGTTTAGTGTAAACTGTAATTCGTTACAACATACTTTAGATCGTTTACACCAATCGAATCAACAAGAACATCAAGAATAAGAATTTTTGCTCTATAGATGAGAATCATATAGCTCCGTTTAGACCAAACGAGCGAATGCTCATTGCTCATTCGTCAACGATAAGTAGTTAATTTATTTTTATAGTCATCAAAGGTTGGATCCCATAAACATCTTTTGTTATGGTATAATTCTATCATTTGTAAACATTTTTCATTACTCCAATCCATATTTACGAAATAACCTTTGATAAACTACCTAAAACCAGCCGCCAAAAAGTAAAAATATCAAGAACACTAGAATCCCTTTGAAGAGACCGCCTCGAAGAGCGAGCACGTCCGAACACGAAAGAACGCTCTAGGCAATTGTTCGAGCGCTCTTGCGTCGTTTACACCAAACGAGCGAGATTCTTAGAGCATTCTTCCTATTTACCGCCGAACACGTGGCGAACACACTAGAACAACGAAAGAATGCTCGTTGTTAGTTTACATCAAAAGAGCTTTACTAGAATGAGCATTCGCTCGTTTGGTCTAAACGGAGCTTCATAGGACATAACAAAGGAGTCGGTCGGAGTTTTGGCGGGCATGTGAAAGAGTGCTGTTGTGTTTTTGTATTATTTTCCTAAAATTGTGTTAGCTGGGTTTTTAATGTATAATATTGGTAGAATATTAACCATTAGATATTCGTGTTCATGCACAAGTGTAGGAAAGTGATGTAATATCCAGAAAGGTGCTATTTTGTGTTCCCTCCAAAACTTCATCGAAAGTTTCAGTAAAGCGTTTACCAGCGTTTACCATTTTACTGAATCGACCGACTTGACTCCTGTGACTGTATTGACTTTTACTTAGACTTTGACTAGACTTTAGACCTGACGATACATGAAAACGATGATGAAAATTATAATAGGAGGAATATGGTTTTCCCGCCATATTCCTTACCTTTTTACCTTGTCTGTGGCACAACATACACATCCTTTGTGTCAAGTTGCCAAAAAAGAAAAAAAAAAAAAAAAAAGGAGTCGGTCTGCAATATTTCATGTTTAAAAAGTGCTAATAAAAGTGTTTAGTGAACGTTAAATGCAATATCTTGTTGGGTTTTGGGGGTCTTCTGTATAATAAACCATAAAAACGGCCAAGGCATGCCTCAAACACGTGGATTTAACATAACATACGTAAGTTTTCAACAACGTTTTTTGGGCTTATCAATCGGTATTTTTGTGAGCTAAAAAGAAAATTTATAAGTTTAATAATCTCATAATCATGCTTTATAAGGCATTAGTGATAAAAATGTCACATCAAATAATAATTTGTCTTCAAATATTGCATAACTTTTTACGTGTACTTTAGGGATGCACTTTACTTGAAGTATAGTTTATCGATAAAAATATTGTCATGATGAAATAATTTTTTTTTCAGGATTTGAAAATGCTTTAAAATAGACGACGAACAGAAGTATTTAGACGCAAGTTTCATGCAAGTTTTTAATTCTCACTCCCTCATGAAGGCATCACAATATTGGGATTATCATTTCAAACGTAAGTTTGAAACAATGATTTTATTGAAATAAAAAAGTTCTAACGGAGAGCAAAATAATCGCATGATCAACAGCTCTCATACCTCCCCCCTGTAAGTACTCAGTTCGTTACTTAGATCTACTTTTTGAAATTTTATCATGGCATTACTCTTTTTTTAATAAGTAAAATGCAAAAATTTAATGAGGCTAAAGTCATAATCATTTAATAAAATAAATTTAATACCTCGAACATCGAATTCCAGACACAATAGATATTCAGTTGTTATGCAGCACCTGGGTTCCACTTGGGGCTTGATGGGTTAAGCATGGAAAAGTTACATAAAGCATATTGCCCCATTATAATATTATATGTACATAACTACATATTTTATAGTACCCTTAAACCATGGCAATTATCTAAGGAAAATCCTTGAATTAGGTGTGAAAAAAAAAATGGCGGACGGCCTACCCCTCTATGTACAAATAATGTAATAACTTTACAACCTTACTATATTTTATGTTTCTGTGAAAAATATTATAATATATGTTAAATTTTCTATCTATCAAGCCATCATAATATAGTATTTAGTCCGATGTGATATTCATCTGACTACCCTAAACTTTATAAAAGTACGTAGGTAACTTTTTCGCATAAAATAATCGAATACATTGTTCTTATCTATATAACACAAAGCTATACAAACTATTTGTATAAACAATACCATTGAAGGTCTCCAGATGTTTACAATAACAAACACTTCATTTGGATACAAAAAATTCGTTTCGTATTACCCACAAGCAAACTTCGTCCTTAGTGCTACACAAACAAAGTTCAAAATGGCCGAGCCGGCAAAAAGTCGTTACAAATAGGTCATTTTTATCTTGATTGTTTTATTAAAGAGAGGTAATTATAGGATGATAAATCGTTTTGACAACGAGTATAATTACTTCTATAAGCTTTTTACGTCATTTATTTACAGAAATATTACACAAATCTCGTCAGAATCACTTATATAGAAACGAACTTTTCGAGTTAGAGTTAGAAGTAATTACGACGTATTTCTTTCAAATGATTATTTAAAAATAGTTATTATACATAAATTAACTTAATTACTAATACAAATCAGTACTTACATTCGTGAAAGTCGGAAATAACACAAAAATCCATTAAAAAACTCAACAACACACGCGCCGTAAACACGATTTTCCACAGACTGAAATCAGATGTTCGCCCATAGAGTAAAGTATTTTTTTTTCATTAAGAATGTGGCCCATGTACCAAAGAACATTACTAACCAAAGTTCTTCATACAAAAGTAGTATGTAAATTAGCGAAATCCGTCAATCCCCGAGCGAGCACCGGTGCTCGCGAGCCCGAGCACCGGTGCTCGCGCGGGGTTTGACGGAAGTGTGCTGTCACGGCCGGGGATTGAGAGGTTAGTACTTTTAATGACACTAAACCAACAATTTTTTTAGGTTATTGGAATGCTCCTAAAGAACAGTTCAATATGGTAGTGACTGAGAGACCTATAATGAAGATAATATTATTTTTAAGTTTAGATTATAACCGAATAATCTGGTGGTGAGATGGAGTGAGGAGGGATGGTTTAAGTGAGAAAAATCCCCTCCTTATTACTACCACCTTCAGGAGACCCCCCCCCCCCCCCCCGTTAAGGAGATGTTGTCAACTGTTTTCAGTGTTTGAATATTTTTCATTTAAGAGGCCGGGTTCCATCGAAATTCTCATACATACGTAATACCATAATCATTTTCTCATACGAAAATATTAAACATGTTTGAGTTATTTTTTCTATTTTTTAATATGTGTGTAATATTATACAATGTGTCCTAACACCGGTGTCCAATCCTTACATGTTATAATGTATGGCATAGGTATTTTATTGACTGAAGGATCGGCCACTGGTGTTGGGACAGTGGACACGTCATTATATTATTATGTGTCTCGTCACCACTATCCAATGCTTTAACGCATCTTTAACGTCTTTATTTCTTCGATAATACTGTTGTTGTTATTTTACAAAATTGTTGTATAATAGCTAAGTATAATAAAGTATATTTGATCTTCTGTTGTTTTTTATAAAAACTGTTGATTTTATTGATATTACACTCCGGTCAAGCCTTCGTGGCTTATGGAGTATACATAATTATTATATTTTTAACTAAGTATTTGTGTAATATATATATATATATATATATATATATATATATATATATATATATATATATATATATATATATATATATATATATAGTATTTTCATATTATTATACTTAAATAAATATAAAATCATATCTTTTCACCAAATTGAGAGCGACTTCTAATTTAATGATCATAATAATGTTTGATACTGTATAATATAACTTACTTTAAGATCTTTGTTAACAACATTCTTTGCAAATAAATTATTATTACATTATATTATTAAAATTATATCCTAAATTGAACATGCGGGTCGAATTGATAACCTCCTTTTTTATGTCGTTTAATAAAAATCTATAACATAAAATTATGGTCGACTATTGGTCGATAGCAATTGTAGTCTCATTTTATATTTTTATCGATATATACAAGCAGATCGCCCATCCCTACACGCACACTACGGCAATGGAGTTGTTTATGCAAAGCTTGGCACAGATGTCGCCTTGTACTTCAGACTCATAATAAAAAAGACGCATAAAAAGTTGTCAATAAGCAACAATAAACAAAAGCATTGTTCGAGTGTTACTCATCGTTTTACATTTATTTTATAGTCTAGTAGTAAACAAATACTACTAAAGGATTTTTGAAGGTTTTATGCGACAGGACGATAATATGTTGTGATCATTAGTGACTGTGAAATCTTAGTTTTGAACAACAATTGAACTTTAAGTGCGACGTGATTACTGTAGTTAAATAAGTATTTAGTTTTTATAATGTATAGCACATGGAATGTAGAGGCCCTAAAAGCTAAATTAAGAGAACGGGGTGCATCTTTGAAGGGCAGAAAAGCAGACCTAATTGAAAGGTAAACATAACCTCAATTTCATGTTATAAATTTTATTTCATCTTATAATATTAGCCTAGACGTCTTAATGATCATAGATTAATTCATGAAGCCCCAAGCGGCCACATCCGGCCGCGATAACAATGAAAAAGCTATTGTGTCTCGTTTTGCCACGACTGATGGGTTAAAGGTTGTTAATGATCTAGGTGACATCAAAATGTAATGTACTTCGCGGCTTTAATAAGTGAATATTTATTTTACAGACTTGAGGCATATGACAGGAATCAGAATTTTGATGCTGTTCAAGCGGAAGAAAATGATGATCCAAAAATGGTTTTACCAGAAAGTCATGCTTATCGGGACATCAACAGCAGTATGAAGCTACCACCAATTACAAAGGAACATATAACCCTTTATTTCTTACAGTAAGTTCATTCTTTTAAGTACAGTTATTACTAATTCTGATACAAAAACCTAAATCATTTAACAATGATATTATGTACCTAAATAAATTTTACATTTTTTTCACTTTCAGATTTCATAAGAACCCAAAGGATGGTAAATCATTATATGAAGCACGCTTCCTACATATTTTGAGAGCAGCATTTATTGGTGACTCATGCTACTTTAAAGGATATATCAAAGCTTCAATGAAAAGAATTATGAATGAAGCTAATGTTAAATTAAGTATAAAAGGTGAGATTTTGGAGTGCAACTATGAATGTGTTGCTGGTAGTGGAGTGAGTGCTCACTGCAAACATGTGGCTGTAGTTCTTTGTGGACTTGAAAATTTTATAAATGATAAAATTCTTCTGAAAACAGAAGCACCCACAGAAAAACTACAAACTTTCCATATGCCCAAAAAAATTTTTACAGGCAGTCCATTAAAAGCGCACAAGTTGCCATCCAAAAGAAAATCTATTGAGAATATTGTATTCGAACCATATAAAAAAAGAATTAATATTCTAGAATATACCCAAAAAGTGAGGAATATTATTCTTAACTGCAAATCCCAAATGCCCTTTAAACAACTATATGGGCCTGCAAATCCATATGCGATTGAAAATGACCATGATTACTGTGGACCTGTGACCAACAAAATTTTTGAGCAACTAGAATTAAATACATTATCTTTAAATAGAATTCAAGAAATAGAATGTGAAACTTGCGGTCAGCGAGATAATCCTAAATGGTTTATTTACAGAAAGTGTCACTTGACCGCTAGTATATTTCATACTATATGCCATATGAAAGAAACCAGTAAAAATGGTTATGCCATGCAAATACTAGAAAAAGAAAATATTTTATCAAGAGCTATTATGCATGGTATAATTAATGAAAAAGTTGCATTAAAGCAGTATATTAATTTATATGAGTTAGATGTGACAGAAAGTGGAGTGCTTATTTCAGAAGATATATTTGGCTGCTTCGCCTGATGGTATTTTAAATGAAGAGACATTAATTGAAATAAAGTGTCCCTATGCTACTAGACATCAAAGTTATAAGTCCAACTACAGTACCATACTTAATCTACATTGACAATAAGTTATGTTTAAAAGCAGAAACACCATATTATTATCAAGTTCAAGGGCAACTTTACTGCAGTAACAGAAAATATTGTAATTTTATAGTTTATACCTATAAAAGTTTAGAGGTGGTTTTTGTTAATAGGGATGATGAATTTATAGAGCAAATGCTATACAAATTGGACTCTTTTTATCATTCTTATTTCAAGAAAGCTATAATTAACAAATATTATTATAAGAATTATTTAGAAATTATAAAACATGATTTTTCTGAATAACCATAATTAAAAATGTGTTATTTTTTGGTGATTATTGTGCCAAGGTATTGTGAAAATTGCTTATTAAAATTTCACCTTTGAATTAATTAACAAAATATTATAAAAATGAAACACTGACCAAAAGGTTTCTGGACATTGAGGTAAGATCCTAAAAATATTAATTTACAATTTTTTCCCTAAAGTTACATAACATAAGGCACACAAAAAATATTTTTGACATTAACGGAACATAGTATGCATTGACATCAGTTTTAATAATTTTATAAGTTTTTATCAGACCTATTAAACGTTCAATATGTATTCGATTAGCAGCTAATTTCTGGTCATGTTTCAATTTTATTCCAGGTAATGAGATAATTTGAGATAAACCTTTCAAAAAATTTGGCACAAGTAATGTTAGGTCACTAGGTGCTAACAAATCCTGAATGTTAAATCCCCGATCTGCCATGATTCCATCACCTGGATTACATTATGAATAAGATTACAGCGTTCTATGATTTGCCTGTCACTAGTTGATCCTCCATATCCTTCTGAACAATATGACAGTAGTCCACCAGGTGTGGAGCCAACCAGAAACTTAATTGTGTTGTGATGTTTGTAACTACTAAAAGTCGCCTGTTGTGATTTTGGGTTTTTAGGTCTTGTTATAGGCACTTCAGTTCCATCTATAATTACTCTGGTAATTTTATGGTTTTTTTTAAACTGTGATGGCATAAAATAATCAACGAGTTCTCTACTTGGCCATATATTTAGTTTTGACCACAATTGGTGTACAAAATTTATCCATGTTACAAATACATTACCTACTTCTGATTTACTGATATCAAAATGTTTTGATAGAATAAAATGAGTTTCATTAACATAAGTAAAAACTGATCTTCAATAGTATTATTATATTTAATAATAATCAACTGCAATTATTATATTTAATAATAATAGTATTATATTTAATAATAATCAACTGATCATAACATGATTCCTACGATAACAAATACTGTATGCCATCGGCAAAAGAGTTGATAAAACAGTCTTAAACTTCTCATAGCTTTCCAGTCCAGTATAGTATAGTTTCATCATCTGTCATAAGCTGATAGTTTGAAAAAAGCGAATTCAAAAATGGAGTTTGTGTAAATGAATTCACAAGCCTGATTGATCTTTCTAGTTCATTGCTAACCATGTGTCCTTTCTCATGTGTTTTAATTTCAATTTCCATTTGTACGTCGGGTAGATTTTCTCCTTTATCAGAGACTTCATTTCTATCTTCCATGGAGTAATTACCAGTAAGTGTTTCTATAGGGTTCTGTGGAGGAAATAATTCTTTCTTTGCTGACCTTTCCATGTATCGATTTTGTCGTTCTATAGCAGATGTTGAAGGTTTAGGTGTCCATGGGAAAATGGAAGGAACAACATCTTTTTTTAAATGTTTACAAATTGGTGGCAGTCCTGGAAAAAAAATTACTTATTAATTTCAGTGACAACAAACACACGCATAATAACCTGTTCACTAGAAAACTAATTAAAAAGTATATGATTAGAACCATTTTTAACCCATCAGTCGTGGCAAAACGAGACACAATAGCTTTTTCATTGTTATCGCGGCCGGATGTGGCCGCTTGGGGCTTCATGAATTAATAAGAAAATCTTACCTGTCGTAGCACAAATTTCTTGATAATCGGATTCTTTAAAATGTTTAGAAACCTCGAATTCTTTGAAGCTTTGAATTTTTTTACTTTGTAGCTTTTTCCCATAACTTTTTTAATTTCGGATCGTTTGGAAATGTATGTCTTCCATTCTCATTGCACCCTATTATCACACATCGAGGCATTTTTTATTGAAACCAATAAATAAAACTTTGTAATAAAACCTCTAGAATGTTTGTTAAGGGTCAGAAATACAAAGCGCAGCCTAGCGGAGGAAAAATGTACTATCCAGTAAACAACTCCATTGCACACAAGCATAAAATGGCCACGCGCTGGCGAGCTAAGAAGCCATCTACCCTCAGACTACTAAGGGGATACTACGTATCAGACAGGAATCTTAGAACAACCAATACAAGAACGGTATGCTAGAGTTTGACGTTGCTTTTTTTTATACACCTTTTTTTAATTAAAGTTTGTCCAACATGAGCGGGAAATTTAAATTTGATGTCCTTTCAAAAAGAGCGGGAAATTAAAAAAAAAAAAAGATTTTGTAGCTGGGCTCTACGTATAAATATTAATTAAATATTTTTGTGAAGAATTCGTATTTAATACGATTCTATTTGCTTGACACTAAACAATGACATAAATTTTGAAAGGACAAATCTTTATTAAAATATTACATAAGTAACTTGTATGCACTTAAGTTGACTTCTAGGGCTAGAAACCTAATAACTAGAGACTCGATGTCTCAAAAATATTATTCATAACATAATATTAAAGGAGATAAATTAAACCAATAAACTCATTTGTATTTTTTTTTTTTGAAATTTTAACAGAGCTTTCTTTTGCATGTTTGGCAGACCACCAACTCTCAACCTACTTATATCCGTGCCTTTTAAAATTTTATTTATTGTGTTACACCAATTAAACACACATAATTTAACTGTGATAATCACAAAATATTGTTGAAAAGCCTTTTTATGTCTAAGGCAATTGAAGAAATCAAATGAATATTTGGACACACCCTTTATTATTTCTTTAGAAATATTTTCTTTACTTGGGTGTGATTCCAAATATTCATTTGATTCCTTTACAATGTCTGAAAAATACCTTAGTGCATTTTCTGTGGGATAGGTTAATTTATATTTATTTTTGAAATCTGTGAATTCTCTGTTAGAAATCCATTGATGAATTGCAGATTCATTATTTTGTGTCAAAGATTTTTTGCATTCAACGCACTGAAATTTCTTGATGCATTTTCTTATAACCCATCCCACAGTGTATGAACGAGAGTGTACACTTATTCTTTCTTTCCTAGCTGCATCAACAATATTTTCAATTTCTTCAGGAGACTTCTCTGTAATTGGAATTTCCGAAGACAAAGTTATTGTAGGTTCATTAACTTTGTCTTCGGGATTATTACCGGTAAATAAGTTTTTTAATTTAATTATTTGGTCTCCTGAAGTATCTTCACAGTTAAAACTTTGCGAATGGAAATTAATAAATCGTGTGATTAATAATGAACGGAACATGTTCTTAAACAATTGACAGTTGGGGTCATTATTTCTATATGCATATGCTCGGACTTGACCAAAAAAATTTTCGATAGAGTCGGAATTAAAATATTTGGGGCGCATAATTTTAAAACCCTTTTTTTCAAGAAATTGCCAGATACCTATTAAACTTTTTAACGTTAGTATAAAGTTTTTTTGAGATGGCACAATGACTTCTCGGCCTTTGTTATTTACAAATCTAATTTTTTCTAATTTTTCGATTGCCGACTTCCAGAAAATTACGTGTCTCGAATTTTTTGTGACTGCTTGCCGTAATGGCTTGCCGTGGTTTTTGCTCGTAATATTTGCACCATTGCATGAGTCGAACAACTCATCGAAAAAAGATATTGTTTCAGACGTATGTTTTAACGTTTCGCTTACTGGATTCCCATCAGCATAGTGAGCTGTGAAAAAAAGATAATTTTAAAATATACATTTTTATATAAAAAACATTGTCTGAGCTGTCAACTGATAGTAACTACATTTTATTATTTATCGATAAGCACATATTTAACCTATCAATCCCCGTAAGGCCCAAGTGGACCGCGATAACAAAAGATTTCCAGTATTCCATATATTATAATATTATGATTATATAAAACTAGATGACGCCCGCAACTCGTACCTTTTTCTGGGACCGTACATTTTTCTGAGATGAAAAGTATCCTGTGTCCTTTCCCAGAACTCAAAGTATCTTCATACCAAATTTCAGCAGAATTAGTTCAGCGGTTTAGACGTAAAGAGGTGACAGACAGACAGACAGATACACTTCCGAATTTATAATATTAATGTGGAAGTATAAAAAAGAAGTAAGGATATGGATTATTAAGATAAGGTTAACTAATTTGATAAGTTTGAATTTCCAGCAAATACTTACAAAAATTTGCAGTGTATGCCAAAGCACTTGCAACAGTCTTGCTTAAAACACGAGTACAATTCCTTACCTAGAAAATATTATTTTGATTATAATATAACACAAAATATGCAGAATTAAAAATAATACACAAAATATAATAATATGATAAAATATAATACTTGTTATAATGTCGGTGTCATAACTATAAGGTCTTCCTAAAGACTAACGTTATGAAACACTTTAATACAACAATTATTATAGACAAAGTGAGGTCAATAGTAGGTATAGCAAGCTTACCGCACACAGATGCTATACGATAAAATATATTTTGCCCTCACTTGGTCTGAAGTCTTCCAACCAAATAAATTATAATATTGACATGATATAATATACCAAAATATAAGATCTGTTGGAAAGTGGCAACATCGTAGTGTGATGCCTTTCAAATCAAATCTTAGAATCGTTTATTGGGCGGGAACCGTAAATTTTCCGAGATAAAAATATCCCTAGTAATATTTCAGCAAAATCGACGACAGACCGACAGACACACTTTCGCATTTATAATATTAGTATGAATATGGATTCTACTTACTTTCATTTTCTTTATTTTTTCAGGAATAACATGTTCGTCATTCAATTTGTGAAGCATGCGCATGTCAGCATGCTTACAGTCTGTATTATATACATCAACAATGTCACTCCACTTAGAAATTTTTCCCCCATATTTTATATTTTTCGTTAAAAAAATATTTCTGATTCCTTTAATGAGGTGTGGGGGATCATACATTACAAACATATTTTGCTTGCCTATTTTCACTGTGTTATCTGAAAATAAAAAATAAGATTAAACATACTTACATTAAGTTGTACAATAAGGGTAAAGTGTTTAGGTTAATTTTAATAATATAATTTATGTTTTTTAACTTACCTATAGCCTCATTCAACAATATCTGACTTCTTCTGGTTTCTTCTTTTAATTTATTGATAGCAGATTGAAATGCTGTCCCCTGATCACATACTATTGCCACGGGAAGTAAACCAGTGTTTGTAACTGCATTAACTACCTCTTTTAATATATTTTTTAAAATATTAGAGGAAGTAGCACCTTCACAAAAATAAAATCCTATAGGTTGCTGCCATTTGTGTAAAGCACCTCGCACCATAAATGCTAAAGCGTGGTCCGCATAATTATTTGTTATGGTGTTCAATTCCACAAAGCCACTTATTTTATCCTTGTGTTTGTCATAAGAGAGACCAGGTTCTAAGGCCACTTCGTCAAAAATTATATTACAGTACTTTTTTGATTCTGGCCAGTTTTGCACCTAAAAATAAAAAGGTTACATAATATTATGCTAATGATCACTCTGTTCACTTTTTTAAACAAAACATCACAATATTAATTTAAATACTTACTTCAGATTTTATAGCATCAAATATAGCAGTGTTGATGCCAGAGTCAACTTTTAATTTTTGAATCATTTTGTTTATAGTCCTCACTGAAGGTAGAATAAAAATTCTTCTTAAAAATTTATGTCTTGGGACCTTGCTTCATAATGGCTAGAGCTATTAATTTTTCGTCATCAGAAAATCTTCTTCCTTTTGTTTCCTTTGTAGCTTGGCTAATCTGCATCCAAATTATCTTTTTTGTTAACGGATGAACACCAGCTGTTAATTTTTCAAACAATCCCATTTTTGATAATTTCATAGCTTTTTTAGCACGGGTCAAAAAATTTAACTTCCTCTTGGCTTTTTTATATTCTGCTAGTAATTTTAAAGACACAGGATTTAATTTCTTTTTGTTTATGTAAGGTTTCCTGGAAACCTTTAAAGTTGTACTGTGTGGGACTATTGTTTCTGAAAATAAATAAATAATTTATTCATACTCATGTTCAGTAAATAAATAAATATTATTCATTGAATGTTAATATAATCATTCATAATACTTTACCTGTCAACATATTGTGTTTGAACTTATCATCTGCACATTCTGTGACAGGTTTTGAATATGTAGATGGTTCATTGATGTCTGAAAATATATAAAGAACATACTTTAAAAGATAAAAAAAATTGTGACTACAAGAAAAAAATGTATATCTACACTTATAAGTATTATAAAGAGGGAAACTTTGTTTGTTTGCTTGTTAATAATTGTTTAGTATATCTTTATGTGATGCCAATTTCATATTAATCAAACTTCTGAGCGTAAGTAATGTTCTACCACACAAAATTTTATAAAAACAGTACAAAAGCTTTTCAGAGAAAGTGTAACATCTATTCAGACATACTCAAAAAATATTCACAAACTTTCAATAAATATAATTTATATCAATAATATAATCATTGATAATCTTTCAAAGGTCAATGTATACGCCTATTCAATAAAATCCCAGAAAACGTTCAAAATCTTTCAATCAATAAATTTAAAAAAGTTGTTAAAGAACGTTTGTGTGCTAAGGCTTATTATAAGGTTACTGATTTTCTCAATGATAGCACACCTTGGGAAAAATTAGCTGACAGACCATAGGTCACTTCTATATAAATGTACCACATTTTCACTTACTTACTTTCCTTACATACTTAGTGTAAATTAGCTTAAGCTACCATTGTTATTTTTCACCTTTTTGGTAAAAGGTGGACCCGCGCGAGTTTCTTACGCCGGTTCTTCTCGCCGGGTTAGTTCCCGAACCGGTGGTAGGCCCAAGGGCGTCACCAGCCGATGGCGCAGGGGGGGGGCAAGTTGACTTTACCTACTACAATTCATACTTTTCTTATTCTCTATAAATTAGAGTGGAATTAGTGAATTCATTCGAGTTTCGACGTACGGGAATGATTGTTCAAGGCTTGAACTTCAAGCAAATCACCTCAAAGACTTAGGACTTTGGTTGCATTATATGTATTTGGCAACTTTTTTAGAATCTCTAGGGGGGGGCAGCTGCCCCTCCCGCCCCCCCTTGGCGACGCCCTTGGGTAGGCCTCATGTAGACACGACGTTCTAAAAGTGTTAACTTTGTTAACCTATTTGGAAATAAAATATTTTGATTTTTTTTTTAATAATAATATTTTACCTATCGACATATTATGGTGTTTGAACTCATCATCTGCACCTTCTGTGACAGGTTTTGAAGATATAGATGGTTTATTGATGTCTGAAAATATATAAAAATAAATAAAATAAAATATATTTATTTCAGATAACTCAGATCCATAAAATTGTTAGTAGAGGAACTTATTGCTATGTTAGTATTCAATTCTAAAAAGAGATTTAGTCTTATTTATCATAAAGTCGATCAGAGGACAATCCCCGCTGTCGACTATCTCCCTCAGGACACTGTGGCTGCTGCCGCGGACCCTGGCCAGTAACGATGCAGTCCTTTTGCGGAGTATAGCTTCAAAACTATCTACATCCGCAAAAGCAAACATCGCCGAGGCACTACAGAAACGCGGCAGCCGCAGCAGTGCTCTAAAAGCATTATTATATTGAATGCGTAGGGCATTGTATGTTTTCTTGGTGTAGTTGGTCCATAAGCTGCAGGTGTAAAAAGAGGTGCAGTAAGCCTTAAAAAGAGTAATTTTTACGGCGTCCGTGCAACGACCAAATCTATGCACCAACATATTTGCCATAACAGACAATGCCCTACGCTCTCTTTCGAGGTCTACATCGTCTCGAAGGCCGTCAGTCACAAAATGTCCAAGATATTTAAAAGTGTACACTCTCTCGAGAGGCTCATTATTAAGGTGTATAGGGGGAACAATATTGGGACATTTGTTGCCGGCCTTAAAGACCATGTACTGTGATTTTTTGGCGTTGTAAAGCAAACCATGTGAGACAGCGTATTTTTCACAAATACCGAGTAAAGTTCTTAATGCACTGACAGAGGGCGCCAGTAGTACCATGTCGTCCGCGTAGCTAATATTGTTGACGCACACGTTTCCGATATGGCAACCGACACGAGTACCACTGAGCTCCCGTATCAGTGAATCCACGTACAGGTTGAAGAGCCGGGTCGAGGTCTGCCCCCCCTGCCTCACCCCGCACTCCATCCTGTACGGTTCGGAATATTTGTCAGCCCATCTCACATAGTTCACCTGATTACAATACCAAAATTTAAGCAGGTCGGTGAAGCCGTCGGGTAAACTAAGAGTTTCCAATTTTCGCCACAAGATGTCGTAGGAGACGAGATCGAAAGCCTTGCTGAGGTCGAGGAAACAAGCGTACACAGGTGTACGCCTGCTCATGTAATATTTGACAGTGTGCTTTAGACTCATTATTGCAGTCTCCGTTGACAGTCCACGCCTAAACCCGTGCTGACCATCATGGAGACTACAATGTTGTTCTAATATGGAGCTAAGCACACTGTCAAATATTTTAGCTATAGTTGTTGCTAAAGATATTGGCCTATAATTCGATCTGTCAGAAACGTCACCACTGCGATTTTTAGGTACTGGCACAACCGTAGTCCTTATTAAATCAGCAGGTAAGTAGCTATGGACAATGCAGATATTAAACAGTAATGCCAGAACTCTTGACATATGTTTGCCTGCGAATCTTAGGTGCTCAATACTGAGACCATCGTGACCTGGCGATTTCCCGGTAGCCATGTTTTTAATCGTCTTCGCTACAGTTTTACTACTTATAGTAAATTTAAGGTCACGACTAATCTCAGCATTGTACACAAAGTCTGATGATGGGCCCAATGGTGATGACACTTTAAACTGATCTCTAAAAAGATTTGCGATTTTGTCCGCACCATTGATCCCATCAACAGCTTCGGGGTAGCTAGGTTTTAAATTCAACTGCTTTGTTGACCTCCAGAATTTTTTAAAGTTTTGTTTTGAGTGGTGAGTAGCCAAGATGTCCATTTTTATTTGAGATTGGTGGTTTTGGCACCATTTTAATCTGCTTTTAAAAATTCGTCGACTACTCGTCATCTCATCATACACAAAACCTTGTCTTGGGCGGCCACTGTTAACCCACATTTGAAATTTGGACCTAGCCTCCCTGTGCGCCGCACCAACATGCTTATTCCACCCCGTTAGAGTCTTCTTCCCATGTTTATAATTCTTATTACAATTATAGCTTTTAATTGCCGCCAAACGTAATACAGAAACTATACTATTATATAGACTATCAACAATATTTTTATGATACCCTTTATTGCAATATCTATATGAGCACTGGATAAATTCTGGAGGAAAATCAATTAATTTTAATTGTCTATCACAAAGTTCAGTATAATATTCTATTTGTTCATTAGTTCTAGCACTTCTGAACATACTTTAAAAGATAAAAAAAATTGTGACCACAAGAAAAAAATGTATATCCACACTAATATTATAAAGAGGTAATCTTTGTTTGTTTGCTTGTTAATTGTTTAGTTGTAATTAATAGGCTCAGAAACTACTGGACCAATTTTAAAAACTCTTTCACTTAATGTGGGGGCCAATTTCATATTATATGTATAATATTCATTATTCACAAACTTTGACATTTTATAAGTATTTATTGATAAACTATTATTTTACTAATTTAGTATTTAAAAATATGAAAGTGACTACAATTACTACTACTCAATAACTACTAAAACAATTTTGATGAAACTTGCATTACTCCTTAAGTTGAACAAAACCAAGTAAAACAAAAAAGAATTACTTTTTTGACGTTAATTTAAAAATAAATTGTTAATATCAAGCACTTACATAAAACTATATTTTCTTGTGCTAGAAGTTCTCTCAGTGGTGATCTTCTTTGCTTGCAATAGGCATGATCATTATGTTTTTGGCTCTCTACACTCTGTGTGTAATAATAATTATGATCCAGTGAATGAGTACAATTTCCTGAAACAGAAGATAATATCAATTATATTAGCTTTTATTATCTCATTTAACAAAATGTTTTTAAGAGTCTTTATAAAAATAAAATAGAAAATAGGCCAAGTGCAAGTTGGACTCGGGCACTATGGGTTCAGAACTGTAAATAATTATAGAGCAACAATTAAAGGCCAAAAATTGTGTTTTTGATGGGAGCCCCTTAAATTTTTAACATTCTACTTTAATTTATTATTGGTTTAATTCTTAAAGAACAAAATAACTAATGATTTTGTAAAAAAAAATCAGTGATAAGTTCAGTAGCCTGTTGCTATTATTGGTAATAAGCAAAAAAGCATGTTTATTGTATTAGGGGAGTCTCCCCTCTGAATATTAATTTTATTTTGTTTTTAGTATTTGTTGTTATAGTGACAACAAAAATACACAATTTGTGAAAAATTCAGAAGTCTAGCTGTAGCTGTTTTTAAGATCTGCCCACGGGGGCAGATCTCAAAAACAGCTACAGCTAGACTTCTTCTTCTTCTTGTGGTGTAGACAAGTGGCAAAACGCTAACGCTACAAAATGTATGGATTTGACATTAGTATTCGCTAGCGAAGCGATGACTTATGTCAAATCGCATACATTTTGTAGCGTTAGCGTTTTGCCACTTGTCTCGGGGGGCTGTATCTCCAGAGACAGACGGACAGACACACAGACATTGAAGTCTCAATTACCGTTTTCACCCTTCAGGTAAGGAACTCTAAAAAAATTTTTATTTATAAGATAGTCCAAATTCTATTTTTACAGTACACAGTTCAGACTAAAATATTATATATTAAATGTAATAGTATTGTAATAGCCACAAGGTACTGGCAGAGTAATGTAGCTTCTATTTTGAATCATTAAATATTGATAATTCATGTAAAATTGTAAAATGCCTACTTACCACTGTCAATTTCTTCAGCAATAGGTATTCCCGTATTGATTTCTTCAGAAGAAAATAATGTAGGATACGCAGATTGACGAAGGCGAAATGTAGAAGTCACAAACCGTTTTTCAAAATGTTTGTGACAAACAAACTTGCTTCAATTTATCAATTTACGGTTACATTTACATTTTACAATTGCTTACCTTTCGTTTTTCAATAATTAATCCACTTAATTTACAATTTTTGTATTTTTGTAATAAATAATTTTCACAAACTGAAATTCGAACTTTGAGTTTTAAACTTCTTCTTCCTCTTTTATCTCATATAGTTTATATTCTCTATGGTCTTTTTTATCAGCCAATCACAGTCGACCGTGCTTAAAAATAGTACAGATTATGCGATTAAATTTAGTAGCTACGTTTAAATTTGGAACCCATTTTTTTTTTGTTCGGAACTTGCGTCCACCTGGTAGTGACGACTGACCTGACGATTAAAACCACTTCTAGATACAAGTTACAACCATGTTACAACTGATATATTCCCAAAAATAAAATTCAAATAATTAATGGCCAGCATCAAATTCCTTCCTACTTCTCACAAAAACGTTTTTGTCCTTAATCTGTGATTTTTGTATCACGCTAGCGCGCAGCGGCCGGAGCTATAGAAATACATTGTGGGGAAAATATTTCTTTCAGAATTGGTAACACTTTACGAAAATGAAGCTTTTGGGCTATTGGAACTCTATTGCAATGTAATAGAGTTTAAAATCCGAAAACAATTTTACAAATGTCATTCCGGTTTCACGGACGAGGTTCGTGTAGTGTGTAGCGGGACGACGAACCGTCAAAACTGTCAAATTTGTCTCTCACGGACGGACGGCGTCCCTCACAGACGCGGTCTGCAGACCGGGTTCGCGCAATCTGTAGAAGGGTTTGAGCACAGATTAAGTATTATAATATACTCGTAGATGCCGTCTTAGGCCATGATCGCGTGGCCATTTTGTGCTTGTTTTCATACAAGTAGTGTGCGTGTATTTTCTTGAATAGTTCTATGTGTCGATAATTTCTAAGCATATTATAACCCCGAAAAGAAAGTTATTTAGTTTATGATATCGATAAACTATAGTTCGAGTAATGTGCATTCCTAAACACACGTAAAAAGCTTTGAAATTTTTGTAGACAAATTATTACTTGATGTGACATTTTTACTACTAACGCCTTATATAGCACGATTAAAGGATTTTTAAACTTGTAAATTATCTTTTCAGCTTACAAAAATACCGTTTAAAAAGCCCAAAAAACGTTGTTCAAAACTTACGTATTTAACATTAAATCTACGTGTTTGAGGCATTCTTTTGCCATTTTTATGGTTTATTATTTAGCGGAACCACAAAACTCAATGATATCTAGCATAAAATGTTCACTAAAAACATTTATTAACACTTTTATTACATGAAATACGCAGACTGACTCCTTTGTCATGACCGAGTAGGTCGGTCGCAAATTGACACGCTTTTCACGCTTAAACACCGATATAAGGCTCTCTCCACTAGTCTATCTCAATGGGTTTGAGCCTTCCTCTTATAAGTCTGTGGTTTGAGCCAAAATAAATGTACCTTAGTAAAAAATATCGTCTCCACCGCCTTCAACCCATAATTGTGGCTATGTTTATTGCATTAAACATGTTTATTTTTATTTTTTAACTACACTGGACCATGTATATTAAAAATTAGATGTCCTTTTTACACCAACATGCATAGTTTTTTTACATAGTAATTTTAGTGCAGTTCCCAGAGCGTAAAAATCGTGCAAACCTCCGATTTTTGCTATAGTGGATGAAAATTGAAAAGAAAAAAAGGAATATGTAGCTGATAACATAAATAATAAAGTTTACCTATTGAAAAGCTGTGCTTTTGATTTTTTAATTATTCTCTACCACTCCAAGTAAACTCACAAACTGTAAAATTTTGAAGAAAATTTGCATATTTCTTTCTTTTAAATATATAGCAAAATAATAAAATATATTTTTATTTTTATTTGTATTGTTGCTTATATTCCAAAGAAAGAAAATAAGTTGAAAAAAATATATAATTTAGATTTAAAATTAATATTTTTGTATGTAGATGGGCATACCTACAAATGTGCTTGTTGTGTGCCTCGCCAGGTAAATGGCATTCCTATTTTTCTTTGGTTTTAAATAGGAAGTTTAAAATTACTTTTTAAGCTTAGCAAAGCCTTCTTTTTCTTAATGTGTATAACTTTTTAGCTCTTACTTTATTAAATTTTCTGAAAGTGTAGTACAAACTTTTGACGGATATTTCGAAGAAAATCTGTATTTTATTTCTTTTGGTTAGGTTTTTACAGAATAAATTTAATTTTTTTTTTCACTAATTATATTTGCTAAAACATACTTAAAGGAAAAAAATACAAATTAGGTTAAGAACTGATATTTTTTGTATTCAGATAAGCATTTTCCGAACATAGGTCGCAGCATGCGTCTTTAGTATGTACCTGAGATTTGTAGCACCCAATTTTTTTTCTGGCTTTATGTAGGAAGTTTAAATATATTTCAAAGACTAGAAAAAGTCTTTCATTTGTCGATGCATTTAATATTTTAGCTCTCACTTATATAAATTCTCAACAAATATAGAAAAATGTTTTCGGTCTATTTTACACATTTTTGGAGATATATATTCCGTAAATCAGACTGATGGATCAGATTGATGAGAATTTGACCGTGTAGCCTGTGACTTAGAATTTTATAAAAGGTTCGTGTAGTACCTGGCCTTCTCTTTTGTTGATATTTTACCGCCTAGCTTATCAAATAATAAAAATAAAAATTGCTTATGAGAGCATCCTAGATTTCGCCCTGTGAGTAACAATTTGTGAAAAACGCTATTTACACCCCTGTAGAATTATAGAAACTACCACTTCTCTACATTTTTTAAAGCTAACGAAAAGTACTAAAAAGAAAAAGTGTCAGTTTCCCTCTGTGTCTTGTTGTGTTGTTGATTTTATTTTGGTCGTCCATGTTTTTTGTGAAAAATTTTTGTTTTTTGTGAAATATTTTTGTTTATTATTAGTGCAAAGCATTTTGATAGTAAAGTGATCCCGATACAACAGGGTCACGCTTTCGTAGCATCCGATTTTTAGCTTATAATCAAATAAAGTGATTTAAAAGTTGCATGTTGGCATCATGTTACGTATGCCTGTGAGAAACGGTCGAACAAAAATGTAAAACTAAGGCACGTTTATACTGGTCATATTAATTATATTCCTATTTACGTACTTTTTTGTCTTACATAAAAATAACCGGAATGTGATATATTTTTACCGGACTTCAAAAAAAAAGGAGATTCTCAGTTTGTATGTATGTATGTGTTTATGTTTGGCTGTGATTATCTCTCGTTTAGGCTGAACCGATTTTAACGTGTTTCTTAAAAAAGTATTTGTTACATATCGAAGAAGGTTCAAAAAGTCAGTCAAAAGGTTGATTGTTTTTTTAAGGTGGTTTTATTTTTAGCCGACTTCCAAAAAAGGAGGTGGTTCTCAATTTTTTAATTTAAAGTTTAAATGTATGTTCCTCGATTACTGGAAGACGCCTGAACCGATTTAAAAAATTCTTTTTTTGTTTGAAAGGGTATACCTACAGATATACTTTACAGATGGTCCCGTTGTCACCAAGTCTCTGATGATGGAAACCTAGAGATATCGAGGGCGACCCTCAAATTTTATAGGCACGCACCCCGTGTTTTCAAGTATTTAATTAAGTTGTTCTGGTATTTAAGTCTGATAGCTATCATGTCATGGAGCTCAGCTGATGATGGAAGGTCCAATTCCTAAGAAGTTAGGAGTTAGGGTACAACAACAACATAATAATATCTATAATATGAGTATACGTATACACATTATATTGGCCTAAATATCTTCCTTAGACTAAACACAAAATATCATGTACATATTTGAATCCTATGTTTATTCCTGTAAGTACATCTAAATCATAATTTATAATATGTCATAGGTACCTATTTGTTCATCAGTAAAAAGTTACCTATGTGAACGCATCTTTGTGAGAAATGTGAGAAACGTTTTTGATTTTTGTGAGAAACGTGAGAAATGTTTCTCACAAGAGTCATGTGAGAAAGGTACTACTAGGTATTTATTTTGGCTCAAACCCAGAAGCCATTAGAAAATCTGACAGGTATTTTATAACATGACAAGGTATTTTAGAATATGACACTCACACTGACACACAAAAAAGCCGCGCATGCGCAGTTGAAAAAGCAAACAAACACGACTTCTCTCTCCGTAAAAGCAGAATACGTATTGTGCGGTCAATAGACCATAGCTAGATAAGTAGTGATTGAAGAATGTATATTGCAGTTTTATAAGGCATGGTGACGTACAATGTTGCTACTCACGACAACGTACCGTGCCACGGTACCACACCATTCCACGTTGACGACGCGACGTCGTGGCGTGAAGATGTGGACATAGTATACGATACCTCCATGATGTGGACACTGGACAGGCCCAAACTGTCAACGGCTACCGTCAACTGCCTTCTTTTTCTTTCAAAAGTCGTATTCGTTTCATTGTACACTGCGCATGTGCAAGTTTCGCGCATGCCAAGTGCCAACTGCCAAGTACGGAGTAAATACCAACGGGCCTCATAATATATTTTTGCAAAATGGCAACAAAATATAATAAGGTTATGTGGTTAGGTGTATGTTCTAAAACAGTACAACTACAAAGTACTACTAAAGCGCTTATTCCACTTATCCTAGCTAGGATCCTAGCTAGGATAAGTGGAATAAGCGCTTAAGTCTTACCAATATACACTTTATATAGTGAGTTAAAGGGCCGTAAATTTTGAAACTGTTGTTTTAGCAAGAAGTAAGAACCGTCTTTATGTCCAGTTACCAGTATAATATTATTCTAAAATCTAAATCAACCTCCTTTTTTAAAATGATTTAAGCGCTTATTCCACTTGTCCTATTTAGAAGTCCTATCTAGGATCCTAAAAAGGAGACAAATTAGAAGCTTCTTATTCCACTTGTCCTAATTTAGTGACTAAATCAGTTGTAATTTTGGTCAGACGTCTTCTTAATGGCTCCAGTTCTGTCAAAGCAACAAAAAATTGGTCTTGTCATAGGCTTAGCTGTTGGCTCAATGAAAAATAAAAATAAATAAAAGGCGAAAAAGATGGTTGAAAGAATTTTTGCTCCACGAAAAATTATGAATTATGAACTTTATGAACTACTTGGAAACAGCAGACTTAAGAAATTACCTACGAATGGATTCCAGATCTTATAACATAATTTAAATTGACTCTAATACAGAATGGCAGTTCCCACTACAGATAAAAGGTTGAAACCATCTGGCAACACTGATTTAGTCAGTTAGAAGCCACATTTTTCCAATTTAGGATCCTAGCTAGGATCCTAAATCGGAAAAAATTTAGTCAAGTGGAATAACATTTAGAAAGCTAGGATCCTAGCTAGGATCTGAAATCGGAAAAAAATTAGTCGAGTGGAATAACATTTAAAAAAGCTAGGATCCTACCTAGGACTTCCTAGCTAGGATAAGTGGTATAAGCGCTTTAGTCCTAGCTAGGATCCTAAAAAATTTAGTCAAGTGAAATAACATATTTTAGAAAGCTAGGATCCTAATTAGGATCCTAAATCGGAAAAAAATGTGGCTTCTAAGTAGTCGTGTTCGTTTGGTTTTTCAATGCACATTGCGCATGCGCAAAGTTATAAATTGTTGTCAGTGTGAGTGTCATGTTCTAAAATACCTGTCAGATTTTCTAAAATCTGACAGAAATTGATCGGTATTTTAGAATATGACACTCACACTGACATACAAAAAAGCCGCGCATGCGCAGTTGAAAAACCAAACGAACACGACTAGTTTCGGAACACACCAAAGGCCTAAAGCGCTTACTCCACTTATCCTAGCTAGGATCCTAGCTTTCTAAATGTTATTCCACTCGACTAAAAATTTTCCGATTTAGGATCCTAGCTAGGATATATGAATAACATTTAGAAAGCTAGGATCCTAGCTAGGAGCCTAGCTAGGATCCTAGCTAGGATAAGTGGAATAAGCGCTTAAATGGCGCAGATTACACGCATCAATATTATCACGATTCCGTGATAATATTGATGGTGTAATAGGCCGAATCGCAGTATCGCAGTACTATTTGTGAATCCCGTGCAGTAGCGGATTTACCCTAAGGCCCAGTAGGCCCGGGCCTAGGGCGGCCAAATATAGAGAGCGGCAAATCGTGCAAAAAAATTGTAATCTAGGTGCGACTGCAGTGTGAAGCTAGTGGTAATGGGCGCGACTCTGGACGGACGCTATATTTTAATAGTGAATAAGGTCTCAAAATCTGAATCTCCATATATAAATAAAACGTACTGGAATCAAGTTTCATTAAATGTTTTTTTTGTTTTTTAACAAACCAAATTTTGGAAATTAAAAAACAAACTACAAGGTCTCAGTTAGAGTCTCAGTTAGTCAAGATACCCAGTATATTACCACGTAAAAACTTGTAGTTTGGCATCCTAAGCAGTTCTCAAAATTCACATATAATTGTCATTAGTCAGAAGTCACAAAAATCGATTTTTTTACTTTTTTTTGCAAATATTTAGTTTTCTGTGCGTTTTACGTTTTTTGTATAAATAGGAAAGTTGTAGAGAATTAAATTCTCTACAACTTTTCTATTTAACATTTTTTTACACCTCAAACTGTTCTCAAAATAGAGAGCGTAGAGGGCGCGGTCGGAGAATTATCTGAGGTCAACTGGTAGTCTCGATCAAAAACTCGTAAATTTATTTCTTAACATACAATTATCATTTTTTATTAACTTATAGATTTTTTGGCTAGTTATCTATTTTTAATTACCAAAGTGACAATTTATTAATTAACACTTACCTGGACATGTAATTAAGAAAACACTTAAATTGTATTTTAATTCTTATCAAATTTTAAATACTAATGACTTTCTATATAAATGAAGAAAAAAAAAGAATTTTTCATTTGATGTTTTTATTAAACGTGTCATTTTACAGATTTATTATAGTCAAAATTAATAAAAAATTTGAGAACAAGTTCTAATTTCAATTCTCTTCTTCTTCTTCATCATCATCTTCTTTATCATCGTCATCGTCCATGGGCGTAGCGAGGTACGGGCAGGGGGGGGGGGGGGGGGGGCAGCTGCCCCCCCCCCCCCCTAGAAGAGCGATCGGTCGCTAAAAAGCTCAAGAGTTAAGTGGTGAGAGGGGAGGCATTCAATCCCAGTTCGCTCACTCACATTTTGTTCTATTTGTGGTTCTATTGTGAGATTCTCATATGTTAAAAATTACGAATTCGAAGTTTATAGTCCGCGCGGAACTAGTTGGCCGCGCCTTAGGTAGGGACAGGGGTGAGGGGGCGGGTTGCTTGCTGCTCGCAACGCACATGAGATTAGACAGTGACGACCAATCTCGCGATATCGTGAACAATAATATAATGTAATTATTGAAAAGAATAAATTAAAGACAATTGATCAGTTTTATATTCAAAATTATTGACATCGGCTTTCCGTTTTTTAAAAACCTATGCACTTTAAATATTATTTCCTTGGATTGTCTTTTTTATCGGCGGACTTATTTTGCTATTGCAATTTCTTGTGCGTTTTGTCTAAACTAGCCAGAACTGTCAAAATCAAGCGCCCCCGCCTCTCCGTCCCACCGCTCACATACGTTACCTATGGCGCGGCCAACTAGTTCCGGATTATACGGATAGGATTTTCTCAATCTACCCCCCCCCCTCTCCCAAGACCTATAAGGCCCCTCCCTATATCGAATCCTGGCTACGCCCATGTCATCGTCCCACTACTGCGCAATTTCATCTTCATTACCGTCTTCAACGACATTTGTCGCCAAGTCATTCATGATTTCTGGGTCAAAGGTTCTATCGTCATCACTATCGATCTGATATAGCACAGAATTGAGACAAGCTTGTCCATTATACTGGCCGCAAGCTAAGGAGCACTGTAACCCCGCTTTCCTGCATCCACATATTGAGCCACAGCCACTTTTGCAGTTACAGACTATTGTATTGAGTAAATCATCTAAAGCAGGTGGTAAAATTGTCATGACAGGTTCCCGAAATCCGTTTTTGATGAATAGAAAAGTTGTTGAGAATTTAACTCTCTACAATTACTTTCCTATTTATCCAAAAAACGTAAAACGCATAGAAAACGAAATATTTGCAAAAAAGGTAAAAAAAAATTTATTGAAAAATCAAAAAACTTAAAAAAGTAAAGAAATAATATTTACTGACTTTAGGTTTAAATAATTCCTAAGTGTAAAATAATATTTTAGTCCATAATTATTGTTGTCACGGTGTGTCGGGACTCGGGGGACCGCCAAGTAAACTACGACAGCAGCGACTTTTGCTTTTGTATCGCCAAGTCGCTGATTGTCTCGATTCGATTCGCTGTGAACTGAACCTTAAACTATAATTTATGTGAAATCAAACATATTATGTACCATACGGGAAATTGAGTTTTTTGATTAAGTAGGTTTTAAAGTTTTTTGGCGGGGTTTTTTTTTAATTTCTTAATTTAATTTTATTTCATGCTTATTAAACTTTTGTTGGTTATAGTGCAGAATAATAATATGCAAAGAATACCGTCTATGAATGTCCTCTCGGATGAGCCCGTCAATATGAGCCCAAACACGAAACCTCCACTTTGGGTTCATGCGGAGCTCGGCTCCTATAGAATCCAGGTGATGCTGCAGCTTATCTACGTCTTCTGACTGTCGCAATTAAAATGAGCCCAAACACGAAACCTCTGCTCTAAGTTGGTGAGGAGTTGGGTATCCTATTGATTACCAGGTGATGCTGCAGCACCATTTAATATATAACTTTCCATTAATGTGTATGTTATACATAAATATCACGAACCAGAATGCAAAATATAAAACTCATCAAACAACTGCAAGTTGCTAACGGCCTTTCACGAACCAGATAAACTGCGATTTTCCAGCACTGAGCAGGCTGATGATGATGAACTATAGCTAAGAACACTCTCGATACTGTCAGCTTTCAAACAAAAAAAAAACTATATCAAAATCGGTCCACCCGTTTGGATGCTAAGATGCCACAGACAGACACACACACAGACAGACAAACAGACAGACAGACACGTCAAACTTATAACACCCCTCTTTTTTGTCGGAGGTTAAAAATGGGAATAAAGTAATATTATTCATGAACTATGTATCTAGTAATGATGGGTGCTGAAAAAGGGGCGGCACATGGCCTGGGGCCTATAGCGGCCAGGACTGCAAATCCGCCACTGATCCCGTGACACTAGAATCGTGATAATATTGACCGTGTAATCTATGCCTATTACACGGTCAATATTATCACGATTCTAGTATCATGGGATTCACAAATAGTACTGCGATACTGCGATTCGGCTTAATACACCATCAATATTATCACGGAATCGTGATAATATTGATGCGTGTAATACCTGCCATTTGAATTTATTTAACCATAGACAACACTCTGCATTTCATAAATCATTTTTCAATTTTCAATATTACGTCAAAAATTAAAGTGAATAGTCGATTTCATTTAGATTTTTGTAATTTTTACTTAAAATTAGGTACAGTGATTTGTTTTATAACAAATTTTTCAATTGCTCAGTTTACAAAAGCGAATTCAAATATTTCACAAGTAATAGTCAGTGCAACTTGCAAGTGCCAAACACAATGACGCCATTTTGTCGCGCCGGCTGATCGGATAATTCATTTTTTATCTCCTAATTTTTATTTATTTTAAATCCTAGAAACACGTAATATCTTTTCTTGCATACTTCGTAGTATCATTACTATTTTTAGTTGACTCGTACGCTTTGTCTTGTTACCGTAGACCGTAGTGTGGCTAGTTATTGATTGTGTATTTTCACCGCAAATGTGTTTTATTAAAATCAACAAAAGTTTAAATAGATGTTCAAAATGATGTAATCAAAACAAATCTAATCTGAAGTATATACTTCGATAAAAATATATACATACGAAGTGTAGATTTAGTCAGCGGAATTAATAAATTATGCGGGAATAAATCTATTATAATATTTACAGGACAAGCAGAAATGTTTAGAGATATGTTATAATAATGACTATATCAATGAAAGAGCAAGATCAAATGCCCGGGGAGGTAAGTTTTTTGTACCCATACTCCAAATCATAAGTAGTCCAACCACAACCTAAACCCTGCCACCTACTTCATTTATATTTTTAAAATTTTTAAAAATTTTAGCCACTTACATCAATATTATATTTAATTTTAATTTTAGATGGCATTCCCCGAGGCTAAACTTAAAGCATTAGAAGAAAAAATTTCACACCCAAGATGGGTTGTACCTGTACTACCTGAACAGGAGTTAGAGGCGCTTCTGGTGGCATCTACAGATTTAGCCACCAAAGGTTAGTAGTCATTCCAATTATAATGTTTAGGATCAGATATGATGATAAAGAAATCTTCACTCATTTCAGAATCAAAGGTGGTATAACCTGCACACAATATAATATTAATCCTCCAGGCCCCGCGCGAGCACCGGTGATTGCGAGAACAAAAGAATACAATGGGAATTCCTAGAACCTCCGATCGAAGGATTAAGTATATTCTCAAAACCATATCCACCGATCATATACTTATAAATATTTTTCTGCAGGGGAAGATGTAAATAATCCAGCATGCCAAAGGTTTTATAATGATGCCCTAACAATATCATTCACTAAGATATTGACTGATGATGCAGTTTCATCATGGAAAAATAATATACAGCAGTGTGTAAGATCTAATTGTGAAAAACTTGTAAAGCTGTGTGCCATGAAACTGGATGACCCTAGATTTTTACACCTTTTGTACATGGCTTTCAACCCCAACAATAAGTAAGTTAAATATTAATTTACTTTTTGTTACATAAACCAATAGTTTACTAACAGTATGATCTGGAGTCAATAGCATTCTTATAAACTAGTGAGGAGCTCTGATAACTTGCTGTTTTCTTTATCAGAGATCAAGCATAGGTTCTTTTGTAGATTTCACACATTTAATGCATCAAGAACATGTGAAGGATTGTCAGTGACCAATGCCCCAGTGACGACCGGACAGGGCTCAGCTCAGGAGCCTGAAGTGTTTGCCAAGTCACAAGATCACCGTACACCAAGAGGGTGGCTAGTTCACCTTATTAATGTGTAAGTCAATTTTTTAATCATAATTAAGTAATTAATATTCATCTCTGAGTGCAGCAGTAAGAAAGTAAATTTTCTAAAACAAGAAACTTATTTTTCTTTCAACCTAGGAATTTCCAGTAAAAGCTTAATAGCTTTGTTAATCCCATGATCGTGGATTCTTGGAAATCTATTGTTTATGCCGTCGAATTCGACCGATTGGGAGTTGAAGCATTAAATAGAATTCTGAAAAACCACTTGTTGTACTTTGATTTTTATGAATACTTAACCTTTGCAGAATTCTGAAAAACCACTTGTACTTTGATTTTTATGAATACTTAACACTTTCGTTCCCAAGTAGTAAGTACTAGTTTCTTAGCAGACAGAAGCATTAAGGTCGTAGTTGACGGTGAATGCTCAGAAACTAAGTCTGTTGATGCTGGTGTCCCTCAGGGCTGTGTGCTATCGCCTACTCTATTCATACTGCATATCAATGACATGTTACAGACCAAGGGCATTCATTGCTATGCGGATGATAGTACAGGTGATCCTGTATATACCGGCTCCCCCAATATTTCTCGGCAAAATGTCACTGAGTCGAAACGAACTTGTGTCTAAGGTGGAGAATTCATTGGAGAAGGTCTCTGAATGGGGTAGACGTAACTTGGTCCAATTCAACCCCGCCAAGACACAAGTCTGCGCGTTCACCACTAAAAAGTCACCAATAGTCGTATATCCTCATTTCGAGGGCACATCTTTAACCATCTCCCCTAGCATTGAGATACTTGGCGTCAACATATCGAGCGAAGTCCAGTTCCGATATCATCTAGAGGGTAAGGCCAAATTAGCCTCGAAGAAGCTTGGTGTTCTTAACAGAGCGAGACAATACTTCAGTCCGGACTCCGGACCAACGTCTACAACTCTACAAGGCGCAGGTTCGGCCTCATATGGAATATTGTTCTCTTCTCTGGGCAGGGGCGCCAAAATACCAACTGCTCCCTCTGGATCGTATCCAACGAAGGGCTGCTCGAATTGTTGACTGCCATAGTATTTCAACCAGCTTGGACCCCTTGGAATTACGCCGAGATGTAGCTTCACTCTGCTTCCTCTATCGGTTGTATCACGGGGAGTGTTTTGAGGAATTGTTTGAAATCATATCACCTGCAACTTTTCGCCATCGTCCCACGCGAAAAACATACCATCCTCATCACCTTGATGAGTGGCAGTCTTCCACAGTGCGTTTTTCGCGTAACTTTCTGCCGCGCACTCTGGAACGAACTGTCACCAGCAGTATTTCCGGACCTATACGACTTGCAAGCCTTCAAGAAAAGAGCGTATTCCCTCTTAAAAGGCCGGCAACGCACCTGCAGCTCTTCTGATGTTGCGAGTGTCCATGGGCGACGGTAGTTGCTTACCATCAGGTGACCCGTTTGCTCGTTTGCCCCCTTATTTAATAAAAAAAAAAAAAAAGTGGTCGCATGCGACCACAAGAACAAAAGATTTTCAAGAATCCGCGATCGAGGTGTTAAATGTTGGGCAGTTTATGAGTTAGATTTTTAATGGATGTATTTAGTCTATTAAAAATATGATAATTTTGAATTTTCATACTTAGATTTGGCCAAGCTGGTGGATTTGTTAAACTGCGAGAAAGATTTGAAACTATTATGGGGTTTAAAAAAATCGATTTAACTGTTTCAATCAATAATGAAGAGAAAGTAACAACAGAAATTTTAGAAAAAGAAATTGTGGAAAATAAGTTTGATCCTATGACTTCATCAACCGAGGTGTGTATTCTGTATTATAAATTAAGTTTAAATATGTTAACACTTTAATATTATTTTTTATATAGTTTCTGTTCTTGCAGAACAAATTGTTATGTGTTTGGTAATAATACTTTTATGATGTAAGCCCTAATAAATCTTATAGTTCAAAGCAATGATTACTAGCTGGTATGGACTACACTTCATGTATTGCAGCTAGTCATGCACAGCAGCTAATGTCTTTAATAAGCTATTAAGCATCATGTCTGCTGCTTTGTCTCATGTCTGTTGTCTTTTTCTTGGAATAAAAAAAAGGAATAGTATTGGAAAGCCAACATAACGAGACCTATTCTTTATAGATGTGTTCATCAAGAAGTGAGCAGCCATCTTCGCTGGAGCAGTCGACGACGGGAGAAACTCGCGTTGCGGCTGTCTGGCAACTTCTAAGGCCTTTGGGTCTGTGCCACGATCTACTCACCCCTCATACCGTCACTGTGTATCTTCTGCCTGTACTGGTAAGTCTAGTTAAAACTGTTTAAGAAATAATACTGAACTTTTTTTTTGGGTACAAAAATAAAAAAAAATGTATATAAGTACATATTATATAAGTTAATTTTATGTTATTATAAAAGCTTAGGGGTTCAATTCCCATATCTTAGTTTGATCCATAGGCAGCATTTCTATGTATTGTAAAAGAATATGGCAATAAATAATTAATTTAAGTGCCTCCAACTCACACATCATCATGCATCATCATCATCAGCATGCATCCTTGATAATTTGAAATTCGAGAATAAGTTTCTGTTTGCTAAAAATTTAAACTTGTGATTTTATGAATACCTAAAGCATTGAAGTTATTGTACTTAGGAATGTATTCCGACGTTGCTAGAGAGTTTAACGGATGAGGAGTTAAAGCGCGAGGCGAGAGGCAGCGAAAACAAAACTGACACTGTGTCGTGCCTAATCCGAGCTTGCAAATGTGTCTCAGTTAAAACTCCGCAACATCACAGCCTTTTAAAATGTAAGTATAATCTGTTTACTAAAAACATGACCATATTTTTGGTACATTGTAAGGTTAAATCATAATTTAAATTTTAATGTTTGACACTGTCGTCACGTTTGTCATTTGTGTTGTGTTTCGATCACTTATTTGAGATGAATATAATATTATTGTTTCTATAGATAATATTTCAGCACATTTTTGGAGCGTTGGATGTTTGTGGGCGTGGAAGAGCTAAGGCCGGTCGCACACCCTGTAGCTGCTTAGGGGCGTGGTTTGCTCCGCCCCTACGCCGCTACATCGTTTGCGCTCGGCTCACTTACGACGCACGTGTTTCGCCGACACACTTCACGCATGATAATTGATATAATATTATGTTTTGTCTTATTGATATTATGAATGCTTAAAAAATAACTTAATTCACTGTAAAACTAATTGTTTCAATGATAAAAGTATGATGTATCTAATTAAAATGTTTGTAAAATGTAAAATATACAAATGCAAATATAACATCTTACGAGTAAGAAATTTAATAATAAAAAATTGATATATTATTTCAGCACTTGAAATGTTTCGGTTAAAAATGATCCTACGATTACTACAAATGTCATCGTTTAACGGAAAAATGTCTGCTCTGAACGAAATTAAACAATTGATTAGCACAGTTTCACAACAACCGAAACCCGAGTGGTTGACGCCAGCTGTAATTACGGTGGGTTAATGTTTTGTTAATCTAAAATTTCGAGTATATTCTGAACAAATATTTTTGAAAACAATATATTATATTATGCGTTATTCTTAGTAAACATAAATAAAAAATTACAGAATTGGATCCGCGAAAACAATGTAGTCGATATAGTATTGCGGGACTCGCTTCATCAACCCCAGTACGTAGACAGGTTAGAAAAAATGTTGAGGTTCATGATCAAGGAGAACTCCCTTACGACCGAAGACTTAGACGCGATTTGGAAGGCTCAACACGGCAAGCACGAGGCTATCGTGAAAAACTTACACGATTTGCTCGCGAAACTCGCTTGGGACTTCACCCCCGATCAGTTAGACCATCTGTTCGATTGCTTCAAGGTAGGAATGTTCTTTTCATTGAATAATCGATCTTCAAGTGATTAGTATTAACGTCATAAATATTTTAGGCGAGTTGGGCGACATCGAGTAAGAAACAGAGTGACAAATTATTAGAAGTAATCCGAAGACTGGCTGAGGATGATAAGGATGGAGTTATGGCTAATAAGGTAAAGATTATATGATACCTTTCGTTCATTTACTAATAAAAATATGTTGTAAATTCTTAAATTAAATAGGAATTGTGACTTACGTTTTGTCTTAGAAATAGAATGCCGTAAAAACATTTTTATGGCTTTTGTCTTAGGTGTTGGTGCTATTTTGGAATTTGGCGCATTCGGACGAAGTTTGTACAGAAATCATGGACGTCGCTCTAGCTAATCTTATAAAAATTCTTGACTACAGCTGCAGTCAAGACAGAGATACGCAGAAGACGTTGTGGCTCGATAAGTAAGATTTATTTTTTTATAACTCGTAGGGGTACTTATACCTTATAGGTTTATTTGCACAGTTTTCAATCTGATAGGTTTAGCAAACGAAACAAGTTTAATAAAAGTTCATGTAATACTAGCTGTAAGCTCACCTGCCCCCCCTAGACAACTGGCAAAACGCTAACGCTACAAAATGTATGGATTTGACTTTAGTATTCGCTAGCGTAGCGATGACTTATGTCAATTCGCATACATTTTGTAGCGTTAGCGTTAGAGATGGGTAGTGGGTAAAAACCCATTCATTCCATTTGGGTTAAAACTGGGTGATTAGGGTTTTAACCCGGTTATTACCCATTTTACTGGGTGAAAACAAAACAAATATTGTAAATGATTTATTATAAGAGAGTATATATTTTATATTCAAGTTTAATAGAAAAAGGTAAGTATTATAAATATAAACCAACAAATTAGGTGATACACAGATTAATCATCATCATCAGCCGGTTCTTCTCGCCGGATTAGTTACCGAACCGGTGGTAGACCGCATGTAGACGTTCTAAAAGTGTTAACAACCTACCTATTTAGTATTTAGAAAAAAATATTTTGATTTTGAAAAAAGAAATTTGGCTGGAATCAAAAAGACCAGATGTAGATGGTTCAGGGCTTTGAGATTCCATCGGGACTGGCGGCAAATCGGGCACGCAGTCATCAGCGGGGCTAAAATGGTCGCATAGCAATTCCTCTCAATCAATTCACAAAATGAATTGTCAAAACTGTCAAAGTCACGAATGTCAAATTAGTACGAATTTAGACCAATTGAATTGGTCAAACTCACGATAGTACGAATTTAGACGAACTCAATTGGTCTAAATTTGACATTCGTGAGTTTGATAGTTCTGACAATTCATTTTGTGTTGAAATTGATTGAGAGGAATTGCTATGCGACCATTTTAGCCCTGCAGAAACATCATCAGGGTATTTGTTTAACCCTTAATTCGACCCTAAATAGCGGACTATACGTTTACTTCAAAAATTCTAGCTCGTAAATTATTCCATATTTTAAAGAGGTTTCTGTATTATAGTATTTAACTATTCAAGATTTTACAAAAAAATACTATTTTATATGTTTCAAAGAAAAATAATATAAAAAATCGAAAAGTGTAAACCTGTCAAGCGAGAGCGCAATAGGAATAACTCGGTGCGCCGATTTGTGTCGATCAAAGCGCACGGCCGTGCGCGGCCAAGTTCCAGCAGGCCGCGCGCTTGCCGTGCACTATTTACACGAACCGTTTCGACGCACTTTTGACCCCCCTGTAGCTCAATGCCTATTTCGAGTACAAAGATAAAATTATACCTACGTAATTATATACTAGTATTTAAGCAGTATACCAAATTTCATAGATATAGCTTCGGTAGATCCTGAGATATCTCCCTGTAAAAATAGCTAATTTTGGCACTGACTCACTCACTCACTCACTGACCGGTAATCAAAACCTCTAGGCCACTTCCAATTGTCCTAGCGTTATGAAATTTGGCACGCAGGTCGAGTGTTATGTGTGGATAAACAAAAATTCAGAAATTTTAGAAATTTAAAGAAATTGGTCAAGCATGAGTCGGTTCATCTACGAAATTAAGAGGCCACTTCCAATTGTCCTAGCGTTATGAAATTTGGCACACAGGTCGTGTGGTATAAAGTATGTAGATTAAAAAACAATAAAGAAATTTAAGAAATCGGCCAAGCATGAGTCGGCTCATCTACGAACTATAGATAAAAATTCTTATGTACCAGTGATATAATGAGAATACGATGAGGAGGGTGGGAGGAGGAGAGGGGGGGGGGGGGGGGGGGTATAACCATAATATTGTCATGTATAATGCACTGCACTGTATAGCTTATTAAATAAATACTGTTAACTTAATAATTTAACTTCTATTGATAGTTTAACAAATACCACTAGTGCAATCCATCGACAGTATTGCTTATTTCGGGTGTGACACAAAAAACATATAAGATTTATTGAAAAAAAGTATTGAAATCCCATCAAAAACATACCTGTAAAAATGGGGCCAAGTTCCTATCGGCTAATTTTTGCCCTAAAAAAGAGTTGAAATCCAATCCAATGCCAAGTTCAGATGCACTTCATCGATCGTAATCATCTTCATCAACAGCCTGATCCATAATACTTCTAAATTTGAACTTGGCAGGTTTTCGTGCTATACGTAACACTTGATTAATTTTATGATTAAATAATATAATTATATAATTGAATTATCCTGTATAATTTTCACGCTTGTATAATTTTAAGTCATTATCGATGGTTAGCCCGAATCGATTTGGCAGGTTAATTTAATTAGCATAGCACGAAAACCTGCCAAGTTCAAATTTAGAAGTATTATGTATGGATCAGGCTGTTGATGAAGATGATTACGATCGATGAAGTGCATCTGAACTTGGCATTGGATTGGATTTCAACTCTTTTTTAGGCCAAAAATTAGCCGATAGGAACTTGGCCCCATTTTTACAGGTATGTTTTTGATGGGATTTAAATATACATAAACTCGAAAATATAAAATATTTAGTTTTCACCCGCCCAAAACACCCAATGGGTGGAATGAAATGGGTGATAAGTGATAACTGGGTTTTCACCCAGTGATGGGTTTTAACCCGGGTGATTACCCATCTATAGTTAGCGTTAGCGTTTTGCCACTTGTCTAAGGGGGCAGACAAGTAAAGTAACAACGCCATTACGCCTTTTTATCTCAATACAACAGGTGCGTGGAGGAACTGAAAACCAATCCCCGCTGGGTATTACCAGCGTTGAAGATGATGCGCGAGATCTGTTGCCTGTACGAGGCGGGCGGTGTGGGCGGTGTGGGCGGTGTGGGCGGTGTGGGCGGTGTGGGCGGTGTGGGCGGAGTGGGCGGGGCCGGAGCGGGCGGCGCGGCGGGCGCGCGGCCGCACGTCACGCGCCAGGAGCTCATAGATCGCCTGCAAGCGCAGCACTCGCTCGTTATACTGGTTACGGACTCGCTGACGCATTACATGGACGGAGTGCGGACTAAGCTCGCTGGTATGTATTGAAAAATCTCTGCAAACATACTGTTCTACGCTAGTTTGAATAAACTCACCGACTGGTTAATAGTCATTCTTTACTATTGCAATATTCATTAGTCATTAAGTTTTTATGTCGTGTACTTATAATTAATAAACAACACATTTTTATGGAAAATTTCATTGAATTATTAAAAATTGTTATTTATGTGTATTATGATCTGTAACATATTTACAGCGTTTATATACTCAATACTTACGCTCCATCTTTTCTAGACGAAGGGGAAATAGATTGGGATAACTGGCTGCCTGACGGTAGATACCCTCACGCTGCGCAAGTTCACGAAAGACTGAGCTTCTTAAGGTTTTTGCTCAAGGATGGGCAGCTATGGCTCTGTGCAGAACAAGTAAGTTTAACTATTTAATAATTATTAAAAATTCCTTAAAGGGTCACAAGTCTGTTTATTATTTTCGTTATTAACAGGCAAAACAAATATGGGTGTGTCTCGCCGAGAAGCCTGCCCATCTCGGAGACCGCGAAGCTTGTTTTCGTTGGTTCAGTAAATTGATGGGTGAAGAACCAGACTTGGATCCAAACATAAACTTGCATTTTTTTCGACGCAACATTATGACATTGTCGCCGAACTTATTAACGCATTCAGGAATCAAATGTTTTGAGAGGTATTTTTTATCGTCTTTAATCTGTCTCTATTAAAAAGTAAGTTAAGTTTATGCTCACGCATATTAATTTATTTCAGATTTTTTAAAGCGGTGAATTCTAAAGAAGGAAAACTCAAAGTGAAGCGACGTAGTTTTTTATTGAATGACGCTGATCTCATAGGCTTAGATTATTTATGGAGGGTGAGTCGCATTATTTTAGCTTGCAAAATTATGTAACTAACGGCCGCAAGACATTCAATGATTACTTGACAGAAAAAGTATGGGGTTTACGTCAAAGTCTTTATTAAATTTAAGTTTGGTAATCATTCAATATCTCAAGTGAAATGGTTAGAAGGTTAAAGTTTGAGTCGTTTGACGTTTTGCCTATATTCGCGTACTTGGTCGTGTGCAGGTAATAACAGAGTGCGACGACGAGATATCGGCGCGCGGCATCGAGTTGCTGCGCGAGGTGTGCACGTGTACCGGCCCGCAGCTGCCGCCGGCGCAGCACCACGAGGCGTTCCTCACGCAGTGCTGCGCGCGCACGCAGCGACTGCAGCACGACGCCGCCGCCGCGTCCGGTATGTACGCACCTCTCATGCATTTGACTTTTGGTATTCGATAATGTTACGATTACATAATGTTACGTCATCCTCCTGTTCTTACAAACTGTTGTGAGTTACAAAAAAATAAATAAATTTCGTAGTCGCGAAAATGCGTTCATCTTGAAAATGCCTTTTTTTTATTGGTTGTTGCCAAGAACAGATTGCGTAATACAAGTGTTAGGGAATGTGTCAAAATTATATTAATTATTGTTTCAGATGCAACAGAAAGTTGTACAAGAATGTGCAGGGTAATTCGTGCCATACAGGAATACATTAATGAATGCGATCGACGTTTTTCGGCCGACAGACAAATTCTTCCTATATATAGATCCGGCAGAGGCCGGCAGTGTACAATTATAGTGAGATTCAATTTCCAAACTGGGCAAAGACAGATCGATGATATTGAGCTATTTTCTCATTCGAATGAGACCTTACACTCGTTAAGAACTGCGATTCAAAGGAGGTAACTAAATTAACTTAATTCTTCAATTTTAACTTCACTTGCATAAAAACCTATCAATTCATTTTCCTTGTAAATATTATGGTGATATTTATAACAAATCTTTTTACAGGTTAAAGTGTACAGCGGAGAGTAACATTAAATTAGAAATGTACATAAATAAATTAGAACTTATAGTTAACGGCGAGCTCCTAGATTCCAGTCATGATCGAAAAATACTCTCACAGATACCTCTGAGAGATAAAACCGTTATCATAGCAAAGGTGAGAAATAGCATGGTCGTGTACTAGTTTTTGCTTGCTAAAATAATATTACATAATATAAGCAATACACGTGATATTGACTATAAAGAGGCCCAATTCCGGAGACGAAAGCATTCGTAAGCGACTTTTAAAAAAGTTGGTGATTGCGGGCAAACCCATATCAAAGGAAGATCTTTCGACCGAGTGGGGTGCAATGCTCAGTCAGGACTCGGGCCAAAGCCCACTATAGTCATTTCAATAGCAAGACTCTCAATTGTGCTCCGTTTTGTCCCGAAGTATATCATGTATAAATTATCAAATAACAAAATCGTTTGTTTGTTTGTCAGGTGTACGACGGCCAGGTGTGCGGCAGCGGCGGGTGCGGGTCGTCCAACGAGTCCACCAGCGACTCTAGCACGTCCTCGCCGCCGCTCGCGCCCACGCCCGAGCACGCGCTGCCCGGAGTGGTGAGTTGTGTGTGCTAACTGCTGATTAGAATGTTACTGATAACTGATAACTGATTCATGATTTCTTTATTGATAGTTTTATTTTATTTGTTTGTAATATATATTTAATGCATAGTTAGATTATGCTTATATTCTCTAAAATAATATAAAAAAAATCGGCCAAGTGCGAGTCGGACTCGCGCACGAAGGGTTCCATACCGTTATAGAGCAAAAATTAGCCAAAAATTGTGCTTCTTGTATGGGAGCCCCCTTAAATTTATATTTTATTTAAATATAATTATGAATTATTAAATAACACATATATTTAAGGCCTTTTTGAAAATTTCAAGTGCCTACCTGTTGCCATTATTAATACCGAGCAAAAAAGGCTAAAAAAATCATGTTTGTTGTATGAGGGACCCCCTTAAATATTAATATTATTTTGTTTTTAATATTTGTTGTTATAGCGGCAACAGATATACACAATCTGTGAAAATTTCAGAAGTCTAGCTATAGCGGTTCTTGAGATACAGCCTGGCGACAGACAGACAGACGGACAGACAACGAAGTCTTAGTAATAGGGTTCCGTTTTTACCCTTTGGGTACGGAACCCTAAAAAGGAATATTACAACATAATTTATTGAGAAATTAAAATCGTGTCGTAGTCTGCAGATGTTAAATTGCAATTTTTTTCATTATAATGAGCCAAGAAAATACAAAAATAAAAAATAATACTAGCTCAGTACATTTTATTATAGTAAAAAATAACCCTTTCAGATCTTCGCCCAAGGCTCGTGGTATTTGCCTTTCATTCTGGAACTGGAACATTTAGGCATCACAAAGGGGCACGCTCAACTGACTGAGGCGGCACATCTTCTCTCTCAAATATGTCCCAGTCACAAACAAACTGTGGGTAAATCTTCTGGCTTAATAATTTTTTTCTTTAAATAAATACGATGTAATATGAATACAGTTTTTTAGGTAGAGAAGTTAACTGAGGCGTTGCTAAGTCGGGATGATGTGAAACTGAAGGATATGTTGTATGGGCCCGCACCGCCAGCGGTTGCTTATAATATTCAGGTATGTGGCATTTACCGTTATAAAATCTCCTAATTACTAATATTTTTAACGGACTTCCAAAAATTTTATGTTTGACTGTGGATATTTTTGCTCATAAACTTAGTAATAGAGTTCGCCTGCAAGCGCGGTGAGTGTTAGACGCGTGCGCATATCGGTGTTCGATATATTCGATTAGTACCTATTGCGATTACTTCGGCGCGGTCACAGCTCGCTTCTGTGGCCGCGTTGTCCGATATTTGTGATTGATATGGCGACTAATAGCGAGTGTAATTACGAGGAGATCGAATACTTGAATGAAAGTATGGAGGAAGATGAAGATACGATACAGCTGAGAAGTACTATACAAAATGAGGAGACGGAAAATACACATAGCTCGATGTCGAGTAAAAAGAGGATTAGAGAGGAAGATGACGGAACTATAAATGAATGGACGATAGTAAAACTGCGTAGAGTTGGGAGCAGACAAAATTCTGACAGTGAGGCGTATTCATTAGACTTAACGATAACTTGCAAAGAAAAAATCCCTAGACAATTTGCATTTGCTAAAATTTTGAAGGAATACAATATAATGGGAATATCTCGCGTGAAGTACGTTAACTTTTATAAGGTGATATTATCTTTTGAAAATGAAGTTTCACTACAAAAATTTACTTCGTGCCCTGTGAGCGAGAAGTTGGGTTGGAAATACCAACGAACCTCTGAGCTCGAAACTTCCTATGGAGTGATTAAGGGAATCGAGGAAGAAATTCCGACAGAAGAATTATTGGCCAATGTTAGGAGTGATGTTAAAATAAAATCGGTAATGAGACTTAGCAAAAGAAGACAACCTGAACACGACAGTGACAACGAAACAGAAAAGCGGTGGATACCGAGCGAGATTATACGCTTAGGCTTTGAGGGACCCACGTTACCTACTCATGTATTTATATACGAATTAAGAATTAAGGTTGAGCCATATATGTTCAGCGTAACCCAATGTTCGCGATGCTGGAAGTTTGGACATGCACGTAGATATTGTTCGGCTAAAAATGTTGTCTGTCCTAAATGCACCGGTAATCATGATAATTGCGAAGTTAGGATTTTCAAATGCGTTAACTGTTCAGAAAATCATTTGCCGGTGGATAAAGATTGTAGAATATATCAGAAAGAGAAAAAAATACGTGAATTAATGTCAAAATTTAACTGCACTTATAAAACAGCGGTTTCTCGATACGTTTCAACTTCGCCGACACGTTCTGAAAAGTTAGCCCCGACAATTGAGGAAGATATTATACCTAACGTTATTATAATGAGAAGCGATTCGACAAATGATTTAACTACAGGCGCAACATCAACGCGAGAGAGTTTTGCTGACGTTGTAAAGAAAGATAGTTCGAAGTTAACAAATAAAGATCACAAAAATAGTAGTCCAAAAACAGAAGGAAAAAAATCTAAGAAGCAGAAAAGTAAAAAAGAATAATAAAAAATCAGAGCACGAAGAGAAATCATTTTGGGATGCTGAGTCTACATGTAATAGCTCAACAAATGTATCCGAAAGCGAAGAAAATGTTAATGCAAGTTCAGAAAAAGAGAAGAAGAGGAAGAAGAAGTCGAACTTTTGGAGGATTTTTACAAAAGTTAAGGACATTATTTACAATAGTGATTCTATGGAGGAGAAAATTAAGCAGGTAGTAGAAATAATTGTAGGTTGGATTTTCGATTCATTTGTGAAGGAGTTTATCGGTAAGTCTCTTACAAAGTTTTGTAATAATGGGTAGTGTTAACAATAGAAATATACGTCTTAATATAATTCAATGGAATGCGCAAAGTATTCGACAGAAAAAAATATCTTTTGAACAATTTTTACTGCAGGAGAAAATTAATATCGCAGCGATTAGCGAAACTTGGCTTAGGTGTGATGATATATTTCTATTGAAATCCTATTCAATTTTTAGGTAAGATAGAGAAGATGGATAATATGGTGGTGTGTCCATCGTAGTACATAAGTCTATTTGTGCTCAAAATAAAAATACTCGAATAAGGAATTCACGTATTGAATTTTTACATGTTAAAATAATAAATTGTCAGTGTATTGAGAATATTATTTCGGTTTATTGTGCCCCTGGTGTACAAACTTCGCAAAGGGATTGGGATGAAATTTTTTCTATTGAAAGAGATAACACTTTAATTTTGGGCGATTTCAATGGTCACCATTCGAATTGGTCGCATAAAAATGATCAGAGAGTATACAAATATTCAACGCCATGATAGACCATAGTTATGTACCACTTAACGATGGCAGTCCCACTCGCATTAAAATGTATAATAATTGTCTTTTGCAATCGTCTCCTGACATATCATTTATATCGACAAACGTAGCAATGGATTTTAATTGGACAGTGACTAATGAATCTCTCGGTAGTGACCACTTAATTATTAAAATTTCATGCGTTAATTTATTAAACAAAAAATATTTGAAAAAGAGAAATTATAAAAAAAAGTAACTGGTCGGCCTACTCAGATAACATTTCTACAATTATTAGATCCAGTACGACCCCTGATGATCCTCAAGATCTTTATAATTTTCTGGAAAAAACTATCCAAACTGCAGCCGACAAAAATATTCCATATTATTTTATACCTTCTTCGATTAATAATAATTTCAAACCGAAGTCTTGGTGGTCTCCTGAATTGTCAAAGGCGGTAGCTGAACGTAGATTGGCATTGAAAAAGTTTAGGCGTAATCCTTGCCCTATAAATTATTTTAATCTTAAAGAAAAAATACGGAATACACAGAAAATGATTCGTAACGCTAAAACATTATCATGGAAAAACTTTTGTTCTTCGATAGATTCAGGTTCATCTGCAAACGAAGTTTGGCGAAAAATGAGGTGGATGAAAGGGTATAAAATGAATAACAATTGTACTGATTTAGATTCGGTCGAAAAATTACTTAAGGACTTAACTCTGGACTACGTAAACCGTAAACAACCTGATTTTATATCGAGTAATTAAATTTTAGAGTCACATATAACGTTATTCGAATCAGAACAATCTATTAAAGATAAGGATACCGCGCCGGGTTCTGATGAGATCTCTTATTCGATGGTTAAAAATCTCCTGATCTGTGCAAAAGAGTTAGTTGTACGCATATATAATATGTGTGTTGAGAGTTTTGTTCCGTTACAGTGGAGGTCAATCAATATAGTTCCAATACCTAAATTATCCTCGAGTAGCTCTGATACGTTGCGTCCGATTTCACTTATTTCGTGCATGTGTAAGATATTTCACAATATAATTTACAAGAGATTAGAATGGTATATAGAAAAAAATAAATTGTTAAGTCAAGATACCGTAGGATTTCGTAAAAGTCGGTCCTGTTTAGATAGTTTAAGTAAATTAGTGTCCAAAATTCAGCTAGGTTTCATGACGAATGAAATTACTATAGCCTGTTTTTTAGGTATAAATAGTGCCTATAATAATCTTGATATTCATTATTTATGTTTGATTTTAGATTCTATCGGCGTGGGTTCTAAAATTTGTACTTATTTATGGAACTTTCTCAAAGAAAGGAGACTTCATCTCGTAATGCACAGTTTAAATAAAATATTATGTAGATGGACCGATCATGGCTTGGCCCAAGGTGACCCATTGTCCTCTCTCCTGTTCAATATCGCGACGCGCAAATTACTTTCGTGTTTAGGTAATATCGATGGTTCTCAATACGCTGACGACTTTTCTATATATGTTACATGTAAGAATGTTAACGAAGGAGTTAGATTGTTACAATCTGCTTTAGATAAATTCTCTCGTATGTTAAGTAGTTTCGGTTTAGATATTTCAAGTTTTAAAAGTAAAATTTGTGTATTTAAAAGAGGGGTTTTTAGACAGGAAGTTAATATAAATATAAATAATATTACCTTACCGGTTGTAGAAAATGTTAAGTACCTCGGATTGTGGTTGGATAGATCGTTACGTTGGAAGAGACATATAAATGAAATTTGTTGTAAAGTATCAAAGACGGTAAACATATTTAAAGTTCTTTCAGGGCCAGGATGGGGTGTCCACCAAAAACATCTCAGGAATCTTTATATATCTCTCATTCGAAGTAAATTAGATTATGCTTGTTTTTTGTTTGATAATGCATGCGAAGTTCATTTGAAAAAATTGGAACTCATTCAGAACAACATTATGAGAATTATTGGTGGATATATCAGAAGTACACATATACATATAATGCAAAATGAATTGTATTTACCGCCTCTAAATATAAGAAGAAAATATTTAGCTGGAAAGTACGAGGGCTGCTATTTATGTATCCGGAACTGGCCACTTACAAGAACAATATTTAACCCTTAATTGGTCGCGTGGGGTGTCACACACCCCAAAGCAGGTTTGCATACTCATAACATTTTGAAATTTGAATTTACCGCGCTAGTTTTTTAAGTAGCTTCGTAAATAAGCGTAACGTGCAGGATTCAGTTGCGAGCGGCGCTCGGTGGTAGACGGTTGAGGTTGGAGAGCACGTTTGGGGTGCTCGACACCCCAGGTGACCGTAAGCGTAGTACAAATTGCCGGTAAGTTAATTTTATTATTTATTTTTTAATCATTATATTTTGACAATTAAATGAATTTTAATAATTGTAAATGTTATTTTATAACATTTACAAAGTTATACTTTTGTATTACAGTTTTTAAAACATTGAATTTTGAGAAATGTGACGTTTCTCAAAGTTCAATGTTTTAAGAACTTTATTTTTGAGGCTATGTTTAGTTTACGGTAGTAGTAGTGAACAAAAATTATTTAGTTTTATTTTGGTTTTGAGGTTATATTTTAGTATTTTTGTTTTAGGTAAAATGTCACGTTTTTTGAATTCCGGGGAGATAGAAGAGTTGTTGGAAGTAGAAGAGCCTTTCGATAGTGAATCTGAAACTGAACAAGATTATGATGTTATAGTGAGCGACCATAACAGTGAATCGGAGCAAAGCGAAAATGAACTAGATGATGAATGGAGTAGTGAAGATGATACCCCTTTACAGAATTTTGCTAGTTCGCGTGACAGATCATTTTATCTCGGAAAAAATAAAGAAACAAAATGGTTCAAAAATCATCCGCGCTCCAGTGTAAGAACTGCTCGAGCAAATATTGTAACAGAAGCTGCTGGACCTAAGGGGCCAGCTAGAGAAATAAACACTTTGAGTGATGCTTTTTTGAGTATATTTTCTAGAGAAGCTATAGATCTTATCCTGACTCATTCGAACGAATATATAATGTCTATTCAAAATAACTACCAGAGAGAACGTGACTGTAAAGTTATATCTTATGAAGAGTTACTCGCATTTTTTGGACTACTTTATATGTCAGGAGTTCTTCGTTCATCACATTTGAATTATCAAGATTTATGGGCTACAGATGATACAGGGATCGAATTTTTCCCGAATACTATGAGTTCCAAAAGATTCCTTTTTATTCTCAGATGTTTGCGATTTGACAGCCGAACAACAAGAGAGGAGAGACAGTCATTGGATAAACTGGCAGCTATTAGGGATTTCTGCAATCTCATGAATGATAATTTTCAGAAATGTTATAGTATGTCCGAGAATGTAACAATTGATGAGCAATTACCTGGTTTTCGAGGTAGATTTTGTGGTCTCGTATATATGCCCAGCAAACCCACCAAATATGGGATAAAACATTTTGCTCTCGTGGACTCGGCCACTTACTATTTACAAAAATTTGAAGTTTATGTTGGAATACAACCTGATGGGCCTTTCAAATTACCCTCTGATACCAAAAGCTTAGTGACAAGACTGATAGAACCTATTTCTGGATCTGGAAGAAATGTGACCATGGACAATTGGTTTACTAGTGTCCCATTGGCCAAATCGCTTTTGCACGAACATAATCTTACTATGGTGGGCACAATGAGAAAAAATAAGCCTGAAATACCAAAGTGTTTTCTTCCGGAAAAAAAACGGACAGTGAATTCTAGCTTGTTTGGTTTCCAAAATGATATGACTTTGTGCTCATATGTAACGAAACCAAGAAAAGCAGTTCTACTTTTATCGACATTGCATCATGATGATAATATTGAGGGTGACAAAAGAAAGCCTGAAATAATTCATTATTATAATAAAACAAAAGGAGGAGTTGATACGAATGACCAAATGTGTGCCAATTATAATGTAGGAAGACGAACCAAAAGATGGCCAATGGTGATCTTTTTTCATCTTTTCAATATCACAGGTATCAATTCATATGTAATTTACAAATCTAAAATTGACTCGAATATACTCCGAAGAGTATTTTTGAAGCGATTGGCGGTCGATTTAGTTAAACCTCATCAAATTTCAAGAGCAGGCATACCCACATTACCACGACTGGTGCAAAAACGACTAAAAAGGCGTCATCAAATTGAGGAGCAAGAATCTTTTTCTGAAGCTGGTAGATCACAGTCATACAAAAGGTGTCATATTTGTCCAAGAACGAAGGATAGAAAAACAAAGACTGGTTGTTATAAATGCCATAAGCATGTGTGCAATGATCATATGATTGTAGTCTGCCAAAATTGTTATGAAGAAAACTAGTACTTATATAAAGTTATTTTTAAGTTTAAAATTTTATTTGATTGTTCTAAAAATAAGTATAAAAGTTGATTAGTAAGTAATTCATATGTTCCTATCAATAAAAGTCTGATTTTGCACGTACTTTGTATTTTATTTCAATTTATTGATTGGGGTGCTAAACACCCCACGCGACCACTTTTGCAACTTTTTAGGCGCGCCTAATTAAGGGTTAAAAAGTAATTACAACATTTGAAAATAGAACTCTTTGGTTGAAGAATACATTTTGTTTCATGTGACTGTCAATTATTTTTCCATTGTGGCGTCATTTTGAAAATTGCGTGTCTTCATTTGCCATGGATTTAACGCGTGAACATTTTCGTGCAATGATTTACTACGATTTTCGGCGTGGGCTAAATCAACAACAGTGCTTTATTCAACTCACCGCAACTTTTGGAGATGAAGCACCATCAAAAACCACTGTTTATCACTGGTACAGTGAGTTTAATCGTGGGCGGTCTATGCTCACGGATGAAAATAAAGAAGGTCGCCCAAAAACAGCTGTTGTCCCACAAAATATAGATGCTGTGCGGGAACTAATAATGTGTGATCGTCATGTTACATATCGCGAGATAGAGGCGTCCTTAGGCATAAGTATGACGAGCATACATAAGATATTACACGAACATTTGGCTGTAAAAAAAATATGTTCGCGTTGGATTCCGCACAACTTGACAATCGATCAAAAACGGGCTCGTGTCGATTGGTGCAAAAAAATACAACCGTGGTACGTTAAAAGCCGTTTATAATATCTACACAGGTGATGAATCTTGGATCTATGCGTATGACCCCGAAACTAAACAACAGTCAACGGTGTGGGTGTTCCAAGATGAGCCGAAACCAACAAAAGTTACTCGTGCAAAAAATACTTTGAAGCAAATGGTCGCCTGTTTTTTTGGAATTAATGGACATGTGGGTACAGTGCCATTAGAGAATCGTAAAACGGTTAATTCTGAATGGTATACGACCATTTGTTTACCAGAAGTCTTTGAAGAAATAAAAGGACAACCGACAACGCAGAATCATATTACATCACGACAATGCTAGCTGTCACACCTCAGCTGAAACAACTCAGTTTTTGGAGGGTCAAAAGATCGAATTGACTGGTCATCCGCCGTACAGCCCTGATTTGGCACCTAACGATTTCTTTTTATTTCCATACGCGAAGAACAAATTACGTGGTCAACGTTTTTCGAGCCGCGAAGAGGCTGTTGATGCGTTCAAAATGCACGTTTTGGAGATACCTCAATCAGAATGGAAAAAGTGCTATGAAAATTGGTTCCAGCGAATGCAAAAGTGTGTCGATCATCGCGGCGAATATTTTGAAAAGCAATAAAACCATATTAAATGATATATGTTTGTTTCTTTTTTTAATTCCGGATACATAAATAGCAGCCCTCGTATTGGCTTAGATCGAAATCAATCTGTAACAATAAAACACTAAATGTTTTAGAAGAGATATGTACTAGTAGGCGTTCTTCTTATTGGTCGGTGAGGAAGGAGCCTTACTTAATTAATCTACATAAGGAACTAAGAGGTCTTCACATATATAACTACTCAGAAACACTTGAAATGTTTTCGATGAGTACCTGGTCTAGTAATTTAAATATAACAAAGAATATATTTCTTGTGATTCCGGAGGTGGTAAAAGCAAAAAGTTGTTATGAACCAAATTATTTAAAACAATTGTGCAACAGGTATATTTTAAGTGATTGCTCTTCGCATTATAAAATTTACACGGATGGCTCGAAAAGCCAGACCGGTTCGGGCGCAGCCTTTTTCGACTGTAATAATAAATGCCATTTCAAGTTTAGAATTGCTTCCAATGTTTTGTCTATTATGACGATCGAGTTAACCGCTATATCGAAAGCTATTTCTTACATTCATTCGATAAATCAATCAAAGTTTGTAATATTTACGGATTCAAAAAGTTGTTTGCAACATTTGGCTCGATGTACCTCGTCTTCACAAGGTACACCGATAGCCTATTCTATATTGGAGGACATTCTAAACTTGAGAAGGAATGGGAAAGAAGTCGCCATACAATGGATTCCATCGCATATTAATATTGAGTCTAATGACATAGTAGACAGGTTGGCCAGAAAAGCCATCGTTGACGGTACGCCGATTGACGTGGAACCATTGTATAGCGACTTCTTTCCATATATTAAAAGGAAATGTTTTAAAGATTGGCGGGAGTACTTCAATCAAAGGTCTTAGGAAAAAGGAATTTGGTACGCAACTATCCAACCGCAATTAAGCACCTACAGGACGTGGATCGGTCAATGCGGGTTGAATAGAAAGGACTTAACTTTGGCATTACGACTGCGCGCCGGGCACGTTCCGTCAAAGATGTTTGCTTTTCTTATGGGTAAAGCTCCCACTCCCTTATGTGAGATCTGCAATACACAAGATGATATTGTCCATATATTGACGGAGTGTGTCCGGACACACTCCGTCAATATATGGAAGATGGATCAGCCAAGATACCGTTAATACTCAGAATACTCAGAAGATGGATCAGCCAAGATACCGTTAATACTGCCTACATTATAATCACTATTGAGACGCGACCTCAAGTCTGCGCCCCGGGGCGCAGACTTGAGGTCGCGTCTCAATAGTGATTATAATGTAGGCAGTATTAACGGTATCTTGGCTGATCCATCTTCTGAGGCTGCTAAAATATTATATAAGATTCTAGACATATCTCTTAAACATCCCAGTGATGTTTAAGAGATATATCTGGACTACATAGTACGAGGGCTGCTATTTATGTATCCGGAATTAAAAAAAGAAACAAACATATATCATTTAATATGGTTTTACTGCTTTTCAAAATATTCGCCGCGATGATCGACACACTTTTGCATACGCTGGAACCAATTTTCATAGCACTTTTTCCATTCTGATTGAGGTATCTCCAAAACGTGCATTTTGAACGCATCAACAGCCTCTTCGCGGCTCGAAAAACGTTGACCACGTAATTTGTTCTTCGCGTATGGAAATAAAAAGAAATCGTTAGGTGCCAAATCAGGGCTGTACGGCGGATGACCAGTCAATTCGATCTTTTGACCCTCCAAAAACTGAGTTGTGACAGCTAGCATTGTCGTGATGTAATATGATTCTGCGTTGTCGGTTGTCCTTTTATTTCTTCAAAGACTTCTGGTAAACAAATGGTCGTATACCATTCAGAATTAACCGTTTTACGATTCTCTAATGGCACTGTAGCCACATGTCCATTAATTCCAAAAAAAACAGGCGACCATTTGCTTCAAAGTATTTTTTGCACGAGTAACTTTTGTTGGTTTCGGCTCATCTTGGAACACCCACACCGTTGACTGTTGTTTAGTTTCGGGGTCATATGCATAGATCCAAGATTCATCACCTGTGTAGATATTATAAACGGCTTTTGACGTACCACGGTTGTATTTTTTTATCATTTTTTTGCACCAATCGACACGAGCCCGTTTTTGATCGATTGTCAAGTTGTGCGGAATCCAACGCGAACATATTTTTTTTACAGCCAAATGTTCGTGTAATATCTTATGTATGCTCGTCATACTTATGCCTAAGGACGCCTCTATCTCGCGATATGTAACATGACGATCACGCATTATTAGTTGAAAAGTCCAGTCACGCACCTGTATTATAATATAAAAATCATAGTATTAACAGTACGTTTTTATTTACTTAAGTACTAGATGACGCGCGCAACTCCTTTGTGCCAAAATTCGTTAAACAAACTTTGGAGATAAACTTATGGTATATATATATATATATATATATATATATATATATATATATATATATATATATATATATATATATATATATATATATATATATATATATATATATATATATATATATATATATATATATATATATATATATATATATAGGGTAATAATTGCAATTTTAGCAATTATTACCCTAGCGCCCCCTAGCAAGCGCGCGGTCAAAATGAAATGGGTACAAAGTAAAAGTATAGTTTGTCCGGCCGCTAGTAAAATTTTCAAAAGTTTCGCTCTTCTAAATCTGAGAATTTTAACTCTCTAGCATAGACAATATATATATATATATATATACAGGGTGACCGGTAATAGGTCTGTTTCCTTTTAACATGTAAAAATACATCACTTTTGCAGCCTAAAAAGCTATATCATACCCTGTCCAAAAGCTAACGGTTACCGAGATATTCAAGATTTTGTATTTTTTTCAAAAACACCCGATTTCAAAGGAAAACTTTAAATTAAAAAAAATCTACCTATTAATTTCTTAATCTTTAACATAATTTTAGTTCTTAGGTAGATAAACTACAAATACAAAAGTTATTTATCCATCTAAACAGGAAACAAAAATTAGCAGAGTGTTTCAAAAGTCTTAACAAAAAAAAATGAAAATGATTTTCCCTCATTTCACCTCTTATTGTTTAAAAAATCAATAAGACATTAGTCGTACAAATTACTTAATTAAATTCCTTATTTATTAAGCTATCCAAAAAGGTATAATTTGTGTGCAAAAAATTCACAAACATCTGGTAAGGTAAGATAATAACTCTCAGCACAATTTTTTTGGCTTACAATTTGTTCAGGGTTAGGTTGCCAGGTAGTCAAATTCTTTTGTTATCGGAGGAAGAAGCGATCTATTATTGGTCGGTTTAAAAAAATCCGGTTTCTTCGTAACTGTTCGCGTCGGTTCGTAACAGTTCGGGTCTGTCTAAAGAGCAATATGTAGAGTTTTTGTTTAGTTAACGCTTCTCGTCCTGAGCGCGCTGACGTTTTATTTGCGATTCCTTTTGATCAAGTTTGTTTATCAAAAATGGCATCTTTTAGCAATGAAGAGTACGCTGACATACTGTACTGCTACGGTTTTTGTGATGGCAACGCAGCCGCTGCACGGGAAGAGTACCGGCGTCGTTTTCCCCGTCGAATTAATGTACCAAGTGCTGGAGTTTTTTCCGCGGCGTACCAACGCGTGCGGGAAAGTGGCTCTGTTCATCAAAGGCGACGTGATGCAGGAAGACCTCCTCGTTATGTTGCAGAAGACGAAGAGAGAATATTGGAACGTTTTGCAAGAGATCCGACCACCTCTACAAGAATTGTAGCGAAGCAACTGGGTTTAACGCAGTGGAAAGTGTGGTTCACCGTACATAGCGCTCGGTTATACCCTTTTCACTACACACCAGTACAAGCATTAGAAGAAGGAGACCCTGCAAGGAGGCTCGATTTCTGCCGCTTTATGCTGCACTCCGATGAAAACGATTATAACTTCTTAAGAAAGATTTTATGGACCGACGAGTCGAAGTTTGAGCGTGACGGCATAACAAACTACCACAACATGCACTTTTGGGCTCCCCAGGGTGGAAACCCCCACTTGGCAAAAGAAGGTGCTCATCAAAGGAGGTTTTCCCTGAATGTTTGGATGGGAATTTTGCATAATCATTGCATTGGGCCGTTTTTTCTACCGGACAATTTAAACGGGGAGTCGTATGAAAATTTCCTGAGAAATAATCTTCACGAGCTCATGCAAGATATACCAGTTGAAACCCGAAGAGGTATGATATACCAACATGATGGATGCCCGGCACACTACAGAGTGACAGTTAGGCAATGGCTGGATCAAAATTTCCCGCAGCGTTGGATTCGCCGCGGCGGTCCAATACCTTGGCCCGCAAGGTCTCCAGATTTGACTCCTTGCGATTATTATTTATGGGGCCAATGAAGTCTTTAGTATACGCAACACCTATTAGCGATGTACATGAACTGAGGAGAAGAATAATTTATGCAGCAAACGAAATCCGAGAAACTTTAACAAGTAGAGTAACGCGATCTAATTTTCGCTTAAGATTACGCAAGTGCATCAGAAATCGAGGACGACAATTCGAACAGGATTTACCGTAATAATTATCAACTTATTATGTAAATAAAATATTAATTTTTATTCAAAGACTTTTATTTAACTTAACCTGACGTAGCAAATGTTTATTTAGACTTTTCCAATTTGCTAATTAGAATTTTACTACCTGCTAGTTCAGGTAGTTAGCAGGTTCTTCATTTGGACAAATCGGCGTAGGGTCCTTAATATTCCCTAAGTAAGATGTTATTTAGATTTTTGCATTACAAATTATACCTTTTTGGATAGCTTAATAAATAAGGAATTTAATTAAGTAATTTGTACGACTAATGTCTTATTGATTTTTTAAACAATAAGGGGTGAAATGAGGGAAAATCATTTTCATTTTTTTTTGTTAAGACTTTTGAAACACTCTGCTAATTTTTGTTTCCTGTTTAGATGGATAAATAACTTTTGTATTTGTAGTTTATCTACCTAAGAACTAAAATTATGTTAAAGATTAAGAAATTAATAGGTAGATTTTTTTTTATTTAAAGTTTTCCTTTGAAATCGGGTGTTTTTGAAAAAAATACAAAATCTTGAATATCTCGGTAACCGTTAGCTTTTGGACAGGGTATGATATAGCTTTTTAGGCTGCAAAAGTGATGTATTTTTACATGTTAAAAGGAAACAGACCTATTACCGGTCACCCTGTATATATGTATATATATATATATATATATATATATATATATATATATATATATATATATATATATATATATATATATATATATATATATATATACCATAAGTTTATCTCCAAAGTTTGTTTAACGAATTTTGGCACAAAGGAGTTGCGCGCGTCATCTAGTACTTAAGTAAATAAAAACGTACTGTTAATACTATGATTTTTATATTATAATACAGGTGCGTGACTGGACTCTTTTAATTATATATATATATATATATATATATATATATATATATATATATATATATATATATATATATATATATATATATATATATATATATATATATATATATATATATATATATATATATATATATATATATATATATATATATATATATATATATATATATATATATATATATATATATATATATATATATACATATACATATATAATTAAAAAAGTCCAGTCACGCGCCTGTATTATAATATAAAAATCATAGTATTAACAGTACGTTTTTATTTACTTAAGTACTAGATGACGCGCGCAACTCCTTTGTGCCAAAATTCGTTAAACAAACTTTGGAGATAAACTTAAGGTGGCGTTCCGATCTTTTTTCGTTCCGAAAAATTCAATTAAAATGTCACTTTACGACAGACAAAGTAGCAGGACCGTCTCTAGCCCATGAGGCGCCCGTGTGCAATTATTACAAATTGAAATTGAAATTGAAATTGAAAGTGAAAGTGAAAGTGAAAGTGAAAGTGAAATTGAAATTGAAATGGAAACTGAAACTGAAACTGAAACTGAAACTGCAACTGGGACTGGAACTGGAACTGAAACTGAAACTGAAACTGAAACTGAAAATGAAACTGAAACTGGAACTGAAACTGATACTGAAACTGAAACTGAAACTGAAATTGAAATTTCAGTCGAAATCGAAGTCGAAATCGAAATCGAAATCGAAACCGAAACCGAAATCGAAACCGAAACCGGAACCGAAACCGAAACCGAAACCGCAACCGAAACCGAAACCGAAACCGGAACCGAAACCGAAACCGCAACCGAAACCGAAACCGCAACCGAAACCGAAACCGCAACCGAAACCGCAACCGAAACCGAAACCGGAACCGAAACCGAAACCGCAACCGAAACCGCAACCGAAACCGGAACCGAAACCGAAACCGCAACCGCAACCGATACCGAAACCGAAACCGAAACCGCCAAAATTCGTAAAACAAACTTTGGAGATAAACTTATGGTATATATATATATATATATATATATATATATATATCATTGCACGAAAATGTTCACGCGTTAAATCCATGGCAAATGAAGACACGCAATTTTCAAAATGACGCCACAATGGAAAAATAATTGACAGTCACATGAAACAAAATGTATTCTTCAACCAAAGAGTTCTATTTTCAAATGTTGTAATTACTTTTTAAATATTGTTCTTGTAAGTGGCCAGTTCCGGATACATAAATAGCAGCCCTCGTATGTTTAAAATGAGTTATTTGTTGATTGTCAATTTTTAATTAATTAGTATTGAATACCTATAAGGACGGCATTATCGTTTTTAAACGATAAAGTCCTTTTTTGTCTAGATTAAAAAAAAAAAACTTAGTAATATTATTGAATGTTCGTTAGGTGCTGTACAGCATGGTATTGCCGTCTTCAGATACGAAACTCGAGAGAAGCCGCAGTTTCCAGTTAGCTTGTGTAAAAAAAGCACCACTTCTGGTGCAATGTTTGTCGGACAGCGAATTTTTAAAAGGTGCTGCACCTCATACGAGAAGGTAATTCAAAATTACCATTCTTATTTAAAAAATGCTTATTATTGTATGAGAAAACAGGCCAAAACAGACTTTCAGTTTAATATTTTAGTAACATTGTGAAATTTACGTTATATTTTCAGGGTTGGATATTTAGCTCTTGTGAGATTAGCTAAATTAGTGCTGTATACTCTGGGACATCTTTTCGAAATACTAGCACCTGATGGTTCAGATTCAAATGTTGATAGGGAGTTTAGGTATGTATAATGCCTTTATATGCACATGTATTGCTTTTTACGTTCTTTATTTTCTTACTTTAATTACTTCTATTTTTAGAATGGACGTTACAATATTAAGAGAGGCACTGCAGACGGTTCCAAATCATAACTGCGAACTTATTGTTAAGGCGATCGCTGAGAAGTTGGCAAATGCTCTCGGTGAACAGGTAAAATAAAATAATTTCTTTGAAATGTATTTAAAAAAAGACAAGCTTCTTTTTTAAAAATCTAAACATTAACATTTGGTTTAATTCTACAGATGGTAACAAGCGAGGAGGATAGTTCTTCTGTGTCGTCGTTGGTGTGGTGGCGCGTGCCCACGACGGCGACCGTGCGAGCGCTGTACGCACTGTCGCACTCTGTGGCGCACCCCGACCAGCCCGGCCTAGTACACGCTGATGACGTCACTCGTCAGTACATTATAATATTTTTTTTTTTTCATTAAATTTAAACTTTAACACAAAAAATAACATGCAGGTACTAATTTGTAATGATTTTTTTTATTTATAGTGGTTCGAGAATGTATGGAAGTGGTGACGATTTGTATGGCTCTGGGTGGGGGGCACTTGGAGGCGCTAATTCACGAGTCTTGGTGGCAAGAGACGGCGCTATACCTAATGATCGAATGCCCAAATCCTCAGGTAATATAATTATTCCTTAAAATCCTAAGGAATATAATTATTAAAGGTCTTACAAATGAACATCTGTCATGAATCATTATGCAATGAAAGCTCATTGCATAATGATTCATGACTTTGTTGCTTGCACTGAATGAATTCTTTTGTTACTTGCAATTCTTAAAACTTCTTTAGATTCGCGTGTCCTGCGCCGAGCAACTGCTTGCGATGTGCGCGTGGGGCGGCGGTGGCGGCGCGCGCGGTGCACTCACGGCATTGGGGGGAGCGGGGGGCGCGGCTGCGTCGCACCGCCTACAAGCGCACGCGGCTCACGCGCAGCAATTTCTGCAATTGTTGTGCCGCTTGGTGGCGCTAGCGGGTCCCACCGCAAGAACGATACACGACCTTGCCATCGAGGTATGTTTACTGATTTAAAAATAAATAAAATAAAAACACATTTACAACGTTTTCTTTGCCCTTTTTGTAGTAGAATAAGCTATTTATTAATTTCATAGGTTGCTTGGCTACGTGCGGTTCGTGCCAATCCAGCGACACTTGATGATACGCTGCTGGAGGGTCATCTTAACCTCACGAAAGAGTTGTTCACTCATGTACCAGCCCAAGTGAAATATCAGTACGGAGCCCATCCTGATCACAAGGACTCTGGTTTAATAAAGGTATTTATAATTATTCCATTTTGTACCAATAGCTAAATAAAAGTTACAGCACATTTTTTATCATGTATATATTTCTAGGAAATAGCGACTGAGTTTCTATGGCCGTATTCGTGGGCGTGGTCGCGCATGGGCACCGATCGTGGTAACGAAAGCTCGGAGGCCGAGGCGCTTGCGGCGCCGCTGTGTCGCACGCAGGGCGCCGCCGCCGCAGCCGCCGACCTACTACTGGCGCTGGTGCACGCCTGCGTGCCCAACATGGCCGCGCTCGCACGTCTGTTGGAGCAGATGTTCTATAGCGGTAAATGTTTTTACAAACATTTTTTTTAATGCTACTACTTACTAATAAAAATATTTAAACGAATATGTAAACAAGATCTGCTTGTCTTTGTATGGCTCATTTGTAAAGTGACATAATTTTTGAAGTGAAAACTTCTTTAGCGGCGTTGAGCACTTTTGTGGGATGGGTAAAAACTGTGAAACTCGCGTCAGATTCTCGTGCTGATCGAAAAACCTTGGAAAAACCGTAAGACGGTTGGAGAGTAGTGTTTTGTGCCGAACTCGAACTCGATCTCGAACTCGAATTGATTGATCGGATGGTAGATGAGGACTCGTATGCTGACGTGGTTAACAGCCACATCCATAGGATCTATACGGACGGCAGCAAGATTGAGGGTCGAGTCGGAGCTGCTCTCTCTGTATGGAAGGGTGAGGCCGAGACGAAGGCCGTCAAGCTTGCTTTGTTGTCGTATTGCACCGTCTACCAGGCCGAACTTCTAGCGCTCCAAAGAGCAGTAAGTATAGCCTGCAAGAGTGGAATGGCAAAGGTCGGTATCCTTAGCGATTCCAGATCGGCTCTCCAGGCTATCACCCTTAGTTCCCCTCATCCCCTGGCAGTGCAAACAAGGGCGGCCCTCCGAAAAGCTGCATTGCAGAGGCGGGAGGTCTCCCTGTTTTGGATTAAGGCGCACGCAGGGCTGAGAGGGAATGAGAGGGTTGACGAATGGGGATTGTCCATTTTTTTTAATTTTGCTCATTACAAAAACATTTCGAGGAATAAGGTCAGTGATCGTTTTTCTGTATGTAAACGAAAAAAATACCCATTGGTTACTTATATTTTTGAACAAATATGTTTAACCTTAGTTTGACCTTCAATGGCGTTAAATTAGCAATAAATTCGACCAACATTACGTTTCGAACTTTTGGTAAGCTTCTCGTATCAGCTTTCACATAATGAAAACTTGCATTTGACGAACCAGCCATTATAAATAAGATTGAAAGGAAATTTAAAACATACTGTGAGGTCAATTGGCCGCCGATGATGACGTCAGAGCGAAACTTTAAAAATTTATTGAGAAAAACTAGCCAATGAATTTCAAAATTATTTAATTTATATTCTTAAAATATCCTATTTTAACGAAAAAAAATATAAAAGTACATGTGATTTTTTTGGGGCAATGCCCATTAGCCAAGGAGGCCGCGCTGGGATTGAGAAGGAAACCTGACTACGATCTGTGTCCTATTTCATTCGTCAAGCGTATTTTGAGAGGATACGATTGAGGAATGGGACAGGAGATACGAAGTGGGAAGGACGGCTGGAGTCACGAAACTCTTTTTCCCAAGCGCTGCTGCTGCATACAAAATAGTAAAAAAGATAGACATCACACACCACACCACACAGATACTGACTGGACACGGCGGATTCGCCTTCTACTTGCACAGATTCAAGTTGAAGGAGGATCCGTCGTGCCTGTGTCAGCCAGGAGTTGAGGAGACGGTTCCTCACCTGTTACTCGAGTGTCCAATTTTTGCTAGCAATAGATATGATATTGAGCAAAAATTGGGCACATCGATGACGGGTGAGAATCTGCCTGCCATCCTGGGGGGAAAAAAGAGAGACTTGTTCCTCTCTTTTTGCAAAAGGATAGTGAGTGTTGCGAACAAGAGAAATTCCAGTAAACTAATGTGATTGTAAGCTGTGATATTAGGGTAGTCGAACATTGTGCCGTATTTTTATTGTTTTAATTTTTACATATTTTGTAAATTGTAAATTTTAATTGGAACGAAATTTAATATTTATTGAACTGTTTAGTATTTAGTAATTAATTAGAATTTTTATGTATAAGAACTTTTAATAATGTAGTGTATAATAATTGGATTTTTATGGGGTAAAAGGAGCATATTTTTTATGTTAAAATAATTTAATAAGATAGCAACAAGCCCTGACACAGTTAGGGGGACAAGGAATTAAAAAAAAAAAAGAACTCGAATTGATTGTAAGGGTTTCGATTAATTAAAAAAATCGATTTTTTAATAATCGAGTCTCATAAAAAATGGGTTAAAAAAATGCACAACGTTAATAATCAAGTTTTCACTTGTGCCGGCACTCCCGAAGTCTTTTTTTTAGTAAGGGGGAAAGTATTTAAACATATTTTAAATACTTTGCCGTTTTTAAAGTTTTCATATTATAAAGAATAATCGATCATATCGAATGTAATAATCAAGTAAAACTGAAAAAAATCCGTTTCGTTTACTAAAAATAAAATTTCCAATCATAACAAATTACTCAATTTAGCTATACGCTACCAAACAATTATATAAAAACTTGTTTATCTGGTATAGATAAGAACATGTCGCTGCCTGAGTGGGAGTACATGCCGTGCGTGGGTCCGCGGCCGCCGGCGGGGCTGGTGGGGCTGAAGAACGCCGGCGCCACGTGCTACATGAACTCCGTACTGCAGCAGCTGTACTGCGTGCGCGCCGTCCGCGCCGCACTGCTCACCGTGCAGGGTAGGTCCCGCCTACCGTCTCACCATGCCCAATAGACGGTTGTCTATTCGTAAGCAGGTTTGCTTATGTGTGCAGGAGTCTTTTTTATCGATGCCTTGAATTGATTGATTGAGGGTTTAATTTAGAAATAAACGAAATATAAACAGTATTTATATGGTCAAAATGTCTGTAGGTGCTGCCAATGATCCAAATGAAGATTTTTCCGGTGAAATGCATCATAATATTGTAGAAAACAATGAGGTATGTAAATTTTCTATAGTCATCATCAGCATACGAAGTATTGTGGTCAGCCATACGAAGTATTGTATGAATCTTTGTTTTTTATTCTATTACAGAGCAACAGTGATTACAACATTACAATACTGAAACAAGTTCAAGCCATATTTGCTCATTTACATTATAGTAAGCTTCAATATTACGTACCACGAGGATTGTGGGCACATTTCAGGTGAATATTTGCCGTTCATTCGAATTTCCTATGTTTATGTTTCATATTAATATCTTTTAATATTTAATGTGTTGTTATCATGTCCTGTTTTTAGATTACAAGGGGAGCCAGTGAACTTGCGGGAGCAGCAAGATGCCGTAGAATTTTTCATGTCATTAGTGGAATCACTGGACGAAGCGTTAAAATCCTTAGGTCAAGAGCAATTAATGGCCAAAACCATGGGAGGCACCTATTCTGATCAGAAAATTTGTAAAGGCTGCCCACATAGGTAACTACTATTATTGTTGTATTGCCATTGCTTTTGATTTATTTTTGTTGGAATAATATTTTTATTTTAACAACGAAGTTCGACAGAGTAGTAGAAAATCTAAATATTACTATTTATTATGTATAAAATATGATAAGTATGATTTTGTTTAAATGGCAGATGTATATTTTGGCCTTGCGGCTTATTTGGCTCGTTTGCTTTTAGGTATTGTAAGGAGGAGCCATTTAGCGTAGTATCACTGGACATACGGAACATGTCGAGGCTTCAGGAGTCGTTGGAGGCGTACGTGCGGGGCGAGCTGCTCGAGGGAGCGGACGCGTATTACTGTGATAAATGTAGTAAGAAGGTTTGTACACGTCGAGAAACCAACGTCATATGGTCGCGTTTTGTCCAACCCAGACGACATCAGTAATATTAAATTGTCATAACCCGACCAAATGTCTTAGGTCCGCCATCTACCTTAAATCAATTTATTCGATGGCACTTACTTACGTGTTCGAACTGATGCCACCTATACGTAATTAACATTTAAAATTACAGGTAGTTACTGTGAAGAGGCTGTGCTTGAATAAATTACCACCGGTACTAGTGATACAACTGAAGAGATTCGAATATGACTTTGAAAAAGTCTGTGCCATAAAATTTAATGATTACTTTGAGTTTCCTCGGGAGCTAGATGTCGAGCCTTATACAGGTAATTAAGTTAGTGCCTTTAGCAGAAAGATAAATTGTCCAATCGTATATGTAGGTACACTACATAATATTATTGTAATCGTATAAAGAGCGGTTAGAGACAGAAAAGCAGTGTGCGGAAAAACCAGCAATGGTTTACGAGGGCTGCTATTTATGTATCCGGAACTGGCCACTTACAAGAACAATATTTAAAAAGTAATTACAACATTTGAAAATAGAACTCTTTGGTTGAAGAATACATTTTGTTTTATGTGACTGTCAATTATTTTTCCATTGTGGCGTCATTTTGAAAATTGCGTGTCTTCATTTGCCATGGATTTAACGCGTGAACATTTTCGTGCAATGATTTACTACGATTTTCGGCGTGGGCTAAATCAACAACAGTGCTTTATTCAACTCACCGCAACTTTTGGAGATGAAGCACCATCAAAAACCACTGTTTATCACTGGTACAGTGAGTTTAATCGTGGGCGGTCTATGCTCACGGATGAAAATAAAGAAGGTCGCCCAAAAACAGATGTTGTCCCACAAAATATAGATGCTGTGCGGGAACTAATAATGCGTGATCGTCATGTTACATATCGCGAGATAGAGGCGTCCTTAGGCATAAGTATGACGAGCATACATAAGATATTACACGAACATTTGGCTGTAAAAAAAATATGTTCGCGTTGGATTCCGCACAACTTGACAATCGATCAAAAACGGGCTCGTGTCGATTGGTGCAAAAAAATGATAAAAAAATACAACCGTGGTACGTCAAAAGCCGTTTATAATATCTACACAGGTGATGAATCTTGGATCTATGCATATGACCCCGAAACTAAACAACACTCAACGGTGTGGGTGTTCCAAGATGAGCCGAATCCAACAAAAGTTACTCGTGCAAAAAGTACTTTGAAGCAAATGGTCGCCTGTTTTTTTGGAATTAATGGACATGTGGCTACAGTGCCATTAGAGAATCGTAAAACGGTTAATTCTGAATGGTATACGACCATTTGTTTACCAGAAGTCTTTGAAGAAATAAAAGGACAACCGACAACGCAGAATCATATTACATCACGACAATGCTAGCTGTCACACCTCAGCTGAAACAACTCAGTTTTTGGAGGGTCAAAAGATCGAATTGACTGGTCATCCGCCGTACAGCCCTGATTTGGCACCTAACGATTTCTTTTTATTTCCATACGCGAAGAACAAATTACGTGGTCAACGTTTTTCGAGCCGCGAAGAGGCTGTTGATGCGTTCAAAATGCACGTTTTGGAGATACCTCAATCAGAATGGAAAAAGTGCTATGAAAATTGGTTCCAGCGTATGCAAAAGTGTGTCGATCATCGCGGCGAATATTTTGAAAAGCAATAAAACCATATTAAATGATATATGTTTGTTTCTTTTTTTAATTCCGGATACATAAATAGCAGCCCTCGTATGTGACACTGTTTTAGATTAAGTATGCTATTGTATTTTCCTAGGGTTCTTAATAAATCCATACTAATATTATAAATGCGAAAGTGTGTCTGTCTGTCTGTTACCTCTTCACGCTCAAACCGCTGAACCGATTCTGCTGAAATTTGGCATGGAGATAATTTGAGTCACGGGAAAGGATATAGGATACTTTTTGTCCCAGAAATATGTACGGTTCCCGCGCAATAAACGAGTTTTGGCGCAACAGAGTTGCGGGCATCATCTAGTTCAGAAATAAATCATTTAATTTGGACATAAACATTACCTAATTGATACTTTTTATATAAATTATGTTTATCTTAATCATGACTGTATTGTGTAGCGTGGGGTCTGGCGCGGGCCGAGGGCGACGCGTCGCTGTGCGAGGACAGCGCCGAGCGCTCAACAGAGACGCACTACCAGCTCAGCGGCATAGTCGTGCACTCGGGACAGGCGTCCGGCGGACATTACTACTCGTATGTGCTGCTGAGGTACGTTGATATAAAATCTGTATTATAGTCTGATCTGCAGAAAGTAAGCGATTCCCCCAACTATGGTCCCGTAAACCCCAAGATATGACTAAAAGTGACATTACTCTGTGAACAAAATGAAATATTGTTGTAGGCTGCTAAGAGCTATAGCGTAGCCGGAAATTAATTAATGCAGCTGATGACTGACCTACGTTATTTGGTTATGTCGAGTCAATGTTAGGCTAGACTTAGGGCCAACCCACACGTACCACAAGTCACAACCACACGCTATGGGGGGGAAGAGCGCGGGCGGTGTGCGCGCTCTGTCGTTGCATCGACGCAACGTTGTGGTTGCGATATGGTCGGCCGTGGTTGCGTCTGACAAGTTATCTGACAAGTGGTCGACAACGACTGCAAAATGTGGTACGTGTGAATGGTCCAATTCATTTACAATACGATATATACGCCCGACCACGTGGTGTGGTTGTGGTGTAGTTGTGGTTGTCGTGTGGTTGTGGTACGTGTGGGTTGGCCCTTAACATGACTCACCAATTAAAGTCCGGTAAATAAAGGCCTATGAATCAATTTTTACATTTTACATGATCACGCTTAAATACGTCGAGACGACAGATTGGCCGAAGAGTAGGTTTTATTTGACGTTTGAAATGAGCGTTGAGTGTATTTCAGAGATAACGGCAGCGAGACCGGCCGCTGGGTGAAGCTGGACGACGGCGACGTGTCCGAGTGCGCGATGCACGACGACGACGAGATGAAGGCGCAGTGCTTCGGCGGCGAGTACATGGGCGAGGTGCACATTATTTGTACATCTATTTTAACGTCAGTTCAATTAGAGGCGTGTAGGCGTATATATGTCGCAGGCGGATTGCATAATACGCCGTTTTACACTACGGCTAGCTGTGTTACAAACAGAGTTGCAAATAATGTATTACTTTAGTTAATGCATTTACCTTTCATTAATCATTACTTTTAGTAATGAGTAATGGTGTCAGTTCCCATTATTCATTACATTTTTTTTGTAATGAGAAAAGTATCATCTTTACATTGCTCATTTCTAATTTAATGTGTATTTTAAAAATGTACATTACAAATTGCAATTTTTAATGTTAATGAGTACCTAATGTACCATTTTTTCATTACACATTATTTTAAAAGATTTTATTTGACTTGCTCGGCATGTATGTATGTAACTTTTTTCAAACCAAACACTTCTGGGAATTCCTAGAACCTCCGATCGAAGGATTAAAACCTTAATATTAATAACATTGATATTTAATGCAAAAACCTTTAAAAAATGTTTTTTCAATTAATTATAAACAATTGAAAATTCATGAAATTTAAATAAAGTCACGTGACTTATAAACGCGCCATGATTGAGATGTGACGTCACAATGTATGCATTTCAATAGTATACGCCAATATTTACCTTATTTCGTTGACGTTTAAGGTCAAAATTGTTTGCGCTAATTATAATACCAATCTACGTAGCTAAACTTTTTAGTAAATCCACAAACTTGGCGCATTTTCACTGGTCGATAAGGCCTGCATGCGGGGTGCGGGAGATCATGCCTCGACCAATCAAAATGCGCCAATAGTTGTCATAGACTCCCCGTATGCTGTATACCGCAAGAGTTAACGACTAATGAAAATGCGCCCTGATGCTCCTATGACTCGAAATGAGAAATGTGGTTAGTGCCCGTTTTGTTTATCGTAAAACAAACTCTATTTTAAGTATTGAAGATGTGTTTTGGTTTTCAGTTTTAATAAATTTAAGGCTTATTTGAGTTTAGAAGTACGCGTCCAATCAAAACATTAGTTTGTTAAACAAGACGTGGTATGTCAGTTCTACTGTTTTTAGTGTTCTGTGGTGAACATTAACAATGTGACGTCACACGCGCTAGGATTAGTGCGGGAGCTGCCGGCGTGTCTTCGCGGTATTTTTATTTTGAAATAACTTTTGAATATTGCGAAAAACTATAAAAGAAAATTGTTTTGTTATAAAACTTATACAGTGTGTTTGTGTAAACACCCGTCAAAATGAACAACTTTTTCTATGAGAACAATGCTGGGAACTCAAAAAAAAATCCGTCTTCATACCCATACGGATGCCCGGATCGGCAATTTGTATGGGTATGAAGACAGATTTTTTTAAATTCCCAGCATTGTTCTCATAGAAAAAGTTGTTCATTTTGACGGGCTCATTTGATGGTTTCAAGGACAACGGTGTTTACACAAACATCTTGTATATGGTCTTAACATTTATCACAAAAAAAAAAATTGTTGAAATACTCAATTCTGTTGGGGCCAAGTTGTAGAGGGTCTTCTCCTGATTGAAATGAGCCCTCACTCACGACAGAAGAGATGGGGGTCCAATACATAGCAAGTTAAAAGCTTTTAATAGAAATGGAGAAAAATTTCGAATCCAAAATTAAAAAAAAATAATATGAAAATAGTTGTCGCCCTTATTACTCGGCAATAGTTTGTATACTCATCAAAATTAAAAAAAAAAATACTCCTTAGCTATACCATCCTAATAAATTTTTAATTAACATAATGAGATGTCTTCCACTATACTTACAATAATTTTAATAGTAATGTCATGGACAAATTTTACATTACTCATTCTTTGCATTTAATGGACAATGAAGGTCCTATATTGGCTCATATTTTGTAAAATGGCAATGTAAGATACTCCATTACAATTTTTTTTTGTAATGAGTAATGTGAATATTACTCATTACTTTTTTTAATGTGTAATGGAGGACCACAAACTACACATTAATCATTTAATGAGTAATGGATACTAATTAAATTTCCATTGAAAAAATTAATGACTAATGCATTATTTTTTACATTAAGATTTTTGTAACGCTGGTTACAAAACAGGGCCGTATTGTTATGCCCGCCGCATTACAAAACGGCCCTGTTTTGTAAAACAGCTAGCCGTAATATAAAACGGCGTATTATACAATCCGTCTGCGACATATATATTACGTGCGCGTTTGCGTGCATTATATGCTTGCGGATGTTAGTCTATTTTTTTAAAACAAGATAATATAAAGCTGTTAATTTATTTTAAATACGAGCTTTTTTTGGCTGGGGCTCATAGAAAATCTTCAACACTATACTCAATTACTATGTAAGAATTATTGTTGTCAAATATTAGGACCTCCTATATTTGGCGTTTATTGTGAAAAGTTATTTAGCATATTCTCTTAGGTGTTCGATTCGACGGTAAAGAGGGTGTCATATAAACGACAGAAGAGATGGTGGAATGCGTACATGCTGTTTTACACGAGAAAGGACACCATAGAAGATTCTGGTCTGGAACAGAGCATGAATAGTTTGACTTTAAAGTAAGCAGTCTTATAATATTTTTTGTACTCTACAGATTACAGTACATATCACATAATTACTTAACGTTATGTATTTATTTTGCAGTGAAAGCTCAATACCGAAGCCTATTTGGAATTCTGTTCGCCGAAGTAATATTGCATTTTCGCATAACCAAGATCAATTTAGTTTAGAACATTTTAATTTCATGAAGAAACTGTGTTGTATGAGGCTGCAAGTGCTACCGGGGTCGCAGAATGCGGTGTGGGTGAGTTCATTGTCTTGGTATTGCATGTTTTGTATAAATAATAGAAAAACAAAACTTGGTTGACTACGGTACCCTAAAACGGAACCCTAACCAGCTGTTTTTTTGTATATTTGTAGGTTGATAGTTATATAATTTAAGAGTAACATTGTCCTACAAATACAACAATCCATATTTTAGTAGATAAAAAGTTAGTACATAGTTAAAAGTATGAAATTCTTTCTATCTCTGTAATTAGCTACCACTTTCAAGATTTTTCGCAGATAAAAAAGTTGTTTGTCTTATCAAAATGAAGCTACTCACAAAAAAATAGCTTGTTAGTAATTTAAAAAAAATGTTCTAGGGCTCCCTGACTATATCTGATCTATCAATAAATAAAAATTATAATGATTTGCAAAACTGTTGTAATTTAAGCCTTGATTTTAGGGACCGGAACATGAGGAAATGTCGATGCTGGCAGTCCAGTTAGCTTCCAAATTCTTATTCCAAGTTGGTTTCCACACTAAGAAAACGTTACGAGGACCTGCATCAGATTGGTAAGAGCTAAACATTTTCAAGAAATAAAATATTTTTCTTTTGAGATTCTATTATTAAAATCCAATAAAAGGGAATGATGTATTAAGCACAAATGTTTGTTGTAGGCACGACATATTGTGTCAACACTTGAGATGCTCCCAAGCAGTCAGGGCGTGGTTTGCCTCAGATTTGTTCAAGCATCCTCACAGGTATTTATTACTTTTATATACATTGTTTAATTTTATACTTTTTCATAGTGAAAGCACTTTTTTTAAGAATGAAATTTAACTCGTGATTTTTTTTACAGATTATACGATTATCTGCTTGCATGTCCATCGGCCGAAGTAAGGATGGTCTTCATGAAGATAATCGTCTTTCTGGCCCACTTCTCTGTGCAAGATGCTCCAGGTTTGTAATAATTGTATTGGAATTTATTCTGGACATAAGAATATCTGCCCTGTGTTCATTGTGTTGCCTTTGTCCATCGCCAGACCTTTCAACTTAATTATATTATAATTAAGTTGAAAGGTGACAGTTTCCAGACAATCATGTGACCCAGCACGTTGTCCTAACCATAGAATTATAACCTTTAGAAAAGGCAATCCATACAATCGTCAGCGCGAAAATGTGTCACCCTCGAAATGAGTGAGCTCACTCATCTGAGAGCAGTGTGCCTTAGGACGCGGTGACAGTCGGACGTGTTTAATGCATTGATTACGTAAAATATGCATTGAAAGCGTAAAATGAGTGAAAGAGAAAGTAGTATATGCTATTACTGTAAGACAAAAAGGACGACAATATTTTGTGAATACACATTTTTCATGCAAAAACATTGCTACAGTTTTGATGGCGTATGCCATATCTAGTATTGACATCGCTGGTCCTAACTGTGAAATTCAATTATAACTTGACTTATTTATATTTATCTAACATTTTGTACGTCAAAATTCGACAAAAACCCAAATCGGAAGTACCGTAAAAGCATTTTCGTCAGTACAAATAAATAATCGGCCAAGTGCGATTTGCACTCGCGCGCAAAAAAATGTTTTTGTAGTTCACTCCTTAAGAATCGATTTTCATATATAAGGCGCCCGGTATGAGAAAAATCCGAGGGGTAAAACCTATTAAAACAAGTAACGAAAAAATGTGTCACATCGGAATATTATATTATTATAAAATTATATATATATATATATATATATATATATATATATATATATATATATATATATATATATATATATATATATATATATATATATATATATATATATATATATATATATATATATATATATATATATATATATATATATATATATATATATATATATATATATATATATATATATATATATATATATTTCTTATAAATATCAATAATTAATATTGTTATCGTGAAGTTATAATTTTTATCATTAAACTGGCTCAAGTGAACTAAAAGTATTTTGAAATAACTATGGCAGAAAGGGGTGTAGATAATATTGACGGAACATCTGATTTCATATGATCTTTTTTCAGTTGAATAAACTCTTTTGCGTATGGTTAGATACTCGTACTTAAGGAGTAAACTCCCGTCGTGCGTCGGAGCTGACACACTTTTCTCACTTTTTTGTATCTGTCACAGGGGACATCTAAGGTCAAATTGAAAAAATCTCAAAATCTTGGCAAATATTACGACACTTTATGCCGAAATCTGAATATATACAGAAGATATTCTTATTGTCAAGAAAGTATCTGAATTCAATTCCCATTTTTTTATGTTCCTGCTGCCACTGTCGTTGGACAGTGGAAACTGAGTGGGGTCACAGAAAATGCTGATACGAAACTTCCTAAGTGTGTAGTTTCTACCATCGAAGTTTGTGATGATGATTTATACCCAAATATAAAGACATTTCTCAAAATTCTGGTAAATTTTCCCATAAGTGGTGCGACAGCAGAGCGATTCTTTTCTACGCTTAGGCGTGCAAAAACTTGGTTGAGAGCTTAAAATGTTAGAAGAGCGATTAAGAGCGGGCTGTCAGAAATATCAAAGCACGCATTGTGCTTTGCTCTGCAGCTGATTGTGAACAATATCACGTAACAACGGTTCCCGCATTATAGCACGAAAGTAAAGGTCGCAAGTTCCAAAAATGTTTTTGATGATTACTTAAAAACTAAATACAATACTAATATTTCCTTTAGCCATTATTTTATAAAGTGTGTGATTGTAGTGGTGCAAGTAATTTAATGATAGTAACTCAATAAGTGTAACAGATATTTGTTGAAAAGCCCAGAAAGATTCATAATTTCAAAAAATATTTTTTCCATTTAGAGATTTTTTTAGATTTAGAGATTTTAAAAATGTGTTTTTTTTTGTGTGGGCTCCTCCATAAATATTTATTTTATTTTAATTTTATTATTAATTATTGAAGTACGCAATATACAATTGAGTATTTTGTGAAAATTTCAAGAGCCTACTTGTTGCCATTATTGATATCGAGCAAAAAATGCCGAAAAAATCACGTTTGTTGTATGCATATGGGAAAACCTCTTAAATGTTAATTTAATTTTGTTTTCAGTGTATTTTTTCTTACATCTCGTTCTTGAGATACAGCCTGGAGACAGACAGACGGACAGAAATCGAAGTCTTAGAAATAGGGTCCCGTTTTTACCCTTTGGGTACGGAACCCTAAAAATATATTCTGAAAACCATCAACTAATATCCTAAAAAACATGACGTTAACATCTCTATTTTTCCCTACTTTCACTCTATGACGGTACGGAACCCTTCGTGGGCGTGTTCCACTCGCACTTGGCCGATTTTTTATTAGTGTAGTGACTAGTGAGTGACCCCCTCCAAAATTTCAGGCTGCAACCGCGCCTGATTTGGAAGCCCCCTTAATTTTTAGTTTATGTAAATTTTATCATCCATTATTAAAATAGAAATAAAACGGTATTTTGTGAACATTTCAAGTGCCTACCTGTTATCATTAATGATATAGAGCAAATAATCATGTTTGTTGTATGGGGGCCCCCCTTAAATAATCATGTTTGTTGTATGGGGGCCCCCCTTAAATAATCATGTTTGTTGTATGGGGGCCCCCCTTAAATAGTTAATTTATTTTATTTTTAGTATTTGTTGTTATAGCGGCAACAGATTATATACACAATCTGTGAAAATTTCAGAAGCCTAGCTACAGCGGTTCTTGAGATACAGCCTGGACAGACAGACGGACAGACATCGAAGTCTTACTATATAGGGTCCCGTTTTTACCCTTTGGGTATGGAACCCTAAAAAGTATAAAATCATATTTTCAAATCGACTGACGACTTTATTTATCAATCACTAGCGACCCGCCCTGGCGTCGCACAGGTATAAAATATAATATAGCCACTGAAAAAATGATTAAAATCGATAGCCTATGATCCTTCACGTGGTCTACTTATTATATGTGCCAAATAACATAAATATTGCTCCAGTAGTTCGCGAGATAAGCCCTTTCAAATAATTTCCCCCGTTTTTTCCACATTCTCCTATTAGTCTTAGCGTGATAAATATAGCCTATAGCCTTCCTCAATAAATGGGCTATCTAACACTGAAAGAATTTTTCAAATCGGACCAGTAGTTCCTGAGATTATCGCGTTCAAGTTAGCCCTTTCAAATAATTTTCCCCGTTTTTTCCACATTTTCCTCTATTTCTTCGCTCCTATTAGTCTTAGCGTGATAAAATATAGCCTGTAACCTTCCTCGATAAATGGGCTATCTAACACTGAAATAATCATCAAAATCCGTTGCGTAGTTTAAAAGATTAAAGGGAACAAAGGGACATGAGGGAAATAAAAGCGACTTTGTTTTATAATAAGTAATAGATAAGCTTTAATTTTATGACAAGTGAAGACTGGTTTTATCGTTAAGCGTTTCGGCAGCGCGGAGCAGCGCGCTCGACTATAAAACGATACTATTACCCCCATACATATTCGAACGCACTACGCGCTCCAGCAGCGCTGCCGAAACGCTTAACGATAAAATCAGCCTAAAATACGACTTTCTCGGCCAAGTTTTACTAGAAATACGCATTTATTCAATGAAATTCAATATGAGTCAAGTAGCCTATTACACATATTAAACATAATAATTTGACCAAAAACCGCAAATATGCGCAAACAAGCAAGTTATAATGTTGCGGTAGTTGTCATTTTTCCTACGACTACTAATACACTACTCATTAAATAACAGCTAATCTTTTGATGACGTAAATGTAAATCCATTCTTAAATTTATTATTCACTAGCTGTTGTCCGCGACTTCGTCCGCGTCCACGTCATCATATTTTTTTCGTAAAAATATTTTTTTTAAAATAAAAAGTATCCGAAGTAATTCTGATACCTCCAAGATTGTGTGTACAAAGTTTCATGATGATTCGTCAAGTAGTTTTTGCGTGAAAGCGTAACAAACATCCAGGCTTTCACATTTATAAACTTTAAGTAAGGATCGACGTCACTAAAATTGCCTACTTTCATAAATAATATCATTGTTTATTTGTAGAGATTTAAAAATATTTATGACATTTATCAAACCTTGTCTGTCAGGGACCTATCAGGTCAGTGGACCTATCACACAGAGAGCAGAATTTCTCCTGTGTGACAGCTCGAACGCAGAACGCGGACCCGAGGGCCACGATAGGTCTCTAATAAATGTGTGAGATAATGTTTGTAACGAATGCTAACTGACATGGCAGTGAGCAGCGGTTTTGGATCGTGGGCGTCGCGCGAGGAGGCGTTGTCGCTGTCGGACCAGGTGGTGTGTGCGGCGCGCGCGCTGGCCGCCCCGCCCGCCCCCGCGTCCGCGCACGCGCCGCACGTCGACCACAGACACCTGCCGCTGCTCTTCAACCTCTTCCACGCGTACGCCCTGCTCGGTCTCGCTGAGAAACACCAGCTACTGAGGGTGAGATGCTTTACTTCAGCGGCGTGCATAAAATTTTGACACTGGTAATGCAGCGATATCGGTTCAGTAGTTTTGGTGTGAAAGCAAAACAGACAGACAAACGGACAGAAAGATATATTTTCGCATAAATTATAATAATATTGTGAATATAAATTAAAAACTATGTTTTCTAAACTATTAGTATAATTACGTTGTTATGAAGAAATATAAAAAAACGCCATCTGTTGTCACCCGTTGGAACTACAATGAGAGTTTATTTCATCGATGTTTCCATGGAAATATACCAAAATTTACCATACAACATAATATTGTGCGCTAAGCTAAAATAAATAAAAACGCCATCTATTGTTACGTATTATATACGCGCCGGTGCTCGCCTCAGCTACTGCGGCAGGAGTTCGCCTATAATATAGCATGTCTGTGTGCGTGTGCGAACTGTTCACGGACACAAAAATCTTTACGCACACATGACCCCAGAGCCTGCCGCACGAGATCTGCTTGCCTTGACCTTGAGTCATGCGGTTCGCGCGTGTACCTAACTTAATGTTTAATTTCTCGCAAATTGATTGTTGCTATTTTATAAATGTAGGCGTTTTAAATGCGTTCATTTTTTCTATTATATTTTTTACTATTAATATTTAATAATTAACGTCATGAGTCATCTAAAACGTACGAATGTTAAATTAAAATATATGTGTATGGCAAGTCATGCATTAGGTAGGCACTGCATTTTTGCCTTCATGGTATGCACGCACATGCTTTACTTGGATGAGTTTATCCCACAACTATAATATACATTATCCGTAATAGGACTCCTGAGAATTATATAATATAATATTGTGTAATGTGTTTTATACGTTTCTAATTTTAAACATCAATTGACGTTTCAATATTGTTTTTCTTTTCAGTTAAAAATCTTGGACATCGTTCTATCAGTTTGTATGGACGATTCTAGTTCATCTCTGGGTAAATATCAGTACCCGGAATCTGCTAAATTACATCAGGTATGTATCGTTTCTTCCTTGCATTTTTTAATATAAATTTATTTATTCAAAGAAACCTTAAAACTAATGCAATATCATCTCCAAGAGCGTTTCTCAAAAAAATGTACAAATAGGGGTTGTTTTCAGATATAAAATGTTAATAAAAAGCAAAATCTATTAAAACAAACCCAAGGTCTACGAATAACAAAACTAAGGAAACGTAACTCCCATACTTCAACCGGTTTAAATTTGGTTCCTTTTCGAACTAAAATATGACAATTCAGATTCTCGCCAAGGTCGTTTCCCTGGCAACGTATCATAATATTGCGCGCTGGACGACAGCCTGCGCGGTTATTGTCACTGTCACAGTTATGAAACAAAGCCGTGGACAATAATTGTCACAAGCGGATGGCATTATGCAGTATACACCAAACATATCTACTATCACGAAGAAAGGAGTACATAATTATTATTTTAAAATCAAACATTTTCCTCTGATCCTTAAGTCATCGATAATAATAATATATAATAATTTTGAACAAACCTTGTACGACTCGGACGAATTTAAAACTATCCAGAGCACCTAGACAAGACGTTTTCAGATTACAAAAATCTATGTGCTAAATTATTACAGAATTGAAATAAAAAACTTACGGTACAAATAGGCAATGCAGATTTTCGTAATCTCTTTAATTTTCGGTCATTACTCATACAAAATATATCATACTTATTTCATTTCTTACTAAACGAAGTACGAACGGCATTATAAAAATAAGATACTCCATACTGATGTCAGTCAGACCCTCGTTTATGATTAAATTGTTACATCTTGCATAACACTGTCCATGGCGACTTTGTAAAAATTTTGTAATTATATTATTATTTTTTGATTATTGCATTTTTATAATAACATATTGTAAAGTTAATAAAACAAACACAAAGAGACCAGCTTAAGGCCCTATAGACCCAATTTTACATGACTTTGAATCAATAATAAAAAAAACAAATAGTGACTTTTTAAAGCCAAAAAAATACACATTGTTGTTTACTTAATGTACTTTGACAATTTGTGGTTCGAAACATAATATTGATTATTTTTTCGACCCAAATATCGACCAATAGAATTGCACCATTCGACGTCACGTGGTACAACCTACATGGTATTATACTGATAATTTTTTGAAAATTTTCTCTGGTCGTTGCTATATATAAAAAACAAAACATGATCCAGTCAAATTAACCACACGTCAAACTGACAGGTTGAATTCAATTGTGAAAATTGGAGATTTTGCATGAAAATGAGTCGATTTGGAGTTTGTTCTCTGTCCACCATCGATAAAAAAGTCAAAGGAAATGTTCCCATTAATACGGAGAAGGCAAAAAAAACAGTTTGGAACCAATTTACTACTTTTTGTACTGAGAGGGAATACACATTGAGTGCTGAAACGAGTGAAGCGCAATTGGCAAACATGAAAGATTACGCTTACAATATGAAGAAAATGGATGGAGAAGACTATAAGGAAGGTACAAATTCTTATTTGTTAACTGTACATTTCGTCTCATGGTGCAATTCTATTGGCCGACATTTGGGACGGAAAAATAATCCCCCGAATATCACACGAGCTTCAAAATTATCTGGCATTTCCCTCAAGGTTCCCTGCAAACAAATAAAGTCGTCAAGTTTTTCAGGAAAAATCACTCGCGCTTCGCGCTCGTGATTTTTTAACCTGAAAAACTTGAATCCTTCATTTGTTTGCAACGAACCTATCGGGAAATACCCGATAATTTCGAAGCTCTTGTGGTATTATAAGTGAAAACTTCACTCGATCAAAAATAACTCCGAAGAGGAGGCTAAATTCGAATATTTTGTGATATTTTTCTTATTTTTCATGAAGCTTATGATAGTTTTACTTTCAAAAATCATATCTACGAAAAGCTCATAACTTAAAGAAGAATAATTTGTGGTTACATTTTGCATTTTGGTTTAACTATCAAAGCAAAAAGGTTTTTTTCTCCTATTTCGCCCTATCAAGTACGCGGCGAGCGTCGTAACCGTCACTGTACAAGGCGCGCTGATATGAATGTTATTTTAATGTCCTTTACGTCGATATTCGTACTGACAGACATCGACCTGCTAATTTTCGGGTCTATAGGGCCTTAATTTTACGCAAATACCCTGGCATCCAACATAAATAAACCATCTTTTTGGGCATATTTTTGGGTCGGAAAAAATACAAGAACTTTACCTGAAGCATAATTTTAAAAAAATCACTTACTGATGAAACTTGAAAGGTTATTCCTGTATTAAAAGTCGTATCTGTATGACTTCTACACCATTTCACAACAGGGAATTTAGGCATTTTAACAACGAAAATGTTGTAAAAAGCTACGTAAAAAGTAAGTAAACAAATTGTAAAATGAGTTTGACAATAATTATCATGTCAGACGGAGTAACTCTTCCTTAGTTTTGTTATTCGTAGCCCAAGGTGCAGAAAATTTCCTATTTTGTTACTTTTATTATATTACGTAAATTTAATGTTGAATTGTGTTATTAAAAATTTTATTTGATTAAATGGGATACTAAAACATAATTTAATTTGTTTAAAAAAAACTCTATTTTTAACACAAAAATCTTAAAATATTGGCGGTAACGTTTCCTTTACGTTACTATTCGGCCACAACTCTTTATTATCTTCACAATATTGAATTGATTAAGTCTTAGATATTTTCATCTTGAATTATTTTTTATACATACATATATATAACGGGAAGCGGGTATTCTCAGATAAAACTAAAATGGGCGACTATTTTCACCGGCAGATGATTGAAGGGTTCCCGAGGCAATTTTAACACTCAACGAACGTTATTTCACTATTTTAATCAATCCGCAGTTCACAGCAACTTATAAACACACAGTCCGTGGAAACAATGACAAGTCCTTCCGTAAGCAACGTCCTTCGCTTTTTTAACCTCAACGGAATATCACCTTCAATTAATTATCGATCGAACTGTCACTACGCAAGGCCATGTCCGCCGCCCCCTGTCGGGTGATGGCGCTGTTTCCACTACAGTAAACAAAATCCTGCCATCTATTGAACAATAAACGAACTTCATTTACAATCAATAGGAATCTACCAGATGGCTGTGTTTAAGAGAGATTAATTCCCAATATTAATAACAGATGGCGCTCATTCGTAAAAATCTGATTTAGAGCAAGTCATCTAGAAAATCATAGTTGCGCCTTCTCACTCCACGACACGGCCATGCTGACATTTCACCCGTCCTCGGGTGAAGCCGAGGGATCTGAAAAGAAATGAAGATGCGCACAATATTCATTTCTCGGCAATCTTGCCCTACAAACAATACAAGAAGGTACGATACCAGAAATACTTAGATCGTAAATGTAACAATCACCATGATTTACAAAATCACTTTTATTAAAAAATTGCAACAATATAGCAACTCTAATGCAGGTTACGCTCCTGCGCCTTAACAGTCACTAAGCCCCCACCAAGAATGCTAACCACATTTTGGCGCGGCTCACAGCTCAACCCCCACCAGTTGCAGCTACCCACTGCAACGGCGCGGTTTACAGATGCTCGACCCCTACCAGTCGCAGCTACTCACCACGACGGCGCGGTCTACAAACAATTTACAACTAGACCCCCACCCCTTAACGCTACCCTCGTTAAGAGGCGCAGTCCACAAATTATTTAAAACTAGACCCCCACTCACGCTACCCACGTTAAGAGGCGCAGTCCACAAAATATTATTTACAACTAGACCCCCACCCCTTAACGCTACCCACGTTAAGAGGCGCGGTCCACAAACTATTTACAGCTCCACCCAATCAACAAAGGAATCCGTTACTCGTCATCTACATCTGAACCATTAGTTTCCATTACATTTAGTTCAGAAGGAATTTGATGGTCTGAGACATCCCTCACTCTATCATGAGCATACTTGTTAGTCCTTTTTTTTTGATGAGCAGTACGGGACTAGAAAATGGCGAATTACTCGGTCTGATAACTCCGACTCGGACAGCTCCTTTACTTTGGCCCTGACTATCTCTCTCTCTTCCACTCCTAACATATACGGGCGGCGCTGAACTATGCGATTCGGATCAATTAGGTCCGCTATCCCCAACCCGCGGCCCGCCGGGACTTTATTTGTGGCCCGCGTGATGTTAAACAATTATTTTGAAATTCACGCCCACCGGCAAAATTACGTGAAGTCTACGTGATAGTCGTTAATTTTTTCCAATTTTAAATCGTTAATTTTGAAGAATGCTAATTTTTAACTCTAAAAAATTTTTCTTGTGGCGCGCGACCGCGACACCAAGACCAAAACGTGTTTGTGGCCCGCACAAAAAAAAAGGTTGGGGACCACTGAATTAGGCGAATACTAAGCGACCCGGTAGTTACTCGCGATTTCGCTACACCGCGCCGGTAGGAAATAAGTCTGAAAATTCATCTAGCGTTTCTATGAGCCGTGCTCGGTGATTTTCAGGAATATCCGTGACAATTTTACTAAAGTCCACTTCATTATTGTCGAAGTTTACTGATCTAGCGACTTGGCAGACATTAATTTCATCGCGCAAGAAGACTATGTTGTTTTAAGTCATGCCCACGAGAAGACCCTGATCCAATACCTCACGACCTATCATGACGTCATTTTTAACCGACTTCCAAAAAGGAAGGAAACGGTTATCCGTTCGGCTGTGGATATTTTTTTCTTTAATACATGCATCGGGTACCTCATGAAACAGAATCTCTAAATTTAAATCGTTAATTTGAATGCGGGCTAAAATTTGTAAAGTGCTAAACACGCTTGTTTGTCCGATACCCACAAGTGCTACAGTGTTATTTAAGCGTTTAGCAGAAAATTTCGTAGCAACACTTTCCTTGGCAAGAGAGCATTCGGACCCAGAGTCATAGTGAAACAAATACGACTCACCATTATTTATGAGCGTGCCGCAGGATTGCCGACGTAGCAGACATCCACGCGACGCACGGCGACGTTGCTCGGAGTAGCGCTCGAACCTCCTCCACTGCTGGCCCCGGTTGCGCCACTCGTGCCACCGCCAGCGTTGCGCGTGCACTTGTTTGCGTAGTGTCCGTTTGCCCCGCACCGAAAGCAGATAGGCTCAGTGGTCCGACGAGCAGGTGTTGTGTCAGATGTGGTCTTTTCATTACCCGTGGAGGTTGAAGATTGCCTTTTCGAACGGCAGTCGGCAGCACGGTGTCCTAGCTCTCCACATATAAAACATTTCAGGTTTGGGTTAGGCTTGAATCGCTTGACATCGTAGCCTCCCTCACTAGATGATTGAGAATTGGATTTTCTCTTCAGAAACGAGAATGCTTGAAGTTCGCGTTGCATTTGTTCTCTATTATCAAATTCTGTAGTGAACACAACACGTTGCAGACGGTCGTCGTATTGAGACACGTGAGCCAAAACCGTAGCCATAGATATCTGTTCCACCGTCATGTCCTTCCAACGCGCACTCAACATCGTCATAAGCCGTGCAGCATATGCAACGAGAGATTCATCGTCCATCGGCTTGCTATTTTTCAAATTAATGAGGGTAGCCGCAGGGGTTTCCACACAATCATAACGTGCCAAAAATAAGGTCTTGAATTGCGGCCATATCATTCTCGCGTATGATACTTGAGAAAGCCAACGAGATGCACTGCCTTTCATGGCTCCGCTTAGTGCCATAATAAGTGCACTGCCTTGTATTTCTTTTTCGGCTAGGCATAAATCGACAGTCGCGCTCCAAGCGCGCGGATCAGCGTCCGACTTTTCAGGATCAAATTGAGGTAGATAGATCTTTGGACTACTGACCGGTTGGGGTTGTCTCAGCGCGTCAACAAGCTCCTTCTGCGATTCCAGGAACGCCCGTAGAAAATTTTCATCCATCTTGAACTGAGTGTTTTGTGCCTGGGTTTATCCCACGCACTGATAGAAAGCGGGTATTCTCAGATAAAACTAAAGTGGGTGACTATTTTCACCGGCAGATGATTGAAGGGTTCCCCAGGCAATTTTAACACCCAACGAACGTTATTTCACTATTTTAATCAATCCGTTCACAGCAACTTATAAACACACAGTCCGTGGAAACAATGACAAGTCCTTCCGTAAGCAACGTCCTTCGCTTTTTTAACCTCAACGGAATATCACCTTCAATTAATTATCGATCGAACTGTCACTACGCAAGGCCATGTCCGCCGCCCCCTGTCGGGTGATGGCGCTGTTTCCACTACAGTAAACAAAATCCTGCCATCTATTGAACAATAAACGAACTTCATTTACTATCAATAGGAATCTACCAGATGGCGGTGTTTAAGAGAGATTAATTCCCAATATTAATAACAGATGGCGCTCATTCGTAAAAATCTGATTTAGAGCAAGTCAGCTAGAAAATCATAGTGCGCCTTCTCACTCCACGACATATATAATGCAAAAATGAAGTATTTATTTTTGTCTTCATCGCAAAAACATAATAATATCCTATTAAAATATTTAAAAAAAAATGCGCCCGCTTTTATGGGACAGTAACCAAATTGGAATTCTGGTAACAAAATAGGATTTCTTAAACCTAGTCTTCACAGTAGTACAAATAAAAAAATCTGTTATATATTTAAGTGTATCATTTTTCTGTTTCTTTACTCTCCTTTGGTTAATAAATCAGTATCTGAAACAAAATATTGTTTGTGTAATCTTATTACATAAATCATAATAATCAAAAATATCAATGTTGCTTAAAATTATATGTCAATACAAGATGAGCAAATAATAAAATCTTTAAAAGCTTGGCTACGACTCATGTAATTTTCATAATTATTATAATAATAATCACATAGTCAACACTCTGCCTTACAATTTCCTATTTTGTTACCTTATTTTCCTTATACAGTGTGTTTGTGTAAACACCGTTATCCTTGAAACCATCAAATGAGCCCGTCAAAATGAACAACTTTTTCTATGAGAACAATGCTGGTAACTCAAAAAAAAAATGCCGTCTTCATACCCATACGGATGCCCGGATCGGCAATTTGTATGGGTATGAAGAAAGATTTTTTTTAATTCCCAGCATTGTTCTCATAGAAAAAGTTGTTCATTTTGACGGGCTCATTTGATGGTTTCAAGGACAACGGTGTTTACACAAACATCTTGTATAATACGTTACCACTTAAAAGTAACAAAAAAGGAAGTAACGAATCAAGTTAAATAAACTTTTCAATTGTTTACGCATACAACGAAAACTAATACTCGTTTATGATTTGACTTACGAAATCAAAATTGAGAGCTTTAATGGATCTAAAGGCGAAATAATAATAATATTAGAGCTTACCTGCATTTCTTGGGTACCAAAGACTGGAAATTTTTTGGACCATTACGATAATAGACAACCTTCTGTTCGCGCACGTGGAACGTAAAAGTAATATCAAAACGAAAATAATGTGGATACCGAGCTTAACAATTTTGCCACTATACTAAAACATATTTATACCAAAATAGACTGCAAAATTTTAAAAAATATGGTCACAAAAAAGGAATTTCAAATCGCGCGCGGCTTACGACAGTCGTAGGCCGCGCGCGTCAGTAGCGGGCCTCGGAAGCGGTGCCATACATTTTCATACGTTGACTATGGTCGCGAGCGTCCGACGACAGTCGTAGGTCGTGCACGACCGCGATCGATCGCGATGCACGGAATTGTACCTTAATGGTCTATGTTATTTATAGAAAAACATATTTTAAAATGTGGGACAATGATTTGGATAGAAAGTACATTTTTTTTTGAGAAATGCTCCCAAACCAAAGTTTATCGGTGAGATACGCTCATAAGCATTATACTAATACAAATATACTATAGAAAACAAAACCAAATAGCATAGAAACAATGATGAATATCTATATGCTGTTCTTGGGAAACCTAAGCTAAGCTAAGTTACATTTCAAACGTTGATATTGAGCAGGTGGTGTGCGCGCTGGTGCGGTGCTGCGACATGAGCGCGCGCTGCCTGTCAGCGGGCGCGGCGGACGGCGCGCTGCCGCTGCCCAACCCGTACGCCGACCCGCCGCCCGCGCACGCCGCCGCGCGCCCCGTGCTCTCGCCGCAGGCCGCCGACGTGCTCTACAACAGGACCGGGTAAACTATCTACACATAACTTTAATAACTTGACTGTTTTTATCATTATGGGCTTATAAATAAAAGTCGCAAATATTAAATCACTTACCTTAAATTTATTGAAATTTAGAATGTTAAAATCGATTATAGGACCTATATGAAGAAATTAACAGAAGAATGTTGCGGCTGCGAGGAGGGAATAAGATTGTTACAATTCTTATGTTGGGAGCACGCTGGCTGGTCACGTATGGCGCTAGCGGAGCTGCTGTGGCAGATGGCCTACGCCTACTGCCACGAGTTGAGGCGGCACTCGGACGCGCTCACCGCGCTGCTGCTCATGGAAGACAGCTGGCAGCAGCATCGTATACATAACGTAATAAAGGTCAGTTAAACAAAAAGTACTAAGTATCATGTGTTCGCATCAATAGTAGTAAGAGATTATATTTTATTTCGATGTATGCAAAAGTAAAAACTCTGTTGAAGTAAAACATTGTCGTATTTTAAACTACTCGAGTAAGGTGAGATAGGGCTGAAACTTCGATCATGAATTACCTTCAAATACACAACCATGTAATGTGTCCGTCAGGGGGTGTCCGAGGAGCGGCCGGGGTTGCTAGAGACGGCGTTGCGCGCGCGCGGTCACTATCAGAAGCGCGCGTATGCGTGCGTCAAGCTGCTAGTGGGCGTGATGTGTCGCGCGCCGCTCGCCGTGCGGGCGCTGCACGCCCAGCCCGACGCGCGCCGGCGATGGCGGCAGCTGCTCGCCTGGCTACAGGACGAACTCGACCGCGTACGTACCTTGTCTCTATATTGTCCGTCAGGGGGTGTCCGAGGAGCGGCCGGGGTTGCTAGAGACGGCGTTGCGCGCGCGCGGTCACTATCAGAAGCGCGCGTATGCGTGCGTCAAGCTGCTAGTGGGCGTGATGTGTCGCGCGCCGCTCGCCGTGCGGGCGCTGCACGCGCAGCCCGACGCGCGCCGGCGATGGCGGCAGCTGCTCGCCTGGCTACAGGACGAACTCGACCGCGTACGTACCTTGTCTCTATATTGTCCGTCAGGGGGTGTCCGAGGAGCGGCCGGGGTTGCTAGAGACGGCGTTGCGCGCGCGCGGTCACTATCAGAAGCGCGCGTATGCGTGCGTCAAGCTGCTAGTGGGCGTGATGTGTCGCGCGCCGCTCGCCGTGCGGGCGCTGCACGCGCAGCCCGACGCGCGCCGGCGATGGCGGCAGCTGCTCGCCTGGCTACAGGACGAACTCGACCGCGTACGTACCTTGTCTCTATATTGTCCGTCAGGGGGTGTCCGAGGAGCGGCCGGGGTTGCTAGAGACGGCGTTGCGCGCGCGCGGTCACTATCAGAAGCGCGCGTATGCGTGCGTCAAGCTGCTAGTGGGCGTGATGTGTCGCGCGCCGCTCGCCGTGCGGGCGCTGCACGCGCAGCCCGACGCGCGCCGGCGATGGCGGCAGCTGCTCGCCTGGCTACAGGACGAACTCGACCGCGTACGTACCTTGTCTCTATATTGTCCGTCAGGGGGTGTCCGAGGAGCGGCCGGGGTTGCTAGAGACGGCGTTGCGCGCGCGCGGTCACTATCAGAAGCGCGCGTATGCGTGCGTCAAGCTGCTAGTGGGCGTGATGTGTCGCGCGCCGCTCGCCGTGCGGGCGCTGCACGCGCAGCCCGACGCGCGCCGGCGATGGCGGCAGCTGCTCGCCTGGCTACAGGACGAACTCGACCGCGTACGTACCTTGTCTCTATATTGTCCGTCAGGGGGTGTCCGAGGAGCGGCCGGGGTTGCTAGAGACGGCGTTGCGCGCGCGCGGTCACTATCAGAAGCGCGCGTATGCGTGCGTCAAGCTGCTAGTGGGCGTGATGTGTCGCGCGCCGCTCGCCGTGCGGGCGCTGCACGCGCAGCCCGACGCGCGCCGGCGATGGCGGCAGCTGCTCGCCTGGCTACAGGACGAACTCGACCGCGTACGTACCTTGTCTCTATATTGTCCGTCAGGGGGTGTCCGAGGAGCGGCCGGGGTTGCTAGAGACGGCGTTGCGCGCGCGCGGTCACTATCAGAAGCGCGCGTATGCGTGCGTCAAGCTGCTAGTGGGCGTGATGTGTCGCGCGCCGCTCGCCGTGCGGGCGCTGCACGCGCAGCCCGACGCGCGCCGGCGATGGCGGCAGCTGCTCGCCTGGCTACAGGACGAACTCGACCGCGTACGTACCTTGTCTCTATATTGTCCGTCAGGGGGTGTCCGAGGAGCGGCCGGGGTTGCTAGAGACGGCGTTGCGCGCGCGCGGTCACTATCAGAAGCGCGCGTATGCGTGCGTCAAGCTGCTAGTGGGCGTGATGTGTCGCGCGCCGCTCGCCGTGCGGGCGCTGCACGCCCAGCCCGACGCGCGCCGGCGATGGCGGCAGCTGCTCGCCTGGCTACAGGACGAACTCGACCGCGTACGTACCTTGTCTCTATATTGTCCGTCAGGGGGTGTCCGAGGAGCGGCCGGGGTTGCTAGAGACGGCGTTGCGCGCGCGCGGTCACTATCAGAAGCGCGCGTATGCGTGCGTCAAGCTGCTAGTGGGCGTGATGTGTCGCGCGCCGCTCGCCGTGCGGGCGCTGCACGCGCAGCCCGACGCGCGCCGGCGATGGCGGCAGCTGCTCGCCTGGCTACAGGACGAACTCGACCGCGTACGTACCTTGTCTCTATATTGTCCGTCAGGGGGTGTCCGAGGAGCGGCCGGGGTTGCTAGAGACGGCGTTGCGCGCGCGCGGTCACTATCAGAAGCGCGCGTATGCGTGCGTCAAGCTGCTAGTGGGCGTGATGTGTCGCGCGCCGCTCGCCGTGCGGGCGCTGCACGCGCAGCCCGACGCGCGCCGGCGATGGCGGCAGCTGCTCGCCTGGCTACAGGACGAACTCGACCGCGTACGTACCTTGTCTCTATATTGTCCGTCAGGGGGTGTCCGAGGAGCGGCCGGGGTTGCTAGAGACGGCGTTGCGCGCGCGCGGTCACTATCAGAAGCGCGCGTATGCGTGCGTCAAGCTGCTAGTGGGCGTGATGTGTCGCGCGCCGCTCGCCGTGCGGGCGCTGCACGCGCAGCCCGACGCGCGCCGGCGATGGCGGCAGCTGCTCGCCTGGCTACAGGACGAACTCGACCGCGTACGTACCTTGTCTCTATATTGTCCGTCAGGGGGTGTCCGAGGAGCGGCCGGGGTTGCTAGAGACGGCGTTGCGCGCGCGCGGTCACTATCAGAAGCGCGCGTATGCGTGCGTCAAGCTGCTAGTGGGCGTGATGTGTCGCGCGCCGCTCGCCGTGCGGGCGCTGCACGCGCAGCCCGACGCGCGCCGGCGATGGCGGCAGCTGCTCGCCTGGCTACAGGACGAACTCGACCGCGTACGTACCTTGTCTCTATATTGTCCGTCAGGGGGTGTCCGAGGAGCGGCCGGGGTTGCTAGAGACGGCGTTGCGCGCGCGCGGTCACTATCAGAAGCGCGCGTATGCGTGCGTCAAGCTGCTAGTGGGCGTGATGTGTCGCGCGCCGCTCGCCGTGCGGGCGCTGCACGCGCAGCCCGACGCGCGCCGGCGATGGCGGCAGCTGCTCGCCTGGCTACAGGACGAACTCGACCGCGTACGTACCTTGTCTCTATATTGTCCGTCAGGGGGTGTCCGAGGAGCGGCCGGGGTTGCTAGAGACGGCGTTGCGCGCGCGCGGTCACTATCAGAAGCGCGCGTATGCGTGCGTCAAGCTGCTAGTGGGCGTGATGTGTCGCGCGCCGCTCGCCGTGCGGGCGCTGCACGCGCAGCCCGACGCGCGCCGGCGATGGCGGCAGCTGCTCGCCTGGCTACAGGACGAACTCGACCGCGTACGTACCTTGTCTCTATATTGTCCGTCAGGGGGTGTCCGAGGAGCGGCCGGGGTTGCTAGAGACGGCGTTGCGCGCGCGCGGTCACTATCAGAAGCGCGCGTATGCGTGCGTCAAGCTGCTAGTGGGCGTGATGTGTCGCGCGCCGCTCGCCGTGCGGGCGCTGCACGCGCAGCCCGACGCGCGCCGGCGATGGCGGCAGCTGCTCGCCTGGCTACAGGACGAACTCGACCGCGTACGTACCTTGTCTCTATATTCTTTAGCGTATCGTCGAGAAGCAAAATTTCTATACAGTAAACGTAAAGAAACGTGTCCTGCAAAAATCACTTTACACAAGATGGACGAGATGACAACCTTGACATTTTTTAAACATTAATATCTTTTTGGTTGAAATGGAGAATGTAATGTTATTATTGTTTCAGAAGTATGGGCCAGGAGGATACGGCTCCTACGGTACTTGGTCCCCACCCGGCCCGTCTAATGAAACGTCCAGTGGATATTTCCTAGAACGAAGCAATTCGGCACGAAAAACTTTAGAAAAGTAAGAAATTTGTGCTATCAGGAGTAGAATAGAAGTATTATTAATAGTGACAGCCTATATATAGTTAATTAGTATACTTTCGTTGGTATCTAGAGTTTTTCGTGAACAGACCGCGTCTCAAGTTAGCAATGACATAGTGAATCGACTCTAACCATGTTTGTTAACTTCCAGAGCTTACCAGCTGTGTCCGGAGGAGGACGAAGAGGAGGAGGAAGAGGGTCGGGAGGGCGGGTCGGGGTCCGGGTCCGGGGAGGGCGGCGACGACAGCGGCGACGGCGACGACGACCCCGACGACGAGGACCCGCCGCGCCGCCTACACCTCGCCCCGCCCGCACCCCCCGCGCCGCCTGCGCCGCCCGCGCCGCACCCGCCTCACCCGCGCGACCCCCTCGCCGGCCTCTGAATACGCATGTGCCTCTAGTCCGCCTTTTGTTTTGTGCTGAGTCGTCGAGCCGCCGGAGACGGTGAGGCGGGGGCGCCCGCGGCGTCCCGGTCGGGGCAGCCAGCGGGAAGGTAGGAGCGCCCCCGCTTGAGCGAGAGACGCGGGTCGTCGTGCTAGGGAGGAGAGAGAATCGGCGTCCGCCATTCGCGAGCCGTCGGGCCGGTCGGCTCCGGTCCGGCGATGTTTGTTTTGATTAGTTTTGTAAAATACGTTTTGCTTTAAAAGTAAAATAATATTTATTTCTTTTGTGAAATGAGACTCTTCATCACTTACCCGATAGGATGTACTGTTGTTTTGTATTTACGCGTAGCATTAAAATATTTATGACGATAGGAGGACGAAAGTGAGTAAATTTTTTATCGTTGATGCTTTAGCTCGCTTTGTACTCTGTATATCGATATGAAGGCAAACGGGAAATGTAAATATTAGTAGCATTAATATTATATGAATTTCAAAAACCACATCTATAAGAGAAAAACGATTTTAGCTGTACATTTTAAAAAAGATATTGTTTTAGTGACGATTAACGAAGCCGTTTTAAATATGAAAATATATATTTTATTTATTGCTTCTATATTATTATTTCTTGATTTTAAAAAGATTCGTGAAAGTAAAAGCTTACAACATTTACCGTAGTAACCGAAAAACGTATTTTGTATGAGCTTAAAAGACTATTGCGGATACAATTATTATTATTGTATAGTAAAATAGATTTTATTTAAAAATCGATAACACTCGTTATCACCACGGTTTTATAATATTTATACAGTAAATTATGTTTATACGTTAACTGTTATGTAATTAATGATTACTATAAAATAACTCGAAGACAACTTAAGGGGGGCCGGGTACCCCCGAAATTCTCATAGATACGTAATACCAAAATCATTTTCTCATACGAAAATATTTAACATGTTTGACTTATTTTTCAGCTTAAAATAGTAATTATCTAGGTTCCTGCACAAAAAATTTCTTCAAAATATTTAAACACTAAAAAAAAATTTTTCGTGTATAATTTTTTTTTAGTAAATTTACTACTTAGTATTTAAACACTAAAAATAGAGTAAAGCACTAAAAAATATATAAATAAATAGTTAATTTACTACAAAATATTTAAATACTAAAAATTTGTAGTAAATTTACTATTTATTTATATATTTTTTAGTGTTTTACTCTATTTTTTTGTGCTTAAACCTTTAGTAGTAAATTTACTAAAAAAAAATTATACACAAAAATTTTTTTAGTGCTTAAATATTTTGAAGAAAATTTTTGTGCAGGAACCTAGGTAATTACTATTTTAAGCTGAAAAATAACACAAAACATGTTAAATATTTTCGTATGAGAAAATGGTTTTGGTATTACGTATGTATGAGAATTTCGATGGGACCCGGCCTCTTAATTCAACAAGCCCCATACGCTCACATGTGAACGAGACACAATAGAATATCTATTGTCTCGTTTTCCCACGATCGACGGGTTAGCATTAAACAGGGTGTTGGGGGGGTTTTTTGTTACTTCGTCTTGTTACATTGTAAACTTTAAAGTACTCTCGGAGAAACTGATTCATAAGCAAAAATACATTAATAATACCTACGTAATTTTATTACTTATTAGGTTATGCCAAACATAACATAACCAACATAATATCACGATTCACGAATAAAGACTTATAATGATGTTATGGCTCGTGGCCACAATAAAAAATAACGCGGTCATATTGTAATAATAAGACAGTTTTTTTACACTCGTGCTGTGCAGTCAATGTCATCAAATTACAATAATTTTGCCATGGTAAAAGTAAACACTGGTGACTGGTAAAATGTTGAAAAACAGCGGCTTCGCATCTGCGCCCCCGTGACAATGTGATCGACGCCCTAAAACATCCTTGCTGGTCTATATCTAAATATGCCCTTACGAAATAACGTACGTCCGCCGTCAGCCTACGAAATAATTTCTCTTAAAATACGATTACGTTTTAATAATATTATGTTATATAACATCTCTTAATGTAGTAGATAGTTTTCCGCTCCTATCGCTATAATTTGTCAAAGCAAGTAAACTAAACAATCTAAGAAATGCGTAAAAATCTTCACTTAGACATAAAATAGTTATACTGAGTGCTTTTATAATTTTTATTTCGTTGCACGTTACATTTTAAATGTAAATTTCAATTTTCAGTCCGTGTACTATAATAAAATAATTACGTTACAAAATTAATTTTTAATAATATAAAATTGAAACGAACCCCAGCGACAAACCAGTATTACCTTTAGTATTAAAATAGCACACTACATTAACATGCTTGTAAATAATTTTATTCAGTGATTTTAACGAGAACATTGTTTATGAAACTTTTAATAAGTTTGACGTGTTTACAACTGCTGTTCGGAATTGAAGACGTGAGTGGATGAATTTCCCTTATAACTTGAACAAACCTTGTAACTTACCTACTTCATCATCTGGTTAATATATCTGGCTATATAAAATCCACAGTTTTTTTGATTTCAACTCATTTTTAAAAGGCAATTTTTAAGTGTTAGCTTAGTAATTTTTAGTGTAACTGATTCATCCACTAACGTCTTCAATTATTTTAGAAGTCAAAACATCTCAAAATTATATTTTATAACCCTAATGTGGGTTCGTTAAGATGTTGTGTACATAATACAGTAATGTAGTTGTTTATTTTATAATTTATAAATTATAGAAAACTTATAGAAATTGTTTTTGAAATTCATTCCAGACGAGTCATTTCATCTTTTATAATGTTATCGTACTGATGTGAATGCGACCGCCGTACCGACAAGCCACCGTATGTGTTCATAATATTGGAAATATATATCACATGAACATGAATAGGTGGGCTCGTTGACACTCGCCAGTCGGTATAGCGGTCGCATACGAATGTCGTCTGTGCTAAAGATGATACACTCGTTCTAGTTTACTCGAAATAATATAATGTCGAAAACAGGACGCGTTCGATAGTTTACGCATAACACAGCAGACCATCCTACATCACAACAGCTAGATACATAATTAGATTATATAATAGAGCTGCCTCTTTAAAAATCATGATCTGAAATTATTGCCATTTAAACGTTTGCATTTGTTTAATATTAAAGTTGTTGATTTTGCTTCGAGCCATGTACTAATGCGTCGAATGTCGTGTGAATATTAATCCGTGTTGCGGCGCGCGGGGCGGAGCGGCCTAACGACCGCGCGCCCGCGACTCCCCGTAACTTATTGCTAGCGTTTTATATTTAGTTAAGGAGTGTAGATATTATAGAGCTATTGAACACTAGTCCAACGGAAGGTGTTGCCGCGTCGATGTTTCGCTTTGTACTATATGTTATTTATTTTTATATGTGATGGAGGTTATACTCCTCTCTCTCGATGTCGTACTGCCGGGCTATCGGCGACATGCCGCGTGACGTGCGCGGCGCAACGTCGCTCGGCTGAGCGGTCGCCGGCGGCGGCGCGCCGGCGCGGATCGTGCTGTTTAACGTTTTCACAGCTACTATTAAATATTATATTATACTTAGTAGGGGAGGCAAATAGGGAATTCCGCAACATGCTCGAGCGTGTCAGATTAAGTTTGTACAGGCTACCCACATGACTCTAGTTATCATGGTATAAAAATCTGATTTCTTAGTTGGTGGATTATAAAAATGTGATTATCAAGTATTGAAATGCCGTCGCATCTGTCAGACAAAGCTTGGGGATAATAAGTATACTCCAAAGAAGCTTACACAAAAAGCACTGATTATTTAAAGGCACGGTAAGCCTGTAACAACATTTATAAAAATATCTGATTTTCATATCTAAGCTTCCCAGATATTTTATCGCAACGCAATCCTCAGATATTGACGCAACTCGACGCTCCGTCACTGACGCGTAGGTTTGTGCTAAGCATGTCGCACTCGACTAAATATTATAGTCCTTATCTATAATCTTGTAATGAATTACCTATGTAAGCCTTTTATTTCATGTATTTTCATAACTTTAACACGGCTGCTGCTCCTTAACGCACATCTAAAATAAAAAACGCTCATATTTTAGTTTTTTCCCCATTTTACCTAATCTATCAAACCTATAATAATAGTATTCTAGTATTTACACAAACAGCACACTGGCCTCCCCTACTATAGGGGTCTTACAATATATTCCACGTCAATAATTACGAGTCGAATCATTTTATATGCTATAGAGTTCAGTTTATCGTTTGTTAACCTTTGTATTTTTGTATAGTGGCGTTGCGGCGCCGGGCGAGTTCGATAACTCATAATTTTATGCCGGTCGCGTCGACCTCGTGCCTTATATTCGTTTTCTCCGTGCGATTCGCTAGCTTTGGATACGATACAAGGCTTATCAACTTCGAAACGAACATATTTAGTGGAGTTTTCGCTCGAGTAGAAGTAGCGCCGTCAGCCCGCAACGGAGCGCCTGCGCGATGCCGCCGCTATCGTACAGTGCAGCTCGGTGCGACGCCCTGATCGTTGTTAACTTTATAAATAACCAAAGATGGATTTATCGACGGGGGCCGTCGGCGCCCCCGCTCGTCGTAGCTTAGTGATTGAAATGTTTTTGTATAACTTTTATAAAATGCAAAAGTTGAAAATGTTTTGTTAACAAAAATATAACATGTGATCGATATTAGGCTTAGATAGTCAGATATATATTATAATGTAATGTTGACACAAGACGAAACTGCCAATCGCCGCGCGCCGGCGTCCGCGCCGCGACTCCCGAGTCCCGAGATCGTGTAAATATCACAGACCATTTTTTTACTTGTGAATCTGTTCTGTGAGTAAATGGTCCGCGTTTCGCTTGAGGTTTTAAAATGTTATTTATTGGTTACATTTTTATCTTATTTGATGAATTTGTAATACCGTGTCACGCAAGTAATGCATATTCGCCTGAAAAGTGTAAAGATTTTAAATTATAGAATTTATTGTAAGAACAGTTGAGTTTTGTATAACATTTCTATGGCGTAACTATAACGGACGGCATTTGACATATTGGAGTGCTCCTACGCGAGCATTCATAGAAACATAATAAAATCGAAACAATAAAACTGATATGTATTTTTATTTATAACTTTACTTCCTTCTTCATTTTCATATTATGTAAATGGTGTGTAATTAAAATTATGGGCAGACTGTATCATATAAAAACAGATTTAAATATAATATTACTTAATTTGTTGTTCTTACTATGGCTATCTACGATGGGGGAGACATCCTCATTATAAGCTACTATAATATTTCATCAATTATTATTTATTAGTAATAATTTACGTAACAAATCATTACAAATATATAATGACGAGGAGGGAAAACAATTCGCGAATGCGTATTGACTAATATCTATTGGATGACGGATGACCTGTTAACCCTATGAGTGTTTGTGGTCTTGATAAACCACTACTGGGTTTTCTTATCAATGCATATAATATTTAAGTAATAGCATTGTCAGTCGCCGCTCAGTCTACAGGGAGGAGTCACTATGGACAAGTACATTAGCATCAAAGACTTGGAGGACGCGGCGCTCGAGGTCCTGCCCAAAGCCACCCGCGACTACTACAAGAGCGGTGCCACTGACGAGTTCACTCTAACCGAGAACAAACGAGCGTTTCAAAGGTAACCATAAAGTGTGGACACTACGTATTAAAAATTCTTTGGTCCACTTGCGCCAGTCTGGGTTAAAAGTATCCTGAGTTTAATATTGTGTATTATTGTTTCTTGTCTTTATGATATGATTGGCGCAAGAGGTCCTGAATGTTATGTAAGTATTTGTATTTGGGAATCATGGATGAGTTAAGCAGAAATTTAAATTAATAATTAAAGTAATTGACATGATGATATTTATGAATGTAAAGTAACGACACAATAATAAATATTATTATTTAATGATATACTTAATATTATTGTTTCTCACACTTCATATCGACGAGAAGTGTGATGTAACCTACTATCTGCATTCTGCAAAGTTTCCAGACAAAATTGAACTATCAAATCGACCTTGCCTCTTGTATCTTATAATAAGTTAATTAATCGCTATACGAGTCAAGTTTTGTTCATAAAACAGTTAAGAATTTGCTTTTAACATACTGTTTTGTTTCCTTCAGAATTCGTATCCGTCCGAAATGTCTGGTCGGTATAAAGGACTGTGTGCTGAAGACGACGGTGTTGGGCCAAACGGTGTCGATGCCGATCGCCATAGCGCCCTCCGCCATGCAGAGGATGGCCCATCCCGACGGAGAAACCGCTAATGTCAAAGGTACAAATAATTTAGTTATACCTTCTCGCCGGGCTAGTTCCCGAACCGGTGCGCTAGGCCTCATGTAGACGTTCTAAAAGTGTTAACTTTGTTAACCTATTTAGAAATAAAAAGCATTTAAGTTAAGGACTATAAGAAGACGCTCGCAATTATTGCATTTTAAAATTCGTTGCATGAAATGAATAATGATGTAAAACCGCAACCGCACCGTACGCGCCGCATTTCGTGTACTATGCGTAATGCGGTGTATTCGACGCGTATAACGGTGCCGACAAAAGTGCGATTAGCTTGCCTGTCGAAGAGGTAAGCCGTAAGACAGATAGACGTAAACACTTTTGTATTTATAAAATTAAATAAGTATTAAGACTAGAGGCCCCTTCTTTATGGAATGTAACACGGGCGACTAAAGTTTATTTCTGCCGTTATAAGTTTAAAACCGACTGTTGTCCAAACAAATATATGGTGGTTTCGTTAGCCCTATACTTGCGCTTACACATAAATGTTTTTTTAACAGCAAAGTTTCTTTTCAGCCGCCCAATCTAAAGGAGTAGTGTACACCCTGAGCACCATCTCCACCAGTTCCATAGAGGAGGTGGCGGAGGCGGCGCCAAACGCACTCAAGTGGTTCCAGCTCTACATATACAATGATAGGTAAACAGCTGTGCCCGGAGACATTTAATGATTTCTTAACTTAATAAATTGTTTGACAGAAAAAGTACGGAGTTCATGACATTTTACTTTTGCAATTTCTATCCGCATTTATTGAATAGGATAATATCAGTTGTAACTCGTACGCATATTCTACTAAGTTCATAATTAATATTGATTTGTGCGCAGTAACGTTTATTTTTGTTCTAGGGAGATCACCAAGAAATTAGTTCAAAGAGCTGAGAAGGCCGGATTCAAGGCTTTACTCCTGACTGTGGACACGCCTCTGTTTGGTGTAAGGAGAGCCGATGTGAGAAATAAATTCACTCTGCCCAGACACTTGAAGTGAGTTGGTTTTTATATATGTATAAAAAGGGGGCAAACGGGTCATTTGATGGAAAGCAACTACCGTCGCCCATGGACACTCGCAACATTAGAAGAGCTGCAGGAGCGTTGCCGGCCTTTTAAGTGAGAATACGCTCTCTTCTTGAGGGCTTGCAGGTCGTATTGGTCCGGAAATACTGCTGGTGTCAGCTTTTCCTTTTACATTAACATAGATAAACTAAAAAAAATGTATTAATTTCAGCCTGGCTAATTTTGAAGGGGACATGTCAACGAAGATCCACGAGTCCGGCGAAGGCAGCGGCCTCAACTACTACGTCAACGGTTTGTTCGACAAGGGTCTAACGTGGGATGACATCAAGTGGCTGAAAAGGTAGATAGCAGCTCAGTGTTTTATATACTTGTGAACTTACATAATGCATGAAGTACAAACCGACAGAGCGTGTTTTTCATAGCGTATATATCACAGACAGAATTGTCTAACAAACATAGGAACTTCAGTTTTTATGGATATTTTATGACCGCTATGGAGGATACCGACAAAATCGTTGCGGTTGTATGCAGCACTTTAAAGTTGAAATCCACAAAAGCCGTATATTTCTTGTTGAACTCAGTAAGTATATTGTTGAATAGATAAACAGTTTCACAACAAATGTACCAACCAATGATGTCTTCTTCCTTCTTCCCTAAGTAAACTAATCTTTTCATCCATTTAAGAATTTTACAACAATGTTTTTATGCGAACATTGCTAAATAGCAATGGTATTCTGCAATGTTCGGAGTAGACTCATGATGAATTAACGATGTGTGTTGCAGCATAACGAAGTTGCCTATAGTGGCGAAGGGCGTGCTGCGCGGTGACGACGCGGTGCGCGCGGTGGAGGCGGGCTGCGCGGCCGTGCTCGTGTCCAACCACGGCGCCAGACAGCTGGACGGTGTGCCCGCTACTGTGAGTATTGTTGCAGACAGTGTTTAGAGTTGCAGCTATATGTAATTGATTCTACTGTAGGTTCTGATGAAACACAATCTACTTGCAACATGACCACTGTGTTTACTAACTTTTTTTTAAACAGCATTTAGAAATGCTGTCTGTAGCAAGCGTGAGTGTTTTAATAACAGTTACAATGCCTTATGCCAATGGCCTCATATGGGAACGTTCCGCTAGCGCTTCGCAAGGTGATCAATCGTTTTTTTTCATGAAGTTATTTCGATTCATCCTGCCTGCCGTCTGCACTTATAAATCCACAATAAAGTTGGTCCATTCAAACCCCAAGACGCCGAAATTCATCAGTTTTTTTTTTAAGTTTTATTTATACTTAATCCTTCGATCGGAGGTTCTAGGAATTCCCATTGTATTCTTTTGTTCTCGCGATCACCGGTGCTCGCGCGGGGCCTGAAAGATTAACCGTATGCGTATGGAGCATTTTGCCGCCCCTTTTCTTAAGCTACTTTTAGTAGAAATTAAGCAATATCATTAATTCATTTTGACACGATTTAAATAACACACAAATCACAATGAAAATTCACCATATTTATTAAAATCTGTTTTAAGGACTTTGGATTACAAAACATTTTAGAAAACTTGATAATTTTACTGACTTTTTTACTTAGTCCTAAATAATACTCTATAATACTGAAAAAATTAAGAAAAAAGGATCAAAATTATATGTTTTCCTTATCTGCAGGATATGTTTTATCTAAACAGTCTTCACAAAAGTATAAGCAATGTTCATTGCACAGCAACTTTGGCCATCTGAAACACCCTTTTTAGTGCACATATTTTCAAAGCTTATATTTTATTTTCAAAGAAAAATAGGCGATGAAAGATCCATCTACCTTCCTAGATGATGCTAGGTCTGCTTGTACAAATCAAGTAATTTGGTTCCTCAAAGAAATATGAAATATGTCTATAGAAGACCTTGAGGTCATATATTATGACCTGACTGGCACCATAGCAATTAATTTAGTATTTGAAAGATTTTTTTCAAATACTACGTTGCTATGACTTAATACTTTTAAATTATATAATTAAAATTGTTTTTACAACAAATGCACCTTAAAATAAAGTCAGTATTGCAACTTTGGAAAAAAATTGTGTCAAAATTTTTACCTACGTTAGTGGGCGCGCGGTGAGCAATTTGCCGCCCCGCGACACCTGATGGTAAGAAACTTAGCTTTAAGCGGGCCCCCGTGTTCTAACGGCGTCCAGCTTTTCAGCACGCATAGCTAACGAGATTAGGGGCAGCTACTACGAGTATAAGGCGCAAGACTAACGAGCTATTGTTTTACGAATTATTAACGTTTTTTCAGCGCGGGCGGCAAAATGCTCATAGCGCGCCCACTCTAAGGTTAAGGGTGATTGCGTACGGTATCTTGCGACAGCAATGCAACAGGCGTTTAACAGCAGATATTGTCAAACGCATAATGAATAGACTACTTGACCTACTTTTTTTCTTCATGCTAATCGCTTCTTAATCATTCATTTTCACAAAAAAACTAATATTTTAATATTTTACACAGTACAAACCCATAAAAATGTTTATTGAAAAATATGCCTCATAAATGGCGCCGAAAACACTGTCCGCCATAGTGTGACGTCATACGCTTTGTATTTTAAACTCTCTTTATTGAACATTTTTTTATGTGCTAAATGTACGAGTCTAAAAGTGCCCAAAAATTATAAAAGAATTAAATAAGAAATTACAAATCATTTGTAATGTTAAAAACTTTTGGAGAAAAGTTTTGGCCATTTCATTTCCCGTCTACAATAAATGAAGATAATATATAAAACTGATGTTTTAAGTGAATTATTCAAGAAAATATATTTTACAAATCTTTTTAGGCTTATTCTTATTATTTATGTACAAATAAACTTACATATAACGAGCGCGATAAATAAAAGATATTAAATTACTATGAGGATGACGTCACATCCAAATCGGAAGTACCGCAAAAGCGTTTTCGTCAGTACAAATCCTATTTTCATAAAATCATATTTTCAAATCGACTTTATTTATCAATCATAAGCTTTGATTTGATGATAAGGGTGAAATACGGTTTCCTAGGCCAAGTTCTACTAGAAATATGCATTTGTTCAATGAAATTGAATATAGGTCAAGTAGCCTATTGCTGTCGCAAGATTCATAATCACACTGCTTGTCTCCTCTAACATGCAAAGATCTAGTATCTACTATCTCTAGACATACTGAAAAAAATAATCTGGGGTCCTTAGATCGAGGCGCTCCCCGAGGTGGTGTCGGCGCTGCGCGGCCGCGACGTGGAGGTGTACATGGACGGCGGCGTCTCCACCGGCACCGACGTCTACAAAGCGCTGGCGATGGGAGCTAAAATGGTCAATATCCTTTTCGACTAATTTAACTTTGACTAATTTTATGTTATGCTACGTTTATACGCATGGCATGCCTCAACAAGCCTCCACACTCCATAAACACAAGCGTGTAGAGATAAACTACGATAACATGGCGCGCCCCTCCAAATTACTGTTTCAATGTGTGTAGTCACATCCTTATGAAAGAGTTTGTATGTAGTAAGTATTCAACCAATCAACCAGTACTCGTAATATTTCACTTAATGTCACTTATTACCAAGATTTGTTGGTCAACTAATCATAACTAGCCGACCGCGCAAGACAACGCACTTCAAAATTTTTTAATTTTGGAGGGGCGCGCCATGTTATCGTAGTTTATCTATAATGTCTGACTTGGCTTATGTAAGTGTGTGATAACTTGTAGCTGACCCGGGTCGGTGTTGGTTTTTGGACACAGATCAAAGGAGGTGTACGCTGCTGTTTTTTAGGGTTCCGTATTGCTGTTTCTGCTTGTTCGCTCAGACGCACCAGCTGCACATGTGTAAATGGCATCCAAGCGTTGAGGTTCGGAGTTTGTGGGCGATTGCCAAGACTTAGCTGTATGAACGTAGCATTAGTTGTTGTTCGCAACTTTTTCTCTGCAATTATATCGTTGCTGTGTGTAACAGGACATAGAATAAAACATCATATCGTTTTTAATTTCTGTAAAAAATTGCAGAATACTTTATGCTGATTACTATTATAGGTGTTCGTGGGTCGGCCCGCCCTGTGGGGTCTGGCTGTGGGCGGACAGGCTGGAGTCGAGAAAATGCTGGACATATTCCGCTCCGAGCTGGAATACACGCTGCAGCTCGCAGGTTTGTTCCTCTATATAGCTTATTTTGATTACGTATAGTTTTAGTAACACTGGCGCAAATCGTCGTAAGATACAAATGGGAAAACTTTTGTATGCAGCTGAGACCCATTTAAATGTAAAAGAGATATCAAATACTTATTCTAAGCGTTTGTAGAGCCCCTTTCTACATATTATCTATACTTATTATAAAACAAAGTCGCTTTTTTTCCCTCATGTCCCTTTGTTCCCTTTAATCTTTAAAACTACGCAACGGATTTTGATGATTCTTTCAGTGTTAGATAGCCCATTTATCGAGGAAGGTTATAGGCTATATTTTATCACGCTAAGATTAATAGAAGCGAAGAAATAGAGGAAAATGTGGAAAAAACGGGGAAAATTATTTGAAAGGGCTAACTTGAACGCGCTAATCTCAGGAACTACTGGTCCGATTCGAAAAATTCTTTCAGTGTTAGATAGCCCATTTATTGAGGATAGGCTATATTTTATCACGCTAAGACTAATAGAAGAATGTGGAAAAACGGGGGAAATTATTTGAAAGGGTTTATCTCTACTACTGGAGCAACTTTTATGTTATTTGGCACAGATAAGAAGTAGTCCACATGAAGGATCGTGATAGGCTATCGATTTTAATCATTTTTCAGTGGCTATATTATATACCTGTGCGACGCCGGGGCGGGTCTCTAGTAAATTATAATATTATGTAATATGTCATCTTAATCTGACTGTCAAGTTTTATAGTTCATCCGATTTTTTTATACTTTGTAATAATTATGTATGAAAAGTCAGCATATCATGGCATATCGTAAGTTTATCTATATTTATACAGAGCATGAGGTCAATTGCTTACGGCAGACATAAATATTATTGTGCGCAATGATGTGACCTCTTAGATTAAAACACTTCCTAATCTCGTATATAAAAATCACGTGTCAACTCGGCCGATTTTTAGGGTTCCGTACCTAAGTGTCTAAACACACTAGGCCGAAGTTACGCGGCGTAAATTCCGCATGATTCCGCCTGCAGTGTATTTTAAATTATTAGAATAGTGTGTAATTTATAAATTAACTAGCTGTCCCGGCAAACGTTTCTTTGTCATATTATATAAAGTATATCGCCCGTATTATTTTATTGAATTAGTGACTAAATAAGTATGTCACCATGGCAACGTCCATCGCTATCCCGTGACCCGCGTCGCATAAACAATGGTCGCTCTTTATAGACAAATAATTTGCAATAAAATAAAATTGCGACTATAATTAAAGATCTAAGCTATCCTATCTCTCAAGTTGGAAAAAAGCACAAATAAAAAAAAAATATTAAAATCGGTTAAGTAGTTTAGGAATCCATCGCGGACAAACATCGTGACAGAAGATTTGTATATTATATTAGATTAATTTATAAATGACACACTATTCGGTCGTGTTCCGTCCGCATTTTGTATGCGTTTGACAATGCGGACGTAATCATGCGGAATTTTCGCCGCGTAACTTCGGTCTAGTGTGTTTAGTCGTTAACTCTTGCGGTATTATACAGCATACGGGGAGTCTATGACAACTAATGGCGTATTTTGATTGGTCGTGGCATGCATTTTAGAAATCTCCCGCACCCCGCATGCGGGCCCAATCGACCAGTGAAAATGCGCCATTAGACACTCCCATCAATCGTGGCAAAACGAGACACAATAGCTTTTTCATTGTTATCGCGGCCGGATGTGGCCGCTTGGGGCTTGATGAATTAAGGGCAAAAACGGGACCCTCTTCTGAGACTTCGATCTCTATCCATCCGTCTGTCTGTCTGTCTCCAGGCCATGTTTCGAGAACTTCTATAGCTATACTTCTGAAATTTTCACAGATTGTGTATTTCTATTGCCACTTTAAGGTGACACCGCGTTAAAGTAAAAAACCGTGTTGGATATGTTTAAGATTGCTTGTTTTCTATGAGAGGCCGGCCCGGCCTTATAGAAAACAAGCAATGGAACAGCAAAAAATGGGAAGGGCGTAGCGACAAAATGGTTTTTGTCGCGTAATTTAAAAACCATAAATACATTTCATATAAGCTATGGGCAAATTAAAGTGTATGCTTAAACCAATCTATGTACAAATTTTGAAAGCTTAAATCACTCTCCTCTGTTGGCAAAATAGGAATCCCTTTTTTACAGAGGTCTTTTTGATTAATTATTCTGTGTTATAAAAGTTGACCAATCGTGTTATGCTGTTAGCTTTAGTCATTGCTGAGAAAAATTGATATCGCTACAGCCAAATTATCAAGGCGTCGCCTTAACAATAAATACTAAAAACAAATTAAAATTAATTTTTAAAGGGGGGTCCCATACGAAAAATACAAATTTTTACCATTTTGCTCTTTGACGGTACGGAACCCATATCGTGCGCGAGTCGGACTCGCACTTGGCCGAATTTATTATTATTTTATGTTGGAGTTTTCTTTAAAAATTAAGGAAGCCGCAACTTGTAAAGTTGGGTCCCCGACTGCGCCAGACGGACGGTTGTGGTTTTCGAGAGTGTGTGTATAATTGTTTGGTTCGCTCTGCAGCCTGAACGGCTTGATGAATTTTAGCATGAGTAGTGGTTACTCGTGTCGTTAGACTCGTGTTTACTGTAAAATTAATTACTGTAGGTATATATCAAAATAAAAAAAATACACAAAAAACGCAGTGGGGTTTTATGGTTTTTTAGTGACCGTTTTTCTTGATGCTCGGTGGTACTACGGTAAATAGTAATGTTTGTGTTTCCAGGTACACCTGACGTAGCGCACGTCACCAGAGACATGGTCAAGCACGAGTCGGAGTACGCCAAGCTTTAAGTATCCTACGACTTTACCTTTGTTATAAAATGACTTCAGTATGATATTTATTGTAATTTTATTAAACGAGCATTAACAAAATAATATTTTTATTTGGCAATCAATTTTCTGTACAACGAGTACAGAACCTTCGGCGTCATGTACGGTTCCCGAGGCCATAAAACTCGAGATATTTTCTGAAACAATATTTAACTTATTTAACTCTGTTGGACAGGAAGGAAAACAAAATATAAGCAAGTTTTGTAAGATTAATGTACTGTCACCGTCATACTAATACGTAATGGTACCGAAATTTCCGTTGCCTGACGAATACACTATAATAGTTTTGTGGTTATTACCATTTAAGTATTGTGGTATTCGCCAGAGCTGCTAAGTGTTGATGCAATAAATGATACTGCTGTTTAGATTGAAAGGGAAAATCCATTGCAGAAAGTAATAATGCAAGTAACAAACCTTAAAATCACATCCATACAAGTTAATTCCTAGCTTCAACTTCTTAACGCATTCCCTTAGCGAAGAATTCTCCAGTAGTTTACGTTTTAATACTATTGTGTTATTACAAGTTTGACAAGCGCTTTGGCTAGATGTCGTTGAACAGTTTGTTTTTTCTCTAAACCCTGTGTTAGCGTCGTTCCTAGCGTCCCTTTCTCTCATGTAATTTGTAAAACTGTAGCTACAATCACGCACACTGGTATCATCAACATTGTCAGTATTTTTATCTTCGGTAGTCTTCGAGACAAATACATTTTTTATTTTACTCAACCCCTTGACTAAAGTGGTACACGATCCGTTTATGATGTCCATAAATTTTGATGTTACGGACAAGTTTTTCACACATTTGGGTGAGTGTCTCTTGGATCTTACATGTTTATTTAGTGTCTCGTTTCTTGGAGTAAATTTCCGAGACTTTTGTTCAGGTGTGGAAAAGCGCTTCGGTCTAAATTCGAACACTGTACTAGGATCATCGTTTAAAGTGCAAGTTGTTCCTACGAACGTGTCATTACTAGGAGTCTCTATTTTTCTCTTGTTCATATTAGTCTCTCTTTGCGAATTTATTGCGATTCTTGAGAGCTTTGAACGATAACTATCGTGGGTCAGTCGAGACCTCTCCCTTCTGTCGGGAGGATGTTTACTACTCTTTACCGTGTATGTACTACTTTCAGGCTTAGTTTGATCGTCAGTATTATCCTTTAGTAAGAATGAAAATGATAGATCTCGTACAGGTTTGGGTTTATCACATTTATATAAAGGTCTTTCTGGTTTGCCAAAAGTATTCTTTCGAAGATTTAGAAAGCTCTGATGTTTCTTTTTTATACTAGTTGTGAGTAAATTACTCTTATTATTGTTGAGTTTGTTTTCACCACATTTGAAAAAGGCACTTTCTCGTTTACTAAGATCACCATTTCTAAGATTTAAAAAGCTATGATTTGTGCGATCAAAATTTGTTTTAAAACTACGTTTGAGTAATTTGGTCATATTATTATTGAGTACACTCTCTTCGGGTCTCAGAGGGATATGAGGGATTCCTTTCCTCTGACTTTGTACTTTCCAGTCGTATACTTCCTTCATTACATTTCTGAACAGATCCTGAGTTTCAGAATCAGCATTTTCTACAAATTCTTCCTTATCTTCTGTTGTAGAATCATTTTGGATAGCAACAAGATTAGAATTATTTTTATTATCATTTTCATGATTCATTGGTTCATCGCATAGTTTGTCGTCTGCTCCGAGGACTGCAGAATTAAATAATACAAGTAGTAAAACTACTTTAAAACGTTGGAATATAATAATTATAAACAGTAAAAATATTTTAAATCGTTATAGTAACTTACGTTTTCTTCTCGAGTACAAAACAACTACAGCCCATTTTGTTACCTGAAATAGAAATAATGAAATTTATAGTAAGTACCATGTTATCCTTATTATAATTGATTTTGAATGATTTTATCATTTATGAGTTGCTTATTCCGAGGTGGAGACCTTTAAGTGATATTATATCCTTACCCCGGATTCTCCATATTCATTAAAATTGGTTAAGACCGGGCTGCCAAAAATATCAAAACACGCTAGCCCCGCCTACGTGATATAATGATTCCATGAATCGTGCCCGCATGAATTGTATTTTGCGCAAGCTGTTGCGCAAAATACAATTAATTTAGTGAACAATATCGCGTAACAAGGGTTCCCGCATTATAGCACGAAAGTAAAGGTCGTAAGTCCCAAAACTGTTTTTTGATGATTACTTAAAAACTAAATACAATACTAATATTTCCTTTAGCTATTATTTTACAAAGTGTATGATTGTAGTAGTGCAAGTTATTTAATGATAGTAACTGAATAAGTGTAACAGATATTTGTTGAAAAGCCCAGAAATAAGCATAAATTCGAAAAATAAAACTATCGAGTCAAAATAAATGAATCGTGTTTTCCGTTAGGCTAGTATCAGATAAATATACAAAGATTAAATAAATCTCAATTTCATTTTAGTCAATCGTCTTCCGGGATCGTAATACTTATTACTTATTAGAAAGCACAGCAAAATTTGACAGCTCGCTCTTAAGTAGTTTAAGCGTAAATACTGACCTTCGTATTCTATTAGTAAGGATATTATTATGGACTTATTAGTTTCCTTACCGCAGAGCCGCTCTCGTCAGTGAGTACCCATCGGCGCAGACAATGGAATATGCTGTTGGAGTTCATGACGTACTCGCGATGTGAGGGCTTAGTGCCTTCGATGACGGTGTTGAGTGTGCACAGATACGACGTATGCAGGAGGGTTTCTCTGTAGTCAGAATAAATAAAATAATACCTTTGACAAAATAAAATATAATAATAACTCGCGCACCGGTTTCGGTGACGGTGACCGGTTTCATTAAAATCAGGCCAGTTACGCAGGAGTAATTACATAGTGCCCAAGTGTGTGCGCAATACATAAGAGCACTCTCTATTCCTTTACTCTCATAATCAAGTGGGACGGAAGACCGACAACACGACTGACGAGAGATTAGGCGCAGGACCGAATGTTTTTTTTTCTTTTGGTCGGGAAATGCTATTATGCATCCCCGGCAGTGCTGGAGAGGACTAACGGGGTATGTGGGGCTCGCTGCGTAAATGGCCGCAGCTCTACCCACTAAAACCCGACCGTGTTCCTTTCTGCGCCGCTACTGACAGATCCACGGGAAATGTGGGGCCACCGCAGTTCTATCAGCGAGCGTCTGCCTTGTCGTCGGCAGACACGTCTGAGTGAGGGTGTTCGGACACCCCCCAGGCCGAACATAGACCCTACTAGGGCTTGTGTGAAAGCACCCACCTAGAGATAAACTACGATAACATGGCGCGCCCCTCCAAATTACTGTTTCAATGTGTGTAGTCACATGACACATCCTTATGAAAGAGTTTGTATGTAGTAAGTATTCAACCACTCAACCAGTACTCGTAATATTTCACTTAATGTCACTTATTTTGCTTATTACCAAGATTTGTTGGTCAACTAATCATAATTCATAACTAGCCGACATGGACGTGCGTACCATAAAGGCAAAAAAGCACTGCTTACCTAATGATAAATACTTGCTATACACATATTTTAATTTAACTTTCGTACGTTTTAGATGACTTTAATTATTATTAATAGTAAAAATATGAATACACATTAACGCCTACTTTTATAAAATAGCACCAATTGATTTGCAAAACTACATAAACATAAGTCGGTAAGTGGTAACTAGGCGCGCCGCGCGAAGGTACGCACCAAAATTATACTACATATCTGTGGTTACAGGCACTCGATGTCTCGCAGACCCCGCCTATATGTGTGAGTTAAGATTTTCGTATTCGTACACTGTTCGCAAACGTGTGTGCGTGTGCGATTTACTTGGCCAGGACCTGCCGCATGGTTTCCGAGCTAAGCCGAGCGCCGGCGCGTTCGGAAGTAATCGGATATGTTCGTTGCCTATAATCCGAGTAAAAATAATAGACGGAAATCTAATTAATCACATATGCACATAATGCATTTTTGTTTAGTACGGTTTATATTTGTTTACATTACAGAAGTGTTTTGTATTTTGGGAGGCCATTTTTTCATGTGATGAGCACTGTAACATATTATTTTTGTTTGCGCCAGTATATTTATAGTTTTCTTAGAAGATTTTTATTATTTTAACATTTAAAAGTTTGTACATTTAACAGTTTATTAGATATTAGTTATTACTGAGTTTCTAATTTCTATATTAAGTGCGTTTTTTGATTTCTTAAAAATGTTATTTGACTGTGAGGTTTGTGTTGAAAATGTTTGTTTATTAAAAATTAAAAAAAACAAGTTTTCACAATTGTCATTCAGTGAAAAGATTCTAATTGTGATTTGTGTCGAAAGGTAGGTACGTGTACCTGAGTTACAACAATTAAACCAGCAACAAAAATGAAATGTAAGTAACTCGAAAGTTTCATGTAATTCATATTCATGTACTTATTTATTTTATCATTTTATAATATTATATACTTTATATTAAATGCGAAATTATCTCTGTCTGTCTGTCTCGCTTTCACGCCAAAACTAATGAACCGATTGTAATAAAATTTTGTACACAGTTAATCTAGAGCCTGAGAAAGGACATAGGCTACATTTTTATAAGAAAAAAATATACCTACTATGTATCTAATTTCCATGGAAATATCGATGAAAATGAATTCACATTGCATTTCTAATATATAACAATCTATATTACGCCATACGCCATCTATGGCGTTTTTATTTATTTTAGCTTAGCACACATGTGAACGCAAATGAACTATCATTGTAGTTCCAACACGTGACAACAGATGGCGTTTTTTTGTTTCTTCATAACAGAACGTACTCATATATTATAATAGTTTAGAAAACATAGTTTTTAATTTATATCCACACTAATATTACAATTTATGCGAAAATATCTCTTTTTGTCCGTTTGTCTGTCTGTTTTGCTTTACGCCAAAACTACTAAACCGATACCGCTGCTTACCCCATATCAAAAAGCTCTGCACGCCTCTGCTAGCCGACCGCGCAAGACAACGCACTTCAAACTTTTTGATAACGCACTTCAAAAGTAATTGAATTTTTGGAGGGACGCGCCATATTATCGTAGCTTATCTCTACCGGCTACCTACGTAGATAACATAATAATCATAAATTCATAACCTACATTTTGGGGGGTTGTTACCATATCTAAATTACTTATGTGATTTGGTCTCATGGGGCATGACGAGTTCATAGACTTTACGGTAATGAACTTTATGACTTTTCAAGTATAAAATATTTGAACTTCAAATTTTTGTAGACATTCTTACCTGGTGAAAATCGACATTCCATCGGATTCATAGAACACTTTAATATTTGTGTGGTGGTCGACCAGCAGGCTGTGTAGTACGAGTAGAACCTCTGTGTTACTGCGCCGGCAGCGTTCAATGCACTAAAAGAAGCTTTTTTCGTACAATTTCGTACTTTGAACTATTACTAAAGTCTAGACTCTAGACGGTAGATATCTCTTTCACTCGCGCACAAAAATATTGCCATTTCTATCTATTTTTATGAGCGAGGAACAGAGACAAGCTACATAATAATAAATACTAGACAACTAATATATTTAGGTGGTGCAATATTTAATAGGACCTTGACCTAACAGTACTTAAGTTCTGAATTTACCAGAGGTATCAGGTGGGAACAATAATTCTGATTTAGCACGGACTTGTGGCATGCCTCGCTCAGAGCTTTGCAGAGGGTAGTCCAGGTTTCGTGTTGCTGCAAAAAATAGTTTCAGGTGACCTTCAAATATATATTTTGAATAAACGTAATTATAACTCATTTCAATTAGAATATAAAGTAAGCAGTCATATTAAGGAGTAGCGGTAAGTATCATTAAAGGAATATTTACCAGCATAGAATTTGTGAATAAATGACAAAGGGCCGTTAAGCAGCCACTTATTCTGATCATGTTTTGCGCATACATTCTTAATGTTTCCGTCTTACTTCGATTAGTACCCGACTCGGCAAGTATTAGGGAAGCTATTAAAGTTAGAGTTAGTCTAGTCTTGGGAGATGGTCCTTGGTTCAATACCAGTAAAATTGTATCATACAACGGCTTGCATTTTATGACTATCTCGCTGTGTTGAGGCTAAAAAATACGAATTGGCAGTAATATACCCGCTCAATCATGAAATAAATATTTAACGCTCAACCTTGAAATAAATATTTAAAAATACTTTTAAGAAAAAATGAAAATTAAATTCTTACGTTGCATAAAATATAGTATCCCAAAGTGGAAAATATTGTGTGCAGTGATTGGATATTGTCAGTTAACGATAATGATTCTAGCAAGTTTCGTAGCTGTGATTCTGATCTGATTGTACGAAATAGTTTCTTGTTCTAAAAGAAATTGGCACATAATAAAATGAAATAATACTTTTATCTTGACCTAAATATATTTCAATTACTAGAAAGATCTTATTTTTACTTACTTCCATCATTACATTTAATATATTTGCTCCAAATCTAACAAGTAAGGGTTATAATTATACTATCCTACTCCAAACTTACAATAACATTTTCGCACTTTACTACCAAAGTGCACTTTTGGTGCACTACAGTTAATTTAAAATAATGTATAAAACTGTACGTTTATACGTAATATACGTACAAATAAATATAATTAAATACCACAAAATTATTGTTGTTTTGGCGCTATTTTTTAATTTGCCAGAGATTAGAGAACTATGTCATATCCGCTTCCTTTCTTTTTTTCAAAATTGAGTACAAACAGCAATGTTTCTAGGCTTCTTATTATTTATCTGTACATAAATAATAAGAATAAGCCTAGAAAGATTTGTAAAATATATTTTATTGAATAATTCGCTTAAAACATCAGTTTTATATATTATCTCCATTTATTGTAGACGGGATATGAAATGGCCAAAACTTTTCTCCAAATGTTTTCAACATTACAAATGATTTCTAATTTCTTATTTAATTCTTTTATAATTTTTGGACACTTTTAGACTCGTACATATAGCACATAAAAAAATGTTCAATAAAGAGAGTCACACTATGGCGGACAGTGTTTTCGGCGCCATTTAAAAGGCTTATTTTTCAATAAACATTTTTATGGGATTCTACTGTGCAAAATATTAAAATATTAGTTTTTTTTGTGAAAATGAATGATTAAGAAGCGATTAGCATGAAGAAAAAAAGTAGGTCAAGTAGCCTATTCTTATGTTTTCTACCTATTATTATGATTTTTGAGTTTTCTATCTATTTTTTTCTATCTATTGTTTGATTACTGTTTTCTAAATATTATTACAAAAGTGCAAAACCAAAAGTTGCTGAAAACAAATCTTAGGTTATGCGCGCACGGGCATAACCGCATAACCTAAGATTTGTCTTCAGCAACTTTTGGTTTTGCACTTTTGTAATAATATGTCTCTCGATCAAGTCTTTGGGTATGCAGTATTATGCTCTAAATTTCATATACATAGTATGAAATTTCCCGAGAACCAGCCGATCGCTCCATAATTTGGGATGCACCCAATATGCCCAATATTCTATTTTTCGACGCTTTCTTCGGTTTTTTATTTATTTTTCGAAAAAGACAAATAAATCGCCGAGCAACTAAGTTGCCCGTGCGCGCATACACTTAAATGTATATTTGGAAGAACTATGGAGTGTAGATGAAAGGGGGAATATCTCTGTATGTAAAAAGTGTCCCCGGAAATGCGTTAAATTAGGGTGAAACTAAAGCTAAACAAAATTAAACTAAGGTGGCGCTACAGTAGCAACAAGGTAAATTTTAAATCATTTAGCAACTTTTATGAGCGAGGCGAGCGAGAGATGATTATTTAAATATATTGGTATTAACCCAGTAATTTTAATATTTATATTCCAGTAATAATTTATATTTTGTCACCAACGGCTACAATCTACATTCATTCCTACACTCCATAATTCATTCCATACCCTTTGGCTGCAGCTAGCACCACTCGTGGAGGATTTTTCAACTGTTATTTACTGCGTACAGCTGGACACTTTTTTCAAATATCCCCCATATAAGATAGTTCTCCTTTCATCTACACTCCATAGGAAGAACCATTGAGATAATATACACTAGGAGAGAGCCTTATATCGGTGTATATAAGCGTCAAAAGCGTGTAATGTTATGTCCTACTTACTCGGACATAACAAAGGAGTCGGTCTGCATATTTCATGTAATAAAAGTGTTAATAAAGGTTTTAAGTGAACATTTTATGCTAGATATTGTTGAGTTTTGTGGTTCCTCTAAATAATAAACCATAAGAATGGCCAAACAATGCCTCAAACACGTGGATTTAGCATTAAATACGTAAGTTTTGAACAACGTTTTTTGGGCTTTTCAATCGGTATTTTTGTAAGCTAAAAAGATAATTTATAAGTTTAATAATCCCTTATTCGTGTAGCGTGCTATATAAGGCATTAGTGCTAAAAATGTCACATCAATTAATAATTTGGCTACAAAAATTGCATAGCGTTTTACGTGTGTTTACGGATTCTCATTACTTGAACTATAGTTTATCGATATCATGAACTAAATGACTTTCTTTTCTGGATTATAATATGCTTCAAAATGATCGACAAATAGAAATATTCAAGAAAATACACGCACACTACTTGTATGAAAATAAGCACAAAATGGCCACGTGATGACGGCACAGATTAAGGATATAGGTTATATAATCGCTATAACCTCTCTCTTCTCGAAGATAATGGAATCCATTATCAATAGCCAACTTCTTCGATACTTGGACGGCCAGGGATTACTAAGCGACAAACAATACGGGTTCCGTAAGGGTCGCTCGGCTGGTGATCTCTTGGCGTACCTGACTCATCGTTGGGCTCAGGCAATTGAGTCGAAGGGAGAGGCATTGGCTGTTAGTTTGGACATTGCGAAGGCCTTTGATCGGGTTTGGCATAAAGCGCTGCTATCAAAGCTTCCATCATACGGGCTGCCCGAGAAATTATGTAAGTGGGTCACTAGTTTCTTAGCAGACAGAAGCATTAAGGTCGTAGTTGACGGCGAATGCTCGGAAACTCAGTCTGTTGATGCTGGTGTCCCTCAGGGCTGTGTGCTATCGCCTACTCTATTCATACTGCATATCAATGACATGTTACAGACCAACGGCATTCATTGCTATGCGGATGATAGTACAGGTGATGCTGTATATACCGGCTCCCCCAATATTTCTCGGCAAAATGTCACTGAGAGTCGAAACGAACTTGTGTCTAAGGTGGAGAATTCATTGGAGAAGGTCTCTGAATGGGGTAGACGTAATTTGGTCCAATTCAACCCCGCCAAGACACAAGTCTGCGCGTTCACCACAAAAAGTCACCAATGGTCGTATATCCTCGTTTCGAGGGCACATCTTTAACCATCTCCCCTAGCATTGAGATACTTGGCGTCAACATATCGAGCGAAGTCCAGCGGGCCGATTCTGTATCGTACATTTGTGAGTTAATCACTGAGTGAGTAACGAAATGGAGGAGTGAGCAACCAAAAGTCTCACTTTTGTATGCAAGTGAATACAAAAAGTGGCACTTTCCGTTACTCACTCCTCGGTTTCGTTACTAACTCAGTTATTAACTCACAAATGTACGATACAGAATCGGCCCGCTGTTCCGATATCATCTAGAGGGTAAGGTCAAATTAGCCTCGAAGAAACTTGGTGTTCTTAACAGAGCGAGACAGTACTTCAGTCCGGACCAACGCTTACAACTCTACAAGGCGCAGGTTCGGCCTCATATGGAATATTGTTCTCATCTCTGGGCAGGGGCGCCTAAATACCAACTGCTCCCTCTGGATCGTATCCAACGAAGGGCCGCTCGAATTGTTGACTGCCATAGTGTTTCAAACAGCTTGGACCCCTTGGAATTACGCCGAGATGTAGCTTCACTCTGCATCCTCTATCGGTTGTATCACGGGGAGTGCTCTGAGGAATTGTTCGGAATCATACCACCGGCAACTTTTCGCCATCGTCCCACGCGAAAAACATACCACCCTCATCACCTTGATGAGTGGCAGTCTTCCACAGTGCGTTTTTCGCGTAACTTTCTGCCGCGCACTGTAAAACTCTGGAACGAACTGTCACCAGCAGTATTTCCGGACCTATACGACTTGCAAACCTTCAAGAAAAGAGCGTATTCCCTCTTAAAAGGCCGGCAACGCACCTGCAGCTCTTCTGATGTTGCGAGTGTCCATGGGCGACGGTAGTTGCTTACCATCAGGTGACCCGTTTGCTCGTTTGCCCCTTTCTTTAATTAAAAAAAATACTTTATTATACTTAACTATTAAACAACAATTTTGTAAAATAACAATTGTTATACTATTGTCGAAGAAATAAAGACGTTAAAGCATTGGATACTTCATACTGGTGACGGGACACATAATAATATAATGTGTCCACTGTCCCTACACCAGTGGCCGATCCTTCAATCAATAAAATATGCCATACATCTCATAAATATAAGGATTGGACACCGGTGTTAGGACACATTGTATAATATTACACACATATTAAAAATTTGAAATTAAGGCGGGCATAAACCCCAATTTGTTATTCCGTGACTCCCGGTTTACCTAGTTCCAATATAATAACGAAATGTAAAAAAATATGAGATATAAAGCACAATATTGAAAAGACTTTAAACCATAAACATTTTTATAAAACGTTATACTTTGGCTGTAATTAATTTACAAACTCACCTCCAAAAAAAATCTAATTCATCGAAATCTCATTATTAACTAGGATAATTATACATTTTATTTGAATAAATTGTTAGTAAATCTATATTAAAATATCCTTAACCGAACAATTTTGTTTCTTAATATTTATTTCCAAAGATATTAAAAAAAAACATGAAAAATAGAGAAGATCCGCCCCTAGTAACTACAGTTTTATGCTAAGCTAAAATGAATCTTATTACGATCCGTATACGCTTGGTCTTTGGTTGTGTGCAAGGTTATCGTTTTGGATTGCGATTGATCCCTGCCTTAAGGGGCCAGGTGCCATCGAAATTCTTATATATACGTTATACCAAAATCATTTTCTCATACGAAAATATTTAACATGTTTGAGTTCTCCTCATGCCTCTTAAATGAAAAATATTCAAACAATGAAAACAGTTGACAACAGTCTTCTTAACGGGGGGGGGGGGGGGGGGGGGGGTCTCCTGAAGGTGGTAGTGATAAGGGAGGATTTTCCTCACTTAAACCATACCTCCTCACTCCATCTCACCACCAGAATACTCGGTTATAATCTAAGCTTAAAAATAATATTATCTTGATTATAGGTCTCTCCGTCATCACCATCATATTGAACTCTTCTTTAGAAGCATTCCAAAAATCTAAAAAAATAGTTAGTTAAGTGTCATTAAATGTACTTAATAGTATAAAATATATACATACATAATATTGTATATGGGGCAATATGTTTTATGTAAGTTTTCCATACCTAACCCATCAAGCCCCAAGCGGAACTCAAGTGCCGCATAACAACTGAATATCTATTGTGTCTGTTATCCGACGATCGAGGTATTAAATTTATTTTATTAAATGATTATGACTTTAGCCTTATTAAAATTTTACATTTTATTAAAAAAAAGAGTAATGCCAGGATAAACTTTCAAAAAGTATATCCAAGTAACGATTTGAGTACTTACAGGGGGGAGGTGTGAGAGCTGTTGATCATTTTACTCTCCGTTAGAACTTTTTTTATTTCAATAAAATCATTATTTCAAAATTACGTTTGAAATGTTAATCCCAATATTGTGATGCCTTCATGAGGGAGTAAGGATTAAAAACTTGCATGAAACTTGCGTCTAAATATTTCTGTTCGTCGTCTATTTTGAAGCATTTTCAAATCCTGAATAAAAATCATTTAGTCCATGACAATATTTTTATCGATAAACTATACTTCAAGTAAAGTGCATCCCTAAAGTACACGTAAAAAGTTATGCAATATTTGTAGCCAAATTATTACTTGATGTGACATTTTTATCACTAATGCCTTACATAGCATGATTGAGGGATTATTAAACTTATAAATTTTCTTTTTAGCTTACAAAAATACCGATTGATAAGCCCAAAACACGTTGTTGAAAACTTACGTATGTTATGTTAAATCCACGTGTTTGAGGCATTCCTTGGCCGTTTTTATGGTTTATTATATAGCGCAACCACAAAACCCAACAAGATATTGCATTTAACGTTCACTAAACACTTTTATTAGCACTTTTTAAAACATGAAATATGCAGACCGACTCCTTTATTATGTCCCATTAGGTAGGACATAACATTACAAACTTTTGAGTTTTGACGTTTATACACCGATATGAGCTTTCTCTTTCACTCAACTTACTGCATCGTTAGTTAGAAAGAGTAACATGATCAACTGTCAAAATATAAGGCGCCCTCCAATAGTGTACCTCCATGGATGACGGGCTAAAGCGCTTATTCCACTTATCCTAGCTAGGTTCCTAGCCTAGCTAGGATCCTAAATCGTTTCCGATTTAGTCAAGTGGTCGAAAAACTTAGAAAGTTACTAAATGTTATTCCACTTGACTAAATTTAGTGACTAAATCATTAAGATATCTAAATTTAGTAAAATGAAATAAGCGCTTTAGAAAGCTAGGTTTCTAGCTAGGATACTACCTAGGAACCTAGCTAGGATAAGTGGAATAAGCGCTTAAGATTACATCTTACTATAATACTTTATCTATGGGAAGAACAAAAAAAATAATGTCACTGTCAGCTGTCAACATCGATGACAATTGACAGGGAGTTTTGGCGGGCATGTGAAAGAGTGCTGTTGTGTTTTTGTATTATTTTCCTAAAATTGTGTTAGCTGGGTTTCTAATGTGTAATATTGGTAGAATATTAACCATTAGATATTCGTGTTCATTCACAAGTGTAGGAAAGTGATGTAATATCCAGAAACGTGCTATTTTGTGTTCCATCCATCCATCCATCCTCCATCGAAAGTTTCAGTAAAGCGTCTACCACTTTACTGAATCGACCGACTTGACTCCTGTGACTGTATTGACTTTTACTTAGACTTTGACTAGACTTTAGACCTGACGATACATGAAAACGATGATGAAAATTATAATAGGAGGAATATGGTTTTCCCGCCATATTCCTTACCTTTTTACCTTGTCTGAGGCACAACATACACATCCTTTGTGTGAAGTTGCCAAAAAAGAAGAAAAAAAAAAAAAAAAACACCGTTCACATTGACTTTGACCGTTCGGCGTTGTTGCAAGAAGAAGAAGGAAACGAAACAACAAACTCCCCATAATTCTGTGAATTATTCTTTATAATATTTTTAAACGCAATAATAGATTGTGATAATAGCATAAAATATAAAGTTTTTATTGTCATTTTTACATTTATTTTATTAAAATAAGTTTACGTGACTACTAATTGGTAAACAGTATAAAGTCAGGAAACAAAAATGGATGTCGGTGAATTGCTTTCATTTAAGGTAATTCCAATAAATTATTACTTACATAAACTTTGTTCGTTTAAACGTAACCAAAAACGTTTTGTTTAGCCGGTGCCTACACCAAAAAGACCAAACGAGGATGAATTGGATGATTCTGACGATGAAACTCCACGTGCAGCCAAATCTAGGAAACTGGGCAGTAAATCCAATGTTGATCAAGTCTCCCTTGGAAATAAACTGCCTATAGAGCCTGCAATTTCGGATAAAGAACGAGAGGATATACTCAGATTTGTAGAAACAGAAGCAACAGAGGTAATTTTTGTTATTAGTAAAATTATTGTTATTAGTTGTTATATTAGTCCCTCGATAGTGGAAAAAACGAGACACAATAGATTTGTATTGTTATCGCGGTCGCATGCGACCGCTTGGGGCTTGAAGCAGTGCCGTAAATAGCCTTTTTTGCGCCCTGTGCGAGCTTCTATAGCAATGCCCTTGGTATTTTTAAATATTATAGGTACAGAAAGCAACTCTATGTAAGGCCTATTTTCTTCCATTCAGGGTGAAAACAAAACTTGGTGTTGGAAGAATTGAAATTAGTCTACCAATCTCTTATCTCCTAGCGCAGCGGGAACTTATCGGGAGAAATAACAGAAAACATACCTAATAATCTGGCCTGGTCTGGCAATTCTTGCGCCCCGCAGAGTCTACGCCCTGTGCCCGGGCACTGGCACTGCTCTATTTACGGCTCTGGCTTGAAGCATTAGTGGTTGTTGTTTGCTACATTTTAAATTTGTCATACAGCTAAATGATAAGTATCAACTTATACACAAATAAAGTATTTCTTTTAAAGCATAAAAAGTATTAAATGATTATTTTTGTTCAATCCAGTAAAATTTTTGCAGGGTGAAGTTTTGGATGAAACTGCAGTAAAAAAATTTGTTCTCAATTTTGAAAAGAAAGCTCTCAAAAATAGGGAAATGCGCATAAAGTTTCCCGATCAACCAGAGAAGTTTATGGACAGTGAGGTTGATCTATTTGAGGCTTTACAGGTAAATCATATTATTATTATAACAATTGTGTCATTTTGTAATTTAAGGCCATTCCCCTACAGAGATGCCATAATTTACCATATTTAGAGCCTTATAAACTCAAAATTCAAAAGCTTTAAAGTAATAATAAAAATACAGCAATAATCTTCAGTATTTCAACATTCCTTTCCACGTTTTTAATTACCTATTTTTGTTTATTATACTCATGATATTAGCTTCCAAAGTAATACCAATTTATTAAAATTGAAGCATACTTTCAGCATCTCCCTAGTATTTACAAATTACGTTTATTTGAAACACACGACAATAGATTTAAGACAATTTCATTATCTACTGTGGGAATATGCATGGCCGCCACAAAGGAAGATCTTCCGACCGAGCGAGGTGGTATGCTCGGTCAGGCCGAAGCCCACTTGATACATTTCAGCTGTCGTATAACATATACCGACGCGCTTAGAAAACTTCGATAGCGCGATGCAGGAATGTTAGGTGAATTGTGGGTACCGCCACATCACTCCCCTCCGAAGACCGGAGGTCGAATCTTGAAATCTTGTCGCTTGAGTCGCCAGTGCCAGTGAGTTTCAGTGAGTCGGAACTGTTGCAGTGAGTCTCAGTGAGTCGGAACTGTAAGCTGCTGCACGGGATCCAGTGAGTCGGATAAGCTGCCTTGCGAGGCCGATGCTACGTGCTGACCAGGAGAGATGTGCTCTGCTTGCTGACTGGTCGGTGTAGTGAGAAAGCCCGTTGATGCCGATGCGGAGTCGCCCAGGCCGCGGTACATTGCGGCTAGTGGACGATGTACCCGATGAGGCGATGCTGGCTAGCGCAGTGCGGAGGGGCGGGGAGTGATAATGATGAAGGAGGCGTGTTCTGTCGAGGGTCACCAATGTGGGAATAATGTGTGGAGGCCAAAGGAAGATCTTCTGACCGAGCGAGGTGGTATGCTCGGTCAGGCCGAAGCCCACTTGATACATTTCAGCTGTCGTATATATACCGACGCGCTTAGAAAACTACGATAGCGCGATGCAGGAATGTTAGGCGAATTGTGGGTACCGTCACACTACATAATCCACATTTGAATTTTTTTTAGATCAATTTTGAACTGAGATAAGTAAAAAAAATTAGATTTTTGTGAGATCTCGGCGCCTTATCTAATGGATGAATAAAATTATTTTAACCATAAAGAAAGTTTGCATGATGTTCAAATTGTTAGTCGTCCCCATAATATGCAATGGTTACTGCGTTAAATAAAATGCATGTTAAACATACAATTATTATAGCCAATATTCTGCAATATGTATTATGTAGTCTAAGGGCCCTTCCACACGACGCTTTTTTACGCTCATTTGTATCGACACAAACGCAAGTTGAACGCTCAGCAAACACAAGGAAGCCTAAAGTTTTGCAAAACGTGCAGAAGACGAGCGCATCAGAAACGTGTGTCGTCAGTGCGCAAAAAACACGTGTGGAAAGGCCCTAAGAGGAGACTGATAAAAAATTATTGCTTAAAATAATTCACAAAATGTAGCACATACCATTTATGCCAACATTACAGTAAAATTAATATTTACATTTTATTATCAGGATCTTAGTGCAGTAGCAACAGTCCCAGATCAATATCCACTATTAGTGGAACTGAAGTGTATCAACTCCATATTAGAGTTATTATCACACGACAACACTGATATTTCCACAAAAGTTGTTCATCTATTACAGGTAAGATTAAATATAATTTAAATTTCCGTTTAATAGTGTAAGATATATAAAGCTGTGTAGTTGTCCTGAACCTCTGGGGCTACAGCTGGCTCGTGACCGATGTGACTGGTAAAAGGCTGGAGGAGCCCTTTTTGTGTCAGAAAGACATGCCAATATGGAGTCTGATGTGCAGTTTCCCAGTTTAAATAGTAGTTTTTAGTACATGTTTTGTAATTAATATTCTTGTAAGTTATTGATAATAAAAGTCTTAAAAATTTAATGTATTTAATATTATGTCTCAGTTTCATTATATATACATAATAAAGATCTTATAAGTGTTACATGTGAAAAATATTCATTTAATACATTTATATTTGTAGGAGCTAACGGACGTAGATATATTACATGAAAGTGAGGAGGGTGCTGAAGAGCTTATTGCTGCACTGGCAGAGGCAGAGTGTCCCGCGTTGTTGCTACACAATCTGTCCCGACTGGATGAACAGGTCCCTGATGAGAGAGATGCTGTGCACGACACATTAGGTATATGCTACTTAAATGTATACTGTTACTTAAGATTCGCTTACACGGGCAATAATTTCGGCAATAATTGCTCGGCGACACAAATGGAGCGATCTGGAGCAATTAGTGGAGCAATATGGAGCAATTTATTTCATATCGCTCAATGTCATGTCGCTCAAATATTTGATGGCCACATCACTCAATATTGTATTGCGCAATATTGCTGCTTGTTGCCGCAATTTGCTTCATGTAGTTGTGACGTCAAAGTTGACGAGAATTGACTGGAGTTGAGCAATTTTAGTTGCTCATATAAGCGCACCATCATATTATGTGTTATTTGATCTTGATAATGATTATAATAACTAATTACTAAACAGTTTAAGTGTTTTAAAGTAAACTAACGTAAGTGATTAATTTGCACTTTTTAGGTATCATCGAAAATATCACAGAATTCAGACCAGAACTATGTGTAGAAGTTGCTAAGCAAGGTTTTATACAGTGGATTCTAAAAAGGCTAAAGGTAAAATATTTTTTAAAACTAATGTATTTGTTGTTTCAAAATAATATTTATTTTAATTTGTATTTTTTTTTCTAGATGAAGATTCCATTTGATGCAAACAAGCTGTACGCAACTGAAATTTTATCAATACTCCTACAAAATACACCTGAAAATCGCAAGCTCCTTGGTGAATTGGACGGTATAGATGTGTTGCTGCAGCAATTAGCGGTAAGACTTAATTTATACGAGCTTTTTCCCACGGATTCGCTCGCGTTTAGAAGTATTATTATATACAAACTTTCATTCCCTATTTTAACCCCTTGGGAGTAGAATTGATCAAAATCCTTTCTTAGCGGATGCCTACGTCATAACATCTACCTACACGCCATATTTCAGCCCGATCCGTCCAGTGGTTTGGGCTGTGCGTTGATAGATCACCATGTCAGTCAGTCACCTTTGAGTTTTATATATTTAGATATTGTCCTCATTAATAAAAACAATAAATTAAGGCTTAAGTTAATCCACGCAACATTGTGCGGGCAGCCATGAATAATATATTATAATCAATCTTTGTCAAATGGAAAGATATTAAAATATGTTTTCTAATGTGAGTTTCCTAAATTTGCTTTCTAAGATACCAGATCGTTTAAAATAAATGGCCTCCCAAGTTTTAGAACACACCTTTTGTCTATGGTCTATGCACCGATTTTTTTTTTCTTAAACGCACTGGACTGTATTTAGGTTATATACCGTTTGGTCCCATGTGTAGTTCTACAAGCGTCACGACCCGTCGGGTGCGGAGGAGCAGGAGGCGATGGAGAACATGTTCGACGCGCTGTGCTGCGCGCTGCTCGAGCCCGCCAACCGCGACCGCTTCCTGCGCGGCGAGGGCCTGCAACTCATGAACCTTATGCTCAGGTGCATATGAACTATAATCATTGGAATTAAACCAACAGCGTTCTGCTTCTGTGTCCCAAACATCTCAACCCCGATTCTACTATTTTATGCAACAGATATTATGCAGCTTTGTTGTGCGATTCATTCTGTTTCCTGTAAAACAGCATTTGTTAGCTTAGTATTCTCTATAGTACGTTAAATTACAGTAGGTAATAAGCTTTGGTTTAAAAGAAATATTTTAGTTTGATAGAAAACGGTCTGCAGAATCGAATAAAGAACGAAGCTTAATGTGATTAATATTTTCTTACATCCTACTCTAATAATTATTGTTCAACTCAACTTATCAATAATGCATTTATAACATTCAACATATATCTATTTTGTACTCACTTCCCAAATGTTCAATTTAATCAAATACTAATTCCCAAACTATTGTTGCAGGGAAAAGAAGATGTCACGTAACGGTTCTCTAAAGGTGCTGGACCACGCGCTGGTGGGTGCGGACGGGCGCGACAACTGCAACAAGTTCGTCGACATACTCGGCCTGCGGACCGTCTTCCCGCTATTCATGAAGACCCCCAAGCGCAAGAGGCTGCTCACTGTTGACCAACACGAAGGTAGTATAACTACGATGTGAAATTGTATTTTCATTGTCTATATTTTTCTAATTATTACCTAAACCAGGGTTTGAATGACTAGGTCTTCTCTATCTCTTATTAGATGATAATAATTTTAACAAAAAAAAAAAACAGGCGTCCAACATGATTCATGAGACCACCTTTGACATCTCTTTGCATGTATAAAAACCAAAATGTCGATACTTTTAATACTGCATATAAAGTCTGCAACTTTGTGGGACAGTGTTGGAATATCAATCTTATTATTTTAGTAAGAAGGTAAATGTTAAATTTTGTTGTACAGAGCATGTGGTGTCGATAATCTCGTCGATGCTGCGCAACTGCCAGGGCGGGCAGCGGCAGCGGCTGCTGGCCAAGTTCACGGAGAACGACCTGGAGAAGGTGGACCGCCTGCTCGAGCTGCACTTCAAGTACATGGACAGGGTCGACCGGACTGAGAAGGAGATGGAGGTACGTATAATCTTTAGTAAGGCTTCTTACAGACGAACGGCACGCATTGACGGCAGTCGCTGGATTTTTGTCGACAAGTGCCGTTCGTCTGTTATCGCTCTAAGTGTTGGTATTATTATGATAATAAATAGTATTGTAAAGTTTCATCAAAATCCATTATTTCGTTTATGGGTGAAAGAGCAACAAACATACATTTTCATAAACTTTCGAGGCCCTTCTTCACGTTGGCACGTTGGGAAACCATGATTGCCATGATTACGCAACTTGTCTACAGCATCCACAAGTTCGTGATTGCTTGTTTTTAGTCATCATGGATCAATGTGGAGAGAACGCATAATATAAAGGAAGTTGTACAAGTATAAAGCATTTATTTCAGTGAGGTGTTTCAGATGTAAGTTTTTACATTACCTCTGAAACTCGGACTCACCTTCATAATTGAAGACGTCAGTAGATGAAGTGGGTAACTAACATTTTATATCATAAGGGCAATTACCCTTTTTCTAAAATGTTTGTAGCGTACATTATAAATTATTATAATCCACATTTATTTTGATTTCAAATCATTTTCCCGGTCCTAAAGCCTTCGTTTATGCAAAAAAAAGTCAATTTTCAAATTGTTAGTAAACCCACTTCATCGACTGTACGAGTGTACTTCGAAAAGTCGTCGCTTTTGCTTACATTCTATTTTTTATTTTCCAGCAAGAAGCAGAACAGTTGGACGATGATGCTCAGTACCTGAAAAGATTATCCGGAGGATTGTTCACGTTACAGCTGATAGACAGGATTATTTTAGAGGTGAGGAAGAGTAGACGATAATATTTGGTTCTACTTTAGGATAGTAAAGTTTAGTTTATGATCTTAAGGTCAGCTAAATATGCCAAGCCACTTACTTACTTATCCCGACCAAATCAATGAATCAACATTTATAATATACAATAATATGTGTACTACCTCGTGTAGGTGTGTACCGCGGGCCCGCCTTCCATCAAGCAGCGAGTGCAGCGCGTGTTGTCGCTACGCGGCGGCTCGCTCAAGATCATCAGACACGTCATGAGAGGTGAGTCATTATATTCGAAGACCTAATAAGGAAGCTTTCGGAGTGTTTTCAATCAACGCAATACAATATCAGAGTTTATTACTACATTGATTGGCACAATTGTAATACGTTAGTGCAGCTATACTCAACCATCGGCCTGCCGGGACTTTATCAATGGCCCGCGTGAAGTATAACCATTTTAAATCCACACCCACCGGCGAAATAGAACAAAGTTGTTGTTAAAGTCTTAAAAATGTTGTTACTTCTAAACCGATTATTAAAAAAAAAACATTAAGTACTTATATATTTTTTTACTGTAAAAATGTTGGATGCGGCCCGTGACACCAAGACCACAAAGTGCTTGTGGCCCGAAAAAAAAAAGGCTGAGTACCGCTGCGTTAAACGGCCCATTCACTGTCCTGCATTGCAGTCCTGTTGCAGTCCGCCGTGCAGGCCTGCAACAGGACTGCAATGCAGGATAGTGAATGGGCCCTTTTAGTGAGTGGTGTGAAAATAATACCAGATATTTTTTTAATATTAAAAAAACAGGTTTTTGTTTAAAACTAAAATAATGAAAAAAAATTATAGCAAAAATGTGTTAATTTATCAGAATATGCCGGCAACCTGGGCGACGAGGGTAGCGAAGAGTGGCGGCAGCAGGAGCAACAACACATCCTCCAGCTCGTTGACAAGTTCTGAGTCAAATAAAACGTCCGCACATATATATTACAACTGTTTATTACATATCTCATACAAACCTAATTGGTAACAGTTAACTCAATAACAATTTTATAATACCTATTTACACGTATTAAATTCATTTAAAATAAAATATATTTGCCAAAATTCGGATACAGTATACTTATCAAAGTAGAGTACCATAAGTCACGTTTTAAGTAATTGGTAACTTGTAAAATAAGCGACCAGTTTTTGCTGTGTTCAAATTCAAATAAAAAATTTAAGTGAAGTTCACAACACCTATAAATGTAATTTTCTATAAAAACATCAGAATTTGATATAGAATAATAATAATAATCATAATATCATTTCTATTTAAATAACATTGGGGCTAGAGCATAATGTGCGCTAAGGTAACATACTTTCAAACACACATCTGAGAATGATTGTAATAATTTTTGTGACGCATTTACATTAAAGAATAAAGAGTATTAGACTACAGGCCCACGTCGAAAATGGATAGGTCAAATGAACCACCTGGGGACGTATATAGGACGATATTAGAGCATAAAATAATAAGATTTAGCACTATGCCGTCACTTGTAAGCTGTCCAACTGAGTGCTGGTGAGAATTCAAAAGTGCATGTAGGGTGAGTACATTTTGGTCATATGATCCTGTACGGCATTTTTACCATCGATAGACACATGAAAAATAATAAGAAAGCCCGCAGTGTCGTACAAAAATGATGCGCCAACAAGTCGGTATTTTTATTTTATTTTCAGCCAATTTCCATGGTAAATTTGGTCATTTGATTCTATACGGCATACGTTTCATACTGTTTGGATACAGCTTCGAATCAATTATTCCGCAACGCCGTACAAAAATAATGCGACAATAGAAAAAAATCGAGGGTTACAAACCCCTGTTTTTCAGAGGTCCGGGGGGTCATCTGAAACAGTACGGCTTCGGTTCCAAACATTATTTTAGCACTCAAAAGTACTATTAAAAATAATGCCGTCAAAAAATTTTTGACCATTTTAATAATAATCTTAATTACATGGTATACTTGATTTTTTAAGCTGTAAAATTATTTGATTCTGTACGGCGACTTTATTTTTAATATGATATTGTAAAATACAATTGTTATAGAGTATTGCCGTGCAAAAGAAACTGTTCTAAAAAAAATAAACAGAAATACAAAATCTGAAATTTTAAATATTCATAGATTAATAAAATAAAGCAATTTTCTACATTTTTCCTTCGCCTTAAATAGTATTAAGATAAATAAATAAAAAAAAATATGCCGTACATTTTAATGCAAAGTAAAGTTCCGTACCATCATAGAACAAAATTGTGTTTTTTTGTATGGGAGCCCCCCTTAATTATTTCTTTTTTAAAAATGTTACTATTGATTTTTAAATTAAAAATAAAATTGAGTATTTTGTGAACATTTCAGGTGTCTACCTGTTGCCATTATTGATATCGAGCAAAAAATTGAAAAAAAATCACGTTTGTTGTATGGGAGCCCCCCTTAAATAATTATTTTATTTTGTTTTTAGTATATGTTGTTATAGCGGCAACAGAAATACATTATCTCTGAAAATTTCAAATCTCTAGCTATAACCGTTCTCGAGTTACAGCTTGAAGACAGACAGACATCGAAGTCTTAGGTAAAGGTATCCGTTTTCACCCTTTGGGTACGGAACCCTAATAAAACAACTATTTTTTAGAAAAAAATCGATATATTTCGTTGTATAGACTTTTCTAACATTTTGTTCTATGGATATTTGCTTGAGTTTTTTTTTTCTCCTACAAACCTTTGGACCAACAAAAATGTACGGTGTACAAAAAAATATGATCTATGCATAACATACTTTCAAAATGAATCAATTTTATGTTGGTTCAAATGACCCCTGAAAAACGGGGGTTTGTAACCCTCGATTTTTTTCTATTGTCGCATTATTTTTATACGGCGTTGCGGAATAATTGATTCCAAGCTGTATCTGAACAGTATGAAACGTATGCCGTATTGAATCAAATGACCAAATTTACCATGGAAATTGGCTGAAAATAAAATAAAAATACCGACTTGTTGGCGCATTATTTTTGTACGGCACTGCGGGCTTTCTTATTATTTTTCATGTGTCTATCGATGGTAAAAATGCCGTACAGGATCATATGACCAAAATGTACTCACCTTACATGCACTTTTGAATTCTCACCAGCACTCAGTTGGACAGCTTACAAGTGACGGCATAGTGCTAAATCTTATTATTTTATGCTCTAATATCGTCCTATATACGTCCCCAGGTGGTTCATTTGACCCATCCATTTTCGACGTGGGCCTGTAGTCTATATACTGTTAAATCCCTGTAGCGTGAAAGTCAAACATATATAAAAGAATTTCATAAAACGAATAGTAAAAAAATCCTAGTAAGCTTGTGAATTCACTTTTTTTTAGATTTTGCATATTTAATGCTCTGCATTCTGCAAGCGCAACCATAAATATCTTTGTAAACATACGTATAAAAAATTATATCATAGAATTATAAACGAAACGGAAAAAAACTATTTAAAATATATTATGTATGTAAAAGCAATAATTTATAAGTACCAATTCCATTTATCATAAATCTTAAATAGTTTTATTTGCTCAACATGAAAAGGCAGTCTTGATATTGCTATGCATAATATTGTCTTGAGTATAAATAATAAGGTAAACATACAATTGTGTCTATAGATCTAGCGTCCAACAATACGTACATATTTTGTATCACTTTGCCCATTAAGAAAGCGTTTGCGAACAAAGGTAGGTCTACACTAGGGTTCTTTTCAAGCCTCTATTATACCTCCATGAAAATATATTTATTAAGAGGCTTAGCGAAAGATGATTTTGAGAAAAACGCGAAACGAGGGTAACACGTTTAAAACCTATAAATGGTGTGTAGAAAGGACTGTCGTCAACAAATAATATTGTTTGTGTCAAAGTAGTACAAGAATATTACGGCGACTTAAGAAAAAACCTTCAGGGACAGCAGGCACTGGTTTATAGTCCGCGCGGAACTAGTTGGCCGCGCCTTAGGTAGGGACGGGGGTGAGGGGGTGGGTTGCTTGCTGCTCGCAACGCACATGAGATTAGACAGTGACGACAAATCTCGCGATATTGTGAACAATAATATTATTTAATTATTGAAAAGAATAAATTAAAGACAATTGATCAGTTTAATTTTCTAAATTATTGACATCGGCTTTCCGTTTTTTTTTTAAATCTATGCACTTTAAATATTATTTCCTTAGATTGTCTTGTTATCGGCGGACTTATCTTGCTATTGCAATCTCGTGTGCGTTTTGTCCAAACTAGCTAGAACTGTCAAAATCAAGCGTCCCCGCCTCTCCGTCCCACCGCTCACATACCTAAGGCGCGGCCAACTAGTTTCGCGCGGACTATAGTGTAAATGCTGTGATATAACGTCTATGTAGTAAGTTGTGTGGCGAAAAAAGGCACGGATCTCAACCGTGCGGTTCGATCTTAGATTGAACCGTTAAATATTGCTATTGATACATGGATGTGGAATGAGTCGATAAGATCCTAGTTCAGCTTCGCTTTCTGTACTCAAACGCGTGCAACACGAGTGCATCTTTGTTACACAACCCTAACCAGTATTAACAAAACTACAGTAAACTACTTGTGACCAACCCCAGTTAGGTGCAGGCGACCCGTCGAGTCGTGATCACTGTCGGCTAGGGGCAGTCCTTGCTCATCATCCGTGTAAATGCTTTGGGAATGTCTTCTTTAGTCTTAGACCGCGTGCCGCTTCCGAGCAGCGTCGGTGCTGGAATGCTTCCCGTCTGGATCCCGTGGGCAGTCTTCAGTAAATCATAATTTATTTTCTCCGTTACGACGGAGTCTTGTCTGTAAAAGATCGTTAAGTTAGTAAGATGAAACTCGACATTAAATCGAGATAAATAGTTTATGTATTCAAAATAACATTATGAATACTTATGTTTTGTCACAACTCACAACGCAACATGTACAAAACAGAAATAAGGGAAAATACCTAATGCTAGACATGGAACTAAAGTATAATTTACACAAAGCCAGTACTGGCTGCCAATAAGACTGGCAGCCAGTATTGGCTTGGCATATGTGGCGTGTGAACAGTTTGGCCTGGCTTGAAAAACTGTTCACACGCGGCATATACCAAGCCAATACTGGCTGCCAGTCTTATTGGCAGCCAGTACTGGCTCTGTGTAAATTATACTTAATAGATGACACTTACAACAAAAATACCATTAAAATAAGAATTACTCTAATTATTTCTCAACACTGTACATTTTATAAGCTTCTCAAGCTATCTGTTGATGTGAAAAAATATATTCGAGACGCCTTCGGGAACAAAATTTTAAAATGGGATCAGTTTTCGTAAATAATGTGACCGCGTCAACACGCGCTCGGCAATTTCTTAGCAAATAGGTTAAGGAAGGCGAAATTTTGCACGTAAGTTTTGAATACATTTATTTGATTTTTTGTTGATTTCATTGGATTAATGGTCATGTTGTATACACTAATTAATGTTTATTTATGATTTTTTATCCATTTTCCATAACAATATAAAGGGTGTCTACTATTAGTTCTTGAAAAGGTAAAAAACCTAATAGATGACATGGATCTCATCTTTTAGTTTTGCGATACATAGGTACTAAAATTATTTTGTAGTTTATTCTACTGCAAATATCATCACTATTCTCTGAAAATATAATTCTAATAACAAACTAAGAAGTAAGAACTTAGAACTACTGTACCTGAAAATGAACATGGTGTCTAATATTAGACCTTGTACTGATCTAAAAAAAGAAGAAAAAGGAGAGCTGAGAAAAGAAAGAAGAAAAAAGAAGAGGCAAGAGAAGCATGGAGACTAAAGACTGAAAATAAATTTTCTAGGAAAAAAATATGAAAAATAAAAATAAAAGGAAATATAGTTTCAGCATAGAAGAAGAATGGATAGAATCTGGAGACAACGTGGATAATATTTCTGATGCATGTAGTTACTATGATGAAGTAAATGAAATCTTTTGAAAAACGGCAAATAAAGACCTAATATTAGGAAAAATGTAAAATGTAATGTAATGTTCTATGTCAACTATTAGTTCATATTGGTGTCTACTATTAGTGATGTTCGTTTTTTGTGATGTCGTCTATTAGCTCTTATGACTAAGTTTACAAAAAGACCAATAATATATTTTTTAATTGATTTGTCAGAGAATAATTATAATAGTTTTATTTTGTAAGAGTTACTGAAGACATGGAAGAAGTTATCAATCCTTTATTTTCAGAATCAAAATCAGAATCATTTATTTCAGGAAATTGGTACATAAGGTGTTATTATTTATAGTCATGTTGTGTATCACAATTTCAGCCTTTGGGCGTAGAAATATTAAAATTTAAAATAACATAATCAGACATTTTAACTTAAAACTTATTCCAAATTATTATAATTACATATTACATTAGAATTAATTGTGACATCATTCTTATAATATTATTTAAAGTCACCATTTGGTAGATACAATTATTGTTATGCAATTATTTTAAACGATCATCAATATAATTTAATCATAATCATAATCACAATCATTTATTTGCCTTGAATGTAGGTTACAAAAGTTCTTACATTATAAAGTGGTACACACATTCTGCTATATGTAGCGTGCAAATGTTATAAATTATAATAGTAGAGAACATGCTTAAAATAAAAAAAAAATAAAAAATTACATTACTTCTTAATCAAACTTAACTCTACAAAGTGTAACAATATGTCATTTTATTATTTAATTGAATGTCAATAAACCAATATAAAATAAATCAAGAAAATAAATTATTATTATAATCTAAGTACTAACTGGAATGAGATTTAAAAGAAATTTCCTTATCCTTAATGAATTCATTAGTACTGTAATAGACTTTGTCAAGTAAGAAATTAAATATGCGATTTTTAAATGAATTTAATTGTAGTTGCCTTATGTCTTCGGGTAATTTATTATAAAAAGTTATAGCCATACAATATGCACTGTTTGTAAAAATATTGAGCCTTTTAATTGGAATTTGTAGTTTGTTTCCTCTATGTGGCCTTTCGCTTATTACTTCTTTCTTATCATGAAACAATTCTTTGTGACTTTTAACGAACTTGAGTATTTCAAAGATATATAGGCAAGGTAGTGGTAGTACTTTAAGTTTTTTAAATAACGGCTTGCAGCTCTCTAGTCGTCGAGCCCCACATATTGCTCTTAAGCAAGCTTTTTGTTTTATAAAACTCTTTGGCTGTGTGATAAATTGCCCCATAACACAATACCGTATCTTAAAATGGATGATATGTAACCGTGATAAGCTATAACCGCCGCCTTTTCATTGACATTTTGAGATAAGTTACGCAATACGTATATAAATCTATCCATTTTTGTGCACAATTTATCTGTTTGTTGTTTCCATGAAAAGTGTTGGTCCATTAAGATTCCTAAATATGTAGTTTAGCGCAATATTAGCACCACTGTAACTTATATTTAAATATACATTTGAGCTATTTAATGTCTTGAAGTGTATCATATTTGTTTTATCTGCATTATTCTTTAAATTATTAGTCTCTATCCAATTATAAATTATTTTTAAGCTTTTTTTATTTCTTCATATATAAGTTCTTTATTCTTACTCACGTAAATTATTGTAATATCATCAACATATAAACAACATTTATGCTTTATTATTTTAGGGAAATCATTTATATACAGCAAAAATAACAAAGGCCCTAATATAGACGTTACAAAACTATAAATTTTGTGGTACGCCATATGGATTGTTTGTCATGTATGTCGACATTATATTATTTGCCCGTTTACCTTCTTTTCTAATAATTTCTACCGCCTGTTTCCTATTTTTCAAGTAGCTTTTGATCCACTCAAGTGCTACGCCTCTGATGCCATATTTTTCTAATTTATTTAATAACCTTTTGTGGCGTATTAGATCAAAAGCTTTTGACATATCTAGGAACAAAGCCGCCACTGAATTGCCAGCATTTAAGTATAATTTACACAGAGCCAATACTGGCTGCCAATAAGACTGGCAGCCAGTATTGGCTTGGCATATACCGTGTGTGAACAGTTTTCAAGCCAGGCCAAACTGTTCACACGCGGCATATGCCAAGCCAATACTGGCTGCCAGTCTTATTGGCAGCCAGTACTGGCTCTGTGTAAATTATACTTTATGTTTTCTGTTATGTATTTGGTTAGGCAAAAGCTTGCTAGAGTAGTGCTACTTTTTTTTTATATCCAAATTGAGCCGGATCTAAAATGTTTTTGGACGTTACAAAACTATAAATTTTGTGGTACGCCATATGGATTGTTTGTCATGTATGTCGACATTATATTATTTGACCGTTTACCTTTTCTAATAATTTCTACCGCCTGTTTCCTATTTTTCAAGTAGCTTTTGATCCACTCAAGTGCTACGCCTCTGATGCCATATTTTTCTAATTAATTTAATAACCTTTTGTGGCATATTAGATCAAAAGCTTTTGACATATCTAGGAACAAAGCCACCACTGAATTGCCAGCATTTATGTTTTCTGTTATGTATTTGGTTAGGCAAAAGCTTGCTAGAGTAGTGCTACTATTTTTTTAAATATCTAAATTGAGCCGGATCTAAAATGTTTTTGGACGTTACAAAACTATACGAGGGCTGCTATTTATGTATCCGGAATTAAAAAAAGAAACAAACATATATCATTTAATATGGTTTTATTGCTTTTCAAAATATTCGCCGCGATGATCGACACACTTTTGCATACGCTGGAACCAATTTTCATAGCACTTTTTCCATTCTGATTGAGGTATCTCCAAAACGTGCATTTTGAACGCATCAACAGCCTCTTCGCGGCTCGAAAAACGTTGACCACGTAATTTGTTCTTCGCGTATGGAAATAAAAAGAAATCGTTAGGTGCCAAATCAGGGCTGTACGGCGGATGACCAGTCAATTCGATCTATTGACCCTCCAAAAACTGAGTTGTTTCAGCTGAGGTGTGACAGCTAGCATTGTCGTGATGTAATATGATTCTGCGTTGTCGGTTGTCCTTTCTTATTTCTTCAAAGACTTCTGGTAAACAAATGGTCGTATACCATTCAGAATTAACCGTTTTACGATTCTCTAATGGCACTGTAGCCACATGTCCATTAATTCCAAAAAAACAGGCGACCATTTGCTTCAAAGTACTTTTTGCACGAGTAACTTTTGTTGGTTTCGGCTCATCTTGGAACAACCACACCGTTGACTGTTGTTTAGTTTCGGGGTCATATGCAAAGATCCAAGATTCATCACCTGTGTAGATATTATAAACGGCTTTTGACGTACCACGGTTGTATTTTTTTATCATTTTTTTGCACCAATCGACACGAGCCCGTTTTTGATCGATTGTCAAGTTGTGCGGAATCCAACGCGAACATATTTTTTTTACAGCCAAATGTTCGTGTAATATCTTATGTATGCTCGTCATACTTATGCCTAAGGACGCCTCTATCTCGCGATATGTAACATGACGATCACGCATTATTAGTTCCCGCACAGCATCTATATTTTGTGGGACAACAGCTGTTTTTGGGCGACCTTCTTTATTTTCATCCGTGAGCATAGACCGCCCACGATTAAACTCACTTTACCAGTGATAAACAGTGGTTTTTGATGGTGCTTCATCTCCAAAAGTTGCGGTGAGTTGAATAAAGCACTGTTGTTGATTTAGCCCACGCCGAAAATCGTAGTAAATCATTGCACGAAAATGTTCACGCGTTAAATCCATGGCAAATGAAGACACCCAATTTTCAAAATGACGCCACAATGGAAAAATAATTGACAGTCACATGAAACAAAATGTATTCTTCCGCCAGAATGGAAAAATAATTGACAGTCACATGAAACAAAATGTATTCTTCAACCAAAGAGTTCTATTTTCGAATGTTGTAATTACTTTTTAAATATTGTTCTTGTAAGTGGCCAGTTCCGGATACATAAATAGCAGCCCTCGTAAATTTTGTTGTACATTATTTTTTCAAAAATTTTTGCTAAGTTTGGTATTAATGTTATAGGACGATAATTATTCATTTCCTCTTTAGCGTTCTTTTTAAATAAAGGTTTAACTATAATTGAGTACTTCAAAATATCTGGAAATTTGCCTTCAACCAAGGACAAATTTATAATATGGCTTAGTGGTTCAGATATTTTGTTACCTATTGTTTTTATAATTTTAGTTGATATTTGGTCAAAGCCAGTCGAATTCGTATCCCTCAAACCTTTAATTACTTTAGTGATATCCTCTTTGGTGACTGGCGATAAAATATTGTTGTATCGTTATAAGGAATTTAATCATTACTCTTTTCATTAAATCTTACATAAGGTTTATTACATTTACTAATAGAAATAAAATATTGATTAAATTCATCTGCTATTCTTTCAGGATTGTTATATATCATATCATTGACTTTTATACATTTGATTTCATTAACAGATGAACCTTTGTTTGCTATGTTTGAGTGTATCACTTCCCAAGCTGCTTTACTTTTATTTTTAGCTGTATTAATATACTTTGTGTTACCTATAGATTGTGCTTTAGAAATACATTTTTTTAATAAATTTAAATACTTTGCATATTTCATTTTGTTAACATATTTATTGTCTTTTGAGTAAATATATTGTAAATATAATTTTCTTTTAACCAGACATGATCTTTTCAGTCCTTTAGTCCATTTGTTTTTAAGTTTCTTATTAACTACTTTTGATGTTATGATAGGAAAGCACAAATTATAAAAAAGCGTTAATTCGTTATGGAATATATTAAATGCAGCATTAGTTTCCTTCTGTTCTAAAACCTCAATCCCTTCTTTTTTTTTAATAGTATTCTAATTTATTATTTTTGCTAGAACTCCTATGCTGAATTGTAAAGGAAAGTGTCTGGGCAGTCTCATGATCTGAAAGACCAAGGTAATAAGTGTTTGCTGTAGTATTCCTAATATTACTCACAATAAGATCTATACATATTTCCTTTCTTGTTGGTTTTTTAATGTGATAAGTAAGATTGTGATGAGATAATATTGAATTAAGTTCCTGAGAAAATTTGTTTACTTTTAGCATATTGATATTCCAATCCCCACACAAAACTATTTTCTTTTTGGCAGTTATTTTTAATTTAAGTAATAGTGAATTTAATTTATCAAAGAAAATGCTTATATCCGCTGTTGGAGTTCTATAAATGCAGATAACAAACAAATTAATTTCGGGTATTTGTACTGCGCAGTATTCAAAGTGTATTTCAACAGGTTCGATGTCACGATAAAGATAATCTAATTGAGTAAAATATAAATTATTTTTTATCATAATACACACTCCTCCCCTTTTTTTTATTAGGTCTTGTGAATTAAGCAGCTATATTATAATTTTTAAGCATAACATTTTGCTCAGAACCACGTTTTACAAAAATTTCTGTCAAACACTATGATATAATATTATATAAAATTATTATTTTTAACAAAAAATTAAAACCGACTTCCAAGGTAAAAACAATAGTAATATGAACTAAAAAGTATTAAATAATATATAAACCCTATAATATATAAAACTATAAACCCTTTAATAGTGCCTTTTTCAGAATTCGTCTAAATCTCAACTATTTCTGTACTGTATACTACAATCTTCATTATTTTGAAGTCGGTACCAGTTAATTTAATCGTGAGTTCAGTAATGTCAGATTATCTGAAACTTTTGGGACTGGTACCGACTTCAAAGTAATGAAGATTGTAGTATACAGTACAGAAATAGTTAGATTTAGACGAATTCTGAAAAAGGCACTATTAAAGGGTAAGAGTTATTTAATACTTTTTAGTTCATATTACTATTGTTTTTACCTTGGAAGTCGGTTTTAATTTTTTGTTAAAAATAATAATTTACTCTTTTTAGTTAAGTATCTACAAAATTAGGCTTTATGCGTAAATAACCAATACGAATGTTAACTATTCACATTATGTCACTGTAAGCGAAATTGTGGTAAATGCTTGCAGTTATCTAAGCGATGCTGCAATTTCCATACTTTTATCTTTAAAGATTCAGGAGTTCTGTTCAGTGCCTTTGGACCAAGAGACACCTTCGTATAAAATTTCTCTTATTCGTAACATATGTTTAACTTACTAGAAACAACATTTTAACCACTATGAGTGTTTTGATAAAATTCAACGATTTTCCTCGATTGCTCATAGATCCCATCATCAGCTCACCACTTTCGTAATTGTTATACAAAATTAAGATTATATCTTATACAACAACACGAGAATTTTGAAAATCGGTCCACAAACAGTGAAATCATTATCAAAAACGTCTGCTTCGATGCAAAATATCACGAAAAGTACCAATAATTGGGTCATAGTGTGATGACCCATGGTATAATGATGGTTGTGATGATGATGATTAATCAAATTTATGTATTAGCTTATGCTTTCAGTTGTTTAAACAACGCCGAAATCCCCGAACCTGTACCTATAAACATTCAAAAGTTCTGTTCGGTACCTTCGGATCCAGGGTATAACCTGGTGCGAAGTCTTACTTATTGGTAGCATTTACCTCGAATGCTTCAGAAAAAATCGAAATCACTATATGTTTCCATACAAATTTCAAGAAGTCCCCTCGATTCCTCAAGGATCCCATCATCAGATCACCACTTTTGTGAACATGGTACCAAATTCGAGTTAAACCCTATACAACACAAAAAGAATTTTGAAAATCGGACCACAAACGGCTGAGTAATCGTGGAACATACAAAAAAAAAGAAGATACATACAGCCGAACATATTACCTCCTCCTTTTTGGAAGTCGGTCAAAAAGGTAGATATCGCACTAGCGTGTACAGTCTTAAGCGGCCAATTCAACCTAATTAGTGTAATTTGAATTAGTTGCATGTTGGCAGCGAGTGAGTGACGAGTTGTGAAGTTTTTGACTTAAAATGCCAAGCTGCGTTTTCAGAAAATGTAAAAATTATGATACTAAAGTAAAAAAGGATAAAACAGTTACGTACCACACGTAAGTACATGAAAACATCTAGTAATTAATTTTTTGTTTGGATATTTTCCAAAATTATCGACAAAATATTCAATGCTAAAAATTAAACTAAAAAAGGATAGAGAATACGGACGACAACTGCAGCGTGATAAGGACAGATAATCGCGTGACAAAGAATAATCGGTCGAAATATTCAGAAGCGCTAACTAGGCATCAACACGTAGGCATCAACTAATTGCGTAATATTGTAAACATCTTTTCGTTTTAATATTTTTTAATTTCAAACTACACATGCGTTTGCCTTTTTAACATTTAGCCTAAACCATATTATACTAATTTTATAAAATAAAATATGGTTTCCGGGTGGCTCTATAATAGGTATTATAAATCTATACATTTCTGCGCGCCGCGCTGCTCCCGCCCTACTGACCGCTGGATTCGAGACTCCATCCTTAAACCACCTTTAAATTCGTAATTTGAATATTATTTGGATTTGATATTTTTTATATTATAAAACACAAGTATGACTAGAAATAAGTAGCCGTCAATGTTATGATTCATAGGTTCCCGAGTGATGAGCTCATAAGGCTTAAATGGGTCGTAGAAGTACGGGCAGAAAGGTGTGAGTATGACTGGATGCCTTCAAAAAGGAGCACAATATGTTCTGCCCATTTTGAAGACCAAGACAAATATACTACGCCAAAAGGATACGTGCGTCTGAAAAAATCTGCGGTGCCTATGGTTTCATCGGTAAGAGCTAAGCACAATGTTGTAGTAGAGAAATTTATTAATTATTATTAGGTAGGTATAAAAATTGAGTACAAATGATTTTTTTTATTAAAACTTGATTGTTCACTGTGACTATGAATATAATAATTTTTACAGAATATGGTTCAACGAGCTTTTACACCTACCAGCCTTGACGATGTAAATATATCCGACATGGATTCTGTATTCGATTCGCCAAGAAAAGCTGCGCTTAAAAAGCGGGTTCAAAAACTCAACATTGACAAGAAGGTATTACAGGAGAAAAATAAAGTTCTCAAAAACCAAAATAAAAGACTTAACAAAAAAATATGTACTATGACAAATATTGTAAAAATTTTAAAAAAGAAAAACTATGCAACAGAACAACAATTTTGTGATCTCAACTTAAAAGCTGAACCATTAAATTTGTTCCATAGAATATGTCAAATCAAGAAGTCTAAGAAGAGTTTTAGAAAGAAATATCCAGAGGCTCTTAGGAAATTTGCATTAACGTTAAATTTTTATTCCTCGGCAGCTTACAAATATGTAAGACGCGTATTCCATTCAGCTCTTCCTCACCCTCGTGTTTTGGCTAAATGATACCAGAATAGTTCTATGTTGCCTGGCTTCACGAAACAAGCGTTTGACATCCTAAAACAAAAAAGTTCTTTGTCCGGGAAAAGACTTATCTGTGGCCTAGTTGTTGATGAAATGGCCCTAAGGCATCAAACACAATGGACAGGAAAAAGTACAGAGGGATTAGTTAATTACGGTACTGGACCTTTAGAAAACAAAGAAATTGCAACAGAAGCATACGTTTTCATTCTAGTTTGCCTATGTGAAAATTGGAAAATTCCTGTTGCATATTTCTTTGTTAAAGGGTTGTCATCAGAGAAAAAAGCTAATTTAATTATAGATTGCTTAAGCTTAAGTCACGAAGCTGGAGTTGACGTAGTAAGCTTAACTTTTGACGGTTGTGCGGCTAACTTGACCACTGCAAAAATTCTGGGCTGCAAGCTTGATCCTCATGCATTGAAAACTACTTTTAAGCATCCGAATACCGATAAGCAAGTTGCAGTTTTTTTAGATCCGTGCCACATGATAAAATTAGTACGAAATACTTTTGAAGCCAAATCAATAATTTTTAATAGCGATGGCAAACAAATCAGGTGGCAACTATTAAAAAATCTAAACAAATTGCAGAGGAATCAAGGATTAAATTTTGGTAACAAACTAACACAGCGGCACATACATTTTCGTAACGAAATTATGAAAGTCAAGTTAGCCACCCAACTTCTGAGCAGAAGCGTCGCAGACGCTCTACAACTATGCAATGAGACCTTACATTCTTCCTATTTCAAAGATTGTGATCCCACGATAGAGTTTATAAAATTGTTTAACGATTTATTCGATGTTTTTAATTCAAGAGCTCAAGACAACTTTGGTTATAAAAAGCCAATTGGTACAGGTAATGTTGAAAAAATATTTGCTTTTTTAGAAAGGGCAAAAAATATATATCAAGTATATATTTTTTTGCCCTTTCTAAAAAAGCTGTGTATTTATAATAAAAATAGGATTTCCCGTCGTGGACAAGTATACATGAAAATTAAGTAAGAAGAAGAATGTACGGTAAATCTTGAACAGGATTTTTAGGATTTTTAATATGTATCGAAAGTCTTAAATATTTATATACATCCCTGATCCAAAATGAAAACAGATTGACATACATCGCGACATACAGACTAAGTCAGGACCATATTGAAATATTGTTCGGAGATATTCGTCGACACGGAGGGTATAATAACCATCCAAATACAATTCAGTTCAAGGGCATTTATAAAAAAATATTTAACCACCTGGAACTGCGGTCTTCTTTTACAGGAAATTGCATACCGGTGGAACATTTTCCAATACTTAATTGCTCATCAGCAGTTAATAATATAAATAACACTTGTGGTGGACGCATTTATAGTGAAGAAGATCTAACCGAGGATGATATATTTTTATTACCAAGTGATAAAAAATCACAAGATAATGTAACAGTTTTAACTGATATCCTTTACGAGGAAAAGGACTCATATAATGTAGAACAAATCGTTGGATACATTTCAGGTTGGGTATCCAGAAAACTTTGTGAACATTTAAAATGTGAAACATGTCGTTCATCTTTGTTTACCGATGAAAAACTGTGGTTTCACAAACTGCTCACATTGAAAGATATGGGAGGTTTATGTTTTGCTTCACACAATGTTTTTATAGTCTGCTTAAAATCAGAAAAAAATATCAAAAATTTCATCACAAAAAACGGCCCCTTTTTCGGTAATTCTCGAGACTTACATCAATTACAATATACTATTTTAAAAAAATTTTATCAGTCCAACATATTTGATAATTTATTCGAACACTCTGTAAATCAACCACCTACTCTGAATCATAGACTACAGCTTATTCGTGCAATTATACAAAAATATTTGAATCTCCGCCTACATCACGAGCATAAAAATATTATGAATAAAAGTGTTTCTAAAAGGCTACAACGAAATAAATTAAACCTATTCGAGGGAAAATAAAAAAAATGTTTTTGTTTGCCCTCAAACCGATTTAATTTATTTCTTTGTTATTCAATAATTTTAATTAGTGGAGTTCCCAGAGCGTAAAAATCGTGCAAACCTCCGATTTTTGCAATAGTGGATGAAAATTGAAAAGAAAAAAAGGAATGTGTAGCTGATAACATAAATAATAATGTTTACCTATTGAAAAGTTGTGCTTTTGATTTTTAAATTATTCTCTTCCACTTCAAGTAAACTCATAAACTGTAAAATTTTGAAGAAAATTTGCATATTTCTTTCTTTTAAATATATAGCAAAATAATAAAATATACTATTATTTTTTTGATTTGTATCGTTGCTTATATTCCAAAGAAAGAAAATAAGTTGAAAAAATATATAATTTAGATTTAAAATTAATATTTTTGTACGTAGATGAGCATACCTCCAAATGTGCTTGTTGTGTGCCTCGCCAGGTAAATGGCGTTCCTATTTTTCTTTGGTTTTAAATAGGAAGTTTAAAATTACTTTTTAGGCTTAACAAAGCCTTCTATTTCTTAATGTGTATAACTTTTTAGCTCTTGCTTTATTAAATTTTCTGAAAATGTAGCACAAACTTTTCACTGATATTTCGAAGAAAATCTGTTTTTTATTTCTTTTGGTTAGGTTTTTACAGAATAAAATTGATTTTTTATTAATTTTTTAAAATTATATTTGGTAAAACATACTTAAAGGAAAAAAATACAAATTAGGTTAAGAACTGATATTTTTTGTATTCAGGTAAGCATTTTCCAAACATAGGTCGCAGCATGCGTAACGTGACCATTTATTTTATTTGTCAAAGCGGGACACCACCTAAGTAAATTTTATTTTCATTTTATTAGTAATTAATAATTATTAATTAACAATTATGAAAATATAGAGATAAATACAATTTAGTATTTTGTGAATGTCTAGTAGGGGAGATCGGGGCTGGAAGTTCCCGGGGTAAGTTGTTCCGACAGTTATAACTTTGTAAAGGAAAAAGATATCAATACTCGTGAAGTGCGTCGTTTAAGCATCAGGTGACGCGCCGCGTTGGCGGCCATTTTAATTGCTCTGACGGCGGCGGTTGAGTGGCTGTGCACACCGGCTATTAGAACACTACCTTAGTAAATATTTTCGTATTTAATCTTTTTGGTCTATTTTTACTTATTACTAGCTGTCCCGGCAAACGTTGTTTTGCCATATAAAGTATTTCGCCCATAATATTATTTTATTGAAGTGACTAAATAAGTATGGCACCATGGCAACGTCCATCGTTATCCCGTCGCACAAACAATGGTCGCCGTCAGTCTCGTGTTGTAATAATTTAATATTATTTATTCAACAAATGAACTTATCAATATAAAAAGTAGCTAGAAGCCGATTTTTAGACCTACTGAATATATGCATATAAAATTTGGTAAAAATCAGTAAAGCCGTTTCGGAAGAGTACGGTAACTAACATTGTGACACGAGAATTTTATATACTACTAGCTGTCCCGGCAAACGTTGTTTTGCCATTTAAAGTATTTCTACTTCATCAGTTGATACAAAATCTTACCCCCTCTTTTGTCCCCTAAGAGGGGTGGGGGGAAAAATTTTATACACCAGATGTTAAGTTGGAAAACATAGTTAATAATATGAAGTAAGTCCATTAAAGAAAAAAGTTTGATACAAAATCTGACCACCTCTTTGGTCTTTTTAGAGGGGGGGGGGGGAGATTTTTATACACCAGATTTTGAGTTAAAAGTAGATAAACATATCTGCGAAAACCGCATGCAAATCGGATCAGTAGTTTTTGTGTTAAAGAAAAAAGTTTAAAACAATAATTAAGGAAAAGGCAAAGGCAAGGGAAAAGCTAAATGAAGAGTATCACAATAAAGCGAGAGTTTTGTTGTGATAAATATTCTTTTTTTTTGTAGTTTACAGCACTGAATTAACATATAATAAATAAAACTTTAAAAATGACTATTTTGTTTAAAAGAAAACTATATTATTCTCATATTTTATACAAGCGGAACAATTTGCCCCACACATGGAACAACTCGCCCCAACGCGGGGTTGAATGTTCCCTTCCGAAATTTTGCAAAAATATGCCTGTAGAAAAAAAAAAACTATTGAGATATTGGCAGAAATGACTAAACTATTACAGAGACAGATTAAGATTCTTTAAAAGACGCAAATATTAAAAATTAATCTTTTCATTTTCATCATACAATTCCATGTTATTTGAAAATCGGAACTTTCAGCCCCGGTCTCCCCTACCTATCTGTACTTATAAGCAAGATATATGGCAGAATAACCACATTAATTGTTGAATGGGAGTGCATTACTCCCAGGCATTACACAGGCATTTCAAACATAAAAATACTTGTAATTATTGTCGTTTGGTCTGTTTGCTAAAGCGGGACAATTTCGGCCAGGCTGGGGACAGCGGGACAGACTGCCTGAAAGCGGGACTGTCCCGCCCAAAGCGGGACGTATGGTCACCTTAAGCATGCGTCTTTAGTATGTACGTGAGATTTGTAGCACCCATTTTTTTTTCTGGATTTAAGTAGGAAGTTTAAATATATTTCAAAGACTAGAAAAAGTTTTTCATTTGTCGATGCATTTAATGTTTTAGCTCTCACTTAAATAAATTTTCACCAAATATAGAAAAATATTTTCGGTCTATTTTACACATTTTTGGAGATATTTAAACGTTTTTAAGTACTTAAAAGTTATCTTTTCTCTAAAAATTAAATACGCACAACAAGTAAGTTTAACACACTTTTTGTTACAATCCTTAAATCCACCCAAACCCTTTTATCTTGGTTACGACGAGCGTTAATCTCTAAAAACTTTGCAAAAACCTTATAGTTGTATTTAGCTAAGCGAAGCAAACTTTCTTTTTTAAAAATTGTATATTTGGTTAATTTTCAACGTAAACAATCGAATAAGAGTCATTAAATAACAGGAACAAGAAAAAATTTTTTTTTCTGGACCGGTTTTATATGGTGAAATATTAATTTTTAAATAAGTAACTAAAAAATTAAACGCACAAAAAAATTTTTGGTAAACTGTGCAAGTTATAGTGTAAAAAAGAAAATGACACCTCAAAAACAGAAATCCATTCACTATTACAATTTTCGGAGGTTAAAACCTCTGGCGACTGCACTAAATATGGAATACTGTTCTCATCTCTGGGCAGGGGTGCCAAACTATTCCCTCTGAATCGTATCCAACGAAGGGCCGCTCGGATTGTTGACTACCAGTGCTTCAAACAGGCTGGACCTCTTGGAATTACGCCAAGATGCATCCTCTCGGAAGCATACCTCCTGCAACTTATTGCCATCGTTTCACGCGTAAAATATACCATCCTCATCACCTTCATAAGTGGCACTCGTGGAAGACGTTCATTTTCGCGTAACTTTCTGCCGAGCACTGTAAAACTCTAGAACTTCTGGAACAAACTGTCACCAGCGGTATTTACGGACCTATAATACATATCCCCAGGCCGGCAACGTTCATGCAATCTAATGTTGTGAGTGTCCATGGGTGACGGTAGTTGCTTTTCATTAGGTGACCCGTTTGCTCGTTTGCCACCTTATTTTATACTAGACTAGCTTTTGCCCGCGACTTCGTCCGCGTTAACATAGTATACCTATTTAAACTTTCAACCCCTATTTCACCCCCTTGGGGGTAGAATTTTCAAAAACGCTTAAACACGTATCCAATAATTTTTAATCAGTAGCCCAAACATAAAATTTCATGTTTCTAACTCAAGAAATAACGGACTTCCATTGAAACTTTCAACCCCAATTTCACCCCCTTGGGGGTCGAATTTCCAAATACGCTTATCCGTATTTTTTATTATTATTACGTATCCATTCATTTTTAATCAGTAACCCAAAAATAAAGTTTCATGTTCCTAACTTAAGAAATGACGGACTTTCATTCAGACTTTCAACCCCTATTTCACCCCCTTCGGGGTAAAATTTTCAAAATTCCTTCTTTAGTGGGTGTTTACTTAATAAAACAACCATACTCACTAAATTTCGTGGCTGTAACTTTAACAGTTTTTGCTCAGCGATGATGAATCAGTCAGTCAGTCAGGACATGTAATTTTATAAGTACAGATGACGCCCCCTACTCCGTTGCGCCAAAATTCGTTTATCGCGCGGGAACCGTATATTTTTCCGGGATAAAAGCTAACCTATGTCCTTTTGCCTGGACTCAAAGTATCTCCATGCCAAATTTCAGCGAAATCGGTTCAGCGGTTAGAGCGTGAAGATTGAAGAGGTATAACAGACAGACAGACAGTAGGCACACTTTCGCATTTATAATAATATTAGTAAGTAAGTAGGTATGGAAGTATGGATTAAAAAAGTACTTTACAAGTTTAGCCCGGACATACCACCGATCCTAAAGTAATTACTCTAAAAAAATATTATGTAAATACAGACAAAGAAACAAAAATTAACACGTTATACACCCCAAGTACCTACTTATATTTTTAAAAATATTCAATGTGTACTTTTGTTTTTCTACGACTTTATTATAGTAAGTATAGAATATAGTTTAATAAAAAATAATCTAACAAACAATTAGTTTTATTCAATGTCTCTTCTGTTCAACAATAACAATATTCTCTTGATCTTTGTCGCGCATGCGCGCCGATGCGCCTGTCAAGTGCAATTCAAAACCATCTCAAAACATATAGTTATCCTTTTCTATACCATTCGTTACGTATTATCTGTCGCATTCATTGTTGTAACCTATAGATATGACAGAGGTAAGTACGTATATGTCGTATAGGAACAAAATCTGAGGACCAATTTGTATGAACATACGCCATCTTTATTAAAACATCATTGGTCAAACATATGATGTTTATAGAGTTTAAATTGTCTTTTAATCTTGATTTTTGCACTAAATTATTTAATGTTAATTCAAATACGCCTAATTTTCCTAATAAACCAGCTATATTCTGATGTAGAACGGTTACTAAATTATTATTATAGAAAAAACGTACTTCTGTCCTTCAATTTAACTGTATTCAATTTTTAAAGTAGTATGGAATGGTCCATTTTTTATGTCATTTATTTTTTGTATTTCATGTTCATTTACATTATTATTCAACGTTACAATCTTTTTGTGTTTGTTTTGTGATGTAAAATAGTATGGAATTGTACCTTTTTTAATTCTAGGATTTTTAGACAATGTACTTAACGTCTTATTAGATACAGAATTCTTGATAAAGTTATTTTTATAGTTTATGTTATCGATTTCCACATTTAATTTAAAAACAATATATTCTAATGTATTCTTAAAGTTGTATTGAGTATAATTTAATTTAGATATATCTATATACGTACAATTCTGGAAATGATTAGCTAAAGTTTTTATTTTATAATTCAACAAAGTTGTATTAAGATACGGATTGTGATTTACACTTATAATAAATATCCTAATGTTTTTAGTAAATTTAAGGTATTACATAAGTCAATATACAATCTATATGGATTTTTATCATTGGATCCAATACCAATCACTACAATATCATCCTTATTTATATTCTTGCACTCATTGATGAAGAATGACATGTGACAGAGCGTATGATTTAATGTTGCCATTTATCTTATAAATGTCATTCCACTTATTTAGTCTACTTTGATACATATGAGCAGATAGATGTCGCAGTTGTTGGTCTCCTAAGACATAGATATTATTGTTTTTCAATGTACCTTCCATTTTTTGTTTTTCTTGTGACAGCGATATTATGTCATTATGTTTGACATTTGTTAAGTTTGTTATCGTCGGTAGGTGCGGGCCTATTGTTTCTATCTGTTTTTGTTGTGATACTGCTGGTGTTGGTGATAAATATAACGTAGATTTGCGTACGGACATTATTTTTCTTGGCTTAGGCGTGTCAGTATTTCGTTTAGGTGTATTTGCATTGCTTGTGCTATAATCAGACAACTTTTTTAACAGTGTAATTGTTTTGTTTTTGGCTTCGATTTCGCGTTTTAGTGATTGTACTTCGGTGTCGAGGTTAGTGATTTTCTCGTGTGCGCTGGTAAGTTCTTCACTTAATTTTTCAATTTGACATTTTAATTCAATCGTTTCTGTCGAGTCGACGGGAATTACAACCGGTTGGCTTGAAGTGGAGATATCAAGTAAAGTTGAGTTGTGCATTGATTCATTGTCCACTATCGATACTATTTCTTGATCAGATTTGGACCGTACAATATGTTTTCTCCTGAATGTAATGTTAGTATCCATAATTTATTGTACAGGTTCTTAATTTGTAGTGTGATTATTTTTTGTTTACTTTTTGTTTACTCTTCCGACTGCTAGATGGAGCTTTTGTAGTAACCGTTGAAGATCTTGATTATTTTGAATCCAACCACCAAAAAATCTTTATATTTCTATTTTACTGCGATAATCACTAAAATGGTTCGGTAGCGTCACAAAATTTATTCAGTTTACTTGTATATTCATAAATATTGCCTTTAGGTAAGATTATAGATTTATTTCCAAAGTTTTGCTCTTCCGTTTACACAGTCACTTTTTCTCTTTTTGGTCACTAATTGTTCAGTTTTTTTTTTTTTTTGTAATAATAACTTAGCACTTTGAACTTATCGAATTATAATCACTTATCTAAATTTTATACTCGTTTTATAATTTAATTTATAATACGGAGCCGATGTTTTCGTGTCAATTGACAGCTGTCAATTGTCAGCTTTCATCTATACTTATTATAAAACAAAGTCGCTTTTTTTCCCTCATGTCCCTTTGTTTCCTTTAATCTTTAAAACTACGCAACAGATTTTGATGATTCTTTCAGTGTTAGATAGCCCATTTATCGAGGAAGGTTATAGGCTATATTTTATCCCGCTAAGACTAATAGGAGCGAAGAAATAGAGGAAAATGTGGAAAAAACGGGGAAAATTATTTGAAAGGGCTAACTTGAACGCACTAATCTCAGGAACTACTGATCCGATTTGAAAAATTCTTTCAGTGTTAGATAGCCCATTTATTGAGGAAGGCTATATTTGTGAATAATTGTAAAATGTGGAAAAACGGGGGAAATTATTTGAAAGGGCTTATCTCGCGTATTACTGGAGCAATTTTTATGTTATTCACAGATAAGAAGTAGACCACGTGAAGGATGAGGCTATAGATTTTAATTAATTTTTTCAGTGGTTATATATTTTATACCCGTGCGACGCCGGGGCGGGTCGCTACTAAATGTATATTTTATATGTTTCATGTTTCCTTATAGTGTCTGCCATTAGTGCTTTTCCCTTATATAAAATATAATAAAAACAGAAGCTATGATAATGACACAACCAAAGCCATAAATTTTTATTCACCAAGAAAGTATTACTGCACTTTGGCAATGCAGAATGCTGATCATTTAACAAGATACTTCTTTTGTTACATATAACAAGTAACAACGATAAAAAAAACTTACTTGTAGTCAGGATGCGTGGTGACAAAGTCCCGCATCCACGTGGCCATAGTATTGAGGTCGCCGGCGGCGCGGCGCGTGATCAGCTTGAGGTACTGCTGCACCGAGCAGTGCGTGTCCGCGTCCACGTCCATGCCCGACAGATACGACTCGACCAGCGGCGCCAGACCCGGGAAACTGCCCTCCTGTAAACATTAAACATTTCTAAATGCCATTATTAAGTAAACGAGTGCCCTCTACAAATAAAATAAACTTGAGAGGTGTCAAGGGACACCCGGATGGAACGAAGTTTTAAATTTCCCGCCAGTTGACGTCATCGCCACATCAACGCCCTCTGCCCCTACTTCGCAGGTACTAAAATAAGTGTCGGTCAAAAAGTGTCTAGCCCCCTTTCGCAACGCGCGATAAGGAACTTCGTTCCAATAGTTAGGCCGTGTTTCCACCTGCAAGCAAACTCGCGGAAGTCTTGCGTGAATTTCTTGCAATATTTTACATTTCATACTAATTCCTGCAATTTATTGCCAATAAATGTCGTGCGAGAAGCTCGCGGATAATACTATACGAAACTAGACCGTATATCTGCGGTGACCCGCAGCGAGATCTGTCGCGAGTACTCGCAGACATGTTTAGACATGCTGTCGCAACTACTCGCAGGAAGCGCTTGACAAATTGTCGCGACAGCACTCTTGCTACATGGTTTACACTTGCAAGCTGCTGTCAGACAGACTGTCAGACACTTCTCGCGACAGTTGTCTTGCAGGCGGAAACACGGCCTTACACATTTTATTCCTAGTCTGTCAGGCAAATGTAAAAGAGAACGACAAAACATCATACAGCTTATGCATTGGTTAAATACTTTTATTAGTATAGCTGTAAGTAATTAAAGTAACCGGGAAAAGTTGCAATTTTTCAACAATAATAATTATAATTCTTAAGTATTTTAAGTACGTAGTGACGAACTTAAAATAATAATTAGCAGTTAAAGCAATTCTAGGATTAGTTACCTTTCCATTGACAATTTCGTCGATAGTCATCTCTGCGTATAGCGCGGGCGAGTCATGCGCGGCGTCTGCGGGTGCACGCACGTCGCGTCGCCACCAGAACCGCTCGCGCACACACGCGCCCCGCCGCTGTGCACGCTGCATGTTCTCGTCCACCTGGATATATTTATCGATACAAACATGTAGTTTGTTTGTAATGGAGGCACTACACATGGCTATTTGTATATTTTGTTATTGGCTATTTGTTGCATTTGGCAAAATTATTGACGTATACACAAACAAGAAAATAAATGCAACAAATACGGCCTTCCACACATGGACGTCAAATACCAAACTTTTACTTGATTTTGTTTATAGTAGAGGAGGGGAGGGTGCTATTTTTGTAGTCACTCGAGCGTCATGGAGACCTAGTAGGTTTTGTACATTAGCACAGAATATATATTAGTTGTGCCAACAGAATTCCCACTAACGAAACCCGTTTAAAGAATTAACGACTCATGCTACGATACTATAAAGTTCAAATTCCGACCGCGCAGTGCTAGGTGCCTACAATTATATTTGCCTACATCTCCGCTCTCTTTCTATCGCATAACTCGTACCTTTTCTGAAGAAATCAGGGTTGTCTCTTTTTAAAAATAATATTATAATCTTTATATTTAATTAACTACATTTTATTTAACTCGAAATAATCTAAGATATTATGTCTTAGTACTATGTAGATTTAATTATCATAAATTCGCGTGTAACTAGTTACGCGTACTTAGATTCGATAGGTACCGTATCTTAATTATTGAAACCGGTCTTATATTACCTACTTAAAGTGTTTGTATAACTTAGTAATTTTTGTAAACAAATGAGGTTTCGAATAGTACGCATCGCGCAATATTACTTTGCCGTTTTCTTTTTATTGTCCATTGTGAGATTAATATTAATTCTGTGATAGCGATCGAATAAGTTACGCAATACGCAGGTATGCAACGAACAACTCGTGCGCGTGCGTCACCGCTCGCTTGTGAGTCCCTACTGATTTGCCACCCGCGGGTGGTACTTACAGTTCGATGCCTATTCGCGCGAGTGGGACAGGCCTGATATTAGGTAAAGCTGATAAAAAAATAATAAGAGCGTTTTTTTATTTTAGCGGTGGGTTCAGAAACTGCAGCCATTTTAAAGTTTTTAAAAAGAAGATATATTCAGAAAATTGCTTATTTAGGTAAATTATAAATTATATTTTAGACAACAAGGACTAAATCATTTAGTTTAGAGCAAAATAAAATATCTGCGAAGCTTAGTTAAGAAAATATGAAGCTTTATTTTTTTATATTTTAAAATGTCCCTACAGGCTTACCTAACCTTTGAATCGTCAGTGCTTTATATGGAAGCTTCTTTGGGGTATACTCTACGAATAACAAAACTACAGGAAACGTAACTCCCATACTTCAACCGTTTTAAATTTGGCTCCTTTTCGAACACTAAAATATGACAATTCAGATTCTCGCCAAGGTCGTTTCCCAGGTAACGTATCATAATATTGCGCGCTGGACGACAGCCTGCGCGGTTATTGTCACTGTCACAGTTATGAAACAAAGCCGTGGACAATAATTGTCAAAAGCGGATGGCATTATGCAGTATACACCAAACTTATCTACTATCACGAAGAAAGGAGTACATAATTATTATTTTAAAATCAAACATTTTCCTCTGATCATCGATAATAATAATATACAATAATTTTGAACAAACCTTGTACGACTCGGACGAATTTAAAACTATCCAGAGCACCTAGACAAGACGTTTTCAGATTACAAAAATCTATGTGCTAAATTATTATAGAATTATTACAGAATTGAAATAAAAAAACTTACGGTGCAAATGCAGATTTTTGTAATCTCTTTAATTTTCGGTCATTACTCATACAAAATATATCATGACTATTAAAGTGTATGCTACATAAACGAGTAATCTGGCTCGGCATCCAATTCGGTTCGTTTCTTACTAAACGAAGTACGAACGGCATTATAAAAATAAGATACTCCATACTGATGTCAGTCAGACCCTCGTTTATGAATCATGATTAAATTGTTACATCTTGCATAACACTGTCCATGGCGACTTTGTAAAAATGTTGTAATTACCATGAACGTAGAAAAAAAGGCGGACGGAGTCTTGCTATATACAAAACTGTGTCTTCACTTTTCTTCTGAGTCGGCCACGCACACATTCTGACGCCTGTCAAATGGTATGGACTAGCGCAAGAATGTGTGCGTGCGGACCGTGTACATACAGCCAGCTGGCCGACTCTGAACGACACAGTTTTGTGTATGGTGGGACTCCGTCCGCCTTTTTTTATACGTCCATGGTAATTACATTATTTTTTTATTATTGCATTTTTACAATAACATGTAAACTAAATAGGACAAACACAAAGAGACCAGCTTAATTTTACGCAAATACCCTGGCATCCAACTTAAATAAACCATATTTTTGGGCATGTTTTTGGGTCGGAAAAAATACAAGAACTTTACCTAAGCATAATTTAAATTTTTAATCATCATCAGTAAAATTTTTAACTGATGAAACTTGAAAGGTTATTCCTGTATTAAAAGTCGTATCTGTATGACTTCTACACCATTTCACAGGGCATTTAGGCATTTTAACAACGAAAATTTTGTAAAAAGCTACGTAAAAAGTAAGTAAACAAATTGTAAAATGAGTTTGACAATAATTATCATGTCAACCTGGTTGAATGTCACTCGTGTATATACACGAAAAATGTGTACCGAACACATGCATAAAGTATAAATGTATTCGGGTCACATTTTGTAGCCTTTTGGTGCACTTTTTTTGACGGAGTTACTCTTCCTGTAGTTTAAAGTTCACTGGGTATACTAAACATCCCCTATCTTAATCTGACAGATCCGACATTTCAATATTAAAAAAAAAATTTTTTACCCACCACGTGAGAAATCTGATTTCTATACCATGATAACTAGACACATGTCGGAAGCCTATGCAAGCTTAATCTGACACGCACGAGCTACTCCCGAAATCCCCTCTCCCCTCCCCAACTATTACTATTGCTACCTATTTGACTCTTTTGATGTGCGTCAAAAACCGACTTGGCATTGATGATTGATGACAAATAATGTTGTTGGTCAAACATACAGTCTACACAATATGGTGATTGTTTGGCGAATACATCAAATACGCAAATACAAATAGCCATGTGAAGTGCGTGTAGTAGTGCGTGTAAGTGTATCTTGCGTTATTTGCACGGGAACCGTACATTTTTCCAGGGTAAAAGCTATTCTATGTTCTTTCCCAGGATCGAAAGTATGTCCATAACAATTCCATAAAAAATCGATGGAACTGTTGTAAGTGTCGAAAAATTATTTATACTATATTTTAATTAGTTAAATATTTACTTTTAAATTGCAAACATTTTCAACACTTTGCATAACAATCGAAGGTTTTCTCACCATACTGATGGGCATGACGAAGTTGAGTCCGTACGAGAGTATGGCGCGCGTGAGCAACACCACGAAGCACACGTACGCGGCGTTCTCGAAGTCTGTGAGCTGCGCCTCGCACGGCCGGAACTCCACGCGCCAGCCGATCGACGAGTTCGGCGGCGGCGGCTTGAACCGCATCGTCTGCCAATTCGTTGACTGGATGTTCTGAGAAATTATTATTGAACGTTAATCATCGGGAAGAGAGAATTGGGACCGAAGGCATGTAAAATAACGACGTTTAGTCGAGTTGATTAAACAAGTATTCGAAAATTAAAAGCCAGCAGCAGTTTATACTGTTTATTGGCTTGGATGAGGTGACCTCTTACAATAAGACCACTGTTTTAGTAACTCGGGATAACATACTCAAACGTGAAAACTACAATCAGATTATGCAAATTAATGCACCTACGTTACCCGGGCTGTCATTACGAATCTTTGGATACCTTATTCATGAAAATCTGATCAGACAGGTGAACTTAAGCTCCTGTTACGGACCTATTTACGTATAGGTCCGTAACGTGACGTTATCGAATGGGAGCTGTCAAAAGTATCACACAAATCAGTTTAAATATAATTAATATTATTATAAGTACAGGAAGGATTAGGCGCGGCGGAAAACATACATTACCTAGACCGCCATTACCCTTTTGGCTTGATCATGTTCAGCACAAAGAAGGTATCACCATAGAGAAAATATCTGGTCTCTGGTATCACTAGAACAATACCTCGAAGTGGTCAGTCTCGTTGGCGTCATCCTGGTGTATCTTCTCGGAGAAGAGCGAGACGGAGTCGCGTATGAACAGGTGGGCCACGTGCAGCGCCAGCGGGTGGTCGATGCCGCCCTCGCGCAGCCGCCGGTAGATCGCCGGCTCGTGCACTATCTCTATGTCGTTGTACCTGCGGGACAGGGACAGCAATATTAAATCGACTACGTCAAAATTATTGTCGTCGTTAATTCGGAATCCATTTTTATAGTATGTTTGTTAGACAGCATCATTATTACGGTTAAAGAATTTATTTACATTTTGTTTTACGTTAATTAGAATTATGTTTTTGTTGTCTTGAATTTGTTATTGCTACGATCGTCGATCATAATCATAAAAAATTATGTATAAATTGAGGGAAGCGTGCGTGACGTCACTTATCATTTTGCAAGAGATGGGCAACCTTTTTTAATCTTGCTTATGATTTTAAATGCATTAAACTAAAACTATTTATTTATTGTGGTCTTGTTTTGTTTTCAATGTTTCCGTGTGATAGTAAGTCGGATTACTAAAATGGCGTACAAAATACTTGGCTACAAAAAGACAGGTAGTAAAATTACAAGCTTCCAAACTAAACTCAAATCATGTAATGTCTTTACTCCGTTGCGGGTAAAAAACAGCATTATATACAAGAAAGATCTATAATAATAATGTTGTAGTAACAAACAATGTGTGATTCACACTGCCACTGCTAATATACAGAGTCATTCAAGTCATTCATATTTTTATGTGACGATTGTTTGAGGAAAGAAAAGCGAATATTAAATTTAATACAAATCACAACTCATGCCAAGACATACAATATGTAACATACTTTATCGACGATGGCGTCACCATATTACATTAATAATGAAAATTTTAAAAAATTACTACTTGACTATAGCAATAGGGAACATGCAAATACAATATTTATGAAAATTTTGCCATTAAAATGTTAAAAAAATATAAAGGAAAGGCCACTGTAAGGTTATTATTTTATAAAATATTGTTTTTTTACAAAAAATATGAATTAAAAGTAGCTTGAAACGGAACGTATTTCAAAACACCAATCAGCGTTCAGTGACGTCACACGTGCTTTTGACAACCATAGAGAAATATAATACATACATATTATTATGTTTGACAACTTTTTGAGAGGTTAAGGTTCACGAAAGTTTAATAATTGCATTTTTCCAATAAAAATGGAAGCTGGGTTTATTCTGGTTTTTATCAAAGCAGACTCTAGAAATCCAAAGAGAATGTAATCACTAACTTTTATAGAAATCTTCTAAAGTCACTGTTGACATTGTAGTACTTAACATTTTTTGTCGAAAATGCAGAGTAAGTATGTATTCCAGTGTAGAAATGAGAGGGACTAAAATATTAAATATCATTTATTTACCTTCATTCAGCGGCTTCTATATACATATAGCAGTTATTTTATTTCAGCTCAACAAGAGAATCTTATAGCACAATGCCATCTGAATGTTCAACTCAAAAGAGAAGGAGAAACGTATACATACAATAAAAAGTAGAGTTACCATTCGAGTTACTCCAGAACACAAAGTACGTAAAGGAGGTTACGGTATCGTGTTATAGCTATTATAAATGAAACGCAAGGTTCGGTTCAGGCCTGCAAATGCGAGGTCCTGCAAAAGGAGCCTCCGATTACGTCCGTCACATGTTATTGGAAGATGTCTAAATTATGATTTTACCTCTTTACAGTGCCAGTGAACACGCCTAGCGTGCTACGTAATTTAATCCTGCAGTGCCGAGAGCACACCTAGCATTTTTGCGTTTTTTATAGGGCAGCATCGCTGAGAACTATTAGAAAATAGTGGTGGTAATGAATATGTTAATAGACGATGCGGCTAGCAACCCATCGCTATTCTGGTTTCATTTTCCAATTATATACACCACAAAATGCTTAATGTGGCCTTTGGGTCTTATAAACTTAGGTACTGTCTAACCCGTAAGTGATATAGACATGGTTTATGTACATTATTTTCTAAAATGTTTGAGTTAATAAAACTATATCGTTTTGTAAATACAGTTTTTATTTCATTTTAATTAACCCATCAGTCGTGGCAAAACGAGACACAATAGCTTTTTCATTGTTATCGCGGCCGGATGTGGCCGCTTGGGGCTTCATGAATTAAAGGTGATTGTAAATTGACAAGTGCACAGCAAATGATTAAGAAAAGCAAATTCGTGTAGTTTTCTGATCACTCTTTCAATGTGAATTCGAAGACTTGCAATCTTCTTTGACCTGAGTACATCATCTCTTGAACTTTTCTTAGCCGAAAAATAATGCAAAATTAGGAAAGCCTTTGGGAAAGCCACTGAGGACAAGTACGATCAGGCCGCACAGCACGTAGTGATTATATTCTCTTTGGTGCACAGATTATATATTGATCAGGTGGGGCCATTGTCAATAATTGTCAAACAGTAGTGACGTCATACAGACTATAGATCCGTTTTGGCGCCAAAATTTAAATTGACAATTTTAAACCGCATTTTTTGCAGTAAATTTCAGTGTTTAAATTTTTAAATATACTTGTGATCTATTCTACATGGGGTTCTTTAAAATAAACACAAAAATAAAAATATTGCATCTTCCCTATTATACTTATGTTACCCGATTCCCGAATGATTTTTACGAATTTATTGAAACCTCTATTAAAATCGGATCAATTGTGAAGGATTAAAGTACAAGTAATATAATAACTTGTAATTAAAGCAACAACCGAGGTTTTTCGAGAGATGCCCCAACATCTGGGCGTCGAATGTGTAAGTGTCAGACGCATGTAAAATTAGGTAAGTACTTACTACACGGAAAAAGTTGTACATATTTGTAACCAATGAGAGGCTCACGACATTCATGCGTGTGTTTACTGTTTACTATTGAGATTTATATTGTGAATGTAGTGATTGCAGTTGTGCCAGTAGCTGGCGACATCGGTTCGCGTGCAAGCAGGGCTTCATAACATTTTCACCCACAGGGTAAAAACGGGAATCCAAAAATAAGCACCGAAGTCTCAAGACCCTGTTCCTGAGACTTCGATGTCTGTCCGTCTGTCTGTTTCCAGGCTATATCTCAAAAACCGCTATAGCTAGACTTCTGAAATTTTGACATAATATTGTGTATTTCTGTTGATGTTATAAGTATTTTTTGTTATAGCCTATAACAACAAATACTAAAAATAAATATTAATAAAGGGACTAAATAAATATTCCATACAAAAAAATGGCACCCTTCGTGCGCGAGTCGACTTGGCCGATTTCTTATGCGGTGTCAACTCACTTCTCATGCTCCGGCGAGAGGTAGGAGTCGATGGAGTCGTATCTTGACTTGTGTATGCGGAACTTGTCATTGGCGAGGGGCTGAAGGCCGCGCTCCTCGCGCGTGCGGCAGTCCACCGACGCCGAGATCACGTTCCACCGGCAGTCCACGTCCGTCACGTAGCCGCGGTACAGAGGCGACGCCGCTGACAGCGCCAGCTGGGGAGAAGGGCATAGGTTGTTTAATATTCCAATTTACTATCTTACGACGTGGATTTTCGCCTAAACTTTTCAGTCTATCTTGATGAAATTTGGTATGGAGATACTTTGAGTCTCGGGAAAGGACAAGGGATACTTTTTGTCCCGGAAAATGTATGGTTCCCGCACAATAAACTTTTATGATTTTCGCCTAAACTATTTAATTTAATTTGATGGGCATAAGCCGCTATCCATGAATAATATAGAGCGAAAGGCAATGTAACATGTATGGAGTGTAGATAGAGGAGAACTATCTTATATGGGGGATATTTGAAAGTGTCCAGCTGTACGCAGTAAATAACAGTTGAAAAATCCTCCGTGAGTGGCGCTAGCTGCAGCAAAGGGTATGGATAACATGACCATTTATCTTTTTTATCAGAGCGGGACAAATACATAATTCCACCCCCCCCCCCCCCCCCCCACCCCTTAATTTGTGAATATATATTTGAATTTTGAAAGTGCCTATCTTACAATAATTATTATTATTAGCTTTACTAATATTTATAGAGCGGAAGAGTTTGTTTGTTTGTTTGAACGCGCTAATCTCAGGAACTACTGGTCCGATTTGAAAAATTCTTTCAGTGTTACATAGCTCGTTTATCGAGGAAAGCTATATTTAGTTAATGGAATCAAGCGTTACTTTGCGGAAATCCATAGCTTAAAATTTAGTTTGTTGTTATTTTTAGCAATATTCCGCGAAATAAACTTCCACCTTTAAGTAAATGAGTGAGTGTACGCATAGGCATGCGTACAGCACCTCCCTCCTCCCACACTGCCTATGCGTACACTCGCATGCAAGAACTTGCAAACACCACCACCACACAAGCATTAATGTTGGCAAATCCGTGCAAGGCCCCTCACCACCATGCAGGTTGAAAAAAAGTAATGAATTGCTTACTCTTACTAAAACCTGCATGGAACAAAACTACTTTCGATTTAACGGCGAATTCTTTGTTCAAGACGACGGTCTAGCTATGGGTTCACCTTTAAGTCCTTTGATGGCCGAAATATTTATGGACGATTTTGAACAAAGAAATATCGTCGTTAATAAAAGTATTTTATATTACTTTAGATACGTAGATGATTGTTTTCTTTGTTGTACGGGTACACAGAGACAACTGGACGTATTTGTTAAAGAACTAAATAAAAAACATATTAAAATTAAATTCAAATTAGAATGTGAAGATAATAACACCCTAAATTTTCTCGATTTATCTATTACTAGAGTTAATAATAAACACAGTTTTGGAATCTTTCGCAAGCCGACATATACTAATACTACTATTCATGCATCGTCATGTCATCCTTGGCAACACAAACTCGCGGCCTTTCATAGTTACATTCATAGATTATTATCGATCCCTCTTAGTAAAGATAATTATCAAAATGAGCTTAATATCATTTTCCAAATTGCGATATCCAACGGATATAGTCCAAAAATTATTAATAATATTTTGAAAAATAAAAACAAGAAAGAACTGGTTAAGTTTTTGTACGCAGGTCCTATTGATAAGGAGGTAGTTAGATATAAGTCCAGTTTGACCTACATGGGAGAGGTATCTGCACGCTTATCCAAAATAATGAAAAACAACGATATGCATGTCGCATTCAGGTCAAATAATACTTTAAAACATAATTTATGTCATAACAAAGACCGGATTGATGAAAAATATCAGTCCGGTGTCTATAAGATCGATTGTCCTGAATGCGATAGTGTATATGTGGGTCAGACTGGACGCAGCTTTGAGACTCGGTATAAAGAACATATCGCGGCTTATAGGAATGGTCATCCTGATAAGTCACATTTTGCTAAACATCTTTTAGATAGTAATCATACCGTGCCCGATGGCCATTCCTATAAAGTTTTACATAAATGCGATAAAGGCTTTCGGCTGAGCGTGTTGGAACAATTAGTGATCATAAAAGAAAAGAAAAAAAACAGATTTGCATTGTTGAATGACCAAACTTTCTTGACTACGTCACCGCTTATTAATATGTTCGGGGGTACTGGTGAGGGTAGTGGGGGTAGTAGAGGGGCTCGATAGGGTATAAAAGGCGGTGTTTTGGCCGGTGGCAGCACTTGACGGACGTTGTTCGTAGAGTCCACATCCTGAGGATGCTCCGGTGTTGGAGCGAAACGTGCGTCGAGGTTTTCAACCTGCATGGTGGTGAGGGGCCTTGCACGGATTTGCCAACATTAATGCTTGTGTGGTGGTGGTGTTTGCAAGTTCTTGCATGCGAGTGTACGCATAGGCAGTGTGGGAGGAGGGAGGTGCTGTACGCATGCCTATGCGTACACTCACTCATTTACTTAAAGGTGGAAGTTTATTTCGCGGAATATTGCTAAAAATAACAACAAACTAAATTTTAAAGCTATATTTTATCACGGAAAGACGACGAAAAGGAGCGCAGAAACAGAGGAAAATGTGGAAAAACCGGAAAAAATATTTGAAAGAGGTTAGCTCACGAGCCACTGTTATTTGGCACAGATAAAATGTAGACCATGTGAAGAATTATAGGCGATTTTTGTGGGCTCATTTGTCTGTTAAATTCCTAATTTACGCGGGCGCGCGGGCGAAGCCGCGCGGAACATCTACTTATAGATATGGAGCTATTATTGCAGAATAATCAAGTTTGTTGTATGGAAGTGCGTTACTTCCAGGCATTGCACAGGCATTTCAAACATAAAAATACTTTTAAATTATTGTCATTTGGTCTGTTTGCGAAAGTGGGACAATTTCGGCCTCGCGGGGGACAGCGGGACAGACTGCCTGAAAGCGGGACTGTCCCGCCCAAAGCGGGACGTATGGTCACGTTAGGTATGGAATGAATTATGGAGTGTAGGAATGAATGTAGCCGTTGGTGACAAAATATAAATTATTACTGGAATATAAATTATTACTAATATAACGGAATATAAATTATTTTAAAAAATATAACTGGAATATAAATTATTTTGAAAAATATAACCTAAAAGAGCTGAAATAAAAGTTGCTAAATGATTTAAAATTTACCTTGTTGCTACTGTAGCGCCACCTTAGGGTGAATTAGTTTCACCCTAATTTAACGCATTTCCGCGGACACTTTTTACATACAGAGATAGTTCTCCTCTATCTACACTCCATAGTAACATGTAACCACATGTAACGCTTTGACGTGTGAGACAGTACATCTCAGTAGCTTAATTCACTGTTCGAAGAGTCGCGCGTCTTTAGGAAATAAATAAAATTAATCTAATGTAACTGATTTTCTTGTAATCCACCTCTTACTCACGTTTGGAAACACACTTGAACGAAAAAGAAGGTAACATTAAATAAGTCGATCATTGCATAAATATTATACTAGAAAGGGGACCAGGCGATAGGCAAAGGAAAATATTATTATGTATGATTGATGACAACGACAATTATATCAATTATTATTATGTTTGTGTAAGGTATTCCTTGCTCACGGGCAATTAAATCCCGGACCTTTGGAAGGCATTCGTGGGGCCGAAGCCAACACGTAGAGGCCCGTTACACATGTTTTATTCTAAATGTTATGTGACGCTGGCCGGCGACTCTCCCAGTCCGCACTATGGGAGTACGACCAAGGAGAGCCAGCGGCCAGTGTAGGACTATCACAGGGAATGGATATTAGAAATGATACCGGGCTATGAGGGTGAGGTGCTAGTGGACTGGGTAACTGGGACTATGGAAGGACTATGGCGTCTGCCGATACAACGTGGAAACATGTATCATAAAGTTGGCAGATGGTGACTCGCCAACTCTTTGAATGGGCTCCTCAAAATGGTCGCACGCACGGTGTACCGAGGCGGTAACATTGACAGAGCGGTTTGAGGCTGGAGAGGTGTCGCTGGACTTTAAACGCCGATCATTTGCACCCTCAGAGGGTCCCATCACGTCGCCCACTCGCCACTTACGCTTCACATCCTCCCGCCAAGCCGAAGCTCTTGCGACTCCACTCTGACCGGCCGATTAAGGCAAGGCAGAGGTAGGGCCTGATTCTCCGTCAGCGTTCACTCTGGCCGGCCAGTGAAGGCAAGCCGGAGATTGAGAACAGGGGCTTCCCTGGGAGCACTCGGGTACTTGGGGTCGCTACTCCCCAACAGCTCGCCACAAGCTGCCCTGCGGGCTTATTATTATTATTATAAAAACGAGAACAATAAACGATAAATTCAATGAAAAAACGCATCTCAAATTACTGCATTAATTGCTCACTAAGCGTTGCGGCCTAACAAACGAAGCAACTAGATATCCGCCTATCTGCTTATTGTTATTGCTAATTAAAATTAATAAATATATCTATTCCTCAACACTTATTTCGACCTCCATATTTTAAGTTTTTTTTAATTATCCTACATATTGCACACGATTCAATTAGCTGTAATCGAAGGTAATTAAATGTTATCATTAATCAAGAGATCGAGAAAATGTTGCAGCTTTTAAATTGCTAATTGTATGTGCATAATTATCTATTATATTATTCAAAGATAATCACAATGCAATATGCAGTGATATCACAGAGATGGCAGGCGACTGGCGACTGGCGAGTAACTATAAAATATTGAGTCATGTTTATACTAAAGCGGCTTGCGGTGACTGAGCAGATGTAAATAAACCACAAAACCACTATCATGAGTTTTTGTTGACATAGCATACCTAAGATAAGTATCAAGTATGTGAGGTCGGCAAAAAGGAATAAAATTATCTTAATAACTAAGCAGGGCCGACCACAGTATAATCATAAGATGACGCAACTTGCAATTATTGGGCAACAAATTGATATTCTTCAATCTAAAAGTGCAGTCAGATTGTTCTTACAGTGTTACTATGAGAATCGAGCAGAATTTTAGAAAAAAATTGACTACGAGACTTCGAGGAGTAGATGAACTAGTATAGCAACAGAAAAACAGAAAACTGTTAATGGCATGAGCAAAATTGCTTGAAACAGCAAAATACAGAATAGATACTCTAAAAAACTTAGAGGAAGTTTTCACCATTCACTCATACTTATAAATGCTATCTAGTAATCGCCACTCGATCGCCTAGTCCGGAAATTGTCAGTGTGATAAGGGCCTTTAAGGTGCGTTATTAAATATACAAAGTAACTTTATAGTGCAAAATTATATTCCAGCCAAGTACCGAGTATTCCAATTTTAGGTTAAGCCTGCAGTTTGCATGACTTGTTTATTATTTATTTAATCAATTTGTGATATTGTAATGCGCAGTTGCTAAAATACGGATTCCGTATTAGCTCGTCGAGCAAAGTTATGTGGCAGGCGGCAGCTTAATTTATTACACACCTATTTAGACTTTAGCGGCTTCAAGCTAGTGTTAAAATTCTGGGTTTTCTTAGTACGCTATATGTTTCTTTTTTGTTTTTCGATGTGTTCGTTTACAATCCGAGCCTACCAAGAAGCGATTAACCGATGACTTATGAGAATGTTTATAGCATTTTTACCTCGAATGGAACTCGCACGAAATAGCCTGAGAATCAAACCGTGGTTCGTACGTAAGAGAATTGGACACTGCACTGTAGTCTGTACCATCAAAGAAATTGCTATATGGTAAAATGGTGAACATACGTCATTTGCTTGGGTTATGTCGCGATGTGTCAGCTAGGCCTTGACAAAGCCCGGCAAAATTACGTAGGTCCGCCGTTTATCTATGAATCAATTTCTTTGATTCAGGCGTAATTACGCCTACAGTACACCTAAAGGTGATCGCACATTTATCAGCACGCACACACCGAAGGGTATTAGAATTCGTTGTATGAAATGATGTGAAGCCTCGCACATTCGTCCGCACCGTAGATACGCGCCGCATTTCGTACACTATGCGGTGCGTTCGGCGCGCACGTTGCTGAAAAAATATGCGCGATCAGCTTAAGATTTTTAATAAAAATTTAGATGACCATGGTTAATCTCTTAGTAAAGTTCCCAACATCCTCACCATGATAGGGCAGAGCGGCGCGAGCTGGTCGTACAGGGTGCGGGCCTCGGTGATGCAGCAGGCCTGGAAGGTGACCTGGAGGCAGCAGCAGCCCATGCCGAAGCCCATGGCGTCCATGTACACGCAGTCGGGCTTCGCCGCATCCGGCTCCAACGTCGACGAGTTGTCCACCGGGATGCGAGTGTTCTTGTCGCGGTATACTACAAACATACAAATTACAACATGGTGTGAGATGCCTGTGGGGAAAGGGTGTCATGCAAGAGCGAGTTTTTAACCTTTTTTTTTAATAAAATAAGGGGGCAAACGAGCAAACGGGTCACCTCATGGAAAGCAACTATCGTTGCCCATGGACACTCGTTAGAAGAGCTGCAGGTGCGTTGCCGGCCTTTTGATAAGGAATACGCTCTCTTCTTGAAGGTTTGCAGGTCGTATTGCTGATGACAGTTCGGTCCAGAGTTTTACAGTGTTCCAGAGTTTTTGTGGCGTGACCCCCTTGTATGAAATTTTTTTTCGCGAATAAACTCGCACGGGTGGCCCCGGATCTTCAGCCAAAGAGGTGGAAAATTATTATTTTCAATAAAAGTTTTTTTTCTAGTGCATATTGTATTGTAGTTTTTTTAAGGCAAAGCAAAATTTACTACGTGTCACTACCGCGACTGGCGAACCATAAACATATTTAAGGCCCCTAATGCAGATATAATAATAAATGGATAAATGTAGGGTTTTTATTTGACGTTTGTTGCGGTGGGTTGATCGTGCCCGTAACTTTGCCTAAGCGGTGAGTGGAGCACCATGGGGTTTTAGTGGGTAGTTCCTCGGAGAGTCCCACATACCCCGGCCGATGTCCCCAATCCGCCGGGGATGCGTAATGCATTTCCCCATGTAAAAAAAAGGTACTCTACAAAAAATGTAGAGAAATTAAAACCATATTCCACATATTTTATTGTTTACATTTTATTATCTGACTATACGGACTTATTATGTTATCAAGACACATTTACATAAATTAAAACATTTTCCTCTATAGATGCCCGTATTAAAGAATACCGAATTTCGTAAGTCACCTCAAAAATATAATGAGATTACATAATGTACTAAATGATTGTGCAATTTCATAGACCAGGCCATGGAACCATTTACCGGCACAGCCTTGAAACTTTTTTGCCATTATTTAAAATGAATGATTAATTAGCAAAATCTAGTCTTGAAAAAAAAACAACGACACAAACGATACGATCTATCGGTATCGCGTTTACTAGGATAGTAACTATTGTCGTTAATTGGACCAATTTAAGCAAAAACGATCCAAACCACAACCTCCTCATTTTTAAGATTTTGACACGTATGTACTCCAAATAAGGTATATTTTAACCTACCAAAGACTCATTACTCTATGTTGACAAATGAGCGAAAAACGCAGTAATCCAACCCACAGTAGTCATGTCAAAGACTCTTTTTGAAATGCAAAAGTGTTCCATGTCATTTGAAACATTTTAGCAATTTCTTGGTTGCAGTGAATTAATTTTTTTTCCTATATTGCAATAATGATCCACATCACGTGGATCATTTTTGCAATATAGCTTTGCAACAAAATTTCTTGATTTAAACATTACCGATCCGAATCTCAGCACTTGAATCATTTTTGCATATTTAAAATGAAATAAAATAACTAATTTTAATGTAAGTAAATAATTAATAACAACATACAAGTCTTAAGTAGGTAGGGACTATTAAATTAACGAATCAAAAAGGATCTACTACGTAAAAATACTTGATAATTAATTACTTATTAAATGACAAATCAACAAATATTTTTTTAAAACGAAACTGCCTAGGTACATTGAAAACATGTCTAATTGTGAGTATGTAGATACCTAAAATATTTCTTGGTAGTTGGTACTACCCGCTCTCGCGTCAGTCGCGTCGCTACCGCAGGTGCCGCACACTGGTCCCAAAGTAAAATAAATGGGACATTAAGAATTTTCGGATCGAAGGTCAACGGATCAGGCCGATATTTTTTTTTGTAGACAGCTGATGCAATTACAAGTCACTTTTATAGATGTCGTTTTTTTCAAATATGCCGTATCTACAGAGATAAAAAATAATAATTATTTTTTTATGGACGAAATCATAATTTTGTCATTTTCTTCCAAGATTCAAACGTATTCAAAATAAATCATAGCAAAGCTTATAGAGGGACTCTTGTCGTACATTTTTGTCATACACACTCAACTGCGATTTTTGCGCCTTTTAGAGCTACAGGCACTTTTTTTTTTGGTCAGTGGATGAAGCTGATTTTTTTTGTAGCATCTGATGCAATTACAAGTGACTTTTGGACCATTCCGCTACAGACGGCCCTTAACGAGAATTTTTAAAATGTGGTATTAGTTAAATTTTTCTATTCGAATATATGTAAGAAGTTGTGTATTTACTACCAAAATATTTTTTATCGGTAAAAATGGAATTCGAATAATTTAGAGCGTTTTTAAGCAATGTCATTTAAGGACGCGATGTTTTTTTTTTCATATTTTTTTATTAAAATAGCATATATTTCAAATTAATGTTTAGTTGTAGTATAGTTATACAGCAATACGTCTAAATCTTTTGTATAAATTACATTATTCAATCGTTATTAGTGATTTAGACGATTAATTTTGTCAGGCCAATAAACAACTGAAAATAAAAATAAAACTACACTTTGGTGCAGTTTTATTACAAATAGCTGTCCCGGCAAACGTTGTTTTGCCACTCAAAGTATTTCTACTTTATCAGTTGATACAAAATCTTAGAGGGGTTGGGGGGGGGTTATTTTTATACACCAGATTTTGAGTTGGAAGAAGACAAATATATCTGCGAAAACCGTATGCAAATCGGTTCAGTAGTTTTCGTGTGATAGTGGAACAAACATACAGACAGACAGACAGACAGACAAAAAACTAACCACATTTTTGGCTTCTATAGCGATGAAGTAACACCCCCCACTTATTATTTTTTGAATATCTTTAATGTGCAGAATTTTCATTTCTACAGTTTTATTATATGTATATAGACTTACTAGTATAATTATTTATACCATATCGAAAATTTTAAAATTTGTTAGAGAATTACGATTTAATTCACCTTTAAAAGATTTGAGAATTTTGATGTTGCACCCGCGATCGTAAAATGGTTAATAATTTCTAGTACTTATTACTATAATTACTTTTATCTAGTTACATAGTTTCTTTGTTTTATGCTATTTTTAAATATAGGCAAGTTATTTTGTTAAAGTTTCGCAATGACCAGTATTCACATATGAACTCATCACAGTTCTTAATGGAGGGTCAAATTGGTTGCACCCGCGATGGCACTTCGGCCTGTTTTGTGGCCCTTCATACATTTGATGAAGGTTTTCATTTACAAATCATTGTTAAACTAGTTAAAATGTATCCCTTCAAGGGATATTTTATTAATAAATATGCTTCATTTTGCCTGTCGGAAGCTTTAAGTGTGTCAAACTGTTGCACCCGCGATAATGGAATCGTCCTTTTATAGATGTTGTTTTTTTCAAATATGCTTTATCTACAGAGAAAAAAAATGAATTATATTTTGTATGGACGAAATCATAATTTTCCAAGTATAGAGGTAATTAGGCAATGAGTCATACCAAACAATGTTTACAAACTGGATGAGTCGTGAGTCGTGATCTATGAGTGAGAGAGGAGGATTAGGGCAGTTTAGTTTTTTAATAATTTAATAAAGATTTTAATAAATTTAATAAACATTTTTGAGTAAAAGAGTTTGGAACGTTTTTGCGATTTTATTTTAGCAACCTGTACAGCTTTGTCCATATAAAATGTATATTGCAATAATGATCCAAGAACAAGTTGTCTTGAATATCTAATAAACTGTAACTATTTTTTCACTACGTAAGTAATGGTTTATTAGATTAGTGAACATACAATTACATCAAATTAAAAAAATCATCATTTTGCATTAAAAGACAGTTAAATTCCAAATTAAACTTAAACTTCAAATATCTCGGAATGATGTTTTTGTGGTTTGGATCGTTTTTGTTTAAATTGGTCCAATTATAATAAAAAAATGAAAGTGCCAGGCGGTGACGATGATTTGCATTTTTAAATATTAGACGACGCCCGCGTAGTTATAATTCCGCAGGAACTGTACATACCTGAAAAATAATTTCCTATAATATCCTTCACTGTACTCTATATATCTGTGCCCAACAACATTAAAATCGGTCCAGTAATAACAGATTAACGCGTTCAAACAAAATTGAGGGAGCTTACTCCCTCGCACTAGCGCCACCCATATAATTTAATTCGTTTTGCAAAAAACCAGACCAAATTTTATAAAATCAGAAAATATACCAACGACACTTACTGGGTAAATTAATGGCAACTTTCTCTCCTCTTCTCTCCCGAATATTGGAGGTGAGGGTTTTGAAGCGGGGGTGTCCGGGGAAGATGGCGTCGTCAGGGAAGAAGTGGGACTTGGTGACGCCGCGGTCCGGCGTCGGCGTCAGCGGCGGACTCGTAAAGCCCGGACATCCCAACCTGGACATACGAATCATCGTCAGTCATTAAATCATAATCACTATCAGCAGTTGCTGCTCACAACCATAGTGTGACTGTACTGCAGTGCCGGATTTATATTTTTATGAGTGTAGGCGACTTTAATTTCGCCGCCCCATGTAATAAATCTGCCGCCCCCTCTACGACGCTGCCGCCCCTAGGCCGCGGCCTATTCGGCCTTTTTATGAATCCAAGACTGCTGTACTGTACTATACTAGCTTTGGTGGTTAAAAAAATCTAATAAACTTCAATATTACATTGAGTTTGTTACTAATATGTATTCTGTGATTGAGTATAGATATAATTTCCTATTTTTAACCGGTGGGAAAATGATTTTCTGCCGTTGTTTGGTATTTTAAATGCTGTTACATCAAGGAATACATACAATTTTATCTCTTTCATATATGCAAGAAGATGATTAGTCTAAGACCTAAGTGGTTGTTCGTAGTTGTAAACGCAAGTTTCTTACCTGGGAAAGTTAGTTATACTCATAATAACTTCGCCGGCTTTGAGCAGGCTGCTTGCTTCAGCTCTTCTGTACAGCATGTTGGCCTCTACGATGTTGAAATGTGCGAGTAAGCCTCCGTAGGGCTTGCCTGGGGTCCCCTCGATCATGTAGGCACCATACTCTGGACGCCATAAGGACTTTACACCTAAAATATACGACGAAGCTAGTTTAAATACCTAAATTTACGTCTTATGTATCATTATTAGGATTGATTACTTTGGTCGTTAAGAGGTTAAAAAACGCTTATCAAAAACATCGTTTATTTTTATACTAGTCTTAATCGAAAGTTTAAACAGTCATTGCATATGCTCCAAAATAGATTGATCAAAAAGGCGTTATGAGGAAACGTCACCTAATGATCCGATATTCATCAAAGGTCAGCATGGTGACTGGTGTGGATTAGTGACGTCACACCAAGCTGACCTCGGAGGCGACTGCATACATATATAGATACTATATGTATTATGTAGGTATACCTATTACCTACAATCTACATAGTAGAGTACAGTTATGTTACAATATGACCTATGTAGGTATGCGACGCTTACACGAACAATCAACATGAAGAAAAATAATCGAAGTTTATCAACAATTCCACTACATGTTACAGAAATGTTTTGAAAATCAATTATCGTCGAAATCAGTTTCTACAAGAAACTGATTTCGATTTCGAGTGGTGATTTACATTGACACGGTGGTAGCAACAAGCAACTAGCAAGCGCCAGGAAACCGATTCTCCTCACTAGAATGTCTCTGTTTTAACCCATCAATCCCCAAGCGGCACCCGGCTGTCGCATAACAATTGAAAATCTATTGTGTCTGCTATTCCCACGATCGAGTTATTAATCGCGAATGTGGAAGCCGACGATCGAGGCATGAGAATCGGAAACTAATTCAAGTTTCCATATTCCATTAGCATAGTATCAATTTTAAGGGTGAAGGCAAACGAGCGTAATTTGTGAGTTGTGAGTCGCAGAATTTCGGCTGGCAGAAATTCTGCTACCAACCTGCATTCAGTTTCATACAAAAGTCCTTTGATTCACACGAGAGTAATTTTGTGAGTCATGATTTGTATGAAAAGATACTTAAGATTTACGCGACCGAAATTCTGAGACTCACAACTCACAAATTACGCTCTTGGCTTCACCCTATGTGAAACAATTGATACTGGATTCTGGACAGGAATGTCCAAATGAAACACAATAAGGGAGATCGCACACGTCACACTTTTTGTGTGATCGAGTCTGCGGCTTAGGGGGGTATTACATTATCATTTAATATATTGGATCATTTATAGGATCATATATAGGATCCAATAAAAATGATCATTTGATCATATCTGTATATTACACATATATCATTGATCCTATTTTACGTCATATGTGGTTTCAATAGCCAATGGGGAGCGCTAACGCTGACAGATATTGACATCAGTGTTACTAGATCTCGGACAATTTGATTTGTCAAAAGACATCGTCATTTTTAATATGGCTTGTTTTTGTTATATTTTCAGCAAGATTATTCAAGTATTTATTTAGTAAAAGAATAACATTACATTATTTGAAACATAATAACGAACAAGAAATTAAAAACTCTTTTTTTTATATTAAATAACTGGCAACACCAATTTCTATGACCGTATTGGATGATGGATCCAATCTCTCAGCAAATGTCAAAAATCTATGATCAAGGAAGAAATGAATCATTTATCTATATTACATTATCCAATATAAATGACTCAATGATCTAGGATCCAATATAAATGATAATCTAATACCCCCCTTACATACAATCTGCATGGCGCGCGCCATCAGACTGTATGGAAGCCGCAGACTCGATCACAAGTGTGACGTGTGACGTGTGCGATCTCTATAAGTATTATAATTATTATAATACAGCGCGACCGCGACACTGACTTAGTTTAAATGTTTCCGCGCCGTAACTAAGAGAAGCATCAAATTCTGCCCGACTGATATTTCAATGTAAATTATAATAATAACTAGCTGTCCCGGTGAACTTCGTGTCACTTTAAAACCTTCCTTGGACTTCTACGAATATTTTAAGACTAAAATCAGCCCAATCCGTTCAGCCGTTTTCGAGTTTTAGCGCGACTAACACATTTGAAAATCCATTTTTATATATATAGATAATCAGTCTTTAGCTACAAGAATTCAATGCGATTGCGAGTTCCTCCTTTTCCCAGTAACAATAACTTAATATTTGTCTGAGTAGATGGAACTGAAATTAGCTTCGAGGTCGTAAAAATAAGGTTCTTTATAGTTACGAGGGCTGCTATTTATGTATCCGGAATTAAAAAAAGAAACATATATCATTTACTATGGTTTTATTGCTTTTCAAAATATTCGCCGCGATGATCGACACACTTTTGCATACGCTGGAACCAATTTTCATAGCACTTTTTCCATTCTGATTGAGGTATCTCCAAAACGTGCATTTTGAACGCATCAACAGCCTCTTCGCGGCTCGAAAAACGTTGACCACGTAATTTGTTCTTCGCGTATGGAAATAAAAAGAAATCGTTAGGTGCCAAATCAGGGCTGTACGGCGGATGACCAGTCAATTCGATCTTTTGACCCTCCAAAAACTGAGTTGTTTCCAGCTGAGGTGTGACAGCTAGCATTGTCGTGATGTAATATGATTCTGCGTTGTCGGTTGTCCTTTCTTATTTCTTCAATGACTTCTGGTAAACAAATGGTCGTATACCATTCAGAATTAACCGTTTTACGATTCTCTAATGGCACTGTAGCCACATGTCCATTAATTCCAAAAAAAACAGGCGACCATTTGCTTCAAAGTACTTTTTGCACGAGTAACTTTTGTTGGTTTCGGCTCATCTTGGAACACCCACACCGTTGACTGTTGTTTAGTTTCGGGGTCATATGCATAGATCCAAGATTCATCACCTGTGTAGATATTATAAACGGCTTTTGACGTACCACGGTTGTATTTTTTTATCATTTTTTTGCACCAATCGACACGAGCCCGTTTTTGATCGATTGTCAAGTTGTGCGGAATCAAACGCGAACATATTTTTTTTACAGCCAAATGTTCGTGTAATATCTTATGTATGTTCGTCATACTTATGCCTAAGGACGCCTCTATCTCGCGATATGTAACATGACGATCACGCATTATTAGTTCCCGCACAGCATCTATATTTTGTGGGACAACAGCTGTTTTTGGGCGACCTTCTTTATTTTCATCCGTGAGCATAGACCGCCCACGATTAAACTCACTGTACCAGTGATAAACAGTGGTTTTTGATGGTGCTTCATCTCCAAAAGTGGCGGTGAGTTGAATAAAGCACTGTTGTTGATTTAGCCCACGCCGAAAATCGTAGTAAATCATTGCACGAAAATGTTCACGCGTTAAATCCATGGCAAATGAAGACACGCAATTTTCAAAATGACGCCACAATGGAAAAATAATTGACAGTCACATGAAACAAAATGTATTCTTCAACCAAAGAGTTCTATTTTCAAATGTTGTAATTACTTTTTAAATATTGTTCTTGTAAGTGGCCAGTTCCGGATACATAAATAGCAGCCCTCGTATTGACACTGGACCATAATATTTACTATTACATAATATAATATACTTTATTGAACATGGTCAAGGTCAAACTGTGGTATGTAAATGAATTAGTATATTATGTAATATCTAATCTACCACATCTAATAATAAAGGCATTCTTGATTTTACTAATAGCCAGTAGCCATAATAAAACTGTCATCAAGATTAAAACAGTAATATTAATGTACATTGTACAGACCGAATATAACCATGAGTCATTTGTATGACATGACTTGCATTTTTTATACTCGTAGAAACAAGTTGTTAAGAGTGACAAGACAAGGTAATTCTTATGTGTTATTCTATAAGTGTCGTCAGTGATAAGACTGATTAGAATACTATTCTAATGACATCAATTAAATGAGATAATATACAAAATGTTAATGCTTGGCTGTATGTATGTCACTAGATTAAGACATGTTCAACAATCTGAATATATTCCGGCCAAAACATATGTGAGAAGGTCTTCTGAAGGAGTAGTGCTATCACAGTGCTATGCTTGGTCAGAAATTTCCAGTACTTTCAGACATTGTATAATATGTACTTGTATATGCTGACTTTAGAAACTTGATAGAGCAATAATTGAATACCGGAAATAAAATAGGGTGTAAGTGCCAAAAACAAAATGTGGAGGAATTGTTGATCAAAATAGTAGCTCATCTTCGGATTAAATTTTGTTTATTTTTTTGAGGGAAATACTTATACTACGATAAAATCTCTTTGTGTAGAAAAAACAAAGTATTTTACTTATCAATTACTACAACAAAATTACATTTTAATTGAAAATATATAGAAAACCCTAACTCCAATTCTAACTATCTTAAATAAGGCTCTAAGTGCCATGCATTATGTTTTAAATAGAGATCTAAGTTCTAATGTTTGTTTCGGTAAATTGGCACTTTGGACATTTAAAGTTTTAGACACACAAAGACTAGTGACGTGATATTACACAACTAAATAACCAATAACAACAAAGTTACCAATTTTTTGAGTCAACATATTAAAATACCAAGTAAAAATAATGAAAGCAATAAAACATTATTATTCATACTATTCTATTTCAAATAGCTTCGTAACGCCTTTCTCTTCCCGAACCGGTAACAACAACAGGTGCTATGTCCACCATTTTCATAACATTGGCGGTACGCTGGCAGGGACTTAAACCCTTTTATATAACAATGTGCTATGCGTCCCGCTCCTCCGCCTTTATTAAAAGATGTAAAAACCAAGCAAAAAACTATGCTAGTCACTTAATGCTGATTTTAGATTATTGGCGATGGCACATACGAGGGCTGCTATTTATGTATTCGGAACTGGCCACTTACAAGAACAATATTTAAAAAGTAATTACAACATTTGAAAATAGAACTCTTTGGTTGAAGAATACATTTTGTTTCATGTGACTGTCAATTATTTTTCCATTGTGGCGTCATTTTGAAAATTGCGTGTCTTCATTTGCCATGGATTTAACGCGTGAACATTTTCGTGCAATGATTTACTACGATTTTCGGCGTGGGCTAAATCAACAACAGTGCTTTATTCAACTCACCGCAACTTTTGGAGATGAAGCACCATCAAAAACCACTGTTTATCACTGGTACAGTGAGTTTAATCGTGGGCGGTCTATGCTCACGGATGAAAATAAAGAAGATCGCCCAAAAACAGCTGTTGTCCCACAAAATATAGATGCTGTGCGGGAACTAATAATGCGTGATCGTCATGTTACATATCGCGAGATAGAGGCGTCCTTAGGCATAAGTATGACGAGCATACATAAGATATTACACGAACATTTGGCTGTAAAAAAAATATGTTCGCGTTGGATTCCGCACAACTTGACAATCGATCAAAAACGGGCTCGTGTCGATTGGTGCAAAAAAATAATAAAAAAATACAACCGTGGTACGTCAAAAGCCGTTTATAATATCTACACAGGTGATGAATCTTGGATCTATGCATATGACCCCGAAACTAAACAACAGTCAACGGTGTGGGTGTTCCAAGATGAGCCGAAACCAACAAAAGTTACTCGTGCAAAAAGTACTTTGAAGCAAATGGTCGCCTGTTTTTTTGGAATTAATGGACATGTGGCTACAGTGCCATTAGAGAATCGTAAAACGGTTAATTCTGAATGGTATACGACCATTTGTTTACCAGAAGTCTTTGAAGAAATAAGAAAGGACAACCGACAACGCAGAATCATATTACATCACGACAATGCTAGCTGTCACACCTCAGCTGAAAAACTCAGTTTTTGGAGGGTCAAAAGATCGAATTGACTGGTCATCCGCCGTACAGCCCTGATTTGGCACCTAACGATTTCATACGCGAAGAACAAATTACGTGGTCAACGTTTTTCGAGCCGCGAAGAGGCTGTTGATGCGTTCAAAATGCACGTTTTGGAGATACCTCAATCAGAATGGAAAAAGTGCTATGAAAATTGGTTCCAGCGTATGCAAAAGTGTGTCGATCATCGCGGCGAATATTTTGAAAAGCAATAAACCATATTAAATGATATATGTTTGTTTCTTTTTTTAATTCCGGATACATAAATAGCAGCCCTCGTAGAATACATTTCTGGTAAAAAATATGTTTCGAAAATGTTGGCACTTACACCCTATTTTATTTCCGGTATTCAATTATTCTATTTGAATAGATGTATAGTATTTGTTGATTATGTGCTATTTAAAGTAGTAAAAAAATAAATCCATGTTAGCAATATAATAATAGAGGTATAATACAATAGAAATAATAATAAAATAAAACTAGATGATATTTGGGAGATAAACTGTAAGCAGTCTATTTTTATACCATCTCTTTAGAATTGCAACCATTATATTCAGCTGTAAACATATTATTCCTGACTAGGGATATAATTCTTTAAATTTATTTTTATTAAATTTATACAACTATACTTTTTTTACAATAAACCTTCTTACTTCTATGAGCTCATGACATGCTAATCATAAGGATTGAAACCCACTTAAGAATTTGCCTGAACTTAAATTCAAATTAACCTTTTTATTTGTAATATAGTACCTTAAATGATTATTAAAGTAATTACTGGTAATTTTCATTCAAAAGTGAAAATCACTAATCAGTAAAGAATGCTTCATGCTAGTTGCCCGAATCAATGACTTGTACTACAATATTTCGCAATCTCCTGTAATATGTTTCTGATTTTGAAATGAGATTGGTTTTAATAATCTTTAAAAGCATGCAAGCTTGCACAGGCAAAAACATTCATGTCACATTGTATTTTAATACATCGATCGCGGATTCTTGGAAATCTATTGTTATGCGACCGCTTGGGGCTTGAGGGACTATTACTGTCACATTGTATGGAGATAAATTGAATAAACGTCCTAAATCTAATAATAAAAAAATTAAAAATATAATTACTTTGTGGATTGGTTAGCTCCTTTTCTTGCAATTGTGGTAACAGCTCTGCAGCTCTTAAGCTGACTGTTGCTCTTTGATTTTCATCATCAAATTTCACTATGATGTATTCTACCTGATGATAAAAAGTGTATTGTTACTGTGTGTTATGGTTATGTGTATTAAAAACTCTCTCTCCTATGAACTACAATGAAAGTTGTTAGACTAGTTTATACCAAATCTTCCGATAAGCTAGGTCTCTGGGTTTTTTTTACAAATACTACAAAAGGTAATCGTAACTTTCACACACAAATTGTATAGTAAAAATATACTAACCTCATCTCCCCATTTAAGTACATCACCAGTGCGATCTCTTAACTTGCTGTAGAGATTTATAAATTGTTCTACACCATGCTGCCGTACATGCTCCGCAAGGGCTTTAGTCTCCTTCCAAGTAAGTGGGCTTCCTTCAGTCAGTAATCCCATGTTAACAACTTGAAAACTTTGTGGTGTGTTGCGTAGAACTCTTGATACACTCTTAGTGCCAATAAACACACAAAATCTATTGATTTGTAAAGCAAGGTTCATGTAATGGTTATGCCAATATCGGTAATATTGATAAACAATTCAGATATAAAAAATGGTATGTTTGAAACTTTTAGACGTTTATTATGAGTCCGCCTCATGCGTCCGTTATGCTGCTACTGATATAAAGTCTGTAATATTTACGCTACGCTTTTAAATACGAAGCATTAGCTGGATAATATATAATAAATCTGATAAAATTTATTGAAAATTACGAAAATGACAATTGACATTTGACAATTGACAAAACGACAATTTTTTATTTTTTATTCTTCTTTTTTGGCAACTTGACACAAAGGATGTGTATGTTGTGCCACAGACAAGGTAAAAAGGTAAGGAATATGGCGGGAAAACCATATTCCTCCTATTATAATTTTCATCATCGTTTTCATGTATCGTCAGGTCTAAAGTCTAGTCAAAGTCTAAGTAAAAGTCAATACAGTCACAGGAGTCAAGTCGGTCGATTCAGTAAAGTGGTAGACGCTTTACTGAAACTTTCGATGGAGTTTTGGAGGGAACACAAAATAGCACGTTTCTGGATATTACATCACTTTCCTACACTTATGCATGAACACGAATATCTAATGGTTAATATTCTACCAATATTACACATTAAAAACCCAGCTAACACAATTTTAGGAAAATAATACAAGAACACAACAGCACTCTTTCACATGCCCGCCAAAACTCCAAACAGGTGGACGCAAGTTCCGAACAAAAAAAAATTGGGTTCCAAATTTAAAATAGTTACTAAATACAATCGCATAATCTGTACTATTTTTAAGCACGGTCGACTGTGATTGGCTGATAAAAAAGACCATAGAGAATATAAACTATATGAAAAAAAAAGAGGAAGAAGAAGCTTAAAACTCAAAGTTCGAATTTCAGTTTGTGAAAATTATTTATTACAAAAATACAAAAATTGTAAATAAAGTGGATTAATTATTGAAAAACGAAAGGTAAGCCATTGTAAAATGTAAATGTAACCGTAAATTGATAAATTGAAGCAAAACATAACGATATCATACCTATGATATAATATTATAAAAAAAAGGTAGATATCGCACTAGCGCGTAGAATCGGGGGCAGGCAAATCAACCTAATTAGTGTCTTTACAATTAGTTGCATGTTGGCAGCGAGCGAGTGACGACGAGTGACGTTTTTGATTAAAAATGCCAAATCGTGTATTCAGAAAATGCAAAAATTATAATACAAAGGTAAAAAAGGATGAAAAAGTTCCGTACCACACGGAATTACATGAAAACATCTAGTAATTTACATTATAAGTGAATATTTTCCAAAATTTTTGAAAAATTATTTAATGCTTCATTTTATACTGGAAAAGGATAGAGAATACGGACGACAACTATAGCGAGATAAGGACAGATAGTCACGTACCATAGAATAATCAATTGGAGTATTCAGAAGCGATTACGTAGGCATCAACACGTAGGCATAAACTAATAATTGCATAATATTGTAAACATGTTTTCGTTTTAATATTTGTTAATTTCAAACATGCGAGCGCCTTTTTAACTTTTCTAGCCTTAGCCAAATACTAATTTTATAAATTAAAAAAAATGGATAAGCCGTGTAGTACGCCACGTGCCGCTCGGTTTTCGGGGCCTGTACATAATATACATAAATTTATACAATAATATAATATAGCCACGCGCCGCGCCGCTCCCGCCCCGCTGACTGCTAGTTTCAAACACCAGTCTTTGTAATTTGAATATTATTTGGATATGAGTGTTTGCTTCTTTTACATTATAACAGAAGTATGCCTTTATAAATAAGTAGCCATGTAAATATTACTAGCTAAAAGCTGAGCTTTGTGAGGACTCGCGTCGTTTGTCTGTGTGGTGTTAATCTATAAGGCAGTTTTTTTTTTATATTTTGTAACCAAACCTTGAATGACTGATGATAACACATCTATATAACATCTGTTGAGAAATTCAACATTTTAGTACTGAGTGATTATAATTTTTATCAAGGATCATTATATCAAAATTTGGCAGGAAGGTTTTATTGCACCCTGTATATAAAATATGAAAATTACTATAATATGTTAAAACACAAATTATTAGGCGTAATAGTTTTTTCGTAAAGTGTACCACAAAAGTGCTCAAGTTGTTGGATATACTAGGGCTCGCTTCGCTCGCACTGATGATTTGCAGGTTTCCGAGTGAGGAGCTCATCCATACTAATATTATAAATGCGAAAGTGTGTCTGTATGTCTGTCTGTCTGTTACCTCTTCATACGTGGGAGAGCCATGCTTCGGCACGAATGGGCCGGCAAGACCGGAGAAATACCACGTTCTCACAGAAAACCGGCGTGAAACAGCGCTTGCGCTGTGTTTCGCCGAGTGAGTGAGTTTACCGGAGGCCCAATCCCGTTTGCTCGTTTGTCCCCTTATTTCATAAAAAATGCCCCAACCGCTGAACCGATTTTGCTGAAATTTGGTATGGTAATACTTTGAGTCCCGGGAAAGGATATAGGATACTTTTTATCCCGGAAAAATGTACGGTTCCTGCTCGATAAACGAGTTTGGGCGCAACGGAGTTGCGGGCGTCCTCTAGTAAGCCATAAATAGGTCGACAAAGTACGGGCAAAGTAGGGGTGAGCATAACTGGATGCCTACAAAATGTAGGTGTCCAAAAAAGCGAACGTTTAAAATGTGAAACGTGTCGTTCATGTTTGTTCACCGACGAAAAATTGTGGTTTCACAAACTGGTCACTTTGAAAGATAATATGCCCAAGTTTATGTTTCGCTTCACCCAATGTTTATTTATGTACGTATTTTTGGTCAGTACTTAAGATGCGACCCGGTCTCAAGACGCGGTTCGGCTCTGTGATTGGTCCAAATTTTGACAGCCAACCAATCACAGAGCCTGAACCGTGTCTTGAGACCGAGATGCATCTTGAGTACTGACCAAAAATACGGGCCTACGTTTCCTATTTAGTTTTATATTTAAAAAAAGGCATGCAGTATCAGTACGTTACGAGTCTAGCCCGGACATACATACAAACAAACAGACAAAAATTCTAAAAACTATAAGTATTTTTGGGTTCGATATCGATTGTTGATCACGGTCGCGGGTCCAGGTATTATTTAAAAAATATTCAATGTACACTTCTTACGATTTTATTATAATAGTTTTATTCAATGTCTCTTCTGTTCAACAATAACAATTAATTCTCTTGATCTTTGTCGCGCATGCGTACCGATGCGCCTGTCAAGTGCAACTCAAAACCATCTCAAAACATATAGCTATCCTTTTCTATATCATTCGTTACGTATTATCTGTCGCATTCATTGTTCTAACCTAGGTAACCTATATAAATTATAACAGAGGTAAGTACGTTTATGTCGTAGGAACAAAATCTGAGGACCAATTTGTATGAACATACGCCATCTTTATTAAAACATCATTGTATCATACCATGTTCTAATATAAAGTATGTCGTAGTATTATTTGCATATTTGTACAATAATTTACAACATAAACTATATTAATATGAAAAAGATAGATTATTATTTCATAGAAAATATTATAATGTATATCAGTATGCAGTTAATTTGAATAATGATGAAATGTGTATCATGTGTTACATAATGGTTACATATTGTTTTATTGTAACAATACTATTTATTATATTGTAATAATGGAAATGTAGTAAGTAAATGAAAAATGTTTCATTAATTTCAGATTTTTAGGTCCCTATACAGCTAGCTTGCAACATTTTAGTCTGCAAGCAATAGCTGTTCGCGATTCTAGGAAATCTTTTGCTCTCGCGGTCGCATGCGAGCGCTTGGGAACGAAAGCAGCAAAGAGATTCAAAGCAAGGAGATATTAGGAGAAGGAAGTTATGGGATTATGAGTGGTACGGCCACCAAGGAAAAATCCTCTGATCAAGTGAGGTGGCCTGAGCCCGAGCGATAGATTTCAGCTGTCGTATACAGAGTGTAAGAAAACAAAGTGTGTATGTATAAAGGTGCGGTCCACTGGATCGGAATCGGAGCGTAGGTACGCAGTGGACGGATTTGTTGCTTTGTATGTATGATACTGACTACTATGAACTACACTAGAAGTACTGGAACGTCATTCTGCGCCTGACAAGTATATGACGACACGACGTGCCGTCCGCACCGTACGTCCCGTTTCCGACCTGGTGGACGCGCAGCTTTAATCCCCTCTCTATATAGAATTTACTGTTTATGGCAATCAAGTAGTTAGTAGAGTAGCATAGACAGCTATTCTATTATATTTATAAATAAAATACATAAAACTGTACTGTAATATTATAATTTTTAATAGGGAGTGCCTCCGCTGCCGGCGCCGGCTCCCAAAAATATCAGTAATGGGAACCGGCGGTAAGTATACTGCCGGCAGCCGAGATATAAAACAACGGCTGCCGGTGCTGGCACTCATAATGGGAGCCGGTGATAATGCGTAAAGCGCTAGGTTCCAGTGCCGATACACAAATTTTAAAAATAAATAATTATAATCTCAAATATAATCGACTTTACCGACTTCAAAAGGTGAAGGTTAGGTACCTATTTGTTTGGCTGTGGATATTTTAGTTTTTTGTGATGCATTTTCTTAGCTTAGCTTTACCTTAGCTACCTCTTTTCAGCTACCAAAAAGTAAGATTTTGCACCACAGCTACAGTTATAAGCCCCGTGGTATACTTCCGAAGGTACTGAACAGAACTTCAGATTCCTTATACATGTTTGAGAGTTTCAGCGTTGTTTAGAAGCAAAGATATTGTATTATGCTACTATGCAGATCACATTTATCAGCATCATAATCACCACCATTAACCCATCAGGCATCAAGATTCAAGCCCCATACGAGCAATACGAGCACCGGTGACCGCGACAACAATAGAATACAATAGCATTTCCAAGAATCCCCGATCGAAGGATTCAGATATATGCATCCTTACAATATGACTATGTATGGCCTTATTATTTGTACTTTTAATAGTCCTTTAGCTCAAGACTGATGTTTTTGATCATTATTCTGTCATTTGACAAGCGATGTTTGCCGAATAGGCGCCGGCAGCCTATTCGGCAAACATCGCTTGACTTCGGCAAACTTCGGAGTTCGGAAAACGGCGCCGGCAGCCATTTCAGCAACCTCCCTATTTAATAATAGAAATCAACAAAAGCTTGTGGATTAAATCTGTTTTATTGTTTAATTTACCTTATTAGCCTATTTATTAAGTTAGGTACAATATTTTTTATTGAAATAAAACATTTAATTGAGCTCATTTCTTTTTTATTTTTATTTTTTTAAATTTTTGGTACGTTTAGAGTGGAAGGTTTTGCACTTAAAAATTTTAACTTCAGTTTCAAATTAAAAAAATAACGGATGTTTGTTTTTTTTCTTCTAAGTCCGACCTCTTGTTACGTAGTATACAGTTTACATCCTCTTTGACTCCAAAATGACAATTGTCACGAATGACAGATTTTTTTTAAGAGTGGGTTGCACCAGAGGCATGGTTAAAGTTAAAGTTATGGTTAAAGTTAAATATGGCGTCCTTTAGCTTTAACTTTAACCGTAACTTTAACCGGAAAAATTGACAGATGTCGTATGAGCATATGGGGTGTTTGGACGCCATATTTAACTTTAACCAGAGATTTGACATTTTGCATTAGAGTAAAAGTTAAAGTTAAAGTAACAAAGTAACAGTTAAAGTTAGTTGGTGCAACCCACTCTTAATATTAGTCGTGTTCGTTTGCTTTTTCAACTGCGCTTGCGCGGCTTTTTTGTGTTAGTGTGAGTGTCATATTCTAAAATACCGATCAATTTCTGTCAGATTTTAGAAAATCTGACAGGTATTTTAGATCATGACGAGGTATTTTAGAGACACTCACACTGACACACAAAAAAGCCGCGCATGCGCAGTTGAAAAAGCAAACGAACACGACCATTATCCGTGCCGTGAGTAACGTTGGGTTGCACCTACTAACTTTAACTATAACTGTAACTTTAACTTTTACTCCAATGCAAAATGTCAAATCTTTGGATAAAGTTAAAAAAAAAAAAACGGGTTGCACTCCGGGAGTGCCGGCAGAAGTGAAAACTTGATTACTAACGTTGTGCATTTTTTTAAACCCATTTTTTATGAAAAGCGATTATTAAAAAAATGATTTTTTTAATTAATCGAAACTCTTACAATCGATTAAATTTTTAACCCATTTTTTATAAAAATCGATTAAAAAGAAACAAAAAAAAAAACACAAAAAAAAACAAGCGATTGTTCGATTAATGATTTCTTAAGTTTTCGCGAGTATCACTTTTTTGTTCACATTATAAGTTTAAAAACTTACGGATTTTGTTTGTGGACGCAAACAAAAATTGGTGAGTCGTCGGGTAGTTGGAAAACTTCAAGAAATTGGACACCTGTCACCTCAGTCCGCCCGTGACCACGGCCGCTGTAAAGTAGCCGAAACGTCGGGATTAATAAAAGTGCTCCGCGACAAAATCCGTAAGTGTTTAAACTTATAATATCATGATTGTTCGATTAATCAATTTCGATGTTTCAACACTACTCTCCAACCGTCTTACGGTTTTTCCAAGGTTTTTCGATCAGCACGAGAATCTGACGCGAGTTTCACAGTTTTTACCCATCCCACAAAAGTGCTCAACGCAACGCCGCTAAAGAAGTTTTCACTTCAAAAAATACATACAACCGAACGTATTACCTCCTCCTTTTTGGAAGTCGGTCAAAAATTGACGCCATCAAGACGCCATATTTAACCATAACCATAGAGCTCGACAAGGTTTTAAATGCAGGTGGCGAAAAAAGTAACTAACGCTGTCATCAAACAAAAACGCCATTTTTGACAGTTCTCCTTTACCAGCAGCGTCCCGCCCACGTTCATTTATAACCTTGTTGGACCAGCTGTCATCTGTCGATTTCTCCGGTCAAAGTTAAGGTTAAAGTTAAAGTTAAAGGACGCCATATTTAACTATAACCATAACTTTAACCTTAACTTTAACCACGCCCACAGAATACAAATTACTCTCTGGTGCAACCGAACCTTATACCTATGGCTGCGTTGCACCAGAGGCGTGGTTAAAATTAAAGTTAAATATGGCGTCCAAACACCCCATATGCTCATACGACATCTGTCAATTTTTCCGGTTAAAGTTAAAGTCAAAGTTAGTTCGTGCAACCCACTCTATGGCTGCGTTGCACCAGAGGCGTGGTTAAAGTTAAAGTTAAATATGGCGTCCAAACACCCCATAACATGCTCATACGACATCTGTCAATTTTTTCGGATAAAGTTAAAGTTAAAGTCAAAGTTAGTTCTTGCCAAGAAGCTTACACCCTAATGGAGGTTTCATGCAGAACAAAAAAGTGAAGGTCAAATATTTGAACTCTGTTGACCTTTTTGTTATGTCCTGTTCTTTTCTTTTGATAGTTCTCACTCGCTCGCTTGTAAAACACAGAGTTGCCAAAGCGTTTTATATTTTCCCTATTAACAAAATCAATTTTAGTTTTTAAGCCTAAAATACGTCCCATATACACGATTAAAAAAACCTTACAATTAAATAAATAATAATTCAAGGGTGGTTTTTGGTTGCATAACATCAAAAGCAAAAAGAAAAATAAACTTATGATTTTTTTTATTCACATTACTCCCATTTTATAATGTTAGTATTTTATACTACTATATATTTAATGGCAACACAAGCAAATGTCAGAACGTATACAAAACATTATGGCTGCCGGTTGTTGACAGCGTCTCTGTTCGATTTTTTACAAGATAAATAAAGCATAATATTTTTATACAAAATACAATGAGTTGTGTAGTTCGAGGTTGTAAAAGTGTATGGTATCCAAATTGTGGTGTGAAATTTCACGGGTAAGTTAATTAAATGAAATATTTTTTACATTTCGCTAGGGTGACCATTAGCTATACTTTGGATTGGATTGTCCTCGTAGTTCGTACATATAACTGCAAAATGTGATTTATTACCCGAAAAAGGTGTTATGGACAAAAGTTTTGTATATTAGGCTAGGATGACTATTTGGAGTTTGGATTGGATTGTCCTTGTATTTTAATGTTTTTTTTAAATACTTTACTTAGCATTTTACATTTATGGCACCTATTTTACGTTACAGGTTCCTTAGTGACCCTGACCTGAAGCAAGCTTGGTTATCTAAAATACCATTAAAATCAAATTATTATAATACTGCCAGAATTTGTAGCCTACACTTTCCATCTGAAGACTATGATGTCAATAGACCTGGCCGTTTATTGAAATCTGCTATACCAAAGATATGTGGGTGTTGCGAAACATTGGTAAGTTCTAATAGTGAATTACCTTACTAAATACTAGAGGTATCTTGCGGCTTCCTTGTGGCAAAATTAGTTTTTACCGTTTCCCATGGGAACTATGTATTTAGACACAGTAAAAAGTAACCTATGTCCTTTCTCAACATCTTATCTATGTTTATGCCAAATTTCATAAAAATCGGTTCAGTTGTAAAGCATGCATGCAACAGACAGAAAGACACACAGACGATGAAGATAGTACATTAGTATGAATAAAGAAATGAGACTACTTCAGGTAACTAATCATTTAAAGTTGTGTCTTCCTCTTCTTAATATCACTTATTTTTTTCAGGAATGTCTTAATATTCCTTCAAGCTCACAAGAAACTCCGTGCGCTAAAGCGTCAGCAATGCCGATACTTGAAAAATATCTAAGTAAGCATTAAAGTTTTATGGTTGACTTTGAGACTTGGATTATCGTTTACATTTTCATCTCACATTGCTACCTCTTTCAGCTCGATGAAAATGAACCACCTAAAAAGAAACAAATTGTGGAAGTGCAGTAAGCTATCATTTTACCTGTTTGCTCCAATCCGCCAGCTGGTATATGTTCTCAAGCCATGAAAACTGTAAGTTATCATATTTTATCAGAAAGCTAATATCTAGTATAGCTTATAGGCACAACATTTTTCCCAGTATGCAGAATGCACCAATTCTTGTATTGATTTGGTTTTTATGTTTATTGGTTAGTGATTTTTTCTCGGCTTAAAATATTTGTAGTATTATTTTGTAGGAATTTACTAAAGTAAAATAAGCATACATTCTATCAACGTTGCTTCACTTCACCCTAATAGTACGGGAGCCCTAGAACAAATTTTTTTGTGATTACTAACGAGGTAATTTTTTATGAGTAGCTACATTTTGATAAGACGAACAACATGTTTTTTATTTTTGAAAAATCTCGAAAGTGGTAGCTAACAGAGATAGAAAGGATTTCATACTTTGGCTTGATGGTCCTAAAATATGGATTGTTCTATTTGTAGGACAAGGTTACTCTTAAATTATATAACTATTAAACTACCAATATACAAAAAAATAGCTGGTTAGGGTTCCGTTTTAGGGTTCTGTAATCAACAAAACTTTTGTAATTATAAAAACTAATAAAATAATCAAGTGCGTCTCTATCTATTTCTTATACTTAGTCACATGTATAATTACTGTTAGGGCTTCTTGCTCATAAGCTTCTTGCTGTTGTGTATAGTTATAGTATCCTATGATTGTAAATGTGTGGTTTTTAATCTATTTTTAATAAAACATTTGCATATTATTTAGTTTTTTTTTATATATTGACTAGCTGTTGCCCGCGACTTCGTCCGCGTTGTTGACGCGGATTAGTATAATGACAAAGATGGATAGTCCGCAAACAAATATGAAAAAAGTAAAATACAACCTCCTCCTTTTTGGAAGTCGGTTAAAATGTAGCCTAAGTTACACCTTACTACATCAGCTATCTACCAAAAAAAGTCCCGGCAAAATAGCTCCAGCCGTTTCAGAGATTAGCCGGAACAAACAGACATACAGACACTACTTGTTTACTAAGGCTACTTGTTTGTCCTATAGTATTCAAAACTTTGGTTACCCTAAAGAAAAGGGATAGCACATAACAATGACGTCATCTAAGGACATATTTTTCATCTTCAATCTATTGTTCACTATGAAACCTCCATTAGGGTGTAAGCTTCTTGGTTCGTGCAACCTTGGTGCAACCCACTCTATGTGAAATGTGAATGTGTCAACTGTCAAAATCAAATGTCATTAGGTATGTCAAATCAGTCTACAATATTATACTACATATCTGTGGGTGCCTGAGTGATGGCCGATGGGTCGAGTATTCGATTGTAAATTTTATTATTTATGAGACTTATTGAACACGGTTATAAAAAATAAATCAAAATTTTATGAAGGTAAGCACTCATAAAATGTTTTTGAAAACTGTGCTTGTGGATAAAGTTACGAAGCATGTTTAATAATCCTGGCTGATTCAGGTTGATATCGTTGGATTCAGGGACCAAAAGCATCACAGAAGTTACTGATACTTGTGGAAGATTGAGGAATGTGATACTGTCATCGGTGAGAGCATCCAACACCGCACTGCCATGGTGCCAGTAGCCATAGAAGGATGCACTCAAAGTGCGGAAGGTGGCGGCCCTAGAGGTGGATCCATTTCTCTTGGCTTACTTATCGACTTCATCGTACAAAGAACCTACGATGAACTCACGGTTTTGGCAGAATTGTGAGTTTGATATTTAATATCTAAGTTACATATTTTATTTCTGAATAGGTACAATTTTAGACGAAACTTACTGTAGGGTTATATTTCTATGTTATATATATATGTTTATATTTTTTTAATATTTATTTATAGGTTACCTCGCAAAACTGATATGGAAAGGAAGATTGAAATATACAAATTCAGTGCAAGAACAAGGCAGTTATTTGTGAGGCTCCTGGCATTAGTGAAATGGGCAAGCAGTGCTACTAAGGTGGATAGATCAGCACACATAATGGCTTTTCTGGATAAGCAAGCACTTCTGTTTGTTGAGACAGCAGATGTCCTGGCCCGTGTTGCTCGAGAGACTCTTGTACATGCCAGGTTGATTTTATTATATTATTCTGATTTAAGTTATAGGTGTGCATCTATAATTTCATTTACAGTGCAAAAACTATTTTACTGTTTTTTTAAATACAGACTACCAACATTCCACATGGCAGCTGCAGTGGAGGTTCTCACATTAGGCACCTATAGCCGATTGCCTGCTGTGATTAGAGAGAAACTGGTGCCTCCGCCAGGTTTGACTCCAGCTGAAAGAATTTCTACATTGAGATCACTGGCCCATGTTGTACGTCAACGTCTTACTACAGCATCACTGCCCAGTGATGTTAGAAATTTAAAGGTATTGAAAAACAATTTGTTTACTTTTGTTTTATTGTAAACCTCTTAGTAAAATAATCCTTACTCTATGTTGAGCATTTCAGTTCCACAATGTTTAATGCTTGTCTCCTATGTTACGAGAGTCTCTTAAGAGGCCGGGTACACTTGGAATTTCTCATACATACGTAATTCCAAAATCATTTTCTGATACGAAAATATTTAACATGTTTAAGTTGTTTTTCAGTTTAAAATAGTAATTACCTAGATTCCTGCACAAAAATTTACTTCAAAATATATAAACACAATTTTTTTTTTTTTTTGCGTTAAATTTTTGTTTTAGTAAATTTACTACTAAATATTTAAACACTAAAAAATAGAGTAAATACTAAAAAATATTTTTTAGAGTTTAAATATTTTGTAGTAAATTTTCTATTTATTTATATATTTTTTAGTGTTTTACTCTATTTTTTAGTGTTTAAATACTAAGTACTAAATTTACTAAAAAAAAATTAAAAACAAAAAAAAATTTTTAGTGTTTAAATATTTTGAAGTAAATTTTTGTGCAGGAACCTAGATAATTACTATTTTAAGCTGAAAAATAACTCAAATATGTTAAATATTTTCGTACGAGAAAATGATTTTGGAATTACGTATGTATGAGAAATTCCAAGTGTACCCGGCCCCTTAACATCAAAAACAAAACATTATATTACTGTAACATCCGCTCACACAGTGTAGTTTTTGTTCTAAAGGTTTAGCATATAATGTATGAGTTAAATGTTAAAAATATCAGAAGGTATGAAACATTGAGAAGAGCTGATGATAATGTTAGCTAGGTGTGAACTAAAAAGAATCTCCTTTTAGGTTGAGAATGGAAGAGCAACATTTACTGTTGGGCAGGAATTCAGTGTCTCACTGACTGTGATGGGAGATGCACCAAACTTGCCATGGCGTTTATTAGATATTGCTATACTCATTCAAGATAGTGAAACTGGTGGTATGTATATTTTTTTTTTTCGGTGATGGTGGCCGGTTTCATTGAATCCAGGCCAGCTACGCAGGAGTAATTTTATAGTGCCCAAGTGTATGCACAGTACACAAGAGCACTCTCTATTCCTTTACCCTCATAATCCAGTGGGATGGCAGACCGACACGACTGGCGAGAGATCAGGCACAGGACCGACTTTTTACATGCCCATCCGACACATGGATCATCTTACTTGTCAGACAATCAGGTGATCAGCCTGGACCAAACTTGGAAATATCATGTTTCCAACAAGGGAATAGAACCCACGACCTCCGAGTCAAGAGCCACGCTCTATACCACTAGATGACTAGACCACGGAGGCGATATAAATTTTTGGAAAGCTTACAATTAACATACTTATAGAATCTACATATTATACAATACAAGAAGGCCAATTAAAGTTTTCACAGATAGAAAAATGCTAATAAAAACAAGGCAATGATAGACAATGGTCACAATTTAGAATTTTGTGAACAATTTAGAAAAACAGAACAAGAATTGATAACTGATTAAGTAATAGAATTGCGCAGGTTACAATCAAAATAGAAATTATTAAATTCTTTCTTAAAAGTTTTTACATTGGTATTTTCATTTAGGTTTTAAAAAGTAAGCAGCATTAAAGAAATATTAGGAAATAATTACTAAAATTAAATTCGTTTACTTCAAATCCATTTGCATTTATTTACAAATTGTTAGTTGTTATGTTAAAAGATTTGAGAAGCTTAAAAATGTTATATAATTTCCTGTTTTAGAGGGAAAGCCACTTGTTCATACATCACAACTGAATTGGCTCCGTTCTGTGGCACAAGCAAGACTGGCGACAGCTGGGTTGGGTGGGGCTCTTACGGCTTTACGCTACTTCTGTCGTTCTTTGTCTCTGGAGCTATTGTACACCCAGACACTCAGATTATGCCGAGATAGACTCTCCAAACATCTCCAAGTGGACAAGTATATCCCTGGCCAAAAGCTTCAAGTGTCTTATTGGAGGTGAGTTTTTTATAGGATTTTAGAACCTCTTAATTAATTTAAACTATTTACACAGCTGATAACTTAATAGACTGCTGTCTGTGCCTGATCTGTTGGAAGTGTTACACGGAAAGACAGAAGAATCTCCGATCGAAGGATTAAATTTACTTATAATGTGTGTAAAATGTTTGTGATCTCCTAAAATCTTAATAAAGTCGTACTAAATCAATAACATATAATATGTTAGTATATGCACTTCTTAATTTCTTTTGATGTAATAGGGAGCTGGGTTGCGAGCTCGGCTACCGGCTGATAATCGGTGCGGAGGGGGAGTCACTGTTCGTGTGGCACGTGCCGGCGCTGACGGGCGGCGAGCGAGTGGCGTCCGCGCTCACGCCGCACGCGCCCGCCATGGAGCGTCTGCTCGCACACACCGTGCATGTACGCTCGCGACAACGCCTCAACGACCTCAAGCTCCTGCTCAATGATTTAGGCGTAAGTTTACGAGTAGAATCTAACTACTTACGAGTAGAATCTAACATTGTTGAAATTAAATGTTGCTTACTATGTAGGAAATACAATTTAAGGTGTCCAAATATGAGTGATTTCTAACGTTTAAATTAAAATTATATCGAAACGAAAAATTAGAAAAGAGTATAAAACAGATTTGTGATACAGGTGGAGTGCAGCGTGGGCGGTTGGCCGTGCGTGTTGGCGTGCTCGGTGGTGTGGCCGTGCCTGCGCGCGGAACAGCTGCTAGTGTCTGTGGGCGCGCACGGGGGGCGGCTCCGCGCGCGCGTCCCCGCCTACCCGCACACGCCGCGCATGCCCGAGCTAGCGCGTGCCCTCGCCGCCGCTGACCGCGCCAAGGTCAAACCGCTGCTCACACAGCTTAGGTAACCTATACTGCTTTTTAAACTTTCATACCTTAATGCGAACAAATTTTTACAAAAGAGACAAAAGATATAGGCACAAAGCCTTATAGAACACTAGCTGCTGCCCGCGACTTCGTCCGCGTTAGCATAGTAGATCACATCCCAAGTATTATTTATTGTAAAAAAATATTCAATGTACAGAATTGACTTTCCTACGATTTTATTATAAGCTGTTTCGCGGCTTCGCCCGCGTAATTTAGGAATGTCACGGAAACCGTACATTTTTCCGCAAAAAAAGAAATATAATATGTCCTTTCATGTGGTCTATTCTTCATGTGTGCCAAATAACATAAAAATTACTCCAGTACGTTCAAATAAGCCCTTTCAAATAATTTCCCCCGTTTTTTCCACACTTTCCTCTATTTCTTCGCTCCTATTAGTCTTATCGTGATAAAATATAGCCTATAGCTTTTCTTGATAAATAGGCTAACACTGAAAGAAGTTTTCAAATCGGGCCAGTAGTTCCTGAGATTAGCGCGTTCAAATAAGCCATTTCAAATAATTTCTTCCGTTTTTTCCACACTTTCCTCTATTTCTTCGTTTCTATTAGTCTTAGCGTGATAAAATATAGCTTATAGCCTTCATCGATAAATAGGCTATCTAACACTGAATTTTTTTTAAATCGGGCCAGTAGTTCCTGTCTGAGATTAGCGCGTTCAAATAAGCCCTTTCAAATAATTTCCCCCCGTTTTTTCCACACTTTCCTCTATTTCTTCGCTCCTATTAGTGTTAGCGTGAAAAAATATAGCCTATAGCCTTCCTCGATAAATAGGCTATCTAACACTGAAAGAATTTTTCAAATCGGACCAGTAGTTCCTGAGATTAGCGCGTTCAAACAAACAAACTCTTCCCAATTATAAAATTAGTATAGATAGGCGATACAAATTGTAATTAAGAACTATTCAGCTCGATATAAACCTTTTTTTTTTTTTTTTTTGAGGAGGGGAAATACGTTACGTATCCCCCACCCCTTCGGGGGAAGGGGCGGGGGTATGTGGGACTCCCTACTAGAGGTCTACCCACTAAAACCCCCCCAGCCCTCCGTCATGCGCCTAGTGCGGGAGGGACGGGTACCGCAGAGCAATTCAACTCCGCCCCTTCCCGCGCGCAGCCACAACCGGCACCATCTTCCAGCGGCTATAGGCCGCTTACCTCACCGAGAGCCCCCCGGGCTGTAGGGGGGCTGCCTTCTCGGGACCCATACTGTGGGCGGGATCCCCCGATCACCGCCCACGAGTCTAGGCGTCAATCTCCATGTCGGCGGAGACGGGCGGAGCCCGCGCGCCTTTAGGTCTCGACTTTTTGTGTCGAGCCTTTTTGGTCGGCGCCTTGTCTTCTCCGAGGGCCGGCTTACACGCAGATGGACATCTGCCCAACTCGTGCCCCCTTTCTACTCTGCCAGCGGCCTCACACAGGGAGCAGTTAGGCTCTGCTGCCCCGCACTCCGCCGCCTTGTGCCCCGGTTTCCCGCACCGGAAACAAGTCCGGCTACGGTCCACCGGGCACTGGCACTTGGCAGCCACGTGGCCAGTGTCCAGGCAGCGGAAGCAACGCGTTGGCCTCGCAGCCAACAACGCCGCCCTCGCCGACACCCAACCAACACGCAGCCGCCCAGAGCTCGAAAGCTTCTTGGCGGCCGCGACTGGGAGGCGGACCCAACACGATCCGTCCCCCCGTGGCCCCTCTCTGATTGGCCCCGCCCGGACATCTCCGGCCTGGCATCCACCTTCCAGTGCGACCGCCTCCACTACTTCTGCGGTCGTCACGGAGTCATCGAGGCCGGCGATGCGCATCTCCGCGCTTGCAACCGGCCGTCCGACCTTCACTCCCGAGGGCAGGACGGTCCTCAGCCTTGCGGCAAAGGCGTCCGCCTTCTTCTCTGCGCCCTCCCCGGATATCATGAGGAGGCGCCCTCCCGTTCGGGCCCGGCGAAAGCGGACTTCAGGAATATCAAATTCCTCGATGTTCATCGCCCGCCGGGAGCTCGATATAAACCTAATTAACTGCAATTTAATTTTAGTTTTTAGAGCCATGAATATTGGAAATATTTATTTACCAAAGAATATTTTATATGGGTTTCAAGATGTAGGTGTAGCCTCGCGTATGTGACCAATTTCGCAAGACATTAGGACATTAGGGGTTTGTTGGGAAACAGTAGGTAAACAATAACGCCCTTACTAAAATATTTACACAGCTAATAACTATGCAATGTCTTTTTGTCCCTGTCTGGCCTATTAGAAACATCGCATGACAGCGAGGCCTCAAATAGTTATACGACGCGAAAATATTTTATTACTAAGTTAAGGAGTTAAGAGCCAGTCCACACGGCGTTGCGTTAGCGTTGCGTCGACGCAGCGCTGCCGTTTGACGAATAACCGGCCACACGGGCGCTGCGTCATCGCAGCGGCGTTATTACGAAGCAGTCTTTACGTCAACACCTCCCCCCGCTTCGTCTCGGGGGTTGCTGTCCGTCATGTGTGCGTTGCGACGACGCAGCGCGCCGTGTGAACACCATGGTTATTTGTATCATGTATGTAAAACAACGCAACGACAGCTCTGCGTCGACGCAACGCTGACGCAACGCGCCGTATGGACTGGCTCTAAGAGACATTAATTTTTGTCTAGATTTTGGTTAGTGGCGAGACGGTGCGAGAAGACCCTCCAACACCTGCCGGCCAGCGTGTGCGAGCACTTGTCGTTCCTACACGGGCCCGACCACCCCCTCAACAAACTCGCTCCAGACAGACTCTATGTTACCCTACACCGACACACCGATCATATTCTTGTAAGTATACATGTATAATTATACTTGCAGTGATGTGCGTCATATCATTATTTTTTACTATATGGCTTTTGCCATTTGTTTACCTTTTTTATTATTATTTCTTCGATTTTACCATCGAGGAAATTGATGTGTAGGCAGTTGCCAGACCAACGTCAATTATTGTGATCTGTCTTTTTTTTACCCGACTGCCAGGAGGGTTATGTTTTTAGCGCGTATCTTGTATGTAATATTCTTTATTACCTTGTATCTCCGGAACCACTGAACGGATTTTCACATTTGAGGTATCGTTAGATTTGTTTTAATAGCCCAAGTGTTCTTAGATAGGTGACATTAAAAAAAAACCAAAATGGCGGATGTTTGACGCCATATTGTGAGGTAAAAAAAATATAAATTCTACCAAGCATATTGAGTGGGGTATCAAAATAAAGGATTTTAAACACTGGTTTTAAATATGTATATAACGTGCAGTTTTAATAATAAATGGAACGATAAATAATAAAAAAAAAACAAAAACCCACATGCATGGATAAATACAATACCTACTTACTTTATTAAAAATAAACTGAAATTACTGAAACAAGATGAAAATTCAATGACAAAGAAGAAAGTGGATTATAAAATGCAGTCGAAGGCATAATATTTTATGATTTATGAATTAATGTTAAACTTGGTGCGACATTTTGTAGTCCACTTTCTTCTTCTACATTTTTCTTCTATTTATCCCGGCATGAAACTCGTAAGCAAGACTTAAAACATGGATTCGATGCCTCCGGCAGAATTAGGTCTTGTTTCGTTCTTTTATAGTTAAAAATTTTTTGCAGTCGGGTTTTTTGATTTTTTAATTAATTTATTTTTTTGGTTGGCTGGGTTTGACGTAACGCGACCAAACTACGTAGGTCCCGCATCTGCCTAGGAATCAACTGATGGTACGTACAATGTTGTCTGTGTCAGGTGGTGGAGATGAAGGAGGTGGCGGCGGGGTGCGGCGCGACGACCAGCAGCAGCGGCAACAGCGGCAGCGCGTGTGGCGTCGCGCTCGCCTTCCACCTCGCCGGCGCCAGGCGCACCACGCCCGACGACGCCGATGATGACGTCAGTACACTCAAAATTAAAAAAAAATGATTTCTTCATTTTGTTAGTCTCGCTATAACTCAAGAATGGCTGAACCGATTTTATTGACTCAAATTAATCGTGAAAGTCCAGGGAAAGTTTATAAGTGACAAGAAGTTCACCGGGACATCTAGTTATTAATTATTAAAAACTAAATATTCGCAACCTTGTTCGCGCAGAGAGTTCGATCACTTTTTCCGGGATTTAAAACTAGAAATTGACATTTTGCAGGGCATAAAGTATCAGAATTTATCAAAATTGGTGTATAGGTTTCAAGCATTAAGATGGACAGTTTTGTATTAAAAAAATAGTGTAGAAGCTATTAACATCTTAGATTTCGTTCTTTGTTAATTATGGCGTCACTTCAGTACAGTTCATTTCTGTTTCTGAATGAGTTTAATAGTATTGACTGAATATTTAACGGTTTAAACTTAAATGATAATTGAATGATAAGAATTACACAAGACGTGTTATTTACTCATCTTTTATTTGTAATCTATACAGTCCAATACGAACACCACATCTCCGGCTACGGCGCGAGCCTTCCTCAAGTTGCACTCGCTCGTCGAGCTGGACACATTCACTTTGACCCACGGACCGTTTACTCCGTTGGACACACCCGGTACGTATTATTAGTAGGATTCACGCGCGTTTACATAATCCTATAAGATAAATTTCATCCTTTGATATTTGTATTTTTTTTAATTTTAAGGTTTTTATTTGTTTATTTAGGGTTACTAATGTCAATCTGATTTATTGATGTGTTAAGATGTCATGCCTTCTCCATCAGTCATCAGTTCATCACTCATCACTCATACACCGAAGATTTAGAAAGATCACGTGACGCTAAATCATAAGAATTAAATGTACCAGTCTGGCATAAACGAGCATTAGCCCTTAGTCCACGTAATCTCGGTCGAGCTTTGGCAAATCCAGCCGCAAATAACATTCAACTGACAAAATCCGACAAACTTATATGTAAAACGTAGGTTAACAAGGTAACTTTCACCAGGCATGCAATCGGGCAAGCGCAAGTTGTCGTCGACGCACACGCGCGCCGTGCGGCCGCGCCAGCCCGCATACTTCCTGCCGGAGCTCGCACACGTCGTCGCCGCCGCCGACGAGCGAGTACCCTTCGTCAATCTCGCGCAAGAGGTTAGATAGAACGCTTAATTTTGTGTAATAAACATTTTACAACATCAAAGTATAGACAATACTTTAAAATATTTCATTGGGATAATCCCATTATAGCATACATTTTATTTATTTGATGTTTTATCCTTGTTCATTAAACGTCTTTTCCAATGTAACAATCAGAACAATAATATTGCTGATACATTTTCAAATATTTTTAACCGACTTTCAAAAAGGAGGTTATATTATGTTCGGCTGTGGATATTTTTTGAAGTGAAAACTTCTTTAGCGGCGTTGAGCACTTTTGTGGGATGGGTAAAAACTGTGGAACTCGCGTCAGATTCTCGTGCTGATCGAAAAACCTTGGAAAAACCGTAAAACGGTTGAAGAGTAGTGTTTTGTGTCGAACTCGAACTCGAATTGATTGTAAGGGTTTCGATTAATTAAAAAAAACGATTTTTTAAAAATCGATTTTCATAAAAAATGGGTTAAAAATTTAATCGATTGTAAGGGTTTCGATTAAAAAAATCGATTTTTTAATAATCGATTTTCATAAAAAATCTCAACGCGATAAAGTTAAAAGTACCGAAAAAGATTGTTACCTAAATTATCTAAAATTAACAGAGAAATCTATTTTAAATAATCCCAAACATTTCTGGACCTTCGTCAAGACCAGAAACAACAGTAATGCAATCCCCAGCTCGCTTAAATATAATGACCAGATCTATTCAACTGGGGAAGGCATCTGCGAAGCGTTTTCCTCTTATTTTCATTCCACATTTCTCAGTCAATCACTTCCGACTTCAGCCCCCCCAAGATGTGCCAATAATAACAACATCTCCATCTCTAGTGTTAAAATTAACGATGAAGAGATTTCTAGCTTGCTTCGTAAACTTGACACTACTAAAGCAGCGGGCCCTGATAACAAACCAGCAAAATTTTTAGTGCGATGTGCGTCCTCTATATCCAGACCAATCTTAATTTTGTTAGGGTTTCGTTTAAAAAAATCGATTTTTTAATAATCGATTTTCATAAAAAATGGGTTAAAAAAATGCACAACGTTATTAATCAAGTTTTCACTTCTGCCGGCACTCCCGGAGTGCAACCCGTCTTTTTTTCTAACGTCTGTATACGCCGTAGCATTTTATTAGTTAGGAGGTACTAAAACTCAGGTTAATGAAACAAACCATGTCCACATAGCTGGCGGCGCGCGGCGTGACGCACGGCGGCGTGCAGGCGGAGTGGAGCGGCGCGGCGCTGGGCATGCGCGTGGTGTCGCTGCCCCGGCCGGAGGGCGCGCCCGCGGCGGCGTTCGCGGCGCTACAAGCCCGCCTGCTGGCCGCCACCGTGAGACTCACTACTAAGAACCAGGCGCGCGTCTGGACCGCCGAGATCATATTCCACGGATCGCCGGTCCGCACGCCCAACCCTAAAGAACAAGGTGATAATTAGTTAAGGTTTTTAGATACATGCATTAAAAACTACTTTTAAGTTTTTCTTAACGTTAAAATAAACGTAAAATGAATAATATGTATCTCGCGGTAATCATGCATTTTCCAGTTATAAAAAGCATCCGAATTTTTCCACCATTTCATCAAAACGGCCCAGTAGTTTCGGAGCCTACTCGAGGCAAATAATAAACAAACTTTTTTATTTATTAGTGTATTATAGTGAGTATTGATAAGCCAATTAAACAATGTATCTTGTTCAATTTAATACATTTTTCTATGGCACAGGCGAGCGTCGCTGCGTGTACCTGCAATACGAGTTGGGTACGGACGCAGGGCGCACCGCCGACATATTCCTGGCTGACTGGGCCGCCATAGTTCATCTACACACTCTTCTTTATGACTTCATGCAGCGCCCTGCTCAAGGTGAGATTGCAAATTGTTATTGGTAAAACTCGTATTTGTGGAATTTAAAAATGCTTGGAAAAAACACAGCCAAGTAAAACAAGCCTATATTAGAATATAGGCTTGTTGGATACATGTTGAGATTAGAACCTCAACATGTATTATTGACCTAATAGATATTGATTTCATTACTTGTGTTAATTGATCACAATATTACTCCGACGATATGCCTACAATTTTTTTTAGGCGATTTAATGGGGATATTGAGATAATATGTGAGTTATCTAAAAGAAATTGATATAATTTAATCGTTGTTTACGTAGAACGCGAGTCGCTATGGCAGGGCGTGTGCGTACGCTCGTACACGTACCGTTCGCTCGTGGTGGGATGGGGTGCGGGCGCGCGCGCCACCGCGGCGCTGCAGTGGGGCGGGTCGCGCTACACCGTCGCCACGCCCGCCCACCAGCCCGCAGCCAACGCCCACCATCTGCTGCATCATCATCTCGACCATTACCTCAACTGGTTTGTTATGTCATCTTAAATTCTTTTTTATTTATTTGAAATGCTAGAAGTATAACCCATCAATCCCCAAGCGGCACCCGGCTGTCGCATAGCAATTGAAAATCTATGGTGTCTGCGATTCCCACGATCGAGGTATTAATGCGTTACTAAATAAGCGGGTTAATTTGAACATTTATTAATATTGTCATTAAAATTAACAGAGTGTCTGTCTTTCCTTTTTTGCTCGCTCTTGGTCCGAAAAATATTAGGATATAAAAAAATATTACAGTAGGTTACACACAACGACAAAATTACACGCTCACTAAAGCGCTGTTCAAAAGCGTTGTTGTCTGTCAATATTTTGATGTTAGCCAATCATAAGCGCCAGTAATAAGATAAACTCCAGTAATGAAACCTCAGAACCTGGTGATATGTGTGACATCTACAGGAACAAGGATCTGCTGGCGCTGGGCGTGGTGCTGCGGGAGACGTACCAGCCGCTGCTGGCGCTCAGCCGCCTGCCCGCTTTGCCGCAGCTCGGCCTCCACCACATACGCACGCTCATGCCCACGCCAACGTTCACGCTGCTCGCGCACTCGTGGAGAAAGGTTAAAAAATATGATACAGCAATTTAAAATTTTAGTTTTGCATTTATATTTCTTCTGACGATGTTATTCTTGTTTGTGATAACTCAAAAACCTTCAATTTTAAGTTAAATCAGTTTATGGATTATGGCTGTATTTTTCAATTAGGTCAACTAAATAAAAGCGATGCTATGTTTTTTAATTATGTCGACGTTGTTTTATGTCTTTTGGGGATCGTCGCTTTTGGTCCATCATCTGTCTTCTTAGAAAAATGCCAACCGCTAATAACAGAATAAAGCTAATAATAGTAGAGCATTGCCGTACTGAACATATTTATTCACAATATTGAATATGTTAACTTACTACTTTAAAATAATATTTTATTGATTTGTTGTAGATACGCATTATATACGCTGGTGCGTACTCGATCGAGGTGGGCATACGCGGCGGCAACATGGTGACGATCCGCGACGGCGCGTATTCCAAGTTCGACAGAAGCGCCGTCGTCGACGAGTTCGCGCCCGCACATGGATTGAAGGTATCAGTTTATCTTTCAAACGTATCAGACAAATACAAATCATTGTGGAGCTAACAAAAGTATTATTATTATTAGGGCAATAACGCAATATTTCTTTTATTGTGTAAACATCTAAATAGCATTCTAATATGTACGTCTAACTTTGTTTTATATCACTATTTGTTTCCCAAATAAAGTAACATGCTTTATGCTCTAAAAGGTGTTCCTATCGCGTTACGTGGACGACGCTATCAGCGCTCGGTTGCTCGCTGAAGAGGACAATCCGCCGTCACCAATGTCTCCCATGCCGGCCGGTACGTTAATAGATTTAAGAAGACTACGTATTTTACTCTTAAATGGTCTCAATAATAGTGAAAATTGTATGTTGTGTCATGAATTTGCACTATTGTCCTGAATCGTGAGACATTACTGGGTTATTCGCAGGCGGTCTCCGGTTCCCCGCGCCGCTGACGCCGCCGCAGCCGCACACGCCGCACTCCGCGCCCGTCACACCGCACCCCGCCTCGCCCGCGCAACACCAGGTATGATGTAACTGAATCTATCTATCTTGCTTAGCTTAAGTAAGCTATGGTATACACTTATACAGTATACATTAATCAAATATTATGTAGTTTGTATAATGGGGAATATGAAATTTGATTTAGTGACCACTGACCAGGCCCCTAGTCAAAATGCATTTGCAAATTTTTGAAGGTATTTTGTCATTACGAATCGCTAAGTGGCGCTTGCGATTTAACTTCACTATCGAAACTGGTGAATGCATTTTGCCTAAGCACTGTTCTTTTAGTTTGCATTACAAATACTGGACTGAACTGTATCATTCAACAATCCGTAATGATGACCAGATGGGCGGGTCGTTCAACCTGACGTCACCACCGGGCGGCGCGGGTGGCGGTGGTGTGTCCGCGTCCCCCGCCTCCCCGCTCGCGCCGTCCCCGCTGGCGCCCGCCGCCTCCCCGCACCCGCCCCCCACCTCGCCCTTCACCGCCTGGCCCGCCTCGCCCTCGCTGCCGCGCCCCTCGCCCGGAGGACACCACCCCTCGCCCAGACACCACGTGGAACACAAAGGTAGGTTATGGTTGAATATTTTTTTACAACCTAGGTTATTTTGTGAGACGTCTCTCAGTCAACCAATAAAGTAATCACAAATAAATAGATATAATTTGTGTAAAATAGCCTTTTTAACCGACTTCCAAAAACGAGGAGGTTATACGTTCGGCTGTGGATATATATATATATATATATATATATATATATATATATATATATATATATATATATATATATATATATATATATATATATATATATATATATATATATATATATATATATATATATATATATATATATATATATATATATATATATATATATATATATATATATATATATATATATATATATTTATGTATGTTCAACGATTACTCCGCCGTTTGTGAACCGATTTTCAAAATTTTTGTTTTGTTGTATAAGGTATTACTCCAATTTGGTACCATGTTCAGAAAAGTGGTGACCTGATGATGGAATCCATGAGTAATCGAGGGAACTCCTCAAAATTCAAATGGAAACATATGAGTTTTTTGGTTTCATATGAAGTATTCCAGTAGCGCTAGCACGGTGACCAGCAGAAATGCGAAAGTATGGACAAACTGTGGAAATAAACCTAAGGTGCCGTTCCGATCTTTACCGCGGCTAATCGCGACCGACAAAAATTTAATTAAAATGCCACTTTATGACAGACTATAGTATATTATGTCATAATGTAGGATATTATTTCAATTTTTAGGTCTATAGTCTGTCATAAAGTGGCATTTTAATTTGATTTTTCGGAACTAAAAAAGATCGGAACGGCACCTTAAGTTTATCTCCACAGTTTGTAACTATAGTCTGTCATAAAATGGCATTTTAATTGAATTTTTCGGAACGAAAAAAGATCGGAACGGCACCTTAGGTTTATTTCCACAGTTTGTCCATACTTTCGCATTTCCGCTGGTCGCCGTGCTAGCGCTACAGGCATATGTTACCAAAAAGTAAGATTTTGCACCTGGATACACCATGGTTCGGAGGTGGTGAACAGAACTCCTTACTCCTTATAGATACACGTTTGGGGGTTTCGGCGTTGTCTTAAGAACTGAAAGTATAAACTACTATGCAAATTTCATTAATCATCATCATCATCACCACCATTCCACCATACATCCATGAGTAATCGAGGGAACTCCTCAAAATTTATATGGAAACATATAGTGATTTCGATTTCATGAGAAGTATCCTAAGTACGTGCTACCAAAAAGCAAGATTTTGCAATTAGATATACCATGGTTCCGAAGGTGCTAAGAGAACTCCGGATTCCTTATGAATACAAGTTTGGGGCTTTCGGGGTTGGTTTAAGAACTGAAGGCATATGCTACTATGCAGGTTACATTCATCATTATCATCATCATCATCACTTCCACCAGTCACCACACCATGAAATATCTAATTTCAACCCTATTATTGGTACTTTTAATCGTCTTTAAGATCGAAACCCGATTTTGTCGTACAATTTAAAAAATATATAATGTTATTTCAATGTTATAAATGATTCGACATTGGTGTTTAAGTTATAAAGTTAGCAATTTGATCATAACACTATGAGGTATGTTATTCTCCTGAAAATTAATAAGGACGATTATAGTTATATTTGAGCATAATATTATATTTTGTTGAGCTGACGAGTTTCCATTAGTGTAATGATAGAAAGAAAGTCACTGAACAGAACTTTGGAGCCTTTAAAGACAGGCGTATGAACATTAATTTTAGCATTAATTATGAAGTGGTACTGATCTCAGGACTCAGACAATGAGTTCTCATATCATGAAAGTGTATCCTGGATCCAAAATCACTAAGCATAACACATTAGTCTGTACAGAAAACCTTATAAATGACTAAAAATAGTGAAATTATTGATTGCCAGATATTTCATCCGTAAAATCAATCTCATTAAAAGATCTCGAACTTATATGACTTACATGTCAATGTAAAGCTTGTTGCCGTTCATCCCGTTGTGGATAATTGGATATTATGTCATGTCGGTTACAAATGTAATGGCCCTTCTAAAGACTTTTGTTACCAGTGTAATTATTCAGAAGATACAGATCAGGTTAAGGACATTAACAATGCAGCGCCTCAGAACCTAACGGAATTCCGTATACGGAAAACGAAATCGGAAATCGCAAACGGAAAACGTATGTATGCGGCCAGCCAGGCATTTACATTTTCTGTTGCATATACATAACAAAAAATACTAAAAACAAAATACACACACTGGCAAAATTAGCGGAACATAGGTAAAAAGGGCCACAACTTGAATTCAAGTGGGTCGGGCTGTGTGAAATCCTTTTTAATAGTTTCTAAGCTCATTTAAGAAATAAAATATTGAACAAAACTGGCAAGTTGACAGATTTTTACTGCAATTATGCCCTGCTAAGTGTTTTTCGATGATTGACGTTGTAAGTGTTTCTTATAAGAATGGCGTTTTTAGCGGGGTGCAAGGTATGCCAGCTCATTTGATTGTTTGGTTTTTGGAAGAACACATTGGTTAGATACAAAATTAGTGATTTTTCAGCATCTACGACAGCTAGAGCTGTAACCACGATAGAGAAAGGTCACACCTACCCTTCGGTCAGTCAGGCCTTAGGTGTGTCGGCTTTCGTGGTCCATCGTAACTTTCAACGCTACAGAGAGACTGGATCTTACGTTCGGAGACGAGAACAAGGCAGATATCGGGTGGCAATGGTTCAGGATGACCGTTTTGTAAGGGTACAAGCCTTAAGAAATCGACCTCAAACTGCTTTGCAGAGACGAAACCTGTCGGAGCAGGTCCGAGATGTACGTGTAAGTGATTGTACAATGTACAGTAAAGGTGGGTTTACACAAAAAGAACATAGAGCAAGAACAGCACAAGAACATTCTTTCGTATTCGTTTAGTGTAAACTATAATTCGTTACAACATACTTTAGATCGTTTACACCAATCGAATCAACAAGAACATCAAGAATAAGAATTTTTGCTCTAAAGATGAGAATCATATAGCTCCGTTTAGACCAAACGAGCGAATGCTCATTGCTCATCATCATCAAAGGTTGGATCCCATAAACATCTTTTGTTATGGTATAATTCTATCATTTGTAATCATTTTTCATTACTCCAATCCATATTTACGAAATAACCTTTGATAAACTACCTAAAACCAGCCGCCAAAAAGTAAAAATATCAAGAACACTATAATCCCTTTAAAGAGACCGCCTCGAAGAGGGATGACGTCCGAACACGTTGTTTACACCAAACGAGCGAGATTCTTAGAGCATTCTACCTATTTACCGCCGAACACGTGGCGAACACACTAGAACAACGAAAGAATGCTCGTTGTTAGTTTACATCAAAAGAGCTTTACTAGAATGAGCATTCGCTCGTTTGGTCTAAACGGAGCTTAAGAAGAAGACTCAAAGAAGTTAAATTAAACTCAAAAGTGCCAGCAAGGGCACCAAAACTTGAGACAGGACAGCAAAGAGCCAGGCTAAGATTTGCGCGTGAACATAAAAATTTGACAAGTGAGTGAAATCGTGTGCTGTACAGTGATGGGAGCAAATTCTGTGTAAATTTTGTTGACAGGCGATAAAGAATGTGGATAAATCGTAAGGAACGCTATAGACCCATCAAACTTAACGGAAGCAGTGGCCTATCATGCAGGCTTCGTAATGGTTTGGGGTGGCATATGATTTGGAGCCCGCACAGAGCTGATGATTGCTAGTGATGGTACTTTGACAGTACAGGGCTATAGCACAGACATCCTAGAACTGCATGTTGTGCCTTTTACACAGTTTTAGGCTGTAACTTCAATTTTTTGTGCGTTCATAGCGTAAAAAAATCGGGCATTATTACCTAAATGAATTCTTGACTTAGTTTTGAGCAATCATAACTGCAATGTCAGTGCTTGTTCTTCACCACTTACTCCCGAAGATGATCACCATAAATCGCTTGAGATAAATCTTACTTCAACTTCAGTATTGTATTTAAAGGATAAAGACCGACTGAAATATATCTATCACATGGCAGATTTTGAAAGCATCAGTAGTAGTCTTTTAGATATAAACTGGGTTGAGCAGCTGCAATATCTTGATACAGAAAGTGCAGTAGCACATTTTTACAAAATTTTAAACCAATTGATAGATAAATTTGTTCCCAAAAAATTAGTTAGTATAAATAACAGTATCCTCCCTGGTACTCTAGAGCTTTAATTAAATTAATTCGCAAAAAAGAAAAAATTCATTCGAGATGGAAAAAATATGGCAATAGCCTAGACCAAGCAGAGTTTATATCTTTACGCAATAAAGGAAAAACCCTACAAAATGAATATTACCATATATTTATTTCATACTCAGAAGAAAAAATTGCAACTTCTCCTAAATATTTTTGGACATTTATAAAGTCAAAATTTTCACAAAACAACATACCCTACCCACAAGATGTATGGTGACAGATCTTCTGCCTGAGTATCCACTCATGAAATTTGTGACATGTTTAACACTTACTTTAATTCTGTTTTTATTTCCAATAATCAAATACATCTTAATTTGGATTCGAATGAATCTAACATATTGTGTCCGGTTAATATAAACTCAATTAACATTTCACAAACCTTAGTTAGTAAGCTCTTAAAACAATTAGATGTACATAAAGGTGCAGGCTGTGATAATATTCATCCCATGTTAATAACAAAGCTGTACAAAGAACTGTCTCTGCCACTTACAATCATATTTAAGAAATCAGTTAGTGAGGGTCACTTCCCAAATATTTGGAAAAAAGCCCTAATTACACCAATACCTAAAGGAAGTAGTAACAAAAATAACATTGTCAATTATAGACCCATCTCTAAATTAAATATATTTGGTAAAATTTTCGAAAAAATAATTACTGATGAACTTACAAGCCAAATACATCACCATATAGGGATCGAACAGCATGGTTTCCTTCGCGGCCGAAGTGTAAACACCAACCTTGTCTCTTACACAAATTTTATTTCTAATGCTCTTGATGTTGGATGCCAGGTAGATGCCATGTATACCGATGTTTCAAAAGCTTTTGATAAAATTAATCATAATTTATTAATTAACAAATTATCAAGGATCGGTATACACGGTGATCTACTTAGGTGGATTGAATCCTACTTGAGAAATCGGAGCCAGACTGTTGCCATTAAAGGTTTTCAATCAAGTTTCCTTGCAATTCCATCAGGAATTCCACAAGGATCCCATCTTGGGCCATTTCTTTTCACGCTGTACATAAACGATATAGGGAGCTCACTAAACGATTCTTGTCACCTTTTATTAGCTGATGACACAAAAATTTTCAGAATTGTACAATCTCTTTCTGACTGCGCGAAGCTTCAATCGGATATATAATATTAATAGTTCATAAAACTTCATAACTATGCTAGCTGCTGAGTTTATATTTGTATATTTGTCACAGCAGGTCCGGTGGCGAGTTCGATGACGTCATCGTCGCGTGTGGGTCGAAGCGGGGCGCCGGCGACGCCGCTGGCGGTCAGCAAGCTGGAGGTAAATTATGCTGTACAAACCTTGCAGGTTTACGGTACGCGCTAGGTTAGAAATCAGTGGTGATTGTATCACTTAGGGCCTGTTTCCCCACTTTCTGATAAGTGCCGGATAGGTTATCCACAACTTATCTTAGAGATTTTCCATACTCTATCTGTCTACTTAAGTTGTAAATAGTCTATCCGGCACTTGTCAGGAAGTGGTGAAACAGCCCCTTAATAATTTAAATTTTAAAATAAATAGGTGCTGTGTACGCCGTGCGAGCCGCCGCCCGGCGCGCCCCCCGGCCCACCCCTCGCGCCGCTCCAGCGCTTCCTGGCCTGCGTATACATGAAGAGAATGATGCAGCGCTTCGTGCAGACCGAGGAGCATGTAAGACTTTATTGTATTATTTCGATTGGGAGCTTAATAAGTTTATGTAAATTCGGTACTAAGCGGAACGAAACAAGATTTTGTCACCAATAGTTACAAAATTAGGGCTTGTTTATATATTTTTTTATTAAAGATAATTATAACGGGTTCCCCAAATTACAATATTATTGTATGATACAATAATATTATTGTATCGAGTCGATATCGAGCAAAAAATAACAAAAAAATTATGTTTGTTGTATGAAAGCCCCCCTTAAATATTTAGTTTCCTTTTTAGTATTTCTTCTTATAGCGGCAACAGATATACACAATCTCTGAAAATTTCAGAAGTCTAGCTAGAGCGGTTCTTGAGATACAGCCTGGAGACAGACAGACGGACAGACAGACGGACAGCTGGAGACAGACAGACGGACAGACAGACAGACAGACATCGAGGTCTTAGTAATAGGGTCCCGTTTTTACCCTTTGGGTACGGAACCCTAAAAAGCATTATGCACTATGCACAGCTGTCGCTGGTGTCAGCTGAGGCGACGAGTCTGACGTTCCGGTGCGAGAGCGCGGGGCTGGCGGCGCGCGTGGCGCTGCACCCGCAACACATGCAGAGTCTGCACCTGCAGCTCACGCCGCTGCCGGACCACAAGGACACGTGGACCAACGACGACCTGCAGGTACAGCTTTCGATATACGATGATATACAGAATGAATGATGAACTGGCTGTAGAAAGTAAAATTTTCTACTCTACATATCGCAAAAGTCGTTTTTACAAACAATACTAGATGTTTAAGCTGGCCGGGACCCCTAGACGAGCAATTTTATTGTCAATATCATACTTCAATTTTGTTGAACAGTTTATTCGAATTTTGTTGAACAGTTTATTTCAATTAGTGTGAAGGCGCGCCTTGTTCAATATTTACTCTAGACCCGCTATCCCTAACCCGCGGCCCGCCGGGAGTTTATGTGTGGCCCGCGTTATCTTAAACCATTTTGAAATTTACTTCCACCAGCAAAATAATGTAAAGTCGTCGTGATAGTCGTGAATTTTTTTCCACTTCTAAATCGTTAATTTTGAAGAATGTTATTTTTTAACCCTAAAAAATTTTTGTTGTGGCCCGCGACACCAAGACCAGAACATCTTTGTGGCCCGCGTGAAAAAAAGGTTGGGGACCACTGCTCTAGACGGTCAGTTGTTGTTATTGTCAATATTACGCAATACGTGATATTGACAATATAATTGCGCGTCAAGGGGCCGATGAGGGCTGATGAGGGGCCGGCTAAGGCACGTGATCACTTTTCAGGTTCTTAATATTATCTGTATAATTTTAAGTTTTTGCCAGATAATCTTATGAAGTAATTACCTACACAATACATACAACTGCGCTGTCATGTTATTTTTCTATCACGAAAATTGCAAGTTTTGATGTAAACTGTAAAGTATCCTAATATAATATTAACTTACATTTTTAATTCGGATACAAAAGCACCGTGCATTTCCTAACTAGATTGGTCGGTACAGGTGATGGAGAAGTTCTTCGAGCAGCGCGTTTGCATAGCGCCGTACCGCGCGACGGCGCTGCAGGGCTGGGCGCGGGCGTGGGGCGCGCCGGCGGTGGCGCTGCCGTCGCTCGTGGCGCTGATGCGCGCGGACCTGGCCCCGCCCTCGCCCGCGCTGTGGACGCTGCAGTGGGCGCTGCGCATCCCCCCCTCCAGCCCGCAGATCGTGCCCGCCTCCCAGCCCGCCGTGCTGCTCGCCAAACACAAGATACTGTTCTTCGTGAGTCATTATGTATTTTACTTTTATTTTTCTGAATATAGGTAGGTATATAGTTTCAAGATTTTTTATACTTGCTGCCCTCTTTAATTATTGTTACATAAATTCCCTTATTATCAATTTATTATGCCGACGAAAATTATACGAATTACAATATTATTTAACAAATAAGTTAAAATGTAGTATCTAGGGTAATATTCCAAGTGCAGCTACCTCGTGGCCCTTGCCGGCCAAAAGTTTGGCGACCGCTGCTGTAAGTTAGCCTGTCTAAAAGCAGGCATTCATAAGTACTAAAGGTGTTATTACACAGGTTTGCCTGACGCGCGGTGAAACGCAGCTAGTGCTGCCGCTGGTGTACGACATGCAGTCCAACGCGCTGCAGATTGCCGAGCGCCGCGACGCGCAGCAACCGCATTTACTCACCGTCAACATGCACTTGAAGAGGTCAGGTTTTGATTTATATTCTAGAATAAAATATGTAATTGCTCTATTTTACGACTTCTTATGTATTGAATTTGACATTATATAAGTATAACTTATTAAATAGCACTTTTGATTAAGAGTATGTCGAATTTGTCTCAAAAGTCAGAAGGATAAAAGATACAAGACACGATAATAAAGTTACGTGTTTCCTAATTATTAGTTTCTTTTATTACCCCAGGAAAATTAAACATTCGACCTCGGAATAATTCGTATAGAGCTGAAAATTGGCAGAGACGTTAAATACATTATTACAAATAAAACCTCAAAAGTCCTCGGCGATCCTCCTTGTGCAAAAAAATTTATTCAAGGTCAAAGGTATGAAAATGAGGTTTTTCCTGGTTTTTTTTTTTCAAACTGTACATTTTATCACAAAAATAGGTCAGGTAAGAGTGTAGATAATAGAATTCTCTACAAAAAATATTCAGACACTTTTTTCATACGACTTACCATTCCTTATAAATGGCGGCCTTAAAGTTTGGGAAAATCATATCTATGCTTATACTAGCTGTTTCCCGCGACTTCGTCCGCGTTAACATAGTATAATAACAAAGATGGATAGTTTTCCCCTTTTTGTGGTTCCTTATACAAAGGGTAAAAACGGGACCCTATTTAAGCAAACGTCAAACGCAAACGTCAAAAAACTTTCATGTTTCTAACTCCAGAAATGACGGACTTCCATTGAAACTTTGTACCCCAATTTCACCCCCTTGGGGGTAGAATTTCCAGAAACGCTTAAATACGTATCCATTCATTTTTAATTAGTAACACAAAAATAAAGTTTCATGTTTCTAACTCAAGAAATGACGGACTTTCATTCAAACTTTCAACCCCAATTTCACCCCCTTGGGGGTAGAATTTCCAAAAACGCTTAAATAACTATCCATTAATTTTTAATCAGCAGTCCAAAAATAAACTTTCATGTTCCTAACTTAAGAAATGACGGACTTTCATTTAAACTTTCAACCCCTATTTCACCCCCTTGGGGATAGAATTTCCAAAAACGCTTAAACACGTATCCAATCATTTTTAATCAGTACCCCAAACATAAAATTTCAAGTTTCTAACTTAAGAAATAACGGACTTTCATTCAAACTTTCAACCCCAATTTCACCCCCTTGGGGGTAGAATTTCCAAAAACGCTTAAATACGTATCCATTCATTTTTAATCAGTAACCCAAAAATAAAGTTTCATGTTTCTAATTCAAGAAATGACGGACTTTCATTCAAACTTTCAACCCCTATTTCACCCCCTTCGGGGTAAAATTTTCGAAATTCCTTCCTTAGTGGGTGTCTACTTAATAAAACAACCCTACTCACCAAATTTCGTGGCTGTAACTTTAACAGTTTTTGCTCAGCGATGATGAATCAGTCAGTCAGTCAGTCAGTCAGTCAGTCAGTCAGGACATGTAATTTTATAAGTATAGATTATAAAGCTAAAGAATTTGTGGAACTACAGCTTTGAATTGAAGAATTCGTTTTTTCTTGGATAGTCTTATTTATCGAAGAAGAATTGAGCTATATAACATCACGTTGCCACCAATAGGAGCAAAGAAACAGAGGAAAATGGGAAAAAACGGGGAAAATTATTTGAAGGAGCATATCTCATAAACGGCTGAAGCAATTTTTACCCGACTGCCTGGAGGGTTATGTGTTTAGCGCGTATCTTCTATGTATGTAATATTCTTTATTACCTCGTATCTTCAGAACGGCTAAACAGATTTTCACATTTGAGGTATCGTTAGATTTGTCTTAATAGCCCGAGTGTTCTTAGATAGGTGACATTAAGAAAAAACCAAAATGGCGGATGTTTGACGCCATATCGTGAGGTAAACAAAAATAAAAATTTACCTAGCATATCGAGTGGGGTATCAAAATAAAGAATTTTAAACACTGATTCTAAATATGTATATAACTTGCAGTTTTAATATTAAATCGAACGATAAATCTACACTAATAGTACAACGAGGAAAGATTTGATTTTTTGTTTGTTGGGCTCGGAAACTACTGGACCGATTTGAAAAATTATTTTACCATTGGAATTCTACATTATTTTTGCTGAACATAGGCAGAATTTTATTTTGGAAAAAATAAGGTTCCGCAAGATATTTGGGTTCTTCCATCATCAACAATCAACCAGAAAAGTTACTTATTTTACGTACGCTGCCTAAACTATAAAAGATAGAACCATAAAATTCTAAGTAATTGTAGAACTTACAAATATCTACAAAAAAGTCCGCGACACACTATACCTATCTATGTCGAGTGAGGCACAATAACCATTTTTTTATTTAAAAATCTTGAAATTTTTTGGACTACATTTAAACGCGTTTATTTTACTCATTCTTTTAATCCTTATCAAAATAAATTATTCCATTACTAAGTACAGTTTATGTAGATAATATTAGGTCTTTGAATGAATAAAATTGGACATTTGGTTTTGAAATTATGGCGAAATTAAAATATTATTATTAAATAAAAATCTTTGGGATCTTAAAACGATCAGCAACACGAAACGAATTTGAAGACAAAACGTTACGTTAGTGTTCCGACTCTTACCATGACCATCAACGAAGATTGTAGAATGAGGGTGTGCTGTTGATATAGACTGGGTTGATCTGCTTAATTTATAACCTGTGTATGACTTCATTGTTCTTATAGCACATTTTGAACAGTTAGGTTAGTTGATGATTTGAAGCACATAAATGCTTAGATAAGCCACGTTTGAAGTGCATAATATTAAGTTCAGATAGGGGAAATAAATGTTCACACCAATAATTCAGAACATGTTGAGAACCTAAAAAATTCAGAACCATATTTGCAAAACTTAAATTAATAATCCTGTCTTAACCTTCAAAACGTAAAAACTTTCGTTGCTAAGGCGGTTGCTAAGTAGACGGCGTATGTTTATATTTCTCGGTATATGGTAAAAGTAAAGTGACCAATAAAATAATATTATGTCGTGTCATACGAGTATAACCGATTAACCGACAGATAGCGACCAATAAACTTATCGTCGCTAAGGAGATCGCTGTGTTGATATTTTGGCAAACACAAAACGACTAGGACGGAAGTATAGAAATACGATTCTGTCCTTTTCTTTTTCCCGACCAACATAATCGCGAAATTGGGCTGACCCGCTACCTGCATAGGAATCAACTTCCTCGAGTGTACAGACCTATTATAACGTATTGTAGGTACACTTTTCTAAGTGTATCACGATATATGGTTATATCAGCACGGTAGTTTTTCAATTTTTTATTAGATTGATTGTCGAAATATTTAGATGACTCTAACTAAAAAGTCGCAAATAAAATAAATTAATTAAAAATCAAAAAACCCGACTGCAAAAAATATTAACTAAAAAGAACGAAACAAGACCTAATTCTGCCGGAGGCATCGAATCCATGTTTTAATTGATACGACTCTTGCTTACGAGTTTCATGCCGGGATAAATAGAAGGTTACATAGAAAAATGTAGAAGAAGAAATTGGATAATAAAATGCAGTCGGAGGCATAATATTTTATGATTTATGAATTAATGTTAAACTTGGTGCGACATGCCTCCGACTGCATTTTATTATCCACTTTCTTCTTCTACATTTTTCTATGTAACCTATTTATCCTGGCATGAAACTCGTAAGCAAGAGTCGTATCAATTAAAACATGGATTCGATGCCTCCGGCAGAATTAGGTCTTGTTTCGTTCTTCTTAGTTAACATTTTTTGCAGTCGGGTTTTTTTATTTTTAATTGTGTTATTTGACACAGATATAGAATAGGCCACATGGAGGGACATAGGCTATTTTTTTTTCAGCAAAATTTACGGTTTCCGTGAAATTTATAATTAACGCGGGCGGAGCCACGCTTAACATCTAGTACTACATACTAGGGTTGTTTGAAAAAATTGAAATGTTCTCGGCCTGACACACTTCTGAGTGACTTGCAAGCGTACTGTTGCTCTTCGAGACTCGAAAAGTTTAGATTTGGTAACGGTAATAAGTCACACAGAAGTATGTTTGCCTGTGAACAGCCCTCGTATGCTGTTGAACAAGAAGTTCCGCTCCGCCCTGTTAATTATGTATTTCACGGAAACCGTACAATTTCCTGAGAAACAAAATAGCCTGTGTCCTACCTCGTGGTCTACTTTATATCTGTGCCAAATAACATAAAAAATGCTTCAGCCGTTTGTGAGATAAGCTCTTTCAAATAATTTTTCCCGTTTTTCCCCATTTTCCTGTTTCTTTGCTCTTATTGGTGCCAACGTGATGTTATATATAGCTCAAGTCTTCCTCGATAAATACGACTATCCTGTTGGATAGTCTTATTTATCGATAGCTTTTTGTTAAAAATGAATTCTTCAATTCAAAACAGTAGAACTCCACAAATTTTTTAGCTTTATAATATAAGCATAGCTATGATTTTCCCAAATTTAAGACCGCCATTTATAAGGAATGGTAAGTCGTGTAAAAAAAGTATTTGAATATTTTTTGTAGAGAATTCTATGATCTACACTCTTGCCCTACCTATTTTTGTGATAAAATGTACAGTTTGGAAAAAAAACAGGAAAAACCTCATTTCCATACCTTTGACCTTGAATAAATTTTTTTGCACAAGGATCACCGAGGACTTTTGAGGTTTTATTTGTAATGGTGTATTTAACGTCTCTAGTCTCCTCCACCAATTTTCAGCTCTATGCGAATTATTCCGAGGTTACGATTTTTTTGCGTCTAATTAGGCCGGGCTATATGACATTAACAGTAAGTGATTTTCTCGTATTTTGGGTTCGCAGGTTTGCAGAATTCCACCAGTCGCACGGCGAGTGTATCCTGTGGCCGGCGGTGCGCGACCTGCTAATGAACTTCTCGCTGGCGCCGGACGCACCGCCGGCCGCCGCGCCGCAGACCTAGCGCGCCCGCAGCCCGCGCTACTAGCATACGCCCTGGTAGCGCGCGCCCGCTCGCTGCGTCCCCACTCCCCACTGCGTACCGTCGCCGCTACACGCTCGTCGCTCGAACTTTGATTGCGATAAAAGTGAAATAAAGACTGCTGTGTAGATTAACTATTCGATATTATCATGATGATATGATAATTTCGAATATAAATCTTTTTCTGAAGATTCTTCAGATATTTATATTTGTATTTCAGATATTTTTGCAAGTATAATAACACAGTGTTATTTCTATTAGGGTGGCAATAGACTTTATAGTAGTAAATTATTTGGACACTAACAGCTTTGTTCTTTAAGCATCCTAAGAACTTGTAACAAAGTGTAATGGTAAAATAACATAGTGTATAAATATTTAAACCTGTTTTTGGTATAATTTAACTTGTAAATATTATAAACTTATAAAAATGTACTAAGATCGTTCAAAAGATTATTTTAATAAGACTTTTTTATGCGCAAATCTTTTTAAGAAAACTTAAGATTCATTTGATAATTGAAGACGTGAGTGGAAGAATCGAACAAGTAACATTTTGTAACATTCGGACAATAACTAATTTTTTCCCTAATTATTTTAATAAAACTTATAACTTATCTACTTCATAACCTAGCTAATGTATCTGGCTACACATATAATCCATAGTTTTTCTATTTCAAATATTTTTTCCGACCCTAAAGCCTCCATATAAGCAAAAAAGCGGGAAGATTTTTCATGTTACTTACCTTATTCTTCCACTCACGTCTTGAATTAATAACTGTGTCAACCTATATCGAATATTTAAAAGTGTATAGGCCCGCATACTTTGTAGATGCATACATATTAATTATTAAATGATGAGAGTCTCAGCTAAAGCTAATATTTGTTATTATTTTGCAGCATATAAATTGCATAATAAAATAATGACTATTAAAAATTTAATTATAACAATATTTTACAGTAAGGAAGATAATAAAAGATAAGCAATTTCTGTTATAATTTCTTGCTAGAAAAATAATTGTTTACTCGTATTATTGCGTTTATGAAACAAGATTGGTCTATAAATTGAAATAAAAATGTGTGCATATTTCCTATTCAGATATCATCGGATATTATTCATATGAATTGAACAAGAAAATGTGTAAAGTCTAGGCTGGTTTTAGAGTCACGCTGACTGCGCGCGCACCGTCGGCGCTGATGGCCCGAGATGTATGAAATTGTAGGAAGCGTTTTTGAATAACGCGTAGCGGTCAGCGCTGATATTTCATACATTTCGGTGTCGGCGCTGACGGTCAGCGAGCGGTCAGCGTGACTCTAAAACCAGCCTTAGTGCTTGTTTAGACACAGCGGGAACTGCGCGGTTTGGACCCGTGCATTTACGGCTCGCAGCTTATGAGTTATGACAAAGGCGTTGTATAACAGCGTTCACACTTAACCGCTCGGTACAACAAGTGAACAAGCGCTTATCCTTAAGTTTCAAGTAGAATATAACACTTGTAAATTTATTTGGAAGATATTAAAAAAATATTCTGACAGAAAATAAATGTTTTATTTTTTCAATCATTTAAAAATATTTATAAATATAACCTTTGTACAATGTATTGATGCGTACATAATATGATACCTTGCGGGATTTGAGCTCCAAAAAGTCATAAATGACGCTTAACACAACATCAGGAGCGGCGCACGCGCTATGTACAGCAGTCTGTCCGCAGCCTGTCGCACGAGAGAGTAGCACTCAGCAGTAGCGACTAGCGACCGGCGGCGACATCGTGCTCCGGCAAAGCTCGGTAGCAGACAGACCCGGTATAACATCTTTTATCTAACCTACGATGTCTATTACACCATTAAATTAAAATATCACAATATGTACATATTAATCAGAAAACTATTCGATAATATCAATATTTCTAAGCGACAGAATTTATGTAATTGAATACCCATTAAACATTTATTCGTGATATTACACAGATCCCAGAGCGAGCCGCACCGAGCTGCTCGATTAGTGGAGATACCTTAATACTTAGTTTGTTGAAACGTTCGAGGATAAAATAGTAGTAATAATGTTAATTAGATGTCATTTGGTGTATCGCTAATATTCGATGTATGCAATTTCACTTTAATCTCTTCCAAAATCTTACACAACCTTCACTTAAAAGTGTCTTCTAATTACGCAAGCATTCGCCATTCGCGGTGTAATGCGGTACTCACGCGCACTGCGAATCTCAACTGCAAATTGACTCTGTTAGATTACCGAAATGACAATCTAGGGAGATTGTAATGCCCGTTTTCACCAACTACACCTAAAATTTAGGGGTCCCCCCTAAGCCAATATTCCAAGTTTTGTTCTTGATGAATTGACAACCCCGTAACTCTTAGGTGACGTTTATTTGAAATAAAACAACCTATTATGCGATTCATCCATTAAACCATTAGGTGACGTTTATAATTTACGGGATGAATTGACGACCCCGTACACTTAGGTGATGTATGTGGCGACGACGACGGTTGCCTTGACAATGAATCTGTTATAGAATGGCCGTCTGATATTTTACTTGTAAAATAGCGAACTCCCATAATTAATATACATATTTATCGCAAACCTTCCTCTTTAATCACTCTATATATTAAAGAAAACCGCAATTAAAGGGAACAAAGGGACATGAGGACAGAAAAAGCGACTTTGTTTTATACTATGTAGAGATATACGTCACCTAAGAGTTACGGGGTTGTCAATTCATCAAGAACAAAACTTGGAATATTGGCTTAGCCTTAGCCCTAAATTTTAGGTGTATTTGGTGAAAACGGGCATAAGTGTCATAATTACTGACAAGTAGAGGCAGTGAAGCATTACCTAGTCAATTTAGTAACAGAGAAATATAAAGAGTAGATCTCTTGGTAATTGACGAAGGTGTAATTGACGAAGGTGGTCACAAAATGAAAATATACATTACAGGCGAATGCTGCAAAATTAGAAAACACCTTAATATCATTAATTTTCCATTTTAAAATAATACTATATACGACTATTCCGAACCGATTTAAATCGATTCCAATCCAAAGGCACTTCTCAATTCCCAGCTCTGCCAACTGAATTTCATTCTTATTGGCATTAAACGCCCTTAAAGCACTGATTCACTAACCCAGAACTACAGTTACCACAACTCGCAAGCGTCCATCTCGCTAATAGCGAAGTCGGATAATAAGACATATCTAAGATATTGTCGATTTTGTTATAATAATTTAAATAATTCCTTCACTCTATTCACTAAGCCACTAAACAGACAATATTATAAAATATCGCGAAGTGATTAATATATCACATAATACGTTCTTACTTTTCTAACATCGATTGTAACATGCAAATACACATTTATTGCGTTAAGGTTTATCTAGTCATTAAATGTTCATATACATACATAGTTTCGAAAAGTGGAGCCACATTTTAATAATAATTGTGCAAATATCTTTCATTTTGGCATAGATAATAATGCTGGACAAGTTTCATTTAATATTAATGACATGAATGCAATAATGTTTTATAAAATTATGTTTCGTTCTATACAATCAACAAAGATGGTAAACAAAGTGTAAAATTAAAAACTTGATCTATTATGTGGCTTATACAAAAGAGTCAATGATGACAGCTCATACAATGGCATAACATTGCAAATGGCATAATATATTCTAAAGGACATCGTTTAGTACGAAAAATATCCAATGCCAACACATTATTGTGCGTTACTTTCTCGAGAATGACTGCGTCGTTTCGTAGGTTTAATTTACCCGATTATTGAAGTAAGCGAGTATCCCTTAAAAATAGGTATAAACAACCAGGCGAATCTGCCCTACATGACGGCTTACAACTCGGCACTAAACAGCGAACACGAGGGCGAGTAGTTTACGTAGTGGCGTACGTGCGTGCGTATGTGCGTGCATGCTGGCGGGCGCGGGTCAGAAACGGCGCAGCGAGGGCGCCTTGCGCGTGGGCTGCACCGACAGCGGCGCCACCAGCACAGACCCTCCTTCCCCCGATCCCGCGCCGCTGCTGCCCATCTCCTGAACATATAAAATAATATATCATTAGCCACAACAAATATTATAACTTATAAGCTAACTTTCTACATTTAAATTTTCACAAAGCTACGGCTAGTAAATTATAAACTGTATCGAACTAAAGCATTAATAAGCTACAATCGAGAGAGTAGAGACCTACCAACATAGTCCTTGGATTACTAAATAAAAGAATGAGCGATGTTAGTGAAATGAAAGAATAGGATTTTGAATTATTAAGTAACCATAATGAGAAATATAATAAAATTCCCAAGTTACCAAAGGTAAGCACATTCAAATTGGCCAGATCATCTAGCGGCTATAGGTCAATTTGTTTTTTTTTTTTAATTTATTATTTTATTAGGAAAACAAACAAGTATACAAAGAAATTACAGAAGAAATTACATACTAACTTAAAATAAACAATTGTTTACTCGTTAAGAGTATTTAGCAGTAAATAACACTCACGTTAATGTTGTTACAGCTGGCGAGGCGCATCTGCGCGAGCTGCGAGGCGGGCGTGAGGTTGGACGTCGACCCGAACGGCGATATCATCGACGACATCGCGCGCTTCAGCTTCGACGGCGTCTTGTTGAAGGACAGCGCGCGTCCCACCTGCGACATAAACCACCGTGTACAATATCTCCTACATCGATCTGTATTATTGACGCAAATATTTTTCATGCACCCAAAAATAGTGTAAGTTAAAAACGAAGGCATGCCTGAAAAATATTTTTTTTGTATATTTATTTTATTGTAACCACAAAAACCAAAATATTCATTTTGTTTTATTCTTAAAACTATAATAACAATGTAAAATTATTGATTTCATGGGAGAATAAGCAAATCGCATAAAAATGTTTAATGGAAAGAAAAAAGAAGAAACATGAGAGCAAAACTGAAAATGTCTTTTCGTTATAACTTATTTTAGTATCAATAATTTTACAGAACCCAGGGCACCAGAGGCACTAGACATTAGATGAGGTGACATGACGCAACATTAGTAACTGACATAACATGATGAGCACCGCAGAACAAACGAAGGGGCGGGACCTGTAACGTAAGGTATGGCACGCTCACAAACAGAGAAGAAAAATAGTAATTCGGTAGTACCATTTTGAAGAACCCTACCAGGAAAACAAAACACAACATTTTTATACAGTAATCGTATCATAAGGAGTGTTAATAGTATAATTCGTTATTGTCGAAAAGCAGAAGCTGTGATGTTACTGATCTTTTAAAACAATAGCATGATCTTAGTTAAGAGTGAGTAAACTTTTAGAAGAATCCCAAGCACATTAGACGCAACACGTGGCATTAGACGCAACGGTGTCGGCAGGCGGGGGGCGCCCGCCGATGGGTGATATTAGTGTCCGATGGCGCGGGAGCGGGACGGGTATAGAGCGAGAGCGTCAGACCTGTGCGAGTAAGTGAGCGCGCAATACCCATGAGTCTAGCAGGCCGGCCCCCGGCTCGGGCCGCAGCCAGCCGCCCAGCCCGGCCAGCGCCTCCAGCTACAACAGAGGGCCCGCTGTAGACCACTGACACTACCATTCTTATTCACGATCACGTCTATTAACGTTTTATCATCGTCGACAGAGCGCTACAATAATGCACGTTTACAGTGTGTTATTTTGTGGGACGGTATCATCGTACGTAACAGAATCATCCGCTAACGTGCAAACTGTATGTGCAGGCCTTATAAAGTGTGACACCAAATGAGGAAATATTTCTCAAGTATAATTCTCTATTTAGTAAATGTAAGTATTCAATAAAGTGCCTTATTTAGGTTGTTCAATAATTAATTTTTCACGCCTACGCCAAATGTATTACTGATGACTCATACATAGCAATTATTATTACTTTTAGCTCTCAGCTTCTATGTTTAATAAATTATAATTTTTGTTATTGCGACACTTTAATTCATGCCTTAGTTACATAAACTCATGAACATGAAATTCACTGACATAACATTAAATTGTTAACTTATTAATTTTAAAATTTGAATGACAACTGTAAACAATATTAATGTGATATAAATTATAATTATTATTGTGAATCTTGAATATATTGCTTCGATGCATGTTTAGTGCAGTTGATATTCGATCACCTATTTATCTGAAGTAAAACAGCTATCCTATTCTTAATTTATACAAAGTAAAAAGTACAAAAATTGGTCCTTTTAACAAATAAAGTGTTCTGTGGAATAAAAATAAATGCGTTTATTAGTATGTTACAGTGTTGTGCGTACCTTGATTCTGGTGCGAGCGGCAAACTTGGATACCTTGGACAGGGTACTGAGCGCCAGGTCGCTTGTGTCGATGTCAAGCTGGTGGGACTCGAGGCACGCCAAAAATTTGTCCTGTTGCAAATCACAGTGAAGGCGTTAGATAAGCTACATAATAAACTTATAGTTTCGGATTTCCGTGTACCAAGCCCAGTTCAAAAAAATACCTGTATAAATAATAAAACTACTAAACGTGTAGCCACGATGGACAAAATGCTATCGTATAAAGTATGGACGCGTACAGTCGTAATGAATGTCAGGATTGACCATCTTTGTCATCATCATCTTTTCAAATGTTTAATCTATCACACCTATACTAGAAATAGTGTTACAATGAAGTCACAACAATATGTGTATTAAACGTATTAGAGAGCAACATACCGCATCTGCTTTGCAAACAGTGTTGGCCATCTGTCGGCACAGCTGTCGCAGGAAGTGCGGCTTGTCGACCGCGTCGTCCGTGATCATAAACGAGTACAGCTTCTCCTTCAGCTCTGAGTTGCTGCGGCACATCAGCGCGAACACGTTGTGACAGTCTGAAATCATCATAGCTTGAATACTTCAAAAAAAGAAGAACGAGAATGATAACATGGTATTTAATTAAATAATAATTTGTAACGTATGTAAAAATTACTATGTTAAAATTTAACTCGTAAAATTGTGGGAAATTGGACAACATACCAAAAGTTATACAATAATGCAAATATTACACATAATATTTAAAAACTCAAATTCAAATCTATTGACACTACATTCATGAAAGCCGTCGTGTTCGGAAAAGAAAAATTTTCATAGACCTTACAAAAGGTTACTTGCATGTTTCGCTTTATTTAATAAATAATCAGTTAATATAAAAATTAAATCTGGACAACAATGTTACCTTCCGCCTCCCTAATGTCGACCACTCTCTTGACTGTGCTGAGCGGCATCAGGGATATGTGTCTGTAGGGTTTACTCGAGCCTATACGCATCGTGCCCGTACCGTTTGTTGGACTCTTGCTGTTAAACGCCTGCAAATAAAAAAAAAAAAAAAAACGTTCTCACGCAATTCGTCTTCGTATCCATAATGAAGTGGCACGTCGGCCTAACACTATTTTCGTACCTACTCTATATCAGTGTAAAAAAAATATATAATGCGCTGTACTATTTAGACAAAAAAATTGCGCAACTTACTTTCGACCTCTTCTTGCAAACTTCCATTGTGTCGGTGAAGAGAAAAAGCACGAGATGATCTCCTCGGCCGGACAGCTCTTTGGACAGTTCCACCACCTCACATCTCGACACGAACGAGCGATGCGATGACACGAGGTGTGCCTGCAGACAAGTTATTTTAAAATAAAAAAAAGCATTTTAAAATAATGTTCCAATAATTTAAATAGTTCTCAATGAGTTCTCCTGTTTTTTTTTACTGTTGTTTTACATTAGACTTGGCTTCAATACAAATTACAATGCATCATTTAGTGATGACGTCACGCCCGCTTCCCACTATCGTTATAAATATAGAGGAAAAAATATTACGCATTTTACTCCTAATCGTGCGGTCGAGTTAAAAATGAATGAATATTTGTTTACATCCGTCGAACTTTGAGAAGCATCTATTCTTTAATTAAATATGACTACCTCATGTGTTTCATTTTAAAATCATAAAAGACGAACGAAAAACGGAAGAGCTGTTTTAATAGATATACTATCATAATAAATATAAGATCCAGCTTTACCTAAAGTTTTTTAAATGGGATGTTAGGCAGAAGTTTATTGAATTATAGAAATATGTATTACTTTTACATGTATTTGTTTTTATAATAAATCTAGTTTTTTTTTTCGTAATCTGCTGTGTAACAATAATAAGTGCCTAGTTTCTATTGAAAAAAATAATACAAAATGCAACCAGACAACGCCAAAAATTTTTATTTTATATTGTGTGGCTTGTGTGTAAATATATTATGGTAAACTGTGCGTACAGTATATACGTATGACGTGTCTATTCATACGCGTGTACGTGCGTACGTATTGGACCGTACTCGTATACGCAACAGCGGCGCACGTATACGCACGTGTGCGTACTCACCGGGCACTGGTCGATGTCGTTGTATATGTCGAACATCTGCAGCTGGCCCTCGGTCTTGCGCTTGTCCTCGTTGATGTGCGACATGACCTCGCGCAGCCCCGCCAGCGCCGACACCAGCGCCGCATGGTCGGGGTTGCTCTTGTGCGTGTGCTTTAGGATATCTACGACGAAAAAAAATTTATAATATGCTTATAATTCTGCTATAATTAAAACGACGACACAAAAATTCAGTACAAATTTTGACATGGCCGTGTTCACACCAAACTGACTATACGCCGCTGAATGTGAGCGAGCGTTACGCAGTTTATTGTATTTCCATACAAATTCACTTTTTCGTTCACACCTAACGGACAATACGCCATTACGCTAGGCGTAGGCGCGGACATTCGATAACGTATATTTTCACGTTCACTTACGTTCACAATGGGGCTCACAGTGACCCTGCTCACATTCAGCGGCGTATAGTCAGTTTGGTCTGAACATGGCCTTTGATGTTACTAAAACAATATAATCTTTGAAAAGCCTCTCAACGCAACTACTACAAAATATTTACTTTTTATATTTAACGTGTTACAACAGTGTATGCTTTATATAGGAAAAAAATAAAGTTATTTGATAAATAAAAAAGGCGGGTTGTACTCCGGGAGTGCCGGCAGAAGTGAAAACTTGATTATTAACGTTGTGCATTATTTTTTTAACCCATTTTTTATGAAAATCAATTTTTAAAAAATCGATTTTTTTAATTAATCGAAACCCTTACAATCGATTAAATTTTAACCCATTTTTTATGAAAATCGATTTAAAAAAAAATCGTTTTTTTTAATTAAGTAATCGAAATCCTTACAATTTTTTTAACCCATTTTTTATGAAAATCGATTTTTAAAAAATCGTTTTTTTTAATTAATCGAAACCCTTACAATCGATTAAATTTTTAACCCATTTTTTATGAAAATCGATTTTTAAAAAATCGATTTTTTTAATTAATCAAAACCCTTACAATCGATAAAAAAATATCGACAATCGAAAAAAAACAATCGATTGTTCGATTAATCGATTTCGATCTTACAACACTACTCTCCAACCGTCTTACGGTTTTTCGATCAGCACGAGAATCTGACGCGAGTTTCACAGTTTTTACCCATCCCACAAAAGTGCTCAACGCCGCTAAAGAAGTTTTCACTTCAAAAAACTTACCTTCTAATAGTAAACTAATACTGGGTAGTCGCTGCACTGGTCTTATTAATAATTCCTGTAAGCTCTGTCTTCCACATTCTGGTCTAGTTTGACAGACTTTAAGGAATGCATGAAATCTAAAACAAATTATATAGTTATATAAATATACTTTTTTGACACATTAAATTGTGCTAGTATAAATTAAACAAATAAATGTATATGTTACGCTCAAAGACCGAAAACGCTCAGTTTCATTGAAACCAGAGTGCTCTTGTGTATTGCGCACACACTTGGGCATTTTAAAATTACTCCTGCGTAACGTGCTCTTGTGTATTGCGCACACACTTGGGCACTATAAAATTACTCCTGCGTAACTGGCCTAGTTTAATTGAAACCAGAGTGCTCTTGTGTATTGCGCACACACTTGGGCGCTATAAAATTACTCCTGAGTAACTAACCGGGTTTCAGAACGCGTCGTGGCCGTTTTCATTAGGGCCACAACACGGATTCGCGTCGTGACTGTTTTTAAATGCTCAGGACGCGTCATGGCTTTTCTCGATTACCACAACGCGTTGTGGTCGAATAGCACGTCAGCCACGACACGAATTTCGCTATGTGGTATTTCTCTGATTACCAGAACGCGTCGTGGCCTTCATTAGGGCCACGACGCGAATTTCGTTAACAATAATCAATCAAGAACGAATCAAGAAATCAGTCTTGAAACGAATTTCGCGTTATGGTCTTTTTGTGATTGCCAGAACGCGTCGTGGCCGTTTTCATTCTAATGAAAACGGCCACGACGCGTGGCTCTAGCCACAACGCGAATTTCGCGTCGTGGCTGTTTCAGTGTGACCACAACGCGTCGTGAGCTATTTTTTCGCTCACTGAGCGATTTCGGTCTTTGAGCGTAACATATATATTATGACTTTAAGTTTTTTAAGTTCCTATCTATTGTATTAGGTTATCCTGTGATAATAGATATGTGTGTTCAATAAATAAATAAATAAAATGAATAACTTGATTGAATATTATGACTACTTGGTTCTTTCTATTTTTATAAGCTTCATCTATAAAATCAATAAAAAAAAATTAAGTGGTTATTAGTTATTACCTTGGGTTCTCACGGTCGCACTGTTGCAGCATTTCCTTGGTATTCTCGAAGAAATTGACAAAGGGCGGGTAGGCCTTGACCATGTCGGGCGTGTACTTGAGCACCAGCCGCCCGATACCCACCTCCTCGCTCCAGTGCGCCTGTGCGTAGTGCAGCTCCTCCAGCATACGTCTAAAACAGAATTACAGGTATGTGATTATGGGTATATGTTTTTAAATAATTTATACACGATTAATATTAAGATTACATTGTGCAAGTCCCTATTTTCTATCCGTTCTACTCCCTGTTATCCAATTGCAGAGCATCGTGCGACTCAATGGCGTATAATGCCGAAAAATGCTAATTTGGAACGAAAATTAGTTTGAAAATGCGAATTGTGCGAAGCCTATTGGCTATTTCATTTAATTTAATTGAAAAACAGAGACTGTGTACAGGGCCTATGTTTCAAGGAGGTTTGTCTGTGTAGTTTGTAATATGTAACCAAACAAGAGATTAAGATCTAACGCAAAAATCTGACACTTGCTAAAGTACTCACTGGTGCAATTCGTATATAGGCGGTAAGTTTCCAAATATAATTTTGAGTTCTGTATTATTGAGCAAGGCTTGATTTTTTCCATTTGTACTGTCTTCTTCCACCATTACCTCTAACGGTTGTTTGAACATCTAAAATTAAAAAGATAAATAAATTACAAATTTGACTATCTTTAACATAGAATTTAAAATTTAAATCAACATAATAAGGTAGCAATACCCACATTGACTATCGTTTGTAGTATACCAACATAGTTTGACTCCGTTTGAAGCAGTTCCATAAACACTTGTTGACGGGGAGACATCAACTTCCTCACTACATTGTCAGGTACCTCTGATTCTAAAATAATTATAACAACATTATTATAATTTATAACAGAATTAGTTAAATTACTGTATAATATTTATACTATTATATTTTATAGGGTATTTTATACCTTCTAGCAACTGCTTGCCATCGGGCGAGGGCGTGCAGTCGAGCAAGTTGCCGGAGATGGACAGCAGTACGGCGTCACCGACGGACGAGCGCCGCTTGTGCAGCGCCGCGTCGCCGCCGCGCAGCTTGCGTTTGCGCAGTCGCTGTAGCTGCGAGGGCGTGCACGCACTCTCTTCAGGTACCGTCGCCGCTGCCGCCCCGCCCGCGCCCCCCACCGACGACCGCCGTGATATCTCTTCCAGGTACTGCGATGTCAAAACGAATATAACACCATTCTATTTTATTATGCTTTTTCTTTAACCTTGAGAAGTGGTTCATAGCGAAACGTTTATTTATTTAAACTTTATCTCTATTTAACCGATAAAGTAAAACATTTGCATTCAATTTAGCAGTTAAATGTAGATATTAAATGAAAATGTACTCACATCTTTAAAAAGATATTCCCTTTCATCTTGTGCTTCCTCATTTTGTATGGACGCCCAAAACCATTCTGCTTTTACAACGTGAACGGAGGGCGCACAGTCCGGTGCTATGACCGTATTGTGTTCGTCGACCACCTGTAATGGGGCATGTTGATGTTAGGAAGGAGTAAAACATTTTTTTTCTTTATTTTCAAATGTAAAAGAGTTTAGTTGACATGATAAATTACCTCCAATGTGCATACCTACTCGTATAAGCGCCTACAATTTTTCTAAGCATGCAAATATTATGATGTCATTACATAATAATAATAATTTAATTTCTTATTGTAGTGTAGCGTCATAAGTTTACATGGTTTTGACGCGTGAACACAAATAACAGTAACCGTGACTGTTCATAATTTCGACAACCCGGGGTATTTTTTTAAATAATATTAAAATTTTGGACTAGGTCTACCATGTAATCTCATGGTAAGCTCCTAGACGGGAAAAAGTGATATATTGTGTAGCATATGGGCAAGACAAATTGATATTTAGTAGTACAATATGTAATTAAATGATGTTAGTACCGGCAGCGATAGTCCATGGCATTGCAAAATGGCGCGAGCGTCTCGGGTGGGGGTCGTCGAGACGGAGGCGGGCGCGACGAAGGCTGGCGGTGCGTCGCGCGCCGCGGGTGACGGGATGGGGGTGGGGCGGGGGGCGGGGACGCACGGGAACGCGCTCGCTCGCAAGTCGCCGCTGCCGCTTATCGAGTAGCGGTGCGCGCGCAGCCACACATATTGAGGAGTTTTAAACACGGTCGAGTCGTCCAGCTCGTCGACGTCGGTGTCGTTTTTGACGGGAGTTCTCATTTCTGTGCTGTCCACGGTGTCCACTTGGACCGGAGATATGTCCAGATTCATTCCATCGACGTCTCTCTTCGGCGTCGAGACGTTGGTGAGGTCGGGCGGGAGATGGCGCGGGTCGACGTCTACCGTGTTGCGTTCCGCCCGTTTTTCGTATTTTTTCTTTCTTTCGCTTCTAAACGAGGCTGTAAACGATTTTACGCTCCGCCTGAGCTTCGATGCGGATTTTGACGTTTTGGAGCTTCTTATCGAGGAGAAGGAGATATCAAAAAATCCCGACTGTTTGCTCATGTTCATGGAGGAGATCGAGGTGTTGTCGTCCTCCCTGATGGGCGAGGAGGTGGAGGCGACGAATTCCCCGGCGGGGTCGGTCGGTTTGACTTCATCGGGGCTCACCGGCTCGACGGAGATGTCTCCCGACGTTTTAGAGACGGACTCCTTTTTCGTTCTTTTAAAAATCGTGGGCCTATTTTTGAACTTAAACGAATCTTTAATTTTTAATCTCTTTATAGATTTCCAATTGCTATCCTCGGACTTGTCGGGGGACACGTTGTTGCCGTCGACTAGACCGACTTGAAAATTTGAGTCGGTTGAATTTCTGCTCCTTTTCTTTCCCGACGAAATCGTTGTAGTCGACTGTTGGAAATCCTTGTTTTCCTTCGAAAGAGTCGCTAGAAAACTGGCATCATTTTTCGTATCCAAGTCGCATAAACTTTTGGTGAGTGACGAGTGGAGGGATCCCGACTCCGTCAGACAATCGACTAAATTGAAAACGTTGATCGACTTATTTCTAAACACCTCGCGCTTCTCTTTGGCATTAACTCTCCCGGCGTCGTGAATAATCTGTGACGCGTATTTGTTTTCTTTGTCGGTCGTCCGGGGCTTTCCCGTTTCGGGATGACTCCGCCCGCGGTCGCCGGGACACTGGTCTCCTACACTAGTAATACTGATATCGGGCTGAGCGGGTGGTTTTTTTGGGCTTAGGCTACTTCTAATACTGTTTCTGGAGCGCAAGAGACTCTCGTCTCGGTGGTCGGGCGCGTGCGAGGCCGCGGGGCTAGCGCGGCGGCCCGACAGGCGAGCGGACAGGCGACGGTACAGCGAGGCTTTGGGGGTGCTCTGCGAGCGATTGGGGGAAGTTCGGTGGGGCTTTAGCGAGCTGTTGGAGGAGTTCGGGTGGGGCGATAGGATAAGCGAACGACCGAAAGTCTCCCCATTGGCCATTACCTGAAACATGTGTGAAACACACCACGCAATGATAATGAAGCCATTCCAGTACATACATGCTTATAGATATCCTTGTTACCCTACGGTTAGACACAGAAGCGACGAATTTTACAAAGAAACGAGTACTGAATTTGGAGAAAAGCGAGTACTGCTATACTCTTAGCACAGCTAATGAACAAAATAAAACTAATAAAGAAAACATAGTGCGATCGAGTTACTTTCTACTGTAAAGCCATGGAATGGACTCAGAAAGTATGAACTGAACGGTGAAATATAGATGAACGTACAAAAGCTTTTCCGATTCACTTCAGATTTTAAATTTCAGATTTGATAACAGGACTTATTATTCGTTAAACCATTCCTGCGTTATTATCAAAGTTTTAATTTGAATATTACACCCGACATATGTGTTCAGAAGTAAATTAGCACACAAATAGCAAACGAAAGCATTGTGATGCCAGCATGTGATGAGAAGCCGTGGTGAGATGGAACAATGGGTTGACTTGAAGTGGTGCGGGAGGGGTGGCGGTACAGCCCATTGTATATAAAGGATGACCTACTACGGGTTGATAAATACTAGCCTATGATACCATCGCTAACTATGACGAAGAAAAAAAAAATGGTAGTTTTTTTTAACGTCATTGCTAATTGCCCCCAGAAACGGCTACGATCGATAATAACGAAGTAAAGTTTCTAAATTATTATGCAACAAGTCGACATTGAATTCGGCTGCTACCGGTGTGGTTAATGTTTTTTGTTTGCGTGTGAATTGTAATACACACACGTTTGACATTGAGATGATTGCTAAACGGTATGCAGGTCGTAAAATAACGTGGAACGAAAATAAAATCTAAAGTGCCAAGCTACAGCAGGTAAAACGATACATCGTGAACCACCAGTACTAACTACGTGAAACGTGCATGCTGTTTTCGTTACGCTAAAATTAGTACCTAATGTGCCACTATGTATTAATAAGTCGGCATGTCAAGTATTTGGAGGTAAACGCTCTGCGAACACTAACATTGTAAATATAAACGGCTCACATTATTATGTTGTGGTTTACTTAAAATATGAGCAAGTAAAGCATCAATAACACGCATCCGTTGTACTAAAGGATTTAACGAGAATTTAAAGCGGCCGCTGCCAAAATTTTACAAAGCTAAAATTGCCGTATGAGTCGTGCAATTCCTTTTAAATATTACGCACCTAAATTTTACTCTGTACATCGAATGGATGTAATTGATCCTTTAAGCGATCACAAGGAGCGTCTTTGGAGCGCGTGTAAATCCTAAAGGCACGTTCGTAAGTTAATCCGATATAACAGTGGGTTTATCGTATACGTAGTGGGTATATCGTGTACGTAGACGGTATCGTGGGGGCGGTACTTACGACGTGCGTGCAGTCGGGGTCGTCGAGCGTGCAGGCGGCGCCGCCGTTCCCGCTCAACACCTCGGCCATGTGCTGCGTCTCGTCCTCCGCGAACCCGACGAAACATACTCGCGCCCCCGCGAACACCTTTAGCTTGTGCTCTTTCTGAAATCATTGGCAACTCTGTAGAGATTGACTTAGGTTAAAATTTCCTTTGCGACACCCCTTAACAGCAGTATCTTTGACGCCTCTAGTACACCGACGCTGCGAACTGCGAAACAGCGGCGAACCGAACGCGAAAAATCTGCGAAACAGGAATAGAGCGAGATGCAATATAAGGCATTGTCGTGTGGCGGGTGAGACAGGAAATCGGTTCGCCGCCGTTTCGCAGTTCGCAGCGTCGGAGTACTAGAGGCGTGATTGAAAAAAAAATACTTTCTTCTGATTTCTAGACACTGGTATTAACAACATGACGACAGTTGACTCACAATGAAGGCGGCATCGGTGGCGATGCAGGCGGGGTCGTCGCGGCGCTCCCAGCAGCAGTCGACCCAGGAGCGCTGCAGCACGGGCAGGCCGAAGCCCGACGCGTACCGGTACTTGTCGCCCGTCGCCGCCGCTGCGATCAGGTGCGTCACCTTGCTGGACATGTCCTTGCGGATCGACCCGCCCATGTAGTGTATGAGGGTTATCAGGTACGTCTGTGGGTATTCTCTTGCATTAGAAGATAAATCAATGTAAGGAATATAACTTAAAACTAACAGTTAGGCAAACGAGAGTGTACTCGCTACTTTTTCACACGGTTAAATGTTACTTAACTGTAATCCCACATAATCTTTATTTCTGCAGCCAATAAGTTATATTTGGTTCCATTTTAACGCATCAAAGTCCTCTCACCAGCTCATCCTTTTTCCGGAATCCGGAGAAACATATGACGGCGCCGCGCATGGCGAGCGAGTAGAGCGGGCGCGCGTTGGCGGGCGGCGGCTCCTCGCGCGCCGACAGCTGCAGCACCGCCGTCGGGCCCAGGACCCTGCACACAAGAGAGAGGATGAGATACATTGGTGCGTTGTCGTACATCACGTATCTAAGGGCTCCCACACATAACTGCGAATTTGCATCTCATTGCAAATATCTGCGACAAAATTCATAATAAAAATGACATTGCGATGCGATGGGAATTGGCAGTTTTATGCGGGAGCTCTAAATCCTTTGAATTTGTAATGGCGTCAAAGTAAAGCACGCAATGGTTGTCGAAGTGCTCTACATTTGCAATAATATTACGCTAAGAGTATAACAAGATAAGCTTGTTGGGGCAGTCTGTGATTTGATACAAAACCAGCAGGAAATAATGTTTCATGGTTCATATTATGTGTGGATACGGGTACTCAAAATACTGACAATTTGCTTCAACGTTTACTGTTATATGGTTGATGGTAGAGATCTTTATTCTCACACCATTAAGGAAAGAGACAAACTAATACTCTACTTTACAACTGGGAAAGCTTAACGATTGCGCTATTTTCGTCCAATGTCATTTAAATTCGATAAAACCATTGTCAAAAACCTGCGTGTGCGGGTTGGAAAACTACATTGATTGAATCCTTTTCCTTAAATTATTATAACTTAAATTGTTAACAAAAATAGCTCAACTAAAGTACATGTTATAGCGGTTCCAAAAATAGCGACCCCATGCGACAATGTCCGGGAAAGACAACTTCCGTCCCAACTCGGGACTAGACAAAACGAACCGGAAGAAACATTTCGGTTATAATTAGACGCGTGTAAAGTTCATTTGGATTTACGTACTACGAGTTTTAAAAGTAATTTGCACGATTATAATAAGAAAGTAAACAATAGCTCTAATTTGCTTTTTAAAATACCATAATATTTAACATTGTGCTGACTTATGAACCTTATTATTTCATTGCAATTACTGATACATTAGCTCGTATTGGGATGGTATTTGCGAAAGGCATAAATTAGATTTAATAGGTTAAATCAATGTTAATATCGAGAGCTATGTGGATTGAACTTTTAAATTGACGTTGAATTGGTCGAGCGGCGCCGTGGCCCGTGACGTGCATGCAGCGCGCGGTGCGGCGCGCGGCGTGCGCGGTGCGGCCGTGACGTCACACGGCTTATCCCGATAGAAATAGTACTGACGAATTACATTCCGAATTCCTGAAATACGGAATGCTAGCAATCATACAGATAAAATAAAGATTATTCACTCAATGAATAATTAGTCTGTGGCCGTTTGTTTTCTGAGAAAATGTATTAATTACTACAAGGTATTTTACGTTTTCTACCTAAAACAATATTCGTCAACAATCATAATGTTAGTAATATTACTAATAAATACAAAATTACAAATCTGAAGTGTTTCAGACTTGTACTATTTCTCAATTCAACAATATTTATGAAAACCAAAATCTACTGATGCATTGAGATGTTTTATTCGTAACAATAGAAGATCAAGTTTTGAATATAGAAGATAAAGTTAAGTATCATGTTTTTTATGATCGGGTCATGCAAATAACAATGTCGTTATTCATGAGGTAAAGACGTCAATCGTTATCAGAGGTATGCAAAAGGCAAAAGCTATAAAATTGTATCAAGTCACCAAGTGATAGTAAAACTATTTTCAATTCCTTCAAATGTATAATATTTCTAAATATGGGGAACTGACACCGTTTAAGATCTTGATCTGATCTGATGATGCTCTAATTCTAGGAACCAATAGCTATACAAAAGTAGGAATACACTTGGAGGGTCCAAAAAGAATACGACAGAAAAGAACAATAATTATAATGTCAATAATAATTTAATATAATCTGGTTTTGTAATACTTCAATAAGTATCACAAAACCAAATTATATCAAATTCGTTAGTAGCGGTCATGACCGATAGGTGTTACAAATGAATTGTGTAACATACAATAATTCAATTAAAACTGAAATAATAAACCTTGCGTTTGAATTGTTAAAATCGTGTCGGATCAAGGTCTGCACAATAACAGATAATGGGTAAAACCAATTTACAGTTAGAATACTTGTGCAGGCTTCAATATGCTATCGATGCAAATTCGCTATAAAATGTTATGGCGGCCACATATTATATGCGGATAGAGAACTCACGATAGAGAAGCGTGCACCAACAAATTCCTCAGCATAATATACAAGTTTTATTGCCTATTATGTATCCTAGGAGCACTAATAAAATGCAACGTACCATCGAGGAAATTGATTCCTATGCAGTTGATAGACCAACGTTCTTTGGTCGAATATGTCAATTCAATGTTATTTGTGATCTGTCGGCTGGGTTTGACGTAACTCATCCAAACTACGTAGGTCCCCGATCTGCATAGGAATCAACTTCTCTGATAGTACAATGACACAAGTTTTCTTAAAAACAACACTTGTTTATAATTACTAATTAGATAACACCATATTCGAAGTCAAAAGACACGTAGATAATTTAAACTGTTTATTTGGCTTATGATCTGGATCTGGATACAGTTTCCGTGACGAATCAAAATCAATTACAAAGGTTCTGATTGCAACTACATATTATATAAAACGAACGAATTAAGCACAAGGTGCAGTGTCATCTGGAGCACGACCTGAACAATATTTAGCTCAATACGGATCGGGAAGTAGGTTGATTACAACTTTTAAAATTCCATTTCAGGCAAATATAACCGGGACACAAAGACCAAAATAAAGGTACCTAACCACAAAAAAAAATGATTGTATTTTATTTTTGGCTTATTGATCTCATAATCTATGTACCTATGTCTTATATGTACAAAATTAAACAGAGATTAAAGTATCTGTAGAGTTATAGTAATCAGTAACAACATCGAGTTTATTTCAGTCACAACTCACAAGTTAATAATCGGCCAAGTGCGAGTCGGACTCGCGCACTTAGGGTTCCGTACCATTATAGAGCAAAATAAGGCCAAAAATTGTGTTTTTGTATGGGAGCCCCCCTTAATGTTTATTTTATTTTAATATTATTATTAAATATTAAAATGCACATAAAACTAAGGATCTTGAGAAAAAAATCAAGTACCTACCTATTGCCATTATTGATAAAGAGCCAAAAAGGCCAAAAAATCACGTTTGTTGTATGGGATCCCCCCTTAAATATTAATTTTATTTTGTTTTTAGTATTTGTTGTTATAGCGGCAACAGATATACACAATCTGTGAAAATTTCAACTCTTTAGCTATTACCGTTCTTGAGTTACAGCCTGGAGACAGACAGACAGACAGACGGACAGACATCGAAGTCTCAGTAATAGGGTCCCGTTTTTACCCTTTGGTTACGGAACCCTAAAAAGCAACTTCTTTATGAAATGCTCTACACCTCACATAGAATTTGCGAATAATCCTCCTTTTATCACATTTGTGAAATGATGACACAGTAACGAAGCAGCTGCAGAAACTAAATTTATAGCATGTTATTATATTTTGGTCGGCTGCTTTTTTGCAAAGAATTATGTTTCCTACATATATAAAGTAGGCACGAATTTGTACAAAACAGCGTATTTATCTTAACCGGTTTCTGAATAAATTACAATGAATATTAGTGTTGTGTCATTCTTACATATTATCACTCTTAGAAAATATAGAGTCTAGAGCTTCAGTCGATGAATGGGGCGGTTCCTCCTCCTCCGGGGTGGGCGGTAACCGCGTGGGTCCCATCGTCGGACAACAAGTCACCACTTCACTATACGATCACTATCATACACTAGTCCGCTGAAGATTCCTTATAAACAAATCGCACACGTTAGACTTATTCGCTCTCGGCCTCATCACTGATATCTCGAGATCAACCATTTATATTTTTCTGACCATCGAGCATATTATTTTCGCGAACCGCTTCCAAGATTTAACGATCGGCAGAAGATTATTCTTCGCGAGAATTTTAAAGACGCAAGCGCTACGTTCTTTGAACGTTCCACGTTTGAAAAACAGTCGCATGGAATGTACGGGCCCGAAATAGCACCCAGCGTCCCGCGACCGCAAGGGCAACCCTCGCGCCGCGGGCCGAGCGTCGCGACGCACCCACCACCTACACGCACCTTTATTTACATCCATACGTTTAAAGTTCGTACACGGTACGACGTTTTACTAGCGGAAGGTTTCCCAAGTAGGTACAAGAAACTCGACTTGACGGATAACATTTGCGTGCCGTAGCGCAGGAATTGACATTCGTGTGTTGCAGCAAATTAACATGAACTTGACACATTTACTACAAAAAGTTACTATAATCAGAAAGTGTGGGAATATTTTGTTGAAAATAATAATGATTATAATTTTAATTGCTCATTTTAGGCCGCTAAATATATCTTCGTCTTTGGGATTCCGATTTTCCACATAATATCATAAATGTTATTACTTATTAATAAGTTATTGTTTCTCCTTAAACATTTATTGAATCAGTAAGCCTCTGAGCTCGTAGTAGTGTAAACAGCTTAACATTCCCGACAGCAGCCACATTATTATGCCTTATACAATAATTAATCTCTTCGATTGGCATTTCTCTGATACACTGCATTGAGGTCTTCTCGCAAACAATATTAACGTTGAAATACGAGCTTTGTTAGAGTTCTAAGAAAATATTTCAGCGTAAACACAATTTCAGTGCCGTAAACAAACGCGGAAGAAAATAATAACATTAGTCATCGGTAAAACAAAGGTTCATAGGATATTTTTATGTGCAGCTGAATCGCCTACAACCATGTTTCATGAGTTAAAAAAGTACATTTGATATCGTAGTTTTTACATTTTTACTCACATCCTAAGTTGTGGGATTCAAGTACATAAAACTTTGACCATAGCTCGGTCAACAAAGTAGTTGTAGAATGCGTGAGCGGGAACCTAAGCAATTTCTACAGGAACTTATTCAGGGTGGTTAAGGACAAAACATACTAAAAGTCCTGACGTCTTGGAGGTGAGCCGGAGGGGGGGCGACAAAGGTCTAAATTTTTTGTTTTTCGTCAATAACTAAAAAAATATGCGTTGTAGCGAAAAATATTCTATGACGACCTTAAAGCTTATTAAATTTTCCATAAATTAGATTCTATACAGTTTTTCCAAATTCTTATCCGTTTTCAAGCTACACGCTCAGGAAAAGTAAAAATTAACAAAAGCTTTATTTTAAACTAGACGTACCGCGCGGCTTCGCCCGCGTAAATTAGATATTTCACCCCCCCCCCCCCCTCCGGCTCACCTCCTAGACGTCAGGACTTTTAGTATGTTTTGTCCTTAACCACCCTGAATAAGTTCCTGCAGAAATTGCTTAGGTTCCCGCTCACGCACTCTATACCCTCTTTTGAGTCATTCGTTAACCGGACTACCAGTGCGGCGTTCATTATTGTCTGTAGAGCAATTTTTCACCATCTGAATGGTTTGACCGCTACGAATAATAAAAACTAAGGAAGAGTTAACTCCGTCAAAAAAAGTGCACCAAAAGGCTACAAAATGTGACCCGAATACATGCATATTTATGCATGTGTTCGGTACACATTTTTCGTGTACACATACTCGAGTGACATTCAACCAGGTTGACATGATAATTATTATTGTCAAACTCATTTTACAGTTTGTTTACTTACTTTTTACGTAACTTTTTACAACATTTTCGTTGTTAAAATGCCTAAATGCCCTGTGAAATGGTGTGGAAGTCATACAGATACGACTTTTAATACAGGAATAACCTTTCAAGTGTCATCTATAAGTGAATTTTTTAAAATTATAATGCTTGAAGTTCTTGTATTTTTTCCGACCCAAAAACATGCCCAAAAAGATGGTTTATTTAAGTTGGATGCTAGGGTATTTGCGTAATATTAAGCTGGTCTCTTTGTGTTTGTCTTATTAAGTTTACATGTTATTGTAAAAGTACATTAATAAAAAAATAATATAATTGGGTCAATTAACTTTTATTTGTCCTGTAAGCACTATGTTTTGTCCCAGGCCAATAATCGCAGTTATAGAGAAAATTATGTGGTTTGTTGTCATAAGTCGCATTTATCTTTTGACGTGACAACGTCTTATAATTCGATATGGGCTGCGCGCACGAAAAAACATGACGCAATATGCGGCGTTACCTCGCTCTGAGGCGTTCCATTTGAGTTGTTTAGCAGAAATGTACAGTCGGGGAAAATAGTGCTAAGCAGAAATGTACAGTCGGGGAAATGAGTTGTTTAGCAGAAATGTACAGTTGGGGAAATGAGTTGTTTAGCAGAAATGTACAGTCGGGGAAAATAGTGCTAAGCAGAAATGTACAGTCGGGGAAATGAGTTGTTTAGCAGAAATGTACAGTTGGGGAAATGAGTTGTTTAGCAGAAATGTACAGTCGGGGAAAATTGTGCTAAGCAGAAATGTACAGTCGGGGAAATGAGTTGTTTAGCAGAAATGTACAGTCGGGGAAAATTGTGCTAAGCAGAAATGTACAGTCGGGGAAATGAGTTGTTTAGCAGAAATCTACAGTCGGGGAAAATTGTGCTAAGCAGAAATGTACAGTCGGGGAAATGAGTTGTTTAGCAGAAATGTACAGTCAGGGAAAATTGTGCTAAGCAGAAATGTACAGTCGGGGAAATGAGTTTTGACGTGACAACGTCTTATAATTCGATGGAGCCGGCTGCACGCATGAAAAAACATGACTCATGCGGCGTTACCTCGCTCTGAGGCGTTCCATTTAAGGCTTGAAGTGCAAGCGAGAGCGCGGAACGAGCGACAAAGAGGCACGTTGTCACGTTCAACTATCGTCAGTAAACCGACTTTACAGACAACCGTTTTTTATTAAGCAAACATACGACTAAATTATTTTAAATAAATCACTATTATACTAGAATTTCAATGGTTGTCCGGGCGACAAAACCTCTGATGAAGCGTTGAATTGTTTGTCCCCCAGTATAGGTTAGTACAAGAAAACATTACTTTAAACAAAAAAATAGTATATAAGTATGACAATTAATTACGCTTATAATTATTTATTACAATGTCTATTATAATGCTTACATATAGATATATGTTAACTTTATAATTGTAACGAGTTTTTTGCATGTTCATTTTGGTCGCTATTATATTTTATTATACTCACGTCCACCGGACAACTGCAAAAAAGTTCCGAAACCACAACGCAGATGACGTGATCAGTGCCTTAAGATAAAGTCGATTCATTTGGTGACAAAACTCATCCAAAAACCATTTTGATTTCATTTTTGCCACGGCGTCAGTTGGCCGAGTGTGTTTGGAAAAAGCGGGTGGCTTTTTTGTGTGTCTACCGGACAACTAGCACAAAAATGTAAGTATTTAATATATCGTAGTAAATTAATGTGAAATGTATTCTATTTAATCTTTGTTTGAATCTGAAGTTCAGTGAGGCCGGTTTTCACATTTTCCACATCCAATCCTAACCCGGTAACTCGTTCGTCCATTACGTCGACATCTTTACGAAGCTTTGTCACCGTGTCACTGACATCCTTTATAGCCAGAAGCGCCTTTTCTTGAAGGTCCTTTTCTTGCTCTTGTGACTCTTGCAAAGCCTGAATTAACCCAATTATGCTTTCCAATTGAGGAGCCATTTGAGGGGCCGTAGAAACTATGGGCGTGGCAGGATGGATGGAGCTAGTCGAAGGGGCCTGAGCAGGCGGGGCCCAGTGGGCGGGGCCAGTGGGCGTGGCCTGAGTGGGCGTGGCCTGGTGGGCGGAGCCAGTGGGCGTGGCCATGTCCAGAGTGGGCGGGACCTGGGGGCGTGGTCAGTGGGCGGAGCCTGGTGGGCGGGGCCAGCGGGTGGGGCCTGCCCCGCAGTGGGCGGAGCTTGGTCCCCAGTGGGTGTGGCCTCCGCAGCCCCACCTCCAACTCCTCTCGAAGTCAATGGCAGCAGCTCGCTGAGCCCTTATCCTGACACTCCCCTTGAAGTCCTCTCTCGGAGTCAATGGCATCTCCAAATCGCACTTCTGACACCAGTTGTTACGTGCTAGGGTTCGAGGATTCGGAGAGAAAGACCTGGTGACTCTCTTGAAGACTTTATTCATAAACACTAGGTCACACTAATTACTAAGTCCAAACACTAAGCACTAAGTCCAAACACTAAACACTATCACTGTCACTCACTATTGATCACTTGTTCTCACTTCGAAGTCGCCTCGAAGATCGCTCAGATAAAACTGAATTGCCGGCTGCAGTCTGCGACTATTTATACGGGCCGGATCGAATCTCAGAAAATTCCGGAACATCCCAGAGTAAACCCGATATGCGTAAACAAGTATGAGATATCTCTAGAAATTACTCGTAGGTACTTACTCCTAGCGCCATCTAGTATCGAGTAGGGGATTTATGTTGCCTGTGTTCCCTTGGTCAGTTCGCTGGTCCGACGCTAGATCGGCACCACGTGTCCGTATCCGTAACACTATGTTTAGATAACGGATTTGACAGAAAAATAAAAATCAAGACGCTATAGAGAAAAACTTAAAGGAGACCCGGAAAATTTTGCTGAGTGAAAGAGGAAATAATCGGCCAAGTGCAAGTTGGACTCGCGCACGAAGGGTTCCGTACCGTGTAGAGCGAAAGTTGGAAAAATGTGTTTTTTTTTGTAAATTGTGTATTTTATTTAAATAAACGTTCTGCTCTATGTTAATTCTTAAAATATATTTAATTCTCTACAGAAAATATGTTAAATTATAAAAAAAATCAGATAAAAATTAAATAGTAAAATTTATCATTGATGTACACTTAAAAGTTGATCGACCCAATTACAAAAATTTTACAAAGTCGCCATGGACAGTGTTATGCAAGATGTAACAATTTAATCATTAACGAAATTTTAGGGTCTGGCTGACATTAGTACCTATGGAGTATTTTATTTTGACAGATTTTATACTGCCGTTAGTTTAGAAAGAAATGAACCGAATTGGATGCCGAGCCAGATTACACTTTAATAGTCATGATATTTGTATAAGTAATGATCGGAAATTAAAGAGATTACGAAAATCTGCATTGCCTATTTGCGCCGTAAGTTTTATATTTCAATTCTGTAAGTCCAGATGCTCTGGACAGTTTTAAATTCGTCCGAGTCGTACAAGGTTTGTTAAAAAATATTATAAGTATATTAAGTATTATTATCGATGACTTAAGGATCAGAGGAAAATGTTTGATTTTAAAATAATAATTATGTACTCCTTTCTTCGTGATAGTAGAAGTGCTTGGTGTATACTTAACGTGACCATACGTCCCGCTTTGGGCGGGACAGTCCCGCTTTCAGGCAGTCTGTCCCGTTGTCCCCCGCGAGGCCGAAATTGTACCGCTTTTGCGAACAGATCAAACGATAATAATAATAATTATTGAAAAGTATTGTTATGTTTGAAATGCCTGTGCCCTGTCCAATGCCTGGAAGTAAGTAAGTAATACAACAAACGTGATAATTCTGCCATATTTTGTTCGATATCAATAACTAGACGTTCCGCGCGGCTTCGCCCGCGTAAATTAGGAATTTCACAGACAAATTAGCCCACAAAAATAGCCTATAATCCTTCACGTGGTCTACTTTTTATCTGCGCCAAATAACATAGAAATTGCTCCAATAAATGGTCGCGTTATGTATACTACATAATACTATCCGCTTTTGACAATTATTGTCAACGGCTTTGTTTCATAACTATGACAATGACAATAACCGCGCAGGCTGTCGTCCGGCGCGCAATATTATGATACGTTACCTGGGAAACGACCTTGGCGAAAATCTGAATTGTCATATTTTATTATTGTTCGAAAAGGAGCCAAAACGGTTGAAGTATGGGAGTTACGTTTCCTTAGTTTTTATTATTCGTAGTTTGACCGCATATACGAATTTCTAGTACTAATAAAGTATCCATGTTGAGTTGACGACTAGTCTTTTAATAAAATTTTATTGTTGTCAATTGTCTCGCTTTGACCAATTTACGTTTCTCATCCAGCGACGCGACTCAGTATTAAGCACCTAAAGCATAAAAATTCCTTTATTTAGTATATCTGGTCCAACTATAGGATCACAAACAAAAATACGATTATGGCTCCTTAGCTCTATCTCTAGCTTTTAGATTGTCGATTTAATTTAGTACTATCCTTATATTAACTGCCAGGTCCTGAAATGGTTTTATCTCCGCTATTTGATGCATATTTTGTACATTGTAAAAAGTGATGTTATGGGACAGCAACTTCCTTACATAAGACAAGTATACCTTTACGATTTCGGGCATACTGATTACTGACCTATATTTAGCTTTATGTGCTGCATCGAACAGGTCGCCGTCAAAGGGTGTGGTGACTAAGTAGGAGGGCGGGGCCGGCGAGGGTTGAGTCTGGGGCAGGTCCTCCGGCCCTCTGACTGCGGCGACGGGCCCGAGGCGCTCGCAGGCAGCTCGCACGCGCTCGCACTCCAGGCACGACTCGCTCACGAACACCGTACACGCCGTCGAGCCTGCGATTAAACACCATGTCAACCAACAAACCTCGCCAATAAAGACGTGGCTCTTCACGTCGGGCCATCATAGATAAACCAGAAATGTTTGCGCAGTATGCACTATGCACAATCATGGGCAATTAAAGACATGCCTCTCTACGTGTTCATCCATCATGAGCCAACGTGGAAAGATCGCATTAGGCGAGGCGCTAAATAATTACAAAGAAATGTATGCCGAAAGATGAAGATATCGTACTCAAGGTTATAATTTTTTAATGACAGAAATACTATTAAAGCTGGTTAGGCAACAAAGGTCATTCAAACATGATGACAACTGTAACTCATAAAATAACTGATCTCTGGAGTTCAATATTATGAACATTGAATATAAAATTATTATGAATACTGAGTCCTACTTCGTAATGTCATGGTTAATGTTTTCTTCAGAAGATCTTATATTGATCATTTCTACCTGCTGACTGCTCAATTTTTATGTTGGAGATAATATACTTTTTATCTTATCTAATTTAAGTAAAGACGAGTCTGCTAATTATCAGTAGACTTAAAGAAGACTAGACTGAAAAAGAAAATTCTGTTTCATATTTCTAAATTCTAATATCCTAGTAAGTGTTAGTTTCTAAGTAGACAGTGTAGACATAGTCATTTTCCATGCTATTTCCTGTAATTAGGCAACTGATTATTGAATATTAGAGTCAACAATATTATATCCCTTTGGAGGAGATTCGTATGAAAACTGAAAAGCCAATATTTGGAGTTTTTACGAAACATTTTCGGGGTAAAGAGATCCCTGAATAGATTCTCTTGTGATTCTCTTTACACTCATTGTCGATAAACATATTATACCGTTGGATGTATCGGTGGCTGTAAAATTACAAAATTGTAATTACCACAAAAATAATGAACCGCCTTGGCTGACGCACACTTGGGCGTCACAAACGGGAGCTTCAGCGCAAACACTAATTTAAATATAGAGGTATCTGGTCATATTCCAAAGAAGGATATTTAATGTTTTGCACGAGGAAGTCGTGAACTTTAAACAAGATTTATCTGATTACGACAAATCGCCTTGAAGAGAACCAGACGACTGTGCTCAATGTTTTCTTTGGTCGTTTCAAAATTATACAAATGTTTTGGTTACGTAAGCTACGATTAGAATTACGGCACCAGAAGAATAGCAATACGGAGAATCATTTGAAAAGCGTTAATAAACTAGGCACTTTTTTCATTTGGGACATGTATTGTCATACCATGGTAAAAAACGGCCTAGCGCGAGTGGGACTTGCCAATCGGAGGGTTCTGTACAAAATGACTAAATTATCATGTTTATTGTATTTAAGCTCCCTAAGTAGAAAAGTTTTTAATTACTTAAATTCCTTTTCAAGCTATTATGGTTATAGAGATTAGAGATACAAGCGATTGCAGATATAAAAATTAGAAGTTCCAACCAAAAAAAGGAGAACGCTATGGGCAATGATGGGCGAAGTTGAACGAGATTTGCACATCGAGGAGTAGCCTGTAGCAGTAGGATATATCCAAAACTCAAAGAAATCGGTATTTTCTATATTCTCAAGGATATCAAATCTAAGCCCTTTGGGCATCTTGGAGCACTAGATCAAAAATGAAATCGTTAAGGGGTAATCGTTACTTTTACATACTAAATTGGATAAACTTATTGGACAAGGGCACACAAACCTTGCGTTTGTGGATCTTGTTATAAACCTATTTGTTAATAAAAGATGACGTATGTTTATCGAGAGAGTCGCGTTCCCGCGCTGCTTCAGCGGTTCAGGGCCGGTGAGTCACGACTCACGCCGCACGGGAACACCCGCCACTTTTGGCATCCACTAGGTAAAACTTCACTATGAAGTACGAGCGACATTCACCTGTATGATGTATCATTAATAATGATTGAAACATACACGATTGTAAGTAGAAGGAACTATATTTTAACTGTAATTAGTAATTACCTAGAAGCGAATCGCCCGGGCACGAAGCCTAAAGGTATAAGTGCCAGACTGTTTCACTGACTGCTTCCACCGTAACAGTAGATGCCAAAGAGTAGGTTAAGATAATGCAAGGAGTTATATATAACAATACTAACTTTTCAGTTAATGAGCAGTTGAATTATCTCTTTGCTAGTGCCCTATTATAAAATAATACATGTAATATAATAATTATTACAGCAGACTGTGTGTAATCTTTTTTTTTTTTATCAAAAGAGCATAATATGGATCACCCAATTATAATTTATAAACATGCAGCGCTGCACATTAATTCATGAAGCCCCAAGCGGCCACATCCGGCCGCAATAACAATGAAAAAGCTATTGTGTCTCGTTTTGCCAGGACTGATGGGTTAATTCTTAAAATCTAGGTTGTTACCTGTTCATCATATTAACCTATCAAGCCCCATAAGGACACCGGTGACCGCGACAACAATAGAATAACAATAGATTTTTAAGAATCCGTGATCAAAGGATTATAAACTTAGAAGGAATGCCTAATATTTTTTTTTTATCTGGCCATAGTTTAGAAAATCCCTCCATGGTGCATGTTACTACAATTTTTCCTTGAGAGCAATGTTTCATATCACCACCAGCAATCCCACAATCTGATGATCTGTTCGCATGTTTCCATTTTTATACTATTATGTCAATGCTGGCTAGTTCATACCATTAGCATAGGCCATGGTTTTTCTATTGGATAAATATCTTAGTATTTAGCTTGTACCTTATATTATTGTAAGGTCAATGTGTCGAAGTCCATCTGGGAGGTAAGTCCGTCTATCGGCAATAACTTCCATATTTGAAGGACTAGTTTCATATGGCTCAGTGGGTAAAACAATATTGCAGAGTTATTTTGACCTAAGAAACAGAAATGTCACTACTAACTACCTGTTACGAAAAAAACGATCTGCAATTTTTTTCCCGTTTTGTACTCGTAGTCGGTGTGTAAGTCTCTGCCAAAAAAATTAAAAATAAGTGGGACTACGAAGGAGTTTTTGGAGTTTCTTAGATTACGTAAGTAATTTAGTGATCCTTTTACTTATTACTGGTGTTCAATTCGTTAATATCGCTTTAATTTCGTTATTATCACCTGCAACATATGTCTAACCTAAAATTGCAATAATTGGGAAGTCCGTCTAGTTTGCATAAGGAAAGGCCGTCATATGCCGGTCTTGCCTCGAATCAGATATTGTCAACCTTTTCAAACCTATATGTATTTTTTGTTAATTTGCATAAAAAATAGGACTGCTAGATCATAGCATTGCCTAAATTTTACAGCACGAAAAGAGCGTACTCCTTTTTAAAAAGTGGGCAGCGCACTTGTGTCTCCCCTGGTGTTACAGGTGTCCAAGGGCGACGGTAGTTCACTTACTGTCAGGGGATCCGTTTCCTCGTCTACCCCCTTTATCGTAAACAAAAAAACTTGTGAAAATAACTTCTTTTTATAATGCCATAATTATTCGTTTCAGATTTTTACACGTCATGAAAAATCCTACCTCCCGGACCAACAACCCTTATATAATTTTAATTAAGCGGCGAAAATAATGGTAAAAACGCGTAACTTTCGCGTGCGTGGCCACGCGAAAGTTACGCGTGAACCAATCTGGCACGTGAACTAAAAAGTTATTTTAACTGACTAAATATTAATATTAAGAAATAAAGAAAATCAAAATTAAGTAGGGGAGTATGTTGAAAAATGTCTTATCCCATAATAATGAAGCAAAGTTGTTGATTTTGCCGGCACTAATTATTATAATTTTGAATTTGTAATAAATATTATTTTATGTTTATACTTAGTGTTTAATTTTTCAAAAAATGTTTGCAACCACTTAGAGTTACGATATAGCCGGACTTGCCTTAAAATGTTATAAAATTAATTTTCTCTGGAATGCGAACCTTATTACGGTCACCTTAAACACATATTTGAATGGCCATTTTGCGGCTCTGCTAGAAACCGTTGCCATGCATATTACTTCACAGGTTAGGGCTATATTGCTACTAGACAGACTTACCTCAAACTGTAAGGGAAGTCCGTCTACAGGCCGAGTTTTTATAAAATAGCACGTTAATAAAAAAATACTGCAGCTAAATTTTAAATCACAATTTAACTAATTTTTAAATCAACAAAGGTCTAATTAATATATAGCCTATAATTTCCAATGACACAAGTTACTTTAAAAAGCGAATCTCAAGTCAATAAAATATGTTAAACTTTAATTCTAGAAAAGTATGCCGGACTTCGACACATTGACCTTAATTAGTAATTTTTTTTAAAAACATTGTCAAAACTTTTAATAATGCCAATAAGCATGAGTATGGCTATGACTTTAGCAACACAAAGTATTTATGATTATGATGTTGAAGTGAGCACGGTCCTCGCGTCGTTGCGAGGTGAATCGCTTGCCCGACTTTCAGTTTAGAAGGTGCAAAGGAGAATCTTGTAAAATAACGCACTCGATGTTCAAGATGAATTATTATAATCTTATGACAAAATCTATCAAAAAGTAAACAAGTCAAAATACCATAAACTAAAGAGTACAAAATAATATAAAAAAGGTTTTTATAAAAGAAATTTAGATATGTACACTACATCACCCCCCTCCAGAGACCGTCAAGGGCGATAATAGTCAGTAAACATGACCGAAGGTAGAATCTTTAAGTCTTGTCGCCAGAGTTCCTGTGAGTCGGAACTGTTGCAGTGAGTCCCAGTGAGTCGGAACTGTAAGCTGCTGCACGGGATCCAGTGAGTCGGATAGCTGCCGTGCGGGGCCGATGCTACGTGCTGACCAGGAGAGATGTGCTCTGCTTGCTGACCGGTCGGTGTAGTGAGAAAGCCCGTTGATGCCGATGCGGAGTCGTCCAGGACGCGGTACATTGCGGCTAGTGGACGAGATACCCGATGAGGCGATGCTGGCTGACGCGGTGCGAAGGGGCGGGGAGTGATGGTGATGAAGATGGCGTGTATGGTCACCGATGTCTTGCGCCGTCTCCTTGTTCGCTGGTTACATTCTCCTTCAGATTCTCCATCCTGTGTTCCTTCCGGGGTCACCAATGAAGTGAGCAAGGTCCTCGCGTCGTTGCGAGGTGAATCGCTTGCCCAACTTTCTTGTTTTGAAGGTGCGAAGGAGAAAATGATAAAATAGCACACTCGATATTCCAGTTGAATTATTATAATCTTATGACAAAATCTATCAAAAAGTAAACAAGTCAAAATACCATAAACTAAAGAGTACAAAATAATATAAAAAAGGTTTTTATAAAAGAAATTTAGATATGTACACTACAATGTCATAAAAAAGGTTTTATGCTAAGTACTCACATACGGTTTTGCTCGATCGAGCAACCGCGGCTTGGGCTTTCGTCCACACATTCGGCATTGCTTGATAGTTTAATTCTATCAATATATTTCATTCCATCAATCCGGCTCGATCCAGTTCCATCAATCCGGCTCAATCCGGTTCCATCAAACCGGCTCGATCCGGTTCCATCAATCCTTCGAGCGGCTCAATGCGAGCCTTCGAGCTGTCAGTTTTGCGGTCCACACAGTAATTATTACTTGATTTGGAGTAAAACCATCGAGCAAACCGTATGTCAGTACTTAGCATAACTGAATCAAAATCTTTTAAAACCAATCCCAAATTCCATGCAAATAATAATAATGCATATGTATATTATGAAAAAACAATCAAAATTTCTAGAATAATTAATTGATTAAACCAGAGTGATCATCACACTGGAGTTATATCATTATACAAATGATATAACTCCAGTGTGATGAGGTGTGAGCAAGCTCGTAAAACATTCTCTGTCCAACTTCAAATGAAACAAAAACCCGCACAGAGCCGTATATTTCAGCCTATAATGCTCAGTTTCTGGTTTGATTTTGTGTGTCAAAGCCACCTCAGAAACTGGAGGAATAAATCAAATATTTATGTCATAGCAACACATCAAAATGGGTAAAATAATTCTTTATCACTCATGTGATCATTTTCATGCACACTCACATCCTCCACCAAGGTATGTCTGCAGCTGTTCTACCAACGCTAGCATGGTTGGCATGTATGTTGCAAGCAATGCTTTATGCCATCTGCTAAAGCTGAGCCTACCAATATTAAAATATTTTAGGTAATTCAGATGCTTTAGTTAGGACCATCATACTATGTATTTTAATATTGAATTATACATTCTCATAAACTTTAATCTGTTGGATTTACCAACAGTAAAAACAAACCAATTAGCTATTATATACAATATATATTTAAAAAAATTAACAATGGACTGTCCTCATGTGGCCAAAAGATCGCGACAACAATAGAATAACAATAGATTTCCAAGAATCCACGATAGAAGGATTAAAATAAAAGTCTGTAAGTATTAGCTTACGATCAGTGTTGATGGTTCATCACCATTATTTATAGAATAATAATAAATCATTATTTTAAATAAAACACAAATTGCAAATTTTTATGTAATGAAAATAATGCCACATTTATTAGTTACTGCAATTACAACCTAAATTCCTAAAAATATTTGTTTTGAGTTTCATTGATCAATTGTTAAATTTCTTAAAATGTTTAACCCATCAATCCCCAAGCGGCACCCAGCTGTCGCATAGCAATTGAAAATCTATTGTGTCTGCGATTCCCATGATCGAGGTATTAAGAAGATTTTAATAAGTGCAAAAGAGTAGGGCTAGACTTTATGTTTTGGGCTTAATATTTGTTAAGTTAAATAATTAACTTTAGCATATTTATTGTTTTAGTACAATTATTATGAATAATATTTGTAGGATTAACAACATACTATAATATAAGCTTGGCATTTTATCAAAAAGAGAAACTTGTGTTTGGTAGCTTAATACAGTACATTATAATAATTCTATTTATACATAATTATTAGGAAAGAGAGAACCAGTACTGATTTTTTTAAAATCTATATTACGTTTTATAGAAACCGAGGACTGGAGAACTATAATTGAATACAATTACAGTTTTAAAAGTAGTTTAAAATATAAGAAATAACTTTTTATGACACAAATACAACCAACAAGAAGATATAGCCGCATTCACAATAACTATATTGGCAATAGTGAATATTCCTAGTTCCTTTTAGTTTATAAGCATTGCTTAAAGCTTTCGTTCCCAAGTGGTCGCATGCGACCGCAAGAACAAAAGATTTCCAAGAATCCGAGATCGAGGTGTTAAATATGAATGGTTTTAAACAAATTTTTTGTAAAGATTCAAGGAATGATAAGAATTCCAAAAAAAGGAGCCTTAATGGTATTTTTTTAAATGATATAAGTACTTGCATTATTATAATATTTAATAGGTACAATTTATAAGGTAATATGTACTGAACTAATATATTTTTTTCAGCTCTTAGACCTCATTACATTAAAAAGTTTCTTGTTTCATGATCACATTATACCCACCCAAAATTATATAACAAAAATATAATTTTTTACTCAGATCCTCCAAAGGATACAGGACTTTAGAGACATAAACACAGGTAAGCTATACTAAAAATTTGTATGCAAGAGAGAGCCGAATAAAATGTATGCAAACCAATGTAGTTTTCGTTATTTGTAAATATACCAAGCACTGACTTTGTTGACTTCCAAAAACGCTCGTTCTACGCAACTGTTACAAGATAGTTTGATTATTTGTATTTAAAATGCGTAATTAGTAAGTAAATAAATACATTACCATCAATTTCTGAATTTTTGTCAGTTGCTACAGTGCTTCCTGTTTGTGACATGCCCTTAGACGATTCCGTACCGTCCATCTTGCGTGCCTCAAAACTCAACACATCAATCACACTACATTAATCACACAACCCTTTATAACTATCTCACTATTAATCACTGCACTAATATAACGTCTCGCTTTTCTATTAATAATGATAAATTAGTCCAACACATTTTTCAAAACTAGAAACTAAGCGATTACGAAGTGAGCACATAAATACCATTTTCCACCAAAAAAATTGCTTGACAAAATGACAACCAACTGACATTTTAAATTCGTTTTGACGGTTAAGCATAGACAATAATAATATTTTTAAGCGTATTAATTTTAGTGGTCGCGGAATAAAAAATAAAAGTAGCATTCGAGATAAATAATAAAGGCTCCCCGCACATAGGCGCGTTATTATTGGTTGATAATAATGAGGGATTTTCTTATTTTTTTAATTTGATTGTCAAACAGTTTCCATTTTAGTAACTAGATGGCGTATGGGTAAACAACTATCGATAATACCAGGGAATACCATCAATACTTGCTACAAAACTGGGCAAAAGAAAAAAAACTTGATACATTTCAGTTTGAAAAAGACGCAATAATATTCCAATAAATAGGATAATAGAGTTATTATAACGATGTTTTAGTTCAAACTCACGGAAGAAATAGCCCTGTTTACCGATATTCACACCAATTGTCACAGGAAATACACATTTTGGTTTTGACAACATCTTACCTGCACTTGTGCAAGATAACGGATATTTAATGGCTAATATTTTACGAATAATGAACATCAAGAACACAAATAACACAATTTGGGAAAAAATAATAAAAACCACACCAACAATAAAAACTAGAAGAAGTTTTGAAAATGACATGCCCGCCAAAACTCTCTTTCATTTGTTAGTTTTCAGTTTGACAATTTGCGTGTTCCTAAACTGTTACCAGTACACCGGCCTAATCGCTTAAGCCAATGATGGCTTAGATTTAAGATATTTTGATTTACGTCACACTTGACAGTACACTGATATTTTTTTGAAACACTACCAATAAGTTGTCAGTGATGGTGCCAACCTGCAGATAATTTCAGATCGGTGGGGAACCAATAGAAAATCTAGAAGTGTCTACCGTCGCGCCGTCTGGTGGAGATTAAAAAAAGAAAACTTCCCATTATTATGCATGCTACATATATTAATCTGTGTTAATAAGCAATTAATAAGTATCGCATGCGTATTGCGATAATTCGTCCCGATTCCTTGCACACAGCTGCGTTTTTATCGTACCGATATTTACCGATATTTATTACGAGAAAGTGCCGCACAGTGGTCCGAAATCGCTAAATGGTGGACATTGGTATTTTTTCCACACCAAAAAAAAATGGATTTTTCATTTTGGTGTGGAAAAAAATACCATTCGATAGATTTTATGAAGAGTAACAATAAATCCTTAATAAGTTTTTTTTACAAAAATGTATTTTTTAAGGTGAAAAAAAATATATACGAAAATGTTGTATGGGAAAGAATCTATAAATAGATTTTTTGCAAAAACTACTACGATATACTGGTTCATTTTTGAAACAAGTAAAGTTCTAGTGTAAGGTAAGGTAAGGTTTAGAAAAAAAATTACGAAAATTTACGTGCAGCCTTTTGCAGTAGAAGGGTTCAACATTTTGAAATTTTGAAATTTGCCGCAGGTTGGGGATAGCGGTTCTAGATATATCATTTAAGAGCGTTTTTACACGAGACACGACACGACACGACAAAATGCGGTGACGACTCCGGGCGCCATACATTTCTATGTACCGTTTTCACACGGAACGACACCGCACAGCACGACACACGATTTTTAGACGACAATCCGCTAAGTCGTCACGTTTTTGTCTACAGATATTAAATAAGTAAATTCTTTATTGAAAAACATCCATACTAATATTATAAATGTGAAAGTGTGTCTGTCTGTCTGTCTGTCTGTCTGTCTGTCTGTTACCTCTTCACGCCCCAACCGCTGAACCGATTTAGCTGAAATTTGGCACGGAGATACTTTGGGTTCCAGGAAAGGACATAGGATACTTTTTATCCCGAGAAAATGTACGGTTCCCGCGCGATTAACAAATTTTGGCGCAACGGAGTTGCGGGTGTCATCTAGTATTAAATAAATGATAAATCATAATCTAAGTTCCAACACCCTGCCAAACTGCATAGTGGTTTGCCGGCGAGTATTACGCCGCCATATTACCATATTATATTACCTATACCTAGTATTATAAGGTAATATTATATAAATATAATATTTTATATGCTACCATATTATAATACTATACTCAATACTATACATAATAATATATTATATGACTACGTTTTTTAATAGGCTTAAACTATCTTAGGCATACCCAGGCAACAGTAGATGACATAATATTTTTAATACTAATGGCTGGTTTACACGTATTATATTAAGTTGATAAGTAGTTTTAACTAATTTCTAACTTAATTTTAAATTTGTAAACTGTAAACACAAAATTTAGTAGCAAATAGCAAGTTCAAATTTAGTTAAGTAAGTATAAATTCATAAGTTAAAATTTAGTTGACTAGGTACTTATCTACTTAATGAAATGAAATGAAATGAAATACTTTATTAAATCAAGTTACATAGACTCATTTGTTAGTATATACAAAGGCTTATAAATTATGTTAGTAACATTATCTTTTATGTTTAAATAAATAATATAATATTTTGACTGCATTGTGTATCACCTCTGCTCCATACCGTTTGATATGGCAGTGACAGCAGTGACGTACATATGGACAATCGAGTCGACTAGCTATCATAACAAGAATGCTGTTGGTACTCCCCCTCACTCTTCGCACTAAAGACGCGCATCGTTTGCGCATAGTGGCGTAGAAGCAATCCACGCTTGCCTCAGCAAACATCCCTGAAGCGCTGCAGTAGCGGGGAAGCCCCAACAGCATTCTGAATGCGTTGTTAAATTGGACACGGAGAGCGTTGTAGGCCCTAAGCATGTATGTGTTCCACAGGCTGCACGTGTAGAAGGTCGTGCAAAATGCTCTGAAAACAGGGCTTCATAACGTTATCGAATAACAGAAAAAATATCGTTACGTACCGTTATTTTCATAATGGTAGCCAGATATTTTTTAACGATATCTAGTAAAATAACGTTATATTTACCGTTATAATTATAACGAGATTTTTTCGTTTTGTTTAAACGAACAAATATCGTTATAATAATAACGGTAAATATAACGTTATTTTCTGGTATCAGGTATGCGATCGTGCACGGTGCACTAAATCTCACTGGCAGCCCACTTTTTTTGCGAGATTTGTGCTTACCTACTTTTAGGAGTTTAATACATAGAGAAATAATAAAAATAATAGATATTGTTTTGGACTAAACATCGGCCGTAAAAAGCAAAACACTGTATACAGGGTGTAATAAGACCACTTCCGATAACTTTGGGGTATGATTATACTACATTTTCTGATTACGAAAATGTATTGGAGTTTACTCCTCAAGAATCGATTTTCATATATAAGGCGCCTGGTATGAGAAAAATCCGAGGGGTAAAACCTACTAAGAAGTAACGAAAAATCGTGTCACGTTTTTGGTGCGCACCTTTAGTGCGCAACTTTCTAATTTGGCTGTGAGTGTATTAAGACCATAAAGGTAATATACCTATCGGAATATTATATTATATTATTATATAATTATATTATTACATATATATTTTTTATTTTTTATTATTATTATTACTTTTTTTTATATATTATTATATAATATTATATTCCGATAGGTATATAAACTTTATGATTAAGACGTACATATGGTATGCTGTATAGGCGACTATACCTATATAAAGCCCGACCAACAAAATAAAAAACCTCGCCATATTGCGGAAAACTACTGGAACTAATTTCTTCAACTGGCAATAATCTTTATGAGATGTCATAATTGTCATCTGTCAAAGTGTGTTCTCGATTGTGCGTGATATATTTCTTAGACAAGTGGGTTATTTACGCGATATAATGCCGAAAACTATTAAAAGCCAGTTAAGAAAAGTTATTTATAATATCAATAATTACTTGTCGGAAAGAAAGTCTGAAGGAATGGACTCTATTCCTCTAAATAACATCACGGACCTTGTTGTCAACATGACTGGTAGGTACCTCATATAGTGTGTGCAATTTGAATTGGCTAATTTGTGATTAGTTTAATTTAAAAGTTCTGTTTTTAGGTGTATCCCGATCGTCCGTAATGAAAATACGAAGAGAAGGTCAGACTTCAGTTGTATTTTCTACACCAAAGAAAAATAAACCGAAAACAAAAAAGAAAATCAATCTGGATGATTTCGATCTCTGTGCAATTAGGCATAAAATACAAGAATTTTATACCGTCCGAAAAGAAGTACCGAGTTTGAAGCGGTTGCTTGCAGCTCTGAAAGAATCCATAAATTTTGTTGGTGGCAGAGAGTCTCTTCGTTTACTCTTGCACAAATTAGGTTATAAATTTAAAAACTGTAGAAACCAAAGGACAATTCTTATGGAGCGGTATGATATAGTAGCTTGGAGGGATAAATATCTACAAGAAATCAAAGATGTAAAGGAGAGCGGTATGTCAGTTGTATACCTCGATGAAAGCTATATTCATACTTCTCTCAATCATGCAAAATGCTGGCAAAGTGAAAATGAGCCTGGTGTGTCTAAATCTGTTGCTAAAGGCAAAAGATATGTGATTGTCCATTGTGGCGGCAAGACTGGGTTCGTCCCGAATGCTTTATTAATTTACAATGACAAAGAAAAAAAAGAAGATTTCCACGAAGCCATGAATAAAGTTAATTTTAAAAAATGGCTATTGGATAAATTAATACCCAATTTACATGAACCAACCTGTATAGTCATGGACAATGCTAGATATCATTCTAGCCAAATTAACAAGCCACCAAACATGAATAATAGAAAACATGAAATTGCAGAATGGCTTACATCAAATGATAGCCTACCCTGCTTATGCCACCAAAAGTATGCTAATGGTTATAGTCAATCAAAACAAACCTGACCCGATATATGAAATTGATAGTTTAGTACAGGATTATGGTCACAAAATATTAAGACTGCCTCCTTATCATTGTGACCTCAATCCTATTGAGATGATATGGGGTATTGTAAAAGGGAAGGTTGCCACAAAGAATGTTGGTTTAGACAATATCACATTCATGCAGCTTGTAAAAAACTGTTTTGAGGTAAATATCACATATTTCGACAAAAATAAAATTAAATATTTTGTTTACCATTACTGATTTTAAATTATTCTTATAGGATATTACTGCCGATACATGGAGTAATTGTTGTGATCATACAAATAAAATAGAAAAAGAATATAGACAAAGGGGACCAGTAATTGATGGAGAAATTGAACAATTTATCATAAATGTTGGCGGCAATGACAGTGAAACATCCACAAGTGGCAATGAGTCAGAGATATCTGACATTGAACCACTACAATCTGACCATGAAGATGAAATAATATATGAATGTGTTGAATATTTAGATTCTGAGTTTGATGAATAATTTAAATAAAAGTTTAATAATGAAATTATGAAGTTGTACTTTTTTAAACTGCCTATATACTTTAAAACTATACATAAATGCTATGGTTTTGTATAGTCTATATTAAAATTAGTCTATATTAAACACTAGCTAAAAATTGTACACTAGCCAATTCGCAAGTGTATCACTGTACTAGATGTTGCCATATTCATAGTTCATTTAGCGCCCTCAGGGCAGGTTTTCTATTTTTTTGGTCAGGCTTTACTATATGTTATCGGGCTTGTTTGTTTCTATCAGTGTCGATGTATTGCTATTTTTGTTATAAATATCAATAATTAATATTGTTATTGTGAAGTTATAATTTTTATCATTATACTGGCTAAAGTGAACTAAAAGTATTTTGAAATAACTATGGCAGAAAGGGGTGTAGATAATATTGCCGGAACATCTGATTTCATATGATATTAATCTTTTTTCAGTTGAATAAACTCTTTTTCTGTATGGTTAGATACTCGTACTTAAGGAGTAAACTCCAGTCGTGCGTCGGAGCTGACACACTTTTATTTATATTTATTTTTTTAAATTTTAATTTTTTCATAATTAATACCTTTTAGACATAATTATAAACCACAATTAGAAAAATAATTTAAAATATTTTTTAAAATGTTATTATTTTTACTCCAAGCAATAAGAAGCGTGCCGCGCGCGGTCAACGATCTCGTGTTCGTACTACGTTCGTACAATCAGCTGTTAGCTACGGCCTACTCACGCTGTCGAAAGGTCTTATGCGACGAATGACGATACACTATGACAGAACACACAGAAACCCTAATGTATGTGGTTCAATTTTAAACGATAGCACAAAGGGAATCCTATAATATGGCGTGCCACAGACGTCACACTTTTTGTGTGATCGAGTGTGTGATTTTCTAAACGTAATCAGTACGCCATGCAGACTGTACGTAAACGTACAGTCTGCATGGCGCGCGCCATGCGGACTGTATGTAAGCCACAGACTCGATCACACAAAAAGTGTGACATCTGCGGCGCGCCTTAGTATTACCAACGCACACCAAGGGCAAAAAGACCGCGCCGCAGGTCCCCGGCATGTCCGCGGCTGCCCACCATGGATCACACACACAAACCAGTTTACATGCGCATAATATACGTGGGAGAGCCATGATTCGGCACGAAATGGGCCGGCTCGACCGGAGAAATACCACGTTCTCAAAGAAAACCGGCGTGAAACAGCGCTTGCGCTGTGTTTCGCCGAGTGAGTGAGTTTACCGGATGCCCAATCCCCTACCCTATTCCCTTCCCTACCCTCCCCTATTCCATTCCCTTCCCTGCCCTAGTACTTCTCTTACAAAAAGTATAGTCTGTCAAGAAAGTCATGACAGGCGGGAAAATTTTTAAATGAAATTTAAAAATATGAGAACTTATTAATTCGAGATAAAAATGTGCAAGGTGACAATATTTAAATGTAATAAGCGTTCTCTGTGAAAATACAATGAATAAAATACACCATAAAAGCGTGATTACGTTTAGAAAATTTTCCCGTCTGTCATGACCTTCTTGACGGACTATAACGTTAACAAAGAACATATATTTACCGTTATAAATCCTATATAACGTTATAACATTAACCGTTATTAATATCAATTTTAACGTTATTTTTAATATCGGGTAAATTTTCATAGCGTTATCTATGCCCTTGAAGCAGTACCGTTATGAAAAAATAACGTTATTTGAAGCCCTGAGTCTGAAAAGAGTAATTTTGACCGACCTCGTACAGCGCGCAAACCTGCGGACCAACATATTAGCACGAACCGACAACGCCCTTCGTTCTCTTTCTATGTCGTCATCGTCCTTGAGGTCGGAAGTCAGCATATGTTCTAGGTATTTAAACTTGTGTACCCTCTGTAACACGCAGTTATTAATACGTGTAAGCCAGCCATAAGTGAATCGTCGCAGAAATCGTCACTCGTGTGAAAACGTCCAAACGACACTCCTGTAGCCTGTGTGCCGTCTGTCGTGCAGTTCTTAAGTCGTGTCGTGTCGTGTCTCGTGGGAAAACGCTCTTTAAAGGGCCCATTCACGGCAGTCCGCCGTGCAGGCAGCAGGACTGCAAATGGACATAGCTCACTGATTGGTTCACACTCGGTGTTTCCGGTCGTGTGAACCAATGAGTGAGCTATGTCCATTTGCAGTCCTGCTGCCTGCACGGCGGACTGCCGTGAATGGGCCCTTTTAGGCTTAGAAAAAAAGTGCGCAAATTTACGTGACTCATGACCGCCGCTTTGCATTGGGTGAGATGAAAAAAAAAGTTGCAATCTTTGGTATCTGTCAAATGTGTGTCAAACTCATTTGATAACCAGCCAAAGAGGATGTAAACTGTATACTACGTAACAAGAGGTCGGACTTAGAAGAAAAAAAATAAACATCCGTTATTTTTTTAATTTGAAACTGAAGTTAAAATTTTTAAGTGCAAAACCTTTCACTCTAAGCATACCAAAAATTTAAAAAAATAAAAAAGAAATGAGCTCAAATAAATGTTTTATTTCAATAAAAAATATTGTACATAACTTAATAAATAGGGTAATAAGGTAAATTAACCAATAAAACAGATTTAATCCACAAGCTTTTGTTAATTTTTATTATTAAATATTATAATATTACAGTACAGTTTTATGTATTTTATTTATAAATATAATAGAATAGCTGTCTATGCTACTCTACTAACTACTTGATTGGCTTATACAGTAAACTCTATATAGGGAGGGGATTAAAGCTGCGCGTCCATCAGGTCGGAATCGGGACGTACGGTGCGGACGGCACGTCGTGTCGTCATATACTTGTCAGGCGCAGAACGACGCTCCAGTACTTCTAGTGCAGTTCATAGTAGTCAATACCATACATACAAAGCAACAAATCCGTCCACTGCGTACCTACGCTCCGATTCCGATCCAGTGGACCGCACCTTTATACATACACACTTTGTTTTCTTACACTCTGTATACGACAGCTGAAATCTATCGCGTGGGCTCAGGCCAGCTGCATACCACCTCACTTGATCAGAGGATTTTTCCTTGGTGGCCGTACCACTCATAATCCCATACCATTCTTCTCCTAAAATCTCCTTGCTTTGAATCTCTTTGCTGCTTTTGTTCCCAAGCGGTCGCATGCGACCGCGAGAACAAAAGATTTCCTACAATCCGCGATCGAGGTTACAGCTATTGCTTGCAGACTAAAATGTTGCAAACTAGCTGTATAGGGACCTAAAAATCTGAAATTAATGAAACATTTTTCATTTACTACATTTCCATACAGTTTACATAAATTATTAAGTATAGTTAATAACCTAATGTATTGTTACAATAAAACAATATACATATGATACACATTTCATCATTATCCAAATTAACTGCATACTGATATACATTATAATAATTTCTATGAAATAATAATCTATCTTTTTCATATTAATATAGTTTAGGTTGTAAATTATTGTACAATTAAGCAAATGATACTACGACATACTTTATATTAGAACATGGTATGATATCGTTATGTTTTGCTTCAATTTATCAATTTACGGTTACTTTTACATTTTACAATGGCTTACCTTTCGTTTTTTAATAATTAATCCACTTAATTTACAATTTTTGTATTTTTGTAATAAATAATTTTCACAAAATGAAATTCGAACTTTGAGTTTTAAACTTCTTCTTCCTCTTTTTTCTCATGTAGTTTATATTCTTTATGGTCTTTTTTATCAGCCAATCACAGTCGACCGTGCTTAAAAATTGTACAGATTATGCGATTATATCTAGTAGCTACGTTTAAATTTGGAACCCAATTTTTTTTTTGTTCGGAACTTTCGTCCACCTGATAACAGCTGTCATGGATGTCATGAAAATACTGAAAAAAGCAGAAAAAAGCGAAAGCTATTGAAAAGTGATTGAAATTAATTACAGAAAGCTCAGCTACTTTTTCTAGACTCTAGTACCACTATGCCACAATTAATAACAATATTAGATTGAATTTCTATGCAAATATTATTGTGCCGTTTTCTTTAATAAGATTTCCTAGGCTGGCATATTAATTGTTTACACAAATGATAATATTTTCTGCAGAGCAATACCTATTGTTATTTAATTAGATAAGATAGCAACAATTGTGAATATGTACGTAGACTGATAAAATTATGGAGATGATTCCTTGTTAAACATAATATTTGAATATAATAGTGCCATATTCTTGTTTCGGAGGAACACATAACATGGAACATTTTGGTTTATCACATATTTTGTATGAGCCAGATAAATATAGCCCCGATACTTTGGACCTAGTAGTCGACGAAGAAGCTCGAGAATATTGGCTCAATACCTGCGAAAAACTTGTAGATAAATATGTGAATTTTGCACTAACAAAAAAGGAAGATCCCACTGTTGAAATAAGAGTGTTGAAATTTAAAACATGCTATATTGAAGCTTTGAAGGAGCTAAGAATAAATCCACTGTAAGTTTTTCACCAATGCTTATCACTTTCGATCCCAATTCGTTTCGGTCGCATGCGACTGCGAGAACAAAAGATTTCCAAGAATCTGCGATCGAGGTGTTAAATCAATCAGTTTTCAACCAATTTTAAGGATTTTTTTCTATTTTAGTGCCCAAGGACAGTTAACAATAAGGTTACTCTTGGACATTAACGAGACTTGTCTTCGTTCTCAAGGTTTTTTTGATTTATGGAAAGAACAAAAGAAATATGAAAATGAAGCTGCTCTTTCGGCACTCGCAGCTCGTATAGCTGAGATAGATGCTTTGCCAGATGAAAGACAAAAGTGGACAGAAATTTGCAAGGGAGTTGTAGCCGGTAATAATAGTATTATGCAACTAATATTTTATTACAATATTTAAATGTTTGTCATTTTATAGAAAATACTTCCACCCCCAGGTAATATGTTTGATTGGGGAGCTCAAGCTGTTACATCTATATTAGACTGTGGGCTGTATGTAGCCCTGGAGAAAATACAAAAAAGGCCATGGCTATATGATGGCTTAGAAAAATGGATCCAAAAATTAGAGGTATTTTATTTTATTCTTTTTACACCATTACATACACTTTGTAGAAGTTGTATAATTTTTTTTTTGTTTTTAGAATACTGTACATCACTGTGCCGCTGTCTTTGTGGACAACAGTGGTGTGGATATAGTTTTAGGGATTTTACCTTTTGTAAGAGCCCTGCTACTTCGAGGCACATCTGTTATTCTATGTGCTAATGAATGGCCAGCACTCAATGATGTCACATTTGTTGAACTGGAGGAAACCTTGCAACACGCGTCCCTCATCTGCCCAGTTATAGCTGCTGCTCTTGCTGCTGGTAACTTAGTTGTTAGATCCAATGGTCAAAGAGGTCCTTGTTTGGATTTAAGAACAATAAGTGTAGGTAAGATAAACCTTTTGACATAATCATTAACTGTGCTTTTTATTATTACTCATATTATATTCTAGTCTTTTCTTAAATTGACTAGCTTTTGTGAAATGGTATTCCTGCATGATCAATTTACAAACTGTAAATTGATCTGCATTGTAAAATCCTTTCTTGTGTGGATGCCTACATCTGCATCATGAGAAGAACATGTGTGCAAAATGTTAAGTTTCTTGTTCTTTCTGTTTGGCCTGTATATTGATGGTTTATACAAATGTTTGTTCTTTTCAGGGCTCAGTACTGAAATGAAAAAGCGTGGAGTTGACCTAATTGTGTTGGAGGGAATGGGAAGAGCACTGCACACAAATTTTAATGCGCGTCTCTCTGTAGATGCCCTTAAATTAGCAGTAGTAAAAAATGCTTGGTTAGCTCAACGTCTTGGTGGTCCACTATTCTCTGTAATTTTTATTTATGAAGACAAACCTGTCGTAACATAACATTCTACAGATTTTAAAATTTTTGCAGTATTTTTTTTATCTTTGAATCCAGTAAAGTTTTTAAATTTTTGTGTCAGTTTTTAATGGCATTGTAATTTGTATAGATTATTAACATACCTGATTTTCGAAAATGTAAATAACATTGTTGTTTTTGGTTACTATTAATAAAATAATAGTCCATAAAATATTTTGTATATTTATTTAGTTTTTATAAATAAAAAGAAACCATTGTGTTTAGTATCTAATGAATATAAATTTCATGATTTATAAAAGGATGCTAAACCTAATGGAATTTAAGTCGGAAATTAGTCAACAACAACCTGTATATTTTTCTTACCATATTATAACAAAGGTTGCGAGGAAAACAATGCATTTTTAAAACATTAAGAATGCTTCTATTTTCTCATTACATTGAACAATCCTTAAAGGTTATACATTTCAGGTAGACTAAGTTATGAAGAAACTTCCCCAAAATCAACAAATTTTATGAAGCCTATGAATCATTCACTAAAAACTTCATCTTACTTAGGTATAATCACTACATAGATATATTAAGATCTGTTGAGCCAAGCGATGACCTTGAACAGAATGTATGCAATGCTTATTGCATAAGCAATCTTTTCTTTCTGTTGTCTTTGCAACTGCTCCGCCTCTATCGCCATCACTCGGCGGTTCAGCTTCACGATCTGCCGGCGCAAGTGTACCATCTCTTCCGCAGCAGATAAACCCTCGCCATTTCCCATTGGAGGAGATGGGTCTCTGAAAAATTCATATCTTGAATTATTAAAGTCAACACCTCCTTCATTTAATTTTTAAAATTCCACACAGTAATCCCTGTTTAATGCTTCAACTCCCAAGCGATCGAATTCGACCGCGTAAACAATAGATTTCCAAGAATCCACAATCGAGGGATTAATACCTCGAGGATTAAAAATTTATTGTTTACTTAGTAGACATTATTTAATTCCATGAAATATTTTTAAATGTAACAAAATAATTTTAATAAATATCTCATTGTTCTAAAACGTCTTTGTCTGTGTGTGTGTCATGTAGGTATTGTTTTATGTTTGCTAGTCAATAAAATATAAACACTTTCAGACTTTTGCAAGTCATCAAACTTTATTTACTCTGCACCCTAAAAGAATTGACAATGAAATGATAAGTCCAGTTGTGCTGATTAAAGCTTAGCGCAAACCTACGCGACCAAAGCGACTGCGAAGCGGTAGCGTCTACCGCGCGGCGGACGCTGCCCATGTAATCTTATGGCGCTGTGCACACCTGCACGACCGCGACGTGAAATGTTCGCGTCGGCACACACTGGTCCCAAGTAAAATAAACGGGACATTAAGAATTTTCGGATCAGGCTGATATTTTTTTTGTAGACAGCTGATTTAATTACAAGTCACTTTTATAGATGTCGTTTTTTCAAATATTAATATTATTTTTTTTTGGTCAGTGGATTGGAGACGTCGTTTTTTTCAAATATGCCTTATCTACAGATAAAAAAAATGAATTATTTTTTGTATGGACGAAATCATAATTTTGTCATTTTCTTCCAAGATTCAAACGTATTCAACATACATCATAGGACAGCTTATAGAAGGACTCTTCTCGTACATTTTTGTCATAGACCACTTAACTGCGATTTTTGCGCCTTTAGGAGCTACAGGTACTTTAATTTTTATTGTTTTGTATAATTCATTTTCGAGTATTTCATATGGATTTTAATAAATATTGTTAAGGATAGACAATGTTTTCTTTATTGACAAGTAAAGTAACTCTTACTAGTAATGTCTTATTTATAAAAAAATCCTATATATACTTAAACTAAACAAATTATTAAAGTAGAAATCTCAAAACATGTACGTAGTAGGTAAATTATTTTATGACTCATCCAGTTTGTACCCAACAAACAAACTAATCTTAGAAAATTAAGTCAATAAAGTCTAAACTCTTATACTTGTTATAAAAGAGCATTCATTATGCCAATGTTACTTATAATGGCACATTATTAGGTGATTTGGCTAATATTACCTTTATTCTTATAATTTGGTTGGGTAAACGTTAATAACTCTAATTTATACGGCAACTATAAGGCTTCGAAATATGTTCATCTTATAGTGGCTAGTTACAAGGCTTTTAATATGGTCAATTATTCTTATAAAAGTAATGCACAAGGTAACCATAACTTATAGGGGCATTTAATAAGACATCTATCCAACAAACGAATGCTAATATTTTATATGACCTTAACAAGGATGAAAGCAATCCCTATTCTCTTATACAGTGATTATAAAGATATTATTATCTTTAAGGTTACAATAAAATGCTTTACATAACTAAATTCGCCATTTTAAACGTACAAAAGATTGTGTGAATATCTTGCGGAGCGGAATAATCGGCCAAGTGCGAGTCGGACCTGCGCACGATGGGTTCCGTACTTTCATAGAGGGATTCAAAACAATGGAAGAAGTTGAAAAGGAGCGATGGTCACAGAAGACAAGTAAAAAATACAACAATTCATTTGATAATCACGTATCTTTGATAATATTTCAAACTTAAAATTAGTGCACAAAAGTGAGCTAAAGTATCCTTATAAAGAGGTCTCTTTCAGCCAACCCAACTACAGTGGAAAAAAATCATTTTTATATAAAATATACGGGAATAACACTAGCTAGGTGCGATTTTTTAGTGTGAAAGGAACCCTAACTAATTGTAAAATGGCGAAAGCATAATAAACAATTGATGCCGTTATAAAGTTCTTACTCTCATAGACTTCTTATAGACGATGTGTGAATCCTGTTGTTCTTTTAAAAGCACTGTACTTAACTTGACTAAATAATTAATGACGTTTTTAGCACAAAACAGCTTAAATTCAATACCAAAACACACAGCGTATCACATTTTATCATGCATTTAAATTCCCATACACTTTTCACTATAAACGAGCACTAAATCAGGTAAATAAACTATACATAAATAATAATTAAGGCTCTTAAAATCCGTTACCCTTTTTTGCCGTCATAAGTGATTTACATTTTCGCAACAGCTTGGAGAAGAAATAGAAACATCAGCCATTTTACTGTCAAGTAAACGATAAGTCATTATTTTATGTAGAGTTTATTTACCTGATTTAGTGCTCGTTTATAGTGAAAAGTGTATGGGAATTTAAATGCATGATAAAATGTGATACGCTGTGTGTTTTGGTATTGAATTTAAGCTGTTTTGTGCTAAAAACGTCATTAATTATTTAGTCAAGTTAAGTACAGTGCTTTTAAAAGAACAACAGGATTCACACATCGTCTATAAGAAGTCTATGAGAGTAAGAACTTTATAACGGCATCAATTGTTTATTATGCTTTCGCCATTTTACAATTAGTTAGGGTTCCTTTCACACTAAAAAATCGCACCTAGCTAGTGTTATTCCCGTATATTTTATATAAAAATGATTTTTTTCCACTGTAGTTGGGTTGGCTGAAAGAGACCTCTTTATAAGGATACTTTAGCTCACTTTTGTGCACTAATTTTAAGTTTGAAATATTATCAAAGATACGTGATTATCAAATGAATTGTTGTATTTTTTACTTGTCTTCTGTGACCATCGCTCCTTTTCAACTTCTTCCATTGTTTTGAATCCCTCTATGAAAGTACGGAACCCATCGTGCGCAGGTCCGACTCGCACTTGGCCGATTATTCCGCTCCGCAAGATATTCACACAATCTTTTGTACGTTTAAAATGGCGAATTTAGTTATGTAAAGCATTTTATTGTAACCTTAAAGATAATAATATCTTTATAATCACTGTATAAGAGAATAGGGATTGCTTTCATCCTTGTTAAGGTCATATAAAATATTAGCATTCGTTTGTTGGATAGATGTCTTATTAAATGCCCCTATAAGTTATGGTTACCTTGTGCATTACTTTTATAAGAATAATTGACCATATTAAAAGCCTTGTAACTAGCCACTATAAGATGAACATATTTCGAAGCCTTATAGTTGCCGTATAAATTAGAGTTATTAACGTTTACCCAACCAAATTATAAGAATAAAGGTAATATTAGCCAAATCACCTAATAATGTGCCATTATAAGTAACATTGGCATAATTAATGCTCTTTTATAACAAGTATAAGAGTTTAGACTTTATTGACTCAATTTTCTAAGATTAGTTTGTTGGGTACAAACTGGATGAGTCATAAAATAATTTACCTACTACGTACATGTTTTGAGATTTCTACTTTAATAATTTGTTTAGTTTAAGTATATATAGGATTTTTTTATAAATAAGACATTACTAGTAAGAGTTAATTTACTTGTCAATAAAGAAAACATTGTCTATCCTTAACAATATTTATTAAAATCCATATGAAATACTCGAAAATGAATTATACAAAACAATAAAAATTAAAGTACCTGTAGCTCCTAAAGGCGCAAAAATCGCAGTTAAGTGGTCTATGACAAAAATGTACGAGAAGAGTCCTTCTATAAGCTGTGCTATGATGTATGTTGAATACGTTTGAATCTTGGAAGAAAATGACAAAATTATGATTTCGTCCATACAAAAAATAATTCATTTTTTTTTTATCTGTAGATAAGGCATATTTGAAAAAAACGACGTCTATAAAAGTTACTTGTAATTGCATCAGATGCTACTAAAAAATCAGCTTCATCCACGGACCAAAAAAAATTAATAAAGTGCCTGTAGCTCTAAAAGGCGCAAAAATCGCAGTTGAGTGTGTATGACAAAAATATACGACAAGAGTCCCTCTATAAGCTATGCTATGATTTATTTTGAATACGTTTGTATCTTGGATGAAAATGACAAAATGATGATTTCGTCCATACAAAAAAAAAAAATCTCTGTAGATACGGCATATTTGAAAAAAACTACATCTATAAAAGTGACTTGTAATTGGATCAGCTGTCTACAAAAAAAAAAAAATCAGCCTGCGGGCCGATTCTGTAACGTACATTTGTGAGTTAATCACTGAGTTAGTAACGAAACGGAGGAGTGAGCAACCGAAAGTCTCACTTTTGTATGCAAGTGAATACAAAAAGTGGCACTTTCCGTTACCCACTCCTCGGTTTCGTTACTAACTCAGTTATTAACTCACAAATGCACGATACAGAATCGGCCCGCTGATCCGTTGACCTTTGACCCGAAAATTCTTAATGTCCCATTTATTTTACTTTGGGACCAGTGTGCGGCAAGCGGAACGTGCGCGTCAAGTTGTCAGACGCGTGTTTTGAAGTTTACATAACTAGACTTCTTTTTTAAAACCTTTTATATATATTTTGTACTACTCTTTAGTTTATGATTTCTTGATTTGTTTATGTTTTGATAGATTGTGTCATGAATCAAATTGCCCGATGTATTATTTTTCTCTATGATCATGATATTAGTAGTCGCGCAGGTGTGCCGCCAAGTTTCACGTTGCAGACGCTCCTGATTCGCGTACCGCGTCCCCTGTCACTGACGCGTAGGTTTGTTTTAAGCTTAAGTATAACTTAACTTTTTAGAAAGCTTTATATTTTATCCACTTTCAACAAAATTTTAAAGATCTTAAATAATTATACCTTAAGACCAGACGTGATTCAGTCATTGTTGAGTCATTGAAGTGATCAATCCCCGATAAAGCAGATCGGGCTCCATCGCCTTGAGAACGTGTCGGTCGCACATGTTTTGGTGGAGAGTTGGGTGTCCCCAAAGGAAAATCATCAGCAGAAGGAAAATAGTGCTGGTCGAGTGTTATGATGCGAGGAGGTGTGCTCACACGTATCATGCCAGGGTCAGTCGGCAAAACTGCATTATCCAACTGAATTTCTCTTGGGGTGGCCTTGGTTCCTGTAATAGTTACTGTATTAGTTTATACAAAATACAAAATTTTTAATGAGACATTTGAGATAAAAATTGAGATAGTGATGTTATGTTAAAAAATAAAATGTGTATATTACACATGGACACAAAAACATGATTGTTAACATTACTTACATAATGTTATGTCTAAGGTAGTAAAAATCAAGCAAACTAAATGTAACATATTTGAGGGTAATTGAGAAATATTTACCGAGATGCTGATCTTGTCCAACAACTAAAATTCTCTCTGGCACTTTCATATCAAACTTTTCGTTGGCATAATCCCATCCAGTAACCATACCATTTGGTGTACTTTCATCATCGAAGTCACCAGTTGCCTAAAATTAAATTTTTTATTAGATTCTCACCCATTGTATACTAACAATACAAACATTGTGGTTTTTTTTTTTAATATTGTCTGATAATAGGAAACTATCATACAAAAATTACGCACCTTGATTCTTTGTGGCACAGTCATGTTGTGGCTTATTAGTCTTGTATAAGATTCTTCAGGGGGGTACTGCATGATCACTAATTTAATAAGTAGAAGATTAATATTGGTCGTTTCTAAAATCAGAGATGTATGTATACTACTTGAAAAACTTCGTCTAAATGCAAATAGCTAACTCTGAGAGAAAAATAATATTGTATCCTTGCTATCAATAGAAATTTATCATATCAATACAAAGTGGATTCTTTAACATTTTTGCGTTTACAAAAAATGCTCTATATAATATACAGCACAAAAACTTTCTTACACTTCACAGAAGTTTAAATCTTCTTTGTATTAATTGGTATTATGTAGTTCTAAACATTAAAATATTTCAACGATTCTATGCAAAGAGTTGAAACTGCAAGCAAATGACATAAATAATTTGAAGCTGTCACTGGCTTAATCAATGGCTGTCACCAGCTGTCACCTTGAAATCAAATGACACATTAACGTTTTTACATGTCTGTGGGGCTCGGGCCTCGGGCCATAGTCCATAGTCCATACTAGTTACTAGTTACTACTTCTACATGTCGGTCATTTACTCATTTCGTAGCTTTGTATGCATCATCAACTACGAATTATTATGTGTTTTATGGGATAATAACATGTTTTTTTTCATTGCTTCTTTTTAACCAAATATTATGCGCAATATTTTGTCCAAAAAAGAAGTAGAATAGACGTACGTGTATATATTTTTGACATTTGTATGACAATTGACATATATCAAGGGTGCGTTCTAAAACTTTAACAACACACTTGCCAGTGGGATTTAACGGGATTTATTGGCTTCCGAGACGTCAGGAGGGACTAGCTAGTATACAGTTACGTGCTTAGGAACGCGTTCCAAAATTGAAATGTCATTAATCACTTGGTGCACTTATTTGTTCCGATAAAAACTACTTTGTGTTGCTGCGAAACTAATAAATTACTTCATAATTAGTAAAAGTTATGATCTTAAAATTTAATGAAATTAAGTAAATAAATATCTAAAATCAAATGCATCACAATATACAGGACTCACTTATTAAAAAATGAAGCTTACCGGTGTTTGTGCGTTCATATTTCTATGTAACCACGTTTATTTATCGTTTGCTATCGATAACGATGGTCAAAAACGCGAAGAACGCAAATCGAAAGGTGTAACTACATTTGTGAGCGCCAAGTGGGAAGCAACCCCGATAGTACTCGAACTAGCAGAGTATTTAGCTGGCGAGAGCTCAGACTTATTTTGGTCATTTTTTGATGGTATAAACTCACTTAAAAATGGTTTAGACACCTTGGGTACGTAAAAAATCTATCCTTTATAATGAATTTCATTTATAACATCCTCTTTTCATTATATCAGCAGTTTTCATTATGCAATGTTTATAAACATACAAAAGTTTTAATAATTCATCCAATTATACCATTTTTTTAACAAATATTATAGAAGTTAATTGTAAATGTCCTCTGATTTACTTACAGACACAGACAAAGAAATCTATGATGCCAGTATTGGAGTGGCTAGTACTTTACTTGCACCTGCACAGTTACGAATGGCCAAACTAGCTCTGTCTATGCATTTAACTTCACCTACAGTACACATGTTTGACCAAATTGCAACACAAAACGGTGCAAAAAATGTAAAATGTGATACTTTTGTTTCTATTGCATCAAGGCAAATTTGTGACAATGATGTTCTGAGAGATGTACTCAAATCTTATGATCAATATGATCCTGTAAGTATTTATTGTCTATTTTATTCTTTTGTGTTGTTTAGGGTCATATGTCACCTCATCTTTAGGTCCAAGAGAATTTGATAATTTGAGAATGTTGATATTAACCATTTTTAGCTTAATCCCTCGATCGGGGATTCTTGGAAATCTATTGTTATTCTATTGTTATTGCGATCGCATGTGACCGCTTGGGGCTTGAAGCATTAGAGTACAATAATTAAGTAGTGGTTGATAGAAAAGGAGATGAGTGTGAAGTTTTGTAGAAAAGCTATTACCAATAAAAAGAAACACAAAGTTAGAACATGTTATACAACAGTTTGTCTTTCATTAGTATTAACATAATGACCAAATTGAAGACAAGTGGATGAAGTGCCTAACATTTTAGGAAAAAGCTTTAGGACCAGGAAAATGATTTCCAATAAAAAAAAATGTGGATTCTATGTATGTACTTACAAAGTTAGAGCTAGATGATGAAGTAGGTAACTGGCACGTAACAAGGTTCATTGAAATTATAATAGAAAAATTAGTAATATAAATGCCCCTATGTTATATTATCCACTTGATCCACTTAAGTATTTAATTTGTATGTTGGTATTTTCAGTGGGTTTAAAATGGTGTACTCATACTACATTTTATTGTGTGCTAGTAATGGAAAATGTAATATGTATAAATATAATGGAACTACACCCTGAGAATTACGCCTAACCAAATGACATAATAGTAATGGTTTTAATTTTTCATTAAAACTATTTTTTTTAATTTATGATTTTATATTTCAGCAAGAGCATAGACTAGACACATATCTATTGGATCATTCATATCCCAGCAGTGACAACAAAAGCCTAACAGCTATATTATATGGTGAGCTGGGCATGTCAGATTTCAATGCTAAACACAAAATACTTGCTAGTTTTGCTGACAAAGGTGCCATAAACTATGTTGTGAGGTGGAATGTGAAGGTATGTTGTAAAGAAGATCAATAGTTTATTTTTATTTTATAAAAAACAGATATAATATGTATCAATATTATGAAGAAGTAAATGTTTTTTCAGGCATTTAAAACTCATGAATTAGTCGTTATCAACTAAAAATGTTGTGTGTGTGAATATGTATGAAACATTATATTTGAATTGCAAATTAGGAAATAATTAAAAGCATTTGTGAATAGGAATATAATAAACTGATATAATCTCTTTTGATTATGTTTGAATAGCATATAACAATATTCTACTTTTTGTATACAGCCTCGAGGGAAACCAAAGTTACGCTTATCTGGCTATGGTGTAGAGTTGCAATTAAAAAGTACAGAATATAAGAGTCAAGATGACACAACTCCTAAAGAGTCTGAAGGTGGAGAGACTGCGGAGCCATCTGTGGAGGAAGATGAAAATGATCCACAAAATCAGATTGATGGATTTAATTTTGGAAGACTGAAGTCAGTATAAATTTTACCTAATTTCTCCCAAGGCTTTACACATTTTCGTCCACTACAGTAGCTCCGAAATATTTGTGTTTTTTGTAAGCTTAAACTTTAAAGGATTATTCACAATACATTTTGTTTCAGAAATCTTTTCCCTGCTTTACGCACACCCTTGGAAAGGTTCAGACGCCATTTATCCGAGATGAGCGAAGAACTCGAGCCACTGAAAGTGTGGCAGATGCAGGCATTGAGTATGCAGGCCGCCGCTGCCGTTGTCGACGCTCACGATGCGGGAGGCGATGAAGCTTTAAAAGTGCTCACCTCTATCGCTCAGAACTTTCCCATGCAGGTAATGGTGGACTTCAAGTGAACATTGTCGCAAGTTTATAAGATATTCAAATAGTAATATTATTATTGCTAAGCCTAGGTGTATTTTTAAAATATTATAATGAATCCATTAAAATATGTAAGTAATAATATAGGATGGTTTGTCTATACATTCCAAACTGTACTTTGAAAATATTTTTTTCCTATACTAATATTGTTGTTCCAGACTAAGTCCCTTATCCACGTGAATGTACCGAAGGCGATGCGCGATGAAGTACTGTACAATCAAGACATATGGGCGTCGTCTCTGGGGCTCCGGCCTTCTGAGCCGTTGCTGCTGGTGTCTGGTGCTCAATATGACGCTGAGGAGGTCGACGCTATGGCTTTACTAGCTGCACTCAGAGAGGACATTGGGCCCATGAATACATTACATGCATTGGGTATGTATTTTGTGGAGCAGATTGGACTATATTAGGGCCGAATCACGCCGGAATGGCAGCGCAGCGGCGAGCATCGGCCGCGATTTCTCAAGCGATACTACGTATTACAATAATGAAGATAAAGTTTAAAATCATATGACACTGAAAATGCTCGCCGCTGCGCTATCATTCTGGTGTGATTTGGCCCATGGTTTTGCAGTAATTCAATCTCATTTCTTGTTAGTAGGCTTACTCAAACTACTCTAAAAGGGAACAAACATAAAAGTCAACAATAGTACAACAAACTAATGTATTGCTTATCATTTGTTAATAAATCTTGCCTTCCCTTTCAACAACGAAGGATAAAAACGAGACAGAACATAACATGATGATATTTAATAAACGAATTACTGTAACTCAGACTGGTCTAAGGCGCGAAACATTTTGATACTTCGCCTCTTTACTTTTAACAATGTGGTAAGTGCAAAAATCAAAGTGGACTTACCATTGTTGAAGTAAAGAGCCAGTATTTTACTTGTTAAATTTATGTGTTCACTGCTTATGGGTGAGGCCGCCAATTTTTGCTGATATGACGCAGAAGAATAGAATATTCGCGTAGAGGAATTGGCGAATATCTAAGCTGCTTGTTACGTTGGAGCACCAAAATGGTAGCGAATTTATTCCTCTACGCTATCATAGCGTTGAGAAAATCAAACTTATCTCTGTAAATAATACACAATGTGGTTTTTATTATAGCCCCAAACATGGCCCTTTTGACTACTCACATTATGCATTGATAGTTTTATGTGAAACAGTAATACATACTTACATTTGTGTCACAAAAAAACTTCCTTTGAAAAAACTGTGTACACAGCCCGACTGAGGTTCAAATGTGAACTGTCGAGAAATGGCGGATATTACGAGATTTTCAATAGAATACCTAAAAACTCAGCGTTGCCACCTCCCGATTTTACCTTCCCTAACACCCAACGATAATAATAATTATTATTGATGACGTTTAAAATGTGGGGTAGAATTGATGTTTCTAACGATTCATTTGATTTTAAAAAGTTTATAAAGAAAGTTATCTTAAAATACTATAAGAATTAGATGAGGTAATAGCCATTTATATAAGTATTCATAATCCGATTTATCTTCAAATCTGTCATACTTACTGCTACAGCGACAGTTAAAGTGCACCTCTTCCATGGCAGATTGTATAATATTTTAAGCTATTTTCTTACCTTTTTATGTTTAATTGTAAATATATTTTTAGACTATTATTGGAACTCAAATAATTCTAACGCATGCTTGAGTACTTTGTTTTCTTCGTTAGAATCATTTTTCGAGCATAAGATAAACACAATACTTTTTAAAATACAAAGGGCGGAGAAAAATAATTGCAAAATCAGCAAAAATTGGCGGCCTCGCCCTTAGACAGGATGTTACAAAACTTAGTGATAAGATAATACTTTACTTTAGGCTGTGTATGTGTTCCTTGTATAGAGTTTACTGTGAAAGCAGCAGCGCTGAAAGCGCAATTTTTTTTTTCGTGGGCAAGCGCCCAAGCTTCAGGAATTTGCCCATACGAAAGTTTTAAAAAAGTTGTTCTTTTAGCGCTGCTACTTTCACAGTGAACTCATACACACCTTTCTGTATATTATATGCATGCTATAGGACTGTCGAAGAAACTCATCAACACGCTGATGTCACTGGAAGTGGGGGAATCCTTCACGTGGGAGGAGTACGGCATGGACATACGTGACTCCTCCATCACTTGGCTCAACGACCTGGAGACGGACGAGCGGTACCGGCGCTGGCCGTCCTCGCTCATGGAGCTCCTGCGACCCACTTACCCCGGCATGCTGAGGAACCTGAGGAGGAATATTTATAATTATGTGAGTATCTTTTTGAATATGAGCTTATGATTTGTGATTTTGATGTTTCTATTAAGTTTTTTAATCTATATGAAAATATATTAACTTACATTTTAAATGAGACCATTTTTCAATTAATAAGTTAATCCTTCAAGCCCCATAAGAGCACCGGTGATCGCGAACAATAGAATAACAATAGATTTCCAAAAATCCGCGATCGAAGGATTAATGTGTTTCACGGTAAACAAGTGACACATTTTAGTGATATGTAGACTCTGCCCAAGTATTTGGGATCTGCGTACATAATAACACCACGCACGTATACCCAAATGTTACGTTTTTTCGAATCATACACTGCTGTTAAACATGGATGACTCCTTGTTTTTAAATAACCCATATGTATATTTAAAACTTACCTTGTTCAGGTGATGGTGATCGATCCAACGTCGAAGTCGTGCGCGCCGCCGCTGAAGTTAGCGGAGACACTACTGAACCACGCGACGCCAGTACGTGTCGGTCTGGTGCTGGCGCCGACGGGGGCGGAGCCGCGGCTAGCTGACGCCGTACGCAGCGCCTTCAACTATGTCGCTCAGGACCGCAATTCCAACAAGATCGCATTCAACTTTTTGACGCAGGTAACTTTTTTAAATGTGTAATAGACTCAACAAGTCTGTTGAATTGAATTTTTTAACCTTAAGCCAACACGAAAATGTTATTATTTATTAAATATCGTAGAGCATAAAATTGGACGTTTACCGTATGTTTTAAGTTTTAATGTACCACCAAAGGACGTTTGATTAAAATGGCATTTTAATCTCGAGTCAAATCCGATTTAAACATCACACAGACCAAACAAACAAATAGGAGTATATTCATTGCAAAAATATATTTAAATTGGCGTGATTATGTGTTTTGTTGTCCTCATCAACATCCATTGTTTTAGCTTCTCGTTTCCACTCAAGAGGAGAGCCTGTCCCTGGACCTGATCAAGAAACACTTGAAGAAGTACACAAACTCTGGCACTAATGTCGATGATATAATCGCTGAAGATTCCGAATATAATTTCGGTAACCAACTGGCCGAAGAGTTTGTCGCTAAACTAGGAAGCAACGAGTATCCACAAGTATGTCAACTCCTTTAGTTACTCGAGTTTAAATTTTATGATTTTTATGTTAAGAACTTTAGCTTTTACCCAGCTTTTTTGTTGTGCTGCAATAGTGTGTAGAGTAGAGTTGCACACTCTAACAGTATGCTGGTCAAGTTTTTTATGATTTGGAGAATTGGCTACCAAAGAGTGAGACGGCACTGGCCACTACACTGTATGGAGTTTAGGAACACACCCACAACATAAAGCCTTTAATGTATTTAAGAAGTCAGGCACACATTTTCGACAATTACAGGTGCTAGTGAACGGTGTGCCGCTACGTGAGGAGGGCGGGGCTTGGACGGCGGAGACGCTGGAGGAGGCGCTAGTGGGCGCCCTCGCCCGCCTCACCGCCCGCCTGCAGCGCGCCGTCTTCCGCGGCGAGCTGAGCGACACGGACGACGTGCTCGCACACATCATGACGCAGCCGCATATTATGCCCAGGTACGCAGTACGCACACACATTCATGGTTGTACACGTACACGTCATGCGCGTATGCGATTGCATGGTCATGCTTTAAGAGTCCGTATACGAAATTTTGCCGATGAATATGAAATTGCAAAGGTTCGCTACAGAAATATTATTTGGTTTTTTCCCCTTATTAGATTTAAAAAATATATATATTAATTATTAGATTTAAAAATATATTTAAGCGCGGAAAGCCGACTCGAGCCTTGCGGCGAGTAATATAATGTGAGATTTAGGTTGTTTTGAATCGTGTTTTTTGGCACAAATGTTTTTTTTTTCTTTTTTCTCGAATTGGATAGAATTTCATCTATAGATTATTTCTGTCGTTTTCTTTTTATGAATTACAGCTCCAAGTTGCCGAAATTAACAGCAATTCTTTGGCCATTTTCTCTAAAATTTTGCCGAGTTACATATTTTTTTACTCAACTATTTCATATTAAAGTGGTAAAAAGTAATTCCAACATTGTATAGACAACTTTCTCAACAGTACATTGTATTTTTTTCATACCGTTAAGACGTCAATACAATCCATAAACAGGTGATATTCTAAACCTTTTACAGCAAAAATCACAAAACTGTCGCGGGTTTGAGTTGGATTATTTAAAAATACTTTAAAAAAAATCTAGCTCCAACATTAGATTATAATTGAAATGATCTTACATATTGTGCATTAAAACTTATAGAAATACTTATTTTAACTGTTAAATCACGTCTGTTAAATCAGCGAAATCGGCAAATTTCGTATACGGACTCTTAAGACAGAGATAATCACAAAACCAGTAAACAAAAATATAACCGTAATTTCGCTACTTTCACAAACAAGTGGTTTCACCTAATAAATGTATTTTTTACAGGCTCAATCGTCGAGTCCTTAACTCTGAGCCGAATCAGTATTTGGACTTGACTGGCGTGCCTGCTCCCAGTGAATTGTTTACAGAAGAGAAAGTTCACAAATTGCTACACCTTACGGGTAAGATATTATTCAAAACTCAACATAATGGTTTAAAAATCTATAAAATAACCATCTAACAAATTGTAATACTCTGTTTGCTAGGTCGCGATGCTTTAGCGACGTCTCTTCAAGTGCTGAAATACTTTACTAAGTCGGAAAAGCAGGAGAAATTCACACAAACAATATGGGTTGCCGGGGATCTTAACAACAAGGAGTCAAGGGAACTTCTGAGAAACGCCATTACGTTTATGGTAAGTTTTTGATTGAAAGTCTGGGTTTGCGCCCGTCACGTTCGGACGCGCTCCGTGTTACGATCTCTGTAACGCCAACATTCGTTTCGTATTTACGAGTTTTTTTTGTTTCCGAGTTTAAATATTCTGGATTATGATTATTTCGGTTATAATTATTTATAATTATCAAATCAAAAGTGAACTTAAGTGAATAGTTTTGTTTCATAACAAACTTTCGTATTATTATTTTTTTCGATCTACCCGCATTGTGTTGTAATTATTATGAGTGAACCTGAGGAAGAAGGAGCGATGGAGCCTGCACTCAATGAGATGTCTGCGGAGGCTGTTAACATAATCGTACTGGAATCTGGAGAATATGAAGGAGAGGTAGACTTAGAGTGGGATGATGCAGGTATGTCCGTAGGTCATAATAATCTTGACGACATTGGAAGTGAAGCGATGTTGCAGCCAGGCAACAAAAGGCGACTAGCAGGCAGTTCTCCAGAACCGCTAGCTGATGATGGCTTTACACTGGTCACGATATATAAGCGCAGGAACCTGCAGAGAACCCCTCCATCTGCATCACCTAATCCGCCAGTTAATTTACGTAATAATTTCGGAGTTTTTATAACCGCCAAGACCGATTCCCTACCGAAGCAGTTAGCGTTTGCAAAACTATTGGCTAAATATAATATTCAGGGCATAGAGACCATCAAATATAAAAGTCCTTTCAAACTTTTCATTAAATTTAAAACCGAGCTAGACACAAACAATTTTCTAAATAATAAAATTACGCAGGATCATGAGTGGGTTTGTAGAAATATTAACGAGTTGCATTACTGTTATGGCGTGGTCCGTGATAATGACATTGATATAGGAGATAAGGAATCGAAAGAGATTTTTGAATGTGACATAAAGATTTTATCCATTAAGAGGTTGTTACGGAAAGATTCGGATGGTAAGTGGATAAAGTCTGAAACCGTTCGAGTAGGGTTCGAAGGTTCAAATCTTCCAGAATTTATAAAAGCTTACGGGTGTCGAATGGCCGTAGATTCTTACATGTATCCTGTGACTCAATGCTCTAAATGTTGGCGATACGGTCACGTCAATCAGATTTGTCCTTCTAAGACCCCAATTTGTCCTAAGTGTAGCGGGAAACATGAAAACTGCGAAACGAAAAGTTATAGATGTGTTAACTGCAAAGGGAATCACTTATCTTTTATGAAATCTGTATGCCCTGTATTTGTGAAAGAAAGAAATATTTGGATTTATATGGGAAATCATATGTGCTCTTATAGGTTTGCATTAAATAAAATGAAGGAAAAGACACTGGAAAATACTTCGAGCAGATTGGTACCCGAGAAGCCTTTTGTTAAACCTATTCTTTCCCACGTCAGGACCGACGGTGCTTCGGTCCCAACTTACAGAGATGTTACTGTTGGTAATTATGAAGCCATTGAAACTTCACAAGAAAGTGATGATGACAATATGGAATTAGATGAATGTGTTTCTTCGGTGCCAAATCAAGAGTCATTCGTTTTTCCTAATTTGGTGATAACTAGCGCTGAAATCCACGCTGAAAATAAGCAAGATGAAAAGTCTAGCTCTAGTACTAATCGTAAAGAAAGGAAGCGTTTACTAGAAAGGATTTTAGATAAAATAAGAGAGGTTTTTGTAGCAGAAGGAAGTTTAAAAGATAAGTTTAAAATGTTGTTTGAATTTTTCTGGTCCGAAGTGGTCTACATCTCTTACAAGAATACTTGAATTTTGAGACGGTGCTTAAGTTTGTGGGAAGAAGCAATAATGGCCAGTAATATCAATTCTTTACACAGCAGTATCAACATTTTTCAATGGAATGCTAATAGTTTAAAACATAAAGCCAGTAGTTTCGAACTTTTGATGTCACAAGACAAAATACATATGGCCTTTGTTAGTGAAACGTGGCTTTCATCTAGTGTCAGCTTGAAATTTTCTGGTTATAATATTGTGAGAGCAGACAGAGAAGATTCATATGGCGGTTTGTGTGCCATAATACATAAATCTATAAAATTCTCTGAACGAGCTACGAATATTCCTAACTCCGATATCCAGGTTATCAATATTGACATTTTTAACGTACCTACATTAAAGCACGTGATTGCTGTGTATTGTCCGCCTTCAATTTCTACATGTCAACAGGATTGGGATGCTATTTTCAATATATTCAAAACAGGCTGTCTTATAATCGGCGATTTCAATGCGCATCACACTCTGTGGTCCTGCAAGTCTGATAGAAGAGGTGAAGCTGTTTATAAAGCTATGTTCGAAAATGATTTTATATGTTGGTAACGCCATCTAGCATAACTTTAAGTAACCATCGAATACTATGAAAATTATTACATTTCATATTGCGAAATTTCGTATTATAAATAAATAAATAAATAAAGGATAACAAATTAAATTTTTTTTAATTAGGCCGAGTAAATATTAATATAGTCTCACGCGCTTCCCTTAACCTATCTCCATCCCTTTCCTTTCGTGCACTGTCGCCTATCGTCGTTGAAGCTCGGGAATTCGCCAGTGTAATTTTTGACTCATTACGAGACGGACATAGACGTTTTCGTCAAGTCCTCGCTGACCGCTATCAGAATATATGGACGTTGGAGAACTGGTACGCTGCTGATTTCCATCTGTGCCGCACCATCTAGTGTTTCGCGAGTGTTTCCTGGGGCCCCAGACGTGCTGTTCAGCGCCTGCGTTTGTGGACGCGAAGACCAAAGGTTAGTGCACGAAATCTCCTTCCTACTATCTGCCCCTACCTCCAGCATTCGTGAGACTATAAAAATACAGTCCACTAACTATCGAAGGTGGATAGCAGCTATAGGCCATTTGTTGATTCACCCGCCCCACGCGCCATCATATTTTTTTGGTCCTTCGAGCCGGATGATTGAACCATGTTACATGGTCAATTCGGCTTTAAATTAAATATCGCCCGCCCTTATTGCACAAGCTATTAACACCTACTTAATTGTAAAAATAGTATATTTCATTCGTATTTAAATAATACTACCTACCCAAGTATATTCTCGTAACATTATAAGTACCTTCATATCATATATAATTTACCCATATAACCGCATAAATAAATATTAAAATAACTAGTAAATAATTATATTTTGCCTTTCTTAATTGAAACTTAATTTTCATACATATCTAAGGTTGTAAATTTGGATTATAAGTTCGTACTTCGTACCTACCTATTCCTATATTCGAGCATTCTAGAAAAATCTGTTACCGCCGCGCGTTGTTGTCGCACCGTTGGCGTTTGCTTGTAAGTTGTAACACTTGTAACGCACCATACGAATAGATAGGTACCCACTCGCGTTGCCAACCGGGTTTGCTTGTCGATTTAGATACTTACATATAAAGTATTTAATTTAGTTTTGTTTTGTACGCATAATATTCTTTTACAATGTCGGAAGAATCTAAGAGTAAAAAGGGATCATCTACAGTAATCCACGATAAAGAACTTAAATTACTCGAAGCAAAGCGTAATATTATTTTCGAACGTGTTCAAAGTATTTACGACACTTCGAAAATTATACACACGAGCGAGGACGTAAGGGAAGGCTTCCTTAGTTCCGTTACAACGCTAAGTTCATTGCGAAACGAATTTACACAATTATTAGATCACTATAATGACCGCTTATTGACGATCAATCCCGAAGCAACACCTAATTATAAATGTTTGGTTTCCTTTGAAGAGTTGTACGGTCGTATTAAATATATTAGTTCGCAGTGTTTGCCCAAGGTCAACGAAACATTGCCGCGCAAAACTATGCCTAGCTTACCGCCCATAGAATTAATGTCCTTTGATGGTGATATAAAATCGTGGCCATTGTTTTATGCCAGCTTTAGATCGACCATACACGAAAACCAATCTCTCACGGATTCCGAAAAATTATATTATTTACTTGGCAGAATCACCGGCAAGGCGCAAGCCGCCTGCGCGGGAATAACGCCGTGCGCAGAAAATTATGACTTAATGTTTCAAACGCTCATCGATAAATACGATGATAAACGCTTACTCGCTTCCTCGTATATAAACCAATTACTTGATTTCAAAAATATTGTTAGCACATCGTCTAATAATATTGATTTATTTATGGATAAATTTGTTACTGCCGTTAGAGGTTTAAAAAACTTAAAAATTCCGGATCTTACAGACTTTATTCTGTTACATATCGCATTAAGAAAGTTAGACTCTGATACTATAAATACCTTTGAAAGATTGAATGACTCATCCGCTATTCCGACGTTCGACAGCCTAGTTTCTTTTATTCAGAATCAGTCTAAAATATTGCAACGTACACTAACACACAATAATTACAATAAAAAGATAAGCGATCGCGTTCGTACTAATAATTATAGTAAGCCAGTGTCGAACAAATTGCAAACATATACCACTACAACTAATAATAATACTACGTCTAATTGTTTGTGTAATAATATAACACATCAACATTTATTTAAATGCCCTTCCTTTAATAATATTTCGCCCAGTGAGAGATTTAAATTAGTTAAAGAACGTAACGCCTGTGTAAACTGTTTGAGTATAAAACATAAAGTTTCTGTGTGTAACTCTAATTCAAACTGCAGAGTGTGTAAGCTTAAACACCACACTTTGCTTCATTTTAATAATTATAACTCGTTCAATTCGGAATCGAACCGCCACCATAACGATATTGCTACCGTGCCGCAAGGGAGCTCGCGTCCGAACCTTGCGCCCGTCCCCGCGCCCGCGCGGACTGTCTTATCCACTGAGCGCTCGGACGTTGCGTTGTGTGCGACTCGCACTGGCACTCCGCGTACGGTGCCCAACTACTATATGAAGCGCAGCGAGTGTATTGCGCCCACGACGGTTTTACTAGCCACCGCACAAGTTTTTATTTATGACTCGCAAGGTAACTCTCATATGGTACGCTGTTTGCTTGACAGCGCGTCTCAAAGTAATTTTATTACTAAAAATTGTTGTGAACGTTTGAATATTCGCATTCACAATATACCGCAAACGACTGTCAAGGGTATCGGTGGCTCGAAGAAGGTTGTTAGAGGAAAGGTTTCTTTTAAATTTTCTTCTAAATATAATACAAATAATAAATTTGATATTTCATCTTTAATTGTAGATCAGATAACTGATTGCTTGCCTTCCGCTTTAGTTGATAAGTCCGCGTTTTCATATTTAAATAATTTACCGCTCGCGGACGACACGTTCGCAACCCCGAATTCCGTTGATGTTTTAATCGGGGCTTCGCTGTTTCCGCATTTACTGTTGCCTGGTGTTGTACACAGCAACTCGACCGCTCCGCCCGCTATAGAAACCGTACTCGGTTATATTTTAATGGGTTAGCTTCATGTTGCGCTGTTGAAATTAATTCGCCCGCTTCTATCGATACTTTTATTAAAAGATTTTGGGAACTAGAAGAGCTTTCCCTTCCGCCCGTTCAAAGTCCCGATGACGTTGAATGTGAAATGCATTATCAAACTACCACTGAACGAGATCCCGTCAGTGGTAGGTATACGGTGTCTTTGCCGTTCCGCGAAGATGTGTTCTCTTTAGGAGACTCATATAATATCGCATATAAACGCTTTGTTTAGAACGAAAACTTGAATCCTCGCCGCGATTGAGAGAGGCTTATAACAATGTTATATCTGAGTATATTCAAAATAATTATTTAGTTCCCGCGATACCAGATATTAGTAATTTGAATTCTCCATCATATATAATTCCGCACCACGGTGTTGTCCGTGAAGATAAGTCCACGACAAAATTACGTGTCGTTCTCGACGCCAGTTGTAAAACTAGCTCAGGTGTAGATCTTAATAATATCCTTCACAGTGGACCTAATTTACAAGGAGATTTATTTCAAGTAATTTTAAATTTTAGACTTTTTGCTATCGCACTTTCCACCGACTGCCGCCAGATGTTTTTACAAATCGCTGTTATGGAAAACGATTGTCGTTTCCAACGTATTCTTTACCGCTTCAATTCAAACGACCCAATAACAATATATGAGTTTAAGAGGGTCTGTTTTGGCTTAAGATCTAGTCCGTTTCACGCCTTACGTACCGTCAAACAGTTGGTAGAAGATGACGGGCATAAATACGCTGTTGCCGCTGAAATCGCGTCGTCGTCGCTTTACATGGACGATTTAGTATTTTCCGTGAGAACAGAAGAAGAGGGAGTTACCGCAGCCGCCCAGCTGATCAGTATGTTTAAGGGTGCTCAATGGGATTTGGTGAAGTGGAGTAGTAATTCCGCTTCAGTTCTCCAAAGCCTACCAGAATCGCACAAACTTCCGTCTGATTTGGAATTTGATAAAATTAATCAACATAAGGTTCTGGGACTACTCTGGTCGCATTCCTCGGATTCGTTCTTTTTCAAAATTTCTCCGCCAGACGGCAAATGCACAAAACGCATAATTTTATCTACTATTGCACGATTATGGGATATAATGGGGTTTGTCGCGCCTACTATTCTTTACGCTAAATTGCTTATTAGACAGATATGGTTATTAAAACTCGATTGGGATGACCAGCCTCCTCCCAATATTGTTAAAACTTGGAAGCAATTCTGTTTAGAATTACCATTATTAAATCGCTTTAATATTCCGCGACACTTAGGTGTCGTTGACGGCGGTGTCGCCACTCTGCTGGGGTTCTCGGACGCTAGCGAGCAAGCATATGGCGCTGTTGTATATTTACATTTAGAAATAGGTAGCAGTTCTTCTGTTCAACTGGTATGCGCAAAGTCAAAGGTAGCTCCAATAAAAACTATTTCTATCGCGCGATTGGAATTGTGCGCTGCCGTATTATTGTAAAAATTACTTCGCATCGTTTACGATAATTTTAACCCGCGATACAAAATGAATGTCTTAGCCTTTACTGACTCTAAGGTTGTTTTATTTTGGGTTAAAAGTTCACCGCATCGATGGCATACCTTTGTTGCCAATAGGGTTGTAACATTAAATGATAATATTTCTTCTGATAACTTTCATCATGTTGCTGGATCTGAAAATCCAGCCGACTGCCTTTCCCGCGGCTTGACTCCCGCCCAATTGATTAGCCATCCGCTATGGCTCCGTGGGCCTCGTTGGGCTATTAATTCCTCTGAATGGCCTATTTACGAGGTACATGATTTTTCTACTTTAAACATACCTGAGCAAAAAACGCTTACTCACACGGGATTGATAGAAGTTGATGAGTCCGTTTTATATTCTCTTGCGCTCCGCATGTCCTCCTGGACAAAGCTCTTACGCACTATGATTTACATTTTCAGATTCGCAAAACTGCTACCATGTAAAACTCACCAGACCATATCAGTTACAGACTTAGAATTCTCTGAAAATAGATTGATACGCATTTTACAATCAAAATACTTCGCAGACGATTTCGATAATTTAAGCAAGGGTAAGAAATGCTCTACCGCTTTACAACGACTGTTGCTATTTTTACAAAACGGTATTATTCGCGTTGGAGGCCGTCTTTCCAACTCCGATTTAAGTTTTTCCCAAAAACATCCCGTTATATTGCCGCGTCATGATCACATTGTAGACTTAATTGTAGACTATTATCATAAAAAATATTTACACGCCGGTCCAGAGCTTTTAATGTCCATACTCAGACAAAGATATTGGATCCTGTCCGCTAGACGTATAATACGTCATCGCGTTTTTAAATGTAACAAGTGCTTTAAACTAAAACCGCGTTCTATTTCTCCTCTTATGTCTGACCTACCTGTAGGCAGGGTGACAGAAAACATAAAGGCCTTTACACACTCGGGCTGCGATTACGCAGGGCCCATCTCATACGTACCATTAAGACGTCGTGGAGCAAAAAGCTACAAGGCTTATTTGTGTGTTTTCACCTGTCTTACGACTCGCGCGGTGCACATTGAAATAGCCACCGATTTAAGTACCGATAGCTTCTTAGCTGCCCTAAAGCGCTTTCTGGCTCGCCGCGGTCCCGTACAGTATCTGTACTCAGATAATGGAAGGAATTTTGTAGGGGCACAGTCATATCTAAAGGACCTTTATCGTTTCCTAGACAAAGAGTATAAACCACGATTCGAAGAGGAACTATTAGAGAATAGAATTATTTGGAAGACCATACCCCCTGCTTCTCCACATTTCGGTGGATGTTGGGAGAGCATGGTGAAGGTCATTAAGACCCACTTAAATAAGGTCATAGGACAACAACTTTTATCTTATGAGGAGTTAAATACTCTTCTCATACAGATAGAATGTCTATTAAATTCGCGACCGCTTACCGTTTTAAGTTCCGATCCGTCGGAACCACGCGCTTTAACGCCAAACCATTTTTTATTCGCTATACCTTTAAATTCTTTACCCGCGCACGATGTAGAGGAAAGGAACGTCACGCTATTACATAGACATCTATTAATTGATAAATTAGTCCAGTCTTTCTGGAAGCGATGGAGACTAGAATATCTTCATAAGCTACAAGTGAGGCAAAGGTGGAATAAGGCCTCTCCTTCTATTGCATTAGGTACAATTGTAATAATTATAACTGATAATACACCACCTCCCGCTTGGCCGCTAGGTGTTATTGAAAAATTGCACCCCGGTAAGGATGGCGTAGTTCGCGTAGTTTCAGTTAAGACCGCTAAGGGTGTTTTCCTGCGTCCCGTGGTTCGTTTGTGTCCTCTGCCTAATCAATAATGCTAACGCTCGCTTTCTGCCTTTGTTTATTAAGCTTTATGTATATATTTTTTCAATAGCTATAGTTATTATAATAAATATTTATGTTCCACATAACATGTATCCGGTACTATTAAGTTGATATAGCTTAGATATACCGTATATGTATATAATATTTTTTTTTTTTTAAAGGCGAACCTTTAAGGGCGGGGGAAATGGTAACGCCATCTAGCACAACTTTAAGTAACCATCGAATACTATGAAAATTATTACATTTCATATTGCGAAATTTCGTATTATAAATAAATAAATAAATAAATAAAGGATAACAAATTAAATTTTTTTTAATTAGGCCGAGTAAATATTAATATAGTCTCACGCGCTTCCCTTAACCTATCTCCATCCCTTTCCTTTCGTGCACTGTCGCCTATCGTCGTTGAAGCTCGGGAATTCGCCAGTGTAATTTTTGACTCATTACGAGACGGACATAGACGTTTTCGTCAAGTCCTCGCTGACCGCTATCAGAATATATGGACGTTGGAGAACTGGTACGCTGCTGATTTCCATCTGTGCCGCACCATCTAGTGTTTCGCGAGTGTTTCCTGGGGCCCCAGACGTGCTGTTCAGCGCCTGCGTTTGTGGACGCGAAGACCAAAGGTTAGTGCACGAAATCTCCTTCCTACTATCTGCCCCTACCTCCAGCATTCGTGAGACTATAAAAATACAGTCCACTAACTATCGAAGGTGGATAGCAGCTATAGGCCATTTGTTGATTCACCCGCCCCACGCGCCATCATATGTCTTAATGACGGTGCGCCTACTAGAGTGAAGTGGGTTAACGGTAACCTTCAAAAAACCTCGCCTGATATATCATTTGCAGCCACAGACATTGCTGTCAGTATGGGTTGGCAAGTTACAAATGAATCCTTAGGCAGTGATCATCTAGTGCTAAAGTTAAGTTGTGGTTTTTATAGAACAAACAGACACATTAAAAAAAGAAATTATAAAGCAGCTAATTGGGAAGAATACACTAAAGAAGCTACAACAATGTTTAATCATGAAGAAGTGAATGATGTCCAAAAGAGTTATGATAGTTTTACAAATCAAATTAAATATTTAGCTGATAAGCACATCCCTTGGATCAAAATTTGTCAAGACCCCATATCGAACTTCAAACCCAAACATTACTGGAATAAGGAGCTTTCAAAGGCCGTTGCTGAAAGGCGTCTTGCATTGGCGCAGTTACGGCGCAACCCTACACCTAATTTGCTTCTATGGAAAAACAAAGTATCCCAAGCCAAAATACTTATAAGAAAAGAAAAATCTAAGTCATGGAGAGAATTTTGTTCCAGTATCAACCACGAAACATCAGCACCCGTTATGTGGAGAAAGATGCGATGGATCAAAGGCAACACTGGACGCAGAGATACTGTAGATCCTCTTAATGCTGAAAAGCTACTGCATTCCTTGACTCCTGATTATGTTGCTGAGAAGGAGCCAACTTTGCCAGAAAGACAACCTTCCATTATAGAATCACCCATCACTCTCGCGGAGCTTCGTAATTGTTTAAAAAAGAAAGATACCTCTCCAGGAATGGATAATATATCATATACTATGATCTATTATCTTCCAATGCTAAGTATATGCTTTTAAAAATTTTCAATTTAATAATGTTGTCAAGTAATGTACCTGATCAGTGGAGAGACATACAAATAGTCCCTATTCTTAAACCGGGAAGGGATCCCACTCTTGCCTCCTCATTACGTCCTATCTCATTAATGTCTTGTCCGTGTAAGATATTCCATTTGATTTTACTAAGAAGATTGGAGTGGTTTATTGAAAGCCAGGGCCTCCTTCCCGGCGCGTCGACTGGTTTTAGACGTGGACAATCTTGTGTTGATAACCTAGCTTTACTTACATCTCATATACAATTAGGTTTTGCCAGAAGAGAGCCAACAATCGCTTGCTTCATAGACATTGAGAATGCCTACAACAATGTAAATATAACTGCATTAATTCATATCTTACAGGAAATTGGAATCGGTAATTTTATTTGTAAATATTTGTTTAATTTTTTGTCTAATCGTCGTTGTACAATTGTTTTAGATGATCTTAGTAAAGTAGTAGCATTATTAATCAGATGTACAAACCAGGGACTAGCTCAAGCGGACCCCCTCTCTCCTTGTTTATTTAATATTGCAACCAGATGTATTTCTAGAATTATTGTAAATAACAATGTTTGTAACTCCCAATACGCTGATGATTTCGTGTTATACAAAACAGTTGTAAATGGTAATACTGTAGAAGCAGTTAACTCTCTTAGGTTAGCTATAAAGGCCGTGATTAATTATTTGAATAGTATTGGTCTACAATTATCTGTATCTAAATCTAATATTTGTGTATTTAATAGAACTAGAAGACGTTTTAATATTGATATTGAGGTTATCGGCTCATCTCTTAACGTGGTGGATAAAGTAAAATACTTAGGTTTGTGGTTGGACTCGTCCTTAAGATGGAGTCTTCATGTAAATGATTTGTGTGCTAAAAACTATAAATGTTTGAACGTCTTAAAAGTTCTATCGGGTAGGTCGTGGGGAGTTCACCCTCAATATATTCGCCGTCTTTATATTTCTCTTGTAAGGAGCCGACTGGACTATGCTAGTTTTATATATGGTAGTTGTGCTAAAACACATCTCAAAAAGCTCGATATTCTACAAAACAGAGCGTTGAGAATATGTGGATCTTTTATACGTAGCACTCCGGTGTTTGTTATGCAGAGTGAACTCTCCATTCCTCCCTTGTATATACGTAGGTACGTGTTGACGAGTAGATTCTTTCTTAAATTTAAGTCTAGACTAGGCAATGATTTGTTATATTCTTTAGATCAGTTAAATTTAGTACGCAACTATTTTAGCAATACTAATTTTCCAATTCTAGCACAAATTAACTCTGAATGGAGTAATATTAATGTATATGAAAGTGAAAAGTTAGAGGCGTATTCTTTAAACACATGGGTGTCTTCAATAGATGTCGAAGAACTCATTGTCGATAAAGTTGGCGATATGGCTCCAAAACGGAGCTTTTCTGATTGTGAACTTAAAAATTATTTTTTGCAATTTATATCTGATAATTATTCTGATTGTTATAAATTATATACGGATGGCTCTAAATGTACTCAAGGTGTTGGAGCTGCCTTCTTCGATCTCCAATTAAACGTTTCACAGAAGTTTAAATTACATAGAGATAATAATATAATGACTGCTGAACTTCTAGCTATTAAAGAATCACTAACATATGTTAATAACTTGGATAACAATAAGAGTATAGTAATTTTATCAGACTCGAGAAGTGCTCTCCAACACCTTCGTCGGTGTGCCACGAAGCAACGTGGCTCTCCGATAGCCTTCGAAGCTTTGGATTTACTCCGGCATATTTCTGGAAAAGTTTTAATTAAACTACAATGGGTTCCAGCCCATGTCGGTTTAACTGGAAACGAAACTGTGGATGCGCTTGCTAAGAGTGCAGTTATGGATGATCCCGTGGTCTGTTCTAAACCTTTTGTAAATGAGCTTCGTCATCACATTATCCTTAATGTGATGACGAAGCTCATTTACAAAAGGTTAAATAAACCAAGGCTCCCATACTGGTTTTCAGGAGAATCACCTTCAGGAGAAGGCGCTCGAGAAATGGGAATACCATTTTGGCGAGGAATTACAAAGAGGTTTTGGAGTTTGGTACGGAACCATCCAGAATAAACCAGTATGGGAGCCTTGGTTTATTTCGTGTAATTTATCGAGAAAGTTGTTGGTGTCAGCCTTTAGATTACGATCTGGGCACATTCCAGCAAACAAATTTTGCCACTTGGTTGGAATTAAGCCTTCGCCCAATTGCGATGTGTGCGATAAGCCCGAAGACCTGTATCATGTTTTGCTGGAGTGTGCTCGGACTGCAGAGCTAAGATCAAGGCTCCTAGGAGACGGTTGCCTGCACAATGGACGGATCAATAGTGCACTTTCGGAGCCGTTGTCCCCAGAGGCAATAAAATTGTATAGTTATTTGGATCTGTCCCTTATGTAGGGGACACTGTGTTCACCTATGAGGCTGACATTAACACTGAGTGTTAAAAGCCTCTGTAAAATAAAAAGATAAAAAAAAAAAGTTGTTGATTGAAGATGCGACGATAGCTTTTACGCGCTGAACTTAAGACATCTTGTTTCATCGTTACTATCCTTATATTTTTGACTAGCTGTTGCCCGCGACTTCGTCCGCTTTAGCATATTAGATCACGTCCCAAGTATTATTGTACAAAAATATTCAATGTACAGAATTGACCTTCCTACGATTTTATTATATTATGTAGATGTTACGCGCGGCTTCGCCCGCGTAATTTAGGAATTTCACGCAACCGTACATTTTTCCACAAAAAATAGCCTATGTCCCTTCACGTGGTCTATTCTTCATGTTTGCCAAATAACACAAATATTGCTCCAGTAGTTCTTAAGATAATAAGCAATTTCATTTAATTTCCCCCGTTTTTTCCACATTTTCCTCTATTTCTTCGCTCCTATTAGTCTTAGCGTATTAAGTATAGCTTATAGCCTTCCTCGATAAATGGGCTATCTAACACTGAAAGAATTTTTCAAATCGGACCAGTAGTTCCTGAGATTAGTGCGTTCAAATAAGCCCTTTCAAATAATTTCCCCCCGTTTTTTCCACATTTTCCTCTATTTCTTCGCTCCTATTAGTCTTAGCGCGATAAAATATAGCCTGTAGCCTTTCTCGATAAGTGGGCTATCTAACAATGAAAGAATTTTTCAAATTGGACCAGTAGTTCCTGAGATTAGCGCGTTCAAATAAGCCCTTTCAAATAATTTCCCCCGTTTTTCCACACTTTTCTCTATTTCTTCGCTCCTATTAGTATTAGCGTGATAAAATATAGCCTATAGCCTTCCTCGATAAATGGGCTATCTAACACTGAAAGAATTTTTCAAATCGGACCAGTAGTTCCTGAGATTAGCGCGTTCAAACTATTACTAAGTATTTCATACAATTTTCACCGTTTTTTTCCACGTTTTCGTCTATTTCTTCGCTCCTATTAGTTTTAGCGTGATAAAATAAAATATAGCCTATAGCCTTCCTCGACAAATGGGCTATCTAACACTGAAAGAGTTTTTCAAATCGGACCAGTAGTTCCTGAGATTAGGGCGTTCAAACAAACTAACAAACTCTTCCGCTTTATAATATTAGTATAGATATGACTTTTTACTTTTATATTTCCATTATAGATACATACTTTAGAATTTAGATATATAACGGTATGCTTAAATAAATAATCGGCCAAGTGCGCGAAGGGTTCCGTACCATTAGAGAGCAAAATTAGGCCAAAAATTGTATTTTTTGTATGGGAGCCCTCCTTAATTTTTTATTTTATTTTAATATTATTATTAAATATTAAAGTACACATATAACTAAGGATTTTGTGAAAAAGTTAAGTACCTACCTGTTGCCATTATTTATATAGAGCAAAAAAGGCCCAAAAAAATCATGTTTGTTGTATGGGAGCCCCCCTTAAATATTAATTTTATTTTGTTTTTAGTATTTGTTGTTATAGCGGCAACAGATATACACATTCTGTGAAAATTTCAACTTTCTAGCTATTACCGTTCTTGAGTTACAGCGTGGTGACAGACAGACGGACAGACAAAGAAGTCTTATTAATAGGGTCCCGTTTTTACCCTTTGGGTACGGAACCCTAAAAAACGGCATTGACACAGTATGAAAAGTAGGTAAAACATCTTGATACTGTTGTGCCGCGATGGGTTTTAACGTGCACGAGGTTTATCGTAATGATTAGATCAACGAAAGATCGGATTCCATTTGTACTATATCAACTTGTGGTATGAATGTGGCCTAAATTAAAACTGAGAATTTTTTTATCAGCGCGAGTCAAGCGGCGTGCGCGTGGCGTTTATCCCGAACGTGGAGACTAGCGATCAGTCGAGCGGGCAGGTGTTAAACAGCGTGGTGTTGGCGGCTCTGAGCGCGCTGCCCCCGCCCCGCGCCGCACGGTACGTCGCCGACCTGCTCGATAACGACGGCTGCCATGAGAGGAAGGACTGCGATATACTGGTTAGTTGTACATATTTTAAGTACCCCGCAAACGATCAAATTGTTTGTCAAATTTTACGTGTTTGTCAAACAGTTTGATAGTGTACAGCTTTGTTTGAAGCGTTTGACAAACAAACTACGTGTTTGACCTGTTTGAAGAAAATTTGCATTGGCGTAGCGTTTGACAAACTTGTTTGATGCACGTTTGTTCGTCTGCGCTGCTGTTTGATGAAAACGTAAATTACATCAAACATGTTTGTCAAACAAATTTGATCGTTTGTGGGGTACTTTAGTCACGCGGATTGGCAGTATTTAAAATACGTTAATATTTAAATTTTAATTTACGTGGCCAAATGAGTCTAAGAACGCGATTACGCAGATTCTATTAAATTCGTATAACTACTATATAAATTAAAAGGTTAAATAAAGGAAAATAAATAATAACATTCTTATTATAAGTCTATTCTTACAATTTTTAACTACTTTGCTATATTGTTAATTGCTATATTGTTAAAAAGGGCATGTTATCTTCGTATTAAATTATTTTGTTCTTGTTTGTAGTGATACGAATATTTAAAAATTGCAAGAATTTGAGTACTTAGGCTGAATGATGTAATGCCGGCTAAATACTGTAATCTTGCTTATTTATAGACTGTGTATTTGAGAGTAAAAAAAAATATTATTTGAAACATAATCTTATGCGCACCATTTTTTCGTATCAGCCGGAACTATTGCCCCTGCTAACGAAGCAAGACTGGGCGTTGAAGGCGGCGCGTGTGTTGTGCGCGCGCGCCCTGCGTCTGCGCGGCGGGCAGCGTGCGGTCGTGCACAACGCGCGTCTTCTCGGCCCGCTACACGAGACCTTCACTGTTGACGACTTTGTACTGCTCGAGAGGTGCGTTTATGTGCTATTATTCCACCGGTATAATAAAAGAGAAGGCTAAGTAATGTAAGACAAACTATGAACACTAATGGGGATAAAGTTGCCAAAACATTTTTTTTTTCATTTAAAATATAAAACAATAAAAACTTAAAAAGCATACCGTCTTCGTCTGACACATTGAAAAAATTACGTGAAGGACAAAGACAGCCTGATATAGCTTATATATAAGGGCATTTCTCTGTAAGCTCGTCAGGTCCCATACAAATTTTGTCTTGGGAATTATTTTTGACATTCGGCAAAAAAAAAAAAGTACTATTTTAAAGAAAATTAACTTTTATTTAAGTTAGATAAGGAGGTCCACTAAATGTATGCGTATATTCCGAGATATTAGCGGTTCTCTTAGAAATCATGACAGGGGACTGTTAAGTGTGACAGATTTTTGTATGCTAGCCCCCACTAAATATTTATTTAATTTTAATTTTATTACTAATTATTAGAGTACAAATATAATTAAGGATTTTGTGAACATTTCAAGTACCTACCTGTGGCCATTATTCATATCGAGCAAAAAAAGAAAAAAATCGCGTTTGTTGTATGGGAGCCCTCCTTAAATATTTATTTTATTTCGTTTATAGTATTTGATGTTATAATGGAAACAGGAATACATAATTTGTGAAAATTTCAGCTGCCTTGTTATCGTAGTTCTTGAAATATATCTCAGAGATAAATAAACGGACTGATGGATAGACAGGCAGGCAGACAGACGAGACAGCGAAGTCTTAGCAATAGGGTATTGTTTATATCTTTTGGGCACGGAACCTTAAAAACGGTTTTTTCGCTTAAAAATCGAGATATCCAATCAAATCGTAAAATTTAAGACAGGGGACTGTTGCCAGGGTACTGTTTATTTCGGTTAGATTTCAAGATATATCCTAAACGGATGTATAGTTTTTAAAGAATCTACTAATCAGTTTAGACATGAATAATACAAACAAGAAACTAAATATTCAATTGGTAAAATAATTAACACACCTTTTATTAGTTACCAGAGGACTGTTTGTGATAGCGGTCCAAACACGTGTTCATCTTACAAATGACTTTGTGACACTTAAAAAAAAGGTGTCCTTTCTCCGCATTCGACAAGGTTGCCATTTTCACAATAATTACGTTTTGTTTCAATCAAGAAAACGTTTGTAAATATTATAGTTTTTCATTTAAATGGATTGAAATTTTTGGCTGGGGACTGTTTAAAAATTCTGGGGACAAAGTTTACAGAAGTCTACTAAATATATAAATTGGCAGTGAGACTTTGTTTTACGAAAATATAATATATTAATCATTATTATTTGTAATATTAACCGCCTTATGTATTTAGTTTCATCAACTTCTTCATAAATATCATTTTAGGTGGTGACGGTAGTGATGGGGACAGCCAGGGGACTGTATTTTCAGACCTTCTATCGCTTCTAGAAAAAAACTTAAAACAGTTATGGTTCTGAAAACAAAGGGACTGTAAAGTTTCGAGGTTAGAGTTTCATTAGGAGTGATTATTTTATTAAAAAATCGGTCAGGACAGCCATTTACGAGCTTACAGAGAATCGCCCATAAATATTGTAGCCATGTTTGCTGGCTTAAATTTGCGGGTTTAAGGTTTTGGATTTATTTATTACTTATGACGTTAAACATTACTATTTATTTCAGATTCAGTAATCAAGTGTATGGTGATAAGATATTTGAAGTTTTGAACAAGAAAAAGACAACAACTAATGAAATACTTGATGATGACGATGGTATGTGTCTTTTGGAGCCCGAAACACATTCGGGCTTGAAATATACTTGTTTATGTGGTAACTCCATCAGCTAAATATTCTTGTTGCTTTAAATGTTTGTAAGTTTTATTCGGTAAATAGACGTTTCTAAGGAACGACCTAATTTTAATTAGTTATAATGACTTAAACAAATTATTGAGAACCACCTTTTTGGCACTCGAATAAAAGGGCACTCCATACTTAAAGGCTCCCACACATAACTGCGAATTCGTATCCTAATAAAAATGACTTTACGATGCAATGCAAATTTGCAGTTTTTTGGGGGAGCCCTAAGTTGCGTAAAGAGTGTTTATCTGCCTTACCTCTACATTCTGCGCAACGAAGATATGCTACATCTAGTAATTGAATATTTGTCAGACGACATCCCTACGTTGTCCACTGACGAGTACCTGAAGGTGTTGTCGGTGCTGGCGGGGCGCAGCGGGCGCACGCGCACGCCGCTGCCCGCCGGCCTGCGGACAGAACACTCCATGGTCGAGCTGCCGCCCGTGTATGAGGACGAGGCCGCTGTTGATGTATGTATTGAAGATTGAGCAGCGTTAATGTTACATATTTAGATTGTAGTACCTCCATCGTGGGTATCGCAGACACAATAGATTTTCAATTGTTACGCGGCAGCCGGCTATCGATGGGTTAAACCACTACTTAGAGATTGAATTTTAAAAAATATGTAAAAAATATACTTTTTTATCTAAATAATTATGAGGCCGTTTAAGACGCGTTATACGATTTTCATCATTTTGAGTTAAATTGAGTAAAATATTTCATCTGCTGCAAACTGTATAAAACTAAATCTACTTGTGCCGTGTTAAGTCTCAGTTCCTGTTTATTTTATACTCAGTGTCTCTCTCTGTCTCTAACTCCTTGCAAAACAAAATCGCACAGTAGTCATAAACTTTTCCGATGCAACCATACATTTTCTCGTTTTAATATTAGCATAAAATTCCAAGTGTAAGTATTAAATACTAGCTTTTGCCCGCGGCTTCGCCCGCGTGGAATTGGGATGATGACAAGGTCAAAGATTAGCGAATTTTGTTATTAAAATAAAGAAATAACGGTAAAAAATAAGTGTTTTCAAAATTTCAGCTTGATAGCTTTTGTATTTTTTTTTGTTATGCGCCTTCAAAGTTGGATATTCAAGTCGATTTTTTTTTCAATAAAATTTCTTAATATGTATTTGTATACCATTCGATAACTTATGTAATTTAAAGCAACTTTTGTTATGAAACCACTTAAATAAACGCAATAATTAATATAGCTACCGAACAAAAATCTTCCGCGATGCCTACAAACAACTCTAAGGTGACGTCATAATCGAGTAGCATTTTGTATGGAGCGTTTCGGGCAGGTCCATTTTTTGAGATGTTTGAATTGTCATATCTTGGTGAATTTTTAAGCTATCAGAGTCATTCTTTCACCGAAGTTTCTATTTTTTAAAGGTCTTTCAATTACCAATAAGAAAAAAATAGTCATCATGCCAATTCTGAGAACGACATAATTTCAGGAAAAAAAACATAACTATATTAATAAAAAAATATAGGCTATATTTTAAGTATAAAAACTTAAAATATAGCCTATGTCACTAAGGAACACACCAACTTTCTATCAGTGGTAAAATTTTTACAATCGGACAAGTAGTTTTAGAGATTACCTCTTACAAACAAAAAAACAAACTTAACCTCTTTATTATTTGTATTAGTGTAGATGTAAATGTTTAAACTTTAAACATGTTTCCTATAGATTGTAGTGGCACTGGACCCGGCGTCAGTGGCGGCGCAGCGTCTCGGGCCGCTGCTGCTGGTGTTGCGACGCGTCGTCAACTGCCGCGTCAAGCTGTTCCTTAACCCACAGGACAAGAACTCCGACATGCCGCTTAAGAGGTAAGACGATTGTTAATAGGCAATAAAACATCATCATCGTAAAATCCCAACGAAAATAGACTATTGCATTGAAAGAAATACATAATATTTAGTGTGTATATTCCGTGCACGAGTTTTGAGGAATTTAAGATATGATACAGGGAAAAATCTAGTTAATTTGTTATTGAGTGCTATCAGAGTAGTTGATTCATAGGCACAGGCGGGCCTACGTAATTTAGTCGCGCTATGTCAAACCCAGTCGACATATTATCATAAATCACAATTCACAACAAATATCGAACTGACATATTCCAACCAAATGACGTAGGTCTGTCAACTGCCTATGAATCAATTTCTTCGATGGTACATACATTTTCAATCGTTCCAGTTTCTACCGGTACGTATTGGAGGCGGAGCCTGCGTTCACGTTAGCGGGCGTGGGGGCGGGGCCGCTCGCGCGGTTCTCCCGCCTGCCGCACGCGCCGCTGCTGTCGCTGGAGCTGCGCACGCCGCCCAACTGGCTGGTCGAGTGCGTGCGCTCAGTATACGACCTCGACAACATACGCCTCGCGGACGTCGACTCGCTTGTACACAGGTTTGAAGTCTTTGATTTTATGTCCTATAAGCTTTGTCCACACTGGGCCTTTTTTTGTTCATCAAGGGCATGCGTTATAGCGCAGTCAACAGCGAACGTTAGGCATGCGCGTGACGTGCGTTGAAATCGTAGCGCTCGCTATGACACTTTTCTTTCAACGCGGGTGGATTTTGACGCATTCAATTATTGAATATGCCAAACGAAAGTTGAATAAAAAGAAGATGACGAAAATTGAAAATGAAATTGCATAATGTGGACATAGCTATTAGGCTGTGTTTCCACCAGAGATATTGTGTTGCGAGGAATGTGTTTTTGAGAACCAATAGAATCGCTTCATTGACGTGAGCTTGCTATGACATCGCTCAGCGTGCTGCGTGGCGATGCTATTGGATCTCAAAAACACATTCATCGCAACACATCTCTGGTGGAAACGCAGCCTTAAGCTGTAGCGTTTAACGTAGCGAGCGACACTATAAAAGAAGCACTAATTTTTATCTTGCATAACACTTCAAAGTCCAGCTTAAATTGCTGGATAACATGTTCCCTATAGGATATCAAGACCTTTAGTCAATTTGCGATTGATAATTTAAACAGCATAGCTAGAAATCTGTAAATCCCATACAACACATTGCTAAATAACGTGAAGTTTGCGCTGCTTTTAGTTTAAATTTTTTAAATATTATTTTGAAGCTGCTGAAATATGGAATGCAACTCAAATAAACGCGTTAATTGTTAGCCGTCTTTTAATAATACAATATGTTACAGTGAATTCGAATTGGAATACCTGCTACTGGAGGGTCACGCGTGGGACACGACGATGGGCACGCCGCCGCGTGGGCTGCAGCTGGTGCTGGGCAACAAGGACAAGCCCGAGATGATGGACACCATCGTCATGGCCAACCTCGGCTACTTCCAGCTCAAAGCCACGCCCGGCGCCTGGATCCTGCGCCTCAGGCCCGGCCGCTCAGAGGATATCTACGAAATAGTCGGGTGAGATTTCTGTTCCCGTTGTTTTTTTATTTGGACAAGTTATTTCGTCTGAAGTCCAAACGGCGAATCAAGGCACAAAATTTCATAAAAAAAAATAAAAAAACCTTGGTTTTTTTTAATTAAGATATAAAACTAAAAAATATTAAACAAACAAAAACGATACTCTGTCTCTTACCGTATCTTACCTATGTCAAACTTAGCGTAACTTGTTTTGAGTGACAAATTACATTGCATCGTATCGTCTGTAAAGGGTAGTGTTTTAGGGGTAGAGTTTCTGGTGGTTTGGTTTGGTTCCTTGGTTGTTTATTCACTATTACAAACTGGTTTACACTGGTTAATTATTATGGTTTAATAAATGGTGATTGGCGGACCGATTGGTTGACAACTGTTCGACTACTACTCGACAACTGCCGCTCGCAAATGCGAAAGCGATTTAAGTAATGTAAAATGCTGAATGTTCAAATGTTCGACGTACCTCGAACGTACATCATCGTTAGGTCAGTGCTTAGTGAACATAGGTAAGGTTAGGTAAAAGAGTAAAACCTTAATCGATATTTCCACACACAGTCACGAGAACACGGACACGCCGGCGGGCAGCGCGGACATCCAGGTGCTGATGAGCTCGCTCCGCAGTCACGTGATCAAGCTGCGCGTCAGCAAGCGCGCCGCCAAGCAGCACCTCGACCTGCTCGCCGACTCTGACGACAACAGCGGAGGCGGCATATGGAATTCCATCGCTAGGTAATTTACACATTTATTTAAAAAAATGTGATACACACTTTCACTTGTGGCGGTACCTACAATTCGCCTAACATTCCTGCATCGCGCTATATATTATACGACAGCATACATACATACGCCCATACATAATATACCTAGTGCGCAAGGCGATCGAATCTCGCACAATATTTTCGATAAATCCTTGAAGCTACGAGGACGCGTGTAAAATGATATGTTACCTACTGTAAAATTGTAAATAACGTTAGATTCTTAAAAAACTAGCGATATTTTATAATAACGACAGATTTTAAAAAGAAATGCATTATGCAACTCGTGCGTTGCTTGGTTTAACCGAATATGCCCGACGCTGCCATATTATAGTTCTTGTTTCTTATGTCAATGTTATAGTTATTTAACGACATAATTATAAATGTTATCACTTATCAGATATTATACAAGACGTTAGTGTAAACACCGTTGTCCTTGAAACCATCAAATGAGACCGTCAAAATGAACAACTTTTTCTATGAGAACAATGCTGGGAATTAAAAAAAACCGTCTTCATACCCATACATGCCCATACAAATTGCCGATCCGGGCATCCGCATGGGTATGAAGACAGAATTTTTTTTTTGAGTTCCCAGCATTGTTCTCATAGAAAAAGTTGTTCATTTTGACGGGCTCATTTGATGATTTCAAGGACAACGGTGTTTACACTAACACACTGTATATAATTATTTGGAAGGCTTTATCACTAATTCATATAAACAAGTTCAATAATTACATAACTAAAATTTCGTACCTATCTCGTATATAATAAATAACAAGTTGTTTATTTGCAGTTCGTTCGGCGGTGGTGACGAGCAAGAGAGTCAGGACGAGACGATCAACATATTCTCTGTGGCGTCCGGCCACCTGTACGAGCGATTCCTGCGCATCATGATGCTGTCCGTGCTCAAACACACCAACTCCCCCGTCAAGTTCTGGTTCCTCAAGAACTATCTCAGCCCCTCTCTCAAGGTATTTCAACTTATTGAAGATATACTGAATTTAACTGTTTAAACGTCATGCTTCTGCTACATGGTACTTAGTGGGCCCCTAGACGATCAACTTTATTGTGCAATATCATTGAACAATTAATATTGTTCAATGATATTGAACAAGTTTTAAAGTGGCGCCATACTTGAAAAACCGTTTGCAATTACGAATAAAATCTTAAGATTTTGAAATAATATTGTTCATATACGCTGCCTCCCACAGGTATGGCATTATCAGGCTCCTATCTATGATCATACAGGGAACTGTTAAAAAAAGTTTCAGGGTGGTACAAATCGTTTGGCGAAAAAAAAATGGCATATGGCGGCCATTGGGCGCTGTCGGAAAAGTATGGCAAGGTGATTTTCGTGTATGGCTACTCGACGATGATTAGCTATGCAAAAATTAGCCTGGTACAAATGGTTCAATTTTTTTATTAAAATTAACGTATTCGCGTCGGTATGGCGGGCTGTAAGCCGCACCCGACAAGTACGGCATTACGCTTTCGCCTACTTATTTTTTTTCGACTATCTGAAAATACAAGCATTTTTGTGGAACAAATCGTTCGACACTCGTTATTTATTCGACACGTTCGATTAACGCCCACGCGCTTGGGCTGCCAGTGCGAGCGCTATGACCATCATTTTCCTTTTTGCCTTTACGTAATTATACACCTGTAAAACCGCCATACTGGCACAAATGACCAAGAATTTTGTGTCACTATCTCCAGGCCTAAAGCCAACAGGGCAATGATTTTGACAATGTATCTTGCCGCTGCCATCCATACTAATATTATAAATGCGAAAGTATCTCTGTCTGTCTGTCTGTCTGTCTGTCTGTCTCCTTTTCACGCCAAAACTACTGAACCGATTGCAATGAAATTTTGTACACAGATATTCTAGAGCCTGAGAAAGGACATAGGCTACATTTTGATGAGGGAAAATATCTTATTTCCATGAAAATATCTATGAAAATTAATTCGCATTGTAGTTCTTATACGTGACAGCAGATGTCGTTTTTATTGCCTATGGCTCCGTAGCTCAGTTGGTTAAGCGCGTGGTCAGCGCGTGGTCAGCGCTCATCCCGGGGGTCCTGGGTTCGAGTCCCGCCGACGGAACAAAAAGTTTTCAATGTCCCTGGGTCTTGGATGTGTATTAAATATTATAATTTATATAATATGTAATATGTATCATAATAATATTTCAAAAATCTTAAATATATTTTATGTATAATATTATAAAAGTATTAAAATGTAAGTACCTATAATATTATTTCCGATGTCTGGCACCACCTGTGCTAAGCTGTTGTAACTGTCCTGTAAGCACTTAGCACGGAGCCAGACTGACGTGGTGTGAAGTGTCCATAGATATTATTATTCATTCGTAATATTTAAACATGCTCATACCTATCCGACATCCGTATTAGACAATGTTTAATATTATGGATAAGTATGAGAATTTTTATGCAATTTTAATTTATGTAAGACGTTTAATATATTATATTATATTATAATACATTTAATATAAAATAAAATTACATAAAAATAGTAATAAGTATTGTAAACATGATTACAGTGCAGAGCTATCCCAATTCCCACCAAATAAAAATATCGGCAGTCAATAGGGCATTATTTTAGTTTTATTATATGACAACAGATGGCGCTATTTGGACATTTATTAAGTTAATTTTAAAATTAGAATATTTTATTTTGGACATTTTATCACGGCATTCCCACGGAAACGGGAACCACCGTACGCTATAAACTAAAGTCCACTCGGACGTATATAAAGTTTAATAAGTCTAAAAATTAAAGTAAATTAGTACTTAAATAAATGAGCCAAAAAAAAATCTGACCGATAGCTCATAAATGACTAAAAAATTACGTATACTACGAATATTCGTAGACGTATTGTATAGAAAACTTATCACTTCAGTCTTGAAACTACTGGCAAATTAAGTTAGTTCCAAAAATTCATAACATATGTCGCTAGCATCGCGTCTACATCGCGCTATCGCTTGCACTTATGTGTTTCTATAAGAGGTGGTACCATCTCAGATTAGGTTTTTTTGATTCTTTCGATTGTTAAACACTACTAACTATTCAGTACTTTATCTATGCAGTGACGTAACCTTAAACATATCAATGATAAATAATTATAGTTTATGAGTAAAGTTGTGTTAATGGGGGGGCTAAAATATAAGCTTTAAAATTTGTCATAAATAACGTTTATTATGTGCACACTGCACAGCTGTTTTTGGGTATTTTGATTTATTTTAAAAAGCTTTTGACAACAATTTTGTTGACACCGCACGCTATAAACTGAAGTCCACGCGGACGAAGTCGCGGGCAACAGCTAGTACAACAATAATTAAGCAAGTTAGATACTGAAGTGATTTAAATAAATAAATATAAGTTTATGGGAGGAGGAAATTTGGGGGAGGCCTTTGCCCAGCGGGACAGCAAAACACGGGACAGCTCTTAAAAAAGTTGTAACAACATCACGCCGCTGGTATACAGCAATAAGCCAAGTTTGACACTCGCAGGACATCCTGCCGTACATGGCGGCGGAGTACGGTTTCTCGTACGAGCTGGTGCAGTACCAGTGGCCGCGGTGGCTGCAGCGGCAGCGCGACCGCCAGCGCACCATCTGGGGCTACAAGATCCTGTTCCTAGACGTGCTCTTCCCGCTGCACGTTAAGAAGATCATCTTCGTGGACGCCGATCAGGTATCTTTAAAAAAATATTACCATTATTTTTGTTCGTTATTTTTAAATTTAGGCTGTGCACAAAAGATCGCCGAAACTGGAGAGGGAAATAGAGACTTGTACGTTTGGCTTTTTTCTTGTTACTTAGTATTCAAAATATTGAATATTATTCTAAAAAAAGTTGTTTTTTAGTGTTTTTTTATAACTATTCCTAAATTTTCAGATTGTAAGAGCGGATCTCAAAGAACTGGTAGATCTAGACTTGGGCGGAGCGCCGTACGGATACACGCCATTCTGTGACAGCAGAAAGGAAATGGAAGGATTTAGGTAACATTTGAAATAAGACTTTCTAATATTGTTTCGTAGTTTAGACTTTAGTTCTTACATTTCTTAGCCGAATGTTGTAATCACTTGTTCGGCTATACAGATGAGTATGCACGATGCTATCAGAAGCTCCCGACAGTTATTTTTTGGATTAGAACTTAGCGGCCCCTAGACGATTCATTTTATTGCGCAATATCGCACACAATATATTTTATTGAACAACTTTTCTGACAATAAGATTGAAAGGCGAGCGCTTTCAATAATAACCCTAGACGGTCAATAATATTGCACAATACGTGATATTGCACAATAAAATTGAGCATCTAGAGGCTCGCTTACAGACCTACACAAGAGAACAATAATCAATCTTCAAAACTTACCAACACCTCTTGGTTATTATATCAAGGCTGCGTCACTTATTTTATGATGCCCCGGTAGGTTCTGGAAGCAGGGTTACTGGCGCAGCTACCTGCAGGGCCGCAGCTACCACATCAGCGCGCTGTACGTGGTCGACCTCAAGCGGTTCCGGCGCATCGCGGCCGGCGACCGCCTGCGCGGACAGTATCAGGCGCTCAGTCAGGACCCCAACAGCCTCTCCAACTTGGGTACTTTCTCTTTTCGTTACGTTCTTTGTTACATTGTAATACTATGGGATTCGCAGGATACAGTAGCATTACAAAATATATTTTTCAAACAATATATTTTTTACAATTTAAAAGTTTACCGTCAAGCTATTCTTACGTTTTGTAATATTTCCGCTTTAAGAATTATGTAAAGAGGTTGTTTAAAATATATTAAATTGCTTATATTTCGAGACGAAGACGGTGTATGATTTTTGTATACGACTTCTGATATATAACTTTACAAAGTGTTGTGGGTTTTAAAGCTATATATTTTCGTCTCCAACAGACCAAGATCTTCCGAACAACATGATCCACCAGGTGGCGATCAAGTCTCTGCCGCAGGAGTGGCTGTGGTGCGAGACCTGGTGCGACGACGCCTCCAAGGCCTACGCCAAGACTATTGACTTGGTGAGTGGATAGTTCGACGAAAATATATTTACAATCAGAGAAAATTATTCTTAGGCAGAATGCCGACTATTCGGTGTACGAGTATATTTATATTTCTCTACTAGATGACGCCCGCAACTCCGTTGCGCCAAAATTCGTTTATCGTGCGGGAACCGTACATTTTTCCGGGACAAAAAGTATCCTATGTCCTTTCCCGGTACTCAAAGTATATCCATGCCAAATTTCAGCAAAATCGGTTCAGTGGTTTGAGCGTGAAGAGGTAACAGACAGACGAACAGACAGACAGACACACTTTCGCATTTATAATATTAGTATGGATGATGCCGACGTACGGCACTTTCAAGTCCAACTGACAGAAATAACTTAGGTCTGCCATCTGCTCATGTGACATGTCCAAAGACTGTTTAGATCTTTTGTGGTAAGACCGCATATTTCTAGATGTCTAGTGGCAAGTGGTCGGTAGAAAAGTGTCGGTTTAATGACACTTTTAAAACATAGATGGACTGGCCATCTAGTGTGGAATTAAATATCGTAAACCAGGGGTTCCCAATCTTTTTCAGCCTGCGGCGCACTTACAAGTCAATATTTTGTCACGGCGCCCTTCTCTACCTAGCTATTACAAAATGATACCTTTAAATAAACACCTTTAGTAAAAGTTAGGTTAAGCAAGTAAATATAATAATAATATTATTATTATAATAAACAAATATTTAATCATCTGCCTGCTTTGTATGATTCATAATATTATATTTTTATATGATAATGTTTGTGAATTGTTGTTATGGATAATGATGGAGGATCGACACACGGCCGCGCCCCTCTTGCCTTTTCACGGCGCACCAGGGCGCCGCGGCGCACAGTTTGGGAACCCCTGTCGTAAACCATATTTCTAGCGAGTTCTTTTAGACTTTTGAGTTTAGCTTTTTTACTGACTGTCATGTTTCGCAGTGCAACAACCCGATGACAAAGGAGGCGAAGCTGTCAGCGGCGATGCGCATCGTGCCGGAGTGGCGCGAGTACGACGCCGAGATCCGCGAGCTGCGCGCGCGCGTGCGACGCGGACTATACCAAGCTAATGATCATGAACAGGTAAGCTCATTATCATGTTAGCGGACCCCTCAGCAGCATTGTACAAACCTCATTGGTTTTAAATGCTGTTTAAGTTAAGTTTTATAATTGTATATCTTTTATTTGGTGAATAAATAAATAATAATCGGTTTACTTATAATTATGGCTAATTATGGTAAGAAAACCATGAGTTTTGAAGGAGCACAACTGTACAACAAATTACCTGTAGATGTTAAAAATGCTAGCTCATTTAACATATATAAGAAAAAACTACTAGAACACATTCACTCAATCCTATAAAACCTTAACCATACAATGAATTTGCTAAATGTATACACTATACATACTGTATAAACAATTGTTGAGAACATCTGAACAGATATTGCTAATTATTATTTTTTGTAAGTAACTTTATAAAATAAAAGTAATTTAACCTACATAATAGCAAATATCATAAAATATTATATTGTTGGAGGAACACAAATCTAAACAACCCACACTAATGTTTATTTTAAATATTACTGTAATAATATGACCACTTTAAAAAATTGTAACTTTATTTAATTTTAAGTTCTCATATAATTGACTGTATGTCTTCTGAGAATAAATTCTTTAAACCTAAACCTATAAACGGCACTTCATAACTTTTCTCCTTATTGATATTTTTTTGTATACCATACTCTAGCCAAATGCCTTATTTTGAGGCCTAAACGCTTAGTGATAAAAATGAAAGCTTATTTTTCGAAGTAAATCGTTTCCAACTAATTAACGTTTTGCGTCCGTAGTTGTTACCGATAGATTAATGGATAAGACGAAACAACGGCTCGAAGACATAAACTGCAATACCCTTAAATACAGGGTGTAACAAAACTAAGTGATACTTTAGGGTGTGTTCCTTGTAGAGAGCTCACTGTAAAAGTAGCAGCGCAAGACCTATTTTTTTTTCACTTTTGTATGGGCAAGCGCTCCAGTGTCACGGGGAAACTCGTGACGTTGGGGCGCAAAAGTTTTGTTACACCTTGTATGATTATTATATCATACTAGCTGTTGCCCGCGACTCCCTCCGCGTGGACTTCAGCTTATAACGCGCGGTAGTTCCAGTCATAGAGTAACTTATTATTATATAGTAAATAGTTGCCGTTGAACCATGTAGGCGACATTACTGCAAATTGCAAAATTTGCACGACAGCTAGGCGCTTCCGCGGTACGCTTACTTCAAACTTCAATGTTTATTACAGACAGACAGACACGTCACACATAAAACGCCCCTATTTTTGCGTAGGGGTTAAAAAGTGGGGAGTGGGGTCGAAGTCGAACATCAACTCTTCTTAATACTTCAAAAAAATCGTAAAAGGAATCTTCATCCTTACCACCTCTTATAGAAACACGTTTGAGTAAGCGCTTGTGTGATGTAGGATACGGCACGGCGCCATCTATTATGAATTTTTGGAACTAACTTAATTTGAACAAATTTACGCATTTTCACCCCCTTACAACCCTTTTTTCCAGTTAAAAAGTAGCCTATGTCCTTTCTCAGGCTTTAGACTATCTGTGTACAAAATTTCATTACAATCGGTTCGGTAGTTTTGGCGTGAAAACGAGACAGACAGACAGATAGAGATACTTTCGCATTTATATTAGTATAGATTTTACCTATGTTTTTACTAATGTCCTCATTGTTAATTTGCAGGAGGATGACACAGTTCACCATGAAGAAATTAGAACGGGTAAGCTTTTCAAGTATTTTTTGCTACGTTAATCTTGAATAAATAATACAATATACATTTAACGTTTTTGTGCTTTTTTAAAATAGCCTAATTTATTCTTAAGGTTATTATTTTATACTGCGGTATTTAAAAATCGTTACATGACGTAAGTACTTCAACATCCACATTATTATTTACAGGTAAACAACACGAGCATACAGAGTTATGATGATACAACCAGTGATATTATAGTTCGTTCTAGCTAGTGAGTGAGTGAGTGAGTGTGTGGATATACTGTGCCAGTTGTTGAATTTAAGCATTGTAAAATTTTCATTTTTTTTCTGTAATATTATGTATAAGTTAAGCACATCTTACCTTAATTTACATTTTCTTCACATCGCGCCATATTGTAAGTAGTTCAATTCACTTACGATGTATAAAGTTTACTTGTAAAGTTAATCAGGGTAAATTCGGACGTAGGATAAGTCCTGATAATTAAAATTAGTAAGTACGATACGCACGAGCTTGCCCTGATTTTCCCTAGTAAATACTCGTTATATTACTATACGTGCGTACCGCGTACTAGGTGTGCGTGCTATACGCTCACTGCGTACTTTGCGTTACAAGTGAGTTTTATACCACCTACTTATATTTTATTACTGATGCTATAAATTTGGATCTCATGGCTGTAAATGTACATTTTTAAGTTTTGTATATTTTTATTGCGATGAGTAAAATGTACACGATTGTTAAAGTAGCTAATACACATTAAAATATTATATAGACCTATAATAGACACGTTTTACGAATTAGGACAAAATGTTTATCCACACACGGTTTTATTTTCCATTAGTTAAGAGAAAGTGATTTAAAGACAAGTGAGTCATTTTTGTCAACCCTATTACCAAATGATATTTTTTGTTTACATTTTGATTTGTTTTACACGTTTTTGTTTAGATCCTAAATCGTTTTTTTTGTAATTTATAAATTACACGCAGCAATGCAGCAAGTTTAAATTTAAAAAGCTCAATAAAAATGAACACACTTAACAGTATTTTGTTTTGAATGTGATCCCTAAATTGAATGAAAAAAGCGAGTTACGATTTACGACTCATGGGGCTCCGAAAGCTAAACCACACTGGGGCAGAGTCGTAGCGTCATGCCGCATCACGTTTTTGCGTACAGCGTATTCATCTCTATTGTTCTATTAATTATTTAAGTAGGTACAAATTCCTGCTATGAGAGCGCGCGTCGATCCGCGCATTTGCTCATCGACATTTCCATATTTTCATAGCAGGAACAATACAGATGAATATTCTTTGGCGAAAAACGTGACGCGTCGATTAAACTCTGCCCCAGTGTGTGTCGAGCTTGAGTATGTCACTTATAGTCCGCGCGGAACTAGTTGGCCGCGCCTGAGGTATGTGAGCGGTGGGACGGAGAGGCAGGGGCGCTTCGCACAGGAGATTGCAATAGCAAGATGAGTCCGCCGATAAAAAGACAATCTAAGGAAATAATATTTAAAGTGCATACGTTTTTTAAAAAACGGAAAGCCGATGTCAATAGTTTAGAACAGTAGTCCCCAACCTTTTTTTCATGCGGGCCACAAACATGTTTTGGTCTTGGTGTCGCGACTCGCGGGCCGCAACAAAAAATTTTTAGGGTTAAAAAATAACTTTCTTCAAAATTAAAGATTTAATATTATATTTAATAATATTATTAATGATATTTAGACCTTACGTTATTTTACCGGTGGGCGTGAATTTCAAAGTTGTTTAACATCACGCGGGCCACAAATAAAGTCCCGGCGGGCCGCGGGTTGGGGATAGCGGGTTTAGAATATAAAACTGATCAATTGTCTAATGTCTTTAATTTATTCTTTCCAATAATTAAATAATAATATTATTGTTCACGATATCGCGAGATTGGTCGTCACTGTCTAATCTCATGTGCGTTGCTAGCAGCAAGCAACCCGCCCCCTCACCCCCGTCCCTACCTAAGGCGTGGCCAACTAGTTCCGCGCGGACTATAGCTGCTTATGGGAATAAAACAACCAGTGCGTTTTGTGTGATTTTATTTACAACATTAATCTATTGTCGACTTACATGTAGCAACTACCTGAATACCTACACGTTCACACGCAGCTTTATCATAAAATCAGAGACTACATCTACATTACAATACAATTACTTAGAGCAAAATATATACAGAATATTGAAAATGTATCGTCAACGGATGCTATTTCTATATTTCCAGTAGTCTACACACATTTATTGTCGTAATTTTTTAATTTTACACTCGAACAGTGATAGCGAAAGCGGATAATAATATTATACCTCTATAAATAGCCAATACACACACTATGATAAGTACCTACCTACTGCTAGGGGTTTGGCAAATCTAAGGTATCCAGTGAAGGATAAATTTATAATAAAATATAATAATTTTATGAAAGAAACTTCTTAAAATTAATGTGACTAGTGTCGTGGGTCATCGTTTGGGTAGCCTCTCCCACACCAAACATAATAAATAATTACATAAATAAATAATTATTCTTCGTAACAACTATTTATTAAATGCCAAGGACGGCTCTTAACATTAGCCTCTACAGCTTAAATATAAAGGACATCTAATTAAGAAATTCTTAAATCTAATCTCGTTAAATAAATAATTTACTAAACGACAAAGTCTATGAAGATTTTGAATTTTAGATCTTACAGAATTATGAAATAAATATTAAATAAAATAAAGTTACGTTTAACCGTTTCATGAATCGATCACATAATTCATTAGCTAGTTCTATTAATTATTATTATTCTATTACATATTGTATTGTTTTTTATAATTCAACCTGTTTTGTAATGTTGTGACTTGAAGTTACAATACGGTTATTACCCATTATTGACATTCAATATTTTTTTATTGAATGTCAACAAGGGGCAAAATATTCAAAGTGGCGAGTTTAATTTGTCATAATTGCAATGTATGTAGTTCAGTTTAAAAAACGGCACGCTATAGTCGGGTAGGTTAATTGCAGTAGTGGTCCTCGCTGGTGACGCGGCAGAGCTGGCAGTCGACGCGGCAGCACCAGTGATACCGGCAGTGGCATCGCTCCAGCCGCGACTGCCGCGCCGCGCGCCGCCCGCGCCCGCAGCACAGACGCGCGCACCCGCCCGCCGCGGAACCAAGGCTCGCGTTGCATTTCCTGACAGATTCGATTAGTTAGTTTAGAAGAAGACTAAAGCTGGGAACAAATTATCGGACGAACGTCCGCGGAAGTTTTCATCGGATGCGGCTTGTTTCTATCTGATCAATACAAAGTACACTAAACTGTGCACATTATCTGACATAAGTCGCGGACGCGACCTTGAGTGTTCGGACGTGTGAACAGAATCTGGCTGGCCGAATGTTTTTGCATCCGCGGACGTCTGCCATAAGCCATTGACATATAGGTTAGATCTTTGACGTCCGCGAATGAACCGTGCACATTGTTAAGCCGCATCCATCAGCCGCGACTTATGGATGCGTCCGATAATTTGTTTCTAGTTTTACTGCCGCACTCAGAGTGGAACATTAACCGATTCAACATTTTTGAAGACTTTCAGTCGTGGCGGCATACAATTTTCTCGTGACACGTTCAAAAAGGTTTATTGTTTTTTTTGGTTTTTTCGCTTGTATTAACTCGATTTATTTGGTTGAGCCCAAATCATTGATGTTAACGGAAGGCTACATTGTTTTAAATTGATTTCGAGTAGTTTTACTAAGTGTTAACCTGGAAATGGCAGGTAAGCTATTTTTTATTCAGATGTTGCAAACCTTTTGTAGGTTTCAAAGTTAGAAAAATGAGTATATTAAATAGATCTGGGTTTCCGATGTAAATTATACGTTCGTAGATAAATTTAAAGAAGTTCGTTGTTAAGTTTTTTTTAACCGACTTCCAAAAAGGAGGAGGTTACACGTTCGGCTGTGGATATTTTTTTATGTGTGTTCAACGATTACTCCGCCGTTTGTGAACCGATTTTCAAAATTTTTCTTTTGTTGTATAGGGTATTTGTTCCGATTGATCCGGTTCTGGGTTGGTACCATGTTCACAAAAGTGGTGATCTGATGATGGGAACCATGAGGCTAAAAAAGGAGACAGCCCCTACTTTCAATTCACAAAATATTCAGAAACGAAGCCTATAGGCTTGTTCACGTGGAAAATTAAGATTACATTGTTCAGAGTAGAACCTTCCTTCTAAAGTGTAATTTGAGGGAGATACAATCGCTTTCTAAATGACACGGCTCACGTGTCATACGCCACACGTTAAAAACCCATAAGACGCGGCTGCCGTGTAATACGAAATGAATGCACCTTTAAAAAAGGTTGGCGGCCCCTACTTTTTTGCAATTCACAGAATATTTAGAGGCGAAGCCTATAGGCTTGTTCTACGTGGAAAATTAAGATGATTTTGTTCAGAGTAGAACCTTCTAAAGTGTAATTTGAGGGAGATACAATCGTTTTTCAAATGACACGGCTCACGTGTCATACGCCACACGTTAAAAATATGTATGACACGGCTCCCGTGTCATCCGCACTGAATCGGTTACAAATTTTGACATAAGCCCCAAACATTCTCCGTCAAGCTCTTCATTAAATTGAAGGTTAATCATAATTAAATGTCCCTGAGTACGGCGGTTAGTTAGTAAAGAAAAAGGCGCTGGGGGTCGTCGGTAAATGCCTCATGCGAGTAATTATTAAAACATATTTACGTGTACGTTAGCCAGTATAAAGTTTTTTACTAGTAAAAAACAGAAACTAGCTGATATAAGTTCTCACCTGCCGTGTGTACCGAGAGAGCCGGCGGCGGGGTCGGGCTCGCAGTAGTCGGGGCTGGGCGTGACGTACCGCAAGCGCGCGCGGGCGTGCGTGCGGCGGCGAGGACGCAGCGCGGCGGCGCGGGCGGCCTCCTTGGCGAGCGCGGCGGCGGCGCGGGCCAGCGGCGCCAGCGAGCGCCAGCACGTCCGCACCGAGCACGACCCCGACACGCCGTGACACGTGCATTTGGTGCGCATGCCGCCTGACACCATCTGACCACATACGTTTGCTATACACTACTGACTGTCGACTCGAAATGGAAGAGATTTTATTTCAAAGGAAAACTTACAGCTAGATACGAGTTTGGCTAAGCGGAATAACAATACAAAAGCAGCAGTTAGGTAAAATAGACGTGTAATGTAGCCCTTAGAACAATGCTTAAAAGTGGTTGAATTTAAGAAAGGTTAGACACACTGGCTAAACAACTAGCAAAAGTTTTTTAAGTATGCACCTTTCTTCCGAAGCGACTGTTGATGAGGTTAGCGGAGGCGATGAGCGGTCGCAGGCGCTCGAGGCGCGTGCGCAGGTCGACCTGCGGGTCGAAACGTGGGTCGTCCGCTGCCATGCGGTACTCGATGTTGCGAGAATTGAGGGCGCCGTCGTCGTACTCGTATCTAAACACATACACGCTTGTTACAATTTTAACAAAAAATTAATAAAAAATATACTAGTCCACTTAAAAAGCTGGTATAAGTACAGTGCATGAGCTGGAACCTATAGTCCGCGCGGAACTAGTTGGCCGCGCCTTAGGTAGGGACGGGGGTGAGGGGGCGGGCTGCTTGCGGTACGGTAGGGTAGACAGTGACGACCAATCTCGCGATATCGTGAACAATAATATTATTTAATTATTGGAAAGAATAAATTAAAGATATTAGACAATTGATCAGTTTTATATTCTAAACCCGCTATCCCAAACCGCGGCCCGCCGGGACTTTATTTGTGGCCCGCGTGATGTTAAACAATTTTGAAATTCACGCCCACCGGCAAATAACGTAAAGTCTACGTGATAGTCGTTAAATTTTTTCAATTTTAAATCTTTAATTTTGAAGAAAGTTGTTTTTTAACCCTAAAAAATTTTTGTTGCGGCCCGCGAGTCGCGACACCAAGACCAAAACATGTTTGTGGCCCGCATGAAAAAAAGGTTGGGGATCACTGTTCTAAACTATTGACATCAGCTTTCCGTTTTTTAAAAAACGTATGCACTTTAAATATTATTTCCTTAGATTGTCTTTTTATCGGCGGACTCATCTTGCTATTGCAATCTCCTGTGCGAAGCGCCCCTGCCTCTCCGTCCCACCGCTCACATACCTCAGGCGCGGCCAACTAGTTCCGCGCGGACTATAAGCAATTTCTTCGGAAATGTATTCAGGATGCTCAGAAGGTAAACGTGTGCGTGTCCATTTTATTCTTTGAGCGAACTGTAGGTGCGTGTACAGTGTATTATATTATTCCATAATATACGGTGTGAAATTTTAAGTGATGTGGCTAATTTCACACAGAAAATAAATGCACATTTGTAGATGTGCATTTTTATTTTTTGGACTAATTACCATTTTGTATAATTATAGACGCGGAGAGAGAAGCATAGATCAGTAAGTTCTTACCTTGGTCTGAATCTTTTCCTCGTGGGTCGGCCGCGTCGTGGGGAGCGCGGCAGGCGTTTGCGGCCGCGGCGGCCCTTCTTGCGCGGCGCCATGCTGGTGTTGGCGGGCGCGGGCTGGTCGTCCACCAGGATCACCACGGGCGGCGACGTCGTCGGCTCGGTAGTCGTCGTCGTGGTCGTTGTTTTTTCAGTAGTGGGATAATCTATCTCAAAATCCTCCTCGTACTTTCCATCGCGAACGTCAATTTCATGCGAATCCAGGAATTGCTTGGCAAATCTAGAAAAAAAATTGTTGCATAGATTAGTTAAACCTTTACGTTCACTTTTAATACTGCTAACCAGTTGCTAGCTTTCATGTACTTAGTGGAATGTGGAAGATGTCAAAATCAAAATTTTTTGTACAGAATATATTTTATGCAGATTTTTTTCTAAACGTCGATTCTACTGGTGCCTACTACCGCTTCGGGAACTAATCTTAATTAGTATCAGATTCACCTCTCAGCCCACTGGAAGTTGTCACCGCAGCCGCCCCACTTGAAGCGCGCGTGCGGTTCGGTGGGCGCGGCCTGGCGGGGCGGTCGGGGCGGGGCGCGGGGCGGGGCTGCGCACGAGCACGCAGCGAGCGCGCCCGACGCGCACGCCCGCGCCACCGACCACGCCAGCGCCGCCGCAGATACCGCGTACACGTACGCTTGCTCGCGGGTACCTTAATAGTAGGAATGCGTCGTTAATAATAATAATAATTAATTGATAACATTTATTTGCAAAGAACGTCCTTTACAAAAGATATTAAAAATAATAGATAGTGGCAAACATACTTGTTAGAGATGTGCCGATCATGACTTTGGCCGACTAGCCGATTAGTCGGCTGCAAAGAAGCCGACTAATCGGCCGACTAGTCGGCCAAGCCGATCATGGTTTCGGAAGTTTCCGTAACGCTTTTTAAGGTTCCGTAGTCAACAAGGAACCCTTATAGTTTCGGTCTGTCCGTCCGTCTGTCTGTCCATCCGTCCGTCTGTCTGTCCGCGATTTTGCTCAGAGACTATAAGACATACAAAGCTGTAATTTCGCATGAATGCACATATTAATGATGACGACAAAATGGTACATGAAATCTTTAAAAAATATTTTTTATGGTACCTTCCCTACACATCAAGCGGGGATGAATTTTTTTTTCGCGTCCACCCCATCGTGTGGGGTGTCGTTGGATAGGTTTTTTAAAAATTTGATGAGTATTCCAGATCATTTTCAGATTTAGGGATCCGTTTGTGAAATATTAAGCTTTAAAGTGGAAAAAATCGTTAGAGTCCAGTGTCCCTCCCTTCTACCAGCTAAACGGTTGCTTCTGGAAATGTGAAAAAATTCACGGGAGTAAGAAATATACTTAATTTAAAAGGAAAACTATCACGGATAAGAAGACTTCATAAGTTTTTGAGTTATAGTCGATCAACTAAAAAAAATGTATTTATCGAAGTTTAAAGGAACTTTTCGTTCAAATTCCTTTGAACGTCACTGAGATTATGTTGTTAGTAGTATAAAACACTTAATTTGTTGTTAAAATTATATTAATTAAAAAAATAATTTCTTTACTAGCAAGTAATTTCAGAAACACTTCAGTTAATTTTAAAAAGCCGACTAGTCGGCGCTTTTTGCCGACTATTCGCCGACTAGTCGCCGACTACAAAAGTGGCCGGATAGTCGGCTTTACAGACTAGTCGGCGACTAGTCGGCACATCTCTAATACTTGTTGATTGTTGGTTGCTATTGGTTTTTGTGTGTTAGATTTTTCCAGAAGTGATGGATAGAGCATGGAGATATTAATTTTGTTTCCCTGCTTTACTGCGACAGAGATTTGATTTTAAAACAAAATAATCATAAAACGCTAAATGTAACACCTACCTACAGCTATTTAGCTGTATCTATACTTATTAGAAGTAGGATAAGTCATAAGATATACAAGGTGTAACAAAACTAAGCGATAATACTTTAGGGTGTGTATGTGTCCCTTATGTAGAGTTCACTGTGAGAGTAGCAGCGGTGAAAGAGCAATTTTTTGTGATTTCTATGGGCAAACGCCCCAGCGTCATGAAGTTTTTCATACAAAAGTGAAAAAAATAGTTATTTTTTCAGCGCTGTTACTTTCACAGCGAACTCTATACAGGAGACCCATACACACCCAACTAAAGTAGTACTTAGTTAATTATTGTTACACCCTGTATAAAACCTCAATCAATAAACTTGAAAGACATGTTTTTGTAACGCAAGTAGTAGGACATAATATATACAGTGTACTACATAGTCGTTTTAATCAGGACAAGTAACCTGCAGACAACATGTAAAAAGGCTGGAAAATATCTAAGGTATCTTAGGACAAAAAAACTATCAATTGTAAAGCGCGGCCACCTCACATTTACATTTCTGTGTCAAGAGGTTCAAGCGCTAATTGCTCCACTCCACACAAATCTGGGTTAAAACGTAATCCCAAGACGCCGGTGTTAGAATGTATGTTAATACATAAGCACCTCTTAATTTGCTTTTACAAAATAAACGAAGCATTTTGTAAGCCTAGATGAGACGTTTTCTTAAAATTTTAATATTGAGCAAACTGGAAAATAAAAACATATTAACGACTTATCCTTAAAACATATACATTTGATATACATGTTGTTTCAGCGTCCTTAGGTATAAACGAAGATTAGACAAGATGTAGAGATAGGACCCGCAGACGCATCGCGGATGAAGGGCGTTATCAGAGGGCCGCGAGTTCCCCGAGCCCTCGCCCTGCATGCTTAATCCAGCCGTGTAATTAAATCTTTTGTCCATTTCACAGTAGCCCGAGCGAGTTGAATCTAGATGGATCGCAGTCGATAACGTCGGCCCGTAGCCGGCTCGCGACAGGAAATCAAAACGTCAATATGGATTACTGACTGATGAATGTTAGCTTGTTGAACTTTTTTATCACGAGACACGCCTGTGTGATATACTGGAATTACATAAGAGAAGCAGATACAATCAAAAACTTCTCAACTTCAAGCCTTAATAATAATTATTACTCTGGTAATAAAAAGAGCGTAAATGCTGAATATTCTGAAAATAATTTGTGCCCTTGTCTTAACAAAAGTACGATAACATGTTACTTTAAATATAAAATTAATTATAAGAGAATCGGTGTAATACAATGACTATATTATTATTTATTAACTTTTAACCTGTAGACGTGGATTACTTAACGTATATTAAGCTCATTGACCTACGTAACTCAAAAGTTCAACAGTTAAAACCTTCGTAGACACAATGTTAACAAAGCAAAATTTAACTTTAAAATTAACAAGCATCTTACAACCAAAACTTATTTCGTAAAATAACAAAACGAACTTTTTAATAAATAGCTAACTAGAAGATAATTTCATTATCTCGGGTCGGAGACCGCAGACTTTGTTCTGCGAAAGTTTTAATTAAAATGTATCCGGCGAGCTCTCGAGATGTAACGGGTTTGTTTGTGACCGACAGTCTTCAGTGTCAATTCATTTCCGTAAGTGGTTAGACGGCGGCTCCATCGGCGACCGGAACAAAGCCCGCTGTAAGTAGCGTTCACTGCGGCGAGCACACGAGCGTATACAGAGGCGAGTGTATACTGTATACGGTAAAGTCCGGAAAGACGATCGCTGCCAAACAAATGTGTGTCCAACGGCCAACCACAAAAGCACAAAAACACATTTCATATTTTCTACGCTTGTTTTGGTCGAAATGCTTTTCTGAAAATGACACCCAGATAAAAGTATTTTTAAGTTTTAATTATGCTCATAAAACTGTATAGAACTTTCATTTAAAATATTCTTGTAACGTTATAAAATTAATTTACGTAGAAATAATTATTTAAAGTAGTTATTTTTATGAGGAGGTGTGTGCGCGGCCGTAAGTACTCGCATTTCGCGTGGCAATCATAATTAAGTGGCCAAATCTAATTGATTGGTATCATCGCACTTCGTGACCGCGCGCAGTTAGAGTAGAACGCGATACATAAGTTTATTTTAGCGGAATTAATAACGTGCAATATTTTATTGTGAGTGATTATCGTCTCCGTAAACGGCGCTGACTCCCTTTTGTTGCCACGCAATGTACTGCTAAGGAACGGCCGTAATAATTCAAAAGGATCGATAAAAAGGAGACACGAAAGCACTGCTTATATTTGTGGACTCGTCGACTCGAATATCTGCCCCAGTATTATGGACCGTATTTCAAAAACGTTAGAACTTCCGTAACTCCGACGATTTTGTTCGCAAAGTACTAAAGTTGGAAAACTTTATTGGCGATTGTACGCATCTTGCGTCACGACAGTCCTGTTATTTGTTTTTAATATGGGAGAATTTTATTTTGAAACTTATACGATGTAATAGTTTTAGGAATTTTGCGAGGAGGTAATAGTTTCAGGAATTTTATTACTCTTTAATCTTTATGTCACCGGCTACACGGTCAATTTTTCATCAATCTGATCCATCAATCTGGTACGGATTGACGAAAATTTGATCGTGTACGCCACTGATTGATGGATTGATCGTATTTTTAATATGAAATTTTTATAACCGTCAATATTCCGTCAATCAGATTGATAGATCAGATTGATGAAAAATTGACCGTGTAGCCGGTGACTATAGGTATTGAGTGAGTATTAAAATTCTTTAAAATGCTATCGTACCTTGGTAACTAACAGCTATAGTCTATAGTCTATACATTAGACGACAAAAATTTTACAATAAAAAATTAAGTATTGCCAAGAATGAAACAGCCGTAGCGCGTAGACAGTGTCTCTACTGCTGGTCTACGCGGCCGTAGTACTGCTATAAAAGCTTTAGCGGACTCGCAACATTGACGAATAGCTCGTAGCAGTGCTACGAAGGCGATCGTAGGCCGTTGCTCGTGGATTGTGGACGTAGTAGCACGGCGAGCGGTCAGTACTCAGTGGTCACAGGTCAGGGAGCAATAAACTATTTGTATCGTGAATTCGTGATTTAAAAAATGTACTTAGATTTTCATACCAATTCACAATTCATTATTTACATTTGAAACTTGTGTTACATGAAAAGTTTATGGCTTTATACCTCTAAAGTCGATGTTAAGTTTTAATTATGTGTACAAGTAAAGAAAATAGAATGTATTTGTAACTTTTAAGTGGTAGAATTTTAACGGTTAACGGAGGAAGTAACATGTTCTATTACAATGAAGGATTACCTATTGTTTTGTGAGTGCCGGATGCCATTAATTAAATTAATCAGTTCACCATTTTACGGGACGCTTAAAATGATAAAACGGTGAATTTTGTCAAAGTTAATTACCCGAGAAGCGATAAATAAACAAAAATGTACGAGTGTATGCCGAGCGGAACGGGAGAAAGGGCTCGTTCCGGCCGACGGGCGCGCACAAAGAGCGCACAACGGCCGCAACGCAACGCGTGGCACGACGTCGCACAGCCCCGCACGACATCGCACAGCAACGCAGCGCGCTGTGCCTTGCACGACGCTGTTAGTCGCCGCGCGTCGCTCACACAATAGCCACTCCCGTTTGAAGACGCCAAAGTTTCCTTATCTGTGATTATTGTCGGAAGCCGCTCCGCCGGAGTCCGACGGACAAAGCTTTAATGAAATGGAATCGGAGATGCGGCGTCGGGCATGTGAATAGCTCGTAATTCAATTCAACTAATGTTCCGAGAGTTTATCGGCTAAGGATTTAAAGCCGTCCATTCATTTGCCCGGCGTTTCGTTTCACAAAGAAAAATCACTCGGTATTCTTTGAACTTTGCAAAGATTTGAAAGGGGTTGACGAGATTTGTTCTTCAAATTAGTCAAATTATCATTGGAAGAAAATGAGATATACAATGAAGAGTACAATATAATGTATTCCGTCTTCAATATTGACGGAAAAGGGGGAAACCTTTTGTCGTGAATATTTTTTTCGTAAAATTTTTTCTCGTTCTCGAGTCTGCCACGAATAATTTTATGCCCTTGATTTTGAGGTAACTATAATAAGTGGTCTATGGTTTAATTACCCGTAAGCTTAGTAGAGTGTGAAGTTAAACGCAATTTCTATGTCAAAAATGTAAAAATACCAATCGATAGAGAAGCTATACAGTACTGACGCTACTCGATTCTTCATGCTTCTGTCTTTTGTTGGTTGTTAACGCCTCCGTGGTCCAGTGGTTCAGAGCTCGGCCCTTGACTCGGAGGTCGTGGGTTCGATTCCCGCGTTGGAAACATGTTATTTCCAAGTTTGGTTAGGACAGTGCAGGCTGATCACCTGATTGTCTGACAAGTAAGATGATCCATGCGTCGGATGGGCATGTAAAAAGTCGGTCCTGCGCCTGATCTCTCGCCAGTCGTGTCGGTCGTCCGTCCCACTGGGTTATGAGAGTAAAAGGAATAGAGAGTGCTCTTGTGTACTGCGCACACACTTGGGCACTATAAAAATTACTACTGCGTAACTGGCCTTGGTTTCAATGAAATCGGCCACCGTCACCGAAACCGGTGTGGGAGTTATATTGTCTTTTGTTGTAATACCAATCAGCTAGTCTGCCTTAAAGTTGGGCGCGAGATCTATGTAAGGCTTCTTACAGACGAACGGCACGCGACACTTGCTGACGGCAATCGACGGCAGTCGGCGGCTGCCGTGGACGCGGTCCGTCGACATGTACCGTTCGTCTGTAAGCGCTCTAAGAGAAGAAGAGTTGCAGGTGTCAGATTATTTAGTTACCTGTGAGCAGGTCCGGCGTGAAGTTAGGCGCGAGCTCTACGGAGGAGCAGTTCCAGCGCTCGCCGGCGTGGGCCTGGCGGCAGGCGGCGCGGGCGAGGCGTGCTGCGGCGGCGACGTGCGGCATGGCGGCCGGCTGACGGCGGCACACGCGCGCCTGCCCGCCCCACAGCGCACCGCCGCGCCGCGCCTCCCAGCAGTCGCTCTCCGTCCAGTTGCCTTCGTTCTCGTATAGGGCCCTGCAACAGTTTCAGCATCAGCACTGTCATGGATCAGATGTGATTTTCTAGCATGCGTATTTTATAAACCCGACGATAACGTTATCCAAACGTCACTTTGTTTGTTTTATTAAGGGATTGTTTCACCACTTCCTGATAAGTGCCGGATAGGCTATCCACAACTTACCTTGACAGATAGAGTATGGAGAATCTGTCAGATAAGTTGTGGATAGCCTATCTGGCACTTATCAGGAAGTGGTGAAACAGGCCCTAAGACTAGGTGTATTATTTATATGTTTTAAAAGCTAATTTTAAGATAAGTCTAAAAACGGTGGAGCAGTAGTGAGCCAAATAATAATAATTACAGTCTCGACGTTATTGGAAGTTAGTTGTAGGGTGTGAAACGTACGTCCTGTATAACAGTAAAAGGGGTTTGAAGTCTGTGGCCCCTATTTGAAGCCTACAATGTTGCTAGATATTTACTCGACGCGACGCACGTTGGGACTTGGGGACGTCGAGTCATCATTTCGATAAAAGTACTCAGAGCAACTAGGCGAAAGCTATTTCGCGCTGATGATAATTGAAACTGAATTTTGGAATAATGAATAAGAATATGTTATAAATTCATGAAATTTTAAAAGTACTATAATGCGAAAAATGTATAACTCTACATTTCTAAAAGTATTTCTATAACGGTAGACTGCAATTTTTCGTGAATTAAGAGCACGAAAGAAATGAAAAAAATATAACAGTAAAATATTTTTATTTACTTTAAAATTTATACAGTAAAATTATAAATAACATTTACAATAATATAACTAAAATTCCTAGAGCTGTTTTAACTTTATAGAAAACCATATTGTGAGTTATATGAATCCTTAGTAAGTTTTATTGCTTAAAGAATGTAACACCATAGACAAATTAAATTACTACTCCATGGTAACACCTAGCTAAGTACGTGTTTTGTGAAACTAATTAAGTCTAAAGTACTTTCACTCATTTCGTAAGTGAGTGCATTTTATTTTCTCTCGGTTCAGTACTTTGGTCTTTTGTCTGCGTAGAGGGTCGCGCAGATTCCGGGCGCAGGTGTTTTTGGAACGCCTCGCACATGTCGTACAAATAGTTGGGCAAGAAATCGTTCGCCTCTCCATCCCGCCGCCGGAGAAGGGTGTACGCCTCGCGTAATGTAGGTTTCGGTGTCAGCCGCAATTCCAGCTCCACGGCAGGAGGGAAGTGGGCCGCCAGGGAATACACGATCTCCAGGTCCGAAGGCGGTGGCGTCAGATGCTTGTAATTGGACACCTTGTACAGAAAATACTCCGACATGCTCATTCGCGTCTTGCTCTCCTCGTACTTGCCGAGCTTCATGTCGTACAGGATCGTTTTCTGGCGGTCGGGCCCCCAGAACTCCTGCTCGAACGCGTCGTAGAACGTCTGCACGTCCTTGAATTCGTGTTTGAAACACCTGGCCCACATCAGCGGGACCCCGTCGAGACACGATATGACAAACGGCAGCTGTTTTTCCGGGGACATGTTAAGCTCGGATATATAGTATTTGACGTTGTCCAGAAAATCCACCGGATGGACGTGTCCGGTGTCGTCGAAATGTGGTCGCTTGGTGAGGTGCGCCACCACCCACTGGCCGATCGTGTCCGTGGACACTTGGGAACCGTCCTTCTTTTCGTCGTCGTCTATTTCCTCAATTTTCGGGCCGGAGGGCTTTGCCGTGATTTTTTGCTCGGATTTACCTAAGTTCGGGAGAGACATGTGACTGCGGAGTCTCGAGGACGGCATGTTTTCGTGGTAAATATTTTCTTGGCTGTGAGAAAACCTCACCCCCAGCCCTAGGGTCGGCTTGAAGAGCGTCGCTCCGTACAGCGAGGAGTCGATGCTCTTTTTCCTCTCCCGCTTCAAAGTAGCCTCCGTGGAAATTCTGTCCACCATCTCCGATAGGTTTGAAATTGAAGAATTAATGTGTCTCAAATCAACAAATAGGCTCATCATAAAACCTATTTAAGTATTAAGGACGGAGGGGACATAAAACGCATTCATGGATGTTCTGCAACAAAGGAAACTTTATTTGAGATATAGTGCTATTTTTTTTATCGGAATTCTAAAAGATATTTTTGTGATCGAAGTATCAAGAGTGCTGTAATATTGCGTGCGGCGTGCAGCGAGCTTAGGGGTTCGGAGGGAAGCGGCTTACGTGTGGCGGCGGCGGGCAGGCAAGTGGTACTACCTGCCCGGCGCGGCGGGACGGCTCGCGGAGCGGTACTCGCGTATAAAATATCTGGGTTATATCCTCGTCAGAATATCGTATTACATTGGCTTCATGAAAACCAAGGACGTGATTAAGTTCCGCTTCCGACATCGATAGGGAAGTTCGCGACTCGTTCGGGGAAGTCCCACAAACAAAAGCGGTTTACTTCGCAGAAATATAGGATTTCTATAAATACTTTGCGAATAGTTCTCTTTCATGTTTGAATGCGTTCGTACGATTTCGGATTTAATGAAGCATATTTTCCATCTTATTATATTATACGTTTAGTATTACTACCCCCAAACTTATTTCAATCCCTAAATTGTGTCTAGACTCTACATTGATACCAGTAACGGTTTCTGTTTTCAAAATCCATTACAGTTTAAGTACTTAGTTTGCTTAAAAATATCCCAAATAATTATTAACTGAGTATTATATTATATTTATAGCTAATATTATGGTGTGTTCGGTGTTAAGAGAAAAGTATAAAGTATCAAGATATCATGGCACGTTTTAATGATCATCGATTTCCTCATCTATACTTATTATAAAACAAAGTCGCTTTTATTTCCCTCATGTCCCTTTGTTCCTTTTAATCTTTAAAACTACGCAACGGATTTTGATGATTCTTTCAGTGTTAGATAGCCCATTTATCGAGGAAGGTTATAGGCTATATTTTATCACGCTAAGATAAATAGAAGCGAAGAAATAGAGGAAAATGTGGAAAAAACGGGGAAAATTATTTGAATGGGCTAACTTGAACGCGCTAATCTCAGGAACTACTGGTCCGATTTGAAAAATTCTTTCAGTGTTAGATAGCCCATTTATTAAGGAAGGCTATAGACTATATTTTATCACGCTAAGACTAATAAGAGAATGTGGAAAAAACGGGGGAAATTATTTGAAAGGGTTTATCTCGCGAACTACTGGAGCAATTTTTATGTTATTTGGCACAGATAAGAAGTAGACCACATGAAGGATCGTGATAGGCTATCGATTTTAATATTTTTTTCAGTGGCTATATATTAAATACCCGTGCGACGCCGGGGCGGGTCGCTAGTCTAGAATAAACAATCCTTTCCAGTAAGCTAGTCGCAATAAATTTAAAATTAGCGACATTTGTAGGTCGCAGTCGCGGTATTAATTATCCCGATCGGTTCGGAAACCGATATCCGTGTCTAAATGTCGCGGGGTCGTGGGGCCTCGCTGTCGGGCCGTGGGGCGTAGGGCCGAGGGGCCGGGGCGGTGGGAGGGCCACGTCGGCAGAGGCGGCTTTACCAATAGGCTGAGTAGGCTCAAGCCTTTTTTTAACATGGGAAATGCTTTGCGCATCCCCGGCGGATTAGGGCATCGGCCGGGGTATGTGGGACTCTCCGAGGAACTACCCACTAAAACCCCATGGTGCTCCACTCCCAGCTTAGGCATAGTTACGGGCATGATCAACCAACCGCAACGGCTCGAGCCTATGGGCCGGCACATTTTATAAGGCGGCAAATTTGGCTCTTTTTTATCTTACAAAAAATATTAAATTTATAGATACTATTAAATAAGGGAAAAGACCTAATGGCAGACACTTTAAGGAAACATGAAACATTTGAATGTTATAAAATATATATTTATGAAAATAAAGGATTGATAACTTCTTCCATGTCTTCAGTAACTCTTACAAAATAAAACTATTATAATTATTCTCTGACAAATCAATTAAAAAATATATTATTGGTCTTTTTGTAAACTTAGTCATAAGTACTAATAGATGACATCACAAAAATGAACATCACTAATAGTAGACACCAATATGAACTATAGTAGTTGACATAGAACATTACATAACATTTTACATTTTTCCTATTATTAGGTCTTTATTTGCCATTTTTCAAAAGATTTCATTTACTTGATCATAGTAACTACATGCATCAGAAATATTATCCACGTTGTCTCCAGATTCTATTTCTGAAACTATCTTTCCTTTTATTTTTATTTTTCATATTTTTTTCCTAGCAAATTTATTTTTCATATTTTTTTCCTAGCAAATTTATTTTCAGTCTTTAGTCTCCATGCTTCTTTTGCCTCTTCTTTTTTCTTCTTTCTTTTCTCAGCTCTCCTTTTTCTTCTTTTTACTGCTAAAAAACTAAAGCAATCGATTTTTAGATCAGTACAATGTCTAATATTAGACACCATGTCCATTTTAGGTGCAGTAGTTCTAAGTTCTTAGATTGTTAATAGAATTATATTTTCAGAGAATAGTGATGATTTTTGCAGTAGAATAAAGTACAAAATAACTTTAGTATGTATTGCAAACCTCGAAGATGAGATCCATGTCATCTATTAGGTTTTTTACATTTTCAAGAACTAATAGTAGACACCCTTTATATTGTTAGGGAAAATGGATAAAAAATCTTAAATAAACATTAATTAGTGTATACAACATGACCATTAATCCAATGAAATCAATAGAAATTACAAAAAATCAAATAAATGTATTCAAAACTTACGTGCAAAATTTCGCCTTCCTTAACCTATTTGCTAAGAAATTGCCGAACGCGTGTTGACGCGGTCATATTATTTACGAAATTTGATCCCATTTTAAAATTTTGTTCCCGAAGGCGTCTCTAATATATTTTTTCAATTCAACAGATAGCTTGAGAAGCTTATAAAATTTACAGTGGTGAGAAATAATTAGAGTAATTCTTATTTTTATGGTATTTTTGTCTTAAGTGTCATCTATTAGTTCAGTGTCTCGCATTAGGTCTTTTACCTTACCTACACAAACGAGTAAATTTTTAAAATATTTTAGTCATGCGCAGTATACTCAACAGTTATGTCCATAAAAATTAATAAACGTACTGTTTTATAATGGTACTTAGTAGGGGGCGACAACAATATATTAAAAAGCTTATCCTAGCGTCTAGCGGCTGTTGATCCGCCACTGCTCGTTCAGTCCGTGGGTCGAGACTCGAGGCGGAGACAGGCGCACGCGACGTCACTGCTGACGCGGACGCGTGCAACGGAAAGACCTATCCTTACCGCTACAATGTATGCAAATTATGTTACCTAATACTCATGATATTGCGATTTAATCTAACTTAAAAAATGTATTTCTATTTTACCGGATCTCTTTTCAATTTTCATCCATCAGTCGTACTCCTCATGTCAGAGAGTCGTGACCACCATCTTCCATGGTTTTGCTTTACTTGACCTCTGCACGGTGTTTCTCCACTTTTTACTGCTATTATAATTTTTCCTAATACCAACCAGCAACAATGCAATTGTCTAATTCACGAATAGTTAACAGCTGCAGCACCATAACACTATTTTATAGTAACATAAAAAACGTGATTTTAAAAAGTTTGGATCCCAAACAATGGGAAAACCACGCCTCCAAACTTCCCCACGTCAGATGAAAATAGCTTATTTTCGTAGCTCTCCCCAATATTGCCTGATTAGAATGTCACACGTGTGAGTTTAGGGGGGGGGGGGGGGGGGGCAGGCCCCCTCATTGTTTATCTCCAAACCAACTAGCAACAGACTAGTTATAGCCACGATTAAACTACCACGGTCTTAACCAGACCAGTAGCTTAGACCCTTTCGAAAAAAAAAAAAAAAAGCCTCCAAACAGTCAAAGTGTACTAATTCACCTCGCTACGGCGCGCGGCGCAAACGAGCGTAGCGGCGGCGGCGCATTGTGTCGCTGGCGGCATGCGGCAGCGACTCCGGTAATCGAGTCCGTCACGCCGCGCACGTGCAGGCACACACTAATAAAATAATTCCCGTATCTAATTGTATTCTATCCCGATCTACTAGATAAAAAGCGTGCACCGGAGCAAAGGGAGCCGCTTTGTTGCGACTAGGTCGTTATATAAAGGAGCGTGTAGCACAATGCTCGCCAAATAATAAGCGATATTATCTTTTTGTAGTTTATAAAAAGGTAACCTTATTTGAATATGTTCCTTTGTATTGACCACTCGATATTGGATACTGTATTGTGAATATCTCGTTCCGAGTAGTCCTATACTCCCCCATACTACGTAGTAAACTAAAAAGTACAAACACCCTTGAGCAGACTATAATTTGTATCAAAGAAATAGGAATAAAATCGCTTAAAGTATCTTTTTCATAGTGTGTTCTGACTACTGAAAGTTGAACATTGCTCAGATGAAAATAATGATGTAAACAACGTTGTACATAAGTATCAGAAGTTAGAAGGAGCAGCTGTCGCAGATGCAGCGTCGGCGGCGGCGGTGGCGGCGTCTGATTCGGCTTTAATGATGATTAAACGCTAAATGATTGTCGCTCGCGTGCAGCCGCCCACAGCCTATCTGCATAACACGACCGAAACGATAACTTTTTCTTGTAATCTATTTTCAATGGCGGTGTGCCGTGCCGCTATAAAAACTGTACCCTATAAACGCTTTAACGATACAATTAGTATATGAGCCTTAAAATTTCTTATATTTCCTACCGGCAGCCGGGTAGTGGCTACCTGACGATAATATAATAATTTTTTTCGGCTACTAAAGTCATGGACGTTTACCACAAAATTGTCCCGTAACGTAAGGTTGAGGGACGATATTTATACAATCGTTTGTGCAGAATTTATTTTATTGTAACCGTACATTTTGATATCAAAATCAACATAAACTAATCAACATAAGTTTACCTGGACGAAACGTTATCGTGGTCACAACACATTAAAGAGATCAGTAGAAAAATACACGCAACCTGGCACTCTCTATCTCGCCTGCGTTACCTACTTCCCATCCCCACAAAAATTAAGATCGCTGAAGCACTGTTCCTACCTACGCTTGATTATGCGGACGCTTGTTTTGTTAATCTCACGTAGGACCAGCTTAACAAGCTCGAGCGGCTGCAAAATCTTGCTATAAGATTCATTTTTAGCCTTCGAAAATACGACCACGTCTCCGAATTCCGCGCTAAGCTGAGATGGCTGCCTATACGTCTTCGACGGGATGCTCGCGTACTATCTCTTGTATACTCCATTATACATGACCCGTATTTACCTTCATATTTAAAAGATATTTTTATATTTCGACGGGCAGATGTCAAGGACTTACGGTCAGTGTCTAATTTGCTCTTAGAAATGCCTGTACATAACACCAAATACTATGGTTCCTCCTTCACTATTACTGGAATCAAACTCTGGAATGCTTTACCTAGAGACATAAAAATGACGAAAACGTTAAGTCGCTTTAAGACCTTGGTCAAGCAACACTTACTCGCTGTCGCTGATAATGATAATGGCTCAACTTAAATTTTCCTTATGACTATAGTTACAATAATTATAATTACAATCTTTCTATTGCTAAAATAATATTACAATTACATAATATAAAAAAAAAATGTTCCATACTTTGTCATAGATTATTTATGTTTTTGTATTTATTTTAGATTAATTAGGTATGTATGTATTTATGTATCTATGTATGTAGCTGTGTATTTATTTTATAATTAAATATCTATATTTTTATTAATATTATATAATAAGTATATAAGTATCTATTTTGAAGCATCATGTTACGTTTGATATACAAATTCTTTTTTTGTTAATGGCACATTTACCATAAATCTTAAAATTATGTTTCCTCTACCCGTGGTTGCCTGGAAGAAATTACTAATTAGTAATAAGGCCGCCATTGTGTGTTACCTGTGTTTTAAAAATGTATTTTATTTTAAATTGTTATGTGTGCACAATAAAGAATATTTATCTTATCTTATCTTATAAGCGTTAAGTAGGCAGACAGAGAGATTTTATATTTTATTTTAGTAAAGAAGTATGGATAAAGTTCTAGGTATAATAAAATGACATTAAAAAAGTTTAACATTCGTTTAGATTTAGCTTTCAACATTCTTTCACGTTTTAGTATGAGGGATTACTTTAAATATAGAAAGTTATAGTGACTAACCCCGACCGGTATTTACGCAACATTAAGCTCGAGACAAAAGCTGATATTTAAAAGCCCTCGACTACATCAATTTATCGGCACTTCGAGCTTTTCAATTTATGAAAGTTTACCGCGCGGCTGGAACTCGCAGAACGCATAATATATTCAATAGGTCGTGCAATAAACCATGTTAAAATAACCGCTCGAGCAGATCTGCTGAGTCATTTCCGCTCCCCTATCCGGCGTCGTATCCTCTCCGAGTTAACGAATCAATTAGCCGAGTATATCCGAGGTTAGTTAAAGTCACAATTCGTAACGATCAGAAGCAAACGCTTCCCTCTCGGGCCATCGGCGGAGGACAAAGATGATGTAATTATGAACCATTCGGCGCACGCCGGCCGCGTGTAATGACTGTTATTAATCAAGATCAACTACAATTCTAATTTAATGGATGGCTTCATGCGACGGGGAGCGAGTGGCAACCTTTGCCGTGATTCGCCCGGCATTAATTATTATGCAGGCTCCTTACCGCTTTCCCTGCATCTGTGCTTAATTAAATTAATTCTAGCTCATTATTCGACGTGTATGCCGAACACGTTTCGATAATCCCACATAAATGGAGACGGATGCGGCTAAGTATTAAGGAGGAAGCTGAAATAATTGAAACAAATGCAGGCGTTACTCGACAGATTGTCCAATACAACGGCGATTTGTCTAAGTCGTTGAGCTGAAGGAGCCAATTGCCGTGTCTCATTCATATTAATTTGATCATCCGAGTTTGTTACTAAAATTTTATTTTAGGTGTTGATTTTAAGTCGAATATAAGATAAATCTTATGTTGACCTGACTTAGGCAAAAAAAAGATATCAAGTCATAACTCATACTCACAATTAAAAAGTCTCATATAAATAATAGAGGTGACTATCCAGTATCCGCTGTTGTGAAAATGTTGATTATATCGCGACTGCCAAGAGCAGTTAGTTATTTTCGTGAAAGTCAGGCATTTGGAAATGTGTCGATGCTCCAGGGTATTTTAGTCAGCACTCGCTGTCAGCTAATATAATATCCATATTAAGATTTCCTTGTTTATAATAGACATATCTACCTAATTAACTTATGAAACTATCCATAATATGTTAATCAGGTTACAGGTATCCAATAGAAGTTTAATCCTTCGATCGGGGATTCCAAGAATTGCTATTGTATTCTATTGTTGTCGCGATCACCGGTGCTCGTACGGGGCTTGATGCGGGTTAATTGGTTTTCCACAAAAGTTGGAAAAGGTGGGAACCTAGAGTGCATAAATTCCTTATATTTTAGAAACAGACAATAAATCTTGGTCTGTACAACGTCGAGCTTACTGCAGGCGAAACCGCGCGGAAACAGCGGTGTGAAGTAGTAATTAGTATACTAGCAGAACGGAAAATGAGATTTTGAGAAATATAGAGCGTAAAACTAATCCTCTCGATAGCGTTTTCACGTCAAGCGTATAAGCTCACTAGTATACTCGTATTTATAGTCACGCGGCACGCATTTAATCCTTCGATCGCGGATTCTTGGAAATTCTATTGTAACTAATCTATTGTTGTCGCGATCACCGGTGCTCTTATGGGGCTTGAAGGATTAATACCATCCTGTTTATCCAATTATATAACTGGATGGAAAATGATAACAGTTTTTCAGTGATGGCTAGGTTACTCCTTGTCTACCTTAGTGAGGCGCTTTTATCAAACTTTACGGAAAGTTAAATTCAAAGTGAAAAAAAAAAATCTTATTCCATACTATTACTTCAACATTAAGTATGCGGCACATATCCTTTATTATTGCCTACACGAAACATTACGGCCGGCCTTTGGTATTATACAACGTGTACCAAAGGCCGGCCGCGGACGAAGCCCTTTTGCATACTTTGCATTTGTGAGTATTAGCGGCGGTTTGCGGCACACCGGAGTTTAGAAGGGGTCGAGGGTCAACGTGCCTTATCTTTGTGTTGCGGGGCTGCGGGGCTGCGGGCAGGTACACCCGGTCTGTTGCCTTAAAAATAATTGCAACGATTCCAACTCGGATAAAAGCCTAAACGAACCCGGCACGTTTTACATAACAAAGAAAAACAGAAGTCGGAATAAAATTATAGGTCGGAGCAGGAGAAACAATAGTTCATTGGATAACGAAGCCGACATCAAAGCGGCCGATACGGCCGAACGAGAAATCAGCGAGAGAGATGAAAGACGGGCGACCACGCTCGGCTGAGGATGTCGGTAATTTATGAATTTGTCGGGACAAATGAACATAGCCGCGGCGAAAATAAAGAGCACGGCCGCGCGGATAAATTCGTGTCACATCAAATGGATCGTGGACAGAGAGCGCAGTATTTATTGCGCTCCACGCCGGCTCCGCCCATCACGAGTAAAACGAGTCCCTTTCGTGTTCTCCGCGACTCGCCTTTAACTAAATCCGTTCTAAACCACTCGATTAGCATGTGAGGAGTTATATAACGCGAGGTAAGTCTGAGGTTGAGCTTTCGCAATTAACCCCGGCGAAGCCCTACAAAGTATCAGTTAACCTGCGCTCGTGCTCCAACATTAATTGTTTTGTATAAACTTTAACCAATCCGAACATAAGGTTACATTACTTATTACTTATGTTTGCGCGACAGGACTTACCGAGAATATTTAGTTATTTAATAATAATAATTAGTGGTTACATAAAGGTGGTAATATTATCTATTAAAAAGTACGTAAAACACCTAACGACCGAAGTCGTAAACGGCTCCTCATTACGTTTTCCTTTATACTCAAACCGAACTTAGCAGTTAACGAATCTTAACGATTACTCCTCACAAATAAGCCAATAAAAGAAAATATAAAAGCGGAGCATTCGGAGCTGGAAGCAATAAAATAAATCTGGAGAGGTCGTATTTCACCTTCCGCGGCAGGCACGTCGCCCCGCGCGCGGCGGCCGCTACAAAAACTACGACGGAATTCAATAAAAATCACAATCGTAAAATCTGTACTAATATAAAAATACCTAGAGCGGCATTAGGAGGCGACCCCCGGTAATGGGTTCCGCCAGCTGCAGAGGCCGGCCGCTCGGAAAAGTCACAGTGCCGACTCGAGCGAGGGAAATGATTTTTTTCGGTCTGCCACACCACACCCGGCCCTCGCCGGCTCAGCGAAAACGCTCCTCCCACGGGAATCACTTACGCGAAATGATTACTTAAAGGATAATAAAATATCTTACGGTGAGCCAAATTCGGGTCAGGAGAATTATAATAGTTTGTCATTGGGAATAGGGATACCCGCTATTAATAAATTGCGCGGAGCTCATCTGAGTACGAATAAGATAATAGTATAATCTTAAGCTATAACATTATTCGGATTTCTTCATGAAAATATCTGTATCTCTGGATAATTGAATTCCCCCACTGCCTCCGTCTATTAATTCACGATTATATCTAAACTACTGAATTTATTTAAATTTTAAATGCAGTTTTTACCTATGGAGTATGGATAGAGTTGTTCTTTACGAAGGTTTGGTAAGAAATTGCCAAGTAAGTTGCGACAGTGGGCGAAGCCGTGGATAGAAACTATAGTAGCATAGTAAAACAGATTGACTAAATTAACCAAAACTAATCAAAAATTTCAAATTGTTACTTTTTAGTCAAGATTTACCTCATAACTTACACCTAAGTCATATATTTCAATTTGATATTGGTGGAAAGTTTCAAATTGATTTATTAAAGCTCAGTGCTGAAGGAGCTTACAACTTATGAAAACTTAATTTGAATTTTACTAATAAATTACCTCTACGTTTTGATATTATTTTGTTTTGTGTATTAGTTGATCTCAAAGTTTTATTAGGTAGGTATGTTTTGAGAAAATGTTATGTGTATGATACGGCTGCATGAAAGAAAAATGTTTTACTATATAATGTGTTTTAATGTTTTAAGAACGTCAGAAATCAGAACTTATTTTATTTTCACAAATATATTTTTTTATATTCGTCGTAAATCTAGTTTGTAAAAGTTGTTACACAAAGATGGTTATTTTTTTATATTATTATTTTTTTTATATTACAAAGAGGTAAGATATATTAATTGTTTTTGTTTATCTCGAATAGCCGTGAAATTATTGGACCCATTTTGACAAGCATTATATAGACGCAAAAACACAAAGAGGACTACGGAGTACACGGGAAGGACATAGGCTCTTTTTAATCCCATGAAAGTCCATTTTACTAAGCAGATACGAAGTTTAAAACACTAGGTACCTAGGTTTTATATTGTTTTGTTTATTATTTCAAGGTTGTCTGGAAGAAACCGCTTTCAGCGGTATGACCGCCCGTTTGTACCATCGAGGAAATTGATCCCTATGCATTTGAGAGACCAACGTCATTTGGTCGATCATGTCAATTCAATGTTAATTGTGATCTGTCGGCTGGGTTTGACGTAATGCGACCAAACTACGTAGGTCCCCCATCTGCATAGGAATCAACTTCTCAGATAGTACATATTCCTATACCTATTGTTTTATCTTAAATTGTAATTTAGTTTAGTTTGTAGTTTGTACAAATAAATAATTTTCTATCTTCTATCTATCTAGGTATAAGATCTATCTATCTAGATAGAAGATAGAAAATTATTTATTTGTACAAACTACATAGATATGTACCTACTTAGTTTTACCTGAATTCGTGTTTCTTTAGAGTTTAGACGGTAGTACAGTGATACTTATGCGCTCACATAAAAGCTTAATCGTGTTAAACCTCTCTTGGAATATAAAACTAGCCATTTGCCGTTTAAGTATCAAACGGCTAGTAGAAACCCGCTTGCATCCGGATTTTTAACAGGGTCTTAGGGAACTGCATCCAGCTAATGAAAATGCAAAAAGTTTTAAATGTGCAATGAAATGCATCGGCGTAACTTGCTCCTAAAAGGGTATCTCAGCGCTATAAATCTGTATACTGTAGACAATAATTTGTCTACGATAAATGGAATTGACTATGGACTATGGGGAGTGAACACTTCATACAAAAGTTGATTCTTATAGGTACGGCCTACATATTACAACTCAATTATTAACTAATAAGTATTCTGGTTTGTAGTAACATTATAATTTATAACGTAAAATAAAGAATACCTCTATCATGGCCCGATGACATTGGCAGGATACAATCGAATTACGGGAACCGTGATTTATAAAACAATCCCGCTTACGGAGAAATTAAAAAAGGCTACGCGGAAGTTTCCAATAATAGAATTACGGTGTAATATAATAAAGAAATAATTGGATAGGATCGGTGGAAAGCGGCAACAATGCTCGAATTTCCAGGGATTTCCCGATGTAATCTCGGGGGCGAATAATTGCGGATTGCAGCGGAACAACGCTCATTAGTGCAATGTTCAATTAGGGGCGGCACGCTGGCAGACGCACGGTGCGGGATGGTGCCGGCGTCAGGTTGCTCTCACCCGGAAACTACACGAATTACAATGTTATTAGACACATCTCCAGTTCCCTGTTACCTTTAGACGGGCGTTTGTCCAATTAACCAATCATCTTTTGTTTGTCGCTTACGTTTAACGGTGGTAGTTTGTCGGCATTTCAATATGAATTAATGAATGTTTTAGAGACCTCTGGATTTTTTTATAAATTAATAATTTGTAATTTTTATTAAATGATGAGTTTTTCTTTTTAATCTTGTCTATTAAACGTGCTGTCCTGTTCACCGACCTACATTCATAAAAGTGGGATACATTTTTAAAAACACATTTTTAATGAAAATATTTATATCCTACACCTTTAAACTTTAATATTATTATGATATTCTATTTAAAATAGAATATTAATTACTTAAAAACCATATTAAAAAATTAGATAAGTAACGATATTACGATGATATAATAATATTATTGTCGTCATAATATTATGTTTCTTTGACTGTCATATTGAGTCTTACAATAAGCCCCTTTTTCTCAGGAACAAGTGGAAGTATCGAGTTACTCAGATCTTGTACCCTTGCAGAAATGAAATCATACACATATCATGCGCATTATGCAATCATCAAGCGGCATCTCAACATTGGCCCATGGACTGATGTGACAAGCGATTACCAACATGTAGAGCAGCTATCCTCAACCCGCGGCCCGGGACTTTATCAGTTGCCCCTCGTAAAGTTAATGGCGCATTTTCACTGGTCAATAGGGCCCGCATGCGGGGTGCGGGAGATTTCTGAAACGCATGCCACGACCAATAACAACGCGCCATTATTTGTCAATTAGTTGTCATAGACTCCCCGCATGCTGTATACCGTACCGCGTACGAGTTAACGACTAATATAAATGCGCCCTAAAACATTTTGAAATTCCAGCCCATCGACAAAATAGTTCAAAGTCAAAGTCGTGAAAAATTTTTCACTTTTAAATCGCTAATTTTGAAGAACGTAATATTTTAGCCCAAAATAATTTTGGTTGCGGCCCGCGACACCAAGACAAAAAAGTGTTTGTGGCCCGTGAAAAAGAAGGTTGAGTACCTCTGGTGTAGAGCATAATATTCGTCTACTAGGATATTATTGATTACCCATGAACCATGATCGACGTCGATTGTGTTGTGAAGACTAACGACAGATTTGCAATCATTATGACAATCACATGGCTATGTAAAAAATACTATGCCCATGGGGTTTTTATAGGTACAGCCTCCTTCAATGGTTCGTCTATGCCACAGATTTTCACACTTCCAAGGAGATCAAAACAAATATTAGGTAGGTGTTTTTTTGTTTGTGACGCGACGCCCTTTCACCCAAAGTTAGCTTTTTAACCGAAAGAAAAGGAGGAGGTTATATTATGTCCAGCTGTGGATATTTAGTAAGTTGGGTTCTGGTTATCGTTCTAGCTCGATTACGGGTTATATATTACCACTGCTCTTACTTTTTTACATGATTATTGATTAGAGCTCTGTACACAAAGGATAAAAATGTTAGATAGAGTTAGGTAGAGTTAGTTAGAAGCTGCACTGAAAAAAATATGTTTCTACAATATTACAAGAACGTATAGTAGTGAAAAAAAATGTTGTATGAACAAAAATACAGTAAAGATAAATAAAATTATCGTAACCTATACGATGCGATCGTTAAACATTACTATTTGATTCTAGTTAAATAATATTTTGTAATTTTTATTACAGCATTGTATAAAAAACTACAACATTGTGTCGATTACAATGTGTTAGAAATGATAACAATCTATCTCGGTATATTTACAATATGACTTGTGACGGGAACGCTTCCTTTAGTTGCATCGGGCGTCGGAGGGGGTGCTCTTAAGTGCGGGAGAATAATCGTGCGCGTCGCGTCCATGTTGTTTGTTGCTGTTAATTGTGATGGACGCACGTTTTAGCAAAATTAATCAATGCTTACATTTTTTTGTGTGTTGGAACTTTTGGATGCAAATAGAAAATGGACGAGGACATGAAGAACATACTGCTCGGATGGAATCTCGGGTCCACCGCCCGGGGGTTACGTAATTACGTTGATATTTTTGCACGTAAGTAATTTAAATAGGTACAGTTTAAAAGATGCAATAAAATAGTTGCGGTCCAATTTACTGGCGTGCGGTTTTGCGTTTCTCTCAATACAAAACCACATTCCTAAATTTTAGTTTGATAACTACTTCATATTAATGGTGTAACGCATCTTTTTTTTAGGAAACAAGATATCAATTGACTGCCTGGGCCTTCTTGACCGACATCGACAGGCGACTTATTATGATTAGAGAATTGTTCGCACCGATTTGGGACATGGCAATTTTCACAAAGAACTTGGAAAACTATAATATTAATTCCATCACACAGGCAGATGAACAGGTGAGAGAACCATAACATCCATATTATATTTTTATGAAATCGGTTTCCATTTCTTAACATAATATAATAATATTATCTCATATATTATATTAATATTTTTATTTTGCATGTTTGTAATAATCAAATTAAAAAATTGCTCATTCAATTCCCGTAGGAATCGCAAAACCCACGCTAATGGTAAAGTAATTCGTAATAATATATTATAAATAATATTGGTTTTTCTTTGTCCATTTTTTCAGTTGCTGTTTCTGACGAGTGACGACATTACGTGGATAAAAGCTTCTTCTGAACCGTGAAAGTTATTAGGAAGAAAAATGGAAAAAAGTATGCATGTGTAAAGTGTTGAATACTTAATGTCAATAAAAACATTAATTGTGTTTTTGTGTTTCAGTTTTTTGTCGGGACAGACTGTGATTCCTTTGGAGATGAAATTGCAAATTTACAATTGAATATCTGATCTAGTTTCATGCAATAAAATACATAAGACAGGAAGTACGTACAAGTTTTATATATCATATTAACATCTACTAGTGACAAGGAGGTACTACGTAATTATGTGATAATTACTTAGGTCTTATAATGTAGTTTATTGTTCGAAACTAGATAAAGTAATTCATTAGTAAAAATGGCAATTTCATCTCTAAAGGAACCACAGTCTAGAAAGAATTTAACATACTTAATGTTTTGTATGAGGTACGATATGATTAGTCCCAATTACAAGAATAAATATTATCATTACAATTCTTTTTTGTTTTGATTACAATATAGTCAATAAAACTAACAGAAAAATTGTTAAGAATAACTAAATACTTTGTTAGGACAAATAAACTATCTGCTAAAATAACATTTCTACTTAGTTATTATAAGTTGTCGTTTTGTAAATTTTACAATCCGCATCGTACTAAATTTAACTAGAATGGTCTTGTTATGTTTACAAAGTGTTTTGCCGTCACATAATATATAGCAAAACAATATAGTTGGTATAACCAGAATCTGGTTACCAGTACGAGACTTTTTTTTCAGTGTGTCTGCCTGTAACCGGTTGTATTTTCAGTGATACGAGCCATAAAAGCATGGGCAGTTAAACTGATAATTTACATGCATGTTTGAGTTTAGATTTTAAGTTTTATTTTATTATTATTATCAACTAGCTGTCCCGGCAAACGTTGTTTTGCCATTTAAAGTATTTCTACTTCATCAGTTGATACAAAATCTTACCCCCTCTTTTGTCCCCTAAGAGGGGTGGGGGGTGATTTTTATACACCAGATGTTGAGTTGGAAGAAGACAAATATATCTGCGAAAACCGTATGCAAATCGGATCAGTAGTTTTCGTGTTAAAAAGCAAAAGTCTTATACAAAATCTGACCCCCTCTTTCATCCCTTTAGAGGGGTGGGGGAAATGTTTTTATACACCAGATGTTAAGTTGGACGAAGACAAATCTATCTGCGAAAACCGCATTCAAATCGGATCGGTAGTTTTCGTGTGATAGTGGATCAAACCTACAGACAGACAGACAGACAGACAGACAGACAGACAAAAAACTAACTACATTTTTGGCTTCTATAGCGATGAAGTGACACCCCCCGCTCATTATTTTTTGAATATCTTTAATGTACAGAATTTTCATTTCTCAGTTTTATTATATGTATAGATTTTATTATATTAATAAATTTTAAACAAAGAGAATGTAAATACTACGTCGTCAGGTGGCAGGGTCCGATCTAAGGGGGGACAAGCCGGGCATTTGCCCAGAGAGGCAAAAAAGGAAGGGCGCCAAAATTTACTTATTCCTATCTTCCAACCCAGCCATTATAGCCATCCACCACCCAAGTTTCAGAATTTTATGCACCACCTTCCAACCTACTTCAGATTGTTGAATAAAACTAGCTCATCACTTATATATGGTTTTCTGTATGTTAAGGGCGGCGAAAATTATCTTTACGGTTGCGTTCCCACCAGAGATGTGCGATGGAAATGTGTCGTGCGAGGATGTCTAGGTGTGCTGTGAAAATGTGCTGAGGCATTCGGGGTAACTGCACGCTTTTTTCCAAAGCTTATAAAATTGATATAGGTGTAATACTGCATACGCCTTCTATTCCATGATTAAGCACACGTATTTCACCATAGGTAAATGTAGAGTTTGGGACCATTTTGGTTCCCGTTAATCCATAATTAGTATTTCTATTTTTTTTTACTTCTGCGTACTTTGACTTCAACTTGTGGGTAAATGTACGCAGTCCTTTTTTTCCAACACTCAAATGCCTGGTACTCAATAAAGTTAAGCTATAAAACAGCATTGTAGCAAATTGCCTAATAAATAATCATTGAAAACAAACGAAAACACTTATTTTCTATAATTGCCTTTATAATAATGTGACACACGTCCCAACTAGCAAAATTTGGTTCTGATTAAGTCATATTTGCGTTTTCGTGAAGACTTGAAGGTTGATGAATAGACTTAGAACAGTCACATAGACTACTTTAATACCGCGTTTGGGCACAAAATTCAGGATCTTTGGTTTTGAAATTAATCTTAATTTGATCTTCAAAACGCACTGTAACGTGCTACATATCTTCAGTATAAGGGAGATCGCACACGTCACACTTTTTGTGTGATCGAGTCTGCGTCTTACATACATTTTGCATGGCGCGCGCCATCAGATTGTATGTAAGCCGCAGACTCGATCACACAAAAAGTGTGACGTGTGCGATCTCCCTAACTGCTAAACTAGAATCGTTATGAGACTAAAAGACATTTGCTAATCAAAACTCAGTGTGTTTGTCAATTTCCAATAAATTATAAATATCTAATAGACTAACACAAACATGGCATCACGCCATTAAAGTAAAATATGATTTGGACTGACTGCGACCTCATGCGACCAGCTTTATGTGCGAAGCTAAGTTTTTCGTTGATATAATATATATGTTTATATGGTGTATTTTCAATGCCCCCTTGTTATTTTTACTTTTAATTTTAATTAAATATTTTTTTTATATACAAACTGATACAAAACTATTATAAGATGTAAAGTCCGACATTATGCTATTGTAGGACTTATGCTCCGATTTAGAGTGTGACAGTTTGAAACCATGTTAAATTGGGGTTCCTTGCAAAAGTTATCAAAAAACCGTTTAAGATTAAAATAAATATTAGCTTAGGTTACTAGTCTGACTTTGTCATAAGTTCATAATTTTAATGGATTATTTGTTTCAGATAGACAATGAAGACCTTGCGAACACTACTTATGCTTAAGATTATTGTTGTTGCCATAATATTATAAATAAAACTATAAAAATAATATACAATTAATATTTTATTAATAAACCTTAAGTAACATTGCAGCATTACTTCTATCTACAGTAAATAAAAAAAAAATCATTAACAGCATGAGAGACATACCTACTGTTCTAGAAAATGTACGGAACCACTAGATTGTTCATTGCACTTTTCTTGGTTTATAATGTTTGTACTTGTCGTTTTGTGCAAATTTTTATATTTAGCCGTAACTTTTTTTCTGAATCCACCACATCGCTTTAGTTGTGTCCATTTTTTTAAATCCATAATGCGTTTATTCAAGATTTTAAAAACGCAACATACAAGACTTTATCAGGATTAATTATCATTTATGAGAGCATGGGACCAATTCAATGTTTTTAATGCTGTAACAGCCACGATACTTGCTACTTCAGTAATTCTAGCATCGCTTGTACAATAAATAGCGTACCCAAGACTACAAGGCTTGTACGCATCCTCACAACGCATTTTTGTAGAGATGTGTTAGTATTGGATAAGATTTTATTTATACTTATGTACTTGACATAGAGCTAGAGTCTCATATGGTGCTACTTTAGGACTATGCTTAGATTAGCATTTCAAAGTGCAATAATAAGCCAACATAGTACATACATCAATCAAAACTATTCTGTGGCTTTTGGCGGACTTCTTGCAATAAAAGCTGCTGTTCCTAAGACCATTTTGCTAGTTGGGATACTTTTCCCTAGCACAAAAAACTTCGAAAAACTTACCGATTTGTGTTTTTTTTTTATATATTTTTCCGAACCAAAACACGCACTGCACAATAAATGACAGCTCAATATGTCGGCTCAAGCGCCGTTGTTTTTGTCAATAAAACCCCCCCACCTGCTCTCCCCTTACCGAGATATTGGTGCTGCGTACTTTTGCCCAGTGCGGCGTTTTACCCCGAATGCCTATAGGTGTTTCCACCAAAGCTGGGCGATGAAAATGTGCCTCTTAAGATCCAATAGCATCGCCGCGCTGAGCGATGTCATGGCAAGTTAACGTGACACGTCAATGAAGCAATTCTATTGGTTCTCAAAAAGACATTCCTCAACACATCTTTTTTTTTTTATGAAATAAGGGGGCAAACGAGCAAACGGGTCACCTGATGGAAAGCAACTTCCGTCGCCCATGGACACTCGCAGGATCAGAAGAGCTGCAGGTGCGTTGCCGGCCTTTTAAGAGGGAATAGGGTAATAGGGGAGGGTAGGGATGGGAGGGGAAGGGAATAGGGGAGGGTAGGGAAGGGAATAGGGTAGGGGATTGGGCCTCCGGTAAACTCACTCACTCGGCGAAACACAGCGCAAGCGCTGTTTCACGCCGGTTTTCTGAGAGAACGTGGTATTTCTCCGGTCGAGCCGGCCCATTCGTGCCGAAGCATGGCTCTCCCACGTCTCTGGTGGAAACGTAGCCTAAATAGCTAGATAGGCCCGTGTGCTACGTAACACAAAATATGATATAATGTTTAATCGTTTTTTAAATATATTTAATGCTGAAACTAACTTTAACAATATTTTTTTAACAAGAAATAATAGCAAAATTCGAAACCAAAAAGTCGGTAAGAAAGCTTAAAATAATTATATTAAGCTTCGATGTAGAGTAGTCAGGAAACAATGCCCTTTCTTACACTGCTGACAAAGGCCACCTCAGATTGTAAAGGTGAAAGGGCAAAGGTAAACGAAGGTAAAATAACAACCGAATACGAGTCTATTTCGCCGCTTGATACGTATAATATGGTGGTACTTAGTACAATTTAAAATTTGTAAGTACCTATAACGAAATTATTAATAATTGAGATGAGATATGAGCTTGATACATAATTGTTTAATGATTAACTAACAAGTTACAACTTCCAATTATGTATCAAGCGGTGACTATAAGCACGAGAAATTGTGTAATTATGAGGACAGATCATGCTGCTACAAGCACGAAATACTGACATTTCTATTCCAGACTAGCCGTGACCCGCGATGTTAACCGCGGTTTATTAGGGAAAATTAATTGTAATTTCGCGCTGTAAAACGTATTATGTTGCCTTTATGTTAATTCCAGGGTATAGGCTTACCGCTTACCCATACCAAATTTTATTAAAATTGCTCCAACCGTTTAGACGTGAAGAAATAACAAACAAACACACTCACAAACGCCTTTATAATATTAGTGTGATAGTGTGATGCGATTAGCGTGATTTCTGATAATATTCTTTTTCTCTGTTTTTTTTTCTGCATTTCTATCTCTTATTTTGAATGAGTAGATCAGTCAGGTCAGTACAGCGATTCTTCTGTTTTAATGCAGCTTCGTTCCTTAATTCGATCCAGTACATTTTCTATCAAATTACAAAAGAATATTCGCATGAAATGTCAAACATATTTCATTGGAAAACCATTTTGTAGTTTACCAAAGAGAATATAACCACTACGTTTACTTGGAAACAGACTGGATCGATCAAGGTATGAAGCTGCATTAATGTTGCATAAAATAATGTAATATATTCTTGAATAAACATTTCTTAAAGGAAAATTTACTCTTTTTATGCGTACATTCGAACTTTTAGCACTTGTAGGAAAGGTGTTGGACGTATCACGTAGATGTTTTTCGTGTAAAAAAAGTTCAATTTGAAATCGCTTCCTTTTGAAGGACTGCGTGCTGCGCTGCGTCTCCGATAATACTTTATTGATACTAAACTTTTAAGCCGTATTTATCCGACTTGAAGGCTTTGGCACCCCACTAGTTTACCATAGTCGGCTAGCCCGTCTATCAGGGCCGGATCTACCATATAATGGCTATTTGGGCTTAAGCCCAGGGCCCCATGAGTTTAAGGGCCCCCAGCTATGTCAAGTCAAAGTCAAAATAGACGATAATGCGATAGAATTCCTAATTTTATCTAAAATTTTAAAATTAAACAAATCGTGTGGTTTGTACTTTGTATCCCTGCAAATCCTATGATCAAGGTTTATTATGCAATTTAGACCGTTTTGGCCAGTGTTGGTACTACGAACTGACAGTTAAAATGTTGTAGCCCTAAGTAGTTTCAGCCCAGGCCCCCCTAAGCTCGCAGTCCGGCTCTGCCGTCTATTATAACATAAAATAATGTTTATTTGAATAAAAACTAAGTTTAATACATACCTTGACTGCAGAGTGTAGACACACTTGGACTCAGCTTGACCATCTCGTAATCAAATTGCTTTTTAATCGTCTCTACAAGTAAATCGCTACAAAATATTCGAAAACATACTCACAGCCATCGAATCGCCTCGGTCGATTTGGGTAAGAACACAAAGAACATAACAAAAATCACAAAAAAACAACGCATCACAAAATTAATGGTTACTTCGTCTCGCACGGAACTCGCGCTCAAAAAACAAAAAGTCGCGATGTATTTGGCGGGAAAACGCGTCCGGCGGCGGATGCGGGGTGCCGCGAGCTCGCCGAGATGACTTGTGAAGTTGCGGGCTCGTCGGGACCTCACACACGGGGCTGGCGGGGCTCGCGTGCGACGAGCGCCGCGCCATGCTGCCTCGCTCGCCACTGGTCACTCGCCGCCGCCCGCCCCCGACCGCCGCCCGCCGCCCGCACACACACACACACACACACACACACACACACCACCACTATTGATGCACATTTGATGATTCTTTCGCGCTTTACAGTAATCCAGATATGCAGTTTTCTTTTTTCCTGGGGGCAGCTTTTCAGTGCTCCGCAAATGAAAACCAGAGCTCCTTTTAGAAAAATCTCTATGATTTTTCAGTAACACTCTTTTGATGAGAATTTCTTTTTACATGTTTTACATATGCAAACTTTATACTCGCAAACTGGAAAGTGTAGGGTGTTGAATAATACTTGATGCCTTAAATAAGTTTTATTAAATAATCTATACGTGAACATTTCGTATGAGTTTGCAATAATGTCTTCATCTTCCCATTCATATTATTATGTGATGGTGAGAAGACACATGGCATGTTTATTGAAAATTAAAATCTAAAGTTTGTGACTGCTCTTGTTACTTACATCAAACATGACTGTTAAAGGCAGGTTATTCCTAAATTAGCAGGTCGATGTCTGTCAGTGCGAATATCGACGTAAATGACATTAAAATAACATTCATATCAGCGCGCCTTGTACGGTGGCGGTTACGACGCTCGCCGCGTCCATGATAGGGCGAAATAGGAGAAAAAACCTTTTTACTTAGATAAAAAATATTATAACTAAACATGTATCCAATCATTTTCCTGTAAAATTTTAATAGTAATCGAACTGTCCAAATTATTTTTTGATTGAGTCCCTGTAAGTCCTATAAAACTCAAAATGTTTTTAAAATCGAGGTTGTTTCGGAATTTTTTTTATCGAGTAAAATTATCTGCATTGTGTTTCTAACCAAAAAAGTCACTAGTTAAAAGATGTATCTATACATGTATATATTTTTCAGTTTTTTGAATGACGCTTTCTTTAAAAATTACTCATTCTAGAAACGTGAATTTGGAATAACCTGCCCTTAAGCGAAGCGCAGCGTTACGTTGTCACTATAAAGTATAATTTACTGGCTGCCAATAAGACTGGCAGCCAGTATTGGCTTGGCATATTCCGCGTGTGAACAGTTTGGCCTGGCTTGAAAAACTGTTCACACGCGGCATATGCCAAGCCAATACTGGCTGCCAGTCTTATTGACAGCCAGTACTGGCTCTGTGTAAATTATACTTAATACATAGTTGGTTTGACCCGAACCCCAAATCCCATTGATGCATAAGATGACCTACATCCACAATTATTTTTAACAAAAAATTAAAACCGACTTCCAAGGTAAAAACAATAGTAATATGAACTAAAAAGTATTAAATAACTCTTACTCTTTAATAGTGCCTTTTTCAGAATTCGTCTAAATCTCAACTATTTCTGTACTGTATACTACAGTCTTTATTATTTTGAAGTCGGTACCAGCTAATTTAATCGTGAGTTCAGTAATGTCGGATTATCTGAAACTTTTGGGACTGGTACCGACTTCAAAGTAATGAAGATTGTAGTATACAGTACAGAAATAGTTGAGATTTAGACGAATTCTGAAAAAGGCACTATTAAAGAGTAAGAGTTATTTAATACTTTTTAATTCATATTACTATTGTTGTTACCTTGGAAGTCGGTTTTAATTTTTTGTTAAAAATAATAATTTCACTCTTTTTAGTTAAGTATCTACAAAATTAGGCTTTATGCGTAAATAACCAATACGAATGTTAATTATGCACATTATGTCACTGTAAGCGAAATTGTGGTAAATGCTTGCAGTTATCTAAGCGATGCTGCAATTTCCATACTTTTATCTTTAAAGAATCAGGAGTTCTGTTCAGTGCCTTTGGACCAAGAGACACCTTCGTATAAAATTTCTCTTATTCGTAACATATGTTTAACTTACTAGAAACAACATTTTAATCACTATGAGTGTTTTGATAAAATTCAAGGATTTTCCTCGATTGCTCATAGATCCCATCATCAGCTCACCACTTTCGTAATTGTTATACATAATTAAGATTATATCCTATACAACAAAACGATAATTTTGAAAATCGGTCCACAAACAGCGAAATCATTATCAAAAACGTCTGCTTCGATGCAAAATATCACGAAAAGTACCAATAATTGGGTCATAGTGTGATGACCAATGGTATAATTATGGTTGTGATGATGATGATTAATCAAATTGATGTATTAGCTTATGCTTTCAGTTGTTTAAACGCCGAAATCCCCGAACCTGTACCTATAAGCATTCAAAAGTTCTGTTCGGTACCTTCGGATCCAGGGTATAACCTGGTGCAAAGTCTTACTTTTTGGTAGCATTTACCTCGAATGCTTCAGAAAAAATCGAAATCACTATATGTTTCCATACAAATTTCAAGAAGTCCCCTCGATTCCTCAAGGATCCCATCATCAGATCACCACTTTTATGAACATGGTACCAAATTCGAGTTAAACCCTATACAACACAAAAAGAATTTTGAAAATTGGCCCACAAACGGCTGAGTGATCGTGGAACATACAAAAAAAAAAGATACATACAGCCGAACATATTACCTCCTCCTTTTTGGAAGTCGGTCAAAAAATCAAAATATATAGAAAAAAAACTTACAACTAAATGTAGAGTCATTTAATTCTATGGACTATAACTGTAATAATTATTGTAGCCAATTAGGCCTGCCTGGTTTATGAGGTTTCTTGGCATGAGTTTGTCTATTCATTTACGCTTTATTGGCTAACAATAGTTTAACAATAAAGATAGTTATTGTAAAGATAAACTCTACTCAAGAAAACCCCAGGAACTGAGCATAAGCCGTTAATAATTTATTTTCGTAGCTCTATTATCTCTATCGTGTATATCTGTGCGGCCGGCCTTTACTCTTTGTAGGACTCACCAAGAAACTGAATCTAGAGTCTACGTTCTACACTTTAGCTAAGAGATCCATATCCATACTTACTTACTAATATTAAAAATCTGAAAGTGTGTCTGTCTGTCTGTCACGGCCAAACCGCTGACGGCTGAACCGATTATGTTGAAATTTGGTATGAAGATACTTTGAGTCCCGGGAAATGTACAGACCCAGGCCCCAGCGCGATAAACGAATTTTAGCGCAACTGTGTGCCGGGCGTCATCAGCTAGTACGTAATAAATAATAATTAAAGTTTTTCGGTAGTTTAATATTTTACGAGCTTTTGCCCGCGGCTTCGCTCGCGTTAAGAAGTATTATATACAAACTTTCATCCCCTATTTTAACCCCTTGGGGTTGGAATTTATCAAAATCCTTTCTTAGCGGATGCCTACGTCATAACATCTACCTGCATGCCAAATTTCAGCCCGATCCGTCCAGTGGTTTGGGCTGTGCGTTTTATATAATATATAGATGTATATATATCCGTCCCCTAGTCTACTCTACGTATATGGCAAGTTCTGTCTTAAGTATGACTTATTGAAGTTATGACTTCAAAGCCTATACGACGCGAACAAACTTTTTCTAACTAGTATACAGATTAGCAGAAACTGCATGTTTCAAAGTGTGAACCTTAAGAGTTGAGTCACCGTTGTAGGCGCGAGCGTGCAGCGCGCAGCGGCGCGACGAGCGGCGCGGGCGGGCGGGCGGCGCGTCTCCCTACAAGGTACAGTCCACTTATCAATTCAGTCGAGTGGGCACTCATTGTGAACCATTGTGTCTATTATGCGCGGTTTCGATGCTTATTTGCCCGTTCACACGAATCTGACCCTCATTATTATAACGCTTGAGGAAATTACGCAACTACATCGTATACTTAATAAAGGGAACAGGTTACCCGTTAAACCAACTTGACATTTTTGGTATTGGTGAACATTAAAGATAACTTAGTAGTTTATTAGTTGTTATTTTAATTCGTGTATTACAAGTTCGAAGCAATTTTGAAGTTCAAAATTAAAGTAGATCCGGATTCCTACTAAGCGGATGTGTTTCACAAAGAAACGCTAATATTTAAAAAAAAAATTAACATGCATTTCGTACTTTTATGAACCACTTACGAATCTACTGAAATAGGTGTTATAAATTATACCTTCTACTTAAAACATAAAATTTTAACTAATGTACCTGCACTTCTAACTACTACTTCACTTCTACTTCTACTTCACTTCAACACTTCTATAATGCGCTGATAATACGTTGCACTAAAGTTGCTAGCATTTTGGCACCAAATGGTGCAGAGCGTTGTGAACATTTTGGATGAAGCCAAACGAGCGTAATTTGTGAGTTGTGAGTCGCAGAATTTCGGTCGCGTAATAGTACATTACGCACCTAGGGCAGGAAAATAAGAAATGTCTCAGATCACATGTAATTGTCGGCCGAGGCGAACCGAGGTCAACAAACATGTGATCTGAGGCTTTCTTATTTACTGCCCGTGGTGCGTATACTATTTTTCTCATCGACGGAGGCGGAAAACGGCAACATCGGTAAGCGCAGCGGGAAGAAAGTTGACGCTTTCCGCCCGGAGGTGAGAAAAATATCTTTTCATACAAATGATGACTCACAAAATTACGCTCGTGTTAATCAAACAGGACTTTTGTATGAAACTGAATGCAGCAGAATTTCTGCCAGCCGAAATTCTGCGACTCACAACTCACAAATTACGCTCGTTTGGCTTCACCCTTAGATAAAAATTTATTGAAACGCAGCATACGTGAATATTCTATCAGAAATAGAATATTCACGTATGCTGCGCGCTGCGCTATGCTATAAGCGCAGCCTATGTAGAAATGTATAGACTATACTTCATAGATTATTATTGACCACTCTCTGCTAGCAGCTTCGAAAGTCGACAAATACCCAACTAATACGCTTTTCAAATAGGCATTGCACTCCAACAGCTTAACTCGAGGGCTACACTGCGAAGTGTCTGACGGTCTAGGATTCATTGCAAATACACCGCTTGTAGTTGCAGAGAATAATAAGTTTGTAGATATTCATTTTAATAAGTTAGGCTTTGCTGTACCTATATATTCTGATTCAGATCTATATGGATTAAAGATTTATACACTTCAAATCACATTTTATGTCTTTTCTCCTAAAGGCGAGACTGCACCAAAGCGACACTACGCGACAGCGACGCGACGCGACACGTTATTTTCTATAGAACACCATAGTTCAGTGTGACGTAGCTCCGTTGACACATAGTGCGGCTTAGCTCATACCATTTCATACAAAGAATATTTGGCCGTGTCGCGTCGCGTCGCTGTCGCGTAGTGTCGCTTGTGCGATCTCGCCTTTAGAAAAAAAAAGACATAATAATTAATATTTTGATTTTGAAACTACAAAAGATAAAGAATAGTCTGAAAGGAGTTGCATACTAACAATGATATATTATATAAAAAACTCAAAGCAGATATGTTACTACCGCGCGCGTTGTGAAGCTTCAAATACGACCCAATTGGGTCTGTTTATTTAGTCTGTCTCTTTTATGTAAATGGCATTTCGTATCTTTTGTTTCACTTATCTGTCAAATTTGTCAATGTTGTTCGGAAGAGATTTAAGCCGGAAAATAGTATGATTTATGAACGTAACATAGATCTGTATAAGTAGAATATCATTGCATGCATACTAACCCCTACTATGATTACTTAATTTTTATGATATTTTTATGGATTAGAATTTAGAAACAACGCTTAAAATTGGGGGTGTGTGATTGTGCATATTATAGGACTACAAATAAAAAAATACTTACTGGTTCGGTTTTAGTAGGAAACCCTTTAAATAGAATATACTTACCTACACACAATGTCAAAAATCAACTGATTTGCCCTTTCAATAACGTTTAGGGTGCGAATGCAAATTTCAAAGGGAAGGCGGATCATATTACTGACGCTTGAAACCAGATATTTGCGAATGCGGTATTTTGGTTCGTTTGTTCGTTAACGATTTGGTATACTTCATATCGGTAATCTTTTGTGATGTTATTAATTATTATCAGTTCTCTGGTCTTCTTATGTATGGTATATGTTTATGTTTTTTTCGGAGGTTTGCCCACCGCACATTTCACTGTGCAGCTCTTATAAGCCACAGGGTCAACATCGGTAACCAACCACAAAAACCCATTCGCACCATCACTCGAGCCCGTTTGTTGCAGAGTACAGACAAAATATAGGTTGCGTTATATGTAGGTAGTTACTCACTTAAAACTACTTACCTTGTTACAGTAGATGGAATGACAGCATCAATGAAATAAATAAAAAACTGCAATCAAAGTTGAATCAAATGACTTGAGTTAAAACAGTAGTTCTACTATTATGCTAGAGGAATTTTCAAGAAAACAATAGGTAAGGTAATACATATAACTATTTATTTATATTCTACATTCAATAACGGTATAAAATTATAAAGCTGATTTTTGCATACTTACATTGGAGTGTATGCGATTTTATTACAGATTGAATAAATGTTCCTGTCCAATTATCAACATATTGTATTCATACACTAAACTAATTAAACGGAATTAGAACTAAATTAAATATATTACCTATTCACTATGGGATCATCAATCTTTTCTTTACTACCGTCCCGCGCGTCCTATCACAGGACAGAGAAATGTTGTTTCCACCATGACATATCCAAAACTACCTATAATTATACCCCTATTTTCACGAGCGAGTGAAAGAGTCAAGTAGCGAAAGGTCAATTTACGAGTTTCTCTCTGTCTTGCGAGTTTCGACCGAACTATAACCATAAAATACAGTGCAATTACGAACTACAGAAAGTTGGATACATGGACTTATTAAAAATGCAACAGATTTCACGTCTATATTGTTATTCCTATATTAAATATTTGTGAAGTTTAAATCTTGTTACTATAATTTGTAAAATTTGTACATGTATATTTAGTAAATTAAATTAAAAGGTACCGTTCAGATTTATTATTTAATATTTTGAAAAAAAAAGGATAATATTATTTAAAAACAGTATATGTGTATAATAGCTTAAGTACCTAGACTTGTTTTTACTTATAAGAAAGTGCGTGACCGATCCTATAAGAAATATTAATGATAAAAGAGATCTTTTTATAAAAATTTAAAACTTTGCCAAATAAATAACCCATTGATTTTGTCAGAATTTTTGCGTGTCGATAACATACGGAACATTTAAATTGGCAGCCTTAGCTCATGCTAATCTTTGTTCAGATTCAGCTCAATATAAAGTGAAACCGAGTATAGCTAATTGCTAAATTATTAATATCATTCTAGTGTCAGTACAAGTAGTTAAACCATATAACTCGTTTCCGATATTAATAACCACTTAACAATATTAAAGAATTTTTCAATCAAAGGTAACGACCGAGAAGTGATTCATTCGGATAAACTACTTAATTAATTTGTAGTTGTAACTTGTAACACGAGTTCCCAGACTTGCTAGGCATAACCTCATTCGCTAAGAATGTGGCGTTCTTAAAAAAAGTTTTTAAAGCCTTTTGTCGCTCAAAAATATGTATTTCCGTGTCATTCCTGTATTGACATTAATATTATAATGCGGTACCTTAATATGTTAACGCGTAGTATAATCCGACAGTAGACTCCGGCTTCTACTTTTTTCTGGCCTAGTCGGTAAAAGCTTGCACTGAAGTATATTTCGGTGCGGTGCCTTAATGTGTAATGCAGGCACTTCACATGGCTATTTGTATTTGCATATTTGATGTATTCGCCAAACAATCACCATGTGTAGACGGTATGTTTGACAAATATTGGCCTTATTTGCCTATTTGACAAATATGACCAATACCAAATACACGTAGGTACCTTTGTCGGTTTTTGACGCACATCAAAGGAGCCAAATAGGCAAGTAAAGAAAATCAAGTAAAAGTTTGGTATTTGACGTCCATGTGTGGAAGGCCGTATTTGCCTTTATTTGCTTGTTTGTGTATATGTCAATAATTTTGCCAAATGCAACAAATAGCCAATAGCAAATACAAATAGCCATGTGAAGTGCCTCCATAACGTATAACCTAACCGTAGACTTCGGTCTCTTCTCTCGTCTAGTCGACGAGCAATCTGTCCGTTTTGGATGAACAATATTTGGATGCGGTACCTTAATGTGTAACGCCTCTAATCTGACAGTAGGTCTGGTCTCTTCTCTGGTCTAGTCCTTGATCCTGTACGTTTTGGGTCGTCAGGCGAGGTGGGAGAGGTCGTCGAGCTCGGGCGGCGGCTGCGGCCCGCCCGCGCCCCCCGCGCCGCCCCGCGAGAACACAGGCTTCGCCACCACTGACACCGGCGCCTGCGCACATACACATACGTAAACATGTGTTGAATAAAATATTTATTTATTTATAATATAGCGAAATAACAATGAGTATGACGACGTTTTTCGTTATTTTCAGGGTTGCAGACTATTTACAGTTTTTTCGCATTGGCAGTTGGCAGTTGACGAACCACTACAATATTGGAATCATGGTGAAGAGAAATAAACACTCGAGCACACACACTGTAAAATTAGTATTTCAGCAAAATTGCAATGACGATGACAGTTAAAAATGTAAGAAATGGGTGTTTGGACGTCCTCGTCGCTGTCAGTTGATACTTGGTACTAACTACTATCTAGAAAATACCATCATAATCGAATATGGTCTACAATTTTATCCTATCCTACTTGTAAACAAAAACTCTGATTTGTTAGCTCGGTAAAATCGACCGAAACCTCGATAGTTGATAACTTTCGGACTGCTACAATGAGAGTAAATTAATTAATTAAATTAATGTGTTACTTAGGCCTCCCACACAAAACTGCGAATTCGCACCGTATCACAAAAATCTGCAACAAAACTCATGCTAAAATTGACATTGCGATGAGATGCGAATTCGCAGTTTTGTGTGGGAACCCTTATAATATTATGGTCTATAACCAACCAACACAATTATAAACGCATAACTGATAGATACGTTACCTGGCTGACGCCGGCGGAGGTAGCGGGCGCCGCGGCGGTGGGGGCGGGGCCGGGGGCGGAGCTCGGCGGGTGCACGCCCACCACCACCAGCTTCTGCGGCGCGGCCGGCCCGCTCGTCACCACCACCGACTACAACACACCACCCCCACATACACTACCACACCATGTCTATGCATTCACAATCTATTTGCACTCCGATTACCTAAGTTTGGTTTTATACGTTTGAACTTCATAAACGCAATTTAAAAAGTCGAAATGTCAACATTTTAACTTGTATTTTTAAAAACTTCCAACGTCAAAATTTCAGACCATGACTTGGAAATTTCGTTCATAGTTGTAACTTGCAATTCGGTTACTATAAAACGTGCAATACATTAAATAAATAATCTGATGCAAACATTTAATATTATATACGTTATATTCAATGGCGGGAAGTCAAGACTGACTTGATCGATTGTAGGGATGCTTTTTACCACTTCTGTGGTCAACAATCGTACATTCAATGTTTAGACACCAATTTGAAATTTCGTTTATGTATGTACTGGACGTATAAGAATTTGTAAATTGGTTTCATTTGATCACAAACAGATAAATCTCTTTAAATCACATTCAACTTTACACTTTAATGCCAAGACTGTCACACATACTAACGTAGATACCAATTCTCACGTTATCCATACTAATATTATAAATGCGAAAGTGTATCTGTCTGTCTGTTACCTCTTCACGCCCAAACCGCTGAACAGATTTTGCTGAAATTTGGCATGGAGATACTTTGAGTCACGGGAAAGGACAGGATACTTTTTGTCCGGGAAAATTGTACGGTTCCGCGCGATAAACGAGTCTGAGCGCAACGGAGTTGCGGGCATCATCTGTTGTAATATAATATAATGTGAGTATTTGTATTTATATCCAGCTAAATAATTTAAATACATAAGACTAACAACCGCTACCATGCACAACCACTACTCGACGGCTTACGATTTTTTACTTCAACTTCTACAAGTGATATGCATTTTTCTAAAACGTTTAATAGAATCTCTTACCTGCACATTTTGACTGCGCACTATGGTCGGCTGCGAGCTGTGCACGACAATGTGACCGGCGCTGCTCACTGCCTGAGTCTACGCAACAATAAAAAACAAAATTTAACAACATCAACATAAAGGCACTGACCTCCATTATACAAGTACGCTGGACATAAGATACCCAGCTGTTTTTTTGTGCCTATTTGAAGCGGAATCAGCGCTTCCAATGCGGGTGAAGAGAACTAAATCTGACGTAACTTGCAAATTGGCCGCTAAATCGCTATTGGTTGTAGAAACCAAAGAGAATATAATGACTACGGTGGTAGAAACTAGTATTAGTTCCAAGTACTCCCACAACTGCTATCAGCGCCAATATGGCGACTTTTAAACGTCATGTTTACGTCAGATTTAGTTCTCTTGTTGAGGTCAGTGACATAAAGGTGATCGCACATTTATCAGCACGCACGCGTCGAACGCGCCGCATTTTAGAATTCGTTGCATGAAATGATGTGAAACCTCGCACATTCGTCCGCAACGGTCACGCCGCATTTCGTGTACTATGCGGTGCGGTCTCGCGTACGGCGCGTACGCATATGACATCGGATTCACGACGTTATGAGCCCTGACCAGTATATAGAGTTATATTTCGAAGTACACACCTTATATCAGCTGAAAAATACAATGTTTAGGTAAACATTACAAGGTTCAGTCGCCGAAGAAATCAGTCACTAATTTATTTTTGCTTGTATCGTTCACTCACGAGTCACGAACGAAAAGACCTATACCACAGAATATATATTAGTTGTACCAACAGAATTCCCACTAACGAAACCCGTTTAAAGAATTAACGACTCATGCTACGATACTATAAAGTTCAAATTCCGACCGCGCAGTGCTAGGTGCCTACAATTATATTTGCCTACATCTCCGCTCTCTTTCTATCGCATAACTCGTACCTTTTCTGAAGAAATCAGGGTTGTCTCTTTTTAAAAATAATATTATAATCTTTATATTTAATTAACTAGATTTTATTTAACTCGAAATAATCTAAGATATTATGTCTTAGTACTATGTAGATATATTTATCATAAATTTGCGTGTAACTAGTTACGCGTACTTAGATTCGATAGGTACCTACCGTATCTTAATTATTGAAACCGGTCTTATATTACCTACTTAAAGTGTTTGTATAACTTAGTTATTTTTGTAAACAAATGAGGTTTCGAATAGTACACATGAAAGGCATCGCGCAATATTTCTTTGCCCTTTTCTTTTTATTGTCCATTGTGAGATTAATATCAATTCTGTGATAGCGATCGAATAAGTTACGCAATACGCAGGTATGCAACGAACAACTCGTGCGCGTGCGTCACCGCTCGCTTGTGAGTCCCTACTGATTTGCCACCCGCGGGTGGTACTTACAGTTCGATGCCTATTCGCGCGAGTGGGACAGGCCTGCCTATACGCAGAATTTAGTTTGTTGCTTTATTTTACATAACTTAACAGTAATGACAATTATTATTTAATACTATAAAATAATAAAATTACTATGTAAACGGATTAAGAGTTTTGTAATCATAGTCTGTCAAGAAAGTGAAGAAATTAAAAAGTGGCAACATCGTAGTGTCATCCCTTTCTTCTTAGATTGATTTGAAGGAGATGACAATACGATATTGCTACTTTTTAAATTCTTCACTTTCTTGACGGACTATACCTACCTGTGGTGTTTTCTGTTGCGAGACGATGACGAACTTTTGGGGCGGCGGCGTGGTTGGTGCCGGCGACTGCGGCGCGCCCGATATCACCACGCTGCGCTGCGCCACCGATTCTGTGACAACAGAACTTGTATTAGTGAGGGAGCCCTAGAACAATTTTTTTTTGTGATTACTAACAAGCTAATATTTTGTGAGTAGCTATATTTTGATAAAGACGAACAACATTTTTATTTTCGAAAAATTTCGAAAGTGGTAGCTAATATGGATTGTTTTATTTGTAGGACAAGGTAACTCTTAAATTATATAACTATTAACCTACCAATATACAAAAAATCTGCTGGTTAGGGTTCTGTTTTAGGGTACAGTAGTCAACCAAGTATTGTTGATTACAGAACCCTAAAACGGAACCCTAACCAGCTGATTTTTTATATATTTGTAGGTTAATAGTTATATAATTTAAGAGTTACCTTGTCCTACCAATAGTAATCCATATTTTAGGACCATCAAGTCAAAGTATGAAATCCTTTCTATCACTGTTAGCTACAACTTTCGAGATTTTTCGAAAATAAAAATGTTGTTCGTCTTATCAAAATATAGCAACTCACAAAATATTAGCTTGTTAGTAATCACAAAAAAATTTGTTCTAGGGCTCCCGCCTACGAATAATAAAATACTAAGGAAGAATAACTCCGTCAAAAAACATGCTCCAAAATACTTGTCAAAAAAGTGTACCTTAGGTTCACTTTTCATACATTTGCAATATTTAGGTGACCTTGAGCGGTACAAAGGCTGACGTTACATGACAGTTCGAATGGAACCAAATTTAAAACTGTATTAGTATGGGAGTTACGTTTCTTGGTTTTATTATTCGTAGGCTCCCGCACTATATCATTTTAGGCTCCCGTACTATATCATTTTAAAAGGTATTAAATTATTCATCATTCATTAATGCTTTACTCTGCCTTCCACGGTAATGTCTTAGGTCGTTTGTCCATCGCCGCCGTTACCTGGACGTACCGACAATAATTTCAATAAAATGCCACTTTATGACCTAGGCCTAGGGGTCGGATATTACTATTATTTATTAGCATAAATTGAGTACTGGTGAGCATTTCAATCCTCCAAACTAGGCGCAGCCCTAGCTGTCTTATGGAGGAATTTCTTGGATTACAACAAATATTGGTTGCGACTTACAACAAGTAAATAACAATGAGTAAAACAAAAAATAATCTTCTCTTCATTTCTATAAGTACCCTACGGTACCAAATAAACTAAGAATATTTTTATTGGTTATATTTATTGGTTTGTTTTTGCTCAACGCCATATTATTATATTGGTTTAATTTTGCTCAACTACAAACAAACACTACAAACCACGACGACATGGATCGCTTGACCAATGTCGGTAGAAAATAAAACTAGGTCATACAGTCGCATTTCATTTGAGTTTTTGTCGGTAACGTCCCGGTGACGTCCCAGTGACAGCAGCCGCGAACAAACGGCCTTAAAAAACTTTTCCACCATTTTTGGCTCGCGCAGCAACACGCTGAACCTTTAAGCCACTTTAAGGCATAGCTCGTAAAGGCTTCATTCAATTTGCATCAACTTCATACAGATGTTTCTGAATTCTTTTACTTAACCATGCACAAAATATTTAATAGAGTTACAAACTTAACTATACTGTACTTACTTTACACCAAAATAAATACATACATAACAATACTGCACATGATAAACTCACCTACAATCTTGGTGGTGGGTGCGGGGGGCGTGGCGGGCACGAGGGGCGGCGCGCACGTGACGACGGCGACGGCCCCTCCCCCCGCGCCGCCGCCCGCTGGCGACGCGCGCTGCTTGCTCACCAGCTGCTGCAGACCCGGACCCAGGTAGCCGTAGTCCCGCCTGCGCAATTCGTTCATTTATTTTAACACAAAGAAGAGTATTTTGTATCTAGATATCTATACATACATAATTTAAAACAAAGTCGCCTTTTTTCCCTCATGTCCCTTTTAAAACTACGCAACGGATTTTGATGATTCTTTCAGTGTTAGATAGCCCATTTATCGAGGAAGGCTATAGGCTATATTTTATCACGCTAAGACTAATAGGAGCGAAGAAATAGAGGAAATTGTGGAAAAACGGGGAAAATTATTTTGAAAGGGCTAACTTGAACGCGCTAATCTCAGGAACTACTGGTCCGATTTGAAAAATTCGTTCAGTGTTAGATAGCCCATTTATTGAGAAAGGCTATAAGCTGTATTTTATCACGCTAAGACCAACGATATAATACATAAGGTTATAATTCTATGGCTAAGACTAATAGGAGAATGTGGAAAAAACGGGGGAAATTATTTGAAAGGGCTTATCTCGCGAACTATTGGAGCAATTTTTACGTTATTTGTCACATACGAGGGCTGCTATTTATGTATCCGGAATTAAAAAAAGAAACAAACATATATCATTTAATATGGTTTTATTGCTTTTCAAAATATTCGCCGCGATGATCGACACACTTTTGCATACGCTGGAACCAATTTTCATAGCACTTTTTCCATTCTGATTGAGGTATCTCCAAGACGTGCATTTTGAACGCATCAACAGCCTCTTCGCGGCTCGAAAAACGTTGACCACGTAATTTGTTCTTCGCGTATGGAAATAAAAAGAAATCGTTAGGTGCCAAATCAGGGCTGTACGGCGGATGACCAGTCAATTCGATCTTTTGACCCTCCAAAAACTGAGTTGTTTCAGCTGAGGTGTGACAGCTAGCATTGTCGTGATGTAATATGATTCTGCGTTGTCGGTTGTCCTTTCTTATTTCTTCAAAGACTTCTGGTAAACAAATGGTCGTATACCATTCAGAATTAACCGTTTTACGATTCTCTAATGGCACTGTAGCCACATGTCCATTAATTCCAAAAAAACAGGCGACCATTTGCTTCAAAGTACTTTTTGCACGAGTAACTTTTGTTGGTTTCGGCTCATCTTGGAACACCCACACCGTTGACTGTTGTTTAGTTTCGGGGTCATATGCATAGATCCAAGATTCATCACCTGTGTAGATATTATAAACGGCTTTTGACGTACCACGGTTGTATTTTTTTATCATTTTTTTGCACCAATCGACACGAGCCCGTTTTTGATCGATTGTCAAGTTGTGCGGAATCCAACGCGAACATATTTTTTTTACAGCCAAATGTTCGTGTAATATCTTATGTATGCTCGTCATACTTATGCCTAAGGACGCCTCTATCTCGCGATATGTAACATGACGATCACGCATTATTAGTTCCCGCACAGCATCTATATTTTGTGGGACAACAGCTGTTTTTGGGCGACCTTCTTTATTTTCATCCGTGAGCATAGACCGCCCACGATTAAACTCACTGTACCAGTGATAAACAGTGGTTTTTGTTGGTGCTTCATCTCCAAAAGTTGCGGTGAGTTGAATAAAGCACTGTTGTTGATTTAGCCCACGCCGAAAATCGTAGTAAATCATTGCACGAAAATGTTCACGCGTTAAATCCATGGCAAATGAAGACACGCAATTTTCAAAATGACGCCACAATGGAAAAATAATTGACAGTCACATGAAACAAAATGTATTCTTCAACCAAAGAGTTCTATTTTCAAATGTTGTAATTACTTTTTAAATATTGTTCTTGTAAGTGGCCAGTTCCGGATACATAAATAGCAGCCCTCGTATAAGAAGTAGACCACGTGAAGGATCATAGGCTATCGGTTTTAATCAATTTTTCAGTGGCTATATATTTTATACCCGTGCGACGCCGGGGCGGGTCGCTAGTATTTCATAATTTATTGTCGCGTCATGAAGATGCGTGTGAATACGAATGAATGCTAGAAGGAAAATGTCGTTAATATTCGTCATGTGGGTGACTACTAATAATTTTTTAAGTAGTAACACCATCCCCTATTTTCCATAAAAACATCTAAACCCTTTATACTTTCTACTGTTTACGTCACATAAGTTGTCATTTTACAATGATTTTTTTTTCTACCGGCTACCTGCTACATCAAATGTTAAAAAAAAAACATTTAAGAGACCACGACAAAACATCATACAGGATGTAACAAAACAAACATGATAATAATTTAAAATATAAAGTAGGTTAAGAATTAGGATGTGTACTCCTTTAGCACTGCTACTTTCACAGTGAACTTTATATAAGGAACACATACACACCGTAAAGTAATATCACCTAGTCTTGTTACACCCTGTATAGAGTTTACTGTGGAAACAGCAGTGCTGTATGTTCTTAAATAATATATAAAATAATCGTGCATTATTAAAGTAGAATCAGATTTACTTAGGAAAATATTATAAGAAGCCATTCTTCTTCTAAAAAATATTGGGAGGAAAAGCTCAACTTCCATCTACGAATAATAAATAATAATAAAAACTAATATAATCTTATTTGACTTAGACAGCGTGGCGGAAAGCAGTGGAATTGAAATACATATTGTACAATATTATGTTGGTTATCTATAAAGGACACATAACACTACCACTCGGCATAATGTAAATTTTATTTGTACAAACTTGTAGTCATCGGGCAGGTCTGGCGGCTGGCGCAGCTGCCTCACGACTGGCGCCAGCACCTTGAGCAGCTGGTGCTTGAGGTTGCCGGCAGCGAGGCGGTCCGCGCCGCCGACGCCGTTCAGCGCCCCCTCCACGCGCTCGCCCAGCCACCGCACGCGCGGCAGGATGAACACCTGACAATATAAACATAAATGAATAACACTTTCATTTTAACCTTAAAAATACAAACTGAATAATTGAATGGAAGCTTTATTTGTATGTACTATCAGGGAAGTTGATTTAGACCTACGTCATTTGGTCGGAATGTCAATTTAATCAAATTCGTGATCTGCCGGCTCACAGCTGGGTTTGACATAAAACGACCAAATTACATAGGTCTGCCATCTGCCTATGAATCAACTTCTTTGATAGCATAAAATACTACATAAAATATGAATTATTGCACTTTACTCAATTTTTACTCAATTAAGCCATATCAAACAAGAAGATATAAATCTTCTTGTTAATGGATAATGCACAATTTCTAAGGTTTTTGATAGAAGTTCATCAATTCACTAGCGTTTCAGACTGGCTTAAAAAATATAAAAAAAAATTGAAAAATACCAATCAACAACACTGTTGAGCAGATAAACTCTTGTCAAAAAAACTTAGAAACTGGGTATATACCAATAATAATAATCATTGGAAACCGCTTGTACCATCGAGGAATTTGATTCCAGCCCCCGTAGACAAGTGGCAAAACGCTAACGCTACAAAATGTATGGATTTGACATTAGTATTCGCTAGCGAAGTGATGACTTATGTCAAATCGCATACATTTTGTAGCGTTAGCGTTTTGCCACTTGTCTAGGGGGGCTGGGCAGTTGGCAAACCAACGTCATTAGGTATGTCCACATTATGCGCTTTTGTCTTAAATTTTCGTTATTTTCTTTCATTCAACTTGAATGCGTCAACGAACGCAACGTCAACATTGTCATTTTTGAAGTTTTGGATACGGTCAGAGGGCATGCGATGCGGGCATGCCTCACGTTCGCTGTTGAATGCGCTATAACTCATGCCCTTGATGAACAGAAAAAGGCACAGTGTGGACAAAGCTATTTGGTCGGAATATGTCAATCTAATGTAATTCGTGATCTGTCGCTGTCGGTTGGGTTTGACATAGAATGACCAAGTTACAAAGGTCCGCCATCTGCCTATGAATCAACTTCTCTGATAGTACCTTTACGACTTCAGATCCCAGTTCAGCCAATCCCTGCACCGCACCGTACAAGGACGCTAGCGGCGTCTTCTCGGACTCCTTCATAGTGGCGACCATAGACGGTCCACTGTCGTTATTCGTCTGGGATGGACACTGCAAGGCTTTGGAGAATAGTCTAGAACAAACGAAGTTATATTTAGACACACTTGCAAATAAAAATATTAATGCAACATATTTAAGGTCTGTCTTTGTCCATGTTACTTTTTCAATATGCTAGACTCTAAGTACAGTAACAACAGTAAGTACTCTAACAGTCCTATAGTATAGGTATTTGCTGCTTTAAAATATTTTTATAAGTGGGAATGAAAATACTGTTTTTTTTAATGAAAATATATTTTTTTATTAAGTCGGTTTTAACCTTAATTACCTTGTGACTCTCGTTTGGAGATTGTTAGTGGAGGTGTTGAAGGTCTTGCAGATCTGCGCCATGAGTCGCGCGGCGAAGTCTCGCAGCGCCCAGTGGTTGTCAACATCGGGCCGCATGCACAGCTGGCGCGACACGATGCACGTTGCCACCGACGGTATAAGCTCGTGCAGCTAATAATAAAATTCACAACAAACAAAATCACATTATTAACACAGTACAGGTACAGTAGTGGAGGCAATATGCACTTTCTTCTCTCACAGATTTTTTTATTTAATTCAAATGTTACATACCTACCTCATTATTATTTGTATGCCATTTTTCTTTTAAATAAGTTCTCATATTTTGCAAGGGGTTTGAAAAACTAGCCCTTGACAAAAAGTAATATTATAACATCCACAGTCCACACTGTGTATGATATCTGATGTGTTAGAAAATAGACTTATTATCCATAGTGTGGATTTATTTATTTGTACTCGTAAGGAGGTAATTTAATACTTTAAGTTAAGCATACCAGACAACCCTGTTGCTATGTAATGTATAAAAATTGTAAAATTGCTTTTTATTTATAAAAAAAATTACTTACATATTTCTCCAGGTATAAAGATTGATTGTCCAGCATGGCCTTTACCATACGCATCAAATATATTAATAGAGCCAAGTTGTTTTGCACAACATTCACTTTTACACCCTCCGATATGAATGTACACATCCTTGGTAGCATCTCATGTAATCCAGGATCACTGGCCAGTGACTGAAGAGCTTCCTAAGAATAAAAAACGTTATAAAAGTTATATTTAATTCCACATTTTCCTCTATTTCTTTGCTCCTATTACTTATTAGTCTTAGCGTGATAAAATATAGCCTATAGCCTTTCTCGATAAATGGACTATCTAACACTGAAATAATTTTTCTAATCAGACCAGTAGTTCCTGAGATTAGCGCGTTTAAACAAACAAACTAACAAACTCTTCTGCTTTATAATATTATAGTATAGATAATAATTTAACTATGTAGAGACTTTGCAAGTAAAAAAATTAAAGACTGCAGCTTATATTACAACACTTACTGCACGTCTTGCTTCGTCACTGCCAACACAGGCTTCTGTTATCTCCTTATAATACAATTGCTGCTCCACACTCAGTTCATGTGTTGCCAATTGTTTCACATGTACAGATTCTGATGCTTTCAACCGTGCCGCTTTACCACACATGGCTTTAGCTTAAAATAAAGAATAAAAACATTATATATATAAATCTTGGAAGACCACACCTACAATACATATAAAAAGGAACCATTATTTGTTTTAGTTACAAACATCAGTAACAGCAGGACCAATTTTCACAGTAATAAAGTGGAATAAGTGTAAGAACAGTATAGTTATTACTGTGACAGATGAATTTCCACTCAGAAGAATCTAGATGTTTCGCTTCGCCTGCATAATGTAGGAATTTCTCGGAAACCGTACATTTTTCAGGAAAAAATAGCCCATGTCTCTTCACATCTATCGTCTATTCTTCATGTGTGCCAAATAACATAAAAATTCCTGCAGTAGTTTATAATAAGCAATTTCGTATAATTTTCCCCGTTTTTTCCACATTTTCCTCTGTTCCCTGGAATAATTGGTCCTAGCTTAATAATATATGGCCTATAGCCTTTCTCAATGAATGAGCTACCTAACACTGAAAGTTTTTTTCAAATCGGACCAGTTCCTGAGATTAGCGCATTCAAACAAACAAACAAACTCTTCAGCTTTATAATATTAATCCTTCAATCGGAGGTTCTAGGAATTCCCATTGTATTCTTTTGTTCTCGCGATCACCGGTGCACGCGCGGGACCTGAAGGATTAAGTATACATTCAATATCATAGGACCAATTTTTCTATGAGGATGGACAAAAACTAATGTTTAGTAATATACACAGTTGGCTAATATACACAGTTCCCATAGAATTTTAAGTATGTGGAATCCCAGGAACAGTTGAAAATAATTTGCCAAGTAAAAGTACCTGAAACATCTTTATTTGCTGGTTTGCTCAGTTTTGTTATAGGATCAACAGATTCTAATTTCTGAGCCTCCTTGGACAATGGTGGTGGATTCTCTGGCACAGTTGGCTGAACTCCATCGACACTCAACCAGTGAGCTCTGAGTGATACTTCTAAAGGTATTTTAGGCGGAGGAGCTGATAATATTTCAGACAAATCAACTTCTTTTTCTTCCGTAAAATAAAGTTCTCGTCCACCTCCAGAAGCAAATCGGAAGGGTAAGAAATCCGGTTGAATAAATCCATATTGAGCCTGAAATTTTTTATTGAATGTACCTAACTATGCAAAAATTGATACAATATAAATTAGGAAGGTAGAAAAATTCTTGTATATGTAAATAATTCACCTTCATATACACTTAAAATATCAAGCTGTTATTACATAGGAAATGTTCTTCAAAAAACCTAATACAGATAAAATGCTCATACCTCTATATTTTTTATTTTCAGTGCATTATCCACATCTGTAATAGAAAGTTTCTGTCTTTTTGAGTGATGCATGAATTTCATGGCATCTTGAACTATAACTTTAAGACGATATGATACGTCGTCAGCTAACTCTTTAGCGGCGTCATCGCCCAGACTGCTGATGCCAACAGTCTCTGCTATAACTTTCATAGAATCCATTGTTAAGGAAGTTGCATGTGTTAAATCAGACTCAGCCATGTTGGGTATCCTTTAAATGACTCAATTTATTTTATATTGATTATATTATTTCCTAATGAAGCTACACGAACATCGGTCCGCGGTAGAGGATGACCACAGAACACATTTACTCCTGTGAGGATGACAAGAATCCCCTGACCCCTCCTTGCATATTCAGAAATTTCGTGAAGACAGTCACATTATTACGCCATGTACACAAGTAATGAAGGTATTTTATTTGTTTAATGCTGTATGCTATAATGTCGATAAATTTAAAAGTCAATGTTAATTGTTTTCTAAAATATTTTAACTAAAAGACACTCGCTCACTTCGATTTCGTGAGTTTGACGGCTTTGACGTTTCTATTTTTTTATTTTTCGCGGTTTGTAAAGAAGTTTATGGAACTAATTACCTATTATGTATGTCGCAGTCATCTGGTTTAATCTGCGATTCGATTGAATGACTAGCGCATTCATTAAATGACAGCATTCAATCGAATGACTAAAGGACAACTCGTCAAGAAGTTGGCTGCAGTAGTCACTAAAACAAATATGGCGTCAAACAGCTCGCACAGCTGATAGCACTGAAATGATATTTTGTCGATTAAATTAACTTTAAAGTTTAAAGTGCTTTATTTGTAATAAAATATTATAACAGCGTGGATTTACCCATAACCACCCCGTCAACGGCTACTTAAAAAATTATAGCATCCCATTTAACGACTTCACTAGGTATATGACCTTTAGTCAAGACGTTAAACGTCACAGTCAACGTCTTGACGAGTTGTCCTTTAGTCATTCGATTGAATGCTGTCATTCAATGAATGCGCTAGTCATTCTGTCGCAGTCATCTGGTTTAATCTGCGATTCGATTGAATGACTAGCGTATTCATTGAATGACTCCATTCAATTGAATGACTGAAGGACAACTAGTCAAGACGTTGACTGAAACGTTTAACGTCTTGACTAAACGTCATTATAGTGAAGACGTTGAATGGTTTAAAGGCGATATAGCTGACTTTGTAATGCTTGTTTAGGGTGACCAAGAGTTTGCAACCTTATTTTGAATAACAATAATTAGTGATATCAAATAACGATTGGGACACGGCCATAATATATTATAATTCGATAGGTACCTACCTATTGTATTTTAAGTTTGTGTTCACGCAATCAAGAACACTAAAACACAAACCCCTAAATATCACAAAATATAAACAATAACAATATACGAACCTTGATTTTGTTGTTCGTATTCGGCCAGTTTCGCCTCAAATTTTTCGTAGCCAGCGGCGGAGTAATAATCGTGAAATCCATTTGTCACACTGTTTTATAATCAATAAAGCACTTTAAGAAAACTCAATCGGAAAAAATATCAACAGTGTTCTTTGCGCAAGTTGTTTGAGGTCATATTGGTATTGGCCACTACTAGCGCCGCAGTGGAAAAAAATGAACTAAAATTATTTAATAGCCTGACTGATTTTATGTCCGCTCTTTTCAAAGGGCTATGTTACAATCCGCGAACTAGTTGGACGTTGGATGACGATTGTTCAATCGACGTTCGGCCGAGTCATTCAATTGAATGGAGTCATTCAATGAATACGCTAGTCATTCAATCGAATCGCAGATTAAACCAGATGACTGCGACATATATAACGCTGCCATCATAAGCACTTATTCCACCTAAAGCGCTTATTCTATTTCACAAAATTTAGATATCTAAATGATTTAGTGACTAAATTTAGTCAAGTGGAATAACATTTAGTAACTTTCTAAATGTTATTCCACTTGACTAAATTTAGTCACTAAATCATTTAGATATCTAAATTTAGTGAAATGGAATAAAGCGCTTACTTTTAGACGTCTAAATGATTCAGTCACAAAATTTAGTCAAGTGGAATAACATTTAGTAACTTTCTAAATGTTATTCCACTTGACTAAATTTAGTTACTGAATCATTTAGACGTCTAAATTTAGTAAGGTGGAATAGATGCTATACAAAAACGAGTTCTCCAGTCTCCTACGATTCTCCTTTACCAGCAGCGCTCCCGCCCACGTTCATGTACATAGCCTAGACAAGGCAGTGAGCATAAATTATTTTTTGAAAAAAAGACGGGTTGCACTCCGGGAGTGCCGGCAGAAGTGAAAACTTGATTATTAACGTTGTGCATTATTTTTTAACCCATTTTTTATGAAAATCGATTAAAAAAATATAAAAAAAAAACAATCGTTTTAATTAATTAAAGCGCTTATTCCACTTATTCCACTTGACTAAATCGGAAATGATTTAGGATCCTAGCTAGGATCCTAAATCGTTTCCGATTTAGTCAAGTGGAATAACATTTAGAAAGCTAGGATCCTAGCTAGGATCCTACCTAGGAACCCAGCTAGGATAAGTGGAATAAGCGCTTTATCTAAACCCTTACAATCGATTAAAAAATATCGACAATCGAAAAAAAACTGTCCATAGACTTTTATGTACTGTTTTTTCCTTGGTTTTCGATCAGCATGAGAATCTGACGCGAGTTTCACAGTTTTTACCATTGAGATACTATACACTAGGAGAGAGCCTTTTAACGGTGTATAAGCGTCAAAAGCGTGTAATGTTATGTCCTACTTACTAGGACATAACAAAGGAGTCGGTCTGCATTTTTCATGTAATAAAAGTGTTAATAAAGGTTTTTAGTGAACATTTTATGCTAGATATTTTTCAGTTTTGTGGTTCCACGAAATAATAAACCATAAGAATGGCCAAACAATGCCTCAAACACGTGGATTTAACATTAAATACGTAAGTTTTGAACAACGTTTTTTGGACTTTTCCAACAACGTTTTTTGAATCGGTATTATTGTAAGCTAAAAAGATAATTTATAAGTTTAATAATCCCTTATTCGTGCTATTTATGGCATTAGTGCTAAAAATGTTACATCAATTAATATTTTGTCTACAAAAATTGCATAGCTTTTTACGTGTGTTTACGGATTCTCATTACTTGAACTATTGATGACTTTCATTTCTGGATAATAATGTGCTTCAAAATGATCGACAAATAGAAATATTCAAGAAAAAACACGCACACTACTTGTATGAAAATAAGCACAAAATGGCCACGCGATGACGGGCTAAGATTACATCTATATTACTATAATACTTTATCTGTGGTTTTTACCCATCCCACAAAGTTAAAATATGCTCAACGCCGCTAAAGAAGTTTTCACTTCAAAAATGGAAAAGGAGAGCACAATGTTTGAGTTTGAGGACTGAGTAGTAGTTTCACCAAGTAACTAAATTTTTGCGCAGCTAAAGCGCTTATTCCACTTATCCTCCTCCTAGATAGATCCTAGCTTTCTAAATGTTATTCCACTTGACTAAATCGGAAACGATTTAGGATCCTAGCTAGGATCCTAGCTTCTAAATATGTTATTCCACTTGACTAAATCGGAAACGATTTAGGATCTAGGAACCTAGCTAGGATAAGTGGAATAAACGCTTTCGCGGTATATTTTTTGTGTCTGCACTCTGCACTCTGCAGTGTCTCTGCACATGTGATATAATCTGTGGCCATCTGCCAGTAGTCTTGCCATATACGGATTTATCCTAAAAAGTTGGAATACCAAACGCGTACGCACATATTTCAGGTATATATTTTTGTGTTTGCAAAAATGCTAAGATTTTGCATACTTCATTTATTTAAATAGTGATAAAAAAAGCCATTCTATAAAATTTGAAAGTAATATTTAGGTATGAAACTCGTGAGCATTAACGACCGATCGCTCTTCTAGGGGGGGGGGGGGGGGGGCAGCTGCCCCCCCCCCCCCCCTGCCCGTACCTCGCTACTACGCCCATGCACTCATAGTGCAAGATTAAATAATTCAATCAAAATGGCACTTAGTTTTTTTTATAAAAGTGCGCAAATCTGGTTTTAGTAACTGGCAATACCGTCTGACAGTTACAAAAAGGACATTTTCTTTCAGTTGGTAACGCATTTTATTTTGAGTTAAAATAATGACGAAGTGTTTTATGGTTTGCCGATACAACATCTTTATACCATAAAAACATACTGGTGTTAAAAATATATTGTTATAGTGCGTAGATCCTCGAAGAGAAAATGTATAGAAGTAAGAAGGACGTCGATAAACACGTGGAAAGTCTGTTGTATAAATTGTCACCAAAAGACGTAAGTACGATAGTAAACGCTCATGGAATTCACTACATATTTCTATTTTTATCGCGAGAAAATACAAGTTTGATGATTATTTTCTTTTTAGTTTAAAATTCGAGCTTACTCAATAGCTCGATTGTACTACGAGGTCGGCGACTATGGAAGCTGCCAGAAGTATGTGGAACAATATCTGTCACAGAAATCGAGTAATGCAGCCGCCCATAAACTCCTAGGTCTCGCATTTCAAAAGTTAGGACAAAAGGAAAAGGCTCTTGAACAATTTAAGATCTCTCTTGACATTGACCCGGCTCAGACGGCGACTATTTTGGATGGTAAGCTGCATATAATTCTTTAAAACAAACTTGTGAAACATTAAAAAAATAACTTTCTTCAACTCAAGTTGTTATACTAAAGATAAACCCAAGTACATTAGAAACCTTGTTTCTAATGTATTTGTACAATTATTATTATGCACATTGTTCTTAGATTCATAGAAAACACAAACCTTGTGATATCATGGAATATTGGGAAATATTAGCAAAGAAAAAGCTAGAAAATATTTCTTTACTATACCCTACAAACAATTATCCTTGGTTTTTTAAAAAGGTTATCATGCAGTTCTATAATATAAAAACTTAAGATTTAATTCTGTAATTTTAATTCGTCAATAGCGGATTCTTCGAAATCTATTGTTCCCGCGGCCATATGTGGCCGCTTGGCAGTTCTAGCGTTGAATGTTGAGATGTTTAATACAAATTTTTTTTTAGTTTGTGAGTTGTTGGCTGATGAAGAGGTTACACTGGAAGTAGGAAGAGCTAAGTATTGGTGTGAAAAAGCTGAAGGAACATTTCCTAAACATCCTATTACATTTCGACTCAAAGAAAGACTTTTATCCCAAGCTAACCCAGATCCAGCGGCTTTAGAAAAATTATTGAAATCAGAATTAGCAGCGCGACCTAAAGATGCTATTCTTCATGCCAGGCTACTCAAGCATTATCTGCAAACAAACCAAATCAAAGAGGCATGTGACCATAGCTGCAATGTTGAATTTGACAATAGTTACTTCACTAGCAACTATGCATGGTATGAAACATTGACCGAAATCCTAAAATATAATCAAATAAATAAAAATGATTGGATATATCAACTATTGCTACTGACAGTCAAAGAAAAATTATGTCATCTTAGCTTAACAGAAGTTCCAAATAGTACTTCAAAAAATTTATTACAATGCAGTGATCATTTATTTGATTATGATCAATCCATAAAAATTGTGTCTAAAGCTGGTCCACCATCTGGAAATGGCGAATTTCATAAGAATTTATTGCAACATCATTGTGGACAACTGGCATTTCATGCAGCCACATATTTACTGAAGAAAGCTGACAAAGATCAAATTAGCTTCTCTGATGCTACTAAACATTCGGCACCATTGATGCTGATAGCCTGGGAAACAGAACCCATTGACCTCAAAATGAATTGGCTCAATCATGCTTCCAACCATCAGCAAAAGGCTGCACGTCAATGGTTTTTTGAAGGTTCATATAGGTGCTCTCAAGCTGGTCATTACATTCTAGCCAATTTGAACAACAACTTCTTTGATATCGACCAAATATCTCAACTTTGTTCAGGCACTCATTGGCGAGATAAATTATTTGAGAAAATATTTACAAATCATGACCAATTAAGCAAAATGGAATCATCCTTCATAGCATCAGGTACATTCACTCCACCAGTAGTGAGGCTACCACAGAAATCTGAAGTCCAAAGACATGATGAAAATGCACAAAGAGTTTATCCCAATTCTCTACATCATTTTGTATGGATGCTTCTTAACTACAAGCAAATATCAGAATTTAAATGTACATTATTTGACATGTTAACATCATCAATGACAAGCTGTGGACCCGAAACCTTAAGTAAAATAGATGTTTTAGCATTTCTGTATTGTGCCACTCTCACTTCTGGAAGCAAGAAAGGTCAAAGCCAAAACATAACCAAAGACAAACCCAACATTCTTCCTGCCAATATTACTCAGCTTCTATGTTCACTGCCACAAATGAAGTGGTGGGACTGTGCTTATAAGCTAAGTCAAAATGAGCTTGGTACAGAGTACACAGACATACGTTCTACACTAAGCAGGGGTATTGAGGTGGTTAGATGTATTGATAATCATGGCTTGGACCCAGAACTTTTGTGTTTACTAGGCAGAATATTTAGCAGTCATGCTAATGTAACTACACCTGCAGAGGAAAAAAGAAATTTTGAAGAAAGAGCTCTTCTATTTTATTCAGCTGCTTTGCCTCTTTTAGACAAACTTAAAACCAATCCAACAGCCAGATCTAATAATAAAAGAATGTTTGATTATGTTCATAAAAATTTGGGTCCAAAGGAATTGAATTATCTTATTGAAGAAAGTAAAATATATGTTGCTATTCATCATTTGAATGATTGTGACTATGAAAAAGTTGTTGATTTACTTTCTGATTTAAAGTCACCTCAGGCGTATTATCATTTAGGTGTAGCATACAAAAAAATTGCCCTTGATGAGAAGAAGCATTCCAAAAGTTCTGATAAGGAATCAAAATATCTTATAATGTTAAGTAAAGCCAAACAATTTGCATACAAAGGATTACATAAAATTAAAGAGACTGAACAGTACCAGTCTACTGCTTTATACACTGACATTCAAACATTAATAGAAGAAACAGAAATTCTGTTTAACAAAGCAGATACAGATCTTTCTAACAATGCTCTGTGTGAAAACGAGAGTAAATACTTATCAGATGATGAATGTGATTCTTTGGCATATGGGGAACCTCTAACTCTCAGAAGTCAGTCAAATACTTATCGCAATGTGAGCTCAACACCAAAGCTTAAAAAGCATAATATCCCAAATTCAGACAACTTTCGTACGGCCATTGATTCTCAAATATTAAATAACAGTCATGCAGATAGGTCACATATTGAACAACTAGAGAAACAAATCAAAACTTTACAACATAGAGATACAACTATAAGTGATTTCATGGAGCAGACCAAGGAGTGGTTTCAAGAAAATCGAAAGTTGGGCAACCAAATTATAAGTACTATTAATAATAACATTGAAAACACAACAGAGCAATTCAAACTTTTAAGAATATCTGTTGGACAAGTGAAAGAACAAATTGATGAGTGTAGGAATGAGTGTAAAGATGTTGCAGACCTAAAGAAACAAATAGCTGAATTGAAAAAGGAAGTAAATAAGTTAAAGAAACCTGCTTCTGAACAACCTATAGATGATATCTATAATTTGGAGGAAGAGTATCGAAGCAATGAGAATTCGAATTTTGGTGCCCAAATTCCGTTTGCACCACAACAAGTGATACCTCCTTTTGCGCAACGTTTAATGCCTCAATTCCTTCAACAGTCTTCTAATCCATATCTTTATGGACAAAACTTTTACAATCTATATAATCAATTTTCACAGTTTCCACAAGCTCCTACAGTTCCTGGAGCTCAACCAATATTTGACCCTGCAAGAACACACATGAATTATTCTTCTGTGTACCCCAATCCAGAACAAATATATTTAGATGCAGCACATTTAGTTCCACCTAATGTTACTGCAACCCCACCTGTTCAGACAGTGCCGAGCGCTGCTGCCTCGTCTATAAATCCTCTGTCTCTAGCTCCTCCGACCACAGTCACAACAACAAAATCCTATGCAATGGAGCTTAAAGACATGGGAAAATCTTTGCCCGTTAATGTTGTCATTACTTCATCGGACCCTTTGCCAACATGCACAACTGCACCCCAACCAGTCTTAAGCGTTACTGTACCAACAAAGCACATTAAGGGGAGCCCGCATAATTACCAAATTGCCTTGCCTACAACAATTAATGACGTGAAATTAGTTAAGCCACCTGTGTATACATTCCCTTCGTCAGGAAATATGTCTGGTACAATTCCTTCATCGACATCTGTTTCTTCAATATTGAGCCAAAACCCCATATTTATGACCAATCAGTTGACCACAAGTATACAAGATACGAGTGCCAAGGTTATTGAAAATGTATTTTCCTTGTCCTCACCAAATAGAAGCCTTAACAAATCGAGGACACTTTCTGAAAAAAGTAATACATCAATTGAAAACTATGATCCTTGTCCTGACTTCAAACCAATAATACCATTGCCAGCAGAAGTTAAGGTTACCACAGGAGAAGAGGACGAAGAAGTAATATTTAAGGCTCGAGCAAAGCTCTTTAGATTTACAGATAAACAATGGAAGGAAAGAGGAATTGGAGAAATGAAATTGCTTAAGCACAAAACAACTGGAAAAGTTCGTGTTCTTATGAGAAGAGAACAAGTCCATAAGATTTGTGCCAATCACGTTATATTACATGAAATGGAAATAAAGCCTATGAAAAACGAAACTAAGGCTTACTTTTGGTGCGCAAATGATTTTGCCGAAGAAACTGTAATATTAGAAAAATTCTGCATTCGTTTTAAAACCGCGGACATAGCAAAAGATTTCTATGAGACCTTTGAAAAAGCACGACAAGCAGCTGCTAATAATGCAAACAAAGATGTTACTGATAGTAAAAAAGACGTATTTGCTAAACCTACATCTACAATTAAAGACAACATTGAAAAATCAGAATCAAATAAAACTGTAGTTGGTGGTTTTACCTTTTCTTCAACGCCAACGTTTAAACCACAAAACAATGACCAAAATTCGAGTAAATTATTTCAAACTCCTGAAAATAAAGTCAATGTTTTTAGTGGCATAACATTTAAAACGAATAATTCGACCTTACAAAACGTTTTCAATACTTCTACCACTTCAATAGAAACTAAAAAACCAATAGACAACAATGTTAGCGCTGTTGACAAATTAAATAGTTCTGACACTGTAGAAGAATATGAACCTAGGGTTGATTTTAAACCTGTAGTACCTTTGCCAGCTTTAATTGATCAAAAAACCGGAGAAGAAGAAGAAAATATTGTTTTTGAGCATAGGGCTAAATTATTGCGATTCGATACTGCTACCAAGGAATGGAAAGAACGAGGACTTGGTAACATAAAAATTCTTGAGCATAAAGTAAACAAAAAAGTTCGTTTGTTGATGAGAAGAGAACAGATAATGAAAATATGCTGTAATCATGTTGTTACAAAAGAAATTAATTTCCAAAAAATGCCCAACATGGATAAAGCAGTTACTTGGTGCGCAAAAGATTTTTCAGATGGAGAGTTAGTTGGAGAAACTTTCTGTTTGCGGTTTAAAACTGTTCAAGCATGTGATGATTTCATAAACGCAGTTAAAAATGCTCAATCTAGGAGTGGTGGTGGAGCAAAAGCAGCTAAAGAAGAAGAAAATGCTGCAAAAGTTGCAGCATCAACTTGTGAGCCTCTTACATCGCAGAGCTCCAGGAGTAATGCAAGTAATTGGGGTGATAAATTTAAACCTAAAGCTGATTCTTGGGAGTGCAGTGTGTGCATGATACGTAATGATGCTTCTAAAGATGACTGTACTGCGTGTAGCACTCCTAAAGATCCTAAAAGCTCAGAAAAATCCAAGGCAACTAATGAAAACACGGTATCAAAGTTTAATTTTGGCATAAAACCAAGTAATGAAAATACACCGAATGTGATTCCCAAATGGGGTGATCAGTTTAAGCCAAAAGAGGGTACCTGGGAATGTCAACAATGTTTGGTAAGAAACGATGGAAATATAGATGCTTGTAGTGCTTGCAATAGTCCAAAGGATCCTTCAAAAGTTAAAAATGAACCAAAATCATTATTCAGCAATATACCAGGGCCCAAATTTTCATTTGGAATACCGCCAGATGCTAATAATACCCCATCAAAAGACACAAAAACAGGATCATTTTTTGGAACACAGACAAACCAAAAGTTTTCATTTGGAATACCTCAAAGTACACCAGATAATCTTGCCCAACAAACAAATGGAAACATATCAGTTAGTGATAAAGAAACGCAAAGAAAGCCAGCTTTACTAGAGACACCTAAAGGTATTAAACCTATTATGGAGACAACAAAAGTTACACCTTTTGGTGAAAATAGGGGGGCTTTTGATTTTTCATTTACTCCTAAAACTTCATCAAAAGGTAAAAGTCCAGCAAAGACCCCCGCAACAGATAAAGATGACGATAGTGAAAATGAATATGCATCAGAAGATGAAGGACACCACATTCATTTCAGCCCCGTGATTTTGGTGCCAGATAAGGTAAATCCATAAATTTAGTTTATTAAGATGTATAGCCCTTAGCCGTGTTGCGAGGAATGTGAAATACAATATTTTCATTTGCCGGAACTTGCTCAACGCAACGCAACTTAGCACAGCTCTGACAGAAACGATGCTTTCATTTTTGTCTGGAAAATACCTTCAATAAACATTGTATGTATACCTACATTGACTAAGTACTTCGTTTTAATTTGTCTTATTTCTTGTTTGCACTCTACTAACATCTTTATTTATTTTAAACTATGTAATTTCAGATTCAAGTTGTGACTGGAGAAGAAGACGAGGAAGTTCTTTATGCTCATAGAGCTAAATTGTATATATTTGCAACAGGAGAATGGAAAGAGAGAGGAATTGGCACTGTGAAAATATTGAAACATAAAAATACTGGAAAACTAAGGTAAACAAACTTGGAAGTATAATTAATTGAATTAATTTCTTTTCATTTTTGGGGTTCCGTACCCAAAGGGTAATAAAAATTAAATTAAGAAATTTAAAAAAAAACCCCGCCAAAAAACTTTAAAAAGTAATGAAATAATATTTACTGACATGGAGTTTAAGTAATTCCTAAGTGTAAAGTAATATTTTAGTCCATAATTGTTGTCATGGTGTGTCGGGGGACCGCCAAGTAAACTACGACAATTATAGTAACTTTTGCATTTTGTATCGCCAAGTTGCTGATTGTCTTGATTCGGTTTGCTGTGAACTGACCCTTAAACTATAATGTTATGTGGAATCAAACATCTACATTAGCGGTCCCCCTTGACAACAATTATGGACTAAAATATTACTCTACACTTAGGAATTACTTAAACTCCAAGTCAGTAAATATTATTTCATTACTTTTTAAAGTTTTTGGCGGGGGTTTTTTTAATTTTTTAATTTAATTTTTTTTTCACGCATTTTAAACTTGTGTTGCTTAAAGTGCAGAATAATTCCTAATAACAGGATCATATGGCAATTAATACCATCTATGAATGTCCTCTTGGATAAGGCCGTCAATATGAGCTCAAACATGAAACCTCCACTTTGGGTTCATATGGAGCTCGGCTCCTATAGAATCCAAGTGATGCTGCAACAACAGCATGCAAATATTTACTGTTTATCTACGTCTTACTAGTTGTCGCAATTAAAATGAGCCCAAACACGAAACCTCTGCTCTAAGTTGGTGAGGAGTTGGGTATCCTATTGATTACCAGGTGATCCTGCAGCACCAGGTCAACTTTCCATTAATGTGTATATATTCATAAATGTCACAAACTAAAATGCAAAATATAAAGCCCATCAAACGACTGCAAGTTGCTAATCGGCCCTTCACGAAACAGATACACCACGATTTCCCAGCACTGAGCAGGCTGATGATGATGAACTATAGCTAAGAACACTCTCGATCATGTCAGCTTTCAAAGAAAAAAACTAGATCAAAATCGGTCTAGCCGTTTGGATGCTACGATGCCACAGACAGACAGACAGACACGTCAAACTTATAACACCCCTCTTTTTTGTCGGAAGTTAAAAACTTCCTTGTGTGTCTGTCTGTTTGGCTGTCTCCAGGCTGTAACTCAAGGACGGTAATAGCTAGAGATTTAAAAATAATATTAAAATAAAATGAAAAATTAAGGGCGGCCGCGGCTCCCATACAAAAAACACAATTTATGGCCTTATTTTGTACGGAACCCTTCGTGCGCGAGTCCGACTCGCACTTGGCCGATTATTTTAGTTGCATAAATTATTAGCATAATATTATTATTTGTGACTTAGTATCTTACATTGTTTCAGGGTACTTATGCGACGTGAACAAGTTTTTAAGATTTGCCTCAATCATAGCTTGACCCCAGACATATTATATAAAGAAAAAGATGAGAAAACGTGGATATTCGCAGCAAATGATTTTAGTGACGAAGAACTAGTCATGTCAAAGTTCTGTCTTAGATTCAGTAATAAGACAATAGCACAAGAATTTAAAATTGCTGTTGATAACGCACTAGGTAATAATTCGGAAGTAAAAACTGATAACGTAAGCCAAGATTCTGATGATGTAGTATTCGTTTCTGAGATTCAAGCTACTTCAGAAGAAAAGAAAAAAGCCAAAGATCTCATGCTACCTGAAAATTTTTACACATATAAAAACAAATTTCCTTGCCAAGGTTGTCGAGGATGTGAGGATTCCGATAATAAAACAGACGAAGAAAAAGAATCCTCTACCAAAGGTGACTCTACCTCAGAACCTAAAATATTATCATCTACCATTACCCCCTTAAAGGTACCAATGTCAGCTTTCCAAAGTCCAGCTAGTTCCATTTATGGTACTCCTACTAACCTAGGAGACAAAACAGTTGACACAACCATATTCCGTACTCCAATGCAATATAACAAAAGCGAAACCTCTTCTGCAAACAGTACAGGAAGTGAAGTTGAAAGTGAAACAACATTTTCTGAGGCTACAGGTATGAGCAGCACCTTATTAGGATCTAATAAAAAAGAAACTTTAAATACTAAATCTCCATTAACACAACCAAAATTCACATTGGAAAAGGCTACATTTGGGGAAAGCAAAACACCAAATGCTGAAGACAAAACCTTATTTAGCAGTCAAAAGCCAATATTTGGAGAAAACAAACAAACATTAGGAGATACCAATAAATCAATATTCGGAGATAACAAAACTATATTCGGTCAAAATACATCAATTTTTGGACAAAGCAAACCAATATTTGGAGAAAATAAACCATCAATCTTTGGTGAGAGTAAACCTATATTTGGTGAAAATAAACCTGTATTTGGTGAAAGTAAACCCGTATTTGGTGAAAGTAAACCTGTATTTGGCGAAAATAAACCTGTATTTGGTGAAAGTAAACCCGTATTTGGTAATAATAAACCAATATTTGGTGAAAACAAACCAATTTCTGGTGAAAACAAACCAATTTTTGGTGAAAACAAACCGATTTTTGGTGAAAACAAACCAATTTTTGGAGACAACAAACCTTTGTTTGGGGAAAGTAAACCAATATTTGGTGAAAACAAACCAGTATTTGGTGAAAATAAACCAGTTTTTGGTGAAAATAAATCAATTTTTGGACAAAACAATACTAGTGAATCCAAACAATCTACAGAAGAACCGAAATCAGTCTTTGGTGGCGCTAAAACAATTTTTGGAGAAAACAAATCAATTTTTGGAGAAACTAAGTCAATATATTTTGGTGAAAAATCTGTTTTTGGAGAAAGCAAACCGACTTTTGGTGAAAATAAACCATTTTTTGGAGAAAATAAAACAAATAATTCGGGCACTACGAACAAATTTAATTTTGCTACAAATTCACAAGACGACAAATCTAATGTATCTTTTTTCAATACTACTAACAATCCTGCCAATATATTTAGTGGCGCCGCTCAAAAAACTGCCCTTAACTTCGCAAAGAAAGACGAAAACCAATTGGATTCATCAAAATCTATTTTTGGCGCAACAAAACAATTTTCATTCGGAAGCAGCACACCTGAGCAGAGTAAAATCGAACCCAAAGCTAGTTCTGTAAGTGAGACTAAGAGCGCAGAAGCACTTCCCCTTAAAGTTGACTCGTCACTAAGCTTCGCAGTATTATCGTCGGGTTCTGAAGGATTTGGAGGAAGTAAGTAAACATTAATGGGCACTTTAATACTATCGCCTCTAACATGTTATTTGAGTGATCTAAACGTCATTTTTGTGAAAATTATTTTACAAAAAAATAAATACACAATACAGCTGTCATTCGTATTAAAAAAAAGTATGTCTTATTTTTGTATTTTCCTTTTTCAGAAAAATCTAACTTCCAATGGGAAGGGGCGGGTCAACCGCTCTTCGGTGGCGCGCAGAAGCCCGCAGCGGACAAGTCAGCGAACGACAGTGCAGCTGACGAGGCCGCGCCCGCTGCAACAGAAGAGGAGTACGACCCTCATTACGAACCAATTGTTCCCTTACCTGATGAGATCGTCGTAACTACAGGCGAAGAAGATGAGGTCAGTCGATGTCTCTTATTTTTTTCTTGTGATAGAGTTAGGGTCTGTTTGACCACTTCCTGATAAGTGCCGGATAGGCTATCCACCACTTAACTTGACAGAGTATGGAGAATCTGTCAAAAAAGTTGTGGGTAGCCTATCCGGTAATTTATCAGGAAGTAGTGAAACAGGCCCTTAGCGCTTGAAAACATGAAAGCTTGTGATATGTGTAATACGTTAATATACGTTGAATTCTTGCGAAGTCGAGCGAGTTGTTACTTCAAGCGACATTTCAGAAATAATGTCTGTCTGAATCCCTTAATTTGCAAGGGGTTAATGTATGAGCAGTAAATGATGTAGGTTTTTTTAATAATTTCTCAGGAAAAACTGTTCAGTCAACGCTGTAAATTATACCGATTTGATGACAAAACAAAGGAATGGAAAGAGAGAGGAGTTGGAGAACTGAAAATTCTGTATCATCCTGGAAGAAAAAGCTATAGGTTACTTCAGCGAAGAGAACAGGTATGTTTTATAGCATATAATATTTTATTAAATATTTTTTCTTACGAGTAATTTGCTTATTACGTCGTTACTTGTAAGTTGTATCTTCTCGGCGTCCAAAAAACAAATAATCAAAATAAAGGGGATTGCTTCCTACTATATTTACTGAACTTATTAATATATCCATACTTAATTAAACAATTAATATTATAAATGCAAAAGTGTGTCTGTCTGTCTGTTACCTCTTCACGCCCAAACCGCTGAACCGATTTTTAGGAAATTTAGTATGCAAATACTTTGAGTCCCGGGAAAGGACATAGGATACTTTTTATCCCGGAAAAATGTGCGGTTCCCGCGCGATAAATGAATTTTGGCGCAGCGGACGTCTTCTAGCTACTTATAAACTCTAACATAACACAAGTCCTTCAGGTACTTAGCACGGGGACTGACGTGGTGTGAAGGGTCTATGGATATTAAAAAATATATATTAAAATTGCATAAATACTGTCGCGCTGTCAGGTCCACAAGCTGGTGCTGAACATGCTGTTGTTCATGGATCTGGAGCTGCTGCCGATGAAGAACTCGGACCGCGCGTGGACGTGGGCGTGCCGCAACTACGCCGACGCCGGCGGCGAACACGAGACCCTGGCCGTCAGGTTCAAGACGCCGGAACTCGCCACCACCTTCTACGATAAAGTGCAGGAGTGTATACACGTAAGTGCTCTAGTAGTGTTTTCCTTGTAGTGAAAATAATATAGGTCTACCAGAATCTGATGGCAAAAAGTGAGAAAAGAAATTGACTCTAGCAATACCGGGTAGTTGGAATAAATCATTTTGATCCTTTTATTCCTTATAGCGGCTGACTCTGTGTGTGAAACATTCAAATATAAAATGTATCCAATGATCAAGGATATTTTGAAAATCTGCCATCCAAATTTGCCATCAGATCCTGGTAGACCTATAATTATTATTACTATGACGTGTTGTCAGCGGCCTATTCCGCTGATCAAGTTATGCTGAGCCTTTAACCCAGCGTTTGTTTGGACAGCAAAGAAATCAAAGATGCATGGGACATAAATCACATTGCTGAGTGTTTTTTTTTTTTCTATCTTTGCACTTTATTATTGCAATTATTTGCTCTCATAAATTAGTAGACAGAATTAAACTAAGACGGCAGGTCTGTTGTACTATGTGGCAAGGTTGTCTGGCAGAAACTGCTGTAAGCAGTAAGACCGCCTATTTGTACAAAGTTTTCCTATATTGTGTTTTTATTTTTAAGTTTAGTCTTAAGTTGTACAAATAAAGAATATTCTATCTATCTATGTGTTTGTTCAGTAAAAATTAAATGACCCTCATCAAAGCTGCAAACTAATAATAATATGTTGTATGATATTACTCAGGTCGATCATCGCAAATGTTAGTTATTATTTTTTCTATTATAGAAATTACAAGTGGCTGCCGCGGAAGCTATTAGGAAAGAGAAAGAGGAGAAAGAAAGTGAGGTGAAGACTGTAACGCCCCTACGTATGCCGAAGCATCTACAGAGCTCGGCGAGGGCGGACGACGCCATCGCAGCTAAGAGTGTGCAGCCATTCACGGATATTGAACAACCCCACACACACGAACCCCAGGTGCAATTCGACCTGAACCAAAGTCAAGAAGACCACGACCAGTATGAGTACGAAAATTACGGCAACGAAGATTATAATGATTATGAGGAGTACGATCACAATGAGAACTCCGATGAGTACTACAATGAGGTCTGTATAAACTATAACCACCTTAGCTACTAATGTAGGCCTGCTCGACTTTGTATGGCATTTCGGAAACGACATATTATAACTATAATATATGTATAATTTCATAGTATATAATTTTGTAATATGTACATCTTTACAATTATTAATGTCTTGACTTTTGAGGTATTGTCTTGACAATAAGATTATGTTTAAGGCTGGCTATACCGGTCCTGCATGTTGCAGTCGATACCGACTGCAAAATGCTGTCGCCGCACGGCGATCTGCAGTTATCATAGCGGTTCGAGCAGTTCTTGACCGGTCGGTGCAAATTTCAACGCGGCCGCTCTAGAGCAGTCGGTCCCGAGTCCCGACTGCAACTTGCGGTCCGTCTATGGCCAGTCTAAGTATAAGACTTACGTCTTAATATTCAATACAATAAAATAAGCATATTTAATTTCTAGGAGGAGGAAGGTGAGATGTACTCGTTCGGCAAATCCGTGCTAGTGCGGAACGGTGTAGAGTCAGTCTGTGATGCGAGTCACATAGAAGTGGCATATGACCAAGAAGTCGGGCTGTTCAAGGTCATCGTAACCGACGCCAACACTGGAGAGATTCTGGCCACTACACGTATCGAGGTCGATACAGAATTTACGGTAATTATAACATGTTGACTGAATACAAGTATTACTTGTGTGTGTGTGTCTTATGAAGCTTAGGCCTTAGAGCAGCGGTCGGCAACACGCGGCCCGAACGTTTTACTTGCGGCCCGTGAATGTTTTGTGAATAAATTATAAGTATTAAAAACAATGTTTTCTACTTTCTAATATTGTCACTAGTTATCACAACTTAAAAACGTAGCTGTTTGTGTAATTTTGCAATAAAAACTTTGTTTATTTTTCTGAATCCTTTTTAAATAATACTCTCTCTTACAAATTTTGACAGCTCACTTTTTACTAGTGCCATCCATCAGACAGGTTGAAACTTTTTTTTAATTATTGTGGTCTGGAAAAGCCCTCATTATGCGGAGGTATACCATATAGGCCTGCGGCCCGCCTTTAGTTTGTTTTGCCACCTTGTGGCCCTTGCCTGCCAAAAGGTTGCCGACCGCTGCCTTAGAGTAAAAGAGAGGTCACTCATACAAGTCTAAGCCAGAGGACTGAATAGCCTAGCTGACTATAAGCATATTTTGACGACCTCTGTGGCTCAGTGGTGAGCGCGTTGGTAGCTCAAGCCGGAGGTCGCGACTCGCGAGTCGCGAGTTCGAATCTCGCCGACGGAACAAAAAGTTTTCAATGTTCCCGGGTCTGGATGTGTATTAAATATATGTATGATATAATAAAAATCTTAAATATATGTAAAGTATTAAATATATTTCCGTTGTCTGGTACCTGTAACACAAGTCCTTTAGGTACTTATTACGGGACCAGACTGACGTGGTGAGAAGCGTCCATAGATATTATTAGTATGGCTCAAAATGAACACTCGTTCGGTTTCAATATCTTGTACATGTCTGTTCTGACGTGTTCTACATTAGTGTTATTATTTCCAGCTGAGCGACAACGTGTGCTCGTGGTCGGGTGTCGACCTCACCACCAACACCCCCGTGGAAACGACCGCCAAGATCGAGTTTAATGATAGCGACAAGGCGATGGAATTCTACGACTATTGTGAAGTAAGAATTAAAAATATACATCTGTATTTTTGTTATGAATGTTTTTAAATACGAGTTAATCGATATTAATAAGTTGCTGTAACAAAAAATGTGTTATCATAAATAAGTATAATAAAAGTTTTTTCTTTTTTCAGACTAGTAAAGCTGGGACTTACACAGTAGAAAATGAATCGTAAGCGACAGTCTACTGCTTTAGTTACGTAAGCTTTCTTTGTTTATATTATAGGAGTGTTAAATTATAGTGCATGACATTAATATGTTTTCCAATTCCCAATTCCAAGATTTTCATGTTATGACACGTTTTGTTTTTAAAACTGTTCAAATTGTATCAATACCTGTAAATACTATTTAATTAGAATAGGCTTGAAAAACTATTAGACTTTAGAGTATAATAATCAAGCTTAAAGACAAAATCGACAGTTGTGCCACATTTGATTTTTATTTCACGTCTTTAAGACTTTAGTTCGTTTTTTTCTGCATAGGCCTAGTTCTATATTAAGAAAATTTAGTTTTTGATCATAAAAAAGAAATCAGTCAACAAACAGTACGGACTGATCTCCATTGTACAATAATAGAGGTCAGTGACGGTACCAGTGTGATATTTGTATCTTTTTTCTGTTATAGCAAACTTTAGCAAGTAACTTTAGGACAAATGCTTTTGTCATTCAAAATTATAATAAAAAAGAATCAATCACATCATGTAATTACGTGAACTACTTATTATAATATATTTTATGCAATTAATTGATATTAAGTTTCTACCGGTTATGTAAAATCAAAATTATTAATTTCTTGATTAGTTCCCGATTATTATTTAAATCAAGGTATTGTTATGGTAAAAATCGTTGGTTTTGTGACCCCCGTGTTTCATGTCTATCTAAAATGAAAGTATTACAAAAATTTTTTAAACAAACTGTAGGTCGTAAAAGTGTGCAAAGTACCTATTTTAACATTATCAAAGAATAATTTCTGGATCTCAAACTTTCTTCCGATATTCTCAACTTAGTCCAATAGATAAAAAGAATATTTCCTAAAATTATATATGTATTATTATTAGAACAGCTAACTAGGTTGTAATGTGTTGTTATTATTATGCACAAAGAGATCAGACCAATATAACGTTTTCCTTTACAAGGAAGTTAATAGTGATGTTTTATTATTAATTGTATTTTTTTATATAAATTGGTCAGATCTTTTTGAATTTAGACTGAAATTATATTATCTTACGTATAGTTGTTAAATAGTACTGAATTCATACATAGAAACTTGTTATGTTATTACTTATTACAGTCCTTGCAGTTTTAGGACTTACAGTTTTTTAGTTCACTTGCTAAAAGTCAAGTACTTTTGAGTACCGGTACTTTTGAGTGTTCACAATATTTTAAAATATGTACTTAATCCAACGCAAAAGTAACGAGCCACACTTAAAAATAAAATATTGCATAATCGACATTGCTTCGATTTTTCAGAAATGTATAATTTTACTTTCAGTTATATTAGTTCGGTTCGCTTATATTTACCATGTAAATCGACTTTAGCAACAGACTCTTTATTTAAAATAATCACATTAAATCTAATTAGAACCAGTAGTATGAATCCAGTATTATTAAGTTACATTGAAATGAGAAAGGGACGTGTTACCTGTTTTTGTAGATAAGTAATGTGTTTAAAACAAAACGTTTCAAAAACGAATTTATCACTTGATTGTCTCCCGTTCTCGTTTGAATACGCTTCAAGTAATTATTGTGAATCTAATTTAATAAATAACATAGTCAATTCCAGTCTTTTATTGAAACAGAATTAATTTTTCTCACCTCCGGACAGAAAGCGTCAACTTTCTTCCCGCTGCCCTTACCGATGTTGCCGTTTTCCGCCTCCGTCGATGAGAAAAATATTATACGCACCATGGGCAGTAAATTAGAAAGCCTCAGATCACATGTTTGTTGACCTCGGCTTCGCCTCGGCCAACAATTACATGTGATTGACATTTCTTATTTTCCTGCCCTAGGTGCGTAATGTACTATTACACATTCTAAGTCAAGACATGAAAAATCTCAAAGGACCTTTATATGTAGGATGTATTCTGCTTGCTCAAAATTAGAAATACGGAACCCTAAAAAAGATCGGTAAAGTAAACCGATATGATATAAAAAATAAATGAAAAGTCTGAAAGGAAAAAGACTGAGCACAATGTGTGTAACATTTTATTTACAAAGCGTTATCTTTTACAATATTTTAAAATCTATTTATAATGATAATATTTTGGTATTTGCAACATTTGTTTATTATTATGAACCCCTTCGTTTTTATAACCACTTATTACAGCCAGTGAACACGAGAGACAAGCCGCAAAATGACCTCCGGACATTTACTGTGCGAGTTGTTTTGGCTTTAGACTTCATTTATTAGGGTTCCGTACCCAAAGGGTAAAAACGGGACCCTATTCATGAGACTTCGATGTCTGTCCGTCTGTCTGTCCGTCTGTCTGTCTCCAGGCTGTATCTCAAGAACCGCTATAGCTAGAGTTCTGAAATTTTCACAGATTGTGTATTTCCGGTGCCGATATAACAACAAATGCTAAAATAAAAATAAAATTAAGATTTAAGGGGGGCTCCCATACAACGAACGTGATTTTTTTGGCCTTTTTTGCTCGTAATCGATAATGATAATAGGAAGGCACTTGAAACTTTCACGAAAGCCTCAAATATAATTTTACTTTAATAATTAATAATAATATTTAAATAAAATAAAAAAGTAAGGGGGCTCCCATACAAAAAACACAATTTTTGGCCTATTTTTGCTCTATAACGGTACGGAACCCTTCGTGCGCGAGTCCGACTCGCACTTGGCCGATTATTGAAATAATCAGACCTTCCACATAGTCTATTATTAATTTATTACTATTAAAGTAATCGCCTACGGTGTTCTAGAATAAGTTTTACCAAAAAAGTAAGGCCGTGTTCAAACCAAACTGACTGTCAGCCGCCGAATGTGAGCGATCGTTACGCAGTTTATTGTATTTCCATACATTTAAACTTTTTCGTTCACACCTAACCGACAATACGTTATTACGCTAGGCGTAGGCGCGGACATTCGATACCGTTTATTTTCACGTTCACACTGGGGCTCGTAGTGAGCCTGCTCATATTCGGCGGCTGACAGTCAGTTTGGTTTGAACACGGCCTAAATGTCACTAGCGCCATTTCGCGTCCCAAGTCCCTCTCCTGCCGTCTAGTTTAAACTTGGTTTAAACACATGTTATATTTTTTATGCTATCATTATATCATAATATTAGATAAAAGACAGAACAGTGAAAAAAGTAAAATACAATAATAAATAATTAGTAGTCACTGAGTTATAAGTTAGTAATGTATTTTATTTTATAGAATCTTTCAGCCTTGTCCATCGTCTTTTATGAATCAGTCTCATTTTTTTTTATTGTTAAAATTTGCACGCTTCACCAGGGAACGTAAGGTGAGGACAAGTTACAGGTGCATTGCCGGCCTTTTAAGAGGGAATACGCTCTCTTCTTGAATTAATCGATACCGTACAAATTGTCGTTTACTATCTCTCGGTGGAAAGTGACAATATCTCACACTCAGTAATCATTGTCGCAACTGTCGTCCGTGTACACCTCGGTTTTTATCTTGTGCTCGACGAGCAAGCTGTCCGGCTGCTCGTTTTTGGTGACGCACGGTCTCTGCGACGAGAGGTACTCCTCCGCTTCTATTATCACCGCGAATATTTTCTTTTTCACTTGAGTCTGCATCCAGTCGGGCATAGTTTTGGTGCTCGTGAGGATGCAGTTGAAGAAGGACTCCAGCGCGTCGGTGTCTTGACGAAACTCGTTGCGGTCGGGACACCGGCGCTTGGGCGGCGGCTGGTTGCAGGCGACGCCGGCTTGAGGCGTCTCAAACACCTCGGACGTGGTAATATCGTGGTCGGACGTCTTGGTGCTGTGCGTGGATTCGATCGGTGGATCCATCTCAATGTTCTCTGTTATTCTATATTTCATGTGAGGCTCGAGGAACTGCATCGCCTTAGCGTACTTCCATGTTGTGATGTGAGCTGGCAACAACTTGTTTCTTCCCAGTTTCGCTCTTTTTAAAGCGTCACGGTGATTGTCGCGGAGTTTCTTCCATTCGGTCTTCGCAGCGTGTACTGGAAAAGGTGAATTATATTCATACAACAAAATTTTAATACTGATGATTTGTTGGTGGAAAGTCGTTTATCGCGCGGGAACCGTTCATTTTCTGGAATAAAAAGTATCCTATATTCTTTCCCCGAATTCCAACTATCTTCATAGTCCATACCAAAATATGTCATCAAAATAGGTTCTGCGGTTTAAGCGTGAAGAGGCAACAGACAGACAGACACACTTATAGATTTATTATAATATTACCCTAGTATGGATAACTTGCACCATGGGCTCCCCAACCCTTTCCAGCCTGGTACTATACGAACTTTAAAGCTATTGAGTATTTAAAATATTATCTACACTAATAAAACACAATTTTTCGTGCACTTTTTCCACTATATTAAGATGTTATTGTAACTTTTAACAAATTAGGTACACGACTGGTTTCGAAATAAATCATCATCAGGTGTCAATATCAGTGGAAAAAGTGCACGAAAAATTGTGTTATATTAGTGTTCAACATGAATTTCCACCAAGAACCGACAGGATGTACAATCAATTACATATAAAATACATATCTACAGCAGGAGTATCATGTTAATTTGCTTTTAAAGTGGTTTTTCGTAGCACGAGCGCCCCTAAGCGCCGTACTGCAGTTGACCTGGTGCTGCAGCATCACCTGGTAATCAATAGGATACCCAACTCCTCGCCAACTTAGAGCAGAGGTTTCGTGTTTGGGCTCATTTTAATTACGACAACTAGTAAGACGTAGATAAACAGTAAATATTTGCATGCTGCTGCTGCAGCATCACCGGGATTCTATAGGAGCCGAGCTCCGTATGAACCCAAAATGGAGGTTTCATGTTTGGGCTCATATTGACGGCCTCATCCAAGAGGACATGTATTTTATACATGGTATTCATTGGGATATGATCCAGTTGATAGGAAGGGGGATTCTATGAGAAAGTAAACCTTGAAGTTTTGGACCGAATTTTTTCCAAGTTGTTTTTATGCTATAAATTATTATATTTCGATACAAAATACTTCGAATATCACGGTAACATAGCAATTATTAGCATATTTTGATTTTTTTAATTTTTTATATACTTACTCGCTAACATAGACTTAGATCGAACTTTACGTAAATATGCGAAAAATTGTTTCAATTTTATTATTAATTATCAAAGTATAAATAAGACTAAGTATTTTGTCAACATTTCAAGTGCCTACCTATTGCCATTATTGATATCGAGCAAAAAATAGCAAAAAAATATGTTTGTTGTATGGGAGCCCCCTTAAATATTTAATTTATTTTGTTTTTAGTATTTGTTGTTATAGCGGCAATAGATATACTTACACAATCTGTGAAAATTTCAGAAATCTAGCTATAGCGGTTCTTGAGATTATGAGATACAGCCTGGAGACAGACAGACGGGCTGACAGTCAAACGGACAGACAGAGGGACAGACAGACATGGAAGTCTTTAGTAATAGGGTCTCGTTTTTACCCTTTGGGCATGGAACCCTAAAAAAGCTTATAAGGCGCGTATTTTGCCTAATAAGTCGTACGTGTCCCTCCCGTGACATTGTTAGTCCCACCCGTGACACCCTTTATTTAATTTTTGAAAAATATGTTTTAATATAATAGGGCATTGTTTTTTATTGAAATGTTACGTTCAGTTTATTGTTTCAAACAAATATTGTAATTTGCATCAAAAAGTTTAATAAGAAAGCAGAGTTTTGTTGAATATTATGATTCATGTGTAACAAGTATGTCCATTTTTTGTCCCACCCGTGGCAAACATTTACAGTCATATTGATTTCATTTTACACGGTATTATCCCTGCCTCCAATATAATTATAAAAGTATATAAAATATTCTGTTATTCTTTATATAAACCAATTTGATATCATTCATACAATTCGCATAAATTAGTCACACAAACTGAAATTAAGGTACAAGTGTCCCACCCGTGGCGGTAGAATCCTCCGGAATTAATTTGCACAAGTATAAAAAGCATAAAATAAAATTAAGAAATTAAAAAAAACCCCGCCAAAAACTTTAAAAAGTAATGATATAATATTTACTGACTTTAAGTTTAAATAATTCCTAAGAGTAAAGTAATATTTTAGTCCATAAAATATGTTGTCAAGGTGTGTCGGGGGACCGACCGCTAAATGTAGATGTTTGATTTCACATTTAAACATTATAGTTTAAGGGTCAGTTCACAGCGACCCGAATCGAGAGAATCAGTGACTATTATGGCGATACAAAATGCAAAAGTCGCTGTTGTGGTAGTTTACTTGGCGGTCCCCCCACAAAGGGACAACATTTATGGACTAAAATATAACTTTACTCTTAGGAATTATTTAAACTTAAGTCAGTAAATATTATTTCATTACTTTTTAAAGTTTTTTGGCGGGGGTTTTTTTAAATTTCTTAATTTTTATACTAAGTACTTAGTATGTACTATCAAAGAAGTTGATTCCTATGCAGATCGGGGACCGTAGTTTGGTTGCGTTACGTCAAACCCAGCCGACAGATCACAATTAACATTGAATTGACATATTCGACAAAATAACGTCGGTCTATCAATCGCATAGGAATCAATTTCCTCGATGGTACATAGTTTTACAATTACTGGATTTTTATTTATTAGTAATGAAACATGATTATTTACTTACACTACATTACGCTATACGTTTTATTTAAAAATGCATTATAATATTGCGGTACAAGGTGCCTCCTTGTAACGCAGTATAACATGAATAACCGGCGAGTAACTTACTATTAGGTATGGAGCTCTTGTTATAATGTTCCACGACTCGGTGCCAAGCTTCATCTTTGATGTGCGTTTCACGGTAATCGGGATGAGACGGGTTCCAAATACATGGTTGCAAACGTACACCTTCTATAAACGTTTCCATTTTATAAAATGCGTTAAATTGTGAGAGCGCAAGCGAAAGCGGCTATTTCGAGTTACGGCGTCTAGTGACGGGTGACCGGCCTCGCTCCGCCTCGCCGCGCCCGCGCCGGGGTACGCTCCAGCCTGCACACTGGTTTTGAAAACCGGTTTCTTTGAACGAGCTCGATAAACGGCATACTTGTACCACAGCTTGTACCGTGTCCGTTGGGCATGGATGCATTATAATCACTAGACTCTTAGATGGCATAGATACGAATCATTCATACGTGATACGTGTGTGTCTATTACGTGATAGGTCAACCGTCAAAGTAGGCGGAAAATACGCGACTGAACTTCCGTGGCCGATTTTACGTTCCGGCGCATTCGGCTGATATGAGACACGATAAGTGTACACACTAGGCCGAAAATACGCAGCCGACGTTCCGCATGCAATGTACTTTTAACCGACTTCCAAAAAGGAGGAGGTTATAATATGTTCATAGAGGAAAATAATACACAATATGTTCGTCTGTTTTTTTTTGTATGTTTAACGATCACTTCGCCGTTTGTGGACCGATTTTCAAGATTTTTTCGCTATATTGTATCGGGTTTGACCCAAATGTTCATAAAAAAGGTAACTTGATGATGGGATCCATAATAGTAAAGGAGGGGAAGCCCAAGCAGCACAAATGTATCTAGTGAAGCACTATTAGTTATTTTATAGAATTAAACTTAGTATTCTTACATAAGAGTCAATAATCCCTGAAGATATCCTGAAGATATCCTATATACCGAGTTCAGTAAAAATGGGCACCTATCTACACTATAATGACAAGAGCAGCATAAGAATTCATCATTAAATAACGATAAGAGCAATTTATATTTATCTATAGGGAATATCTACAAACAGTGGCGGATTTGCAGTCCTGGCCGCTGTAGGCCCCAGGCCATGTGCCGCCCCTTTCTCAGCACCCATCATTACTAGATACATAGTTCATGAATTCCTTTATTCCCATTTTTGACCCCCGACAAAAAAGAGGGGTGTTATAAGTTTGACGTGTCTGTCTGTCTGTTTGTCTGTCTGTGTGTGTATCTGTCCTTGGCATCGTAGCATCCAAACGAGTGGACCGATTTTGATCTAGTTTTTTTTGTTTGAAAGCTGACATGGTCGAGAGTGTTCTTAGCTACAGTTCATCATCATCAGCCTGCTCAGTGCTGGAAAATCGCAGTTTATCTGGTTCGTGAATGGCCGTTAGCAACTTGCAGTTGTTTGATGAGTTTTATATTTTGCATTCTGGTTCGTGATATTTATGAATAACATACACATTAATGGAAAGTTGACCTGGTGCTGCAGCATCACCTGGTAATCAATAGGATACCCAACTCCTCACCAACTTAGAGCAGAGGTTTCGTGTTTGGGCTCATTTTGATTGCGACAACCAGTAAGACGTAGATAAACAGTAAATATTTGCATGCTGCTGCTGCAGCATCACCTGGATTCTATAGGAGCCGAGCTCCGTATGAATCCAAAGTGGAGGTTTCGTGCTTGGGCTCATATTGACGGGCTCATCCAAGAGGACATTCATAGACGGTATTCTTTGCATATTATTCTGCACTATAACCAAAAATTAAATAAGGAAATTTAAAAAAACCCCCGCCAAAAAACTTTAAAACGTAATGAAATAATATTTACTGACTTTAAGTTTAAATCATTCCAAAGAGTAAAGTAATATTTTAGTCCATAATAATTGTTGTCACGGTGTGTCGGGGGACCGCCAAGTAAACTACCACAACAGCGACTTTTGCATTTTGTATCGCCATAATAGTCGCTGATTCTCTCGATTCGGGTCGCTGTGAACTGACCCTTAAACTATATTGCTATGTGAAATCAAACATCTGTATTCTGTACATTAGCGGTCCCCCGACACACCTTGACAACATTTATGGACTAAAATATTACTTTACTCTTAGGAATTATTTAAACTTAAAGTCAGTAAATATTATTTCATTACTTTTTTTGGCGATGGCAATTTTTTGGCGGGTTTTTTTTTAATTTCCTAATTTAATTAATTTCATTTTATGTTTTTAGGGTTCCGTACCCAAAGGGTAAAAACGGGACCCTATTACTGAGACTTCGATGTCTGTCCGTCTGTCTGTCCGTCTGTCTCCAGGCTGTATCTCAAGAACTGCTATAGTTAGATTTCTGAAATTTTCACAGATTGTGTATATCTGTTGCCGTTATAACAACAAAATAAAGTTAATATTAAAAAAATAAAATAAAGTTAATATTTAAGGGGGGGATCCCATACAAGGAACGTGATTTTTTTGGCCTTCTTTGCTTGTAATCAATAATGGTAGCAGCTAGGCACTTGAAATTTTCACAAAATCCTTAAATAAATTAGTACTTTAATAATCTAAATATATGTATAAAACTCAAAGGTGACTGACTGACATGGTGATCTATCAACGCACAGCTCAAACCACTGGACAGATCGGGCTAAAATTTGGCATGCAGGTAGATGTTATGACGTAGGCAACCGCTAAGAAAGGATTTTGATCAATTCTACCCCCAAGGGGTTAAAATAGGGGATGAAAGTTTGTATATAATAATACTCCTTAACGCGAGCGAAGCCGCGGGCAATAGCTCGTTAATAATAAAATTAAAATAAAGTAAATATTGAAGGGTGGCTCCCATACAAAAACACAATTTTTTGTCTACTTTCGCTCTATACCGGTACGGAAACCTTCGTGCGCGAGTCCGACTCGCACTTGGCCGATTATTATTTAAACTTGTGCAGAATAATTCCTATCAACTGGATCATATCCCAATGAATACCATCTATAAAATATGTCCTCTTGGAAGAGGCCGTTAATATGAGCCCAAACATGAAACCTCTACTTTGGGTTCATATGGAGCTCGGCTCCTATAGAATCCAGGTGATGCTGCAGCAGCAGCATGCAAATATTTACTGTTTATCTACGTCTTGCTGGTTGTCGCAATTAAAATGAGCCCAAACACGAAACCTCTGCTCTAAGTTGGTGAGGAGTTGGGTATCCTATTGATTACTAGGTGATGCTGTAGCACCAGGTCAACTTTCCAATAATGTGTATAAACCTATTCATAAGTGTCACGAACCAGAATGCAAAATATAAAACCCATCAAACGACGGCAAGTTGCTAATCGTCCTATCACGAACCAGATAAACCGTGATATTTCAGCAATGAGCAGACTGATGACGATGAACTATAGCTAAGAACACTCTCGGTCATGTCAGCTTTTAAACAAAAAAAAAACCAGATCAAAATCGGTCCACCCGTTTGGATGCTACGATGCCACAGACAGACAGACAGACAGACAGACCGACAGACAGACACGTCAAACTTATAACACCCCTCTTTTGGTCGGGGGTTAACAAAAGTTTAAAAAGCATGAAATAAAATAAAATTAAAATTAAAAAAAAACCCGCCAAAAAACTTTAAAAAGTAAAGAAATAATATTTACTGACTTTAAGTTTTTAAATAATTCCTAAGTGTAAAGTGATATTTTAGTTCATAATTGTTGTCTACACCGTGACAACAATTATGAACTAAAAAGTGATAATATGCTTGATGACTAATTTTTTTTCTTTTCTTATTGGTAATTGAAAGACCCTTAAAAAATAGAAACTTTGCTGAAAGAATGACTCTGATAGCTTAAAAATTCACCAAGATATGACAATTCAAACATCTCATAAAATAGACCTGCCCGAAACGCTCCATACAAAGTGCTACGAAAGACTGACGTCACTCTTTCGTAGTTTGTACTGATCGGGAGAGAACTTTGTTCGATAGGTATATTAAATATAGCGTTTATGAAAGTGGTTTCATAACAAAAGTTGCTTTTAATTGCATAAGTTATCGAATGGAACTTTGAAGGCGCATAACAAAAAAAATACAAATGCTATCAAGCTGAAATTTTGGAAACACTTATTTTTTACCGTGATTTCTTAATTTTATTAACAAAATTCCCTAATCTTTGACCTTGTCATCTTCCCTATTGTATGTTTAGAAATAAATTTTACGAGTTTTTGATCGAGACTACCAGTGATTGATCTCAGATAATTCTCCGACCGCGCACTCTACGCCCTCTATTTTGAAAACAGTTCAAGGTGTAAAAAAATGTTAAATAGAAAAGTTGTAGAGAATTTAATTCTCTACAACTTTCCTATTTATACAAAAAACGTAAAACGCATAGAAAACTAAATATTTGCAAAAAAAGTAAAAAAATCGATTTTTGTGACTTCTTACCAATGACAATTATTATATTATGTGAATTTTGAGAACTGTTTTAGGATGCCAAACCAATTAAGTTTTTACGTGGTAATATCTCTCATCTCGATTTTCCGAGGTCAACCCCCTATAGTGACTGGGCTATTTAGGCGCGAATAGCATTATGTTATGAGTTATGACTTATGAGCCACTGAAGAGAGGTGTACCTCGAGTGGAGTCCTGGGCCGAAACGGGTTAAACTAAACGTACAAACTATTTTATATGTACGATACAGTAACTAAAAATTATTTATAATTTTGATACGCAAAAATAGTGATATAGGAAGATTATAATCAAACGGTACGCGAGCTTTTAAATATCTCACCAAAAACAGCCAAATTATAATAACCGAGAAGCTACCACGCATATTTACTACACACAACTGAGACCTTGTAGTTATGTTTTTTAATTTCCAAAATTTAGTTTGTTAAAAAACAAAAAAAAACATATTATAATGAAACTTGATTCCAGTACGTTTAATTTATATAAGTATATGCAGATTCAGATATTGAGAGTTGAGACCTTATTCACTATTAAAATATAGGGTCCGTCCAGAGTCGCGCCTATTGCCACTAGCTTCACACTGCAGTCGCACCTATTACAATTTTTTTGCACGATTTGCCGCCCTCTATATTTGGCCGCCCTAGGCCCGGGCCTACTGGGCCTTAGGGTAAATCCGCAACTGTCTACAAAACTATTATAAGAACATAATAAGAGGCACATAAGAAAGTAATTAGGTTTTGTAGCCAACATTAAGATAACACCATTACTCTACTGATGTTCTAGTGGTGAATATTTTTAAAAGCACTAATAATCAAAATCAACTAAATAAAAACATCAACAAGAGTTACTTCTTTTAAAAAGCATTTCCTATTTTCTAATGGCACACCGTAGTTTAAAGTATTTTAAGTCAAAGCTTTAATGGCGAAATGAAATTAAATAAGTACCTACTTATAATATTATAATATTTTTTGTTTCGCGCGAACGGCGGGCTCAAATTCCGTGCCGAATTTATTTTATCGTGAAAGTCGATGAAATAGTCTTAAAAAACTGATAGGCCTATTATATTCGTAAATTTAAATAATATTTTTTCAATAAAAAATATTATTTATGCATATTTTTTAACATATTTTGTGAAAATAAATAACTAAATAATGTATTTTGATAAAATTATCATTTATTTAAGTATTTTTATGTTTACAAATAAATAAATCGCGTATTTTATTATAACAATTTTTTTGATTTTTACCAAAATGGCGATTACCATCGTATTCTATTAATAAAAATGGCCTCTAGATTAAATTATCTATAAGTAAGCATTGATTAGAAGATTTACTCCTAAAATTGAGCTAAAGGTAATTTTAAGAGCATGACAAGTCAACATGCACTTTCACAAGAAAAAATAATCTTTCAATAGTTTAATTGTTCTCAAGACCATCCTATCGTAATCTATAGAAAGAAATGTTTGTAAACTATTTTTTCTCGTAATTATCTACCAGAGTTATTATCAGACTGGCATAAGAAGAAAGTGTTTTGTTCGCGTTTTGGTGATTTTTCAGTGCAATACCATAGAGAACCAATATTTCTGGTGGCCTTCCTGTTTTATATTAGGGTGCGTCCACATTTGTATCATTTGCGCGATCAGATCCCCGATCAGATCTCCGTCGCGTATCATCGAAGCGTGTCAAAATGATACGCGTATCATGATACGCCCCGATCGCTATTAACCGCGTATCTAATACATGCCGTATCAAATACTCGCATGATCGACAGAATGATCTAATAGGCGTCCACACTATTACACGCATACTTGATACGGCGCGATGATCGCGACGGAGATCTGCGGAGATCTGATCGCGCAAATGATACAAATGTGGACGCACCGTTAGGCGTTCCATGCCAAGCGGACAGGAAAAAAAAGTCGGTGAATCCGATGTTAATAATAATCGATTATGAGATCGAGTGATTAATAAGATCGAGTTTTTTTATACCTTTACGTGTTTTTAATACGCGTGCCAAATATTTTTGTCACATTAAAATGACTAGACTATTATGGAGGCACTTCACACGGCTATTTGTATTTGCGTATTTGATGTATTCGCCAAACAATCACCATGTGTAGACGGTATGTTTGACTAATATTAGCCTTATTTGCCTATTTGACAAATATGACCAATACCAAATACACATATCCGTACCTTTGTCGGTTTTTGACGCACATCAAAAGAGTCAAATAGGCAAGTAAAGAAAATCAAGTAAAAGTTTGGTATTTGACGTCCATGTGTGGAAGGCCGTATTTGCCTTTACTTGCTTGTTTGTGGATTCGTCAATAATTTTTCCAAATGCAACAAATAGCCAATAGCAAATACAAATAGCCATATAAAGTGCCTCCATTAAGAATGATGGGACTTTGAAACTTGATTTCTCTATTCGGCACTTAGTGCTACAAAACCGATTAAAGATTAAAAAATCTGTTGTCTGTAAAGTCGGTTTACTGACGATAGTTGAACGTGATAGCCCCTCAGTTCCGGGAAAAATTTATGCAAAAAAGTTGGCAGGTCAATGTGCAATACAAAATGGCGCCCGGCCTACCCTCTTTGTAAAATTAATGTAATATCCTTACATACAATCCATATTTTATGTTTGTGTGAACTACAGTATAATATTATATGTTAAATTTTCTATCTATCAAGCCATCATAATATAGTATTTAGTCCGATGTGATATTCTCAATTATAAACTTTCGAAACTATAATTAGTGACTTGTTCAGAAGAAATAAATGAATACTTTATTCTTCATATATTAAGTCATACCTTGACACGTAGGAAATAGAGCACAATTTTGAATAGCCGAAATAATACTAATAGCTCACAGATTGCTTATTTTTCATTCAGAGTGTGGTCAATGTATCAAAGGTCATAACTAACCAAACTTCTTCGTACAAAAGTATTCTCTAAGTTATCGAAATACGTAATATAATCGAAACAAAGAGCGCGGCCCAGGTGGGCCTTACGGTTGTTGAGAGACTTGAGAGTGTAAATGGAACGCCTCAGAGCTGTCAGCGAGGTAACGCCGCATGAACTGTCATGTTCTTCGGGCGCGCACCCCATATCGAATTATAAGACGTTATCACGTCAAAAATTATATATTAAAATAATTTAACTACTTACTTAAAATTTTTTCTTCATTTTCTCAAAGAGGGTTCCGTTTTAGGGTTCTGTATTCAACAAAACTTGGTTGACTACGGTACCCTAAAACGGAACCCTAACTAACTGATTTTTTGTATATTGGTAGGTTAATAGTTATACATATATCACTTATATATAATTTAAGAGTAACATTGTCCTACAAATAGAACAATCCATATTTTATGACCATCAAATCAAAGTATGAAATCCTTTCTATCTCTGTTAGCTACCACTTTCAAGATTTTTCGCAGATAAAAAGTTGTTTGTCTTATCAAAATGAAGCTACTCACAAAAAATTAGCTTGTTAGTTATCAAAAAAAAGGTTAGGTTTTTTTATTAAATATTATTAAAATCGGAGACATCGACTTTTTTTTCCTGTCCGCTTGTCGTGGAACGCCCCAAACTTATTGGCATCAACGAATCGACATAATATTATTTTAATCAAGCTGCGAAGAAGAAGAATTGGCACCACAGATTATGGATATATATGTCACCGTAAGATTGTAAATACCGTTAGATTATAATCTATCTCGCGAGATTGTAAACGGTCGAAAGATTGTGAACCTCAACATACTGCTTACAATTTAACGTATTATTATTCGGAATATTGTAATCTATCGAAGTAAAACCGTCAAATTGTGAAACGGAACGCACCTCGGGCGCTGATTGGTTGAACGGTATATGCCCCGTGTCGCCTTATTCGTTTGTTTTCGTACGTTAAGGATTACAATTTATGCTATTTATGTAATTTAATAATAATTTATTAATGATTATTATACGTAAATTTAATTAATATTATTTATTTTATATCACACTTATGTAACATAAGAAAAGTATATAATTTAACAATTTTAAGATTGTGATTTAACGGTTTCACTTCGATAGATTACAATCTACCGAATAATAATACGTTAAATTGTAAGCATTATGTTGCGGTTCACAATCTTTCGACAGTTTACAATCTCGCGAGATAGATTATAATCTAACGGTATTTACAATCCTACGGTGACATATATATAGATGTAACTTTAGCCCGTCATCGCGTGGCCATTTTGTGCTTATTTTCATACAAGTAGTGTGCGTTTATTTTCTTGAATATTTCTATTTGTCGATCATTTCGAAGCACATTATTATACAGAAAAGAAAGTCATTTAATTCATGATATCGATAAACTATAGTTCAAGTAATGATATTCCGACTTCCGTAAACACACGTAAAAAGCTATGCAATTTTTGTAGATAAATTATTAATTGATGTGACATTTTTAGCACTAATGCCTTATATAGCACGAATAAGGGACTATTAAACTTAAAAATTATCTTTTTAGCTTACAAAAATACTGATTGAAAAGCCCAAAAAACGTTGTTCAAAACTTACGTATTTAATGTTAAATCCACGTGTTTGAGGCATTCTTTGGCGATACTTATGGTTTATTATTTAGCGGAACCACAAAACTCAACAATATGTAACATAAAATGATCACTAAAAACCTTGATTAACACTTTTATTACATGAAATATGCAGACCGACTCCTTTGTTATGTCCGAGTAAGTAGGACATAACATTACACGCTTTTGACGCTTATACACCGATATAAGGCTCTCTCCTAGTGTATATTATCTCAATGATTGGCACCGTCTCGAAAATCGATACTTACAATATTATTGTCAAAAATATTCGCAATATTTTACTATCTGTATAAAATTATTAAGTAGCTTATGCTACGTATTTTTAAAGCAAGCAAATTATAGGCAACTCTTCATCGCCAGAATCGTCACTTTCACTTTCATTGTCAGTCTGTAGTTCATCATGGTTTTCATCAAGAATCGATTTTGGAGTTTTGGCGGGCATGTGAAAGAGTGCTGTTGTGTTTTTGTATTATTTTCCTAAAATTGTGTTAGCTGGGTTTTTAATGTGTAATATTGGTAGAATATTAACCATTAGATATTCGTGTTCATGCACAAGTGTGGGAAAGTGATGTAATATCCAGAAACGTGCTATTTTGTGTTCCCTCCAAAACTCCATCGAAAGTTTCAGTAAAGCGTCTACCACTTTATTGAATCGACCGACTTGACTCCTGTGACTGTATTGACTTTTACTTAGACTTTGACTAGACTTTAGCTGACGATACATGAAAACGATGATGAAAATTATAATAGGAGGAATATGGTTTTCCCGCCATATTCCTTACCTTTTTACCTTGTCTGTGGCACAACATACACATCCTTTGTGTCAAGTTGCCAAAAAAAAAAAAAAGAATCGATTTTCGAGACGGTGTCAATTCTTCTTCTTCGCAGCTTGATGAAAATAATATGTCGATTCGAGCTGAAGTGATTAGCAGATTAAGGATATATATATATAATTAGTCTGATTACTAATGACTTTGAGGGGAAAAAAAGTTGATGTGACTGTCTAAAGGCACCTTTTTATACTTTTCCACTTTTTCTCCAAATGCTTTCTTCGTGCTTGCCGAACGCTGTCCTTTATATACTTAATACTCTTAAATTAAAATACTTAAATAGTACGTTTCCTAATGAAGGAGGAAACTGGACTTTCACTAGAGTATACCATGAAGGTACATACTATTGGAGGGCGCCTTATATTTTGACAGTTGATCATGTTACTCTTTCTAACTAACGATCATAAAGTTATTATACCTATCGGAATAGAGAAACAAAGGCCTGAGTAAGCGAGATGTCACTATCAGTAACACTGCGTGGTAGAAAGAGAAGCGTGATTTGAGGTTGCATTGCTTTTTTTTTCATCTGTTTGACAGTCTGTCTGCCCCTGAGCCGATCGTTGTCAATTTGGGCTCTCAGAAAAATTGTGATTTTAAGTTAAATAATGAATAATTTTTAGAAATACTGCTCTAGAAACATGGTTAAATGTTTGTGGAATGATTGTGGATCCACACATCGAAAAAACCCGGACAAATATTCATTTCACAGGTGAATTATTCTACATCGACAAGACCTAGTTTTAAGTTTATTTTTGCCAATTCCCTACGAGTTATTGGTATTGATTTTCATAATTCACTTCTTTAAATATTTATTTATATGGAAAACATAACTTGACTAGCCATGGTGCACAATTTAAGGATATTTTGTGTAAAAAAAAATTCATATATTTTACACTAGGGCTGCATCAAGTTATCGATAAGTAGTATCGATATGAAAATATTTTTTAGTTAAGTATACTAATTATCTACGAATGTTGAAATGATAACATACTCATCCGTAGTTAATAATTAGTCTAAGTATATTAATATACTATCATACATAATTTATCGTTTTTAAGGGTCCGCACCCAAAGGGTAAAACGTCCTAGTAGTCGGGTCCCGCTCTACTACTAAGACTTCGTTGCCTGTCAGTCTGTCCATCCGTCCGTCTGTCTGTCTCCAGGCTGTATAACAAGAACCGCTATAGTAATAGACTTCTGAAATTTCCACATATGTAATGTCAAAGGAGTCGGTCTGCAATATTTCATGTTTAAAAAGTGCTAATAAAAGTGTTTAGTGAACGTTAAATGCAATATCTTGTTGGGTTTTGTGGTTCCGCTATATAATAAACCATAAAAACGGCCAAGGAATGCCTCAAACACGTGGATTTAACATAACATGCGTAAGTTTTCAACAACGTTTTTTGGGCTTACCAATCGCTATTTTTCTAAGCTAAAAAGAAAATTTATAAGTTTAATAATCCCTCAATCATGCTATATAAGGCATTAGTGATAAAAATGTCACATCAAGTAATAATTTGGCTACAAATATTGCATAACTTTTTACGTGTACTTTAGGGATGCACTTTACTTGAAGTATAGTTTATCGATAAAAATATTGTCATGGACTAAATGATTTTTTTTCAGGATTTGAAAAGGCTTCAAAATAGACGACGAACAGAAATATTTAGACGCAAGTTTCATGCAAGTTTTTAATCCTCATGAAGGCATCACAATATTGGGATTATCATTTCAAACGTAAATTTGAAATAATGATTTTATTGAAATAAAAAAGTTCTAACGGAGAGTAAAATGATCAACAACTCTCACACCTCCCCCTGTAAGTACTCAAATCTTTACTTGGATATATTTTTTGAAATTTTATCCTGGCATTACTCTTTTTTTAATAAAATGTAAAATTTTAATTAGGCTTAAGTCATAATCATTTAATAAAATAAATTTAATACCTCGATCGTCGGATACCAGACACAATAGATATTCAGTTGTTATGCGGCACTTGAGTTCCGCTTGGGGCTTGATGGGTTAAGTATGAAAAACTTACATAAAGCATATTGCCCCGTATACAATATTATATATTATGTATATATTTTATAGTATTAAGTACATTTAATTCATGAAGCCCCAAGCGGCCACATCCGGCCACGATAACAATGAAAAAGCTATTGTGTCTCGGTTTGCCACGACTGATGGGTTAATGACACGTAACTATTTTTTTTAGATTTTTGGAATGCTTCTAAAGAAGAGTTCAATATGATGGTGATGACGGAGAGACCTATAATGAAGATAATATTATTTTTAAGCTTAGATTTTAACCGAGTATTCTGGTGGTGAGATGGAGTGAGGACTGAGGAGGGATGGTTTAAGTGAGGAAAATCCCCCCTTATCACTACCACCTTCAGGAGACCCCCCCGCTAAGAAAACTGTTGTCAATTGTTTTCATTGTTTGAATATTTTTCATTTAAGAGGCCGGGTGCCATCGAAATTCTCATACATATGTAATACCAAAATTATTTTCTCATACGAAAATATTTAACATGTTTGAGCTATTTTTCAGCTTAAAATAGTAATTACCTAGGTTCCTGAACAAAAATTTACTACAAAATATTTAAACACTAAAAAATATTTTTTGTTTAAATATTTTGTAGTAAATTTACTACTATTTTGTAGTAAATTTAAACACTAAAAGTATAGTAAAATACTAAAAAATATATAAATAAACAGTAAATTTACTACAAAATATTTAAACTAAAAAAAAATTTACTATTGAAATATTTTGTAGTAAATTTACTATTTATTTATATATTTTAGTGTTTAAATATTTTGTAGTAAATTTTTGTGCAGGAACCTAGGTAATTACTATTTTAAGCTGAAAAATAACTCAAACATGTTAAATATTTTCGTATGAGAAAAGTAGTATTACGTACGTATGAGAATTTCGATGGCACCCGGCCCCATAATTTCTAATTTTTAATATGTGTGTAATATTATACAATGTGTCCTGACACCGGTGTCCAATCCTTATAATATGTTATGATGTATGGCATATTTTATTGACTGAAAGATCGGCCACTGGTGTTGGGACAGTGGACCCAATATTATATTATTATGTGTCCCGTCACCAGTATGAAGTATCCAAACATGCTTCACGTCACACACGTCTTTATTTCTTCGATACGGTAATACATAATAATTGTTATTTTACAAAATTGTTGTTTATTAGTTAAGTATAATAAAGTACATTTGATCTTCTGTTGTTTTTTATAAAAACTGTTGATTTTATTGATATTACACTCCGGTCAAGCTTTCGTGACTTATGGAGTATGCATATTATGCATATTTTTAACTATTTGTGTAATTATATACTTAAATATTTTATTTATATAAGTATTTTCATATAATGATCATAATATTATATCCTAAATTGAACATGCAGGTCGAATTATTGATAACCTCCTTTTTTGATGTCGTTTAATAAAAAATTAAATAAAAATAAACGATCGTTTTAATTAACTAATCGAAACCCTTACAATCGATTAAATTTTTAACCCATTTTTTATGAAAATCGATTAAAAAAAAACGATTTTTTTTAATTAATCGAAACCCTTACAATCGATTAAAAAATATCGACAATCGAAAAAAACAATCGATTGTTCGATTAATCGATTTCGATGTTACAACACTACTCTCCAACCGTACTACGTTTTTTCCTTGGTTTTTCGATCAGCATGAGAATCTGACGCGAGTTTCACAGTTTTACCCATCCCACAAAAGTGCTCAACGCCGCTAAAGAAGTTTTCACTTCAAAAATCTATAACATAAAATTATGGTCGATTATTGGTCGATAGCTGTAGTCTAATTTTATATTTTTATCGATATATACAAGCAGATCGCCCATCCCTACACGCACACTACGGCAGTTGCACACAAGCATAAAATGGCCACGCGCTGGCGAGCTAAGAAGCCATCTATCTACCTATATCCTTAATCTGTGGAGTATACACTATTGAGTATCTTGTCTTTGATTCTATTAAAGTCCGCGCGGAACTAGTTGGCCGCATAGTATACAGTTTACATCCTCTTTGGTTGGCCGCGCCTGAGGTATGTGAGCGGTGGGACGGAGAGGCAGGGGCGCTTCGCACAAGAGATTGCAATAGCAAGATGAGTCCGTCGATAAAAAGACAATCTAAGGAAATAATATTTAAAGTGCATACGTTTTTTAAAAAACGGAAAGCCGATGTCAATAGTTTAGAACAGTGGTCCCCAACCTTTTTTTCATGCGGGCCACAAACACGTTTTGGTCTTGGTGTCGCGACTCGCGGGCCGCAACAAAAATTTTTTGGGGTTAAAAAATAACTTTCTTCAAAATTAAAGATTTAATATTATATTTAATAATATTAATAATGATATTTAGACTTTACGTTATTTTGCCGGTGGGCGTGAATTTCAAAATTGTTTAACATCACGCGGGCCACAAATAAAGTCCCGGCGGGCCGCGGTTTGGGATAGCGGGTTTAGAATATAAAACTGATCAATTGTCTAATGTCTTTAATTTATTCTTTCCAATAATTAAATAATATTATTGTTCACGATATCGCGAGATTGGTCGTCACTGTCTAATCTCATGTGCATTGCGAGCAGCAAGCAACCCGCCCCCTCATCCCCGTCCCTACCTAAGGCGCGGCCAACTAGTTCCGCGCGGACTATAAGTATAGACTTAAAATAGTGCCTAACAAATCCATCTAAAAACCTTTTTGATTACTTTAAGAGTAAATGTTCTACAAATAATTTCAATTCTTAAAATGTATTTGTGATAATAAATCTATAGAATAATTGAGATCTAGAGCAGCGCTTTTAACAGAGCAGATATAGTCCATAACAAATCAATTGGCTCTTATCTCAGTGTAATGAACTAATAAAGGTTTTAAAGCAAGGAACACTAGATATTTTTTTCTATTAGAAACTTAGTTCTTATTCAAAACCATGTATAGAATGCCAATGTCTATTATGTCTATAAATAAGCCATGATTAATACTCCTAAAGCATAAATAGATTTAGGGTGTCTGAAGTGTGCTACTTGGGAGGTGCTATTTTTGTAGTCACTCGAGCGTCATGGAGACCTATAATTAGGTAAAACTGATAAAAAAATAATAAGAGATCTGCGCATTATATATTTCACATTTCTCATTCATCACAAGTAAGCGAAATTGTGGTAAATGCTTGCCGTTATCTAAGCGATGCTGAAATTTCCAAGCTTTTATGTTTAAAGGTTCAGGAGTTCTGTTCAGTGCCTTTGGATCCAGAGACACCTTCGTATGTCACTTATTTGTAACATATATGCTTGAGTTAGTAGAAACAACCTCTTAACCACCATACAGTGTATTTTTATCAAGAATTTCCCTCGATTGCCTATATATCCCATCATCACCTTCGTAATAATAACATAGGTCGACAAAAAATGACTTTTTCCTTGTGCCTGTTACTTATTGGCTATTATCCGATTGTTTGCATCAAAACTTAACCAGAAACACAAATTTCAAAAATGAAAGTTTGCTTTTATAGTCTTCCTAGACTATAAAAGCAAACTTTCATTTTTGAAATTTGTGTTTCTGGTTAATTTTCGACTTTGTTTTATACTATGTAGAGATATACGTCACCTAAGAGTTACAGGGTTGTCAATTCATCAAGAACAAAACTTGGAATATTGGCTTAGGGGACCCCTAAATTTTAGGTGTAGTTGGTGAAAACGGGCATAACTCTCGCCGTAACTAATAAGAAGGGGTTTGGGTTGATATTAGAGTTAAAAGGGGAAGTGTGTCACTGGCACTCACTGTGCGTATTCAATTTTTAGAGAAATTGTGAGTTTTGTGAAAAAATGTGTAAAATGGATGTGAAATATTTTCGGAAAAATTATTGAAGTAAGAGCAAAAAAGTTACTCGCATCAACAAATAGTAGTATTAATCAAGCCTTCAAAATATATTTTAAACTTCCTATTAAAAGCCAAAAAAATATGGGCCCCACATATTATCTCACGTACTTACTAAAGATGCACGCTGCAAGCTATGTTTGGAGTGTGCCACCTAAATACAAAAAATATCAATTTTTAAACCTAATTTCTATAATATTTCCTTCTTAGTGAATGTCAATAATGATATAAATGTAATTAATAAATATGTTTTATTCTATTATAATACCAAAGTAAGAGAAATAAAATACAAGCGGCACCTGCCTATTCAACAAAATATAGTAAAAAAGTTTTTGCTACATTTGCGGAGAACTTATTGAAATGAGAGTTAAAAAGATAGTTGCATCAACAAAATAAAGACTTTGTCAAGCCTATGAAATAATTTTAAAGTTCCTATTTAATACTAGAAATTAAATAGGAGCGCCACATATCTATACCGGAGCACACAGCAAGCTGTTTAGGGTATGCTCACCTAGATACAAAAAATATTAATTTTTAAATATAAATTACGTATTTTTTTCCATTTTAATTTTATTTTTGGAATATAAGCAACGATATAAATAAGAAAATTAATCATATATTTTATTATTTTAATACATAACTGAAAGAAGAAAATTCAGGTTTTCTTTAAAATTTGAAATTTCAAAAGCTCTCTGTTTCTATAAAAGCAAATTTTTTGAGTTAAAATCACTGATTCTATAATTAATTAGGTGTAATACATCCAAATAGGGTGCACAGAACTCAGGCTCAAAAATCGTGTCGACTAGTGTAATTATACCAAATTCGGATTATACCCTATGGCCTATAGCTATACAACAACAAAATAATTTTCGAAATCTGTCCACAAACAGCGGAATAATGATTAAAGATATCTGTTTCGATGTAAAACTAAAAACTATGAAAAACAGTAATAATACTAATAATAGTGTCATAATGTGATGTTGCAAGATGTAAGGGTAGAGACGATGATGGTGATTAATGTAATGTACCATTAGCATATGCCTTCAATTCTTAAAACAACGTCGAAACCCCCAAACATGTATCTATAAGGAGGCCGGGGATCTGATCACCACCTTTGAACCATGGTATATCTTGGTGCAAAATATGACTTTTTGGTAAGATTTACTTGGAATACTTCATTATTTATCCAAAATTACTATAAGTTTCCATTTGAAATACTTCGGAGTTCAGATTATGAATCGAAATCACAATATCATCCAGATGAATGAGGTTTTGGTATAAATAGCGAAGAATTCCCTCGATTACTTATGGATCCCATCATCAAGTTATCTTTTTTATGAACATGTTACCAAATTTGGGTTAAGCCTGATACGTCGTATTGTTGAACATACAAAAAATATATATATAAACAGACGAACATAATCTTACCTCCTCCTTTTTGGAAGTCGGTTAAAAAGAGTAAAATTATTATTTTTAACAAAAAATTGAACCCGACTTCCAAGGTAAAAACAATATTCTTAAAATGATCCAAAAAGTATGAAATAATTCTTATTCTTAATTTGTGCCTTTTTCAAAATTCGACGAAACCTCAAGTATTTTCATTAGTCGTTAACTCGTGCGGTATACAGCATACGGGGAGTCTATGACAACTAAGGGCGCATTTTGATTGGTCGTGGCATGCGTTTCAGAAATCTCCCGCACCCCGCATGCGGGCTCTATCGACCAGTGAAAATGCGCCATTATTCTGTACAAAATTTTCATTTTTTTGAAGTCGGTACCGGCTAAGTTCTATGTCAAGTATCTCAGTTCTAGATGCCGACTTCGAAAGAATTAAAATTTTGTACAGAATAAGTTGAGGTTTAGTCGAATTTTGAAAAAGGCACTAATTATTAAGAGTAAGAATTATTTCATACTTTTTGGATTATTTCTAAGAATATTATTTTTCCCTTGGAAGTTGGGTTCAATTTTTTGTTAAAAAATAATAGTTTTTAAATCAGCTATCCCCAACCCGCGGCCCGCGGGCCGCATGCGGCCCGCCGGGACTTCATCTGTGGTCCGCGTGATGTAATAACCATTTTGAAATTCACGCCCACCGGCAAAATAATGTGAAGTCGTCGTGAAAGTCGTACATTTTTTCCATTTTTAAACAATTAATTTTCAAGAACATTATTTTTAACCCTAAAAAATTTTTGTTGCGGCCCGCGACACCAAGACCAAAACATGTTTGTGGCCCGTATGAAAAAAAGGTTGGGGACCACGGGGTTAAATTATTACCGATGACACGTCACCATGCCGATTAAGAAATCGACAAGGCTTTAAATCATTGATTCCAAAAGTGCTCCAGGTGGACCCCCAGGGGTCCATGGGATCTCGACAGGGGTCTACGCTGGCGTGGAAGAAAAATGGGGGTCCACGAGTCATTAACGGGGGTCAATAAAATTAGGTGACCCGACTTGACTTCTTCTATGAATATAGGCAGACAATATTATATTAGCATATTAAATATGACAGAGCGAGAAGATTAAGACATAAGTAAAAGTGTGGTAATTTTTGTATTAAATAGCTACAAAACAAGAAAATATTTGCGTTTACTTTTTACTACTCCGAAGTGGAAGCTTAATGGTTCCTTGTACTATGAGTTGTGACTTGTGAGTTAAACTTACAATACAAAAAAGTAAACGTCCAACTGTTGGAAGAATACGTCGCTTTTTAGACTAGCCTTGAACTTAGGGGAGGGGGGGGGTCCACCGGATCCAGTAAAATGTTTAAAATGGTCTATGAGAAAAAAAAGTTTGGGAACCTCTTTTAATATTTGACAAACTACTTTAACTGTGTCAACTGTCAAACTGTATTGAGTTTGACATTGACGTGCGCTCCACAGATGAGTGGCGACTGCATCGCATTCTCGTCTGTTTCCTAATTCCTATTTCCTACATCGTATTTATATTTTTCTCAGCAATAAGTTAATTATTTTAAGATAAAAACATACAAGTGTTTTATCTTATCTGTTTTAAACGCGTACTGTTACGTAAGCTATCGTTTAGGTTATATGAATTTAATGTAAGTAATGCGTTTTTTTATCAGGCCGACAGTGATACTTCTCAGTCAGTTTGTGCGTAATCAGCCTGCAAATAAACTAAATCGCTCAATATTAATAAACCGCTCCATATCAACAGGTAAATATTAAATATTTTTATTAATATCAAGTTGTGTAGGCGAAGTAGAATTTTTCATGTATAAACATTGGAACTATGCCAAATAGTTTGGTGTACACATTGCATATTATTTTTAAATCATTTCAGCTGTAGTCTGGAGAGCCATGGAAGATAAGGAAGCCCTAAAGAAGAGGTTAACCCCTCTCCAATATCATGTCACGCAAGAAGCTGGTACTGAAAGACCATTTACAGGTGCTTAAATGTGTTGTTTATTTTTGTACGACAAATTGCATATTATTTATTATAACCACGATGGAGGTGTTAATTGATTTTAAATTGCAGGTTGCTACAACAAGTTTTATGAAGAAGGTCTCTATGTCTGTGTAGTCTGTAGACAAGATCTATTCACTTCCAAAACTAAATTTGACTCTGGATGTGGATGGCCAGCCTTTAATGATGTGCTTTCTAAGGAAAAGGTTACCCTTCACCAGGATACTAGTGCAGGTATACTTTGTTATTATTATCATTTCAAATGGTTTTACAATAGTTGCATTCATTTTACTAATATGTTTTTAAAAAAGTATGCTAATAAACTGCTTATTTCTTAAATCATCATTAAATTCGGACTCATATCATTTTCCTAATTATATTAGTTCAGCCTGCTCTGTCCTTGTGACAATTCATGCAGAACACACTCAAGGTTGATAGATTATTCACAGACATTCTCAGAGATTTGTCATTTATTTTACCTACTAGTGATTAATTTGTTTTAAATAATATTATTTGCCTTAATTCTGGAAGCTTCTGCAGCTTAAGCAAATAAATTATAAATATCACAAGCCTTACTGACAACCAATGTGGAATAACACATGTTTTGTTTAAGTTTAGAAACTGCCATATAGGACTTCCTAAAGGCTCTAAGACCTCAATATTACTTCCTGCTTGCATATGGTCTTCAAACAGTACTTGATACATACCATATATAGCAACACAATGCTATATGACCATGTCGAGAGTTGTGACCAATGGATGTTGAATAATAAACCTTGAATGTTGTGCTGTACATTTCTAATGAGTATTATTAGATTTTTTGCTAAGTTTACATTTTAAAAAAGTTATTGTAACGTTGATCATGAATATTGATTAAGCCACAAGATTTTTTGCACACCTATTTTAAAAACATTTCAACATTCACATTTACTTTTACCTACTCTTTCATAATAATTTTATTTTTATGGGAGAATAATATGTAGTCAAATGCTGGGGGGCCACACTAACGAGAAAATATACCATTGTTTATTGCGATAATGCTATTATAGCATTTTCGCAATAATTAATGGCATTTCTCGTTAGTGTGGCTCCAGCATAAGTGTGGGTCCTCACTAATTGTAGCATCTTGAGGTATCATTATAAAAGTATGAGTCCACACTCCACATTTATTTTAATTTTTATCAAATCGACGATGTGATATCATCACCACACAACACAATATAATGATAATAATATACACCAAAATGCTACTCATGTGGAAATGTTGGCCATGGTCTAAAGTTTTGGTGATTAATTATTGAAGTTGCATGAATTTTGTGCATGAATACAAAATTGCTTAGATCAAATAATGAATGTTATGCCACTGATCAAAATAATATTATGTATGTTAATTGTTAATTATTGCATAAATAAAACCTGATGAAAAAAAGAGCACAACATTAGAATCATGGGCATAACAATCATTCTCTTTATTAATTATAATACTATATTGCATTATGTAAGATTTACATGGTTTGATGAATTATCATTAAAAATTTATGTTGTCTCTATTATATTTTGGCAAAATTGCCTTGCTTCTGACGGCTTTTGCTGTGAGGTGATCATTGATCAACCCATGAAAAATATCATATAAGGCAAGGATTTTAATTTAAATTTATACATAAGTACATCCAATAGCTGTAAATTTTTAATATTTTCATAATTTTTATGCAATAATTTCATCAAGCAACTTGGTTAATACTGGGGCCATTAGCAGAAAGCTTTATTATGTTTAATACATTATATAATATTATTATATTTATTGGGGAAGGGGATCATTATTTTATGTATTCTGGTGTTAATATATTTTTTTTCGTCTTTCCATTCCCTGCCATCCAAAAACACTACCCGTCCTCGACAAAAATGTAAGTTGCTTAACAATTGGTTCGTTCACTAAACTTCTTGTGTGTGATAAATTTCGTTATAATATTAAAAACATGATTAAACGTTTTTTCCACTTTGCATTAATTTTTTCAACTTATCTTTGCAAATTTTACATGTGTTCTGAACCAACTCTTCATTTCGATGATTGTTTTTGCGATATATCTACATACTGCTGTATATGCATGACATTGACGTCCTATCCTATTATTTCGCTAAATCTGTTCCCCTGTCCCGGCCGGCCGCTCGACGTCTGCTGCCTGCGGACACGTCGCACTCGCCCGGAATCATTCGGCATCATATCTCCATGGCACCATTGTGTGATGTGTAAATACAATATCGCTTTGTGGTGAACGGAATCGGTGCATACTAAGTCGGGGCAAATATATTACTGGTTTTAACGCGGCCAGGTATGGTGAGGACTGAGGTGCGGTGCTCCAAGTGCTCCGCTCACCTGGGACATGTGTTTAATGACGGCCCCGCGCCCACCAAGAAACGGTTCTGTATAAACTCGGCCTCCTTGGACTTCATACCCGCCGAAGAAAGGACAGACTAAAAAGACAACTATGTGAAAATAATTAATAGCAGCATTGCTTACACTTAAACAAACTGTTATGATGTAAGCAAATTATAATATAATGTAGAAACATGTTTTTAACCAGTCATGCGCTTAAAAAGTAGAATATATTGTGTGTACACGAGAAAGAACTTCAAAGAGCACTATGTAGTAATTAAGATAATTTATTTTTACTAAAAATACCTGCTAGTTGTTGACTTCTAACTCTTTTTCAGTTACCATAATATCGAGTCATTTTATTATAGTTATTATATAATATAGTTTTCATAACTAAAGTGTAGTCGCGGACCACATAGAATGCATTACATTAATTCATCGCTTCTTGTTTCTTCTCTTGACACGGGCCCACGAATATTATATTATTACTATCGCTCTGCTATTTCGTATTTATGTAAACTCCATATATCCATGTGCAAGTGAAATAAGCAAGCCATGAGTCATAAGTGAGTCAGGCCCGCGACAGATCTACTTATATGATATCTAATTATATTATATATTAAGATAGTATAATAGTCGTTTTTATTACAATATTATGTTATTTCATTAGTCATTTGTTTAGACGTACGATCGAACAAATATTAACACATCAGATTTTTTGCATTATGTTTAAATGAAACCATTTGTTACATTTAATATTTAGTTTAGCACATTTTAATTTAAAAAAAAATTGAAATTTCTTTCAAATTGAATAACTTTCATTTGGATTGTGGTTAAAGTAATTATTACCAATCAATAATGCTTTTTTTAATGAGGAAACAATTGTAAAACACTAGGGTGACCCTACATTCATGATTGGTGACTTATTATATACAATGTACAAAATATTAATACTATGTTGCAACTATTAGTTTAATAATAACAATAATTTATATAATAATATAATGTTCATTATTTTGCTACTGGCATTGTAATAAATGTATTTATAAATGATAAGCGTTTTTAATTTTTAATTCAACATTGTCTGATGGTAAGATATAAATAAAACCATATCTAGTTGAGTTCCTTTTTATTCATAATACGGATGTTATATGCACAAGTAGCTCATAGATGGCACTGGTGTCTCAGAACAGTTCAATTATGAAAAAAACTGCAGTAAATCATCATTTAAACCTATTGTTTATTAATACATTTTACCTTATATGTATCTTTATAATTACTTCTCTTATCTAAAGCATACTCAAATTCATTTTTATGATCACATAATTAATACAATTCTTATTTAATTAATATACAAAATTAATAATTGTTCAAGCTCTCGTTAAATTTGGCTGTATCTCTACACCATTACGGATTGCACGACTTTGGAGATAAACGATGGTTGGTGCATTTATTATTGTGCAAATTATAGGCCATAAATAATGTAGTCAATAGGCCAATTATCTTCAGAAGAATGGGTAATATTTATAAGATAGGGGGAACTGACACATACGCCAACTCTATGTCGCAGCCTAAGGACCAATGCTAAAACTCGCGCGGGCGCACGCTTAAAACCATTTTCGAAATTTTTTCAATTTCCAATTACTCTCATTAAACTGAATATATATTATCTAAAGAAATTACCATGAAAGCTATATATTATAATTTTTATATGAGTAATTAGAATTTTTAATAAATAAGCTATTAGTGGCGCAAATACACGTAGTTATATATATTTGAAACAAAATACTAAATCGGTGGTCAAAGTAGAAATAGCTACTTTTGAATAGTTTTAGAGTAAGACGCCCATTTTGGGCGCTTGACAGATGAGTTAATATGAGCAGCGCAGGCGCGTGCGACGGACTGTCACACGCGCGGCGGACGGGCGGGCACACGGCGCGGGCGCAACGCTTTTCGCAATCGACGTTGTTTCCGTTGACGTCTTTTTGCCAAATAATAAATTAGTAAATAATCCATGGTAATCTACTGGACACAACTGTACACGCTCGAGATAAAAATTATACTAGCAGCGCTAAATGAGATGGGCGCACGCGACGGGTGCCCGCTCGCACGCGGCGGTCTTCCGATTCCGACGCGTGCGCCCGCGTCCGTCCGTGTTTTAGCGTTGGCCCTAAATTTTTACATAACTCATAGATTCACAAAATAAATGTGACAAAAAGTTATATGTATTTCTGACTGCTCCATTCGACTTATCCGTTCGACTTATCTCTTTTTACACAATCGGTTTTATTTTATATTTTCACACTGGTTAAATGAAATAAAGTTATGCTTGTTTTCACCAATTGCCCAATAACATCAACTTTCGTTATTGTTATATAGCGGCTAAGGGCTAAGCCCTAAGGTATTATAATATATTATGTGTTGGTAAAATCTTTAAAAAAATCCTTTTATGCCACTTAGGCGGCGGTTGGTGAAAACAGGCATACCGCATAAGGACCAATTTCATAAATGCCTGAGTATTAATAATTGTTTGTTCAAGTATAAAGCTTTTTCTATTGATAGCTGATATTTAAACATTTTCATCGCAATCAAGATTCATATTTAATCAACAACTATAACAGGCGTTAGTAAAATTGACATTCAAGTGTTAAGTACTCCTGTTAGTTATTTCAGTATACAGAGGGCCTGTTTCACCACTTCCTGATAAGTGCCGAATAGGCTATCCACCTAGCCTGAGAGATCAAGTATGGAGAATCTTTCAAAAAAGTTGTGAATAGCCTATTTGGCACTTTATCAGAAAGTGGTGAAACAGGCCCAGAGTCTAATATTATTATTATATTATATTAAACGACTCAGTGAATTAAGAACGTTAATACCGTTTTCACCAACTGCTTTCTAACTCGAAGAATCCCCTAACGGTTTTTAGTATATATATTATCTCTTTTACCACAATATATTATTTGTCACCTGAAGTGTTAGGTCCTAAGGACTTATACAGTGTGTTAGTGTAAACACCGTGATGGTTTCAAGGATAACGGTGTTTACACTAACACACTGTATTACATATAATCGTTGGTGAAACCTTACGAAATAGGTACCCTAAAAGGAAGAAATTTAGCGTTAGGAAGGTGTTGGTGAAAGCAGGCATAAGACCCATTCGCGCTAATCTGGTTTAAGGTAAATCGTTGATGAAATGACTAAAATAAAGTTCCAGTTTTTGTAACAAATTTAAATTTTGAGTAAATTTTTAAAACCTATGACGATATGTGAATCATATGAGACAACTACTGTAAATAGCGATTATAACTTTTTACAAATACAAAATCGTTTACGACTCTAAATAAACTTCAGGTTTAAAACCAGGGAATCGTCATATTTTGTAAGTCTGAATCCATTAATTATTTAAAGTAAGTAATTAAAGGATTCAGACAAAATATGTATTTCTAAACATACATACTAATTTCAGTAGTTAACTCATATTTCACATATCATTGCACCAACCTGAAACAAAATTCAAAGACTACAATAGCATAATAATTGGTCATTAATATTGTCACCGAGTACACTACTCCTCTTGTAAAACTACAAACACAAGTGAAAATATCAAACCATAAAATACATTACATTACCTTACGCGTCATAAAAATATCAGCATCTTACGGCACAACTAATACGAAAAGAGAGTCTCATAATAATGTTATCATTAAGTGCATACTCAGATAATATGTAATATATTGTCTATAGATTATATCGTTTTTAGGAAAGTATTTGTGCCAGTTTTTTGAAGTTATAAGCGATCTGTTTTAATAAACTATACAAACTTAATACTACGTAAATGCTTCGCTCACGTGACTAACAATAAATGATACGATCCGAACAGAAGACATGATAGTACGTAAAAACCGATACATTTCAAACAACAAACTAAAACGCGTCAGCTATATCCATATAAAAGCATTCGTCAATATGTCATATCACTCATCGTTAAAATATAATCTCAAATCCCATAAAATAAAATGAATTAAAGCAATGACATAATGTAAGTAATAAATTATTTAAATATAATTAATAAAACTAGCTCGCTAGTACTGTAAGTTTGTCGAACAAAAAACTTACTTTAAAATAAAGAACAAACTCAGTCCTAATAAAATAACAGTTGAATACGTTTAGCATGTAAAAATAATATTCAGAATAGTAACTACAGAAAAAAAAAACAATAATAGATGTCTTGTCGTATTAAATAATAATAGACGTAATATTAAGGCGTTAGTCAAAATTTTGTTAATAGATAAAGCTATAAATAGAAGTTATTAATTTCAACATCATTAAATGAAAATAACTTGCAACAGTTCGATATAAACTTCCATTAGCAGTAAATCGACCTCCAGGTAGTATAGTCTGCTTCACAATAATCATTGTAATGTTTACTGTATATTGTAACATTCAGCATGTTTTGTCAAAATTATATAATTTTAATTCGACTAGAGTGAAACAAACCATACAATAAGAAAACACACTTCTCACGCATTGAAAAAGCACTAAATAGGAGTTACAAATTGGATTTACATTATATACTTATTATATTCATAGTAATTATTACACTCCGTACTCGACCTCGATCGAGCTCAAACATGTTGACTTACAACATAGCCACTCACAGAGTACCTACAAACGCGCCGCCTCGGCCGCGCCGCACCCCCTCTCCCCGCCGCTAACTACCATCACAGTATATAAGCTGATCGTAAAGATATTTATCCTACGATAGTCTACTTTATCCTAAAAGTTATCTGCCAGTCTTCATTCGCAGTATCAATCGTAACAATTCAACTTTTAACACGCTACCACTATATCTACAAAACTCTATGCAATTTTAATTCTCGGCTCGGACGGAGGGGCGCGGCCGCGAGGCTCGCGGCGCCAGTAATATACGTTACTCCTACACGATACTACAGGATTTATTACGGCTACTGGACTACGAATCGTTCAGTAAAGTCTTCAGTATGTAAAAATATGGTCGCTCCCTGCCATCTTGTAAACATAAAATATTGCTCTATAAGTAGATAATAATTATCACGCTACGTACTCGATAGTAACCATGGAATACGATTATTCGATGATGACGTCAGAAGAAGTCCCGAACGTGTCGAGTAGCGTCACGTGTACGCCGCAGTACGCGCGCGGGCGGCCCGAGCTAAATGCTCGGTGCTCCCAAACCGACATCCACAAATAACACGGCATCTCGTGTTCAATTTTCGGAATAATCATCTAAACTGACCAGTAGGTAAAGAGACAAAGACTTTAAAAGGTACTGGGCATAAAAGTGTAGTGTGTTACTTGTGTGAACGTCGGTTGTCGCACGCGGTCCGCGGCAGGCACTGAGGGCGCTAGTGAGGCGCGGGGGGCGCGGGGGGCGCGGGCGACGCGGCGGGCGCCGCGGGCCGACGCTAATGACCCTTAGCCGCGTCTTTTGCGGCCATGATCAGAGGAGTCAAAGACGCCAGCGGTCGAGCCATCTTCAAAAATGGATGCTGAAATCAGATTAAAAAATATTTAGTAACAAGATTCGAGTACGAAACCAAAGTGACAAATTAGAAACCGGTATTGTTTGTTTGTTTATAATTAATAAACTTACCTTGAGTAAATCGAGAGCTGTGGCCCGCCTTTCGACATCCACCTCGAGACATTGATCCAGGAAGTCTTGGAAGACCGTGCTCAGCTTGTCTTTGTCCTTTATGTCCGGTTTCCCGTTGGTGGCGATCAAGTAAAGCGCTCTCAAGGGATTCTCGTTCAGATAAGGTGGTTCTCCTTCAATCATTTCTATGGCCATTATGCCCAAAGACCAAACGTCGACCTGAACAACAGGAAATGTTATAAATTCGCTTTTTGCCGACATATATTTTGTAGGTGTATGTTTTGATACATCGATGCAATCAATATAATGATGCATGATGCATCGTCGTAACAGGGTACACACCAAAAAGAAACAATATAATAAATTTACCTTTGGTCCATATTGTTTTCTAGTAACGACTTCCGGCGCCATCCAGTAAGGAGTTCCAACCATAGTCGTCCGCTTGTTCTGTTCGGGAGATATTTGTGCACAGAAGCCGAAATCAGCTGAAAATGTAGAATAATACATTATTATTTAATAAGCTTTAAGTTTAGTTTACCCTTTGGGTAAAGGTCGCGAAGCGAACTGTAAGATCGCTGGAAAAAACCTTTTCCCCCTCCGATGGCAGGTCATTAGAGCCTTGAAGTCACTGCGACCTATGAGAATCTATTGTCATTCTCGCATTAGAGCACCGTCCCCAGCCCAATGCTTATCTATATATAAATAATCGAACGACGAGATTGGCCAAACCTTTACTCAAAAAATGCACTCACTCAGTTTGACTTGTCCGTCCAAGCCCAGCAGGATGTTGTCGGACTTGATGTCCCTGTGTATGACGTGGTTGGCGTGCAGGAAGTGCAGCGCCTGCAGCACCTCCCGGCAGACGGCGGCGATCTGCCCCTCGTCCATGCACGTCTCCGTCACCACGTCCGTCAGCGACCCGCCCGCCAGGTACTCCATCACCACCCACAACTCCTGATTGCCCACAGATTATAGCGTTAAAGGTATATTTTTTTTCGGCCCCATATATGGGACCTCTCGTTCCCCCTTCAATGAGAAGGGACAATTTAAGGTGGGTTTACACCAAAAGAACATAGAGCAAGAACAGCACAAGAACATTCTTTCGTATTCGTTTAGTGTAAACTATAATTCGTTACAACATACTTTAGATCGTTTACACCAATCGAATCAACAAGAACATCAAGAATAAGAATTTTTGCTCTATAGATGAAAATCATATAGCTCCGTTTAGACCAAACGAGCGAACGCTCATTGCTCATTCGTCAACGATAAGTAGTTAATTTATTTTTATAGTCATCAAAGGTTGGATCCCATAAACATCTTTTGTTATGGTATAATTCTATCATTTGTAAACATTTTTCATTACTCCAATCCATATTTGCGAAATAACCTTTGATAAACTACCTAAAACCAGCCGCCAAAAAGTAAAAATATCAAGAACACTAGAATCCCTTTGAAGAAACCGCCTCGAAGAGCGAGCACGTCCGAACACGAAAGAACGCTCTAGGCAATTGCTCGAGCGCTCTTGCGTCGTTTACACCAAACGAGCGAGATTCTTAGCGCATTCTACCTATTTACCGCCGAACACGTGGCGAACACACTAGAACAACGAAAGAATGCTCGTTGTTAGTTTACATCAAAAGAGCTTTACTAGAATGAGCATTCGCTCGTTTGGTCTAAACGGAGCTTAAGGTGAACGCAGATTTGGCCGCACCGCACGCACCGCAGTCGCCGCATTTCGAATTCTTCATATAAAGAATGTAGAAGTTGCGAAGACTGCGGCGCGGGTAGGTATGCGAGCTTGCCTATAACTTCATATAAAGAATTCGAAATGCGGCGACTGCGGTGCGTGCGGTGCGGCCAAATCTGCGTTCACCTTTTGTTGCATATATGTATTTACTTTTTACATTTGTATTAATTTTTAAGTTTTATTTACTATCATTATTTGCTTTACATTATATACAGGGTGTAAAAAGACCACTTCCGATAACTTTGGGGTATTATTATACTACATTTTCTGATTACAAAAATGTACTTTTTTTTAATTTTTTTTTTCAAAAAAAAATTTTTTTTTAATATATTTTTTATAATAAATAACCTTTAGACAAAACCATAAACCATTTACAAAAAATATTTAAAATATTTTTTTACTTTTATTTTTTTTTATCCCGATACGTAATCTAAAAGACGCGAGTCATTGATATCAAATGTAGCGCGCTTAATAACATAAGGTCGTAAACGACCATACTGTACGGTCGCGGCAGTTTTTAACCTTATGCTCTTTCCAACCTATCAAGAACCATGACATTCAACTCTCTCAAGTAACTCAGAACTTTGACCTATGATCTCTTACCTAGGCTAATTTAATCCTTCGATCGCGGATTCTTGGAAATGCTATTGTATTCTAGAGTTGTCTCGATCACCGGTACTCGTATGGGCCTTAATGGGTTAAAACTTTAATTCTAACTCATGTACAAAACTGTAAGTAACTTTCTGAGCATGAGTAACAACTTATTTATCGATTAGTTAAAAAGTTATTCGTAAGGAACAAAACCGATTTTGTGTGATATGCGAATGCGGATCTCAGGAGTCAGGCTTTCTATCGAAATTACAGACGATGCATGAAAACTTCCGTACGTAAAACTATGGTAATAAACTTACGTGTAAAATGTTAAGTTCTTAAAGTGTTCTTATTTCTCTAGACTCTATGCATTTTGTAAGTATTCTTTAGCACTAAGCAATAATACCACCAACAACAACACGTTTCTTACACGAAATCTAACACAACACAAAGTTTAAACAAAAAAATAATAACACATTTTCCGTGTTATGCAGAACGATGATTGTGGATGGACAGTACCTAGATCTGCAATTATCGCTTTTTATCTACTACAGACGATACAGTATGAAAAAACTAGCAATTAATTAATTACTTACGTGAAAAATGTTGAATTCTGATTTTTGAATGTGCTCTCTGTACATTTTGAAAATAGTCCATATCACCAATCAATAACACCACCAATAACAACACATCTCTTTTTACACGATATCTTACACGACACGTCTTATTTTTTCAACGCAAACAAATAAGAAATAATAGTTAATTAATTTACATTTTACACATTTAGTTATCACAATAATACGTTTTAAAAAGATCGTAATACGCTTATTAATTAAACATAACTCAACGGACAACCTTCAACCTCAAGATGCAAATTGGAACTAAAGTCTAATTATGCGAAAATCGTCTTTAAAACATGTATCGACTTTCGGTAAATTCAAAGATACCGACGGGACGACCAGACCGCTTGGCGGCAACGTCAAAGCGCCGCCGCACTCGCCGCCGGCCGCTGTAGATGTACGACGCACGTGTCGCTAATCCATTTCAAGGACAATCTAAGTGTTGTACCCTATAAATTCAAAACGATGTAGTCGATATTTAAATTACCATTAAATAATAAAAATTATAACTATTATTTAGTAGGTCTACTATTCTCATTTTTAAAATTAACTCTATTAATTCATGAAGCCCCAAGCGGCCACATCCGGCCGCGATAACAATGAAAAAGCTATTGTGTCTCGTTTAGCCACGACTTATGGGTTAAGAGGTTATAAATTCAGAAAGTTTTTATCGGGATACATAGTCAAGTTGCATTCGATAATTTCGATACCGACATTACCGTGATAAAGTGATTGATAAGCCATGGCACGCGTTATGCGCGTCTACGTACGCAATGAAAATACTTTAATAATACCTAATTAATTAAATAACTTTTAATTATTGTCGCTATTCTTAACATTGAGTAGGTATTTGCTTATTTTTAGTTTGACTACAAATCAAAACGTACTCGTATGTAAAACAATACGATTTATCGATAGAAATTAGCGATAACTCAAAATATGCACAGGGATACATCCCTATTATTTTACAAAGTTTTTTATTCAATTTTGTTCAGTCGGCTGTAAACACGCGCCGCGCTGTGTACTGTGACGTTTTTGTTTAAGTTTTGTAATTTTATGGATGTTTGTAATTAATATTTTTTCTATGTTTGTAATTAATAACGGGCCGTGACATGATACGTGTCCGATGAATGTGCGATGAAATGTGAATGAACTTTTAATACTCGTAAACCTTTATGGAACGGGGGTGAACATCGCGTCGTCGTCGATAGACGATAGTGCGGTTTAAACAGTGCAGTAAAAAGTGTTTAAAGAATTGGAATGTCTCCTGTTTACTTTTGTTTCGTGTTGAAAAACTCTGCAATCTACATTGAGTTAGATGGAGCACAGCTCGAACTGCATTTCATAAAAGCAGACAGCTGATCACAGGTCAGTGAACATGTTATCAAGTATTTTTTCCATAGATAGGTGTAAGTAACTGTGTGATGTGAATTATGATTTCTTTTCCTTTTTGGCCGAAAGTAAAAACTGAGTATTTTTGAGTAATAAACTAATAACCTAAGAAACGGTAATTAATAAATTCTAACATTATGTTATCTAATAATTATTACAATATTGGTGGTTTATTCACTACCTACGGGCTAGGGCACACCACGATCAGCTGTTTTGTCTAGCGCAGGGCCGCGCGCGCGGGACTCGGCGCGGGCCGGACGGCGCGTGGGGGCTGACTCGGCCCGGGGCTCCACTGGCGTGCGATAATATCGCGCATTTACATCAGCGTTATACATTGCGTGTTGAAAATTTTGACTATTTTAAAAACTGGCGATTTAAAGAAAATTACTTGCACCAATGGATATATCTAATGCCCTATAATAACCCCACGAAGTTATCGGAAGCGGTCTTTTGACACCCTGTATGTATTATCTTAGTCCTTTTATTGGTTTATTGTACATGTCCTAATTTTTATTCGTTAAAGGTATTTCACTTTTTGGGTATACTCTACTGCAGCTATTCTCAAAGTGTGGTCTGCGGAGCCCTGGGGATCCGCAGAATCTTTGTAGGGACTAGAGCAGCCTCTAAAAATAATGTATAGTCGTCGTGAATGACGTGAATTTTTTTCCACTTTTAAATAGTTAATTCTGAAGAACATTATTTTATAACCCTAAAAATGTTGCGGCACGTAACACCAAGACCAAGACATGTTTGTGGCCCGTATGAAAAAAAGGTTGGGGTCCACGGGACTAGAGGTATTCTTCGTTTGGCGCTCACCATCAGGGGATAAAGAATTGCAGTATATCCCACAACCTGAGCACTTTTGTGGTACACTTTTACGGAAAAAGTATCACGCCTATTGGTTTGTGCTTTAACATAGTAATTTTTATTGTGATGTGTTATCATCAGTCAGTCAAGGTTTGGTTACTACTAAAATATAAAAAAAACAGCCTTAAAGATTATTAACACGCAGAAAAACGACGCGAGCCCTCACAAAGCTTGGCTTTTAGGTATTAAGTAAATAAAAAAACAATCCTCATACAATATACATACCTCATTAACTAGGTAACTGTCCAGGTAGTTGACGACGTTATTGTGTTTGTTCTCCCGCATCACTAGAATCTCGTTTATGATTAACTCTTTTTTGGGTTGCTGGCTGAGATTCATTTGTTTTATCGCAACCTCCATGCCCGTAGATGTTTCTATCGCAGTATACACAGTTCCTGACGCTCTGCAAGTTAATTACGGCATTGGACTTGTGTACTTGTTAAATAATGATTAAGTTTATTATCTGAACAAAAAATCCAAATATTAAAATATATATTTTACTTTAGGCTTAAAAAATTACGGAAATATATTATTTTTATAAAAAGATTTTTGTAAATCTTTACATTACTTACCCCTGTCCAATTTTCTCCATTTTTGTATACTTTCTATTAGGATCACCAACACTAACAATAGTTCTTAACTTTTCTAATATTTCTTCATCAGTCATTTTCTTTTTCCTCTGTTGCTGGCCTGTTGTTCGCCTGCAGAACAAAATACGAATGATAAGTAGTAGAAAATCTGACTATTTAACTTTGAAAACATTTAACGACAAATCTTAAAGTACTACAATAATTTTTAGAGAAGTTGATTCATAAGCCTACGTAACTTGGTCGCTTTATGTCAAACCCAGCCGCACAAACCGGCCAAATGTTGTAGGTCCGCCATCGTAGCGTACATCACGTCGTCTAATCCCATGCTAAGTAAAAACTTGTGTTATGGCAATCAGACAACGGATGCACGCCGAACAATTTTATCCTAATATATATTATTTACATATTCACACACACACAATTACACTACACTTTATCACGTAAAATCTCTTTCGGCGACGTGATGCGCGCTTCGTTCGGGAGCCTCCCCCGGAACCTCCGGAAAACTACACCGGCGGGTCAGAACTCCTCCACCTCGAAGATGGATAAAACTTGAGTCGGCACTCTCACCACAAAAGAACTGAAATTCACTTTGTGGCGAGAGTGCAGACGCTACACCCTCAAAGTGTAGGTGGTCTTCTCGCGATGATACATTTAAGCACATTTATAGTACTTAGTTATACTCACGTAGTGTCAGCTGGTGGCGGCGCGCCGTTGGCCGGCGGCGCGGGCGGGGCGTGCGGCACGGTGGGCGGGGCGGCGGGGGCGGGGGCGGGCGCGGGCGCGGCCGGCGCGGGATTCTTGTTGCGGTCCAGTGACACTGACAGTCCTGACAGTCCCGTATCTGACCGGCTTATCTGCAATCGTATAAACTAGATTTATGTTTTTTCATTATAAACAGAAAGAGACGAATAGATAAATAGAAAATTTATTTGCAAACAGTACTATTTAGGTTGCGTACAGCCCTTACAAGTATGCCTTATGCTAAGTACTCACATATGGTTTTGCTCGATAGTTTTACTCGAAATCAAGCAAAAACCACCGTGTGGACCGCAAAACTCACACCTCGAAGGCTCGCATCGAGCCAGTTTGAAGGCTCGAATAGAGCCGGCTTGACAAATTTTTTGACACTAGTTTTTATTATTCGTAGCTAATTTCCTTCAAACTGGAGTAAAACTATCGAGCAATGCTGAATGTGTGGACGAAAGCCCGAGCCGTGTATTTTACTCTACGTGATTGCTCGATCGAGCAAAACCGTATGTGAGTACTTACACTAGCATTGAATTTAATGTGAAAGTAGCAGTACTGGAAGATTTCCTTTTTTTACATTTGTATGGCCAAAATTAGCACTGGGGCGTTTCTCATAGAAACATAGAAGTTAGAGTTAACTCTTTCAGCGCTACTTTTTTAACAGAGACACTTATGGGACACATACACACCCTAAAGTATTAGCAACTTGTTTTGTTACATTCTGTATTTTTGGTGATCAGGTTATTTTAGCCATTATCAATATATGAAAACTGTAGTATAGAAGAATGTGATGTTTGTTACCGCGTGCGAAGGTAGTGGCGGGTGCGGCGCGTGAGGCGGCGACGTGGGTGCGGGCGCGGGCCGCGGGGGAGGCGCTTCTTCCTCCTCTATGGGCTTCGTATACTGTAAATACCAAATACAACATACGAATTTGTATATTTTTACAGTCTAACTAATGAAGATATTTATGTGGCATATAACTGGAGTAGACTGAACTTAGGAGTACGCACCGGCCGATATGACATGATACTACGTCAAATAAATTTCGAGATCTCTTCTGAGTTGGCCAACTCGTTAGTTCTGTTTACTCTGTTAATAGCTCAAGATATTTCAAAATTTTGAGTGACGAAGGTGTGCACCACACACAATCGCCTATAGATTAAATAATTCCAAAGGGCCTCCTGGGGAATCCACAGATAAAAAAAAGAAAGGTATCTGCTAACTAGGATTACTGCAATATATTATATATTACTATTGACCCGCCCCGGCGTCGCACGGGTATAAAATATATAGCCACTGAAAAAATAATTAAAATCGATAGCCTATCACGATCCTTCATGTGGTCTACTTCTTATCTGTGCCAAATAACATAAAAATTGCTCCAGTAGTTTGCGAGATAAACCCTTTCAAATAATTTCCCCCGTTTTTTCCACATTCTCCTATTAATCTTAGCGTGATAAAATATAGCCTATAGCCTTTCTCAATAAATGGGCTATCTAACACTGAAAGAATTTTTCAAATCGGACCAGTAGTTCCTGAGATTAGCGCGTCCAAGTTAGCCGTTTCAAATAATTTTCCCCGTTTTTTCCACATTTTCCTCTATTTCTTCGCTTCTATTAATCTTAGCATGATAAAATATAGCCTATAACCTTCCTCGATAAATGGGCTGTCTTACACTGAAAGAATCATCAAAATCCGTTGCGTAGTTTTAAAGATTAAAGGGAACAAAGGGACATGAGGGAAAAAAAAGCGACTTTGTTTTATAATAAGTATAGATAAGATATACTGCTTATGAAACTTACAATGCTCTTAGTCCTATCTGGTCTTGAAGGCGGAGGTGGTGGTGGTTCTGGGTGTTCGGTGTCAGTCGGAGTAGAAGACGATGGACTACTTGATGAAACACGAGATACCGAGGAACCTGTTAAAGAAACATATTAAATTTCATAATTACAAAATATTTGAAGTTCACAACCAACAAGTGTAATCTCAAGGGATCATAAACAGCTGAGAACTTTCATATACCAGTTTATCTTTTTTACGCTTTATCTAAGCCTTAGGTAGATTAAAATTTTAAACTTAGACTGCACTAGACCAATGTAGTGGCACCTCACTCCTCAGCGACACTACATAGCACAAACGAAAGCACCTCACCTGTACAGCTCATTAAGGTGAGGTGCTTTCATTGATGAAATTAATAAACACTCACAAGCTCTGGTTTACTGCGAATTAAATTATTAAAGGAATTACCTGAGTGTGTAGTATGCATTTGAGCAGATGTCATATACTTTGAGACTGGCGGTTGAGTCGCAGACGCGTCGTACCATTTTAACACATCGAGAACAGCTTGTGGATTATTCTTCTGTTCTTGTTTGCTGATGTTGGAGGCCATCAACAGACGAGCCCACGCCTCAGGCATACCCTAATAACAAAATCTTTGGTTAAAGGCTATTTGTACATAAATCTCTAGATCGAGACAATAAGAATAGCTACATTATTCTTAGAACTCATGTCATAATTTTTTGTTTGTAAAATAATATTATGGTGTCAGTGTAAGGCACCTATTGCTCGCTCTATTGTGCTCAAAATTATATATTTTTAATTTGTTATTATTAGTGTCGAATATATATTTTATGGCCTTAAACATGCTTTAACCCAATAAGCATTTGCAAAACAAATAAGATGTAAGCCTCTTAAGCGCAATATTTCCTAAAACTATATTTTAATTGAGAACAAAATGACCTGTTTTCTTAAAATAATAATTTGTATTTATTATTTACGAAAATATAACATGGTATGAATAAAGTAATTCTGATCATGCACTATTATACTTATTTAACACATAAAAACAAAACAAACTGATTTTGTTTTTTTATTAAAAATGACATTTTTAGGTCTCATCTCACCTACAAGGAATTTTAAGATTTTGCCCTGTTTGGCAATTGAAAAAAAATACTTTTCAAATATAGTATTATTATATAAGTTATTTTGAGTATAATTTAAATATAAATAAAGAATTTGGTACCTTTTATACACAATATTTTGATAAATCAAGTAAAGCATAATATTCAAGCAAATTTTCAGACCGTAAATGGGCATTATAATGTTTTCAATTTGTGAGGATGATCTGAGTCAGATCTAACTATTATGATAATAACTGTTATAACAATGAAATAAAATATAATTTAATGCCTCGATCGTGGAAAAACCAGACACAGCTGTAGCTTATCTATTGTTATCGCGGCCGCATGTGGCTACTTGGGAGTTGAAGCATTATAATACTGCTTGCTATTGAACAGCAGAAAGGTACCAAAAATTATTCATAACTTTTTTTATTGTAAGTTATCATAGTTTCATGCACTATTTGTACAGCTACCATAATATGAATGATATTTACGACCATACCAAAACCTAGTCTATTACTTACTGTTATAGGCAGCTTGAAACAAAAGCGGCAATACATGGAACTCATTTACTTGTTAAAGTATACCAACAGTTCAAATAACATGTCATTCTGCTGTTTATAAATGTATATAGGGGGTATTTTATTTGTACTTCATACCACTAAATTACTTTTAATTGTAAACACTATACCATTGCAAAAATACTGTTTGTAAAATTCTGTCATACATTATATGCAGTTGTGCATCATCATGCCGTGAACTATAATAACATATTATAAATTAAATTTGCTATTAATCAGTCTCAGTCAATCTCATGAGTGAATTGTATTTCATGAGTTAATTAGAATATAATTTCATATGTGTTTGCAAAGGCACTAGTTACTTGTTATGTAAAAAGCATGGCTTCTAGCGGTGTACAAGCAGAAAAGCTACATTATATTATGACAAATACATCTTAATACTGAAATTCCGAAAAGCTTTGGTAAAATAATAGCAGAGGTGCAATCTTTTGTACCTTATTTGATTAATTCATGTTAGTTTCAGCATATCTATATTAACTGTTTAGGTAATTTTGGATTTTATTTCTCTACCTATAACATGCATCGATGTGTACTTTGTATTAATGCAATACTAATATAAAATTGATTCAACTTACAGTAAATTCCCCTGTTACCGCATCAAAACCAACATGTACAGTATGTTCAAAATTAGTTGGATAACTAATGTTTGGTTTATTATCATTGTGTGCAGTACTTTTGGAACCTTTTATTTTCGCCTTTAAGGTTTTCTTTTTCCTGTCACTGCCATCATCGGGTTCTAAAAATAAAATTCAAATTAATCAATGAAAAACTGCTGAGATGATTACAACGGAATTATGGTTTCAATAAGTTGGTAAGTTTTTACTTTTGATTATTCAAATAACTTTTTTCAGGGCACTACCACAACAAGGGTGGGATAGGAACATCTGTGATCTGACTCATAGGGCACAGCAGTTTGTATGCAAATATTACCTTTCGGCAGTGGCCTCATGTCAACACATGCTACGGAATCCACACGATCCGTATTCCGGTTACTGGTCAGCCTCACAGGAGGCGCAGGTGGCTTATCCTCGTCACTCGACATACTGAATAAATGAGCTCGATCTAAAAAATATTGTGATTGACACACGCTGCACTCGCACCATAAGTCACATTAGGGCAGACATGCTAAATATGTGTAACGGGCATTGTATTTTAATATACGTGCTATACTTTTATAGAATATCATATTATTACTCATGGACGCACCCCGAGAAGATTGCATTTCAGAAAGATTTTAGCATAGTACAACTACAAACACTGCACTTACTGCAAAAACGTCAAATAGCAATACACCTTTTTAATACGTTAATTTACATTATTTTAAAGAAAACTGATAAATACTTAAAAAATAATGTACAGAGCTGAATATTAGTTTATTTTATTTCACGATTTCGATACAAAACGACAGCAAAGATGACTAGAACCGCCATTTAAATTTTGTGTATCTGTGGATACTTCATCTATAATCTGTGGTCTCTGGGCACTGACCAAACCATGAACCATACGGAGAGTTTTGGCGGGCATGTGAAAGAGTGCTGTTGTGTTTTTGTATTATTTTCCTTAAATTGTGTTAGCTGGGTTTTTAATGTGTAATATTGGTAGAATATTAACCATTAGATATTCGTGTTCATGCACAAGTGTAGGAAAGTGATGTAATATCCAGAAACGTGCTATTTTGTGTTCCCTCCAAAACTCCATCGAAAGTTTCAGTAAAGCGTCTACCACTTTACTGAATCGACCGACTTGACTCCTGTGACTGTATTGACTTTTACTTAGACTTTGACTAGACTTTAGACCTGACGATACATGAAAACGATGATGAAAATTATAATAGGAGGAATATGGTTTTCCCGTTAGTTTTCCCGCCATATTCCTTACCTTTTTACCTTGTCTGTGGCACAACATACACATCCTTTGTGTCAAGTTCCCAAAAAAGAAGAAAAAGAAAGAAAGAAAGAAGGTACATACTATTGGAGGGCGCCTTATATTTTGACAGTTGATCATGTTACTCTTTCTAACTAACGATGCAGTAAGTTTGTTTAAATATTTTGAAGTAAATTTTTGTGTAGGAACCTAGGTAATTACTATCTTAAACTGAAAAATAACTCAAACATGTTAAATATTTTCGTATGAGAAAATGATTTTGGAATTACGTTTGTATGAGAAATTCCAAGGGTACCCGGCCTCTTAAGCTGAAAAATAACTCAAACATGTTAAATATTTTCGTATGAGAAAATGATTTTGATATTACGTATGTATGAGAATTTCGATGGCACCTGGCCCCTTAATTTCTAATTTTTAATATGTGTGTAATATTATACAATGTGTCCTAACACCGGTGTCCAATCCTTATAATATGTTATGATGTATGGCATATTTTATTGACTGAAAGATCGGCCACTGGTGTTGGGACAGTGGACCCAATATTATATTATTAAATGTCCTGTCACCAGTATGAAGTATCCAAACATGCTTCACGTCACACACGTCTTTATTTCTTCGATACGGTGATACATAATAATTGTTATTTTACAAAAGTGTTGTTTATTAGTTAAGTATAATAAAGTACATTTGATCTTCTGTTGTTTTTTATAAAAACTGTTGATTTTATTGATATTACACTCCGGTCAAGCTTTCGTGACTTATGGAGTATACATATTATGCATATTTTTAACTATTTGTGTAATTATATACTTAAATATTTTATTTATATAAGTATTTTCATATAATGATCATAATATTATATCCTAAAATGAACATGCAGGTCGAATTATTGTTAACCTCCTTTTTTGATGTCGTTTAATAAAAAATAAAATAAAAATAAACGATCGTTTTAATTAATTAATCAAAACCCTTACAATCGATTAAATTTTAACCCTTTTTTTAATGAAAATCGATTTTTAAAAAATCGACTTTTTTATTTAATCAAAACCCTTACAATCGATTAAAAAATATCGACAATCGAAAAAAAACAATCGATTGTTCGATTAATCGATTTCGATGTTACAACACTACTCTCCAATCGTCCTACGTTTTTTCCTTGGTTTTTCGATCAGCATGAGAATCTGACGCGAGTTTCACAGTTTTTACCCATCTCACAAAAGTGCTCAATCTTATTGGCAGCCAGTACTGGCTCTGTGTAAATTATACTTAAAACAATAATAGAGATTAGAGATCAGTGAATAAATCGACTAGTGATTATACAGTATATACCAGTCATTGGACAAAGCACGAAAACACAATATTTATTGATTATGCTTTAAAAACTGCCTGTTTTTTAAGTAAAGCGCTTATTCCACTTATCCTAGCTAGGAAGTCCTAGCTAGGATCTTAAAAAATTTAGTCAAGTGGAATAACATTAAGAAGCTAGGATCCTAGCTAGGATCCTAAATCGGAAAAAATTTAGTCAAGTGGAATAACATTTAGAAAGCTAGGATCCTAGCTAGGATAAGTGGAAAAACGCTTAATAGAACGCAAAAAGTAGCTGTCATAGAAACTGACATTTGAATTTTGAGATGACGTTGACGTTATTTTTGACTTGTGGTTTTGACACGGTTTTGACGTTTTATGAGCAACAACTTGCTAAAAATTATTGCAGAAAAATTATAATTTAGTTTGTAAAAATGGATGTTATCGTTTAATATCATAATATGAATATGATATGCTGTAGCAGTATATTCAACATAATTTGTTGACAAATTAAAGTTTGGATGAACTTACGTAGATGTCATTAAATGGTGAATTAATTTGTCGTTAAAATACTATGGACAATCCTCCAGAATCAAAGGTAAAAAATATAAAGTCTCAATATTCTCTCAAAAATTAGAAATAATGCTTACTTATTATATTATATATACCCTTGACGTTTGTTTATTACAGAAATCTAGTACTCCCAAAAAACCTTTTGAAGAATTGGATAAGGAAGAGCTAATAGCAAAATGTAAAGGTTTTTTTACGTTGGCTCAAAAAGCAAAATTAGCAAAATCAGGTAATTGAAGTTTTTAATTAATACTTCGATCGTGGGAATAGCAGACACAATAGATTTTCAATTGTTATGCGACAGCTGGGTGCCGCTTGGGGATTGATGGGTGAAGAATTTTTACATATTTATACCAAGATGTTTTTAGTAGACCTATTGTTTTTTATTGGGACAAAAATAAGGCAGAATAGTTAAGCTGGGAACAAATTATCGGACGAATGTCTGTGGATGCTTTCATCGGATGCGGCTTGTTTCTATCTGATCAATACAAAATACACTAAACTGTGCACATTGCCTGACATAAGTCAAGACCTTGAGTGTTCTGACGTCTGGACAGAATCTGGCTGGCCGGATGTTTTGGCATCCATGGACATCTACCATTGACATAAAGGTTAGTTCTTTGATGTCTGAGGATGAACCGTGCACATTGTTAAGCCGCATCCATCAGCCGCGACTTATAGATGCGTCCGATAACTTCTTTCTAGCTTTAACATGAAACTATCTCGTTAATCCTTCGATCTTGGAAATATATTGTTCTCGCAGACACTGTGGCTGCTTGGGAGTTGAAGCGTTAAAAAACAAAACACTACATGAAAATTATGTATTAAAATAAATGTGAATATTTAGAATTACAGAATGAAGTGGACAAATTACACAATCAACTTAAAGATCTTGAGTTAGAAAGTCAAACAAAGGGTGACAAAATACACACTTTACAAGAGCTTGTTGATTCTTTGACAGAGCAAAAATTAACTTATATCACTGAAATTGACAGTTCACAAAGTAAATTAAAAGTTCTTAATGTGAAATGCCAGTCTTTAGAAGAAGAAATACATAAACTTAAAGATGAACTTTCTAATAAGGAAAATACCTATGTCCGAGTGGCCCAGAAGTTGTCGGAATTTGATAATGAAATTGTGTCTCTTAAGAGGCAGAACACAAGGCTCCTAGATGAAAATGAACAGCTCATAAATCAAATGACAGAACTGGAAGCAAAAACTGAGGAGTTCAATAAAATTGGTTTGCAGCAACAGGAGCAGCTGAAAATTCTTGAAGAAAAGACAAGAACAGGTACACTTTTTGTTAATGAGTTAATTTGTCATTGGTTGGGGACAATCATTAATGCCCAGTTTTTAGGTTTTTGACTCGTGTTTATCTATTTAACTGCATTTCTGATTGGTTAATATTTTAAGTTAGCCAATCATAAAGGCTAGTTCGCACTAGGCCAGTATTTTAGTTAAGTAGCAAATATTTTAGTAGCTAAACATGTCTGAACACTATTTTTTTTAGTAATTTAGTCAAGTAGATCCATACTTCCATACTTCCATACTAATATTATAAAGTGTGTCTGTCTGTCTGTCTGTCTGTTACCTCTTCACGCCCAAACCCCTGAACCGATTTTGCTGAAATTTGTTATGGAGATACTTTGAGTCCCGGGAAAGGACATAGGATACTTTTTGTCTCGAAAAAATGTGCGGTTCCCGCGCGATAAACGAGTTTTGGCGCAACGGAGTTGCGGGCTTCATCTAGTTAGTAAGTAATTTAGTCGAGTCAATCCATTTTATTCTATTTTTCGCGGGCGAGTAGCACCTCCCACCACGCATTCGCGCTACTGGCGCGCCGGCTAAACAAGTCCGACCCAGTCGAATTAGTCGAGTTCATTAGTGCTTCAAGCCCCAAGCGGTCGCACGCGACCGCGGCGCGACCGCGATAACAATACAAATCTATTGTGTCTCGTTTTTTCCACGATCGTGGGATTAGTTACCGCCAAAATTATTCAACTTTCAGACATTCTCAATCTTTCGAAGTATTCTTTGGGATCTTCCAATGCTAATTCCTTCAGAAGACAATTAGTAGCTCCTAGTTTATCCCTTCTATCGATCCATTTTCGTATCCATAGCTTCTTTTTATTGATCACACTTTCCTCATCCACCTCTTCTAAAATCGCCGTTAAGATTAACTTAATCAGTTGTATAGTCTATCAAGAAAGTCACGACAGGCGGGAAATTTTTTAAATGAAATAAAAAATATGAGAACTTTATTAATTCGACATAAAAAGTGCAAGGTGACAATATTTAAAATGTTATAAGCGTTCTCTGTGAAAATACAAAGAAAAAAATACACCTTATAAGCGTGATTACATTTAGAAAAATACTTCATTGCGCTGTAAACTGTTCATCTTACAAAACATTACTCACTTGTGAACTGTACTCGAACGAAGTGCGAACGATCTTGGGGCGGAAGCGAGAATTTTAGCTACTAAAATACTCGGTACTGAACTAAAATACTGGCCTAATGCGAACTAGCCTTAAGCGCTAGTGAATTGATATAAAACTTAGTCAACAACACTTCGGAAACTGAGCATAAGAAAGGTTGTGGCTCTAAAAATAGATTTAAAGTCTTCAGAGACAAGTTATGTAAGTATATTGAATACTACCACCATGTGTGGCTCCAACTGTCCATTGCTATTCTGCTATGTTAATCCCTAGAGCCCACGCAGACTGCAGACTTTCTATCGGCCGATAGTTTGGTCGGGTTGGGCTGTTAGCGCGCACACTACACCAACTAAACAGTTGGGATGGTGGTTAGGGTTGCCACCCGTACTTTATAATAAAGTATTGTACATTATTTAAGGTAATTGTACTCTGTACTTTATATTAATAATAAAGTACGCGAAAATACTTTATTTCTCATAATTTGATTTCTGTTGAAGTCGTAAGTAGTTTTCGTTAAACGAAATTTATCGATTAAAATGTTGAATCGATGTCGCCATATATCTTTGAACTAGCTGTTGCCCGCGACTTCGTCCGCATTAACATAGTATAATAACAAAGATGGATAGTTTTCCTTTTTGTGGTTCCTTATACAAAGGGTAAAAATGGGACCCTATTAATAAGGAAACGTCAAACGTTTCTTGTTTCACTTTCTAACTTTTTTTTCTAACTTTCATGTTTCTAACTTAAGAAATGACGGACTTTCATTCAAACTTTCAACCCTAATTTCACCCGATATGCTTACATACGTATCCATTCATTATTAATCAGTAGCCTAAAAATAAAGTTTTATGTTCCTAACTCATGAAATGTCGGTCTTTCATTCAAACTTTCAACCCTTATTCCACCCCTTTAGGGATACGTTTTCCAGAAATTCTTAAATAAGTATCTTTTTGTTTTTAACAGTAGCCCAAAAATAATGCTTCATGTTTCTAAATCAAGAAACGACGGACTTTCATTGAAACTTTCTACCCCAATTTCACCCCCTTGGGGGTAGAATTTCCGGAAACACTTAAATACATATCCATTCAGTTTTAATCAGTAGCCCAAAAATAAAGTTTCATGTTTCTAGCTCAAGAAATTACGGACTTTCATTCAAAATATCAACCCCAATTTCACCCCCTTGGGGGTAGAATTTCCAAAAAGCTTAAACATATATCTATAAATTTTTAATCAGTAGCCCAAAAATAAAGTTTCATGTTTCTAACTAAAGAAATGACGGACTTTCATACAAACTTTCAACCCCTCTTTCACCCCCTTCGGGGTAAAATTTCCAAAATTCCGTCCTAAATGGGTGTCTACTTAATAAAACAACCCTGTTCACCAAATTTCGTGGCTGTAACTTTAACAGTTTTTGCTCAGCGATGATGAATCAGTCAGTCAGGATATGTTATTTTATAAGTATAGATAAAAACGATTATTGTGAGTTAGTCTTTAAAGATAGACATGTACTATCACGAACATTTTTTTAGATAATTTAAAGAGGAATAATTCTTTTATACCTATTTTTTGGTTATCTTGGACCGTTTTTACAGTGCACGCAATGGAAGCTCTCAAAGATGAATAATTTTCCCCGCTTTCCTCCACACTTTCCTCTGTTTTTTCGCTCCTAAATGTCACCGCGTGATGTTATATAGCCTATACTCTATGGCAGTTTATGGCCTTCCTCGATAAAGGGGCTATCTTACACTGAAAGAATTTTTCAAATCGGACCAGTAGTTCCTGAGATTAGCGCGTTCAAACAAACAAACAAACTCTTCCCAATTATAATATTAGTATAGTTATACCAGTTATACATAATACTAAAGAAAAATAAATTGTACTTTATTTTTATACTTAGAGTGCCCAATGTACTTTAAATGCAAAAATAAAAGGTGGCAACCCTAATGGTGGTGAGTGCGCAGACTAGACAACCAATTGCACTCGCACGGTTCCATTCACAGCGATAGATTTTTGAATGGAAAATTTTATATGATTTGGATTTCTCGGAGTCAGCCGACCAAACAATCGGCGTCGTGTGCGCGCGTGGATGAAAGTTGTGCTGATTAAGCATCGGCCGACAGTTTGCCGATGGTTAAGTTTAAAGGTAATCGCATAGCCCATCAAACTTAATTATCGGCCGACTCAGTATCGTTGTAATATGCGCACTTTCATCAGCGGCGTGCACAAGATTTTGACACTGGTAATGCAGCGATATCGGTTCAGTAGTTTTGGTGTGAAAGCAAAACAGACAGACAAACGGACAAAAAGAGATATTTTCGCATAAATTATAATAATAGTGTGGATATAAATTAAAAACTATGTTTTCTAAACTATTAGTATAATTACGTTCTGTTATGAAGAAATAAAAAAACGCCATCTGTTGTCATGCGTTGGAACTACAATGAGAGTTTATTTCATCGAAACCCATGGAAATATACCAATTACCATACAACATAATATTGTGCGCTAAGCTAAAATAAATAAAAACGCCATCTATTGTTACGTATTAGAAATACAATGTGAATTTATTTTCATCGATATTTCCATGGAAATTAGATAATATATTTTTGCCTCATCAAAATGTAGCCTATGGCTCTCTCAGGCTCTAGACTAACTGTGTACAAAATTTTATTACAATCGGTTCATTAGTTTTGGCGTGAAACAAAACAAAAACTTTTTCTTTTACAACTTTTTCGTTTTTATATCTAGTATATTTTAAGTACTCACCTAATCAGCTTAACTTTTGTCTTTTCACATAATCAAGGTTCCGGTTACTTGAGATCCGATCCATAATCCGATGTAAATAAATGCAAAATTTTGGCCACCACAAATTATCTTATCCAAGTGAGTGATAGTTATGAATGTACGCAATTATTAATGTTAAACTGTTAAATATTATACAAACTTTCAAATATTAAAATCTAAAATATTCTTAGAAAACTATAAAACCAAAAATAATAATATAATATAGTACTAACAGTGCTCGATCAAATGAAATAAGCAAATGGCCTCCCAAAACACAAAAAATTTCAGCTATGTAAAATGTAAACAAATATTATAAACCTCACAAAACAAAAATGCATAATGTACATATTATACGTAATTAGTTAGATTTGCGTCTATTCATTTTACTCGGATTATATCCGATTGCTCACGACTATTCACGAGTAGTTCCGATCGCCGTCGGCATGGATGGCGCGGGCGCCCGCGCCGGCCGCGGCGCCAGTGATGCCATTGAATTTCAACCAGAACTCCCCAACTATTATTTAAATTTATTATTTATTACTTAGGGTACTTTCCACTGAGAGATCAAAACGCTGAAAATACTACTTCAGCCGACCGCAATTATTGTTTGCGGCAAAAACGTCACTCATGATGTCATTATTTATTTAAAAACAGTAATAAAAACCAAATAAATATACATTTTTGCTTAAAAAATTTCACGCCCATGAATATAATATAATATTTTTACTCCCTAAAATACGCACTATACAGGGTGTCAAAAGACCGCTTCCGATAACTTCGTGGGGTTATTATAGGGCATGAGATATATCCATTGGTGCAAGTAATTTTCTTTAAATCGCCAGTTTTTAAAATAGTCCAAATTTTCAACACGCAATGTATAATGCTGATGTAAATGCGCGATAATATCGCGCGCCAGTGGAGCCCCGCCGGCCCCGGACTGCGCCAGCCCCCCCCGCGCCGCCCGCGCCAAGTCCCGCGCGCGCGGCCCTGCGCTAGACAAAACAGCTGATCGTGGTGTGCCCTAGGCCCTAGCCCGTAGGTAGTGAATAAACCACCAATATTGTAATGATTATTAAATTACAATTGTTTTCACGATTTAATAAAATGTTAGAATTTATTAATTACCGTTTCTTAGGTTTATTACTCAAAAATACTCAGTTTTTACTTCCGGCCAAAAAGGAAAAGTAATCATAATTCACATCCGAATCAGGTTGTAAAAATACAATACACAGTTACTATGGAAAAAAAATACTTGATAACATGTTCACTGACCTGTGATCAGCTGTCTGCTTTTATGAAATGCAGTTCGAGCTGTGCTCCATCTAACTCAATGTAGATTGCAGAGTTTTTCAACACGAAACAAAAGTAAACAGGACACATTCCAATTCTTATAAAAACACTTTTTACTGCACTGTTTAAACCGCACTATCGTCTATCGACGACGATGTTCACCCTCGTTCCATAAAGGTTTACGAGTATTAAAAGTTCATTCACATTTCATCGCACATTCTTCGGACGTATCACGTGAAAAAATAGTTAAGAATGTCACAAAACAAGCAATAAGACCAGAACATCCGTAAAATTACAAAACTTAAACAAAAACTTCACAGTACACCAGCGCGGCGCGTGTTTACAGCAGACTAAATAAAATTAAAGAAAAAACTTTGTTAAATAATAGGGATGTATCCCTCTGCATATTTTGAGTTATCGATAATTTTTTATCGATAAATCGTTATTAATTGTTTTACATACGAGTAAGTATTGATTACAGTCAAACTAAAAAAAACAAATACCTACTCAATGTTAAGAATAGCGACAATAATAATTAAAAGTTATTTAAAATTAAATAGGTATTATTAAAGTATTTTCATTGCATGCGTAAACGCGTATACGCGCATACGTATAACGCATAACGCGTACCATAGTATAACAATCACTTTATCACGGTAATGTAGGTATCGAAATTATCGAATGCAACTTGACTATGTATCCCGATAAAATTTTCTGAATTTATAACCTCTTAATAGAGTTCATTTTAAAAATGAGATTACATCTACTAAATAATAGTTATAATTTTTATTATTTAATGGTAATTTAAATATCGACTGAAATAAATAGTTTTGAATTTTAAATAGGGTACAACACTTAGATTGTCCTTGAAATGGATTAGCGACACGTGCGTTGTGCTAGGCAGAGCGGCGGCGCTTTGTCGGGTCCGCATACCGAAAGTCGATACATGTTTTTAAAGACGATTTTCGCATAATTAGACTTTAGTTCCAATTTGCATCTTGAGGTTGCAGGTTGTCCGTTGAGTTATGTTTAATTAATAAGCGTATTACGATCTTTTTAAAACGTATTATTGTGATAACTAAATGTGTAAAATGTAAATTAATTAACTATTATTTCTTATTTGTTTGCGTTAAAAAAATAAGACGTGTCGTGTAAGATATCGTGTAAAAAGAGATGTGTTGTTATTGGTGGTGTTATTGATTGGTGATATGGACTATTTTCAAAATGCATAGAGAACACATTCAAAAATCAGAATTCAACATTTTTCACGTAAGTAATTAATTGCTAGTTTTTTCATACTGTATCGTCTGTAGTAGATAAAAAGCGATAATTGCAGATCTAGGTACTGTCCATCCACAATCATCGTTCTGCATAACACGGAAAATGTGTTATTATTTTTTTGTTTAAACTTTGTGTTGTGTTAGATTTCGTGTAAGAAACGTGTTGTTGTTGGTGGTATTATTGCTTAGTGCTAAAGAATACTTACAAAATGCATAGAGTCTAGAGAAATAAGAACACTTTAAGAACTTAACATTTTACACGTAAGTTTATTACCATAGTTTTACGTACGGAAGTTTTCATGCATCGTCTGTAATTTCGATAGAAAGCCTGACTCCTGAGATCCGCATTCGCATATCACACAAAATCGGTTTTGTTCCTTACGAATAACTTTTTAACTAATCGATAAATAAGTTGTTACTCATGCTCAGAAAGTTACTTACAGTTTTGTACATGAGTTAGAATTAAAGTTTTAACCCATTAAGGCCCATACAAGTACCGGTGATCGAGACAACTCTAGAATACAATAGCATTTCCAAGAATCCGCGATCGAAGGATTAAATTAGCCTAGGTAAGAGATCATAGGTCAAAGTTCTGAGTTACTTGAGAGAGTTGAATGTCATGGTTCTTGATAGGTTGGAAAGAGCATAAGGTTAAAAACTGCCGCGACCGTACAGTATGGTCGTTTACGACCTTATGTTATTAAGCGCGCTACATTTGATATCAATGACTCGCGTCTTTTAGATTACGTATCGGGATAAAAAAAATAAAAGTAAAAAAAATATTTTAAATATTTTTTTGTAAATGGTTTATGGTTTTGTCTGAAGGTTATTTATTATTAAAAATATATTTAAAAAAAAATTTTTTACAAAAAAAAAATTAAAAAAAAATACATTTTTGTAATCAGAAAATGTAGTATAATAATACCCCAAAGTTATCGGAAGTGGTCTTTTTACACCCTGTATATTTAATTTTTCCCTACTAAAAGTGGGATATCCCCATAGTTGGCAACACTGCTGGGGTCTGCCGCAGAGCTTGCAGTACATAATCGTATTCGATATTCATGGTTGTGTGCGTTTTCGGCTGTGCACGGACACACTCACACATACGCGCAAGGCAGGCACCTCAACACTGAGCCTATCTTGACCTCTCGTGAACCCGTTCGCGCGTGTACCTGATTACATGTTGCTATTTTATAAATTGAGGCGTTTTAAATGTGTATTATTTATTTTTTTAGTATATTTTTTACTATTATTATTAAAAAAATAACGTCATGAGTCATTTAAAAAGTACGAAAGTTAAATTAAAATATCTGTTATCTGTGAATGGCAAGCACTGCCTTTTTGCCTACAAAGACTGCACGCCCATGACTTCCATACAGCTTCATACTGATCAAGCGTCAAACCAAACTATCGGCCGATAGAAAGTCTGCAGTCTTATTCATTGCATATTTTGACATTAAATTTTCCATTTAAGATAAACCTTATAGTATGATCATCTGTATATTTTTAATTTTTTCAAAATATTTGAAAAAGTGAAAACCATAATGAGGCACATTTAAATTGTTTCAACAAAAACATTTTTGATTTATAAAGTACGAAAGTTAAATTAAAATATCTGTTATCTGTGAATGGCTAGCACTGCCTTTTTGCCTACAAAGACTGCACGCCCATGACTTCCATACAGCTTCATACTGATCAAGCGTCAAACCAAACTATCGGCCGATAGAAAGTCTGCAGTCTTATTCATTGCATATTTTGACATTAAATTTTCCATTTAAGATAAACCTTATAGTATGATCATCTGTATATTTTTAATTTTTTCAAAATATTTGAAAAAGTGAAAACCATAATGAGGCACATTTAAATTGTTTCAACAAAAACATTTTTGATTAATAACATTACATACTCATTACTCAGATAACCCAAAGCTTAAACTCAAGGTCTACAAAATGATACAGTCAAAGTATTTGAATAGGTAAGTATTATTCACTAACAAAGAACAATGGTTTTTTATATATATTTTTTATATTTTCAGATGACAACAAAGAACTTAATGAAAAAATTAGACAACTAGAAGAAATTCAGGAAATTCATGCTAATTGCCTAAACAAAGCCGCAAAACTGGATGAAATAACAGATTTATATGAGAAAGAAAAGCAAAAAAATGAGAAGGCTAATAATAAACTTCGAGCTTATAAAGATAAGATATTAAAGTTTGCTAATTGCATAAACCATCTCAAAGATTCCCGATTTATTTTAAATAAAACTATCGAGGAATATTCCGAAAATATACCTAGATGGCAGAGTGAAATAATGAGAGCTTCTACATTACTCGATGAACAATTAATGAATTTAACTACTGAAAATTCTGCACTGAAAGCAAGATTAGAAAATTATGAAAAAAATGTTACAGAAGCTGATGTCAATCAAGCAGCTGAACTTGAGAGAAAACTCAGTGATGAAATCACTGAATTACGAAGTGAGAACCAGATGTTGAATAGTCAAATAAAAGAAACATTGGAGGAAAACAGAACATTGGAAAAGCAAATAAAAGAATTTAAAGAACAATTGTATAATGAGTCTGTGATTAACAAAGAACTTAGACAGTCTGTTGATGAATTGAATAAACAATTGACAGATTTACATTCTAAAAAAGAAAATGAAGAAAATGAAGAGAAATTGAAATATCAAATCAAATCTTTAGAAAGTGAAAAAGCAATACTGGTAAAAGAAAAATTTGCTGCCAAAGAAAATATTGCAGAGCTAGAAAATACGAACAAATCATTAAATGTACAAATCACAGAATTAAAGTCACATACCGAGGAATTAAAGAGCAAACTAGAGATTGTCTTACACGAAAATGAGAACTTGAAAACCAAGTTAGAGAAAGATGAAGCTTGTAATAAATTAAATGAAGAATGCAGTAGTTACAAAATTATGTTTGAAAACTTAAAAAAAGAGTATGACAATTTACAAGATTTGAATGGCCTCCTACAAGAAGAAGTACAAACACTCAAGTTATCATTAGAACAACCCAAAGATGAAGTAGACGATTTATCAGATTTAAATGTATCATTGCAAGCTGACATTGTTAAAATGGAAACTAAATTATCAGCATACAAGCAGGAAAATGGGTTACTGTTAACTGAAGTTAAAGACTGTCGAGCGAAAATTAAAGAACTTGATAAACTAGTCGTTGAAAATGAAGAAGCTAAGTCAAAACTCATAAACTATAAAACAGAAAACGCCGAACTCCTGAATGAAATGAAAGAAATCAATCAAGTTTTAAAAGAGCGCGGAGAAGCAATATCAAAACTACAGAAAGCTGTGTCTGAAATGGAAAGACTTATAGAAACTTTAGAAAAGGATCGAGATACAATTAAGGATGAAAGAAACGAATTACTCAAAACAGTAGAAACTTTAAAGAGTGATCTTAACAATGCAGAAATAAACAAAAGTGAGAATAAGAATGCGTATGAACAAATAGTGACAGAAAAAGAAAATGCTATCAAAATTGTAAAAGACAATGAATCTACAATAGCAGCTTTACAGGAGGAAATTGAGAAACTGAAGCAACAGATACCAGCTGGTAAGAGTTTTATTATTACTTTTTCTGATAACATTGTAAAAATTGTTGATTGCACTTGAAGGATTAATTCAGACCGCAATGCGACGCGTAGATGTATTTCTAAATTTGATTTGTGATGCAAAACTTTCAAATCCATACAAAATTTAGAAATGCATCTACGCGTCGCGTTGCAGTCTGAATTGACCCTAAGATTTATTTTACTATAGGAACAGAACTTCCAAATGAGGATATGTCAACTTCTACAATTTCTAGAGCCGAAGAACACGCTCGAATGAAAGATTTAGACGAAACCTTTGAAGACAAGTAAGTATCTTATTTAATTATTATTTAAGTTCTTGATTAAATAATATCAGATATATTATAAAAATAGATTCTCAATTGTGATAGTAACGCTATAACTCGAAAACGGCTGAACGGATTGGGCTGATTTTAGTCTTAAAATATTCGTAGAAGTCCAGGGAAGGTTTTAAAGTGACACGAAGTTCACCGGGACAGCTAGTCTTATATATAAAAATTGATTTTCAAATGTGTTAGTCGCGCTAAAACTCGAAAACGGCTGAACCGATTGAGCTGATTTTAGTCTTAAAATATTCGTAGAAGTCCAGGGAAGGTTTTAAAGTGACACGAAGTTCACCGGGACAGCTAGTATACATGGTGCAATTAAACCTTCCTGCCAAATTTTGATATATTGATCCTTGTTAAAAATGAAAATACACGTATTTTGACGTGATAACGTCTTATAATTCGATATGGGGTGCGCGCCCGAAAAACATGACAGTTCATGCGGCGTTACCTCGCTGACAGCTCTGAGGCGTTCCATTTACACTCTCAAGTCTCTCAACAACCGTAAGGCCCACCTGGGCCGCGCTCTTTGTTTCGATTATATTACGTATTTCGATGACTTAGAGAATACTTTTGTATGAAGAAGTTTGGTTAGTTATGACCTTTGATACATTGACCACACTCTGAATGAAAAATAAATAAACAATCTGTGAGCTATTAGTATTATTTCGGCTATTCAAAATTGTGCTGTATTTCCTACGTGTCAAGGTATGACTTAATATATGAAGAATAAAGTATTCGTTTATTTCTTCTAAACAAGTCACTAATTATAGTTTAGAAAGTTTATAATTGAGAAACTAATATCACATCGGACTAAATATGATGATGGCAATGATTATGATGGCTTGATAGATAGAAAATTTAACATAATATATTATAATGTAGTTCACACAAACATAAAATATGGATTGTATGTAAGGATATAACATTAATTTTACAAAGAGGGTAGGCCGGGCGCCATTTTTTTTGCAAATTGACCTGCCAACTTTTTTGCATAGATTTTTCCTGGAACTGAGGGGTTAAGGCTATGACGTTGTCACGTTCAACTATCGTCAGTAAACCGACTTTACAGACAACCGATTTTTTTTTCTTATATAGTCACTCAGTACTAAAATGTTAAGAAATAGCTTCCGAAAGTTATCCTAAAAAATACTACAATTAATGGACACGATGCGTCGGCCGCGCGTGACATGCCCCCGCGCGCGCGCCTCATCCCGCGCACCCCCTCTCATTCCCCCGCGCCGCGAGTGACCGTTCTGCAACGATTTTAAACGGGATAAAATATGTCATTGAAAAAAATAAATAACACCTAATTTTTTTTTGGTTAAATGGACTCTCCTAATGATACCTAAGCCCTGGAAAAAATTTGGCAGGAAGGTTTAATTGCACCTTGTATATATAAAAATGGATTCTCAATTGTGTTAGTAACGCTATAACTCGATAACGGCTGGACCAATTTGGCTAATTTTAGTCTTAAAATGATCGTGGAAGTCCAGGGAAGGTTTATAAGTGACACGAGGTCCACCGGGACAGCTAGTCTTTTATATTTTTTCAATTTTAACATTATCGAGCAATCTTGTTATTCAAATAACCATTTCTAGGTATTCAAAACTGAGATTATTCGCTCTTAAACTTAAAAAGAAATTGAATGAAACATTGCCGCAATTGCAAGCTATGGAACAAGAAAATATTAAACTTAAAAAACAACTTGACTCGGCTCCTACATCGAATGCCAGTTTAGATGTAACAGATGGTTTCGCAATCGCCAAAGAAGAAAAGGCTAATGAATTGACACCCAAAATTAAATCACTACAAGAAAGCATAGAAACATTAGAGAAAAGTAACACGAAACTAGAAGGTATACTTGAAATCATCATTTTAAAATTATAAATGTATAATATGTCCTTTACAGCAAAGTGCAAAATAGTTGAATGTTATAATATTTTTTCAGAGGAAGTTAAAAAGGTAAATGAACAATTATCAAAAGAAATTGACTCACATAAATCGACGAAAGAACAATTAGAAAAGGCATTGCGGGATGTTAAAAAAAAGAATGTGCTAAGTCTTGAAATGGAAGATTATGAGAGATCTATGAAGGAGCTAACTATAAAAATGGAAGACAATAAGAAAAAAATAGTGCAGGTACTACTAATAAAAAGACAACTTTTTTTTCTATAAATGTATCTAACATAAGCTATAATTGTCCTCTACTACTGAACATAGGGTTCGTCTTAAATAATATTATTATTATATTGATTTTTTTTTGTTATTTAGATGGAATCGACAATCGACACTCAAGAGGGAACAATCACTGCAATGAAAACTCAAATAAAGCTTCTTGAAGAGCAAATAAAGTCTGAGGAAGCACAAAATAGGCGAACCAAAGAGGAGCTACATCACGCCTTCGAAGAAAGTAAAGAGAAAGACAACATTATCAACGTCAAAAACGACATTATAACCAACCTGACACAAGAACTCGAAGACGAGAAGAGAAAGAAAGAAGAAACGGATTTAGATATGACCGCGCAACTCGCCGAAAAGGAAAAAGTTATAATAACTCACGCAGAGGAAAAGATCGAACTTAATAATAAGATAAAGAGACTAGAATTCAGATGCGCGGAACTAAATGGCAAGCTTCAAGTGTCTAATATTGAATTAGCGGATTTGAAAACAGATTATGCTAGTTATAAGGTAACTGTTAGTTGAGTAAATATGGCTAAGGGCCTGTTTCACCACTTCCTGATAAATGCCGGATAGGCTATCCACCACTTAACTTGACAGATAGAGTATGGAAGATTTGTCAAAAAAGTTGTGGATAACCTATCCGGCACTTTATCAGGAAATGGTAAAACAGGCCCTTAAAGTGGAAAGTTACAATTATTTGTATTTAATATTCTCTACTCCTTAGGTCAGGGCGCAGGCCGTTCTTCGTCAAAACCAGACCGTGGACCATAGTCATGAGGAACAACTAAAAGAGGAGGCCGCTGCTCTCAAGACTCAAGTTGAAGCTCTAACACAAAAACTGACAGCTGTGCAGTAAGTTATCGTTATTTCCAGCCGTGCATTATACTCGTACAATGAACTCATTTTGTCTGACTATTTCAGCCCATATTCTATAAAACGGGTAGCCAGGATGAAACGTGGTGGGTAGTAGGTATATATATAGTCATAGTCAAATAAGAACGTTTTGACTATAACAGCCAACCACCGACCTGTACCAACTCTCAAATGAGCGGGATTTTTTCAAATAAATCATTGAGATTACTTCAAATGAAGTACGACCGTCTTTACTCTGTATACAGACTATTGCATTACCAAATATTTGTATGTTATATTAATAGGTTTTCTAAAATCTGTTGTATCGCAAGTAAGCGAGAGCCCTAAAAGAATTAGTCATAACTTGATTACCAGTAGAAATCCTTAACGCTCAATATAGCAGACACGAAACAGTACGTCACATAACTTACTTAGGGCCTGTATTCCCACTTCCTGATAAGTGCCGGATAGGCTATCCACAACTTATCCGACAGATAGAGTATAAATTATCTGTCAGAACAGTTGTGGATAGCCTATTCGGCACTTATCAGGAAGTAGTGAAACAGGGCCTTAATGACACCATAACATTATCACTTATCAGGGAGCAATGCAGCGTGGCGAGTTCGGAGGCGGAGTCTCAGCGGAAGCGCGCGGGTGAGGCGGCGGCGGAGGCGGCGCGCGCGCAGGCCCGCACCGCGCGACTGCACGCCGACCTCGCGCGACTGTCGCAGCAGATTGACGCCGACCGCAACCACCACAAGCTCCAGGTACGCGATATTCGACTTTATTGCTTGGCTGTAGCGGCTAAGACAACTTAACTGTCAAACCTAAATGACGATGACTTTTGTTGATGCTCCGTGAATCCTGTTGTTATTTTGAAACAAAACTAAAGTATTAGATTCAAACATTATAATATGTGACAGTGCAAACGAAAAGGTACCTTGTTGCGACATTTAGTAATCGAGTTACATGAGTTTTTGTGGATGCAGGTGAAAAAGTGCCAAAATGGGTTTATGTTATAATTGGGTTCTTTACATATTAAGGAACACGTGTGTACAAGAATATCAGTAAAATAATGTTTTTTTTAGTATATTTCTCCGACCATAAAGTTTAGTAGTCAGGGTACCTTGTCGCGCCACGTCTTAAAAGCGTTTAAAATTTGGATGATTTTATCAAAATTTCCATCACGGGTAGTCAAATGCCTCTTTCTAAGATAGGTTACAGGATCGGTCTGTATATCAAAATGGTTTTTGAATCAATAAAAATTTAGGTATGTTTTTATGAGAAAACAGTCAACAACAACTTGCGTGATTCTGGTATGAACGTAGAAGCATAACTTTTTTTTAAATTATATACTAAGGTCGCTTCGCCAGGTGTTTCTGTATTAATAATAATTGTTCATCTCAAATTAAGCCAATGAAAAATTGTAAGTAAGTACTTGAGTCTTTCGTCCAGCAAAATATGTTCATCATGGTAGGACGAATTGCTAGAAGCGAAGTTTCATTTATGCTTTAATATATTTGTAAACCTTGCCTTACTAAACAAAATGGTTATGAGTTATGACTGATCATAGTTTCTGTACCTACCCTACTTTAATGTTTTTATCAGCAAACAATAGAATATTATAAAGGAAAATCGCTGAATGAAAAAAAAATCGAAAATTCGCTTCAAGTAGCCATACGTCCCACTGGGATGTACATTTATGGGACGAAAGACTAAAAGTACCTACTCGAAAAATTTAGTAGTGATTTTAGTTGTTTGACGTATATAATATTTATTTAGTATTTTATTATTCATTGAAAGACTGAAAGATCGTAAATAAGGTGCAGTTATGTAGATAATAATTGAGTTATTTTACTAGTTTTACTCTATTTATGTCAGATAATGACTTGGCGCGACAAGGTACCCAGTTTAGTATAATGTCAATTTTATGTTTTACACGATTAAAATCGATTTAATTAGTAGATTTCATATATAATAATACATTTATTTCTGCAATAACTATACTAAATAACATTTTGATATAAATATTTCTTGCATTATGGGTACAAAATAGTAATTTACGCGTATAAGTTACTAAAGTTTAGTAAATGTCGCGACAAGGTACCCTAGTTACGTTTCCATACAAAAGTTTTGACCGAGTCACTAAACTTTATTGTTAAAAAAAACTGCTTTAACACCATTTCAATGATACCACTGTGGCACAGTATGCTAAATATAGTTTAATCTTGTGATACAGCATCAATATACAAATATTTTTTTTTATTTTTAATACTGTAAGTGACCGTTTTTGTAATTATTAAAAAATTCAGTATTTACTAAATTTCTTTATAATTAAAAGGTTTTCTTACATTCAATTATTCCAGAATGCCTTAGAATATGTACCTTTTATGAGAAATTAACAATTTTATGGCATTACTTTACGAATTGGGTATAATTAGTACTTTCGTGTTTCTTCCACCCTTGCATGTTCAGCCTAAGAAATCAAAATAATTAAAATGTTTATTTAGACAATTCATCTTTATTATAATTCTTTAGGTTCCAAGGATTATGATTATACCCTTCACTATGTAACTTCGAAGTAGAAGTGTGTTTTTTACCATTATAAACTTTAAGTGCAACTTTCTCAACTTGTGCATTTCTGAAGTCGCAATTTCAAAAATTTATAAAAAAATAGTGGTTCCACCTACAGCCATAATTCATTTTTGTATTGATAGCAAATTTAATCGACTTTTTGGAACTATGCATAACTCAATACCCGTGACAAGGTACCTGTTCGTTTGCACTGCCACATATAACGATTCCTAAAGTGTTTTTTAAGCTTAAGTTACTACGTTTAATCTCTATATTTTATTAATCTGAAATAATATTTTGTAGGTGTCAACATTGACGCAATGTTACAAGTCACAAATCAATGAGCTCGAAGTCAAACTTCAAAAGGAGACTGAGAGTTTGAAGAAGCAGCTGGCATTGCTTCAAGAGACAGCTAAAGCGCCCAAACCGGAGGATAGTACCAGTGAAAAGTACTTGCTACCAGTTATACCCAAGGAGGAGGGAAGTGACAGCGAATTGGATATCAACGTCTCTCTCATTCCGAGAGAAGAGGGAGAGGTATGTATTAGATTAGTGACTACACACTAGAATCTTGATGTTATCCTGAACTTCACGTAGAAGTTTTTAAGGTCGTTTCCTTTCTCTGTACCTATCTAGGCACGGCAGTGCCTACGCCAAGTCGAGCAAAAGAGCTTTTTTTTTTCTAAATCACAAAAACCTACGGTAAAAGTAAAAGAACCATCATACAGACAGACATTCATATTTCACATCATTCGTAGTAACTATTTAGTAATCTGTGGTATTAGTATGGATGCAGATGATCCAAAGTTGTAGCTTAGAGCCTGTCCACACGGCGCGTTGCGTCAGCGTTGCGTCGACAGGCTCTAAGACTGTCTATGTGTCTATCAGGTACAAAGTAGTAGACACTTCAAGCCAGTACATAAAAACGAAATAATCGGCCAAGTGCGAGTCGGACTCGCGCACGAAGGGTTCCGTACCATTATAGAGCAAAATTAGGCCAAAAATTGTGTTTTTTGTATGGGAGCCCCCCTTAATTTTTTATTTTATTTTAATATTATTATTAAATATTAAAGTACACATATAACCAAGGATTTTGTGAAAAAGTTAAGTACCTACCTGTTGCCGTTATTGATACCGAGCAAAAAATGTTTGAAAAATCACGTTATTTGTATGGGAGCCCCCCTTAAATATTTAATTTATTTTGTTTTTAGTATTTGTTGTTATAGCGTCAGCAGAAATGCATAATCTGTGAAAATTTCAACTCTCTAGCTATTACTGTTCTTGAGTTACAGCCTGGCGACAGACAGACAGACGGACGGACAGACGGACGGACAGACGGACAGACAACGAAATCTTAGTAATAGGGTCCCGTTTTTACCCTTTGGGTACGGAAACCTAAAAACGAACGCTTTCTTATACGTGTGTATAATTCTAGGGCTCCGAATCAGCGCCGTCGCCGCCGCTGTCCAAGTCGTTCCTGTCGGCCGGCAGCAGACGATCCCCGATTCCGTTAGAGAGACTCCTAGAAGAAGGGGTGTCAGAGGACGACGGCCTCGACAGGTCGTCTCTATCGCTCACAGCCGAGCAGGAGATTGCAGAGTTGAAGAGAAAAGTGCAAGGGCAACAGCAAAAGTAAGAGTGTATAGTATAATATATCATGATTATCGTCATAATTAATTTTTTTTGTCTCTTTCTAATTTCGGAAATAGCAAAACGATTTGTTAATTTAATGCTATATTTTCAAAGAAGCTGTCTTTGCTAACGTATTTTGAGTTCGTGCGCTGTTATGAATTAACTTTATTTTAAGTAACTTTATTTTTCAGCATGATAGAACCATCTCTAACAATATATTTTTACAGCGCATTTGTCTTTGAATGAAATTGTATGAGGTAAGCCGCATTACGCGGCAGTTGCGCTACGCGACACAAAACGTCAATGTCGCGTCGCTCCGCTGCAGCGTAGTGTCGCTTAGTAGTTAGTGCGGTCTTAAAATATGATCTCTATTATTACTTGGCCCAATTTTACCAACTTTTAAAGTTATAGTCCAATTAGTATCATGTTAAATTAGTTTTTTATATGAATGAAAGAGAAGACATGACATTTTAAAAAGCTGGTAACACTGAGGTTGGTGAAATTGAGCCTAAGTTTATTAATGCGTTTTGTGTGTAGAGTGAAGCACGTGACCGTGCTGCTAGCGGAGTCTGAGCGCGAGTGCGCGCGCATGGCGCAGCTGGCCGAGTTATTGAAGGCGGAGCTGCGGCGCGTGCGCGGCGCCGACCTCGCGCCGCACAACACCGAGTACATGAAGAACGTCACACTCAAGGTTAGCCGTTAGTGTGTAAGAAAATAGAAAGAGAGGGCCTGCGTGCGCACGTGCTGCGTGTGTGCGTGCGTACATCGTGCACGAATGCGTATACTACGCCAGACAATCGTTAACGACTGCTGCACAATTGCAACCCAATGCTCCTAGTCCATGACATTTAAACGATTATGTTCCACTTGCACAGATTTGGCTTAAAATATTATAATATCATGTTAACTCTTTTTATCATTTCAAAAAAATCCGACAGCAACCTATAGTAAAAAAATAAATAAAAAAGTGAACATGTACTTTGAGAGAGCCATGCTTCAAGGCCGGCAACGCACCGCCAGCTCTTTTGATGTTGCGAGTGTCCATGGGCGACGGAAGTTGCTTTCCATCAGGTGACACGTTTCCTCGTTTACCCCCTTATATAAAAATATGCTGTCGAATTGAGAAACCTCCTCCTTTTTGGAAGTTGGTTAAAAAGAGACTTAAATGATGAATAGTATGTATCCGAAGCTGTATTCTAAACTGTTATATCCTTTGACAGTTTTTGACTTTACCGCCTGGCGATGAGAGATCGCGTCTTATTCCTGTCCTGCAGAAGATACTGACACTATCAAACGAAGAAACACAAAAGATTCAAGCTGTTGCCAAAGGTAAAATTATTTTACTTTTTTTCTATCTTGTATAGTCTCCTTTTATCAGACTATAGTAGGTATTTAATATCCTATGAGCGTTACTAATATAACTTTTCTTTAGTACGCAATTATATGGCATTTATGTAATTTGATATGGTTTTATCTTGATTCTGAACTATTACTCTGGTTAACAAGTGCCATTTTCGTCAAAACCTGATCTCATGCACCGAAAATTATGATTTTGGTCTCATTCGATTCGAAATAGCATCTAGAACATTCTATCAATATTCCAAGAGGGGCTGAAAAAAAAATGCAAAAGTTATAAACAATTAAGTAAATATAAAAAGAAGGGTTTGGTTTTTTTTAATATTTCGAAAACTATTTGAGATAATCAAAATTTGAAAATAGGTCCTTAAAGAGCAGGAAATTTCCTAAAAAAATCCTAGATCGTGGAACCTTATAGCTTTTAAACATAATTTAATTGAGCGGCGAAAGTAACGGTAAAAACGCGTGGTTCGGGTTTTGCCGCAATCTGCTACGTGAACTAAAAAAATATTTTAAGTGATTAAATATTCATATTACGCTTTTCTTAATTTGTTATAATAGTCACCATTTTAATGTTAACATAAAACGCTGATTATTTCAAAACAAGAAATCCAGATTTTTTTATTATTAAGTGAGCTAATCTTAAAAGGCCTTTTAAGAGATCCCCGTTGAAAAAATTCAATTTTTTTTATTTTTCACATTTTTATTAACATTCAAAGGCATTCAAAAATTAGTCATGTAAATAAAGCAATTACGGTATTTTTATATCCAATTATTGTTACTATTTTGTTTTGTTATTGTTAGAAGCCAGATAACAATATGTATTTTTTTATTGATGAAAAAACCCTAATTGCTTTATTTATATGCAAAATTCATGAATGCAAAATTGTTCATAAAAAAGTTAAAAATCAAAATTGTTAAATTTTTCCAACGGATATATCTTCTAACCCCTTTTATAGACCGATAGGACTAGGTTATTTGGTTTCAAAAATTCTAAAGTTTCTAATTTTTTGCGTATAGTTTTGAGACCACTAGGTAAATCTAAAAAATGATTTTGTGTCATTTTGGTCGACAGCTTCCAGATATATTTAGGGATTTTGATTTTTGGTCGCTATAGGCTGAAAAAAATATTAAAGTTTAAAATTTAGGTTTTGGGATATTGCTAGGGCAGTAACTGATGTGCAGACACGTTTTGTGTCAGATTCATCCACGGGTTTTCCAGTAATTAGCAAATATTAGAAACGTCGCCTAATTGCGTCGAAAAAATATTAGAGTTTCTAAAAACGGTATAATATGGTTTAGTTTGTTGATGTCTGCTACTGTTAAAGTTTTGTGTCATTTTCATCCACGGGTTTTGAAGAAATTTATATTTTTGCTTTCAACATCCCGTAAAAGCTACAAGAAGTAATTAAAGTTTTTAGAGTTTACATATTTAAAATTAAAAGGTCTATGCAAACCACATTTCAAAATTTGGTTCCTTTTCAGCCCCGATTTAAAGAGAAATTGACGATCAAGTAAAGCGAAATTGATTTTTATACTTGTTAATAGGCCACAAACTATTTTATTTTTAAACATAGATACAACATCATATCTTGAAGGGCCTGTGTAAGAGAAAATACGATATTTTATAATTTATTCTATGGAAAAGAAATAAAAAAAATTGCATCTTATTTTAACAAATATTCAACTTAATTTCGAAACTTAAAGCTTAGTCAATATTTAAATACTAAAAATTCTACCATTATGATTTATTACCAGATTTTAAAAAGTTTATGTATTATTTTAAGTTGTTGAAGAAAAACTACTTACTACGTAATCTGCATAAAATCCTTTTTAGTGTTCACTGTTCAATGATTTGAATTTTATTCTATTTGTAAAATGAAACTGACAAATTGGTTTAAGTACCTTTGCGAGTAGGGTTGCCATCAGGCGTTTGAATAAAGATAAGTATGTAGTTTTTTTTAGACGTCATAAATCATAAGCCGCAAATCGCAATTTACCTTTTAAGCTTTACGGTTAAAGCTGCGCGTCCACTGGATCGGAGCGTACGCATCGGCATTTCGTCATTTACGAAATGCCAATGGGGTGCGTCCACTGCATTCGGATTCACCATAGGCAATTTAGTTATTTTTAGTCCGTCATAGCCTGTTAACGTGCATTTGCATTATAGAGAATAGTGGCGAGGATATTGTTGTAACTAGCTGTATTTTATCAGAAGAGGAAAAGAGAAACAAGAGAAAACGAAATTCATTATTTCCCAATTTCATCCCAAATATTGTCTCGCCTCAGTTGGTTGTGATGATGTTGAAGTGCTCCCTCTGGGTCGTATCCAACGAAGGGCCGCTCGAATTGTTGACTGCCACAGTGTTTCAAACAGCTTGGACTCCTTGGAATTACGCCGAGATGTAGCTTCACTCTGCACCCTGTATCGGTTGTATCACGGGGAGTACTCTGAGGAATTGTTCGGTGGTGAAGATCTGTTTTTAGGTGAGGCATCCGATGAAGAGCTGGATAATGTTATCCAAGATTTTCACGATGACGTAATTTTATCTCAGAGTCCTCACTCTTTAGAAGTAGAGTCACCTCCTTATTCAGACGAAGAAATAGAAGAAGTATCTTTGCAGTTCTATTCTAATGCGTAACCAGTCACTGTCCTCAGCGTTTCAGATATTTTACGTGGTAGAGGCAGAAAAAAACAGAAAAGCAGTCATACCTACAGTGTGTCTCGCAAAACTCGCCGTTGGAGCCTCTGTATGTTCTATGGAATACTAATTATTGTGGGGATCAATTCTATGATACTGTTACATTCTTCAGATGCTGCTAATAAGCAATTTTTCAAGAATAGACGCACTTACCTGAAGACTCTCGCTTTTGATTACATAAAACTGCACCTAGAAGACAGATTTCAATACCGAACTTTGCCAACGTATGACGTATCTACAAATTTGTAAAATGTACTGGAGAAAAATAACGCCCAACGCCTTATAGCTTCTCTTAATTTTAAACCTGGAAGGTGTTTTGTCTTCCCGAGATCCAAATACCGCAAAACTTTCATTTGTAGGTACTGTTCACCAGAACAAAATATGCCAAAATTGTTTCATAGTACCTAATGAATTCGATTTAATAATAATAATAATTATTATTATTATTATGTTCAGAAAGACTGAGATTATTGTTAAAAAGTCTTTGTAAGTTGATTTAATAATATAAACTTTAATATATTTTTAAAAATGTGTTATTATTGTTGGGGTGCGCTAGTACCCCAGGGTACCGTTAGATAAAGTTTAAGATGGGTACGGTTCTAGGGCTAGGGTCACATGAGTATAATAATTGTCAATGAAATATTTGCGTTTCCTAGCTGTTAGGGTGTGTAATAAATATCAAATTAACATGTTTTATTCTAAATGGTAAAATAATGCAATTGTGAAAAAACATAGGTCTTATACTTAATATTATTTGTAATACCTGATATTATTTAATTTGTAGGTAACAACCCTAGGGGCGAACTCTATCATACTCGTACCACCGACCAGCACCGACCACGTATAATTTTTTCAAGATAGTATTATATTCAAAATTCATATTGCTTTTGTACACAAAAACTGCCGATTATATTGAGATAATTTGATTCCTACAGTACATCTAATTAAAGTATTCCATTAACACATAGGCTATTTTTATTACAAAATGTGAGGCGGTCTGAGGTATTCAACGAAATTTAAACGTGAGGAAAGCTGCTAGAAAGTAGCAAGAGTAGCTAATTTCAATAGTACATAGTTCAGCCACCTAACCTGCGAGATTTGTTTCAAACCAATTCTGATTGTTTCAAAGCGCATTCGTTTGCCACAATCAAAATTTTTACATATACGCATACGCAAGCAAAAATTTATATCAGCAGACAGGTACAGATGTACCAACAATTTGACTCTAACTGCGCCTAATTTTATCTATTTTTTTGCGGTATACTATGTTCGGGCGAGATTACGAATTATTACAAAATTGAAACATTTTGACATTTTTGAATGCGTTGGGCGAGTGCGGGGGCCGGGGTGTGCAGTGCGTGGGTGAAAACTATCAGTATCACTATCAGCGTAGCGCGCGGATAAAACATTATTATTTTGCTTTTGCGAAATAGATAATACACAATTTGAAAAAATCTGAAGTTTATCCATAGCGGGTCTGTATGTCTATCTAAAGGCTGTATCTCAGACAGCCTGAAGACAGACATACAGACAGACAGACATCGAAGTCCCAGTAACAGGGTCCCGTTTTACCCTCTGGGTACGGAACCCTAAAAACGGTAGGACAGAACTACGCAGAGTTCTGTCTCACACTCGCACTCGTCCGGTTCTTTCATACTGTTTATATTTTTGTATCTAATTTTTAAAGCAATTGGTGTAAAGGACTCAAAATGAAAATATATATTTCTTACTTCTTTAGGATGTTGAATATGTAAACGCCTTTAATTAAAAATATCTTTTTCGTAGTGTTTGGAGCTTGCAAAAATAAAAATTATTAAAATCTCGAAATATCGTGGATGAATCTGACACAAATTTATTCTATGGCTTTATTTAATAGACTTGAGCCCAATTATTGTGATTTCAGAAACTCTAATTTTTTTTAGATAGTGTTTTAAATAATTGGCAATATTTCGGGTTCCAATGGGCTAAAATTGTTCAAATTAGGTACCTACAATCCGAAGACTAATCTCGATATGATGCTATTGTTATTTTTAAGTTAAGTTTTTGCTGGCTAGTTTTATACAAATTTTAAAAAATCGACCACTAAATTTTGATTTTCTCAAAAACTTATCATCAGAAATGACACAAAATTTAAAAATAGCCTAATAAGACAACACTCCATCCATGTGCAAAAATTCAGAAACTTTAGAATTTTTGAAACTTAACACCTCAAAACAAGCTAGTCCCGCAGGTCTATTAAGATTAGCTCGAAAGAATAATAAAAATTTCTAGATTTCTTGTTTTGAAATAATCCTCGTTTTTATGTTAACATTAAAATGGTAACTAATAACAAATTAACAAAATCATAACAATTAAACAAATTGTGATAATTTATTTTTGTTGACGGATTATTGTTTATTGATATGTCTACTTAGTACTCAATTTTTTTAATTTCTTTATATTCATATTTAATCCGTTTAAATATTTTTTTTAGTTCACGTGGCAGATTGCGGCAATTCACGCGAAACCCGAACTACGCGTTTTTACCGTTACTTTCGCCGCTCAATTAAAGCTATTAGGATTATAATTGATAAGGTTCCAGGATCTAGGATTTTTTTTAGGAAATTTCCTGCTCTTTAAGGATCTATTTTCAAATTTTGATTATCTCAGATAGTTTTCGAAATATTAAAAAAAACCAAACCCTTCTTTTTATGTTTACTTAATTGTTTATAACTTTTGCATTTTTTCTCAGCCCCTCTTGGAATTTTGATAGAATGTTCTAGAATTCTAGATGGTATTCCGATTCGAATGAGACCAAAATCATAATTTTCGGTGCATGAGATCAGGTTTTGGGGAAAATGGCACTTGTGAATCAGACTATATTACGTATTTATGTACGTGGTACTGTAAAATTACTTTTTAGATATATCTACTTAATACAGGTTGTTAGGGTGAACACCGTTATCCTTAAAACCATCAAATGAGCCCGTCAAAACTAACAACTTTTTCTATGAGAACAATGCTGGGAACTCAAAAAAATCCGTCGTCATACCCATACAAATTGCCGATCCTGGCAAAATGTATGGGTATGAAAACGGCTTTAAGGAAGATGGTTTTAAGGATAACGGTGTTCACCCGAACAACCTGTATAACTTTATCTATCACATGATCTAACTGCGTAAACTTATCTCACTTATCTATAACATAATATGAACTGACTACGAAAAATTACTCACTTATCCTATATTTTATCTATGTGGCTATTGCTATTGCGCTATCATTCTCTCGCAAGTTGCATTTGCAACTTATCAGACAAAGAAAGGGATATGGTTAAAATAAGTTTGGAGTGAATATTTTTATTCAGTACTTAAGGAAGAATATACAGCTACTATATTGACTTTATCTGCATTTTGCGGACTGCTACTATCATTTACTTAGGCTCAATTCACACTGGCGCAGAGTCGAACTTCTCTGCACCTGTGAGAGAGTGTGAGTTGATCCTTAATGGAATATCTGCATTTACAGCGCAAAGCACCGTTTACCTCAAACTTCTATGAAATTAAAATAAAAAGGAAGAGCAACCAAAAATTCCACGCGTATCCGTATTGGGTGTTGACCTTTACCAAAGGATGAACTTAGTTTCATCTTGTTTTTTTAAAGGTCATCTGAGTAAGGATATTTTTAGCTATGTCTAAAACTTGTTCAATACTCTAAATGTCACTGGGCCTTGTATCTAGTCGTACAATTTCCGAACGTGAAATCTATACTAATAGACCTCTAGATACAAATTGCTAATATTACATAGGCGAAATCGTGCATGTCTGTCTGTTATCTTCACGCCTAAGCCCGGCCGCACATTATCCGAAATTTCTGATCAGAAAAATTCGAACGCTCGCCGGAACGCACTCTGATCATACATATTGTTGTGGACCCCGCATACTATCAGATTTTTGACTTGTCAAAATGTATGACCGGGGCGGGGCGTCCGAATTTTTCTGATCAGAAATTCTGATAATGTGCGGCCGGGCTTAATCACTTTACCGATTTTAACACTTCCAACTTGGGTATCGCAGACACAATAGATTTGGGGATTAATGGGTTGATGAAATTTATAAGATAATATCTACTTTGAGTAGAGATAGGAACAAGGAAATTTTTATCCCAAAAAAATATGGTGTCTGCTTGATAAACTAAACGTTTTTTTTCATATGCAATTTTCTCATACACTTTTATCTTCAGGTCAAGATCCGAACTCGAGCAAAGGATGGGGGAGCTACTTGCCGTGGCCGGGTGGGAAGTAAGCCGCAGGAGCTCCTATAGGAGATAGTCTGTGATGCTAAAGTACATTCAAATGACGGTGCCGTGACAGTATAGGCCATAGGTAGTGTATAGGGCCAGGCCAGAAAGGGTACAACTCGGTCAAAATATCTTGAGGCTCAGCCGCAAACTTAGTATGTCCTTAATCACTATAGGCAGGGTTATTTTCTACGGGAGAATCACTGACCTCCATTATACAAGTACGCTGGACATAAGATACCCAGCTGTTTTTTGTGCCTATTTGAAGCGGAATCAGCGCCCCCAATGCGGTGGAAGAGAACTAAATCTGACGTAACTCGCAAATGGCCGCTCAATCGCTATTGGTTGTAGAAACCAAAGAGAATATTATAATCACTACGGTGGTAGAAACTAGTATTAGTTCCAAGTACTCCCACTACCACTATCAGCGCCAATATTGCGACTTTTAAACGTCATGTTTACGTCAGATTTAGTTCTCTTCCCACGCATTGGGGCGCTGATTCCGCTTCAAATAGGCACAAAAAAACAGCTGTCATTTCAAAGGGTATCATAGGTCCAGTGTACTTGTATAATGGAGGTCAGTGGGGAGAATATACAAAGTGACAGATTGACATGGAAATCTGTAATTTTGTAAATCTGCCAGTATTTCTATTCTTTCGCATTTCTACTAATAGTCATGTTAAAGCACGTGACGTGATCAAAACTATTCTCAAGATTTATTCACCGGGTTGTACGTACAAAATGACTTGATAAATGAAAAGAGATATTGATTTGTAGAGATGATCTCCATTACTACCGAATTCTAATGTCTACTAAAAGTAGAAAAAAACGCTCTACATAGAACATCTCTTTTCAAATCGATAAGCACTCTTTATGGCCGGAAATTGCATTATGTAATGATTATTAAGTCTTAATAGTATGATAATAATATATACCGGTTTATATAAACATTTCGAAATAATTTTTAGTGGTTGAAGTTTACTTAATTATATTTTAATGAGTTTTCATTACAGGGAAAACTATATTGTGAGGTTTGTATTTAACATCAACTAAGGATATTTTGGAAATATATATAACAAAATATTAAATATAGACATTTAGCCCAATGTTATATTATGTACTCAAAAAATCCATAATCTGAATTATATTTTTCTATAACTAAGACATTTTTGATTAGATCATTCTAAATCATTAGAGCGTATACCTAAAATATCCTTAATTGAGTTTTGAAAACCTTTTTTATGATTACGTCATAATATCCTCATGGAAAAAGCATTTTCAAACATTCCATAATAATTATTGACTAATGATAAAATAAGACGTGTCCAAAAGTATGATACTTCCGAACATAAATTACCTACAAATACAATCGTTGTTGAACCACACTATGGATGACGATATAAAACCATCATCGTATCAACATCGTTGCCTTTTTTCTCAGTCGTTTGTCTTGATTTACGTCCATTCATGCGCGATCCTTGGGTCACGGCGGACACGACAAGATCTAGGGAATTCCTAGTTCTGGTTCCTAGAAACACTCAGTCGTATTTCAACATAGTTATTGCCCCTGTTACTATCCGTGACTCCCTCCAAAGTCTCCTCACCCCCAATTTTATAGCGAAGTTGTGTGTAGTCGTAACACATCGCTAAAGGTACGCTTTATATCGCTAAAGGTAGTTGTCCGTATGGCAACTAAATTTGCTCAATTCCAGTCAATTCTCGTCAACTATGACGTCACGACTACATCAAGCAATTTGCGGCAACAAACAGCAACAAGTAGCAACAAGCAGCAATATTGCGCAATACAATACAATTGCCTGGAATTTCCAAGCCCATCGGATTTACGTCAATTCGTATCTGCAACGACTGGAGTTGAGCAATTTTAGTTGCCCGTACAAGCGCACCATGAGCGATATGAAATATCTGGAGCAATTAGAAGCAATATATCGCCGAAATAATTGCCGCAATTTATTGAAATTGCTTCATATTGCTCCACTAATTGCTACAGGTCGGTTCATTCGTGTCGCCGGGCAATTATTGCTCGTGTAAGCACACCTTAAGTGTCATGGCTTGTCTTGCGATGCATTAAGTCAAATCCCATACATTTTTGACATCTTTCTTCGCTATCGAAACTGGAGAATTCCATCCCTAACGTCCCTATCAAGGGGCTCGAATCTCTCCTCGACGTGAGGAGGAAGGCTGTAGTCCACCATTAAGTTTGCCATGCCGCTTGGCAAACACGTGTCCTATATAAATCGAAACCATCTATCGCTAATTAGTGACCGCCCTTTAGTACTCTTCCCCACATTTCCTTTGCCTCATAAGTTATATGTATATCGTGTACATGAGAAATATCGAATTTTTAGAGTAGTAGTGGCCTGCTTGTAGCCTCTACATAGATTGGTGTTGACCTGTTGATTGCAACTTGAGTGACGGCTTTTATGCGGAAGACCTATTTCATTTACTTATTCGGACTTGTTATAGGGGTCATTTAGAAAATGTCAGTACCTAATCTTACCACTACAATTTCATTAGTTGGATACATCTCAATGGTTGGAACTAAAGGCAACATCGCACTAAAGCGACACGACACGACGCGACACTTTACGTTACATACGTAAAGTGTCGCGAACGTGATTTGTCGCGTCGTGTCGTGTTGTGTAGTGCGGACTGCGGTCTCAGCTTAAGTTTGAATCAAACAGTTAAACACCGATGGATGCGATATCAGTCTCTAGTTTCACAAGCGTACTTTCGTTTTTTTTTCGTCTCGGGCATGAGTAATGAGTAATGACACAAAAGTTTGTAAATATTGCAACTGCATTCGGCCTCGAAATACGAGTTGTACTCGTACCCTAATTAGATGTTATACGCAATTAAAATATTGTTGAAAGTATTTAAGACTTAAATATTAGTGTTATTTATGAATATTAAATGTGTATTGAAATAATAAAATATGTGATTAAAAGTCTGACTTTTATTTATTCTATGAAATTTAATACGTTTACGTACTTATTCATATTCTCATCTGGGCCTTTGTGACTTGTGTGCTATCACGTATGAAGCTATAGGTATCTATCAAGAAGATAATATCTAAATGCCTAAATTGTAAGTAAAATATTAAAATAAAACCAATGGTGTCGTTTGAGCAAAACAAAAACAAAATATCATTAGTAAATAATTATAGATGCGAATATGTTTGAATTGACCCTTAGTTTTTATTATTCGTAGGGTAAGGACTTGTTCAGAAACCGCACAGAAGCAGAACCCGCAGGGTTTCCATGTGAAAGACAAGCTATTAATTATTCTGAAAATAATTGTTGTACAACGTTTTGGTAATTGTTTGGTAATTGTATGCAGTTGTTAAAATGCACGGTTATTAACGGAGTTTTTTTTTCTGACTCTGGTCAAGGGTTTATCACGATCTAGTCTTGTAGAGTCAATAGCATAGAGAAAAATATATGATCAACAGCTATCCTTCTTTCAGTATTCAGTGGCTGGCTGAAAATTACGAAAAAGAAAACTTATGTTTCCGGTCGTTGATGCATATTATTTCAGTCGTAATAAATATAATTTATCTGGATTTTTAGCGGCCTATTGAGAATTGATAGTATTTAAAACAGTGTTTAATATAACAATATAATTTAATATTTGAAAATGATATAACAAGATATTATTTAAAATAGTAGTGCATTTGACTTATTGATTTCATTTCCCGGGAGAACATACGACGCGCATGCTCGAAAATTCACTTGGAAAATTCGTGACTACGACTGCGAAGGGTAAGTGCCTTGTAAATATTAATTTACACCCTTTTATTATCTTTTATCTTATTGTAAGTTTGCGTGATATTATTTTATAAATCTGTCATATTAATTACGTTGCGGTATATATCCTTATTCGATTACGTACTCTACATAATATTTTTTGTTCTTATGATCCATTACAGATCAATGATTGATTTTATTCAAGTCTAAATACCGGTAAATACTATAATTTTTCACTACAAACACTTAACAAAATAGGTGTATCATGTATGGCAACTTTAGGATATCTTTTACGATGTACTCTACACAGAGATCTTTCAAGAACTTTGATTTGTTACTATTGAAATGGGACTCATTCGTCACATTTTATTCAAAGATGCAAATAATATGTCGAGTATTTTTTAAACAGATCTTAAGTCGAATTCTTTTACTCTACGGAAAAAATAAACTTTAGCATTTAGTAGTTCTGTATTTTTCTTTTGCCAATTGCCTCGTTCTTGTGCGATTACATAGTCTAACAAATGCGTTCTCCAGGCTCCATGTAGATGATTATATTTGCCAATTTTTTATACATTTTTATAGTGCTTTATTGTGATAGAATAAAATGCCGGGTGGTAGTGACACCCACGATAGCACAAGATGGTGGCTGCATTCCCCGGCGAGACCATGTGCGTCTCGAGTGGTGCATGTGCGGTGTGCCACGTACTCGAATGCGACACACGAATTCTAATTTTGCAAGCAAAAGCATGTCGTTCGCAGTACGTCTGTTTGAATGCATATAGAATAGCTTTCTAAATTTAGCTACAATTCATTAGCATCTCGAGATAATAACTGTCGTGATCTATTGACTTTTAATTCTAAGTACACAATTGATAGAGAAATTTCGTCTCCACGTTTGCCTTACAAAGTACGGTTTAATTTCATCGTGTTTGCTTAATTCGTTTCGAGTGATTTTTTACGGTTTCAAATATAATATGCACAAGTACGTGTCTGGTCGGTCTATATTCGGCTGGAAGGCTGGGTGTATCGATAGGCCGGGGTCCGGACGTCCTGCGCACGCTCGGAGCGTCCCGGAGATTCGGTGCCGGCTCAATCGAAGCCTCTCCGCCTAGTGCATTTAAGTCGCAGTGCAACCTTTGTCAGAGATTTGTCTAAAAGTGATGCGAACTGAATAAAGTACCGATTTGATTCGCCGATACATAAAGGTAGGTAGAGTTAAGAAATTAAGATAATTTGATTCATGAAATATATATTTTTGTCTTTGTTTAGTGTAATGCGTTAACATGGCTTGAGTTTTTTTTAGCAGAAAGCGATTTTTGAATTTTTTTAATGCGAGGATTACTGCGAGAGTAGCTCTAGGCTACAGCATCTCCGTTGGGCGTTTTACTTGCGGTAGAGTTGTGAATGCACGTCGTATTTTGTATTCATATGGGCGTGTGTCTGTCGCAAAATCGATACTCAATTATTGAAATTTTTAAAGAATCTGCTAGCTCTCATATCATATAGGTATGTATCTCATGTACTGAACAGTATATTATTATAGTTCTCTACATTTATATGGTACTGAAATCTTAGGCGATGGCTCTGTATCACGCAATGCCCGCATGTCGCACGTTATTAGGTAATATTTTTTCTCGACTCTATGCGTTATGTATCATAAGTAATTCGTTATAAAAGACGATACTTATCCATCCATGATTTACGTAGACCGCATATAGTCAGTAGTCACAGTATCATAGTGCCAAATATTATGTTTTCACAGATTGAACATAAACTTTATAATAATAAGAAAGAGTACTGGTAGAGCCATGTAGACTTAATAACCGTCCCCCTTTTTGGTTATGAGCTTTTATAAACAGTCAGCAGCAGCAGCAGCTCTTACCTACGTAATCTTTTGAATTTTACTGAATTTCTATCAAGTGCCTGCATGTTAAGTACCTTTAGCTCGACCTATACTGATACCTACTTTGTATTTAAAAAATATTATGTTAAAAAGTTTCGACTTTCTGAATACATTTAGGTACTTGTAGAGAAGAAATATTGTTAAGTTTAGCAGGAAGTTAAATCATTTGACATTCTTGTACTATGAGCCTATTTCCAGTTGTTAATTAATTTCTAGTTATATTTCACGTTGATATTGAGTCTTGAGAGGCGATAATATCCGTGTTGTTTTGTCGCATTTCCAATTCTGAAGGTCTATAAAAATAAATAATAAAGGAATTTACTCAAATACTTAATAATATTATTTATATTTTCAAATGTTCAAAATGTAGATAGCCGATAGGCATGTCTATTTTAATCATTACCCTAAAATGTAGAGTTCCTACAAACTCCCCTTCAGTCTCAAGAACCATGGTTTACGGTTAGTGTTGCTACGTATTTAAGCTATTTCCGTGCCTGATATCATAAAGGGAGCGTCAATAAAAATATTATAAGATATATTAAAAGATTGTACTTCAAATCTATTCCATTTTACTCTACCTTCGAGCCCAGCCAAACAAAAAACCCCTTACCTTCCGCCTTCTATATACTGAATGTACATTTTTGTATCACAGATTAATATTTCACACGCCGCGGTACAATCAGAACAATGGGTAAGGAGAAGACTCATATCAACATTGTGGTGATCGGCCACGTGGACTCGGGCAAGTCCACCACCACCGGCCACCTCATCTACAAGTGCGGCGGCATCGACAAGCGAACCATCGAGAAGTTCGAGAAGGAGGCCCAGGAGATGGGCAAGGGGTCCTTCAAATACGCCTGGGTCAGTTCATATTATGATATACCTACTTGCAGCTCTGGATTTTTGTATAGGCAGTATAGGCCATGGCCTATGGGCGGCAGCATCCTATGGCGTCCTACGGGGGGGCGACAGCGTCCTAGGATGGCAACAGAGTTTGTACAAAGGAATAAGAGCGACAAAATTAAATTATATACTCATAAAAATATAAATCCAGCCCTGCCTAGTCATTATGTCGCAGATAGAAGTACACTTTAGAATTTTATTGGTAAATGGTAAGATCGAGTGAATACTTGAAATAACCTTTGGGCATCTTTGGGTTTTGGCGATCTTGTACGGTACCCGGCCATAGGGATATTCTCTACCTACCTCTATTAAGGACGGATTTGTGTAGTTTGTTTTACACTAGCGTTTGTTTTGCACTAACTACAAATTTTTACATAATTCATGATATTTTTTATCTACCCTAGGTACTGGACAAGCTGAAAGCTGAGCGCGAGCGCGGTATCACGATAGATATCGCTCTGTGGAAGTTCGAGACCGCCAAGTACTACGTCACGATCATCGACGCCCCTGGACATAGAGACTTCATCAAGAACATGATTACTGGCACCTCGCAGGTAAATTATTATCTACATTTTTGACTCCTAGGAGGCAGGAGCCACTCATTGCAATCGATTGTTTGGATTTACGGTAATAATCAAATGGCTGCCTTGAAAACAACTTCTATGCCTTTAGGTTGACGATCTAAAGACTAAAGCCCATTTTTTTTATTTTTAATAAATTATGTTAGGTTAGGTTAGACGATGTAAAGACTAAAGAGTAAAGACCAATTTTTGTATTTTGAGATAGGGTGGGTGGGTTCTTATTAAATACAAAGAAGAAGGGATAATATTATATATTATTATTGTTATCATCAAAAATTTTCCTGCAAACTTTATTGTATTTTCGGGTCAATGTTATAGTTAATAGCGTGACAGCAAAACTGGTTCGTATAGTCTTAAGAAACTTGAATGATGAATTGGCATAAGATTGTAAAAATATTTTATATCAGATAAATAAATTCATGGTGCACGGCCTACGGCCATCAGATCTACGGAATGATTAAAAATCGGTTGTCTGTAAAGTCGGTTTACTGACGATAGTTGAACGTGACAACGTCATAAGAAAATGGAACGCCTCAGAGCGAGGTAACGCTGCATGAGTCATGTTTTTTCGTGCGTGCAGCCGGCTCCATCGAATTATAAGACGTTATCACGTCAAAAATATAATCTAATGGAAAGGTAGATTCGCTTATGAGAAGAGACTCTATATTCCGCCAAACACAATATCGCTCTACAACACAAAAGCAGTAGGTAGATCAAAATATGATACATAAAAAGTCCTTAATTTATTTTATTAAACTACATGTGTTTTATGTACCGTCGAAAAAATCGATTCATAGGCGGGCGGTGGACCTATGTCTTTTGGTTTAAGACTTAAGTCAATCCAATGTTAGTCGTGAGCCGTTGGCTGGGTTTGACATAACGCGGCCAAATTACCTATAATATCCCGTCTATGAATATAACTTCTCTGATAGTATATTGTATGACACAACAGGCGGACTGCGCCGTCCTCATCGTGGCGGCGGGCACGGGCGAGTTCGAAGCCGGCATCAGCAAGAACGGGCAGACGCGCGAGCACGCGCTGCTGGCCTTCACGCTCGGCGTCAAGCAGCTCATCGTCGGCGTCAACAAGATGGACTCCACCGAGCCGCCCTACCACGAGGCCCGCTACGAGGAGATCAAGAAGGAGGTCTCGTCCTACATTAAGAAAATCGGTGAGTGTTGGTGGTATTGGCTTGTATAAGCAACACCGAGCGTCCTTGCTCTAGTTCAGGGATTCCCAAACTTATTTTGTCTACTGCCCACTTTGTGAACAAATTATGTTGCAGCGCCCATTGTTTCAATTTAAACGCATTCAGATGAAATAAAATTACAAATCGCCCACAAAACGCCCCCATTTTTTTCTGGGTCACACGCCGTCCCCTTTAGGCCTTCGGCTTCAGCGCCCACAAGGGGGCGTTATCGCCCACTTTGGGAAAGGCTGTCTAGTTCGTAGAACATTGGTTCGCATTAGAGAGGTTGCATAATGCATAATATGCCAATTTAGGCGTGCATCAAGACTTTTCAGATCTTAAGTAATACACAAGGAAACGTGAGGAAACCCACTTACACCCGTTCTACATAATTGACCGGTTCATTCTTCTGGACTAGGCCGACACCATGTTGTGACTTGTGAGAGTGCTATAAATATGTTAGAGTCAGCGTCTACGTACATTACGTCAAACACGATTGACGATTGTGAATTTAATGGGAAGGTTACAAATTGTTATACTTATTAGTATTTGTGGCTCATAAGATTATACGACGATTATGAATGCAGTCACGATTTAATATGCTATCTACCTATAACATATGTAATAATGTCTTTTAGGGTTTCGTACACAATAAGAAATCATACAGTTTCATTATAATTATCTAGATAGAGCTCAAATATAATTTAATACTGTCTCTACACTCTATCTCGTCTTATGAAATGTATCTAAATTTTTCTATTAAAAATTCTATTAAAATTAAAAAAAAACTATTGAAATGATGGTATGAACAAGTACTAGTACAGACCTACAACGATGTGCATGGATGACATTGTCATAGAGGCGTATCTCTATTATGCTGAAACAGCTATTGTCACTCAAAGTAAGCTGTATAACCATACTAGAGATAAACTACGATAACATGGCGCGCCCCTCCAAAATTCAAAACGTTTGAAATGCGTTGTCAAAACGTTAATTGAAGTGCGTTGTCTTGCGCGGTCGGCTAGTTATGATTAGTTGACCAACAAATCTTGGTAATAAGTGACATGTGAAATATTACGAGTACTGGTTGATTGGTTGAATACTTACTACATACAAACTCTTTCAAAAGGATGTGACTACACACATTGAAACAGTAATTTGGAGGGGCGCGCCATGTTATCGTAGTTTATCTCTACACACAAATTTTATAAATGTTAAGTTCTTTAAGACAAAATAATGTGCTAATTTAAAAGTATATTATGGTCTCTGTTCTATATTTTAATATACACACTTGGCCCATCTCAATATTATAAAAGACTTCAAAAAAATTTAATCAACACAAATTGACGTTAATCGTACTCTGTCAGGGTACAACCCGGCGACGGTGGCGTTCGTGCCGATCTCGGGCTGGCACGGCGACAACATGCTGGAGCCGTCCGACAAGATGCCCTGGTTCAAGGGGTGGACCATCGACCGCAAGGACGGCAAGGTTGAGGGCAAGACGCTCATTGAGGTAAGTTATTTGTTTTAAATAAGGGGGGCAAACGAGCAAACGGGTCATCTGATGGAAAGCAACTACCGTCGCGTCGCCCATGGACACTCGCAACATTAGAAAAGCTGCAGGTGTGCAGTTGCCGGCCTTATAAGAGAGTAATAATTATTTGTTGTTACTCGTTAGTGTTTTGTACTTTTCTGAGACGTTAGAAAAGTGGCTTGACTAATAAGGATAATACTGTATAACTATTTAAAATGTGTTTTTTAGATTATGGAAATTTTTCAGACTTGAAAATTATCTAAGTTAAAAAAAAAAACCTATCTGATCCATAACTAATAAGCTCCATAATTAAATACGAAAGCATGTTTGTCTGTCCTTCCTGCTTTAAATGCTAAATGTATTTAGATAAAATCAGGAATGGGCATTTTTTTGAGACCCGGGAAAGCACATATTATTATATCAGCTATATTTTTTATTGCGCCAGAATATGCGCTAACCTCGCAACAACCCAATCAAATAGTAAGTGCTCGGTAAGTAGGCATGCCGTGGTTTTTATGACTAAAGATGTTTGCGAAACTCAACCAGCTTTTACCTTAATGAATCACGATTGTCAATAAAGTTATTATGTAACGACTAACGTTGCTGTCTGCCGATATGACACAACGTATTGTTTTTATATCGACCCAGTTATTATAACATAATGCATAGGAACTAGGTATAGCATGACAAATATAAACTGTTATTAATATTAATTATTATCTTTATTTTACTGCGAGAGTAATATCATGATTAAATAGCAAATTGACCAATGACCAGGATGACTTCGACATTTCCTTAAAATTAAGTTGGAATTTCCATTTCGATTTTCCTCAAGAAAAATCGATATAATATCCATTCCCCATTTCTTAGAAACTGCTCATTTAAGTTTTTTTTTCAATCTATTTGTCTCTTCGAACTCGAATTGAGGAATCCATATTATTTTGGTGTTTTTTAAGCAAAGTAGCGTCCAAATAAAAAAAAATGTCTGCAGGCTCTGGATGCGATCCAGCCACCGTCGCGGCCGACGGAGAAGCCTCTACGCCTGCCTCTGCAGGACGTGTACAAGATAGGTGGGATAGGCACCGTGCCTGTGGGAAGAGTCGAGACCGGCATACTCAAACCAGGTAAAGCTACCCACTAGGTCCTTGATTATAATGTTCGGTTTTTGAGCTATCTTGATCAGAAGCGCTATAGTGGATAGATAAGTTCTAGTCAAATAGGTAGGTATAGGTACTTCAGAAGTCAGAAATCGGGTGATCTTCATTGGAAAGTAGCGGGTGCCAGATACTGGATGCTGGACTGGATTTAAACATGTTTACATACAGCGCTGGTCCGGCTCATATCAATTATTGTTCGGCTTTCATTTAAAAATGTAACACTTCACTTCTTTTCAAATTTCAATACAAGTTAAAAGTCGATAATTCAATGTGATGTGTCCAGGTTACGTAGTAACTATTTAGTATTTAGTAATGTGTGGTTCAGGTATGGTGGTGGTGTTCGCACCGGCCGCCATCACCACGGAGGTGAAGTCCGTGGAGATGCACCACGAGGCGCTGCAGGAGGCCATGCCCGGCGACAACGTCGGCTTCAACGTGAAGGTACACTGCCATGGTGCCATATTATATCTACACTATACAGTTAATTGCTTATAAAAATCACTACAACTTTTTTGACGTTGCAACGTCTTATAATTTGATATGGGCTGCGCGCACGAAAAAACATGACGCAATATGCGGCGTTACCTCGCTCTGAGGCGTTCCATTTGAGTTGTTTAGCAGAAATATACAGTCGGGGAAAATTGTGCTAAGCAGAAATGTACAGTCGGGGAAATGAGTTGTTTAGCAGAAATGTACAGTCGGGGAAATGAGTTGCTTAGCAGAAATGTACAGTCGGGGAAATGAGTTGTTTAGCAGAAATGTACAGTCGGGGAAAATTGTGCTAAGCAGAAATGTACAGTCGGGGAAATGAGTTGTTTAGCAGAAATGTACAGTCGGGGAAAATTGTGCTAAGCAGAAATGTACAGTCGGGGAAAATTGTGCTAGGCAGAAATGTACAGTCGGGGAAATGAGTTGTTTAGCAGAAATGTACAGTCGGGGAAATGAGTTGTTTAGCAGAAATGTACAGTCGAGGAAAATTGTGCTAAGCAGAAATGTACAGTCGGGGAAATGAGCTGTTTAGCAGAAATGTACAGTCGGGGAAAATTGTACTAAGCAGAAATGTACAGTCGGGGAAATGAGTTGTTTAGCAGAAATGTACAGTCGGGGAAAATTGTGCTAAGCAGAAATGTACAGTCGGGGAAATGAGTTGTTAAGCAGAAATGTACAGTCGGGGAAATGAGTTGTTTAGCAGAAATGTACAGTCGGGGAAAATTGTGCTAGGCAGAAATGTACAGTCGGGGAAATGAGTTGTTTCGCAGAAATGTACAGTCGGGGAAATGAGTTGTTTAGCAGAAATGTACAGTCGGGGAAAATTGTGCTAAGCAGAAATGTACAGTCGGGGAAATTAGTTGTTTAGCAGAAATGTACAGTCGGGGAAAATTGTGCTAAGCAGAAATGTACAGTCGGGGAAATGAGTTGTTAAGCAGAAATGTACAGTCGGGGAAAATTGTGCTAAGCAGAAATGTACAGTCGGGGAAATGAGTTTTGACGTGACAACGTCTTATATTTGATGGAGCCGGCTGCACGCACGAAAAAACATGACTCATGCGGCGTTACCTCGCTCTGAGGCGTTCCATTTAAGGCTTGAAGTGCAAGCGAGAGCGCGGAATGAGCGACAAAGAGGCACGTTGTCACGTTCAACTATCGTCAGTAAACCGACTTTACAGACAACCGTTTTTTTTATTGAGATAACAACAACCTTATAGTCTAAAATATTAATAAGACTGTTTATATAACTAATAAGTCAAAAAAAGTTATCTACATGAATGATATTAAGGGTATATAAGTTTAACTTTAAAAAATCTTTATGGAATCAAATTACATTGCGCTGTCTAATGCATCGCACCGGGGTCACCAACTTTACATAATGTTATTTCGACTCCCTGTCTGCCAAATTATCCGTGAATAAACAGCCAGAACTGGAAAAGACAAACAGCCAAAAATTATGAATTTGAAATACATTTCTAAAAATAAATATTAAATAAACCTTTCGTTTCAGAACGTATCAGTGAAGGAATTGCGCCGTGGTTACGTGGCCGGTGACTCTAAGAACTGCCCGCCCAAGGGCGCCTCTGACTTCACCGCCCAGGTAAAATATTGTAGGCTAAAGCATGCTTAGCGACCGCTAAAGTAGTTTCCGCAGAACTTAAAGAGTTCTTAGGTAAATAGGTTCCTAAGTAATAATAAAGCTCATTGTCACTTAAAACGACTATGCGCCATTAAAATAATGGTGTTGGTGTTAGGTGATCGTGCTGAACCACCCGGGTCAGATCAGCAACGGGTACACGCCGGTGCTGGACTGCCACACCGCGCACATCGCCTGCAAGTTCGCCGAGATCAAGGAGAAGTGCGACCGCCGTACCGGTCAGTATACACCCAAAACATTCATTTATTATTTGTCTTGAAAATGACCTCTCTTGAGGAACAGCCAGTGATATGGACGATATGCAAAAGACTCTGTTGGGGTTTTTAAGATCATATATTTGTCACTGAAGCCTGAAGCCGACAGTATTCGAAATTTCAACTGCTTCAGCTTATCAGCTAGCAGAGGCCCTAAGATCTGATTCCTACAGAGCTCGGCCTTCGACACTGTCCACTGCAAACCCTGGACGAATAAGTCGGAAAAATCTTATTGACAGTTTTCGTAACTGTCTGCGTGTCTGCGTTTTTTGGCTAAAGAAATATTGAAAACCCCCATTCAACACACCATGAACTTAATCATCTAAAGTTATTTCATGCGGTCAGTTATGGCCACATACGGCTAACCGTCGTGTCCTTGCGCTTAATTGGATATAATATAACTTGATATGATGCAGGCAAGACGACGGAGAAGGACCCGAAGTCGATCAAGTCTGGCGACGCGGCGATCGTGACCCTGATGCCGACGAAGGCGCTGTGCGTCGAGTCCTTCTCGGAGTTCCCGCCGCTCGGCCGCTTCGCCGTGCGCGACATGCGCCAGACCGTCGCCGTCGGCGTCATCAAGGTAAGGGGAAACTGTTCTATTTCCAATGGATATAAGTGCATACTTTACATGCAACATACCAATTCTATTTCCTGATATGTTTTATTCGAGTGTTTCCGGAAGATTGGAATATCGTACTAACATTGCCTGCCAAGGATCTTCATATAAAGGTGACACCGCACAAGTCGTAGAGCGCATCGGTGCAACGCGTTACGCGACAAGGCACAAAACTATTGTAGGATGCGAAGTGTTGCGTTGTTTTGCTATAATGCAGTTACGCCTATTGCGGTTACGCCTTTAAATGCCCTATATCATTAATATTTCTTTTTCAATTTCAGAGCGTCACCTTCAAGGAGGTCACTACGGGTAAAATCACAAAGGCCGCCGAGAAGGCCCAGAAGAAGAAATAACTACGGGGCAGTTCACTCGTACCAGCGCCGCTCGGTGTGGGCCGCGGCGCGGTGTCCGCGCGGCGGCGCGCGGCGGGCGGCCCCGCGCCCCCCTCCCCCCTGCAGCTGTCGTGTCGTAGTCGCGTGCACCCCCTAGCGCACCGCCTAAGGAGCTTCTTCACTGGTGACGTCACTCTCGTTCCCGATACGTGCATTTATCACAGGATACTCGATAAGTTTATTCGTTTTAGTTACGCTTACGTGTTAAGTTTATGTCTTTGTGATTATTTTAGTCGTAAGTTGCTCGTCGAGTTTGAGTTTCCGTATCTGAAGGCTCGTTACGTTTTATTTTTTCATCGTAAGGAGTTTAGGAGGAAAAGTAGCGGGGAGTTGAATTTTTAAACCGTTATGTGATCGCTCCAGATTCGTGTTTTTTTTCCACCGCTAGAATCGCTCTTGGTCGTCTAGAACATCTTCCTGAATATGTAATGCACGTTCTAGTCCTCTGAACCGAGATGTTTTTTTTTTCTTATTCCTATCTACCCATGATTTTTTGGGCTTTTGTGAAAAATGTGTTTTATACCTAAGTATGAATTAGTGGTGAGTTTTATTAAGATTTTTAAATATCAATATCGAATTAACAGTTGATTGAGGAAATTGTATTTAGAAAAGTGTGATCAAAGATTCGGCGGTAGTCGGTTATGAACTGGCACCATTGTTTGAATATAGTGATGGCATAATTAAGCGTTTAAAACGTTTTAGGCACCTCTGAGGAAAGTAGAAGTATTGTAGGTAAAAATAAATTTTCGTTCCTAGTTTAAAAGATACCTAAATGTTAACACCTATCTATTATAGGTAATGTAATGCTATATAAGGGTTTAAACATTCAATTTATATTTCCATACTGAATTTAACATATTTTCACAGTAAGTACGGAATAACTCGAGAATTTTATTAAGCTAAATGTATCTTTGTAATTTTTTCAATAATTTTGTAAAGACCTCGATCCTGATATAACCAATAAAGAAGCTACTGGTATAATGTTGTTTTATTTTCAGACTAATTTTTATAATTTATTCTAATTATGTGTTCAGATCATAAAGCTTCTACAATAATAATTTTAATACAGCTGAAACTACATTATTTTTTTCATTTTTTCCCCTACCCACTACTACCACACCCACCGCCCATGGGCGCACGGCCTGCCAGCAGTGCCAGCACGCAGATTATCAGAAAGGGTTGTTCAGGGAAGTAGCACGAAGTTTTAGAGTTTTAATACAGCTGATTATACAGTTCGACAAGGCTGTTTATGAACGTGGCGAGAAAAGGAACTAACGCTTCTATCCATACAAAAGAGTATTTATCAAAATAATTGTACATCTGTGTAAAAAGAAGTGTGCCTTGAAACAATCAACTAGTTTTATATGTTTTTATTCTGTAATACAAAAAAAAAAAAACAACTGTTAAAGGGAAACTATTCTTCTTCGAAAATTAAAATAAATATAATCGTATTATTATGTATTAGACATTTTTTTGTAAAACTATATTTTTCCACTCCATATAAAAATTATTTGCCGCCTTACACATCTAATGTTTTAAGAATATGATTACATGTTGTTTTTATTATAAAAATCTTTATGTGGGGTTCTCTTATAAAAAAACCTACTTAAACGCAAAAAACAGAGTGAGTCGGATACATAAACTTTTTCGTTATTACTCTTTAGTTACGTTTTATATTAAATTCGATTAAAGTACTGGACGCATTCGTAACATTTTATTAATGGCATTACTAACTTTAAGCTTATTGAATGTTTGTCTGACGCCTCCGCCATTTCTTTTTATGTGAAAATCAATGTGGACGTGTTTTGATAGTGGAACTACTTTTTCGAGACAGATATTGTATCAGGCTTTTTTGGCAAAACTGTAAGCTAAAATGTATTTTTCTTGTAATGCATTTGCAAAGAATATATGAAATGCGTATTTATTCTCTGTTCTTGTATATAATAAGCTATTGACAATTGAGAAGTTCGCTTAGTTTATTTTACATTACTATTTCGTTGCGTTTTTACAAAATTTCGTGACGTTACGAAAAAGTAGGTCATAAAGCTGAGTTTACAATGAGTTGAAACAATAATTCAAATATTCATAGGAATGGATTTTTTCATGAAAATTTGCATTGCGTTACAAAAATATTTGTTCGTGTGGGAAAACTACTGCACGAATTTTCATGTAGTTTTCACCCATGCATAGAGTGGTTAGTGGGGAAGCATATAACATACCCCGGGCGCAGCCAAAGCCAAAGTTTGTCTGGTACACTTTCATGGCTACATCACTGAACGTTGTTTAGTATGGTTATAGACGAATACATACAAAGTAAAACATACAAAAAAAAATCACTACTATGTAACAAGCCTTATGTCCTGTATGTTTTACTATTTAGTTACAATTCAGAACTATTTCGTAACAATATTTCGTTACGACATTTTCGTTACGTACAATTATTTTGATAAATACTCAATAACGTCATTAATAATTTTTGACAGTTCTCCTTTACCAGCAGCGCCCATTAATGCATTGACTGTTGACATCAATGTTGACATCATTGACATATTCATTTTTTAGCCTTCTCGAACAATAGCTTTGTCCACACTGGGCCTTTTTTTTTTGTTCATCAAGAGCATGCGTTTATAGCCTTTGGTTATAGCGCAGTCAACAGCGAACGTGAGGCATGCCCGTGACGCGCGTTTAAATCGTAGCGCTCGCTATGTCACTTTTCTTTCAACGCGGGTGGATTTTGACGCATTCAATTATTGAATATCCCAAACGAAAGTTGAATAAAAAGAAGATGACGAAAATGAGGCATTTTCTTAATTTTTTAATTTGATTGTCAAACAGTTTCCATTTTAGTAACTAGATGGCGTATGGGTAGACAATTTGGTCATGAAGGTATATACTATCCTTAATCTATGAATTTGGTAGACAACTATTGGTAATACCAGGGAATACCACCAATAATTGCCAAAAAACTAGGCAAAAGAATGTAAAACTTGATACATTTAAATTTGAAAAAGACGCAATAATATTCCAATGAGTAGGATAATAGAGTTATTATAACGATGTTTTAGTTAAAACTCACGGAAGAAATAGCCCTATTTACCGATATTCACACCAAATTTCCAAGGAAATATACATTTTGGTTTTGACAATTTTGTTTTGAAAATTGCACTTGTGCAAGATAACGGATATTTAATGGCTAATATTTTACCAATAATGAACATTAAAAACCCAAATAACACGATTTGGGAAAAAATAATAAAAACCACACCAACAATAAAAAGTAGAAGAAGTTTGAAAGTGACATGCCCGCCAAAACTCTTTTTCTATTGTCAGTTTTCAGTTTGACAATTTGCGTGTTCCTAAACTGTTACCAGTATACTGGCCTAATCACTTAGGCCAATGATCGCTTAGGCGTATGCTCTTCGTGACTTGACAGTACACTGATATTTTTTGGAAACACAGACCATATGTAGTCAGTGATGCCAACCTGCAGATAATTTCAGATCGGTGGGGAACCATTAGAAAATCTAGAAGTGTCTATCGTCGCGCCGTCTGGTGGAGATTAAAAATAAGAAAACATCCCATTGAAGGCTATTTCCCGAACCGTAAAATTTAGTTGTCCGGACGTATAAAGTACCCGCACAGTTACATATGTAGACCTTTGTATTTTTTTTTTATAGTAGTATAAGGTGTGATCTAACTGGTCCACTTAGGTTCTTTAGAAAAACTAAATTGTAAATATAATTAAAATTAATTTAAAGGTCGAAAAATTGATTCCCTGGACACGTCCTGTCCCCAGAATTCACTATAAATTCCCAAAAAAATTCCATAAATACGATGAAATTCTAATTTCAAAGTAAATAAATCGTAAGAATATGAACAAAATATTTATAAAACAATTGTATATAACAAGGGCGTCGCCAGCCGATGGCGCAGGGAGGGGCAAGTTGACTTTACCTACTACAATTCATACTTTTCTCATTCTCTATGAATTAGAGTGAAATTGGTGAATTCATTCGAGTTTCGACGTACGGGAATGATTGTTCAAGGCTTGAACTTCAAGCAAATCAACTCAAAGACTAGGTTAGGACTTTGGTTGCATTATATTTGGCAACTTTTTTAGAATCTCTAGGGAAGGGGGGGGGGGGGGGCAGCTGCCCCTCCTGCCCCCCTTGGCGACGCCCTTAGTATATAAACGTATATATCGTTATATAAATAGAAAAAACCAATCAAAGTTATGTCCTGGCTCACATAGTGATTCCCTATACGCTTCACTTGGAGGCTCGTACCTCCCTAGTTATAAGTAGCACGTGGTTGCGGGTGCGCAGGGCGGGAAGTTCGGTAGCCCTCTAAACATCATGGAAGGAGGTCACACAATTCGTTGCTCCGTTTTCGAGTTACAAAGGAAAATATCTGATTCCTCTGATTCCCTCAACCTTGGTTCCTTACACAATTGATTCCCTATTCGCTAATTACAATGTCATTTTCAAAGTTAAGTTTGCATAGACACGATGTATACGACGATAATGAGTATGGTTTTTAGTTAGCCTATTTATAATTTAAAATATATGTATAGTTTTTGTGTAACTCAGGAAAAACTATCTTTTTATTGATACCCTATACATACATTTTGATGATTCCCTGGGTATTTTAAGTAGGGAATCAAAATATTTTACATTTATTTATCTAATTTGTACATATCTGTTGATTTTTATTAAAATAAATTACATTCTCTTCATATACTGATACAAATAAATGACAACAAAAAGTAAAATATATAAAAAAAAATCTTAAAGTCAAAATATTTCAAATAAATTCATTTTCCATTAATTGTATTTGGTTTTAACGAACAAGTTTAGTTAACAAAGCTAATAGAAAAAAGCTTTTTTTCTATTAGCTTTGTTGATTCCCTAGGTTAGAAAAATTTTAATCAAAATATCTTCTAAAATTGTGAAGTGAAAAAGGGCCCAAATAGATAACTATTTTTATAATTCACTGAAGAATTTAAAAAATATTCAGAAATAAAAATGTACCAGGGAATCAACTAAATAATCCAAATCTGGAGAAATGCCCTGAAGATGAAATTGCATAATGTGGATATAGCTTAGACTATGTTCCGAAATGTACTGCGACCACTGCAGAGTGTGACGTCATTTTAGTATACTGCGAAGCCGTTCCTTTTTATATAGTATACTGTTGATAAACTGGTTACTATTTAAAACGGAACGCAATCCAGTATACTATCAGCCGCATTTTTGACAGCTCGTATTGAACATTTTCAACACAGTCTAATAAAGTTAATTTTTGCAATTCTTCCAGTGTTTTATTAATCCAAATTAATTAAGAAATTTATAACTTTGGGATTAAACTGTAGGTATTGTTTTAAAACGTTAGACACTCGAGTGGTTTTGACACTTGACAGTTGACTTTTGACAGTTGACTGATCACGTGATCAAAGTACTGCGAGTTGACTGCGAGTGCCTTACCTCGAAAGCGCCAGTGCTCACAGTACAATATGGCGACGATTGATGACGTCATATATTTCACTAGGGTACTGCGGCAGTGTACTGCAACTCCATTACGGAACGATTTTTTCTACAGTGATAGCACTGTGCAGTGGTCGCAGTACATTTAGGGACATAGCCTTAAATACATGGCCTATTTGGTCGTCAGCTCGAGCGTACACTGCACAGACGCTAACGACTCTAAATGTACAATTCCGTGCATCGCGATCGATCGCGGTCGTGCATGACCTACGACTGTCGTCGGACGCTCGCGACCATAGTCAACGTATGAAAATGTATGGCACCGCTTCCGAGGCCCGCGACTGACGCGCGCGGCCTACGACTGTCGTAAGCCGCGCGCGATCGTGCCATATAACTTTGACACGGTCGCGCGGGGCCTACGACTGTCGTCGGTCGTGCGCGACTGTCATAACTTCAAGACACGATCGCGCGCGGCTTACGACAGTCGTAGGCCGCGCGCGTCAGTCGCGGGCCTCGGAAGCGGTGCCATACATTTTCATACGTTGACTATGGTCGCGAGCGTCCGACGACAGTCGTAGGTCGTGCACGATCCCGATCGATCGCGATGCACGGAATTGTACCTTTATGGAGGCACTTCACATTTCCATTCGGGTGTCCCTTGACACCTCTCAAGTTTTTTGTTTGTCAAACATACCGTCTACACCATAAAGTTAATATACCTATCGGAATAGAGAAACAAAGGCCTGAGCAAGCGAGATGTCACTATCAGTAACACTGCGTGGTAGAAAGAAAAGCGTGATTTGAGGTTGCATAGCTTTTTTTTCGTCTGTTTGACAGTCTGTCTGACCCTGGGCCGATCGATGTCAATTTGGGCTCTCAGAAAAATTGTGATTTTAAGATAAATAATGAATAATTTTTAGAAATACTGCTCTAGAAACATGGTTAAATGTTTGTGGAATGATTCTGGATCCACACATCGAAAAAACCCGGACAAATATTCATTTCACAGGTGAATTATTCTACATCGACAGGACCTAGTTTTAAGTTTATTTTTGCGAATTCCCTACGAGTTATTGGTATTGGTTTTGATAATTCACTTCTTTAAATGGTTCATTATATGGAAAACATAACTTGACTAGCCATGGTGCACAATTTAAGGATATTAATTTGTGTAAACAATTTTCATCTATTTTACATTAGGGCTGCATCAAGTTATCGATAAGTTGTATCGATATGAAAATATTTTTTAGTTAAGTATACTAATTATCTAGGAATGTTGAAATGATAACATACTCATCCGTAGTTTATAGTTAGTTTATGTATATTAATATACTAAGTTTTTAAGGTTCCGCACCCAAAGGGTAAAAAGTCCAGTAGTAATGGGGTTCCGCAGCCCGCTCTACTACTAAGACTTCGTTGTCTGGCCGTCTGTCCATCCGTCCGTCCGTCTGTCTGTCTTCAGGCTGTATAACAAGAACCGCTATAGTAATAGACTTCTGAAATTTCCACAGATGTAATGTCATTCTCATCCAAGATAGGGGAATAGTTGAAAGCACTTCTGCAAGATGGGCATCAAATAAAAGGGCTCATTGAGAGTGAATTGAAAATTAATAGGGTCTAGTGAAGTCGTGTCGTGTCGTGTACTGATGTCACGTGACGTAACCTGTCGTGTCGGATCGTGTCATGACATGTCGTGTCGTATCGTACCGGGTTTTAGAAAATGCCCGGTTGAAACCGGTCACCCTTCATGCGCGAGTCCGACTTACACTTGGCCAATTTTTCAGATTTCCTGCTGACCTGGATACCAGAAATTCATGGCTTAAAATAATTAACCGTCCAAACTGGACTCCGAAGAAAAATTCATGCATATACTTAATTATGCAGCAAGCATTTTGAAGAAAAGTCATATTTTACTTCAAAATTACAATTTTTATTATACCTATCTATGCAGTTTTATTTTATCCCATTCTGTTTTTACAATCTTACAATTATTATTCCATGATCGATATTTTGTCGAATTACAAGATGTTTGTACATCAATGACACGCACACGTAAACATAATTGTATACACAGATGTAAATCAAATTTTGGTTAAGCTTGACAGCTCGGGATTGTTTATTCCGATAGGTATATTACCTTTATGGTCTACACATGGTCTACACATGGTGATTGTTTGGCGAATAGAGATAAACTACGATAACATGGTGTGCCCCTCCAAATAATTACTGTTTCAATGTGTGTAGTCACATCCTTATGAAAGAGTTTGTATGTAGTTTAAGTATCCAACCAATCAACAAGTACTCGTAATATTTCACTTAATGTCACTTAATAATGATTATCAAGATTTGTTGGTCAACTCATAACTAGCCGACCGCGCATGACAACTCACTTCAAACGTTTTGACAACGCTGAACACAATAGCCTTGTTCGTTTCAGTTTTCAACTACGCATGCGCGGCTTTTTTGTTTGTCAGTGTGAGTGTCATATTCTAAAGTAGCGATAAATTTCTGTCAGGTGAGTGTCATGTTCTAAAATACCTGTCAGATTTTGACAGAAATTGATCGGTATTATAGAATATGACAATCACACTGACACACAAAAGCCGCGCATGCGCAGTTGAAAAACCAAACGAACAAGGCTACTTCGAACGTTTTGAATTTTGGAGGGGCGCGCCATGTTATAGTAGTTTATCTCTAATACAAAATATAGCCATGTGAAGTGCCTCCAATCTCCATGTCGATAACGGCAACAAGTAGAATGAAGTAGGTACCTATTCAGAAGACACAAGTCAGCTGCAAATTAACTTTCATAATGAATAACTGTTTTTCAGCACTTTTAACATAGGTACCAGTAGTAGGATAGGCTAAAAAAACCTTCAGTGGATAAAAGTTATTTTTCTCTATGGATAAAAGGTTATAAGTTATACTAACAGCTAGTGAATGTACAAAAATACTTCATAGATTGTTATAAATTTAAAATAATATTAAAAAGGCGCACGCGATGAGTGATGACTATGACGACAAAAAGATGTTTTATTTTGGTTACACCGCAACCTGATAAAAAATACTCTATTTTTATTGCGTGAATGCAGCTCAATATTAATTCCATATTTACGTCGTATAAAAACCACAAACTTTTATTTTTACAATCAAAGTATAAAGTTTCCCACTTTGGTCCCACAGCCCAGTACTGAAAAATTATTCTAATGACTGGTATTTTACTCTATTAACATTTAACTTGTATGTGGCAAAGTACACCCCCGGTGTCAGTGCCAAAACCCAACAAAAAAAATTGTCATCGTCTCACGTCAGTCACGTCTGTTGTCATCTGTCAAATGTCAACCAAAGCTAGAGATTTTGTGTAAATTGGAAAATAATTTTGCCGCTGAGTATGATAATTACGATGCTAATAAGCCGTATCTACGATAACGAAACACGATGACGTGTGCTTTGCCGTAAGTGAAAGTAACATAACAGTGGTAGGAGCTATAGGCGAAGGCCTTCAATTAGTTTGTGTATTGTGTTCAGTGATTGTGTTACTTCAAGTCTCAGTATCTCGTTGGCATTGGTTTCGTGCGCTCGGGTATACGTGAACGCTCTCCGATCAAAATGTGTGGAATTTTTGCGTACATCAACCATCTAACACCAAAAACCCGCAAGGAAATTTTGGAATTGCTCGTGAATGGTTTGAAGCGCTTAGAATACCGAGGATACGATTCGGCGGGTGTAGCTATAGATGCTTCGGATAATAAAGACATCGCCGTAGTCAAAAAGAGCGGCAAAGTCGCTGCACTCGAGGAGCTGTTACAACAACAGAGTGGTGAACTGTCAGTGGAAGACAGTGTAGAGTCGCACTGCGGCATCGCTCACACCCGCTGGGCTACTCACGGAGAACCCAGCTCCGTCAACTCTCACCCTCAACGCTCCGGTGAAGATAACTCTTTTGTCGTTATCCATAATGGAATTATCACTAATTACAAGGCGGTCAAGACATTCCTTGAAAACAAAGGATATGTGTTTGAGTCCCAGACCGATACTGAAGCTATTGCTAAATTGGTGCACCATATCTACAACCAGCACAAGGATTACAACTTCCAGGAGCTCATTGAACAGGTAATCCAGCAGCTTGAAGGTGCATTTGCATTGTGTTTCAAATCACGCCACTTTCCTAATGAATGTGTTGCCACCCGCCGTGGTAGCCCTTTGCTGGTCGGTATTAAGACGAGGCGCCGTCTTTCGAGTGATCATGTCCCCATTATGTACACTAACAACAAGGCCACCAGAGGAGTGGTACCCACTGTGCCCCGCACTAATAGCCATGCTCAGTTCCAACCGGAAGAAGAACGTGAAGTTGAGTACTTCTTTGCATCTGATGCCTCAGCTGTTATTGAGCATACAAACAGAGTGCTCTATTTTGAAGATGATGATGTAGCACATATCAAAGATGGAGTTCTGAGCATTCATCGTATGTCCGGTAGCAGCTCTGATCCACACCAGAGGGAAATTCTGACATTGAAATTGGAATTGCAGCAAATAATGAAAGGTAACTATGATTGTTTCATGCAGAAGGAAATTTTTGAGCAAACAGAATCTATTGTTAATACCATGAGAGGACGTCTTAACTTTGCCGATGGAACAGTAACATTGGGTGGCATAAAAGACTATATTCCTGAAATTAAGAGATGCAGAAGATTGATGTTGATTGGATGTGGTACAAGCTACCACAGTGCGGTTGCTACACGTCAGCTGCTTGAAGAGCTAACAGAGTTGCCAGTTATGGTTGAATTAGCTTCTGACTTTTTAGACAGAAATACACCTGTATTTAGAGATGATGTTTGCTTTTTCATTTCACAATCTGGAGAGACAGCAGACACCTTGATGGCTTTACGGTACTGTAAAAAGCATGGAGCATTGATAGTTGGAATCACTAACACTGTAGGCAGTTCTATTTGTCGCGAATCCCACTGCGGTGTTCACATTAATGCTGGTCCTGAAATTGGCGTTGCCTCCACAAAAGCCTACACTTCACAGTTTGTTTCTCTTGTAATGTTTGCATTGGTCATAAGTGAGGATCGTATTTCATTACAAAAGAGGAGAATGGATATCATTGCTGGACTACATGAACTGGATTCAAAAATTAGGCAAGTCTTGGCATTGGATGATAAGGTTAAGTCATTGGCAGAAGATTTATATCGCCAACGTTCTTTACTCATCATGGGTCGTGGGTACAATTTTGCAACCTGCTTAGAAGGAGCATTGAAAGTTAAGGAGTTGACATATATGCACAGTGAAGGTATTATGGCAGGAGAGCTGAAACATGGACCCTTGGCCCTCATAGACGACTCCATGCCTGTGATGATGATAGTCATGCGTGATCCTGTATATACTAAGTGCATGAATGCACTTCAACAAGTCACGGCGCGTCAAGGTCGCCCCATTGTTATTTGTGAAGAAGGTGATACAGAAACAGTGGCTCTTGCATCTCGTGTGCTGGAAATTCCTAAAACTGTAGATTGTCTACAGGGTGTGCTCACCGTCATTCCTATGCAGCTTTTGGCTTACCATATTGCTGTTCTTCGCGGGTGCAATGTGGATTGTCCCAGAAACCTTGCTAAGTCAGTAACAGTTGAATAACTTGATCAACATTTTTGCTGTTATATGATCTCCTCAAGCAATAGTTATTCATAAAAGTATGTCATCACTACCATATTGTTTACGACATGACATTACACTCACACAAAACAATTTAATTCATGAAGCCCCAAGCGGCCACATCCGGCCGCGATAACAATGAAAAAGCTATTGTGTCTCGTTTTGCCACGACTAATGGGTTAGTAAAAAAAATTCAATTCAGAAAATGCTGCATTTATAGGACAAATGCAGCCTTTTCTGAATGCAATTTTTTGTAGTCTGGTAAATGTTGCTTTGCACAACTTTTAGTTAGGAAGTGTTTTTGTGAAAACACAATCAATGGTAATTAAGTTTAATATATCCTATTTACATTGCATTTTGAATTATTTTTTTGTACTACTTAGATTCTCCATGAATAATGGACATAAAATATTATTAATTTGATATTTAGTTTATGATGAGTTTATTGTACTTAGTTGTAAATATTTGATAATGATGAAAAAAATATATAAGTATTCTAATCTCCTAAATGTGATTTAAATCTATAGAAACATATAGGAACATTCCTTTTAATAACTTTGTGAGCATTTGGTACATTCCAAATACACTTATATAATCATTCTACATTATTATAATATATTATGATTTATGATATCAAATTTTAATTTAATATTATTCACAATAATTACAGATAAAGCAGTTGTCTACATCATTAACATATTCGTGCCTTAGTTTCACTTTAGAATATTTAGTTTATTTTACTTATTAACAATATGTAATTTAAAAAATTAAGTTCAAAATTAGTTCATGCAAAAGGTTCACAATTTCTACACAGTTCATAAACACTATGACAAAGTTATCTCAAATGATTGTTGTTGTTTTCAGACAATCATAGCTATGATGTAAAAATATGTAACATCTTATCAAAAGTAGGGAAGTGTTAATATTGTGCTGTTAGAGTTTAGACGGATGTAGATAACACGAATTTCAATAGGTATAATGTAAATAATTATATTTTACCTTTTCTAATAACCCTGAAGAAACCCTGTAATCTATATAATTGGCATTTGTAAATAATTCGTAATAGATTTTTGAAAATGTGTAACGCACAGTTGGTGTTTGAAATGTTTAGTATTGTAACAAAGTTGTATAAAAATCGTAGGTAAATATAAGATTGTAAAAATGCCACAAACAATAGGCAAACTTTTCTTGTGCAATCCCTTTAGCAAACTGCTAGTCAAAATTATTTGTAAGAGTTATTTTTCTTGTATTATTTTGGCATTTCTGCTTATAATTTTTCGTTCTATATTATACATATATATTTTTGTTATTATCTTGAGATTATAGATTAAATCATTATTGTACACTTATTGTAACGTTCTGTGTTGTAATAATTATTGTTATTTAAGCTTTTGCACGCTATAAACTATATGTATGTAGATTGTAGGTATAAACTGTTCTCTGTACAGTCGCCGAGAGTTGATGGCGTACTTATTCTCTTTTGGATCTTATTTTATAGCTCTGGCGTTCTATCGTAATTCGTAAATCGTAGCTTGTAGCTACTAGCTGCACATGTGGGTACAAATGTGTGTAATTTTTTCAAAGTCATAACTCACATTTGAATAAGTATCTTTGTTAATCTGGAAATTTAAGAACAAGATTTATTTTAATAGTTAGATACCTACTCAGATTTTAATATTCAGATTTGTAAATAAATTCATAAAAATTATAAATACATTATATTAATAAGATAGAAAATTACTCAAGTAAGAATAAGTACTATCTATATTAGTAGTATGAAATAACTATCATAAGTTTACATGGGCGTATATAAGGGGGGGGGGGGGGCGGGGGGGGGGTCCTGGGGGTCTAGAGTAATAAAGTACATATAAAGTTGAGGATTTTCTGAAAATTTCAAGTGCCCATCTGTTGCCATTATTGAAGACCCCCTTATATATTAATTTTATTATTATAGCGGTAATAGAAATACACAATCTGTGAAAATTTTAGATGTCTAGCTATATCCTATAGCGGTTCTTGAGATACAGCCTGGAGACGACAGACAGACACACATGAGACAACGAAGTCTTAGTAGTTAATAGGGTTTCCGTTTTTACCCTTTGGGTTACGGAACCCTAAAAATACTTTTGATTTCGTAAACACGTTACCTATTTGCTGCTGCGGAACCCTTCATGGGCGAGTCCAACTCGCACTTGGCCGTTTTTTACGTTAGGGACCCCTCCCTTACCATAGCTATGCCCGTGTAAGTTTACATTCTACAAGAAATCACAATAAGTAATTTGTTTTTCTTAAGAAAAATTAAAAATGTAGTTGGTAAGTAATAAAATAAATAAGGTATAAATTAATAATGAAGTCTTATTATGTACCTATATTAAACCATTTCACCACAATCGACTGGTTCTCTTTGCCGATTCCCGAACCGGTGTTAGGTCAGTTCACGTCGTAGGACGTTCTGAAAGTATTTGCAGCAAGCAAAATTAATCTATTTATAATAATTAATAACAAATCAATTTTTATTAGTACTACTACTAAGTATCTAATTTAACTTTACATCGTTTTGAAAACACAAGTACGAGTTAGATGTTATTTAAAGTAAAAAACTTAGTTACAAACTTACAACTTACAAGAAAACAATTGGTGCCAAACCCGAGCGCTAGGCCGGTATAAATAGTCAGTACTCAATACTCAAGATGCATCTCGGTCTCAAGACACGGTTCAGGCTCTGTGATTGGTTGGCTGTCAAAATTTGGACCAATCATAGGCCTGTATAAATAGTCAGTACCGAGATGCATCTTGAGTACGGTACTGACTATTTATACGGGCCATAGAGCCGAATCTCGTCTTGACTTTGAGACCGAGATGCATCTTGAGTACTGACTATTTTTATACCGGCCTTAGCGGAGCGTGGATCGCTTTTGTCTAAAGTCGCTGGTCGCAAAAAATCTACGACGAACGCATCGAGGAAATTTCTGATGCGACAGCGCATCGTATTTAAAATTGGTTAGCGACTTGTGGTACAATGTCGTCAGTCGTATCCGACGTTGACGTTTAGACCAGAGTTTCTCAAAATGTATTCCGTGACACAAAGGGGTCCCGGCGAATTGTTATTGCAGTAGCCAGTAACTATACTAATTGTTTTTAGGGTTCCGTACCCAAAGGGTAAAAACGGGACCCTATTACTGAGACTTCGATGTCTGTCCGTCTGTCCGTCTGTCTCCAGGCTGTAACTCAAGAACGGTAATAGCTAGAGGGTTGAAATGTTCACAGATGATGTATTTCAGTTGCCGCTTTAGCAACAAATATTAAAAACAAAATAAATTAAATATTTAAGTGGGGCTCCCATACAACAAACGTGATTTTTCAAACATTTTTTGCGGTATTTTGCGGATTCGGTATCAATGATGACAACAGGTAGGCACTTGAAATTTTCACAAAGGCTTTAATTATATGTGTACTTTAATAATTAGTAATAATATTTAAATAAAATAATAATTTAAGGGGGGCTCCTATACAAAAAACACAATTTTTGGCCTATTTCTATATAACGGTACGGAACCCTTCGTGCGCGAGTCCGACTCGCACTTGGCCGATTATTTTCTTATATTTTAATTATTTTAGTACTTACTGATATTATGTCGTAATAAAATTGAGGTTCCGCAAAATAAAATCATAATTTTTTTGTTTCATTTTCGAGTTAGGCCTTAGAAAAAATTATTAGAGAATGAAATACGTGACAATAATTAGTATGGGGAAACTAGGTACCAGATACTTATAAACTTTTTCACCTTGGTCTCCTTTAGTTTAGGTATTAGATAGTGGATTTAAATCGACATCTTTCCTTAAACCTTATGTTAAGTATAATTTACACAGAGCCAGTACTGGCTGCCAATAAGACTGGCAGCCAGTATTGGCTTGGTATATGCCGCGTGTGAACAGTTTTTCAAGCCAGGCCAAACTGTTCACACGCGGCATATATCAAGCCAATACTGGTTGCTAGTCTTATTGGCAGCCAGTACTGGCTCTGTGTAAATTATACTTTATGAGTTATGAGTTGTTAAATACATTAACATAACGCTACTGTATTATAAGTGCTTACTATAACCACATGTTAATTTTAAATTTTAATTTGTAAACATCTGTGCAAACAATTAGCAATAAGGATAAAAAAATTATATCATACTAATTTTTGATAATTTAATTATTAATTAACTAACTAGCGACCCGCCCCGGCTTCGCATGGGTATAAAATATATTAGTATTTTATACCCTTTTAGATATGATAGAATGGTAAGTACCTATTAGGTACTTACCATTTAGTGTCGCTAAAAATGTAACCTACGGGGTTTTATTATTCGACTTCACTCGAATGAAGGTAATAAAGATGTAGTTATCATAATATAATACGTCAACATAACTATTACATTACAAATTATTATTATTAATAGGTTTTAGGTTTAGTCGTGGTTTATTCTTAAGTTTTAACTCTCATCAATCATTTTTCTTTGGATCATCAAAACATTTTAAATTCGTAATTTAACGGAAGTAGGTGCCTAGGTGCAGTCATTTTGGGTAACTTTGTATTGCGGTTTATCTTTCAACAATACAATGTATTATTGTTCAAACTTCAAAGTAAAAACGCAATTCAAAGTTACCCAAAATGAGCGTAATCGAACATCTAATATATATAAATCTCCTGTCACGATGTTTGTCCGCGAGGGATTCCTAAACTACTTAACCGATTTTAATGTTTTTTTTAAATGTGTGATTTTTTCCAACTTGAGAGATAGGATAGCTTAGATCTTTAATTATAGTCGCAATTTTATTTTATTGCAAATTATTTGTCTATAAAGAGCGGCCATTGTTTATGCGACGCGGGACTCTGACGCGGGTCACGGGATAGCGATGGACGTTGCCATGGTGACATACTTATTAAGTCACTAATTCAATAAAATAATACGGGCGATATACTTTATAAAATATGGCAAAGAAACGTTTGCCGGGACAGCTAGTATTTTAATAAATATTTATTGGGTATTCCCCTATTTAAACACAGATACCTATACACAATCTGTGAAAATAGTTATTGAAGTTATAACAATAAATACAAAAAATAAAACAAAGTTAATATTTAAGGAGGGCTTACATTACATTAAAAATCAAATTTTTGGTCTTTAACTGTACGGAACCCTTCGTGCGCGGCTTTGAGTCGCACTTAGCTGATTAAATTGTATATTGTATGATAATAATTATTGATAATATTATGTTTTAAATGAAAAAATGTATCTAAAGAGAAACCCTCGTGCGGTCTATCGTTTGAGTTCTAAGTTCCAACACATTAATGAAATCATGACATTTTTTTAATACGTGGAGCTATTTGGCAACATTTGGCGTTAAGAATTAGAATATTCAAATATGTATAATCTCGAACCGAGAAAACTTGTTCAACCTTGAAAAGACAACTATTTAATCAAATCGGTTCCGATCTTTTTGGTGTAAGCTTAATGTCAAAGGTAAAGTAGATACTTGCTAATATATTATTATACCTACACTTTACGATACGAACCGATTTGAGAGATGATATTATTTTAATATCCTCCAGTCGTACTGTGTACCTATACAGTCGTAGTATTATATTAACGCAAAAAAGAAAACTAGGAATAACACAGTAACGTAATATAGGTACATAAATAATAATAAACAGACGAGCAGACGACAGACCGAAACTATTAAGGGTTGTTGACTACGGAACCCTAAAAAAGTAATCTTATCTTTTTTTTCGGTTGCCTGGAAGAAACTGCTTTCAGCAGTTAGGTCACCAAAATTTATATCTTAATTTGTTGTTAATTTTTGTACTTACTTACTTAAGTTTTTTTGACGTGATAACGTCTTATAATTCGATATGGGGTGCGCGCCCGAAAAACATGACAGTTCATGCGGCGTTACCTCGCTGACAGCTCTGAGGCGTTCCATTTACATTCTCAAGTCTCTCAACAACCGTAAGGCCCACCTGGGCCGCGCTCTTTGTTTCGATTATATTACGTATTTCGATGATTTAGAGAATACTTTTGTATGAAGAAGTTTGGTTAGTTATGACCTTTGATACATTGACCACACTCTGAATGAAAAATAAATAAACAATCTGTTAGCTATTAGTATTATTTCGGCTATTCAAAATTGTGCTCTATTTCCTACGTGTCAAGGTATGACTTAATATAATTATGAAGAATAAAGTATTCGTTTATTTCTTCTGAACAAGTCACTAATTATAGTTTCGAAAGTTTATAATTGAGAAACTAATATCACATCGGACTAAATACTATATTATGATGGCTTGATAGATAGAAAATTTAACATATATTATAATGTAGTTCACAAAAACATAAAATATGAATTGTATGTAAGGATATTACATTAATTTTACAAAGAGGGTAAGCCGGGCGCCATTTTTTTTTGCACATTGACCTGCCAACTTTTTTGCATACATTTTCCCGGAACTGAGGGGTTAAGGCTATGACGTTGTCACGTTCAACTATCGTCAGTAAACCGACTTTACAGACAACCGATTTTTTTATTTTATAATAGGTATTATTTAGGTACTTTTATTAAAATTTGAACTTTTTCCAACTAAGATGTACTTATATTGTTCGTTTTTGGGGTACCTATTATTAGCTACTTAAATCAGAGATGAGAGACTCAGTGTAGCCTGTAGGTAAATTCTAAATTGAGTGAAAGTATCAAACAGGGTAATAATTATAATTAGTACTTAATTAACTAGTTACTCCACTTTGCGTCAAGGCCAAATACTCGTAGCAAATACCAATACAAAGGTTACGAAACTAACAAATTAGAAAAAAATATAATTTAGGCCAGTAGTTAGGTCATAATAAGTACCTAATAACTATGTAATCATAAAATATTCCTAAAATAAATGTTGCATTACTTTAAAAAACACTAGATACCGGGGAAGAGGGCTGAGGGTACAAACTACAAAGCCATGATGAGTTAAGGCGGGCATAAACCCCAATTTGTTATTCCGTGACTCCCAGTTTACCTAGTTCCAATATAATAACGAAATGTAAAAAAATATGAAATATAAAGCACAATATTGGAAAGACTTTAAACCATAAACATTTTTATAAAACGTAATACTTTGGCTGTAATTAATTTACAAACTCACCTCCGAAAAAAATCTAATTCATCGAAATGTAAGTATTAACTAGGATAATTATACATTTTATTTGAATAAATTGTTAGTAAATCTATATTAAAATATCCTTAACCGAACAATTTTGTTTCTTAATATTTATTTCCAAAGATATTAAAAAAAAACATGAAAAATAGAGAAGATCCGCCCCTAGTAACTACAGTTTTATGCTAAGCTAAAATTAATCTTATTGCGATGCGTATACGCTTGATCTTTGGTTGTGTGCAAGGTTATCGTTTTGGATTGAGATTGATCCCTGCCTTAAGCCTTAAGCCGCTTAAGGCATTTAATTTTCAGAAGCCTTTAGAGGTCAGGGGCTCTCAAAGTGTGGGCCACAAAACTCCACTTTCAAAGCAACCGCGACATATCAAAAGTGTGTGAAGTAGCGCCATGCGCCCACCAACCCTATGTGCCTAAAATTTTAGATGTTCATCAAAGGCGTACACAATAATATAGTGAAAATGTATACAAGGTGTAACAAAACTAAGTGATAATACTTTAGGGTGTGTATGTGTTCCTTGTAGAGAGTTCATTGTGAAAGTAGCAGAGCTGAAAGACCAAAAATTTTTTTCACTTTTGTATTGGGAAACTCGTGACGCTGAGCGCTTGCCCAAACAAAAGTGAAAAAAATTTTTGTAAAGAAAGTAAAATTTCAGCGCTGCGAAAGACACAGTGAACTCTTTACAAGGAACATGTACACACCCTAAAGTATTATTATCACTTAGTTTTGACTTTTGTTACACCCTGTAGTTATTGGGTTGTAGTACTTGCAGTAGCCCATAACTTAAGCGAGATCTAATAAAGCAAATAATCTACTTATTGAAAAAGTAATTTTATGTGCAAGTACAATGTTAGTTTATCTTAAATAGCGTAAAATAAACGGAATTTTTATCAATAATTACGCGATACATAAGTTAGAGTTCTTGTAAAATTGTGCGTCAATACCATCAACTATATGGATCTCCCTCATTCTCTGGACAAAAGTGAGGAAGATGTTGTGTTTTCATACTATCCTATCTCCTAAATTACAATGTACCATCGAGGAAGTTGATTCCTATGCAGTTGATAGACCAACGTTATTTGGTCGAATATGTCAATTCAATGTTAATTGTGATCCTACGGCTGGGTTTGACGTAACGCAACCAAACTACTTAGGTCCCGGATCTGCATAGGAATCAAATTCTCTGATAGTACATAGGTATTAAATCTAATTTCTAATTAAAATAGTATAATACAATAATTTAATTAACGAAAGTGTTGTTTTTGAAATGGGTGTTCAATGTTCATGATATTATTACTTTTCCTAATACTAATTAGTAATTAAGTTATATGTTTAAGGGTATGAAACTACTGTATTTAATAAGAATTATGTCACGGTTATAAGGCGGCTAGGTATATAGTTTTAGTTTTAACCCAATATTATCTATTTACGAGTATTCCTCTTCTTTATAATCTATACCTTATAAATAAGATTGTTTATAATTAACACCTGATATCGATAGAATTACTGATAAAAGATCAAAAGATTTCAAGGAACTGCGACAATCGGATTGTAATTTAAATACAAAGGCGACCAATAGATAAGGCATTAAAATTGATTGTCCGATAAGATAGTAAAAGTAAAACCACACACTTCAAATAGGGGAACTTTAAAGTAATGAGTTAGCACTTAGCACTTCTACAATTATTTTTTTGGGATTTGTATTTTGTATGGGCAAGCGCCCCAGCGCCATGAATTTTACCATACAAAAGTTTAAGAAAAAGTTGCTTCATCAGCGCTGCTACTTTCACAGTGAACTCTATAGAGTTCACTGTGAAAGTAGCAGCGCTGATAAAGTTAGATTGTTAAATTAAACACACACTCTATAGAGTTCACTGTGTGTTTAATTTAACAATTATTAACAATAATTAGGTATTAGTTTGGATTTCGGGACAGCTGCCATCGGATAGTTTTTACCCGGGGCCGGGAAACATGTACGGTTTCTTTGCGATAAGCTAATTTCGGCGAGAAGAAGGCAACATTTTAAATGATGTCTTGCTACACTTTATTAGATATCTTTAACGAATCACAACTTTGAACTCCAGTCTACCCCAGCGCTGTTTTGCAATATTTTTTTGAAAGTTACTTATAAGTATTTCGTCATTGTCTATCACACTGAAATATTGCTTGTTGGCTGCAGTTGCTCAACACTGCTGTGTGGGACCTGCCGTTTGTGGTATGATGCTAGGCCGATCTCGTAGTGGCGGGGGTGCTCTATACAAGTGGGTCAGCTTATGAAACAGCGAGAGGTGACTGTTCAAATTAAATTCAAACAATACGCGCGACGAATAAAGGTAGAAAACTGTTTACCTACCAAAAATCTGCCTCTCAAGAGTGTACCTAAATCCTTATCTGTACTTTCACTCTATATCTCGCAAATTTATTTGCACTTATATTAAGGCCCGTCCGCACGTTTGCCAAACCTCAACAAATCGTCACAAACGGTCACAAAAACAAACGTGTGGTAGAGTGTTTGGCTTGGTTTGTTTAGGTTTGCAAAGACTTGTAGCCGATCCGACTCAGTGTCGGTTTTTGAACACAAATCAAAGGGAATTTGCCGCAAGCGTTTGCCACCCGTCCACACGTTTGTGCGCGTTCATTCTTGTCGATGCTCTGTAAGCGAACAGACGTGCTATACGTACGTAGTATGTCTGTGTGTGCTTTCGAAAAATGAATGACTGGTGGTCAAATGAAAACGTATTAAATTATATTATATATTAATTCATCAAGCCCCAAGCGGCCACATCCGGCCGCGATAACAATGAAAAAGCTATTGTGTCTCGTTTTGCCGCGATCGATGGGATGGATCTTATATTTATAACTAGCTGTTGCCCGCGACTTCGCCCGCGTCAAAGTAAAATATATCCTCCTTCTTTTTGGGAGTCGGTTGAAAAGTAGCCTAAGTTACTCCTTACTACATAAGCTGTCTACCAAAAAAAGTCCCATCAAAATAGCTCCAGCTGTTTCAGAGATTAGCCGGAACAAACAGACAGACAGATGTACAGACAAAAATTTTAACAAATGTTTTGGTGTATGTAGCGTATAAAATATATTCTTTCAATATTACAAACAGACACTCTAATTTTATTTATATGTATAGATAAAAATAACTGCCAAATGTTTATAGCCGATACAGCATAGCATGCTTGCCGCGTCAGAAAAAACTAACTCACTCGCAAGCGTGTGGATGGATTTCGAAATCAAGCCAAACGTTTGTGTCCATTTGTGGCGATTTGGAGTTTGTAGCAAACGCCAAACGTGCGGACGTAACATTATATTAATCCTAAATAGTATGTGAGTCGTTGTATTGATATCAATAAAATTTAGAATATTCTTTCGTCTTTTTTCTTCTGAAATTTTTACAGAAGTATTTTTGTTGCTTAGATTCTCTAACAACAAATACTAAAAACAAAATAAAATTAATATTTAATCTTATAGAACAAAATATGGCGCGACGTGATTTTTGGCCTTTTTTGCACGTAGTCAATTTAATGGCAACATGCAGGCTCTTGAAATGTTCACAAAAACCTTAATTTTATTTGTACTTCAATTTATAAATTATAATAATAAAATTAAAATAAAATAAACATAATATTTTATGGAGGGCTCATACAAAAACACAATTTTCGGCCTACTTTCGCTATATAACGGTACGCAACCCTTCGGCGCGCGAGTCAGACTTGGCTGTTTTTTAAATTAATGTACCTAATTTTAAAAAAATATGGATATATTATTCCTTAATTCAGTGTTTCCCAACTGTTCATTTAATGAATTCCCCCGGATTAAAAAAAATATCGTGGGTCCTATAGGTAGGTAAATGTTGTAAATCGGTGCTTATTTAGATACGTAGGTATAATACTGGTACATATTATTATAATAAAATGTACTTAATATCTAAATTTTAAGCTTGCGCCTACTACGCATTAGTATTAAGTAGGTAGGTATTTTATTACCTAATTAAAATTTTAACAACAATTGTTTACTTATAACCGGTTAGACCTTTATAACTTCGAGTTGCATCGAGTGCATTGCTAAATGTTGCAATTTTATTCGCTTGAGTCACAACTCACAAGCCAAATTGCCATTTGACGACCTCTGTGGCTCAGTTGGTGGCGCGTTGGCAGCGCAAGCCGGGGGTCGCGGGTTCGAATCCCGCCGACGGAACAAAAATTTTTCAATGTTCCTGGGTCTCGGATGTGTATTAAATATATGTATGATATAATAAAAATCTTAAATATTATTAAAGTATTAAATATATTTCCGTTGTCTGGTACCTGTAACACAAGTCCTTCAGGTACTTAGCACGGGGCCAGACTGACGTGGTGTGAAGCGTCCATAGATATTATATTATATACTTATTATTATATTGCAGAAAATAATATAAAATTTTGATAGTGCACGGTATCCTCATTTAAACACACGATACATCAAATAATTTGATCCATAATTCCAAGAATATTACTAACACACGGAGTACGGACAACGATTTTTTTTACCAAAGTCCTGTATTTCTCAATAATTTACCATCGCAAGCGCCAGAGTGTGTAATTTAAAAATAAAGAAACAAAAACCCGTTGCAGTAATGCAGTTAGGTGTTTGGATGTCAGTGGCCTTAGAGCTAATACACACATACACGAAACGATATCGTGCTAAAGTTATACGATGCGACGTGGATACGATTTCTGTAGAGTACGCGACGCGACGCGATACCTAAGAGGATAAGCTATTATGTTTTCGTCATAAGTTTTGCAGTTTCCCCCTGAAAATTAAGTTTGCTGAAAGATTTCTATTCCACCACCGAAGCCGAAAAACAATAAAAAAATTAATATGCACGGCTTGCTTGAATGATGAATCCTTTTTGAGATTGGCATCGGCATATCGCACGATCATGTTAGGTTGCGATGTCGTGGTCGTTTTTATCATTTTTTTAAGTTGCGACATCGTATCTTACTTAAGTGAATAAGCGCCGTCGATTCATGACGGCGAAATTCCACGGTACATACCACTACGCACACAGAATAATAAATATGCTTATTTTTCTTTGACCTACACTAGTTACTTCCAATAGCAGACAGTAGATACACATCCTGGCTTAGTGAAAAAGTGTAAATAAAGCGACAGTTTTGTGTCGATTTGAGGTAGGTACTGTCCTACCCGGCGTTTTCCAGGGTTTTTTGTCGACATCAAATATGATTCGAAGCCAACACTCAACACGTTGATGTTAAACGGCACTATTTCATAGAATAATATGTCGACGCAGCATTTTTTTCAATTTTCATAAAGAATTTTAGCAGCCCTCAACTGTTAAACTTTAAATCAACCAATTTGAATTCTAAAATAGTAAGTACGGAATTTACGAATATATCAGAAATACACTAGCACCGTGAAGGTTTCGCCGTCGAAGGTCGCGTACCAGTCTCGCAACATTTCTCTTGCAGTCGAAACAAAGGCTAGTTGCAATCCCCTTCACTGGTGCTTTATGTTTAGCAGTAACAGGAAGCCTACCCAAGGCAAACTCGCTGCAACGTGCTTTCCTTCAGAACCGCAAGCCTCAACTCTCAAGCCATTCTTCACTGCATCATTACAAAAAATAATTTGAAGTGGAACGCGTCTACATAGCGATCAGAAGTATTTCACCTCTGGTAGCACGTTTATTCCGACTACGTATGGTAAAATATCATAATTCATAAATAAGGCGAATCTTTCGAAAAGTCGCGAAATAAAAGATTTTTCATAAATATTTTTATTAAAAGCAACGACCAGGGCTTCCCAAACTGCGCATCACGACCCCCTGGGGCATTGCAGTTTCTAACCAAGCGTCGCGAGTCGCGACTCGCGCGTCGTTCTGATTCACGTAAGTTCTATTTCTTTCAGATTTGTTTTAAATAATAACAAAAAAATATTTTAAAAAGTAGTCAAATTTGAAAAATGTGATATTGGATACTAGGCAAAGCAAAGCCTTGCTAAAGTCTATTTTTAGCAGCAAAGGAACAAACGGATCTCGGAACGGATAGCGGCAATACCAAAAGAGTTAAGGCTTCTAACAGACAAACGGCACGCGTCGGCGGCGGCTAAAGGTAATGCGTCCACAGGTATTTTTTCATAGTACGTCCACTGCCGATACAGTGGACGTACTGTGAAAAAATTATCCGTTTGATGCGAAACGTCCGTTGCGTACGATACCGACCTGTGGACGTTTACCTTTACGCGGTACGTCACAACTGCAAGCGTGATAAACTGTCGACGGCTGCCGTCGACTGCCGACAACAAGTGCCGTCGACTGCCGCCGACACGTGTCGTTCGTCTGTAAGCGCTCTTAATATTTGTTGGTTTAAACTTTAAGGGAGATTGCACACGTCACACTTTTTGTGTGATCGAGTCTGCGGCTTACATACAAACTGCATGGCGCGCGCCATCAGCTTGTATGGAAGCCGCAGACTCGATCACACAAAAAGTGTGACGTCTACGATCTCCCTAAAGGTCATAAATCATAAGTCATAACTTTTACTTCAGTTAACCTCTACAGTCTACTGTAGTCTGTAGCTCTCAGAAGTTATTTATAAATTACCTTCAGAAATCTGAATGAAGAATCGTAATACCAAACCTACATCTCAAAACTAAATTAGTGATTGAGTAAACGATGTAATACGTTATACGAGTATGAGGTTATTTGCTAGTCGTTGACAGGCGCCCAAACCGGTACCCAGACAAGTATTGAGATTGAAAGTTCATCTTGCGACATTTCGACACCCTACATTCCGCATGAATAAACTTGTGCATACTTGTGCATACGTATGACATATAAATAATTATACTTAAGTACATTTTATAGACTTGACAATCGGTTACTTAGGTGGTAGATTTTTTCCTATAAAAGAGCAATGCTACTGCACGAATAGGCTAGCTCCATAGGATCCAGCCCGCCCTGGACTGGAGCGTAGACTGGAGAATAGTTGGTACCTTAGTAAATAAGCCTTAGTTGCCGAAGTTTAATGCCGAATTAAGGGCGTTCCTTACGGAGATACCGTAATTTACCGTATTTCAAGCCTTATAAACTCATAATTTGAAAGCTACAAAGTTATAATAAAAATACAGCAATAATCTTCAGTATATCAACATTCCTTTTCCCGTTTTAAATTTTCTTTTTTTGTTTATTATACTTATGATATCAGCTTCCAAAGTAAAACCAATTTATTAAAATTCAAGCATGCATTCAGCATCTCCTTAGGATTTACAAATTACTTTTATTTGAAACACACGTCAATAGATCGACAATATCATAAACTACATATTCCCCGTTTTAATTTTTTTTTAGGACAATTTTGAACTAAGATAAGTAAAAAAATAGGGTTTTGGTGCGATCTCGGCAACGCGGCAAATGTATGGTCAAGGTCGTTTACTCGGGGGACGGCCTTAACAGTCATGTCATTCAGCCGGACAAAATTAGTTCAACTCAACTATTATCAGTACTGTCTTATAATATACTAGCTGTTGCCCGCGACTTCGTCCGCGTGGACTTCAGCTTATAGCGCGCGTACTAACCCGTCATAAGCTTTGTCCACACTCTGCCTTTTTCTGTTCGTTAAGGGCATGCGTTATAGCGCAGTCAACAGTGAACGTGAGGCATGCCCGCGACGCATGCCCTCTGGGCTCTGACCGTATCCAAAATTTCAAAAAATGACAATGTTGGCGTTGCGTTCGTTGACGCATTCTAGTTGAATGAAAGAAGATGACGAAAATTGAAGACGAAAGCGCATAATGTGGACATAGCTATAGAGTAACTTATATTATAATATAGTAGGTAGTTCCCGTTGAACCATGTAGGCTACATTACTGCAAATTGCAAAATTTGCACGTCAGAGGTGCTTCTACGGTACGCTTACTTCAAATTTCAATGTTTACAGACAGACAGTCACAAAACATATTTCTTACATATTTTTGCGTAGGTGGTTAAAACTGGGGAGTGGGGTCGAAGTTGAACATCAACTCTTCTTATTACTTCAAAAAATAACGTAATAAGTGGTAATCCTTACCACCTCTTATAGAAACACGTTTGGGTAAGCGATAGTGCGATGTAGGAGACGGCACGGCGCCATCTATTACGAATTTTTGGAACTAACTTAATTTGAACCAATTTACGCATTTTCACCCCCTTACAACCCCTTTTTCCAGTTATAAAGTAGCCTATGTCCTTTCTCAGGCTTTAGACTATCTGTGTACAAAATTTCATTACAATCGGTTCACTAGTTTTGGCGTGAAAGCGAGACAGACAGACAAATAGAGATACTTTCGCATTTATAATATTAGTACAGATTTCTCTATGAACTTACCCCCTTAAGGGCCAACCCACACGTACCACAACCACACGACATCGCAACGACAAAATGTCGTCGAGCAGTGGTTACGTGTGAATGGTGTCGCTGCAGCTTTTTGTAGTTGCGTTGTGGTACCGACAAAATGCCGATGTGGTTGCGTTGTCGCCAGTGGTTGCGATGTGGTTACATACGAAAGTCAATGAAACGGAGGGGAGGAAGAGCGCGGGCGGTGTGCGCGCACTGTCGTTGCATCGACGCAACGTTGTGGTTGCGATGTGGTCGGCCGTGGTTGCGTCTGACAAGTTATCTGACAAGTGGTCGACAACGACTGCAAAATGTGGTACGTGTGAATGGTCCAGTTCATTTATAATACGAAATACAGGGTGTAACAAAAATAAGTGATAATACTTTAGGGTGTGTACGTGTTCCTTGTAGAGAGTTCACTGTGTAAGTAGCAGCGCTGAAAGACCAATTTTTTTTTTCAGTTTTGTATGGGGAAACTCGTGACGCTCGGGCCCTTGCCCATACAAAAGTGAAAAAAAAAATTAGTTTTTCAGCGGTGCTACTTTTACAGTGAACTCTCTACAAGGAACACGTACACACCCTAAAGTATTATCACTTATTTTTGTTACACACTGTATACGTCCGACCACGTGGTGTGGTTGTCGTGTGGTTGTGGTACGTGTGGGTTGGCCCTTATACTGTAGTCTGTTCTCTGTACCTAATCAAAATAACGAAGCACATAGTCCAGCACGAATCGGCGCATGAGTACCGAAAACTATTCTACCTCAATTTTTTATGCGATCCTCTTCAAATTGCCCTCCTGATGATATAAATGCATGTTGCCATGGCGTAACCCGGTGCGATATTGTTTAAACAAACATTGTTTAAACAATTGCAAGGAATTGTTATTTTTCAACCGGACATTTTTTTTATATTCTTTATTGAAATACCAATAAAAAAGGTCCTATGACTTTTCACGATAAAGTTAATATTTTTAAAGATAGGGTAAAATACGAGTCATTAGAATTTTTTAGTAGTGGGACACTTCACACTTTGATCGTAAAAATAAAAGTTTGTGGTTTTTATACGACGTAAATAATAATGTAATTAATATTGAGAGTCATTCACGTTACAATAAAAATAGACTATTTTATATCAGGTTGCGGTGTAACCAAAATCTATACATATAAAATTACAAGTCCTGACTGACTGACTGACTGACTGACTGATTCATCATCGCAGAGCAAAAACTGTTAAAGTTACAGCCACGAAATTTGGTGAGCAGGATTGTTTTATTAAGTAGACACCCACTAAGGAAGGAATTTTGGAAATTTCAACCCGAAGGGGGTGAAATAGGGGTTGAAATTTTGTATGAAAGTCCGTCATTTCTTAAGTAAGAAACATGAAACTTTATTTTTGGGTTACTGAATAATAAAAATGAATGAACACGTATTTAAGCGTTTTTGGAAATTCTACCCCCAAGGGGGTGAAATTGGGGTTAAAAGTTTGAATGAAAGTCCGTCATTTCTTGAGTTAGAAACATCAAACTTTATTTTTGGGCTACTGATTAAAAATGAATAGACACGTATTTAAGCGTTTTTGGAAATTCTACCCCCAAGGGGGTGAAATTGGGGTTGAAAGTTTGAATGAAAGTCCGTCATTTCTTAAGTTAGAAACATGAAACTTTATTATTGGGTTACTAATTAAAATTGAATGGATATAATTTAGGGATTTTTGAAAATTCTACCCCCAAGAGGGTGAAATGGGGTTGACAGTTTGTGAAACGTTGTCAATTTTAAGCCGATCGGGCTGAAACTGTGTATTATGCACAAATATACTATGACGTTGGCATCCCCTCAGAAAGGAATTTAATAAATTCCACCCCTAAGGGGATGAAATAGGGGATGAAAGTTTTTAGAAATTTTCTTAGACTTTCGACTGATTGAACTGAAATTATTAATGATGAAGTCGTTCGCTTTAATAGGATTTGGGTTACTGAATAAAATCGTAGGAAATTAAGTCAATTCTGTACATTGAATATTTTTGAAAAATAATATTTGGGACGTGATCTAACTATGCTAACGCGGATGAAGTCGCGGGCAACAGCTAGTAAAACATATTTTTGTCGCCATGGTCATCACGTGCGCCTTGGTTTTGCAAATGAAAAGAAAAAATTAAGAAACATGCTAAATTTTTTAATAATATTTTTTATGATACACATTGTGTATATTATTAAAAACGTGTTATTGTATAAATAACAAGCTTTTAAGTATTTTTTGTACATTCTTAATAACCTTATATTTCATTTAAAGGTTTTTTTGGCCTGTCCAACTACTGGTATTGCAAAAGTGCTGAAAAACAGTCATTGGACGTTATTAGATGGAATAATACTGATGTACTTGATATATGTTCGAAAGATGAGAGTATTATTCATTACGTAGGTAAGTTAATTTGCAGCTGACTTGTGTCTTCTGAATACCTCAATAAGGTGTAACTTCTGAATACTTCAAGAACCTACTTGTTGCCGTTAGTTGTAACTTGTATGGAATGAATAAGGGAACGTAACGCAATTTGGAGGCCTTGTAAAATGCTACGGTGCGTTGCACAGGGGCTGATATTTAAACAACGCGTTATTTTTTTTTTCGATTTTATAGCGGAATTAGATTTTTTTTCAATATCAGCTGCCCTTTTTGTTTACGTTTTATTAAGAAATCCCTGGATTGTGTAGTACGTTCCTATTATTTTTGTCACCGAAGTAGGAAAATGGCAAGCCTTTAGTTTATATTTCATGAAATCCCTCGACATTGTGTTACATAATGATTGAAATTAAACAAATTTCATACAATTTTTGCTACCCATCAGTATAATCCAGACTCAAGAACATGTGCAATTGTGCACAGTGCAACCTCTGGGACCTATTTCACATCCTAAAAGATAATATTGTTAGCGCACAATCGTTACGTGCATGGCATGACAAGCCCAACTCCCTCCTAAAAGTAGAGTACGGCCACAGCGACAGGCAAATGAACTGCTCTGCATTGTGCTGAAATATTGTCTGAGTATGCTGATTGGCTCGATGAGGACAATCTGAAATCTCTAAATATTAGAGTTACGTTTTACCTGAACAAGGTAATAAACAGACATACAGATAAAGAAACAGACATACATCCTTTCACATCTATAATATTAATAGATGACGGCCGTAACTCCATTGGGTCAAAGTCCGTTTTTCGAGTGGATACCGTACATTTTCCCGGGAAAAAAAGCACTAATTTTCCTTTCCCAGGACTCAAAGTGTCAGTTCAGTGGTTTGGGCGTAAAGAAGTAATTGACAGACAGACAGACGAACAGACTTTCACACTTATAAAGTTATAATAAGACGTATGGATATGTTACAATAGTACTATGTAATATTGGTAAGAATTTAAATTTTTTCAAGTAATTTTTCGTTAAATATTTAATTAAAATACCTTATTTTGCAATAGATAATAAAAATATATGTGAAAACAACAATTATTTATAATGTTTCCTACTTACAATACCTATTTTAACCAAATTTCAATCAAACTTTGCTTGTCCAACTGTTTTGGGTGTCCAACTACTGTGATTCCGTCCCATGACTGTGTTTTACCTACCATTCAGTTTTTACCAAAAAATCAATACAAAATGAAAAACCATCGCATTTTTATGTTTGCATATCTTAAGTTAGATCATTTATGAACACAAATATAATATCTATTTCTATTTCATGCGAAGTATTTAATGTTATACAGCTATTTCTCTAAAAAAATCCTTAGCTGTCCAATGACTGGTAGTTTACGGTATGAATGTTTAAACTTTAAAGGTTCGAAAAATCTCAAATTTGGGTACTTTAGACCCACGAAAAATATATTAAAACAAATAATAATGTCTAAGTAATATATTTTTTAATTCTCTATACAATAGTTAATAATATTGTTAATAGAGATTTAAAAAATAATCATTGTTTATAACTTTTTTTATCTTAGCAAAAGTAGACAAAAATTTGTGTTTTTTGTATCGGAGCCCCCTTAAACATTTACTTTATTTTAATTTTATTATTAATTATTAAAGTACAAATATAATTAAGGATTTTGTGAAATTTTCAAGTGCCTCGCTGTTACCATTATTGATTACGAGCAAAAAAGACCAAAAAAATCACGTTTCTTGTATGGGAGCCCCCCTTAAATATTAACTTTATTTTATTTTTAGTATTTGTTCTTATAGCGGCAACAGATATACATAATCTGTAAAAATTTCAGAAGTCTAGCTTTTTTTTAATTGTTTATTTCGCGCGCTCACATGTATGCGTCGCTACCTTTAAGCATCGCTGTCTCTAGAATTAGTGGAGTTCCCAGAGCGTAAAAATCGTGCTAACCTCCGATTTTTGCAATAGTGGATGAAAATTGAAAAGAAAAAAAGGAATGTGTAGCTGATAACATAAATAATAAAGTTTACCTATTGAAAAGTTGTGCTTTTGATTTTTAAATTATTCTCTTCCACTTCAAGTAAACTCTTAAACTGCAAAATTTTGAAGAAAATTTGCATATTTCTTTCTTTTAAATATATAGCAAAATAATAAAATATATTATTATTTTTTTTAATTTGTATCGTTGCTTATATTCCAAAGAAAGAAAATAAGTTGAAAAAATACATAATTTAGATTTAAAATTAATATTTTTGTATGTAGATGAGCATACCTCCAAATATGCTTGTTGTGTGCCTCGCCAGGTAAATGGCGTTCCTATTTTTCTTTGGTTTTAAATAGGAAGTTTCAAATTATTTTTTAGGCTTAACAAAGCCTTCTATTTCTTAATGTGTATAACTTTTTAGCTCTTACTTTATTAAATTTTCTGAAAATGTAGCACAAACTTTTCACGGATATTTCGAAGAAAATCTGTATTTTATTTCTTTTGGTTAGGTTTTTACAGAATAAAATTTATTTTTTATAAAATTTTTTTCATTAATAATATTTGCTAAAACATACTTAAAGGAAAAAAGTACAAATTAGGTTAAGAACTGATATTTTTTGTATTCAGGTAAGCATTTTCCAAACATAGGTCGCAGCATGCGTCTTTAGTATGTACGTGAGATTTGTAGCCAATTTTTTTTCTGGCTTTAAGTAGGAAGTTTAAATATATTTCAAAGACTAGAAAAGTCTTTCATTTGTCAATGCATTTAATGTTTTAGCTCTCACTTAAATAAATTTTCAACAAATATAGAAAAATATTTTCGGTCTATTTTACACATTTTTGGAGATATTCAAACGTTTTTAAGTACTTAAAAGTTATCATTTCTCTAAAAATTAAATACGCACAACAAGTAAGTTTAACACACTTTTCGTTACAACCCTTAAATCCACCCAAACCCTTTTATCTTGGTTACGACGAGCATTAATCTCTAAAAACTTTACAAAAACCTTATAGTTGTATTTAGCTTAGCAAAGCAAACTTTCTTGTTTTAAAAATTGTGTATTTGGTTAATTTTCAACGTAAACAATCGGATAAGAGTCATTAAATAACAGGAACAAGAAAAAAAATTTTTTCTGGACCGGTTTTATATGGTGAAATATAAATTTTTAATTAAGTAACTAAAAAATTAAAAGCACAAAAAAAATTTTGGTAAACTTTGCAAGTTATAGTGTAAAAAAGAAAATGACACCTCAAAAACAAAAATCCATTCACTATTACAATTTTCGGAGGTTAAAACCTCTGGCGACTGCAGTAAATAGACTTCTACTCGTAGCTAGCTAGACTTCTGAAATTTTCACAGATTGTGTATATCTGTTGCCGCTATAACAACAAATACTAAAAATTAAATAAAATGTCTCTCGGGCTCCTTGAGGTCATATCAAAGGGTTTTTGTGGTTGGATACCGCTGTCGATTCTGGTGACACAGGAGACACAGTGGTGGGAAAGTGTGATGGGCCAAAGCCCGATAAAAAATACTTCTTTAAAATTTAAATAATTACTGCCGTACTCAGAAATATTTAATGACTAGCTGTTGCCCGCGACTCCGTCCGCGTGGACTTCAGCTTATAGCGCGCGGTAGTTCCCGTCATAGAGTAACTTTTATTATATAGTAGGTAGTTCCCGTTGAACCATGTAGGCTACATTATTGCAAATTGCAAAATTTGCACGACAGAGGTGCTTCCACGGTGCGCTTACTTCAAACTTCAATGTTTACACTTTACAGACAGACAGACACGTCACACATAAAACGCCCCTATTTTTGCGTAGGGGGTTAAAAACTGGGGAGTGTGGTCGAAGTCGAACTTCAACTCTTCTTAAGAGACTCTAGACTATCTGTGTACAAAATTTCATTACAATCGGTTCGGCAGTTTTGGCGTGAAAGCGAGACAGACAGACAGACAGACAGAGATACTTTCGCATTTATAATAATTAGTATTATAGATTCACCAGCTGCAGGGCCGGTCATAATCTTCGCTACTGCGCATCTCCGTTTTGGTAGCGCCCACTTCGAAACGGGCGTAAATCGCAATTTTTAATTTCGCCATTTTTCTAAACTAAACGTCCAATTTTAATCATTCAAAGATCAAATATTATCTACACAAACTGTACTTAGTGATGAAATAATCTATTTTGATAAGGATTATCAGCATGAGTAAAATAAATGCGTTTAAATGTAGTCCAAAAAAGTCAAGATTTTTAAATAAAAAATTGTTGTTGTGCCTCACTTGACATAGATAGGTATAGTGTGTCGCGGACATTTTTGTAGACATTTATAAGATCTACATTTACTTAGAACATTGTATGGTTCTATCTTTTATAGTTTAGGCAGCGTACGCAAAATAAGTCACTTTTCTGGTTGATTTTTTTCACCTTGTATCAGAAAAACCCAAATATCTTACGAAACTCTATATTTTCCAAAATCAAAAGTAGCCTATTTTACTCGTAAATAATGTAGCTTTCGAATGGTGAAAGAATTTTTGAAATCGGTCCAGTAGTTTTTAAGCCTATTCATTACAATTAAACAAACAAACAAACAAACAAAGTTTACCTCTTTATAATATTAGTATAGACTAGTATAGATTATTAAACTTCAAATAAATGAAGAGTTAGACAGATATTGTATGGGGTTTAGACTTTAGAGCATAACAATTAATGTACTATGTTAAATAAATATGTTGATGATTGAATTGTGTTTTTTTAATACACTAATGGCGAATGCCAGATTTTAGTGTCACATTCTAAAATACCTTGTCATGTTCTAAAATACCTGTCAGATTTTCTAAAATTTGACAGAAATTGATCGGTATTTTAGAATATGACACTCACACTGATGACACTGACACACAAAAAAGCCGCGCATGCGTAGTTGAAAAAGCAAACGAACATGACTAATAATAGATCCGTGGGTAATAATTTTTTCATATCTCTTATTACTGGTAACACTAACTACTTTGATGTCCCTTTCAGTGGCACGCCCAGAACGATTAGCCTTGTTCGTTTCAGTTTTCAACTGCGCATGCGCGGCTTTTTTTTTTTTTTTTGTTTTCTCTTGGCAACTTGACACAATTTTGCGTATGATGTGCCACAGACGAGTAAAAGGTAAGGAACTAGCGGAAGGAATAACAGGAACGGAATTTGGAAAAAGTTAATATATAGTTTAAAATTTAAAATTCTACATAAATAAATAAAAGATAAAACAGTAGTAAATATATATTCATATAAGATACAACTTAAAAACTAAAAAATTAAATATTAATGTTATTTAAAGATAAGTAATTATTTAAACAAATATATACATGTTTATTTTCATAACTTAGAAGTATATTTACAGAAGTAGGCAATGGGATAGGTATTAATGATAAGCTGTGATATAAATGGGAATGATCATGGAGGGGACAGGATAAAATAATATGGTTTAAATCGCCAATTTCACCACATTCGCATAAATTATCGCGTCGTACGCCGATTCTCATAAGATGCGTAGGAATGCACAAATGACCCAATCTCATTCGAATAATGGATGTTGTTGCATTTTTTGAAAGATGAATTCGGGAAAACCAAGGCTTAGTTGGGATCACGGGTTGAATTTTTTGGTAATTAATTGCTTTTGTTTGACTGCTCAGTCTCCATGACTCATCCCATGAGACAACGAGAGAGCTCCTGGCAAGAGCAATCAAATCGTGACTGTAATTTTGAAAGGGGAATACATCCCCACTTAAAATAGCATCTTTTGCCAATTTATCAGCTAATTCATTGCCTGTAATACCACAATGGCTAGGAATCCATACAAAAGTAATAGAGTAGCCCTTTAATTTACATTTAAATAAAAGATTACGAATCTGAATAATAATAGGAAAACAGTTTTTTAATTTAAAAGGAAACTTATTTAGGGTTTGCAAAGCGCTTAAGGAATCCGAAAATATTAGAGCCTTCCCAAGCCTACCGAGTAGAATGTACTCAACAGCCTTGAAAAGACCATAACACTCCCCAGTGAAAACAGAGGATTCAGGAGGAAATTTAACTTTTTGTACAATATTATATTGTAAATGGTAGATCCCTACTCCTACATGACTGTCTGCAGAATTCTTTGATGCATCAGTGTATAAATGATGCCATCCCTGCCAATTGTTATTAGTAATGTACTGAAATATATTACTAGCAAAATATTTATCGGACTTCTTGATACCGATATCATAGCGAACATCGGGTGTAAGAGTTAGAGCTTCGTATGATGATTCAAATAAAGGAAAAGATGGGGAGCGAAAAGTAGGAGCGTCCAAAGTCAAAAATTTACTATAGCTATGAATGAGTGGGGGTTTAGATTTGTGAAGCCAGTATTTACTATTACTGTAACAAAGTTGATATAGAGTTTTAAGTTTAGGAATTAAAAGATGATTAAGAAATTGATAGCAGCGAAGGAAAAATTTATCTGCCAGATATTGTCGTCGGAGTTGAAGAGGGGGTTCACAACACTCCAGCTGAAGAGCGTTTATCGGAGATGATTTCATAGCCCCACAGATTATGCGTAAAGCTTTAGCTTGAATTTTATCAACTTTTTGTAATCCACTCAAGTTACATGGTTCTAAAAGAAAAGTCCCATAATCTAATACACTTCTTATCATCGCATTGTAAACTAGTTTCATTGTAAAGGGGTGGGATCCCCACCAAACACCGGAAAGACTTTTTAACATATTTAGGTTTCGTTCACATTTTGAATAGATGTAGTCAAAATGTGCGTTACCATTCAATTTTGAATCTAAATATAATCCTAAAAATTTTACATTCTCTTTTACAGGAATTGGAGTTCCATCATAAAGAATTGTTACGCATTGGTGGTATACGCATACGTGAAAATAAAACTACCGAGCTTTTATTGGCTGACAACTCCAGGCCATTCCTGTCCATCCAGGATTTTAGATTCGTTAAAGCTTTTGACAGATCTCTACAAGCATCACGTATAGAATGAGAAATTATATAAATAACTTTATCATCTGCGTATTCTAATAGTTTTATTATGTTTAAGTCCAAACATTTTTCCATATCAGCAGCGTATAAGTCGTACAATAAAGGACTTAAAACAAATCCTTGCGGTATTCCTATACGAACTACTCTTGTTAGTGTACGGTCATCTAAATTTAAAACTATAATCCTTTCTAGCAATAGATTTATAATAAAATTTACTAAAATTGTTGGCACCCCTAAGCGAATTAACTTTTCCCTTAATATACTTATATTTACATTATCATAAGCAGAATTTATGTCCAGAAAACATGCAAGAACAAATTTATTCTCTGTAAATGAAATACGAATGTCTGTGGTTAGAATGGCAATGTTGTCTATGGTCCCTCTACCTTTCCGAAATCCAAATTGTGAATTTGACAGGAGGTTATGTTTTTCAACAAACCACTCCAACCTATTTTTGGCTAAATGTTCGGCAATTTTTAATAATACTGAAGATAATATTATGGGACGATACGATGTAGCAGAAGAAGGTGGTTTGTTGGGTTTTAATATAGGAATTACTTTTTGCATCCTCCATGAAGTTGGTATATTCCCTGTTAATAGAATTTGGTTAATCTAAGGTAATATTTTAAAATGTCGTCATTTGCATGCTGAAAAAAACTATAAGGAATGCCATCCAATCCAGGAGATGAGTCTTTTAAATTTTTTACCACCCCTTTAAGTTCTTCTAGAGTAAAAAGAGAGTTTAAATCCTTGAAACTTACATCATCTAGTGGAGATGGAGATAGACAGGAAACTGAAGGGGGAGCTAGGTTATCAAGAAAATTATCAGACAAAGATTCAGGAATAGGATGGAAGGAAGATTTAAATGCTGACCTATATCGCCTAATATTGTTCCACACTGTGGTAGGGTGTACATCCGGACTCAAAGATAAACAAAACTTTTTCCAGCTTTCTGCTTTTTTTCTCTTAAACAATTTCTTTGCTTCACGAACACAGTCAAGATAAAGTTGGTAATTAATTATATTTGGGTTTCTGTTATATTGTTTTTCACTTACTTTCCTGTTCCTAATAGCAACTGTGCATTCGTGATCCCACCAAGGTGGAGATGGTATATTATGGTTAGATGAAGAGATCTTTTTAGGAAAACAATCATCTGCTGCCTTAATAAATGCTGAGGCCAAGGCCTCTGCACAAATGGATTCATTTTCAAATTTAATGTCAGGGAGAAATGGCAACTGATCTAAAAGTAAATTTTTAAATTTATCCCAATCTGAATTATTGTTTACATGATATTTTATTGATGATTGATTATGATTGGATGGTTTATTAGTTTTTCTACCTGGAAATGATATTATGATAGGAAAGTGGTCACTTCCGTGACTAGATTCTAAAACGTGCCAGTGAAAAATAGATGAAAGATTGGGAGAACAGATGGATAAATCAGGAGCACTGCAACCTTCATGAGGGGCAGTATGACGGGTTGGCTGGCCAGAATTAAGGATGCACAGGTGGTGATAATCTACTAGGTCTAGTAATTCCCGTCCCCATGGATTGTCTTTATGACTACCCCATGATTGATGTTGTGCATTTAAGTCTCCCAGTATAACTACTGGCTTGGGTAGTTGGCCAATCAAACTATGAATATCAGAAAAAATGCTATATGAGGGATGAGGTATATACAATGAAACGAAACATATGTTATTTACAGATGCAGCAATGATTGAAAAGTCTGAGTGATGTGGAGGGAGAGAGATGTGATGAAATAAATGATGATGTTTGATAAGCAAGGCTGTACCACCATGCCCATCTGATCTATCTTCCCTAAGACAGGTATACCCGGAAATCTTGAAGAGAGATTCCGGTTTTAGCCATGTCTCTTGTAAGGCAAGAATAGAAGGTTTATATTTATTAATTAGATATAAGATTTCATGTTTTTTACTTACTGCGCTTCGGCAATTCCATTGTATTATATGGTCCATTATTGGATGTATTATTACTATTTAATTCTGTATTCAGAAAAGCTACGTTGGACGGTGAAAAAGTAGATAGGGATGTAATTAATTTGTTTAAGGCTATAATAGTGTCTTGGATAGAGTTAATATCAAAATTAGGTGTAGGATAGGCTGATCCATTACTTCCTGATGGAGGATTATAGTCCTTTACTAAACTATTGTGAGCTTGTCTATCATACCCATACTCCTGTCTACAAGGAGATTTAGGTTGTTTAAAAACTGTTTTTTTGTATGACTTTTGACTTAAACTACTATTATTTCTATGTTGTTATTTACAGAGTTTGATTTTGGAATATTTACAGGGGCTGACAAAGTATTGGAAGATAAAAGTACATCTGAATATAATTTAGACACAGTTGGATGGAGTTTGGAGGCTTCAGAATATGACAAGCAATTATGTGCCATTGACTCTTTTATAGATTTTTGCCGCTGATATTCCGGACACTTTCTGTCTGTAGCAATATGTGAACCATGACAAATACAGCAATAAACAGATTCCTCCTCCACTGAGCAGCTTTCTCCAACATGACCCTGACCACACCTATAACACCTAGGAGTGGATCGACATTGACTTTTTACATGACCATATCTGCAGCAGTTATAACATTGTATGGTAGGGAATATATACAGATCTACAGGCAGGGCATTGTAACACATAAATACCCTCTTGGGCAATACTTGTCCATCAAAAGTTATAACAACCGACTCAGTGTTATTAAATTGAGTTGTTCCATTGATAACAGTTTTTTTCTTTTATCTCCTTATTTTTAAAATCTCCCCACAACCAACGGGAACTGTTATATTATTAATTATGTCCTCGTCGGACCAATCAGCAGGAATCCCTCTGACTAGGCCTATTCTGCTGACTTGGAAGGAAGGTATAAAAGCTTTATATTGATCTGCACTTAATTGTTGACTATTTATAAAGTTGTTTGCATCCGAATAAACAGAAAAGGAAATAGATAGTCTATTTCTTGCTATCTTTTTTATGCTACCATTAATTATATTTTGTATGTTATTTTTCTTTAGATAATGCCCAAAAACAATAGGATGAAAATTTACATTTTCATTAGGAGATTTTGTTACTTTCTGTATGTGAACTACATATGGAGTCGAGTCAGTGTCTTTATATATTAACCTACTTACCCTAGAATCAACTAAGCCTTGGTTTTTCGCGGTATTGTCAATTGTCTGTGTCTCAGCTATTATATTATTGTCTTTACAAGCTATGTTGTTTTCAGAATCGCTAGAACACATGCAATTAACATCTTTTTTAGCTTTTCTTGGGTCACTTTAATTTTTTTCATGCATTTCCTACAGCGCTTTTTAGATAAAGCTGGACGTTTACGTGGGTTTGTTGAGTATGAAGCATCTGTATCCATACTCGATTCATTAGAAATGGACACATAATGACCAACGGGGGGACCAGGTCCCTCGGATCGGGCTCCTCCATGGTATTCTTATAAACTACAAAATAAAAGAAGACTTACCTAAATAAAACTTAACTACACTACTAATGAGAGAAAATATGACTAAAAATAAACTATATAATTAACTATTTACATATAAAAAATAATTTTAAAATTTTAAGAAAAAATACCGCGACCGCCTTATTCAAGTTCCCGCGCTTTTCCAATGTCAATTCCGCGGCTTTTTTGTTTGTAGTGTGAGTGTCTTAAGTTTGAAGCAAAATACTTAATCTGTGGTCTGCAAAGTAGAAGAAGAACTTTTGAATTAAATTTATTCGTGACCATGGATACAAGTCCTTCAGCCGTAAAAACAAATAAATTATAAAATTAATTAGAATACATAACATTAGAAACATATAACGTTACACCTTACAAGACATTACATAGGTATTTAAATACTTAAATTAAACAAACTTATGACATTTATAAATACGAATGAGACATGAGTCATGACATTTCAAATATAAACTTAAAAAAAAAAACAATTAGGTACATAAATTTAACAAACATAACCTAGAAATTAGAGCTCTAAATTTCTTATTAGGTACTAAATTTTTCCTATAGTATTTACAATATACTTATAAATAGGGTGAAAGTAAATAGTGTTTCCTAATAGATCTTGACTGAGGCGGGGGACACTTAAAGAGTTCTGTTCAGCTATTTCTTTGATCATGTCAACAAATATATATCTCTGTATGGCAAAGACTGGACACTTAAAAAGCATGTGATCGATGTCTGCGTTTTCTTCAGAGCAATGTGTACAGTTACTATTATTTACTATGTTCATTCTGCTGAGATGTGAGGGAATTAGGCAATGTCCAAAGCGCAAACGATTAATATTCTAGTCACAAATTTTCTATCCACATAACCAAGCCTACTGTACCATGGTGATATCGGTAAGTCTCTTTGTATTTCCGAATACCATTTTCCTTTACTTTCTGTTATTTTCTTCCAATATTCTATCCATAAACTTTTTACTGAGCTTTTAATTTGTGGATAGAAATCCGTGAATGGGACTTTAAAAGTTCCTGAAATGTCCACATCATGTTCCCTACGAGTCACTTGGTCAACAATTTCATTGCCTAATATGCCACTGTGGGAGAACCCACACTAATTCTATATTCTTTTCAATCAATTTTCTAAAAAAATATCTTATTCTAAATATAATATAATTTTGTTTATAACACAAACTTTGGCTACAAATAGAATTTAGTACACTTTTTGAATCACTAATAATTAAAATATTTACATTATTTACATTAGTATAAACATATGTCAAAGCAGCTAATATTGCCCAAGCCTCTGCTGTGAAAATACTGCAACTTTGTGGCATTTTAAAACATTTGCTCAGTTTAATTTGTGGGTCATAGTATGCAGCTTTAACTTCATCACTTTTGGAACCATCTGTATATATTGTGTAAAAATCTCTTTTATCCTGTAAAAATTGTACAAAGTCAAATTTATTTGTAACGGAGTTTAAATGACACTTAATAGTAAAATAGTTAATTGTAATCTCATAAGGATACTGATAAATTGGCCACTTATTACTTGTATACATATTTTTAGCACATTTTTTTGTTAAAAACATAATTGTTGGTATTTCAGGTAAAGAAGCAGAAATGAGATCATTACATGTAATAATTGGTGAAGCTGACCCTACAATTTCTACAGGATGCAACAATTGGTTCACTATAAAATTGTTATCACAGGATAACTGTTTAATTCATGAAGCCCTAAGCGGCCACATCCGGCCGCGATAACAATGAAAAAGCTATTGTGTCTCGTTTTGCCACGACTGATGGGTTAAGACAAAATCTCTCAGCCAATTGTAAACGGCGCAGAGACAATGGAGGTATACAATTTTCTATTTCCATAGACACAATAGGGGTAGTGCGCATGGCACCACTTATTATTCTTAAACCCATATTCTGTATAACATCTAATTTCCTTAGTAATGTTATATTTGCATTCATATAAGCTAATGAACTATAATCAAAATGACTTCTGACTATGCTTTTGTACAACATGTTAAGAGTTTTTGGGTCTGAACCCCAAAATGTTCCTGCCAAACTTCTCATTACATTTATGCTTCTCATAGCATTCTGGCATACATAGTTTATATGTTTATCAAATTTAAGTTTATCATCAATAATAACTCCTAAAAATCTGTGTTGATTCACAACGGGAATTCTGTCATTATTATAAGTTATATTTACAGACTGTGCAGGTACATCTTTACTAAATATTAACACCGAACTTTTTTCTGAACTAATTTCTAATTTTGAAATATCCTTGTAATAATTTTGTAATTGAGCTAATGCCCTATTTATAAGAATGATAGCTGTATTTAAGTTTTTATTTACACAGTACAAAAGCAAGTCATCAGCAAATTGCAAAACTTTTACTCCAAGTATATTTACAAATTTAAGTATTTGAGATGTATAAAAGTTATATAGAGATGGTGATGTCGTAGCACCTTGCATTGTGCCTTTATTGGCCTTTTGTGGCCCATGCAATTTATTATTGAATTTGACATAGACTTTTCTGTCATATAAAAATTTGTATATCCATTTTAAAGTTTTTACCGGAAATCCTAGTTCTTGTAAAACTTTTATTAACACTTCAATGTTAACACTATCAAAAGCAGCTTTTACATCTAAAAATACACACACAGCACTACAGTGACTTAGTTTTGCCTTTTTTAAATCCTCTATAAATGATACAAAGCTTCCAGAACAACTTTTTCCTTTCCTAAATCCGAATTGAATATCCGGTAAAAAGTTTTGTGATTCAGCAAAGTAATCTAATCTTAGTTTTAACATGTTTTCAAAGAGCTTACCTAAACATGATGATAGGGAAATGGGCCTGTAGGAAGTTGGATTACCAGCAGGTTTATTTGGTTTTAAAATAGGAATGACACATTGAGTTTTCCATGACTCTGGTATTAGTAAACTATCCCATAATCTATTATAAATATTTAAAAGTATTTCTATGGCATTAGGGTGTAGTTTCTTAATTAAAATATATGGTATACTATCCAAGCCTGGTGTTGTGTCTTTTCTACTTTTTAAAGATATGTACAATTCGCTTAGTGTAAATGGCTTATTAAGAAATGAATTACTTTCATCTTCAACGGCTTGATCAAAAATAGTTTTTAAATTACTTTCATTTATCTGAGACTGATCTGTGATTTTATTCAAATAGGATGGTACCCAATTATCATTTAAATACCTATTATGGGAGGTACCTATTCTCCTAAATCTTTTAATGTATCCCCATATTCTAGATACTGGTGTCATTCTATTAAAACTACTACACAAGTCATGCCATGATTTAACCCTTTCCTCCCTTAATATTCTTTTCTTTTGAGCATCTAACTTTTTATAAGTAATAAAATTGTCAAAATCGATAATTTATTAAAGCTTCCTTGGACTTTCGAACTGCATCTTCACATTTTTGGTTCCACCAAGGAGCTGGTTTTCTCAATGGCTTTGAAATTGGCTTTATATTTTGTTTTGGTACTGTTACTGATCTTAGATTACTTAAAATACTGACAAAACTATTGTATAACTGAAGTGGTTCTAAATTATTATTATCTACATTTAATTCTGAAAAATATGTCTCTGATAACTTAAAATATTTATTCCAATCTGTTTTACTGTAAATATATTTTTCTTCCACAGGACGAACTTCATATATTGAGGGCTGTACATTAATAGTTACCTGAGTTGGATAGTGGTAGCTGCCCATTGGATCACTGTGGACAAGCCATTCGCAAAGAGGAGCTAAAGAAGGACTAACAAGAGTTAAATCAATTGCAGATGGATTTCTATTTGGTGCCTGAACTGTTGTGACACTGCCATCGTTCAATATACACATGTCAAATTCATCTATGATGTTACACAAACTGTTACCTCTGTTATTGTTTGAGTGGCATCCGAATAAAATGTGGTGTGCGTTAAAGTCTCCCATGATGAGACATGGCTTAGGAGTTTCAAGTAATACTTTTTTTAATTTATTTGTATCAAACCTGTTATTAGGTGGGCAGTACACACATAAAATGTGTATTGTTCCCATTGTAGTTTCTAATGATATACAAATATTTTGAATACTTTCGTGAAAAGTTGTATTTACAATTTTATATTTGAGGTTTTGTTTAATGAGTATACCTACTCCATTATGTGAATTTAATGAATCTTTACGTATGAAATTATAAGGTGTAAAATCTGGAATTATACTTGAACTCCTAAGCCATGTCTCATTTAACAGACATATGTCTATATTGTGATCAAAAAGAAATGTTTTTAATAAGGCTCTTTTATTCTGCAAGCTTTGTATATTAAATTGTGCTATATTTAAATATGTATCCATTATGTGATTAAATTAGATAATAGTATATCTTTAATTCTTTTATTCGTGACTGGAGTATTGTTATTACCGAGGATTACAAGAGACTTAACTAAGGCATTCATTATAATGTCATTATTCAAAATTTGTTCTACATCGAAATTTGTTTTAGTGTTACCAACAGTATTTACATTAATAGGTTTAGAAATAGCTGGAAAAGATTTAGGGTCAGTGAGCAACGGAACACTACTCACCACAGTGGCATAGCTATGGTTAACATTCTGATATTTGGACTTCTTTTCCTGCATTTTCTTCTGTTTCACTGGACAGTCTCGTGAGATGGCCAAATGATTTCCGCTACAGTTGAGGCATACAATTTCTTCTACATCACATTCTTTGTATGAGTGCCGTCCAGCACATGAGGAGCACATTTGCTCTCCTCGGCAAACTTTGGCAGAGTGGTTGAACTTGAGGCATTTGAAGCATTGCAATAATGGTGGTATGTATAAATGTACTGGATACCTGAACATTTGTATGTAGGCGTATTGAGGTAAAATTGTACCAGCGAAGGTAACTGCTATTGTACCCAATGGAGTAAGTTTCCCTTCAACTTTCTTAAAAAATCTTTTAATTGAAATCACTTCTGTGTCGCATGCAATGTTTTTGTATATAACTTTATTGGACAGATCCTTAAGCACATATTTTATAACACCAGTAATTTCCGACTGGTGGGCCGGTACAAAGGCTTTCAGTTTATTTTTTGTTAAAAAATGATCCATTTTTAAGAAGTTATTCGCAGGAGCGGGCTTCTTAAAGGACACCAACTTTATGAGCGTTAACTCTATGAACTCCTATGATGCCCTTAACATTTTCCGTGAATAGTTTGGTCAAAGCAATGGGATTTTTGTTTCCCAATTTTTCATTGTTTATCGATTCTACATACACAACGCAATCGCTACTATAGTTCTCCGGGAATTGCCTTTTATAATTTGTTTTTGTAAACATTCTATAATCCACTGTACAGCTATCGATAGCATCCAATTTTCTTTTCTTAGAAGTATCTGTGGGGGCCGGACCCCCGTCGCTATCTACACTCATCTTATTTTTAAATTATTTAACACTATTGAAAAAGTACTATTTACAACTATATTACAGTAATATTACTGGAAAATTAATTTTTATAAAGCAGAGAAAATTTTGAACACCCGCTCTTTTCGACTTCCCGCCAAAAGTCCGAACTTTTGAATAGTTTTAGCATGAAGGTACATACTTTTTTCTTTTTTTTTTCTTTCTTCTTCTTTTTTGGCAACTTGACACAAAGGATGTGTATGTTGTGCCACAGACAAGGTAAAAAGGTAAGGAATATGGCGGGAAAACCATATTCCTCCTATTATAATTTTTATCATCGTTTTCATGTATCGTCAGGTCTAAAGTCTAGTCAAAGTCTAAGTAAAAGTCAATACAGTCAAGGAGTCAAGTCGGTCGATTCAGTAAAGTGGTAGACGCTTTACTGAAACTTTTGATGGAGTTTTGGAGGGAACACAAAATAGCACGTTTCTGGATATTACATCACTTTCCTACACTTGTGCATGAACACGAATATCAAATGGTTAATATTCTACCAATATTACACACTAAAAACCCAGTTAACACAATTTTAGGAAAATAATATAAAAACACAACAGCACCCTTTTACATTCCCGGCAAAACTCCGAAGGTACATACTATTGGAGGGCGCCTTTTTTTTTTTCTTCTTTTTTGGCAACTTGACACAAAGGATGTGTATGTTGTGCCACAGACAAGGTAAAAAGGTAAGGAATATGGCGGGAAAACCATATTCCTCCTATTATAATTTTCATCATCGTTTTCATGTATCGTCAGGTCTAAAGTCTAGTCAAAGTCTAAGTAAAAGTCAATACAGTCACAGGAGTCAAGTCGGTCGATTCAGTAAAGTGGTAGACGCTTTACTGAAACTTTCGATGGAGTTTTGGAGGGAACACAAAATAGCACGTTTCTGGATATTACATCACTTTCCAACACTTGTGCATGAACACGAATATCTAATGGTTAATATTCTACCAATATTACACATTAAAAACCCAGCTAACACAATTTTAGGAAAATAATACAAAAACACAACAGCACTCTTTCACATGCCCGCCAAAACTCCTTGACTTTATTGCCTTTATATGCCTTATAATTATTTTGACAGTTGATCATGTTACTCTTTCTAACTAACGATGCAGTAAGTTGAGTGAAAGAGAAAGCTCATATCGGTGTATAAACGTCAAAAGTTTGTAATGTTATGTCCTACCTAATAGGACATAACAAAGGAGTCGGTCTGCAATATTTCATGTTTAAAAAGTGCTAATAAAAGTGTTTAGTGAACGTTAAATGCAATATCTTGTTGGGTTTTGTGGTTCCGCTATATAATAAACCATAAAAACGGCCAAGGAATGCCTCAAACACGTGGATTTAACATAACATGCGTAAGTTTTCAACAACGTTTTTTGGGCTTATCAATCGCTATTTTTCTAAGCTAAAAAGAAAATTTATAAGTTTAATAATCCCTCAATCATGCTATATAAGGCATTAGTGATAAAAATGTCACATCAAGTAATAATTTGGCTACAAATATTGCATAACTTTTTACGTGTACTTTAGGGATGCACTTTACTTGAAGTATAGTTTATCGATAAAAATATTGTCATGGACTAAATGATTTTTTTTCAGGATTTGAAAATGCTTCAAAATAGACGACGAACAGAAATATTTAGACGCAAGTTTCATGCAAGTTTTTAATCCTCATGAAGGCATCACAATATTGGGATTATCATTTCAAACGTAAATTTGAAATAATGATTTTATTGAAATAAAAAAGTTCTAACGGAGAGTAAAATGATCAACAACTCTCACACCTCCCCCTGTAAGTACTCAAATCGTTACTTGGATATATTTTTTGAAATTTTATCCTGGCATTACTCTTTTTTTAATAAAATGTAAAATTTTAATGAGGCTAAAGTCATAATCATTTAACAAAATAAATTTAATACCTCGATCGTCGGATACCAGACACAATAGATATTCAGTTGTTATGCGGCACTTGAGTTCCGCTTGGGGCTTGATGGGTTAAGTATGGAAAACTTACATAAAGCATATTGCCCCGTATACAATATTATATATTATGTATATATTTTATAGTATTAAGTACATTTAATGACACGTAACTATTTTTTTTAGATTTTTGGAATGCTTCTAAAGAAGAGTTCAATATGATGGTGATGACGGAGAGACCTATAATGAAGATAATATTATTTTTAAGCTTAGATTTTAACCGAGTATTCTGGTGGTGAGATGGAGTGAGGACTGAGGAGGGATGGTTTAAGTGAGGAAAATCCCCCCTTATCACTACCGCCTTCAGGAGACCCCCCCGCTAAGAAAACTGTTGTCAACTGTTTTCATTGTTTGAATATTTTTCATTTAAGAGGCCGGGTGCCATCGAAATTCTCATACATATGTAATACCAAAATCATTTTCTCATACGAAAATATTTAACATGTTTGAGCTATTTTTCAGCTTAAAATAGTAATTACCTAGGTTCCTGAACAAAAATTTACTACAAAATATTTAAACACTTAAAAAATATTTTTTGTTTAAATATTTTGTAGTAAATTTACTACTATTTTGTAGTAAATTTAAACACTAAAAATATAGTAAAATACTAAAAAATATATAAATAAATAGTAAATTTACTACAAAATATTTAAACTAAAAAAAAATTTTTACTATTGAAATATTTTGTAATATTTTTTAGTGTTTAAATATTTTGTAGTAAATTTTTGTGCAGGAACCTAGGTAATTACTATTTTAAGCTGAAAAATAACTCAAACATGTTAAATATTTTCGTATGAGAAAATGATTTTGGTATTACGTATGTATGTGAATTTCGATGGCCCCGGCCCCTTAATTTCTAATTTTTAATATGTGTGTAATATTATACAATGTGTCCTAACACCGGTGTCCAATCCTTATAATATGTTATGATGTATGGCATATTTTATTGACTGAAAGATCGGCCACTGGTGTTGGGACAGTGGACACAATATTATATTATTATGTGTCCCGTCACTAGTATGAAGTATCCAAACATGCTTTAACGTCTTTATTTCTTCGATACGGTAATACATAATAATTGTTATTTTACAAAATTGTTGTTTATTAGTTAAGTATAATAAAGTACATTTGATCTTCTGTTGTTTTTTATAAAAACTGTTGATTTTATTGATATTACACTCCGGTCAAGCTTTTGTGACTTATGGAGTATACATATTATGCATATTTTTAACTATTTGTGTAATTATATACTTAAATATTTTATTTATATAAGTATTTTCATATAATGATCATAATATTATATCCTAAATTGAACATGCAGGTCGAATTATTGATAATATCCTTTTTTGATGTCGTTTAATAAAAAATAAAATTAAAATAAACGATCGTTTTAATTAATTAATCGAAACCCTTACAATCGATTAAATTTTTAACCCATTTTTTATGAAAATCGATTTTTAAAAAATCGATTTTTTTAATTAATCGAAACCCTTACAATCGATTAAAAAATATCGACAATCGAAAAAAAACAATCGATTGTTCGATTAATCGATTTCGATGTTACAACACTACTCTCCAACCGTCCTACGTTTTTTCCTTGGTTTTTCGATCAGCATGAGAATCTGACGCGTGTTTCACAGTTTTTACCCATCCCACAAAAGTGCTCAACGCCGCTAAAGAAGTTTTCACTTCAAAAATCTATAACATAAAATTATGGTCGACTATTGGTCGATAGCTGTAGACTAATTTTATATTTTTATCGATATATACAAGCAGATCGCCCATCCCTACACGCACACTACGGCAGTTGCACACAAGCATAAAATGGCCACGCGCTGGCGAGCTAAGAAGCCATCTACCTATATCCTTAATCTGTGAGTTTTAGGGTAAGGCGCCCATTTTAGGCGCTTGACAGATGAGCTACGGAGATGTGCCGGACGCGGCAAGCGCCGTAAGGACGCGGAGTTCGCAACAGAGGTCCCGTGTCCCACGGCTGGAAGGAGGGCATGGGGGGGTTTTAGTCGGTAAACCTCCGGCGCACCGAGCCGGAGGGAGTTCTAAAGTACCGATAAATTTCTGTCAGGTGAGTGTCATGTTCTAAAATACCTGTCAGATTATGACAGCAATTGATGGGTATTTTAGAATATGACAATCACACTGACACACAAAAGCCGCGCATGCGCAATTGAAAAACCAAACGAATAAGGCTATTCTACTGGGTTTCTTTTTCTTAGGTCCAACCTCTTTTTCTTAAAAGGCCGTATACACGATCGGTTCCAACCAACAACAGAGGTCACCTTGGTTGGGTCAACAAAGTTGAATCTCTATCTACACGTACATCAACTCGTCAGTCTTGGCTAGGCTGTGGAAAAGTGAACAATAGGACCACTATCTAAACCTCATGTCATGTGTTCAATTTTCTTTTTTGCCATCGACATATCAGCCTCAGGGTCATATTAATTTAATTTTTCGACAAGCAACTGCCACGCTTGACTCTTTTTGTCCCGATCTTTATTAAGATCGGAACCAATATCCCATAGCGTAGGCAAATTCCCATACATTTCTAAAAATTTTGTCAAAATTTCGCGTTCATTGCGCCGGCGCACACCGGTCCCAAAGTAAAATAAATGGGACATTAAGAATTTTCGGATCGAAGGTCAACGGATCAGGCTGATTTTTTTTTTGTAGACAGCTGATGCAATTACAAGTCACTTTTATTTATATCGTTTTTTTCAAATATGCCGTATCTACAGAGATAAAAAATAATTTAAAAAAATTGTATGGACGAAATCATAATTTTGTCATTTTAATCTAAGATTCAAAAGTATTCAAAATAAATCATAGCACAGCTTATAGAGGGACTCTTGTCGTACATTTTTGTCATAGACACTCAACTGCGATTTTTGCGCCTTTTAGAGCTACAGGCACTTTAATTTTTTTTGTCAGCGGATGAGGCTGATTTTTTTTTGTAGCATCTGATGCAATTACAAGTTACTTTTATAGATGTTGTTTTTTTTAAATATGCCTTATCTACAGAGAAAAAAAATGAATTATTTTTTGTATGGACGAAATCATAATTTTGTAATTTTCTTCCAAGATTCAAACGTATTCAACATAAATCATAGCACAGCTTATAGAGGGACTCTTGTCGTACATTTTTGTCATGTTGCTCAACTGCGATTTTTGCGCCTTTTAGAGCTACAGGCACTTTATTTATTTTTTGTCAGCGGATGAGGCTGATTTTTTTTGTAGCATCTGATGCAATTACAAGTTACTTTTATATACATGTAATCGCGGTCGAATGCGACCGCTTGGGGCTCGAAGGATTATTGCGCGAGTCATCCGTATTGCAAGCATTTCTTTATAACTTATTGTCTAATTACCCCCACTACTTGAAATAATATGAGGCTTTCATGATCGGTTTTCACAATAGCCTTATTGTGTCTCGTTTTTCCACGATCGAAGGAATAATTTACATGTACAAACACGTTTTGAGATTTCCACTATTGTTAATACATTACCTATAATTATAATCATGCAAGTTTGTATTTTGACGGTCCTAAGCCCGTAAAAGTACTCGGAAGGGAAAATTTGAATTGCAATCTATGTGCCTATTTATTATTTAGCGTTTTGTAAGCGTTCGCTAGCGCTGAATAACAAAACAGAGCATAAATTCCAAGTATAGAGGTAATTACCAATTAGGCAAAGAGTCATTACCAAACAATGTTTGCAAACTGGATGAGTCATAAAATAATTTACCTGTACGTACATGTTTTGAGATTTCTACTTTAATTTGTTTAGTTTTAGTATATATAGGCTTTTTTATGAATAAGTCATTAGAAAGAGTTACTTGTCAATAAAGAAAACATTATTATTTGTCTATCCTTAACAATATTTATTAAAAACTATATGAAATACTCAGAAATGAATTATACAAAACAATAAAAATTAAAGTACCTGTAGCTCCGAAAGGCACAAAAATCGCAGTTAAGTGTCTATAACAAAACTGTGCAATGATTTATTTTGAATACGTTTGAATCTTGGAAGAAAATTACAAAATTATGATTTCGTCCATACAAAAAATAATTCATATTTTTTTTTCTCTGTAGATAAGGCATATTTGAAAAAAACAACATCTATAAAAGTAACTTTTATAGATGTTGTTGTTTAACTAAAAGGCGCAAAAATCGCAGTTGAGTGTCTATGACAAAAATGTACGACAAGAGTCCCTTTATAAGCTGTGCTATGATTTATTTTGAATACGTTTGAATCTTGGATTAAAATGAGAAAATTATGATTTCGTCCATACAATTTTTTTTAAATTATTTTTTATCTCTGTAGATACGGCATATTTGATCAAAAACGATATCTATAAAAGTGACTTGTAATTGCATCAGCTGTCTACAAAAAAAAATCAGCCTGATCCGTTGACCTTCGATCCGAAAATTCTTAATGTCCCATTTATTTTACTTTGGGACCAGTGTGCGGCGCCGCCATTTTCAGTTGCTAGCGCTACACACCACATGCAACGCAGACGACGACCAATGTGCGACTGAGCGCCAACAAGCGTCTACACGGTCGCGTTTCAACTCAATGTTCTCTATTTGACATTGGTAGTGCGGGATGCGCTCACTACCAAGGATTGAAGGTTATTTGGTTGGTCAACCAAAAACAAACGTCTACATGGTTAATTTTTGTTCCAACCCTACCAAGGTGACCTCTGTTGGTGGTTGGAACCGATCGTGTATACGGCCTTTTACCTACGTCATTGGGTCTTTGGAGGAAAGTTAGCGGAGGTGCGAGTTGGCAGAGGTCACTCCAAATTAAACTTCTGGATAACTAAACACACAGAGTATATTCCAGTAACATGTATATACACTTCGTACACGGATTTATACGCACAGGAATAACAGTTTTAACTAAGATAGTAGTTTGCGTCCTGATTGTCACTTGTCAGTCCCGCGAGAGAAAAACCAGAAGAACGAGGGAAAGCCGGCTGTCACTTATGACAGACCGTCTTCTCCTCCTTCTTTCTTTGTCGTGCATAACACGCCACACCACCCCCCCACGGAGAAGGATAGCTAGGACTTGAATGAGAATGCACAAGATTATTAAAAGTAAACGTATTCATTTTTGTCCTTAAATTTTACCGTGCGACCCGATCTAGTGGTCCTGGGTAGTTTTTGTAAGGGCAAAGTAGGTTCGTGTCGAGAAGGCGTAGGTGCAGTAGTTGTGGGAGGAGAAGTTGCAAGTTGAGAAGGTGCTTGTGTGGTAGTTGTAGGCGTAGCAGTTGCGGGCAAGGGAAGCGCAGGCATGGTTGTTATAGGTGAAGAGGGTGCAGGCAGTTTGGTGAAGGCAGGCTTAATACGGTCCACGCTCACCTTTACCTCTTTGTTATTAATGCTGAGTGTGATGGTCTTACCGTCGACAGAGCGTTCGACGATTTTATAAGGTCCGTTATATGGTGACTGTAGTGGTCGTCGAACGCTGTCGTCCCGTAAAAATGCGTGTGATGCTTGTGTGAGAGTCTTGAAAATATATGTGTGCGGCTGCGAATGATTTGTGCCAGGAGTTGGTCGTAGCTTTGACATTTTCATTCGAAGGTCTACGACGAAATCCGTGGGTGGTGAGACACAACTGCAACCAGCACCATGCGAGCAAGCGTGCATTCATGTGGATGAATCATGCGTCGACGGGTGAAACCGCGTGCGTTAATGCGCAGCCGCAGTTAGGTCCTCCCAGAGCAGTGTGTGGGCTGGTATCAGGTATGCAAATGTTGAGTTGCCGGGATGCATAGGGATTTGGTACTCTTAAGCCGTTGTTCCGTGCGTAATATACAGTAATATACAGTTGTGTTGGAAGGTGCCGTGTTCGGTCGTTGGTCACCAATTTGGAGGAAAGTTAGCGGAGGTGCGAGTTGGCAGAGGTCACTCCAAATTAAACTTCTGGATAACTAAACACACAGAGTATATTCCAGTAACATGTATGTACACTTCGTACACGGATTTATACGCACAGGAATAACAGTTTTAACTAAGATAGTAGTTTGCGTCCTGATTGTCACTTGTCAGTCCCGCGAGAGAAAAACCAGAAGAACGAGGGAAAGCCGGCTGTCACTTATGACATACCGTCTTCTCCTCCTTCTTTCTTTGTCGTGCATAACACGCCACAGGTCCAATCCAACCGGTGACCATAGACAAATACTTATGACAAAACAGTGCTTGACGGATGACAGATCACGGAAGCCATTTTGCACAGCCATTTTGTATTCTCTAGAAAATAATTTGCAGATTTTGTGAATTTTGAGTTTGATATCTAAACGTGAATTAGAAAAACTGAATAAGTTGTAGGAATTTTTACAAAGACTAAATTAGTGCATACAAAATGGAAAGAAAAAGCACTTACAGCGAAGACCTTTTTGAATATATAAGGGTGAGTGACGATGAAGATGACTCGAATGCAATAGAAATTCCATGCGAACACGACGGCACACTGTTGTTATCCACACTTGTGGCCCAATTCCCTGGTTCGTGTGGACTTAAATATCGCCACCCTGAAACTAAAAGTATTCGAGGAATCCGTCTCAGTGATGGCAAACTTCACCCACCCGGTGATACCGGCTGGGGTAAGCATTTATACGTTTGTGTTTTCCCCAAAGAAAACAAACGCAAGATGGAAGACGAATCCCCTGAGAATTCGTCAGCCAAAACAAAACGCTTGGAAAAGAAATTGACTTGCTCAGATTTGATATGTCTAGGTCTCCCTTGGAAAACAACCGAAGACTCATTGAAACAGTATTTCGAGCAATTTGGTGAGGTTGTTATGGTCCAGCTAAAAAGAGATAAACATGGTGCCTTTAAGGGCTTCGGATTTATAAGGTTTGCAACATATGCATCTCAAATGAGGGCTCTCGCTCAAAGACATAACATAGAAGGAAGATGGGTCGACGTCCGAATTCCAAATTCAAAGGAAGGTGTTGTCCCACAAATGCCTTGCAAAGTTTTTGTGGGCAGATGTACCGAAGATATCACAGCAGATGATCTTCGTGAATATTTTTCCAAGTTTGGTGAAGTGACAGATGTATTTGTGCCCCGCCCATTTAGAGCCTTTGGATTTGTAACATTCTTGGATCCAGAAGTGGCACAGAGTCTTTGTGGAGAAGACCATGTCATTAAAGGTGCCTCTGTATCGGTATCCAGTGCATCACCAAAAGTAAAAAACAAACAAAATCCTAATTGGAAGGAGGAAAATTATGGGTCCAATGCTTGGGATGGTAACAGATCGGGTCCCTCACCATCAGGAAATGGAAATGGTGGCAGTAGCAATAATATTGACACTTTAAACATGCAGAATCTGGGTATTAACCCCAACAGTGGCCCTCCACCCAACTTTAATTTGCCCATTAGTATAGTTGCTGCTGCACTGAATCAAGCTGGATGGGGTGGATTTTTAGGACCCAATAACTCCACCCCAAACAACTGGCAAGGTCCTCCCCAAGGAGGATCCGGTAAGAATTGGAATAACGGACAAAACTGGGGCCAAAATTGTCCCCCAGCTTGGAACCAAGGTAATCCTGGCTGGAATGCCAGTAAAAATGGCAATTGGAATCAAGGAAATTGGAACAACGGTCCAGGCTGGAGCGGCGGCACTAGTGGTGCACCCAACTCCAACTCTAATAATGGTTGGAATTCTAATAAGCCACAAACATAAGGTGAGCTTTGTGTTTGTATTCTATTGTATTCCATTAAGACTAGGAATTAAAGCCATTGTAACAAAACATTAGAGTTTTAAATATATAAGTAATATTAAATTGATAGTAGCAAATATTTTAAAGATATTTGAGAATGTAAATTAGGTAGGTATGTAATTAAGCATAAAAGTGACAAGTGTGTGCAAATCTGTGAATTTGTATGAGTGACTTTTGTGAATCAATAAAAGTATGTATTTTGTGATGGATGTTTTCATTTATGGTGGGGATTTTTGTTACTTGTTTCTATGTATGGAGTAAGTGAATCATTGTCATTTTATAATGTAGTTTCTGATATGATGGAAGTACTCCATGGTAATGAATGTGTAAATTTGACTGAGACATGTTTTTCTAAGTGAGTATAACAGATGCCTTGGGAGTCTGTGTGTGTGAGAACTGAGAAGAATCCTGTGGCGTCCCTGAAATTTGAAAATATACATTGGTGAGTTTCTTGTTGTAACGGTATGCAGTGATTTGTTTATAAGGTAATAGTGTGAAATGATTTTATATGATCCTTTGAATTGTTTATAATTTGATTTTCCTAATGACAGTTTTCAATTTGAATATGTATGATTTGTTTTTTGTGTATTTCCATTGCACAGACAGACCAGGAGGCAGAATGTCTGATCATAACCAACTTATTACTACTTGCTTCAAAAGTCACATGAAATTGAGACAATTGCAGAAGCCATACAAACTTTCTCTATTCTAAATTATAGATTATTTTAACTATCATTGCCAAAAAATTATGGATTTTTCTTTTTTTTATTAAAGTTGAACTATTATCTTATTATTTTGTATACTAATCTTAACTTGCTACTTTTTCAGGTTTAATTTATCACTATTGATTGAAATGACCTGGGATGAGCAATGAAGAAACTTGCAGTGCCTAGACAGGAGAACAGATATTTCCTGCTATTTCTAATAGGTAATGTTTAAATTTTCATTGTGCCTTTCTTGCGTCGATGCTTCCTAGTACTTAATAATTCTAGTGATAATATAAATAAACAATATAATATTATAGTACCCTTTTAGACTGCATTTAAAAAATGAAAATGAAAATCGACGGGCCCTATGTATAAAGCGATATGTCAAAAGTAGTGGTTTTCAGGAGAGCGTTTTTAAGATTCAAACTGTTACTGTAGATTACCATAAAACATAAACACAATTATTTTTGTTGATCTGTAAAGCTTAATGTAGGCCGTTTGTCATGATATAACACAATTTTATATATTTACTGTATTTTCGCCAAAATTGCAAGATGACCGTTTTAACGGTGACAATTCAAGACTGCCCATAACGGTTAAGTCGTACATGTCCGTTTTTACTTTGGAAGAATTAAAATATTATATTAGGTCCTAAATTCATTCAGCACTATATAAAATGATTCGTATTGTCATAATTTATAAGTTTATAACATATAAGTAATACAAATTCTGGCTCTTCAGTGAGAAAAACTAAAAAACACAGACATATCTTTTTATACGCTGCTAATTTAAGTAGTTTTTTCTATGTTATAATGAATGAATAAAAGGACATATCATCAATTACTTTAGGTCCATAATGAAAAATTGTAATAAAATGTGATTATTTGATAAATTAACCCATCAGTCGTGGCAAAACCAGACACAATAGCTTTTTCATTGTTATCGCGGCCGGATGTGGCCGCTTGGGGCTTCATGAATTAAACTGTTTAGTTTTAAAAAGTCTACCAAGTTTAGTTTTTATGTATTAATTAATTATGTTTTACTAAAGGGTAAAGCATTAACATAATGATGTTGAAGATGAAGAAGACTAACTTTATTTGTAACATAATGCATCGTTGCTATGATTTAGATTTTTTATATAATATTTTTGAAAATTTGTCAATGATACTTGTATATGGATATAATGTAGAAAAAAAACTTTTTACATATTTTACATGTTGTTGAAGATAACGAATGCCCAGATACTTTGCCTTTTTCTTCTTCTTGGTCATTTCGGATACTTGAGCAAGGTCAATTCCTTTTCCAATTTTGAGACCTAGGTGACCATTCACGACCTTAGACTTTTGTTGCATCTTACATAAGTAAATTCTTTGAGGCTTCGTTATAACTTCTACGGTGGACAAGTCTGAACAGTAAAATATATTTCTGAGTCGATTATTATATTCAGCTTTAACTGACTCTTGAGCTTTTCTGAAGGTCGTAATTTTTAGTATTACCGTTGAATACAGAGCTGCATTGATGTAATCGTCTAACACGTTCCTCGCAGGAAGAAAATAGTATTTCATCCCAATTTGCGACTGCCAAATTGACTACAGAACACCTTATCAATTCTATACTAATATTATACAGCTGAGATTTGTTTATTTGAACGCCCTAATCTCAGGAACTACTTATCCGATTTGGAAATTCTTAGAGCTCATTTATCGAGGAAGGCTATACATCATAAATTATAGTGCTATGATTAATAGGAGCAAAGAAACAGGGGAAAATGTGAAAAGAACGGGGGAAATAATTTGAAAAGGCTTATCTTACTCTATTGGAGCAAAAAATAGCCCATAAACTTTGTAATTTCTAGGTTAATCATGCACCGATGTCACTTTAGATTTTTACTATGAGCTTTTCCGGAATTTTTTTCAAGCCCTTCTCAACCCTACAACCAAGCGATACCGCGTTGTAGAGGGAGTCCATCTATCAAGTTAACAAAGAGTGTTCTTAATAGTTTTTAATTAATTTTATATAATTTACTAGCGACCTGCCCCGGCGTCGCACGGGTATAAAATATACAGGGTGACCGGTAATAGGTCTGTTTCCTTTTAACATGTAAAAATACATCACTTTTGCAGCCTAAAAAGCTATATCATACCCTGTCCAAAAGCTAACGGTTACCGAGATATTCAAGATTTTGTATTTTTTTCAAAAACACCCGATTTCAAAGGAAAACTTTAAATAAAAAAAAATCTACCTATTAATTTCTTAATCTTTAACATAATTTTAGTTCTTAGGTAGATAAACTACAAATACAAAAGTTATTTATCCATCTAAACAGGAAACAAAAATTAGCAGAGTGTTTCAAAAGTCTTAACAAAAAAAATGAAAATGATTTTCCCTCATTTCACCCCTTATTGTTTAAAAAATCAATAAGACATTAGTCGTACAAATTACTTAATTAAATTCCTTATTTATTAAGCTATCCAAAAAGGTATAATTTGTAATGCAAAAATCTAAATAACATCTTACTTAGGGAATATTAAGGACCCTACGCCGATTTGTCCAAATGAAGAACCTGCTAACTACCTGAACTAGCAGGTAGTAAAATTCTAATTAGCAAATTGGAAAAGTCTAAATAAACATTTGCTACGTCAGGTTAAGTTAAATAAAAGTCTTTGAATAAAAATTAATATTTTATTTACATAATAAGTTGATAATTATTACGGTAAATCCTGTTCGAATTGTCGTCCTCGATTTCTGATGCACTTGCGTAATCTTAAGCGAAAATTAGATCGCGTTACTCTACTTGTTAAAGTTTCTCGGATTTCGTTTGCTGCATAAATTATTCTTCTCCTCAGTTCATGTACATCGCTAATAGGTGTTGCGTATACTAAAGACTTCATGTGGCCCCATAAATAATAATCGCAAGGAGTCAAATCTGGAGACCTTGCGGGCCAAGGTATTGGACCGCCGCGGCCAATCCAACGCTGCGGGAAATTTTGATCCAGCCATTGCCTAACTGTCACTCTGTAGTGTGCCGGGCATCCATCATGTTGGTATATCATACCTCTTCGGGTTTTAACTGGTATATCTTGCATGAGCTCGTGAAGATTATTTCTCAGGAAATTTTCATACGACTCCCCGTTTAAATTGTCCGGTAGAAAAAACGGCCCAATGCAATGATTATGCAAAATTCCCATCCAAACATTCAGGGAAAACCTCCTTTGATGAGCACCTTCTTTTGCCAAGTGGGGGTTTCCACCCTGGGGAGCCCAAAAGTGCATGTTGTGGTAGTTTGTTATGCCGTCACGCTCAAACTTCGACTCGTCGGTCCATAAAATCTTTCTTAAGAAGTTATAATCGTTTTCATCGGAGTGCAGCATAAAGCGGCAGAAATCGAGCCTCCTTGCAGGGTCTCCTTCTTCTAATGCTTGTACTGGTGTGTAGTGAAAAGGGTATAACCGAGCGCTATGTACGGTGAACCACACTTTCCACTGCGTTAAACCCAGTTGCTTCGCTACAATTCTTGTAGAGGTGGTCGGATCTCTTGCAAAACGTTCCAATATTCTCTCTTCGTCTTCTGCAACATAACGAGGAGGTCTTCCTGCATCACGTCGCCTTTGATGAACAGAGCCACTTTCCCGCACGCGTTGGTACGCCGCGGAAAAAACTCCAGCACTTGGTACATTAATTCGACGGGGAAAACGACGCCGGTACTCTTCCCGTGCAGCGGCTGCGTTGTCATCACAAAAACCGTAGCAGTACAGTATGTCAGCGTACTCTTCATTGCTAAAAGATGCCATTTTTGATAAACAAACTTGATCAAAAGGAATCGCAAATAAAACGTCAGCGCGCTCAGGACGAGAAGCGTTAACTAAACAAAAACTCTACATATTGCTCTTTAGACAGACCCGAACTGTTACGAACCGACGCGAACAGTTACGAAGAAACCGGATTTTTTTAAACCGACCAATAATAGATCGCTTCTTCCTCCGATAACAAAAGAATTTGACTACCTGGCAACCTAACCCTGAACAAATTGTAAGCCAAAAAAATTGTGCTGAGAGTTATTATCTTACCTTACCAGATGTTTGTGAATTTTTTGCACACAAATTATACCTTTTTGATAGCTTAATAAATAAGGAATTTAATTAAGTAATTTGTACGACTAATGTCTTATTGATTTTTTAAACAATAAGGGGTGAAATGAGGGAAAATCATTTTCATTTTTTTTTGTTAAGACTTTTGAAACACTCTGCTAATTTTTGTTTCCTGTTTAGATAGATAAATAACTTTTGTATTTGTAGTTTATCTACCTAAGAACTAAAATTATGTTAAAGATTAAGAAATTAATAGGTAGATTTTTTTTTATTTAAAGTTTTCCTTTGAAATCGGGTGTTTTTGAAAAAAATACAAAATCTTGAATATCTCGGTAACCGTTAGCTTTTGGACAGGGTATGATATAGCTTTTTAGGCTGCAAAAGTGATGTATTTTTACATGTTAAAAGGAAACAGACCTATTACCGGTCACCCTGTATAGCCACTGAAAAAATGATTAAAATCAATAGCCTATGATCAGTAGATCATAAGATCTGTGCCAAATAATTATTATTATTACATTTATAAGATAAGAAGAATCTTATCTGTGCCAAATAATGCAAATAACATAAAAATTGCTCCAGTAGTTCGCGAGATAATTTTCCCCCGTTTCAAATAATTTACTCCTATTAGTCTTAGCGTAATAAAATATAGCCTATAGCCTTTCTCAATAAATGGGCTATCTAACACTGAAATAATTTTTCAAATCGAACCAGTCGTTCCTGAGATTAGCGCGTTCAAGTTAGCCCTTTCAAATAATTTTCCCCGTTTTTTCCACATTTCTCTCTATTTCTTCGCTCCTATTAGTCTTAGTGTAATAAAATATAGCCTTCCTCGATAAATGGGCTATCTAACACTGAAAGAATCATCTAAATCCGTCGCGTAGTTTAAAAGATTAAAGGGAACAAAGGGACATGAGGGAAAAAAGCGACTTTGTTTTATAATATGTATAGATAAATAACATTCATATTCATAATTTAATAAATACATATCAGACTTCGCTTTCTATCTGTCGTCCGTTCGTCTATCACCAAGTTTTATCTCAAGAACCGCAATAGTAGAAATTTTCACAAATTACGTTTTTTTTTGTTGGCGATATTTAAAGAAATATAGTAATAATAAATAATAGTAATAATAAATGATTATTGTGCTGCCTCGTACAACAAACGCGATTTTTTTGCTCTATATCGATAATGGTAAGGTCCAGATGGTTGTTCATCATGAAAAGAAGCCTTAGCCTCCGTTGCAACTATTATTTCACGTTGCTGATTATTTATAACACTCAGGTGCTCATATTGGTTTGAAATTAATTGAATTTGTGCCACGAGTCTCACTGAAAAAGAACTAAAGTCTCATAATAACTGAACGTAAATGGTAATAAGTATATAAATATTTCGCTACCTTAGAGGTAGAAACGGACATGTACGACACATGACGCGGAATGGCGCGTAATTTCCAACGCGGTACAAGACGGTAAGTATAGATGTCCGTATATACAACAGTAAAATCTAATACAACGCCCAACTTGTCCTCATTTACGTCTTTTTATCTTTGGAATTACTTGTGATAGAAAAATAATAATTATGTAGGAATATGCGTCTCATTATACGAAAATGCATGATGCAATAATTTTTTTTTGCTATTTTGGATATGACCTTTTATACGTAGGGAGTAGGGACCGTCGAAATGTTTTATTTGTTTACAGCATGACTGGTGAGTCATGTTCAATACTTATATCCTAAGATCCGACCGTAAAATTCTGCATGAATCGTTTTTTTCGATCAAATATATTTTAAAATAATCTTTAGAACGTATAGAATGGATTAATGTTGGGTTGCCTTGTTAATAGTAGCCGCAAGTACCTCTAATTGAGCAAAATGAAAGCCCGTAATACAAACTTGCGTGTATTCAATAGAAAAGTAAGAACTAACTAAGACACTACTAAGATGGAATGACATTGAGGATGCGTAGTTACGCATAAAAATAAAAACGCCTGTTAAATAAAAATAGCAATCTTGCGGGTTCTCGACGTCCTCAAATCCTGCCAGGCATAATAATTGTAGGCCTGAACAAATTTTGTCATAACTCATATACAAAAGTGATGGCAACCCCAGTTTGCGGCTATCGTGCAACTGGTAGCAATAATTGATGTTCATGTACAAAATGCATAAAACTTTAATTTTGTATCAAAATTATTTAAAAAATCGATGCTTCAATTATTTTGATGAAGAACTATGTCTGTTTACGGGCTGGCAACCCTAGGTTGCGGCGGACTTAGAGCTGGCAACCATTTATACCTTATTTTGTCTCGTCATTTTCTTTCAAATGATGTAAAATTTATTGAAAAATAAGATACATGCAAATTTATGCATTTATCTCATGAACATTAAACTTAATTAGAGGTACTTGCGGCTACTTTTGACAAGGCAACCCAACATAAATCCATTCTATGCGTTCTAAAGATTATTTTAAAATATATTTGATCGAAAAAAACGATTCATGCAGGATTTTACGGTCGGATCCAATAGTATTATGGAGAGTACTCTATACTCGATTCTCAATATAATTATGGAATAAAATTAGGTACTTACTTAATTTTTGACCAAATTTCCCTTTAAATAAATGAATCATGGACACTTAAATCATTAAGCGGCCGGCGCGGCTGCGTGCGCCCCGCGCCGCGCGCTACCCCTGCCGCGCTCGGTGTTTATGCATTGGGTAAATGATTATTTAACTTTAAGCTACATTTACTCTGTGATCAATTGATATTTTTTTTTCAACTAATATAATAGCCAAATATCACGTCATCGAGTATTGAACATGTCTCACCAGTCATGCTGTATATTATGGATGGCACCCTATTGTGTTGGATTAAATAAAGCAGGGTGTTTCTTACTATGTACCTCTTACAGGGTCTCTTTGAGGTTTGTTTGTCATTGTAAAATTTTCAAGACCATCTTGCATAATTTGCTGTACTAATTTGACAAAACCTTGATATATTGAATAGTATTTATAAATGGATACTAAAAAGGAGGTCCTACTTACTATATTATGAGCAGTATAAGCAGTAGCCTTAACTGCTCACTATGGTCAGTACATTGCATTACATTGCTTTAACATTATTTCAGGTACTCTGAATGATGATGGAGAATGGACAAAAGATGCCTAACTTCTGGGAAAGAAATAAATTATTTGAAATAGTTGATATTTTATTACCCAAATTCGGGATATTATCATTTTTACACTTTAGAAATATTATAATTATACAGAAGTAAGAAGTAATTAAAAATATAAAATATGACCGCCGAATATCAAGAATGTTTGATACGTCTATTAAAAAAATAAATTTTCGTAGTACGCACCAATTAATCATTATATTAAAAATTTGCTTTGTGGAGCAGAAAATTATTCCACCGCTTAAATTTAATAGAACTTGTTACGTGCTATGCACAAAACATGTTCAAAATAATTAACACTATTGTACACAATCACAATCAATGACTGAGAAAACTAGGATTAAAATATCTAAGAGATCATATTATTATTTATACACACAAGAATAGGTTTTCTTTTATTTTAATATTATCGTTTTTAGGGCTCCGTATTTATCATTTGCCTGCCTGAAAATAATAGTAGCTAGTATAAAGTTGAAAAGCAACAATCTAGTGCCTACCCATTAGGAAAAAGTACACAATTAATAACACAATAATCTCAACAAAGAACCTTTCGTTGAATAAAATAATTATGGTAAGAAATATAAAGAGTAATTACTTTTATCAATCAATTTATGCACATCAATGGTGATTTCCTAACTACGACAAACCTCGTCGAGAGAATATTATAAGCTTATAAGACCAATGAGAACAGTAAAACTAAAAACAATTAAGTTGCCATTAAAAGTATTATATTAGCTATTTTTGGTCATGGTTCTTACACTTTAGTAGAGATAAACTACGATAACATGGCGCGCCCCTCCAAAATTCAAAATGTTTGAAGTGCGTTGTCAAAACGTTTGAAGTGCGTTGTCTTGCGCGGTCGGCTAGTTATGATTAGTTGACCAACAAGTGCCGAATAGGCTATTCGCAGCTTTTTTGACAGATTCTCCATACTTCATCTGTCAAGTTAAGTGGTGGATAGCCTATTCGGCACTTATCAGGAAGTGGTGAAACAGGCCCTTAGTGAAATATAGAGTACCGGTTGATTGGTTGAATACTTACTACATACAAACTCTTTCATAAGGATGTGACTACACACATTGAAACAGTAATTTGGAGGGGCGCGCCATGTTATCGTAGTTTATCTCTATAGGCTGGTCTGTACAGTCAAAAACAGATCTTGCTAACCAATTTTCCACCTAATTCCTTGGTAACAAGGTTTTACACCGGATCTGTCTTTGGCTGTACAAACACTACATATGTATTTAGTAATCTGTGACTGTACTTTGAAGAATGGTATTGATATATGATTCAATTTAATCCCATAATTGGGGTCCAATATAAGTAACAAAGTATAATCAATAAAATCAGAATAGCAAGGTACAGATGACATTTTTTTAATAACTTGGTTAAGACAATGGTTAATCAATATTTATTATAGTTTAAAACATCTTATGAATTATCGGTGAGATATATCTTAATATAACATCCATTTTCTACTGAATAATTTTAAGAGATCATGTAGCATTTTAACAGCAGCTCTATTATATTTATACAATGTCAAAATCCGCACTTACAGAGCCTTAGGCCGCGTTCCACTGAAGCGGAGCGGAGCTTAGCGGTGCCGAATTGATCAATCACCATGCTCGAAATCTTCGCTCCGCTTCGCTGTCATTCCGCTGGAATAGCACGATTGGTCAATTCGGTCCGCTCCGCTCCGCTTCAGTGGAAATGCACCCTTAAGGCCGCATTTCCACTGAAGCGGAGCGGAGCTTAGCGGTGCCGAATTGACCAATCACCATGCTCGAAATCTTCGCTCCGCTTTGCTGTCATTTCGCTGGAATAGCACGATTGGTCAATTCGGGCACCGCTAAGCTTCGCTCCGCTTCAGTGGAAACGCACCCTAAAGCAGCAAAAATTTCAGTAATCATTTCTTATTATTTTTTAATTAAAATTTTTCAAATTTCTAACAAAATGTTATGTTTAGGCAATAGAGACAAATACTTAATCACGCAAAAGACATCAAACAATTGTAATTTGCAATTTTATTACCAAAAATACCTAATTGTATGTCAAAATGTTTATGCTCTGTAAATCTTTTGAAAACAGAATTATAGTTTAGCTATCGAATATTCAATATTTTGTTAACAATTTTCCCAAGCTAAATTGTCAAATTAAAATAATATTTTCATTTAGAATAATTACAATTATTCTAAGTATTTTCCTATGAATAATAAAAACTAAGGAAGAGTAACTGTGTCCAAAACATTGTTCCAATTCTACAAAATGTGACCTGAATCACAGAATATATATTAGTTGTACCAACAGAATTCCCACTAACGAAACCCGTTTATTGAATTAACGACTCATGCTACGATATTATAAAGTTCAAATTCCGACCGCGCAGTGCTAGGTGCCTACAATTATATTTGCCTACATCTCCGCTCTCTTTCTATCGCATAACTCGTACCTTTTCTGAAGAAATCAGGGTTGTCTCGTTTTAAAAATAATATTATAATCTTTATATTTAATTAACTACATTTTATTTAACTCGAAATAATCTAAGATATTATGTCTTAGTACTATGTAGATTTATTTATTATAAACTAGATGACGCCCGCAAATCCGTTGCGCCAAAACTCGTTTATCGCGCGGGAACCGTACATTTTTCCGGGACAAAAAGTATCCTATATCCTTTCTCGGGACTCAAAGTATCTCCATACCAAATTTCAGCAAAATCGGTTCAGAGGTTTGGACGTGAAGAAGTAACAGACAGACAGACACTTTCGCATTTATAATATTAGTATGGATTCGCGTGCAACTAGTTACGCGTACTTAGATTCGATAGGTACCGTATCTTAATTATTGAAACCGGTCTTATATTACCTACTTAAAGTGTTTGTATAACTTAGTTATTTTTGTAAACAAATGAGGTTTCGAATAGTAAGCATCGCGCAATATTTCTTTTCCCTTTTCTTTTTATTGTCCATTGTGAGATTAATATCAATTCTGTGATAGCGATCGAATAATTTACGCAATGGCAATACGCAGGTATGCAAGTTGCAACGAACAACTCGTGCGCGTGGCGGCGTGCGTCACCGCTCGCTTGTGAGTCCCTACTGATTTGCCACCCGCGGGTTGTGCGCGGGTGGTACTTACAGTTCGATGCCTATTCGCGCGAGTGGGACAGGCCTGAATACATGCATACTTTATGCAAAAAGAGACCCAAATACATGCAAGAATTTTGTGTAATTATAGAAGTGACAATTATTGTCAATTTGAATGTAGTGTTCGTATCTATTGCCATATTATTTTAGTGTGCGAAAAGAACCTAGAGAACCAAATTCAAAATGATTGAAGTATGGGAGTTATGTTTCCTTAGTTTTTAATTTTTATTATTCATAGGTATTTTCATATATTCAGTATTAAGAAAACAGCTTTACATTACAAATGATAACAGGTATAAATAATCTTACATAAACTGAGGTAGAAACAGCCCTACACTTTTAATTTCTTTGCAGGTCTAAGTGCGTAATTAATTGTCATTTGTCGTTTGTTTGCAGCTCGTCGAGGCTGCCTCCGTCCATTCCATTCGGCGTCCATCTTTTTTGCAAGCTCCAGGTCTTTTTGCTCCTGCTCAATCATCATTTCGATACGTAGTTGCTCCTGCACTATACACTTTACATCACAATTTTCCAAAGGACTAGACAAATTTTTCACAGCCGATTTAATTTTATTATTGTTCATCAACTCCTCCGCCACCAAAGGACTATAACCTTTGTTTGGCTTTCTCGTATCACTTCTTAGATATGGCTTCCTGTCTGAACATGCCTTTCTTTCCTTCCCTTTCTTTTTAGGTGTAACCTCATTATCTTTTGTTATGCTTCCCATAGATCTAGTACGTCTTAAGGAGTAATGAGATTTGTTATCTTTTAAATTGGGTATAACACCTCCTTTCTTAGATTTTGATTTTGGACTTAATTTAATGTTTTGCTGAAAAAAACATTTTAATATTAGTTACACAGTAATGTTCATTTGTCATATAAAAATCCATCTTAATCTATACATATAATAAAATCGTAGAAAAGTCAATTCTGTACATTGACTATTTTTGAAAAATAATACTTGGGACGTGATCTACGATCGACATGGAAGCCAAAAATATAGTTTTTAGAACTTTTGTCTGTTTGTCTGTATGTATGTCCGGGATAAACTCAGAAAGTACTGAATGGATTTACTTCAAATTTTGCACTAATATTACTTAGAGGTCGGGTCAACACATAGACTATAAATTATAACGATATCACCCAGGGTGGGGAAAAGGGGCTCAAGTTTCAATATTTTTATTTTTTTGCTCATATCGCTTAAACGGTTAGTTGTAGAGAAAAAATGTCCGGTACAAAAAGAAAGCTTATAAAATTTCCTACAAATTCGTTCTTTACACTATGTATCTATCTCCACTCCTTGCCTTGCTATCAGCTTTTATGTATCTTATCTATACAGATTTCGAGTGTCGTTTTATTACTATGCGGTGAGCTTTGGCACCGGTCGTTTCTTAACCTTAACCCCACCCTTCCCTCTCATGACACGTCTTATTTCTCCTTTGTAAGAACAAATTAAGTCATCTATACTGTGCATTGACTATTTTTGAAAAATAATACTTGGGACGTGACCTACTATGCTAACGCGGACAAAGTCGCGGGCAACAGCTAGTGGTATTATAAAGTAGTCACATTTAGTAACTATGATAATATGTAGTGTATTGTATGTACTTTAAAAAATGTTTACCTCCTTGGGTTTTAAGATGTTAGGAGCTATAACAAATGCGGATGGTAGTTTGAGCTCTAATGACAATTTCCTCAAATTGTAGAGCTCTTCCAAGTACTGATCCCGAGTAGGTGTTATGACTTTAGGTGAAATGCTCTCATCGGGCTCCGGTCTTACACTTGGTATTCGTAAAGGTAAATCCTTATTACTGGCAAAGCTAAAAATATAATCATAAAATAAATATTAAATACACAGCATACGAGTAACAGTCTGAAAATGTTGTATTACTCATTTACTCACTATTTATAAATGCGAAAGTGTGTCTGTCTGTCTGTTACCTCTTCACACTTAAAAATGGCTAAACACATTTAGATAAAATTTGGTATGGAGATACTATGAGAAACGGACAGTGACAACCGGGTATACGGTTTCCGCTCAATAAACTAATTTTGGCACAATGGAGTTGCAGATGTGATCTAGTTTATAATAATGAAAATATTCCTATATGTTCAATATTAGCAATTTATCTAAATAATAACGGTCTTACCACAAAAAACTAAACATCTGTTGAACAGTTGTTTTGAGACCATTTTGAACTGAATTTTTCTCTAATCAACTATTCAACAGGTGTTTAAATGTTTTACCTTATAGGAGTGCTTCCTTCTATTGGTTTAAAATAACATAACTCTTGTTGCATTGAATCTACACTGTCAGTTTCAATGTTTTTCTTCTTTATTTTATTGGCTTCTGCTATTCTTGTTTGAGGGAGAGGTAGGGAGACGAGTAGGGAAAGCAGACCATTCTTATTTCTTGATGGGCTTAATTCATTTGACTTTTCTTTCTTATCTGTTACTTGTTCACCCTGAAATTTATAATAGAATATTTTTAATTACATATTTCTAACCAATTTAATGTAAAATTTTGTAAGATTTAGAAAGAAATGCATTTATTCTTAAAAATATAAGATTTTTATCTTTAAATTCTGCGGAATTTATTCAACTTACCTTTTTATCACCATTTTCTTTATTCCACACATTCATTTCTGTTCTTATGCTTTTTCCCACATAGTTTTTCAAGAGTTTACTGTAATTTGGCACCATCTCAGGAGAAACATTGTTATCTTTTATTTCTGTAGTTGTCTTAGCACTCCCTTCATCTGCTGACTGTGATCTGTAAAACATTATTTTAGAAATTATTTATTTATCCTATGAACTCAAGGAGGATTTGTAGTTCTGCATTTAATTTTGAACATTACATAGGAGGAAATAATGACGTCTTAAATATGTGTATGGTAATAGTAGATGAAACAAATATACTCACATTGAAACAGAACATGAAGCTCCTAACTTAGTCAAGTAACTGTCAATTTTCATAGGCTTCAGCTTACATTTTTTATAATCTTTTAATCTTTTGGGATTTGAGCTTGATTCCATAGGATCTATGTCATTCTCTTTTTGTATCTGTTTGGCAAATAGCTCATCTTGTTTTAATCTTTCCAAATATCTTTTATGAGCCTCCTCCTCTTCTTGGTGTAGTTTTCTACAATTAAAATAAATATTCTTATGTAAAATAGCTCTAAAACTAAAAGTGACCACTTATGAGAAATTGGAGATGTATCCCACCTTATAAGTTGCTGTGTTTCTAAAATTTGCTTTTCTTCAAGACGTAATCTTTCTTCTCTCAGTCTTTTAAGTTCGGCTTCGTATTCTAGGCGAATTTCCCCAGGCTCACTTATACGAGGCAATGGTGTTTCTACAAAATTACAGAGAAATTATTATAAATTATAATAACCACTTAAAATTAATCAACACAACAAAATATGTTTGAAAATATTTTACCATTAGGCAAGTCTAACTCCTCTCCTCTATCCTTTTTATCTATATCATTTGAAAATTTAGTTTTAATGAAATTCCATAGTTGTTTATTCACTAAATTGTTTTGTTTTGTTGCTGTCCTCAGCCAAGAACCTATTCTTAGGCGGCATAGAGGACAACACAAAGCGTTATTTTGGATACTTCCATGAAAGCAACGAAAACAGAAATCATGGTAACATGGCAACGTAACTGGCTCTATTAGAATTGACTGACAAATGCTGCAAATAATATCTTTAAGTTCTAAATTATCTAATTTTGTTAATTTATTTTCAATTTTGGACAGCCGCTTCTTTGACTTGGCCGCCATTTTTGATCATATGACAGATGACTTTGACAAATGACAGATTTATAATTTTTTCATCAGAACATTAGGCATTAGTTAAAAACAGAAAGTATCGAGATAAAAATGTGCAAGCCGCAACTCGCAAGGCGCAAGGTTGCAATCCACAGGTTGCATCACTCGCAAGTCGCAGGGCAGGCCGCTTTGCCGTCCGCCGGTTTATGTAGGATTGTGAATGTTGTCGGCCTTGTCGCAGCCTGCATGGCGGCTGGCAACACCAAGTAGGATGCGACCTGAGTCCTGCACAAAGTGTGCAAGCTCCAGTCTCCACCACAGATCAAGAACTTATAGGCCGTATACACGATCGGTTCCAACCACCAACAGAGGTCACCTTGGTTGGGTCAACAAAGTTGGATCTCTATCTTAGGGTTGCCAACCGTCCTGTTTTCCCAGGACATGTCCTGGTTTTTGAAGTGTCCTGGGACATCCTGAATAATTTTTAAGCAGCGTCCTGGGTTGTCCTGGGTTTTTTAATTTTAAAATTCGCGCGCCTCTTTACAAATTTTTACGCTACGAGCGGCCGCACGGCTCGCAAGTAGTTGCGTTGCCGCACTGCCATGCTATTTCAAATTCAAAACAAAGGCGCAACGTGCCACTTGATGATATCTCTTTCGCTCTACTATGGTCGCGCAGTAAATCAAAGCAAAATGCAAAACTAACGCAAAAAATCAAACATCGTCCTTCTCTCTTTACACTCACGCCCGTCTTTCATATGCCAGGTGAAAAAGGACGACGCGGAATCATCGCCAAGTTAGTTTTTTCTTAATAACTCGATAAATATACAACATTTTAAAAATCCGCCAGGTCAGTGCTTCAATGATAGAATTTTATACAATGTGTTAAAATATTTACTTAGTTTAATGCACGGTTACGGCAATATATGAAAAATTTGTGAAAATTAGATGCATCTTTGTGATTTTTTTCTATCGAGAAAATTTTAAGATATCGTGTTTTTGCTTAAATCAAATTCTTGATAATATAATGTAGTATCTATGTTTAGAAAATGGCACAATTTGGGGCTTATTTTCAAGTATGAAAATGAATTATAAAATCGACAATTTTGTGTTAGTCGCCCCCTTAATGTGTCCTGTTTTAATACTGAATTATCCTGGTTTTTCCATCTTCAAATCCTGGTTTTTTTTAATTTGAGGTTGGCAACCCTACTCTACCTACACGTCGTCAGTCTTGGCTAGGCTGTGGAATAGTGAACAATATCTAAACCTCATGTCATGTGTTCAATTTTCTTTTTTGCCATTGACATATCAGCCTCAGGGTCACATTCCTTTAATTTTTCAACAAGCAACTTGCCGCGCTTGACTCTTTTTGTCCCGATCTTTATAAAGATCGGAACCAATATCCCATAGCGTAGGCAAATTCCTATACATTTCTAAAAATTCAGTCAAGATTTCGCATTCATTGCGCGCCGGCGCCGCCATTTTCAGTTGCTAGCGCTACACACCACATGCAACGCAGCCGATGATCAAGTGCGACTGAGCGCCAACAAGCGTCTATACGGTCGCGTTTCAACTCAATGTTCTCTATTTGACATTGGTAGTGAGGGATGCGCTCACTACCAAGGTAATTGAAGGTTATTTGGTTGGTCAACCAAAAACAAACGTCTACACGGTTGATTTTTGTTCCAACCCTACCAAGGTAACCTCTGTTGGTGGTTGGAACCGATCGTGTATACGGCCTTTTACTTGTCTCCATCCACCGCTTGCAGAATGCAGTCCGCCGCGAAGGACAGTCGTCAGTCAGACGTGACTCGGCGTCCTGCGTGGCGAACTGCAGTTCGCCACGTGGGACGCCGTGGAAAGCAGGAGCGTGAATTTGGACGCAGGACTGCATTCTACCATTTTGTTGACATTTGATAACACGGGCTTAGGGAAGTTTATTGAAATTTATAATTTTTAATTTCTTCACTTTCTTGACGGACTATATAACTTTTCCGTCTAGGATCAAATATGCTCTGGATTTGCCAAGCGCGTAGGTACCTACACCCGAAAGGGACAGAACGAAGGGGCTCAGTAGTCAGTACGGATTTTACAGCCGGTTATGTTATAACAAATAACCGTGTTAAGTTTATGCAGCACTCAACTACTAGGGGTCGCAATACCGGAGCATATAAGCAAAACCGGTATTTTCGGTATTGGCTCCAGACCAATACCGGTAATCCGGTATTTTAGATATTTTCGGGATTTAAGCTAAAGTTGTTAATATCTCACATATTTTAAATAATATGAACTGTTTTTATAGGTATCCGATATGTAAAGCAAAGAAATAGAGTTTAATACTTGCTTATACTGTTATTTTATTGGGAGTGCCTCCGCTGCCGGCGCCGGCTCCCAAAAATATCGGTAATAGGAACCGGCGGTAAGTATACTGCCGACAGCCGAGATATAAAACAACGGCTGCCGGCGCTGACACTCAAAATGGGAGCCGGTGATAATGCGCAAAGCGCTAGGTTCCAGTGCCGATACACAAATTTTAAAAAGAAATAATTATAATCTCAAATATATTCGACTTTACCGACTTCCAAGGGTAAAGGTTAGGTACCTATTTGTTCCGTAGTCCCACCTTCAGGAGCAGGAACACCGTTGGGGTTTTAGTGGGTAGTCCCGGGTGCGTCTCGTCCGCCCCGGGGAGTCCCACATACCCCGGTAGTCCTCCCCAGGCCCCGGGGATGCGTAAACGCATTCCCCCAACGTAAAAAAAAAACAGGTACCTATTTGTTCGGCTGTGGATATTTTAGTTTTTTGTGATGCATTTTCTTAGCTTAGCTTTACCTTATCTACCTTTTTTCAGCTACCAAAAAGTAAGATTTTGCACCACAGCTAAAATTATAAACCCCGTGGTATACTTTCGAAGGTACTGAACAGAACTTCAGATTCCTTATACATGTTAGAGAGTTTCAGCGTTGTTTAAAGAAGCAAAAATATTGTATTATGCTACTATGCAGATCACATTTATCAGTATCATCATCATCACCATTCAAGATCAAGATTCAAGCCCCATACGAGCACCGGTGATCGCGACAACAATAGAATACAATAGCATTTCCCAGAATCCCCGATCGAAGGATTCAAATATGCATCTTTACAATATGACTATTTATGACACAGATTAAGGATATATATAGATGTAACCTTAGCCCGTCATCGCGTGGCCATTTTGTGCTTATTTTCATACAAGTAGTGTGCTTTTATTTTCTTGAATAATTCTATTTGTCGGTCATTTCGAAGCACATTATTATACAGAAAAGAAAGTCATTTAGTTCATGATATCGATAAACTATAGTTCAAGTAATGAGAATCCGTAAACACACGTAAAAAGCTATGCAATTTTTGTAGACAAATTATTAATTGATGTGACATTTTTAGCACTAATGCCTTATATAGCACGAATAAGGGATTATTAAACTTATAAATTATCTTTTTAGCTTACAAAAATACCGATTGAAAAGCCCAAAAAACGTTGTTCAAAACTTACGTATTTAATGTTAAATCCACGTGTTTGAGGCATTGTTTGGCCATTCTTATGGTTTATTAATTAGCGGAACCACAAAACTCAACAATATCTAACATAAAATGTTCACTAAAAACCTTTATTAACACTTTTATTACATGAAATATGCAGACCGACTCCTTTGTTATGTCCTAGTAAGTAGGACATAACATTACATGCTTTTGACGCTTATACACCGATATAAGGCTCTCTCCTAGTATATAGTATCTCAATGATTTATGACCTTATTATTTGTACTTTTCATAGTCCTTTAGCTCAAGACTGATGTTTTTGATCATTATTCTGTCATTTGACAAGCGATGTTTGCCGAATAGGCGCCGGCAGCCTATTCGGCAAACATCGCGTGACTTCGGCAAGCTTCGGAGTTCGGAAAACGGCGCCGGCAGCCATTTCAGCAACCGGCGCCGGCAGCCATTATGGCAACCGGCGCCGGCAGCGGTGGCACTCCCTATTTTATTTCTAAAAATACATATTAAGTTTTCGCGAGTATCACTCATGATATTATAAGTTTAAACACTTATGGATTTTGTCGCGGAGCACTTATAGTAACGGCTGCTTTACACCGCCCGTGACCACGGCCGCTGTAAAGCAGCCGAAACGTCGGGATTAATGTGCTCCGCGACAAAATCCGTAAGTGTTTAAACTTATAATATCAAAATACATAATATTTCGATTTTGTATAGAACTTGGCACTCATTTAGATCTCAATTCTTTTTGCAGCGAAGCCCACAGCCAGGCTTGATTTTTATATTGAATTTGACTCTCCTTTTTATTTATTTTTATATGAAATAAGAAGGCGAACAAGCAGACGGGTTACCTGTTGGAAAGCAACTACCGTCGCCCATGGACACTCGCAACATCAGCAGAGCTGCAGGTACGTTGCCGGCCTTTTAAGAGGGAATACGCTCTCTTCTTGAAGGTTTGCAGGACGTATAGGTCCGGAAATGCTGGTGACAGTTCGTTCCAGAGTTTTACAGTGCGCGGCAGAAAGTTACACAAGAAACGCATGGTGGAAGACTGCCACTCATCAAGGTGATGAGGATGGTATATTTTTCGCATGGGACGATGGCGAAAAGTTGCAGGTGGTATAATTCCGAACAATTCCTCAGAGCACTCCCCGTGATACAACCAATAGAGGATGCAGAGTGAAACTACATCTCGGCGTAATTCCAAGGGGTCCAAGCTGTTTGAAACACTATGGTAGACAACAATTCGAGCAGCCCTTCGTTGGATAAGATGCAGAGGGAGCAGTTGGTATTTAGGCGCCGCTGTCCAACGATGAGAACAGTAGGTATTACATATGAGGCCGAACCTGCGCCTTGTAGAGTTGTAGGCGTTGGTCCGGACCGAAATACTGTCTCGCTCTGTTAAGAACACCAAGCTTCTTCGAGGCTAACTTGGCCTTGCCCTCTAGATAATATCGGAACTGGACTTCGCTCGATATGTTTATGCCAAGTATTTCAATGCTAGGGGAGATTGTTAACGAGGATATACGACCATTGATGACTTTTGACGTGATAACGTCTTATAATTCGATATGGGGTGCGTGCCCGAAAAACATGACAGTTCATGCGGCGTTACCTCGCTGACAGCTCTGAGGCGTTCCATTTACACTCTCAAGTCTCTCAACAACCGTAAGGCCCACCTGGGCCGCGCTCTTTGTTTCGATTATATTACGTATTTCGATGACTTAGAGAATACTTTTGTATGAAGAAGTTTGGTTAGTTAAGACCTTTGATACATTGACCACACTCTGAATGAAAAATAAATAAGCAATCTGTGAGCTATTAGTATTATTTCGGCTATTCAAAATTGTGCTCTATTTCCTACGTGTCAAGGTATGACTTAATATATTATGAAGAATAAAGTATTCGTTTATTTCTTCTGAACAAGTCACTAATTATAGTTTCGAAAGTTTATAATTGAGAAACTAATATCACATCGCACTAAATACTATATTATGATGGCTTGATAGATAGAAAATTTAACATATATTATAATGTAGTTCACACAAACATAAAATATGGATTGTATGAAAGGATATTACATTAATTTTACAAAGAGGGTAGGTAGGCCGGGCGCCATTTTTTTTGCACATTGACCTGCCAACTTTTTTGCATAGATTTTTCCCGGAACTGAGGGGTTAAGGCTATGACGTTGTCACGTTCAACTATCGTCAGTAAACCGACTTTACAGACAACCGATTTTTTAGTGGTAAACGCGCAGACTTGTTTCTTGGCGGGGTTGAATTGGACTAAGTTACATCTACCTTTTTTTGTTTGTCCAATGAATTCTCTATTTTAGACACAAGTTCGTTTCGACTCTCAATGACGGAGAAATATGAGATATCAGCATCAACAGACTGAGTTTCCAAACATTCATCGTCAAGTTTCTTAGCATAAAGGTCTACGACTACGGTCTACGATCTGCTAAGAAACTTTTGACCCACTTGCATAATGCCTCGGGAGCCCGTATGATAGCAGCGTTTTATGCCAAACCCGAACTTCGCAATGTCCAAACCAAGCCATCTAGGGTCGAGTTTAACGCAAAGAGCTTACCCAGAAGATTGGCTTTTGCGTCGTGGGCCCAACGATCCATTTCCTACGTGTAGGTAGATAATGGTAGGGATGCCTTGCAGAAATTCCCTTCAATTGCTTTGGCCAACGACCAGAATGCACGGGTTCCTGAGGGGAGGCACTAGAGTCTCTTACTAATTGTATTGACGTGCTGTTTCTTTGCCCGAGTGAGAGACCTAGAGGCAAGGTTGTAATCCATTTTATATGTGCTGGTATTTAAATCCCGAGCAGACACTGCATTGGCCCAGGATTGGTAAGCCTCCTGGTACCGGCCAGCTTTTTTGGTGGATGAACCAAACCAGGGACAAAATCTGCCACCGGTTGGCACTACAGAGGACGGAACGAAAAGCTCCATCATCATTGGCAACAGAGTTGGCAGTGTTGTCGCGATCATCGGGATGCAAAAAATGACCGCATCCCATCCCAGTCTGCTAACTTGCACACACGACGTGGCATAGAACTTCTAATAAGGCAATGATCCGATGAACCAAGTGGTGCGGTCACGGATACTCAGTAGCCATCAGGATTTGAAGTCAGCAGAAGGTCCAACAGGGAAGGATTCTGACCGTCTACATCTGGGATTCGCGTAGGCGTAGCAACCACTAACCAGTTGTGTTAAGTCGTACGCAAGGGCAAAGTCGCAGACAGATCTCCCAGCATGATCAGTTTTCAGGAACTGGATCATTTATGTTTTTGGTAGAATATCATAGCTTTTTCGATAGGCGTTTTGAAAAATTGGATCTTTTAAGATAAGCGTTTAAAAATTTAGGCGCTCCTTATAATATGTGCAAGCATTTGAATTTTATGAGTTCAAGAGTTGTTAATAAATCCGAAGTTATGAACATAGCTCTTGAGCCTTTCGAGATAGACTCGGGAAAATTTCGGCATTAGGGGACGTAAAGTATGGACCATACTTTACGTCAAACACCATACTGTATGGTGTTTGAAGTAGTATAAAGCTGTGGCTGATAAAAGATCCACTTAATAAAATATTTTTGAAACGTACTTAAGTATTAAGTGGGTACTAATTTAATAATTATGGTTACCTATCACTAAAAAGGGCGTAACTTTTTTTATTTGTATTTGTTTTTCATTTATTTTACTAAAACCGAAAATACCGAATATCCCGGTTTCCGTAAAATGAATACCGGTATTGAGAAGACCTAAAGAATCATGGCCAAATTTGTATAGGAGCTGGACTCGACTTTTATTTTTGATGTCCCAAAATAAACTATAGTTAGATTTGTTTGTTCTTATGCTCTAAACATAATTCCGTTTGAGAATTATGTCTAAATAGCCACGTTTTTTATAATAATTAATAACGTTTACAATTATTTTGAGGTTAGACTTAAGAACTACCTTTTTCCCGACTGCGGTGTAGCCTACAAGTGTATATTCAGCGATCTCGTTTCTAATTATTTCAATTTTTCCTAGAGTATTACCCAAAAAAATAGAACGAATGCGAATGATCGCCGGCTGTCAGAACTTTAGAGGACCGGTTGGTCTCTCTAAGAGTTCACTAGAGGTCGGAGGAGTAAAGAGTAAAACTCGATTTACTGTCGTGAACTGGAGTGATTTATTTACAAAAATACGCTGCTTATATACAAAAAAAATGAGTTAATTATTATTATTACAAACTGTACAGAAACTGAAAAGATTAATTTTGATTGGCTATTGCAAAACAGAAAGAGACATAATGAGTGAGATAAAAATATTTACAAACAAGAAAGAGAAAAAAATCGAATAGGAAATATTTACAAGATTGAGAAATTATCCGCGCGGGAGATTCGGCCGTACCGCGGTTCGTGGCGCTGGTATCGCGCGAGTATAAAATATATAGGCTCGCGGTCCGTGGCCAATTCAGTCCGCGCGCGAATTTCATACAGACGTCGTCTCCCTGTCAGTCGCCGTCGCGTCGTCGCGAGTAGTTGTGCCGCCATTTTGTGAAGATGTTCTGAAGCTCTGCAAACGCCATGAATACCGTAGCCACGCTGCGAAGATTCTTCTCTTGATGTAGGCACGATGCGTAGTGTTGTGTTGTGAAGAACTCTTATTAGAAAAAGTCCTTTTCAGGGCTGTTTCGTGTCCGGTGCAAATGCACTTAATATACACGGACGGTTTCTCTCGTCATTTCGAACGTACGTTCTTTGCAGAACGATTTTCTTCTGTGTTTCAATCTTCGAACGAACGTGTAGGTACTTTGTAGGTACTGCTACAGAACATAACGAAACTAAAATATATTGATCTTTTTTTTGTGGCTATTTAAAGATACATTTCTAATGATTTTTGATGCCTTAAAATATTAGGGAATTTTTGCTACTAATGGCATATCGGGACGCCACCGCCCACCTGGTACGATTGTGCCATTGTTCTTTGGCCCGGTATCCCGGTATTTTCGAAATTCGGGACCCCGGTTTGCGATCCCTATCAACTACGTCTTTGTTTCACCACATAAATTATTAATGTAAATCACATAAATCACTTCAATAAACGAAGTGAATATCGGTCGTAACTGTTTTGTTGGTCGCAAGTTTTTCTTGTGACAGCTGTTGTGACCAACAGACCAACAGAAATTCTGACAAAGACAAAACATTTTGTTTCCGTCCTTTTCATTCCTTACAGTTTTCGGAGTATATTGTGATTTCGTTCACACATAGTAATAATAATTGCGTAGCAAATCCAGAGCATACTTCATCTTAGTTTTCCGTCAAGCCCCTTTTCGCAACGCGCGAAAAGGAACTTCGTTCCAAAAATTATTGAAGTGAAAACTTCTTTAGCGGCGTTGAGCACTTTGGTGGGATGGGTAAAAACTGTGAAACTCGCGCCAGATTTTCGTGTTGATCGAAAAACCATAGAAAACGCGTAAGACGGTTGGAGAGTAGTGTTTTGTGTCGAGCTCGAACTCGAACGAAATGTACAGTCGGGGAAATGAGTTGTTTAGCAGAAATGTACAGTCGGGGAAAATTGTGCTAAGCAGAAATGTACAGTCGGGGAAATGAGTTGTTTGAAACACTATGGTAGACAACAATTCGAGCAGCCCTTCGTTGGATAAGATGCAGAGGGAGCAGTTGGTATTTAGGCGCCGCTGTCCAACGATGAGAACAGTAGGTATTACATATGAGGCCGAACCTGCGCCTTGTAGAGTTGTAGGCGTTGGTCCGGACCGAAATACTGTCTCGCTCTGTTAAGAACACCAAGCTTCTTCGAGGCTAACTTGGCCTTGCCCTCTAGATAATATCGGAACTGGACTTCGCTCGATATGTTTATGCCAAGTATTTCAATGCTAGGGGAGATTGTTAACGAGGATATACGACCATTGATGACTTTTGACGTGATAACGTCTTATAATTCGATATGGGGTGCGTGCCCGAAAAACATGACAGTTCATGCGGCGTTACCTCGCTGACAGCTCTGAGGCGTTCCATTTACACTCTCAAGTCTCTCAACAACCGTAAGGCCCACCTGGGCCGCGCTCTTTGTTTCGATTATATTACGTATTTCGATGACTTAGAGAATACTTTTGTATGAAGAAGTTTGGTTAGTTAAGACCTTTGATACATTGACCACACTCTGAATGAAAAATAAATAAGCAATCTGTGAGCTATTAGTATTATTTCGGCTATTCAAAATTGTGCTCTATTTCCTACGTGTCAAGGTATGACTTAATATATTATGAAGAATAAAGTATTCGTTTATTTCTTCTGAACAAGTCACTAATTATAGTTTCGAAAGTTTATAATTGAGAAACTAATATCACATCGCACTAAATACTATATTATGATGGCTTGATAGATAGAAAATTTAACATATATTATAATGTAGTTCACACAAACATAAAATATGGATTGTATGAAAGGATATTACATTAATTTTACAAAGAGGGTAGGTAGGCCGGGCGCCATTTTTTTTGCACATTGACCTGCCAACTTTTTTGCATAGATTTTTCCCGGAACTGAGGGGTTAAGGCTATGACGTTGTCACGTTCAACTATCGTCAGTAAACCGACTTTACAGACAACCGATTTTTTAGTGGTAAACGCGCAGACTTGTTTCTTGGCGGGGTTGAATTGGACTAAGTTACATCTACCTTTTTTTGTTTGTCCAATGAATTCTCTATTTTAGACACAAGTTCGTTTCGACTCTCAATGACGGAGAAATATGAGATATCAGCATCAACAGACTGAGTTTCCAAACATTCATCGTCAAGTTTCTTAGCATAAAGGTCTACGACTACGGTCTACGATCTGCTAAGAAACTTTTGACCCACTTGCATAATGCCTCGGGAGCCCGTATGATAGCAGCGTTTTATGCCAAACTCGAACTTCGCAATGTCCAAACCAAGCCATCTAGGGTCGAGTTTAACGCAAAGAGCTTACCCAGAAGATTGGCTTTTGCGTCGTGGGCCCAACGATCCATTTCCTACGTGTAGGTAGATAATGGTAGGGATGCCTTGCAGAAATTCCCTTCAATTGCTTTGGCCAACGACCAGAATGCACGGGTTCCTGAGGGGAGGCACTAGAGTCTCTTACTAATTGTATTGACGTGCTGTTTCTTTGCCCGAGTGAGAGACCTAGAGGCAAGGTTGTAATCCATTTTATATGTGCTGGTATTTAAATCCCGAGCAGACACTGCATTGGCCCAGGATTGGTAAGCCTCCTGGTACCGGCCAGCTTTTTTGGTGGATGAACCAAACCAGGGACAAAATCTGCCACCGGTTGGCACTACAGAGGACGGAACGAAAAGCTCCATCATCATTGGCAACAGAGTTGGCAGTGTTGTCGCGATCATCGGGATGCAAAAAATGACCGCATCCCATCCCAGTCTGCTAACTTGCACACACGACGTGGCATAGAACTTCTAATAAGGCAATGATCCGATGAACCAAGTGGTGCGGTCACGGATACTCAGTAGCCATCAGGATTTGAAGTCAGCAGAAGGTCCAACAGGGAAGGATTCTGACCGTCTACATCTGGGATTCGCGTAGGCGTAGCAACCACTAACCAGTTGTGTTAAGTCGTACGCAAGGGCAAAGTCGCAGACAGATCTCCCAGCATGATCAGTTTTCAGGAACTGGATCATTTATGTTTTTGGTAGAATATCATAGCTTTTTCGATAGGCGTTTTGAAAAATTGGATCTTTTAAGATAAGCGTTTAAAAATTTAGGCGCTCCTTATAATATGTGCAAGCATTTGAATTTTATGAGTTCAAGAGTTGTTAATAAATCCGAAGTTATGAACATAGCTCTTGAGCCTTTCGAGATAGACTCGGGAAAATTTCGGCATTAGGGGACGTAAAGTATGGACCATACTTTACGTCAAACACCATACTGTATGGTGTTTGAAGTAGTATAAAGCTGTGGCTGATAAAAGATCCACTTAATAAAATATTTTTGAAACGTACTTAAGTATTAAGTGGGTACTAATTTAATAATTATGGTTACCTATCACTAAAAAGGGCGTAACTTTTTTTATTTGTATTTGTTTTTCATTTATTTTACTAAAACCGAAAATACCGAATATCCCGGTTTCCGTAAAATGAATACCGGTATTGAGAAGACCTAAAGAATCATGGCCAAATTTGTATAGGAGCTGGACTCGACTTTTATTTTTGATGTCCCAAAATAAACTATAGTTAGATTTGTTTGTTCTTATGCTCTAAACATAATTCCGTTTGAGAATTATGTCTAAATAGCCACGTTTTTTATAATAATTAATAACGTTTACAATTATTTTGAGGTTAGACTTAAGAACTACCTTTTTCCCGACTGCGGTGTAGCCTACAAGTGTATATTCAGCGATCTCGTTTCTAATTATTTCAATTTTTCCTAGAGTATTACCCAAAAAAATAGAACGAATGCGAATGATCGCCGGCTGTCAGAACTTTAGAGGACCGGTTGGTCTCTCTAAGAGTTCACTAGAGGTCGGAGGAGTAAAGAGTAAAACTCGATTTACTGTCGTGAACTGGAGTGATTTATTTACAAAAATACGCTGCTTATATACAAAAAAAATGAGTTAATTATTATTATTACAAACTGTACAGAAACTGAAAAGATTAATTTTGATTGGCTATTGCAAAACAGAAAGAGACATAATGAGTGAGATAAAAATATTTACAAACAAGAAAGAGAAAAAAATCGAATAGGAAATATTTACAAGATTGAGAAATTATCCGCGCGGGAGATTCGGCCGTACCGCGGTTCGTGGCGCTGGTATCGCGCGAGTATAAAATATATAGGCTCGCGGTCCGTGGCCAATTCAGTCCGCGCGCGAATTTCATACAGACGTCGTCTCCCTGTCAGTCGCCGTCGCGTCGTCGCGAGTAGTTGTGCCGCCATTTTGTGAAGATGTTCTGAAGCTCTGCAAACGCCATGAATACCGTAGCCACGCTGCGAAGATTCTTCTCTTGATGTAGGCACGATGCGTAGTGTTGTGTTGTGAAGAACTCTTATTAGAAAAAGTCCTTTTCAGGGCTGTTTCGTGTCCGGTGCAAATGCACTTAATATACACGGACGGTTTCTCTCGTCATTTCGAACGTACGTTCTTTGCAGAACGATTTTCTTCTGTGTTTCAATCTTCGAACGAACGTGTAGGTACTTTGTAGGTACTGCTACAGAACATAACGAAACTAAAATATATTGATCTTTTTTTTGTGGCTATTTAAAGATACATTTCTAATGATTTTTGATGCCTTAAAATATTAGGGAATTTTTGCTACTAATGGCATATCGGGACGCCACCGCCCACCTGGTACGATTGTGCCATTGTTCTTTGGCCCGGTATCCCGGTATTTTCGAAATTCGGGACCCCGGTTTGCGATCCCTATCAACTACGTCTTTGTTTCACCACATAAATTATTAATGTAAATCACATAAATCACTTCAATAAACGAAGTGAATATCGGTCGCAACTGTTTTGTTGGTCGCAAGTTTTTCTTGTGACAGCTGTTGTGACCAACAGACCAACAGAAATTCTGACAAAGACAAAACATTTTGTTTCCGTCCTTTTCATTCCTTACAGTTTTCGGAGTATATTGTGATTTCGTTCACACATAGTAATAATAATTGCGTAGCAAATCCAGAGCATACTTCATCTTAGTTTTCCGTCAAGCCCCTTTTCGCAACGCGCGAAAAGGAACTTCGTTCCAAAAATTATTGAAGTGAAAACTTCTTTAGCGGCGTTGAGCACTTTGGTGGGATGGGTAAAAACTGTGAAACTCGCGCCAGATTTTCGTGTTGATCGAAAAACCATAGAAAACGCGTAAGACGGTTGGAGAGTAGTGTTTTGTGTCGAGCTCGAACTCGAACGAAATGTACAGTCGGGGAAATGAGTTGTTTAGCAGAAATGTACAGTCGGGGAAAATTGTGCTAAGCAGAAATGTACAGTCGGGGAAATGAGTTGTTTGAAACACTATGGTAGACAACAATTCGAGCAGCCCTTCGTTGGATAAGATGCAGAGGGAGCAGTTGGTATTTAGGCGCCGCTGTCCAACGATGAGAACAGTAGGTATTACATATGAGGCCGAACCTGCGCCTTGTAGAGTTGTAGGCGTTGGTCCGGACCGAAATACTGTCTCGCTCTGTTAAGAACACCAAGCTTCTTCGAGGCTAACTTGGCCTTGCCCTCTAGATAATATCGGAACTGGACTTCGCTCGATATGTTTATGCCAAGTATTTCAATGCTAGGGGAGATTGTTAACGAGGATATACGACCATTGATGACTTTTGACGTGATAACGTCTTATAATTCGATATGGGGTGCGTGCCCGAAAAACATGACAGTTCATGCGGCGTTACCTCGCTGACAGCTCTGAGGCGTTCCATTTACACTCTCAAGTCTCTCAACAACCGTAAGGCCCACCTGGGCCGCGCTCTTTGTTTCGATTATATTACGTATTTCGATGACTTAGAGAATACTTTTGTATGAAGAAGTTTGGTTAGTTAAGACCTTTGATACATTGACCACACTCTGAATGAAAAATAAATAAGCAATCTGTGAGCTATTAGTATTATTTCGGCTATTCAAAATTGTGCTCTATTTCCTACGTGTCAAGGTATGACTTAATATATTATGAAGAATAAAGTATTCGTTTATTTCTTCTGAACAAGTCACTAATTATAGTTTCGAAAGTTTATAATTGAGAAACTAATATCACATCGCACTAAATACTATATTATGATGGCTTGATAGATAGAAAATTTAACATATATTATAATGTAGTTCACACAAACATAAAATATGGATTGTATGAAAGGATATTACATTAATTTTACAAAGAGGGTAGGTAGGCCGGGCGCCATTTTTTTTGCACATTGACCTGCCAACTTTTTTGCATAGATTTTTCCCGGAACTGAGGGGTTAAGGCTATGACGTTGTCACGTTCAACTATCGTCAGTAAACCGACTTTACAGACAACCGATTTTTTAGTGGTAAACGCGCAGACTTGTTTCTTGGCGGGGTTGAATTGGACTAAGTTACATCTACCTTTTTTTGTTTGTCCAATGAATTCTCTATTTTAGACACAAGTTCGTTTCGACTCTCAATGACGGAGAAATATGAGATATCAGCATCAACAGACTGAGTTTCCAAACATTCATCGTCAAGTTTCTTAGCATAAAGGTCTACGACTACGGTCTACGATCTGCTAAGAAACTTTTGACCCACTTGCATAATGCCTCGGGAGCCCGTATGATAGCAGCGTTTTATGCCAAACTCGAACTTCGCAATGTCCAAACCAAGCCATCTAGGGTCGAGTTTAACGCAAAGAGCTTACCCAGAAGATTGGCTTTTGCGTCGTGGGCCCAACGATCCATTTCCTACGTGTAGGTAGATAATGGTAGGGATGCCTTGCAGAAATTCCCTTCAATTGCTTTGGCCAACGACCAGAATGCACGGGTTCCTGAGGGGAGGCACTAGAGTCTCTTACTAATTGTATTGACGTGCTGTTTCTTTGCCCGAGTGAGAGACCTAGAGGCAAGGTTGTAATCCATTTTATATGTGCTGGTATTTAAATCCCGAGCAGACACTGCATTGGCCCAGGATTGGTAAGCCTCCTGGTACCGGCCAGCTTTTTTGGTGGATGAACCAAACCAGGGACAAAATCTGCCACCGGTTGGCACTACAGAGGACGGAACGAAAAGCTCCATCATCATTGGCAACAGAGTTGGCAGTGTTGTCGCGATCATCGGGATGCAAAAAATGACCGCATCCCATCCCAGTCTGCTAACTTGCACACACGACGTGGCATAGAACTTCTAATAAGGCAATGATCCGATGAACCAAGTGGTGCGGTCACGGATACTCAGTAGCCATCAGGATTTGAAGTCAGCAGAAGGTCCAACAGGGAAGGATTCTGACCGTCTACATCTGGGATTCGCGTAGGCGTAGCAACCACTAACCAGTTGTGTTAAGTCGTACGCAAGGGCAAAGTCGCAGACAGATCTCCCAGCATGATCAGTTTTCAGGAACTGGATCATTTATGTTTTTGGTAGAATATCATAGCTTTTTCGATAGGCGTTTTGAAAAATTGGATCTTTTAAGATAAGCGTTTAAAAATTTAGGCGCTCCTTATAATATGTGCAAGCATTTGAATTTTATGAGTTCAAGAGTTGTTAATAAATCCGAAGTTATGAACATAGCTCTTGAGCCTTTCGAGATAGACTCGGGAAAATTTCGGCATTAGGGGACGTAAAGTATGGACCATACTTTACGTCAAACACCATACTGTATGGTGTTTGAAGTAGTATAAAGCTGTGGCTGATAAAAGATCCACTTAATAAAATATTTTTGAAACGTACTTAAGTATTAAGTGGGTACTAATTTAATAATTATGGTTACCTATCACTAAAAAGGGCGTAACTTTTTTTATTTGTATTTGTTTTTCATTTATTTTACTAAAACCGAAAATACCGAATATCCCGGTTTCCGTAAAATGAATACCGGTATTGAGAAGACCTAAAGAATCATGGCCAAATTTGTATAGGAGCTGGACTCGACTTTTATTTTTGATGTCCCAAAATAAACTATAGTTAGATTTGTTTGTTCTTATGCTCTAAACATAATTCCGTTTGAGAATTATGTCTAAATAGCCACGTTTTTTATAATAATTAATAACGTTTACAATTATTTTGAGGTTAGACTTAAGAACTACCTTTTTCCCGACTGCGGTGTAGCCTACAAGTGTATATTCAGCGATCTCGTTTCTAATTATTTCAATTTTTCCTAGAGTATTACCCAAAAAAATAGAACGAATGCGAATGATCGCCGGCTGTCAGAACTTTAGAGGACCGGTTGGTCTCTCTAAGAGTTCACTAGAGGTCGGAGGAGTAAAGAGTAAAACTCGATTTACTGTCGTGAACTGGAGTGATTTATTTACAAAAATACGCTGCTTATATACAAAAAAAATGAGTTAATTATTATTATTACAAACTGTACAGAAACTGAAAAGATTAATTTTGATTGGCTATTGCAAAACAGAAAGAGACATAATGAGTGAGATAAAAATATTTACAAACAAGAAAGAGAAAAAAATCGAATAGGAAATATTTACAAGATTGAGAAATTATCCGCGCGGGAGATTCGGCCGTACCGCGGTTCGTGGCGCTGGTATCGCGCGAGTATAAAATATATAGGCTCGCGGTCCGTGGCCAATTCAGTCCGCGCGCGAATTTCATACAGACGTCGTCTCCCTGTCAGTCGCCGTCGCGTCGTCGCGAGTAGTTGTGCCGCCATTTTGTGAAGATGTTCTGAAGCTCTGCAAACGCCATGAATACCGTAGCCACGCTGCGAAGATTCTTCTCTTGATGTAGGCACGATGCGTAGTGTTGTGTTGTGAAGAACTCTTATTAGAAAAAGTCCTTTTCAGGGCTGTTTCGTGTCCGGTGCAAATGCACTTAATATACACGGACGGTTTCTCTCGTCATTTCGAACGTACGTTCTTTGCAGAACGATTTTCTTCTGTGTTTCAATCTTCGAACGAACGTGTAGGTACTTTGTAGGTACTGCTACAGAACATAACGAAACTAAAATATATTGATCTTTTTTTTGTGGCTATTTAAAGATACATTTCTAATGATTTTTGATGCCTTAAAATATTAGGGAATTTTTGCTACTAATGGCATATCGGGACGCCACCGCCCACCTGGTACGATTGTGCCATTGTTCTTTGGCCCGGTATCCCGGTATTTTCGAAATTCGGGACCCCGGTTTGCGATCCCTATCAACTACGTCTTTGTTTCACCACATAAATTATTAATGTAAATCACATAAATCACTTCAATAAACGAAGTGAATATCGGTCGCAACTGTTTTGTTGGTCGCAAGTTTTTCTTGTGACAGCTGTTGTGACCAACAGACCAACAGAAATTCTGACAAAGACAAAACATTTTGTTTCCGTCCTTTTCATTCCTTACAGTTTTCGGAGTATATTGTGATTTCGTTCACACATAGTAATAATAATTGCGTAGCAAATCCAGAGCATACTTCATCTTAGTTTTCCGTCAAGCCCCTTTTCGCAACGCGCGAAAAGGAACTTCGTTCCAAAAATTATTGAAGTGAAAACTTCTTTAGCGGCGTTGAGCACTTTGGTGGGATGGGTAAAAACTGTGAAACTCGCGCCAGATTTTCGTGTTGATCGAAAAACCATAGAAAACGCGTAAGACGGTTGGAGAGTAGTGTTTTGTGTCGAGCTCGAACTCGAACGAAATGTACAGTCGGGGAAATGAGTTGTTTAGCAGAAATGTACAGTCGGGGAAAATTGTGCTAAGCAGAAATGTACAGTCGGGGAAATGAGTTGTTTAGCAGAAATGTACAGTCGGGGAAATGAGTTCTTTAGCAGACGCGCTGATTAAGGCCGTGTTTCCACCTGCAAGACAACTGTCGCGAGAAATGTCTGACAGTCTGTCTGACAGCAGCTTTTTTTTTTTCGATTGTCGATATTTTTTAATCGATTGTAAGGGTTTCGATTAATTAATTAAAACAATCGTTTTTTTTTTTAATCGATTTTCATAAAAAATGGTTTAAAAAATAATGCACAACGTTAATAATCAAGTTTTCACTTCTGCCGGCACTCTCGGAGTGCAACCCGTCTTTTTTTTATCTAATAAGTAAGTAATAACAGAAATAAACATAGCAGAACAGCTATTTTCTTCTTTTTAGAAATAGCGCGGAACATCATTGCAAGAATTCCGACACTAAAGATGTATGCAACAGTTATACTGTCCATGATGGACGGCTAAGCAGTATAAATAATGTGCAAATAATGTGTGAGCTACGCTATTCTCTAAGGAACACGTTAAGGCTGTGCTCTCGGCTGTTATCACGGATGTCGCAGCCGTGACATCGTTCGCTGTTACCACGGCTGTAGAATTCGTATTCTGTAAGCTCTATTAGCTCGTCGACGATGTCTCGGCTGCGTGAGCGCACGGCTGTTCGCAAGGCTGTTTTTGAGGGATGGGCGCAGTCGTAGTTAAATTATCGATATGTTTTTCTTTCGTAAATATCAGCCATTTCGTTGTGATAACAATTAATAAATTAATACTTTCATATACAAAATGACATTAACAAATCATTAGTATGCTTTTTATTTAAAATAATAGCAAAATATGATAAGAAAGTTGAAATGTTTGAAAAAATTTGGTCTTTGCTTAATTTTAAAAAAGTCAACTGTCAAATCATACGCATTGTTGGTAAACAAAACTTGATAAAAACAAACTTCTAAGAAAATATGAAAAAAATCCAATCGGAGTTAAGAAATCAAGTGCTACACGTGTTCTACACTTGTATGCTTCAAATTGGGCATCGGTCGATTGGGGCGACCCACGAAAACCACTTAAAATATTTTGTGAGACTTGGGACCGTGTAAATAAATAATGTGTTATTTTATACAATCGGTAACTTAGTTGCAACAGAATCGTGAACGTGACTTGTTCTATAACCCATAGTGAACATTAATCTAAATTAAACAAGTAAGTATCATATTGTTACCATGACCATTATGTCATAATATTATGGCTCATTAGTATTTTAATTACAAATGTTAAAATAAGTTGCTAATGTACTTTAACTCCTGCAGTGACTCGTAATGCTGGCCCCTCTTCACTTCAGCTGGAGAAATTGATTGGGTTCATGGAGGTGAGATCAGACCTTGCCACTGGACATGCCCGTACAGCCAATGCAAGAACTCGCATGCGAAGTGGCTGGATGGAAATCGCCACAGTTTTAAACAGTGTTGGTGATGGGTGTATAAAGAACTGGAAGCAGTGGGCTAAGGTTAGAATAATCTGTAGATCTCATTAGATAGAAATTAGAAATATGCATGGTATAATGCTTATAATAAGTTTTTGACACATAATTCAGGGTTAAAATAGATATATCTTTATTTCTCTCTATATTATAATTGTTTTTATTTATTTGTGTACAGTATTGGAAAGATAAAAAAGCTGCAACAAAAAGGAAAGCAAATAATGCAGAGACTGCTAGGCGGAGAACTGGTGGTGGGGTTGATGCAGAGGTGGTGGAGCTAACAGAACTGGAACAAAAGATTTTGACCATTTCTGGTGGTCTTAGTTATGCTACTGGCGATGCAAATTTAGCAATTAATCCATTTCCCGTATGTATCTTAGTTCTAAAGCATGAGTCATTAATTTAGACCTATGTCATCCATACACTATAATTATTAATTAGTGATTATTATAAAGTGTAATTTAATTTTTTATTCTCTGTTTGTAGGAACATGAAAGTCAACCAGTTCAACCGCCTCTATGCTCTGAGACTGATGACTCAGAAAGCATATTGCGACAGCTTAATGTGAGACCAAATTTTATTATAAGTAATTATGTCTTATTATAAAATTCATTTAAATGTAAGTTACATATAACTGTGTGTGATTTTCAATTGTTTTTCAGGACCTTCCTGAGCAATCTGTGACCATCCTGGATGCTCAAAATATACAATGGGTAAGACTTTTATTATTATTATATTTATTTATATTATATTATTATTATATTATATTATTTCAATAGCTACATTGCTAAAACAAACACAGACCTGAAATTGTGGTCATAAGTCCGATTATTATTGATGAACAGGCTAAACAAAAAATATATAATTTTTGAAAATACACTTAATACCTCGATCGTGGGATTCGCAGACACAATAGATTTTCAATTGTTATGCAACAGTAGGGTGCCACTTGGGGATTGATGGGTTAATAATAGCTGCATGGAAGTGTGGTTTACACAATTATATAATAATAATATTTGTCTACTATGTGTAGGTATGTATTTTAATATTAAACAACTTTATTACTTTTTAGGAAGCAACTGCAGCTGCTGTTGTTGGAGACACTGTAGCTGAAAACCTCACACCATCTGTAGACACTCCAGCTGATGTCACTATGGGCATAATAGAAGATGTGTACACATTACACGGAGTTGAAATGGTATAATATAATAAAATATATTGTTTACATTTAGATATTCACTTTTGAAATATTTTTTGTTTAAGTTAAGAAGCCTTATGAACAAAAGAAATTAAATAAACTCGTTATACACAGGCTGAAGTGGTTAGAAATGTCGAAGTTGCAGAGGAAATGCCAGCAACTGGACAAAACGATGGTGTCAGCGCGCGAAGGCGCATTTGCTTTGATTCCCCGAGTCAGCGGAGGGGCTCATCTACACCGGCGGCGGCGCAGGGACCCAGCACCGCCGCGCAGCAACGCCGCCGCACCGTACTCGCATCACCGCGGGCCCGTCCGGTACGTCGACGTCCGCTGCAACGGTCTCCCCCGTCGCAGCGGAGATCTGAGATGGCCAGTCTTACCGAAAGGTTTATTGCCATTGAAGAGCGGCGAACCGAGGCGGAGCTCGCTTGGGCTCGGGCGATGGAGGCCAATGCACAGGGTCCGAAAATACTGGCAGAAGCATTAGACCGCTTCACTAACGCTATCACTCAATGTGTGGAAAAAGTTCTATGTAACAGACCTCAGAATACCTCTACATAATATTTTATATTAGCTCTGTTATATAGAACTTAATTTTTTTTATTGACGTCGTCTTAAATATAATTTAATTTAAAATTTTAAACCCTAAATATCCTAACAATAAAATTTACTTGTATATAGAATTTGTAATAAATTAATGAAATAATTATTAAGTTAATTTATTAATATCATAGTTTTAAGTTTTGTTCAAAAAATGTTGTTAATGTATTAATTTACTTTGCTTGAAATTTCATTTACTGTTGAAATTTCATTTACTCATGTTACAATCACTCAATTTATACATGTAATTTAATAATGATTTGATGTATGTATGTACTGTTTGGTGTTCTAAGTAAATAAATAAATAAAATAAACCTTTTAGTTAGTCTTAAATGGTTTAAGTTCCTAGACATAATGTATTATATTTTTTCTTGTTGTAATTAATGAATTTATTTCTAGTAGGATAAAAAGTATAAAAAAATATTTTATTTCATAAGGCTTTTATTTAGCATAAATTATTTTTAATTAACGATTATATTCCTTGTATAAATGTAGAAAGCATTAGTAAATATAATAATAAGTAATCTCAAATTAACTTAAATAAATATTTACAACTAAAATTAACATATATTATTAAAACCTAAATGAAAAATAAAAACATATAAAAATATTTAACGTTTTATCTCTGTTTTGATAGTTTACCGAGGTATTATTATAGTATAATGATAATTTAAAATAAACATTTCAATAAATACTATTTCTTAACTATTTTTAAATAAGACATGCAAAAAAAATATTATTATCGCCTCCCACGCCATAATATATTAATAAGTTGCCGGCGACAAGCGCGACCACGCTCCAAAGCGCCTACAGATGCAGCAGGCTCTACATGATGACTCTCACTTTGCTACCGAATTTCTTCATGTTGCAAATTATATGGCAACTCGAAGGCTGGTAATCCAGCTCTGTTACAAATATTGTGCAAAACACAGCAAGCAATAACAATTTTAGAAACCATTTCTGGATCATAGTGTAACACTCTATGAACCAGAAGGCATCTAAATCTGCCTTTTAAAATTCCTATGGTTCTTTCTATGCTATTTCTTGCTGTGATATGCACAGTATTGTAGTATTCTTCTGGAGAACCAGGCTCGGGGTTGGCACATGGGGTCATCAGGTAGGACCTCTGTCCGTATGCAGAATCACCTGCGAACAATAAATATTTACTTACTAACTGCTTATCTACTATTAATGAATATCAATTGACAAGAGTATATTGTACATACCTAACAAATATGCTGTCTCTCCTGCATTATTTATCTGTTCTAGGTGGTGCTGGATCACAGTGTTATTAAATATAAAACTGTCATGTGTAGCTCCTCCAATTGAAGCGTCCACATGCAGTCTATTTAGATCACAGTCATTTATCTGCAACAAAAATGTTTAATTTTAATACTTATTTATTTTATTAAATAAAATAATTACATATTCAATTAAAGAAAAACAATTATAAAACACTTTCTTAATATAAATAATAATTACCAATTATTATAATAATCAGATGTCAACCACAACTTTATTTGTGCAGTAATTCAATTTAATTACAATTGATTTGTATTATTTTAATAGTTTTATTGAATCAACAATTATTGGTAAGTAATATAATTTTATAATCACATAATAAAACTTACAATTAAAACATTTCTAGCATTCACCTTTCCTACAGTAGTATCTGTCTTCGTTTGTTTTAGGTCGAACCATGGCCACCAAAGTCCCATCAACACAGCCAATTACACCGGGCATTTTAAACTTATTGTAAAATCTGTAATATAATATAGAAATTAGAAATCAATGAGCCAAAGTAGCGTTGAGACCAGTGAATTATATAAATGTAGTGTTATAAAATATTACTTTCAAATTACCTTTGTTTTTTTATTTCTCTTTCATTTAGATTTTGTGGAAATCTTATGTATTTCTTTACAATGTTGGGGTGATTAAAAGGGCATTGACTATTAAACAAATAGCCCGGCTAGCAGATGGCTGTGAAACATAGTTGAAAAGTGACTTTCCAACTATGTTTTGGTAACTTCCGGTGGTCAAAAATGATAGAGTGCATAGAATCTGAAAAAATAAAAATAGGTTTGTTTTATGTTGTGCATTGAAAATAGTGGATTAAAAAGCAATAGAAAAACTTTGCCAAAATATTATAAAATAAGTAATATTTTTATGTAAGTAAACTCAATACTAAGAAATAACTTTTCTGCAGTTGGATAACACTGACATTTTATAATGATACTCTACTATATTAAAGCTCCTACTAGAACCCAGTGCATACTAGATATAATTATTATAATTAACTGTGTAACAGACTAGTGTCTATATTAGTATGATAATAATTATTATGTAGTTGTATTGCACTGCATTGTCATATACTTTATGCAATACAAAAATAAGGACTTAAGTATACATTATTAAGGTACATACGGCTTACCTTAACATGATGACTGAGACCACCACGTCGTACTCATGGAGGCAGTAATGGTACAAGATTTCCTTCCAAAGCAGATATGAGGTCCCTGGTGAGTCGGAAATTTAGGACGTAGTCGCTGTCGGATGATATATGCCGAAGGTTTCGTATTCTGCGACTTTGGCGTCTTTTTTCCAACTCATCACGTCTCTCAGCCTCTTCGAGAAGATATAATATACACAAGACTCTTGCGGCCCTGTTAAATTAATAAAACAATTTCAATCTTAAAGATGCACCTGCTTCACATATTATAATATCGGCCAAAGTACATAATTTCTTAAGTAAACGAAATACTTACATTTTATATTCAGAGTAATTCCGGTCGAGTAATCCAACTTCAAAATCACTAACACAAACTAACACAATGTAAATCCTAAGTGGAAGGGCCACAATTTACGAATGAACCACTTGAAATTCTTGACTAAAGCCGTGCTACAGCCACGAAATTAAAGCTTTTTGTTTGACATAAAAAGTTGTAAGCGTACGCCGAGGCTGCAGTCGAAGCTGAAGGCTGTTTTGCTTAGAGAATACCAATTTCATATAAGAAATGTCAAAAATTTAATTTCAAATCATGCCGCCAACAGCCATGAAGCGCTAGTGTCAAACAGCGTAGGGACGAAACTTGCGGAATACCGATTCGGTCCTCACCGCTGTTACAGTGGCTGTTTCCTAGGCTGTTAAATCGTTTGTCCTTAGAGAATAGCACCTGCACGGCGGCTTGCCATGCAGGATAGTGAATGGACACTTTTACAGATCACCTTGCCGCACCGAAGCGTTGCATTGTTAACGTTTAACGTTTGTTAACGTTTAACGTTCGAATACAAAGAGATAAAAAAACACCTTTTGATCTCAGTTTAGTCTTCTTTCTGAAAGATGTCGAGCAAAGCCTTTTGCCGAACCTTCAACCACCTTATCTTCCGGGTTTTGTTCCGGCGTAGACAGAGTAAAAGTATAGACAGCTGGATATTTCCTTTTCACTCACACAAAGAAAGAGATAGTTAATTACATATTGCTTGTGGAGAAAAGAGATAAAATAATTATTTTCTGTCCCTCACCACGTGGCCATTTTTTCCAATGTGATACTCCTGTAGGAGCAAACCAAAGTTTGACGTTTCGTAAACAAACAGCTGGGATTTACAAATTTTGTTTGATTTATCTAATTATTGTAACGTAGAAGTAGTGGTTTGTGTTTTTCTTATAAGATGTGTATGTGCACTATATTAAAATAATGTTGGGATGTAGTGTCATGGGCTGTAAAAGCAATACTTTAAGGAAAATTGAGGGAATATCTTTTCACACGTAAGTTAACAAAAAATTCGTTTTATTTTATTAGTATCACAGTTTTTATAAATTATCTGTCTTTAATTATTAATATTGTTCACATTAAACATATATTTTACTAAAATTAGCATCTAATATATTGTATTTTATGTATTTTGTACCTCAAATGCCAGTGTTGCCAGATGTTGCTTACATTAATTACCCTGCTAATGGGGAAATTTAAGTAAATATGTTTTTTTCAACATTTTGTTGTTTTTAACCGACTTCAAAAAAGGAGGTTATCAATTCGAAGCGTAGGTATGTATGTTATATTTCTAGAACTGCCCAGTTTTGTATAATATGTTAGTCTAGATCAGTGTCTGAACAAATGAAACAAATTTCAAAAGTGTATGTATTTATGTATGTATGTATGTTTTTATGTTTGTGTTTGCATATCTCCGGAACTATAAGTCTGATTTGAATAATTCTTTTTTTGTTGTAAAGTTTGGTATAATTGTTCAACTTAAGCAATACTGCAAGTTTCATCAAAATCGGTCTAGTAGTTTTGAGATAACGTAATTTTAATTCTCAATTAAGTACAATTATTTTGAAGTCGGTTTTATATTTTTAATCCTTCGATCGCGGATTCTTGGAAATGCTATTGTATTCTATAATTTTTGTCGCGATCACCGGTGCTCTTATGGGGCTTGATGGATTAAAGTACTATTTCGATACAATTATTATGTATCCAATTTTTTTTCAGATTTCCTAATGACCCTGAAATCCGTAAATTATGGAGAACTGCAACAAATAGACTGAATTATTGGGACCCACCACGTGGTTCAAGAATATACAGTAGACATTTTAATAAAGAAGATGTAATACTTAAATGTTGGAAAGAAAACATTTCTTTTTCTGTGCCTGTCAAGGTAATTTATTTATAATTAATTAGGTACTTCTTATCTGTGTAGTGTGTACAGAAATTAAATTAATATTTTTTATTACAGCTCCAAGTTTCTAAGAGCGAAGCATCAGGTACCTAACCCATCGTGTGAGACCTCCTGCTTTGTATGGGGAAGGAAAATGGAAATATTTCCTACTCCACCTATGATCTATCTTCTTCTGATTAATTTCGTTGCGGGTCCCAAGACAGCTTTAGCATGTCTTTTGGGCTCCCTGAGATCATATTAAAGGATTTTCATGGTGGTGGGAATATGTGGTGGGCCAAAGCCCGTTAAAAATACTTTTTTGAATAATTACTGCCGTACTCAGAGAAATTTAATGATTAGGTATTAAACTTCAATTTAATGAAGAGTTTGACAGATAAATAAGATAATGTAAAGATAAGCCCCATGGCTTAACTCAATATTTTTATTTAATCACAGTTAAGTAATTATTGATACTCGTCTCTGAGTGCGGCCGTTAGCTAGTTAGTAGTTACCCTTTATTTGATACGCATATCAAATGTATGTTAAATAAATATGTTAATTATTGAATTGTGTTTTTATTTATTGTTAACCGCGGGTTTGCCCACGTAAAATTCTAATTGATTGCTAGTCTTTAACGCAATAAATCATATTATACTTAAAAACTGGACCTCATAATTCAAACTTGTAAGTTTGAAGTAGTTTACGACCGGAAAAATGTCACAATATATATTTTTTCCTAATAAACCGCGGGTAACACCGCGGGCCACTGCTAGTATTAATTAAAAAATGTCGAATAATAATATTAAAAAAGGATTATTCACACGATTAAACTATTCACAGTGTATCACATTTTACAATTATTACTAATAAGTGAGGGAGTAATTACCTAACGTAAGTTATTAAAAAGTAAAACATCAACAGCTTCTAGTTTTGGATAGATGATGATTACTGAATGCATCCGTTAGACGTCAACAGTATGTAATAGGCCTTAATATACGCAGCTGTTGCGGTAAGTAGCTAGTTTATAATATGTAGAGCTGTAGCAAACCGTATGTATTCGGTACTGAGTAACGGGTACGCCACCTAGTACCGAGTAACGAAACGTTACTCACGAATGCGCTTCGTTACTCGCATTTTTCGTAGTTGCTATATTTTTTTAAATTTAATATATTTTTTTACTAAAATATCGCGACGAGCATATCGTTTACCAGCTGATGCTAAGCGTTAACGCTTGCAGTATTTAACTTTTTAGAAAAAACTCAAAAAAGATTAAATTTTTCGTGATTGGCTTCATTTTGATAAGACGAACAACAATTTCCTCTGCGAAAGAGGTACCTTACAGAGATAGAAAATATATAAAATTTCGTTTTGATGGTCCTTAAAATATACGGATTGTTCTTTTTGTAGGCTAATGTTACTCTTAAATTAAATAACTATTAACCTATGAAATATACAAAAAGTCGTCCAAGGGTTCCGTACTGTGAATTGTGATAGAGTGAAAGTAGGGAATATAGTGTTATTTGTATTTATATATCCCCTTAATTATTTATTTTATTCTAATTTTATACTTAAATATTAAAGTATATATAATATATAACTCAGGATTTTGTGAAAATTTCAAGTGTCTACACTCTACATATTGCCATTATGGAATACGAGCAAAAAGGCCAAAAAAGAACACGTTTGATGTATGGCAGAACCACCTAAATATTAACTTTATTTTGTTAGTATTTGTTATTATAGTGGCACCAGAAATACACAATCTATAAAAAATTCAGAGGTCTAGCTATAGCGGTTCTTGAGATACAGCCTGGAGATAGACAGACGGACAAACATCGACGTTTCAGTAATAGGGTCCCGTTTTTAACCTTTGCGTACGGAACCCAATAATCAACAAAACTTGGTTGTTAAGTATGAGGTATCAAAATTCAAAACTATCGAGTAACGAGTAACGATACAATAGTAACGAGTACGAACAGTTAAAGTAACGAATACATACGGGTACGCTTTTTTTCGTTACTTTTACAGCTCTAATAATATGAGATCCGTGGGTAATTTTTTCATATTCCTCGTTACTGGTAACACTAACTACTTTTCTTCCTGTCCCTTTCAGTGACACGCTAACTACAGTTCTACCCAATCCTTATTCTTTGTGTTCCGGATACAGTATCCGGATAAACCCAAACCGGATATTTTTGATATGTTGAAGTTATGGCAACATTTTAAGATTTTTTTTCTTCACTTGAATCATTTTTCAATGCTACCAACATCAGGAGAGTAATTTGTATTCTGTGACCAACATATAGGAAGTGGAAGCCATGTTGATATTTTCTTTCTTTTTTTGTCATATTATACCGACTCACATGTATTTGAGAACGAAAACGCTATGAAAGGAAACATGAGAAATATGGTGGATAATTAGGGATTTAACGTTGAGCTGTTCTTTGTTTTAAAGATTTGTGGTGATTACAAATGTGCAGTGATATAAATACTAAATTGGAGTAGGATAAGACGACTAGAAATGTCTTCAATGCATTTCGTTGTTCATCCTTTACCTGGGACAGAGGATCAACTCATAGATAGGTGAGCAGCCCATTATTTAACTTTCTATCTGACTCCATTACGTATTTCTTTGTTAAATATATTTTTGCAAAATTATCGAAGTTATTTTCGATGCGATAACTTGGAATAAAAGGTAGTCAAAAATTATTGGCTAAGGCTTGTCACAAAGTATTTTTTTCTTGATTTTATTTGTTTAATTTCTGGTATCATTTTTAGAAGACTACATAGATTTCATCATGTTACTTTAACTTTCCTGATTCCAAAAATATATTGTATGCAATGGCGTAATCTGAAATGGTTGGTTAGCTGGTAGACACGATGTTGCGTTAACCTTTTATAATTTGCGAACCCCTGTTGTACGAAGACATGTAAAAATGATTAGGTGTACCAAACATCGAGTGATAATGCACTATTCCTTTTAAGAAGATAGGTTTTGTTCATTGAAACTTATACTAGGTACTATTACTTTGTATTTTTACAATCCTCTTTCAGTGATTAGCTGTTAGCATTTATTTCAATGTTTTTCTCAGATCATGCCTATTTATGAGAAGAATTAAAAATTTAACTATGAATAACAAGCATTTTCTTCATTTTATAGTCTATAAAATGAAATATTTGTTTGTAAACTCAAATCATAATCAAATTGGTAATTTCATCAAATTATCCCAATATGTTATGGTTTGTTAGCTATAAGTGGCATAATGAAACTTTCAATGAAGTGGAGTTGTAAGAAAAAAAGGTTCCGTTATCTGGAATTCTGATCTTGTGATATTCCGTCATCTCATTTGAAAATCACTGCCACCACCATCCAAATCAGTCATAAAACTAACTGTAATGTTATTATTGTTATTTAATGATATTTGTGTCGATGTCACGGCAAGTTTTACTTTATAACCTAATAAAAATATTTTCAGTATTTCTTTACTGATTTTAAATTTTAATGTGACAATAAAGACATTTAAAATTCATTGGAAATTAAAAATTTGATAAATATAAGAATCAAGCTTCATAGCTTTCAACTAAAATACTATGATAGGTTTCAATCTATCTTGTGTTTAATTCATAATATGCTCCTTTATCATTAACACATCCTTTTTTTTTCTACATCAGTAATAATAATATTTATGTAACACTTATGTAACTTACCAAGTGATTCTTTACCTACCTTACTCTTTTACCTTAACCCATCAAGCCCTATAAGCTCACCGGTGAGCGAGACACAATAGAATAACAATAGATTTCCAAGAATCTACGATCAAAGGATTAATTTACAACTTTATATTATACACAACATACATATATGTATATTTTTCTAAGACAAAAAATATCCTATGTGCCTTAGGACGCTCAAAGATTTTCTATTTCAAATTTTACCAAAATGGATTCTTTTTTTTTAAGTTTAAACATTAAAGATAGATACATGTAACACATCCACTATTCACATTACTACTCTGAAAATAGATATTAATCTATCAACTCCCAAGTGGTCGAATTCGACCGCGTAAACCAGAGGTTCTCAAACTGTTTTTTCTCATAGACCACTTTAAAAATTTTGCTGGATCCGGTGGACCCCCCCCCCAGCTACCCCCCACCCTCCCCCCTACATTCAATTGGAATCCTACTTTACTTTTTTATATTGTAAGTTTGACTCATAAGTCACAGTACAAGGAACCAATAAGCTTCCAATTCAGAGTGGTAAAAGTAAACGCAAATATTTTCTTGTTTCGTAACTATTTAACACAAAAATTATCAGACTTTTACTTATGTTGTTATATTGTAGTAGAATCCATTTAATATCAAAACTAACCATGATTATTATTTTAAAAACAGTCACAAATCACAATAACCTGAGATAAAAGTTCTAATTTTAATGGGAGGGATATACTTGGTGAATTGACAGCAAATTATATCAATAATTGTCTTGAGTTTAGTTAAATATAACCGTAAATCTCCTCGCTCAGTAATATTTAATCTGCTAATATAATATTGTCTGTCTATATTCATAGAAGTCAAGTCGGGTCACCAAATTTTCATAGGCCCCCATTAACGACTTGTGGATCCCCATTTTTCTTCCACGCCAGCGTAGACCCCTGTCGGGCTCCCATGGCCCCTGGGGGTCCACCTGGACCACTTTGGGAATCAATGGCGTAAACAATAGATTTCCAAGAATCCGCGATTGAAGGATTAATAATATTATGAATGTGTTGACTTTTATTGAGATGCTGTTTATTTAAACTGCCAATTTGTTTGTTACAGACTACGAGAAGTAGCTGAACGCTGGAATAGATATGGGACTGGGGCTGGCCCATCAGCCCTCGCCTCATTGAGAGGTGTACGTGCTGTCACAGCGGGTCCCGCTTATATAGCTTGCCTTTTGGAAGATGGGAGTATATGCCGTGCTGCATTCTCCATTATACCTGACCGACTAGATCTGAGTAAAGCTGATGCGAGTAAAAATGGCGGCAACGGTGGAGGCGGAAGCGGGGGAGGTGGCCCCAGTGGGGGGAAGCAGGGAGGAAGTGGAAGTGGCTGCGGGTCCAGACAGCAGCCACGCACTAGAGCTAGAATCATGCGGAACTCTATACGTGCCGCACCTAGTTCTCAAGGTACTTACGTCGTAATTTTGGCTAATTGAACAATTCAAGCTACTAAAGCATAATATGGTCTATTTAATACTGAAACTAGATTATCGCGCGGGAAAGGACATAGGATATGTTTTGTCCCAGGAAACATATGGTTTCTGCACAATATACTTTAATAATTTGCGCGTATACTATTCAAACGATTTTGATGAATTTTGGTATGGAGATACTTTGAGTCTTGGGAAAGGACAAGGGATAATTTTTGTAGCGGAAAATGTATGGTTCCCACACAATAAACTTTTATGACTTTCGCCTAAACTATTTAATCTATTTTGATGGAGATTAGAGAGAATAGCATGAAGATACTAATTTGAATCTCGGGACAAGGAATGCTTTTTGTCCCGGAAAAATGTGCGGTTCCCACACAATATACTTGTATGATTTGCGCGTAAACTATTCAATCGATGTACGGGAACAACTATAAACTGAAGTCCACGCGGACGAAGTCGCGGGCAACAGCTAGTTTTAAATAATTAACGGTGTTACTTATAAAAATTGACTATCCTTAGGATATTCCAAGCTTATACTAGGAATAGTTATACTCGGTATAAATTTGGAATAACCTTAGATTACTTTCTAACTCATAAACTCGGTAAAAGGTTGTCATAACTATACCACCGCTATTCCCGATGCACAAGACGGCAACGCCGCAAATAGACAATAGTATTGAATAAAAAAAGGTAAAAAATCGGTTTTTGACTGTGAATTCTGTTAACAGCTGTTAACTATAAATCAACACATGGGAGTTTTGCCGGGAATGTGAAAGAGTGCTGTTGTGTTTGTGATAGTTTGTGTATTGTTTTTAATGTGTAATGTTGGTGAAGTAATTATTAGATTATTACTCGACACTGGCCTTATTTTATTAGCCATACCTAGTGCCTTAACCAATCAAGCCACATAACAGCACCGGTGATCGCAACAACAATAGAATAACAATAGATTTATAAGAATCCGCGATTGAAGGATAGGAAAAAAATTCAACATATTTTGGAAGTGTCTTCATAACTTTTTCAAATACGTTGTAACTTGTAAGTACATTGATATTGCGCCATCAAATAGTCGATTTAAAAACAGGACACCATGTTTAGAAAAGCGATATTTTAAACGAAATCCTTTCGAATCACAAATTATTATAAAAGTTTTATTTATGAAATACTCTGTAAGGCTATGTTACGAAATGTGAACTGTCAACCCAAGTTATATCGAGGTTAAACTAGGGCAGGGGTTGGAATAACGTTGGTATAACGTTTGTATGGGAGTTACACCAACCTTATACTAGGTATAAGTTATACCTGGTTTATGAGTCGCGACTTTGCTTATTCCAAGTTTATACTGAGTATTACTTTTATACTCGGTTTATAAGTAACACAGTAAGTGTCAAAAGACTTGCTGACACTACTTGCAATGTTATTTTTTTATTGAAAAGGTTCTACAAGTCGCGCAACAGGTGTGATAATCGGAGCGTCTGGATCGGGAAGGGTTGTGTCTACAGTCCAAGCACCGTTTGTACCGGAAGACCTGGTCACACAGGCACAAGTGGTGCTTCAAGGCAAAAGTCGGAGCCTCATTATAAGGGAGCTGCAGGTATTGAAAGATCATTTTATGTACCACTTTACTTTTGAAACGAAGTTCCTTATCACGCGTTGCGAAAGGGGACAAGACGGAAAAAATTGTAACAACACGACACTTTTTGACCGACTCTCTCATAGAAAGCAAGTTACGTTTTTTTTTGTTATAACTTCGTTCCGTCTGGGTGTCCCTTGACCCCTCTCAAGTTTTTAGTTTAACTTTTATTTTTTTTCTTATTAATAATTTCATAACACCAATATGTTATTGTTCTAAAGAGCGCGTTCGAGCATTCTATGGCCTTTATAACAATTTTTTTATTGCATAGAACCTATTGTTACTTTGGAAATGTTGGTGTACAATGTGTTGCCAATTTATACATATAACTAGATGTTCCGCGCGGCTTCGCCCGCGTAAATTAGATATTTCACAGACAAATTAAATTAGTCTCACAAAAAATAAGCCTATGATCCTTCACGTGGTCTACTTCTTATCTGTGCCAAATAACATAAAAATTGCTCCAGTAGTTCGTGACATAAGCCCTTTCAAATAATTTCCCCTGTTTTTTTTCCACATTTTCCTCTATTTCTTCGCTCGTATTAGTTTTAGCGTGATAAAATATAGCCTATAGCCTTTCTCGATAAATGGGCTATCTAACACTGAAAGAATTTTTCAAATCGGACCAGTAGTTCCTGAGATTAGCGCATTCAAATAAGCCCTTTTAAATAATTTCCCCCGATTTTTCCACATTTTCCTCTATTTCTTCGCTCCTATTAGTCTTAGCGTGATAAAATATAGCCTATAGCCATCCTCGATAAGTGGGCTATCTAACACTGAAATAATTTTTCAAATCGGACCAGTAGTTCCTGAGATTAGCGCGTTCAAACAAACTTCTTCGCTTTATAATATTAGTATAGAATATAGATAATACCCCAATTCTGCTTTTTTGATCAGGAATTTTGAATAGGATTTAATAATATGAACAATATTTAATATTTCAAATGTTTAAATGAAAATATTTGTATCCATACTCGTCCAAACAGCGCACAAACCTAGACGTGAACCAGGCGGTCAACAACCTGCTGTCGCGCGACGACGAGGAGGGCGAGGAGCCGGAGGGGGGCGAGGGTGGCGACGGCTACGTGCCCGAGGACCTCATCTCCCTCCTCGACGGCGGGTTCCACGCCACCCAGCAGGACCAGTCCGTGGTTATCGACGCCGACACCATGTTCTCCGAGGACATCTTCGGGTACGCGGCTATCAGAAGGTATCTTGTCATGCTATGCTCCTCCGCCTCTACTCTCCCAGTAAATGTCGACCCGATCTCGCACGCACCATGCTTATGCAGTTTTATTTTTTGTCAGTGATTGGGCGTTTTTAGTTTTGTGGTAGATGTGTTAGCTGTTAGGCTGAGGACTCGAAACTAGCGAGCAGCGGGATGGAAGCGGCGCGACGGCGGCACGGCGCGTGACAATGTATAGATTTATATGGATAGGCCCCAAAAACCGAGCGGCGCGCGGCGAACTAGACGGCTTTTATCCATATAAATCTACACATTGTCACGTGCCGTGCCGCTCCCGCCCCGCTGCCCGCTGGTTCCGAGACTTCAGCCTTAACATTGTGATTGGACATGACGTGCATAAGATAAAATCGGAGAGAATTAAGCTATTATGCTGTGTAAAGTCTCACTTCAATTCTTACTTAATGAATATTAATTACAAGAAAAAAAAATACAACTAACCATACCTCAAATTCTTTTGTCTAATATGTCCAATGATGATGTGATTTATGAGACGTATAATTTATATATTTATTAGTGTGTTTATGAACAGTCGTAGCGGGGGCGGGAGCAGCGGCGGGCGAGCCGGCGCGAGTCGCGAGGGCGGCAGCTCGGCCCAGGAGCGGTCGTCGGGCGAGTTCAGCCGTTGGCGCGACCGACAGTACTACAGCGGCCCGCGGCGTTGGCTCGAGTCCGCCCTGTCGTGGGACAAGGAAGGAGGTAACAACCATATCACTAGTCTAACGGCTGCACAGTGCACTCAGAATCGTAATGATTACTTAATTTCAGTATGAAGACATTAACACTTTAGATTTTCTATCAATAAGTTCATAAAATTAAAGTTATGATTAAATGTCTCTGAGTGGATCAGTAAAATTTTTTTTACAATCGTCTTGTTATTGTTAGATAGTTTGTTCAGAGATTTTATCATTTTCTTATTTTATATCAAATCAAACAACTTAGATGAATTATAATATAAACAAGCGAGCTGTCTCACGCTTGCAGATTGCAGAAGATTGTGAAACAAATCCTGAGAAAATAATATTTAATAATCATGAATGTAGAAAAAAAGGCGGACGGAGTCTTGTCATATACAAAACTGTGTCTTCACTTTTCTTCAGAGTCGGCCACGCACACATTCTGACGCCTGTCAAATGGTATGGACTAGCGCAAGAATGTGTGCGTGCGGACCGTGTACATACAGCCAGCTGGCCGACTCTGAACGACACAGTTTTGTGTTTGGTGGGACTCCGTCCGCCTTTTTTTATACGTCCATGTTAATAATATTATTTAATGTTTTATGACCAGTAAGAATAATTATTACTACTGTCAATATGGCCAAATCTTTCCCTAGTGCATGCGATATTAACCAAATATTTTTTCTTTTCAGTTGAAAATAAAAAGAAAGATTCTGCAATGGCAGCATCTCCTCTGTGGGTGTCCGAGGAGCTGGAGTATTGGGACAGTAACATCCGTTTTACGCACATCACTGCTACCTACAGCGAACTCATAGCAATCTCAACACAGGGTCAGCTGCACCAATGGCGTTGGTCTGACTCACACCCCTATCAACGAAATGATGTTAGTATGGTCTATGTTACATTATTTGATGCAAAGAATTATATTTTTCGTTGTAATGCTAAGTACTCTCATACGGTTTTGCTCGATAGTTTTACTCCAAATCGAAAAATTTGACATATTTGACATATTTAATTCCATCGAGCCGACTCGAAGCGAGCCTTCGAGCTGTCAGTTTTGCGGTCCACACGGTGGTTATTGCTCGATTTGGAGTAAAACTATTGAACAAAACCGTATGTGAGTACTTAGCATAAAAATGTCTTTATAAATATTGTCTATGTTTTCTTTGATGCAATAATACATTTCTCATCGTAAAAAATTCCTTACTTTGAAATGTTTGTAAAACATTGTTGTTAAATTTCAACAGGCGCTAGGTGGAACATACCACCCGCGAGCAAACTGGCTGGGATTGACTTCTGGAGAAAAGATTGTGAAAATCAGTGCAGCTGGTATCAGAGTTTCTGTGCTTACTGATTCTGGTAGAATTGCAACCTTTTTGGACGAGTCTATTGGTAAGAACACCTATAATATGCTAGATATAATATTCTTAAATTTCATAAATAGTTTTCAGTTGCTTTATTTTTATTCTTTCCTTATTTTAGCACACGCTCCAGGCGCTGCTCGTTTAGAGCACCCGCTACAGGCGTTCTCTGAGTTCGGAACGGACAAACCGGCTTCTCTACATGTTTGCTCTCTATACACTGTTGCGAGACTAGAATCTGGAAACTTGTATTGGTGGTAAGTTGCAAATTTTTCAATACGAGGGCTGCTATTTATGTATCCGGAACTGGCCACTTACAAGAACAATATTTAAAAAGTAATTACAACATTTGAAAATAGAACTCTTTGGTTGAAGAATACATTTTGTTTCATGTGACTGTCAATTATTTTTCCATTGTGGCGTCATTTTGAAAATTGCGTGTCTTCATTTGCCATGGATTTAACGCGTGAACATTTTCGTGCAATCATTTACTACGATTTTCGGCGTGGGCTAAATCAACAACAGTGCTTTATTCAACTCACCGCAACTTTTGGAGATTCACCCAATTTTGGAGATTCATATTCAACTCACCATCAAAAACCACTGTTTATCACTGGTACAGTGAGTTTAATCGTGGGCGGTCTATGCTCACGGATGAAAATAAAGAAGGTCGCCCAAAAACAGCTGTTGTCCCACAAAATATAGATGCTGTGCGGGAACTAATAATGCGTGATCGTCATGTTACATATCGCGAGATAGAGGCGTCCTTAGGCATAAGTATGACGAGCATACATAAGATATTACACGAACATTTGGCTGTAAAAAAATATGTTCGCGTTGGATTCCGCACAACTTGACAATCGATCAAAAACGGGCTCGTGTCGATTGGTGCAAAAAAATGATAAAAAAATACAACCGTGGTACGTCAAAAGCCGTTTATAATATCTACACAGGTGATGAATCTTGGATCTATGCATATGACCCCGAAACTAAACAACAGTCAACGGTGTGGGTGTTCCAAGATGAGCCGAAACCAACAAAAGTTACTCGTGCAAAAAGTACTTTGAAGCAAATGGTCGCCTGTTTTTTTGGAATTAATGGACATGTGGCTACAGTGCCATTAGAGAATCGTAAAACGGTTAATTCTGAATGGTATACGACCATTTGTTTACCAGAAGTCTTTGAAGAAATAAGAAAGGACAACCGACAACGCAGAATCATATTACATCACGACAATGCTAGCTGTCACACCTCAGCTGAAACAACTCAGTTTTTGGAGGGTCAAAAGATCGAATTGACTGGTCATCCGCCGTACAGCCCTGATTTGGCAACTAACGATTTCTTTTTATTTCCATACGTGAAGAACAAATTACGTGGTCAGCGTTTTTCGAGCCGCGAAGAGGCTGTTGATGCGTTCAAAATGCACGTTTTGGAGATACCTCAATCAGAATGGAAAAAGTGCTATGAAAATTGGTTCCAGCGTATGCAAAAGTGTGTCGATCATCGCGGCGAATATTTTGAAAAGCAATAAAACCATATTAAATGATATATGTTTGTTTCTTTTTTTAATTCCGGATACATAAATAGCAGCCCTCGTATGTTTATTGATTATACTTGTATGCTGTAGCTGTACAGTAGGTTTATTTTGATAGTTCTAAAGTATGTGTCTAAAATAATTGTGTCAGTGTGGTACATCCCAATAAAATGACTGTTTAAAAAAATAAAAAGAAATAGAACACCCAGTTTTGGTATTGCTTATAGTTATTGGCACTTTAAAATTATGTACTACAAAAATCCTATTATTAGCTATGAATGCTAATTATTGTTCTCTCAAACATGGTGCCAATAATGGATTGACTGCCTTCGGGGTAAGTTTACCCTATATTACAAATCCTCGTCACGATGTGTAGGGGTGTGCTACCATTGGGGCAGCGCGCTCGCCTGTGGGAGAAGCATCGCGCGCGCTCGCGCAAGCAACAACGGGGACACTCGTCGTCCGCGCCGCAGGACCTGCAGGCTGGACAGAGTGTCACCATGAAGAACGCGCCAATGTACCAGCCCGGCGCTATAGGTAATATCATCTTAACATCCCTACTAATTTGGTAAAAGTCATACATGTCTGCTTTAGAAGATTCCGATAAATACCAGATATTACTTGGGGGGGATTCTATGAGAAAGTAAACCTTGAAATTTTGGAACGAATTTTTTTCAAGTTGTTTATATGCTATAAATTATTATATTTCGATACAAAATACTTCGAATATCACGGTAGCATAATACTTATTGGCATATTTTATTTTTTAAATTTTTTAATAAACTTAGATCGAACTTTACGTAAATATGCGAAAAATTGTTTCAATTTTATTATTAATTATCAAAGTATAAATACGACTAAGTATTTTGTCAACATTTCAAGTGCTTACCTATTGCCATTATTGATATTGAGCAAAAGATTGCAAAAAAAATATGTTTGTTGTATGGAAGCCCTCCTTAAATATTTAATTTATTTTGTTTTTAGTATTTGTTGTTATAGCGGCAACAGATATACACAATCTGTGAAAATTTCAGAAGTCTAGATATAGCCGTTCTTGAGATACAGCTTGGTGACAGACAGACGGGTAGACAGACAAACGGACAGACAGAGGGACAGACAGACATTGAAGTCTAAAGGTGTACGCAGATTTGGCCGCACCGCACGCACCGCAGTCGCCGCATTCGCAATTCTTCATATTATTATGAAGTTGCGAAGACTGCGGCGCGGGTAGGTAGGTATGCGAGCTTGCCTATAACTTCATATAAAGAATTGCGAATGCGGCGACTGCGGTGCGTGCGGTGCGGCCAAATCTGCGTTCACCTTTATTAATAGGCTCCCGTTTTTACCCTTTGGGCACGGAACCCTAAAAAAGCTTATAAGGCGCGTATTTTGCCTAATAAGTCGTACGTGTCCCACCGGTGACATTGTTAGTCCCGCCCGTGACACTCTTTATTTAATTTTTGTAAAATATGTTTTAATAATAGGGCATTGTTTTTTTATTGAAATGTTACGTTTAGTTTATTGTTTCAAACAAATATTGTAGTTTGCATTAAAAAGTTTAATAAGAAAGCAGAGTTTTGTTGAATATGATTCATGTGTAACAAGTATGTCCATTTTTTGTCCCACCCGTGGCAAACATTTACTGTCATTTTGATTTCATTTTACACGGTATTATCCCCGCCTCCAATATAATTATAAAAGTATATAAAATATTCTGTTATTCTTTATATAAACAAATTCGATATCATTGATACAATTCGCATAAATTAGTCACACATACTGAAACTAAGGTACAAGTGTCCCACCCGTGGCAATAGAATCCCCCTTGGTGTTACTCAATTTGGATTTTAAAATACCTAGTAATAATGCAAACGCAAAGTGTGTCTGTCCATCACCTCTTCATTTCTAAATTGCCTAATAGAAGTAATTTAGATGAATTATGATATTAAGATACTTTAAGAAAAAAAATACTATAAGGCCCTAAAATCATGTAGGATAGTTTATAATGTAACAAAATGATTAACTCACGATTCCAACGCGATAAACTACTTTCTATGCAACATAGTAGCAAGCATCAACTAGTTATCCTATGGAATTTAAATATAATAGTTACAGATGATATCTTAACTTTATGATTGTGTATAATTTCAGGTTTCAATATGTCTACTGGGGTTCCTAAAGTGGGTATACTACAGAATGCGGCCTGGAATTTGTCCGATGCCTGTCGCTTCAAGTTGTTGCCACCCCCGCAGCCAGACAGATCTGTATCCGATAAAGACAAACGAGACTTGCAGGTAAACATATTGTTTGTTTTCATGATAGAAGTAACAAAAAGAAGCAACATTTTGAAAATATGTATATCTTCGTAAAGGCAATTGTTTATTATAAAATTGTTTGTTTCAGAACCAATCGCCTCTGACAGTGTCGTCGGTAAAGGCGTCGTCTTCGAGTGGTACCAGCAAAGACAACAATAAGGACAGTAACAAGGACATGGCAGATCGGCTGGACATGCCCCCACCACCCAGCCCTGCTTCTTCCACCTGCAGTGATACAAGCACTTCACACAGTAATATCGCTTTTTTCACCTTTTTTTTTCTACATGCAACAATTATTATTATAATAAAATAATATAAAAAAGATTAATAATTATCAATCGCAGTTTATGAGCCCTATAATAAAGCTTAACTCTTTATTTTTTACAGAGAGAGCAAAGCGCGTTACCGTTCGTGGCGAAGAAGGTTCTTCGAACGATGGTTCCAAACGAGACGAGGAGGAGTGGCCATTGAAGGAAGTGGTTTTCCTCGAAGACGTCAAGAGTGTGCCGCTAGGACGCGTCTTGAAAGTCGACGGCTCGTACGCGGCCGTCCGATTTCCATCAGTCGGGAAGGACGGAAAGGAGATTGTGCCATCGACACCCGACGATTGGACCGCCCTGCTTCAAGACTGTCGTCTTGTGCGCAAGGATGACTTGGTAGCGGTCAAATGGGGCGCCGGCGGCTCGGCAGGCCCTCGCGGACCGGATTGCTTGCAACGATCGCCGAGGAAAATATCGTTGCCACCTGATCTACAAGTTATAACTATTGCTGTAAGTAAGATAAAGCCATAATTAATAGGGTTATCCGATGTGTTTGACAAGGAAAAGACTGGGTATAACATATTCGTAGAATACAATTTTTTATTAGTAAGGGGGCTTTTAACATTTTTTTAACCGATTAAAATCATTACAGGTGGACAATCGCGGTGTACACGCCGTCGTGCGTCGTCCGGGCGGCGCGCTGGCATACGCCGTGTACGCTGTTGGCACCACGCGCGCGCTCACCGACAGCACCTTCCCCACTGACAACAGCGCCCTGCTGGGACACTCCAACGGCCAGGCCATCCAACTGGCCACGGCTGCAGAGGTAAATATGGTTGGAATTGTAGGGCCTCTGAAATGTATGCAATAAATTAAAAATTACATTGTTGTATAGTAGGTTGTATACAATTAATATGAAAGCACATGAGGTAGTTTTTATCATGGACATCTATCATTTGTAAAAACTGATTTTATGTCATTTCCCGGGACTCAGTATCTCCATACCCAGCCAAATCGGTTCAGCGGTTTGGGCGTAAAGAGGTTATAGACAGACAGACACTCCTTCAAATTTATAAAATTAGTATGGATTTCTAGAGGAAGATTACATACTTCTAAATAAACCTAAACCAATACTATTCGTCCACAGGGCAGCGAGCCGGTCGTGGTGCTAGTGGACGGTAACGGCGCGCTGTACCCTGTGGCTCGCGACTGCGTGGGCACCGTCCGCGAACCGCCGCCGCTCAACCTGCCGCCGGCGCGCGCGCTCTCTGCGCACGCACTGCCGCTGCAGCCGCACGGCGCCTCCCATCCGCACCATGCAGCACTCAAATCACAGGTAGCTACCCCATTGTTGGCAGTAACTATTGGAACCTAACCTGTTTCACCACTTCCCGATAAGTGTCGGATTGGCTATCTTCAATATATCAGACAGATAGAGTATGGAGTATCTGTCAGATAAATTGTAGACAGCCTATCCGGCACTTATCAGAAAGTGGTGAAACAGGCCCTTAGCTTAGGTTTTTGTCTGAAAGTACTATGATTGCCAGTAAAAGTATATTCTGTAGTATTAATTCTTAAAGTGCGAATAAATTGGTGTTTCAACTTATATCATAAGTCTTATACTAAAACGGGACTTGTGTTTCGACGTGATTAGTGACCGTAGTTAGATCGTAATGTTAAGAGAAACTTACTATATTGTTACTACAATTTGTATTGTCCTATAAAGCTAGCTAATTGTTCAACGGAAAATGTTGACAAGCTTACGTTTAAGATCTATCAAGCTGACCTACAAAATATTGTGTTTTATTTTGTAGGTGGCTCTCATAATAATTGTTCCGGAGCCGCAACTAATGATGCCGCGAGTTCTACGCTGCGATCTCGACGGCGTACGACAGTTGCTCCATCAATTGGAAACTGATCCCAACAGTAAGTAATTAATTAATAACGTAATTATTTACATTACTTTAATGGTCTAAAATTCCATAAATATTTACAAAAGGAATCACATTATTATTAACATGTTTTTTTGAAATAAATTTTCTTTTTTACAGAGCAACAAATACTTTCGATTCTGCAAGAGCGATGCGACGGAAATCGCAACATTTTGCACGCCTGTGTGCACATGTGTGCGCCAACTTCCAACAAAGAACCTGATATTGGTAAGTGCATTATAATTTGTTTTTATGGCAATTCATGTCATAAATAATATTAAACCATATTATATACCAAAAGATAAAGAGACTTGACGCAATATTTGCCTGTTTTCAGTAGAAAGCCAGTCCATGCCTAATATACCGACCGGTACAAGCGGGAATGGAGCCAGCGCGGAAGAGGCGGTTCCAGCGCTATCATGGCCACCGGAAACTTTTGAGGCGTCCGGTGATGAAGACAGTTTGATGGGACTAACAAATAATGGGTACTTTATGTTTTATTGTTAGGGCCTTTTGCCCATGTGAGTCGTGAAAGTTTTTAATCTTTACTTTATTAGAACTTACTTTTTATTAGAAAGTTTTTTTAATGACCTAGTTACAATGAATGTATTGTTTTTGTTCGTAGTAAAATCCCGAGTGGCACGAATAGTGGGACGGGCGCGGTGAGCGCTGACCCCGCTGAGAGGAGAGGCAACGCGCTGTCCGCTCTGCGTGCGCTGTGCGAGAGCAGTGCTCTACAACCCTACCTAATGCAGCTACTTACCGCCAAGTAAGTTACTTTCTGACCTGTATACAAGTAGAAAATCTCGTCAAGTTACATCGTCGTTATACTTTATATTATCATTATATTTATGTGTAATGCTGTTAATGTTGAAACTAAAATATGTATATTGAACCATCGAGGAAATTGATTCCTAGGCAGTTGGCTGACGACGTCATTTGGTCGGATCATGTCAATTCAATGTTAATTGTGATTCGGCTGAGTTCGACGTTATCGCAACCAAACTGCGTAGGTCCTCCGTCTGCTTAGGAATCAAATTAAAAACAAAACAAAAATTCTGATAGTAGATTATATTGTTAAGTTTCAATAGATTCTTTAATCTTTAAATTATAGCTTTAGAGTTAAAAGTTAAAGCTATAATGCCAGAACAGAGTTGGGCATAATTGAAATACTCGTTAATCTAATTACTAATCTAATTGCAAACTAATTAGAATACATTTTAATCTGATTACATTGTAGTTGAATTACTTCATAATTATTGTGGTTATAGAGATTACACAAAGCAATCGATTCCTAAGTATTCCAATTTCAAATAAATCTAATTAATTTTTGTACAATTACTTTTGTAATTGGTTTCGACTTTCGACTCATGTAATATTTTTCTTACAGTGTCAGGAGTTAAAAACACATAAATAGATAAAATTTATCGTCGGACAAAAGCAATGGCGACTTCATAGTAGCATCCTTACTGATTAATGATAATCCATACTTACGAAATTAAAATTTCGAAAGTGTGTCTGTCTGTCTTTTATCTATCTGTCTCTTTGTTAACTCTTCACGCCTAAACCACAGAACCGATTATGCTGAATTTTGGTATAGAGCTAGGTAGATACTTTGAATCCCGGAAAAGGACATTGCGTAACTGGCCTGGTTTCATTGAAACTAGGCCAGTTAAGCAGGAGTAATGTCATAGTGCCCAAGTGTGTGCGCAATACACAACAGCACTCTGGGTTTCAATGAAGCCAGGCCAATTACGCAGGAGTAATTTTATAGTGCCCAAGTGTGTGCGCAATACACAAAAGCACTCTGGTTTCAATGAAACCATGCCAATTAAGCAGGAGTAATTTTATAGTGCCCAAGTGTGTGCGCAATACACAAGAGCACCCTGGTTTTAATGAAACCATCCCCCCCAGGAAGAAAAGCCCGCGGCTCATAACTCGGCCATCTTTAGTCCTGGACACCCTGAGTGAGGGCTCATTTTAATCAGGACGATGAGATCTACAACTTGGCTCCGACAGAATTTTCCGAATTTTTTTTTCTCAATTTTGAGGCCAGGGTCGTATAGAAGGGAAAAATCCAGGAAGAACAAGCCGAAGAACCCCATATCCAGGACAAATAGTTGCCGAGTTACAAACATTCAAACTTTGACATTGACAGCTCGGCAACTGTCAAACGTCGAACAAAGGCGGCCATAACTCCGCTCCCAATAGGCCTAGAGGAACGAGGTTTCTTCTAACATCAAAGGCAACACCTCGGCTACCCCCTCCCCGAATTCGAACTAAATCGGAGACATAAAATTTTTCTGGAAGCCTCTAGGTATGTTTTTTCCTTTTCCAGGGGTTAGACCCTTTTTCAGGTGTTCGGCTTTAGCTGCCCTGGATAGAGTCTTGGCTGCTGATGTTAGCAGTGAAAACCCCGTGTCAATACGAGGTATAGAAGCGAAGATATAAAGGTTTTAAATTTTTCAAGATGGCGGCCAAATTTATGTCTGAAAATTAGACCCTTCGCTGTCCCCTCGTCCTTTGGGATAATTGGGCTGAGTTTGGGCTCGTTCTTCTGGATTTTTCGAGTACTTTTCAGATATCCGGGTCTCCCCCCCCCCCCCCCCCCCCCCCCCCCCCAAAATTCGTCCATGGAGTATTGGTGTCTCCGATTTAGTCCAGATTCGGGGAGGGGGTAGCCGAAGTATTGCCTTTGATGTTGGAAGAAACCCCGTTCCTCTAGGCCTATTGGGAGCGGAGTTATGGCTACTTTTGTTAGACGTTTGACAGTTGCCGAGCTGTCAATGTCAAAGTTTGAATGCTTGTAACTCGGCAACTATTTGTCCTGGATATGTGGTTCTTCGGCTTGTTCTTCCTGGATTTTTCTCCTCTATTCGACCCTGGCCTCAGAACTGAGAAAAAAAAATTGATGTCTCCGATTTAGTTCAAATTCGGGGAGAGGGTAGCCGAGGTGTTGCCTTTTATGTTAGAAGAAACCTCGTTCCTCTAGGCCTATTGGGAGCGGAGTTATGGCCGCCTTTGTTCGACGTTTGACAGTTGCCGAGCTGTCAATGTCAAAGTTTGAGTGCTTATAACTCGGCAACTGTTTGTCCTGGCTATGGGGTTCTTCGGCTTGTTGTTCCTGGATTTTTCCCCTCTATACGACCCTGGCCTCAAAATTGAGAAAAAAAAATTCGGAAAATTATGTTGGGGCCAAGTTGTAGATCTCATCGTCCTGATTAAAATGAGCCCTCACTCGGGGGGTCCAGGACTAAAGATAGCCTAGTTATGAGCCGAGGGGCTTTCTTCCGAGGGGGGGGGGGGGGACTATAAAATTGCTCCTGCGTAATTGGCCTGGCTTCATTGAAACCAGAGTGCTCTTTTGTATTACGCACACACTTGGGCACTATGAAATTACTTCTGCTCAACTGGCCTGGTTTCATTAAAACCAGGGTGCTCTTGTGTATTGCGCACACACTTGGGTGCCATAAAATTACTCCTGCGTAACTGGCCTGGTTTTATTGAAACCGGCCACCGCAACCGAAACCGGTGTGGAAGCTTTTTATTTATTATAATTACCAGCATTGGACATTGTAATTAGGCATAATTAAAATACTCGTTAATCTAATTAAATTTAATCTAATTGCAAACTAATTAGAATACATTTGAGTCTAAATACATCCTAATCAACTTACGCGTAATTTCAGGTGCACAATTCTTCATCAATCGGATTAATTTGTAATCTGATTAACAATTTCAAAGTATTTGTAATTCTGTAATTGTTAATCTAATTACTTTTTGCCCATCTCTGTGCCAGAACGACCCCAAAGCAGTCCGTCGTGTTGTGTGATGTGTCACATCGCTGCAGCGATGCCGTTCAATCTTCTAGTTCGGCCTCGCTCTTACGTTTATTATATCAATTCATCTTTCGCAGGGATGGCATGGGACAGACACCGCTGATGGCAGCGGTAGCTGAGCGCGCGTACCGTGCGGCGCTCGTGATTCTGGACGCGATTCGCGCGTGTCCCGACGCGGACGAGGCGCAGCGCTCCGCCGCCATATTCCCGCCCAACGCCCACCCCGACCACTCCCCGCTGCTCGTGTTGTGCTGTAACGACACCTGCAGTTTCACATGGACCGGCCAGGATCATATAAATCAGGTAAAATGTCAAATATAAATTATATTACTTGATTCATTACAAAAGTTAAATATGTATTGTATATTATGTCAAAAGCATTCAGCAATATCATAATAATTTATGTCTGTGAGAATCTAAACGTTAAATTTTATTAATGGCATATTTGTTTCAGGACATTTTTGAATGTAAAACTTGCGGTCTAACTGGATCGTTATGCTGTTGCACTGAGTGTGCCAAGGTAGGCATTTTTTAACACCTTCACTGCGGCAAGTAAAATCTTAAACCTTCGTCTGGTGCGGCGCCGGGCCAAAGTGTGCCCCCAATGATTTTTCCGCCAGTGCGGGGTAGGCCTTTCTCGACCCACCATCACAAGGTTAGATTAAATTACTATAACTTTGCGAAAACATAATGTAGGTGTACAGTTTTTGGACTGTTGGAATAACCTTGAACCCAACTACTTTAGATTTGATTCGCCCCGGGATCTGCCAAACAGGAAATGAGAAATAAACCAGGGAAGGTGACGGGCCGATATCGACCCGAACCGCACTAGAAAGTATTTTTAGTAGAGATGGGAAAGACAAAAATAAGGGGATATCGAAAATATATTTTTTTATTAATATATTTAAATTCCTGTCTTTAAAACACAAAACCCGTTTTTGTTTGCACATTCTGCAGTATGTTTAATTTTTTTTTAATTTCTTTTTTGATTCGACACTCCTCATGGTTTCTCCCAGTTTTTCATATCACCCTGCACAATTTCGCCGTTTAGCGCTCATCTCAAGGACATTTTTGTTTCCTGCTATCGTGCGTTGTTAATTTTATAAAATGAATAATTATTGTATTTTAAAAAGAGAAAACCGACTTCAAAATCGTACGTAATGGGGATTGTCCATTTTTTTTTATTGTGCCCATTACAAAAACATTTCGAGGAATAAGGTCAGTGATCGTTATTCTGTATATAAATTCAAAAAATATCCATTAGTTACTTATATTTTTAAACAAATATGTTTAACCTTAGTTTGCCCTTCAATGACGTCATCACTGGAAACCATACGTTAAATTAGCAATAAACTCGACCAACATTACGTTTATACTTTTGGTACGCTTCTCGAATCAGTTTTCACATAAATACATTAATCATTTAACACCTTGTTGATACTTGACAATGCTCTTTTTTTAAATTTTTATGTATTCAATGCTGCCGGCCGCCGATGATGACGTCATAGGTCCGAAAACTTTAAATATTTATTTAAAAAAAAACTAGCCAATGAATTAAAAAAATATTTAATTTATATTCTTAAAATACCCTATTTCAACGAAAAAAAATATAAAAAGTACATGTGATTTTTTTTGGACAATGCCCATTGGGAATCAAAATTACCTATTTTAAACACTACTGAACCGATTTTGATGAACAGTATTCCCGAAGTTAAATAGTACCCAGTACAAAAAAAGAATTACTTTAATCGGACTAGTAGTTCCGAAGATGTGCGAACACAAACATAAAAACATACATGAATATGTATGTCACTTTAGAAATTTGTCACATTTGTTCAGATGCTGATAATATAGAGTAAAACATATCAAAATTAGGCAGTTCTGAAAATAATACATACAATATACAGGTTGAATTGATAACCTTTTTTTGAAGTCGGTTAAAAAACGCGACGTACGTCAGCTACGACTTACGATAGATTGCACATCGGGTCGCGGACACATCGGCAGGCGGACGCTCGGTGCGGTATCGGGTCGCCAACCGCCTGCTTGTACGGCGGGCCGCAATAGGCCCACTGCCGCACTGAGTTGATTTTTGACACCTCCAGTGCGTGGTGGGCCGATAACGACCTGCCATAATTTTTTTATAGGAAAGACCTATCATTTTAAACACAATCCCAAATATATATTTGCCTCTGTCGTACCTTTACAAACACCTGAGATAATCGTTCCGCACCGAGTGAGAGAACATAGTTTTCTTCTAGTTTTCTTCTGCGGGGCGGGCCGATTTCGGCCCGCCCCGCAGTGAAGGTGTTAAAGAAATAATAATACAATACAATTTATGACAAAATGGTATAACTAATAGATCAATATTTTACATAGGTATGCCACAAAGGACACGACTGTAAATTAAAACGAACGTCCCCGACTGCTTACTGCGACTGCTGGGAGAAGTGCCGATGCAAGGCACTGGTCGGCGGAAATTGGGCCGCGCGCTGCGATTTACTCGCAAGACTCGCCAGAGACACGCAACTCGCTACTCACTTCAACTCCAGGTAATCATCGTCTCATCGTCAATGAAGATATTTGTTTTGCTTTTATATCCAATTGGAAAATACAAACCTTAGATGAAATACAATGGCTAGTAATTACGGCCCTTAGATTTATTTAACAAAAATAATATTATTATAGTATAATAGGTAAAAATTAACATGTATACCTTAACGCATTATTGTACAGAGGCGAGTCGATCCTGCTGTTCCTGGTGCAGACGGTGGGCCGTCAGGCGGTGGAGCAGCGCCAGTTCCGCGCCGGTGGCGGGCGAGGGCGCGCGCCACGGAAGCAGCCCGGATCCGACGCCGAGCTCGACGTGCCAGACCATGATCTCGAGCCGCCGCGGTTCGCGAGACGAGCCCTTGTGCATTTGCTTGGTAAGTTTTTTTTAATTTACTGGACGTTGCCCGTGACTTTTGTGAGTATAATAGATAAACTTCGACTGGCTTCCTTATTCTTTAAAACACATTTAACGATTTTATGAAAACATCGTATTGTTTTGGTTGACATCAATATTATTGTATTTTTTTTATTACGTTTTTTGGCCGCTGTAAAAAAAATGCGTCGCAACATGATGCATGATTCAGGTTGTCTTAATGACATTATGTAATCAAGGCTTCCCAGCCTTAAACGCGTAAAGTTATGCTTGAACGCTCTCTTTCCTGTTAAATGCATAGCTTTATAATCCATTACATGATAAAATTTGCCCACAGGTGACTGGGCGGCGGTGGAAGCGGCCGTGATGTGCGGCGCCAGCAGCGGCGACGAGCCGGCGTCGGCGTCACAGCAGTCTGGCACGACACTCCTCGACAAGTTCACTCACGCTCTTATTGTCAAGTGTACTAATGAGGTAAGTTGTATTACTTAAAATATAGTCACACCCCGTGCGCCAGCTTTGAAAAATCTGGGTTGAGGTTGCAGGGCAATTCTCGACTAAACGCTAACTGCACTTCCCCTGGGAAGTTTCGCCCATTCCTTAAAATTGTTTAACGCTCGAGGGCCGAGTGAGTTATGAGAAAGTCGTCTCGTTAAACATGCTATGAGCAAGTCGTTACTTACATTTTACCTCTAAGAGTATTTAATATTTACAGATTTTGTTTGTCTTAAAAATAATTATATTTTTTATTTATATAGATGTTGGACACCCTTCTACATACGCTTATAAGAGAACAACAAAACGACGCGATACCGAATCGCGCCGAGCGTGCCAGAGAAGTTACGCGTAGATTTGTACGCTCTGTGGCGAGAATATTTGTCATATTCAGCGTCGAAATGGTGCCCGGCGCAGCTAAGAAAAAAGGGTTTGTTTATTTCTATAATGTATATACCTTCCAATTTAATTTTTAACTGACTCCAAAAAAGGAGGTTATATATTCGGCTGTGGATATATTTTTTTATTCTTTATAAGTCAAATGAACTGAAAATATTGACTCAATATCTTTATTTTAGACCATTATCAATAACTTCGTCGCTGGTGCGCTGTCGACGAGTGTTCGCGGCGCTCGTGGCTTTAGCAGTGGAGGAACTTGTAGAAGCGGCAGACGCGCTGCTGGCTCCCGTGCGTCTCGGAGTTGTGCGGCCCACTGCGCCCTTCCCTCTCGCCACCACTTACGTGGATCTTGTGAACGACAGCGAAGACCTATTCGGCGTGGAACCCTTGTCCACGGGGCACTCGCGTCATACTCACGCGCGAAGGTACAAAAGTTTATTTATTTTAGGTAGTGCGGAAATGGAGAAGATGCATTACTTTTATCACGGCCTGAATTATATATATTAATTTTACGTAAGAAAAGATGTATTAAAAAAACATTTAAATAATGCAACATTTTATGATTATGTATAACATGGATGCATACAAGGTGACTGTATATTTATGCATCTTCCCTATTTATACATTTTAATGTTGAGCTTCTTAACATGCAAAAGTATTGACTGTAGTTTGAGTTTTCGTGATTCTTTAGTGTTCTTCCCGCCAGGTTAGTGCCAGAACCGGTGGTAGGCAATATTTGAAAAAAAAAATAAAAATATTCTGAATAAAATTTTTTGAGTTTGAGTTTGTTCATTGCAACTTTAGGGAGTCGAATGCGGGCGGCAGTCGCGGCGCGGCGGCGGGCGGCACGTCCATGGGTAGTTCTACCCTAGTGCCCGACCGCACGTCCACGCCCGTGGCCACCGAGTACCCGGACGATGTGGCCGGGGAGCCGATGGGCGCCGACGACGATGCGTCTGAAACCGACGAGCCCAATATACCCGCGCCCGTGCCGCAGCCGGACGCCCAGCACACTGATGATCCTATGGGTGATAGGTATGTAGAGTTATCAGTTGTTGTGTCATAGTTACTTATTTAATGATAAATTTAACAACTCGTAGATTTAACTTTAAACTACAACAGCTGCAAATTGCAATACCAAATGCAATAATATCCAATCTTGATTCTTTTATAATAAGGATATCAATCCATATTTAAAATCCAAAATCGTGAAGCTGCAGTGCTGTGTACTCAAATAATTTTCTAATTAATAGCTTTTGATGTTACACTTAGACATAGCGTTTGCCTAACTACAAATTAGGCAATATTTTTTATATTTAACATCGCTTTAAAAATTAGCTATATAAAGTGGCAACATTTTCACGACTTTCACGAAAACTTTTCACAATTTTGCCGGCGGGCGTGAGTTTCCAAATATTTTAACTTCACGCAGACCACTGATAAAATCTCACATAGAAGTCTATACACTACAGGCCCATGTCGAAAATGGATGGGTCATATGAACCACCTGGTGACCTATATAGGACGATATTAGAGCATAAAATAATAAGATTTAGCACTATGCCGTCACTTGTAAGCTGTCCAACTGAGTGCTGGTGAGAATTCAAAAGTAATAATATAATAATAATAATAATAATAATATCTATGGACGCTTCACACACGTCAGTCTGGCCCCGTCGTAAGTACCTGAAGGACTTGTGTTACAGGTACCAGATAACGGAAATATATTTAATACTTTTATACTATACATATATTTAAGATTTTTATTATATGATACACATATATAATACACATCCATGACCCAGGAACTTCATAAACTTTTTGTTCCGTCGGCGGGACTCGAACCCGCGACCTCCGGCTTGAGCTACCAACGCGCTCACCACTGCGCCACGGAGGTCGTCATGTGAATACAGAAAGTGCATGTAGGGTGAGTACATTTTGGTCATATAATCCTGTACGGCATTTTTACCATCGATAGATACATGAAAAATAATAAGAAAGCCCGCAGTGCCTTACAAAATTGATGCGCCACTAAGTCGGTATTTTTATTTTATTTTCAGCCAATTTCCATGGTAAATTTGGTCATTTGATTCTATACGGCATACGTTTCATACTGTTTGGATACAGCTTCGAATCAATTGTTCCGCAACGCCGTACAAAAATAATGCGACAATGGAAAAAAATCGAGAGTTACAACAACCTCTTTTCCAGTGGTCCGGGGGGTGATTTGAATCAACATAAAATTAATTTATTTTGGAAGTATCTTATGCATAGATAATATTTTTTTACATGCCGTACATTTTCGTTGGTCCAAAGGTTTGTAGGAGAAAAAAATACTCAAGCAAAAATCCACAGAACGGAATGTAAGAAAAATCCATACAACGAAATATATCGTTTTTGTTTCTAAAAAATAGTTGTTTTATTAGGGTTCTGTACCCAAAGGGTGAAAACGGGACCCTTTTACTAAGACTTCGATGTCTGTCCATCTGTCTGTCTCCAGGCTGTAACTCAAGAACGGTAATGGCTAAAGATTTGAAATTTTCACAGATTATGTATTTCTGTTGCCGCTTTAACAACAAATACTAAAAACAAAATAAAATAAATATGTAAGGGGGCTCCCATAGAACAAACGTGATTTTTTTGCAATTTTTTGCTCGATATCAATAATGGCAACAGGTAGACACCTGAAATGTTCACAAAATACTCAATTTCATTTTGAATTTTAAAATAAATAATAACATTTTTAAAAAAGAAATAATTAAGGGGGCTCCCATACAAAAAAACACAAATTTGCTCTATAATGGTATGGAACTTTGCTTACTCTGCATTAAAATGTACGGCATAATTTTTTCCTAATTTATTTATCTTAATACTATTTAAGACGAGGGAAAAATGTAGAAAATTGCTTTATTTTATTAATCTATAATTTTTTAAAATTTCAGTTTTTGTATTTCTCTTTAATTTTTTTAGAACAGTTTCTTTTGAACGGCAATACTATAAAACAATCGTATTTTACAATATCATATTAAAAATAAAGTTGCCGTACAGAATCAAATAATTTTACAGCTTAAAAAATCAAGTGTACCATGAAATTAAGATTATTATTCAAATGAACAAAAATTTTTCGACGGCATTATTTTTAATAGTACTTTTGAGTGCTAAAATAATGTTTGGAACCAAAGCCGTACTGTTTCAAATCACCCCCCCGACCCCTGAAAAACAGGGGTTTGTAACTCTCGATTTTTTTCTATTGTCGCATTATTTTTGTACGGCGTTGCGGAATAATTGATTCGAAGCTGTATCCAAACAGTATGAAACGTATGCCGTATAGAATCAAATGACCAAATTTACCATGGAAATTGGCTGAAAATAAAATAAAAATACCGACTTAGTGGCGCATCAATTTTGTACGGCACTGCGGGCTTTCTTATTATTTTTCATGTGTCTATCGATGGTAAAAATGCCGTACAGGATCATATGACCAAAATGTACTACCCTACATGCACTTTTGAATTCTCACCAGCACTCAGTTGGACAGGTTACAAGTGACGGCATATTGCTAAATCTTATTATTTTATGCTCTAATATCGTCTTATATAGGTCACGGTGGTTCATATGACCCATCCATTTTCGACATGGGCCTGTAGTCTACTTGAGCTATTGTCATTTGTCACCAATTTAAAATTTCACGCCCAACGCGTCTTAGATAGCGTTACTTAAAAACACCAAGCAATTGAGTATTTGTGGACATACCAACAACCATACCTATAGAATATACAGCATTGTTTCATCAGAATGAAAATTAAAAACGTATTATAGGGGCCAAGAGCAACACGTGGTAGTCGAGAACGGCACGGAGCGCGCGGAGGGCGGCGAGAGCGAGAGCGAGCTCGACCTCCTCGCCGAAGTGGAGACGGAGAGCGACTCCGACGACCAGGACAACGCCGAGTCCGCTCAGCGCAGCGTGCAGACCGGTGCCACGCAGGGCTCCGACGCTGGTGAGTCAACTAGGGTTGCAAAATTACGTAATTTTACCGAAAACGCTGGTAAAATACGCGTATTTTACGGTAATTTATATAAATTACGGTAAAATTACCGGCTACGTATGTATGGTGAATGATAGTATGACGGTGGGCGGGGCTAACTTGTTGCAAGTTGCAAGTTGCATCTTGCGTATTGCGTGCACGTTGCACGATGCGACGTTGCCGATACGCGCTGTTTGCCATAATATTTTGCGCTGTTGCGACTTGTTGACAGCTGTTGACGTCACTCGACAGAGCATACTAGCCCAGTAGGTTAGTTCAGCCGTGTATGGGAAGCTGAAATTAATTATAGTCAGAAATTTTTTTGCACCAGTGTTTAGAGGAGGTCACAAATAGTAGTAGTAAAAACTCGACCAAATCCGACGAGTGCGTTAGCCAATAGCCGCCATATTGGTTTGAAGGTCCAATCTTTTTTTATCTATATCTCCTTTATTTTATTTTTTTACGAAACTGCTAAGGACTAAATTTGTTGTAAATTAAAATTTCTACATTTTGAATTATTATAATTTTCATTGTAAAATCAATATTTACGCAAAAAACAAGTCAAAGTATAATTTCGCTTGTATGTCAAATATTATCGAATTTAGCGAAAGTAATTATTGTAGAATAGAAACAAAGTTGTAGGTGATTTCCTACAAATTTGATCCTTAAGACTTTTTTAGAAATCAATATTTAAGCTCCTACACCTATGGTAAACCGAGACCCAAGCGACTGGATAAAACTGAATATTATTTCTGATCATGAATTAGACTCTATAACAATTACGGCACAACCTACACCTGAATCATTATTAAAAAAATGGCCAAGTGCGAGTCGGACTCGCTCATGAAGGATTCCGTACCATTATAGACAAAAATTTGTGCTTTTTGTATGGGAGCCCCCCTACGAATAATAAAAACTAAGGAAACGTAACTCCCATACTATTACCGTTTTAAATTTGGTTCCTTTCGAACTGTCATCTAACGTCAGCCTTTATACCGCTCAAGGCCACCTAAATATTACAAATGTATTGAAATGTGTACCTAAGGTACACTTTTTTGACAAGTATTTTGGAGCATGTTTTTTGACGGAGTTACTCCCCTAAATATTTATTTTATTTTAATTTTATTATTAATTTTTAAAGTACAAATACAATTAAATATTTTATGCTTATTTTAATTGTCTTAATAGTGCTGCTATTTTTGATAAAAAGCAAAAAAGGCCACTAAAATCCTGTTTGTTATATGGGAGCCCCATCAAATATTAAATATAACATGTTTTTAGTGTTTGTTGTTATAGAGGAAAACAAAATACATAATATCTGAAAATTTCAAGTCTCTAAACCGTTATAAATAAATAAATAACCGTTCTTGAAGTCTGGAGACAGACAGACGGAAAGGCAGCGAAGTCTTAATAAATTTAATTTTGGTTAATTTAATGAGCTACAAGTTTATTTCCGTATTTTTTTTCTGTACCTATTTGACAATAATCGCGATACAGATCGAACAGGTCGAAATTATACTTTGACTTGTTTTTTGCAGTTATTTCCGTTAATATTGATTTTACAATAAAAATTATATGGACTAAAGTTGTAGAGAATCAAATTTGCGGCAAAGATCCTTATCATTTTCTTAAAAAAATTAAAAAAAAATTAGACAAAATTAGCTAAAAAAAGATTGGACCTTCAAACCAGGCCTGGAAGTTATTTTGTTTTGACTGACTGCACTAGACGTGCATTAAGTAACCTGCTTATATTCCTATTATTAATGAAAATTATGCCACGAACTCAAAAATCGTTTTTTACCTAATTTTACCGTAATTTACCGTAAAATATAATATTTTATATACGTAAAATATCGTATATTACCGAATTTTACCGCTTTACATCCCTAGTCAACACACTATATAACTTTAGTGCGTTTGGAAAGGGAGATAGTTTAATATTATATTTTATTTAAACAAAAGTAGCATAAATGTCAGCATTGCGGCTGCTGTATATTTAACTGTTAGCGCACGCAGGCTCTAAGACACGGGATCGGCCAGGACACGCGTGTAGCATCGATATTCGTAGTAGTTCATATATCGTTTACAGCTTAGCAATTGAAATTTTCTTTTAGGCGTTTATCGGTGTCTTTTTCTGACAATGTGTAGCTGCTAAATACTATTCAAGTATTATTGTTAGACAATAGAGCCTTATATTATTGAAATGACCTGGTTCACCGCGACAGGCATAGCGTCGCTGTTGTTGTACCCCGAGGACGAGAGCGGCGACTCGACGCAGCCCGAGGACGAGGACTCGGAGGCGGGCGAGACGGACGAGCAGGACGCGGAGGCCGAGCCGCCGCTACACGACGGCGAGACGCTCGAGCGACGCACGGCCCCGCCCTCCCGACCCAATCTGGCGCCACATTCTATGCAGTGGGCGATTCGGTAGGTTCTTTGTACTGTTTAAAATATTATTTTGCCTAACTTTTATGTAATATATCATAATTATTAAGAGTGAGTAGAAAAATACAATTGGCTTTTATTTAGCTACAAAGCTCTTGTAATAGTTGGGGAGGGGAAGAGGGGATTTCGGGAAAAGCTCGAGCGTGTCTGGTTAAGCTTGTGTAGGCTTCCAAAATGTGTCTAGTTATCACGGTAAAGAAATCAGAGCGGTGGGTTAAAAAAAGTTTTTTTTTGAATATTGAAATGTCATCGGATCTGTCAGATTACGATAGTGTTTAGCCTCTCAATCCCCGGCCGAGCACCGGTGCTCGGGGTCACGTGACACATCGTAATTCCGTCAAACCCCGCGCGAGCACCGGTGCTCGGGCTGTTATCGGGCTTTATATACCGTACTAGCGACCCGCCCCGGCTTCGCACGGGTATAAAATATAATATAGCCTTCACTCACTGAAGAAATGATTAAAATCAATTCAGTAGTTTTTAATTATATTCATTATAGCGGTCGCCCGCGGCTCCGCCCGCGTGGATGTCGGTTACCGCTGCAAAAAGCTATACCCAGGAAAGACACGGTCAGCAAAATGATTCCCAGGTCAATTCACAGAAACAACGACGACGCAGTCATTTTCCGCAGGCTGCACAGATTGTCTTCCTGTGGATTTTTAAGTTGTTAATGATGAGAATATTGAATTAATGTAATTAATAATAAGTTTTCACTTCTGACGGTAGTCCCGGAGTGCAACCCGTTGTTTTAGGATAGATTTTTATAGAGGCGATTATTGTAGAGCTTCTCTATTATAAACAATATTAATAATTGACGTTAAGTTATTTTCAGGTAACAAAATATAGGTACTGATGATCGAGCCTCGACTCGTGATAGGGCAACGTAAAGTTGCCCATGCCGATGCGTAAAACATTCTTTTCGTAAATCTATTCCTACTAATTTGAATGTTTGGCCCTGGGATTTATTTATGGTTAGTGCAAAAGAAATTTTTACAGGAAATTGGAACCTTTTGAAGGGTATCTAGGCAATCAGTAGGGATCATTGGTATTCTTGGTATATGAGCTAATTTATCAGCTGCAGGGCCGGTCATAATCTTCGCTACTGCGCACCCCCGCCTTGGTAGCGCCCACTTCGAAACGGGCGTAATTCGCAATTTTTAATTTCGCCATAACTTCTAAACCAAACGTCCAATTTTAATCATACAAAGACCAAATATTATCTACATAAACTGTACTTAGTGATGAAATAATTTGTTTTGATAAAGATTATCAGAATGAGTAAAATAAATGCGTTTACATGTAGTCCAAAAAAAAATCAAGATTTTTAAATAAAATAAATGGTTGTTTTGCCTCACTTGACATAGATAGGTATAGTGTATCGCGGACATTTTTGTAGATATTTATAAGATCTACATTTACTTAGAACATTGTATGGTTCTATCTTTTATAGTTTAGGCAGCGTACGCAAAATAAGTAACTTTTTTGGTTGATTTTTTTCACCTTGTGTCAGAAAAACCCAAATATCTTACGGAACCCTATATTTTCCAAAATAAAAAGTAGCCTATGTTACTCGTAAATAATGTAGCTTTCGAATGGTGAAAGAATTTTTTAAATCGGTCCAGTAGTTTTTGAGCCTATTCATTACAATTAAACAAACAAACAAACAAAGCTTACCTCTTTATAATATTAGTATAGATTTGGCTGATTTAGAGACTATTTTTGTATGAAGAAGTTTGGTTAGTTACGATCTATGATACATTTGCCACATTCTGAATGCAAAATATTATGACAATCTGTGGTCGACGAATATTTTTCAGTCATTAGAAAATCGTGAATTTTTTCGTGTGTGTTTCGTCATTTTGTGTGTTTTTTGTGAAATAATTGATGGATTTAATGAATGTAAGTAGTAAAATAGTTTACTTTAGTAACAATAAGTTATTTTAGATACTCATTTGCAAGAAATACATCGTAATAATTTGTGAAAGTTGAGAAAATAGTTGTGTGTGTTATAAGTGATTTTAACGCAAATTTGCTTCATATATTTGTAAATTAATTACATAAAACGCTTAAAGAAGTTATAACAAAAGGTCTATAAGACTATATATATCGATAGTATTTCTTACGTTTCTAAAACAAAGAGCTAAAAGTTCGCAGGTAACCGCCATATTCTGCCGGCCGCGGCCATTTTGAACTTTATTTGTAAAGCCATAATGACGAAGTTTGCTTGTGGGTAATACGAAACTCATTTTTTCGGGTAAGATTTATGACCCTTTTTTATAAACATCTCGAGTAGTAACGATGATCGTTTATGTAAGAGCTTAAAATCAGGGTTCCTTCGATAAGAATAAAACAAAATATTGATTTATTTCATGTGAAATAGTCAGAAAAATATTTTTCAAAATATATACTTCTGAAAAGAATATTATATCAGACTAAATACTATATTATGATGGCTTGATAGATAGAAAATTTATTAGATATTATAAAATTCTTTACAAAAACATGAAATATAGTAAGGTTGTAAAGTTATTATATTATTTGTACAAATAGGGTAGGCCGGGCGCCATTTTTTTTTTAAAACAGGTCTGCCTAGAATCTAGGCATCCATTTTTTTTCCGATTGAGGGGTTAGTATACCCACTGACCTCTATTATACAAGTACGCTGGACATTTGACGCACATGGACGCACAGCTGTTTTTAACCCCCGACCAAAAAGAGGGGTGTTATAAGTTTGACGTGTCTGTCTGTCTGTGACATCGTAGCATCCAAACGGGTGGACCGATTTTGATCTAGTTTTTTTTGTTTGAAAGCTGACATGACCGAGAGTGTTCTTAGTTATAGTTCATCATCATCAGCCTGCTCATTGCTGAAATATCACGGTTTATCTGGTTCGTGATAGGACGATTAGCAACTTGCAGTCGTTTGATGGGTTTTATATTTTGCATTCTGGTTCGTGACACTTATGAATAGGTATAAACACATTATTGGAAAGTTGACCTGGTGCTGCAGCATCACCTGGTAATCAATAGGATACCCAATTACTGCTCATCAATTTAGAGCAGAGGTTTCGTGTTTGGGCTCATTTTAATGACGACAACCAGTAAGACGTAGATAAACAGTAAATATTTGCATGCTGCTGCTGCAGCATCACCTGGATTCTATAGGAGCCGAGCTCCGTATGAACCCAAAGTGGAGGTTTCATGTTTGGGCTCATATTGACGGCCTCATCCAAAAGGACATATTTTATAGATAGTATTCATTGGGATATGATCCAGTTGATAGGAATTATTCTGCACAAGTTTAAAAAGCATAAAATTAAATTAAATTAAGAAATTAAAAAAAAAAACCGCCAAAAAACTTTAAAAAGTAATGAAATAATATTTACTGACTTTAAGTATTAATAATTCCTAAGAGTAAAGTAATATTTTAGTCTATAAATGTTGTCAAGGTGTGTCGGGGGACCGCTAATGTAGATGTTTGATTTCCGATAACATTATAGTTTTAAGGGTCAGTTCACAACGACCCGAATCGAGAGAATGTGTGGTACTTGGTAGTTTATACTTGGCGGTCCCCCGACACACCGTGACAACATTTATAGACTAAAATATTACTTTACTCTTAGGAATTATTTAAACTTAAAGACAGTAAATATTATTTCATTACTTTTTAAAGTTTTTTGGCGGGGGTTTTTTTTAAATTTCTTAATTTGTGCCTATTTGAAGCGGAATCAGCGCCCCCAATGCGGGGGAAAAGAACTAAATCTGACGTTTACTTGCAAATGACCGCTCAATCGCTATTGGTTAGAAACCAAAGAGAATATAATCACTACGGTGGTAGAAACTAGTATTAGTTCCAAGTACTCCCACTACTGCTATCAGCGCCAATAAGGCGACTTTTAAACATCATGTTTACGTCAGATTTAGTTCTCTTCCCCCGCATTGGGGCGCTGATTCCGCTTCAAAAAGGCACAAAAAACAGCTGTCATTTCAAAAGGTATCATAGGTCCAGCGTACTTGTATAATGGAGGTCAGTGAGTATACCCCAAAGAAGCTTCCATATAAAGCACTGACTATTCAGAGGTTAGGTAAGCCTGTAGGGACATTTTAGAATATAAAAAAATAAAGCTTCATATTTTCCTAACTAAGCTTCACAGATATTTTATTTTGCACTATACTAAGTGATTTAGTCCTTGGTGTCTAAAATATATTTATAACTGACTTAAATAAGCAATTTTCTGAATATATTTTCTTTTTCAAAACTTTAAAATGGCTGCAGTTTCTGAACCCACCGCTAAAATAAAAAAAGGCTCTTATTTTTTTTATCAGTTTTACCTAATGAAAAAAAACTTACTAGGTCTCCATGACGCTCGAGTGACTATACAAATAGCACCCTCCCCTCCCTTACTATAAATTAGTATTGTTGATTATCTTAAAAGATTATGACAACCAATGGCTCACTTATTTAACGAAAATCATTCTCACGTTTTTCTGACGGTTTTTAATGTTTTAAAAACCGTGACAAACTGTTAGTAGTTAGAAAACAGCCCTTAACAAAATATCACGTTGCAGGAGTTCGCGCGAGACTGCGCGCATTAGCACGGCGGGGACAACAGGCGGCGTGCGGCTGACGGGCGCGTCGTCGCTCGTGTTCATAGACCCGAGCTCGCTGCGCCGCTCCACAGCCGCCGCTGCGGGCGCGCACGACCCCCACTCTACTTCCACTACTGCGTCCTTCCTGGCGAGAGCGTTTGGTGAGTTAGACACCCTTATAATCTGTATTTCTATACTAATATTATAATTATGTAATATTGTGTTTTCTGATTTCGAGATCTGACAAACTGAACCAATAATAAAAACATTATCAAAAAAGACTTGAAAAATGAAAATATTTAAATTTCAAAATGTAGAACTGACTGCATGATAATTAATTAATTGGAAATAAAATTAGTCACTTTTTATAATTATTCCTTTAGGCATCGTTATACGCCAAATTGCCGATCTTCTATGGGATTACGAGCGCGTAACCCTACCACTGCCGCGGATGTTACCTCTGGCTATTCGTGAAGCACTTCGGCTGCAGTGCTACTTGGAAAGACAACTGAAACAGACATGGGACTGGCTCGTCACTGTCATGGATGCCACGGAAGCCCAACTAAGGTAACATACCGAAATAAACATACATCTTTCTTTAATTAATTCCAACATATTTTCATGACAGGACTTGAAGCACTGCATGCTTTTGTTCAAACATTTCATTGAAGTGAAAACTTCTTTAGTGGCGTTGAGCACTTTTGTGGGATGAGTAAAAACTGTGAAACTCGCGTCAGATGCTCGTGCTGATCGAAAAACCGTAAGACGGTTGGAGAGCAGTGTTGTAACATCGAAATCGATTAATCAAACAATCGATTGTTTTTCTTCGATTGTCGATATTTTTAATCGATTGTAAGGGTTTCGATTAATTTAAAAAATCGTTTTTTTAAAAATCGATTTTCATAAAAAATGGGTTAAAAATTTATTCGATTGTAAGGGTTTCGATTAATTTAAAAAAATCGATTTTTTAAAATCGATTTTCATAAAAAATGGGTTAAAAAAATTGTAAGGGTTTCGATTAATTAAAAAAATCGATTTTTAAAAATCGATTTTCATAAAAAATGGGTAAGTAAAAAAAAAGAACAACGTTAATAATCAAGTTTTCACTTCTGTCGGCATTCCCGGAGTGCAACCCGTCTTTTTTGTATTTGTCAAGTTTAACATCATAAGAAATGTTACAATAATTGATTTTTTTCTGAAGATTCGGTGCGTCATTGACTTCAAACAACGCTGGATCATCGAGCACTGACGCCGGCCGCTCCGCAGTGCCGGCGGCGCGACGCACTATATCACTAACCTCACCCACTACTCGAATTATCGGATTTACTGAGGGACCACGTGCTAGAGACAGAGAACAAGGTATTTTATAGCATCTGTATGTAATATTATAATAGGCATAATATGTATCATGCCTATTATAATAATGTTAGTAAATGTAATTTTTTACATGGCTCTTTGCTTGCGCGCGCATATTATCTAAACTTTCGATTGTGTCTCAGGAGTCCAATCATTGCTCATACCTCATAGGTCACAATATATTATATTACGCTGTGTTTTAAACACGCTTTTATTAGCTTGGGCTGTTATAGGTATATACCAAAATCTTTGAGCACGATTTTTACCTATCTCCAGTATAGTCCGCGCGGAACTAGTTGGCCGCGCCTTAGGTAGGGACAGGGGTGAGAGGGTGGGTTGCTTGCTGCTCGCAACGCACATGAGATTAGAATAATAATATTATTTAATTATTGAAAAGAATAACTTAAAGACAATTGATTAGTTTTATATTCTAAACTATTGACATCGGCTTTCCGTTTTTTAAAAAAGTATGCACTTTAAATACTATTTCCTTACATTGTCTTTTTATCGGCGGACTCATCTTGCTGGTGCAATCTCTTGTGCTTTTTGTCTTAACTAGCCAGAACTGTCAAAATCAAGCGCCCCCGCCTCTCCGTCCCACCGCTCACATACATAAGGCGCGGCCAACTATACTGCTCTCAGCCTATCTTGTCTCTAGCGTTTATTCACCCTACCGCTACCATGTTTCAAAAAACCTTGACGTAATTTATCGTTTTCTATCAAATCGCGACTGAAAACGAAGCGACAGAAGTTTCATAATACCTCATCCAAATACGTAGTGTCGTAACTGAGAAATTAGGAATTTTTGAAGTTGGATTTCCTTAATTACGATATTGTCAGCAAATTCATGTTATTTTTATCACAATTATGATAAGAATTGATATTTTTGACGTGATAACGTCTTATAATTCGATATGGGCTGCGCGCACGAAAAAACATGACGCAATATGCGGCGTTACCTCGCTGATCGCTCTGAGGCGTTCCATTTATCCTCTCAAGTCTCTCAACAACCGTAAGGCCCACCTGGGCCGCGCTCTTTGTTTCGATTATATTACGTATTTCGATGACTTAGAGAATACTTTTGTATGAAGAAGTTTGGTTAGTTATGACCTTTGATACATTGACCACACTCTGAATGAAAAATAAATAAACAATCTGTGAGCTATTAGTATTATTTCGGCTATTCAAAATTGTGCTCTATTTCCTACGTGTCAAGGCATGACTTGTGCTTTGTTCGAAGATTTTACTGGATTTCACGAATGTATGTAGCGTTTTGTATTGCGAATAGTTTATTTTACTCATTATAAATATTTTTAGACAATCATTTGAAAGAAATGCATCGAAATAACTTTAGGTTACACTCGAAAAAGTTTGTTTCTATTTATAGAGATTCGGAAGCGATTTGCTTATTATGTTTGTAAATAAATTACGTTAAAAGCTTGTAGAACTACTAGTCACTATTGTACGAAATGATTTATTGCCCTATTAAGCACACAGACCGGCAGGGAACCGATAAACATTTGACACAATATGTTTAAGGGCTTTCTGCCGGCCGCGGCCATTTTGAAATTTATTTGTATAGCACTAAGGTCGATGTTTGCTTGCGGACTATTTTTTCTTTGCAGAGGAGTGTCCTATTTCAAGTAGTTTGTTTTTATACATCTCAACATCATTCGTCGATTTGTTTACAACAATAGTTAGTATAGGAGTTTATCATTGAGATAAGAATAAAGTATTCGTTTATTTCTTCTGAACAAGTCACTAATTATAGTTTCGAAAGTTTATAATTGAGAAATTAATATCACATCGGACTAAATACTATATTATGATGGCTTGATAGATAGAAAATTTAACATATATTATAATGTAGTTCACACACACATAAAATATGGATTGTATGTAAGGATATTACATTAATTTTACAAAGACCGGGCGCCATTTTTTTTGCACATTGACCTGCCAACTTTTTTGCATAGATTTTTCCCGGAACTGAGGGGTTAAGGCTATGACGTTGTCACGTTCAACTATCGTCAGTAAACCGACTTTACAGACAACCGATTTTTCTGAAAAAAAAACGGTTTTCAATTTTTTTATTTGTTTTATTTCTCTTAGTTTTGTGCGTGTTAAATAAACAGTTTGCAAATAATATCATCAGATAAAAGTTAATCATTATTTTTTTACAAAAACTACGCAAAAATATCAAGAAAATAAGACGTTATATTTTTCACCAGCTGTCATTTACATAAATCCAAAAATTTAATTACTCCTGTTTTGTCACAAGTATCTTTAACTTACCTTTCACAACAGGGGTGGTTACATAATGTTTAGTCACCTTTTTTATGTTTGCATTTGAGCTCGGAATCTCCTTATGCTCGCTATAGAAATTACTTATATAATACACAAAATGTTTTATAAAATAAATTGATTCTTCAGTAAAAGCTGAACGATTCCATTTCATCTTTCGAGCGACGAAACGAAACGATTGTCTAAGTTATAATAAACGTGGTCGATACTAATTTGCAGGTTAGTAGGTACTTGGTACTAATATGCCATGATAAGCCAAAATGCGTTCCTATTAATTTAGGTAGGATAAAATAGGTAAACGCATTGTGGTTTTAATTTAAAAATATCCCTATTATTATAGCCAAAAAAAAAATGAATGTGGTATACAATAATATGTAAGAAGTGAAAATTCATTATGACATTTTATTTTTATATTATGACATTATATATGTATATATATATATATATATATATATATATATATATATATATATATATATATATATATGACATTTTATTCTTGGCGAATGCTCGGAAACTCAGTCTGTTGATGCTGGTGTCCCTCAGGGCTGTGTGCTATCGCCTACTCTATTCATACTGCATATCAATGACATGTTACAGACCAACGGCATTCATTGCTATGCGGATGATAGTACAGGTGATGCTGTATATACCGGCTCCCCCAATATTTTTCGGTAAAATGTCACTGAGAGTCGAAACGAACTTGTGTCTAAGGTGGAGAATTCATTGGAGAAGGTCTCTGAATGGGGTAGACGTAATTTGGTCCAATTCAACCCCGCCAAGACACAAGTCTGCGCGTTCACCATTAAAAAGTCACAAATGGTCGTATATCCTCGTTTCGAGGGCACACCTTTAACCATCTCCCCTAGCATTGAGATACTTGGCGTCAACATATCGAGCGAAGTCCAGTTCCGATATCATCTAGAGGGTAAGGCCAAATTAGCCTCGAAAAAACTTGGTGTTCTTAACAGAGCGAGACAGTACTTCAGTCCGGACCAACGCTTACAACTCTACAAGGCGCAGGTTCGGCCTCATATGGAATATTGTTCTCATCTCTGGGCAGGGGCGCCTAAATACCAACTGCTCCCTCTGGATCGTATCCAACGAAGGGCCGCTCGAATTGTTGACTGCCATAGTGTTTCAAACAGCTTGGACCCCTTGGGATTACGCCGAGATGTAGCTTCACTCTGTATCCTCTATCGGTTGTATCACGGGGAGTGCTCTGAGGAATTGTTCGGAATCATACCACCGGCAACTTTTCGCCATCGTCCCACGCGAAAAACATACCATCCTCATCACCTTGATGAGTGGCAGTCTTCCACAGTGCGTTTTTCGCGTAACTTTCTGCCGCGCACTGTAAAACTCTGGAACGAACTGTCACCAGCAGTATTTCCGGACCTATACGACCTGCAAACCTTCAAGAAAAGAGCGTATTCCCTCTTAAAAGGCCGGCAACGCACCTGCAGCTCTTCTGATGTTGCGAGTGTCCATGGGCGACGGTAGTTGCTTACCATCAGTTGACACGTTTGCTCGTTTGCCCCCTTATTTAATAAAAAAAATATATATTTACAACTTCAATGAAATTAGGTAGCCAAGGCATAATGAAAAAAAAAATATATAAAAGCCGAATAATTGAGTTCTTACGAAATCTTTATTTGACTGTTCCTATGTTTTGTTCCAGAACAGTGTTTCCCAACCTTTTTCAGCCACGGACCCCAAGGAAGTCAAGCACAGTTTTCAAGGACCCCTTTAATAAAATCAACAGTAAAAAATCGGATTATGTATGGTCCAGAGGTGACACCGCGGAACCCCATACATATACTCTCGGACCCCCAGGGGTCCGCGGACCACAGGTTGGGAAACGCTGTTCTAGAACATTCTACAGATCAAGATTCAAGTTGGCAGAAGATTTCACGAATACGCGTAGGCCATAATAATAATTATTTTCACGAACTTCAAAGGAGTACTTAAACGAGATGGTGATATTTTGCACAAAAAACAAGATACTTAGTGTAAACAAAAAACGTCACGTTTTTCACATTGCTTTGAAATTTCTCTCATATATCAATAAAATATAAAAAGCTATAAAAGTCACAAAAAACGTCTTCGCTGACTTTTTATTTCACTGTATACTTTTAGTTATTTATAAATTAGAAACTAAGAGTAGATGAAACCTAGTATTTATTCAAATCATTAGCTGGAGAATTATAAAATAATAATAATAATAGAAATATATTAGTTTCCCAATGAACCTATTAAGTTATAACTGATAACCCAGCCCCTTTCATACTCCACACAAAATAAAAAACAATGTTTTATATTATGTGTGTTTAGGTCTCCATCATTTTAAAAATATAAAATGGCCCCTACAAAAATAACCATTGTAAAATGTAAATTATGCTTCGTCGTGGGGTAAATGTCTTAAAATTCTATGTAAGTGTTATACCTCATCCGTTAGTCTGCAATATTATATACTAGTAATCTGTGTCCGTTAGTTTATAATATTGAATAGCTCATGCTCCTATCGTTCTAAATTTTTTGCAATTTTGACAAACGTTGTTTAAGGTCTACCTTCCGTGAATCTATATTACTCCGGGAAAATTAAACATTCGACCTCGGTATAATTCGCATAGAGCTGAAAATTGGTAGAGACGTTAAATACACCATTACAAATAAAACCTCAAAAGTCCCCGGCGATCCTCCTTGTGCAAAAAATTTTATTCAAGGTCAAAGGTATGAAAATGAGGTTTTTCCTGTTTAGGGCAAGAGTGCAGATAATAGAATTCTCTACAAAAAATATTCAGACACTTTTTTCATACGACTTACCATTCCTTATACATGGCGGGCTTAAAGTTTGGGGAAATCATATATATGCTTATATTATAAAGCTAAAGAATTTGTGAAACTACTGCTTTGAATTGAAGAATTAGTTTTTTGTTGGATAGTCTTATTTATCGAGGAAGACTTGAGCTATATAACATCACGTTGCCACCAATAGGAGCAAAGAAACAGAGGAAAATGGGGAAGAACGGGGAAAATTGTTTGAAGGAGCTCATCTCACAAACGGCTGAAGCAATTTTTATGTTATTTGGCACAGATATATAATAGGCCACGTGGAGGGATATAGGCTATTTTGTTTTTCAGGAAAATTTACGGCTTGCGTGAAATTTATAATTAACGCGGCCGGGCGGAGCCACGCTTAACATCATGCGCGTGCAGTCTTTATAGGCAAAAAGGCAGTGCTTGCCATTCACAGATAACAGATATTTTAATTTAACTTTCGTACTTTTTAAATGACTCATGACGTTAATTTTTTAATAATAATAGTAAAAAATATAGTAAAAAAATAAATAATACACATTTAAAACGCCTCAATTTATAAAATAGCAACATGTAATCAGGTACACGCGCGAACGGGTTCACGAGAGGTCAAGATAGGCTCAGTGTTGAGGTGCCTGCCTTGCGCGTATGTGTGAGTGTGTCCGTGCACAGCCGAAAACGCACACAACCATGAATATCGAATGTGATTATTGTACTGCAAGCTCTGCCGAAGACCCCAGCAGTGTTGCCAACTATGGGGATATCCCACTTTTAGTAGGGAAAAATTAAATATATAGTGCGTATTTTAGGGAGTAAAAATATTATATTATATTCATGGGCGTGAAATTTTTTAAGCAAAAATGTATATTTATTTGGTTTCTATTACTGTTTTTATATAAATAATGACATCATGAGTGATGTTTTTGCCGCAAACAATAATTGCGGTCGGCTGAAGTAGTATTTTCAGCGTTTTGATCTCTCAGTGGAAAGTACCCCAAGTAATAAATAATATATTTAAATAATAGTTGGGGAGTTCTGGTTGAAATTCAATGGCATCACTGGCGCCGCGGCCGGCGCGGGCGCCCGCGCCATCCATGCCGACGGCGATCGGAACTACTCGTGAATAGTCGTGAGCAATCGGATATAATCCGAGTAAAATGAATAGACGCAAATCTAACTAATTACGTATAATATGTACATTATGCATTTTTGTTTTGTGAGGTTTATAATATTTGTTTACATTTTACATAGCTGAAATTTTTTGTGTTTTGGGAGGCCATTTGCTTTTTTCATGTGATCGAGCACTGTTAGTGCTATATTATATTATTATTTTTGGTTTTATAATTTTCTAAGAATATTTTAGATTTTAATATTTGAAAGTTTGTATAATATTTAACAGTTTAACATTAATAATTGCGTACATTCATAACTATCACTCACTTGGATAAGATAATAATTTGTGGTGGCCAAAATTTTGCATTTATTTACATCGGATTATGGATCGGATCTCAAGTAACCGGAACCTTGATTATGTGAAAAGACAAAAGTTAAGCTGATTAGGTGAGTACTTAAAATATACTAGATATAAAAATGAAAAAGTTGTAAAAGAAAAAGTTTTTGTTTTGTTTTGTTTCATGCCAAAACTAATGAACCGATTGTAATAAAATTTTGTACACAGTTAGTCTAGAGCCTGAGAGAGCCATAGGCTACATTTTGATGAGGCAAAAATATAGTGTCTAATTTCCGTGGTAATATCGATGAAAATAAATTCACATTGTATTTCTAATACGTAACAATAGATGGCGTTTTTATTTATTTTAGCGCACAATATTATGTTGTATGGTAATTGGTATATTTCCATGGGTTTCGATGAAAGAAACTCTCATTGTAGTTCCAACGTGTGACAACAGATGGCGTTTTTTTTTATTTCTTCATAACAGAACGTAATTATACTAATAGTTTAGAAAACATAGTTTTTAATTTATATCCACACTATTATTATAATTTATGCGAAAATGTCTCTTTTTGTCCGTTTGTCTGTCTGTTTTGCTTTCACACCAAAACTACTGAACCGATATCGCTGCATTACCAGTGTCAAAATCTTGTGCACGCCGCTGCTTAACATCTAGTACTACATACTAGCGTTGTTTGAAAAAAATGAAATGTTCTCAGCCTGACATACTTGTGAGTGACTTGCAAGCGTACTGTTGCTCTTCGCGACTCGAAAAGTTTAGATTTGGTAACGGTAATAAGTCACACAGAAGTATGTTTGGCTGTGAACAGCCCTCGTTTGCTGTAGTACAAGAAATTCCGCTCCGCCCTGTTAATTATGTATTTCACGGAAACCGTACATTTTCCCGAGAAACAAAATATCCTATGTCCTTCCTCGTGGTCTACTCTATATCTGTGCCAAATAACATAAAAAATGCTTCAGCCGTTTGTGAGTTAAGCTCTTTCAAGCAATTTTCCCCGTTTTCCCCCATTTTCCTTTGTTTCTTTGCTCTTATTGGTGCCAACGTGATGTTATATAGCTCAAGTCTTCCTCGATAAATAAGACTATCCAACAAAAAACTAATTTTTCAATTCAAAGCAGTAGCTCCACAAATTCTTTAGCTTTATAATATAAGTATTAGATACGATTTTCCCAAACTTTAAGCCCACCATATATAAGGAATGTTAAGTCGTATGAAAAAAGTGTCTGAATATTTTTGTAGAGAATTCTTTGATCTACACTCTTGCCTTACCTATTTTTGTGATAAAATGTACAGTTTGAAAAAAAACAGGAATACCTCATTTTCATACCTTTGACCTTGAATAAAATTTTTTGCACAAGGAGGATCGCCGGGGACTTTTGAGGTTTTATTTGTAATGGTGTATTTAACGTCTCTACCAATTTTCAGCTCTATGCGAATTATTCCGAGGTTACGATTTTTTGCGTCTAATTAGACCGGGCTATATCTATATTGATTCATGTATGAACTTAGTTTAAAGAAGCGACATTCTGCAGTCACCAAATAAGAAGCTGACATAGAATATAATATAATAATAATATATTATTTTTTACTCTAAAACATGAGTTGCTTATAGCATGATTTAATTGATAACAATTTTTAAAAAATAACAAAATAAGTAATTTAAAATAAATGATATTATAATACTAGTAGCTTCATAATTTCTCCGAAAAATATTTCGTAAGAAAAAAAGGTTCGTGATACATGGCGGGGTCACGCTTCCTCCTGCTTGCTCTACCACGAAACTCGCGGTCATTTGAATTTAGAGACTTTTTGACAATTATGTCATACAAACGATGCGATAGATATCGCTACATCTGTAAAATTAGAATACAATGGTAGACGAGATGCCGATAACCGCTAGAGACAGGACTGAGCGTTTGAACCATAGTTCCGCGCGGACTATAGTTGAATTAATTCGAAACTTCGATATTAGAAATTCCTCTTTTCAAACGTGTCCTCTTCGTCAGGCGTGGAAGCGGGCAGCGCGCGTCGCGAGTTCTTAGCGTATTGCCTGTCGCTGCTGCGCGCGCACAGCGCCGAGCACGCGGAGCAGCTGCCCGTGCTCGACGTGGCGGCGCTCAAACACGTCGCGTACGTGCTCGACGCGCTAGTGTACTACATGCGGGCCGCGCAGCCCCAGCCGCACCATCACCATCATCTTTGGACTTCGGTGAGTTTGATGCTGCTTTAATGTTTTTTTTTTTTAATTTTAAAGTAGAATTTTGATGGGCTGTTGTATAATTAATAAAGATCAATTTTCTTTTTGTATTTTTATGGAAATATGGATGATTGTGACATTTTCTTGCAAAATATGGACTTATCTTTGTAAAACCCTAAAATATGGAAAATAAAACTTGGTTTTTCACAGTCTAAACAAGATAATTCGTGTAGAAAACACATTCTAGGCCGAAAATCGCGAAAAATAAAAATATGTATTTACATATAAATCCGGGCCCTACTTATCAGCTATGAAGTTCCATCTGCCCGCTCGATGCATATTACTTGAATGGTTACAATTATCTATTATTTCACATTTGTTTGTTATTAGTTTAGTTATAGCTATAACTTTATAAGTAGGGCCCGGAAAAATATGTATTAAAAAATCTAAAATATGTACATAAAATATGGACTAAAAAATCAAAAATATGGAAAAATATGGAGCATAAAATAGAAATATGGAAAAAATATGGAGTATAAAATTACAATAATTAAACATTGTTTTAGTCTTTAATACTAGGAAATAATTACTGTACCCACATAATTACGGCTGCATTACAAAAGAACCTATAAAAAAGATAGCGAAATTATTATTTCAAGAAAAAAAGAACAGTTTTATTCAACTTTCATTACATTAGCCTTAATAAATTGGTTGCAATACACAATGACATGCTTCTTCAAATTATCAAAATTAAAACTCTGACTCGTGATGGGTGCATACTTTAAACATCAAAAATTGGCACAGATTTTTTGTTGTGTGTTACTTAAATTCTTTATTTTACCCGAAGACCGAAACATACTTCAGTTTTTGTTTAGCCATGTCAGCAACAGGACCTTTAGCATCTGAAACTTTTTTTTTTCTATTTCTTCAATAGTCTTCTTTGGAACGACGATAAAACGCGAGAGGAACAAAATACGCAACCGTACATACGCATACATAGTGGCGGGAACGCATTGCGGGAACGTATTTTTTTTTTTTGTATTTTTGTGAAAATATGGACGATTGTGTTTCTTGCAAAATATGGACTTATCTTTGTAAAACCCTAAAATATGGAAAAATATGTAAAATAAAATTTGGTTTTTCACAGTCTAAACATGATAATTCGTGTAAAAAACACATTCTAGGCCGAAAATCACGTAAAATAAAAATATGTATTTACATATAAATCCGGGCCCTACTTATAAGTAATTAAGCTTTGTAGTTGAGAACGTTATGTCTAGACAAACTCGACAAGAGTTTTTAGGCATATCTAAATATAAAATTGTAATCAGATGTAAGATTTTGTAGTAAATAAATAAATAAATATAGGTGCGACACAATCGAGAATCGAATCAATTCCATCTCAATACAGTCGTGCAGCGGTTGTTAATTCGAATTAAAGCTAAATTAAAATCGATACCGCAATCGTAGTAATTTCTAGAGTAAGACTATGTGTCTACCAGAGATGTGTTGCGAGGAATGTGTTTTTGAGAACCAATAGAATCGCTTCATTGACGTGACCTCGTTCAGCGCAGCGATTTCATTGGATCTTAAAAACGCATTCCTCGCCACACATCTCTGGTGGAAACACAGCCTAAGGCCTGACTCCTAATTTTTTGTTGCTGATTACTTCGTAATGTGCAGGATGAGAACGAGAACGAGGAGGGCGAGGAGGAAATGGTGGTGGGGGGAGGTGCGGCCGCAGAGTCTGACGGGGAGAGTGACAGCGTGCGCGGCCGAGCTCATGCGTTCTTCCAGCGGTCAGAGTCCACGCTGTGTCTGGGGTGCCCGCCGCCTGACCCCTTCAACAGTAAGTCCGCCTCCGTATCACGTATCTTGCGAGAGCAATGCGATAGCAATTATTGCGCGATAATTGCTCCAAAATCGCAATTTCGTATCACGTATCAGCCAAAACAATACGATTGCAATCGATCACTATACAATGTGATACCATTGTGACATTCATGACACCCAGCAATCGCTCGCGCGATTATTGCTAGTGGATTGTTGATCGCTATTTTTACGTGATAGCCCTGCCGATTATATTATAACCGCGACAGTCGCGCGACAATTTTTAAATGTATTATTTATTATTTTATGGTACACTTTCAAATTTTAATTGTTATAACTCGTGGCCAGCCCATATTATGTTGCTCAGACTATAGCGATTATATTGAACTTGGCTCTCATGTTCAAAGGGCAGGTTTCCGTACAAATCAATTATAGCTTTAAGCTTACATATTCTATACTCAATCTTAAGGGGTTCCGAGACGATCAAGCAGCTTGGCGGCAAGCACGTAGATTTTTGCTTGCTTCAAGCAGCTTATATTTTATATGCTTTTGAGCAAACTACTCTAGTCTACGTGCTTGCCGTAAAGCTTCTTGATCGCCTCGGAACCCCTTTAAGATGCTAATATACAGGGTGCAATTAAACCTTCCTGCCAAATTTTGATATATTGATCCTTGTTAAAAATAAAAATACACGTATTTTTTCTTTTATAATCACTCAACTTAATCTTTGATCTCTTCGATCTGATTTAATGTTACTTGATCTATCTAATATTAATAATAATTGACAGTTGGGTAAACTATACATTTGTATGATTTAGTGACGATGCAAGACGCTCTGCCGTTGGCTGATCAGCCCCAGCTGCTGCAGCCTAACGCCCGCCGCGAGGAGCTTTTCGGTATGCCGCGGCAGCCGGTCACTGTGCCCGCTACCGGCGATGCTCAACCCGGCGTCAATAACCCGCTAGAAGGTATAGTATAATAGATTCTACATTATTGAATCTCGACACGCGGAAAGCTCTCTTGTGCGCGGTGGTCGCTATACCAATGCCAGTAGAAAATGAAACATATAGCCTAGTTCATGGTGGCATTTTGTTTGAATTTTTGCCAGTCACGGTCGTGTGCCGCCTGAATCGGAGAGCCACCTTAAAACTTGCGGGAATATGACCTATACGCGTTTTCTAATTAGATAATTATGCCGATTGATTCACAATTCTTGTTCGTCTAGAATTCGAAATGTTGCCGCGCGGTTATTGGTCAACGCGGCAGGCGTTTAAGTTGTCTTATCTCAAATTAAAATAAGAATGATATTATTTTCATTAACTATATCTATATTATGTTGCTCAGTGGTTCCTCGCCGGCTTGGTCTATCGTGCAGAGGCACCGAGCGAGGCTGGTCGCCGCCCGCGCGCCCCGCCTCCGCACCACCCGCACATTCCCACACGGTACCTAGAGACGAGCCACAGGTATGTTTTGTTTTGTTTTTTTAATTGCAAAGAATGCTTTAAATTTTTTCCTATTAATGACATAATCTAACATTGCTAATACAAAAAACACTGCGTAAACCATTTTTTAATTTTTATTTATATTTTTAGGATCTATCATGTGCAAAGGATAATGTTACGAAAATGGATATTGACACTGATGGAGAATATTTGTCAGACTCTGATTCTAATGAAGCGAGACAACAAATACCCAGAAAGAAACATCATAGGTAAGAAGAATGAAGATTAACGCGTATAATATTTTTAGTTACTGTATAAACATATAATCTGTGAATTAAATAAATATATGCATTAGTTAGTAGCAGTGCATTAGTAGCTCCCATACGAAGATACTTGCACTTGGCCGTTTATGTCACAATAAACTATTAATTATCTATTTAATAAAATGTAATTTCAGGCATCCTCACATAGCATCAACGAGCAGCAGCCACCAGGAGCCCCATGCGTCAACGTCCGAGTTCCACACACTGGTAGACACCGCTTGCTCCATCATGGAGGCACCTCAACAACAGACCATCACTGCTTTACCTAGTTCTGGTGAGTTTAGCGAGGAGTAGAATATTTTTTGTATCTGCTATAGTTGTTTTAATTCTTAAATATTTTATAATGATTCTATTATTATATGTAAGAAGATTTAGACTGGCTATAGACGAACCACAAGTTGCAGTCGGGATCGACTGCTCTAGAGCGGTCACGTTGAAATTTGTACCGACAGCTCAAGAACTGCTCGAGCGGTCCGTGTATTGCGGATATGAATTTAGTATGAAAACTGCAGATCGCCGTGCGGCGACTGCATTTTTCAGTCGGTTTCGACTGCAAAATACGGTCGCCGCACGGCCGCGTATGACCGGTCTTAGGTCCAAAATTACTGTATCAATTTATGAAACTAGGCATAAAATATATTATAGAGTGTATACGCACAAGGTTGCGAGCAACATCTAGTGTATTTTTACTAACGACATGTAATTTTTAGGCCCCAGCACCTCGAGCGCGGCGAACCAAGAGCCCCGCGCGTCGTCGTCTCGCAGCCCGGGCAAGACCGTTATTGTACGTGCTGTAAGTCACTCCACTTATTTGGGGGACTTTTTCTTATCAAAATTATTCCCTACACACGCAATTGGCATTAAATTTATGATATGTTTATAATTGCATTCGGAAAGTAAGATTTATCAAGTTATTTTTTGTACGAATTTAAAAAATCAATAAAAAAATAACTTATATTATATTTTATACTTTCATTCAAATATATTTTGATTTATGAAAACAAAAATATGTCATGTTAATACTATAAGTACTTTGATCTTTTATATCATACAAATTTTACGTTTATAACGTTGATCATAAAAATTAAAACGACAGGGTGAGCTGCTTAGTGCGGCAGATCCATTGGAATCTCAGGAGATCTCGGCGCACGTGACCGTGGAGACCACCGGCCTCCCGCCGCCGCCGCTGCTGCCACCGCAAGTACTCACCACACCCGCGCCACCGTAAGTGTTAACACAATTATATATTCAGATGAAGTAAAGTCCATGTTTCTCTACTCTCGTACTCGCTTTCTTTTATATCATTCATTAGCTAGCTCGCATTTATAATGTACAGAAAAATTGGGATTTCACATGATAAGAATAATAATATTATGTATTTTTACTTCTTTTGCTACAAAAGAAAACTTTAAGAAAATTTATTTGTAATATTTTCATGACAATAAGGCCGTCATTCCACCGCGGCGCACTCTGTGCACGGCCACGCGGCGCAAGAATTTATTACTTTGAATACGACATTCGTGCGTAGCGTGTCCGTGGGTTGCAGTGGACACAGTCACATATGTATGTGACACACAGTGTGATATGTATATTTTCTTGCAAAGCGAAGCTTGACGCACGTGCGCTGCGGTGGACTGGCGGCTTAAAACGGCGAAACATAGTTCTAAAGACCAATTGTAAACATGTTTTATGAAAATAATGATATTGTATTGGTTTCTATAGTTTCTATTATATATAATTTGTAGCGGTTTACATATTGTAATGTTTTTGTGACATTAGTCGCGCGTGTCCGTCGTTGGGCGCGTCGGTGTCGCACGACCTGCTGCTGGGTCGGTGGCGGCTGTCGCTGGATCTGTTCGGGCGCGTGTTCACGGAGGACGTGGGGCTGGAGCCGGGCTCCGTGGTCGCCGAGCTCGGCGGCTTCCCCGTCAAGGAGGTCAAGTTCCGGCGAGACATGGAGAAGTTGAGAAACTCGCAGCAGCGCGACCTCACCTTGCATAAGGTATGTTTTATATACAGCTAAAGCGAAATTCATAGTGCAATATATTAAGCACACTGCACTATACCAGTGTTTCCCAACCTTTTTCGGCCTCGGGAATCCACTCAAATCAAGCACACCTTAATAAAATAAACACCAAAAAACCCGGATTAGGCATATAATATTATAATCCAGAGATGTGAAACACTGCACTATACAGTCGTTGATTATTATTTTTAACAAAAAATTTAAACCGACTTCCAAGGTAAAAACAATAACAATATCCGTATAATATGAACTAAAAAGTATTAAATAATTTTTCCTGTCTAATAGTGCCTTTTTCCGAATTCGGCTAAACCTCAACAGCTATTTCTGTACTCAATTTTCATCATTTTGATGTCGGTACCAGATAGCTGAATCTTCCTCTGCCAAATATTTGAAACTTTTGGAACTGGCACCGACTTCAAAATGATGAAGATTGAGTAAAGAAATAGCTGTTGAGGTTTAGCTGAATTCGGAAAAAGGCACTATTAGACAGGAAAAATTATTTAATACTTTTTAGTTCATATTATACGGATATTGTTATTGTTTTTACCTTGGAAGTAGGTTTAAATTTTTTGTTAAAAATAATAATTTCACTCTTTTTAGTTACATGCATGCTAGGTAATTTAAGGGAGAAGCCACACGGGTGCGGTGAGGTTGCGGCGCGGCGATTGGTGACCCTGACGTGGTAATGATGATGATGATGATGAAGAATGTAATTTGCATAGTAGCATATGCTTTCTGTTCTTAAAACAGCGCCTAACCCCCAAACTTGTATCTATAAGGAATCCGGAGTTCTCTTAGTATCTTCGGAACCATAGAATACCTTGGTGCAAAATCTTGCGTTTTGGTAGCATATGCTTAGGATACTTCTCATAAAACTAAAATCACCATATGTTTCCATATAAATTTTGAGGAGTTCCCTCGATTCCTCATGGATCCCATCATCAGGTCACTATGTTTGGGAACATGGTACCAAATTCAGACTATACTCGTATCCTATACAACAAAAAAAGAATTTTGAAAATCGGTCCACAAACGGCGGAGTTATCCGCGAACAAACATAAAAAAAAGAACATATATACGGTCGAATTGAGAAACCTCCTCCTTTTTGGAAGTTGATTAAAAAGGATGATGTTTTAGGGGTAGAGTTTCGGTGGTTTGATTTGGTTCTTTGGATGGTTCAGTTAATAGTATACACACGTAGTTGGTAGAGTTAAAAGATAAAACTGGTTAAATTATTTATTCACTATAACTACTACACTGGTTTACACTATTAAATTATTATGGTTTAAATTTATTAATGGTTAATGGTAATGGTTATACGAGCTGTCAAGGCAGCGACTCGGACGACCGACCGATTGGTTGACCACTGCTCGACTACTGCGCTCGCAAATGCCAAAGCGATTAATATAATTGTAATGTAAAATGCTGAATGTTCAAATGAACAGTCGTCAACCTAATCCGATACTTATTATTTATCATGAATTTAGCAGATTACTGTCTGTCAAGTTTCCGTAAAACACGTAACATGCTTCTGATCAAATACCAAAATAATAAATCACGAGACAAGTCACAAAACATAAAATAACATGTCATTTCTGTTAGATAAGTCATAAGCCTCGCGAATTTTATGCTGTATGAAAGTAAGGACACCGACACTTGTTTCATGTTTCTTTGGTAGATGGAGCGGGACCGTGCGAAGTTACTGCAGCAGACATTCTCTGAGCTGAACAGCGCGTTCGCGGGGCAGAACCGGCGCGCGCACAGTGCGCAGCCGCCGTTGGCCGTCAACCGCGTCAAGGTCACGTTCCGCGACGAGCCGGGAGAGGGCAGCGGCGTCGCTCGCTCCTTCTACACCAGTGTCGCCGAGGTAACGATCACAACACGACATTTTTTTTGAAGTGAAAACTTCTTTAGCGGCGTTGAGCACTTTTGTGGGATGGGTAAAAACTGTGAAACTCGCGCCAGATTTTCGTGTTGATCGAAAAACCATAGAAAACGCGTAAGACGGTTGGAGAGTAGTGTTTTGTGTCGAACTCGAACTCGAAATGTACAGTCGGGGAAATGAGTTGTTTAGCAGAAATGTCCAGTCGGGGAAAATTGTGCTAAGCAGAAATGTACAGTCGGGGAAATGAGTTGTTTAGCAGAAATGTACAGTCGGGGAAAATTGTGCTAAGCAGAAATGTACAGTCGGGGAAATGAGTTGTTTAGCAGAAATGTACAGTCGGGGAAAATTGTGCTAAGCAGAAATGTACAGTCGGGGAAATGAGTTGTTTAGCAGAAATGTACAGTCGGGGAAAATTGTGCTAAGCAGAAATGTACAGTTGGGGAAATGAGTTGTTTAGCAGAAATGTACAGTCGGGGAAATGAGTTGTTTAGCAGAAATGTACAGTCGGGGAAAAGTGTGCTAGGCAGAAATGTACAGTCGGGGAAATGAGTTGTTTAGCAGAAATGTACAGTCGGGGAAATGAGTTGTTTAGCAGAAATGTACAGTCGGGGAAATGAGTTGTTTAGCAGAAATGTACAGTCGGGGAAAATTGTGCTAAGCAGAAATGTACAGTCGGGGAAATGAGTTGTTTAGCAGAAATGTACAGTCGGGGAAAATTGTGCTAAGCAGAAATGTACAGTCGGGGAAATGAGTTGTTTAGCAGAAATGTACAGTCGGGGAAAATTGTGCTAAGCAGAAATATACAGTCGGGGAAATGAGTTGTTTAGCAGAAATGTACAGTCGGGGAAATGAGTTCTTTAGCAGACGCGCTGATTAAGGCCGCGTTTCTACCTGCAAGACAACTGTCGCGAGAAGTGTCTGACAGTCTGTCTTCGATTGTAAGGGTTTCGATTAATTAATTAAAACGATCGTTTTTTATTTTTATTTTTTTTTAAATCGATTTTCATAAAAAATGGGTTAAAAAAATAATGCACAACGTTAATAATCAAGTTTTCACTTCTGCCGGCACTCCCGGAGTGCAACCCGTCTTTTTTTCGTTTAATTCAGGCAATAGACCCATACAATAATATTGAGATCGTCGATGACGCTCTTAACATGTCGTTAGTTTTAAAAGATTTCTAAATTTTCTAACGGACGTTTCTTATATTTTCTTTCTAAGATGGATCGATAAAAAATTGTGGCCATAAACATACATTGTCGTTGCATAGGATATGACAACGTGTTATTGTTTATGTTTCACACATAATACCTGTCTTGTTTTGAAAAATACCGTGTATGGTATTTTTAAATCTTGAAAAGATTGCTATAAATTATTCCAGGCGTTACTCGCAAACGAGAAACTTCCACCACTAGAGTCAACCACGGGCAGTAGCAATAACAGTAGCAGCACCAACGGAACGTCGGGGTCGGCGGGGACCGCTGCGAATGGAGCTAGCAGTAACAGCGGCACGCGGTATGTAGCTACTTATGATTGCTCTTTTATTTTGTATTAGTTTGCCTTCGTGATAGAATTTTTAAAAAGATAGCATCAGTAAGCAAATAAAGAGGTAAACATTGATTATAAATATATTTGATTTATTGCAGGGGTGGAGCGGGTCGAGCGCGGGCGAAAGACAGCGCGCGGCGCGGTCCGGGTCGTCCCGCGCCGCGTCCGCCAGCCGCGCGCGAGCCGCGTCGCGTGCTGAGCGTCGACGCGCGACCTTACTCACCTCAGGTACTTACTTAATTTAGAGCTACTAATTTATGTTATAGAATACCTGCTAAACCTGTTTCATTGAAAAATATCCAGCTAAGAATCAGGGACGCATAATCTGAATTCTCATACGACTAGATATCGGCATATTATAGATCGGCAGTTCGACTTTTTACACGCCCATCCGACATAGACCAACTTTCTTGTCAGACAATCAACAGATCAACTAAATTAGCTTGCGTTGCCGCAATGTTAATGTAATTATGTAATATTAAATGCTACATATTGCCATGAAATTATAAATCAAAATGTTATGCTAACGTATAGGCTGCACCGGGAACGGAGGGCGCTGGCTGGCTCGGCGGGGACCGGCCGGGAGGCCACAATGAACATCTCACCCTACACCAAGCGCAACTAGGAGAAAGATTATACCCAAAAGTATGTTAAATTGTTTCATCTTTCCAGAATCGACCTACTGTTGAAAAAAGCGATTTTAGAACAGGTCGGTTCTACTAAAAAATCTTAAAAACTATTATAAAATCGAAACAACTTATTTTCGATATGGGTTAGACACAATCTCGATATAATGAAACTACAAAATTGAATTCTTATTAATCCTTCGATCGCGGATTCTTAAAAATCTATTGTTATTTAATTGTTGTCGCGGTCACCTTATGGGGCTTGATAGGTTAATGTGGAAAGAGTAAAAAACGAAGTCGCGACACTGTTACGAAAGTTAACAAAACTTTGATTGATTTATTCATATGTTTCAGGTTCATTCTCTTCACCCCACATTCGCTGGAAAGATTACGGGAATGCTTCTAGAACTAACTCCTGCCCAGCTCCTAGTGCTGCTAGCTAATGAAGATGCGTTGAGGCAGAAAGTTCGAGAAGCGATGGATTTGATTGTTATGCACCCTTCAGAAGCAATATTAGGTAAATAAAATACTAGAGTATCGAATACATTTTAAATGTCAATTCGTAACACGCGTATTTTATAGCCTGCCAATAAAGTGCTTGCCTCAAAGCTCCGTTTATTACTTAAATTATAAAGTTGGTTGTTAGTTATGGTGTCTAAACACACTAGGCCGAAAACACGCGGCCGAAGTTCGGCATGATTACGCCAGTAATGCGCTCTGCATACAATATAACGCGCCGTAATTTCGGCATGGTGTGTCATTGGCATTTTAAAATACATTGCAGGTTTAATCATGCCGAACTTCGGCCGCGTTTTTCGGCCCAATGTGTTTAGACACTTAAGGTGACAATACATCGCTTACATGAGAGTTATATAGATTTAGATGTGTTCTCGCTGTCGGAGCGCGGCGGTACGAGCGGTGCGGGCAGCGGCAGCGGCGCGGGCGGGGCGAGCGGCGCGGCGGCCGGCAGCGCCGCTCCCGCCCCAGACGACGTCGCACCGCTGTTCTACTCGCCCGGCAAGCGCGGATACTACTCGCCCAGGCAGGGACGCCCCACGCCAGAGAGGATCAACGCCTTTAGAAATGTCGGCAGGTACGGCTCCCAACTTTTTATAGCTTTTATAACGTACTTTTATTCAAATAAAATATTTTGTAACATTAGGTCATAAAATTACAAATTGACTTTTAGCAGGAAACTCATACGTAGGTCACAGCTATAGATAGTAAAAACTACAGAACCGCATAGGTTAATAACTAAAACTGCCCTGAGTAAAACGAGTTCCGCTACATTGTAGTCAGTATATGATTTAAAAAATTATAACCTTGACAAAATTACTGACATTACAGGATCGTCGGCTTGTGTCTCCTACAAAACGAGCTATGTCCAATGTTCCTAAACCGGCACGTGCTGAAATACATTCTGGGCCGACCTGTGAGGTTCCACGACCTGGCGTTCTTCGACCCCGTCGTGTACGAGAGCCTGCGGCAGCTCGTCGTCGACGCGGAGACGGGGGATTCCCATTCCCTTTTCGTTGCCCTAGATCTCAACTTTAGGTATTTATCATCAAAAACTAAGGTGTACTTGGGGAATCGAGACAAGAGCAGTCATTGACTTAATCTGTGTCTTTATAAGAGATCAATTTTATTCTTAAATATTCTAAATACAGTGCGAGCATTTTTCATTTAGCGCCTAGACTAAAAAGGTCAATGACCGCTACCGCCTCGTTTCGCCGAGTACAGTATAGTTCAGACTTCAGACACACCAGAAGTCCGTACGCAACTTATTACAAAAGTATCGTATTACGTTTTTGCTGTGTCTGAATGTACATTGTTTAATAATTTTTGTAAAAGCAGCTAACTCATCAGCTATTTACTGTCTCAAATGATAGTCTATATTATGCAGTAAATATGCAGCAAAATTGCTTTTAAAATTTGAAATGACTAGCCTATATCTTTATATTTTATATTATTTTTTTAGTTTGGAAATGTGCGAGGAAGAAGGTGGCGGTTGTGTGGAGCTCGTGCCCGGTGGTCGGGAAATAGAAGTCACGGCGCTCAATGTGTATGACTATGTACGGAAATACGCACAGCATCGAATGCTTATTGCTCAAGAGAAAGCGCTAGAGGTAAAAGGATTTCATTTTCAACTATTTTATAATATATTACATAAAATCTATAAAATTAAAAAACTATTTTTCACTGAATTAAAAAACAAAATAGGTACAACATAATAATGTTTTCAAACCATTCTTTTTGTAAGATGACAAATATTATTTTTTTCCCTACAGGCGATGAGAGTAGGTGTATTAGATGTTCTACCCGAATCTGCACTAGAAGGTCTAACAGCGGAAGACCTGAGGCTGCTGTTGAACGGCGTCGGTGACATTAACGTGGCTGCTCTAGTATCTTATACAAGTTTCAATGACGAAAGTGGCGAGCCTCCGGAGCGGCTTGCGAGGTTTAAACGGTGGCTCTGGGCTATTGTAGACAAGATGACCCATTTAGAGAGACAAGACTTAGTAAGTATTAATAATTTTTTTTTATCATCTTAATCCTTTGACCGGGGATTCTCGGAAATGCCCTTGTATTCTATTGTTGTTGCGATCACCGGTCCTCGTACGGGGCTTGATGGGTTAATTACAAAAAGCACCACAATGTGTATACAAAAATAGTTGCTAGATTATTTTCAAAAACAATTATTTTTGTGCCCATGTAAATGTCCTTTTTTAAATTTTTTATGTCCTTATGAACTCCATTTATTTCAAATGCTCGCATAACGCTAAAACTTTGTCTCTTCTTTCAGGTTTATTTCTGGACTGGGTCACCCGCTTTACCGGCGTCGGAGGAGGGCTTCCAGCCGATGCCGTCGGTGACGATACGGCCCGCCGACGACGCTCACTTGCCCACGGCCAATACTTGTATATCGCGGCTCTACATACCGTTATATTCTTCGAGACATGTACTAAAGCATAAATTATTATTAGCAATTAAAACAAAAAATTTCGGCTTCGTTTAGTCGCCTTTCTGCCACTATTGACTACGTGTATTTAGTTGTAAGACCGGTCATTTTGAGACTGCCGTTACAAGCTAATAGCTATCATTGTTAGTACTACGAGACTATACAACTTTTATCGATTAACATTAAACACTATAAAGCGATACTACTACATTTTAAATTTAGATTCTATTGCAAACTTATACAGTATGATGTTTTTGACGAATATGACTGAAAATTATATCTGACTGAATAGTTAATATATTTAAACAATATTTCCGTATATATCGACGTATAATTGAAATACTTGACACTCCTTGACCTCTGGTTGTTATAATCGCGTTAGGTAAGAAAATTGAGATGTTTTAGTTAGTCAACAGGAAAACTGACCGTAGCATGCGAGTCTTGTAATGGTATAAAACTTAGTCAAGTGGTCTTGTAAAGGTGTATCAATGCACATTTAGAAAAAATCATACCTATGTTTAACTATAAATGCTGAGACTTAGATATAGAGCTTTCATTTTTGTAAATTCTTTACATAGTTATATAAATAAACATTTTACTTTGCAATATTGTTCTGTTTTAATGCATTTTTTTCACACTTTTATTATTTGGGTTTCAGTAATTCTGTTGTAACAATGTCATTTGAAAGCATATACTCATGTATATTATGTTCGGTTTGGGACACTGATTTCTTTGACTTGATTGCCAGAGATAACATTTTCAGTTTACGGTGGTCTTTGTGATAAAAGAGGAAGTATTATGCACCTCTCATCTCTTATAAGGATTATACTAGATATCCTCTAATTAGTTGTATTTAATAAGGTTCATAATAAATATTTCCCAAAACGCTTCATATTTGTTTCATTGACACAATTTTTTTGCTTTTAAAAGATAATATAGAGCAGCAAATAACAATAACATGTGCATAATATGTTTTATTTAATAGGGTAATGAAAACAAACAATTTCTTGCAAAAGGTTCATTTATTACAAAAAGACAACACAAAATTTATTATTTAAGTTACCACTAAATGTTTATTCCACTTTAGACGCTACACTCAGCTCAATCGACATTTTCCTATAAACTCCATATAAAATAAATATATGACAGACATGTAACAAGCCACTAGTTAAGTCAGTACTCGGATATGTATTCCAGCAAAATTCTACTAGAGCTAAGATCAAAAACCTAAATATAACAGAGTAGCTCGTTGACCAAAGCAAATATGGTAGAGAGTGGAAATACCATGAATAAAATTGATAATGTAGGCTTCGTGCACAAACAATTCCAATAAAATTTATAAGGAACATTGGAAGAATAAAGAGTTGCGATAGAATGTCAAAGTCAATGCTGAATTGTGTATCTTGATCATCATTAGCCTTTTTTTGTGTCTTTTGACCTGAGCTACTAGAACTTTTTTTCAATAGATTTTCAAAAGAGTTTAAAAATTCTTTTTGATCTTTTGAAAGTTTTTCATCCGGCTCCAAGTTCTTGCTTTTAGCTTGCTTTTTAATTTTAGATTTCCTAGCGAGTTCCAAATTTTTTGAATCAATTTGAGGCTGGAACTGACTCTGGACATATTTTAGACGACAATAACTTTGGAAGTATTTTATACACATCGGCAGGCAAATTAATAATAGCATAACATGTACACACAACAAAGCAATGTGAAAATATGCACTCTCAAATGTTGTGGTGTTTAGAAATCTGTAGTTAACAGTCCAAGTGTGATTAAATACTCTTCCTACATCAAAGCTTCCTTTTAAATATGCTTTTGGAGAATTAAGTAAAAATGGTAAACCTAGAATAACTTGTATAATCCCACATAAAGATAAATGTTTGATAGTCTCTTTTAATCCCAAATTTACAAGATAAAAGAAGAAAAGAGCAGGTGCAAACAATAAAATGTTCATTTTTACTGACACTGCTAAACTGTAGAAAATACTTCCCAAATACCATTTAGAGTCTAGGAAGAAATTTAAGGAAGCATATAAAAATAGAACAGCAATGGGATCATTGAATAACCTCAAAATATGAATTGAATGAATCCTGTAAGAAGTCAGAATGGTAATAACAAGTACGTAAGGTGGGACCTTTTTAGTTTTAACATAGATTCGTAACACTAAGACTAGTAGAAGTAAATATATGAATATAAATATATACTGCGCCAATTTAATGTTTTCTCCGCGACTAGTTATAAAATAGAACAATGAATAAATGTAAACAAAACCAGCTGGGTACACTAGCGGCCCGGTGTCTCCTCGCAACTTACTGTAATCCAGAGTTCCATTTAAAAATCCTTCACATTCCTGCATATACGCTTTCCAGTCGATTTCTGTGTAGGGAACTTTTTCGACTATAAATATATTGAGCACCAATTCCGCTACCACGATCAGAAATGCTACAAATGTTAGCTGTTTTGGATTCACAACTAAACCTTTTATAAAGTTCCAATTAAGTATCTTCTTAAAACTATTTGCCATAGTGGGTTGTCGAAGATATTCGCCTCTCATTTTAGTGGTCTCTGTTTTGATTAGGTGTTTTATAAATCCTGACCTATTTCCCAGGCTTTTCAATACATTTTATTTGCTATATTTACAACAAGCCTTTTCTTTCCGGGCCATCCGGGTATTTGACAGTAATGACAATGATGAATGACAGTGTGAACAGTGACGTCAGTGACTAATTTGTGTCAAAAATATCCTTCGCCATCTTCATTGGATTTCTGAACTTCTTCATTTTGCCAACATGCTATTGAAAATGCCAAATGGTTAATGGATTATGGATGATGGCTCACATGAGTCATGACTCATGACCCATGGGCACTGACCTCCATTATATAATAGAGATCAGTGCCCATGGGTAATGGGACTGATGCCATCATCCCATCAAATCATCATCATGATGGGCCATGCCATGGTAGATGGATCATGGATGTGTATGTAAACCACTGCCAGGCGCCAGCATCCTTATTCCATGATGGAATAATGGATGCTGGTGGTGGCTGACGCGGGGCGCCTGGCAGTTTTGCGGTTCAGTATTATACAAAAAGAAAAACATCCGTATACGCATGCTTCTTAGATCTCAGCCGAGCTTTTGACCTGGTAAATTATAATTTACTTTGGCAAATGCTCCTACAATGTAGTATACCTGACCAAACTGTGAATCTGTTGAGATACTGGTACGGAAGCCAAACTGTGAAATGGGGCGACACAACATCTAATGATTTTAGATTAGAGTGTGGGGTGCGCCAAGGAGGGTAACGTCTCCGGACCTGTTTAGCCTGTACGTCAATGGCCTGATTGAGGAGCTCAGGGGCACACGTGTGGGTTGCCACATAGGTACGATATGCATCAATAATTTGAGCTATGCTGATGATATGGTGCTTCTGAGCCCCTCAATCAGAGGCTTAAGACGCCTTCTCAGCATTTGTGAGACCTATGCTAGAAACCATGGTCTCAAATATAATGTTGCTAAGACGCAAATGATGGTGTTTAGGGCTGACAAGGGTCCGGAGAGGGTCCCGCCGGTTTATTTAGATGGAGAAGTAGTGCAGCGAGTCGAGCGTTTCCGATACCTGGGACACATTTTGACCGAGAATCTGTCTGACAATGAAGACATTGTTCGTGAGAAAAGGGCAATGGCTGTTCGGTGTAACATGCTCGCGCGCCGTTTTGCACGTTGCAGCATTGAGGCAAGGCTGACACTATTTAGGGCATATTGTCAATGCTTTTATACGTGTCAGCTTTGGGTCAACTGCTCTAAAACTGTAAGAAGCAGCATCAGGGTGCAGTATAATATCGCATACGGCATTCTTATGAGACTGCCAAAATATTGCAGCGCTTCGAGCATGTTTGCCGACGCCAGAGTTCCCGATTACTTCGCCGTTATAAGAGCACGAGTTTCGGAATTCTGGGCCCGTGTGCGTTCTTCTAAGAATGAAATCCTCGGTGTGTGTGCTGGGTGTCCGGAGAATTCGTTTCCAGCCTATTGGCTATCGGTGCATCGCGACAGAAACCAGAAATGACTTAGAAACATTTTAAACGTATTTTTGTAACTTTTTATTTTTAATTTTTGCTATTATTATTTATTATTTTGTTCATAATGTATACTTTTATATAAAATTTAATTTTAACTTAATTTTATTTATACATATTAATTATTATATAATTATTGTTGTATGGGTTTATTGCCTGAATAAAAATGATTATTATTATTTTCAAAAACCGTGGCCGAGAAAGATTAAAAAACATACTTTTTTCTGTCAAGTTTATGCTCTACTCTATGGTTCGACAAATGACAGCGCATTGATGATTGACAGCGTGACAGCAGAGAGTTTTGGCGGGCATGTGAAAGAGTGCTGTTGTGTTTTTGTATTATTTTCCTAAAATTGTGTTAGCTGGGTTTTTAATGTGTAATATTGGTAGAATATTAACCATTAGATATTCGTGTTCATGCACAAGTGTAGGAAAGTGATGTAATATCCAGAAACGTGCTATTTTGTGTTCCCTCCAAAACTCCATCGAAAGTTTCAGTAAAGCGTCTACCACTTTACTGAATCGACCGACTTGACTCCTGTGACTGTTTTGACTTTTACTTAGACTTTGACTAGACTTTAGACCTGACGATACATGAAAACGATGATGAAAATTATAATAGGAGGAATATAGTTTTCCCGCCATATTCCTTACCTTTTTACCTTGTCTGTGGCACAACATACACATCCTTTGTGTCAAGTTGCCAAAAAAGAATAAAAAGAAAGAAAGAAAGCGTGACAGCAAATTGACAGTTGACAATTGATGCCAGATGCAGTGTTGCAAAAGTTCCCGATTTATCGGGAGATCTACTGATTTTGGCGTCTCCCTCCCGATATCCCGATTTAACTCTCCTGTCTCCCGATTTTTACATTGTATGCAACGAATGTTTAAAATATAGTATTATTTTGCATTCTCAAGACGACAACACTGAAGATAATCAGGTAATACTAAACGGGTAAGTAAACTCTTTAGTAAGGGGATTCCCCAACTGAAAGAGACTGATCAGACAGCGCTATACTAGGAAGTGAGAATGAAGGACTAAGGACATCTCTTTTCTCAGTATAGTGTAAATTTGTCCCTTTCAATAGGTAATTGGTGGTTGATACCGACTGAACATTTCAAACCTCTATAATATGGTCTCTGAAATGTTTTTCGTTCGTCCGCACGGTTGTCTTGGAAAGAAAGAAATTTTAAATTTTATTTGTGTTATTTGTTAAGTGCGCTATATGTGACGATGTCCGACTCCGATGATTTATGAAAGTAATAGTCAAGAACGAGTACCTACAGGAATTAAGCAAAGAAAATACTCACAAAATTTTAAAGAATGTTTACAATTAAATAGCAACCAAAAACTCCAAAAAGTGGTATGAAAATGAACGATTTGCCATTTTCAATGTATCTTATATGTTTTTAATAACATACTTTAATTTATAGCGTAAAATATTGTTGTTTTATTTGGAAAAAAAAAATCTCCCGTTTTCTCCCGATAATTACCTGGAAATTTGCCCGATTTTTAATTATCACTTTTGCAACACTGGCCAGATGCAAGTTTTGTAAAAATAGCAGATTGAAAAAAATTATATTTTTGTAAAACTATCATAGCTACTTAATATTTAGGAGAATTTTAATTACATACTATTATGAAGAATTTATGAAATTGATTTATTTTCACTTTGTGTAAAAATATAACAACAACATGGCTGGGAACTTTTGGCAAAGCTCACACCATCAGCAGTGGATTCTGGACAAACAAGATCTCGTTAGAGACAGACAACACGATTTGGCCAAACTATCAGAAGAAGAATACCAAAAAATATTTAATTTCTTTGCTAGCATCATACAAATTCTCGGCGAGCAATTGAAATTACGTCAGCAAGTTATCGCTACAGCAACAGTTTATTTCAAGAGATTTTATGCAAGAAATTCTTTAAAGTGCATAGATCCATTATTGTTGGCGCCTACGTGTGTCTTCCTAGCATCTAAAGTAGAAGAGTTCGGTGTTATCTCAAATTCGAGACTCATCACTACTTGTCAGACTGTAATAAAAAATAAATTCAGTTATGCTTATGGACAGCAGGAGTTTCCTTATAGAACTAACCATATATTGGAATGCGAGTTTTACCTGCTAGAAAATTTGGATTGTTGCCTTATTGTGTTCCAACCATACAGACCTCTGCTGCTGTTTGTGCAAGATATTGGGCAGGATGATCAGCTCCTCACATGTGCTTGGAGAGTTGTAAATGATTCCCTCAGAACTGATGTCAGTCTGTTGTATCCACCTTATCAGGTTAATACCACTTTAATAATTTATATTAATATTAAAATAAAATAAAGATTTAATGTCTTTGCTCTATAACAGTACAGAACCCTTCGTGCGCGAGTCCGACTCTCACTTGGCCGTTTTTTTCAACATATACCATGCCATTACTGTAAATCCTAAGATTTACCAACTATATGGTGGTAAAAGTTCGTATCGCAAACCTTTTCGGACATTTACCATTAGGGATTGGTAGATCTTAGGTTTTACTAGAAAATCTTAGGATTTACTGCAGTTCGAGCTTTTACAGTAACATATATATTGTATAGTAATGAATCTTGTTACATTGTGAATAGTTTGTTCTAGAACATTTTACCGGTTTTTTCTTTGTTTATAATTATTACAACAAAATAGCAAGAAATCTTCTAACAATTTCAAAACGTCCCCTGCATTTTGTTACTAGTAGATCTTAAAAAAAATAATGTTATTGTTATTTTCAGATTGCAATAGCAGCTCTGAACATTGCTTGTGTGATGTTGGGCAAAGAAAATTTGAAACCTTGGTTTGCAGAACTAAATGTTGATATGGATAAAGTAAGTATACACATACAATAGATAGTGTAAATTGTACAATGATGATTAATTTTTTAAAAGAAAGGTAGCATACACTAATAATTGTTATTATTTGAACTTAATTGATGGCTAACCAACATCTGAAAAGAAGAATGATCTTTAGTTGTGGATATATTTTTTATTACTGTTTGAATTTTGATGAACTACTTGTATCATCACTAACTGTAAAAACTGTCTTTTCAGATTCAGGAGATAGTAAGAGCTATTATAAACCTCTATGAGATGTGGAAGAGCTATGATGAGAAAAAAGAAATACAAGCCCTTTTAGGGAAAATGCCCAAACCAAGTCCAGCACCCCAAAGATAATACACAACCAACACTAATTGGAAGAATAATTTAAAAAATAAGTATTATATTATATGTCAATGTGTTGGTAACATTGTATAGTGATCCAAGGCTTAATGAATATGTCAATGGGCGCTGCTGGTATAGGAGAACTGTCAAAAACAACGTTTTTGTATGAAAACAGCGTTAGTTCCTTTTCTCGCCATGTTCATTTAAAGCCTTGTCGAACTGTAATGGAGGCACTTCACATGGCTATTTGTATTTGCTATTTGTTGCATTTGGCAAAATTATTGACATATACACAAACAAGCAAATATGGCCTTCCACACATGGACCTCAAATACCAAACTTTTACTTGATTTTGTTTACTTGCCTATCTGACACCTTTGATGTGCGTCAAAAACCGACAAAGGTACGTGGATATTGGATTAAGAGTATTTGGTATTGGTCATATTTTTCAAATAAACAAATAAGGCCAATACTTTGGCAAACATACCGTCTACACATACGTTGTTTGGCGAATACATCAAATACGCAAATACAAATATCCATGTGAAGTGCCTCCATAACATTATGTTTTAAGGTACAAGTTTTAAGCTGACTACATAAAGTCGAAGCAGATGACCTGTCGTCACGACATATCATTTCTATCTATTTCTATGAGTGTGCCAGCTTCGTATTGCTAGCTGCGCAGGATATTTCACAGAAATACATACAAACCAGTAGTGTCACCACGACACGTCGTCTGCCGTTGCTTCATATTGTCCGCTGCCTACTGGCACCTTTATTATAAAGGTGCTCCCAGACAGAAGTTATATAACGCTAGATAACATTTTTGTCTAACATTTTTTAACATATTATAACAGAACAATTATAAGAGAAACACATTTATTTTTTGACATGTTGTAGCGTATGTTACACGATGTTATAAAATGTTATCGTGTTACACAATGTTTTATAACGTTATATAACTTCTGTCTGGGAGCACCTTAATGCATTTTGTTAGTGACAACCCTTACAGAACTTGTAAAACATTGCAGTAATATTATATACTGCAATATTTTTACACTTAATAACACATGTAGTAAACAAAATGTTTGGTTTCATGTTTGACAACATTTCTGTGGATATTCTGATATGACAGGTGCAACATGTTGGATTGTTTACTGTATAGCATATACCTCCTCGCGTTAGCGCCTCCTGCTCCGACCTTTTGCATAATATTTTCTATTAGATTTTTTAATACATTTTTACAAATTCAAACCTCTATTGGGCAGGGGTGCTGCAAGTAAAGGAGAACTGTCAAAAGTGGCATTTTTGTATGATGGTGGCATTAGTTCTTTTTTTCGCCACGTTCATTTATATTTTAAAGCCTTGTCGCACTTTATGATGGCTACCCTTTAAATTCTGATTTTTTAAATTAATTTACTAGTAAATTATTTAGTCTTTTTAATGTTTGGAATATTTATTGAAGAACTAACTAGAGTTACACATTAGTTTTATGTTTCCTGATAAGATGAACTATTAATTTAAGTATAGAATGTAATAAGTTTTATAAACCAAAATATTAAAAGATTTTAACCATATATTTTTTAATTTTAATAAGCCCAAAAATATATTATTACAGTTTACTTTGATTATTGTTTTTTAACCTGTAGTATAAAGTTTATCATTATTGCATTAAACTTATGTATAGTGAGTATGAAAGTCCAATTTATAGCGGTATATAATAATTATTATAGCTATATGGCGCACTTGCCGGGGTAGCGCGCCTTGCCACACTCGCTATATAAAAAGACTGGTTAATGAACTCTCCTTAAAACTAACATTATAACGTATGCTACAATTTTAGGATAAATCTAATAAAATAACTAAACCACAAATTGGGTAATTTAAGATTTATTTTACATATTTTCTTTGCAAAGTAATATGTATAATATGTACTCCTTTCAGTGCAATATTGCAATTTGATTCACGATTTACGAAGCCATATTATGTAGTTTCCTCATTGTTATTTCTTTCTTTGAATCATTAAACGAATGGTCCATTGTATAAAAGAACAGTGAAAAGTTCATAACAATTCGCTTGTATAGAACCAAACTGTAGTACAGTTAGATTTACCAAAACATCGACTTTGATTTCATAATTTCAATAGGGTGGCTAGGTTTTTAGGATTATTAGCAGGATTCAAAGTGCTGCTCGGCTGTGATTGATTTTTTTAAGTTTTTACTCAGAAGCATTAGATCAAAAAGTGTCGCGCAAGGCGACCCTATTCCTCCATGCTTTTACAATTATTGATAGGCATTTAGATAGAGACTAGAGTACTATAAATCACCGTAATTAGTAATATTTTATATTTTTCCAAAGACCGATACGTCACTCAAATGTTATTATTCTTGCCCTTAGCGCTTATTCCACTTATCCTAGCTAGGTTCCTAGGCTTTCTAAATGTTATTCCACTTGACTAAATCGGAAACGATTTAGCTAGGATCCTAAATCGTTTCCGATTTAGTCAAGTGGAATAACATTTAGAAAGCTAGGATCCTACCTAGGAACCTAGCTAGGATAAGTGGAATAAGCGCTTTAAGGCGCTGACCACTGCCAATGACCTTGATCTCGCATCACTCTCGCACCACTGTCGATTTTCATGCCAGAGAGACAGAGATGTGAAGTGTTCACTCGGTAGCGTGGATACATTTTTCGTTTGTTAGAGGAAAAAATAAATATTATGGGAAATCTAGATGTCAGAACCGAAAATTAAATCCGGCAATCTTTGGATTTTTGTAAAAGGTATCAAATAAACAAATTTTTAAAGCATAGATTGTATTATTACTTTAGTTAGAACTGTTTAAAGTTCCTGAAAGATGTGACTTTGGTATTTTTTTCATCCAGTAGGAGTACATTATTCTATTATATAAATTCGACAAGCTTTTCCAAATATAATCAAAAATCACATATATTTTTTTGTGCCAGTCAATGAAATACATACGTCTAGAAAACTGCACAAAGATGTCGACTTGGCAGCTGTCTTCGCCTTAAAAGTATAACAGTAGTAAAGTACTCATTCTCCGCGACTGATATTTGAGGAATTATATTATATCCACTATCTTGTTTAGAACCTTCCCAATGTGACAGAGAAATACCTTGTAGAATTATTCGCTGTCCAAATATTTTATAGTGAGTAAAAGTCGTCCCGCGTTCGTTCGTCGTTGACCATTGTTAAGTATTGTCCCAGATATTTATTAATTATGCTCTTCCTACAATGACGTCTAGGATCAGAGTATTTAAACACTGTTTGAATAACTAATTTTCTTAATTGTTTCATCGGTCAGCGTGAGACAGTCACGCACCTTGATAAGTATCAACCTATACGGTCGGCAGAACCACCAGAATAATAAAATTATGTCCACCACAAAAGAAATCCTGTGTTGCTTTGTTGTATTCACAACGGTTACTTTAAGCCTGTGCGAAGTTTCTGAGAGGTATGTACTTTTTTTTGTCCACTATGGACAAACGAATTAACGGATTACCTGATGGAAAGCGATTAGTGTCACAGGTCACCGTTAGACTATCCGGGGTATTGCAATAATATATTATATGCAATTATAGCTGCTGGTTGGTTACATACAAGCTGGTTTTGTCCATGATGCGATTTGCGACGCCTAATCACAAACGCAGAGGTCGAGAAGAGTCGTTAAAACTAAATACTTAAAATATTTCCAGTGTATCAACATCACCTGCGGCGAAAGGCGATTGCTCGTGTGGCGGTTTCTCGTCGTCCACGCTGGAGGCAGACTCCACGCCGCTGCTGTCCCATGCTCCCGGCCTGGTGGTGCCCTGCGACGAAGCGGGCGAGGGCACCTGCAAGGAGTTGTGCCTGGCGCTGGCCACCGCCACCAAAGCTAAGGGACCGGAGATTCTGTGCGCTAAAATTGTTGACGCAAAGGAACTGAAGGTGGGATGTTTTTGAATTTTCATATATTGTATAGGTATAAAATTCTCTTGTCGCGATGCTAGTTGCCAAACTCCTCTAAAACGGCTGGAACCGATTATGATGAAGTTTCGTGTGCTTATTCTGTAGGTCTCAGAATCGGACATTACTTTTTTATACCCGAAATAACATCGTAACATGCCAAACAGCGCACAGTCCAGTGCGCAGAGTGTGAGTTTTTTGTTTCACATTCGATCGTGAGCGCGTTTGGCGTTTACTAAGATTTTGTATGGGATTACTAGTGAGTAATCCCATACAAAATCTTACTAGGGCTGGGCTCACTCCCGTGAGCATCGTTAGGTGGCGCTGTACAAATCCCATACAAAATCTTAGTAAACGCTAAACGCGTTCACGATCGAATGTGAAACAAAAAACTCACATTCGGCACACCCTGTCACGCTATCAAAGTTTTTCTTTGTCTAAATTACATCTGTATTTACTTTGCGGTAGGAAGTAGCAGCTGCTATTTCACGAAAAGCTATCAAACCCCTAACTATAATGTTTTACTTTAACTGAAACACAGACTAGCTAAGATATTTAATCTGTTCGCAGTTGTCAGCGTTCTACAAAGTATGCGACAAGCCATGGGTATACGCCAACATGACTTCGGAAGAAGCCCTGTGTTGTGAGAAGAGCAAAGCCGTTAGCTGTCCCACTCTCACCACAGAAACAATAAACGTTACCAACGTTACCGTCTAATATTTTTTATAAACAGGAATACATCTACCTGCAATAAATGTATTTTATTTACGTTGTGTTTTAAAATCCTCTTATTGACTATCCTGTAGTAATATGTAATATGTTAATAAATTATTTCAATTTATACAGCATGAACTGTTTCAAGTTAAGCTTTAAACTAAATTACAGGTCAGTATCACATTGTTGCAAAAATATAAAACAAAATCATTATCAATCGTTTAGTTCCTTGACCAATTGTTGTTTGTATGAATAGAAATATAGTATGTGTGGTTAAAAGTAAAAAAAAAAACAACAAATAAGGAATATCTACCTATATATACAAAAGAAACAGCAATTCCTTTTTTGTATAACATGAATCATGTTAAGGGACCCCAGAAAAAAAATCTATTGTATACGATCCAGAACTTAATTCAACTAAAATAATGTTGTAAGCACGTCATGGCGCAAAAGTTTATATACAGTCTACGTAGTAAAAATTCATTATGAAATAGGAAAAATAGAAATAAGACTAAAATCAAAAATAAAAATAAATAAGCGCGACGTTGTCGTGTTTGTTGAAAAATAATTGTAATCAAGTAATCCTGCCCCTAGACGAGCAATTTTATTGTCAATATCACGCTTCAATTTTATTGAACAGTTTATTTGACAATAATTAGAAGGTTTAAACAATTTTTCTTAACAATAATTTGCAATAAGATTTCATATATCTGTGAAACTGCAATAGAAAAAAAGAGTAAAGATATAATCAGGTTGGTCGTACCCATAATATATTTAGGTACTTACATATTTTATTAAGTTCTGAATCTGTACACATGTAAGACGCCTCACAAGTATTTCGCTTCACCACTGGAGAACCTGGTGTTGAGAGCCTGTGCCTTCTTGATGATGGACTTTTTCTGTGCTTCATCAAAGCGGTTGACTTGAAGATCGATGTCGCGGCTGAACGGGCGACGCTCCTTCTTATCACCGTCTTCCTTCTAGAACAATAATTACATCTTGATTACACGTTTCAGTAAGCAATTAAAAATAATAAGAATTTTCATGCAATACCATTTGAAAAAAGAACGGACGGAATTTTGCTAAGAAACAATTGAAGCACCATAATGGCGGCAGCTTATGTATGTGTGAGTGTGTAAAGGATTGCAAGGTGAATGAAAATTCCCCATTTTTTAAATTTCAAATTTCAATTGCAATACGTCATTTTTACTAAATGAGAAGTGAAAAAAAATAACAATGAAAATGTAACAAGCATTGATAGTTCATACTTATGTAAATTTCGGGTAGCGTTTGTTTGTCATCTTTGCTATTTAAATAAAGATGTACTTAAATGGAGGTCAATAAAATACATTTTATATATAAAAAAATAGTATTTATTAATTAATAGCCGTGTCCAATAGCTTTTTGACCGACTTCCAAAAATGAGGAGGTCATACGTTCGGCTATATGTATTTTTTTTATGTATGTTCAAAGATTACTCAGCCGTTTGTGGTCCGATTTTCAAAATTCTTTTTGTGTTATATATAGCAATTTATACGCCTTTTTAAGTATTATATATATAAATAATAAATCGCCACATTTAAAGAATTAAATTTTTAAAATGCAATGAAAGTGACATTTATGAGCATAAACAAGTACTTAGTATTCCTCAAAGGATTCCTCTTCCCAAATACAGACAGACAGACAGACAGACAGACGGACGGACGGACGGACGGACGGACGGACGGACAGACAGACAGACAGACAGAGATACTTTCGCATTTATAATTTTAGTATAGAATGTTACAAATAATATTAGCATACAGACATACAGACAGACAGACAGACAGACAGACAGACAGACAGACATACAGACATATACAGACATACATACAGACAGACATACAGACATACAGACAGACATACATACATACAGACAGACAGACAGAGATACTTTCGCATTTATAATATTAGTATAGATTTGGGAATAGGAATTTATTAAGGAATAGTACTTATTTATGCTCATAAATGTAATTATTATTTTCATTGTATTTTTAAAATTTAATTCTTTAATTGTAGCGATTTACTATTTACTATTACTTATCTCCCATATTTAACCCGGCGTCATGGGGGTTGGGTCTGTGAGACCCGTCACTTTTTATTTCACTTGTAATTCAGTTACCATGCGTGCGGCGTTGCCAAAGTTCTCAATAGCTGGAGCTGTTGAGTTGGTCTATGCGTCACAGGTAACGCGTTTGTCGTGCGGCGGCCGCAGCGGGAGTAACAGGGGCCCAAAGTTGCATAAGGTATGTGAGACCCATCCCCACAGTCAGTGTAACAATTTCGAGACATTTTACGCAGACATTATTTTGATAATTATCAGTGTTTTAACATTTTATTTTTGTATTTTTGTTGTGTTTTACAATAAAAATAGATATTTTTTGTAGTTAAATATATTTTATTTTTTGTAGTTACTTACCTACTTACTTACTTTTTTGTGTCTTTTGTAGGTACTTGAAGTACTTTAATCTCAAAATGGATCGAGAAGAGGCAGAACGACGACGCAATTAATAACAATTCAAAAACAAAACGAAAAAAATTTTTAAAAATCTAGGCCTTGGTCTTGTGGTGGAACACCTCAAACTGTGACAAAATGTATCAGTGCTATCATGTGAATTGCGAAAAAAAAATTGAAAAAATTGTTGGTGAATCTTCAGGGGAACCTCCGTCAAAGAAGCCGAATATTCGCAAAAGATGCCAAGACTGTCCAGCCAAAAAAGACCGTAAAAAGAATTACACTTGCGAAAGTTGCAACAAACACATTTGCTTAGAACATGTTGTACTTTCTGTGCTGATTGTACCAAAGATAATGATTAGAAGTGATTATTTGTAATTTTTTTATAAAAATATTTTAGTATTCTTTAAAGAAGTGCAATTTAAACATTAAGACTGATTGTTAATTAGTAATAGAGTAACATTTAAGTAAAGGGGAAATATTTTGTTGGTTTTTGTCGTTCTTTTTTTAAAGCTCTATTAAATATGGTTAAAAATTATATAATATATTTGTGTTTTATTAATTCACATAAATACATAATGAACTAAATATAAACATATAAAATAAATTGATTATTATAAAAAATTTTAGTAATTTTGATATAGCTAACACACGGGCATGTGAGACCCACTCCAACGTCCGTGTAACACTTTTCTGCTCCCACGACGCCGGGTTAAGGTATTTTGCAAATTTAATTGCTGGCAACACTTGGTAGATTTCGTATTGTTAGATGAGATAAATAATTTGAAGTAAAAACGAGAACTGAGGTGAAAAAATAGCGTGCTTACCTATGAAAAGTGATGCCCTGTGCTTTTTTAACATAACCACTGTGGTTTCAGCAGCTTTTTACCACGCAAGACGGCATAATTATTTTTAATTTAACAACAGCTCGCGACCGGCCGACTTACTATGATGTGTATGTGTGCGTGCGGCCTGCGGGCTTGTTTGTATTAGCGATCTGACTTACTATGGGTGCGTCAGTTATTGCTTCAGGAGACCCCGTCCTTCTTTTTTTGTAGGTCCATGGTTTAGACACTTAAAGTAAAATCTATGATGACGACCTCTGTGGCTCAATTGGTTGAGTGTGTGGCAGGCTGGCAGCTCAAGCCGAATCCCGCCGACGGAACAAAAAAGTTTGTCAATGTTCCTAGGTGTATGATAATTATAATAAAAATCTTAAATATTATATGTATAGTATAAAAGTATTAAATATACCTGTATAGTAAATATAATGTGATAAATATAATTAACCTTTTTCTTCTTCTTAAGCTTTTTCTGATGTATATCTAGTAGACTTTCTTCACGCTTGTGTTTCTTTTTGTGTTTCCTGTAAATTAATTAACATATAATTTACTAAAAAAATCATTAAAATTTAAACTTACAATATTTAATTATTATTGAATTTACAATGTTTTAATAATCATTATTTACTCCCTACCGCAAGATATACGCACATTATAAAGCACAAGGAGCGTATTGACACGTACTTGAGCACTTTAACCCATCAGTCGTGGCAAAACGAGACACAATAGCTTTTTCATTGTTATCGCGGCCGGATGTGGCCGCTTGGGGCTTCATGAATTAACCAAGATTCGTAAGATTATGTTTAGTTGAAAGTTAACTTTTTTAGATGCTGTTATTTTTGTTTTTTAAAACACTGCAATTCATACGCACGTGTAAACGCGCATTTCTAATACACAAGTCCTCTGTTGCTGTGTAAGCAACCCCAACCACATTGTTCAATTTATGAGCAGCATTGGGTTGGGGACGGTACTCTAATGCGAAGGACTCACAATATAGATCCTTAAGGGTCGCAGTGACATCTGGGCTACTATGACCTGCCTTAGGCCGTGTGACCTGCAAGACAACTGTCGCGAGAAGTGTCTGACAGCAGCTTGCAAGTGTAAACCCCGTAGCAAGTGCTGTCGCGACAATTTGTCAAGCGCCTCCTGCGACAGCATGTCTAAACATGTCTGCGAGGACTCGCGATAGATCTCGCTGCGGGTCACCGCAGATATACGGTCTAGTTTCGTATGACATTTATCCGCGAGCTTCTCGCACGACATTTATTGCAGCAATAAATGAATGAATGAATGAAAATCCTTTGTTGCACCAAAACAACCATGACATATTACAGAACTTATGAACTATTGAGTAAAAAGTACAAAAGGCGGTCTTATCGCTACAAGCGATTTCTTCCAGACAACCTATATAATTATAATATTATAGTAACAGTAGTAATAGATGGTAGGTGACTACATAAACAGCTAAGAGTGATTTTTCCTAACATATAAGTATATTACAAATACATACAATATACATACATATAACATATACATATACAATATATAATTATAATTTATACATACATACTAAAGAATGTATATAAATCATTATAAATACATACAAACATAAATAAATGGAAATAATACAATATATCGATTATTATCAGTTATTATGGATTAATAATTGTGACAAAAAATGTTCCTTAACCCCATTTTTAAAAACATACGAGGACTGAGCACGTCTCAAAGATGTGGGTAATTTGTTCCACAGACTGACAGCACGAGCTGTGAACGAAGAGTCATAAAATTTTGTATTACGAGTGGGCGGTATTAGTGATATATGAGAGTTTCGAAATATTTTAACATCGTCATCTAAAAATGTAAACCTTTCTTTTAAGTAGGGTGGTGTCTTAGGGTCATATAGAATATTGTATAAACACGACAGTATATGAGCATTCCGCCGAAGAATTGCAGAAATTAGTATGAAATGTAAACAATATTGCAAGAAACTCACGCAAGACTTTTCTTGCAGAGTTGAGAGACGCGAGTTTGCTTGCAGGTGGAAACACGGCCTTAGGAAAAAAAAATGCTGTGTAATTCTTACTTCACAGCCATCTCCTGTTCCTCGTCCCTGGAGGCGATGTGTCTCTCGCGCGCTTCCCGCTGCAGCGCGGTGCTAGAGTCCTCCTCCTTCGCGACGCCCGCCGCCTTGCGCGCCTTCTCTTCCGGAGTGTCCGTCCACGCTGACCTGAAATTATTTGCACGGAAATATGCAGGTCTGGATTTATGTATATATAGGCCGTGGCCTATGGGCGGCAGCGTCCTAGGACAGCAGCAGCAGAGTTCGTATATAGGGGCGGCGAAATTAAAGTGGCCTATATAAAATAAATAAAATAAAAAAGCCTTTATTTCCTATAAGATACACCAATGTTTAAAAAAGTGGCCTATACTCATAAAAAATATAAATCCGGCCGTTTTAATGGGCTGGTCAATCATCTCAAATCTGGATTTAGAACTTCTGTTTGTAAAAAGTAATAAATATAATGAGAATCATTTTTGTTTATTAATTTTTTAAGAAGTGATATACATTTATTAGTAAAAAAATCTCACCTATCTGACATGTCAGGACCTTCCTTAGCTCTGAAGGTTCGGGCCTCGAGGCCAATAAATTTAGCTTTTCCCTCCGGCAGCTCCAGCATCCACTGCTCACGAGACTTAACGTTCGAACTGTTAACTGAACTTCCATCGAGCTTCTTGATTTTTAACTCGACAGCTCTCTCCTCTAGACGTTGGTGAGCCTCAGACCATTTTTCTTCTGAGCCGGCTGGTAGAGGTCCAATGCCCTCGTCTTCAGAACTAGCATACACTACGTCGTTGCTTTTTTCGGCTAAAACCTTACGCATGTCGTCGGGAATTGATGGACCTGTAAAAACATACTTTCTTCATATTTTACAAAATAAGATATTATTACATCCATTTTTTATACTAGGACTATTATAAAATATAAAAGTTGGTAAATATAGTAAATTCTGCTGTTGTATTTAAAAATGCTCTAGATATCACAACAAACATCTATTAATCCTTCGAGCCCCAAGTGGTTGCATGCAACCAAGATAACAATAGAAAGGCTATTGTGTCTCGTTTTTCCACAATCAAAGGATTATATTTATTATAATTAATGTCATTCCTCATGCAATCACATTTTTTACTCAATTGTATGCTTCCATACATGCATAATATTAAGTAATGAAAAAAAAATTACCTATATTGGATCTAGCTGGTGGAGTGTGTGCTTGGGATGATTTAGATGAAGGCGATGGACTTTTTTTGAACCGCTTCTCTAAATGTGGAGGCAATACTGGTCCACAAACATCAAGCTTTGATTGCACATTGTCCTCTGTGGCTTTAGACCTCTTCAACTTGTGTCTCAAATCATCTGGATCAATGTCTAGCCTCGATTGTGAATCATCACTGGATATTTCACCTTCCTCGCTGCTATCTTTTTGATTACTTTTCTGTGTGGACGTAACTTCTGGAGTCCCTGTCGAGCTGACTGTATTGTCCATTTTGGCTTGATGTATATCAGTTGTACTGCTTACTTCTACTGAATTGTCACTTTTTTCTTTAGAGCTTTTCTTTTTATGTTTTCTCTTATGTTTTTTCTTTTTAGTTTTCTGTAGTTGTTTTTCTAAATTTAACAGTTTAGCTCTCAATTTCTCATCATCAGAAGAATCAATTTCACTCGACTCTTCAGACTTCTCCTTGACAACAGCTGGTATCATACTATAATATGAACCTGGTAGTACAACTTCTTGGTTGTCACTTTCATGTTCCTCCACAATAATGGGATTCTCACTCTTTTGCTTTTGTTTCTCTGGCTTGTCAGGTTTAAGAACAACTGACATCTTTGGAGTATTATCAGGCGAGGATGATTTTTTGCATTCAACTTTTTCTACACTTTTTTCTCTACTTGTTATTATTTCTTTTATTTCATCCTTGATGTTCCTGCTTTTTATTGGTGATTTTTGTGACCTAGACCTTTTGTCCTTGCTAGAGCTGCGGTGCTCCCTGGGCTTTGACTTCTCTCTGGATGGTCTGGAGTATCTATGCCTCTCAGCAGATCGTCTATGCCTTTGCCTGTCCGGTGATCTCCTACGGGCAGGTGAGTATCTAGAGTACCTTGATCTGTCTCGGTCTCTGGAGCGTCTACTGAATTTATCTCTGTCCTCATTTCTCCTACTTAGGTCTCTATAGCTTCTATCATCAGAGGCTCTCGGTCTCCTACTGAACTTTGAGCTATCTTCTCTTCTGCTTGTATTAGCTGAATCGTTACGGCTTTTTGTTGTACTCTTAAACCTTCCAGTCTCAGAATCGCTACTGGACTCATCAGATAGCATATTTTAAGACCTAAAAATAGAAAATAAAAGGTTTTAAAACAAATGGAAATAAAAAACTACTTACTTACAAACTATTAAATTTATTTTTTACAATCTTGTAACAGCACCACTATAATATAACATACAGCAACATAAATATATCCATAAACTTTTAAAACATTTTTGCTATCTTTTTAGCACTGTATCTAATCGATTTTAAAAGTCCAGCAGTGGCAATTCCCTTTAAAGATTGTCTTACACTAGATTGCCATACTAAATCTTTAAGGATTTGTCTTAATATCACAGCACAGTCTATGTCGTAAGCAACTGCTCTCAGGACATCCTCCATGTCCTGCTGTATACCACCATGATTCCAAAACTTTACTAGCCTCTGTTGTGGTACCATCGGTAGCTGCATCAAATGGTGTAGCTTTGTCTCAGGATGTAAATCCTGGTGACACTGTGATTCACCAGTAGGAAAATCTACATAGGCATGGAATTGTTGCAAGATGGGCTTATAAAGTTCTCTGAAGTTCAAGAGTTGCGGTTGAACAATGTTTCTAACTTTGTTCTTATTCTCACCAAAAGTCATTCTAAAGTCACCCGCATAGCTTAGGTTCGATATGGCAAAGTAGAAATCATATTCAGAAAAGGTTTCCGGTAGTATCAGCAGAGCGGTGTGCACAGCAGACCTTAAATTGCATTGAAGAGCATTCTGGAGATGGGAGCTGTTAGTCTGCTTAATGATCTCGACTGGTTTATGTAAACGGCCCGCGAGATACAAATTTTCCCAGTCTAGAAGATCAGAAATCAAATCTTTCTGTGAGACCACACCATACTTTATTGTGACATTCTCTTCTTTGATGTCCACCAATGTATTAAAGTATACCTTAGCGCCCCATTTCTCCTGGAATCTTGCAACAAATCCTTTGCCGAGGTAGCGAAGGGCGGAGTAGTGTGTTGGATTCATTTCGATATTAGAACCATGCCAACGATGAGAGTTGTCCACGCAATATATGAGATCGATCATGTTCTGTTTCTTCTGATTGCCGATTTGCGGTTTCACAGCTGATCCATATGCGAAACAGAAGGTAAAGTTTTGGGGAAATTTTGATAAGATTCTATAGTATATCGGGGAAATATCCTTAGCAACGTTAGCCACCTTTGTTACAGTAGATGCCATATTTGAGGAGATGATAATATATGATGCTAACCTGTGAATCTTAATTAGTAGAAAAGCTTGTGTCTTTCTTATTTTATATTCAATTATAGAAGTTTATCAATAATTTAATTCCAATCTTTGTAATTTACACACTCCACACAACTCCACATTACACAAACACATTTTCACAGACAACGAATGAAGCAGTGTTGCCAACTATTCAAAACATAAAAAGCCCCCTAAAGCAACTTCAAAACCCACTAAATTTCAACCAAAACTCCCAAAAAAATCAAATCATCTAAAATTACTTGGGTATGTTCTACTAAGCGCTCAAAACGCTGAAATACACCTTCAACAGGCCAAACAAACAAAGTACAGGCAGTATACAGTTTACAAATTACATCCTCTTTGGTACAGGCCAGCAGTTTTAAAATACTTCAATTTTTTTTTCATTTCATACAACGACAACAATAGTAATAATTTGTCAGCGTACTGTCAGCAGTATTAGCTGGTATAGAGATTAGAGACATGTGACATCTTAAAGGTGGCTTTCGGATCTTTGCCGCGAGCGACCGCGACCGGTAAAAAATAAAAATGCAAATAAAATGATATCTGAATGACATAGAATATTATAGGTATCATTTTCTACTGACATTTGCGTGGCGACCCATGCTGCCAACGGCGGCGGCGTAAAAGCTAGTGGTAGAGTAAAATGAAACCAAGCGTATGTCATAAGTTGGCATTTCGTTTTAATTTTCGTCCGTCGTGGTCCCTCGCGGCAAACATCCGAAAGCCACTTTAAGGTTGTTATTAAAAAAAATATTCCATTCTTCAAAAATTTTACCCCTAAAAATATTTTACCCTCTAAAAAACCCACTAAATTTATTTTTTCCCACTAAATTTAGTGGGAAATCCCCATAGTTAGCAACACTGGAATGAAGAGGACGTCATGGAAAAAAGTTGGCGGGCTTTTTAAAAAGAGAAGTCGTATTTTTTCAACTTTTGCGAAATTAATTATTTAAAATAGTTTATACAAAGCATTTTAATAATAAAACAACGCAAAACGGTGGAATAATAGACGTTGAAATGGAGGATCCTGGGGGGACAGCCCCTGGGAAACCCGGCAGAAAAAGGCCGCGAGGGCCTGATACTGACGAAGACAAGGATGTTCTAGATTAATCATTTTACATCCCGTATAGTAAACCCGGCTACAGACGCTTGTTCCCTGAGAAGTCCCACTCTCAGGAGTATATAGTATATACCGAATCCACCCAAACCGATAGCAATATCGGCAACAAAAATCCGTTAACACTAACATCCGTATTCAAAGAAGAAATCAAAGGAATAACCGGAATAAAAAGAGTAGCAGCCAATAAAATAGCAATAGGATTCTCCCAGGCAAGTTATGCCAATAATTACTTGCTCAATGAAGACTTCCATAGAAAAAATAATTTCAAAGCATTCATCCCAGTTAGGAGCATCGAAAAGATAGGAGTACTACGGTATGTACCGACTAGGATAAGTAATGAAGACCTATTCAAAAAGTTAACTTCTGCCTATGAAATTATTGGAGTGAGAAGGTTCACCAAAAAAGTTAATGGCAAAGGGAAACCGTTTCAAACGGTTTCTGTGACATTTCTCTCCAATATACTACCACAATCTGTCTCATTAGATATTTTTAATTATAAAGTATATGAATATAACCCTCCTTTGCTGCAATGTTACAAGTGCTTTAAATTTAATCACCATGCTAAGATATGTAAATATGTCCAAAAATGTTCGATTTGTTCAAAGGAACATCATTACTCTAAGTGCCCTGATGATCAGGCACTGCATTGTGCCAACTGTGGTGGACCACATCTTGCTATATCTAGAAACTGTCCGGTTAAGCAAAATAAAATATTGGAAAAACAAAATAAAATGGCATACGCAAATGTGACTAAAAACACTGACCACACTTACAGTTTGGCACATTACAGTACTGATTTCCCGGCTTTACCACACAAAAAACATGAGATAACTAATGAGGAATTAATACAAGGTATAATAAAAAGCGATAACATTTTAAAGTCTTTAGTAGCTACATTAGTAAATTTAAGTAACAGTAATAAAAAAATGACAACATCAGTAATAAAGGAAGTATTATTAAATAACCTTAAACATGGATAGTAATTTTTTGAAAATATGCCAATTTAATGTTGAAAATCTTAATAGCAAAAAACCTCTTCTTATTACTTTTTTGGACCAAAATGACATTGATATATGTTTGTTAAATGAAACACATTTAAAAGAAAATCATAATTTTAAAATAACAGGCTATAATTTTATTTACCAACATGGCCTTAATGGCCGTGGTGGAGTCGGCATACTCATTAGGAATAATTTCAAATACATTACTGTCAATCTGCCTTTTTATGAAGATTTACAATCTGCAGCTATAATTCTTAAAACTGATATTGGTAATTTGTCTATCTTATGTAGTTACAGTCCACCAAGACCAGGAAGGTTCAAATCTAGACAACTTAAACAAATTATTAATAGTTTACCAAAACCGATAATACTATCCGGAGATTTAAATGCTCATCATGTTGCTTTTGGATGTCTTCAAACCAAGCCTCGAGGTACAGATGTTTACGATTTATTAGATGAGTGTGACCTATGTATCCTGAACTCGGGAGCTCCAACAACAGTAGGTAGTTTGCGTAATAGCCAATCTTCAATTGACATTACTTGTGTTAGCCCACAAATCGCTCCTCTATGCCATTGGAGCGTTAGTGATGATCCAATGGGCAGCTATCATTATCCCACTTTCACATTTATTGAACTCCATCCACAAGATTTTGAAGTTGGTCAACCAACGGAAAGATTTCTGTATGACAAGGCAGATTGGAAGCTCTTTGCATCTGAAACTGAAAAGGCATTCAGGTCATTTACTATTGATTACAACAAACCTTTATCTACTTATAATAAATTTTGTGTTACATTAAATACAGTTAAAGAATCATGTATTCCAAAACTAAATATAACTTCCCCAACCATTAGGAAAAAACCAGTTCCCTGGTGGGATAATGAATGCTTAGAAGCAGTTAAAAAAAGTAAAGCTGCTCTAAATTTTTATAGAACACATTCATCTATAGAAAATTTCATTGAATATAAAAAATAGATGCAATTAAAAAAAAGTTATTAAGGGAAAAGAAAAAGAATAGTTGGAGAAACCTTTGTGAATCATTCAACAGACAAACACCTGTTACTGTCATCTGGAATTATATCCGCAGATTTAAAAGAGCTTCTTCTGTTAGTAAGCCAAAAAACAGTGAATGGATTCCATCTTTTCTTGATAAGTATGCACCCGATGATCCACCTGAAAAATATATAGACAGTAATTTATTAAATTCATATTTTATCCAGGAAGGCAATTCAAGTAGCATATTTTTGAGTAATACTTTTACATGGCAAGAATTCCAATTTGCTTTGAAATCTAGAAAAGACACTACTCCAGGCTTAGACGATATCCCTTACAAAATATTAGGCTACATGCATGAAGATGCCCAAAAAATTTTATTAGATATTTATAATCTATTATGGACAAACAATCTTATACCAGACTCATGGAAAACACAATGTATTGTACCAATCCTTAAACCAGAAAAACCGGAAAATGACTGTAACTCATATAGACCTATATCTTTGTCATCTTGTGTTGGTAAAATATTTGAATACATGCTTAAGGTGAGACTAGACTGGTATGTTGAATCAAATAATATCTTACCAAAGGAGCAGTATGGCTTTCGTAAAGGTAAAAGTTGTGTAGAAAGCTATGTTGCATTATTTAGGGATATTAAAGATTCATTTCACTCATTTTCTTCCACTGTTTGTGCCTTTCTCGATGTTCAGGGGGCGTTTGATAATGTTGATCCAACTATCCTTGTTGAAGTCTTGATAGATATAGGTGTCCCCGGAAAAGTCTGTGAATGGATTTTTAAATTTTTATTTAAGAGAACAATGTATGTCAAATTTAATAACATTTTACATGGACCTAGACATATATATAAAGGCACTATGCAAGGTGCCACTATTTCGCCACTGTTATATAGCATATACACAAGTCAACTGTGTAAATATCTTTTAGGTTGTAATGTAAAATTTCTACAGTATGCAGATGATATTGTTGTGTATAGTAGTCATAAGGATGTAAATATTGCTGTAAATATATTAAATAAGGCATTAGAACAAGTATATAATTACTATACTAGAAAATTAAAGCTATGGATAAGTTTGGAAAAAAGTACAGCCATGATTTTCTCTAAATCAGATCCAGGAAGTTTATTTAACGTTAAACTTCACAACAACAGTCTCAAATGGGTCTGCGAAAAAAAGTTTTTGGGGATATATCTTGACAATAAGTTAAAATTTGAAAATCATATCCAACAAATTATCAAAAAAGCTTGTGGAGGTCTTAACATAATTAGATCTTTGGCAGGAGTACACTGGGGATCCGACCCTAAAACTTTATCCATGTTATATAAGAGTTTAGTACGTAGTCACTTTGATTACAGCACTTTAGCATATTACAACTGTAATTATAACTTATTAAGAAAATTAGATGTTATTCAAAATAAAGCTCTTAGAGTCATAACAGGTGCAATGTGCTCTACTCCTATACATATCATGGAGGCCGAGACATGTATACCTCCACTAACTATTATAAGGCTAAAAATTGCTGAACGATTTTGCTTAAAGGTATTTGCCTCTAAAAATAATCATCTTTTAAATAGAATTCTTCCTATAGTTCCAACAAATAGTATGAATGTGGGTCCATATACTGATGTTTCTAACATTATTTCTAGAAAATTGCCAGAACTATTAAGGATTATGATAAACATTTACTTAAATATTGGAAATTATATATTTAGAGAAAATCATTGGCCTATGTATAATATTGAATATAATGCATACATGCATGATGTTACAATATGTGAGCAACAAATAAGTAAACAAAATGATCTTCTCAATACTATAGATAATGAGTACAGAATTTATACTGATGGGTCGAAAACCTTAAATATTGTTACATCAGCCTATTATGATCCTCAGAAAAAAATTAAAAAATGTATAAAATTAGCATATGAATGTAGTATATTTACTGCTGAATGTTATGCTATATATAAAGCATTATTGTATATATCTTCAATTAATGAAAGCAATTGTTTGATTTTAACTGATTCACTTAGTGTTATAACTGCACTTAAAAATAGGGTTTTAAAATTTAATACAAATTATTTAATATTAAAAATTAAGCAAACTTTGTACCATATGTATAATAATAGTAAAAATGTTAAATTCATTTGGGTACCTTCTCACTCTGGAATTACTGGCAACGAAGAAGCTGATGCAGCAACAAGAGGAGATCCAGACGAAGACCACAGTCAACTCCAGCACATACCGTATACAGATACACATGCTCCTGTGAAAGACTGCCTGGGAGAGTTGTTCAAGGCATACTTTACCCAAACGTCGTCTGAAAAAGGAAAATGGTATTACGATATACAAAAGATCCCGCCCGCCAAACCGTGGTACCATGAATTGAAAGAAATGTCTAGATCATTTATAGTTACTATGAACAGGATGAGATTTGGGCATTGCCAAGTTAAATCTCATCTCTACAGATTGAAGATGGTGAATACCTCATTTTGTGACTGCGGCGTTGAAGAGGAGACTCTTAATCATCTGGTTCTTCGATGTGGAAAACATAATAAGGCACGCTTAATGATGTGTAGTGAAATCAGTGAATTTTTGGACAAAGATGACAGTGACAGTGATATAAACATAGACAACTTGTCTTTGAAAGATTTACTTCAAAAAAATACTTTTTATGGTCCGCTTTATAGCTTTTTAAAAAATGTTGGGAAAAAACTTTTTCAAAACTCAAACTCAAACTCAAAATTTTTTATTCAGAATAAATTTTTGCAAATATTTTCTGAAAGTCTACATGATGCCTACCACCGGTAGGCATCATGTAGACTTTCAAAAAAGTTACTTTAATTCCGTAATGCCCTGTGTAATGTTAAGTTAAGTTACTTGTTGTTAAAAACAATGAAATGTATTTTAAGGACTGGGCTTAAAGGACTAGAATCCAGGCCCGTAAAATTTTATTAATAAAAAAAAAAAAGAGGACGTCATGAAGTATGAACTGGTTTTGGCGGGCATGTGAAAGAGTGCTGTTGTGTTTTTGTATTATTTTCCTAAAATTGTGTTAGCTGGGTTTTTAATGTGTAATATTGGTAGAATATTAACCATTAGATATTTGTGTTCATGCACAAGTGTAGGAAAGTGATGTAATATCCAGAAACGTGCTATTTTGTGTTCCCTCCAAAACTCCATCGAAAGTTTCAGTAAAGCGTCTACCACTTTACTGAATCGACCGACTTGACTCCTGTGACTGTTTTGACTTTTACTTAGACTTTGACTAGACCTTAGACCTGACGATACATGAAAACGATGATGAAAATTATAATAGGAGGAATATAGTTTTCCCGCCATATTCCTTACCTTTTTACCTTGTCTGTGGCACAACATACACATCCTTTGTGTCAAGTTGCCAAAAAAGAAGAAAAAACAAAAAAAACAATCATGAAATGTCATTTGATTTCAAGATTTTGTTCACAGATTATTTTGTCAATGTCATCTGGCAAAATTTGTCAATATTCGCGTTGTAATTTTTTTATTTATTTTGTATTGTATTCGTATCTTTTAAATAAACAGAGGACTTTGAGAGAAAATATAATGTCTAGCGCTGACCGGATCGATTTCGAAATGGAAGTTGAGGTGGAAAGTGCGTCATCTGGACCACCGGTGGAACTTCCGAACCCAACATCTCCCGCACCACCAGCTGCGGGCAATACGAAGAGCGTGGTGGTAACGACGGCTACATCGGGTTCTGTTACTGTATCACTTCACCCGTTGGTCATAATGAATGTCTCCGAGCACTGGACGAGAGTAAAAGCACAGGAAGGTGCACCACAAACTGGTAAGTCACTCGAAACCTTACTCTGAACACAATGTTCACAAAACACGCTTAGAAACGAACAATAAGTACAGACAGAGCTACGCACTACAAAGTGAGTACGATTTTTCATTCATGTATAAGTTGAACTAAGCTACTGCATCTGCAGTTAACCATGGTCCATACAAACAATGAACAATATAATAGAAATAATAATGCGAAGTATTGTGTTTTGATTCATGTGAAGTGGCATTAGATTTCATAGGTGGTTTTTTATTTAATGCTTCAAGCCACCAGCAGTCACCTGTGGCCGCGATAACAATAGAAATCTATTGTGTCTTGTTTTTCCACGATCGAGGGATTGATCTGAGAAAATTAATATTATTATATTTCATAACATAAGTAACAAGAAAGTCAGTTAAATTATATTTTAGTCCAGAGTCTTGACTCTAGTCTACTGATTTTTAAGTTTGTCCCGTGTTAGATGAACTTTTTATCATATTGTTGTAAATAAATTTTTTACAGTTATCGGAGCTCTCATTGGCAAGCAAAAGGGTCGGAATGTTGAAGTCATGAATTCATTTGAACTAGTGTTTGCAATTATAGAAAATGATATTATTATAGACAGAGATTATTATAACTTAAAGGAGGAACAATGTAAGTATTGAATAATTTTCTATAATATTAATTATTATTAACCCATTATATATCATGTTTCTTAAAATTTTTCAAAAACTTACTTATATATTTTCAATGAAACATTTTGCTGTTTATTTTTTAGTCAAGCAAGTTTTCTCCGACATGGACTTCTTAGGTTGGTACACAACAGGGGAGACACCCACTGAGCTTGATATTGCTGCTCATAGCCAGATATGTGCCATCAATGAGTGTCCAGTCATGTTGATGCTGAATCCGGCAGGAAGAAAAGGAGATGTAAGTATAAAACTGATTTATTCTGTGGTCTGCCCATACTTGACGGGGGCTTGATGGGTTAACAATTAAAAAATTGCCTTTTTTTGCATAAATGGAGGCTTCAGGGCCAGAAAAATAATTCAAATTAAGAAAAAACTGTCTATTTTATGTGAAGCCAGATGACAAAGTAGATAAGTTACAAAGTTTGTTCAAATTATAAGAAAAAAAGAATAATTTATAAAATTTAGTTGTGTAGTGCTATGTTGTTCTTCCACTCACAACTTTAATAGTTGTATCTACACTGATATTATAAAAGTCAAAGGATTTGAAGCAATAAAATGGTCCCAAAACTGTATTGATTTAGATTTTGGACAAAGAGCAGAATATTGTATATTATGCAAATTTTTTTATTGTGGCAGATGTCTTACAATTTCTACAGGATTGGTTGCTTTACTTATTAAAGTTATTTATACTATACAATGGATACATCTAATTTGTAGACTTTCAATTATTAATTATTATATTGTTTCAGCAATTGCCTGTAACCCTCTATGAATCAGTAATAGATGTGGTAAATGGTCGCGCGACGATGCTCCTGGCGCCGTTGACATACACATTAGCAGCAGAAGAAGCGGAAAGAATTGGAGTGGACCATGTGGCAAGGGTCTCCTCTGGAGAGGCAGCTCTTAATAGTTTAGGTAATTTTAAAAAATCTACTTTGAGCATAGAATCTATCAACTTTTTTCAAACTTAAACAAAATTTATTAATGGTCCATACCAATAATATAAATGCGAATGTGTGTCTATCTGTCTGTTACCTCTTCACGGCCAAACCGCTGAACCGATTTGGCTGAAATTTGGTATGGAGATACTTTGAGTCCTGGGAAAAGACATAGGATACTTTTTATCCCGGAAAAATTTACGGTTCCCGCGCGATAAACGAATTTTGGCGCAACGGAATTGCGGGCGTCATGTAGTATCCCAATAAAAGTAATAATATATAATGTTTTAATATGAATTAGCTTTTGGATATTAGAATTAACATCATATTTTAAAACTTCAGTGGCCGAGAACCTCACAGCACAGCGGTCCGCTATAAAGATGCTAGTGTGTCGAGTCAGGGCAGTGCTGGCGACAGTGCGGGCTATACGAGATGGTGTACTGCCGCCGCGACCGGAGACACTCAGGGAAGCGAGATCCCTCGCCAACAGACTGCCTCTCATCACTTCACAACAGTTCAGGACACAGTTTTATCATGTAAGTTTCATCCTTACATTGTAAATAAAAAAGTATGTACCATTGAGGAAATTGATTCCTAGGCAGTTGGCGGACCTATGTCATGTGGTCGGCTTATGTTAAAACAATGTCAGCTGTGATCGGTCGGATGGATTTGACTTAACGCGACCAAACTTATGTCCGCCATCTGCCTAGGAATCAACTTCTCTGATAGTACAATCAATTCTATTTACCAGGCTATTTACCTTTTGTTACCAGTAAATACTGATTGGATTAAGATAAAATTACCAAATTATTGTAGTTTAGACTTTAATCCTTCAGGCCCCGTGCGAGCACCGGTGATCGCGAGAATAAAAGAATACAATGGGAATTCCTAGAACCTCCGATCGAAGGATTAAGAGTACTCTGATTTACCATATTCTTTAAGAGCGGGCTGTGCAATTTTGCTGTGTTTTCTAATTAGTATTACGATCCCGGAAGACGATTGACTCAAATGAAATTGAGATTTATTTAATCATTGTATATTTATCTGATACTTAGCTAACGGAAAACACGATTCACTTATTTTGAAATTATGAATCTTTTTGGGCATTTCAACAAATATCTATTACACTTATTGAGTTACTATCATTAATTAACTTGCTCTACTACAATCACACACTTTATAAAATAATAGCTAGAGGAAATATTAGTATTGTATTTAGTTTTTAAGTTTTTAAGTGTAATCAAAAACAGTTTTGGGACTTACGATCTTTACTTTCGTGCTGTAATGCGGGAACCGTTGTTACGCGATATTGTTCACTACTAGCTGCAGCCTAAAACACATTACCCGGGAGCACGATTCATGGAATTATTGTATCACGATTGGAGGATAGCGTTGTGTGTAGGAGGGGCTAGCGTTTTGACCGTAGGCCCTTAATATAAAATTTTCCTTAATTTGAGTAACATTGTTGCTCAGACTTACAGTTTTTAAAATTGCACAATCTTGAATAAATAAGCCACAGATTTTTATAAATATCTTGTATTTTCAGCAATGCAATGACGTTGCCCTGATGACGTATTTGGGAACAATCACAAAGAGCTGCAACGCGATCAACCAGCTGGTGAACAGATTCAACGTGCTGTACGACAGACAAGGGATGGGGCGCCGCATGAGAGGACTGTTCTTTTAAACCTAAGTAGTTTTAATTTTTATGTATCGTTTTACACTCAATTGCTGATCTGCATTATTAAAGTATGCTGTCAGTGTCAGGCCTGACACTAGATGCCGCTTTTCCTTCGTACCAACCGCAAGGTCAGTAAAAACAGACTTGATATCAAAATTATAATGTTAAGGTGGCACTTCACATGGCTATTGGTATTTGCTATTGGCTATTTGTTGCATTTGGCAAAATTATTAACGTACTTATACACAAACAAGCAAAGAAAGGTAAATACGGCTTTCCACACATGGGTGTCAAATACCAAACTTTTACTTGATTTTGTTTACTTACTTGCCTATTTGACTCTTTTAATGTGCGTCAAAAACCGACAAAGGTACAGATACGTGTATTTGGTATTGGTCATATTTGTCAAATAGGAAAATAAGGCCAATACTTTGTTAAATATACTGTCTACATATTATGGTGATTATTTAGCGAATACATCAAATACGCAAATACAAATAGCCACGTGAAGTGCCACTATTAGAAATAATACACATTTGAATACCGTACCCAACTAAAAATAATATTGTTTAGGTATCCAGTGGCGTTTCTGTAATTATTTTTACGGATTAATGGAATGTAAGGAATATAAAGAAAATAAAAAGGTTTAATATTCTAAATTACTTTCTTTTCAAACGAACACAGCTAGTGCTAACGTGATTAATAAATAAAATAAACATTCACTTCTCAAACTACTTATTCAATGACTGTTTTCGACAGTAGTACATAATGTAGTAGCAATTTATTTATACCTTACATTTTACCATTAAATTTACAGACCCACATTATGTATTAGTACTTTAGGGTAAATGAAAAACCAATAGTGATGGTATTCTTTATTCGCATCGTCACGATGATGTGATCATTTAACAAAGTAACAAGTTTTGGACACATTGAGATTCATGCTATGGAAGACTGGTCGCATGTGTCGATTACATAACCAATTAACCAATAATTAGGGATGCCAATTAAAAATGTCAGTATTTCTCCTGGCAACACTACCATTCTTTAATAGAAAAAAAAAAGAGTTAAATAAGGTTATTCACATAAAAGATTATTGATATCTTATTTGTAACCATTTCGGTGTACAAAAGAAGCAAATAAATAGATAAGTAGTTAAATAAGTTGTAATTTTACTCGTAAAACATGACAATATAATTTAAATAATAAAAGTAGAAAATAAAGATGATATTAATCCTAACAGTACTTAGAAAATGAATGTTTATACTGATAGTAACTATTTAATAGAGCCAATGTTGATTACGTCGAGGCTATACTAACTTAGAAACTCACATTACAGATGTACTAAATATTAAAGTCATAAAACTGTAAACTTTAATTATAACGGTATAATTACTTGTCGGTTGGTATCACTAATTTTGTACAAAAATATCCTTATGTCGAGTAATATTGCTTTTAAGTTTTTACAACTATCAAAATTGCACAAACTTTATCAAATAAGCCACAGCTGCCGCGATCACAAAATCGTTTACAGACTACAGTATGTATTAAGTAAATGCATCAAAAGATGTCGTGCTATTGAGCTAAACACTTAAATATATTATATGGATTAATTAAATGTATTTATCAAATGGTTTATAAATGTCTTACAATATAGTATCGGTATATCGTTTAACTTAATTACGAGGTTTGGCTGTGCTTGACGGAAAAAAGTGTTCGGATGCGATTGTAAGCAAAATGGTGATCGCTAAGCACTTTCTAACGCTTTTCAAAATGGCGGATCGCCGGTGCTAATGAAATCAGTAACCGTGTCCTAACTCCTGAGTCAAAATTTAGTACCTACTCCTGAATTCTGAGCGCGTATAAGTGTTTTTTTTTTCTGCCAAATACAGCCAATGAATATATCATAAAGTACCCCTTACTCCTTAAGTGGGGGTAGTTTTATAAAATTCTACAAAGTACATAATATTATGTCGCACCCGCACTAAAGCGTATAAACAAAGCATCGTTGCGACTAGTGTACTGATATTTTATATCCACTTGTTTTGAACAATTCCAGGCACTGATTTTCTTCAATACAGAAGATAATGAGGTCCATTCAATAAACGAAACAAATAGATCGTCTTGTCCTGCAACTAAATTGGCACCGTTTTATGCTACAGCTCAGAGGTTGATTCCAGAGAATCCAGACTCATATTAGTCCTTAGCAGATTTTTAAATGAATTTGCTTTTAAATTTTTGGCAATTACCAATTTCAATATGGCTTTTTGGAATAGAACGAGACGATTGCATTTCAAAACATCGGATTGCAGACAAATCACAGAGCAAATATCTCTTGGAGAAACTCAAAATGTCTCAAATGCAAAATGTTCAAAAACGCCCAATTCGCCAGGACATTTTCCCATCTCTATGGATGGATAAACGCTTATAAGCGCCTAAAAAACCCAGTATTTTCCTGCCTATATGGATGTATAAACGCCCATTAGCGCCCAAAGCGCCCGGGCGTTTTCCCATCTACATAATTATATGGATGGATAAACGCTCAGAATCACCTAAAACGCCAGGGCATTTTCCCGCCCATATGGATAGATTAACGCCCATAAGAGGCTAAAAATGCCCGGTCTGTTTACCCATCTATAGTCTTATCGTCTAATCATCATCTGGTATCTTCTCAATGCCGATGAGTTCGTCGAAAAGGCTCTGGTTGTCGTGTAACACTTGGGGCTCGTGGAGTTTCTGCCGCGCGAACTTCAACATGGCTCGCGCGAGCTGACCCACCGTCCATTTTCTGTCCACTAAAACTCGTACTAGTGTGTCCAGCTGAAAAAGTAAGGTGGCTAATTCAGCGAAGAGCGAAGATCCACGTTGGTTGAGCCGTGACAGGTATAAGCAAATGATTTGACAACCTATTTTTGAAGAAGGTCGTTTGGAGACTTATGCGTTGATTAGGATTGGCAAAATTACATCACAATCACATATTTATTAACCTGTGATTTTAGCAATCGTGTGCTTCAGAACTACCTACGTAACTTCACTTATTATGGCATTCACATTTTTTTCGCAATTTCATGCGATAAAAAAGTTCATGTGTGCGTGAGCAAATCCGCATGAGACTAAGGGCCGAATCAGACCGGAATGGCAGCGCAGCGGCGACCATTTTCAGTGTCATATCAATATGATTTTAAACTTTAACTTCATTATTTTAATACATAGAATCGCCACAGAATATATAATCAGTACCTTACATCGTTTGAGAAATCGCGGCCGCCGGCGAGACTTTCCAAGTTTCTCAAGCGATACTATGTGTTACAATAATGAAGATAAAGTTTAAAATCATATGACACCGAAAATGCTCGCCGCTGCGCTGCCATTCCGGTGTGGTGTGAATCGGCCCTAAAAGACCCTAATGTTTACATTACTAATAGCCTAGTAAACGAATGCTCGAAATGTGGGTGTGCTTGGAAAAGTCGAAAGCAGAAATTATGACAACGCTACTTTGTTTGGACTAGTTAGGAGATAAACATACTAAAAGTCCTGACCCCTCCGAGGTGCGCCGGAGGGGGGGGGGGGGGGGGGGGGGGGGGGGGGGTTGGGGGGGGGGAAGAAGGACCCATTTTTTGGTTTTTAGATGGCCATTGAAAAATCAATGATTTTTATAAAGACAAAAAATCCAAAAAAGTTTTTTATGTTTTATTAAAGACCATAAAATAAGCTATTATTTATCTATTTACTGTCTTAAAAAATTCCTGATATTTCAGAAAATACAAATACCCTTAGGTCGTATTGATGTGTGTATTTGAAAATCTACCAATTTTAGAAGCTCATAGCTAGGCAACGATTGGAGATAGATACAAAGTGTAAAGGACAAAGTTGTAGAGAATTTTATTAGCTTTTCTTATGTAGTACAATAAAATTTCGTACGAAGCACCGTTTTCGTAAATTAGTCTAAAAACCAAAAAATGGGTCCTTCTTTTCCCCCCCTCCCCTCCGGCGCACCTCGGAGGGGTCAGGACTTTTAGTATGTTTATCTCCTAACTAGTCCAAACAAAGTGGCGTAGTCATAATTTCTGCTTTCGACATTTCCAACCAGAATCATTCGTTTGCTAGGCTATAAGCCCTATATCATTTCCTCACCTTGAACAGTTTCTCGTTGCCATAAGTGTAGTATATGAGCGCGGGGACGCCGGCGACGCTGGCGGCCAGCCATTGCAGCAGCAGCTTCAGTTGAGGGTGACCCTTCAGCCGACTGCCGCAACCCCAGTTGCCGGTGGCGACGGGCCGACACGACCCGCCAGACACTATCTTGTGGGCCAGTTGATTCAGCTGCAAGTATTTGGTAATATGTTGTGCTTATTCTTCTTTGTAGGGATATAATTTTAGGACACGAGTTGAAATTAGCAAGGGAATACCGCTTGAAATGGATTGTTACGATTGTTACGTCGTGCAAGCGTTTGACGAAAAATTCAAAAACGTTGCCTAGAAATTTAGAATTCAACATGTTCGTAACAAATTAAGAATCGAAATAAGTATGTACTTAATAAATAATAACATAAAAAATGCTCTAGTAGTTCGCGAGATAAGCCCTTTCAAATAATTTCCCCCGTTTTTTCCACATTCTCCTATTAGTCTCAGCGTGATAAAATATGGCCTATAGCCTACGTCAATAAATGAGCTATTTAACACTGAAAGAATTTTTCAAATCGGACCAGTAGTTCCTGAGATTAGCGCGTTCAAGTTAGCTCTTTCAAATAATTTTCCCCGTTTTTTCCACATTTTCCTCTATTTCTTCGCTCCTATTAGTCTTAGCATGATAAAATATAGCCTATAGCCTTCCTCGATAAATGGGCTATCTAACACTGAAATAATTTTTCAAATCGGACCAGTAGTTCCTGAGATTAGCGCATTCAAGTTAGCCCTTTCAAATAATTTCCCCCGTTTTTTCCACATTTTCCTCTATTTCCTCGCTCCTATTAGTCTTAGCGTGATAAAATATAGCCTATAACCTTCCTCGATAAATGGGCTATCTAACACTGAAAGAATCATCAAAATCCGTTGCGTAGTTTTAAAGATTAAAGGGACATGAGGGAAAAAAAAGCGACTTTGTTTTATAATAAGTATAGACTAACAAATGCAAGATTTTATATCCGTTTCCTAATGTTTCTCAAAATCTGTATTATTTCAATAAAGGGTCAACAAAGAGTAGACATAGAGCACATAGAACAGAAGGACAGCAATTTGCAACATTTTAGTAGAAAATTTAATCTGTTATTAGTTTCATACTAGCGTACTTTAGCTTACAATGTCGGGATGTTACACATGCCACACAGAGCGGGCCGAGTATTAGGCGTGTTACAGTGAAGTTAGCAATACCGGCTGACCTTCGGTTTCTTTATTTTAAGCGTGACGGGCTCGCACTCAATCGTCTCCTCGATAGTCTCTACGATCATATTAACAACCCAATTGAGCTTTTTCTTTCTAACGGCGGGGTTCGTTAGCTGAGTGGAGCGAGTCCCGGTCGAGGAGTCGAGCGACTCGGCAGTGCCTTCACTGCCGCCTCTGAGCACCTCCTCCGGAATCGACTCTTTTACTTTATGTTTCTGTCAAAAATGTCAATCGATAAGTTTCCTCTCCTGGGTCTTAATGTCGACCCTAGCCCCTAGGTGGATCATTACGCATTTTATAACCAAAATTCGTCTATATACCCTCATGTGTGTGTGTCGGTGTAAGCTTTATTACAGCTTCTCTAATAGCTACAGAGTTAATGTTAGTAAACCACTGTCGTGCGTGTGACGTCACGCGGTGCGTACCAGGTGTGCGGCGAGGCGGTGCCTGTGGCGGGCGAGCTCGAGGGACAGCGAGCGGGCGGCGAGCGCGAGGCGGCGCGGCGCGATCCGCTCCCTGGAGTCCCGCCCGTACAGCTCCGCGGCCTCCGCGCCAGGCGTCCCGCTCGCCATGGACTCGCTCAAGGTACGTTTTAGGAGGGATCCTGCGAATCTGATATACAAAAAATAAGTTTTTGATTTGTATCTATGATGATTGATAGGCGATAGCCCACGATGGACGAATATGGTAATTAGTAAGTTTTGTAAATTATGGTGCTGCCACCATTAGTGTTTATTAGTTATGTCCACATTATGCGCTTTCGTCTTCAATTTTCGTCATCTTCTTTCTTTCAACTTTCGTTGTGGCGCATTCAATAATTGAATGCGTCAAAGAACGCAAAACCAACTGTCATTTTTAATAACAAAGCGAAAGTTTTTGACGGTCAGAGGGCATGCGTCGCGGGCATGCCTGACGTTCGCTGTTGACTGCATTATAACGCATGCCCTTGACGAACAGAAAAAGGCACAGTGTGGACAAAGCTATTGGTTATCCATCGTGGTCCAATGTGTACATATGTCCTTTAGATATATTGCTAGCAAACTTGCCTCTACTTTCATTTTTTTTGCGTTTTGTTGCTGGTTTGATATTTTTGGGAAAAACTCTTACGTTGCATTTACCTTATAACTGCTAGGTCGCGGGAGTCCAACTCCTTGGTTTTGTTCTCATTGGCGTCGCTGTCTTGTATGGGTTCGTTTAACCAGTTGTTGAATTGCTCGTACACCTCTTCTAGCTCCGACCTAAACAAAATCCAAAGTTTTTGATGCTATAATGTTTTACTGAAAATCATTTGGTCATTTCTTTGTTATGCGTTTTCTTTATGATCTTTATCGTTGCATGAATTGCAGTTGATTAATTTTACAAAACTTAAAAAAATCTCAACTCACGTATATTCGGTGCTGAAGCTGTATTTGGAACTATTTCCGGTTTCCTTCCTGGCTAAAGTTCGTTTTGGACTTAAGTTCCCATTTTCCATGTGATCCTTTTCGGTGAGCACGAAACCGACGGAACCACCTCGCTTGACCCTGTAAGAGATAAGTTAGAATCAGTGTTACATACACCAAAACATGAGGTTCAGCGTCATTGTTGGCCGCTGACAGGGCTCCTACATGATAAGCATCATACAATAGGTCACCAAAGAAAGGAAGTGTACCAATTCTTTCGCATTTGAAATTTGGCCATGCTGCTTTGGCCCTGCGAATTTCGGATTAAAGGTCGGAGGTTTGAAAACTGCGCACAATCCTCAATGTGAGTAGAATAGGGATTCTCTTGCGGATGAGTAAAAATTGAACTCAAGTACCTAATATCGTTATCATTAACTCCGGCTCCAGAAATGCTGATGCCGACGGCGTAGCTGGAACTGTCAGTGGACCAGTCCCCCGTGGTGCTCGTCGAGCACGAGTTCTCTGCTTCTCTTCTTAGCGCCTCTTTTAGTCTGTCGGCGAAGCTTAGTCTTCTCTCTTCTGTTGACAAATCTTTTGAGTATTGGAATGAATTTGGTCGCGCACTCTCCCCTCTGCCTTCATCTTCACTACCTGGAATTTGGGTTATGTACATATTGTAAGTGTAGAAAGTGTGGGAAGAACATAAAATAGTTTTTATCCCAGAAAAAAATCGCGAATTTTGGCGGAACGAAGTTTATCTAGTGTAAAGAAAAGCTTTGACTTACCATAGTCGAAGCTGTCGTTGGCGCTGTGGTATTCGTCGTCGCTAGAGTTGCAGCTGGAGTAGAGGCTGTCCTCCTGCTCCAAGTTCGTCAGTCCGGAGACCCGCGTCACTGGGAGACACTCCCCGGACGAGCCCAACACGATGAACTTTCCCCGACGATTGTTGAGCATCCCCGCTCCGGGCGACAACCAACACTTCTTCTTTTGTAATTCCAAACCTATAATTCGAAAATGAGACATTATGCAGAGGCTATAGAATTTGTAGGTGGAAAGCTCTTAAGATCTCCAGGCATCCAGCGGGGTTTACAATTTACATTCTCATTGGATTCTGAAATTAGGTAACGAATTGTAATTGGTTAACGCTAGACGCAGCGAGCGATTATTGGCTTATGGCTGTTGCGCAGAGAAGTTGTCGAATTCCAGTCAAATTTTGCAGTGCAAATTATAGAGCCATTAAAGTCAAGAGATGCTTACTAGGGTCATTTAAGTTCAAGGCAGCGGCGCTGTAGTGATGAGGGGAAGGACTTCTGCTGTTGTAGCTGTTGATTGTACTGCACGAGGAGGCTTGCTTTATCATCACCGTTGCTTCTACTTCCGGCGAATTCTGACTGAAGGACTCACCTGTAAGTAATAATTACAAAGATTCCTTTAATTAGCAATTATTTATCTTCAAGTGTTTCAGGAATTGAATTGGAATTTGAATATTCTACTTCCTTGAATTTTCTTACCTATTGGTGATAGCCGCCTCTCCAACTTTTGGCTATCGTGACTTTTCATAGGCGTCTGTTGGAAAGCAAGGAGGCATTTGTTCAATTCTCGCAGAACATTGTCCTCTTCCCATTGGCTTAGTGGTAGTCGACTGTAGTCTTCTGCATCCATAAGACATACCGTGACCTGTAAAAATATGACGTCTTATTTTCCCTTAACTTTGGAGTCTGGACCAACGATGTAGGTTTAAGGATGGTTAAGGACTTATTTTCTGGCTACATATTTTTTTATGTTACGTAATTGTTACCTACCGTTTTTGGCTCCTGGAGTAATTCTATAGTATTAGTCTTCTGCTTCCTATCGTTAATTCTACTGAACATTCTAACACCTTCCACTTTCAATACTTCGTTGTCTTCTAAAGCTTCTACGGAGAGCATCACTGGCAAGAGTTCTGGCATCATGAACATTGTCAACGATTCCTGGGGAAATTTTAAATAATGTTAGAAATCCCGCTCATTCTGGTCCAGCTTGTACAATTTCGTCTTTTAAATGTTGTTTAAGTTGAAATTGTTAGATTGCTTTTTCGCAGATCACGTAGAATTTCGTATGTACCAAAGAATTTGATTCCTATGCAGATGGGGGACCTACGTAGTTTGGTCGCATTACGTCAAACCCAGCTGACAGATCACAATTAACATTGAATTGACATGATCGACCAAATGACGTTGGTCTCTCAAATGCATAGGAATCAATTTCCTCGATGGTACATTGAGGCATCGCTTCTTATCTCTTTCGTCGGTACAAGAACATCCTATCCCTATAGTGTTCATGCTGGTGCGCTTTTATGGATGCGAAAGAGACGTGCAACAATAGGTCAATATTCTAAATTTTACGTGATCCTACTGGAGTTTATCTCTTCAACTCCCGTAAGGCCCAAGTGGGCCGCGATAACAATTGAAAGGCTATTGTGTCTCGTTTTGCCGCGATCGAAGGATTATAAAGAATGAAATTACTTGTGATTCTCCATCCACCAGTGTGTCGCCACCGAGTCGACTCGACGCGAAGCAGATTCTAATGGCCTCGTCGTTCTCGCACCTCTCAGGCCGGCCCTCGTGTCGGACCATCAGCTTACATAACGGAAGGGTGCATTCTAGCCAGTCCTCTATTGTCAACCACTGTTTGGAAGTCATTACCTGTAAGTTATGTCCTTTATGTTAACTTTCACATTACGCACCCATCCCGGCAGTAAAGAAAAGTAACGCCTGGACTGGACTAAACGAAATATTGGGGATGCGCATATTGTTAATTGATATTTTTAATAATTTCAAATTTATTATTAACTTATGCCGGTTGAATTTTAATACAAACAAAACGAAATGTAACTTACTTGTCTACTTAATTTAACATTTCCTTCAATATTATTTTTATCTAGCCATTCAAAATAATGAAGTAAACTTTTTAACTTATTTCTTTGTGACTTTCTGCAAGAAAATGTTTTCGCGTTAGTAAAATTTAAACAATGAGATAAATTATATTCAAACATAGGTATTTCCAGTAAAATTCGGTATTAAACCAACCTGTGTAAATTCTTAAAAAAATGCGAAAAATTGAAATCCTGTAAAGTTGGATGAGTTTTCAGAGTTCTTTTTGGGAAAGTAGAGAAAAACGCGTGGGCGATTAGAGAGGATAAAAAGTTGTAGTTGAGCTCGGTCACGTCACCTGAAATATACAAACAATTTTTTATTACTTAATAATAATTATATCTTTCGTTTTACAAAATCAAAAATTCATAAAGTTTTCAATATGAATACTTTAGCTACGAAATTGATAAACTGATTTATAGGAAACGCTCTATATGACACTAAACCCAGTTTTTAAGGATGGTAATATCAGAGAAGTTAATTCATAGGCAGATGGTGGACCTACGTAATTTGGTTGTGTTACGTCAAACCAAGCCCACAAATCGCAACTAGCAATGATTTGACATAGCCCGGCTAAATGAAGTTGGTCCGCCATCTACCTATGAATCAATTTCTTCGATGGTACATCTAGATTTTTACAATTGCAATAGCATCAATCTATACTAATATTATAAAGCGGAAGAGTTTGTTAGTTTTTTTGTTTGTTTGAACGCGCTCAGGAACTACTGGTCCGATTTCAAAAATTCTTTCAGTGTTAGCTAGTTCATTTATCGAGGAAGGCTATAGGCTATATTTTATCACGCTAAGACTAATAGGAGCGAAGAAATAGAGGAAAATATAGAAAAACGGAGGAAATTATTTGAAAGGGCTTATCTCACGAACTACTAGAGAAATTTTTCTGTTATTTGGGTCAGATAAGAAGTAGACCACGTGAAGGATCATAGGCTATTTTTTGTGGACTAATTTGTCTGTAAAATATCTAATTTACGCTGGCGAAGTCGCGCGGAACGTCTAGTGATATAATATTATATTAGCATGCATTTTCTGGAACTCTATAATGATTAATGGTAATCTTTTTTAAGAAGTAATATTTACTTTGTTGCTGTAAGCTAAAAATAAGTCCTTTCGGCGGTCGCCACTTCTTCAACGACAACGCTCTGTTGACCATGATCCGGATTGTGTTGTCGATGAAGTTTCTTCGCTCCTCCTCCGCCATTTCTTCCAGCAGGAACTGTTCTAGACCCTTCAGAAGTTCCGGATCTTTAATATCATCATCTGGATCTATTCCCATGCTGAAATCATATGCGATTATATCAAATTCATGAGGTAGTTCTTTAGTTGCGTGAATTATATTAGCGCCCCTGGGCCTTGGGCGTACCTACAGATCTGTATGGTGCAAGTGAAGATTATACTCTATGATTAGACTGTTATATTCTTTATAACACTTGTGTCTTTTCTTTAGATTATCTAATATTACTCCGATCAATTTAGACATCCAAGGTTGCATTAATTCCGACAAGGCTGAATATTGGTAGGATTGTTCAATACACTATAATAAAGGAAATGTGAAAAGTCCTCATCGATCCGGCACGTGCAAAAAAATTTACTCGGGGTCAAAGGTCACAAAAACGGGTTTTATGCGATTTTCAGCACAACGGCAAGCTTTATCATAAAATCAGCTCAGACAAAAGTTGTAGATCAGATAATTATCTATGAGAATGTCTTAATACTTTTTTTTCCTAAGAGCTACCATTTTTGAGATATAACGATTCAAAAAGTTGAAATAGTTTGAGGTATAAGTAAGGTGACCATACGTCCCGCTTTGGGCGGGACAGTCCCGCTTTGAGGCAGTCTGTCCCGCTGTCCCCCACGAGGCCGAAATTGTCCCGCTTTTGCAAACAGACCAAACGACAATAATTTAAAAGTATTTTTATGTTTGAAATGCCTGTGCAATGCACGGAGCTACTACTAAGAGCTCCGTGGTGCAATGCCTGGAAGTAACGCATTACAGACAACAAATGTCTTCTGACATATTTTGCTCGATATCAAACCTAGACGTTCTGCGCAGCTTCGCCCGCGTAAATTAAAAATTCCACCGACAAATTAGCCCAAAAAATAGCCTATAATCCTTCACGTGGTCTGTGGTTCTTTTTATCTGTGCCAAATAACATAGACATTGCTGCAGTAGTTCGTGAGACATTTTTTTCAAATAATTTTTCCGGTTTTACTACATTTTCTTCTGTTTCGTCGATTTGTATTGGCGTGATAAAATGAAGCCTATAATAGCCTTCCTCGATAAATGAGCTATCTAACACTGAAGGAATTTTTCAAATCGGTTATCGGACCAGTAGTTCCTGAAATATTAGCACACATGAATTACATATGGGGGGGGGGGGGGGGGGGGTGGATTCTGTATTTGTCCCGCTCTGACAAAAAAAATTTAATGGTCACGTTAGGTATAAGTGTACTTTTGTCTACGACGACGCAACGCATTCATCAGACTAGGTATACCGCTAGTCAGTTTTGTCGTTGGTGTACACTTAAAAGGTGTAACTTGAAAAAAAAACACGCTAAGTACACTTATACCTCAAACTCTTTCAACTTTTTGAATCGTTATGTCTCAAAAATGGTGGCTCTTAGAAAAAAAAAATAGGACATTTTTATAGATAAATATCTTATCTACAAATTTTGTCTGAGCTGATTTTATAATAAAACTTACCGTTTTGCTGAAAATCGCGAAAAACCCGTTGTTGTAACCTTTGACCCCGAGTAAATTTTTTTGCACGTGCCGGATCGATGAGGACTTTTCACATTTCCTTTATTATAGTGTATTGAACAATCCTACCAATATTCAGCCTTGTCGGAATTAATGTAACCTCACCCCTATTTTTTGGTCTAATTTGACCGGACTATATAAACGATGTCGGAGTTTTTATGTGTGAGCCATAATAATAAATTTTTAGTTAAACTGTACACTGTACCTACCTACAGGCATCCTAGTGATTGGTCGATCGAAGCTTTGATTACTTTTCGGCGCTGCTGCTCGTAATAGTACGAGATACGACTGCAGAACTGTGCAGGTATCGAGTACACGCTTAAAACCACCTTTTTACTAATATTTATGATAAGGAGAACATATTTCTACTGGGGTGCCAGTCCAAATGTGGCCGCAACTATTTTTAAAAAAATTAAAAAAAATTTAGTTTGCGGGATAAAATGTTTTCATCAGGTATTGAAAGCTAACATGGTTCATTTCACGGCAATGAGTATAGAGATTTAGAAAAATCCGGTGTGCCATTGGGCACCCGACCGCAACTCTATTGTAACCAGGTGTGAACAGGTACGATTCCGATACATTTTTGCATCCATAACGTATATTGATCTTTTATATATATCAAATGGAAGCTTATTTTCCTCTTATTATTACAATATAGGTGTGCCTAATTAAATCTGGCCGCAAATAAGGGGTGCCGGCTGTCAAAGATGGCAAACTATCGAAGGTTGAGGGAAAGAGAGATAGCGCGTTTACGCGCATTACGGGTCTAACGAGGATAGTGATTGTACATCATGTTAGTGTACTTAACCATCTTTTTTTTTTATTAAATAAGGGGGCAAACGAGCAAACGTGTCAACTGATGGTAAGCAACTACCGTCGCCCATGGACACTCGCAACATCAGAAGAGCTGCAGGTGCGTTGCCGGCCTTTTAAGAGGGAATACGCTCTTTTCTTGAAGGTTTGCAGGTCGTATAGGTCCGGAAATACTGCTGGTGACAGTTCGTTCCAGAGTTTTACAGTGCGCGGCAGAAAGTAACGCGAAAAACGCACTGTGGAAGACTGCCACTCATCAAGGTGATGAGGATGGTATGTTTTTCGCGTGGGACGATGGCGAAAAGTTGCCGGTGGTATGATTCCGAACAATCCCTCAGAGCACTCCCCGTGATACAACCGATAGAGGATGCAGAGTGAAGCTACATCTCGGCGTAATTCCAAGGGGTCCAAGCTGTTTGAAACACTATGGCAGTCAACAATTCGAGCGGCCCTTCGTTGGATACGATCCAGAGGGAGCAGTTGGTATTTAGGTGCCCCTGCCCAGAGATGAGAACAATATTCCATATGAGGCCGAACCTGCGCCTTGTAGAGTTGTAAGCGTTGGTCCGGACTGAAGTACTGTCTCGCTCTGTTCAAACAATAGTAATAATCGGCCAAGTGCGAGTCGGACTCGGGCACGAAGGGTCCCGTACTGTTATAAAGCAAAATTAGGCCAAAATTGTTGTGTTTATATGGGGGCCGCCCTTATATTTTAATTTTATTATTAGTAATTAAATTGCACATTTAATTGAAGATTTCGAAAAATGTGAAAGTGCCTATCTGTTAAAGTATCGACATAGAGCGAAAAAGGCCATTTTATTAGTGTACCTGCATGTCCTGGGCAGAGGGCGTTGTTAGTTAGTATTTCTGTGCGTCAATTAGATGGCGTTTTTTTAATTAAACAGCGACGCGTTGTTGGTATTCCTGGGCGTCAATAGATGGAGTTTACAGTTTTTTTGGGTTTAAATTCGAAATAAATAACTTCGTTCAATTCGGGTGTCCCTTGACACCTATCAAGTTTTTTAATTGAATTTTTTTAATTTACAATAAAATCTTTTTATTAGGGTTCCGTAACCAAAGGGTAAAAACGGGACCCTATTACTGAGAGAGCCGGTTCTTCTCGCCGGGTTAGTTCCCGAACCAGTGGTAGGCATCATGTAGATTGTAGACCAACTGCAACGGTAGGCAACAGGCGGGCCGCGAAACCGCGAAAGGTCGAATCTCGGACCGTGAAATATTGTAATGCATTTTATACCAAGTATCAATTAATACATAGATAAGGTATTCGTTATACCTTTATTTAATTAATAGACGATAATTAGACGACCTCTGTGGCTCAGTGGTGAGCGCGTTGTTAGCTCAAGCCGGGGGTCGCGGGTTCGAATCCCGCCGACGGAACAAACAATTTTCTAAGTTCCTGGGTCATGGATGTGTATTAAATATGTGTATGATATAATAAAAATCTTAAATATATGCATAGTATAAAAGTATTAAATATATTTCCGTTGTCTGGTACCTGTAACACAAGTCCTTCAGGTACTTACCATGGGGCCAGACTGACGTGGTGTGAAGCGTCCATAAATATATTATATATATTATATTATATTAATTAAAATAATATTTTCAAGCTACATAGGACAAGTGTTTTTTCTAGATCTCGTTAAAAATTTCCACAGTATCCGAATCGCACCTAAGATTACTTGCCGACCCCTGATGTAGACGTTCAGAACATAAGAGGGCTGTTTGAAAAGTTCTCGGCTTTACATACTTCTACTAGGCTTACAAGCGTATAACTTATACCATGTATAGGGCCATTATTAACTAGATTAAAACCCACGCCTTTTGTAAATTGCTTCATTAGATAAAAATTTTTTGAACAACCATCTGCGCCAAGTCAGCAGAAATCTGAAGGCGCGCGTATTCAAACAGTTGCGATATTATTGCAAAGTCTAATAAAATTGAATTGTGAACACGGAATTAGTCTTTGTCATTTTTTACAAGTTTTGTATGTCTTTACAGACATATGAAATGATTTAAAAAAAATTACACAATAGTTAAAATAGAAAATATAGGTCTTTAAAGACGAGTCTACCCCAGTTGCTAAAAATCATTCATTTTCAAAGAAAACGCCTAAAATTAAAAAAAAATGTTCTAATCTCGGAATAAATAACTCGATAAAAGAAAGAAAGATAAACAAGCTTTTAAAAAATTGCATTATTTTTGTTTTGTAATATCGTAATAATAAAAATAAATGTCTTTGAAAAACTGGTGCCGCGTTTTCCGACAAAATTCGAAGTATCAGGCAGCTCGGAAATTAAATTGATTTTTTGAAAATATTTTGTACTAAAGAGATTCAAATTATATTCATTTTATAATTTTAATTTATTCATTAGTTTAATTTTATAAATATCACGCCAAATAATAGCCTAATCTTTTATTGCGCGTGGAAAATCGAGCTATAAAGAAATCTTCTAGAAAAAGTGGGTGTTACAGATTAAAGACACAATTTTTGTATTACGGAATAAACTCTATTATATTACTCTTATATTCTAAAATAACATTATATTTTGAACGGGAAATGGTAATTTATTAGGTCTTTACCATAAAAAAATGTGCAGTAGGGCCCTACGAACACAATGATCGGATTGTTGTTAATTGGGACAACACAGATGCTCACACACCCGCCTTGCAAGGCTTTTTATGAAATTATATAAATACGTAAAATGAATTTCAGTATCGAAAAATTTTGGCTTGGTTTTCAGTATTGCAATACATTTTTCAAATCTAAATTAGAGTTACCAGGAACGGAAATATTCACATTACAACGAGACGTAGTCGATCTCGGTGATCATTTTGTAAGACTTTTTTTAATCAACTTTTTTAGTCATTAAAATTTATTGTAATTTGAATTTTTAGAGCCATATCTTCTAATTAAAGACTGAATTTAAAATTGAAAAAATCATCTTAAATCATTTCATTGGAAAAATTCTCAAGGCTGAGAACTTCTCAAACAGCCCTAGTATTTGCAAAAATTTATTCCGAATAACTGAAATGACTTCGTTATCTGTCCGCCTGTCTGTCTACCTTCTGTCTGTCTGTTTGTCTGTCTGTCTGTCTGTCTGTCTCCAGGCTGTATCTCAAAAACCGCTATAGCTAGACTTCTGACATTTTCACAGATTGTGTATAATATCTGTTGCCGCTATAACAACAAAATACTAAGTGATTTTTTGGCCTTTTTCACTTTATGTCGGTAATGGATAGGCACTTTAAAATTTCATGAAATCTTCAATTAAAATATGTGCAATTTAATTACTAATAATAAAATTAAAGTAAAATTAAAAAATAAGGGCGGCCCCCATACAAAAATACAAATTTAATATAAAAATACGAGTCCGACTCGCACTTGGCCGATTATTACTATTGTTTGAACCGATGGTTAAGTACACTAACATGATGTACAATCACTATCCTCGTTAGACCCGTAATGTTACGCGCTAGCTCACTTTCCCTCAACCTTCGATAGTTTGCCACCTTTGACAGCCGGCACCCCTTATTTGCGGCCAGATTTAATTAGGCACACCTATATTATAATAATAAGAGGAAAATAAGCTTCCATATGATATATAAAAGATCAGTATACGTTATGGATGCAAAAATATATCGGAATCGTACCTGTTCACGCCTGGTTACAATAGAGTTGCGGTCGGGTGCCCAATGGCACACCGGATTTTTCTAAATCTCTATACTCATTGCCGTGAAATGAACCATGTTTTCTTTCAATACCCGATGGAAATATTTTATCCCGCAAACTCAATTTTTTAAATTAAAAAAAAAATAGTTGCGGCCACATTTCGACTGGCACCCCAGTAGAAATATGTTCTCCTTATCATAAATATTTGTAAAAATGTGGTTTTAAGCGTGTACTCGATACCTGCACAATTCTGCAGTGGGATCTTAGACTATAAATAAATAAGCGTCGAATGTCGAATTTGAATGTCTTAATTTTTTTTTTATTTGATCATTTAACACAGTGGTGCCCAACTGGTATTGCTCCAAGAGCTAGACTCTAGACCAGAGGTTCCCAAACTTTTTTCTCACAGACCACTTTAAACATTTTGCTGGATCCGGTGGACCCCACAGCTACCCCCCCCCCCCAAGTTCAAGGCCGGTCGACAAAGCGTATTCATCCACCAGTTTTTTAACCGACTTCAAAAAAAGGAGGTTATCAATTCGACGCGTATGTATGTAATATTTCCACAACTGCCCAATTTTCGTATGTTAGTCTATATCAGCGTCTGAATAATTAATGTGCCAAATTTCAAGTGTATGTATGTATGTTTTTATGTTTGTGGTCGCATATCTCTGAAAGTACTATTCCGATTTCAGTAATTCTTTTTTTGTTGTACTAGGTATTGTTCAATTTAGGGAATAGTGTAAGTTTCATCGAAATCGGCTCAGTAGTTTTAGAGATAGGGAGTTTTAATTATCACTTACGTACAATTTTGGAGTCGGTTTTATCTTTCTACAAGGGACCAATAACCTTCATTCGGAGTTGTAAAAAGTAAACGCAAATATTTTCTTGTTTTCCCGCTATTTAACACAAAAATTACCACACTTTTATTTATTTCTAAATCTCCTCGCTCTGTAGTATTTAATCTGTAATTTGTCTGCCTATACTCATAGGAGAAGTCAAATCGGGTCACCTAATTTTTATAGACCCCCGTTAACGACTCGTGGACCCCCATTTTTTTTCCACGCAAGCGTAGACCCCTATCGGGCTCCCGTGGACCCCATGGGGTCCACCTGGACCACTTTGGGAATCAATGCTCTAGACTCTAGAGTCTAGTAGACGATTAGGAAAGTTCTAGAACCTTCCAAAATAACTCTACCTATAGCTCTTTCAGCCTAATTAACTTTACTTAACATCTTGATTAATTTATATTTTAAGTACACTTACTTGCACATGTCATGAATTTTTAACATGCTTCCAGTCAGTTTGCCGGGCGCAGACGCTACCAGTAAATGCTTCAGGTGGCGCTGAACTGAAGTCCACCAGGGAAGGTCGCATGGCAGCATTACAAGCGCCATTCTGAAAACGAAATGTTACCTCCATAATTAGGTTTTGCTTGCTGGCGAAGTTAGAACTAATTGATTGCTTTCGAGTACCGTAACGTTACTAAATAGCTAGTAATGATAAGTATTTTTATAATAATAATTATTAATTAATATTATAGAAGTTAAAAAAAAGTTTAGAAAAGTTGTAACCGGTCTAGTAGCAAGTAACAACCAAAGGCAATAAAACGTATTAATAGGGTAAATTTATATTAGTGCAGACTGCAGAGTCGAAACTCGAAGCGCATCGAAGCAAATTACTAAGCTGAACTTTACATAATTGACCCTTAACTCCAAAGCGTTAACACACTTTATTACTTCTGAGAATTTAAAAAGGCGCGCGCTTCCACGCGTATTCGCGTGAATGCGCCCGAACAACGCTGATTGGCCTCGCAGAAGTAATGTATGCGTTACGCTCTGTAGTTAAGGTTGGATTTTCTGTGTTCAGTTTTTGGGAATTCGCTTCGATTCGCTTCGACTCTGTCCTATATGAAAAACTCTAAGCAGATATTATGTTACTACCGCGCGCGTTGTGAAGATTCAAATACGGCCCAATTGGGTCGTCTGTTAATATTAAATCTGCATTCTGTTACGTTCATACTATTTTCCGGCTTAAATCTCTTCCGAACAACATTGACAAATTTGACAGATAAGTGAAACAAAAGATACGAAATGCCATTTACATAAAAGAGACAGACTAAATAAAAGACGACCCAATTGGGTCGTATTTGAAGCTTCACAACGCGCGCGGTAGTAACATATCTGCTTTGAGTTTTTTATATAATATATCATTGGTCTGCATCGAGCGCAGTCACGAACGTGCCGCGACTTTTCTTACCTAAATAAATTGAAAATGACGTCGTGCGTGTTTCGAAAATGTATTGGTCTTAGAGTATCAATAACTACTTACAGTAGTACTACTGTAAGTAGTTATTGATACTCTAAGGTATTGGTACATGACTCAAAAGAAAACAAAACACATGGAATCTCTTACCACATGTCTTGATTGCAAGAAATACCTCGATTATTTACATTTTCAATTATTTTTTCAAACAATCTGGAAAAAATCGAATTTTCGTCATAGCTCAGGCGAAGAAAGAAACAGCGATACGATTCGACGTTTAAAAAAAGAACTGTCTATTTTATGTAAATGGTTTTTCGTATCTTTTGCTTCACTTATCTGTCAAATTTGTCAATGTTTGCAATTTTGAATTTGAAAATATTGTTTGGAAGAGATTTAAACCGGAAAATAGTATGGACGTAACAGATCTGTATAAGTAGAATATCATTGCCCTTATGCGATTAGCCGATAACAATGCCATTTTTTAATATATGTAGCAGAAGTATTTTTTAGTGTAAGTACTCACATACGGTTTTGCTCGATCGAGCAATCACGTAGTAAACCCACGGCTCGGGCTTTCGTCCACACATTCAGCATTGCTCGATAGTTTTACTCCAGTTCGAAGGAAATAAGCTACGATTGCTACGAATAATAAAAACTAGTGTCAAATTTGTCAAGCCGGCTCGATTCGAGCCTTCAAACTGGCTCGATGCGAGCCTTCGAGCTATGAGTTTTGCGGTCCACACGGTGGTTTTTGCTCGATTTCAAGAAAAACTATCGAGCAAAACCGTATATGTGAGTACTTCGCATAAATATATATCTTTGCTTCGCGTCAATGTAAAAAAAATAAAATGTCGTCCTGTTTGACAGGTGTCAATCTCGAAATGTCAAATTGTAAATATGTCAAAATATTATCAATTTCGCACAAAAAATCGTAAACAATGAAATGGAAAATGTGTAAAATATAGTTTATTAAATAAAATCTAAACAGCAAAGGGTTTTAAATAGATTAACGAGTGAAGTGGTGACCCAAAAAAGTCTAGAATGCGGTTGCGTTATGTAACTTAGCCCGTATTACTTTATAAAAACTAAGTGCAATGAAGCCGGTGTGTTGCGCTATCTCTAAAAGTGTTATAAACAAGAAAATTTTTCCTCGTTTGTCTTCCTATACGTCATATCAAATAAATATATCAGCAGTGTGATTGTGTGTTGTAGTCAAGACAGACATTCGCGTGCACTAGCGAGGCACGGATACAAAGGTCAACTTCACAGAAAATTCACGATGACCGTACAAAAGATATTGAAAGCACTAATTTTGGGTGCTCCGGCGTCCGGAAAAGGCACTATATCATCGAGGATCGTTAAAAGGTACAACATTGAGCATGTATCCAGTGGTGATAAATTGCGAGACCATATTCAAAAACAAACTGAACTAGGCAAAGAAGTTAAAAGCTACCTCAGTCAAGGCAAACTGGTACCCGATGACGTAATGATAAAATTTATGGTGTCGGAATTGACAAAAGTACAAGACAAGTCATGGCTTCTAGACGGTTTTCCGAGAACTGTTGCACAAGCACAAGCTATCTGGAAAGTTGAGCCCGTCGATATAGTTCTGAATCTGAATGTACCTTTTGATGTAATCATTGATAGGGTAAGGAATCGTTGGGTTCATTTACCATCGGGAAGAGTTTATAACATTGGTTTTAACACACCTAAGGTGATGGGTAAGGATGATGTTACCGGAGAAGATCTGACTCAAAGACCTGACGATAAGCCTGAAGTAGTTCAGAAGAGATTGGAAATCTACGAGAGTATCACAAGACCGGTGATGGATTTCTACAAGGAGAAAGGTATTCTTACACATTTCGAGGGTCGCACCTCAGATGAAATATGGCCTAAAGTTATTGCACACTTAGACCCAATTTTCGAAAAGAAGTAGGGAACTGTATTTTTTTAATATGCACAAATTTATGACAAGGAAAACAACCAAAAACTGTTATTTTAACAAAGATATGCTTCCTTTAATATGTCATGATAATGCTGTAAAAATGGTGTTATATTGTGTTTAAAAATTATTATTCTAAAGATAAAACCTAAAAACACAATTTTTAAAATGGCTTATGCTAAGTACTCACATACGGTTTTGCTCGATAGTTTTACTCCAAATTGAAGGAAATGACATATTTGACATATTTAATTCTATCGAGCCGGCTCGAAGCGAGCCTTCGAGCTGTCAGTTTTGGCGGTCCACATGGTGGTTATTGCTCGATTTGGAGTAAAACTATCGAGCAAAACCGTATGTCAGTACTTAGCATTAGAAATAGAAATGTAGTGTCTTGTGGTGGCGTGCAAATTACAAAATAGCACAAAATATACAGTAGCAGCTAATTAATATTATTTATATCTACGAATAGTCTTCCAAAAATACTTTAAATAGAATTTAATTTAAAGAAGATTACCAAAACTTCTTGAAATACTTTTAAGATTTTTTTTACACCCAGTTAAGTGAAAAATTAATCAAAGACAAAAGACATTAGGTACATAAGTGTTAATTTTTATTAATTTTATAGTATTCATATACCTAAGTTTAGTACATTATTTTATAATATTTGTTTTCAAATGTAATAATATGTTTTCAAATGCTTTAAAATGATCAAATTATAAGAAAATTGTGTTCTTTGTACAGTTAAAACATATAATAAAAAGTGCCTTAAACACAGTAGAATAGGTAGAATACAATTTATTGTTGTGTTAGTAATTAGTTTGTAGGCAGAAAGTGTATATTAGACCTGTGTTACAAGTCAACACTAAATCAAATCACTTTGATCTAACTTGTAAATCAGATTTCTTACATCAATAGTCAATGTATTTATATAAGTACATAATAGTTCATTGATCCTAAGGGATATATTATGTCTATTTAAAGTGGGTTTTTGCGATGAATGACATGCAATTGTAGGATTGTAGTATGCAAGTTTTATAAAAGCGAGTTATATTTTATATTGTTCTATTTGATTTTTTTGATAAAATAATAATTATTATTTATTTATGAAAAAGTTATCATTTACTTCAAAAAGTTTATTAACAAAGTATGTCTTTAAGATGCACAAAAGTATGGGGTAGTTGCATAGTGTTTATTATTTTACATAATTGATATTGATTTTGATGTGTACTATATTATATTTTCTGGTTGAATTATTTGAATAAATGTTTGGTAGTGACATGGTTGTATTTCTTACACTGGCCACATTTTATTTAATAATGGAGATCTACATAATAGAATGTATAATTAGCAATTTCTAAACCATATAACTGAGTATTATGTATAAAGTTTATCATCCAATTACTTTTTTGCGTAAAACCGATAGGATACTCTTCATACCGGAAAAATGTACGGGATCACGTGCGAATTACGATAAACGAATTTCAACGCGACGGAGTTACGGGCGACATCTACTTAGTTAATAATAATTAAATACCGTAGTAATAAAGCTTAATACAACGACCATGTTAATTCAATTAAGTCAACACTATACTTAATGATTTTTTTCGGCTTCCTATATAATTTATCAGCGGTTTGCCTGTGGTTTGGTGGTGGTGAAGGAAAGGCAATCCTAACAGTCCGTGTACATGTGTGTTTGTTGATTCGTAACGCCTAAACGAATTACCCGATTCGAATAATACGGTGTCAATTCCTAGTACTAGTGGTCCCGGTCTAGAGTATGCAATTTTTGTAGTACAGTTTTTAATTTTTTATTGTTTAAAAATAAACCCCAAGTGGGTATTATAGCCGCAGCCCAACATTAATGCGTTTATTTTTCTTATCATCAGTTATTTTAAACGACAACTAGATACATGATAACAGTTAATGGCATAGTTTACTTCGCTGATTACCTATGATATGACTATGAGCCTGTTCAATGAACATAGATATGACGTTATGCATGTGCGTGAAAATGCATAATGCTGAAGTCATCCTTATAATATTAAGGAGTGTGCAATTAATAGGTATTAAAGCAGACAAGGTCTAATAGTCTAGAACAGAATAGACTTCAACGTCAACTTACTTCGGAGAGGGTGCACGACGTATTTGGAGCACAATATGTGTTTAGCACTCGAACACAAAACTCAGTGTCGTCTCGCGACTATCGTATTTTTTTCGCACTTTTCTCATTGTCCAAACGGCACTCTATCGTTTTGTTTCCCATAGGTTATCTCGTCGATAGACCGAAATAGTGTGAGTAGCAGCGGAGCCGGCAGTGGGCGACGCGAGCGCGCGAACCCGGCCTATTTTTAGCAGCTTTCGTGCATTTCAGCTCAAATTAGATTGTAAATAAAAACCTTGGGTTAACACGAGTCGTAGTCCCCGTTGTTCGTCCAGTAGGTCATTATTCATCTCGCAGCATATCGGAGCAACAAAAATTGCAGTTTCTCGTAAACAATTCGTCTTAATTTGGGGGGTAGTCGCCGACCGAAACAGTAAGTGTACAAATTATAAGCACGTTTCGATACTCGAGCTTACTATGCAAAGTTTCGCGTGCGGTTTTTGTTTTGAAATAATTTCGCGGGATAGACGTTAGAGAGAGAGAGTATTTTGGGGGTTTCTTTGGAATACAGGAGTGGAGCTTCATTTAGTTTGGAGATAGTGTCGTAGATGGAGGCGAGGGCGCGCGACGTGCGGCCCGGCGGTCGGTGCTGGCCGAACTGGCGCTGACGGAGACTCGGGGGGTGTCTACCCTCGCCGGCTCCCCCCATGACGTCATCGGCGTCGCGTCACGACCTACGACGTACTCCGACGCTCGATACCCCATCCCCGCGCCCCCACCTGACACATTTCGTAAAATAAAGTATGCAAGTGGGATCTACGTCAGCGGCGTCATCGCCTCGTGTGTAGTTTTTAATTAGTCGGCTCTCGCGTGCGGAGGCTTTAATCTCATTACTCGTGTGTCGGCTTTGAGGCTTTATTGTTTAGCAGACAAAGGTTTCACGAAATCCCTGAAACGCTCAAAGTTTCATGTTCGAACTGTCCTAAATTGAAAACGGCTTTCATGTATGCAATATGATATACATATTTCGAATAATACTAAGTATATAAATAAAACAATTTGTTACTTAAATAAAATGTATAACAAAACGCGTGTTATAACTTTTATTTAACAAAATATTGACCCTTCAATATTGGATGCTTGGACTAAGTTACCTTTCACGTAGATTTTAAACGGTACTGAAATCAAACTAATCTCCACTAACATGGACTAACTTAAAGTTCATACCGTTACATACCTATACTTATAGGCATGGCCGAGTCAAAGTTTTCGCACCATTGATAGGCCGGCAGGTGGACTGCGCATGCGCGAGGCTTCGGTTGTCACGGTGTTCTTCGGCTAACTCCTTACCACTTCTGCTCTCCTGCGAGTTCGGACGCCCATGGAAAATTGTTGCCGCCCTTCAGAGAGCTTTTGGGCGGGCTAGGGCGGAGCGGACAACTCCCTATGAGATTAGCGTAGACGCTGCTAAGGCGATTGCTAAAAAACCGAAAGATACAAAATATTATAATTTATAATGTTTATCAAATTTTACTACATTTTTGTTTGGTATAATTTTTATTATTATCTAAGGAGAATCAAAACTGAAAAGTTTACGCGAATTTTTACTTTGACACAGTTAACGTTTTATTGGAATTATTTTTTAATACAAATAACTTATTCGGAGAAATATCTCAATAGTTTTCAAATATGAGCTTATTCATGCTTTATATTAAAATAAAAATTATTTCTAAAATGACCTTTATAATATTAACGTCGGCGGTGCGGGGTGGTGCACGAACTTTGTGGAGCGATGAACTTCGTTAATCGTTAAGCCTTGTATCCACTTGAGCAATGAGCATGCTCCTGAGGTGAATGAGCGGCTCATTTGGCCGAGCCGCTCAAGTGGAGACGCCTGAGCACGCTCGGTCCGAGCAAATCCGAGCGCGCTCAGGGCGAGCCGGCATCTGTCGGTTTTTGTCCGTGCTCAAAGGCGCTCAGTATTCGCTCGGCGCTCAGTGTGGACGGTTGTTTTTGTGTTTGAGGCGAGCGCGTCGAATTCCCCGAGTTTTAATTACGTTTACTTATAAGACATGACGGAGCCGAGCATATACTGAGCAGCCTGAGCACAGATTTTTCAATGTTGAGGCTCGTTCGACCAAAACATTCATTTTGTTCCTCTGAGCATGCTCAGGCGAATGAGCGGCTCATTCGCCCGAGCATGCTCAAGTGGATACAAGGCTTTATAGCTTTATCAGAATGTTAACAGGTGACTAACCTGATTTCATTGATTTTTTTTGTTGCTCTTTCTATACTTTCTTTCTTTTCTTTTTCTTCTTTTTTGGCAACTTGACACAAAGGATGTGTATGTTGTGCCACAGACAAGGTAAAAAGGTAAGGAATATGGCGGGAAAACCATATTCCTCCTATTATAATTTTCATCACCGTTTTCATGTATCGTCAGGTCTAAAGTGTAGTCAAAGTCTAAGTAAAAGTCAATACAGTCACAGGAGTCAAGTCGGTCGATTCAGTAAAGTGGTAGACGCTTTACTGAAACTTTCGATGGAGTTTTGGAGGGAACACAAAATAGCACGTTTCTGGATATTACATCACTTTCCTACACTTGTGAATGAACACGAATATCTAATGGTTAATATTCTACCAATATTACACATTAAAAACCCAGCTAACACAATTTTAGGAAAATAATACAAAAACACAACAGCACTCTTTCACATGCCCGCCAAAACTCCTTTCTATACTTATGAGTGTGAATAGACTTTTTTTTTTTCACGCAGAGAAATGCTTTACGCATTCGACGCAGGGGATGGGGACTCCCGCTGCGGATATGTGAGGCTCATCGCGGCGAAGATGGTATGTGCCGCGATCCTACCCACTAAAACTCTGCGACGCTCCTCTCGCCAACCAAGACGAAGCCACGGGCACGACACACCCACCGCAACTCCGTCAGTGGCCGTCCGACCTTTGTCAGACCACACTCATTTGGGGGCGCTTCTCGCCCCGCAGGCCGACAGAGGCCCCACTTGGGGATGAGTATGAATAGACCTGGAGCCAGTGACAGATTTTCATGACCAAGTCCCTCCCAACCGAAACTTTGTAAAATGAATAAGGGACGTTTATACTATGAATACTCGCGACCGTCAGCTGCGACTCCGTGGGTGGGGTGGGCAGTGGCAGCCTCCCGAAGATGAAGAAAGAATATTTTTTTTCATTTCCTCTCATTTGAAATTTTATCAGAGTATTGTTGAAATACTCTAGTAAACAATTAAAAAAATCAGCTAGCTGTAAGTCAGTGGAAAAGTCGTCAGCTGATAAGTTTTAGTAGGTATAGATGCTGTTGCGTTACACCTTTCAAGGTACCAGCTGACAAACTTTCCACTGAGATACAGCAAGCTGACATTAATTTTCATTCATAGTAGCATATAAACGATCACCAGGTAAATTTTTAGCTGAGAGGAAATCATTGAAAATATAATACTTATTTTCATGTTCAAGGAGCCAGCTGACGTATAATCCACCGTGTTATGGTCAGCTGACTATGTTTTTCTTTCAAAATACTACATAAACTATACTCTGATAAATTTTCAAATGAGAGGAAATGACTGAATTTTTTTTCTTCATGGGTGGGAGGCTGCCACTGCCCAGTGCCCACCCCACCCACGGAGTCGCAGCTGATGGTCGCTATACTATTCATAGTATAAGTCTCTTATGCATTTTACAAAGTTTCGCCCGGGAAGAAATAATTGACCAAAAATTTACCTGGCTCCCGGGCCAGAAACATATGAGTAGATACAAATGTTATAACATAATACAGTTTATGAAAGTATGTCTAATTCATCACCCTAAAAATACTGATTGATTTTCGTTAAGGAATATAGGAGTTTATTTTGGGGAAAAATATAGATATTAGATACGGCTCTCGCATGATACACAGATTCGTGTGAGAATGAAGTTGTGGCCTGTGGGAAAAAAAAAAAAAAATCTCGTACTACACATATAATGTTTTGGTTACACAAAAAGTTTTTACGAAAACTTACTTAAAACTTTTATAGTTTGCATTAAAAGTTAAAACTGTGAGTAGCTTTAAACACTTTTAGGGTTATTGTCGGCAGTGCCTTAAAACTTTAATGGTAGTTTAAAAGGCTTCTCAGGAACTTTATGCAAAACTCGGTACTGGTGGGTTTCTACAGGTGTATATTATTTTACCTATATTTTGCAAATATCGAATTCAATCTCTTGGGGTTTATAGCATCCTAGTACAATCGACCTCCGAGCGGCCACTCTCCCTGTTCACGGCCAGGATCACTCCAAAAAGGTCAAAGGTAAATGCCAAAGGTAGCGCTACCCGTCCCAAAACGCAAGAGCTAGAGCTATGTAATAGCCAATTATTTTTAGAACAAAAGGTTTTTCTGTAAAAAGGTTGAGAAAGGAAAAAGTTTATCTCGATGATGACAAATTCGATTAACTAATAGAAACTATAGTAAAAAATATATGCCTAATTTTTAAAATATATAGGAAGTTATGATGACCAAACAACTCTGAATGCGAAAGTTTGTCAGTCTATTATTTAACTTTATTAATGTTTCACCACTTCCCGATAAGCACCGAATAGGCTATCCACCACATAACTTGACAGATAAAGTATGGAGAATCTGTCAACAAAGTTGTGAATAGCCTATTCGCCACTTTATCAGAAAGTGGTGAAACAGGCCCTTTTAAAAAGCTGAATGTACTCTACATTCAGTGTTTTATAGTGCGTAGCCCGGAAAGGAAAAAGTCTTTTTAGGCAAAATTAACGGGTTTGACGCGATAAAGAATAATAATAATACTGTTGCACAACGAAGTTGTAGGCAAAACAAAACTGTACTTAGTTACAAAAAAGTTACAAAAAAAGTACTGAAATTGCGATAACATAAAAAAACACAAATTATACTTTTTTGGTTTCCCCCAAAGTTTAACTGGGTTTTCAGTTTAGGGTTGAGAGTATTCACTTTCTTATAAACGTTCAGTTTTAGATTCAATTATTAATATTATCAAATATGTTGCACTGTTACTCTTATCACATAACTTACATAATTCAATTATTATAATTCAAAACTATAATATCAGATTAATTACCAGTAAAATTTTAACAAAGTGGGAAGGTACGGAACACCAGTTGACGCCACACTTTGACACGCCACCCTTTGTGTATGACCCCTTACACTGGGCCATCAGAAACGCGAGGAGGTTATTTACCCCTGTGACACCCCTTATACTTGTTACCCTCTCCGATAAGTTGGATAAACAACACAATTTGGTATGTTTAATGAATTAGATACAGAAGAAAAATAATCTTAGTAAAAGAACAAAACATTTTTTTTTACTTATAAATAGTATATTATCTACTTTGACTATTTTACAATAAAGTGTTATTACGTAAAAAGTCATGTGTGTTTAATGGAAAAACTAAAAAATTCTAAAAAAAATGTATATAATCTAAGTGTACGTTTAGTTACACTTAAGTTTTATTTAGAAAATAAGTTTATATTGTAATTATCTCTCATTAATTTCAGTCAGTCACTAAATATAATATTTTTAAACGTAATAAAAAAATAAAAAACAAACTACACTGATCAACAAAAAGTGAAGTTGTTCAAAGTCACAAAAGATTGCCCAACTATTTGTCTCCCTAAAGCCCCGCGGGGAATAATATTATATTAGGTTGGAATATTTTGTCACCCTTCCCCACACAACCCCTATGATAGTTGGGGGAACTATTCACATCTATTCCGCATCCTGCTGCCCTATTGAAGTGCACTATCAGACGCGGGGCGTCCGCGCTCACTATCGCAAATCGACGCCGACGCGCTCCCTATATTCTATGCTCGCCTAGTACCTTCGTAGCCAAGTTGTTACGTCACCATGGAAATGAACTTTGGGGCGGAAAGCTCTACGGAATTTGTAGGCTTCGCGTAGCGCTTCAGCTACGTAGCCCGTAGACCCTCTACGGGAATAGTTCGGCGTAGCGCGCTCGTAGCTACGTCTAAGAGTTTTGGTTTTGCGTCTGCGTTCTGTTTGAATAACATTGCAACTAAAATAATAAGTATTAAACTAATAAATTCCATTTAATTTTTGTGAATAAGATACTTGCTATATTAGGTCAAGTCAACAAATCAACCTACAATCATATTTCAATTCAAATAAAAAAAAACTGTAAATACTCATAATGCCACAATATTTTTAAAATGTGTCTATAAAATTGCAACCACAATAATTATATAACCACAGTACACATAATACAGTAATTTAAAATTTAAATATATTTTCGTCCCAGTTCCAACTTTCAAATTCTATTTCATACTCATTATTTCTTTTACATTATTTGCGAATATGAAAAGAAAATTGCAATGCAATTATTTTTAATGAAGTCTGTGAAAGCTTTCGTAGCTGCTTAGGCGGGTAGCGGCACTCCCTCCCCGCCTCTATATCCCTGGTACAGAAAGCCACAAAACATTAGAAAAGGCTGTATTGGGGTAAAAATACTTTTCAGGAAAATTGCAATTTCGATTTTCGGGTGCTTGGTTTATAGCAACCTTGGTCGTGAAACCCCAAGGGTGCGAGAGGGGTGCAACCGCTGTGAAAATAATTCGTTCAACAAGTTTTCATAGCAATCGACGTGCTTTACCAGTATTAATACGTTGTTTTATTTCTAATTTGAATTTATAGAATTATTAGCTGTCCCGGCAAACGTTGTTTTGCCATATAAAGTATTTCACCCATATTATTTTATTGAAGTGACTAAATAAGTATGGCACCATGGCAACGTCCATCGCTATCCCGTCGCACAAACAATGGTCGCCGTCAGTCTCGAGTTGTAATAATTTACTATTATTTATTGAACAAATGCATTCATCAATATAAAAAAATACCCAGTAGCCGATTCTCAGACCTACTATGAATTTGCATATAAAATTTGGTAAAAATCAGGAAAGCCGTTCCGGAGGAGTACGGTGACTAACATTGTGACACGAGAATTTTATATATAAGAAGAAGATTAAGATATTAATCCTTCGATCGCGGATTCTTGGAAATCTATTGCTATTCTATTGTTGTCGCGGTCACCGGTGTCCTTATGGGGCTTGATGGTTTAAAACTTAAAAGTTAAAACAGTTACTTTGAAATATGAGATTGTTGTCGTGAGATTTAGTAAAGGGTAAAGTGATTAATATTTTAAGCCTTTTATAATGTTTTAAAGCACGTGTTTAGGGGCTGTTAAATTTCACATTGAAAACGTTAATAGTTTAAAAGCACGAACTATTTAAACAAAAGAACGTAATGTTTCACTTTTAATTTTTGTTGACATGTACTGAAAGAGAATAAAATATCTGGTTGTTTCTATAAATTTTTCGCTCGTGAATATCTTTAGTGTGTGTCGAGCTACACACCACACATTTGTTGCCTAAGTACCAAGAAAGCATATACTATGAGGGGTTGAAGTTAGGTCTTTAGGTCTATAATAAGACTAGATATAGAACGTATGATGTCCGAGTACAACAAATACGTGGGTATGAAAATCACAACGAAAGCCGTCCTCGAGAAACGTCGCCTTCGTTCGTCCTTGTTATCAATAAATACACACACATAATATAATTATATTATATACCTATGTTTTATTTTACAAAAAAAAAAAGATGCCAATCATTGAGATGTAAAGTAATTATGGTGTTCCCACACCGCCGTTAGAAAATGTTTGTAAACATTTTGTAACATAAAAACATTTACTAACAATTGTTGTCAATTGTTACTTTTTTTATGAACTGTTACATGTTATAAGTGCTCCTACACTAATAGAAAATGTTTACTAACATTTTATAACATTTAAATCTGGTATTGGCTCACGGCATACCCCGTCGTCCTTTATAAAAGGTTTACAAACAAAAATTAACACAAAATGTTTTATTTTGTTATAATTTGTTTTGCTATAATTTGTTAACCTACGTTTACTAAACATTTTCTAACATGAAAACATTTTTAACATTTTTTAACATTTGTGACTAAATGTTTGCTAACAAATGTTTACTAACGTTACTAAACATTTTGTAACTGCGGTGTGGGAGCACCATAAAGTCATATGAAGCCACAAAGTTTAAGATTTATTACGAAGGTTGTGTTTATGTGTAACGAAAACTAATTTAACTATAACCTACACTGCCTTAGCTTTCAAATTAAAGTACAAAACAAAATTTTTCGCAACTAACTAATATATTATTATTGCCAACTTAAAGGGTTTGATACTTTACTTTTTTATTTTAAAGAAGCCATCGTAACATTTGTACCTCCGTACCCATCGTATTCGTTGAAGTTTAAAAAGTTTTAACTAAACATTACACTTAGGGCCTGTTTCACTGCTTTCTGATAAAGTGCCGTATAGGCTATTCACAACTTTTTTGACAGATTCTCCATACTTTAGCTGTCAAGTTAAGTGGTGGATATAGCCTATTTGGCACTTATCAGGAAGTGATGAAACAGGCCCCATTTTATGTTCCTTCATAGAAAATTAAGCGATATTAAAATTTATGAACTTTAAAATATTTTCAGTAACAAGCTCCTGGGATTCCTAGATTCCCAGTCCATTTAACCTCCAGCGGTATGAAATTTTCAGCTTTCCTCGGAGCGAAATAAGGTCGGGAACGCGTACTTACCTACCCACGCATAGGTACATACTCAACATCAAATCTGTAAAATATGGATGCAAACTATCAACGTTAAGTATATACAAACAGTTAACAAAGAAAAAATTAAATTAAAAAATATATAACCATAATATTATTAACATTCAAATTTAATTTTTAAATAATTGCACATCAGCATTAGAATATTTATAGACCATAGACTCTCACATAGGCACACTCGATACACTCACACTAAAGACAACGTATAACGTGCATGTGTTGTTGAGATCAATAAGTCCCTAGTTTTATCGGCCCCGGTTGAAGGACAATCGCTATGACGTCAGAGGATCATATTGATTTTCGCCGATTCCACCTTCTACGAGCTTTGTCAGCCTGGTATCTAAGTATGCCGAGAAAAGCCGATCTCGGGAAATTTCATCGGGCGCCTCAAGTGGAAAACCGTATTTTTTCGTGGAATCCCTCGGCAGAAAAATTACTTGTTGTTTACTATACCCGATCTTTATATGTGATTTGTTTCTTACAACGCACAAGTATAGCAGCTATTATTCTAAGTGTATTGCATTGTTTTCGAAGGAAGCACGAGGCGGACGAGGGAATTACGGCGCTGTCGATTGCTCATAGTCATACGGTGTCATTTGGGATCTCGCCCACGTGCGGCCGTCGGCGGGCGAGCGCCGTCGTCGATAACCCGGAGTTAATCTGCGCGACACCTCCCCGCGAGCATAGTCGCCTGGTGCCTCCGGCTTTGTTTATCCGAAACTTTATCCGGTTTATCCGGGCGTAAGTCCGGGTGACGATGGATTACCGCGGTTTAGTACTGCTCCTGCTCGGGTCGGTCGAATGTTACACCCAGAACGGATATTACTTCGAGAATCACAAGTACTGCGATGATCTGTCGCCGTACTACGGGGATATAAACTTGGAGCAGATTTCCGGGGTCTGGTACGGCGTGGAGAAGATCCCGCACGCGAAGGGCGAGTACAAGATAGAGCATACCCGGGAATGCTTCTATATCGACATCAAGGAGCTCAATATACAGGTTAGTTTGTCCTTTTATACTATGTTTAAAATAACGAGATTTTCCAGTCAGTGTTCTAATAATTTTAGTACTTAATATTAATTTAATATCTGATGGGAAAAGGCAATAATTTAAAAAATGGTAAATCTTATCTAATTAGTAAAAAGTGGTAAAATAAGATTTAAATAATATTTAACGAATAAGGAACTTTAACTCAAACTTTTTAAACCGCATGTAGTAAAACTTGCGGTTTAAAAAAGTTTGAGTTAGAGACTTGCAAATATCTTTCGGTCTTACTCTACTTTCTTTTATCTACATTTACCTTTTCTTATTTCACAATCAAAACTAAATAATATTGGATTAAAATCAGCAAAAACGAATGACACACAGTGCAATCGCCCCATATAATTCACAATTAACGTAAGTACAGGTACAGGATGCACGGGGGTCGCGGAGTCAATTAGCCTATCACAAGTGTCAGTTGCTCCTCATCACATAAGTGTACGCTCGTTTATTGGCCTACTATTATTAAATAAATAATCTGTTAATAATAATATGATAGTGATAATAATAATGTATCTACTGTCGGTGGTCAGCGGTTCTCACGTGAACTATTGCCCTAACTTGCATCCGACCCACGATTTTGACGAGGAGTCCCTCCTAGGGATGTGGTATATCCGGGAATATGTGTTCCACAAGGAGAACACCACTAGGACTGACTATAACCCCTACTGCCCCGTCGTACACTTGAGGAAGTTCGAAGATTACGTTAGAGGAAATCTGTTAATGCACAAGGAGTTTGTGAGTTTAAAACTTAATAAAAAAATTTGCTTTTTGTTTTAACGATTGCAATATTGTTCTTAACGTTTGAAAGCATTTCTTTGCAAAAGTTATTCAAACTTTGTATTTCTTCTTGTAATATTTTTACTTGTCTCGGTATAACTTTCCCTTTAAAAATATTTATCAAACGTCATCATTTCAAGTGTAATTGAATTAAGTCATAAACGTCTGATTTTCCAACCAAATCCAAAACTAATTTGTTAGGTTTAAGAAATAGTGAAATATAATTCTACCCATTTACGTTAATCTCTATCACTAAAACAGTATTAAAAAATCCATTCATACCGCAACCTATCAAAATGGGACTAAATAGCCCCGACTTGGGGACATTTGAACATTTGCCTCGGCCCTCGACATACCATGTCAATTGAATACGTCCACGATTTAATTATGTATTCCAAAACTTTCCACTTATAGTCGTAGACAGCTACGAAACTAAACTCAATAAAAACCTGCAAGAAACCCAAGTACCTACGCCTTTTTAAAGTTTTCAAACTTCAAACTACTTTTTTTTTCAGCCAACACTTGGCCAACACCAAGAAACTCATTACTCAAGTAGAGTCATGTGGGTCAAGTGTGCGCATTTAAACTTTGATGCTTTAAAAAAACTCAAATATTATTTGTACAATGAAACAAAACTGTGTTCATTTGTAAGACTGTTTATTTGTCACCAACTTAAACGACACAATAGTATTTTTCAATAGCTTATATTTTAAGAAACTTTAGAAAACAATAACCCTTCCATTTGCGCACTTTTACCCCAGTATCGGGGTATGTGTACGCAGCACTTTGGGTAAGTGTACGCAACAAAAAAAAAAAAAAAAAATATATATATATATATATTTTAGAACATAAAGAATATTCTTTTATAATTTTAATTTGTAACTACTTATAGTTACTTAAAGTAATCAACAAAATCGTCTTAATTCAAAATATGAAAACAATAACTTAGAAATATTTAGTTATTTCGTCATACATATAAATTGTAATACAAAAAAAAGTGCCGTGTGCGGAGCTCGTGCACTGTTTATGCCACCAGACTCCACAAAGGCTTCATTCAATCCAATCTTCAGTCGGTGATTCAGAATACTATTCGCCACATAAGGGAAAAGGCTTCTGCGCACACTTAACCCAAAGCATAGGAACAGGGTTATACGAATATCGTTAATTCCTGCATCATCAGAATATCCTAAACACTGGCAAATAACAAACTTGATATTATGTTGCACTCGATAGCAAAAAGCTTATTTAGAAAAAAAATACATAACTTCAAAAGATTACGCATCAAAATTTAGAAAATATCGTAAATATTTGAGCAAATATCTTCATTTATCTGTCAGTCCAAAACGGCGCGCGCGCAGCCGCTGGGACACGAGCGCTTCGCAGGGCGTCCTGTGGGTTATCGAAAAGGGGGGTTGCCGTTCCTCAGTGTCATATATTTTTCGAGATATTTACAATGCGCACACTTACACGCTGCGCACACTTGACCCACATGACCATACGCCTTTTTAGAGTTTTTAAATTTCGAACTCCTTTTTTTTCAGCCAACCCCAGCAACGCCGTACCCGCCGCTGGCCAACTCGCCGTACGTGAACCGGGCTTACGGCCTGCAAGAGCCCTATCGTATCAGACACTTCGTGCTGGAGTGGCACGAGGGGCTCTGGCAGGACGACTATCACATCAAGGTCAACACTTCACACAAAGGCTTCTGGCCGACCGATGTGCCCGATAAATGTGAGTTTAGTATATCAAATTATTATTATTGGCACTTTATGAGATAATACTACAGGAAATCCTGTTATTATTGGTATTAAAAGTATTTTCAAACAAAAATTAAAGTGCCAACATATTATATATTCTGATAACGATGGGGACAGGGGTAGTTTCTGCTACCTACCAGGATTCTTTTAATTTTGTATAGTAGTAGTGTTACCACTTACCGACCCCTTAAAATGTATTATGTAGCATTTTACTTAACTAGTTAAAGTTTTCTTGATATGCAAAATTATTTATTCCTGTAGCATAAATACCAGATATTAGAACTCAATAATTTTTAATGGGGATACCTTCCCCAAACTATAAATTTTAATAATAATGAATCCCTCTATAAGTCTTAAGAACGTAGATTACCCTTCCGAGTCGGAAGTTCCGACTTCCGACGTATAAAACGGGAAAACTCAGTGGGGAATCCCGGTTTTTACGAGAACAGATCTTCTTAACGGGGACATAGGGAGCGGTGTTCCCCGCATTTACTAGGAGCGCAGAACCGCGTTAGAGATGTCAATTTCATCTCAAGTACTACAGGCTACATGGAGGCTTTAGTTCGCAGGGATCACACTCCCCCGCTAGTTTATTAATAGTTAATTCGGTAAACTTTAAGTTTAGATTCATTCATTTACATTAATGTGCTCTATATTAGCAATTTTTTTGTAGTTCCTAACACATTTTTTTCTTTTTCTAGCGGTCGACAAAATGTACCGGTTTTTCGGCGGCGTCATCCAAGTCCTGAAAGTTTCGACGAACCATCTGGTTCTGAACTTTTGTATGAGACTGCCCCATTCCCAGCTGTTCAGTGTGGTTCTATCCAGAAATGAGAACCAGCTCACGCCAGAAGACCTGGCCAGCATCCACAACGTCTTCTCAATAAAGAACTTATCGACCTCAGCACTTAAGAGAGTGTGCGAAAATTCTGCGACTTTCATACAAATATCGAGTCTTATGCTAGTAATAAGTTTTGTAGTAAGCTGCAGGTATCGTTAATTAATACTGACTGATGTGAATTATTTAAAACATATATATTTTTATACATACCTACTGTGCTTCCTGAATTTATATAACTTTTTATACGATAATAAAATTTACAATATTTTTATGTCCTTTTATTTTATATAGAAAGTAATCAATTTGTATAATCATTATAGTTGGGGAGAGGAAGAGGGGATTTCGGGAGTAGCTCGAGCGTGTCAGATTAAGCTTGCATAGGCTTCCGACATGTGTCTAGTTATCATGGTATAGAAATCAGATTTATCACGTGGTGGGTAAACAAAAAAAAATAATGTTGAAATGTCGTCGGATCTATCAGATTAAGATATATGTTTAGTATACCCCAAAGAAGCTTCCATATAAAGCACTAAGGGCGCATTTTCATTAGTCGTTAACTCGTACGGTATACAGCATGCGGGGAGTCTATGACATGATTTAGTCCTTGTTGTCTAAAATATAATTATAATTTACCTAAATAAGCAATTTTCTGAATATATTTTCTTTTTCAAAATTTTAAAATGGCTACAGTTTCTGAACCCACCGCTAAAATAAAAAAACGCTGTTATTACTTTTTTATCAGCTTTACCTAATGTACAAAACCTACTAGGTCTCCATGACGCTCGATAAATAGCACCCTCCCCTCCTCTACTATTATCTCGATTATGTGATTATTGCAGTTTATTAAACCGTCCATTTTGTAGCGATAAAGACTGCCCTAAATTCTTTCCCGGACCTTAAAGTATCTAACCTAAATCGTTTCAGCGGTTTAAGCGTAGAGAGGTAACAGACAGACAGCATATTATCTTACCCATCTATACTTAATATAATAAAACTGTAGAAATGAAAATTCTGTGCATGAAAGATATTCAAAAAATAATAAGCGGGGGGTGTCACTACATCGCTATAGAAGCCAAAAATGTAGTTAGTTTTTTGTCTGTCTGTCTGTCTGTCTGTATGTTTGTTCCACTGTTTGTTCCGAAAACTACTGATCCGATTTGCATACGGTTTTCGCAGATATATTGGTCTTCTTTCAAATCAACATCTGGTGTATAAAAATGTGTGTGAGTGTGATGGAACATGGAATGACATGGTAATAATTATGCAGTATGTGAGTTGTGACAGACATCGATTAGGCCAATATGGTGTTTGTGATTGATCGATGATGAAATAATTTGAATACAAAGATGAAAGATCTACACAAAGATGAATGCTTGTTGCATTCTAATTGAATAAATCGATGTTTACTGTGTTGTACTTAGTTACAGTTAAGTTTGTAAATAATAATAACCTGTTTAACCATAAGTTTTTACCAATACAATATGTCAAAGCTCTGTAAGCTTAAAACTTAAACTGCGCTAGGCCAGAGCCTACTCTATAGAGTATTACAGTATTCTAGCACTTTTGAAATAGGGATTAAATAATAAATGTTGGGGTCTAAAGTATAGTATAACACCTAAATACTGAACCATTTATTTGATAAAAATCTGTTCAGTAGTTTAAACGTGTCTATTACCCTCTATCTTCAACTGTTGAACCAGGAAAATGACTAGGATATTTTTCATCCCTGACAAAATTATGGTCTCCGCGCGACAAAAGAATTTCGGTACGGCGAAGTTATGGACACCATCAGCTAGTTATGATGGTGTCCATAACGTTCGTTGCGCCGAAATAAGGTACTAAGTACTAACCTTATATTTACACTAGCTGTTGCCCGCGTCTTCGTACGCGTTAACATAGTAACAAAGATGGATAGCTTTTCCCTTTTTGTGGTTCCTTATACAAAGGGTAAAAACGGGACCCTATTTAAGCAAACGTCAAACGCAAACGTCAAAAAGCTTTCATGATTCTAACTCAAGAAATGATGGACTTTCATTGAATCTTTCTACCCCAATTTCACCCCCTTGGGGGTAGAATTACCAGAAACGCTTAAATACGTATCCATTCATTTTTAATCAGTAGCACAAAAATAAAGTTTCATGTTTCTAACTCAAGAAATGACGGACTTTCATTCAAACTTTCAACCCCAATTTCACCGCCTTGGGGGTAGAATTTCCAAAAACGCTTAAATAACTATCCATTCATTTTTCACCAGCAGTCCAAAAATAAACTTTCATGTTCCTAACTTGAGAAATGACGGACTTTCATTTAAACTTTCAACCCCTATTTCACCCCCTTGGAGGTAGAATTTCCAAAAACGCTTTAAGCACGTATTCAATCATTTTTAATCAGTAGCCCAAACCTAAAATTTCAAGTTTCTAACTTAAGAAATAACGGAATTTCATTCAAACTTTCAACCCCAATTTCACCCCTTTGGGGGTAGAATTTCCAAAAACGCTTAAATACGTATCCATTCATTTTTAATCAGTAACCCAAAAATAAAGATTCATGTTTCTAACTCAAGAAATGACTGACTTTCATTCAAACTTTCAACCCCTATTTCACCCCCTTCGGGGTAAAATTTTCGAAATTCCTTCCTTAGTGGGTGTCTACTTAATAAAACAACCCTACTCACCAAATTTCGTGGCTGTAACTTTAACAGTTTTTGCTCAGCGATGATAAATCAGTCAGTCAGTCAGTCAGTCAGTCAGTCAGTCAGTCAGTCAGTCAGTCAGTCAGGACATGTAATTTTATAAGTATAGATTAGAGTTTTTTTTGTAATCTGTTAGTGGAGTTCCCAGAGCGTAAAACGATTTTTACGCTCTGGGCACGATTGCCAACCTCCAATTTTTGCAATAGTGGATGAAAATTTAAAAGAAAAAAAGGAATGTGTAGCTGATAACATAAATAATAAAGTTTACATATTGAAAAGTTGTGCTTTTGATTTTTAAATTATTCTTTTCCACTTCAAGTAAACTCATTAACTGTAAAATTTTGAAGAAAATTTGCACATTTCTTTCTTTTAAATATATTATTATTTTTTTGATTTGTATCGTTGCTTATATTCCAAAGAAAGAAAATAAGTTGAAAAAATATGTAATTTAGACTAAAAATTAATATTTTTGTATGTAGATGGGCATACCTCCAAATGTGCTTGTTGTGTGCCTCGCCAGGTAAATGGCGTTCCTATTTTTCTTTGAGTTTAAATAGGAAGCTTAAATAGTTAATGGAATCAGGCGTTACTTTGCGGAAATCCATAGCTTAAAATTTAGTTTGTTATTATTTTTAGCAATATTCCGCGAAATAAACTTCCACCTTTAAGTAAATGAGTGAGTGTACGCATAGGCATGCGTACAGCACCTCCCTCCTCCCACACTGCCTATGCGTACACTCGCATGCAAGAACTTGCAAACACCACCACCACACAAGCAATAATGTTGGCAAATCCGTGCAAGGCCCCTCACCACCATGCAGGTTGAAAACCTCGACGCGCGTTTCGCTCCAACACCGGAGCATCCTCAGGATGTGGACTCTACGAACAACGTCCGTCAAGTCTTGACGGAGCATCCTCAGGATGTGGACTCTACGAACAACGTTAAACGTTACTCATTTACTTAAAGGTGGAAGTTTATTTCGCGGAATATTGCTAAAAATAATAACAAACTAAATTTTAAGGAAGCTTAAAATTACTTTTTAGGATTAACAAAGCCTTAATGTGTATAACTTTTTAGCTCTTACTTGATTAAATTTTCTGAAAATGTAGCACAAACTTTTCACGGATATTTCGAAAAAAATCTGTATTTTATTTCTTTTGGTTAGGTTTTTACAGAATAAAATTGATTTTTTTTCATTAATTATATTTGCTAAAACATACTTAAAGGAAAAAAATACAAATTAGGTTAAGAACTGATATTTTTTGTATTCAGGTATGCATTTTTCAAACATAGGTCGCAGCATGCGTCTTTAGTATGTACGTGAGATTTGTAGCACCCAATTTTTTTCTGGTTTTAAATAGGAAGTTTAAATATATTTCAAAGACTAGAAAAAGTCTTTAATTTATCGATGCATTTAATATTTTAGCTCTCACTTAAATAAATTTTTAAAAAATATAGAAAAATGTTTTCGATCTATTTTACACATTTTTGGAGATATTTAAACGTTTTTAAGTACTTAAAAGTTATCATTTGTCTAAAAATTAAATACGCACAACAAGTAAGTTTAACACACTTTTGGTTACAACCCTTAAATCCACCCAAACCCTTTTATCTTGGTTACGACGAGCGTTAATCTCTAAAAACTTTGCAAAAACCTTATAGTTGTATTTAGCTTAGCAAAGCAAACTTTCTTTTTTAAAAATTGTATATTTGGTTAATTTTCAACGTAAACAATCGGATAAGAGTCATTAAATAACAGGAACAAGAAAAATTTTTTTTTCTGGACCGGTTTTATATGGTGAAATATAAATTTTTAATTAATTCATCAAGCCCCAAGCGGCCACATCCGGCCGCGATAACAATGAAAAAGCTATTGTGTCTCGTTTTGCCACGACTGATGGGTTAAGTAACTAAAAAATTAAAAGCACAAAAAAAATTTTGATAAACTTTGCAAGTTATAGCGTAAAAAAGAAAATGACACCTCAAAAACAAAAATCCATTCACTATTACAACTTTCGGAGGTTAAAACCTCTGGCGACTGCACTATGTAGTCAAGTAGTGAGATAGGTACGGAGTAAACACGTAATTGCTAATTGTCTTGGCCGAATCACGCTGCATACTGCGCAGTGCACCTGATCGACTAATTACCGCTCCGAGCTTCACATTCCCGGCGGAACCCTGCCAGTCATGTTGCCTCTCCTGCTGCCGGCCTTCGTGCTCGGAGTTCAGGGCCTGTGTGGGGACTCAGTCCGATGGTCGCACGACGTCCAGATTGAGGACGTGTTCGGGATGTGGTACGGTGTTGGTTACACCCAGCATAACCCAGATCTCACTAATAGGCCTAACGAGGTGGGCTGCGTAACCCTGTACATCACGGACGACGTAGGTGCTGATTGGCTGGACTGGTCTGTAAGTAATCGGCTTAATTTGTACACGGAATTATATCACGCACGCTATGTTATGATTGTATAATATCTATGTATTTGCATGACCGGTTGGTGATGTGTATGACTATGATGCTTCAAATTAATATGCAAAAATAGTTTTCAAGGTTTGTACTTTGTTGCATGTATAATGTTGTTTACATACTGTTAAGGCAAAGACTGCATACTTGATTGAGGAACATAATATATTTTGCACATGAGTATATGCTGTCATGATATTTTAATGGCGACAATGGCGCGGTTTAGCGATCGACTCATAATTAGTCATGCCTCGTCGACTGTTGATAGTCGGCCCTAACTCCCTACATAAGTTTTCATCATCATTTTTGACGTGATAACGTCTTATAATTCGATATGGGGCGCGCGCCCGAAAAACATGACAGTTCATGCGGCGTTACCTCGCTGACAGCTCTGAGGCGTTCCATTTACACTCTCAAGTCTCTCAACAACCGTAAGGCCCACCTGGGCCGCGCTCTTTGTTTCGATTATATTACGTATTTCGATGACTTAGAGAATACTTTTGTATGAAGAAGTTTGGTTAGTTATGACCATACTTCATTCAGAGTGTGGTCAATGTATCAAAATACATTGACCACACTCTGAATGAAAAATAAATAAACAATCTGTGAGCTATTAGTATTATTTCGGCTATTCAAAATTGTGCTCTATTTCCTACGTGCCAAGGTATGACTTAATATATGAAGAATAAAGTATTCGTTTATTTCTTCTGAACAAGTCACTAATTATAGTTTCGAAAGTTTATAATTGAGAAACTAATATCACATCGGACTAAATACTATATTATGATGGCTTGATAGATAGAAAATTTAACATATATTATAATGTAGTTCACACACACATAAAATATGGATTGTATGTAAGGATATTACATTAATTTTACAAAGAGGGTAGGCCGGGCGCCATTTTTTTTTGCACATTGACCTGCCAACTTTTTTGCATAGATTTTTCCCGGAACTGAGGGGTTAAGGCTATGACGTTGTCACGTTCAACTATCGTCAGTAAACCGACTTTACAGACAACCGATTTTTTCTTTAAATATCAATAATAAAATTTGTTAAATTTATAAAAAAATATAATTTTTTTTATTTATAAAAACAATTTTATAAATAAAAAATTTAATTAACTCTGCTTTATTTAAGCATAACTAATCATTATTCTACAATTTCGTAGATACCAAGAGGGAACTACTCTGACGAGAGCTGGAGGTCATACAAGAGCAACCCGTGGTCAGGGAACACTCTAGCTGGCTCCTGGTTTGACATACCACTCAATAGAAGAAGGAGGCAGATTGAGAGGAAGGTGCAGGTTCTATGGGATGAGGACGGACACACGTTGCGACAGACATATACTTATTATACGGAGGAGCCGGGGTTTTGGACTGAGGATGTCGTCCGTCCTTGGGAGAAACTAATGATGTCTAGGGGATTGGGTATGTAATTAATCATTCTTGTATGCGACTAGCTGGACAGTAATTATTTATTCGACTGAGACAGCAGGAGGGTTATATTATTATTTTCGAGTGTATTATTTTGTACTTTCTTAGGTTAGTCTCTAGACTCAAGTCTAGAGACTGGGCTAAAGCGCGAGTGACATTGCAGGGTATTCGGCTTCGTCCACATTACTATCATTTGCGCGATCAGATCTCCGTCACGTATCATCGAAGCCTATCAAAATGATGCGCCCCGATCGCTATTAACCGTGTCTCTGATACGTGTCGTATCAAATACGCGCATGATCGGCAGAATGATCTTATAGGCATCCGCACTATTATACGCATACTTGATACGGCGCGATGATCGCGACGGAGATCTGGGGGGTTAGTCAAGACGGACGGATTCGTAATCGCTTCGTTATAGAATCGCCGATGAAAATGTATGGAATTGACATAAGCGTTCGTTATTATGACGTTGACGTTCGACTCGTTAAGACGAGTCAATTCCATACATTTTGATCGGCGATTCTATAACGAAGCGATTACGAATTCGTCTTGACTCTTGACTAACCCCCCTGGGGTTAGTCAAGAGGTGAGACGAGTCGAACGTCAACGTCATATTAACGAACGCTTATGTCAATTCCATACATTTTCATCGGCGATTCTATAACGAAGCGATTACGAATTCGTCTTGACTAACCCCCCAGATCGGAGATCTGAGGCCGCAGACAAAGTCCCTTTCGTTAAAAACGATGACGAAATTCGTTATCAAAATGTATGGGATTTGAAACTAGTCTTCGCAAGCGAAATGTCATTTAGCGATGACTTAAGTATGTCAAACCGCATACATTTTGATAACGAATTTCGTCATCGTTTTTAACGAAAGATACTTTGTCTAAGGGGGCTGATCGCGCAAATGATACAAAATATGTGGACGCACCTTTAGGAACGTAGTCCGAACATTAAAGTTTAAAGGGTTTTTCTTATCTTGTAAATAGTAATTTTATTTATGGTTATTTACACAATTCATAATGTTAGCTGAACAGTGACTACAGATAAAGCTGATTACCGTTATGGGTACTAGCCTTTTAAGTCATAACAAGTTAAATAAAAAAAATCAATTTCAGAGGTCTGGTACCCCGACGATCCGCCTCGGCATCCAGACGTGATAAAAATCCTGAAGCTGACACCGCACATGCTGATACTGAACCACTGCTCCGAAGTGGGGAACGGGGGGATCTTCTCCCTCATCCTCCGCCGGTCTCCGTCCAGGGTGCAGCGGTGGGAGTGGTACCAGTACCAGAGGGAGTTCAACAACTTCGACCTGCCCCGCGTGTATAGACAGTTTGCTATTTGTTCCGGCAACGTCAGGTGCTGTTCTAGTATTGTACTGTATGCTGTCGTCATTTTGTATTTGTATTATTGTAAAATTGAATAAACTTGGTTGTTACATAATGGGTTTTATTGCCGACCTGATTTTATCACCATCAGACATTTCAGTTAATCGGAGTTAAATAATTAATACGGATTAACTCAGTAGTATAAATAAAAATCCAGATCTTTGTATTCCCGACAATGGGTTCCACTAAACCCAGGTAGGTAGGTGTTCCCAGCAACTCATTTTATTTCTACCAAAACATTTTTACATAAGCTGTAGATACCCAATAAATATCTTATATTTAAAAGAAGATTTTTAACGCTATTTACGTCATAATCTTTAACCAATATCACATAAAATCCCTCCTAGTCATGCTCTCGACAACAATCTCAAGGTTGCATCTTGTAAATGGCTCTTGAGTCTTGTCAATATAATAATATGTTGCGGTTAAGCTGCTGTGTTCAGTGAAAAGAGAGAATGCTTAAAAATATGTTTGTATCCGAAACTTTAAAGCTAAAGTCGGTAGAGGATAGAAGCTTAGTAGTGGAGGCAATGAAGGTTTTCTCCTCCTCCGATTTCGTTGAACCTCCATCGATTTTTATGAAAATTGGTGAGTAGGTGGGGGATACCCTAAAAAACAAAAGTGACATAGTGTCAACTTGCGCTTTTGCCCTGGGGGTGGATGCCAAACCTTCTCGGGGGGTGAATTCTTTTTAGTAAAAATAACTACAGGAATCAATAGACACACAAATTCTAAGTAAAATTTGTTATATAAAGTTTTTTGAATAAATCAATACTTTCGGAGTTATTAAAGATCAAAGATCATGTTTTTGCACGAGAAAAATACATGTCTTAAAGCGGTTTTTTATAATTAAATACGAAACTATAGGTTTTTACGATAAATGTGTAATTACCAAAATTAAAGCCAATAAAAAAAAAAACAAACTAATTTCTACCCTGAAATACCTTCCTTTATCCATTCAAAGTGAGATATAGGTGATTGTATATATATTTTCTTTCGGCGAGTACCTAGGTCTAAGCATTCAAACTTAAACAACGGTAAACCGATGCATTTTATGACATGTACTTCCTTCAAACTTTTTAAAGTGCTTAAAATTACCCTTTTAATAAGCATTTCAAAAAGTTAATAGCATCAAAATTGAACAAGTTATGATAAAAATAAGATGACCCTTACAACATTTTTTGGTAAAATCGAAAAATAAAACGTTGACCATTTCTACAAATGTAGGACACATTTGTAGAAATGGTCAACGTTTTATTTAAACAATGCTATGACTTTAATTTGTCGCCAGTATAACGAAATGTGTAAGAATAATTACAAGGATATAGACATATTTAACAATAACATTAAAAAATTTCAAGCCGATTTAAAAAAGATTATTTTTAAGCCGGAAGTTACATAAACATGTCACTACTTATATAGTCCACCCAAAGAATAGCCCAATAGCAGGTGTAGAGTGCGTGAGCTGCAACCTAAGCAATTTCTTCAGAAATGTATTTAGGATGCCTAGAAGATAAACATACTAAAAGTCCCCGCCTCTAGGGGGTGAGCCGGAGTGGGGGGAGGGGGTTAAAGTTCCCGTTTTTGAGTTTTTGGCTCATATCTTTAAAACGGTACGTCGTAAAGAAAAAATGTCTGGTACATAATAAAAGCTACTAAAATTTACTACAACTATGTCATTTACACTATGTATCTATCTCCAATCATTGCCATGCTATGAGCTTCTAAAGTGGTAGATTTTCAAAAACACACATCAACTAAGTCTAGGGACATTTGTATTTTATGAAATCTATCAGGATTTTTGAAGACAGTAAATAAAAGAATTATAGCTTATTTTATAGCATTTCAGAGAACATAAAAAACATTCCAAGAAAAAATCATTGGCTTTTTCTATGGTCACAGAAAAGTTATATGGCAAAAAATCTTTACTTCGTTTTATAAAACCGAAAATTTCATTCGAATGAGAGAAAATCTTTTACATTTTTATTGCTATAATATAATATAATAGTAAAATTAATAATAATGAATTTTATTCGTTACTTGGTATTGAGTATTTTTACCTAAAATACATTTTTTAGTCTTTCTTCGGTAAAGGCCCTATGTTCTTTGTGATTTCGTTTTTTTCTGGTATCTATCTTATTAGAAAATCTCTGAAATGTATTTAACACTGCATATTTTAGTCGCAGTAGATATACTTCATGTCAGAAAACCCTGGAGACCAGGGCAAAACCAGAATAATCTGGTCGAATCAACCCAATATTAAGTCGATGCAACTAGTAAAAAGGCTCCAGGAGAGCAACCAGTAGTAGTGTGTTTTCGCGGATTCTGGATCACGATTCTGGGTCCACCCCTCCCCCCGCTCGCGGCTCGCTAACTTTCTCGACCACTTTTTGTCGGTTCGAGCGGCGACGTCGCCTAAAAAAAAAAAAGAGTTTGGTGTCAAAATAGGGGTTTTCAACTATGCCCGTTCGATATATGCGATCCGTTTTTACGTATTTGCACTATTTCCAAAGTTAGCTTTTGTGTTTAACCCTCATTATCTACTATCTCCACGCTCCATTGTTCCTTAATAATTACAATGGCTACTTATTGCATTGTTATACTCGCCTCAGTGTCCTATTGTTCGACCTGGCTTATCGCTTACGTCACCTTGCTTTCTTACAAGATTTTAAATATATATGAATGATAATTAACTAACTAATGAATTATTGCAAATTAAAAGTACATAATAATTAATTAAGTAGGTCATCCAATCATTCGATGGACTTCGTAAACACACGAAGACGCGGTGCGCAAACTGACACGTTTTGCTCGTCAGCGAAATCCAACGAGTCATCGACCACCGCCGCCACGCTCACCGCCACCACGCTCGCCGCTGCCACCCGCATCTCGCGACTCGCGTCGAAGCGCAAGTGTAAACACAAAGCTCGCAACACACAAGCGTGCCCTGCGAGTCGCGAGCCGCGCCGCGAGACGGGTCGCAAGCTCAGGTTTACACTCTCGACTCGTAGCACGTCTCGCGGCTCGGCTCGCGGCTCACGCGCGAATGTAAATCATGTATTACAAGATTTTAAATAAATAAAACTTGATAAATTTTTCATTACATGTATTTTATTTCATTAAAACATTTATTGCGCGCTCGAGTGTAAATCATGTATTACAAGATTTTAAATAAATAAAACTTGATACATTTTTCATTACATTTCATTAAAACATGCATTGAACATACTGACAATATTATATCATTACACAAAGTGTTGTTACTAAATAACTTTTGAAACTCTACTAAACTTTCCCCATTGAACTTATAATACAAATACATTAAACTATACTCTCCACAAACTGATGTGAAATCATTTTGTAATCTCCACGTGTTAAAATCCCATCTCCTGCAGTTTCGCCCCATAAAAACCTTGTGATATCGCATAGGGGCGCGCCCAAATGAGTCATAGTATTATACCATTACCATTATTATACCAGTATTATACCTATACCATTTTCATTTATGTGCATTGCTATCCAGTGGGATCCAGGTTTATTATCAGGGTCCAAGTTGCTAATTATGTATGTAGGGGTTTGAACATATATAGGTAGACGATTCGCAGCGTATACATTATCTTCTAAACCTTTACAAATTCTTCCCAAATAATTACGGATCTCTATTGTGTTCATACTGTATTACTAATACTACCATTAAATGCTGCATTATCTACAAATCCTATGATACATCTTTTGGGCATTTGCACCAGGGATATATTATGAGGCGTTTTTTCTTATCAGTGGAAAGTTGTAATATCGTAAACGTTATTCACAATTCTTGAGTCATCCCTTAACACAGAGGTTCCCAAACTGTGCGCTGCGACGCCCTGGTGCACCGTGGAAAGGCAAGAGGGGGCGCCGTGAGTCAATATTCCATCATTATTCGAAACCATAAATATTATAAAATTAAATTATAATATTAATTATAAAGCAGGTAGATGATTAAATATTTGTTTATTACTATTTACCTGTTTAACCTAACTATAATCATTAAATGTATTTATTTATGTATCTTTTTCTAATAGCTAGGTAGAGTAGGGTGCCGTGATAAAATAAGTATTTTACATCTGCACCGCAGGCTGAAACAGATTGGGAACCCCTGCCTTAACATCCATTTTAAAAAGCATACAATAGATAGTACGTTCACATTCTTTACTAATTATTCCTGTGACTCGTTAAAAGGGCTAGGAACGCTATTAGGTAAACACGCACACATACTCACGTTACACTAATGTGTAACGTGAGTATGAGTTATAATTAACTCAAATATATCATACATGTGACTTTTCTTAGCTTCTATAGTCTACAGTTACATTACGGTTGTTATCTAGTTTTCTATAACATTATCAAACTCTGCAAATACAATACAGTTAATCGTTTGAGAGAGACTAGAATCAATTGATATCACATTGCCTTCATTAAGGAAATGTATACCAGTACCGGAAAATAATGTATGAGAGACTGAAGTGAACATATTAGATACCATTGAAGGATGGTTGTAGAGTTTTTGAAGGCACGTGTTATCCATCTATGTATAAACAATATGAATTCATACCATAATTTTCAAAATTGAAAGGATTCTTACTAATGATTAAATGCTGCGTTATTTACAAATCCTATGATTAATCTTTTGAGTACTTGCCCCAAGAATATTATCAAGCGTTTTTTTTTTATCTCATCAGTGGAAAGTCGTACCTAATATCATAAACGTTATTCACAATTATTGAGTCATCCTAAACATCCTTTTAATGGTAAAGCATACAATAGATACACTTTCACATTCTTTACTGATTATTCCTGTGTCGTTAAAAGAATAGGATAACGTTAGATAAGACTGTAAAACCTCATATTATCATTTTTAAATTAAAAAAATGTATACTCAATACCTAATATTTATTAAGTTTTCCTTTAACAAAAAAAACACATAGTAATTCTAAAGCTTATTATATTCTTAATCGTATAGCATATATTATGTTCCTTTATTATAGAGTACAATAATATATTTTCTTAATCCTTATAGTTACCTAGATACATATTTTACATTTATCATCTTTGAATTCTATCAACGTTGGCCCTCAACCACATACCGAAAGCTACCACCTCAACCCCGCTGCAATGACAACTTCTCTTAGATGTCTTGGAGAAGTTGGTATGACGATGGCAGTTTGACAGTTTTGAATTATTCCAGTCCAACTCTGCCATCACCTTTTCCACTTCGGGGCACCCAAACATTTCAATGTTTACATGTCTGAAGCCCAACGTTGATAGCAATTTTTTTTCAACTGTGCCCCCTTTATACGCCCATAAGTATTGTTTATTTGGATCGAGGGAGTGTAAATGCTCCACTAAAATTTCTTGGGTTATGTCTCCATCGGAATTTCTGAACGCCATTCCATGAACATGGCGTTCACAGAATGCAATTTCCTTACTTTTCCCCAGGTGGAGAAACCATAACGGTAATTTAATATAGTGCAGGTACATCACCTCTTTCCAAATATCATTAATACCAACCTCTTTGAAGTATATGTCACTCTTAAGGGGGAAGCCATCGATGTCTATTACATACCTAATGTCAATATCCATGTTATCATTGATATTATTTCTCGACATTATAGCGCGCACACACACTATTACTACTTTAACAGTCTTTTTAAAACTAAAAAAATTATACATTAATTGTCTTTTACACTTGTTTGTTGTCTATATGTCCGCACAGTCTATTGTTTTTGCATATGTCACACAGTCTATACCGTTAACACCAATGGCACAAAATACGAAGTTTAACAGTTCACTTGTCAACTTGCCCGTAGGTGATATGGTGTGAGCGAAATACTCTGCTGGAACTTCACCCAACAACCGTAACCACTCTTCGTGATCGATGTTTACACACCCCGCTGTATCCTCGAGATGCTCTGCGATATCATCCCAAATTTGAATCAACGTGTAAATGCTGTCATCACTCAGTCCACTCCTTTCGTACTCGCTGGTGAGCAGTATATGTACGTTTTCACGCAATTTACGTGATGGGATAGGTCGCGTCCACAGCTTCAACAACCTGTTGGTTGATAAACATTTTATCCATTCCCTCTTACATCCGGCATACATTGTTTCTATTATCGACATCATATTTAAGGGTAGTTGGAATTTACACTGCAATACAAAAAAAAACATGATCACATGGAAAAGTTAATTGTCCATGTATTACCCTCTCGACCCCTGTTAATTATGTTTACACCCTGATTAAGTATTGCCAAAATATCTTCATCTATGTCGTTATATCTCGATGGTAATGCTACAACGTATCCATTGTCGAGATGTACCACTGTATGCAATGTATCAGCATGAATCTTTGATGGAAATTTGAAAGCTCCAATGATTTTATAAGGGATGTTTATCTCAAGATCCTCCAATTTTTTCCATGTCTTATTATAATTATTTAATTTTTTCAGAGCTTCCCCCATTGATATTTTTAAACTAAAACACTTTTTATACTCACAATATTCAAAAACTTCTAGCGGAAATATTAATTACTGTATTGCTCACGAGTGTGGTACTGGTTAAATGTGATTTCAAACAGAACGCTTAGGACTATTTGTAGTTAAAAAAGCTCTTAGATAAATTTTCTCTATTGTTCCCCACTACCACCTGATAATATACGTATACGACAGAAACCACTTCCTGTGATAATATTTTATTAATAATTATATTTTTAACGGTATTTAGTGATCATATTCACAATCTGTGCCCCATTTTTATTCACATTCAGACTTCCCGTAATGTCCTGAAAATATATGCATAGGTAATACTAAAAGTTCTACTAGGTGCACAAGATTTAGCGATGAAACCGGAATTTTATAGTTTATCGATTTTTCAGAAAATTTTGTGACTGTCCAACTACATAAAATCAAAATGTTTAACAAAAACAATTTATTCACGATTTTGTATTTTAGATATTTCAAAAACTTTAATGTGTGATTTCCACTACAATTATATATGATAAGTAAATTTTAAAATAATATAAAATTGTTGTTTACAGATTACAGATACTGATAGCTTAATATATATCAAATATACACACAAAATGTATATAATGTAGGCAGTAGTAAAAATTTATGAAGATCCTGCTTAATATAGTAAATATTAAGCAGGATCTTCATAATTTTTTTTGATACATCTGATTATTCTTCTGATACTCGTAATAATAGGTATGGCTAAAAATCTTGTGTTCGTATGTGATTTGTCATTATAACGTGAAACTGTATTTTTAAGCTTAGTCAATATGATTAATTTGTTTTCTTGTAATTAACTGTAAAACGTAAGTACGTTTGTTATGAGATAATTTATACTAATAAAGAACGTTGTTATGAGATAATTTTATACTAATGATTTTTTTTCTTTTGTAAACTAGATTGTAAGACTGTTTCGAGTAGCCATACTTTTATATTATACTTTTATATGTATAATATTGTACTGAATGTTTAATTTTTAAAGTTTCATTGTATTACAACATTGTAAAATATAATATTTAAATCAAGATTTTCTTAAAAACATAAAGTTTTAATTTATGTTACTCATATGAGTTTCAATCAAAATTTGAATATAATATATTTCAAATTTATTAAAGCTTTTTTCATTATTTTCAAAAACTTTATAGAAAATTATAAAACTTTTTTTTTTAATTCAATATATTTCAAATTTATTAAAGCTTGTTTCATTATTTTCAAAAACCTTTTAGAAAATTACAAAACGTGTTTTTTATAAAAAAATATTTCAAATTTATTAAAGCTTGTTTCATTATTTTCAAAAACCTTTTAGAAAATTACAAAACGTGGTTTTAAAAAAAAAAATTCAAATTTATTAAAGCTTTTTTCATTATTTTCAAAAACTTTTTAGAAAATTATAAAATGATGTCTAAATATATCAAACTTTATAAGTCACATAAAATCAATTTGTAGAAACCAAAATATATTAAAGGTCTTTTGAAATCTTGAGATGACGAAGAAATAAATTGCATTTGTGAGTATATTCATAACGTTCTACAATTTAAAGTACCACTCAAAGAAAAGGAGAAAAAAATTTTAACAAATATAGAGATATTCTTCGAAAATTAGTGCGAAAAGGGACAAGTAAATTAAGAAAAAAAATTATAATTCAAAAAGGAGGCGCATTTTTACCCCGTAATAATGGATTTTCCCCACTACTAGGTTGTTTTAACTTTTCAATTAGCCTTTGTTCAATTGATAACATTGTTTTTAGCACTTTCCATCTTAAGAAAGTAATTCATCAATCGACTCAAAATAGAAACAAAAATTATGGATAAAAATGCGCTCCCCTTTTTGAATTATAATTTTTTTTCTTAATTTACTTGTCCCTTTTCGCACTAATTTTCGAAGAATATCTCTATATTTGTTAAATTTTTTTTTCTCCTTTTCTTTGAGTGGTACTTTAAATTGTAGAACGTTATGAATATACTCACAAATGCAATTTATTTCCTCGTCATCTCAAGATTTCAAAAGACCTTTAATATATTTTGGTTTCTACAAATTGATTTTATGTGACTTATAAAGTTTGTCTCACCGGCACGGAAACTTGGCCAAGTACAAAAGATGTGATAACTGTCTTTTTTTTGCACTTAGCTCTACAAATTTTGATTAATTAAGATCTGAGTCTATCCAGTTAACGTTCCTGATCACTTTTTCTCACAGTTAAAGGTTTTTTAAATTGATAATGAAGTTTATGCAAAAAAACACGTTTACACAAAATTTAACACTTAAGTTTAAAACACTACGAATTTAAAATTGTTCGATTTTTTGTCGCTTTCTGTCCTTTTTAATAGCGCGTGTTACCTCCTCTAGCCCTTATAACCGCCTGCATTCGGTCTGGCATGCTTTGGATGACGTTCTTGATATCGACTTGTGATAAGTCGCGCCACGCTCTCAGTGCAGCATCTCGAAGCTGGTTAATGGTTTGTGGTGGGTTCGATGATGATTTTATTGCTCGTTTCAGCTTATCCCATATGTGTTCTATCGGATTTAAGTCCGGGCTGCGAGCTGGCCACTGCAATTTTTGAATACCAGCCTCTTGAAGGTACTCATTTACTATGCGTGCGACATGTGGACGGGCATTATCATGCATTAAAATGAATTGTTCATAACCAATGAACCCTCCAAAGGGCACAACATGTTCTTCGAGAATTTCCGCGACGTACCGAGTCGCATTTAAGGCGTTATTAACGATGACCAATTCCGTACGAGCATCAGAACTCACGCCACCCCATACCATTATAGAGCCTCCGCCAAAACTGACCGTCGGAGTGGTTGTTATCGCCAAATAACGTTCGCCTTTCCTTCTCCAGACACGTTGTCGACCATCAGGTGCATTTAAAGCGATCCTGCACTCGTCAGTAAACAAAACCTTTGCCCATTGCTCATAAGTCCAGTTAGCGTGTTCGCGGGCAAAGTGAAGTCGAGCTACTCTGTGCTGAGGGTGAAGCTGTGGACCACGGGCTGGTCTTCTTGCCCTCAAATTAACTTCCTCCATACGTCTTCTCACCGTACGCTCGCTAACATTCACACCTCTGGAGATTTGAAGGCGCTGACGGATCTCGACTGCGGTCAGGAAGCGATTTCTTGAAATCTCTAACACAATAAAGCGGTCATCACGAGCTGATGTGCATCGTACACCACCACTACCTGGTCTTCGGGTGTAGCGGCCAGTCTCTTGATATCGTTTTAGTGCATATTGCATCGAGGAACGCGGCACGTTTAGGATAGTAGCCACTTCACGATGAGTCATCCCCTGTTCCACTAAAGCTACTGCCTGCGCTACCTGACTTGGTGATAAAGGCATTTTTATGAATCCTAAGGGGTTCTTAGGTGTTTATTAACCACAATAACAACAAAAATCTTTGTCAAATTAAAATTCAAAATGTTCAGAGCACAATTCAAAACTGCGACTTCGCCGGATAAATGACACGATTTAACTAAACTTTAAAACACAGACCAATATGCACTTCAAATTAGTGAATTACCCTCTTGAGATTAACGTGACCATTTTTTCTACCCACCTACACGATAAGATCCACGTTAGAACCGCTTAAAAAAGTGTTATTGCATATTATGAGTTTGGCCAAGATTCCGTGCCGCTAAGAATCTAATCGTCACTATGAAGGTGCCCAGCACGTAATACCATCCCGATTGTCATGATCAAACGGCCGAAGATTGGGTCCGGAAGGTCAACGGGACGGCAAATATATACGGATGGAGCGAGAGACAAACGATTTTCTATGCTATTCCCAAACTAGCGGGTCACGCGGAAAAGTGGTATCAGGGAAGGAGTACGATTAATTTAAGCTGGCGCGAATGGCAAAGGAAAATCGTTAAAGCTTTTCCTAACGACCGCAACTATGCAGATCAGTTAAATGAAATGCTAGAGCGTAAAAAAAATCGTAGAGATGAACCTTTAGAAGATTACTTCCACGACAAAGCAAAATTAGTTAAATTATGCGGGATATCAGGAAGCAATGCCGTAGACTGCATCGTTAACGGCATATTCGATAACAATATACGTCTCAACGCGCAAGGGTTGAACATTAGCAGTACATCAAAATTACTTACTTATTTAAGACGCATAGCTAAACACGAAGACATTTTACATCGAATACCCCTGACGACTGGTTTACACTCCAGTAAATTCCGTAAATTCGCGCCTAATCCGGACCAACGGTGATCGACTGATAATATTTGGCAAACGCAACTTAAATCCGATTCAACGTTATAATTGCTTAGAAATGGGTCACACAGCTCGAGCATGCCAAAAACAGAAACAAAGGTGTGATAAATGTTCGTTATTAGGACACGATAGTGAGAAGTGTGAGTTAGTCAGCAGGAAACGTGCTCAGAGCAGAAATCTACAAAATTCAAATACGACACAAATAGCGGTTACAAAAAGTGAATTAACTGAAAACATAGCAGAGAAATCGATGAAAAATATTATAAAATTATTGTCAACTTGAGTAACGTGGCTTGTTCGGGGTATGTTTACTTCGGTAGACGATGCACCTTAAAACGTAAAAAGATAGTCGAGCAATGATCTCTTAACTTATGTATATATATCGTCGTATATACATATATCGGTCGTTAAATATATATATATATTTGACGACCTCTGTGGCTCAGTGGTGAGCGCGTTGGTAGCTCAAGCCGGGGGTCGCGGGTTCGAATCCCGCCGACGGAACAAAAAGTTTTTTCAAAGTTACGTTATCGACGGTATACCGTTGTGTACAGGGATAAATAATATAAACGTAAAAGTGAACAAGATTATACAGAAACGATTTTTATTATTATTTTTGGATCAAATTTGCCTGAGATTTGATAAAGAATGTAATTATATTATTGCAAGGACTGTATCATGTCACGGAAGGGAAGTCTCTAATTGGAAATATTTCAAACAAAACAATCATACTTCGTAGTAATCATTTTAATGTCACGAGCTACTATATTTACGGAAAAACCTATATTATGTTCGCTGACCCGTCAGCTTATAAACGTTAATCATGTGGCTACTGACTACTAATATGGAATATTCTTTAAAATAATAGTGAGTACAAAATACTATAACAAGGGGCATGATAAATATACGAAGCGAGAGCTGCGAGACCCCAACCAAAATAAAGCAAAAGTTACTAGATTCAATTAATAAATACAGAGGCTGTTCTGCGTAAGATACCCACGAATCGGGGATTACACATAATATAATTACTATTAATCTATATATATAAAAATGGATTTTCAAATGTATTAGTCGCGCTAAAACTCGAAAACGGCTGAACGGATTGGGCTGATTTTAGTCTTAAAATATTCGTAGAAGTCCAGGGAATATTTTAAAGTGACCTGTGACACGAAGTTCACCGGGACAGCTAGTGAACATAAAAATTAAATGATAACACACCTGTAATATAATAATTAAGCCCTAGCGGCTACCCTCGAGTGAGCGCGAGAAGGTCCGAAAAATGATAGACCTCATGGCGGCTGGCATCGTAAGAGAATTATAGTCCGTATACGCGAGTCCAATAGACTAAATTAGTGCATAAGAAAACGGTTGAATACTTACCGCTTGTGCATAGAGTAACAGTAAAAGATGTTCTTACTCTCCAGCGAGTGTATATAATGGGAATTGAATTTAAAGGCATAACAGACTGCAATGCTCCCCGCTTGACTTTGACAAAACGTAACCTACTACCAAAAGTAGCAAGGTATGGCTATTATAAATTACAAGAATATAACTTTTCAATTGAGTACAAGGGCAGAATATACATCACGTAGAAGTACTCAGCCGTAACCCAGAGAAAGGCAAAAGTATAAAAAAAAAGTAACACCGAAATTGAAAGTTCCTTAAAAATATATATATACATATATATATTTTTTTACTTATACTTAAACAAAAAGCTTCCAAATGATCGCTATAAAATCCCTAGCATACAAGGATGCAGTAACCAAAAATAAAACAAGATTTTCCTGCAGACCATTTAAAGCTGTGGATAACAAATAACAATATAGGAAAAACTTAATAACGATACCGATTCAGATAATGAAACGTCATTTTCAAAATAACAATTAATTATCTCATTATTTATAAAGACTACTAATGTAGAGACATTCCTAAATTATAATTCAGCACAAAGTCATAACTTCACACACTATATCGCACACCGCATCCTCCTTCATACAGTTTCAGCACAGGTGGCGTGAATGGCTGAGACATGACTGACCCCAGTGTGGAAAGTCGTGTCAGCTTCACGAGCACAGTACGCGCTTACGAGGATGCTGGAAACGTGAAAGTAATGTACACGCTGCTCTAAGTGCAGCAGGCGCGTACAGCCAGTATTAAGACCCAGTTGAGTCTTACCAGTATTAAGACCCAGTCGAGTCTACCAGTATTAAGACCCAGTCGAGTCTTACCAGTATTTAGACCCAGTCGAGTCTACCAGTAATAAGACCCAGTCGAGTCTTACCAGTATTTAGACCCAGTCGAGTCTACCAGTATTAAGACCCAGTCGAGTCTTACCAGTATTTAGACCCAGTCGAGTCTACCACTAATAAGACCCAGTCGAGTCTTACCAGTATTTAGACCCAGTCGAGTCTACCAGTATTAAGACCCAGTCGAGTCTTACCAGTATTTAGACCGAGTCGAGTCTACCAGTATCAAGACCCAGTTGAGTCTAGTAGCAGTGTAAAAGTCTCCAAGTGAAAAAAAAAACTAGACCCAGTTGAGTCTAGCAGTGTTAAAAGTCAATCCAAGTGAAAAATACTAGACCCAGATGTGTCTAGCAGTGCAAAAGTCAATCCAAGTGAAAATACTAGAACCAAGTGAGTTTAGCAGTGTAAAAGTCAATCCAAGTGAAAATAAGTGCTAGTGTATAAACAATAATAGTAATAAGAAAAGTGTTTTCTCCAATAAAAGTACCTATATTAACAAACGGTGCCTTACGTGATGCTTCACGTGAATATTTTTTTAGAATTACAAGCTAGTCTAAACACTATAGAATATAGATTATAAAAAAAAAAAGTACTTATAACAAGTTTTTTTTTACTTTCTTCTTTTTCTTTTCATTTTCTTGCTATAGTATTTCATTTTTCTTGAACTTAAGTACAATATATATAATATTCTAGAATTAAGGCCCGATTCAACCAAACCTGAAGTTGCACGAACTATCATGACAATAATAATTTTCTCCACATAGACTAGCATCCCAAGTAGCAAAGGTCATATAATTTTCGAGACAACGTTTTGGTTATAACTTGAGGTCAGGCCTTTTAGGTTATATAGCATTCGTATTAACCTTTATATGACGCGAAATAGGCGCAAAATATAAAACTTTTATTTGTATAACGATCGTGTCATGGTCGTTTTAGTGGCTAAATATTCGTATAGCAGTCATAAAGTGATTAATTTTATAACCGTTTCGTCGTATTATGATCCAGTAGACGTTGTATAAACATTGGGAAGTAGTCACTGGCATTACCTTTTTGCGGATACTAATTATTTTACAGTTCTGTTGGAGTAAGATAAAAGAAAAAGTAGCCATCATGTTGGTAAAAGTTTGTCTGCCATATTTATTATTGAATGAATACTATTGACTGCTATTGACTATAATGTATTTGGTGTTAGTCGGTAACAATATCTACTTTTCTAAGGGAAATTAAATTTCTCGACGATTGTATATACGTTTTTTTTTAACAAATATTTAACTCCCCCTTCGAATAATTGCAAAATAATATTTATGAATTTAGTTAATTTTAAGATTACTTGTACTTTTACAATTACACGATTTTAGGTAATGATGGTGACTTTTATATGATGTCTTATGACTATAAGTCGCATATCTTACCATTTATTTATTTTATCATCCGCCATTTTTAAGGTTACGGTTACAAAGTGGAAACCTATGCATTTTATCGAATTCTCAATATGGTGATAATTTCTGATGTCGAAAAAAAAATCGATCAGCAGTTCCTGAGATTAGCGCGTTCAAACAAACTAACCAACTAACTCTTCAGCTTTATAATATTAGCAATAGATCGTAAAAGTAGGTACATGAAATATTCACAAAATCTTCAATTATATTTGTTCTTTAGTAATAAAATTAAAATAAAATAAATATTTAAGCGTGCTCCCATAAGAAAAACTATTTTTGGCCAACTTTTGCTCTATAACGGTATAGAACCATTCGTGCGCGAGTCCGAATCGCACTTGGCCGATTATTTCTTGGCCAAAGTCGTAAAAGAGAAACATGAAAATATCATGTAATAACTAAAATGTTTTATAACAGTAAGTTTTAAAAGTATTTTAAAATCATAACTTGAGTTAGTTATTTAAGTTCTCAAAATATGAATATTAGGCTTATAAACATTTTATAATAGTCGTATAAAGAGAGTCGAAAATCATGTAAGAAACGTTTACTTAAAGATGTATTTTATAACAGTTAAATATATGGACTTTACATGATAGCCATGTAGAAATCTTGTTACTGATAAAGAGTAGTGTTATGGTCGGCATTACAACCAGATTATGATTGTTGTATAAATTAATTTCATACAACATCAAATATGTATTTTAAAGGTCACAACTGCGATATTTATAGGATAGTCATATAATTTGGTCGTGCTAACGATTACAGGACTAAATTAAATGACTAAACTCTTATATGACATATTGTTCGTTTAAAATATTGTTACACGATGTTGGAAACTTTAATTACAACTATACGATTTCTATACGATTAAATGTCATTTAGGCTTTTTGTTAAAGGACTAATTTGCTAGTTGGGATATACCTATACTATTATTATTTGAAAATAACTCCAGTTTGGGCAAAATCCGCCCTTAGAAAAGTATTTTTAGGATAAATATATAAGAGATTTTTATTTTATTGTAGAATTTTATTGTAGAATTAAAAAATTAATTTAATTATTAAAATAGTAACAATAATTCTACTAATGATTTTATGTAATAATGACTAATTACTTAAAACCAATGTTCTCTTCATATTAGTTGTTATGTTACAATGATTATTGATTACACATAAACATATAAATTACAAATGTAAATCGTATACCTAGGAACTCTTACTTAGAATTGCAAACTAATCTCTTGACTTCGAAACATATTATGTACATGTTCCTTTTTCTTTTTTTTTATTTCAATCTATTTTATTTGTGCCTTCAATAACAATTTATAAATCTCACTTAGTTAAGTACTAGTTGCATGTACTATCGTATGAGGGCATACTCACCCAACGAATGGCCGATCGGTTTTGGGGATGGGGACATCCCCAGGGCAGAATGGCCGTCTGTTGGGAATTATATTAAACTCTGAAACTATGTTTAAAAACTTATTGTACAAAATCATATTACTTGAGGAACCCTGAAACATGTAAACATCTTAATCTGTGACAAGGAACATTAAATACTAAGAATTATGGACTTTTACGCTAAGTGTTAAGTATAAGGAACACAAACATTCATTATTTTAAGTTGACAACGAAACAAGTCTTTAAAGTATCACGTCCGTTTGAAATAGGAGTTGAACTAAATATAAAAACAGTCCTAAGAAATATTTAATGGTTCACGTAGAGTGACAGGTCTGCGTTCCTTGTAACAGGGCTATTAATAATGTAATTTAATGTAAGCCATATGACATGAACTCCTGGTCGACGCCAGCCAGAGAGAGCCGGGGGTTGGAAGGGCATTCTGAGCTAGGCTCGAGACAGAGGCACATGTGTCTGATTTTAATTATAAAACTATATGTACCTGTATTATTCAATGTATTTCTAACTAATACATATTATGTTCTTTACATTTAACTTCAGTGTTTTAATTATAGTCAGTATTCCCCCTCGACAGAATCGGCAACATTTCCCATGTATTTAGACATTATGATAAACATGTTTAATTTATTTTTTGAGTGAAATTTCCATGTTTAATTGATTTGAATTTCAACATTGAGCATAATTGAATATTTTTATAAAATTAAAAAACACATTTTATAATTTTCTAAAAGGTTTTTGAAAATAATGAAACAAGCTTTAATAAATTCGAAATATTTTAAATCAAAAAAAAACTTTTTAGAATTTTCTAAAAAGTTTATGAAAATAATGAAACAAGCATTAATAAATTTGAAATATATTGTATTAAAAAAACACGTTTTATAATTTTCTAAAAGGTTTTTGAAAATAATGAAACAAGCTTTAATAAATTTGAAATATATTTTATGAAAAAAAAACACGTTTTTTAAATTTCTTAAAGGTTTTTGAAATAATGAAATAAGCTTTAATAAATTTGAAATACATTTAAAAAAAAATAACACGTTTTGTAATTGTCTTAAAGGTTTTTGAAATAATGAAATATGCTTTAATAAATTTGAAATATTATATTAAATTTAAAAAAACGTTTCATAATTTTATAATTTTCTAAAAAGTTTTTGAAAATAATGAAAAAAGCTTTAATAAATTTGAAATAATTTTTTATAAAAAACACGTTTTGTAATTTTCTAAAAGGTTTTTGAAAATAATGAAACAAGCTTTAATAAATTTGAAATAATTTTTTATAAAAAACACGTTTTGTAATTTTCTAAAAGGTTTTTGAAAATAATGAAACAAGCTTTAATAAATTTGAAATATATTGAATTAAAAAAAAAGTTTTATAATTTTCTATAAAGTTTTTGAAAATAATGAAAAAAGCTTTAATAAATTTGAAATATATAACGAGTCTTTCGGTAAAATAGGACTACGATCAGACATTTTCTGGGCCTTGTGTGGGTATCGCGCAATGAACAAGAACTAATAACAATAATCAGAAATAGTTTTTATTACAATTCACAGAATCACACTCATTCACCAAACACTTTCACAAATAAACTTCTCAGGAACACTTTTACACTTTTTCAACACAACAACACAATTATCACTTCCTAACACACTTTAATCACTTCACTCAGCACAAGTAAACGAAACTAGGGACAGTTCCGGAACGTATTGGCTAGTTGGAAGCCCAGACGAGACTGATCGCATCTTCTGGCGACTGGCACAGGAGGGGAAATTTCCCTCTCCAACTCTCCCACTCCGACACGCCCCGACTCTGTCAAAGCGCGCCACTAGTTTCATAAAGATGGCGCACTTAAGTTCCGTTTCCGTTTTTGACCGGATGCGACATATATTATATTCAAATTTTGATTGAAACTCATATGAGTAACATAAATTAAAACTTTATGTTTTTAAGAAAATCTTGATTTAAATATTATATTGAAGTGAGCACGGTCCTCGCGTCGTTGCGAGGTGAATCGCTTGCCCGACTTTCAGTTTAGAAGGTGCAAAGGAGAATCTTGTAAAATAACGCACTCGATGTTCAAGATGAATTATTATAATCTCATGACAAAATCTATCAAAAAGTAAACAAGTCAAAATACCATAAACTAAAGAGTACAAAATAATATAAAAAAAGGTTTTTATAAAAGAAATTTAGATATGTACACTACATCACCCCCCTCCAGAGACCGTCAAGGGCGATAATAGTCCGGAAATTTTACATGACGGAAGGTAGAATCTTTAAGTCTTGTCGCTTAAGTCGCCAGAGTTCCTGTGAGTCGGAACTGTTGCAGTGAGTCCCAGTGAGTCGGAACTGTAAGCTGCTGCACGGGATCCAGTGAGTCGGATAGCTGCCGTGCGGGGCCGATGCTACGTGCTGACCAGGAGAGATGTGCTCTGCTTGCTGACCGGTCGGTGTAGTGAGAAAGCCCGTTGATGCCGATGCGGAGTCGTCCAGGACGCGGTACATTGCGGCTAGTGGACGAGATACCCGATGAGGCGATGCTGGCTGACGCGGTGCGAAGGGGCGGGGAGTGATGGTGATGGAGATGGCGTGTATGGTCACCGATGTCTTGCGCCGTCTCCTTGTTCGCTGGTTACATTCTCCTTCAGATTCTCCATCCTGTGTTCCTTCCGGGGTCACCAATGAAGTGAGCGCGGTCCTCGCGTCGTTGCGAGGTGAATCGCTTGCCCAACTTTCTTGTTTTGAAGGTGCGAAGGAGAAAATGATAAAATAGCACACTCGATATTCCAGTTGAATTATTATAATCTCATGACAAAATCTATCAAAAAGTAAACAAGTCAAAATACCATAAACTAAAGAGTACAAAATAATATAAAAAAAGGTTTTTATAAAAGAAATTTAGATATGTACACTACAATATTTTACAATGTTGTAATACAATGAAACTTTAAAAATTAAACATTCAGTACAATATTATACATATAAAAGTATAATATAAAAGTATGGCTACTCGAAACATAGTCTTACAATCTAGTTTACAAAAGAAAAAAAATCATTAGTATAAAATTATCTCATAACAACGTTCTTTATTAGTATAAATTATCTCATAACAAACGAAAAAAATCGATAAACTATAAAATTCCGGTTTCATCGCTAAATCATGTGCACCTAGTAGAACTTTTAGTATTACCTATGCATATATTTTCAGGACATTACGGGAAGTCTGAATGTGAATAAAAATGGGGCACAGATTGTGAATATGATCACTAAATACCGTTAAAAATATAATTATTAATAAAATATTATCACAGGAAGTGGTTTCTGTCGTATACATATATTATCAGGTGGTAGTGGGGAACAATAGAGAAAATTTATCTAAGAGCTTTTTTAACTACAAATAGTCCTAAGCGTTCTGTTTGAAATCACATTTAACCAGTACCACACTCGTGAGCAATACAGTAATTAATATTTCCGCTAGAAGTTTTTGAATATTGTGAGTATAAAAAGTGTTTTAGTTTAAAAATATCAATGGGGGAAGCTCTGAAAAAATTAAATAATTATAATAAGACATGGAAAAAATTGGAGGATCTTGAGATAAACATCCCTTATAAAATCATTGGAGCTTTCAAATTTCCATCAAAGATTCATGCTGATACATTGCATACAGTGGTACATCTCGACAATGGATACGTTGTAGCATTACCATCGAGATATAACGACATAGATGAAGATATTTTGGCAATACTTAATCAGGGTGTAAACATAATTAACAGGGGTCGAGAGGGTAATACATGAACAAATTACTTTTCCATGTGATCATGTTTTTTTTTTGTATTGCAGTGTAAATTCCAACTACCCTTAAATATGATGTCGATAATAGAAACAATGTATGCCGGATGTAAGAGGGAATGGACTGAGTGATGATAGCATTTACACGTTGATTCAAATTTGGGATGATATCGCAGAGCATCTCGAGGATACAGCGGGGTGTGTAAACATCGATCACGAAGAGTGGTTACGGTTGTTGGGTGAAGTGCCGGCAGAGTATTTCGCTCACACCATATCACCTACGGGCAAGTTGACAAGTGAACTGTTAAACTTCGTATTTTGTGCCATTGGTGTTAACGGTATAGACTGTGTGACATATGCAAAAACAATAGACTGTGCGGACATATAGACAACAAACAAGTGTAAAAGACAATTAATGTATAATTTTTTTAGTTTTAAAAAGACTGTTAAAGTAGTAATAGTGTGTGTGCGCGCTATAATGTCGAGAAATAATATTAATGATAACATGGATATTGACATTAGGTATGTAATAGACATCGATGGCTTCCCCCTTAAGAGTGACATATACTTCAAAGAGGTTGGTATTAATGATATTTGGAAAGAGGTGATGTACCTGCACTATATTAAATTACCGTTATGGTTTCTCCACCTGGGGAAAAGTAAGGAAATTGCATTCTGTGAACGCCATGTTCATGGAATGGCGTTCAAAAATTCCGATGGAGACATAACCCAAGAAATTTTAGTGGAGCATTTACACTCCCTCGATCCAAATAAACAATACTTATGGGCGTATAAAGGGGGCACAGTTGAAAAAAAATTGCTATCAACGTTGGGCTTCAGACATGTAAACATTGAAATGTTTGGGTGCCCCGAAGTGGAAAAGGTGATGGCAGAGTTGGACTGGAATAATTCAAAACTGTCAAACTGCCATCGTCATACCAACTTCTCCAAGACATCTAAGAGAAGTTGTCATTGCAGCGGGGTTGAGGTGGTAGCTTTCGGTATGTGGTTGAGGGCCAACGTTGATAGAATTCAAAGATGATAAATGTAAAATATGTATCTAGGTAACTATAAGGATTAAGAAAATATATTATTGTACTCTATAATAAAGGAACATAATATATGCTATACAATTAAGAATATAATAAGCTTTAGAATTACTATGTGTTTTTTGTTAAAGGAAAACTTAATAAATATTAGGTATTGAGTATACATTTTTTTAATTTAAAAATGATAATATGAGGTTTTACAGTCTTATCTAACGTTATCCTATTCTTTTAACGACACAGAAATAATCAGTAAAGAATGTGAAAGTGTATCTATTGTATGCTTTACCATTAAAAGGATGTTTAGGATGACTCAATAATTGTGAATAACGTTTATGATATTAGGTACGACTTTCCACTGATGAGATAAAAAAAAAACGCTTGATAATATTCTTGGGGCAAGTACTCAAAAGATTAATCATAGGATTTGTAAATAACGCAGCATTTAATCATTAGTAAGAATCCTTTCAATTTTGAAAATTATGGTATGAATTCATATTGTTTATACATAGATGGATAACACGTGCCTTCAAAAACTCTACAACCATCCTTCAATGGTATCTAATATGTTCACTTCAGTCTCTCATACATTATTTTCCGGTACTGGTATACATTTCCTTAATGAAGGCAATGTGATATCAATTGATTCTAGTCTCTCTCAAACGATTAACTGTATTGTATTTGCAGAGTTTGATAATGTTATAGAAAACTAGATAACAACCGTAATGTAACTGTAGACTATAGAAGCTAAGAAAAGTCACATGTATGATATATTTGAGTTATAATGTGTAACGTGTGTATGTGTGCGTGTTTACCTAATAGCGTGTAGATATTATGAAATAAAATATTGTACCTAAGTTATGTTTCTTTTATTTATTCATTCATTATTTCATACAATTAAGTTATCCTGGCCCTTTTAACGAGTCACAGGAATAATTAGTAAAGAATGTGAACGTACTATCTATTGTATGCTTTTTAAAATGGATGTTAAGGCAGGGGTTCCCAATCTGTTTCAGCCTGCGGTGCAGATGTAAAATACTTATTTTATCACGGCACCCTACTCTACCTAGCTATTAGAAAAAGATACATAAATAAATACATTTAATGATTATAGTTAGGTTAAACAGGTAAATAGTAATAAACAAATATTTAATCATCTACCTGCTTTATAATTAATATTATAATTTAATTTTATAATATTTATGGTTTCGAATAATGATAGAATATTGACTCACGGCGCCCCCTCTTGCCTTTCCACGGTGCACCAGGGCGTCGCAGCGCACAGTTTGGGAACCTCTGTGTTAAGGGATGACTCAAGAATTGTGAATAACGTTTACGATATTACAACTTTCCACTGATTAGAAAAAACGCCTCATAATACATCCCTGGTGCAAATGCCCAAAAGATGTATCATAGGATTTGTAGATAATGCAGCATTTAATGGTAGTATTAGTAATACAGTATGAACACAATAGAGATCCGTAATTATTTGGGAAGAATTTGTAAAGGTTTAGAAGATAATGTATACGCTGCGAATCGTCTACCTATATATGTTCAAACCCATACATACATAATTAGCAACTTGGACCCTGATAATAAACCTGGATCCCACTGGATAGCAATACACATAAATGAAAATGGTATAGGTCAATACTTTGACTCATTTGGGCGCGCCCCTATGCGATATCACAAGGTTTTTATGGGGCGAAACTGCAGGAGATGGGATTTTAACACGTGGAGATTACAAAATGATTTCACATCAGTTTGTGGAGAGTATAGTTTAATGTATTTGTATTATAAGTTCAATGGGGAAAGTTTAGTAGAGTTTCAAAAGTTATTTAGTAACAACACTTTGTGTAATGATATAATATTGTACAGTATGTTCAATACATGTTTTAATGAAATGTAATGAAAAATTTATCAAGTTTTATTTATTTAAAATCTTGTAATACATGATTTACACTCGAGCTCGCAATAAATGTTTTAATGAAATAAAAAACATGAATTGAAAAATTTATCAAGTTTTATTTATTTAAAATCTTGTAATACATGATTTACATTCGCGCGTGAGCCGCGAGCCGAGCCGCGAGACGTGCTACGAGCCGAGAGTGTAAACTTGAGCTTGCGACCCATCTCGCGGCGTGGCTCGCGACTCGCAGGGCACGCTTGTGTGTTGCGAGCTTTGTGTTTACACTTGCGCTTCGACGCGAGTCGCGAGATGCGGGTGGCAGCGGCGAGCGTGGCGGCGGCGAGCGTGGCGGCGGTGGTCGATGACTCGTTGGATTTCGCTGACGAGCAAAACGTGTCAGTTTGCGCACCGCGTCTTCGTGTGTTTACGAAGTCCATCGAATGATTGGATGACCTACATAATTAATTATTAAGTACTTTTAATTTGCAATAATTCATTAGTTAGTTAATTATCATTCATATATATTTAAAATCTTGTAAGAAAGCAAGGTGACGTAAGCGATAAGCCAGGTCGAACAATAGGACACTGAGGCGAGCATAACAATGCAATAAGTAGCGATTGTAATTATGAAGGAACAATGGAGCGTGGTGATAGTAGATAATGATGGTTAAACACAAAAGCTAACTTTGAAACTAGTGCAAATATGCAGAAACGGATCGCATATATCGATCGGGAATGGCCGAAAACCTATATTTTGACACCAAACTCTTTTTTTTTTTTTTAGGCGATGTCGCCGCTCGAACCGACAAAAAGTGATCGAGAAAGTTTGCGAGCCGCGAGCGGGGGGAGGGGTGGACCCAGAATCGTGATCCAGAACCCGCGAAAACACACTACTACCAGTCTCTAGAAACCGACCAAACCGTGCAGAGGAGTTTCCATTAAGTTGGTCCTTAAGACGTCAAAATATTTTGTAATCCAGCATTGAAATGTGGAAAATGCGGAAGGTTTCATGAGTTTGTGAGATTGACCATGGTATCACTAAGAAATTGTCTCTCATGCTGGTGCTGATGAAAATCCCGGCTTGAATTTCATCTCGATTTACTATAATCACATGTTCGGATAATTCCGCGGTGAGTTTACCATCTTCGACCAGCTCTGGAGAGCCATTATTCGTCCCATTAGGTTTTACCATTATTAATCTCCCAAACTCATGAAACAGCAACCTTCCGCATTTTCCACATTTCATTGCTGGAATACAAAATGTTTTGTCATCATAATCACTAACTTGATGGAAACTCCTCTGCACGGTTTGGTCGGTTTCTATAGACTGGTTGCTCTCCTGGAGCCTTTTTACTAGTTGCATCGACTTAATATTGGGTTGATTCGACCAGATTATTCTGGTTTTGGCCTGGTCTCCAGGGTTTTCTGACATGAAATCTATCTACTGCGACTAGAATAAAGCAGTGTTAAATACATTTCAGAGATTTTCTAGTAAGATAGATACCAGAAAAAAACGAAATCACAAAGAACATAGGGCATTTACCAAAGAAAGACTTAAAAATGTATTTTAGGTAAAATTAATACTCAATACTAAGTATCGAATAAAATTAATTATTATTAATTTGACTATTAGCAATAAAAATGTAAAAGATTTTCTCTCATTCGAATGAAATTTTCGGTTTTATAAAACGAAGTAAAGATTTTTTGCCATATAACTTTTCTGTGACCATAGAAAAGCCAATGATTTTTTCTTAAAAACAAAAAAAATCGGAAAGTTTTTTATGTTCTATGATATGCTATAAAATAAGCTATAATTCTTTCATTTACTGTCTTCAAAAATCCTGATAGATTTCATAAAATACAAATGTCCCTAGACTTAGTTGATGTGTGTTTTTGAAAATCGACCACTTTAGAAGCTCATAGCATGGCAATGATTGGAGATAGATACATAGTGTAAATGACATAGTTGTAGTAAATTTTAGTAGCTTTTATTATGTACCAGACATTTTTTCTTTACGACGTACCGTTTTAAAGATATCAGCCAAAAACTCAAAAACGGGAACTTTAACCCCCTCCCCCCATTCCGTCTCACCCCCTAGGGGCGGGGACTTTTAGTATGTTTATCTTCTAGGCATCCTAAATACATTTCTGAAGAAATTGCTTAGGTTGCAGCTCACGCACTCTACACCTGCTTTTTTAAGTGGACTAATACTAATTTACTGATGATTATGTTTGCTCATTATGTGTGTTTTGTAAACTTGCAAGTATTTTAAGTATTAGTGCTGCTTAATATTATCATGTTGTGTGCACATAATTAGGAATATAGTCTAGTCTATAAGTTCTTAGTTTGTAATGGCACTAATATTGGCTGTATTCTGTTTTGTGTACCAAATAAAATAAATAAATAAAAAATAAATAATTCAAATTTATGGTTATCCCCAAAGGATTTTCTTTATTTTAGCATAAGTAATGACCTCAAAAATTTTTCTTGGTTTAGAATGCTTAGTTTTGAAAAAAACAATGATTTAGTAAAATCGAAATTTTTTTTTTTTCTAAATATCATTTTGTTTTGAACATAACTTCAAAAATATTGAACCTTCATAAAAATTATAAAAAGCGAAATTTGTGTCCATTTAAAAAAAAAACCTTTTGATTTTCTTTTGATTTTTATAGGATTAAAAATAACGAAGATAGAGACGTTTAAAGCCTAACTTTTACCGCGAGAACCATGAAACCGGGACCTTTTAATCCTATTTTTTTTCCAAGGGCTTTAAAAAGTATTCTTCAAATTGATCTTAAAGCTCTTTAAATCACCTTTAAAATGGTCCATAAATGAACTTGATAACTTAAAAATTAAAAAGCGCGGGAATCTTCGAAAAGGGCGGTCGTGTTTTCTGGAAATTTTTAATTTTTGTTTTATTTATTATAAATATCTTCGTTACGAGTAGTTAGTTTTCTTTTTATCTTGTTTTTAGTTTCTTTTAGTTTTTATTTTATTTGTGCATACTATTTGGTAAGTTTTTTGTATATATTCTGTAAATATGGATGAGGACTCGGGGGGGCTGGAAGGCCAATTTATTACTATTCATACCACTGAAAATGTAAATGACTCAAGTATGGACACATATTCGTCCGTTAATAACAAATCTACAAACCGCAAACGCCCTGCTGCATCAAGGCGAGTATGTAGAAAATGCTATAAAAAGATTAAGAAAAATCCCGACAAAACAAAGCCTGATATCAACTGTATGTGCTTGAGTGACTCGGAAAATAAAGAAAACCTGAATAATATCCAAGAAGTACATACAGCTGGTGTCATGAAGAAACATCAGGGCTCGGTGAATCCTCGTGTTAGTCGTTTGCTGTACACCGACACTGACTCTACACCTTATGTAGTACATGTGCAAAAAGAAATATCATCTCCTAATGGAAACTGCACCTTACATCCCGTTGAATTTGGTCGCTTCCTTAAAAACCATAATATTAAGAATATAGAAAACGGTAGCCTTAAGAGAATTGGCAGGAATAGATTGTCATTATCTTTCTCTGTATTTTCTGATGCAAATAATTTTATGACTAATGAAAATCTAAAACAGAACAACTACAAAGTTTTTCTTCCATCTTTTCAAGTTTGTCGTGTTGGCTTGGTTAGAGGTATTCCAGCCGATTGGTCTGATGATGATATTTTGGCCAATATTACTTTACCGTATGATTGTGGGGACATTTTGAAAGTAAGACGCTTAAAGAAAAAAACATTGTAAATAATACTGTACAGTTTGTAAATACAGAGTCAGTTGTTTTTACATTTGACGGCCAAGTACTACCTAAAAGAATTTTTATGTGCTATAACTCCTTGCCTGTTGACTTGTACATTTACCCTATCATACAGTGTTACAATTGCTGCAGGTATGGGCATGTTAAGTCACAGTGCAGATCAACTCCCAGATGTTTCCATTGTGGTCAGAGTCATTCTGGTGAGAAATGTTCTGTAGATGAAGATTCTGTTTTCTGTTGTCTTTGTCAAGCTTCCCATATAGCCACAAGTAAGAATCGCCCTGAGTTCCAAAGACAAAAATTAATTAAAGAGACCATGGCTCACAAAAACTTATCTTATGCCGAAGCATCTAAACTCCACCCTCCTATTTCTAAATTATACTCAACAGTTTTAACCTCTTCTAGTCCATCCCCTTCTTTTATAGACTCTCAAAAACAAAATTTCTCATCGGTCATCAAAAATTCTGCAAAGAGGACAACCACAGAGTCATATAAAAAAACAGTCTTCCGACAACCTAGAACACCGCCAAAGTCGGTAGGTGGGTATGATAAATCTGCTCATTTTAACTTAATTAAAGATTACAATCCCCCATCGGGTTCAAATGGCACTGCTTTGCCTATAAATAGTGATAGTAATATTTCAATGCCCGAATTAATTACAGCTGTAATTAACTATCTAACCCAGTCAAATATTCTACCATCATCAGTTTTACCGTCCAACATAGCCTCTGTAAGTAACACACCTCAAAATAACTCTCACTATGGATTATCTGATCCAGTGGAATTGTCGCAGTGCAGTCAGCAAAAAAAAAATGAAATCATTTATTTAATAAACAAATATCACCCTCTTGTCTTTGCTCTCCAAGAAACATGGCTTAAGCCAGAATCTCTTTTTAAGATTCCTGGCTATGCTTGTTTAAGAGAGGACAGATCTGATGGGTATGGCGGTGCTGCCTTACTCATCAATCATCATCATTCATTTGTACATATTTCACTTCCATCACATAATCCAAATATTTCTATAATAGCAGCATCTGTAAATAACATCTGTTTTGTCTCATTGTATATTCCACATCCATCCTATTCAATATTTTTAGAAATTAAGAATATAATTAGCCTTTTGCCAAAACCTTTTGTGATACTTGGGGATTTTAATGCCCAACATTTGTCTTGGGGTAGTAGTAATAACAATCAGTGGGGTTTTGAAGTATTAGATTTATTAGATTACCATAAGTTATGTATTCTCAACACAGGGTTTCCAACACGGCAAACTGCACCTAATGAGGGTTATAGTGCTCCTGATTTGTCTATTTGTACTTCAAATTTATCTTCTCTTTTACACTGGTCAGTTCTATCATCTAGTCACGGTAGTGATCACTTCCCTATTCTTCTGTCTCTCCCCTGTAAAAATAAAAAGCAAAATCATTCTACTAATTCATCATCATTAAAATATAACTTAAAAAATGCAGAATGGGAAAAGTTTTATCATGCATTAAAAAATAAACTACCCCATCTTCCTAGTATATCACCAGGTAATGAATCTGTTTGTGCTGATGCTCTAGCATCTGCCTTGATCGAATCAGCTGATGAAACTCTTCCTATTAAGAAAACACCTAAACGTTACATTCCATCACCTCCTTGGTGGGATAATGACTGTTCAGTCGCTATACATAAAAGAAAACAGGCTGAAAGAGAATATAATAATAATTCTACCTTTGAAAACTACGATATTTATTGTAAGTCTGTTAACGATGCAAAAAAAATATTTAAGAAAAAGAAGTCTGCAAGCTGGAAAAAGTTTTGTGAATCTATCTGTCCGGACACACATGCTTCTATAGTTTGGAATAATATTAGAAGGTTCAGGCTAGCATATAAACCTCCTTTTCATCCTATGCCAGATTCTTTAGCCAACGATTTTTTAAATAGATTAGCACCTCCTTCTGTATCATTTCTCCGTCCATCACCTTTAGGTGAAGTTAGCCTCAAAGGCCTTAACTCGCTTTTTACTCTTCAAGAGTTAAAAGGAGTTGTTGCAAATTTAAACGACTCGGCTCCGGGCATTGATGGAATCCCATACTTTTTTTTTTAAACATGCTTTAGATGAAATTTTAACTTATTATTTAGATTTGGTTAATTCAATGTTATTAACGGGTAATATTCCAGATTCATGGAAAACACAGAAGGTTATTCCCATTTTAAAACCTGGAAAACCTCAGTCTTCAGCTTCTTCCTATCGCCCCATAGTCTTATCATCAGTGTTATTAAAGATTGCAGAACATCTCGTAAAGAATCGTTTAGAATGGTATATTGAAAAACATTGGGCAAGGAGGTTTCCTTGCCCAAAGTCAATATGGATTCCGAAAAGGAAAAGGTACTATAGATAATATAGCTCTTTTTACCACTGACGTTCGCATTGCTTTTACAGAAAATAAATCAGTTTTAGCAGCTTTTTTAGACATAAACGGAGCATATGATAATGTAAGGATAGATATACTCAAACGAAAGTTAAATTTATTAGGTGTTCCGGAAATTTTAAGTAATTTTATTATAAACGTATTATTGGAAAGATTTATTGCTCTGCCTTTACAAGATGCAACGTCGACAGAAGTGCGGGTTGTTGATAAAGCTGCCCCAAGGCTCACCGATAAGTCCACCTTTGTATAATATTTATTCGTCAGATATAGAGGATGTAGTGACTGGCGTGACTTCAGATTTGGAATCGTATATGTTAACAGATATAGATGGTGAATTGTATCTTTTGCAATACGCTGATGATTTAACAATTTATGTAATAGATCAATCTATTGAAAGAGCCTCCATTAGACTATCGCGAGCCCTAGCACGTCTAAAGGTATGGTTAGATGAGAATGGATTAGATCTTTCAGTTTAGAAAAGTTCCGCTGTTCTTTTTACCCGTATGCGATTTCCTCCTCCAGTGCTGGTAAAATATAATGGATTACAAATTCCAGTTGACAAGGAGGCCAAATTTTTAGGCGTAATTTTAGATTCGAAACTTAATGGTGATGCCCATAACGAGTATATTGCGTCGAAATGTGAACGTACGTTAAACATAATCTTTATAGATGTTTATCAGGAGTGTGGTGGGGATCTCACCCGTTAAACCTAAAATTGCTGTATAACGCTTTAATAAGAAGTATTTTAGACTAAGGTACATTCCTTTTAGAACCCTGTAACGTAGCTGGTTTGAAACAGTTGGATAAGATACAGGCAAAAACTATGAGGATAATTTGTGGAGCCATGGCATCATCGCCAATAAATGCATTGCAGGTAGAATGCGGTGAACCGCCGCTCTATCTAAGGCGGCAATATCTGGCTGACAAGTTTTTTATTCGCTGTTTGCAATTTTCAAACCATCCCCTTATTCCGAAATTAAAAAAACTGTTAGATTTAGTAAATAATAATCAATTTTGGTTGCACAAATCTCGCCCTTGCTTAGTTAATAGTTATATCCGATATTTGTCGCTTGATGCCCCTACACATAGATTACCTGTTTTCCCGCTTTTTAACTCATCCTTTGAATCCCTTGTTTTAAATCCTGATATCCGCTATGACATAGGTATTAAAAAATCTGATAAATATTATGCAAAGCCTTTTTTTAATTACTTAACAACGAACAATTGGCAAGGTTGGCATCACATTTACACGGATGCCTCTAAAATGTCAGTAGATAATAATTATAATTGTGTTGGAGTAGGTATTTACCATCTCCAATACAATATAGTTCAAAAAGTAAAATTTCCACCACAAACTTCTGTATTTACTGGCGAATGCTTTGGTCTTTTTAAAGCAGTTGACTACATCCTACTAGCAAAGCTTAAAAAAACTGTAATTTTTACTGACTCTTTAAGGCCCTATAGACCCAATTTTACATGACTTTGAATCAATAATAAACAAACAAATAGTGACTTTTAAAAGCCAAAAAAAAATACACATTGTTGTTTACTTAATGTACTTTGACAATTTGTGGTTCGAAACATAATATTGAAAACTTCACTCGATCAAAAATAACTCCGAAGAGGAGGCTAAATTCGAATATTTTGTGATATTTTTCTTATTTTTCATGAAGCTTATGATAGTTTTACTTTCAAAAATCATATCTACGAAAAGCTCATAACTTAAAGAAGAATAATTTGTGGTTACATTTTGCATTTTGGTTTAATTATCAAAGAAAAAAGGTTTTTTTCTCCTATTTCGCCCTATCAAGTACGCGGCGAGCGTCGTAACCGCCACTGTACAAGGCGCGCTGATATGAATGTTATTTTAATGTCCTTTACGTCGATATTCGTACTGACAGACATCGACCTGCTAATTTTCGGGTCTATAGGGCCTTAAGTGCCCTGCAAGCATTGAATAGATTTACGTTTAGATCAAAATGTTTTCCCATAATAATACAAATCAGAAATCTTTTGTACAAATGTATTCTCGGTAATTTGTCTGTTACATTTGTTTGGATTCCAAGTCATTGCGGCATTCTTAGAAACGAGGAAGCAGATAGACTGGCCAAAGATGCGGTTTCTTGTGGAGATGTTTTTCCATATGTGAATTACTGTCACGACTTGCCGTCTCTTGCAAAGAACTTTCTCTAACAGGATTGGAGTAAGGACTGGGCAGTAAGTAGTCAAAGAAAAGGTGTTCATTATAAGTACATACAACCTGAGATTCAGTTTAAGCCTTGGTTCTTCAAAATAAATCTATCGAAAAGTACAACTTCCTCTATAATTAGAATGAGGTTGGGACATGTCACCACACCGGCGCACTTGAAAAGAATTCGGATTCGCAACGATGATGCTTGCGATTGCGGTTTGGAAGTGGGTGATTTAAATCATATTATTCTTTCCTGTCCTCTGTATGATCACTCCTGTCTATATGATAACCTCTCCTCTATATCTATACCCTTTCCTACTTCTGTTCCAATATTATTGAACTCATGTAATAAATTAATTAATTCTTTTTTATCCCAATATTTATGTAACAATTCAATTAATATTTAAATCTATTTTACTTATTATAAGAAACTTTCTAACTAGATCCAAAATCCTAAATTCCGTACTTACTTTGCTTTTCCACCGCCTATTCCCTACCTTTGTTTATGGCAAAGTACACCCCTGTGTCAGTGCCAAAATCGCACAAAAAAAAAACTTAAAAATTAACAGAGCTATTGTAATATTAACGAAAGTTTTTTTTTTAAACAATTTTGAAGCAGAGATTTGGGATGCAAATATTGTAGGAAACCCTGTCAATAGGTACATCTATACTAATATTATAAATGCTGAAGTGTTTTTGTCTACCTGTTACCTCTTAACACCCAAACGGTTCAACCGATTTTGCTGAAATTTAGTATGAAAATACTTTGAGTCTCGGGACTGGATATGGACATAGGATACTTTTTATCCCGAAAAAATGTACTGTTCCAGCGCGATTGCAGGCGTCATCTAACCCATACTAAATATACATTAATCTTTTCAAGTCTTTCAATATTCAGAAAGTAAATGAAACTGTAAATGTCTATTAGATAATAGGGGCTTTTTAATGGCACTGATTTAAAGGGGCAGTTGTAAATAGCAGTTTTGGTAAGTTAAAAATTATAAATGACATGTTCAATAACTAGTTTATCAGTTAAAACTAAGCAGTAAAGTAAACAAAAATGAGCAGTAAAAAATTATGACATGGATCATTGAAAATATTATTCAACAGTAAAATAATTAAATGAGCGGTAAAAATTAATGAATGAGCGGTTACGTGTGGGCAGTAATAAATCGGAATTTGTCAGTAAGAAATCTCATTCCAAGCAGTTCTTTAAAGTTTAAACAATGAGGTGGTAAAATAAAATCAAACCGGCTAAGTGCGAGTCGAACTTGCCATGAAGGGTTCCGTTATAAAGTGAAAGTAAGAAAAAAATGTGTTTTTTTTTATCGGAGCCCCCCTTAAATATTTATTTTATCTTAATGTTATTAATTATTATTTGTCATTTAAATAATTTAGGATTTTGTGAAAGTTTCAAGTGCCTAGCTTTTGTTATTTTTTATTAATCCTTTGATCGGAGGTTCTAGGAATTCCCATTGTATTCTTTTGTTCTCACGATCACCGGTGCTCGCGCGGGGCCTGAAGGATTAAGAGCAAAAAAGGCCAAAAAAACACGTTTATAGTATGAGAGTCCCCCTAAAATTTTATTTTTATTTTATTTTTAGTATTTTTTTTATAGCAGCATTATAATCTGTGAAAATTTCAAAAGTCTAGCTAAAGCGGTTCTTGAGATATAGGCACTGATTTAAAGGGGCAGTTGTAAATAGCAGTTTTGGTAAGTTAAAAATTATAAATGGCACGTTTAATAACTAGTTTAACAGTTAAAACTAAGCAGTAAAATAAATAAAAATGAGTAGTAAAAAATAATGAAATGGATAATTGAAAACATTATTGAACAGTAAAATAATTAAATGGTCAGTAAAAATTAATGAATGAGCGGTTACGTGTGGGCAGTAACAAATCGGAATTTGTCAGTAAGAAATCTCATTCAAAGAAGTTCTTTAAACAATGAGGCGGTAAAATATAATAAAATTGGCCAAGTGCGAGTCGAACTCACCCATGCAGGGTTCCGTGCCGTTATAAAGCGAAAGTATAAGACGGTCGCCGGCTGCTACCGCAGCACGCTCGCTGCGCTCGCTCGGCTTCCTCTGCCGTTGTGGTCTAAGTTCTAACCTAACCTAACCTACTCTTGGACTTTCTGGATTGTGTTTGTTTTTGTTTTGGCGGGGGGCTGCGCCCCCCGAGCCCCCCTTTCTGGGGGGCTGCGCCCCCCTTTCTGGGGGGCTGCGCCCCCCCGTCCCCCCGCTTCGGTATCCGTGGTTAAGTAGGCCTTCTGTTAAGTCGTTATTGACCGCCCGTTCCATCATTTTTACCGCTCATTCCATCATTTTTACCGCTCAATAGTTTTTTTATAACTGTCCATGTTTTACAGTCACAATAATTAATCAACCGCCAGAAAATTAAATAACTGCTCAATATTTTTTTCAACTGATCATAATAACATCTCAAATATTTATATTATAAATGTGAAAGTGTGTCTGTCTGTCTGTCTGTCTGTCTGTTACCTCTTCACGCCCAAACCGCTGAACCGATTTTGATAAAATTTGCTATGGAGATACTTTGAGACCCGAGAAAGGACATAGGATACTTTTTGTCCCGGAAAAATGTACGGTTCCGCCGCGATAAACGATTTTTGGCGCAACAGAGTTGCGGGCGTCATCTATTCTCAAATATTTAAATAACTGATCAAAAAATTTGTTCCCCTTTTTAATTAAAATGATGTGCGTCTATTAAATATTTGAGTCTAGCACATTCAGCCTTTGCGCCAATTTTTTGCACAGAGGGTCGTTTGAAATCGTTGTTTGAATATTTTGGACTAAATAATATCAATGTTTGAAATATATTACTAAAATTTATCTTAACTATGAAAAAATATTCGAACTCATTAAAGCTGATAAAAAACTTAAAATAAAAACTTAAAGCTAATTCAAACATTGGGTACCTACTTAGTATTAATTTCTTATTAAGTTTTTTTTGCGAATTTTTTTCACCCCTGTAAACTACCTAAATAAACTGAAAAAATTGGGTTCAAAAACTTATTAGGTTTAAGTTTTTGAACCCAGTTTTTTCAGTTATTCCGCAATAAAGAAGTACTTTTACGGATTTTTATATCAGTCTTATTCAAAAATTATATCATAAATATTAAACAAACTCTTTATGTAAGTAATGTAAAATATACGATTTTAAAGCAAAGAAATACAAAAAATGTTTTCTTCACGATTAAAGGGATGGTTGCTAAAAGGATTGAAAACTTAATTATAATATAATCATAAATCATGAATAAAACATTAAAAACGGTTACTTTATCAAATTAAACACAATTAGTTAAGCCAGAATGGTTTAATCTGCATTTTTTTATATTTTCAACAAAAGGGGTGGATTTCACCCCTAAAATAAAAAAAGCGCGATACGAGCGTTTGTCACTTTTAAAGTAGAGGGCTTAACGTACTTAATCCCAAATTTTCATCCAAATCGATGGAAGTTCAACGAAATCGCGATTTGATTTGCCTTCAATTATTGTACTATTATAGGTGATAAGTGATAACAGTCGCTAAGTTTAAATAAACAAAATGTAAATGGGTGGTTTCACAAAAATATGGAAACTTCGTTTCCGCAGCACATTTCAGTTAAAATCAATACTAATTATTTACTACCACAATTGCTAAATGATAGTTTACAATGTGTTTAATTTATCCCCCAAATTATGTTAAAATTAACATTATATTATATATTTAAAATCTGTTTTATATGTCCCAAATGTCAGGCCCTAGGCGTATCCGTTCTCCGAAATTTTGTGTTTAGGAATCCATATTTAAAAAAGTACTATGTTTATACTTATTTTTATTAATATTTTTTAAAGTGTTTAAGTACTTGCAGCTAATTATGTGAGTATTTTGTAGTTAAAATAAACAATAATTATTTTTTCTCGAATGAGTTTAGTGTCCTCAACTTTTTTCGCCAGGCCCTAGCCACTTACGAATTTTAAAATTTCGTGACATCATTAGAATGTGCGTTGAATATTGTTAGGGAATTTCAGAGTATTACATGAAGTTATTCTCTGACAACACTCGCTCTGCGGCGGTCATTTTATAAATCGGTGCAAAAATGAAAGTTTGTGGGCCACCACGTGGTAATTCCAGTCACTTGTTCAATCCCTAGATAAGTAATTTTGTTGTTTATTGATATTAAATTCTTATGAATTAATCAATATTTTCGCAATATCATATTAGACTTTATAATGTTATTTGCAACAGAATTTTAAGTTCAATTTTATTCCAAAATATCAGTCCCTAGACCATCAGGCCCTAGCTTCTAAAGGCGCTCGGACTGACGTTTAGTATGAAAACATCAGTACTATAACGATATACATATATTGTTTAAGCCTCAACTGAAAAAATATAATAGACTTAAGAAAAACAATTATTGAAAATATTATAACAAAAGCTGAAACTCATCAAGAGCAGTCAAACAAACAGCTTTGGTCTGGCCCAAATGTTGAAAAATATATACTTTCGTGATACAGTTCCACTCTTTATATATCATATAAGAAGTTTCGACCAAGTAGTCCTAAAATAATATAAAATCGGCTAAGTGCGAGTCAGACTCGCGCATGAAGGCTTTAAAGTTGTCAGTCCCTAGATGTGTAAATCAGCAAAACTCTAAAAATTTCCTAAAATAATGCATAAAGTGACTGGCCCTTTTAAATAAGACACAATTAATTGATCACCTATCATGTACACTAGCAGGGAATTTAATAACAAATTAAAAATGATGAAGACAAAATACCTTCAAAAGTTGCCCTATTTTTGTGAAAGCACCCAAATAACATACATACCTACATAAGGTATGTATGTGATATATTCATGAATAAAATATTTGTTTTAATGTATCTTCGGCAAGCTTAGTTAAATCAATTAGGGTACTTACTAATAACTTACTTATAAAAACAGCAGGCTGTTTTACAGCTTCATTGACTCTTTAGTTATATGTATTTTGTCATAGCTACAATATAAATAAGCTTAGTAACGGGTTTATTAAAGTAATAATTATAATATTGTTTAGCAAAAATATTAAAGTTTCATAGCTAAGTCACGTTAAGTACAGCAACATCAGAACTCATTGTAACAAGAAAAAAACGAAACTTTATAAACAAAACACTCGCCAACTACTTATTGTCATAGGGCAAAATTTTGCTTATTATGTCATTGACATACAAAAAGTCCCCCGCTCAGAGGCAAGAGTCAAGACGCGTGAACACAGACCACAGCATACGCTCGATGTTGACATACTTAGGTAACGGTACCGCGCGAAGTTGGCGCGAGTCGCTGAGCAATGCGACGTACCGACGGGGGACGGAGCAGGGCAGGGACGCGACGGAGCGGGGACGAGACTTTAGTCCGCGTCGAGCATTTACTCCGTACTCATGTCGCGGTCGCTCGAAATCGACTGTTTGAAACTGATAGCAGCTGTTAAGGAACGGGTTCCCTTGTACGATTTTAACACGAGAGAGCATAATGATCGAGCTCACAAGAAGCAGTTGTGGATCGAAGTATGCAAGGAGGTTTTTACACCTGCCGTGTGGGACTCTCTATCTGTTGACGCACAAGGTCGAAACGGTGAGTGTTATCTATTTAGTTACAAACATGCCACGAGTCGTGACTGAGTCTTACGACTATTTTGTTTCCAATGATTTACGGCGTCGGTTGTATCCACGTTGTATCCATGGGCGAACCGAGGGCAGCTGCCCCCCCCTAGAAGGCAAAATAAACGTCAATTTTCCTGGAAAGTGGAAATTCAAAACGTGCTATCTACTCTCCGTAAAATGAAGTGTTGGAAACAAAATATCTTCTTCTTCCTCCCAGTCTGAAGAAATTATGTGGAATTCAGAATTCTCTTACACCAAAATTAATGTAGACTCAAAAAGGAACAAAGTTTTTTAAGTTTGTTGTAAAAATAACCGATCATAATAATAGCCGCGTACTGACCAGGCGAGCCGCCTCGCCGTGGCAGCCTCGCGCGCATTTGCTCGGTCGGTCAGTACGTGTTAGTGCGCGGCAAACGTCCGAGGCGCCTTTGAGCATCGACAAAAAACCGACAACTTTTGGCTCGGCCGCGGCACGCTCGGGCGAGGCAGCGAGGCGGCGCGCTTGGTCAGTACGCGGCTATTGACAAATGGCATGGTAATTCTGTAAAAAAATCTAGAATATCACCATAAAAATACACTTCAAATTCGAACATCTCGTAATTTTTAATGACAATGATATGATTTTTTTTTACAAAAAGGCTAGCTTTTTTATAGTTCAAAGGAAATAACCGTTAAGTTTTTTGATAAATGATTCGGTCATTAATAAAATAAAATGTATAATTTTCTCCTATTTCGCCATATCAAGGACGCGGCGAGCGTCGTAACCGCCACTGTACAAGGCGCACTGATATGAATGTTATTTTAATGAACTTTACGTCGATATTCGCAGTGACAGACATTGACCTGCTAATTTTAGGGACAGCCAGGATTTCAGCAATCAATTCATCAATGTTTTGACATATTTTGTAATATCCAATACATATAAAATTTTCTCACACATACATTTAGGTAATATTATTATTAAATATTAAAAGGTTAGTTACAGTCATTTTGGGTAACTTTGAATTGCGGTTTAACTTTGAACAATACCACAGTGTAATAATCACTGTGACAATACATTACAATTTACAGTACTCCCAAATTATATTAGGTCTACCAGAATCTCATGGCAAATTTGAATAGGAGATTTTCAAAAAATATCATTAATCATAGGATATTTTTTTACATTTGCATGTATGATGTATCACACACACAATCAGCCGCTACAAGGAAAAAAAAAGTATCAAACGTTTTGCTCCAATTTCCCAAGTATTAGTAGAGTTTCCATTTTTTACCATCAGATTCTGGTAGACCTATAATAATAATGCACATGCAAATCTTGGCTAGTTGTCGTAATCACGAAAACACCTGAATCTATGAAACGTAAGTGCTTTATAACTAACCGGGAAGACATCGCGACGTGGTATGCAGTGACGTTACCATTGTCGTCCAAGCAACGTCTGGCGCCTCTACGTCATCGCAAAGCGGTGTTTTTCTTAAAGTTGTTTGCCACCATTTATGTTACCATTGTTTGACACTATACGGGCGCCACGCTCATTGATCCCATTACAACCGGACCTGTTGAATAGAAATCGGTCAAGTGCGAGTTGGACTCGAGCACGAAGGGTTCCGTACCATTATGCAGGGTGTAACAAAAACAAGTGATAATACTTTAGGGTGTGTACGTGTTCCCTGTAGAGAGTTCACTGTGAAAATAGCAGCGCTGAAAGACCAAACATTTTTTTCACTTTTGTATGGGGAAACTCGTGACGCTTGCCCATACAAAAGTGAAAAAATTTTTTCGTCTTTCAGCGCTGCTACTTTCACAGTGAACTCTCTACAGGGAACACGTACACACTACACACCCTAAAGTATTATCACTTGTTTTTGTTACACCCTGTAATCTGTATAGAAAAAAAATGCGAATTTTGTATGGGAGCCCCTATTAATTATTAATTTTACTTAAATGTTATACTTAAGTAATTAATTATTAAAGTATGTCCCGTTTTTACCCTTTGGGTACAGAACCCTAAAGAAAGTGGTCAAGGTCCGCTGCCTTTACCTGTCATAATATGACTGTTCCAACGTGCCGAACAAAGACAAGCAGTATAATAATAATTAATTGTTGTATTATTACTACTATATTTTGATAGATAGATGCCTCTCATCTGGCGCTTTATGTGAGAACAATGCTTATTTGATGTTTTTTATTGTTTGCAGAAATAGAAGTACAGAAGAGATGGATAAACTTGAGACATTGCTTTAGAAGAGACATTAAAAAGCAGAACTCCTTGCCGCCCGACGAACGTGACAGGAAAAGAAGAAAATATATTTACTACGATGAACTTGCATTTATCCTGCCCTTTCTTAAAAACGAAAATGAATCTTCTGAACCGAGCGAACCGAAGGCTTATAGTGGTGATGTTGTCATCGATGCCAACAAATTGATACCCGCGGTCAAAACACGACCTCCGATATACGACGCGACTATGAAAGAGTATTCTGATCTTGATTTGAAAAAAACTCTATGGGACGAGGTGTGTCGGGAGGTTTTTACTCCTGAAGTTTGGGAGTCGCTGTCAGAAAAGGAGCAAGCTTCACACTGTAAGTATTAAGGTATGTGTTATATGGGCCTCCGATGCCCGAAATAAAGATGATTTGATTTGATTATTTGAGACGTTTATTAAATAATAGTGTTATTGAAAGGTTCGTAAAAGGAAGCCACTTTAACCTTGAGGCGCTAATTAATAATAATAATTTATTAAATTTTATATTGTAATCTAGCCTCCGGAGTGCGAACAACTTTCGCTCGGCGAAACTGCCCTCGCTAGCTAAAATATAGACGTAGAAATCGAGTATTGTGTCATTCCCCCTTCCATTTTGTCCCGAAGTCGTGGCTTATACGATTAATCTAGTGTAGATGCATACCATTAATATTCATTACTTTAATTTCAGTTCATGAAGTACGGAAAAAGTGGGTAAATCTGAGACATTGCTTCCGACGAGACATCATGACCCAGATAAAGATGGAGTCCGAAGGGAAAAAAAAGAGAAGGAAATACATTTACTACGAGGAACTTTCGTTTCTGCCGCCTTTTTACACGCACAACGAAAGCGAGACCATATATCTCGAAAACGATGCTGCAGCATCAGCGGACAGCAGTACAGATGTGTCTGATGACGAGGAAGGAGGGAAAGAGAAGTATAGTACGTTCCCTGAAGACACAGACGATAGTCAAAATCCACTTTCCCAAGACTCAAAGAAGGAAAAAGACAAATGCGACGAACTGTTTCTAAGATCTCTAGTCCCGTACGTGAATGAACTCCCCGAGGATAAAAAGTTGGAATTCAGGGTAGAAATTATAAAATTACTTTTAAATTTTAAGCAGTCGTTGCAGAATGGCCCGGTATAAGTCAAAGCTTGAAACTTAAGCAACCCTCAGACTAGAAAGCTCAATAGAAGGAAGTTTTTCGGTCTTCGATTGAAGAGTTAGTCAAACCTAGGAGAGAGTAATTTGGTCAAAGAAAATCAAAGAAAAAAAAACTTCGATAAAATCACGGGTTTGACTAGTTAAACCCGTGTAGTTAGTTACTCGTAGCTAACACAATTAAAGCTTACATTTTGCCATACTGTGAGGTGTGTTTGAAGCTTTCAAGACTTAACCCAAATTCTAATGTTGAATGATTTGAACAATGATGATAATTTATGTCAATGAGAAAGTGGTCTAATTTGTTATAGTAACATGAAGATGGTTAGGTTTAGCTTATGTACTTAATGTTCTTCCACAAAATCGTATTCGGCCTGTATCTACGCCCCGTACGTAACTTAATACTTACCAATTTAAAATATAGATTTTTAACAATATGAATGCTAAAGTTAGGTACAGTCCGATACCGATCCAGTGGGATGCGCAACTTTAAACTGTAATTGACTATGAATATAGCGTTTAAATTTAATCTGTCTTATTCTAAGTTTATTTATGAAAAGAAACCGACACCATTATTCAACTCAATACCATAACTTTTAGTGTTGATTTGAGTACAGTTAATCCTGATTAAAACTAAGATGCGCTTTGAATTATGTATTCCATAGGTAAAGTACAAAATCCGCACTAATATTATAAACGCGAAAGTGTGTCTGTCTGTCTGTAAATAACCTATCTTAGAATTAAATCTTGCATTGTCCTACTATTAACTTTTATTCGTCGTAACTCGTATTTAGGGCTCGCTGACATGAGTTACACATAATATTGGATTCAGGTATAAACTGAATATGACTGATTAATTGTTAGGAGTCAATAATCTCCGTCTTTAAGGAGTCTTGATTATGACGGATGAGGACGAGGTAATTAGGGTAAATCCTGTCGACGTGACCTTTTAATTGCGGGCCGCGGGGCCGCGAATATTACATCAGCGGTAAGTGAGGATGTGCCCTGTGACACAGACGAGGTTAAGATAGACAACTAGACAGGAACTCACGAATTACAATTACTACTAATTAACCTATAGTGGATGTGTTTGGGTGAATGATGAAATGTCTTGGGAAAAGTCTACGTCCCACGCCAGAGGCCTTTGACACCTTAACTGCGATTTTGTATGCTAAGTTATTTGATGGAGATATTGAGAGTGATGAATAGAGAAAGCACTGTCGGTCTTACTACAAAAGATTTAAACACCTGTTGAACAGTTGATTAGAGAAAAGTTCAGTACAAAATGGTCTCAAAACAAATGTTCAATAGATGTTTAGATCTTTTATACGTGGGAGAACCATGCTTCGGCACGAATAGGCCGGCTCGACCGGAGAAATACCACGTTCTTACAGAAAACCGGCGTGAAACAGCGCTTACGCAGCTGTGTTTCGCCGAGTGAGTGAGTTTACAGGAGGCCCAATCCCCTACCCTATTCCCTTCCCTACCCTCCCCTTTTCCCTCTTAAAAGGCCGGCAACGCACCTGCAGCTCTTCTGATGCTGCGAGTGTCCATGGGCGACGGAAGTTGCTTTCCATCAGGTGACCCGTTTGCTCGTTTGCCCCCTTATTTCATAAAAAAAAGACCGTGTATTTTTAATCAGTTTGAGAAATCAGTATTTCTGAGAACAGAAGAGATATGGTTCTCTTACTATTTCACACGCTCTCTTTGCCTTTGACTCCTTGACTACGTTTTGTATGCTGTACGGTACAGCCTGCCTGGCAGCAGCCTGTACCTATATTTTGATGCGGGGAGATAGACTGATGAATAAGGAAAACACTGTATTTTCAATAAGTTTGAGAAGTTACGTCTCTTCCATTTCACGTATGGTGCATTCCTGTGTAGGACTGTTGGTACGTACACGAGGTTGGCCTGCGGTCAGGCCGACCGGGTCGAGTACGGCCTCTCCGTATAAATGCGGCCCTTAAGTAGAGCTATATATAGCGAAGGCTGAATCTTCTTTAAAGGGAGCTTGACCTGTATATAATATAATATCCCACACCGGTTTCGGTGACGGTGACCGGTTTCATTGAAACCAGGCCAGCTACGCAGGAGTAATTTTATAGTGCCCAAGTGTGTGCGCAGTACACAAGAGCACTCTCTATTCCTTTACTCTCATAACCCAGTGGGACGGTTGACCGACACGACTGGCGAGAGACCAGGCGCAGGACCGACTTTTTACATGCCCATCCGGCGCATGGATCATCTTACTTGTCAGACAATCAGGTGATCAGCCTGCATTGTCCTAATCAAACTTGGAAATAACATGTTTCCAACGCGGGAATCGAACCCACGACCTCCGAGTCAAGAGCGGGAGCCGCGCTCTATACCACTAGACCACGGAGGCGTTGGTGTCACCTAGGTAGCTGTATATAGGTTAGATATTAACCAATGATATTCTATGTTACTAACGTAACTAGATTGGCAGTTTACGGCAGCAACGCGTTGCCACTTCGAAGATGCCTGCAGGCATCTGGGATGGAAGGGATCTGGCTTACATAATGACATAATAACATTATGAATTGACATTGTCTTTTGAGCTATCAAGTGGTTACGCATTTCTGAGAATCTTTTGTAAGACGTTGCTACTCTAGTATTTCAGAAACTCATTGATATTAACCCATAAAGCCCCATAAGCTCACCGGTGAGCGAGACACAATAGAATAACAATAGATTTCCAAGAATTCACGATCGAAGGATTAAATACGTTATTATGTGCGCCGCTAAGTAAAATTTTTAAACTTAAATTATCCTATTTGTAGGGCCCGAAACGTCATTGAGAGAAGCCGAGTCTCGGCAAAAAGGTAGTAAACGATAATATCAATAATAATAATATTAAGTTAATCTTCTGCGGGACAAATTTTATGATAAGTATTTAGTATAGAGACTGACATAAAACTAAATTACTTTCTGTAGTGGTTGCAATTTTGTGATTTCTATTCACAGTTACCAAAAGAACATGTAGCACCTATGTGCTTTAGCAGCCGCAGCCTAGCAGTAGTCTATACTACTAATAACAATATAATCTATTGAATAATAAACCAAATAGAGTTAGAGCGTATTTCCGATTTAAAAAAGTATGTCACAGTTAAGCAATCCCCTGATATAACGTACTTTATGACTTACAAGTCTTTGCCTGTGGGTCGCGGTAAGCAAGGAGTTAATTAGTTTACATCTCAGTCTCATAGCGGCCGCCACACGCCACCGGCCACATCCAGGATTATCACGCGACAATCTCGCCGACAAAAACGAGGAAGAAAGTTTTTCAAATATGTTCTCATTCCTGTGCCTTCTATTTCTCTGTTCCAACGCGGACAGTGCCAGCTACCAGCGCTACGGGGAATCCACCCAGTATCCGAGCTATACGACAAACGCCAACCTCTACAATCAAAACCAGTATGGATACAAATCAAGCTATGGCAGTGATATCGCGCAGTTTCCGGAAGCGACCAGGTACCCGAATTATAAGCCCGGATACTCGAGTAAGCCAGACAGTAGCGTGCAGTCCGGTTTCCCCCCGAGCTACAATACCCGGGTAACCCCTGGGTACGGTTTTGGGCAGAGCTATGGCTACGGGCAGAACACTGGCAGCTACGGGTCCAACTACGGCTCGGGGTACAACCAGGACTACTCTCAGACTTACGGCCAGGGGTACACATCGTACGAGACCCCGTTCATGAAGTACAACCGCGATTACTGCGTGAACAGGTCCCCTCAGACCGGGATCTGGGTGGACAGCCTCAAGGGGATGTGGTACGGGGTGGAGTTCATCCAGCACCTCGCTGGAGACGCGAGGGTGGACTACGTGCAGAGCTGCATCGTGGTACACATCTCGGAGCCCTTGGACAGGGTATGTTTTTATTTGCCTTTTATACTACTGATACTGAACTTTTTTCTGTTCCCTTTATGTAATGTTTTGGTCAATTTAAGATATTTTTGTGGGCTACAGTTAAGGTAAGCATTTTTCACTACTTAGTAGCGCTTTTTTGTTTTACACTTTCCTGATTTTAGAGTTATTTAACGTAGAATAGAATGAATTATAATTTTCTTTAGGCGCCAATCTATAAAAATACTCTATGGCAATAATTCCGCAACTATGATTGCCATTTCGTATCATACGGGGCAATATTTAATTTAAACACAGCAGGCGTAGACAGCTGCAGGAGACAGTACCAAAACAGTGTTTTCGTAAAATTATAATTTATTTATCAAAATGTCGATTATAATGCAATCGCAACATTTTCAACCCCCAACAAAAACAGACAAACAGAGGTTATTAAAAGTTTAACGTGTCTGTTTGTGGTATCCTACCTCCTAAACGGATGAAAAGATAATATTAAAGGTACAATTCCGTGCATCGCGATCGATCGCGGTCGTGCACGACCTACGACTGTCGTCGGACGCTCGCGACCATAGTCAACGTATGAAAATGTACGGCACCGCTTCCGAGGCCCGCGACTGACGCGCGCGGCCTACGACTGTCGTAAGCCGCGCGCGATCGTGTCTTGAAGTTATGACAGTCGCGCACGACCGACGACAGTCGTAGGCCCCGCGCGACCGTGTCAAAGTTATATGGCACGATCGCGCGCGGCTTACGACAGTCGTAGGCCGCGCTCGTCAGTCGCGGGCCTCGGAAGCGGTGCCATACATTTTCATACGTTGACTATGGTCGCGAGCGTCCGACGACAGTCGTAGGTCGTGCACGACCGCGATCGATCGCGATGCACGGAATTGTACCTTTAGACTATGTTTTTTTGACAGCTGACATAATCATTACCAGTGCTCCTATATTGATAATGCGCATAGAAATTTTCGTAATTTTTTGGCAACGTTCGTATTTCCCGAGCGTCGGAAAACGTCGCTGCAAGCGCTCTTTTTAAACTTAACTTGAAAAGCACCGCTTTGCGGCGACGAGGCGCCTGACTTTGCTTGGACGTTACCATGGTAACGTCACTGGCCACGTCGCGATGGCTTCCCGGTGAGATATAGCACGTCTTACCGGTGACAGCGGACAGCCACCGGCTATGTGATATTTACTTCTATTTCCTTTGAACAAGGTGCAAATGCAAGTGCATTGTTTGCGTTTCATAGATTCGTGATTACGACAAACGACAATTAGCAAAGATTTGCATGTGCATTATTAATTTGGGAGTACTGTACATAGCCTAATTTGATCATCATCAGCTCGTCTGAAAGTTAGAGGTTTCTTAAAATATTAATTATTTTATGGCACAGAAATAGTTACTCACTAATCCAATAAATGGATTCACTATGACGGTGTGACCATTCTGAACTTTCTGTAGCCTGCACCAGCGCGGCGTACCTGCATGCAGAAAAATGTAGCTGAAAAACTTTTTACATTCATGAATGTAAAAAGTTTTTCAGCTAGATTAAATATTGCATGCAATACATTAAAGATTAATTATTATTATTTACGCTTATTTAATTAAAATTTAAACCGATGATGTATTTAAAGTAAAACATGATCGAAGTTCAATCGTCAATTTGTTGTGAATTGGTTAACAATGTCAATTAGTGCGCACGTCGAGTATTGCAACCGATTCTGCTCCTAGATGTAGACCTAAAAACATTCCCAGCTTCTATGTTCAGGCACAGTTCAGGGTTCCTATGCCGAAACATAACGCTGGAATATTAATCAGAGCTAAAGTTAGCCCTGGGCATTAACCCAGGGCAACCCAAGCATTAGCTTAAGCATCATGTTATCCATACTAATATTATAAATGCGAAAGTGTGTCTGTCTGTCTGTCTGTCTGTCTGTCTCTTACCTCTTCACGCCTAAACGGCTGACCCAATTGGGCTGAGAGATACTTTGAGTCCCGGGAAAGGACATAGGATACTTTTTATCCGAAAGAAATGTACGGTTCCCACGTGATGAACTAATTTTGGCGCAACGGAGTTGCGGGCGTCATCTAGTTTCTTTCATAAATACGAGAGCTGTAACTTTAAAACATTTAATTTTAATTTTTAATCCATGGGTTAACTTTTATCTAGGTAGGTGAAAGCGCCTAGCATCTCGTCTCTATCTTGAGTATCCTCCCACTTTCCTTCTCGATTTATTATCATGTAATCATCTAGCTGTCGAAATATCGACTTACGATTTTGGCAGTATAATCAATAATGTATGTCTAGAAGTAGTAGATGGTAAAAACATTTGGTGATGTTGACGAACGTCATTCCTGCGATACTCTCGTGTGCATTAGTCCACGACTTATCCCGTTATAAACAAACGCTGACTTCACGCATCGATACAGTTCAATAGTTTAAAAATAAACGATCAGATATATGATGATGTCAGAAAATTTCGAGCAGCGCGGAGCCTCTGAACGTTCCTAAGGCTAAGGGTCAAACGATGATATCGGCCGGAGTGCCGAGTGAGTCAGGAGCTGCGCGCGCGCCGACTGCGCCTCAGTCAGCCGCAGTGTTTACGCAAGTGCAAAACGAAAAAATATACTCCTCATCGCGGTAATATGTAAACGAAATAAATTCTAAATATGAAAACACAGCGCGAACTTTTTGGATTGCTTTCGATTTTTTTTTTAATTTGGTCGACGCGAGGGGAAGCGGTTTTGAATTCGACGGACCAAAATGCTACCGTGTTTTGCGAGAGGTACCACGATTACGATAGCTTCGATATCAGGTCGGTGCTGGGCCGGTGGCAGGTGGTGGAGCTGTACACGCACTTGAGCCGGGAGGGACTTAAGACCTTCGAGAGCTGCCCCAAAGCCACCCTGTGGGAGTCCGATGATTTTCCGCAGTCAACTTATGGGGTAGGTTATGTCAATTATTTGTCTCGTTATGCAACATACAATTAAACTTTATGTATGATTATATATTATCTTTCTAGAAATTCGATTATGACGTTGGAAAAAATAACCATTTGCCTTGACTCAAAGTATCCATATACCAAAATTCATCATAATATGCGGGTGCGGCGGGTGAGACTGATAAACGGACACAATATTATGTACTTTCCCATTTTTATAATAATATTATTATTTATTTTTTTACATTTCTTAGTTCTTCTCATCATTTTAAATTTTCTTGCATTTCCTTTGGCACTAAAGAGCTTATATTATTAAGTAATATAGTACCACATTAGAGTGATGATGTAGACAACTTGACATTCTTGCACAAGAGTATAAGGCTCGGTTGACCGTTTCGTGTTGCGATTTGCGATGCTTATAGTTAGCACCTCCATATTTAGGTATTCGACAAACCATCGGAACCACGACATTGGAAAATGAAAACTGTGAGAACCAGAAAATTACAATGAGATATGGATTAACAAGATTTTGCATTTCATACGATCATAATGGCGACAATAAATTAAGATTATGTTTCCGGTAAGAATTTTTAACATAACTAAAGAAAACTCAAGGTTTACTAGCACATTTTAATCTATGCCTTGGTCGAGACGGTGTGTAAATTACCACTACTCTAAATTCACCTAGCGACATCCATACTCGAAATATAAATAAAACCGAAAGTGTCTATGTTTGTATGTAAGTCTGTCTGTTATATTTTTACTACGCCCAAAACGCCGAACCGAGTCAGCGTGATTAATGAGATTTAACGCAACGACGTTGCAGGCAACAACTAAAGTATTGGATATATAAATATTTAACCGTAGCGATTCCGGACGATACGCACTTTCAAAATTATTACATCGCATTTCAATTGAATATTTAGGTCATTTGATCAATAATATTTTCAGAGCGCATTTTCAACACATGTGGAGCATGCACCTCGCGAATAGTCATGCAAACAGCACACAGGCGGTCACAATAGAAACACACTGCTTCAATTGGGCAATCGACAATATTTAAGGCTGTCGTGAGGCAACTGTTTAACGGCTTTACACTAGCCACGCTAACTAGAACATACGTTGTGACTAGGAGGTGCCCATTTTGCCATTGACTATAATGTAGGTATTCGGCGGAGTTCGACCAAAAATTTGGATTTGGCAACTGTCGGGAAGAACAAAAGTTTGGTAAATCGGGCTCACGACCAATTCACGGCTGAAGGTCCATAAAAGAAATACTGTTCCGAGCTGGTGTTATTCCGAAATTCTTGAATATTTTACGGTCAATAAAATATAATATACTCATTTTAACATTATTTTTAATATTAATTTATGATTCGTAGTAAGAAGTAAATCTGCGGTGAATCAACCTTTTTTTTTTGATGCGCAGGGGAAACCCATCATGGGTGCCCCGGGTTGGGGGATGTGCCTCAGTTAAAAGCTGAAGCACCCCGGGGGTATGTGGGACTCTTACTCACTAAAACCACCTGCGGTTTGCCTTCAGCCGTATACGAAGGGATGTCCTCGATCTGTCTAAATTCTAACACATTTAACTTATAATCACAAATTGTGTTCATAATATAATTACAAAAATAAGCTATTAACAGATAACACCGGATGTAACTAATCTAATTATGATAATTCGGGGAAGTCCCCATCTTGTTTGTCATTTTATTCGCACTTTCCGGTAGTCCCCTCCTGCCCTACATGTAAAACGCACAACGCGATGTTAAAAATGGATATTAAGAGGCCGGGTACACTTGGAATTTCTCATACATACGTAATTCCAAAATCATTTTCTCATACGAAAATATTTAACATGTTTGAGTTGTTTTTCAGTTTAAAATAGTAATTACCTAGGTTCCTGCACAAAAATTTACTTCAAAATATTTAAACACAATTTTTTTTTTTTGCTTTAAATTTTTTTTTTTGTAAATTTACTACTAAATATTTAAACACAAAAAAATAGAGTAAAACACTAAAAAATATATAAATAAATAGTTAATTTACTACAAAATATTTAAACTCTAAAAAATATTTTTTAGCATTTAAATATTTTGTAGTAAATTTACTATTTATTTATATATTTTTTAGTGTTTTACTCTATTTTTTAGTGTTTAAATATAAAGTACTAAATTTACAAAAAAAAAATTAAAAACAAAAAATTTTTTTTAATGTTTAAATATTTTGAAGTAAATTTTTGTGCAGGAACCTAGATAATTACTATTTTAAACTGAAAAACAACTCAAACATGTTAAATATTTTCGTATGAGAAAATGATTTTGGAATTACGTATGTATGAGAATTTCAAGGGTACCCGACCCCTTAAATAACATTAAGAAAATTATTAAAAGCGACTTTACTATCAAGCTTGAAACACTAGATAATTGATGTCGATTTCGATGCGAATAAACACATTTTCCCAAGCATTTCTAGATAACTTAGATACTTAATTAGGGTTCCGTACCCAAAGGGTAAAAACGGGACCCTATTACTGAGACTTCGATGTCTGTCCGTCTGTCTGTCTGTCTCCAGGCTGTAACTCAAGAACGGTAATAGCTAGAAAGTTGAAATTTTAACAGATTGTGTATATCTGTTGCCGCTATAACAACAAACACTAAAAACAAAATAAAATTAATATTTAAGGGGGGCTCCCATACGACAAACGTGATTTTTTTGGCCTTTTTGGCTCTATATCAATAATGGCAACAGGAAGGTACTTGAATTTTTCTCAAGGTCCTTAGTTTTATGTGCACTTTAATATTTAATAATAATATTTAAATAAAATAAAAAATTAAGGGGGGCTCCCATACAAAAAACACAATTTTTGGGCTAATTTTGCTCTATAATGGTACGGAACCCTTAGTGCGCGAGTCCGATTCGCACTTGGCCGATTATATTATTATGTTACCTATACCTATACGAGTTACGACAAGTTCTTGGAATATAATTTCAACTATTCTAAAATTGCCCGAAAATTGTACAGTCAAATAAACCTTATATTTTGGCACTTCCGCAACCACGGTAGCTATACATTAGTGAGTCATAATTGGCCAATTACCAGGTCATCACATGGAGATGGCCATAGGTACAGCCAGTAATTGCCGTGACCCGGTGTACCCACGTTCCTGACTCACACTGGGTTAATTAATATGGCCCATTTAGCCAGCCGATTAAAATATTTCAATCGTACGGCTACTAGTTGATTGATGAAGAGGAATGAAAATATTGACGTAATTGGCTCACGAATATGGGTTAAAGTTTAAAGTAACGCTGGGTTAAATAAGTATAGCATATTATTACATAATAATTAACTCTTTTACGAATACAATATCGTTCTTCATATTCCTAAAAGAGTAAAAATAAAAACACACAAAGAGAAAATTATAAGTAACAATAAGTAAACAAATCATCTATCCACATGTGGGACTACATAATAAATAATTAAGTTACTGTAAAAATACAATAATATCTACGTATTGGTTGGTACTACTAATATATTATATTCTGTGGTATTGGTAAGAGTGTATCATTCTCACCATACTTTACTATAATAACTTTAGAGTTGATATTTTTGATGTTATTGATACCGATGATTATGGTAATGATCTAATTGTTGTTGATAATCAACAACAATTAGTTTACTGATAAAGTTGCTGATGCTCATGTATATGCTAGTGATGATGATAATAATAATGTCACTGATTGTCATTTTCAGATGATGTTAATGATGGTCATGAAGTTAATCATAATAATTTTCCAGCCGACAACGGAGTCGCAGCTGATGATTATATATCAATATCACTGTTGTTGATACTATCTGATGTTTATGCAGATGATGACTATGATAATGATTTCTTAAGTTTTCGCGAGTATCACTCATGATATTATAAGTTTAAACACTTACGGATTTTGTCGCGGAGCACTTTTATTAATCCCGACGTTTCGGCTACTTTACAGCGGCCGTGGTCACGGGCGGACACTAAAGTAGCCGAAACGTCGGGATTAATAAAAGTGCTCCGCGACAAAATCCGTAAGTGTTTAAACTTATAATATCATGATGACTATGATCTTTATAATGTTGATGTTCCAGCCATCGACGGAGACGCAGCTGTTCCACGTGCAGCACCTGCACGCGAAGTTCCGCCAGGAGTACCGGCAGCTGCGGCTGCTGTGGGACGAGGCGGGGCAGACCATAGAGTACAGCCTCTACTTCCGCAACGACTCCGCTGGCTACTGGCAGGCGTTTAATGGACAAAATGGTGAGCATAACCCAACAGAAATCCATACTAATATTATAAATGCGAAAGTCTGTCTGTCTGTCTGTCTGTTACCTCTTCACGCCCAAACCGCTGAACCGATTTTGCTGAAATTTAGCATGGAGATACTTTGAGTCCCGGGAAAGGACATAGAATACTTTTTATCCCGGAAAAATGTACGGTTCCTGCGCGATAAACGATTTTTGGCGCAACGAAGTTGCGGGCGTCATCTAGTTCAATACATTGTTACTTTCCACATTTCATGGGCTCTATCATACCTACTAGAGGTTTTAGCGGCTTTGAGACCGAAAGCAAACACAGCGAATACGTCGCGGACTCGCGAATAGGGACGTAAAGCGGGATGAAAACGTTGCATCCGTGAAGGAGTTGCCAATCCCCAGAGGAACGTGGAACGGCATACGAGTATCTCGGCATTAAAAAGGGTCATGGTTAAAATTTATTGTCCTGTGAAGTATGACCGAATCTAAAGTGCTAAATGTATAAAATTTATTACAAATAATACTACGCCGTTTAGCCAAGTCGTTTTCTTTATCGCTTCTTTATAGAATCACCTATCAAAATGTATGGAATTGACATATTATCATGAGTCGAATGTCGACTTTATTTTATTTATCGAACGTTTCACACATTTTGATCGGCGTTTCCATAAAGAAAGATAAAGAAAACGTCATGGCTAAAGGGCCTTATGTACATAATTTTGTATGGATTCTAAAAGTGTTAACTGTAAGTTGTTAAACTAATATGTATTCTGTGCTGTAAGTCAGCTTTATTACCTTCCTAATATAATTTATGTCACGAGCTAACTCCAAACATATCAATCATTTTAGGAACCTTGACGACAAAGTCGGCCTACCAGCAGTTCAGCGGAACCGTCCAGGTTCTGAAGGCAGTCAACGACCATCTCCTTCTGAACTTCTGCCAAGAGGGAACCCCCACTTCTCCGGCCCAGCTCTACTCTGTTCTCTTCTCGAGGGATGCGGGGAGGATGGCCCGATGGGAGATTGACGCTGTACACGCTCTTCTACAAAACAAGAAGTTGTCTGTGGCCTCTCGCAGAATGGTCTGCGGAAATGGCGCCGGAAAAATTGTCCAGAATCTATCCTATTTGTTAATTTCTTGTTTAATATCCTACCTCATTAAATCTTCATAATGTTGGCAAAAAATTAAAATACCTCGGATTTATAAGGTACTATTTGTTGGTTGGAATTAGTGGTTAGAGATATCAGAATTGATTTTTTTTTGTGTATATTATTATTGTCGTAAGTAGCAAACCAATGAGGAAGTATACTTATAGACCAAAAATAATAAGTAAGGTCGACATTTTACAATTATTATTCCAAGGACTTTGATGAGAATGAAACTATTTCTTAATTTGCATAATCATAAGAGTGAACAGCTGAAATACAAAAATATATTTATTATTTACCAGTGAATTATTTACACATATTTACACATTATGATATATTTGTGTGTACACTGTAGGTACCTATACTTAGTCACTATGAAGACTCCACGGAAAAACAAGGAACGTCCAAAATAATTGATTAATTTATTAAAAAGAAAATAAAATGTTTATACTAATATTTAAACATACTAAAATAGCTTCCCGGATACAAGACAAATAAATTTTATAGCTAACTTCAACTCAACTTCAAAGCTAGTTTTCTTGTATGGGATGTTATTTTTCTAGTTAAATTAAGGCCGATTAAGGCCAAATCTAATTATTATTAAAGTTTGATTTTGAAAAAAGATGATTTCCGAAAAAGTTTTTTGCCGTGTAGTTTTCATAAGTTACGAAATTGACTGATATTGTTAAAGTCCTAAATATTATGTTGTACACAATAGTTTAACTAGAATAATAGGCTCTTAGGACACAAAAAACCCTTAACCCTTAAAGCACCAAAAATATATTTATAATAGTTATTTAAAATTAAGTAAGTACATTAAAATTAATTATAAAAAATATGTATCTTCTATTCTCTATTTCGTAATTCATTGTAGCATAATATATAGTTGTCTTGTGCCATATTGCTAAATGCTACTAGAATGATCTCGTGACGCCACAGACAACAAGCGAGCATCATTCAATATTTTCCGTCCTTGCGCGTTCATTTGTGTTACGAATTTGTAACTACAGATGTAAGCGAGTTATACTTACATTGTGATGGGTAAATAAATTATTATGAATAATTTGTTTTTGGTTTCATTGCGTTGAATTCTTTCTAAGCAACAAGTAATTTCATTATATAAATTATTCTCTTCAAACATATTTTATATTAAGTCTTTAAGTTATTGAATCTACTTAAATATGCAATAGTATCTGAAGCACTACCACTCAAAGTTCTACCCCTCATTGGCTATTTTCGTAACTAGAACACCTCCGCATTTTCCGAAAGTTACACCATCATCATTGTTTGAATATTTTATAGGTTTAAGAAGACTAACGTTAACGAGCAACGCAATATCTTAAAGCTTTTATTTTTACCTTGGGGTTTCCATGAGATACACTTTTTTTTCTCCGGGAAATCCTTTGTGGATTCGCGACGAGGATGTCAGCCAGGTAGGTGAGGTACTTCTTCTCCGCTGGGTAGGTACTGGACCGCTGGACCCGCCTAGTGATAATAGTAGCAGAGCATTACACCTTCAACTGATAATCCGTCGTGCTTTGAGATAATATATCGACGTTAGAATCTAGATCGACTCTCTAATAATATTAATAACAATATCAAATAGTGGCTGACATTAAATAAGAAAGAAGAATTACATTACAAGTAGATACAAAGGAATATTTTCCGTAAAATTATTTCATTTCTTGGTCGTTTCCGTACAACGACGTTATCACAATTCCGTACAAATTGAAAAGGAATTTTGTGTAATTGGTGTAATCGTAAAGTAATTAGGTGGGAGATTAAACAGTTGATACAAACAGCACTTACGGGGCTTCGCCAAATTCAATTACCAAACTTACCAGCCTTGGGTGTAATGTGATTACTGATTACAATTGCCAAACATTTATTAGGTGCCTTATCTTATTTTATACAACAATGTTTAGTCGCATCGAAACTCGTTTTTTTAAAGGAAACGAAGATCGTTCCAAGGCATTTGACATCACGCGCGGCTCCGCTCGCGTAAATATTATCATTTATGGTATTTGCGAAAATTGCACATTTTTCAAATTCCAACATAAACGTATCCTATGTCCATCCCACAAACCTTCTGCAGGCACAAGATTAATACCTGCAATTTGACAGCAGCAGCAGTTCAGTCCGTAGGTTACTGGGTAACACCACATTAAAGTCGGACATATCCTTATGGGCCGGCCCATAAGGAATCCATGAGGATTTTCTCTCCCTCCCCGAGGAAAAAAAATCTCCATCCCAGTAGCCTACTCTATAATATTCCCTGTGCCAAATAACATAAAAATCGGTTAAGTAGAGGCGAACGTCCATATACCAATATAAAGCAAAATATTTTGTTTGTGTGTGTTCATCTTCGTGTGTTTTGTACAGCAATAAGGCCGCGTCCCCATCAGACACGGCGCGGCGCCGCCACCGTATTACGGCACGACGCCGCCACCGCGATACGGTACGGTGCCGCACCGTGTCACGGTGCCGCGTCCCTATTCAGTCGATATTTGGCTCGAACGAAAATGCTTGTCTGTATATGGATCGCGAAAGAATTCTTCTCTTGTTGTTACTAAAACGAAGATTAAAAAGAAACAGAAACAGAGGAAATTTATTAAGTTTATTTTGGCTCTCATACAAAAAACATATTTTTTTGGTTATTTTTTTCTATAATAATGGTACGGAATCTTTCGTGCGCAAGCCTAACTCGCACTTAGCCGATTTTTATCTGTTCCAAATAAGCGCCTCGTTTTTAGTTTGGACACAATTTTTGTTCGGAAGTTTCACCCAGAATAGGGGCGCGCCGTGCACCGTACGCGGCACCGTGACACGGTGCGGCGCCGTACCGTATCACGGTGGCGGCGTCGTGCCGTAACACGGTGACGGCGCCGCGCCGTGTCTGATGGGAACGCAGCCTAAGGGCCGGGACACAAAAACACGGCACGACGTCGTACGGCGCCGTGTCGTGGGAATCCACGACGCACGTCGTAAAAAACCACGACACGGCGCCGTACGGCGTCGTACGACGTCATGCCGTGTTTTTGTGTCCCGACCCTAAGCTCTTTTGAAACTGTCGTCTCAAGTAAGCTCTAGTTCTCACAGACAGAGACACATTAATGATAAGTTAAGTTTAATTTATGTAGCCATAATCACCGTACATTCTATGGCAAACACTTGTTTAAATTAATTTTAATTAATCGTTCAATGTCTGCAAATACAGCTGTTAATGTACCCTACTGTTAGCTCTTTAATACTTATAGCATTGTAGAGATGGCACTACGCACTACTCAGTTACTTTGCTAGTACTATTTTATTTTGAATACTGTAACTTATTCAGTATACATAAGTAACAACCTAATTATACGATCTAGAATAAATCAGGTCCCACCTCAGGTGTGGTCTAGATAGTAGGTACTAGACGTGACTAGACTAGCACTAAACTAAGCTATCTACGTGTAGGGCATAATAATTTGGTTAGCGTTATAGAAATAAAGTACTTAATAAATCACCTTGAATCATTTATGAAAGGAATAAAAAGGCATAACACACAACTATCCATACTAATATTATAAATGTGAAAGTGTGTCTGTCCCTCCTCTTCACCATTTCACGCCCGAACCGCTGAACCGATTTTGCTGAAATTTGGTATGGAGATACATTGAGTCCCGGGAAAGGACATAGGATAGGTTCTTTTTATCCCGGAAAAATGTACGGTTCTCGCGCGTTAAATGAATTTTGGCGCAACAGAGTTGCGGGCATCATATTCTAGTTAACCATTTTTCGAGTCTGTTTAAGTGAAAAACAAGATACTTACAATATTTACGTAAACATGTTTGTATCACCGTTAAAGTGCTTTGGCTATTAATTTAACGAAGCATCAAAAGAAAAATCACAGCCAGATAATGATGATACGCAATTTGCGTTATTGAGTTATAGCTTTATTTACCTAAAAATCCAAGCAATGTCCTCTGGTAATCCACTCTGCGAAACTAATATTATAATTTTTGTATATCTTCACTCTTTTATCGATAAACCGATGGCCATGAAATTTCCCGTCTCGTAAAAAGAGATACATAGGATGGTTTTGATAAAAAAGTTTTTAAATTTCCAACGCCTTGCGAAATGAAGATTGTCAGACCATTAGCAAATTGGTTTCACTGCAGGTAAACGATCGTCTTGTTCTATATTAGTTTATGGCAGTGGCGTCCTACGTAATACGCCCCTGAACCCACCCCACTGGCTTCTGACGTCATTGTTACTAACTTTGACATTTCTCCCTTTAACCACACCACAATTTATATTTTAAACCTTATGACTGTGTGCTATGGTTTATTTTCAATTGCAGAGGTAGTTAAGATTTGGATCACAAATGTTTGTGGGATTAGCTCAGTAATCTCGTTAAAAATGCTGTGGTAAACGAATTTCAGTCGTGAAGTAAGCACTTTTGAGACCGTGTATTATTAGTTAAAGATTAAGTTGACACAAGGCTTTTAATTTTTTTTATTTATCAATAAACTATAAAGAATATACAATCATAAACTTAATCTAATATAGTGTAACATAAACCATGTTTTTTCCGCACACTGCCATTCGTCTTCGACAGCTCTTTTTAAACAATAATACTATGCAGTGTTTAATCTATAGGACTACGAATAATAAAAACTAAGGAAACGTAATAGCCTAGGATCCCTTCATAGAAGGACCTTCACCGAGCTGTTTACTGGATGAAAAGTATTTTATATTCAATTTCGTATGTCAACAAATTAATTGCAGGTGGGTTGCCTAAAAAATTTCAGTCCAGAATAATAAAAAAAAAAAAATAGAAAAAAAAATTAAAACTTTTTTTTTACATTTCGCTGGTTTGGTTAATAGACAAATTCTATACCAATCGAAAGTATGGAGCCCGTAGAGTATGAAAACGTTAGGTAGTCTATTTTTTTCCTGTCACAACTCTTGGGGAGGCTCACTAGGCAGGTAAATCGATACTAGTACCGGTCTGGTTAATGCTTAATGCATATTCTATGGGCTTCATACTTTCGATTGGTATGGAATTTGTCTATTAACCAAACCAGAAAAATGTAAAAAAAAACTTTTAGTTTTTTTTTTATTTTTTTTATTCTGGACAGAAATTTTTTAGGCAACCCACTTGCAATTAATTTGTTGACATACGTAATTGAATATAAAATACTTTTCATCCAGTAAACAGCTCGGTGAAGGTCCTTCTATGAAGGGATCCTAGGCTATAACTCCCATACTATTACCGTTTAAAGCCCGTCACAGACTTAGCTATAATATATATTAATATTTTTATATTATATTAATATATATTATAGCTAAGTATATTTTCTATACTACTTTTCGCGTGACCGCACACTCAGCTATAATATATATTTCTGTGACATGTGGATTTAGAATAGAAAATATATAGTAATATGCCTAGCTATAAAAATATTAATATATATTATAGCTAAGTCTGTGACGGGCTTTAAATTTGGTTCCATTCGAACTGTCATTTAACGTCAGCCTTTATACCGCTCAAAGCCACCTAAACATTGCAAATGTATTGAAATGTGTACCTAAGGTACACTTTTTTGACAAGTATTTTGGAGCATGTTTTTTGACGGAGTTACTCTTCCTTAGTTTTTATTATTCGTAGCTATAGGACAATTATTTATGATAAATATTCACATTTATTTGATTAAAATGTATGTTATATTTATTTGGCAAATATAATTATTAAGTAAATTAGGACAAAATAAATTGTTTCAGAATTTGAAACATATTTCAGAAAATACATTTTGTTACTGATCTTTGAGTTGAAATATAAGTCTACCCACGCACGTAATTCCAGGTTAAAAGCGTATACATTAAAAATAAATATGTTTAATAATAAAACACATACGTATTAACATAAAAGCGTGACCTTTTGGCAGTCATATAAAAGGTTTGAAAAGGTCTACGTAGTACGTAGCTGCGAGCTACGCGGCCTACGCCGTAGCGCCCTTAATAGGGACATACAAATTAAACATTCATTTTTAGCGTCTAATAATTATTTATTACTGTGTGTGTTATTTATTATTGATTATAAATAACACACACAGTAATAAATTATTAGAAAGCGTAAAATTTATGTTGTAATGTTGTATAAGTATAGGTAAAATAATTATTAAAGTCGGTGAAATATTAATAGTAAATTTATTACTATTAGAGATGTGCCGACTAGTCGCCGACTAGTCGGTAAAGCCGACTGACTATCCGGCCACTTTTGTAGTCGGCGACTAGTCGGCGAATAGTCGGCAAAAAGCGCCGACTAGTCAGCTTTTTACTTTTTTACTATCATTGAAATTACATTAAAGAATAACATTGATTAATATTTATAATTTGTGTACACAACACACTTAGTCAGTGTTATACATTTTAAAATTAAATGAAGTGTTTCTGAAATTACTTGCTAATAAAGAAATTGTTTTTGTAATTAATATAATTTTAACATATGGTCCGATCGCCGTCAGTCTCGAGTTGTAATAGATTACAATTATTTATTCAACAAAATGCACTTATCAATATAAAAAGTAGCCAGTAGCCAATTCTCAGACCTACTGAATACGCATATAAAATTTGGTAAAGGTTTCGGAGGAGACAGGAGTACAGTAACTAACATTGTGACACGAGAATTTTATATATAAGATTTTACACTGACTTCACGGAAACGTGGTCGAAGAGGATAAAAAGTATCCTGTCTTAACGATGATTACTTAATTCGAATTGGTATAATTAATAAAAAACTAAAAAGTGTGTATATTTTCGAGTGCCATCGTGCACTCATCCCAAACTATTCCAAAAATCATAAAGTTCATTGTGCGGGAACTGTACATTTTCCAGGACAAAAGTATCCCTTGTCCTTTGCCAAGACTCAAAGTATCTCCATACCAAATTTCATCAGAATAGATTGAATAGTTTAGGCGAAAATCATAAAAGTTTGTTTTGCGGTAACCGTACATTTTCCGGGACAAAAAGGATCCCCTGTCCATTCCCGAGACTCAATATAGATTAAATCGAGATTTCATGACACATTAAATATTTAATGAAAACCATCAACTGTATCATAAAAACAAAATAAATAGAAAAAAAGAAATAAAGTAATGTACGCGAAGTAAACATACTTACCTACTAAACACGATTCGACACGTTTACAGGCGGAATGTGCGCAAACAGCAGTAAAAAAGCATTACCGATTACGGAAACTTCCGAAACCATGATCGGCTTGGCCGACTAGTTGGTCGATTAGTCGGCTTCTTTGCAGCCGACTAGTCGGCTAGTCGGCTAGTCGGCCAAAGTCATGATCGGCACATCTCTAATTACTATATTTTTACACGCAATATTTTTTAATATGCAATGACTATGTAGAATTTTTTAAAGTCAACATTTGTTATATGGTTTGTCTGGCAACAAATAATTCTACAGTTGGTTGGTGATATCAATATAAAAGTTTACTTACGTATAATATAATAATTATATTATACGTAAGTAAACTTTTATAGTGATATAAAATTGCATTCCAATTTACAGTCCATCGACTATAATTATTATAGTCTGGACTGTAAATTAGAATGCAATTTTAGAACCTATGAAAGTTTTATGAAATAAATGCGTATTTAAATTTATTGTGCTCAACACTTTTCTGGTAACAGCTTGATAATTTCATGGGGGTCGGAGTATATGATGTGGTCCTCATGGTCGAAGGTAATACCGAAAATGTTCTTGACATGGGCTATCTTGTGCAAAGTATCGTTGTGCTTATGAGCCACGTATATACCGTTCTGTCCGGAGAAGTACGCCTCGCCTTTATTATTTATTTCGATTGCCCTATATACCTTCGGCCCTTCGATGTATCTTCGATGGTCCGTGCCGTTTTTGATAATGTACAACCCCGTTTCGTTGGTCAGAAACACGTCATCATCTCTGTCTATCGCGAACTGGTAAATCTTCTCGTGTATATGCTTCTGCCGTTGGAACTTCTTCTTCTGGTGGTCGTATTTGTACAGATGTTGGAACGGAAAGTTGATGAAGTAGAGGTGCTTCTTGAAAAACATGTCCCAGACGTTGTGCGTTTTGTCTATGTTTTCTATTTTGCTGCCTTTCTTGTTCAGATGGTGCTCGTAGACGCCCCCGCTGCCTCCGAAGTATATGATGTTGTCTTTGTGGTTGATGGCTACGGCGAATCCGTTTTCGACCTCGTCGGTCCCGTTGTGTCTAGTGTGGTTCTTCTCTATGTAGCCGATGGCGAAGGAGTCCTCGTCGTCCTCGCCCGTGTTGTAGCTGTAGAACACCTTGTGGTCCTTCTGGTCGTACGCGAGCTGGTACGGTCGGTTGATGCCTTTCCCGAGGACGATCTTTCTGTGTGGCACGCCCCTCACCTCTATCTCCTCGCATTTGGTGTTATTGTCGTGCGCCAGCAGCGGTGTCGTCAAACACATGAAAAAGAGCGCCAGAAAAAAATACATTTTGTTTTTTTAACTACGAACGTCCCGGCCGGTACCGCGGTACCGTATGATTCAGATCTGTCATTTGGAACGGGATTATTAGCTGGAATTGATTCAGAGGGCCATCTGCTATTGTTTTGTAATTAGATAATGGGTGGGTCACGAGCGCTAGTTGTATCGTGTGTAAAGTTGACCTGTACCGCGCCGTGGTTTAAACTGAGTGGAATGTTGTTGTAAAAACCCGACTACTAAAAACATGCTCTAAAAGTATGACACAAGAAAATAGTCTCCTCTAAAGTTATTATGTAAAAAACTAAAAACTATAATAAACCAACTTTAAATGAATAACTAATTACTTACACATCTCTAAAAATTTAAACGAATTTTATATAGTTTATAGTGATATGGAATTGTGTAATGAATATACCCCGATAGGTCGCATACCCCTTTAAAAGCTATTATTATCTACTAGATGACACCCGCAACTTCGTTGCGCCAAAAATCGCTTATCGCGGAGGAACCGTACATTTTTCCGGGATAAAAAGTATCCTATGTCCTTTCCCGGGACTCAAAGTATCTCCATGCCAAATTTCAGCAAAATCGGTTCAGCGGTTTGGGCGTGAAGAGGTAACAGACAGACAGACACACTTTCACATTTATAATATTAGTATGGATGTATAATGCACCATGGTATAATAAATCTGTTTTGCTACAGTAGGTGGCATACCTACGACCATATCCTCCAACTAAAAGTACGGTACAAATTGGAACAAAAGGAATACCTTTTTTGTGCGCATCTCGAGTGTACGGAACGAATAATAGTAACATACTTAATAATAAAAATTGTATATGGATAACAGCTCAATAATTCTTGTTATTTATCCGTTTATTTTCTAAGTCCTGATACGCAATATAAATCAGTGCCACGTTGGAAATTGTATTCAAGCAAAATAATACGCGTTGTATTCACGGGTTGTATTACATAAACCCATAGAATAAAATAATACACACAACCTATAATGCCGTTGTATGGCCGTTGTAAAGCGTTGTAAATTGTAATCATTGACATTGAATTTATTAGAAGTTGTAACTTTGTTTTAAAGATTTAATGGCCTGGTAACGAGACCTTTAAGCCAAGTCTTTTAATTTATTTTATAGTTATATACCTAGTTCCCACTGTATTTTTAATATATTTGTATAAAGCACTAAGTATAACACTTTTGGTTTTTTAGGAAATTAAGTTGTAACTTGTAATAGACCATAGAGTATAGACCATGCTTTTCAAGTTATACTATACTAGCGACCCGCCTTGCGTCGCACGGGTATAAAATATAAATAGCCACTGAAAAAATGATTATAATCGATAGCCTATGATCCTTCACATGGTCTACTTCTTATCTGTGCCAAATAACATAAAAATTGCTCCAGTAGTTCGCGAGATAAGCCCTTTCAAACAATTTCCCCCGTTTTTTTCACATTCTCCTATTAGTCTTAGCATAATAAAATATATCCTATAGCCTTCCCCAATAAATGGGCTATCTAACACTGAAAGATTTTTTCAAAATCGGACCAGTAGTTCCTGAGATTAGCGCGTTCAAGTTAGCCCTTTCAAATAATTTTCCCCGTTTTTTCCAAATTTTCCTCTATTGCTTCGCTCCTATTAGTCTTAGCGTGATATAATATTATAGCCTATAGCCTTCCTCGATAAATGGGCTATCTAACACTGAAAGAATCATCAAAATCCGTTGCGTAGTTTTAAAGATTAAAGGGAACAAAGGGACACGAGGGAAAAAGCGACTTTGTTTTATAATATTATGTATAGAATATATAGATATAGATATAGATCTATGTTATAACCCAGGTGTTCCCAATCTTTTTTAGCCAGCGGGCGCGCACTAGCGGCCAAGCGGCGGCCATCGAGATACCTCAGTATAAAACCGCCATAGACCACGCGCACCTGGCCGCAAGGCTGCCAGCGGCCACACCATACTTTCGATGGCCGCCGCGACCTACCCGCTGCGGCCTGGCCGCTAGTGCGCGCCCGGGCTTAGGGTCGATTCAGACAACTCGACGCGTAGATGCATTTCTAAATTTATATGGATTTGACCGATTCGCAAGACGTTTCACGCAATTTAAATCTGTCAAATCCATACAAAATGCTGCGCCTCGCCTCGTCTCGTCGCGTTGCGGTCTGAAATCTGAATTGAGTCGCCATATTTTATCTCTCTACCTACTCTACCTAACCAGAGTAGACAGAATTATGTCTATTGTGACCTAACTAACTAAACTAAAGATACAAAAATAAACACCTTTGATGATTATAGTTAAAGGTTAAGCAGTTAAATGATAATAATTATCATTTAACTGCAATTATCATTATTGACATAATATATTTAATCATCTACCGGCTTTGCATAATTAATATTGTAATTTAATTTAATAATATATTTTGTGGTTTCGGATAATAATGGAGTATTGACTCACGGCGCGCGGCGCCGCTCTTGCCTTTCCACGGCGCACCAGCGCACAGTGGGCGCCGCGGCGCACAGTTTGGGAACCCCTGTTATAACCTCTCTATGACAGTTCAAGGTGCTAAAAATGAGAGAAATTTCTTACAATATTTGACAGGTATGTTTGGCGTCTCCATGACAACGACAACAGAGTCAAAATTTGAATATCAAATTATACTGCTCCAAGGCTCCAAGCAATGATATTCTATGTTACTAAGCTCAAAGCCTTTATGAATGTGGACGGGGCGCTGATGGTAAAGAACTGTCAAACAACATGTTAAAAATGACGTTTTTGTATGATAGAAGCGTTAGTTCCTTTTCTCGCCACGTTCATTAGCCTTGTCGAACTGTATATTTGGAATGAAGTATAATCAAGTATGCGTCAAGTTGTAAAATGTGTGTTTTGATTCAAAACACACATTTGACAACTTGACGCAACTTGACGCTTTCGCTTCGCAGTCGCTTGGTCGCGTAGGTTTGAACAAAGCATTAAGCTGAGGCTTAACCTACGCGTCAGTGACGGAGCGTCAAGTTGCGTCAAGTTGTCAAATGTGTTTTTTGTTTTGTATAAAGTTTTGTGTGCGTCAGTGACGCGTAGGTTTAGCCTCAGCTTTATACTTGAAAGATTTCCGCTAGGTACCTACCTAAAAACTTTATGGTTTATGATAATCACTACCTGTCACTACGTTTGTTTGTATTGTGTCAGAGTGCGAGGCGGGTTTGTTTTGAAATCAGTGCAGTAAAAATTGTTTATTTGGTGGAGAAAAAATTAAAATTAAAACGAATAAAACAGTTAAAATTCAATGGTTTTTCATTTGTATTTTCAGAATCAGAAGCAATCTGATAAAAATAAAAAAAAAAATTAAAGAAAAGAAATGATTGCAGGTAATAATAGATAGTTATTTTACTGTAGTTGAAATATTTTAGGCATTCTATTAATGACAAATTAATATTCTGTAGGACAGTTCACAGTACTAATGTTTTTTTTGTTTGCAGGTATTATTTTAGTTCAAGGTGGTAAAATCGTAAATAAGGGAAAGGCACTAATGCTAGACACGGAACTAATAGACGACACTTACGACAAAAATACCATAAAAATAAGAATTACTCTAATTATTTCTCAACACTGTAAATTTTATAAGCTTCTTAAGCTATCTGTTGATGTGAAAAAATATATTAGGGACGCCTTCGGGAACACAATTTTAAAATGGGATCAGTTTTCGTAAATAATGTGACCGCGTCAGCACGCGCTCGGCAATTTCTTAGCAAATAGGTTAAGGAAGGCGAAATTTTGCACTTAAGTTTTGAATACATTTATTAGATTTTTTTGTAATTTCTATTGATTTCATTGGATTAATGGTCATGTTGTATACACTAATTAATGTTTATTTATGATTTTTCATCCATTTTCCCATGAACGTATGCATTTTCCCTAATGGCTCCCGCAAACTGGTAGTTTATAGTTGTAGAACGTATAAGGTATTGAATTAGATGTAAGTATAAATGGTGCTGTTAGTTAGTAGTTGTAGAACGTACAAGGTATTGAATTAGATGTAAGAGTAAATGGTGTTGTTAGTTTGTAGTTGTAGAACGTATAAGGTATTGAATTAGATGTAAGTATAAATAGTGTTGGTAGTTTGTAGCTGTAGAACGTATAAAGTATTGAATAGGATGTAAGTATAAATGGTGTTGGTAGTTAGTAGCTGTAGAACGTATAAGGTATTGAATTAGATGTAAGTATAAATGGTGTTGGTAGTTAGTAGCTGTAGAACGTATAAGGTATTGAATTAGATGTAAGTATAAATGGTGTTGTTAGTTAGTAGTTGTAGAACGTACAAGGTATTGAATTAGATGTAAGAGTAAATGGTGTTGTTAGTTAGTAGTTGTAGAACGTATAAGGTATTGAATTAGATGTAAGAGTAAATAGTGTTGTTAGTTGGTAGCTGTAGAACGTATAAGGTATTGAATTAGATGTAAGAATAAATGGTGTTGTTAGTTTGTAGTTGTAGAACGTATAAGGTATTGAATTAGATGTAAGAGTAAATAGTGTTGTTAGTTGGTAGCTGTAGAACGTATAAGGTATTGAATTAGATGTAAGAATAAATGGTGTTGTTAGTTTGTAGTTGTAGAACGTGTAAGGTATTGAAATAGATGTAAGTATAAATAGTGTTGGTAGTTTGTAGCTGTAGAACGTATAAAGTATTGAATTAGATGTAAGTATAAATGGTGTTGGTAGTTAGTAGCTGTAGAACGTATAAGGTATTGAATGAGATGTAAGTGCGAATGGTGTTGGTAGTTAGTAGCTGTAGAACGTATAAGGTATTGAATTAGATGTAAGAGTAAATGGTGTTGTTAGTTTGTTGTTGTAGAATGTATAAGGTATTGAATTAGATGTAAGTATAAATAATGTTGGTAGTTTGTAGCTGTAGAACGTATAAGGTTTTAAATTAGAAGTAAGAGTAAATGGTGTTGTTATTTTGTAGTTGTAGAAATCCTTTCTTTTGAGTGGAAAGGGATGACTAATAGGGGATGGTGGAGGCCATTGAGCTCCCGAACCAAAGTGAGAGGGAGCTCAGAGTAGAGTAAGTGTAATTGTAGCAATAAGTTGGTACAAGAATTGGATGTAAGAGTAAATAGTATTGTTAGTTAGTAGTTGTAGAACGTATAAGGTATTGAATTAGATGTTAGTATAAATAGTGTTGGTAGTTTGTAGCTGTAGAACGTATAAAGTATTGAATAAGATGTAAGCATAAATGGTGTTGGTAGTTAGTAGCTGTAGAACGTATAAGGTATTGAATGAGATGTAAGTATGAATGGTGTTGGTAGTTAGTAGTTGTAGAACGTATAAGGAATTGAATTAGATGTAAGTATAAATAATGTTGGTAGTTTGTAGCTGTAGAACGTATAAGGTTTTTAATTAGAAGTAAGAGTAAATGGTGTTGTTATTTTGTAGTTGTAGAAATCCTTTCTTTTGAGTGGAAAGGGATGACTAATAGGGGATGGTGGAGGCCATTGAGCTCCCGAACCAAAGTGAGAGGGAGCTCAGAGTAGAGTAAGTGTAATTGTAGCAATAAGTTGGTACAAGAATTGGATGTAAGAGTAAAAGTATTGTTAGTTAGTAGTTGTAGAACGTATAAGGTATTGAATTAGATGTTAGTATAAATAGTGTTGGTAGTTTGTAGCTGTAGAACGTATAAAGTATTGAATAAGATGTAAGTATAAATGGTGTTGGTAGTTAGTAGCTGTAGAACGTATAAGGTATTGAATGAGATGTAAGTATGAATGGTGTTGGTAGTTAGTAGTTGTAGAACGTATAAGGTATTGAATTAGATGTAAGAGTAAATGATATTGTTAGCTAGTAGTTGTAGAACGTATAAGGTATTGAATTAGATGTAAGTATAAATGGTGTTGTTAGTAGTTGTAGAACGTACAAGGTATTGAATTAGATGTAAGAGTAAATGGTGTTGTTAGTTAGTAGTTGTAGAACGTATAAGGTATTGAATTAGATGTAAAAGTAAATAGTGTTGTTAGTTGGTAGCTGTAGAACGTATAAGGTATTGAATTAGATGTAAGAATAAATGGTGTTGTTAGTTTGTAGTTGTAGAACGTATAAGGTATTGAAATAGATGTGAGTATAAATAGTGTTGGTAGTTTGTAGCTGTAGAACGTATAAAGTATTGAATGAGATGTAAGTATGAATGGTGTTGGTAGTTAGTAGCTGTAGAACGTTTATACGTATTTAATATTGAATTACATCTAATTCAATACCTTATGGTATTGAATTAGATGTAAGTATAAATGGTATTGGTAGTTTATAGTTGTAGAACATATAAGGTATTGAATTAGATGTAAGAGTAAATGGTGTTGTTAGTTTGTTGTTGTAGAACGTATAAGGTATTGAATTAGAAGTAAGAGTAAATGGTGTCGTTATTTTGTAGTTGTAGAAAAACCTTTCTTTTGAGTGGAAAGGGATGACTAATAGGGGATGGTGGAGGCCATTGAGCTCCCGAACCAAAGTGAGAGGGAGCTCAGAGTAGAGTAAGTGTAATTGTAACAATAAGTTGGTACAAGAATTGGATGCAAGAGTAAATAGTATTGTTAGCCTTCATACGGTCTTCGGGTCAATTTTGACCCATTTTGAGATAGAAATGAAATTTTCTCAGAAAATAAGCGCTCAAGTAGTATGATATTTTATGACTTTTAATTATTCGATTCAATTTACATATTAGTGGAATAAGTTTTTAAAAAATAATTTAAATATTTCGCGTATGCCTTTTTTTACTCTAACGGTCTTTGAGTCAGAATCGACCGTAACTCATAAGTCATAACAAACGCACAGCGCATCTGTTATTGTCCTAATTGTTTAGGTATCGTATAACTTTTGAATGAGACGTTCTTTTGTTCTATCCATACAAGTCTTAGAATCGTAATTTATTACACTAAAACTAATAAAAATAAAACATTTTACAATAGATTAGCAGCTTGTCGTATTCAAAAAAGGATTCCCGTTTCGACAATATATGCCATCAAGACCAACTAAATAATATGACATCTGTGGTTTATGTGATTCTCCCACCAGCCCCCCTACCATGAGCTCTTATAGCAGTATTACTTTAATATTAATTTCAGATTTGGCACAAACAAAAACCAAACTTATGTTTATATAAATAAAGATCATGTTTGCTTTTACGAAATCCAAAAGTAATATTAAAGTAATACTGCTATAAGAGCTCATGGTAGGGGGGCAGCTGAGATTAGAATATTCAACCCTACCCTTCCCTACACGGGTAAAGAATCAGGTGTTGACAAATACCTAGGCTTGTATATCCTTGATTTGATTCGCGGCCTGAGAGAGTTCCATCATACGGTGGATAATTGTTTTTTTTTTTTACATCAAATCGGCATGAACAAAAAACAAATCACTGCAGTTGGATCATACGTTAGAATAAACCTGGATTACCATCAGAAATAGTAACAATAAATAAACGACCTGTATATTGATCATGTTTTGCTAACACACAAACACTAACACTTGTTCCGACACCTAAAAAAATAAGTCGGTGAAAAATTTTATTCATTACTTTGCATCACAATTCACAACTCAGAAGTGAGTTATAGATGTGACAAAAAACCTGTGATTATAAGTTTGACTACATCGAATATAAAGATGGCCTAGATGCCCTGGATAAAGCTACAAAAGAAAAACAAAACTTTGGCCTCAAGTGGCCTCAAGTAACATGGTAGATAGATCAGCCTACAATGCTTTTACACTTTTTGCGGCTGAAGAAAGGGTGCGTAGCAAAAACGACGATACTACTTGGAAAATTCCATCAACTTACTCCTAACAACAGCTAAGAAGCTTCCTAAAAGAAGTTGTTGCCAACAATGTGCTGCTGTCAATAAAACTTTTGGTGTAAGATTGTAAGACATTCATACGTAAAAAAATCTAATACAGTAGGTAGTTATATAACCTCAATAAGATATACCTAATTTACATATTATTTTCTTTTCAATTGCTGCTTTGCCACATTTTATAAAAATATCTATCAAAATTGCCTATTTTCTTTTTATAATATAAAAAGAAATTAGACTAGATATTTCGCCCGGCTCCGTCCACGTTAATCAGTAATTTCGCAGAAACTGGGAAACGGGAACCGTACATTTTCTAACAAAAATAGTTAATATTATCGTTCCCCGTAGTCTACTCTATAGCTTCGCTAAATTTTATAAAAATCCGTCAAGCGCTTTGTGAGATAATCATGTCCAAACAAACATACTTTTCAGCTTTATAATATAATAATTTATATAGCCTATTTAAATAATAAATTATATTTTTTACAAAAAATTAAAGTATTTCTATAGAACTAAATTTAAAAAATGACAAATATAATTTATATTTATTTTTGTTAATTTTTAATAATAATTTTACTACTTGGGTCAAATCTGACCCAAGGCACGGCAACGTTTGTAAAATTAAAGACCTTATGAAGGTTAGTTAGTAGTTGTAGAACGTATAAGGTATTGAATTAGATGTAAGAGTAAATGGTGTTGTTAGTGAGTAGTTGTAGAACGTATAAAGTATTGAATTAGATGTAAGTATAAATGGTGTTGTTAGTTAGTAGTTGTAGAACGTATAAGGTATTGAATTAGATGTAAGAGTAAATGGTGTTGTTAGTAAGTAGTTGTAGAACGTCTGAGGTATTGAATTAGATGTAAAAGTAAATGTTATTGTTAGTAGTTGTAGAACGTATAAGGTATTGAATTAGATGTAAGTATAAATGGTGCTGTTAGTTAGTATTGTAGAACGCACAAGGTATTGAATTAGATGTAAGAGTAAATGGTGTTGTTAGTTTGTAGTTGTAGAACGTATAAGGTATTGAATTAGATGTAAGTATAAATAGTGTTGGTAGTTTGTAGCTGTAGAACGTATAAAGTATTGAATAAGACGTAAGTATAAATGGTGTTGTTAGTTTGTAGTTGTAGAACGTATGAGGTATTGAATTAGATGTAAGTATAAATGGTGTTGGTAGTTAGTAGCTGTAGAACTTATAAGGTATTATGTAAGTATGAATAAGATATAAGTATGAATGGTGTTGGTAGTAAGTAGCTGTAGAACGTATAAGGTATTGAATTAGATGTAAGTATAAATGGTGTTGGTAGTTAGTAGCTGTAGAACTTATAAGGTATTGAATTAGATGTAAGAGTAAATAGTATTGTTAGTTTGTAGTTGTAGAACGTATGAGGTATTGAATTAGATGTAAGTTTAAATGGTGTTGGTAGTTAGTAGCTGTAGAACGTATAAAGTACTGAATTAGATGTAAGTATAAATGGTGTTGGTAGTAAGTAGCTGTAGAACGTATAAGGTTTTAAATTAGAAGTAAGAGTAAATGGTATTGTTAGATTGTAGTTGTAGGAAAACCTTTCTTTTGAGTGGAAAGGGATGGCTAATAGGGGATGGTGGAGGCCATTGAGCTCCCGAACCAAAGTGAGAGGGAGCTCAGAGTAGAGTAAGTGTAATTGTAGCAATAAGTTGATACAAGAATTAGATGTAAGAATAAATAGTGTTGTTAGTTAGTAGTTGTAGAACGTATAAGGTATTGAATTAGATGTAAGTATAAATGGTGTTGGTAGTTAGATGTCACGGCCTGCCAGCACGCAAATTATCAGAAAGGGTTGTTCAGGGAAGTAGCTAACGGAGTTTTGATTCATCTGAACCCTACATTTTTTTTCTTTTTTTTTCCCCACCACACTACTCCCACACCCACCGCCCACGGCCTGCCAGCACGCAGATTATTAGAAAGGGTTGTTCAGGGAAGTAGCTAACGGAATTTTAACACAGCTGAAGCTACATGACTGATTTGGTCGTCAGCTCTTATAGTCGATAATGTTGTTAGTTTGTAGTTGTAGAACGTATAAGTATTGAATTAGATGTAAGAGTAATTGGTGTTCTTAGTTAGTATGGTGTGCCATGTGCCGTGTACCATACCACCCATTTTATATGTAGGAAACCGGAGCGGCACCGGTCAGGCGCCGTACCGCCGCCGCACCGCATCGTGTGGCATAGTACTTAGTTGAACTCATCGTGAGTCATTCTAAGCCATCTAATGCTGCTACGAATCGGTAGAAGCAACCCCTTGTAGCATTTGTTTTGTCGTAGAGGGTACTAGGATAACAAAAAAGCACAGGAGTTACTGTGTTATTAGAGAAAAGCGGTTTTATCGATTATAATAATTTAGGAGGCATTCCCTCTTCGAATTATTTCTATCCCTTTCCCGCCCGCACTCCTTTTGTAAGGGCAAGCACAAAATCGATAACTCTCGGCATGCGAATATTTAACACGTGGATTTAAAAAGTACTGATAATAATACGTTAGTCTTTCTTTATTTTTATTTATTTTTCTGATGTTCTTATAAACTTTATAGTCCAGCTTATCTAGAACATTTTTTTTATTACTATCAAGCTAATTTTTTGTGAGTAGCTTCATTTTGATAAGACGAACAACATTTTTATTCGCGAAAAATCTCGAAAGTATGAAATTCTTTCTATCTCTGATAGCTACCACACTTTTCGAGATTTTTCGCAAATAAAAATGTTGTTCGACTTATCAAAATAAACCTACTCACAAATAATTACCGTGATAGTAATAATTTTTTTTTGTTATAATACCCGGACTGTTACTAATCATAATTAATCTGTTAATCGCTTAGTAAAAAAATAAACATTCCAAACTAGGATGACGTCACAGCTCCTATAAATTGTTGTTCTCCTAGTACTTGCGTCGCTGACTCCATTCACAGCTGCCATCGTGATTGTAGCGTCGCTATCGATCGCACAACGTATAGTATAGTATTACAGTTCTGTTTGATATCAAAACAATAATTATTAATGTATGGTTGATAATAATAATATAGTTTTTATGTAACATGAGCATTGTTATTTACTTTCATAGATGAACTATTCTTTTTGTTTTTTTTTACATCGTTGATATTATATACAGTTTAAAGGTTGGCTAAGCTTTTCAAAAAAGAAGCCAAGTCTCCCCATTTGGTCCAGGTCCTCTGAAGAAACCATGACAACGTCGGTAAATCGTCAGCAGAGGTCGATTTTATTGGGAGCACAGAAGTCGCGAGGAGCTGCGGCCTGCGAGACACTCGGATACGAGTGGAATGCCTTTGGAATGTATTCGGTATGCTACATTCATGTTGTCCTGTTAGAAAGAAAGTTTTGAAATATTTTGTAGCTCGACACATGCTTAGCCAAAGATTTCCTTACATTCAATGTGGTTTATTTTCAGCAATATATTTTGCCGGGGGCTGGATGTCTATTGCTTCGCATCTTTAAATAGACCAATTAAATACAGATTATCATTATAAATTACTTTACTTATTATTAAATTATGATCGTGTTCAAATAGTAAAATTATTAAAAACTAATTAATTAATGATCGTGTTAAGATTGTAAAATTAAAAACATTCGGGAACATTGGCTAGCCTAAACTAGTGATCAGACTTCGCAGGCGCCGGCAGACGACACGGTGACGGTCCCCCGCACGTACGTCACGCCGTCCCGACACTCGCACCCGTCCTGGAAAAATATAGAGAAAATGCAATTCAATACTCTTCTAATCTAATCTTAAAAGGGAATATGCGTCTGTCTGTTGTCTGTGCGCGTTTAATGAGTACTTTACTTTCGAGTCCACGAAAGGGAACTAGGATGAAAATGCGGCTAATAATTTATAATTATATATAATGTTGTTTATTAATTATTGTATGTTTGGTTCCCGCGGGTTTAGGGATTTCGCGTTTTTTGCGATAAAAAGTATAGTTTCTTCGATAAATATGTGCCTATATATTATAGGCCGATTATTCGGCCAAGTGCGAGTTGGACTCTCGCACGAAGGGTTCCGTATCGTTGTAGAGCGAAAGATGAAAAAAAGGGGTTTTGTATGGCAGCCCCCCTTAAATATTAATAAAAATTTCAATTTATTATTAATAATTATTAAAATACAAACAATTAAGTGCCTACCTTTAGCCATTATTGATTACGAGCAAAAAATGCCAAAAAATCACGTTTGTTGTATGAGAGCCCCCCCTTCCAAATATTAATTTTATTTTGCTTTTAGTATTTGTTATTATAGCGCGAGCACCACAAAATACACAATCTGTGAAAATTTCAGAAGTCTAGCTATAGCGGTTCTTGAGATACAGCCTGGAGACAGAGAGACAGACGGACAGACGAACAGACGGACAAACATCGAAGTCTCAGTAATAAGGTCCCGTTTTTACCCTTTGGGTACGCAACCCTAAAAATTGATCTTAGCTTCGGAGCCTGCAGTTCGATAAAATAAATTATTTTATAACTCACAGGCACTAGACACTTACAAAAATATTTTCATTGGAAAAGCAGGTGGGGCTCTGCTCGTAGAACTGCACCTTCTGTAGGTTGTGGCGGATGATCTCGTCCGGCAGCTGACGATCGCCACCATCCAGTTTCGTCACAACCCCCGCATTATTCCTTTTCACCACCACATCGGAACCACCATCGTCCTCCCTGTCCAGATACAAGCAAAACCCATTCCTATTGCCCTTCCCGTTAGCTTGATTCTTGCTTGCACCGTTCCGGATGTTTTTCTGCAGATTGCCCTCTCCTGAATCTTTTTTATCGTTCTCCAAGTAATTCTGGTATAGTTCCTCGCGGTCGTACTCGTCCGGTTTGCTCGTTAGTAATCTTATTTTTATGCACAGATCGGTTATGTATTGGAATTTGAGGAAGTATGCTACGGCACTCGCTACGCTGGCCGATCCGCTCTTGTTTTTGTTGTGAACGACGCATATTTGCCTCGATGGTCCTTCTGGGGCATGAGGGCCTGGAATTATATAAAGTTTCAATATATAGCAAGTTGTTTAATGAGTACTCAGAGTAAACCATATTGCTAATAACTTCCCATAATTTTCGTTTTTCTATCGAAAAAGATAGGTGAAAAAAGTCGTGACCGTAGTTTAAACGTACCGAGAACGATTTTTTGACGTGACAATGTCTTATAATTCGATGGGGCCGACTGCGCGCCCGAAAAAACATGACGCAATATGCGGCGTTACCTCGCTCTGAGGCGTTCCGTTTAAGGCTATGACGTTGTCACGTTCAACTATCGTCAGTAAACCGACTTTACAGACAACCGATTTTATGTGTTTGGCGGTCTATACATCGCACAGAGCACCGTACAGTCGGGGAAAATTGTGCTAAGCAGAAATGTACAGTCGGGGATATGAGTTGTTTAGCAGAAATGTACAGTCGGGGAAAATTGTGCTAAGCAGAAATGTACAGTCGGGGAAATGAGTCGTTTAGCAGAAATGTACAGTCGGGGACAATTGTGCTAAGCAGAAATTTTTTATGGTATGCTGTATAGGTGACTATACCTATATACTATATGTTATTGGGCTTGTTTGTTTCTATCAGTGTCGATGTATTTATTTATATTGCTATACTCGTACTTAAGGAGTAAACTCCAGTCGTGCGTCGGAGCTGACACACTTTTTTATTTTCACAAATATTGACTATCGAATTAATTACCTAAAATTGCTATGTGAGACAATTTTATGGTAAATTCAAACGAAAATCGCCGTCAGCTGAATGTTTGCAGGTGGAAATGTCGTCTACGCGACACCCTAGGATACATTGAGCGCGAAGTAGGGCTATATTGGTTATAACTTATATCGCTGGCTGACGGTTTTTCCACCGTCGTATTAGCGATTGACGGTTTTCTTTATTATATACAAAGTAGAAACATTCACCTGTATAAATTTTGTACGGTATAAAATGACTTTATATTCAAAAAATTTTTACATGTTCAGTAACGCGACTGACGTTGAATCCCCCGTCTGCAATACGGCTGACGGTGATTTTTTGGTTAAAAATTACCTCAATAATCATCCATCAAAGTTTCATTCGGTATAAAATCATTTTTCGCAACAATTTTTTTTACAACTTTGAAATACTCTCAGTTAACATTCCACCACGGGTGCGGCGACTGACGCTGATTATATTGATTGATAAATATTAAGCTACCGCTGGACAAAAATTTGGTCGGTATGAAATCACTTTGCAAACGATAGCACTACCTCCCCTACTATTAGCACAAACCTACGCGACCACGCGACTGCGAAGCGGGAGCGTCAATACAAAACACACATTTGACAACTTGTCAAATGTGTGTTTTGTATTGATGCTCCCGCTTCGCAGTCGCGCGTTGACAACTTGTCAAATGTGTGTTTTGTATTGACGCTCCCGCTTCGCAGTCGCGCGTTGACAACTTGTCAAATGTGTGTTTTGTATTGACGCTCCCGCTTCGCAGTCGCGTGGTCGCGTAGGTTTGTGCTAAGCATTTTACTGCTGGTAAAGAAAAACTGTCAAAAATAACGTTTTTGTATGATGGCAGCGTTAGTTCCTTTTTTCGCCACGTTCATTTAAAGCCCTGTCGAGCTGTATTGAAGTTTGAATTACCCTGTTTAGCCTGGCACGAGCAGGGCGCGAGCAGCGGCGAAGACTCTGTCCTCTGGCAGGGCGCGCTCTGAGTGCGACAGAAGTCGTTGCTGTTCCACGTAGTGTCCGAGTACGGTATAGAGCTGCTGGTGGAAGCGTGACTGTTGACCCACTTCGACGATTCGCTGAGCGAGAAAAATGTTAATGTCACGACTGCCTGAAACAAAAGGGCTCTTTGTTCCTTCCTGCTATTATCTAGTCGCGAGACGCGGATTAAACGTCGTACCATAGACTAAGGAAAATATATATTTTCCTACAACAATAGAAAAACAATAGATTTCCAAGAATCCGCGATCGAAGGATTAAAATCAAAATACCCAAAAACCGCTGTGCACGTATTTCATCATACAGACAGACAGACAGAGATTGTTTCGAATTTATAATATTAGTATGGATTACAAATTGTTTTTCTTCATTATTTTTACGTCCATACTATAATATGGACGTAAAAATTATGAAGAACGCCTTCTGTTGAACTACAAAGGAAATTAATGTCATCGATATATTTTCCATGGAAATAAGATAATATATTCCCTCATCAAAATGTAGCCTATGTCCTTTCTCAGGCTCTAGACAATCTGCGTACGAAATTTCATTACAATCGGTTCGACCACACGCCCGCCACCGCGCTGTACGTAGCCAGCGCCCCCGGGCAACCGCCCTCGTAGCTGGGGAAACAGATAACTGACCATACAGAAGCAAGCGGAGGCGCACATGGTCGCGCTGAGCGGGAAGCCGTACGTCTCAGCCAGCGCGCCGCCCAGCGCCGGGCCCGTCACCTCGCCCAGCGAGTAGCAGCACGACCACACGCCCGCCACCGCGCTGTACGTCGCCAGCGCCCCCGGGCAACCGCCCTCGTAGCTGGGGAAACAGATAACTGACCATACAGAAGCAAGCGGAGGCGCACATGGTCGCGCTGAGCGGGAAGCCGTACGTCTCAGCCAGCGCGCCGCCCAGCGCCGGGCCCGTCACCTCGCCCAGCGAGTAGCAGCACGACCACACGCCCGCAACCGCGCTGTACGTCGCCAGCGCCCCCGGGCAACCACCCTCGTAGCTGGGGAAACAGATAACTGACCATACAGAAGCAAGCGGAGGCGCACATGGTCGCGCTGAGCGGGAAGCCGTACGTCTCAGCCAGCGCGCTGCCCAGCGCTGGGCCCGTCACCTCGCCCAGCGAGTAGCAGCACGACCACACGCCCGCCACCGCGCTGTACGTCGCCAGCGCCCCCGGGCAACCACCCTCGTAGCTGGGGAAACAGATAACTGACCATACAGAAGCAAGCGGAGGCGCACATGGTCGCGCTGAGCGGGAAGCCGTACGTCTCAGCCAGCGCGCCGCCCAGCGCCGGGCCCGTCACCTCGCCCAGCGAGTAGCAGCACGACCACACGCCCGCCACCGCGCTGTACGTCGCCAGCGCCCCCGGGCAACCGCCCTCGTAGCTGGGGAAACAGATAACTGACCATACAGAAGCAAGCGGAGGCGCACATGGTCGCGCTGAGCGGGAAGCCGTACGTCTCAGCCAGCGCGCCGCCCAGCGCCGGGCCCGTCACCTCGCCCAGCGAGTAGCAGCACGACCACACGCCCGCCACCGCGCTGTACGTCGCCAGCGCCCCCGGGCAACCGCCCTCGTAGCTGGGGAAACAGATAACTGACCATACAGAAGCAAGCGGAGGCGCACATGGTCGCGCTGAGCGGGAAGCCGTACGTCTCAGCCAGCGCGCCGCCCAGCGCCGGGCCCGTCACCTCGCCCAGCGAGTAGCAGCACGACCACACGCCCGCCACCGCGCTGTACGTCGCCAGCGCCCCCGGGCAACCGCCCTCGTAGCTGGGGAAACAGATAACTGACCATACAGAAGCAAGCGGAGGCGCACATGGTCGCGCTGAGCGGGAAGCCGTACGTCTCAGCCAGCGCGCCGCCCAGCGCCGGGCCCGTCACCTCGCCCAGCGAGTAGCAGCACGACCACACGCCCGCCACCGCGCTGTACGTCGCCAGCGCCCCCGGGCAACCGCCCTCGTAGCTGGGGAAACAGATAACTGACCATACAGAAGCAAGCGGAGGCGCACATGGTCGCGCTGAGCGGGAAGCCGTACGTCTCAGCCAGCGCGCCGCCCAGCGCCGGGCCCGTCACCTCGCCCAGCGAGTAGCAGCATGACCACACGCCCGCCACCGCGCTGTACGTCGCCAGCGCCTCCGGGCAACCGCCCTCGTAGCTAGGGAAACAAATTGATAATCGTCACTATAACAAATTGCCCTTTAATCCAGACACGTGCAAGCTTGGCCAGTCAAGTTCGAGACCATAGAAGTAACAGGCCTAGATGACGTCCGCAAACTCTGCTGCGCCAAAATTATATTATTAGTATCGCGCAAGAACGGATTTCCCAGGATACTTTCCCGGGACTCAAAGTATCGCGGTTTTGGCGTGAAGAGGTAACCCGTAACAGACATGTAGACAGACAGACACACTTTCGCATTTATAATACCTAGTGTATTATTGTGACGCCCGCAATTCCGTTGCGCCAAAATTCGTTTATCGCGCAGGAATCGTACATTATTCCGGGATAAATATGTATCCTATTTCCTTTCTCGAGACTCAAAGTATTTCCATGTCTTTCAGCTAAATCGGTTTAGCGGTTTAGGCGTGAAGAGACAGACAGACAGTCACACTTTCGCATTCATAATATTAGTATGGAAGTATATTGGAAATATTAATTTGGGTGTAACATAAATGAGTGGTAATTCCTTAGGAATTAGGATGTGTTGAAGAAGAACCTTTTCACGTTGCTATTATATGCGTTACCTTAAACATACCGCCTACTTGGTTGGATAAAAGTAAAAAAATTTGATGATCATTAATATTATAACGATCGATTTGACAACAAGAATCACTAACGCCCACGACTATCAAACTCGTGAATAATTTCTCGTATTAATTGTACGCGTAGTTAGTGTTTATTCTCAGCGCCTTTAAAATTATAAGACTGACGACATATTAATTGATGATCTAAAACAGGTAAGTACTTACATAGAACTTGTTAATACGCCTTGGAAAGTCGGCAACAGAGTTAACGCCACTGATATTCCAAGTATAGATAGCGCAACTAGGTCTAGCCATAAGCCCCTGAAAAAGAAAAAAATCGATACAAAAGAGAGTTTATGGAGGGAAATAACTTACTTTAGCAATTAAAAATAAACTTACTCTGGTAAGTAAGGAATGAATGGGCAAGGACCAAGAAGCAGTAGTCCAGCTGTTGACAGAAATAATCCCCAAACCATCATGCACCAATGGTTGTGGACTCTGAAAAAAAAAGACGAATTCAGGAATATTTCCGAAACTAAAATCATCTTGTATAAACAAAAGTATTGGGAAAAGGTGGTAATGTGGCCCCTACATATATTGGCCCCCTTCAATATTTTAATGTTTTATCAACGCTATCCAGTATCATTTTGGTGGAACGGGATGCTCGTAGCATGCTACTAATATAGCACCGTACAAATCCAACAGAGGCTGTCAAGTTAGATTGTCATTCGATCGAGTTTAAACTTGCGACCGGCGAAACTTTTAAATGTGTATGATTTTATTTCGATAGCTGTTGTTAAGAAACAGAAATATTTTGCTTTTGACTAATCGGCTATGTAGCCTGTGGAGGCTCCAAAGGTGACTATTACATTTGTTATTTTTGCCGTTTAGTTTCATTTGTGCAATACATTTAATGTGACATACCCGGGGGGTCACATTACCATCACTTGATCTCAAAATACGAAATGTGATTGATTAAGAATAATTAAAACTTTCGATTATCCTGCACGAGGTTTATTTATTCCTTAGGGAATGACATGTTTAAACAAATGAATAAGAAGTCCCATAATGTATTTTTTAGGTTTCTGACTCCTATATTTTTAAATAATGCTTGATAAACAAAGTGGGGGGCCACATAACCACCTTCTCCTATATTTATATGAGAATTATTGATTGAAACTGAGTTTATATTTATAAACTCAGTTTAAATCAATAATTCTCAATGACATTTTAATTGGTAGCATTATAGCCGCCCATACAATATTAGCTTTATTTACAGCATCACAATAAAATAGAAACATAAATTGAACATAATTTAGACAAATAAAACAAATTGATTATAACATTGAAAAACTAACCTATCAGCAACCCATCCCCATATCGGGCTGAAGATCCCGTACAGGCTGGAGAACAGCATGAATATCAGGCCGATCTGCTTGGTGGACAGGCCGAACTGGCGAAGGTGGGGCTCCAGCGTGGGGTCGAGGAAGGCCCACGTGTTGGACACGATCACGATCACCAGCCCCGTGATGATGATGGACGGGATCTTGAACAAGCGGAAGATCGATGCTGATTTGGATCCAGTTACGTATTCTGGAATAAACAAAATTGAAACACACTTTTTTATTTCGCTTGAAATTGTCTTTAGCTCTTAAAAATCGCACAAAGTAGTACGATAAAGGTTTCTGCATAAGATTCCTCTGTAATTTTAGAAAGTAAATTTTATAAGTTTCATGCAAGAAGCATTCACGAGTAAAGGATTAAAACGTCCACTTGTTTTAAGTGTCCTATCAAGATTTAAACCCAAGAGTATTCTGAGTTCATAGATACGGTAGGTAGCTATAAAAAATAATTGTAAGGTGTGCGTCAACATAATAAATTAATAATTAATAATAATTTAATGTAAAAAAATCTACACCATACACCATGTTTCTCGTGTGCAGTGTAGAAAAGGCCCCTATGGGCCTATACTACTTTGCCCTTCGGACGTACCTAAAATGGATTTCCGAACATCATATTGCCTATACATTATTGTCTTATAGACAAGCTGGTTATGACTTATGCTTCAAGCCCCAAGTGGTCGCATGCGACCGCGATAACAATAGAAATCTATTGTGTCTCGTTTTTTTCACGATCGAGGGATTAACGTTACAAAACTCACCATCACAGTCAGCCAGCCAGATGAAGTTGAGTGGTACCGTCAGTATCATGATGGCGCCTAGGCTGTAGAACGGCAGCCCGAATCCTCCGATCTATCTGGAACATACATCAACCTGTAGCTAACTATAAATACTACTTATCTATCGTGTACGCAACCGCTATTAAAAGAGTCACAAATCACAATGTGTTTGAAAAAAAAATAGGATATTCAATATTGAATATCTAAGAAGTCATATGGGTCACCGGCCACCACACACGGACTACTAGCTATAACCACAAAACGCCACTACAGGCATACTCGGTATAATTTTCACACATTTTGTATCAAGCGACCTGCGTCAATTGGTGTGATTCTAAGGATAAAAGCGACTTAGTCTAAAGTCTAAACTCGAAACTGTAAAGCATCAAAAAGCTAGCTGCTTATTATAACCAATTCATTATGGTTTCTTATCACGGAAGAAAACAAAGTGACAAATTGACAAAGGAATAATATTACGGTTTTACATAACAATAAAACCGATATTATGTGCCGAAGAGGAAAACATACAGCATTGTTTTGAAGAAAGCAGTGTATACTTAAGCGCTTATTCCACTTATCCTAGCTAGGTTCCTAGCCTAGCTAGGATCCTAAATCGTTTCCGATTTAGTCAAGTGGAATAACATTTAGAAAGCTAGGTTCCTAGCTAGGATCCTACCTAGGAACCTAGCTAGGATAAGTGGAATAAGCCCTTTATCTGTTTCGGTCTGTTTTATCTTCATAAACGGGTTTCGGTAACTTAACTAGATGGCGCTAGGAGCGATCTCTATGATGGAGCATAGACCAGCAAGAGGGGGCGCGGCAGCGCCGCCATTTTCCAAACCATAGTCGTCTTCACCAGGAAGAACTTCCTACAATGCTGTATGTTTTCCTCTTCGGCACATAATATCGGTTTTATTGTTATGTAAAACCGTAATATTTATGTGCCTCCGGAAAACATACAGCATTGTTTTGAAGACGTGTTTGTTATCTGCTGGTGATGATCTATTGCACAACGCTATGATGATAAATAGGTGAAATTAAGTAATATAAATTATAATGTAAGTAGTAGTTTAAAGTTAAACTTTATGCAGATAAAGAAAACATACATATTTAAATATCAATATTTCAATTTATTATTCATATTTTATACATATTTCAATATATTATTAATATCTATATAATTAACCATAATTATTATAACGGAGAAAATCATAATAATAAGTATTAATCATACATTAACTAAACCGGCGCAAAAGTACTAAAAAATGAATCAAGTCGATTGTCTTTAGGCATTTCTATCTGTTTACAATAATGATTGAAAAAGGTGTTGGATGATTTCCAGTTTCCCCTAGATAATATTTCGTCTATTGGTTGATTATCGAGCCACCTCCAGGTTGCTACCGCTGAACTACAGCTTCCTGGAGGTGCATCAATACCACTGTCCCTTAATACAGAACGCACCCAATTTCCTATCACAGTCCTGGAAGCTGGTTTAATTACCCCATTTACTGTAATAAACAAACTATTTAAATTTCCCACCTCAGACCTTCGGGGCCTAACTTTTTCCAGGTAAGATCTTACGAGAGTTACAGGGCAAATATTTCTATTGTCATGTTTTGAAAGCATCCAGGCAGATTGGCGACGAGAATGAGTGTCTGTCTTAGATCCAAATGCCGGTATAAAGAAAATATCGTCACCTCTGTCGAAGAAGTGATCACTTGTTACCTCGAGCAGAGTGAGATCATGGACTCTCCTTCCCGAGGCCAATAATAGGACTATTGCAGTTCTTCAAGCTACATCAAAGAGAGACTCTTTTGGAGGGTTTGCTGAGATCCACTCCAATACATCCCTTGGATCCCACGATATGGAAATGGTAACTTTTTTAGGCTTCGCAGAGGCTATGGCTTTAAGAGTGTGTTTTATAATAAAATTTGAAAATGTGTGGTGTTCAGCGTGAGGTCCACAAAAAGTAAGTACAGCAGACTTGTGTACTAAAATTGTGTTGTACGACAAGTTTTCGTTAAAATGAAGATGCATAAGAAATTTTGCGACTTTGAATGGTTGAGGCTCTTTAGCATTGACCTCAGAAATTGAACACCATTCAAGCCATCTTTTAAGTGCCGGAAAATATGTTGATAACGTGGAGGTACGCCAGCTCTTTTGTAGAAGATTCTTTTCTTCCGAGGACCACTCTCTTATTTGCGAGCCCCACCCCCAATTTTCCACACTTTCAACGTTAACGAGTGCACTTGTGGTGGAGGTTGTCCCGTCGTCACGTCTATCAGAATTTTCGGCAGATTCTGAAGCTCCATTGGGACATCCAGAGCTCGAGATTTCAGATCCTGTAACCAGAACGCTTGAGGCCACTCTGGAGCTACTATGAGGTAAGTTCCCCGAGCTGTGTTCATATGTGCCAGAATTTTCGGAATAATGCTTGGAGGAGGAAATAACCAAGCTAGTCTGTAATCCCAGGGTTTGCTGAAGGCATCTATAAAGTCTGCTGATTGATCTCTGCAATCTATCGTGACGTAGTTCCGTACCACTGCTGTTCGTCTCGAGGCGAATAGGTCTACCTCTGGATATCCCCACTTCCGGAACACTTCCGCAGTGCCCGAGGGGAGCAGATGCCATTCCGCTGGGATTTTTCCGCGGGATAGTCTGTCCGCTATTATGTTGTACCTCCCCGGAAGGTAATGTGCAGACAGACATATGTTCAGACTGTCGGTCAACTGTAGGAGTTGAAAGGTTAAGGCCAACAGTTCCATTGATTTTGTTCCTCCTTCTTTTCGAATGTAGGCAATCAGGGTTCGATTGTCTGATTGAATTAATATGTGCAAATTCCTTAGTTGTTTTGATTTTGCTTTTATTGCAGCTACTACTGCGAACAGTTCTTTTTTGTTGCTGTGCCATCTTTTTTGCTGTAATGACCATTTCACGGAGAGTAAAGTTCCGTCTAAATAGGCACCCCATCCCACATCTGAAGCGTCCGTCGCCAGATAGTTTGTCGTGGGTTTTTTGTGTATCGGTACCGAGCGGTGAATGCCGTTGAGCCACCACATTAATTCCAGTTTCACGTGATCTGGGAAACGGATCTTTACACGGGGCAAAACCTTGGAAAAACGCTTCAAGAATATTTGGAGGTGCCGGCAATGGAGTCTTCCCCTCGGGACAACAAAGTTGGCAAAGTTTAACTGTCCTAGCAGGCTTTGCAGCTGTCGAAGATTTATGCCCTCTTTCAGTACAATCCTTTGTTTCAGATTGCTGTCTAGGCTGGTGATCTTCTGTTCTGGGAGTGACATCGTATTCGCTACTGTCCTCCAACGTATTCCTAAATATTCTAGGTCCTGAGTTGGGGTAAGAACCGATTTCCGATAGTTGACTTGCCAGCCCAACAATTCCAAGTGTCTTACGGCTTCCGAAGCCTGCAGACACAGCGTTCCGATCCTGGTGTACTACAAGGAAATCGTCTAGGTAGACTAGCACTCGATATCCTTTCGCGCGTACGGTCTCCGCGACCCAACACGTTACAGAAGAGAAAAGGTAAGGAGCAGAAGCTAGGCCAAATGGTAGGCATGTCATTTGGTACAACTTTCCCAGGTAACTGATTCCCAAAAAAGGTCGGTGCGATTTTGCAATGGGCAAATGGAAATAGGCGTTTGAAATATCTAATTTTATCATCCAGTCCTTTGGCTGGAGAAATTCCGAAACATTCGCATGAGACACTAGACGAAACCGTTTCGCTTTTACATATGCATTGAGTTGCCGTAGGTCGAAAATTGGTCTCATTGAACCATCGCTCTTTTTCTGCAAAAAAACTTTCGACATGAAACTGGGCGTTTTGGCAACTACTGGTTCTTAATACCTTTTGATCCAACAGCTCCTGAATTATTTTCGATACTGCAGGGGACGGTTAGGTTTCGTACCGTTTCAGTATTCGTTTCGTGGGTAAGATCAATTTGAAGAATGGTATTCGAGAACCCGAAATTGCTAATATTACATGGTTTGTGGCTCCCATAGTTTGCCATTGATGTTTGAATTTTATTAATTGTGCCCCCACGAAATGTGTTTGATAGTCACTTCTTTTTAATATTGTCTTTTCGAAATGAATTATTTTGTTTGTGGGTATTATTATTTGACTTTTTATAATTTGATTTTGAATTATTTATTGTTTTATAACCTCCGAAATTTGCTTGTTTAGGTAACGAGACAGATCTAGATGTAGAAGCAATTGGTTCAGTTATTTTTCATTTTAAAACTGATCTTTAAATTATTTAAAACTTTGTTATAACGGACATGGCGCCAAGTGGGCGAATTAAAATGTTGGAGATCGATTAACGATTTCAATCTCGACTCATCGGCCGGTTTAATATACTTTTTATCATCGAATTCGGTCCTACACGTGCCCAAGTCTAAAATTTTTGAAGTATCCGACGAGGGGTTGCTTATGAATTCCCCATTATCCTCAGTATGTTGCACATGAGGTTGCACAGTGTCGCTTAAAGCAGGAGTAGTATATAATGCACATTGTTGGTGCATTATAAAATTTGTGAGGGCACTGACCTGGTCGAATAACGCGTCAATCCATGGATCGGCCGTTACCTGTTGATGACAATTTGACTCGTCACGTTCCTCTTCGGCCGACGATGAATCTTCCGAACTGGATTCTTCATCTACCCGTTCGTTCAAATCACCGTCATTGTCTTTGTTTGGTAGCGAACTCATTTCGACACTTTAAATAACGAATTAGCAAAAAATATTGATTGTTATTTGGGCTTAGCACTGCCCTTAAACTGAAAACAGTCTTAATTTAATATAAAAATGTAGTATAAACCCGATGAAAACGGATTCAAGACCGTACGCGGCGAAAGTACACAACGCTATGGTTTGGAAAATGGCGGCGCTGGCGCGCCCCCTCTTGCTGGTCTATGCTCCATCATAGAGATCGCTCCTAGCGCCATCTAGTTAAGTTACCGAAACCCGTTTATGAAGATAAAACAGACCGAAACAGATAAGTACACACTGCTTTCTTCAAAACAATGCTGTATGTTTTCCGGAGGCACATCAATGTTAGTTTATTTCTAATAAATCTGAGTGTTCCTAAAAAGACTCCTTCGCACATTTACTCTGGCCATACGCTGGTAATAAGAATGATACCTATTAATACCAAATAGACTTGTATAAATTGTAATCGAAAACCATACACAAGTTAAAACATACCGAATACAGCAATCCTCCGATCGCCGGGCCCACAGACATGCCCAAGCCCACAAACGTCTCCAGGATGCCCAGCACAGACCCAATGGAGTCAGGGAACGCGTTGACCACGAAGACATAGCTGGCCGTGGAGTACGCGCTCGCCCCTACCGCCTCCATACCTCGGACTATAAAGCACAGCACTGTGAAGGAGCTGTAGTTCCTTATTCGGATTAGGGTCCTGGTAAACAAAGAAATATATTAATCTTCTTACCAAAAAATACCTACACTGTATAGGTACCATCGAGGAAATTGATTCCTAGGCAGATGACGGACCTACGTCATGTGGTCGGCTTTAATGTCAATTCAATGTAAGGCTGCCTTCACACTAGCGTTGGTCCAGCGTAGGCGTTCGATGAACGTATGCGCAGCGCAGACGCCGCTACAACGCGGCGCGTACGTCGCGTTGTCGCCGCTTCTCTACTGGAACAATCAGTACGCTGCGGTGGCGCCGCGTATGCGCGACGTATACGCCGCGTTACTGCGGTTTTATGTAATGTACCCCTGTGCACGCGTTGATTCTTTCATTCGTAGACAAGCGCCCGAAGTAATACGACGTAAAATGAGTTCAACAACAGAAAGTACTTTTGACATCGAAATTATTGTACACGACACCGCAGTAACGCGGCGTATACGTCGCGCACACGCGGCGCTAGCTCAGCGTACTGATTGTTCCAGTAGAGAAGCGGCGACAACGCGACGTACGCGCCGCGTTGTAGCGGCGTCTGCGCTGCGCATACGTTCATCGAACGCCTACGCTGGACAAACGCTAGTGTGAAGGCAGCCTTAGCTGTGAATTGTGATGGGTCGGATTGGTTTGACTTAACGCGACCAAATTACTTAGGTCCGCCATCTGCCTAGGAATCAATTTCTCTTATAGTACATATTATAATAAATGTAGGTACAGAAAGTTTTGTCATTGTCTGTCGAGCGTATTTCTAACGAATTAGATAATATCAAAACATTAATTATAAACCCGGCTGTATTCGCAGTGGAAATATTTTTATAATCGCTATTTCATTACAATTTTATTTACACGCCAAACACTTCGAATTAAAAGAAGGCTGAAGCATGCTGACTGAAGGTCTTGTAATTTTTTCGACTTCTCAAAGCTAGTTTTACTTCTCTATCCAATTCTATACTATCATTGTTATCTAATTATCTTTATCTTTATTTACAAAACAATTTCGTAATGCGAGAAAGTTTAACAGACACCATTAGCAACTATTATTGTCTGCTGTTAATTGATATTGATGAACAATAGTCAATACGTGATAATCCTTACCCAAACAAAATATTGCAGGATCCGGCGAGGAACATTCCCGATATGAACATAAACTTCGCTCCTATGGTCGGCAGCTGGAATAGAAACATTAGGGTTGGACCTCATCTGGCAGCACGGAATCGCATTTGTTCCGCCTGTGCTACCACGTGCTGCAGTGTGCTGCCCCATGCGAACGCGCGCTGTCGCATTCCGCAGACAAAAAAGGCGTAAGGAAAGTAAAGGCGTTAGCTTGCTATCGCGCGCTTCAGCGTCCCGGAGTCTCCCTGCCGACCATTGCATTTTGTCCGTGATGCCGATCGCCTCGAGGATTCCGCCGCGTGCTATCGCATTATGCTTTCTGTCTCGGTCTAGCAAATGGCAGTTCTAAGCGACAGAAAGAGAAAGGGCGACGGAAAAAGGCGATTTCATGCTGCCAGATGAGGTCCAACCCTTATGATACAAGACTGGGCAAACGGGCCACTGGCGACCGCGACAAGTCGCCACAGCTACATGTTTTTTTTAATACAATGATTGCTGTGTGGATTTCTAAGGTAGGGTTATGAGTGAGTTCCATTCAAACTATTTTATATAATATGAATTATTTTATAAACAAATTAACATAATTTTGATTCATTTATAAATTTAAAATTACGTACTCGGACATTTTTTGATTTTCCTGGGATTCCCGGGAATACAAGTCTTCTCCATATTATTCTTTACATTGAAAATTACACCCAGATTCCGATCAGTAGTATGACTGATAAATTTTGACGTGACAACGTCTTATAATTCGATGGAGCCGGCTGCACGCACGAAAAAACATGACTCATGCGGCGTTACCTCGCTCTGAGGCGTTCCATTTAAGGCTTGAAGTGCAAGCGAGAGCGCGGAACGAGCGACAAAGAGGCACGTTGTCACGTTCAACTATCGTCAGTAAACCGACTTTACAGACAACCGTTTTTATATATCTTTTAACCCATACATACATTAAGTAGATATAGTAAGTAATATTAGATGTGCAATGTAAGATAATATGCTACGAACGTCTAACCGTACAGAGATCTTGTAGCAGTCAAGAAAACCGGATTGTTGAAAAGGAAAGAAAATTGTTTGCATGAAGATTATGAAGATTGAAATATCAGCCTACAAAAAGTCTGCTGTCTGTAGAATTTTCTGATCGCAACAACATAATGTACGCAAATATGACCAGTGCTACACAGTATCGTTCTGTCGTCGGTCGCTCGTATGCACATTACCTAACTGTTCCGCAAATAAATTGATAATATTTGGGGACTTCCACAAATAGCCTGAGTATATTCTGGTTTGGGATGTTTACATTGTCACTGCACTAGCTTTATCTACTGTCTACAGTCTACACTACATTACATAATACTCGAGTAATCGTTGTCGTTATCGATGTTACGAGTAATATATGGATACCTAGGAATAGTTTCCTACGGACTACATTGTTACGTATATATTTCCAAATGAACGTACATATCTGTTTATTCTTTACGCTTCTTCCTTTTTAGGGTTCCGTAGCCAAAGGGTAAAGGCACCGACTTCAAAATTATGAAGATTGAGTACAGAAATAGTTGAGTTTTAGCCGAATTCGGAAAAAGGCACTATTAGATAGGAAAAATTATTTAATACTTTTTAGTTCATATTATAAAGATCTTATGATTGTTTTTACCGGAAAGGCTCAGCTGGTGCTTTCATTCAACACACTTTGCGCCTGCCATTTTATAGTTTTTTGATCGTCGTTACTTTATACATCAATTTGATCGAATCAAATAAACTATAATCGCTAGATATATTCTTTGTCTTTAATTTAGTACAAAAATTGTCTAAAAATTCCAAATAATTTGGACATAGTAGGTATGGCAATTTCGTTAAAAGGAGAGGTGATTTTGGGATTTTTTTCTATCGAGTGAAGTTCATGTTATTGTGTTATGGAATATGAATTCCAATATGTTAACTTACTAACACATATATTTTTTTCAGAATTTAAATTACTTACTATATTTTTATGTCTCCTGTCCCGTTTAAATCTTGAAAATCATCCGTTTCTTGAACTACCTCCCCTTAACCGACTTCCGAAAGTGTATTTAGGTGTAGGTGTATTTGTTCGGCTGTGGATATTTTAGTTTTTTGTGATGCATTTTCATCTACCTTAGCTTTACCTTAGCTACCTTTTTTCAGATACCAAAAAGTAAGATTTTGCACCACAGTAATTATAAACCCCTTGGTATAAGTATACCACGGGGTTTGAAGTTCTGTTCAGTACCTTCGGAAGTCCGAAGGTACTGAACAGAACTTCAGACTCCTTATAAAATATGTTAGAGAGTTTTAGCGTTGTTTAAAGAAGCAAAAGCCGATACTTGTATTATGCTACTATGCAGATCACATTTATCAGCATCATCATCACCACCATTAAAATATGCATCCTTACATTATGACTATTTATGACCTTATTATTTGTACTTTTCATAGTCCTTTAGCTCAAGACTGATGTTTTTGATCATTAAGCTAGAAACAATATTATCGGACGCATCCATAAGTCGCGGCTGATGGATGCGGCAACAATGTGCACGGTTCATCCGCGGACGTCAAAGACCTAACCTATGTCCTATAATATGTCAATGGCAGACGTCCGCGGATGCAAAAACATCCGGCCAGCCAGATTCTGTTCGGACGTCCGAACGCTCAAGGTCGCGTCCGCGACTTATGTCAGACAATATGCACAGTTTAGTGTATTTTGTATTGATCAGATAGAAACAAGCCGCATCCGATGAAAACGTCCGCGGACGTTCGTCCGATAATTTATTCCCAGCTTCTGTCATTTGACAAGCGATGTTTTCCGTTTTCCGAAGTTTGCCGAAGTCACATCGCGTGACTTCGGCAAACTTCGGAAAACGGCGCCGGCAGCCATTTCGACAACCGGCGCCGGCAGCGGAGGCACTCCCAAATATAAAAGCTAAAATATATTTGCTTATAAATAATAAGAACAAGTTTTTCGTTTCGCTGTAAAATAATAAAATTTTGATGGCCTTTATTTGGATGGCATTTACCTACAACCTATACCTACGCTTAAGGTCACCTGATAAAGCACGATAAGATAAACTTTAGGTACTATTTCAATATTTAATTTTAGAACACCTAAAATAATTATTGGGCTATCTACATATTGTCAGGCGGTCACAGCTCACAGCTCGCTCGAGGGGGTGGCAAAGTTATAACTTACTGTCGAATAAAACTCGTATAGGAATTAGCTAGATATAGGTAGAGTTTCCGTATCTCCTGTAACCCCCTCTGAAACCGAGCATGCTACATGTAGGTAAAACCTGTTGTAACTATAAAATACAGCCACATTGCCTTCATAATGTCTAATCTGAACTATTTAAAATTTAATAATAGTATTTCAAAGAGATACAACCGACTTCAAATTTTTATACGTAATTAAGAATTAAAATTCCCTATCTCAAAAACTACTGAACCGATTTTGATGAAACTTGCAGTATTCCCTAAGTTGATCAATACCTAGTACAATAAAAAAAAAGAATCACTAAAATCGGACTTGTGGTTCCAGAGATATGCGTGCACAAACAAAAAAACATACATACATACATTCATAATACATACACTTTTGAAATTTGGCACATTTGTTTAGAAGCTGTCATAGATTAACATAATATACAAAAACTGGGCAGTTCTGGAAATATTACATACGTACGCGTCGAATTGATAAACTCCTTTTTTTGAAGTCGGTTAAAAAAAGCTAAGGTAATTTAAAGTATGAAATAGGGATCAATATATTATAGGTAGCACGTTTCAAGTAGTTTTGTTTACGTTGCAAAATATTCCTATAAATCTAGATAGCTCATAGTATATTTAGCCCAGTAGGGTTAGTTCAGCCTTGTAGGGAATCTGAAATTAATTATAGTCAGAATTTTTTTTGCTGTGTTTTTGTACCTGTGTATAGGGGGGGTCATGAATAGCGTAAATTCAAAAACTCGACCAGCCACGACGTGTGCGTTAGCCGCCATATTGGTTTGAAGATCAAATCTTTTTTTAGACATATCTCCTTTATTTTATATTTTTTTACGAAAATGATAAGAACTAAATTTGTTATAAATTAAATTTTGTACATTTTGATTTCTTATAATTTTCATTGTAAAATCAATATTTACGGAGATAAATGCAAAAAGCAAGTCAAAGTATAATTTCGCTTGTATGTCAATTATTATCGAATTTAGCGAAAATAATTGTAGAAACAAAGTTGTTGGTGATATATCATTAAATTTCCTACAAATTTGATCCTTATGAATTTTTTTAGAAATCAATATTTAAGCTCCTACAACTATGTTAAATGTACCGGGACCCAAGCGACTGGATAAAACTGAATATTTCTAATCATGAATTAGACCTTCTAACAATTACGGCACAACCTACACCTGAATAATTATTAAAAAATGGCCAAGTGCGAGTCGGACTAGCTCATGAGGGTTCCGTACCATTATATGGCAAAGATAGACAAAAATTTGTGCTTTTTGTATGGGAGCCCCCCCTAAATATTTATTTTATTTTAATTTTGTTATTAATTATTAAAGTACAAATACAATTAAATATTTTATGCATATTTTAACTGTCTAAGTGCTGCTATTTTTGATAAAGAACAAAAAAGGCCACTAAAATCCTGTTTGTTATATGGGAGCCCCATCAAATATTAAATATAATATATATTTTAGTATTTGTTGTTATGGAGGGTAGCAAAATACATAATATATGAAAATTTCAAGTCTCTACCTATCACCGTTCTTAAAGCCTGGACAGACAGACGGACAGACAGTGAAGTCAATTTTAATTTTTGACCGACTTCCAAAAAGGAGGAGGTAATATGTTCGGCTGTATGTATCTTTTTTTTTTTTTGTATGTTCCACGATTACTCAGCCGTTTGTGGTCCGATTTTCAAAATTCTTTTTGTGTTGTATAGGGTTTAACTCGAATTTGGTACCATGTTCACAAAAGTGGTGATCTGATGATGGGATCCTTGAGGAATCGAGGGGACTTCTTGAAATTTGTATGGAAACATATAGTGATTTCGATTTTTTTTGAAGCATTCGAGGTAAATGCTACCAAAAAGTAAGACTTCGCACCAGGTTATACCCTGGATCCGAAGGTACCGAACAGAACTTTTGAATGCTTATAGGTACAGGTTCGGGGATTTCAGCGTTGTTTGAACAACTGAAAGCATAAGCTAATACATCAATTTAATTAATCATCATCATCACAACCATCATTATACCATGGGTCATCACACTATGACCCAATTATTGGTACTTTTCGTGATATTTTGCATCGAAGCAGACGTTTTTGATAATGATTTCGCTGTTTGTGGACCGATTTTCAAAATTCTCGTGTTGTTGTATAGGATATAATCTTAATTTTGTATAACAATTACGAAAGTGGTGAGCTGATGATGGGATCTATGAGCAATCGAGGAAAATCCTTGAATTTTATCAAAACACTCATAGTGGTTAAAATGTTGTTTCTAGTAAGTTAAACATATGTTACGAATAAGAGAAATTTTATACGAAGGTGTCTCTTGGTCCAAAGGCACTGAACAGAACTCCTGAATCTTTAAAGATAAAAGTATGGAAATTGCAGCATCGCTTAGATAACTGCAAGCATTTACCACAATTTTGCTTACAGTGACATAATGTGAATAGTTAAGATTCGTATTGGTTATTTACGCATAAAGCCTAATTTTGTAGATACTTAACTAAAAAGAGTAAAATTATTATTTTTAACAAAAAATTAAAACCGACTTCCAAGGTAAAAACAATAGTAATATGAACTAAAAAGTATTAAATAACTCTTACCCTTTAATAGTGCCTTTTTCAGAATTCGTCTAAATCTCAACTTTTTCTGTACTGTATACTACAATCTTCATTACTTTGAAGTCGGTACCAGTCCCAAAAGTTTCAGATAATCTGACATTACTGAACTCACGATTAAATTAGCTGGTACCGACTTCGAAGGCACTATTAAAGGGTAAGAGTTATTTAATACTTTTTAGTTCATATTACTATTGTTTTTACCTTGGAAGTCGGTTTTAATTTTTTGTTAAAAATAATAATGGTTAATGTAAAGAGCTACAAGTTTATTTCTGATTTTTTTTTCTGTATTTGACAATAATCGCGATACAGGTCGAACAGGTCGAAATTATACTTTGATTGATTCTTTTTTGCAGTTACTTCCTTAAATATTGATTTTACAATAAAAAGTATAAGGACAAAAGTTGTAGAAAATCAAATTTTCGACAAATTTGATCCTTATCATTAGCTTAAAAAAATAAAAATAAAGGAGTTATAGCTAAAAAAAGATTGGACCTTCAAACCAATATGGCGGCTAACGCACACGTCGTGGCTGGTCGAGTTTTTGAATTCAAGCTATTTGTGACCTAAAGACTGGTGCAATAATATTTCTGACTTTAATTAATTTAAAGAAAGATCTAACCCCACTGGGCTTTACCACGCGATTTTAAGTTGTAACAAGATTCCTCCTCATAACAACAAAAACATCACTTACATATTTCCCAAACAAGGGTGAAGTTAGGAACATGACGACCGCGTAGAAGCTGAACACGAGTCCGCACATGGTCTCCGAGAGCCCCTTCTCGGAGGCTTCTCGAGGGAAGAATGGTGCCATGATGCTCATGGAACAGAAACTCATGAAGTCCACTAGCGCCAGCGAGGCCAGCGTCAGCCTCTGATGGCGAGAGAGGTGACGAATCGCACTGGGACGAAGCTTGGTCTGTGTTCGGACTAATCTGAAAAGGACAGTGTTGAAGTAGTTAAGTAGGTAGGTAACTAAGAAAATAATGAATGTAAAAGTTTTTCGTTCATTTTTATTGTATCTACCTAATTATTGCCTACAGGTTGTATGGGGCAAACAATATTACAAGAACCATGCTTCGTATTAAGCTATCAGTAGTTCAGTAATCAGCAGTTTAGCTTAGCCTCTTGATTTGAGTACAGCAATTAGAAACTAGCAATTTATAATGTCAAAGTATACACAAATAAATCTATTTTAACACCCAAATAACATGGCCCTATAGGTCGTCAGCAACGAGACCATTCTCTTTAGGGTTCCGTACCCAGGGCGTAAAAACGGGACCCTATTACTTAGACTTCGATGTCTGTCCGTCCGTCTGTCTGTCTGTCTGTCTGTCTCCAGGCTGTATCTCAAGAACGGTAATAGCAACTAGCGAGTTGAAATTTTCACAGATTATGTATTTCAGTTGCCGCTTTAGCAACAAAAAAAAGTTAAATATTTAAGGGGGTATTCCATTCAACAAGCGTGATTTTTTTGCCATTTTTTTGTTCGTAATTAATAATGGCAATTGGTAGGAACTTGAAATGTTTACAAAATACACAGTTGTATTTAAACTTTAATAATAAATAATAAAATTTTAATATCATAAATTGTTATTAAGGGGGCTCCCATGCAAAAAACACAATGTTTGTATATTTTTCCCTTGAGGGCGTCCACAAATTACGTGAGGTGTTTTCTTGAATTTTTTGACCCCCCCCCCTGGTGAAATTCCGTGAGATTTTATTCAACCCCCCCTCCCCCCCATAAATCTCACGTGAGATTTTTCAAAGTCTTGGATTCTTACGTAAACGTTTGGTTTGACAGTCAGTAGATTTTCTTTCGAACGAATTTGTGAATGATCTTAATCGTACAACGATTACGCTTACGATTAAATCTTCAGCATACGTACAATCTGGATGAAATGGACCAAAATAATATTATTTTATTGAGAAAAAAATTACGTGAGATTTGCCGAGACCCCCCTCACCCCAACGTGAGATTAGATGAGATTTGACTCGACCCCCTCCCCCCCTAAACATCTCACGTAATTTGTGGACGCCCCCTTTGTACGAAACCCTTCGTGCACGAGTCCAACTCGCACTTGGCCGATTATTTATGTACTTACCTAATGACATTGCCATACCTAGGTACGAAGTACGATTTTGCGGTCAGGATTTTGTAAGGTCATCGGACCTGACAAAATCCTGACCGCAAAGTCCTTGTCCTAGGGTCACCTACATTCAGTTAGACGTGCCCAGACAATTGATTTTCTATTTATAAATTATTTTGTAGTTCACTATTTTAGGCGATGTATGATAATACCAATGAAATAGGTTGTAATTCATTTTTTTGGTTGGTTGTAACTTGTAAATTTTTCGTTTTTAGGGTTCCGTAGTCAACAAGGAACCCTTACAGTTTCGGTCTGTCCGTCCGTCTGTCCATCTGTCCGTCTGTCTGTCTGTCTGTCCGCGGTTTTTCTCAGAGACTATAGGACCTACAAAGCTGTAATTTGGCATGAATACACATATTAATGATGCCGACAAAATGGTGAGTGCATGAAATCTTAAAAAAATATTTTTTTATGGTACCTTCCCTACACATCAAGTGGGGATGATTTTTTTTTCGCGTCCACCCCATCGTGTGGGATGTCGTTGGATAGGTTTTTTAAAAATATTACGAGTATTCATAGATCCAGTGGCGGGGCAAGACCAAAATTTGATGTGGGCGAGATATATCTTGCGAGACCCCCTGAAGGCTGAAATGTATTTTGCGAGGCCCCCTGATAGATGACGCAAGAAGACGGGGAGATTTTTGGGGAGAAAGAATTTTTTGATACTCAATCTTTTACTTATAAAACTTTTTTATGAATATAATATTTTGAGTATCAAAACTTGTAAATCCTTTAAAAAAACCTCGTGGTCCAAGGGGCGCGAGGCCCCTTAGACCGCGAGGCCGTGGGCGGTCGCCCACACCGCCCACGCCTTGCGCCGCCTCTGCATAGATCATTTTCCGATCTAGGGAAGGATTTGTGAAATACGAAGTTTTAAAGTGGAAAAAATCGTTAGAGTCCCGCCCCCCCCCTTCTGCCAGCTAAACGGTAGCTTCTGTAAATGTGAAAAAATTCACGGGAGTAGGAAATATGGTGAATTTAAAAGGAAAACTATCACGGCTAAGAAGAATTCATAAGTTATTGAGTAACAGCCGATCAACTAAAAAAAAATGTTTTCGGCGAAGTATAAAGGAACTTTTCGTTCAAATTTCTTTGAAAGCAACTGAGATGATGTTGTTATTAGTGTAAAACACGTTATAAATGTACATTCATTGACATACACAAATTTTAAAAAACTAGCGGTACTACGGAACCCTATATTGCGCGTGGCTCGACACGCACTTGGCCGGTTTTTTGGTTGATCTAAAAACAGCTACCTATAGGTAATACCTAGGTATATCTAAGTAAATAGGATGTATTTGAAAATAACGTACCTTACAATAAATAGGTATATACTTTATTGAATATTTCAATTAGGTGTTTTATATCAATTTAAAACAATTTTATGGATACTTTTGTATAGTAGATACCTACGTAATTCGATTTAGTTACTTTAACCTATTCAAATCAAACACAATAAATAGTTATTACTGCTAAGTCCTAGCGCCTAGCGTAGATCAAAACAATAACTCGATACCGTACCTACTCGAAAAATTGGGTAGGTAGGTAGGTAAAGGTAGTAGGTACGTACCTAAGTGGTGACCCTAATTTAGCATCGATATTTTTCCGATGTTTTTACCAGATAAAAATATATATCGATGCAGGTATCTAACGGAATATCAGAGGATGTTAAATCTAATCTAAATAAATGTGATTGAAACACTCTGGAAAAGGCATTGCAGGTCTTTCCCTCTGCCTAGGCAGACAATTCAAGCTAGCTAGGTGTGCTACAACTATTCGTTACGAAGACCTATCTTCTTCGCTAATACTATAATTACTGCATTATCACTATACTCACATACATTTTCAAGGTCTCAAACCGTACAAACTATTATTATCCTTTCATTTTATCATAAATCAGAAAAACTGTCTTGCAGATCCAAACTACCTATTAATGAAAAATACTGTATAACTATCCTACTTTTTCACTTAAATTCCTACCTTTCTCTCAATATCCTGACTTCGGATGGCGAGTCCCCCGGCTGTATGCCCGACCAAGAACGTGCTCGTCGCAGCCTGCCCGAGTCAGGCAGGGAGCTTCGCCCTCCCCACGTGGCTGCAAACTCCTGAGTCGACGTCTTCATCATCTTGCTATCGAACACTATGGACTCTGTGGACGACATATTCTCACTCTCCGTCCTGTCCATCCCGATATAAATGTGTGTCAATACAGGCCTACCTCATATCGTTTATCAATATCTTATCGAAAACCAAACAAAAACTACCGACACAACTTCTCACTATCGCGTCTTATTTTTGTTAAATTGTAATCGGTGTAGACGACGCGATGAATATGTATGAAATGATCCTGCGGCACTAATATTACAATATTTGATTTAGTAGGTAGTCCGTAGTCGTCACTTGTCATTCGATAAGGATTTAGCGCTGAAATTTAAATAGCGCATTCGTCCTGAAGTCTTTAGGCGTCTTTATGTTCTTGGCTTGTAAAAAAGCGAGGTAGAGCAAAAACTTATCTAATATAGAGTGGTTTTAATTTAATAACTGCCTTAAGACCTAGGATAACATAATATTGAATCAACATTATAAATATTTATTTTTCATTTGACATTTTCTGAAACCAGTACGGCAAGTTTGAAACAGCATAGCAATAAATACATCGGAATCCAAAAATACATTTTTGAATTAAAAAAATTCCACATCATTGCATAATAGTTTTGTTTTCTCTCAAAATAAGAACCTAAAAAATAGATCGTTACATAACCATGTTATAATAAAATTCTAATCATAGGGAAACCGATTAAAACATACAAAATAGAGGCAAACAAACATGTTTTATTAAAAATTATTATCATAACAATATCTTAAAGTCTTTCTCTTGAAAATGCAGTATAAAAAGAAACAAAATATATTGAGTTTCCAAAACGCACCATCGCAAATTCGCCATACCATTTTGCATTCACATCGCCAGTCTGGTTTAAAGTTCATAAATTATTAAAATAGCATCCTGCTCTCTCTTCGTATTTGTGAAAGAGAAGGCAATACATTTTGACAAATGATTTCCAGCAATATGTCTGAAATAACATATAATAACATTAAAACAGAGTACAGAGTACAGTGCAGTGTAGGTACACGATTCAACGCAACAAAACACAGTCGAACTGAAAACATTCTCATTTTCGGAAGGAGGCGGTTAAATTTAATTTCATTTATTTTGGCGTCTTAAGACGAAACCGAACCGACACTACACGTTATATACAACTGAGGTTTGTAACTATAAAAGTAAACGTTAGATTCACGTTTGTAAAACGTCAGCTCTTTGGAACGTGAAATGTCGCGTCGCGTTGCTGCCGCTTATGTCGCGAAGTGCGGTCTCACCTTTATAAAACTCACTTATTTGTGTTATATCGGGTACTGACAATATTAAAAGTTGAAATGTTAATTTTAAAGCGTTAGTAACAATTTTTAATAACACGTAATAAACAACACTATGAGAAACATATTTTGGTAGTTTTTAACATCATGAAATCTTTATTTTTTATTTTATTCAATACATTATACAAGACAGCATTTCACACTGAAAAAATATTTTTACTTTACAATTTTTTCAACTACATTAAAAGTTTTAACATTGATCGTACATTGATATAGATTTCTTATGTTTATATTTTCTAGTAAGTAAATAAGGTTCCGGAGACTAAATAATTGGTGATTACAATACCCTTTTTTGGAAGCCGGTTAAAAATACAACTCCATGATAAGAAAATCCAAATACTTTTATTTACAATGATCCTCTAATTATATTATTAGATCGCAGATATAATTTTTATTACCGATAATGTTTAACAGTTTGACACCGATTCATACGATATATTTTCTTACAATAAAAAGTTCTAAGTCTGGAAGATTTCTAAGCAAATCTCAAACGGATAAGTCATAGGTTACATGACATCAGTTCAGTCCATCAGTCTGATCCAAACTAACGGGAGAATGATCGTGTAACCGTTAGACTCAGTGTTTCCCAACCTGTGGTCCGCGGACCCCTGGGGGTCCGCGAGTATATGTATGGGGGTCCGCGGTGTCATCTCTGGACCATACATGAATGCAAATATTTCGTAATCGCTACGCTTATTTAGCATGGCGAATCCGATTTTTTTGCTGTTTATTGTATTAGGGGGTCCGTCAAACTGTGAATGATTTTTTAGGGGTCCGTGGCTGAAAAAGGTTGGGAAACACTGGTTTGACAGACAGACTGATCATTGTTTTATTATGTACTTTCCGGTCATCGTTCTGGCGTCAGTCTCATGGACTTAAGACTGATGGACTGAACTGATGCCAGACTGACCGTGTAACCCTAGTCTTAGATGTGGTTGCAAGTCATTCATATCAGCCCCCCTAGACAAGTGGCAAAACGCTAACGCTAACGCTACAAAATGTATGCGATTTGACATAAGTCATCGCTCCGCTAGCGAATATTAATGTCAAATCTATACATTTTGTAGCGTTAGCGTTAGCGTTTTGCCACTTGTCTAGGGGGGGCAGGGGTCGTCCTCATATTACGTCACGCAATAACCTTTTTTTTAACCTCCGCTTTTTTACGGAATTTCATGAAGAATGTAAATCTGCTGCGGTGGAAAAAGTCTATTATTATCGACGATATCATTGTAAAATTAATTAAGAGTCAGCTCACTTTTATAGCCCAGTAAATGTCTTCGAATTGTTATTTTGTTTAAAGTAAAAAATACTAAAGGTTCCATTTTTAAGCTGGCTACATGAAGTTGCAGCAGACGACGTGTCGTCGTGACACGTCATTTCTATGTAAGTATTTCTATAAATGTGTCGCTAGCTTCGTGTCGCTAGCTGCGCAGGGTATTTCGAAATACATACAAACCAGTAGTGTCGCGACGACACGTCGTCTGCGGTTGCTTCATGTCATCCGCTGCCAACCGGCACCTTAAGGCTACGTTTCCACTGAAGTGGAGGGGAGCTTAGCGGTGCCCGAATTGACCAATCACCATGCTCGAAATCTTCGCTGGAATAGCACGATTGGTCATCGGCGTGCATAAGGTTTTGACACTGGTAATGCAGCGATATCGGTTCAGTAGTTTTGGTGTGAAAGCAAAACAGACAGACAAACGGACAAAAAGAGATATTTTCGCATAAATTATAATAATAGTGTGGATATAATTTCTAAACTATTAGTATAATTACGTTGTTATGAAGAAATAAAAAAACGCCATCTGTTGTCACGCGTTGGAACTACAATGAAAGTTTATTTCATCGATGTTTCCATGGAAATATACCAAAATTTACCATACAACATAATATTTTGCGCTAATCTAAAATAAATAAAAACGCCATCTATTGTTACGTATTATATACGCGCCGGTGCTCGCCTCAGCTACTGCGGCAGGAGTTCGCCTATAATATAGCATGTCTGTGTGCGTGTGGGAACTGTTCACGGACACAAAAATCTTTACGCACACATGACCCCAGAGCCTGCCGCACGAGATCTGCTTGACCTTGAGTCATGCGGTTCGCGCGTGTACCTAACTTAATGTTTAATTTCTCGCAAATTGATTGTTGCTATTTTATAAATGTAGGCGTTTTAAATGCGTTCATTTTTTGTATTATATTTTTTACTATTAATATTTAATAATTAACGTCATAAGTCATCTAAAACGTACGAAAGTTAAATTAAAATATATGTGTATGGCAAGTCATGCATTAGGTAGGTACTGCATATTTGCCTTCATGGTATGCACGCCCATGCGATTGGTCAATTCGGGCACCGCTAAGCTCCGCTCCGCTTCAGTGGTATCGCAGCCTAACGCTTATTTTGACTGGCATGCCCTATTAAAACATCTGTAGGCCTATAGGATATTTTATTTGTACTGTTAAGTTTTTTATATAGCCCCTAATTGATGTGACGTACTAAACGGTAGACCCCTTATTTAAAATATGTTTTTTTTTAAATGAGAATTAATTTACTGTGATCATAACTTAAGCTGCGCCAACTCCTGCAGCAGAGCCGGCTCGCTGTCGATCTTGGCAAGCTGGTTCAGCTCCAGTTGCTTTCCAGCTGCCTTCTGCTCCTTAAGCTTTTCAATGTCGCTTAGTTTCTGAAACAAAACATTGTATTGTTTTATTTTTAACAAGATTAAGTATGTGTCACGCACAATTTTAAGATCGCTCACCGAAACAGTATTAACTTTAAGACTGTTACGCAACTACGCAAATTATTCAGACTATTCTAATCGGGTCGGTTTCTGAACTTGTGATTTTTCCGTGGTGTTAACCCGCCGCACAACCCCCAAAATGCTGGAGGACCGCATCCTACGTTGGTCGGCGAGTCAATATGACTTAGCCGGGTAGCTAGCTAGGCTGTGCTACCGACCTCCCCCCATCCGCCACCCGGGGGACGCCCCCTACGCTGTGTACGCCCAGCGCGGGGGCTAGATGTCGTGGAGTCGGACCTGCGCGATCTTGAGGTCACAGAGTGGCAAGAAACTGCGCAAGACCGCGACAAGTGGCGCAAACTCGTGTCGGAGGCCAAGATCCACTTTGGGTCGCTAAGCCATCGTAGTAAGTAAGTAAGTATTCTAATCGGGTAATTATTACGAATCTATTGACACCGCATTTATTAAAATCGTTTAAAGCAGTCGATCGAACATTTGTCAGCAACGTACGCGCCGTACGTGTCGAACGCACCCTATGGTACACGAATTGCGGCGCGTACGGTGCGCCGTGCGGGTGAATGTGCGAGGTTTCACATTCACCCGCACGGAAGTGCGGGTGAATGTGAAACCCGCACTTCCGTGCTAATATTTACATAACACAGAATTTTAAATAACACAGAATTTAAAATGCGGCGCGTTCGGTGAGTGCGGCGCGTACGTTGCTGACAAATGTGCGATCACCTTAAGTAGTTAAGTTTTTACCTTAGCAGGTAAAAAGGCCTTTCTGAAATTCGGTTAAAAATTTCTTACATAGACTACTAAAATATTTTGCTATACTTGATAAAATTTCCATATAACATAAGGTCAGGTGGGGTAAGAGAAACATAATTTATTGGTTATATACATTTATTCCGATATTAATTGAAACAAATCTTCGCTTGTGAAATATACTTGCATTTTGTTTGACACCGAACTAGATAGTTCGTATAATTACGGCACAATTTAGCAACAAAGCTAGGTCATAAAAATGTTCCTCTTTCCCGAGATTTGGGGTAAGAGGAACACTCGATATTTTTAGGTAATAACTCATGTTTTTAAGTGTTTATATAGCATGTATTAATAAATTTTTTTGAGTTAAGGGAATGAAAACCTTCCTAGTTTAAAATAAGGCCTTATTTAGGCTGACAGCATACAAAAACGAAATTTGGGGTAACAGGAACATATAGGTAAGGTCAGAGGTGCGAAACTTTTTCTGGTATTAAATGAATGTATTAAAAACTAGCTTTTCACCCGCGACTTCGTCCGTGTTTTGGTTATATCTCGCTTGGCACAATTTTTTAAAATATAAACCACCTTTAGTGTCCCGGTTAGATCGGTTAAAATGAAGCCTATGCCCCGAGCCCCAGGTATCAAGCTAACTATCTTCCAAATTTTTTAAGATTGGTTCAGTGGTTTAGGCGTCAAAACGCAAATTTAGACAGGCAGACAGGAAGACAGACTTTCGCATTTATCATATTAGTTGGTATAAACCTGTAGGATAAACCTTAACATTTTGTATGGGACCAACTTTCGTACCCGAAAGAAAAAGTCTACTATTTCATACATCTTGGTCACAACTGATCGATACCTTTGTATGGAACAGCTGACTTTTTATTTCGAGTACGAAAGTTGGTCCCATATAAAAAGTTGTTCATACACATAGGTAGGTTCGTCTTACAAATCTTGGCCAGTACTTAAAAAGTCAGCGGGTATTTTAGCGGATTTTAAAAATGTTTGTTACCCCTTGAAACCAGGAAAGAGGAACATATGTTTCTCTTAACCTGGTATAGCCGTTCCTCTTTCCCAGCTTGCCATTTTGAAGGTTTTGTTTTTATTGACATCGAAAAAGCACTAAAAACACACACTGCAAACAATGTAGTACGTAGAAAATAAAGATTAAACGTTATAATTACACTTTCCTTAGCAATCAACAGCAAAACTGGTGTTTATAATATTTTAATAACACAAACAAGAACACCTGTAAGACTTGGCTTTTTTAGTTTAACAACATATTTTTTTTCACTTTCTTTCACTCGCTTAGTTTCCGGGTTATAGCTTCACTCTCTCGCATAGAAAGCATTTTTTTTTGTTTTTTTAGTGTATACAGGTTTTTTGAAAGTACATAAGAAATAACTTCGTTTCATTCGGGTGTCCCTTGACACCTCTTAAGTTTTTTTTCATCTAATTCTAACCTATGCGTGTGGGGTATCTATAGATAGGGTCTTTCAAAATCATTTTGAGATTTCTAATATTTTTTTTTCTAACCTGAATAGTTTGCGAGAGAGACTCTTCCAAAGTGGTAAAATATGTGCCCCCCCCCCCCCTCTAACTTTTAAAGTAGGGGCATGATAAGTCAAAAAAAATATATGATGTACATTACTATAAAAACTACCAAGGAAAATTGGTTTGAACGAGAACTAGCAAGTAGTTTTTTTTATACGTTATAAATGGTAACCTTAACTTACATTAAATCAACTGAAATATAAAAATAAATCAACAACCTTTTTATTTCATAAAATAAACTTTTTTGCTCCTGCGGAACCCATGGGCGAGTCCAACTCGCTCTTGGCCAGATTTTAGGATTCTCTCTCGGTTGGGAGATCTTCCTTTTCGGCCGCCACGTATCTTTCCAAATTTTTAGTTTAAATGCATGGTTACATAATGCCTGTTTCCAGGCTGTATCACAAGAACTTGAAATTCATGTTAAGTAGATCAATTGTTATAAATATTTTATCTCGTATTATAGTCACTGCGATTAAGTAATTTTTTTTAGCAAGAGTTGCATGGAGCAAGACTCTTGCATAGTCGGTCTTGGTCTTGGTCTTGGTCTTGTTCTTGCACACCTAGTCTTGGTCTTGGTCTTGCTAGTCTTAGGGTAGTCTTGGTCTTGGTCTTGGTCTTGCATTTTTTGCAAGACCAAGACCAAGACTCAAGACCAAGACCAATTTTGCTCATCACTAGTTATAATAGGTCTGTACATAGGTTTGGTACTGTTTCAATGTATGTTTCTAGTTTTAAGAACCAAATCATTGTTTTTTTTTAATACTTTGTCATTGAATTTTCATCTTGTTTCAGTAATGTCAGTTAATTTTTAATTAATATTGGATTTATCCATGCAGGCGAATTTTGGTTTTTTCTTATTTTATTACTAGCGGTCGGCCGCGGCTCCGCCCGCGTGGAAGCATACCCAGGAAAGACTCGGTCAGCAAAATGATTCCCAGGTCAATTCACAGACTCCGACACTAACATCGACGACGCAGTCATTATACGCAGGCTGCACCCTGCACAGATTGTCTTCCTCCCGCACGCGCACCCGCCTTGTGACGCCAACTATCGTAATATTTTAATTTCGCCATAATTTCAAAACCAAATGTCCAATTTTATTCATTCAAAGACCAAATATTATCTACTTACATAAACTGTACTTTAATTGTATTATTGTAATGGAATAATTTGTTTTGATAAGGATTAAAAGAATGAGTAAAATAAACGCGTTTAAATGTAGTCCAAAAAAATTTCAAGATTTTTAAATAAAAAAATGGCTATTGTGCCTCACTCGACATAGATAGGTATAGTGTGTCTCGGACTTTTTTGTAGATATTTGTAAGTTCTACAATTACTTAGAATTTTATGGTACTATCTTTTATAGTTTAGGCAGCGTACGTAAAATAAGTAACTTTTCTGGTTGATTTTTTACACCTTGCGTCCGAAGAACCCAAATATCTTACGGAACCTTATTTTTTCCAAAATAAAATTCAGCCTATGTTCAGCAAAAATAATCTAGAATTCCAATGCTAAAAGAATTTTTCAAATCGGTCCAGTAGTTTCCGAGCCCAACAAATAAAAAATCAAATCTTTCCTCTTTGTACTATTAGTGTAGATTTATCGTTCGATTTAATATTAAAACTGCAAGTTACCTATATACATTATACATATTTAGAATCAGTGTTTAGAATTCTTTATTTTGATACCCCACTCGATATGCTTGGTAAATTTTTATTTTTGTTTACGGTACCTCACGATATGGCGTCAAACATGCGCCATTTTGGTTTTTTCTTAATGTCACCTATCCTATCTAAGAACACTCGGGCTATTAAGAGGCCGGGTACACTTGGAATTTCTCATACATACGTAATTCCAAAATCATATTCTCATACGAAAATATTTAATATGTTTGAGTTGTTTTTCAGTTTAAAATAGTAATTACCTAGGTTCCTGCACAAAAATTTACTTCAAAATATTTAAACACAAAATATTTTTTTTGCTTTAAAATTTTTTTTAGTAAATTTACTACTAAATATTTAAACACTAAGAAATAGAGTAAAGCACTAAAAAATATATAAATAAATAGCTAATTTACTACAAAATATTTAAACTCTAAAAAATATTTTTTAGTATTTAAATATTTTGTAGTAAATTTACTATTTATTTATATATTTTTTAGTATTTTACTCTATTTTTTAGTGTTTAAATATTAAGTACTAAATTTACTAAAAAAAATTAAAAACAAATTTTTTTTTTAATGTTTAAATATTTTGATGTAATTTTTTGTGCAGGAACCTAGATAATTACTATTTTAAACTGAAAAACAACTCAAACATGTTAAATATTTTCGTATGACAAAATGATTTTGGAATTACGTATGTATGAGAATTTCGAGGGTACCCGGCCCCTTAAGACAAATCTAACGATACCTCAAATGTGAAAATCCGTTTAGCCGTTCTGAAGATACGGGGTAGTAAAGAATATTACATACATAGAAGATACGCGCTAAACACATAACCCTCCTGGCAGTCGGGTAAAAATATAACAATGTTTCTTAGTGCGACCGCACATCGGAGACACGACTGTAGTTAGACAGTCTTGTTTCACATAGACAAGTCAGTCTTACGACACAATTAAAACAGTTGTGTCTATCATGTGGCGCACACCAAGTCAAAACTGTCTTGACTACGATGACGCAACGCATACAATTGTATAATATTAAACAGTAGAAAACGCCCGGACAGAGTAGACAGAATTATAGAGTATGCCGATTTAGAAGTTAGAAATTTTTAAATTTGACGTATATGACGAAAATCGCTAGGGTTGTTACCTTGTCACTACGAACTAACTTTGACATATTACAGGCATTAGGGTTTCCTATTACTGTATTTCTCTGGGATGTTAAACACGTTAAAAACGGGTTGTGAAACACGTCAATTTGAAATAATTTATATTTACAACTTAGGTATTTCAAATAACAAATTGTACTTATATTAATAAAATTAAAACCATTTTGCGTCTATTGCGAGCAGTTCTGAAAAATTTTATAGATATAGATAGAAAAGTTCTCATTCGGATAAAAATAATTTCAAAAATAAACGGGAAAGACTCGACGGGAAAGATAGTACTTGGATCGCTGGACGTGTTTCTCTTTTTGGTCGTATTATTGTTTATGTTTTGCCACATGTGATTAAAATTGTCAGAATCTAATTTTGAAACCTATAAGTTTTTAAAAATAAATTATATCAGCCAGCGCGAGGCACATTCCATTCATAATCTTAGTGAAACCCGACGAATTTGACATAATATATTGAAACCTGTCCGTCTCTTTGCAGTCGAAGTCCAGAGCTCGAAACCGGCACTTTTTTAACCAGGTTAAAACGCTCTATATCCAGGTTTTTGGATAAGTGCTCGTTCAGAGCGAAATAGAGATGCGAGCGGTATTGCTTCTGAAATTAACCTGGTTAATTTCTCGCGGAAAGTAACTCTCGGAACGGAACCGGTATTTTTTTAAACAGGTTAAAACGCTCTATAACCGGGTTTTTGGATAAGTGTTCGTTCGGAGCGAAATAGAGATGCGAGCGGTATACCTTTAATTTGTTGATATTTTCGATTGCGCGTTTTGTTTGGTTTTGGATAAAAAAATAAAAACCTAAATGAAAATTATTTTATTGTAGGTAAAATATAGACACAGCGGATCAGGAAAAAAGATTGAAATATACCTTATTTAATAGGCTTTCAGGTGGAATACAAAATTTTATTTATTATTTAAAAGTTTTGGAGAAATATGGATTTTTCGCTTCAAGGCCGCAAAAAATCGCTAAACTTTGGTAGCTTGTAGCATCAAAACTATTGTGAATTGACACGCGGGTGTTCTACTCTCGCATTCATTACACTAATGCCTATTCAAAATTGAAGAAAATAGAAAATTTCCGATTTTTCGTCTCCGTACACTGTGCATTTTATAGATAACCTGTAACACGCAAAGCGCGCTTCAATTTTGGCGTTTTTAATTTATAACAATTTCTATTTCTGTATGATGCTCCAGTTTAACTCCGTTGTACTAGAGAAGTTGATTCATGGGCGCTGAAGGTCTGAAGGGGGGTGTGGGACCCAGAAAAAAAATGGGGGCGTTGTGTAGAGGCTTGGAGGGTGATTTATTTCATCAGGATGCATTTTAAATTGAAACAATGCAATGGGGGCGCTAAAATATCATTTGTTCTTAAAGTGGGCGGTAGACAAAATAAGTTTGGGAACCTCTGATCTAGGGCCTTTTTTTTTAAGGAGGGGAAATACTTTGCGTATCCCCCACCCCTTCGGGGGAAGGGGCGGGGGTATGTGGGACTCCCTACAAGAGGTCTACCCACTAAAACCCCCCCAGCCCTCCGTCATGCGCCTAGTGCGGGAGGGACGGGTACCGCGGGGCAATTCAATTCCGCCCCTTCCCGCGCGCAGCCGCAACCGGCATCTTCTTCCAGCGGCTTTGACCGCTGACCTCACCGAGAGCCCCCCGGGCTATAGGGGGGCTGTCACCTCGGGACCCTTTATGCGGGCGGGGATCCCCCGATCGCCGCCCGCGGGTCTAGGCCTCCGTCTCCATAGCGGCAGAGACGGGCGGAGCCCGCATACCCTTAGGCTTCGGCTTTTGCCGAGCCTTGGACGGGGCCTTCTCTTCTCGGGGGGGCCGGCTTTTTCACGGCAGATGGACATCCTCTGCCGCCCAGCACGTGCCCCCTTTCTGCCCTGCCAGCGGCCTCGCACAGGGCGCAGTTTGGCTCTGCAGCCCCGCACTCCGCCGCTTTGTGCCCCGGTTTCCCGCACCGGAAACAAGTCCGGCTGCGGTCCACCGGGCACTGGCACTTGGCAGCCACGTGGCCGGTGTCCTGGCAGCGGAAGCAACGCGTCGGCCTCGCGGCCAACAACGTCACTCTCGCTGACACCCAGCCAACCCGCAACCGCCCAGAGCTCGAGAGCTTCTTGGCGGCCGCGGCTGGGAGGCGGATCCAACACGACCCATCCCCCCGTGGCCCCTCCCTCATAGGCCCTACCCGGACATCGCCGGCCAGGCACTCTCCATTAAGTGCGACATGGGCGTGCGTACCATGAAGGCATAAAAGCACTGCTTACCTAATGATAAATACTTGCTATACACATATTTTAATTTAACTTTCGCACGTTTTAGATGACGTTAGTTATTATATAAAGTAAAAAATGAATGCACTTAAAACGCCTAAATTTATAAAATAGCAAAAACTAATGTGCAAAACTTCATAAAAACATTATTATTTAATCGCAACGGCCCGCCGAGCGGAGATATATGCATTTGAGGCCTCGCAGACCTCGGGCATATGTGTGCGATGAGATTTTTGTATCGGTGCACAGATTGCAAACGCACACAGACATGAATATCTCATTTGCCTAGTACGGGCAAGTAGCTTCAAGGACTGCGGCAGCCGGCAGGTCTTCGGATTTCCGAACAAATCCGAGCGCCTCCGACGCGGCGTTCGGTTCGGGTTCGTTGCACTTCACACTTCGTTGCCTATTATAATCCGAGTAAAAATAATGGACGGAAATCTAATTACGCGTATGCATGTATAATGCATTTTTGTTTAGTAAGGGTTATATTTGTTTACATTACATTAATGTTTTGTATTTTTGAAACGCCATTTTCTTTTTTCATGTGATGAGCACTGTTACGATAATTTTTGTTTGCGCAAGTTTATAGTTTTCTAAAACGACTTTTTTGTTTTAACATTTAAAAGTTTGCACATTTTAACAGTTTAATAGTTATTACTGAGTTTCTATATTAAGTGCGTTTTTGATTTCTTAAAAATGTTATTTGATTGTGAGGTCTGTGTTGAGAATGTGTGTTTATTAAAAATTAAAAATAACAAGTTTTCACAATTGTCATTCAGTGAAAAGATTCAAATTGTGTCGAAAGGTAGGTGTGTACCCGAGTTACAATTAAACCAGCAAAAAGGCAATGTAACTCGGAAGTTTCATGTTAAAAGTTATGAATCATATAACTGGCTGTGTGGTTGTGTGCACACGATTAAATTATATTGTTTTCCTTGCATATTGTTTAATAATTGTAGTTCAGTGTGGACTGATTCAGGATATTCAGATTTAAATAATTTCTATAACGCGGCAAAGAAGCATGACCATACAGAAAAACATCTGGAGGCCTGCTTAAAATTAAATACTTTTGGTAAATCTCGTATTGAAATGAGTATCAACAGTCAGTTACGATTAGATATTGAGAGGCATAATGCTAAAGTCGATCGCAATAGAAACATTTTTCATAGGATGATCGATGTTGTTTGCTTTCTGGGAAAACAAGAATTAGCTTTTCGCGGTCACGATGAGTCAGTGTCGTCGTTAAATAGGGGTAATTATTTAGAAATAGTAAATTTATTAGCCAAGTATGATGGAGTTTTAGAAACCCATTTACAGAATGCGAGTACCTCATTCACGGGCATGTCGAACCGTGCGCAGAATGATTTGATCTCGAGCCTTGCATCTGTGATGATCGATCGCGTTAAAGCCGAAATTAAACAGTCCGATTTTGTCGCCGTCATGGTAGATGAGACTCCTGATGTTAGCGGCCGTGAACAATTAGTATTAATTTTGAGATATTTTCGTGATTCAGAAGTAGTTGATCAATTTATCAAATATGTTGATGTCAGCGCGGATCGGACCGCTGTAGCCTTGAGTTCTATAATTTTGGAAGTTTTAGAAGAGTTCGATTGTGTATCCAAATTAGTTGCACAAACTTACGACGGGGCAGCAGTTTTATCCTCACAAATTAATGGCGTGCAGGCTTTGGTGAGGCAAAAATGTCCACAAGCTATGTACGTTTGGTGTTCAGCACATGTATTAAATTTAGTTTTATCGAAATCTTTCGAACGAGTTGCTGAAACAAAACGCTTTTTTAGTATTATAAAATCAATCACGGCTTTTTTTCACACTAGTACAAAGCGAATGGCCCATTACAACAACTTTGCCGATATGAAAAAGCTGCCTCGTGTCGCGGAAACAAGGTGGACGTATCACTCGCGCACGGTTAATGTAATTAATAATGAGTCCACCCACCTCCTAGAATTGTTTAAAAATATGAACGAAAATACACAAGACTGGGATGGTGAAACACTGACACAAGTCAGTTCATTTTTATTTAATATGAAAGAATTTGAATTTAATTTTCTATTAAAATCTTTCGCAGATATTTTTGCAGAAACGGATATTCTGTACGATATTTTGCAAAAAAACTAGTGACATCGCGTATTGTGTAAGAAAGATAAAAAAGTTAGAGTCATTTTTAGAACGTTTCAGAGAGAAGTTCGAGATCTATTATGATGCCGCCGTTCACATAACCGGACCACCTAAAAGAAAGCGCAATGTCGATGATGTAAAAATACATTATCGGCGAATTTTTGTTGAAATAATTGATAATGTAGTAAGTGAATTAAGAAATCGTTGTAAAAACATTAAAGATTTAAAGTTTGTTGAGCTACTTTCTTGTGAGAATTTTAGAAAATATAGTGAATGTTTCCCTGAAAATGAAATCAGAGAATTCACTAGTAAATATCAGGCAAATTTTAATTTTGATAAATTGAAAAATGAATTGCGTTGTATTTATAGATCACCTCAATTTGCAAATAGTTGTGTATTTAGTATTATTCAAAATTTGTATAATGACAATTTGAATAAAGTTTTTTCTGAAGTGTTACGATTAGCGAAATTCATTGTGACTATCCCAGCAAGCAGCGCATTGGCAGAGCGTTCATTTTCGAGTTTAAAACGTATCCACACATATTTGAGAAACACACAAAATCAACAACGACTCACAGATCTTTCCATGATTTCTATAGAAAAGGCATTAATGATAGAATTAAAACGCAATCCAACTTTCTATGACGATATCTTAAAATTATATTTAAAAAAGGATAGGCGCATAGATTTAATATATAAATGAATGAGTAGTTTGTTTTTTACGAACCTATAGTTTTATTATTAAGTTTATTTATATATTTTGCGAATCACATGAAAATCGGCCTTTTTAACGGCCACATCGGATATCTTGCGAGGGACGTGTTCTGTAACTATCACTCACTTGCATAAGATATTTGAGGTGGCCGAAATCTTGCATCTATAGTATTTACATCAGAATATAGTAAATCTCAAGTAACCGGAGTCCGGATAACATTGCATTATGACTTCTTCGGCCTGAAGCCGGAGAGCCTCCTCCTTTTCACGGTTGTAGTCGGCCTGCGCCTTAGCCAGGCCGACGCACTGGCCGGTCTTAGGAGGACGGCCACGTCCTCTTTTGGGTGCCGACACCGTCGACTTGCTAGTCAACGGCGCCTCGTCTGTCTCGTCCAGGTGTCTCCTTTTTAGGGGAGTCGTTCGTCCGGATTGTGCGGGCAACCCCACGGAGTCCAGCGACATACTGCTGCCGGACGCCGAGAAGCAGACCTCGCTGTCTCTGTCATCATCGGTAGGCGGCTCCCCCTCCGGTGCGGTTAGGTGCACCGGCTTGGGATCCGCGCGCTTCTTAGCGCTACCCTTCCTCTCCTCCTTCTTTTCGTCCTTCTCCTCCCTTCTCTCCCCCATCGTCTTCGCAGAAAGTGGCCCCTCCGTATACACGGACCGCCCGCCGCCCGAAGGCGACGTATGGGAATCTCCAGCCCCTTCGGAGCTGGGACCCACCCGGAGATTATTTTGCTTGCTGCGCTTATCCATACATCAAAACACCGACACCCCGGGTCGCGGGCTCTCTCTCGGCAGTGAGCTCTGCCATACACGCACCACAAACACACACGCAAACACTCGCCCATACCGGCGTTCAGCCACCCCTCCCGTGTCACCGTGAAAAAGCTCACGATGGCACGGGGAAGGTGCCCAGGGACACGACGTGGACGGACCGGTATCACCCCCCTGATCTAGGGCCTAGGCAGATACGTATGTTGGTCGAGTGATGTTAAACCCAGCCGACAAATTACGACATACATTGAATTAGTAGCCCGTAGGTCCATCAACTGCCTATGAATGATTTTTTTTCGATGGTATATTATACTGCCTGTCACTCTTTGCGATTTTTGTTTTATAAAATAAGGGGACAAACGGGCAAACGGGTCACCTGATGGAAACCGTGGCCCATGTACACTTGCAAGATTAGAAGAACTGCAGGTGCCTTGGCGGCTTTTATTAGAAGAGCTGCAAGCAAATTTTAACCGAGTTACAGAAAACCAGCATAAAGACCGAGTCCATTCTATACCCACCTTGTTAAGGTTCTTAATCTTCTTATCCTTCTCGGGGTCTCCTGTGGACACAAATGGCGTCTTGTTAGTGGCGGGTGCTGCGGCGGCGGGGGCGGGAGAGCTATCCGCGCGCTCCTCCGCCTTACGCGCCTTGCGAGCCTCGCGTTTCTCCTTCTGCTTGATGGCTTGTTTAGAGGGCGCCACTGGAAATTATCATCATTATTACATTGCTTCTTTTAACGCAACTACTATGGTTCTAAACATCGGTCACGCACAACTTTAAGATTGCTCAGTAAAAGTGAAGGAAGGCGTAATAAGCGTAATATAAGAGTAATAACTCCCAATGACGTACAATATCTACAATATGGCAGGATCTGTTTGTCTAATCTATTTATAACAACCAGTCTGATCACTACTAGATCTACCAATAATGGACGCGAAACATCGGTAAAAATCGAACACTGCGCAGTGCGCATTCCCCCTTCAGTTTCGCTGAGCGATCTTAAGGTCAGCGACAGCAACTATCGACTTACCATCCCCGCTCTGCCCCGGTCTATGCGGCTTCTCGTGCTCGTGTAACGTGAAAGTGGACGGCTTGTTCCTAGCGCCGGGTGGTCTGTACGCGCCCACCGGCTTCGGCGTGGCGTCCTCTATGCCCTTTGGCGCGGTTTTCGACAGTTCGCTCTTCGGGTAAGTCCCCGGCTGCCAGCTGATTGACAGTAAGTTTTCTTTTTCGCCGCACACGCGTTTGTGCATGAGCGCACCGGTGTAGTGCCAGATTTTGTAGCTGAAATAGAAAAAAAATGTTTAATAATATCAGTGATTTCCTCAATAAGATTATTTGAATATTATAAACAGGTTGTTTGTTACATAACATTACATACTTGAGGTAAAAAATAATAGTAATTTATTACATAATCGCATTTAACGCTAAGCCAGTCAAGAATTCTCATTCACTGTAGAGAGCGACTGTTTTTATTAGTTTTATCATCATCTAATTTCTAAGGGGTAAAATACTGTCTGTCTGGGAATATGACCGTCTCCCTCCAGCATCTAAAAATCGAAACCCAATCAAAGCAAAAGAACAGCTACCTCAAACAACTTTACAATCCAAGTTAAAACAACGCAAGAAAAGAAAGAATATTCATATCGTCACCCTAAATGCACTAACACTAAGAACCGATGCCAAACTACTTGAACTAGAATCTGCACTACAAACTATAAAGTGGGATATCCTCGGACTTAGCGAGGTGAGAAGAACGGGAACAGAAATAATAGAATACAATGACTTTATATTTTGTTACGTAGGCGAAACAAAGGGCCTATATGGAGTAGGTTTCGTAATAAAAAAAGAACTCAAAAAGAACCTATTAGAAGAAGAAACGCCTTTAATCACTGAAAGAGAAGTCGAACATGCTATCAGAACACAAAAGAACGATAAAGCCCCTGGACCAGACAACATAAGCAACAAAATAATAAAAACGACCATGCCCAACAACATTTCACAATTAACAAATCTATTTAACATAATCCTAAGAACAGAATACATACCTACACAATGGACAATAAGCAACATAATATTAATACATAAAAAAGGAGATAAAGACGATATGAATAATTATCGACCAATAAGCCTCATGTCGAACGTGTACAAAATCTTTGCGAAAATTATACTCAACCGTATTACCAAGGAGCTTGACGATCAGCAGCCTATCGAACAGGCAGGATTCAGATCAGGATTTTCTACTGTTGACCACATTTTTTTTTATCTATGGACGCTTCACACTACGTCAGTCTGCCCCGTGCTAAGTACCTGAAGGACTTGTGTTACGGGTACCAGACAACGGAAATATATTTAATACTTTTATACTATACATATATTTAAGATTTTATATTATATAATACACATATTTAATACACATCCATGACCCAAGAACTTTGAAAAATTTTTGTTCCGTCGGCGGGATTCGAACCCGCGACCCCCGGCTTGAGCTACCAACAGCCCACCAACTGAGCCACAGAGGTCGTCATGCAGTCACTTAAACAAACTATCGAAAAGTGCCAAGAATTTGGGTATCCACTATAACTCGCCTTTATCGATTATAATAAGGCTTTTGACTGCCTCGAACACCAACACCCATGGAGAGCACTCAGGAACCAGGGAGTGCCAGAAAAGTATCTTACATACTTTTCTGGCACTCCCTGGTTCCTGACTCTCTGACTCATACAAAATGTCTACCAAAACAGCACTGCACAAGTGAAACTGGAAACCACCGGAGATCCGTTTCCGGTCCGTAGGCGCGTTAGACAAGGTGACCCGTTGTCACCAAAACTCTTCATATCGGTACTGGAGATCAACATAGATGGCATAAGATTGAACCACCTTCGTTTTGCAGATGACATAGTCCTCATATCCGATAACGCAAACGATCTGCAAATTATGATTGAAGACCTTGCCAGCAAAAGCAGAGCAGTGGGATTGACAATGAATCAAACCAAGACTAAATTGATGACGAACTACATTGAAAAACCTATCTCGGTGGAGGGCAACACGATAGACTATGTCAAGTCTTATATATACCTGGGACAGCTTATAGCGTTCCAAGACCAAATGGAACTTGAAATTGATAGAAGGATTACAAACTCCTGGAAACGTTACTGGTCTCTTAAGGACATAATGAAAAATAAATACTTCTCTGTGGCAACCAAAAGGAAAATATTCAACAGTTGCATTCTGCCGATTCTAACTTATGGAAGTCAAACCTTGCCCAGGTTTGACTTCCATAAGTTAGAATCGGAACAACTTCGAAAAACATCCAAAAGCTCAAATCCTGTCAAAGAAGCATGGAAAGAAGTATATTAGGCTTTACAAAAAGAGACAAGAAAAGAGCAGCTGACCTAAGGAAACTTACAAAGTTAGAGGATGTCTGTTTAAAAATAAAAAAGCTGAAATGGCAATGGACAGGACATGTCACAAGAGGACAAGATAAATGGTCAAAAATAACAACAGAATGGCTCCCAAGATATAATACAAAAAGGAAAAGAGGACGACCACTTAAAAGATGGTCAGATGAAATCAGGGCATCTGCTGGCCCTTTGTGGCTTCGGCTGGCTCGTGACAGATGTGAATGGAAAAGGCTGGAGGAGGCCTTTGTGTCAGAAGGACACGCCAATAAGGAAACTGACGTGCAGCTTCCCATTTCTAAATAATGATTTAATGAATTGTTTTGTAAATACCTTGTAAGTTTTTGGTAATAAAAGGCTTTGAAATTGAAATTGAAAATACTGTCATTGTCTATGGGTACCGCTTATAATAATATCATTAAATTTTTCACAAAAACGCAGATGATATATGAAAAAAAGTATTAAACAGTATCTTACCCATTCCCAACAGTGAGTCGTGGATAAGTAGTAGCGGTAATGAACACCTCCCCCCGCGGGTCCCACTGCAGGCTCGTGGTGTCCGGCGCCGAACACTTCCCCAACTGCTTGTACCCGCGCATGTCCCACACCGATATATGTCCGGTAGCTATGTTGCCGAAACCGCCGAGCAGGACAAGTGAGGGGGGGTTAAGGAAATGTTGGTATTGACAGGTTAACCATCGACAAATATGGTTAGTTTGCGGCTGACTATTTTTTTTACTCATTTGAAAGACGCATGCAAGTGCAACGGGACTGAGGCCAAAATTATGACATGGCCCATGCATTTGATAACCTTACGAATGTAATATTTTAGTGTTAAATGTTGCTGATAAGTGCTGCTACGCAGTTGTGTATAGTCTCTACTTGTACGGGAACTTAATGATTCGAAACCTTTATTCACAAAATAAAGTACATTCTTTCAATCGACCTTTGAGCTACTTAGCAAAATTGAGCTCTATGCAGCTCGAACACTTTATTCTTTACTAAATGACGCCCACAACTCCGTTGCGCTAAAATTCGTTTATCGCACGGAAACCGTAAATTTTTCAGGGATAAAAAGTATCATGTGTCCATTCCCGGGACTCAAAGTATTTCCATATCAAATTTTAGTAAAATCCGTTCAGCGGTTTGGGCGTCAGACAGCCACACTTTCGCATGTATAATATTAGTATGGATTATGTCTTATTGAAAAGGATATTATTCCCCTCTGGCGGGAAGTATATCGAATTCCAGGCGCCAGTTCCAAACTCGAAGAGCGGGTCGCACTTGGCGTTGAAGAGCGTGGCCTTGGCGGGCGCGTTCCCGTACACGGCCACCCACTCGTTCCAGTTTCCTGGGTTCCACGCGATGGCGTGGATGGGGCCTTCTTTACCTAGAATACACAAAGTTGGAGTAAAATGGGGTATCTAAATAATAATAACTCCCACACCGGTTTCGGTGACGGTGGCCGGTTTCATTGAAACCAGGCCAGTTATGCAGGAGTAATTTTATAGTGTCCAAGTGTGTGCGCAGTGCACAAGAGCACTCTCTATTCCTTTACTCCCATAACCCAGTGGGACGGAAGGTGCAGGACCGACTTTTTAACCGACTTCCAAAAAGGAGGAGGTTATATGTTCGGCTGTGGATATATATATATATATATATATATATATATATATATATATATATATATATATATATATATATATATATATATATATATATATATATATATATATATATATATATATATATATATATATATATATATATATATATATATATATATATATATTTGTGTATGTTCAACGATTACTACGCCGTTTGTGAACCGATTTTCAATTTTTTTCTTTTGTTGTATAGGGTTCAACTCCAATTTGGTACCATGTTCACAAAAGTGGTGACCTGATGATGGAATCCATGAGTACTCGAGGGAACTCCTCAAAATTTATATGGAAACATATAGTGATTTTGGTTTTATGTGAAGGATCCTAGGCATATGCTACCAAAAAGTAAGATTTTACACCAAGGCATGCTATGGTTCCGAAGATACTAAGAGAACTCCGGATTCCTTATAGATACAAGTTCGGGACTTTCGGCGATGTTTTAAGAACTGAAAGCATATGCTACTATGCAAATTACATTCATCATCATCATCATAATCAACAGTACCATTACACGATGCATTTTCATAGTCTTTTCGATCGAGACTCGAGTTTGCCGAGTGATTTTGAAAATTGTATTAATGTTGTTACAAAGTAAATGATTTAAACTTGGTGTTGTGGTTACCAAGTTGGTAATTTGATCATGGGATCTATGAGGTATGTAGGAAACTCCTTGATTGGTACAAAGTATATAGTTCTATTATTGTAGCTTAAAGCAGTTAAAGCATAATATTTTATTATGTTGAGCTGATGAGTTTATATGCGGAAGTTTTATAATACAACGAAAGTCACTAAACCAGAACTCTAGAGCCTTCAGAGATAGGCGTTTGAACATTTCAGCATTGCTTGATAAACTCTAAGCATAAACAGGGGTATATGCTTGGAGTTCGGAGAAATAATTCTAAAGTGGTAGTGAACTCAGATAATAAGTTTTCATATGAAAGTTTGGGGGTTTCATCGTGGTTTAAAAACTGAAAGTATGCTACTATGCAAATTCTATTCATGATAATTCAGTAATAATATTATAGTAAATCTATATATATAAAAGAAAGTTGTGTTAGTTACGCCACTTATAACTCAAGAACGGATGAACCGATTTGGCTGAAAATTGGTGGAGAGGTAGCTCAGAATCAGGAATAGGACAAAGGATACATTTTGTCCCGGAAAAATGTACGGTTACTGCACAATATACTTTTATGATTTGCGCGTAAACTATTCTATCGATTTTGATGAATTTTGGTATGGAGATACTTTGAGTCTCGGGAAAGGACAAGGGATACTTTTTGTCCCGGAAACTGTACGGTTCCCGCACAATAAACTTTTATGATTTTCGCCTAAACTATTCAGTCTATTTTTATGAAATTTGGTATGGAGATACTTTGAGTCTCGGGAAAGGACAAGGGATACTTTTGGTCCCGGAAAATGTACGGTTCCCGCACAATAAACTTTTATGATTTTCGCCTTAACTATTCAATCGATTTTGATGAATTTTGGTATGGAGATACTTTGAGTCTCGGGAAAGGACAAGGGATACTTTTGGTCCCGGAAAATGTACGGTTCCCGCACAATAAACTTTTATGTTTTCGCCTAAACCAGTGTTTCCCAAACTTGTCGGGACCGCGACCCATCTACAAGAAAGTTTAAAGTTCGCGGCCCACCTAGTGTCATGAAGACAAAAAAGCAGCGGTCTGTTGCTGACGCAGCATTTACCCGTTCTTATCGTAGTTCACCACCATAATAATTATCATCATCGTCAGCCTTACTTACTAACAATTACGTTTGCGTTCGAATGCCCCGCCCGCGTCCCGCACGCACCTCCTATAGTTTCAGGGCCCACCCAAAATCTACCGCGACCCAACCAGTGGGTCGCGACCCACACTTTGGGAAATACTGGCCTAAACTGTTCAGTCTATTTTGATGAATTTTGGTATGGAGATACTTTGAGTCTCGGGAAAAGACAAAGGATACTTTTTGTCCCGGAAAATGTACGGTTCCCGCACAATAAACTTTTATGATTTTCGCCTAAACTATTCAGTCTATTTTTATGAAATTTTAGACAAGGGATACTTTTTGTGCCGGAAAATGTACGGTTCCTGCAAAATAAACTTTTATAATTGTTGCCTAAACTATTCAATCTATTTTGATGAAATTTAGTATGGAGATACTTTGAGTCTCGGGAAAGGGCAAGGGATACTTTTTGTCCCGGAAAATGTACGGTTCCTGCACAATAAACTTTTATGATTTTCGCTTAAACTATTTAATCTATTTTGATGAAATTTAGCAAGACGATACTAATTTTAATCAATTGTTTTCTTAATTATACCAATTCGAATTAAATAATCATCGTTAAGACAGGACAACGTCTGTCGGGTCAGCTAGTAAGTTATATATAACGACGTGTTATAGTAGCCATTTCATGACAGTTGAGTGCGTATTAGATTAACAGGTCTGTATATTTATAAGTAGGGTATGGCTCATGGCTTTTGAGACATAGCATAAAACTTTTTTGAAAACTGCCTGAGTATAGTAGTTGTGATAGTTTCATACCTAAATCCTATATACCTACAACTGACAGCTTATATGTTTGCCGGTAAATAACTAAAAAGAGTGAAATTATTATTTTTAACACAAATTACAACCGACTTCCAAGGTAAAAACAATAAGTAATAATAAGAACTAAAAAGTATTAAATAATTCTTACTCTTTAATAGTGCCTCTTTCAGAATTCGTCTAAATCTCAACTACTTCTATGTACATACTATAGTCTTCATTACTTTGAAGTCGGTACCAGTCCCAAAAGTTTCATATATTCTGACATTGACTGATTAACTCACGATTAAATTAGCTGGTACTGATTAACTCACGAAATTAGCTGGTACCGAATTCAAAATAATGAAGAATATAGTATGTATAGAAGTAGTTGAGATTTAGACGAATTCTGAAAGAGGCACTATTAAAGAGTAAGAATTATTTAATACTTTTTAGTTCATATTATTACTTATTGTTTTTACCTTGGAAGTCGGTTTTAATTTTTTGTTAAAAATAATAATTACATGCCCGTCCGACGCATGGATCATCTTACTTGTCAGAAAATAAGGTGATCAGCCTGCGTTGTCCTAACCAAACTTGAAATAATATTATTCCAACGCGGCCTTTGGGTACCGGAGGTACCAAAAGGGGGGAATAGATTAGACGTAATGAGCGGTTTACATTCAGCCACTGCCGCTGCGCGCGCTGCCGGCGATATTGCCCTGAACACTTCTGCGGCAGTAACGATGCGAGTGAGCGTCACTTAGCCCTCTACATACATGTATTATATTCTCGCACTGTCTTTTTTTCTGTTCAACAGGGCTGAATATAAACGGATAACGAAGACTGGGTTATGGGTAGTAACTAGTAGGTCTGCTCCTGTTATAAATGGATTATATGTTGCGCAGGGGCGTAGCTACCGCCGTATATGCTGTATCAATTATACGGGGCCCCCGGAACACAAGGGCCTCCAAACGGAATAGAAACTTTCCATTTCTTTTATTAAGTTCACAAAATATGAGAAATGTAAAAAGGCAATCTAACCTAACTATATGGGGCCCCGCTGAGGCACGCTACGCTTCTGATGTTGCGCCATCAAATAATAAATTCATTCTCAGGCCGCCAGACATACTTCATTTGACCAGGTTATGTCAATTCAATGTAGTCGCGAACTATCGGCTGGGTTTGACGTAACACGACTAAATTACGTAGGTCTACCATCTGCCTTTGAATCTACAGTACTGACAGACTGACTCGCCTAATATGCGATAGCACAGCTGCGTAGGTTGTAAATACATGCTTTAAAAAAAATTAAGAAATTAAAAAAAAAACCCCAGCCAAAAAACTTTTAAAAGTAATAAAATAATATTTACTGACTTTAAGTTTAAATAATTCCTAAGAGTAAAGTAATATTTTAGTCCATAAATGTTGTCCCTTTGTGGGGGGACCGCCAAGTAAACTACCACAACAGCGACTTTTGCATTTTGTATAGCCATAATAGTCGCTAATTCTCTCGATTCGGGTCGCTGTGAACTGACCCTTAACCCTGGAGTGGTCGCGTGGACTACATATGTAGTCCACGTAAACAAAATCAAAAATTTCTCAAAAACTGTAAGCGTGCGTATCTTGCGCCTCTAGATACTTTCAAATGACCTATCTAGCTACACATTCAGTGCAGCGCAAGCCCCTGTTGCGTATTTTCGTAACACAATATCCCATTTGAGATTTAGCCGAATTTTTCCAAATTCGGCTAAACCTCAACTATTTCTGTACTCAATCTTCATCATTTTAAAGTCGGTACCAGATATAGTTGAATCTTCAGTTCTCTGACAGAATATTTTAAACTTTTGGAACTGGCACCGACTTCAAAATTATGAAGATTGAGTACAGAAATAGTTGAGGTTTAGCCGAATTTGGAAAAGGGCACTATTAGATAGGAAAAATTATTTGGTACTTTTTAGTTCATATTAATGTTATTATTATTTTTACCTTGGAAATCGGTTTTGATTTTTTGTTAAAAATAATAATTTCACTCTTTTTAGTTACAGTAGTAGGTAAACCATCGCGTATATTTTACGTATCTTATTACAATTCGTTAAGAGTCACAACTCACACTCACAAGAACATGTGCTAGGTAATTTAACAATTTTAATGCTTCAAGCCCCAAGCGGTCACCGGCGACTGCGATAACAATAGAAAGGCTATTGTGTCTCGTTCTTCCACGATCGAAGGATCTATCAGATAATAAAAAATGTATATTAAACTTTGGCTAGACGCAAGAGCCGCGCGGCGCGCGGCGGCGACTCCGTCGCCTCTGCGGCGCCGGCCGCCGTGTATAAACATTAAACAGCCTATTGGTGTTATACAGTACATAATTATTATTATTGTATGAATACCTATGCCTTGTACAATTATCTATTCTGTGCCATGAGACATTGGTGACCTTAACAGGACGTGGTAATGATGATGATGAGGATGACGATGATGATGATGATGATGAATATGAATTGCATAGTAGCATATGCTTTCTGTTCTGAAAACAACGCCGAAACTCCCAAACTTGTATCTATAAGGAGTCAGGAGTTCTCTCAGCATCTTGGAAACCATGGTATACCTTGACCCAATATTTGTCTTTTTAGTAGCATATTCTTAATACACTTCACATAAAACCAAAATCACCATATGTTTTCATATAAATTTCGAGGAGTTCCCTCGATTACTCATGGATGCTTTTGTGAACATGGTACCAAATTGGAGTGAAACCTAATACAACGAAACAAAAATTTCGAAAATCGGTTCACAAACGGCGGAGTAATCGTTGAACATACAAAAATAAAAACAAAAAAAAATATCCACAGCCGAACATATAACATCCTCGTTTTTTTGGAAGTCGGTTAAAAATAGCCGAACGACAAGCTGCATACATTGAGGCGTGGTTGAATGAAGTCGATGGCGATAGCGAAGAGTATCAAGCGCAGTCAAGCTCTTTATTTTTGTTATTTTAATTACTTTTAATACAGAGGTCGTCATTAATTTTTGTTGATTTTTTCTGATTAAGATGTATATAGGGTACCTATTATATTTTAATAAGAAAAATAACTAAACTATTATTTACCATGTTTTTATCTTTATTTAAAATTGGACTACGTATGTAGTCCGCGCGACCACTCCCGTCCCATTCAGGTGCGCGACCACTGCAGGGTTAAACTATAATGTTATGTGAAATCAAACATCTACATTAGCGGTCCCCCGACACACCTTGACAACATTTATGGACTAAAATATTACTTTACTCTTAGGAATTATTGAAACTGAAAGTCAGTAAATATTATTTCATTACTTTTTTAAGTTTTTTGGCGGTGTTTTTTTTTTTTTTAATTTCTTAATTTAATTTTATTTTATGCTTTTTAAACTTGTGCAGAATAATTCCTATCAACTGGATTATATCCCAATGAATACCATCTATAAAATATGTCCTCTTGGATGAGGCCGTCAATATGAGCCCAAACATGAAACCTCCACTTTAGGTTCATACGGAGCTTTGCTCCTATAGAATCCAGGTGATGCTGCAGCAGCAGCATGCAAATATTTACTGTTTATCCACGTCTTACTGGTTGTCGCAATTAAAATGAGCCCAAACACGAAACCTCTGCTCTAATTTGGTGAAGAGTTGGGTATCCTATTGATTACCAGGTGATGCTGCAGCACCAGGTCAACTTTCCAATAATGTGTATATACCTATTCATAAGTGTCACGAACCAGAATGCGAAATATAAAACCCATCAAACGACTGAAAGTTTCTTATCGTCCTATCACAAACCAGATAAACCATGATATTTCAACAATGGGCAGGCTGATGATGATGAACTATAGCTAAGAACACTCTCGGTCATGTCAGCTTTCAAACAAAAAATCCCGATCAAAATCGGTCCACCCGTTTGGATGCTACGATGCCACAGACAGACAGACACGTCAAACTTATAACACCCCTCTTTTTGGTCGGGGCTTAATTAATTTACTCACTAAATGCCACATTTCCAGCATTGCCCTTTACATCTCCATAAGATAGTGACTGTTTTCCATAGTATGATCCACCAGTTTTGTCTACCTGCAAATAAATAAATATGTTGCTTATTAAACTATCATTATTAAACATAAATATAATATGCAAAAAAGTGGTTTGGCCACTTTGAATTTACGCATTTTAAATATTAACAATAAAAAGTGATAGAAAAAAGATAGCCATGACTTTTTAATTGCTATAATATAAGATTGTTCACTTACATCTGATTGTGTCATGGTGAACAAATTTGTGCCTCGTCTGTTCCAGTAGAAAGTCGCCTTGTCTGCTTGAAACGAGGACCGGCTTACAAGAGCCTGGTTTACATCAAAGTCGGGGAACTTAAACACGCGCCAAAACGACGGCTGTCCAGACTTACCTAATAAAATTTGTATTTTATTAACAAAATACAATCTAATAAGATTTCTATTAAACTTGTAGCAAGTACTGGCATTACAACAAACTTTTGAAAATGTGATTGCATCTACGTTTTTCATGACAAAAGAAAATTATTAATAGTGACCAATGAATGAATGATGATGAATTTGATTTGAATTAAATTATGAATATTTCTGAATATATAAACTACTCATAAAAATATTATGAGACTTTACTAACCTAGGGTGAAAATAGAGAAATAATATGCTGGAGTCACACTTGGAGATATGCTAAAAGAATGCAACTTTTCAGCTTGTATTGTGTGCGTATATCTATCCAATTTCACATCCTCGTAGATCAGTACTCTGTTGTTCATTTGTATGGCAAATATTTTTTCATCAGCTGACCATTTTGGTTCCCTGTTAATGTCAATAGTTGTAAGTGTCAAGTTCACTAACACTAGTGTTAAGTTTAAGAGAAGTGTATTTTAAAGAAAGAGAAGGCATTATACTAATTTGAAAAATAAATTTAACAGTGGCTGATAAAAGTTGTTCTGTTAAAAAAATTTACTCATAGAAAGTACCTACCATCCAAATTGGTTTTTCTGCACAAATGATCCAACATTTTCCCCAGTTGCAGATTTTATAACATGCAGATTTGGTTTACCCTTAAAAACATGTGTATTTTATTAGTATTATCAATTATGAAAATAATTAAACATAATTATTAGTGATGGGCCGAATGTGGTTTGAACCGAATACGAACTTCGGCCGAACTTCGGTTCAATTTCGCCGCGCTTTTTCGTGTTGTGACTTGTTTAGGCACTTGCTGCAAATATTGCTAGAAGATCTTGTAGAGATTTTTTTAGTCCAATATAATTTAGTATTTTTATTAAGTACCTACCTATGCAAAGATTAATTCTAAAACTCATTATTAAGATCTTCCAGTTTCATTGTGTGTTCTGACTAGGTAAGAGAAATTTCTAATGGTTGGTTATCATTGTTAAGAAAAGTAGTTTAATTTTTGTTTTTTGATTAATTAATAAAGATTTCTAAGGCTGGTTTGGTTAGTAAGAAGAGCGGTTTAATTTTGTGTTTTGTTTAAGTAACCAAAGATTTTTGAGACTGGTAGTTAAAAAGACTAATTTAAGTTTTTTGTTTATCACATATGATTACTTTTTCTCATTCAAATAAATGATTTTGAATGAGTATATCAGACTTATTTTATTTCACTGTTACTACATATTATCATATATTATGTTTATTTCATTAATTTCCATTATGATAGTGCAAGTATATTTAGTGCAGAATGTTCGGCATTTTAACCGAAATTCGGTCGAATGACGAAGTTCGATTCAAGCTGCCGAAGTTCAGTTAAACCGAATGTAAAACGAATTTCGGCCCACCCCTAATAATTACTAATTAATAATAAAAGTATAAGTACGTATTATAAAAGTAGTAAATTAATAAATACTAAAATTATATGTACAAGAAATAAATTAAAGTGGCAGAATTTTACCAACAATGGCCTTGCTCTTGAATTGAATAAATCTTTTGAAAGTCGTTCCTAGATAGTGAGAATCCCAGACACAATAGATTTTCAATTGTTATGCGGCACCAGGGTGCCGCTTGGGAGGTGATGGGTTTATATTAATCCTCTAATATTCATACATCTCCGAAATGAATTTTACCTGGGGGTTTTCTTTTGTCATGGCATACATTTCCCAAACTTGCAGAAATGTATCTAGTGGTGAGAAGAACATATCTTTGATGTTTCCCTCGATGCATGCAGTAACTGACCAATCCGCACATTTTATTACTTCCAACCTTCAACAGCAGTAACATGTAAATATAAGATCTCCAAGAAGTAAACTTTGAAATAAATAATCTGTATCCTTCAATGTTACGTTTATGATTTTAAAAAATATTATTATATATCTAAGTATTGTACTTTTTATCTGTCCGGTATGCCAAGTAGTTTCCCTTTGGGCTAAAAACAAGACTTCTAATATTGGGTGTACTTTCATCTCTGACTGTTACTTCTGGATAAGGTTCTTGAAAATTAACTCTAAATATATTCTTGTTCGTTAGACCTGTAATAAAATAGTAAGCATAGTGTAATAAAGTATTAAACCAAATCGGTGCGGTTATAGCAATAAGGGGGGTATTACATTATCATTTATATTGGATCATTTATAGGATCATATATTATAGGATCCAATCAAAAATGATTATTTGTTCAAATAATCATTTTTTTGGATCCTATAATATATGATCCTTTAAATGATCCAATATAAATGATAATGTAATACCCCCCTAAGGGACGTTCATTGATTAACGAGTTGTTCTCACCGACAATAGAGGGTTTGGTAGCCATGATTTACTTTTTTTGATTGATTATTGTAATATTTTATCAAATTATATGCATAATGTCCTTATTATAGTAAATTAAAAGTTTCAGGTTAAAAATTTAGAGTATCCCGATCATTGCTCTTTCACTCACGTAATGACAACCCTCAGTGACAACCTGTCATAATCAGTGTTGCCAACTCTTCAAAACATTTCCCCCCTAAAGCAACTTCAAAACCCACTAAATTTCAACCAAAACACTCCAAAAAATCAAAATATTTAAAATTGCTTGGGGTGTGTTCTACTAAGCGCTCAAAACGCCGAAATACACCATCAGCCAGTTTAAATGGCGATGCGATCGTTTCGACCACGGTAAAAACGAAAAAAAGGCAGTCAGTTATTTATTTAAAATTTAACCGACAAAAGTTACAAATTACAAAATATTTTTATATTGTAGGAATAAAAAAACAATTCAATATTTAGTCTAAGAAAATTAGTTTCAAAATCGACGATCAGACCGAATAATTCGTGTAGTTTTGAAAGTTGGTACAGTTGTTCCTAAAGGTGTCCAGATGAATATACTAAAAGCCCCCGAGGGTGGGACTGTTGAGTATATTTACTTTGTCCACTTCATAATCTGTTCAATACTATGTTAGTCTATGTATGATTATTGCATCTATTATCTATGACAATATGTCAAAACTTTACTCTGTAACCTTTGTGCTCTGCTAATAAAATGGTGCCCGTACTTTTGTGTTAATTATTTACCAAAAGAAATCTAAAACGCTTCCACTGCGCGACCGCCACTATTGTTTAGAAGCAATTAATGAAGGAAAAATACAATTGTAGGTAATATTAAAAGGCAAAAGTCAAGAGGGACAATAAAATTTTACAAGGGAATTACTTGGTACTAAAATGGCGGACGACGCTTCAAGAAAATTACTTCCAGAGTTTACTGGAAATCAACTTCAGCACATGGATATTTCGAATATCATGCATCCTAGAGGAGAAGGAATGCAAAGAAGCTATTGAAGATGGCTTATCAGAGGAAATATTAAAGTCGGAAAAGTTCAAAAAGAAAGACGCAAAAGCTAGAAGTTTGATAGTCAACTGCCTCTCAGACAAACACTTGGAATATGTCAGAAGCGCTGCGAGTGCAAACGAGATGATCGAAAACTTACGAAAAATATTTAAAAGAAAAAGTACGTTATCTGCGTTATACGTCAGGAAGAAATTATTAACCTTAAAATGTGACCCCAATGTTGAACTGAGCGACCACTTCAACAATTTTGATATGTTAATAAGGCAATTAGAAGAAACTGGAAGCACAGTAAGTGAACAAGACAAGGTGTGCCACTTACTATTGACTATGCCTGACAGCTATAATACTACAATTGCCGCCTTAGAAACTACTAATGTGGAACTAACAACAGAGTATGTCAAAAGCAAATTGTTAGATGCAGAACTAAAAAATCAAAATAATTCAGTGGAATCACAGGATGCATACAGCTTCCTCAGTTGCTTTAAATGTGGTAAAACTGGTCACAAAGTTATACAGTGCAGAGCTGGACATGTAATGAGAGGACAGCATCGAGGCAAGCAAGGCAACGGTAGATATTTCAACGGGAGTAACAATAGAGACTTCTATCGAGGTAACGGCGGAGACTTCAATCGAGGCAACGGCAGAGGCTTTAACCGAGGCAACTCCAGAGGTAACGTGAGAGGACAATCGAGGGGATCATCAAGGGACACCGCACTTCAACAAGGAACAAGTACTATGAGTGAGAGAAATCCATTTTCTTTTGTTGCTAGTGAAGAGGTATTATCTGTTGATGTGTATAATGAGGACATTAAGTTTATTATTTATTCAGGGGCATCTCAAAATTTAATCATTGATAGTTATGAAAAGTACATGTCAAACATTGAATATTTAGAAACTAAAATTAAAATTTATGTCGCTAATGGCCAATGTTTGTTTTCGAGTAAAAAAGGGATTTTAAATTTAAAATGTAATAACATACCTATAAAATTAGAAGCACTACTTGTCAAGAGGTTATCTCACAACTTATTGTCTGTTAAAAAATATTAGAGAAAGGAAATTCTGTCAGATTTCATAAAAATTTTGTGTCAATTGCTAAAGGATATAACATAATTTATGGTACCATGCTTAATAATCTGTATGCAATCAATCTTACATTAAATTTAGAAAAATGTTATTCAATAAATGTTGATAAAGATTTATGGCACAAAAGGTTAGGACATGCTAATAGAAAACACTTAAAATTATTGAAATTACCTAGCTCAGAAAAAACATGTGGAATATGTGCAGAAGGGAAATCAACAAGATTGCCATTCTCTACAACATCCAGGCCAAGATCAAAGTATATAGGAGATCTCATACACACAGATATATCAGGACCAGTGAATATTCCTACATCTACAAATGAGGTATATTATCATACAATTATAGATGATTACACACATTTCTGTGAGGTATACTTATTACAAAGAAAAAGTGAAGCAACAGATAGGCTCATAGAATATGTTAATAGAATGGAAAGACAAATAGGATGTAAAGTCAAGAAAATCAGAAGTGATAATGGTGGTGAGTTTAAAAATGAAAAACTAAATAAATTTTGCAAAGATAAGGGATTTGTTCAACAGTATACTTTGCCATATAGCCCACAGTCAAACGGAGTTTCAGAACGCATGAACAGGAATATTTATAATAGAGCTCGGACTTTGTTAATTGAATCTGGTTTACCAAAGACCTTATGGGGTGAAGCAGTGCGATGTGCTGTCTATCAAATCAACAGATGTCCATCGTCTGCTATCAATTTTCAAACTCCAGCAGAGAAGATGTTTGGAGACAAAGACTTAACAAGACTTAGGATATTTGGATCAAAATCATGGGTTCATATCTTACCAAAACAGGATAAACTTTTACAAAGAGCTAAAGAAATGAGACTCGTAGGATATAGCCCAAATGGATATCGTCTATGGGACCCTACAAGTAATAAAGTGATAGTGTCAAGAGATGTAAGAATTGATGAAACTCAACTAAAGTACAAGGAAACCGAAGAAAATGATAATATAAATGGAGAAAGGTACTATGAAGATGAATTAATTCAAAAGGAAGATACTGAGTGTCCTTCTCAACATGACACAGAAGATGACCAAGAGATAAGAATACCTAATGAAAATGATGGGAACATACAACATGATGGAATACCTAATAATACTAATAAAGAAGTACCAAAGAATAATCAAGAAGATGAAGAAGAAGAAAATGAGAAGTTGAATGAAAAAGATAGAGTAAATGTGCAGAAATATATAACGAGAACAGGAAGAGAAATTCGAAAACCAAAAGACTTACAAGAATATGATCTAAATATAGCATACTGTCTTTTATCAGGAGATCCACAAGAATATGAAGATGCAATTCATGACAAAGATTGGGAAAAAGCAATAAAGACAGAATTGAAGTCACAAGTGAAATTAGAAACATGGGAAGAAGCTACATTACCAAGGGGAAGTAAAGCAATAGACACAAAATGGGTATTCAGAACGAAACAAGATGGAACCAAAAAAGCTCGATTAGTAGCGAAAGGTTTTCAACAACAGAAAAATGATAATCATTATGCTCCGGTAGCCAAATTGTCAACTATCAGATTAATGATGATTTTAACAGTTCAACTAGATTTGTCACTTAAGCAATTGGACGTACCAACAGCTTTCTTAAATGGAAAATTAAATGATAATGTCTATATCAAATGTCCTAAAGGAATGGACATTAGTGAAGGAAAAGTTTTAAAACATAAAAAGGCTTTGTATGGATTAAAAGAAGCACCTAAATGCCGGAACCAAAGATTTCATAATTTTGTAACTCAGAAAGGGTTTGTACAATCACAGCATGATTTATGTCTATATGGAAAAGGAAAGATTTGGATATTACTCTACGTGGATGATATTTTACACCTTGGAAATAACAATGAGATGATAAAAGAATTAGAAAAGGAATTTAAAGTAAAGAACTTAGGAGAAGTACATAAATATTTAGGATTAGAAGTAACAAGAACAGAAGGTAGCTTGGAAATAAGACAAACAGATATGATTAAAAGACTTTTAGAAAAATATCACATGCAAGATTGCAAATTAAGCAAAACTCCAATGGAAATTAATTTTAATGTAAACATTCCACCACCATCAGATGTGATTGATGTACCTTTCAAGGAATTAATAGGTTCATTGTTGTACATTTCTGTGAACAGTCGACCAGATATTACTTATGCTGTATCATTTTTAAGCAGATTTTTAGATAAACCTACACAAGAGTTATGGATAGCAAGTAAGAGAGTGTTACGTTATCTTAAAGGAACCTCTCATCAGGGGCTGATTTATAGGAAGATCAAAGAGTTCACAAAACTAATAGCCTACTCAGACGCTGACTGGGCAGCTGATAAAACGGACCGTAAGAGCACAAGTGGCTGTGCTATATATCAAGGCGAGAACTTAATAACTTGGTTTTCTAGAAAGCAAACATGTACCGCCCTGTCAACAGCTGAAGCTGAGTATGTGGCTGGAGCACACTCGATGAGTGAACTTATTCACATCAAAGGAATACTTTCTGATATATTAAGTACTAGTATCATTTCAGCTCATTTATTGATTGACAATCAGAGTACAATAAAATTAATACAAAATCAGATGAATACTAAAGCTTCTAAACATATTGAAATTAAATATCACTACATTAAAGATTAAATTTATTAGAAAATAGTGTCAATCTCGTATGTACCTACAAATGAAAATATCTCTGATATATTTACAAAATCTTTATCTATTCAAAAATATAGTTATTTTTGTAGCAAGTTGAATTTAATTTAAATATTGTATTGAAAAAGTTATGCATGTGTTATACACATTTAATTGTTTAGCATTCTTATTATCCTAAGATAGTTAATAAAGCAACTGTTAATTTAATAAATATTTTAATGTAACTAATATAAAAAAAAAGGATACTTATGATAAAATATAGAGTTAATAATGCATAGAGTGGACATAATTAATAATATAACAAATTTGTAATTTATTAAATTTGTATTTTGTTTAAACAATTTATGCAGTTGTAAACTTCTATAAATTGAGGGGCTGTGTTGAGTATATTTACTTTGTCCACTTCATAATCTGTTCAATACTCTATGTTAGTCTATGTATGATTATTGCATCTATTATCTATGACAATATGTCAAAACTTTACTCTGTAACCTTTGTGCTCTGTTAATAAAATGGTGCCCGTACTTTTGTGTTAATTATTTACCAAAAGAAATCTAAAAGGGACAAGAGCCGGCGGTGGGGGAGGGGGGAAAGGTCTCTTTTTCAAGGTTTTTGCTTGTGACTCGAAAATTATTTGTAATATCTCTTTAGTGAGTTTTACATTATTTATTTTACATTAAATTTCCTATAAATTACGTCCTAACATTTTTACTGTACGATCATTACTTTAGGAAATACAGAGTATTAAAAGGGTACGCTCGCACTGTTTTTCCATACGAACGTATTCCCCAATTTTCTCCATGGACAATGCGTTTAGACAAATGATTTTTATACAATATCATGATCAGTTAAAGCTACGTTCGATTTTATCTAAATTTACTAATAAATAAAAAATATGACCCTTAAAAATCACAAAAAATGAGTGCCCCGTACCCCGCCAATCGACCGACTATAAAACAAATTTGAAAGGTCTTTAAGATAAAATAAAAACGTAAAGGTATAGACTCACTCTTCCTGAAAATATTAAAAAATGAATAAAATTAAATAGACTCTATTTTGAAGGAGGAATCAGGGGACTACGTTACGCCGATTTACTTTATCTGTCTCTAGATACAGTAAATCGAGGTAACGTATTCCCGTGATTCAGCTCCTTCAAAGTTGATCCTATCTAAATTTAATCTTTTAAAATATCTACAGGAAGAATGAGTCTATACCACTACGTTTTTATTGTTTCGTAAACATGTTTCAAATTTATTTTATGGTCGGTCGATTGGTGGGGTACGGGGCATTAATTTTTTTGCAATTTCTAAGGGTCATATTTTTATTTATTAGTAAATGTACAAAAAATTGAACGTGGCTTTAACAGATCATAACATTTTGTAAAAATCATTTGTTTACACGCATTGTCCAGGGAGTAAATTGGGGAATACGTTTCTATGGAAAAACAGTGTGAGCGTACCCTTTTAATACTCTGTATTTTCTAAAGTAATGATCGTACAGTAAAAATGTTTTGACGTAATTTATAGGAAATTTAATGTAGATAATTAATTTACAACTCACTAAAGAGATATTATAAATACTTTTCGAGTTGCAAGCAAAAACCTTGAAAAAGAGACCTTTCACCCCCTCCCCCACCGCTGGCTCTTGTCCCACCCTCGGGGGCTTTTAGCACATTCATCTGGACACCTTTAGGAACAACTGTATCAACTTTCAAAACTATACGAATTATTCGGTTTGAATTCCTTAATTTTCTCATGCTAATTCCAGAAATTGAAGGATCAGTAAGCATTTATTATTAAAATATTAATTTTAATAATGAATGCTTTTTTTAAATATTATTAAACTCAGCGGTTAAACTATAGAGACATGTGCTTTGTGCGGCAGTTCCATCTAGTAGCTGTTGCAGTAATTTTCTTTATAAAATTTATTTAAATCAATACCAAAACTCTAAGGTTGTTAGTAAAAAAAATATCCATTCTTCAAATATTTTACCCTCAAAAATATCCCCAAGATATTTTACCCCCTAAAAAACCCTCTAAATTAATTTTTTCCCACTAAATTTAGTGGGAAATCCCCATAGTTGGCAGCACTGGTCATAATGACAAGTGACGCTGACGTGTGACTTTTTTAAAAAGCGATTCATGGATTCAGTAGTCGTGTTCGTTTGCTATTTCAACTGCGCATGCGCGGCTTTTTTGTGTGTCAAGAGAGTGTCATATTCTAAAATACCTTGTCATGTTCTAAAATATAGGTCTACCAGAATCTGATGGCAATTTTTACAGCAAATTTTCAAAAAATATCCTTGATCATTGGATAAATTTTAATATTTGCATGTTTCACACACAAAATAAGCCGCTAAAGGAATAAAAAAGGATGAAAATGTTTTATTCCTATTACCCCGGTATTGCTAGAGTCAATTTATTCTCTTACTTTTTGCCATCAGATTCTGGTACACCTATACCTGCCAGATTTCTCTCTGATCTGACAGAAATTGATGGTATTTTAGAACTTGACAAAGTATTTTAGAGTGGATTGCACGAAATAACTTTAACTTTAACTGTAACTTTAACTTTAACCTTAACTTTGACAACAGTGCAAAATGTCAAATCTCTGGTTAAAGTTAAATATGGCGTCCAAACACCCCATATGCTCATACGACATCTGTCAAATTTTCCGGTTAAAGTTAAGGCTAAAGTTAAAGCTAAAAGGACGCCATATTTAACTTTAACCTTAACTTTAACTTTAACCACGCCTCTGGTGCATCGCAGCCTTAGAATATTATGACACTCACACTGACACACAAAAAAGCCGCGCATGCGCAGTTTAAAAACGTAACGAACACGACCAATGAGGTATACTATTGGAGGTAACCTTATATTTTGACAGTTGATAATGTTTCTCTTTCTAACTAACGATGCAGTAAGTTGAGTGAAAGAGAAAGCTCTTAACGGTTTATAAACGTCAAAAGTTTGTAATGTTATGTCCTACCTAATAGGACATAACAAAGGAGTCGGTCTGCAATATTTCATGTTTAAAAAGTGCAAATAAAAGTGTTTAGTGAACGTTAAATGCAATATCTTGTTGGGTTTTGTGGTTCCGCTATATAATAAACCATAAAAACGGCCAAGGAATGCCTCAAACACGTGGATTTAACATAACATACGTAAGTTTTCAATAACGTTTTTTGGGCTTATCAATCGGTATTTTTGCAAGCTAAAAAGAAAATTTATAAGTTATTATTTAGTAAGTAATCCCTCAATCATGTTATATAAGGCATTAGTGATAAAAATGACACATCAAGTAATAATTTGGCTACAAATATTGCATAACTTTTTACGTGTACTTTAGGGATGCACTTTACTTGAAGTATAGTTTATCGATAAAAATATTGTCATGGGATAAATGATTTTTTTTTCAGGATTTGAAAATGCTTCAAAATGGACGACGAACAGAAATATTTAGACGCAAGTTTCATGCAAGTTTTTAATCCTTACTCCCTCATGAAGGCATCACAATATTGGGATTATCATTTCAAACGTAAATTTGAAATAATGATTTTATTGAAATAAAAAAGTTCTAACGGAGAGTAAAATGATCAACAGCTCTCACACCTGTAAGTACTCAAATCGTTACTTGGATATACTTTTTGAAATTTTATCCTGGCAGAATGTAAAAAAAAGAGTAATCTTTTTTTAATAAAATGTAAAATTTTAATAAGGATTATGACTTTATCATAATTATTTAATAAAATAAATTTAATACCTCGAACATCGAATTCCAGACATAATAGATATTCAGTTGTTATGCGGCACCTAGGTTCCACTTGGGGCTTGATGGGCCATGCTTGATGCATGCATGATTAAGCATGGAAAAGTTACATAAAGCATATATTGTATACTAGCTGTTGCCCGCGACTTCGTCCGCGTGGACTTCAGTTTATAGCGCGCGGTGTCAATAAAATTGGTGTAAAATTTAAAAGCTTTTTAAAACCCTGGTACCCCTTAAATCAAAATATCCAAAAACAGCTGTGCAGTGTGCACATAATATTTCATTTTTTTAAGTAAGCAAACTTTATTTATATCAAATTTAAAGCTTATTTAGCCCCCATTACACAACTTTAGCTATTTATCATTGGTAGGTTTCAGGTATGGAGTGTAGATGAAAGGAGAACTATCTTATATGGGGGATATTTGAAAAAGTGTCCAGCTGTACGCAGTAAATAACAGTTGAAAAATCCTCCACGAGTGGCGCTAGCTGCAGCCAAAGGGTATGGAATGAATTATGGAGTGTAGGAATGAATGTAGCCGTTGGTGACAAAATATAAATTATTACTGGAATATAAATTATAACTACAATTACTGGGTTAATACCAATATATTTTGAAAAATATAACCTAAAATAGCTGAAATAAAAGTTGCTAAATGATTTAAAATTTACCTTGTTGCTACTGTAGCGCCACCTTAGTTTAGTTTAGTTTAGCTTTAGTTTCACCCTAATTTAACGCATTTCCGGGGACACTTTTTACATACAGAGGTATTCCTCCTTTCATCTACACTCCATAGTTTCAGGTTACGTCACTGCATAGTGCATAGATTAAGTACTGAGTAGTGAGTTATTTAATAACGTTTATAACAATCGAAAGAATCGAAAAACCTAACTGAATATGGTGCCACCTCTTATAGAAAGACTTATGAGCAAGCGATAGCGAGATGTAGGCGACTCTTAGCGCCATCTGTTATGAATTTTTGAAACTAACTTAATTTTGACAAATTTACGCATTTTCACCCCCTTACAACCCCTTTTTCCAGTTAAAAAGTAGTCTATGTCCTTTCTCAGGCTTTAGACTATCTGTGTACAAAATTTCATTACAATCGGTTCAGTAGTTTTGGCGTGAAAGCGAGACAGACAGACAGACAGACAGACAGACAGAGATACTTTCGCATTTATAATATTAGTATAGATAATATTATATGTACATACATATTTTATAGTATTACTCGTAAGTACATTTACAAACCAACTATTTTTTTAGGTTATTGGAATGCTCCTAAAGAACAGTTCAATATGGTGGTGACTGAGAGACCTATAATGAAGATAATATTATTTTTAAGTTTAGATTATAACCGAGTATTCTGGTGGTGAGATGGAGTGAGGAAAATCCCCCCCTTATCACTACCACCTTCCGCCACCTTCAGGAGACCCCCCCGTTAAGGAGATGTTGTCAACTGTTTTCAGTGTTTGAATATTTTTCATTTAAGAGACCGGGTGCCATCGAAATTCTCATACATACGTAATACCATAATCATTTTCTCATACGAAAATATTAAACATATTTGAGTTATTTTTCAGCTTAAAATTGTATTTTCAATTACCTAGGTTCCTGCACAAACATTTACTACAAAATATTTAAACACTAAAAATATAGTGAAACACTAAAAATATATTATAAATAAATAGTAAATTTACTACAAAATATTGAAACTAAAAAATATTTTTTACTATTTAAATATTTTGTAGTAAATTTACTATTTATATATATATATATATATATATATATATATATATATATATATATATATATATATATATATATATATATATATATATATATATATATATATATATATATATATATATATATATATATATATATATATATATATATATATATATAATAGTTTCAATATTTAGTAGTAAATTTACTACAAAATATTTAAACACTAAAAATATTTTTTAGTGTTTAAATATTTTGTAGTAAATTTTTGTGCAGGAACCTAGGTAATTACTATTTTTTAAGCTGAAAAATAACTCAAACATGTTAAATATTTTCGCATGAGAAAATGATTTTGGTATTACGTATGTATGATAATTTCGATGGCACCCGGCCCCTTAATTTCTAATTTTTAATAATATGTGTGTAATATTATACAATGTGCCCTAACACCGGTGTCCAATCCTTACATGTTATGATGTATGGCATAGGTATTTTATTGACTGAAGGGTCGGCCACTGGTGTTGGGACAGTGGACACATTATATTATTATATGTGTCTCGTCACCAGTATCCAATGCTTTAACGCATCTTTAACGTCTTTATTTCTTCAATAATACATAAAAAAATGTTATTTTACAAAATTGTTGTATAATAGTTAAGTATAATAAAGTATATTTGATCTTCTGTTGTTTTTTATAAAAAATAATAATTTTGTATACTCCATGTATACAAAATTATTATATTTTTAACTATTTGTGTAATTATATACTTAAATATTTTATTTATGTAAGTATTTTCATATACTTAAATAAATATTTATATCTTTTCACCAAATTGAAAGCGACTTCTAATTTAATGATCATAACATTATATCCTAAATTGAACATGCGGGTCGAATTGATAACCTCCCTTTTTGATGTCGTTTAATAAAAATCTATAACATAAAATTATGGTCGATTCTTGGTCGATAGCTGGGTTTGAGCCAAAATAAATGTACCTTACTAAAAAATATCGTGTCCACCGCCTTCAAACCATAATTGTGGCTATGTTTATTGCATTAAACATGTTTATTTTTATTTTTTAATTACACTGGACCATGTATATTAAAAATTAGATGTCCTTTTTACACCAACATGCATAGTTTTTTTTACATAGTAATTTATATTATTTTTATTTTTTTTGTCCATACAAATGAAACATGTCCATTTCACTACCTCGTTACGATAACAGCTCAAAATTTCCAAAATTTCTTAGGAAGCTTAGAATTAGAATTTTATATAAGGTTCGTTTCGTTCGTGGCCTTCTCTTTTGTTGATATTTTACCGCCTAGCTTATCAAATAATAAAAATAAAAATTGTTTATGAGAGCATCCCAGATTTCGCCCTGTGAGAAACTATTTACACCCCTGTAGAATTATAGAAACTACCACTTCTCTACATTTTTTAAAGCTAACAACATGTGACATCATTTATTACAAAGAAAAAGTGTCAGTTTCCCTCTGTGTCTTGTTGTGTTGTTGATTTTATTTTGGTCGTCCATGGTTTTTGTGAAAAATTCCTGTGAGAAACGCACTTAACATCCAGAAAATAATTAATGTTTTTGTTTATTATTAGTGCAAAGCATTTTGATAGTAAAGTGATCCCGATACAACAGGGTCACGCTTTCGTAGCATCCGATTTTTAGCTTATAATCAAATAAATTGATTTTAAAGTTGCATGTTGGCATCATGTTACGTATGCCTGTGAGAAACGGTCGAACAAAAATGTAAAACTAAGGCACGTTTATACTGGTCATATTTCTCTCATGACCGGTCCTCAAAGTATTTAATTATATTCCTATTTACGTACTTTTTTGTCTTACATAAAAATGACAGGAATGTGATATATTTTTACCGGACTTCAAAAAAAGGAGATTCTCAGTTTGTATGTATGTGTGTATGTTTGGCTGTGATTATCTCGCGTTTAGGCTGAACCGATTTAATAATAATAATAATAAATATTCTTTATTGTGCACACATTTAAATTACAATAAAAAAAAAAAAACAAAAACATAAAACACAAGTATAACACAATGGCGGCCTTATTACTAATTAGTAATTTCTTCCAGGCAACCACAGGTAGAGGAAACATATTTATAAGAAATTAGGTGAATTTAATGTGTTTTTAAAAAAAGTATTTGTTACATATCGAAGAAGGTTCAAAAAGTCAGTCAAAAGGTTGATTGTTTTTTGAAGGTAGTTTTATTTTTAGCCGACTTCCAAAAAAGGAGGTGGTTCTCAATTTGTCGGATTTTTAAAAGTATGTTCCTTGATTACTGGAAGACGCCTGAACCGATTTGAAAAATTATTTTTTTGTTTGAAAGGGTATACCTACAGATATACTTTACAGATGGTCCTGTTGTCACCAAATCTCTGATGATGGAAACCTAGAGATATCGAGGGTGACCCTCAAATTTTATAGGCACGCACCCCGTGTTTTCAAGTATTTAATTAAGTTGTTCTGGTATTTAAGTCTGATAGCTATCATGTCATGGAGCTCAGCTGATGATGGAAGGTCCAATTCCTAAGAAGGTAGGAGTTAGGGTACAACAACAACATAATATCTATATGAGTATACGTATACACATTATATTGGCCTAAATATCTTCCTTAGACTAAACACAAAATATTATGTACATATTTGAATCCTATGTTTATTCCTGTACATCTAAATCATAATTCATAATATGTCATAGGTACCTATTTGTTCATCAGTAAAAAGTTACCTATGTGAACGCATCTTTGTGAGAAATGTGAGAAACGTTTTTGATTTTTGTGAGAAACGTTAGAAATGTTTCTCACAAGAGTCTAGTGAAAAAGGTACATTTATTTTGGCTCAAACCCAGCTGTAGTCTAATTTTATATTTTTATCGATATATACAAGCAGATCGCCCATCATTTCTCACAGGGCGAAATCTAGGATGCTCTCATAAACAATTTTTATTTTTATTATTTGATAAGCTAGGCGGTAAAATATCAACAAAAGAGAAGGCCACGAACGAAACGAACCTTTTATAAAATTCTAATTCTTAGCTTCCTAAGAAATTTTGGAAATTTTGAGCGGTTATCGTAACGAGGTAGTGAAATGGACATGTTTCATTTGTATGGACAAAAAAAATAAAAATAATATAAATTACTATGTAAAAAAAAACTATGCATGTTGGTGTAAAAAGGACATCTAATTTTTAATATACATGGTCCAGTGTAATTAAAAAATAAAAATAAACATGTTTAATGCAATAAACATAGCCACAATTATGGTTTGAAGGCGGTGGACACGATATTTTTTAGTAAGGTACATTTATTTTGGCTCAAACCCAGCTATCGACCAAGAATCGACCATAATTTTATGTTATAGATTTTTATTAAACGACATCAAAAAGGGAGGTTATCAATTCGACCCGCATGTTCAATTTAGGATATAATGTTATGATCATTAATTCATGAAGCCCCAAGCGGCCACATCCGGCCGCGATAACAATGAAAAAGCTATTGTGTCTCGTTTTGCCACGACTGATGGGCTAAATTAGAAGTCGCTTTCAATTTGGTGAAAAGATATAAATATTTATTTAAGTATATGAAAATACTTACATAAATAAAATATTTAAGTATATAATTACACAAATAGTTAAAAATATAATAATTTTGTATACTCCATAAGCCACGAAGGCTTGACCGGAGTGTAATATCAATAAAATCAACAGTTTTTATAAAAAACAACAGAAGATCAAATATACTTTATTATACTTAACTATTATACAACAATTTTGTAAAATAACATTTTTTTATGTATTATTGAAGAAATAAAGACGTTAAAGATGCGTTAAAGCATTGGATACTGGTGACGAGACACATATAATAATATAATGTGTCCACTGTCCCAACACCAGTGGCCGACCCTTCAGTCAATAAAATACCTATGCCATACATCATAACATGTAAGGATTGGACACCGGTGTTAGGGCACATTGTATAATATTACACACATATTATTAAAAATTAGAAATTAAGGGGCCGGGTGCCATCGAAATTATCATACATACGTAATACCAAAATCATTTTCTCATGCGAAAATATTTAACATGTTTGAGTTATTTTTCAGCTTAAAAAATAGTAATTACCTAGGTTCCTGCACAAAAATTTACTACAAAATATTTAAACACTAAAAAATATTTTTAGTGTTTAAATATTTTGTAGTAAATTTACTACTAAATATTGAAACACTCAAAATATAGTAACACACTAAAAATATAAATATATATATAAATAGTAAATTTACTACAAAATATTTAAATAGTAAAAAATATTTTTTAGTTTCAATATTTTGTAGTAAATTTACTATTTATTTATAATATATTTTTAGTGTTTCACTATATTTTTTAGTGTTTAAATATTTTGTAGTAAATGTTTGTGCAGGAACCTAGGTAATTGAAAATACTATTTTAAGCTGAAAAATAACTCAAACATGTTTAATATTTGCGTATGAGGAAATGATTATGGTATTACGTATGTATGAGAATTTCGATGGCACCCGGTCTCTTAAATGAAAAATATTCAAACACTGAAAACAGTTGACAACATCTCCTTAACGGGGGGGTCTCCTGAAGGTGGCGGAAGGTAGTAGTGATAAGGGCGGGATTTTCCTCACTCCATCTCACCACCAGAATACTCGGTTATAATCTAAACTTAAAAATAATATTATCTTCATTATAGGTCTCTCAGTCACCACCATATTGAACTGTTCTTTAGGAGCATTCCAATAACCTAAAAAAATAGTTGGTTTGTAAATGTACTTACGAGTAATACTATAAAATATGTATGTACATATAATATTATCTATACTAATATTATAAATGCGAAAGTATCTCTGTCTGTCTGTCTGTCTGTCTGTCTGTCTCGCTTTCACGCCAAAACTACTGAACCGATTGTAATGAAATTTTGTACACAGATAGTCTAAAGCCTGAGAAAGGACATAGGCTACTTTTTAACTGGAAAAAGGGGTTGTAAGGGGGTGAAAATGCGTAAATTTGTCAAAATTAAGTTAGTTTCAAAAATTCATAACAGATGGCGCCAAGAGTCGCTTACATCTCGCTATCGCTTGCTCATAAGTCTTTCTATAAGAGGTGGCACCATATTGAGTTAGGTTTTTCGATTCTTTCGATTGTTATACACGTTATTAAATAACTCACTACTCAGTACTTAATCTATGCACTATGCAGTGACGTAACCTGAAACTATGGAGTGTAGATGAAAGGAGGAATACCTCTGTATGTAAAAAGTGTCCCCGGAAATGCGTTAAATAAGGGTGAAACTAAAGCTAAACTAAACTAAACTAAGGTGGCGCTACAGTAGCAACAAGGTAAATTTTAAATCATTTAGCAACTTTTATTTCAGCTATTTTAGGTTATATTTTTCAAAATATATTGGTATTAGCCCAGTAATTGTAGTTATAATTTATATTCCAGTAATAATTTATATTTTGTCACCAACGGCTACATTCATTCCTACACTCCATAATTCATTCCATACCCTTTGGCTGCAGCTAGCGCCACTCGTGGAGGATTTTTCAACTGTTATTTACTGCGTACAGCTGGACACTTTTTCAAATATCCCCCATATAAGATAGTTCTCCTTTCATCTACACTCCATACCTGAAACCTACCAATGATAAATAGCTAAAGTTGTGTAATGGGGGCTAAATAAGCTTTAAATTTGATATAAATAAAGTTTTGCTTACTTAAAAAAATTAAATATTATGTGCACACTGCACAGCTGTTTTTGGATATTTTGATTTAAGGGGTACCAGGGTTTTAAAAAGCTTTTAAAATTTACACCAATTTTATTGACACCGCGCGCTATAAACTGAAGTCCACGCGGACGAAGTCGCGGGCAACAGCTAGTATACAATATATGCTTTATGTAACTTTTCCATGCTTAATCATGCATGCATCAAGCATGGCCCATCAAGCCCCAAGTGGAACCTAGGTGCCGCATAACAACTGAATATCTATTATGTCTGGAATTCGATGTTCGAGGTATTAAATTTATTAAGTGTGATATAGTGGAACCACAGATTGTTGGAGATGTAATGACCTCTTTACTTAGAATTGTACCACTAGACCCTTCAAAATATATATATGGAACAAATAAGATGCATGTGTTTTCTCCCCCTCACTACTTACCAGTCATGCGCAGAGAATTTGATACAATTGAAATAGATATAAGATCAAGCACTGGTCAAAAGATACCATTCCAGTTTGGAACAGCGTGTATTAAACTGCACTTCAGAAAGTTATAAGTTATAATGCATCATCACAATAATATTATAAATTGCCCTATGAAAATTATTATACTCATCAAGCTGGTTCTGGAATAGATGTAATTTATAAAGGAGTTCCTTATCAACGTGGTCACTGGTCATGATGTTGGAAGCTTTTTGGGAGGTTTGTTTCCATCCGTCCTACCTTTGCTTTCGAGTGGCGCTAAAGCAATAGGAAAAGAAGCTTTGAGTGCGGGTGTTGGATTCCTATCTGATATGGCGAAAGCACGACCCATGGATGAATCAGTAAAATCACGACTTAAGGAAATTTGTCCAAATTTGGAAAGAAGGGCAGATCAAAAAAATGATAACTTAAATATGTCTGGTACAGGCTATATAACTAAATGTATAGGAGCAGTCATTCCTTCATCGAGTTCTAAAGGAAGAGGTGTTAAGAAAAGAAAGTTAACTCGTCAATATCAAGGAGATATATTTTCATAAATTTAATAACAATGTCTTTCTTACATAGTTACTCTTGTGAATGTATAAAGTCTGAATTAGATTTATTTGCTTTACCATCAACACAAACAAGCATCGAAAGTTGAATGTGGGTGCACTACAAACCAATATCATCTTTAGCCGACGATGGACCCATAGAATTTCAAGTTCCTGGAACTGGCGATGACTATATAGACTTATCCCATACACTCATTCATTTAAAAGCGAAAGTGTTAAACGAAGATTCTTCAAAATTGGCAGCTTCAACTGTTGTAGCACCTGTAAACAATTGGCTTCATTCAGTTTTTAGTCAACTCGATGTTTATTTGAATCAAAAATTAGTTTCACCTCCAAACAATACATATGCTTATTGAGCATACATTGAAACTCTTTTGAATTATTCACCCGACGCTAAACAATCTCATTTGACTTGTAGCCTTTGGTATGGAGATGCTGCTGGTAAAATGGATTCAACCGATGAAAAAAATTTAGGTTTTACTACAAGACAAAAATTAGTTTCAGAAAGTAAGGAAGTTGAAATGATAGGACATCTCCATGGTGACATATTCAATCAATCAAAGTTTTTAATTAATGGTGTTGAGATGAATATTAAATGTATTCAAATTCTTCTTTTCTAAAATACCTTGTCATGTTCTAAAATATCTGTCAGATTTTCTAAAATCTGACAGAAATTGATCGGTATTTTAGAATATGACACTCTCTTGACACACAAAAAAGTCGCGCATGCGCAGTTGAAAAAGCAAACGAACACGACTTTTATTGTATTCCACAGATTATATTGTATTCAAATTCTTCTTTTCTAAGCGTTGAATATCACAGATTTCTATCTAATTAGATCCCGCATGTGTATGTACTTCGCGTGCCATCGCGTTCCCAAACGGTCACAAACTTCATTCTTTCGAAAGTCTGTTCTTTAGTCTGCGCTCCACCGTTATCGGAATCGGACGTCAATCGGAATTCTAAAAATGCCTAATTGTGCCGTATTGGCTGTGGAAATTCGAATAGAAACGTTGGTATAAATAGTGGACACGTTTCTTATCATCGGTAAGTAATTTTATTATTTAATCATGTGTCCTTTATTTTAAAATCAATTAATTAATGTAAATCGTGTGTGGCTGTAGTTTTTACCATGAAATCTACGTAACTGCGTGTGTACCGCATGATTCATTATACATTGCCGCTTTAGTTAGAAAATTATAGAGCCCGTTCTGTTTGTCCGCTATTGAGCGCGCAATGGAAATAAAACAATCGATACTTTCACTCTTCGCTTAGTTTCGAGGTACAGTCAATATTCTCATTTTTCTGTCAAATGAAGCAAATAGTGTTGTACATATTCTCGATTCTAATTAATCGATTTTCGAAACAGACATGAAACAGAGGAATGATAATGTTCGCTTTGGGACATTTTGTGACTCGGTAATTATATTTCTATACATATAACAAAACTGTAGAAATAAAAATTCTGTACATTAAAGGTATTAAAAAAATAATAAGCGGGGGGTGTCACTACATCGCTATAGAAGCCAAAACTGTAGTTAGTTTTTTGTCTACTGTCTGTCTGTCTGTCTGTCTGTCTGTATGTTTGTTCCACTATCACACGAAAACTACTGATCCGATTTGAATGCGGTTTTCGCAGATATATTTGTCTCCTTCCAACTTAACATCTGGTGTATAAAAAAATTTCCCCCCACCCCACTAAGGGGACCAAAGAGGGGGTAAGATTTTGTATCAATTGATGAAGTACTAATACTTTAAATGACAAAACAACGTTTGCTGGGACAGCTAGTTATGTAATATGTATTTATGTTCCTGTTTAGTGATTTAATTTAGAATAATATAATATATTACTAGCTGTCCTGGCAAGCACGTATCTTAAGATTTATCATTCCTCTGTCTATGAACTCGAATAATAATCGATTAAAAAATCGATATACCTATTAAAATGGCAAAAGAGGCGGGGCGCGGCGATTCCTTTGAATCGATTCCACGCGTACGGGTATTCCCATCACTAAAGCGCTCTTGTGACGTCACAGTAGGTATGAAAAAAGTGACACGCTCGTGTTCATACAAATGGAGCGACATAGCGCTTCTATCTAGATCTTATTTCTGTGTTGAATATAATATTGTATATAACGCTTAGAAAAAGAAATCCTCTGTTTACGATTCAATGTGTCAAAACTCAAAAATTGAGTGTTTTGTAGAAAAAAAAAAATTATACATTATGGATTTCATAAATCATAGAGCAAAGTAGACTTTGACAATTGACATATTGACATTGGCACAGATTACAAGACGTTTAATCTGTATATTGGACATTAGCAACTTCACAGATTAATTCGTGTTAATATTTTTAAAATTTTAGGAAATCCTACTGAATCACAAACTGTACAGAATGAAAATATGCTGAGTTTTCATTGAAATATTTCAATGTTTACAAATAGAGCACAACTTAAAAGGCGTACACCTGTTAATGGAGTAGATCGTGAAAACTACTTGTCTTTATTAGTAGACGAGTATATCAATACAAATTCCTTCGGTATGGTTTTTATAGCTCGTTACAACACACTTAACAAGTATTTGATTATAGATCATAAACTATGATCTAACGGCTAACCCATCAATCCCCAAGCGGCAGCCGGCTGCCGCATAACAATTGAAGATCTATTGTGTCTGCGATACCCACGATGGAGGTGCTACGGTTCTCATGAAAGTTGCATGTTGGCATCATGTTACGTATGCCTGTGAGAAACGGTCGAACAAAAATGTAAAACTAAGGCACGTTTATACTGGTCATATTTCTCTCATGACCGTTTCTCAAAGTATTTAATTATATTCCTATTTACGTACTTTTTTGTCTTTCACCAAATTGAAAGCGACTTCTAATTTAATGATCATAACATTATATCCTAAATTGAACATGCGGGTCGAATTGATAACCTCCCTTTTTGATGTCGTTTAATAAAAATCTATAACATAAAATTATGGTCGATTCTTGGTCGATAGCTGGGTTTGAGCCAAAATAAATGTACCTTACTAAAAAATATCGTGTCCACCGCCTTCAAACCATAATTGTGGCTATGTTTATTGCATTAAACATGTTTATTTTTATTTTTTAATTACACTGGACCATGTATATTAAAAATTAGATGTCCTTTTTACACCAACATGCATAGTTTTTTTTACATAGTAATTTATATTATTTTTATTTTTTTTGTCCATACAAATGAAACATGTCCATTTCACTACCTCGTTACGATAACAGCTCAAAATTTCCAAAATTTCTTAGGAAGCTTAGAATTAGAATTTTATATAAGGTTCGTTTCGTTCGTGGCCTTCTCTTTTGTTGATATTTTACCGCCTAGCTTATCAAATAATAAAAATAAAAATTGTTTATGAGAGCATCCCAGATTTCGCCCTGTGAGAAACTATTTACACCCCTGTAGAATTATAGAAACTACCACTTCTCTACATTTTTTAAAGCTAACAACATGTGACATCATTTATTACAAAGAAAAAGTGTCAGTTTCCCTCTGTGTCTTGTTGTGTTGTTGATTTTATTTTGGTCGTCCATGGTTTTTGTGAAAAATTCCTGTGAGAAACGCACTTAACATCCAGAAAATAATTAATGTTTTTGTTTATTATTAGTGCAAAGCATTTTGATAGTAAAGTGATCCCGATACAACAGGGTCACGCTTTCGTAGCATCCGATTTTTAGCTTATAATCAAATAAATTGATTTTAAAGTTGCATGTTGGCATCATGTTACGTATGCCTGTGAGAAACGGTCGAACAAAAATGTAAAACTAAGGCACGTTTATACTGGTCATATTTCTCTCATGACCGTTTCTCAAAGTATTTAATTATATTCCTATTTACGTACTTTTTTGTCTTTCACCAAATTGAAAGCGACTTCTAATTTAATGATCATAACATTATATCCTAAATTGAACATGCGGGTCGAATTGATAACCTCCCTTTTTGATGTCGTTTAATAAAAATCTATAACATAAAATTATGGTCGATTCTTGGTCGATAGCTGGGTTTGAGCCAAAATAAATGTACCTTACTAAAAAATATCGTGTCCACCGCCTTCAAACCATAATTGTGGCTATGTTTATTGCATTAAACATGTTTATTTTTATTTTTTAATTACACTGGACCATGTATATTAAAAATTAGATGTCCTTTTTACACCAACATGCATAGTTTTTTTTACATAGTAATTTATATTATTTTTATTTTTTTTGTCCATACAAATGAAACATGTCCATTTCACTACCTCGTTACGATAACAGCTCAAAATTTCCAAAATTTCTTAGGAAGCTTAGAATTAGAATTTTATATAAGGTTCGTTTCGTTCGTGGCCTTCTCTTTTGTTGATATTTTACCGCCTAGCTTATCAAATAATAAAAATAAAAATTGTTTATGAGAGCATCCCAGATTTCGCCCTGTGAGAAACTATTTACACCCCTGTAGAATTATAGAAACTACCACTTCTCTACATTTTTTAAAGCTAACAACATGTGACATCATTTATTACAAAGAAAAAGTGTCAGTTTCCCTCTGTGTCTTGTTGTGTTGTTGATTTTATTTTGGTCGTCCATGGTTTTTGTGAAAAATTCCTGTGAGAAACGCACTTAACATCCAGAAAATAATTAATGTTTTTGTTTATTATTAGTGCAAAGCATTTTGATAGTAAAGTGATCCCGATACAACAGGGTCACGCTTTCGTAGCATCCGATTTTTAGCTTATAATCAAATAAATTGATTTTAAAGTTGCATGTTGGCATCATGTTACGTATGCCTGTGAGAAACGGTCGAACAAAAATGTAAAACTAAGGCACGTTTATACTGGTCATATTTCTCTCATGACCGTTTCTCAAAGTATTTAATTATATTCCTATTTACGTACTTTTTTGTCTTTCACCAAATTGAAAGCGACTTCTAATTTAATGATCATAACATTATATCCTAAATTGAACATGCGGGTCGAATTGATAACCTCCCTTTTTGATGTCGTTTAATAAAAATCTATAACATAAAATTATGGTCGATTCTTGGTCGATAGCTGGGTTTGAGCCAAAATAAATGTACCTTACTAAAAAATATCGTGTCCACCGCCTTCAAACCATAATTGTGGCTATGTTTATTGCATTAAACATGTTTATTTTTATTTTTTAATTACACTGGACCATGTATATTAAAAATTAGATGTCCTTTTTACACCAACATGCATAGTTTTTTTTACATAGTAATTTATATTATTTTTATTTTTTTTGTCCATACAAATGAAACATGTCCATTTCACTACCTCGTTACGATAACAGCTCAAAATTTCCAAAATTTCTTAGGAAGCTTAGAATTAGAATTTTATATAAGGTTCGTTTCGTTCGTGGCCTTCTCTTTTGTTGATATTTTACCGCCTAGCTTATCAAATAATAAAAATAAAAATTGTTTATGAGAGCATCCCAGATTTCGCCCTGTGAGAAACTATTTACACCCCTGTAGAATTATAGAAACTACCACTTCTCTACATTTTTTAAAGCTAACAACATGTGACATCATTTATTACAAAGAAAAAGTGTCAGTTTCCCTCTGTGTCTTGTTGTGTTGTTGATTTTATTTTGGTCGTCCATGGTTTTTGTGAAAAATTCCTGTGAGAAACGCACTTAACATCCAGAAAATAATTAATGTTTTTGTTTATTATTAGTGCAAAGCATTTTGATAGTAAAGTGATCCCGATACAACAGGGTCACGCTTTCGTAGCATCCGATTTTTAGCTTATAATCAAATAAATTGATTTTAAAGTTGCATGTTGGCATCATGTTACGTATGCCTGTGAGAAACGGTCGAACAAAAATGTAAAACTAAGGCACGTTTATACTGGTCATATTTCTCTCATGACCGTTTCTCAAAGTATTTAATTATATTCCTATTTACGTACTTTTTTGTCTTTCACCAAATTGAAAGCGACTTCTAATTTAATGATCATAACATTATATCCTAAATTGAACATGCGGGTCGAATTGATAACCTCCCTTTTTGATGTCGTTTAATAAAAATCTATAACATAAAATTATGGTCGATTCTTGGTCGATAGCTGGGTTTGAGCCAAAATAAATGTACCTTACTAAAAAATATCGTGTCCACCGCCTTCAAACCATAATTGTGGCTATGTTTATTGCATTAAACATGTTTATTTTTATTTTTTAATTACACTGGACCATGTATATTAAAAATTAGATGTCCTTTTTACACCAACATGCATAGTTTTTTTTACATAGTAATTTATATTATTTTTATTTTTTTTGTCCATACAAATGAAACATGTCCATTTCACTACCTCGTTACGATAACAGCTCAAAATTTCCAAAATTTCTTAGGAAGCTTAGAATTAGAATTTTATATAAGGTTCGTTTCGTTCGTGGCCTTCTCTTTTGTTGATATTTTACCGCCTAGCTTATCAAATAATAAAAATAAAAATTGTTTATGAGAGCATCCCAGATTTCGCCCTGTGAGAAACTATTTACACCCCTGTAGAATTATAGAAACTACCACTTCTCTACATTTTTTAAAGCTAACAACATGTGACATCATTTATTACAAAGAAAAAGTGTCAGTTTCCCTCTGTGTCTTGTTGTGTTGTTGATTTTATTTTGGTCGTCCATGGTTTTTGTGAAAAATTCCTGTGAGAAACGCACTTAACATCCAGAAAATAATTAATGTTTTTGTTTATTATTAGTGCAAAGCATTTTGATAGTAAAGTGATCCCGATACAACAGGGTCACGCTTTCGTAGCATCCGATTTTTAGCTTATAATCAAATAAATTGATTTTAAAGTTGCATGTTGGCATCATGTTACGTATGCCTGTGAGAAACGGTCGAACAAAAATGTAAAACTAAGGCACGTTTATACTGGTCATATTTCTCTCATGACCGTTTCTCAAAGTATTTAATTATATTCCTATTTACGTACTTTTTTGTCTTTCACCAAATTGAAAGCGACTTCTAATTTAATGATCATAACATTATATCCTAAATTGAACATCCGGGTCGAATTGATAACCTCCCTTTTTGATGTCGTTTAATAAAAATCTATAACATAAAATTATGGTCGATTCTTGGTCGATAGCTGGGTTTGAGCCAAAATAAATGTACCTTACTAAAAAATATCGTGTCCACCGCCTTCAAACCATAATTGTGGCTATGTTTATTGCATTAAACATGTTTATTTTTATTTTTTAATTACACTGGACCATGTATATTAAAAATTAGATGTCCTTTTTACACCAACATGCATAGTTTTTTTTACATAGTAATTTATATTATTTTTATTTTTTTTGTCCATACAAATGAAACATGTCCATTTCACTACCTCGTTACGATAACAGCTCAAAATTTCCAAAATTTCTTAGGAAGCTTAGAATTAGAATTTTATATAAGGTTCGTTTCGTTCGTGGCCTTCTCTTTTGTTGATATTTTACCGCCTAGCTTATCAAATAATAAAAATAAAAATTGTTTATGAGAGCATCCCAGATTTCGCCCTGTGAGAAACTATTTACACCCCTGTAGAATTATAGAAACTACCACTTCTCTACATTTTTTAAAGCTAACAACATGTGACATCATTTATTACAAAGAAAAAGTGTCAGTTTCCCTCTGTGTCTTGTTGTGTTGTTGATTTTATTTTGGTCGTCCATGGTTTTTGTGAAAAATTCCTGTGAGAAACGCACTTAACATCCAGAAAATAATTAATGTTTTTGTTTATTATTAGTGCAAAGCATTTTGATAGTAAAGTGATCCCGATACAACAGGGTCACGCTTTCGTAGCATCCGATTTTTAGCTTATAATCAAATAAATTGATTTTAAAGTTGCATGTTGGCATCATGTTACGTATGCCTGTGAGAAACGGTCGAACAAAAATGTAAAACTAAGGCACGTTTATACTGGTCATATTTCTCTCATGACCGTTTCTCAAAGTATTTAATTATATTCCTATTTACGTACTTTTTTGTCTTTCACCAAATTGAAAGCGACTTCTAATTTAATGATCATAACATTATATCCTAAATTGAACATGCGGGTCGAATTGATAACCTCCCTTTTTGATGTCGTTTAATAAAAATCTATAACATAAAATTATGGTCGATTCTTGGTCGATAGCTGGGTTTGAGCCAAAATAAATGTACCTTACTAAAAAATATCGTGTCCACCGCCTTCAAACCATAATTGTGGCTATGTTTATTGCATTAAACATGTTTATTTTTATTTTTTAATTACACTGGACCATGTATATTAAAAATTAGATGTCCTTTTTACACCAACATGCATAGTTTTTTTTTACATAGTAATTTATATTATTTTTATTTTTTTTGTCCATACAAATGAAACATGTCCATTTCACTACCTCGTTACGATAACAGCTCAAAATTTCCAAAATTTCTTAGGAAGCTTAGAATTAGAATTTTATATAAGGTTCGTTTCGTTCGTGGCCTTCTCTTTTGTTGATATTTTACCGCCTAGCTTATCAAATAATAAAAATAAAAATTGTTTATGAGAGCATCCCAGATTTCGCCCTGTGAGAAACTATTTACACCCCTGTAGAATTATAGAAACTACCACTTCTCTACATTTTTTAAAGCTAACAACATGTGACATCATTTATTACAAAGAAAAAGTGTCAGTTTCCCTCTGTGTCTTGTTGTGTTGTTGATTTTATTTTGGTCGTCCATGGTTTTTGTGAAAAATTCCTGTGAGAAACGCACTTAACATCCAGAAAATAATTAATGTTTTTGTTTATTATTAGTGCAAAGCATTTTGATAGTAAAGTGATCCCGATACAACAGGGTCACGCTTTCGTAGCATCCGATTTTTAGCTTATAATCAAATAAATTGATTTTAAAGTTGCATGTTGGCATCATGTTACGTATGCCTGTCAGAAACGGTCGAACAAAAATGTAAAACTAAGGCACGTTTATACTGGTCATATTTCTCTCATGACCGTTTCTCAAAGTATTTAATTATATTCCTATTTACGTACTTTTTTGTCTTTCACCAAATTGAAAGCGACTTCTAATTTAATGATCATAACATTATATCCTAAATTGAACATGCGGGTCGAATTGATAACCTCCCTTTTTGATGTCGTTTAATAAAAATCTATAACATAAAATTATGGTCGATTCTTGGTCGATAGCTGGGTTTGAGCCAAAATAAATGTACCTTACTAAAAAATATCGTGTCCACCGCCTTCAAACCATAATTGTGGCTATGTTTATTGCATTAAACATGTTTATTTTTATTTTTTAATTACACTGGACCATGTATATTAAAAATTAGATGTCCTTTTTACACCAACATGCATAGTTTTTTTTTACATAGTAATTTATATTATTTTTATTTTTTTTGTCCATACAAATGAAACATGTCCATTTCACTACCTCGTTACGATAACAGCTCAAAATTTCCAAAATTTCTTAGGAAGCTTAGAATTAGAATTTTATATAAGGTTCGTTTCGTTCGTGGCCTTCTCTTTTGTTGATATTTTACCGCCTAGCTTATCAAATAATAAAAATAAAAATTGTTTATGAGAGCATCCCAGATTTCGCCCTGTGAGAAACTATTTACACCCCTGTAGAATTATAGAAACTACCACTTCTCTACATTTTTTAAAGCTAACAACATGTGACATCATTTATTACAAAGAAAAAGTGTCAGTTTCCCTCTGTGTCTTGTTGTGTTGTTGATTTTATTTTGGTCGTCCATGGTTTTTGTGAAAAATTCCTGTGAGAAACGCACTTAACATCCAGAAAATAATTAATGTTTTTGTTTATTATTAGTGCAAAGCATTTTGATAGTAAAGTGATCCCGATACAACAGGGTCACGCTTTCGTAGCATCCGATTTTTAGCTTATAATCAAATAAATTGATTTTAAAGTTGCATGTTGGCATCACGTTACGTATGCCTGTCAGAAACGGTCGAACAAAAATGTAAAACTAAGGCACGTTTATACTGGTCATATTTCTCTCATGACCGTTTCTCAAAGTATTTAATTATATTCCTATTTACGTACTTTTTTGTCTTTCACCAAATTGAAAGCGACTTCTAATTTAATGATCATAACATTATATCCTAAATTGAACATGCGGGTCGAATTGATAACCTCCCTTTTTGATGTCGTTTAATAAAAATCTATAACATAAAATTATGGTCGATTCTTGGTCGATAGCTGGGTTTGAGCCAAAATAAATGTACCTTACTAAAAAATATCGTGTCCACCGCCTTCAAACCATAATTGTGGCTATGTTTATTGCATTAAACATGTTTATTTTTATTTTTTAATTACACTGGACCATGTATATTAAAAATTAGATGTCCTTTTTACACCAACATGCATAGTTTTTTTTACATAGTAATTTATATTATTTTTATTTTTTTTGTCCATACAAATGAAACATGTCCATTTCACTACCTCGTTACGATAACAGCTCAAAATTTCCAAAATTTCTTAGGAAGCTTAGAATTAGAATTTTATATAAGGTTCGTTTCGTTCGTGGCCTTCTCTTTTGTTGATATTTTACCGCCTAGCTTATCAAATAATAAAAATAAAAATTGTTTATGAGAGCATCCCAGATTTCGCCCTGTGAGAAACTATTTACACCCCTGTAGAATTATAGAAACTACCACTTCTCTACATTTTTTAAAGCTAACAACATGTGACATCATTTATTACAAAGAAAAAGTGTCAGTTTCCCTCTGTGTCTTGTTGTGTTGTTGATTTTATTTTGGTCGTCCATGGTTTTTGTGAAAAATTCCTGTGAGAAACGCACTTAACATCCAGAAAATAATTAATGTTTTTGTTTATTATTAGTGCAAAGCATTTTGATAGTAAAGTGATCCCGATACAACAGGGTCACGCTTTCGTAGCATCCGATTTTTAGCTTATAATCAAATAAATTGATTTTAAAGTTGCATGTTGGCATCATGTTACGTATGCCTGTGAGAAACGGTCGAACAAAAATGTAAAACTAAGGCACGTTTATACTGGTCATATTTCTCTCATGACCGTTTCTCAAAGTATTTAATTATATTCCTATTTACGTACTTTTTTGTCTTTCACCAAATTGAAAGCGACTTCTAATTTAATGATCATAACATTATATCCTAAATTGAACATGCGGGTCGAATTGATAACCTCCCTTTTTGATGTCGTTTAATAAAAATCTATAACATAAAATTATGGTCGATTCTTGGTCGATAGCTGGGTTTGAGCCAAAATAAATGTACCTTACTAAAAAATATCGTGTCCACCGCCTTCAAACCATAATTGTGGCTATGTTTATTGCATTAAACATGTTTATTTTTATTTTTTAATTACACTGGACCATGTATATTAAAAATTAGATGTCCTTTTTACACCAACATGCATAGTTTTTTTTACATAGTAATTTATATTATTTTTATTTTTTTTGTCCATACAAATGAAACATGTCCATTTCACTACCTCGTTACGATAACAGCTCAAAATTTCCAAAATTTCTTAGGAAGCTTAGAATTAGAATTTTATATAAGGTTCGTTTCGTTCGTGGCCTTCTCTTTTGTTGATATTTTACCGCCTAGCTTATCAAATAATAAAAATAAAAATTGTTTATGAGAGCATCCCAGATTTCGCCCTGTGAGAAACTATTTACACCCCTGTAGAATTATAGAAACTACCACTTCTCTACATTTTTTAAAGCTAACAACATGTGACATCATTTATTACAAAGAAAAAGTGTCAGTTTCCCTCTGTGTCTTGTTGTGTTGTTGATTTTATTTTGGTCGTCCATGGTTTTTGTGAAAAATTCCTGTGAGAAACGCACTTAACATCCAGAAAATAATTAATGTTTTTGTTTATTATTAGTGCAAAGCATTTTGATAGTAAAGTGATCCCGATACAACAGGGTCACGCTTTCGTAGCATCCGATTTTTAGCTTATAATCAAATAAATTGATTTTAAAGTTGCATGTTGGCATCATGTTACGTATGCCTGTGAGAAACGGTCGAACAAAAATGTAAAACTAAGGCACGTTTATACTGGTCATATTTCTCTCATGACCGTTTCTCAAAGTATTTAATTATATTCCTATTTACGTACTTTTTTGTCTTTCACCAAATTGAAAGCGACTTCTAATTTAATGATCATAACATTATATCCTAAATTGAACATGCGGGTCGAATTGATAACCTCCCTTTTTGATGTCGTTTAATAAAAATCTATAACATAAAATTATGGTCGATTCATGGTCGATAGCTGGGTTTGAGCCAAAATAAATGTACCTTACTAAAAAATATCGTGTCCACCGCCTTCAAACCATAATTGTGGCTATGTTTATTGCATTAAACATGTTTATTTTTATTTTTTAATTACACTGGACCATGTATATTAAAAATTAGATGTCCTTTTTACACCAACATGCATAGTTTTTTTTACATAGTAATTTATATTATTTTTATTTTTTTTGTCCATACAAATGAAACATGTCCATTTCACTACCTCGTTACGATAACAGCTCAAAATTTCCAAAATTTCTTAGGAAGCTTAGAATTAGAATTTTATATAAGGTTCGTTTCGTTCGTGGCCTTCTCTTTTGTTGATATTTTACCGCCTAGCTTATCAAATAATAAAAATAAAAATTGTTTATGAGAGCATCCCAGATTTCGCCCTGTGAGAAACTATTTACACCCCTGTAGAATTATAGAAACTACCACTTCTCTACATTTTTTAAAGCTAACAACATGTGACATCATTTATTACAAAGAAAAAGTGTCAGTTTCCCTCTGTGTCTTGTTGTGTTGTTGATTTTATTTTGGTCGTCCATGGTTTTTGTGAAAAATTCCTGTGAGAAACGCACTTAACATCCAGAAAATAATTAATGTTTTTGTTTATTATTAGTGCAAAGCATTTTGATAGTAAAGTGATCCCGATACAACAGGGTCACGCTTTCGTAGCATCCGATTTTTAGCTTATAATCAAATAAATTGATTTTAAAGTTGCATGTTGGCATCATGTTACGTATGCCTGTGAGAAACGGTCGAACAAAAATGTAAAACTAAGGCACGTTTATACTGGTCATATTTCTCTCATGACCGTTTCTCAAAGTATTTAATTATATTCCTATTTACGTACTTTTTTGTCTTTCACCAAATTGAAAGCGACTTCTAATTTAATGATCATAACATTATATCCTAAATTGAACATGCGGGTCGAATTGATAACCTCCCTTTTTGATGTCGTTTAATAAAAATCTATAACATAAAATTATGGTCGATTCTTGGTCGATAGCTGGGTTTGAGCCAAAATAAATGTACCTTACTAAAAAATATCGTGTCCACCGCCTTCAAACCATAATTGTGGCTATGTTTATTGCATTAAACATGTTTATTTTTATTTTTTAATTACACTGGACCATGTATATTAAAAATTAGATGTCCTTTTTACACCAACATGCATAGTTTTTTTTTACATAGTAATTTATATTATTTTTATTTTTTTTGTCCATACAAATGAAACATGTCCATTTCACTACCTCGTTACGATAACAGCTCAAAATTTCCAAAATTTCTTAGGAAGCTTAGAATTAGAATTTTATATAAGGTTCGTTTCGTTCGTGGCCTTCTCTTTTGTTGATATTTTACCGCCTAGCTTATCAAATAATAAAAATAAAAATTGTTTATGAGAGCATCCCAGATTTCGCCCTGTGAGAAACTATTTACACCCCTGTAGAATTATAGAAACTACCACTTCTCTACATTTTTTAAAGCTAACAACATGTGACATCATTTATTACAAAGAAAAAGTGTCAGTTTCCCTCTGTGTCTTGTTGTGTTGTTGATTTTATTTTGGTCGTCCATGGTTTTTGTGAAAAATTCCTGTGAGAAACGCACTTAACATCCAGAAAATAATTAATGTTTTTGTTTATTATTAGTGCAAAGCATTTTGATAGTAAAGTGATCCCGATACAACAGGGTCACGCTTTCGTAGCATCCGATTTTTAGCTTATAATCAAATAAATTGATTTTAAAGTTGCATGTTGGCATCATGTTACGTATGCCTGTCAGAAACGGTCGAACAAAAATGTAAAACTAAGGCACGTTTATACTGGTCATATTTCTCTCATGACCGTTTCTCAAAGTATTTAATTATATTCCTATTTACGTACTTTTTTGTCTTTCACCAAATTGAAAGCGACTTCTAATTTAATGATCATAACATTATATCCTAAATTGAACATGCGGGTCGAATTGATAACCTCCCTTTTTGATGTCGTTTAATAAAAATCTATAACATAAAATTATGGTCGATTCTTGGTCGATAGCTGGGTTTGAGCCAAAATAAATGTACCTTACTAAAAAATATCGTGTCCACCGCCTTCAAACCATAATTGTGGCTATGTTTATTGCATTAAACATGTTTATTTTTATTTTTTAATTACACTGGACCATGTATATTAAAAATTAGATGTCCTTTTTACACCAACATGCATAGTTTTTTTTACATAGTAATTTATATTATTTTTATTTTTTTTGTCCATACAAATGAAACATGTCCATTTCACTACCTCGTTACGATAACAGCTCAAAATTTCCAAAATTTCTTAGGAAGCTTAGAATTAGAATTATATAAGGTTCGTTTCGTTCGTGGCCTTCTCTTTTGTTGATATTTTACCGCCTAGCTTATCAAATAATAAAAATAAAAATTGTTTATGAGAGCATCCCAGATTTCGCCCTGTGAGAAACTATTTACACCCCTGTAGAATTATAGAAACTACCACTTCTCTACATTTTTTAAAGCTAACAACATGTGACATCATTTATTACAAAGAAAAAGTGTCAGTTTCCCTCTGTGTCTTGTTGTGTTGTTGATTTTATTTTGGTCGTCCATGGTTTTTGTGAAAAATTCCTGTGAGAAACGCACTTAACATCCAGAAAATAATTAATGTTTTTGTTTATTATTAGTGCAAAGCATTTTGATAGTAAAGTGATCCCGATACAACAGGGTCACGCTTTCGTAGCATCCGATTTTTAGCTTATAATCAAATAAATTGATTTTAAAGTTGCATGTTGGCATCATGTTACGTATGCCTGTGAGAAACGGTCGAACAAAAATGTAAAACTAAGGCACGTTTATACTGGTCATATTTCTCTCATGACCGTTTCTCAAAGTATTTAATTATATTCCTATTTACGTACTTTTTTGTCTTTCACCAAATTGAAAGCGACTTCTAATTTAATGATCATAACATTATATCCTAAATTGAACATGCGGGTCGAATTGATAACCTCCCTTTTTGATGTCGTTTAATAAAAATCTATAACATAAAATTATGGTCGATTCTTGGTCGATAGCTGGGTTTGAGCCAAAATAAATGTACCTTACTAAAAAATATCGTGTCCACCGCCTTCAAACCATAATTGTGGCTATGTTTATTGCATTAAACATGTTTATTTTTATTTTTTAATTACACTGGACCATGTATATTAAAAATTAGATGTCCTTTTTACACCAACATGCATAGTTTTTTTTACATAGTAATTTATATTATTTTTATTTTTTTTGTCCATACAAATGAAACATGTCCATTTCACTACCTCGTTACGATAACAGCTCAAAATTTCCAAAATTTCTTAGGAAGCTTAGAATTAGAATTTTATATAAGGTTCGTTTCGTTCGTGGCCTTCTCTTTTGTTGATATTTTACCGCCTAGCTTATCAAATAATAAAAATAAAAATTGTTTATGAGAGCATCCCAGATTTCGCCCTGTGAGAAACTATTTACACCCCTGTAGAATTATAGAAACTACCACTTCTCTACATTTTTTAAAGCTAACAACATGTGACATCATTTATTACAAAGAAAAAGTGTCAGTTTCCCTCTGTGTCTTGTTGTGTTGTTGATTTTATTTTGGTCGTCCATGGTTTTTGTGAAAAATTCCTGTGAGAAACGCACTTAACATCCAGAAAATAATTAATGTTTTTGTTTATTATTAGTGCAAAGCATTTTGATAGTAAAGTGATCCCGATACAACAGGGTCACGCTTTCGTAGCATCCGATTTTTAGCTTATAATCAAATAAATTGATTTTAAAGTTGCATGTTGGCATCATGTTACGTATGCCTGTGAGAAACGGTCGAACAAAAATGTAAAACTAAGGCACGTTTATACTGGTCATATTTCTCTCATGACCGTTTCTCAAAGTATTTAATTATATTCCTATTTACGTACTTTTTTGTCTTTCACCAAATTGAAAGCGACTTCTAATTTAATGATCATAACATTATATCCTAAATTGAACATGCGGGTCGAATTGATAACCTCCCTTTTTGATGTCGTTTAATAAAAATCTATAACATAAAATTATGGTCGATTCTTGGTCGATAGCTGGGTTTGAGCCAAAATAAATGTACCTTACTAAAAAATATCGTGTCCACCGCCTTCAAACCATAATTGTGGCTATGTTTATTGCATTAAACATGTTTATTTTTATTTTTTAATTACACTGGACCATGTATATTAAAAATTAGATGTCCTTTTTACACCAACATGCATAGTTTTTTTTTACATAGTAATTTATATTATTTTTATTTTTTTTGTCCATACAAATGAAACATGTCCATTTCACTACCTCGTTACGATAACAGCTCAAAATTTCCAAAATTTCTTAGGAAGCTTAGAATTAGAATTTTATATAAGGTTCGTTTCGTTCGTGGCCTTCTCTTTTGTTGATATTTTACCGCCTAGCTTATCAAATAATAAAAATAAAAATTGTTTATGAGAGCATCCCAGATTTCGCCCTGTGAGAAACTATTTACACCCCTGTAGAATTATAGAAACTACCACTTCTCTACATTTTTTAAAGCTAACAACATGTGACATCATTTATTACAAAGAAAAAGTGTCAGTTTCCCTCTGTGTCTTGTTGTGTTGTTGATTTTATTTTGGTCGTCCATGGTTTTTGTGAAAAATTCCTGTGAGAAACGCACTTAACATCCAGAAAATAATTAATGTTTTTGTTTATTATTAGTGCAAAGCATTTTGATAGTAAAGTGATCCCGATACAACAGGGTCACGCTTTCGTAGCATCCGATTTTTAGCTTATAATCAAATAAATTGATTTTAAAGTTGCATGTTGGCATCATGTTACGTATGCCTGTCAGAAACGGTCGAACAAAAATGTAAAACTAAGGCACGTTTATACTGGTCATATTTCTCTCATGACCGTTTCTCAAAGTATTTAATTATATTCCTATTTACGTACTTTTTTGTCTTTCACCAAATTGAAAGCGACTTCTAATTTAATGATCATAACATTATATCCTAAATTGAACATGCGGGTCGAATTGATAACCTCCCTTTTTGATGTCGTTTAATAAAAATCTATAACATAAAATTATGGTCGATTCTTGGTCGATAGCTGGGTTTGAGCCAAAATAAATGTACCTTACTAAAAAATATCGTGTCCACCGCCTTCAAACCATAATTGTGGCTATGTTTATTGCATTAAACATGTTTATTTTTATTTTTTAATTACACTGGACCATGTATATTAAAAATTAGATGTCCTTTTTACACCAACATGCATAGTTTTTTTTACATAGTAATTTATATTATTTTTATTTTTTTTGTCCATACAAATGAAACATGTCCATTTCACTACCTCGTTACGATAACAGCTCAAAATTTCCAAAATTTCTTAGGAAGCTTAGAATTAGAATTTTATATAAGGTTCGTTTCGTTCGTGGCCTTCTCTTTTGTTGATATTTTACCGCCTAGCTTATCAAATAATAAAAATAAAAATTGTTTATGAGAGCATCCCAGATTTCGCCCTGTGAGAAACTATTTACACCCCTGTAGAATTATAGAAACTACCACTTCTCTACATTTTTTAAAGCTAACAACATGTGACATCATTTATTACAAAGAAAAAGTGTCAGTTTCCCTCTGTGTCTTGTTGTGTTGTTGATTTTATTTTGGTCGTCCATGGTTTTTGTGAAAAATTCCTGTGAGAAACGCACTTAACATCCAGAAAATAATTAATGTTTTTGTTTATTATTAGTGCAAAGCATTTTGATAGTAAAGTGATCCCGATACAACAGGGTCACGCTTTCGTAGCATCCGATTTTTAGCTTATAATCAAATAAATTGATTTTAAAGTTGCATGTTGGCATCATGTTACGTATGCCTGTGAGAAACGGTCGAACAAAAATGTAAAACTAAGGCACGTTTATACTGGTCATATTTCTCTCATGACCGTTTCTCAAAGTATTTAATTATATTCCTATTTACGTACTTTTTTGTCTTTCACCAAATTGAAAGCGACTTCTAATTTAATGATCATAACATTATATCCTAAATTGAACATGCGGGTCGAATTGATAACCTCCCTTTTTGATGTCGTTTAATAAAAATCTATAACATAAAATTATGGTCGATTCTTGGTCGATAGCTGGGTTTGAGCCAAAATAAATGTACCTTACTAAAAAATATCGTGTCCACCGCCTTCAAACCATAATTGTGGCTATGTTTATTGCATTAAACATGTTTATTTTTATTTTTTAATTACACTGGACCATGTATATTAAAAATTAGATGTCCTTTTTACACCAACATGCATAGTTTTTTTTACATAGTAATTTATATTATTTTTATTTTTTTTGTCCATACAAATGAAACATGTCCATTTCACTACCTCGTTACGATAACAGCTCAAAATTTCCAAAATTTCTTAGGAAGCTTAGAATTAGAATTTTATATAAGGTTCGTTTCGTTCGTGGCCTTCTCTTTTGTTGATATTTTACCGCCTAGCTTATCAAATAATAAAAATAAAAATTGTTTATGAGAGCATCCCAGATTTCGCCCTGTGAGAAACTATTTACACCCCTGTAGAATTATAGAAACTACCACTTCTCTACATTTTTTAAAGCTAACAACATGTGACATCATTTATTACAAAGAAAAAGTGTCAGTTTCCCTCTGTGTCTTGTTGTGTTGTTGATTTTATTTTGGTCGTCCATGGTTTTTGTGAAAAATTCCTGTGAGAAACGCACTTAACATCCAGAAAATAATTAATGTTTTTGTTTATTATTAGTGCAAAGCATTTTGATAGTAAAGTGATCCCGATACAACAGGGTCACGCAGCACGCTTTCGTAGCATCCGATTTTTAGCTTATAATCAAATAAATTGATTTTAAAGTTGCATGTTGGCATCATGTTACGTATGCCTGTGAGAAACGGTCGAACAAAAATGTAAAACTAAGGCACGTTTATACTGGTCATATTTCTCTCATGACCGTTTCTCAAAGTATTTAATTATATTCCTATTTACGTACTTTTTTGTCTTTCACCAAATTGAAAGCGACTTCTAATTTAATGATCATAACATTATATCCTAAATTGAACATGCGGGTCGAATTGATAACCTCCCTTTTTGATGTCGTTTAATAAAAATCTATAACATAAAATTATGGTCGATTCTTGGTCGATAGCTGGGTTTGAGCCAAAATAAATGTACCTTACTAAAAAATATCGTGTCCACCGCCTTCAAACCATAATTGTGGCTATGTTTATTGCATTAAACATGTTTATTTTTATTTTTTAATTACACTGGACCATGTATATTAAAAATTAGATGTCCTTTTTACACCAACATGCATAGTTTTTTTTACATAGTAATTTATATTATTTTTATTTTTTTTGTCCATACAAATGAAACATGTCCATTTCACTACCTCGTTACGATAACAGCTCAAAATTTCCAAAATTTCTTAGGAAGCTTAGAATTAGAATTTTATATAAGGTTCGTTTCGTTCGTGGCCTTCTCTTTTGTTGATATTTTACCGCCTAGCTTATCAAATAATAAAAATAAAAATTGTTTATGAGAGCATCCCAGATTTCGCCCTGTGAGAAACTATTTACACCCCTGTAGAATTATAGAAACTACCACTTCTCTACATTTTTTAAAGCTAACAACATGTGACATCATTTATTACAAAGAAAAAGTGTCAGTTTCCCTCTGTGTCTTGTTGTGTTGTTGATTTTATTTTGGTCGTCCATGGTTTTTGTGAAAAATTCCTGTGAGAAACGCACTTAACATCCAGAAAATAATTAATGTTTTTGTTTATTATTAGTGCAAAGCATTTTGATAGTAAAGTGATCCCGACACAACAGGGTCACGCTTTCGTAGCATCCGATTTTTAGCTTATAATCAAATAAATTGATTTTAAAGTTGCATGTTGGCATCATGTTACGTATGCCTGTGAGAAACGGTCGAACAAAAATGTAAAACTAAGGCACGTTTATACTGGTCATATTTCTCTCATGACCGTTTCTCAAAGTATTTAATTATATTCCTATTTACGTACTTTTTTGTCTTTCACCAAATTGAAAGCGACTTCTAATTTAATGATCATAACATTATATCCTAAATTGAACATGCGGGTCGAATTGATAACCTCCCTTTTTGATGTCGTTTAATAAAAATCTATAACATAAAATTATGGTCGATTCTTGGTCGATAGCTGGGTTTGAGCCAAAATAAATGTACCTTACTAAAAATATCGTGTCCACCGCCTTCAAACCATAATTGTGGCTATGTTTATTGCATTAAACATGTTTATTTTTATTTTTTAATTACACTGGACCATGTATATTAAAAATTAGATGTCCTTTTTACACCAACATGCATAGTTTTTTTTACATAGTAATTTATATTATTTTTATTTTTTTTGTCCATACAAATGAAACATGTCCATTTCACTACCTCGTTACGATAACAGCTCAAAATTTCCAAAATTTCTTAGGAAGCTTAGAATTAGAATTTTATATAAGGTTCGTTTCGTTCGTGGCCTTCTCTTTTGTTGATATTTTACCGCCTAGCTTATCAAATAATAAAAATAAAAATTGTTTATGAGAGCATCCCAGATTTCGCCCTGTGAGAAACTATTTACACCCCTGTAGAATTATAGAAACTACCACTTCTCTACATTTTTTAAAGCTAACAACATGTGACATCATTTATTACAAAGAAAAAGTGTCAGTTTCCCTCTGTGTCTTGTTGTGTTGTTGATTTTATTTTGGTCGTCCATGGTTTTTGTGAAAAATTCCTGTGAGAAACGCACTTAACATCCAGAAAATAATTAATGTTTTTGTTTATTATTAGTGCAAAGCATTTTGATAGTAAAGTGATCCCGATACAACAGGGTCACGCTTTCGTAGCATCCGATTTTTAGCTTATAATCAAATAAATTGATTTTAAAGTTGCATGTTGGCATCATGTTACGTATGCCTGTGAGAAACGGTCGAACAAAAATGTAAAACTAAGGCACGTTTATACTGGTCATATTTCTCTCATGACCGTTTCTCAAAGTATTTAATTATATTCCTATTTACGTACTTTTTTGTCTTTCACCAAATTGAAAGCGACTTCTAATTTAATGATCATAACATTATATCCTAAATTGAACATGCGGGTCGAATTGATAACCTCCCTTTTTGATGTCGTTTAATAAAAATCTATAACATAAAATTATGGTCGATTCTTGGTCGATAGCTGGGTTTGAGCCAAAATAAATGTACCTTACTAAAAAATATCGTGTCCACCGCCTTCAAACCATAATTGTGGCTATGTTTATTGCATTAAACATGTTTATTTTTATTTTTTAATTACACTGGACCATGTATATTAAAAATTAGATGTCCTTTTTACACCAACATGCATAGTTTTTTTTACATAGTAATTTATATTATTTTTATTTTTTTTGTCCATACAAATGAAACATGTCCATTTCACTACCTCGTTACGATAACAGCTCAAAATTTCCAAAATTTCTTAGGAAGCTTAGAATTAGAATTTTATATAAGGTTCGTTTCGTTCGTGGCCTTCTCTTTTGTTGATATTTTACCGCCTAGCTTATCAAATAATAAAAATAAAAATTGTTTATGAGAGCATCCCAGATTTCGCCCTGTGAGAAACTATTTACACCCCTGTAGAATTATAGAAACTACCACTTCTCTACATTTTTTAAAGCTAACAACATGTGACATCATTTATTACAAAGAAAAAGTGTCAGTTTCCCTCTGTGTCTTGTTGTGTTGTTGATTTTATTTTGGTCGTCCATGGTTTTTGTGAAAAATTCCTGTGAGAAACGCACTTAACATCCAGAAAATAATTAATGTTTTTGTTTATTATTAGTGCAAAGCATTTTGATAGTAAAGTGATCCCGATACAACAGGGTCACGCTTTCGTAGCATCCGATTTTTAGCTTATAATCAAATAAATTGATTTTAAAGTTGCATGTTGGCATCATGTTACGTATGCCTGTGAGAAACGGTCGAACAAAAATGTAAAACTAAGGCACGTTTATACTGGTCATATTTCTCTCATGACCGTTTCTCAAAGTATTTAATTATATTCCTATTTACGTACTTTTTTGTCTTTCACCAAATTGAAAGCGACTTCTAATTTAATGATCATAACATTATATCCTAAATTGAACATGCGGGTCGAATTGATAACCTCCCTTTTTGATGTCGTTTAATAAAAATCTATAACATAAAATTATGGTCGATTCTTGGTCGATAGCTGGGTTTGAGCCAAAATAAATGTACCTTACTAAAAAATATCGTGTCCACCGCCTTCAAACCATAATTGTGGCTATGTTTATTGCATTAAACATGTTTATTTTTATTTTTTAATTACACTGGACCATGTATATTAAAAATTAGATGTCCTTTTTACACCAACATGCATAGTTTTTTTTACATAGTAATTTATATTATTTTTATTTTTTTTGTCCATACAAATGAAACATGTCCATTTCACTACCTCGTTACGATAACAGCTCAAAATTTCCAAAATTTCTTAGGAAGCTTAGAATTAGAATTTTATATAAGGTTCGTTTCGTTCGTGGCCTTCTCTTTTGTTGATATTTTACCGCCTAGCTTATCAAATAATAAAAATAAAAATTGTTTATGAGAGCATCCCAGATTTCGCCCTGTGAGAAACTATTTACACCCCTGTAGAATTATAGAAACTACCACTTCTCTACATTTTTTAAAGCTAACAACATGTGACATCATTTATTACAAAGAAAAAGTGTCAGTTTCCCTCTGTGTCTTGTTGTGTTGTTGATTTTATTTTGGTCGTCCATGGTTTTTGTGAAAAATTCCTGTGAGAAACGCACTTAACATCCAGAAAATAATTAATGTTTTTGTTTATTATTAGTGCAAAGCATTTTGATAGTAAAGTGATCCCGACACAACAGGGTCACGCTTTCGTAGCATCCGATTTTTAGCTTATAATCAAATAAATTGATTTTAAAGTTGCATGTTGGCATCATGTTACGTATGCCTGTGAGAAACGGTCGAACAAAAATGTAAAACTAAGGCACGTTTATACTGGTCATATTTCTCTCATGACCGTTTCTCAAAGTATTTAATTATATTCCTATTTACGTACTTTTTTGTCTTTCACCAAATTGAAAGCGACTTCTAATTTAATGATCATAACATTATATCCTAAATTGAACATGCGGGTCGAATTGATAACCTCCCTTTTTGATGTCGTTTAATAAAAATCTATAACATAAAATTATGGTCGATTCTTGGTCGATAGCTGGGTTTGAGCCAAAATAAATGTACCTTACTAAAAATATCGTGTCCACCGCCTTCAAACCATAATTGTGGCTATGTTTATTGCATTAAACATGTTTATTTTTATTTTTTAATTACACTGGACCATGTATATTAAAAATTAGATGTCCTTTTTACACCAACATGCATAGTTTTTTTTACATAGTAATTTATATTATTTTTATTTTTTTTGTCCATACAAATGAAACATGTCCATTTCACTACCTCGTTACGATAACAGCTCAAAATTTCCAAAATTTCTTAGGAAGCTTAGAATTAGAATTTTATATAAGGTTCGTTTCGTTCGTGGCCTTCTCTTTTGTTGATATTTTACCGCCTAGCTTATCAAATAATAAAAATAAAAATTGTTTATGAGAGCATCCCAGATTTCGCCCTGTGAGAAACTATTTACACCCCTGTAGAATTATAGAAACTACCACTTCTCTACATTTTTTAAAGCTAACAACATGTGACATCATTTATTACAAAGAAAAAGTGTCAGTTTCCCTCTGTGTCTTGTTGTGTTGTTGATTTTATTTTGGTCGTCCATGGTTTTTGTGAAAAATTCCTGTGAGAAACGCACTTAACATCCAGAAAATAATTAATGTTTTTGTTTATTATTAGTGCAAAGCATTTTGATAGTAAAGTGATCCCGATACAACAGGGTCACGCTTTCGTAGCATCCGATTTTTAGCTTATAATCAAATAAATTGATTTTAAAGTTGCATGTTGGCATCATGTTACGTATGCCTGTGAGAAACGGTCGAACAAAAATGTAAAACTAAGGCACGTTTATACTGGTCATATTTCTCTCATGACCGTTTCTCAAAGTATTTAATTATATTCCTATTTACGTACTTTTTTGTCTTTCACCAAATTGAAAGCGACTTCTAATTTAATGATCATAACATTATATCCTAAATTGAACATGCGGGTCGAATTGATAACCTCCCTTTTTGATGTCGTTTAATAAAAATCTATAACATAAAATTATGGTCGATTCTTGGTCGATAGCTGGGTTTGAGCCAAAATAAATGTACCTTACTAAAAAATATCGTGTCCACCGCCTTCAAACCATAATTGTGGCTATGTTTATTGCATTAAACATGTTTATTTTTATTTTTTAATTACACTGGACCATGTATATTAAAAATTAGATGTCCTTTTTACACCAACATGCATAGTTTTTTTTTACATAGTAATTTATATTATTTTTATTTTTTTTGTCCATACAAATGAAACATGTCCATTTCACTACCTCGTTACGATAACAGCTCAAAATTTCCAAAATTTCTTAGGAAGCTTAGAATTAGAATTTTATATAAGGTTCGTTTCGTTCGTGGCCTTCTCTTTTGTTGATATTTTACCGCCTAGCTTATCAAATAATAAAAATAAAAATTGTTTATGAGAGCATCCCAGATTTCGCCCTGTGAGAAACTATTTACACCCCTGTAGAATTATAGAAACTACCACTTCTCTACATTTTTTAAAGCTAACAACATGTGACATCATTTATTACAAAGAAAAAGTGTCAGTTTCCCTCTGTGTCTTGTTGTGTTGTTGATTTTATTTTGGTCGTCCATGGTTTTTGTGAAAAATTCCTGTGAGAAACGCACTTAACATCCAGAAAATAATTAATGTTTTTGTTTATTATTAGTGCAAAGCATTTTGATAGTAAAGTGATCCCGATACAACAGGGTCACGCTTTCGTAGCATCCGATTTTTAGCTTATAATCAAATAAATTGATTTTAAAGTTGCATGTTGGCATCATGTTACGTATGCCTGTCAGAAACGGTCGAACAAAAATGTAAAACTAAGGCACGTTTATACTGGTCATATTTCTCTCATGACCGTTTCTCAAAGTATTTAATTATATTCCTATTTACGTACTTTTTTGTCTTTCACCAAATTGAAAGCGACTTCTAATTTAATGATCATAACATTATATCCTAAATTGAACATGCGGGTCGAATTGATAACCTCCCTTTTTGATGTCGTTTAATAAAAATCTATAACATAAAATTATGGTCGATTCTTGGTCGATAGCTGGGTTTGAGCCAAAATAAATGTACCTTACTAAAAAATATCGTGTCCACCGCCTTCAAACCATAATTGTGGCTATGTTTATTGCATTAAACATGTTTATTTTTATTTTTTAATTACACTGGACCATGTATATTAAAAATTAGATGTCCTTTTTACACCAACATGCATAGTTTTTTTTACATAGTAATTTATATTATTTTTATTTTTTTTGTCCATACAAATGAAACATGTCCATTTCACTACCTCGTTACGATAACAGCTCAAAATTTCCAAAATTTCTTAGGAAGCTTAGAATTAGAATTTTATATAAGGTTCGTTTCGTTCGTGGCCTTCTCTTTTGTTGATATTTTACCGCCTAGCTTATCAAATAATAAAAATAAAAATTGTTTATGAGAGCATCCCAGATTTCGCCCTGTGAGAAACTATTTACACCCCTGTAGAATTATAGAAACTACCACTTCTCTACATTTTTTAAAGCTAACAACATGTGACATCATTTATTACAAAGAAAAAGTGTCAGTTTCCCTCTGTGTCTTGTTGTGTTGTTGATTTTATTTTGGTCGTCCATGGTTTTTGTGAAAAATTCCTGTGAGAAACGCACTTAACATCCAGAAAATAATTAATGTTTTTGTTTATTATTAGTGCAAAGCATTTTGATAGTAAAGTGATCCCGATACAACAGGGTCACGCTTTCGTAGCATCCGATTTTTAGCTTATAATCAAATAAATTGATTTTAAAGTTGCATGTTGGCATCATGTTACGTATGCCTGTGAGAAACGGTCGAACAAAAATGTAAAACTAAGGCACGTTTATACTGGTCATATTTCTCTCATGACCGTTTCTCAAAGTATTTAATTATATTCCTATTTACGTACTTTTTTGTCTTTCACCAAATTGAAAGCGACTTCTAATTTAATGATCATAACATTATATCCTAAATTGAACATGCGGGTCGAATTGATAACCTCCCTTTTTGATGTCGTTTAATAAAAATCTATAACATAAAATTATGGTCGATTCTTGGTCGATAGCTGGGTTTGAGCCAAAATAAATGTACCTTACTAAAAAATATCGTGTCCACCGCCTTCAAACCATAATTGTGGCTATGTTTATTGCATTAAACATGTTTATTTTTATTTTTTAATTACACTGGACCATGTATATTAAAAATTAGATGTCCTTTTTACACCAACATGCATAGTTTTTTTTACATAGTAATTTATATTATTTTTATTTTTTTTGTCCATACAAATGAAACATGTCCATTTCACTACCTCGTTACGATAACAGCTCAAAATTTCCAAAATTTCTTAGGAAGCTTAGAATTAGAATTTTATATAAGGTTCGTTTCGTTCGTGGCCTTCTCTTTTGTTGATATTTTACCGCCTAGCTTATCAAATAATAAAAATAAAAATTGTTTATGAGAGCATCCCAGATTTCGCCCTGTGAGAAACTATTTACACCCCTGTAGAATTATAGAAACTACCACTTCTCTACATTTTTTAAAGCTAACAACATGTGACATCATTTATTACAAAGAAAAAGTGTCAGTTTCCCTCTGTGTCTTGTTGTGTTGTTGATTTTATTTTGGTCGTCCATGGTTTTTGTGAAAAATTCCTGTGAGAAACGCACTTAACATCCAGAAAATAATTAATGTTTTTGTTTATTATTAGTGCAAAGCATTTTGATAGTAAAGTGATCCCGATACAACAGGGTCACGCTTTCGTAGCATCCGATTTTTAGCTTATAATCAAATAAATTGATTTTAAAGTTGCATGTTGGCATCATGTTACGTATGCCTGTGAGAAACGGTCGAACAAAAATGTAAAACTAAGGCACGTTTATACTGGTCATATTTCTCTCATGACCGTTTCTCAAAGTATTTAATTATATTCCTATTTACGTACTTTTTTGTCTTTCACCAAATTGAAAGCGACTTCTAATTTAATGATCATAACATTATATCCTAAATTGAACATGCGGGTCGAATTGATAACCTCCCTTTTTGATGTCGTTTAATAAAAATCTATAACATAAAATTATGGTCGATTCTTGGTCGATAGCTGGGTTTGAGCCAAAATAAATGTACCTTACTAAAAAATATCGTGTCCACCGCCTTCAAACCATAATTGTGGCTATGTTTATTGCATTAAACATGTTTATTTTTATTTTTTAATTACACTGGACCATGTATATTAAAAATTAGATGTCCTTTTTACACCAACATGCATAGTTTTTTTTTACATAGTAATTTATATTATTTTTATTTTTTTTGTCCATACAAATGAAACATGTCCATTTCACTACCTCGTTACGATAACAGCTCAAAATTTCCAAAATTTCTTAGGAAGCTTAGAATTAGAATTTTATATAAGGTTCGTTTCGTTCGTGGCCTTCTCTTTTGTTGATATTTTACCGCCTAGCTTATCAAATAATAAAAATAAAAATTGTTTATGAGAGCATCCCAGATTTCGCCCTGTGAGAAACTATTTACACCCCTGTAGAATTATAGAAACTACCACTTCTCTACATTTTTTAAAGCTAACAACATGTGACATCATTTATTACAAAGAAAAAGTGTCAGTTTCCCTCTGTGTCTTGTTGTGTTGTTGATTTTATTTTGGTCGTCCATGGTTTTTGTGAAAAATTCCTGTGAGAAACGCACTTAACATCCAGAAAATAATTAATGTTTTTGTTTATTATTAGTGCAAAGCATTTTGATAGTAAAGTGATCCCGATACAACAGGGTCACGCTTTCGTAGCATCCGATTTTTAGCTTATAATCAAATAAATTGATTTTAAAGTTGCATGTTGGCATCATGTTACGTATGCCTGTCAGAAACGGTCGAACAAAAATGTAAAACTAAGGCACGTTTATACTGGTCATATTTCTCTCATGACCGTTTCTCAAAGTATTTAATTATATTCCTATTTACGTACTTTTTTGTCTTTCACCAAATTGAAAGCGACTTCTAATTTAATGATCATAACATTATATCCTAAATTGAACATGCGGGTCGAATTGATAACCTCCCTTTTTGATGTCGTTTAATAAAAATCTATAACATAAAATTATGGTCGATTCTTGGTCGATAGCTGGGTTTGAGCCAAAATAAATGTACCTTACTAAAAAATATCGTGTCCACCGCCTTCAAACCATAATTGTGGCTATGTTTATTGCATTAAACATGTTTATTTTTATTTTTTAATTACACTGGACCATGTATATTAAAAATTAGATGTCCTTTTTACACCAACATGCATAGTTTTTTTTACATAGTAATTTATATTATTTTTATTTTTTTTGTCCATACAAATGAAACATGTCCATTTCACTACCTCGTTACGATAACAGCTCAAAATTTCCAAAATTTCTTAGGAAGCTTAGAATTAGAATTTTATATAAGGTTCGTTTCGTTCGTGGCCTTCTCTTTTGTTGATATTTTACCGCCTAGCTTATCAAATAATAAAAATAAAAATTGTTTATGAGAGCATCCCAGATTTCGCCCTGTGAGAAACTATTTACACCCCTGTAGAATTATAGAAACTACCACTTCTCTACATTTTTTAAAGCTAACAACATGTGACATCATTTATTACAAAGAAAAAGTGTCAGTTTCCCTCTGTGTCTTGTTGTGTTGTTGATTTTATTTTGGTCGTCCATGGTTTTTGTGAAAAATTCCTGTGAGAAACGCACTTAACATCCAGAAAATAATTAATGTTTTTGTTTATTATTAGTGCAAAGCATTTTGATAGTAAAGTGATCCCGATACAACAGGGTCACGCTTTCGTAGCATCCGATTTTTAGCTTATAATCAAATAAATTGATTTTAAAGTTGCATGTTGGCATCATGTTACGTATGCCTGTGAGAAACGGTCGAACAAAAATGTAAAACTAAGGCACGTTTATACTGGTCATATTTCTCTCATGACCGTTTCTCAAAGTATTTAATTATATTCCTATTTACGTACTTTTTTGTCTTTCACCAAATTGAAAGCGACTTCTAATTTAATGATCATAACATTATATCCTAAATTGAACATGCGGGTCGAATTGATAACCTCCCTTTTTGATGTCGTTTAATAAAAATCTATAACATAAAATTATGGTCGATTCTTGGTCGATAGCTGGGTTTGAGCCAAAATAAATGTACCTTACTAAAAAATATCGTGTCCACCGCCTTCAAACCATAATTGTGGCTATGTTTATTGCATTAAACATGTTTATTTTTATTTTTTAATTACACTGGACCATGTATATTAAAAATTAGATGTCCTTTTTACACCAACATGCATAGTTTTTTTTACATAGTAATTTATATTATTTTTATTTTTTTTGTCCATACAAATGAAACATGTCCATTTCACTACCTCGTTACGATAACAGCTCAAAATTTCCAAAATTTCTTAGGAAGCTTAGAATTAGAATTTTATATAAGGTTCGTTTCGTTCGTGGCCTTCTCTTTTGTTGATATTTTACCGCCTAGCTTATCAAATAATAAAAATAAAAATTGTTTATGAGAGCATCCCAGATTTCGCCCTGTGAGAAACTATTTACACCCCTGTAGAATTATAGAAACTACCACTTCTCTACATTTTTTAAAGCTAACAACATGTGACATCATTTATTACAAAGAAAAAGTGTCAGTTTCCCTCTGTGTCTTGTTGTGTTGTTGATTTTATTTTGGTCGTCCATGGTTTTTGTGAAAAATTCCTGTGAGAAACGCACTTAACATCCAGAAAATAATTAATGTTTTTGTTTATTATTAGTGCAAAGCATTTTGATAGTAAAGTGATCCCGATACAACAGGGTCACGCTTTCGTAGCATCCGATTTTTAGCTTATAATCAAATAAATTGATTTTAAAGTTGCATGTTGGCATCATGTTACGTATGCCTGTGAGAAACGGTCGAACAAAAATGTAAAACTAAGGCACGTTTATACTGGTCATATTTCTCTCATGACCGTTTCTCAAAGTATTTAATTATATTCCTATTTACGTACTTTTTTGTCTTTCACCAAATTGAAAGCGACTTCTAATTTAATGATCATAACATTATATCCTAAATTGAACATGCGGGTCGAATTGATAACCTCCCTTTTTGATGTCGTTTAATAAAAATCTATAACATAAAATTATGGTCGATTCTTGGTCGATAGCTGGGTTTGAGCCAAAATAAATGTACCTTACTAAAAAATATCGTGTCCACCGCCTTCAAACCATAATTGTGGCTATGTTTATTGCATTAAACATGTTTATTTTTATTTTTTAATTACACTGGACCATGTATATTAAAAATTAGATGTCCTTTTTACACCAACATGCATAGTTTTTTTTACATAGTAATTTATATTATTTTTATTTTTTTTGTCCATACAAATGAAACATGTCCATTTCACTACCTCGTTACGATAACAGCTCAAAATTTCCAAAATTTCTTAGGAAGCTTAGAATTAGAATTTTATATAAGGTTCGTTTCGTTCGTGGCCTTCTCTTTTGTTGATATTTTACCGCCTAGCTTATCAAATAATAAAAATAAAAATTGTTTATGAGAGCATCCCAGATTTCGCCCTGTGAGAAACTATTTACACCCCTGTAGAATTATAGAAACTACCACTTCTCTACATTTTTTAAAGCTAACAACATGTGACATCATTTATTACAAAGAAAAAGTGTCAGTTTCCCTCTGTGTCTTGTTGTGTTGTTGATTTTATTTTGGTCGTCCATGGTTTTTGTGAAAAATTCCTGTGAGAAACGCACTTAACATCCAGAAAATAATTAATGTTTTTGTTTATTATTAGTGCAAAGCATTTTGATAGTAAAGTGATCCCGATACAACAGGGTCACGCTTTCGTAGCATCCGATTTTTAGCTTATAATCAAATAAATTGATTTTAAAGTTGCATGTTGGCATCATGTTACGTATGCCTGTGAGAAACGGTCGAACAAAAATGTAAAACTAAGGCACGTTTATACTGGTCATATTTCTCTCATGACCGTTTCTCAAAGTATTTAATTATATTCCTATTTACGTACTTTTTTGTCTTTCACCAAATTGAAAGCGACTTCTAATTTAATGATCATAACATTATATCCTAAATTGAACATGCGGGTCGAATTGATAACCTCCCTTTTTGATGTCGTTTAATAAAAATCTATAACATAAAATTATGGTCGATTCTTGGTCGATAGCTGGGTTTGAGCCAAAATAAATGTACCTTACTAAAAAATATCGTGTCCACCGCCTTCAAACCATAATTGTGGCTATGTTTATTGCATTAAACATGTTTATTTTTATTTTTTAATTACACTGGACCATGTATATTAAAAATTAGATGTCCTTTTTACACCAACATGCATAGTTTTTTTTACATAGTAATTTATATTATTTTTGTCCATACAAATGAAACATGTCCATTTCACTACCTCGTTACGATAACAGCTCAAAATTTCCAAAATTTCTTAGGAAGCTTAGAATTAGAATTTTATATAAGGTTCGTTTCGTTCGTGGCCTTCTCTTTTGTTGATATTTTACCGCCTAGCTTATCAAATAATAAAAATAAAAATTGTTTATGAGAGCATCCCAGATTTCGCCCTGTGAGAAACTATTTACACCCCTGTAGAATTATAGAAACTACCACTTCTCTACATTTTTTAAAGCTAACAACATGTGACATCATTTATTACAAAGAAAAAGTGTCAGTTTCCCTCTGTGTCTTGTTGTGTTGTTGATTTTATTTTGGTCGTCCATGGTTTTTGTGAAAAATTCCTGTGAGAAACGCACTTAACATCCAGAAAATAATTAATGTTTTTGTTTATTATTAGTGCAAAGCATTTTGATAGTAAAGTGATCCCGATACAACAGGGTCACGCTTTCGTAGCATCCGATTTTTAGCTTATAATCAAATAAATTGATTTTAAAGTTGCATGTTGGCATCATGTTACGTATGCCTGTGAGAAACGGTCGAACAAAAATGTAAAACTAAGGCACGTTTATACTGGTCATATTTCTCTCATGACCGTTTCTCAAAGTATTTAATTATATTCCTATTTACGTACTTTTTTGTCTTTCACCAAATTGAAAGCGACTTCTAATTTAATGATCATAACATTATATCCTAAATTGAACATGCGGGTCGAATTGATAACCTCCCTTTTTGATGTCGTTTAATAAAAATCTATAACATAAAATTATGGTCGATTCTTGGTCGATAGCTGGGTTTGAGCCAAAATAAATGTACCTTACTAAAAAATATCGTGTCCACCGCCTTCAAACCATAATTGTGGCTATGTTTATTGCATTAAACATGTTTATTTTTATTTTTTAATTACACTGGACCATGTATATTAAAAATTAGATGTCCTTTTTACACCAACATGCATAGTTTTTTTTACATAGTAATTTATATTATTTTTATTTTTTTTGTCCATACAAATGAAACATGTCCATTTCACTACCTCGTTACGATAACAGCTCAAAATTTCCAAAATTTCTTAGGAAGCTTAGAATTAGAATTTTATATAAGGTTCGTTTCGTTCGTGGCCTTCTCTTTTGTTGATATTTTACCGCCTAGCTTATCAAATAATAAAAATAAAAATTGTTTATGAGAGCATCCCAGATTTCGCCCTGTGAGAAACTATTTACACCCCTGTAGAATTATAGAAACTACCACTTCTCTACATTTTTTAAAGCTAACAACATGTGACATCATTTGTTACAAAGAAAAAGTGTCAGTTTCCCTCTGTGTCTTGTTGTGTTGTTGATTTTATTTTGGTCGTCCATGGTTTTTGTGAAAAATTCCTGTGAGAAACGCACTTAACATCCAGAAAATAATTAATGTTTTTGTTTATTATTAGTGCAAAGCATTTTGATAGTAAAGTGATCCCGATACAACAGGGTCACGCTTTCGTAGCATCCGATTTTTAGCTTATAATCAAATAAATTGATTTTAAAGTTGCATGTTGGCATCATGTTACGTATGCCTGTGAGAAACGGTCGAACAAAAATGTAAAACTAAGGCACGTTTATACTGGTCATATTTCTCTCATGACCGTTTCTCAAAGTATTTAATTATATTCCTATTTACGTACTTTTTTGTCTTTCACCAAATTGAAAGCGACTTCTAATTTAATGATCATAACATTATATCCTAAATTGAACATGCGGGTCGAATTGATAACCTCCCTTTTTGATGTCGTTTAATAAAAATCTATAACATAAAATTATGGTCGATTCTTGGTCGATAGCTGGGTTTGAGCCAAAATAAATGTACCTTACTAAAAAATATCGTGTCCACCGCCTTCAAACCATAATTGTGGCTATGTTTATTGCATTAAACATGTTTATTTTTATTTTTTAATTACACTGGACCATGTATATTAAAAATTAGATGTCCTTTTTACACCAACATGCATAGTTTTTTTTACATAGTAATTTATATTATTTTTATTTTTTTTGTCCATACAAATGAAACATGTCCATTTCACTACCTCGTTACGATAACAGCTCAAAATTTCCAAAATTTCTTAGGAAGCTTAGAATTAGAATTTTATATAAGGTTCGTTTCGTTCGTGGCCTTCTCTTTTGTTGATATTTTACCGCCTAGCTTATCAAATAATAAAAATAAAAATTGTTTATGAGAGCATCCCAGATTTCGCCCTGTGAGAAACTATTTACACCCCTGTAGAATTATAGAAACTACCACTTCTCTACATTTTTTAAAGCTAACAACATGTGACATCATTTATTACAAAGAAAAAGTGTCAGTTTCCCTCTGTGTCTTGTTGTGTTGTTGATTTTATTTTGGTCGTCCATGGTTTTTGTGAAAAATTCCTGTGAGAAACGCACTTAACATCCAGAAAATAATTAATGTTTTTGTTTATTATTAGTGCAAAGCATTTTGATAGTAAAGTGATCCCGATACAACAGGGTCACGCTTTCGTAGCATCCGATTTTTAGCTTATAATCAAATAAATTGATTTTAAAGTTGCATGTTGGCATCATGTTACGTATGCCTGTGAGAAACGGTCGAACAAAAATGTAAAACTAAGGCACGTTTATACTGGTCATATTTCTCTCATGACCGTTTCTCAAAGTATTTAATTATATTCCTATTTACGTACTTTTTTGTCTTTCACCAAATTGAAAGCGACTTCTAATTTAATGATCATAACATTATATCCTAAATTGAACATGCGGGTCGAATTGATAACCTCCCTTTTTGATGTCGTTTAATAAAAATCTATAACATAAAATTATGGTCGATTCTTGGTCGATAGCTGGGTTTGAGCCAAAATAAATGTACCTTACTAAAAAATATCGTGTCCACCGCCTTCAAACCATAATTGTGGCTATGTTTATTGCATTAAACATGTTTATTTTTATTTTTTAATTACACTGGACCATGTATATTAAAAATTAGATGTCCTTTTTACACCAACATGCATAGTTTTTTTTACATAGTAATTTATATTATTTTTATTTTTTTTGTCCATACAAATGAAACATGTCCATTTCACTACCTCGTTACGATAACAGCTCAAAATTTCCAAAATTTCTTAGGAAGCTTAGAATTAGAATTTTATATAAGGTTCGTTTCGTTCGTGGCCTTCTCTTTTGTTGATATTTTACCGCCTAGCTTATCAAATAATAAAAATAAAAATTGTTTATGAGAGCATCCCAGATTTCGCCCTGTGAGAAACTATTTACACCCCTGTAGAATTATAGAAACTACCACTTCTCTACATTTTTTAAAGCTAACAACATGTGACATCATTTATTACAAAGAAAAAGTGTCAGTTTCCCTCTGTGTCTTGTTGTGTTGTTGATTTTATTTTGGTCGTCCATGGTTTTTGTGAAAAATTCCTGTGAGAAACGCACTTAACATCCAGAAAATAATTAATGTTTTTGTTTATTATTAGTGCAAAGCATTTTGATAGTAAAGTGATCCCGATACAACAGGGTCACGCTTTCGTAGCATCCGATTTTTAGCTTATAATCAAATAAATTGATTTTAAAGTTGCATGTTGGCATCATGTTACGTATGCCTGTGAGAAACGGTCGAACAAAAATGTAAAACTAAGGCACGTTTATACTGGTCATATTTCTCTCATGACCGTTTCTCAAAGTATTTAATTATATTCCTATTTACGTACTTTTTTGTCTTTCACCAAATTGAAAGCGACTTCTAATTTAATGATCATAACATTATATCCTAAATTGAACATGCGGGTCGAATTGATAACCTCCCTTTTTGATGTCGTTTAATAAAAATCTATAACATAAAATTATGGTCGATTCTTGGTCGATAGCTGGGTTTGAGCCAAAATAAATGTACCTTACTAAAAAATATCGTGTCCACCGCCTTCAAACCATAATTGTGGCTATGTTTATTGCATTAAACATGTTTATTTTTATTTTTTAATTACACTGGACCATGTATATTAAAAATTAGATGTCCTTTTTACACCAACATGCATAGTTTTTTTTACATAGTAATTTATATTATTTTTATTTTTTTTGTCCATACAAATGAAACATGTCCATTTCACTACCTCGTTACGATAACAGCTCAAAATTTCCAAAATTTCTTAGGAAGCTTAGAATTAGAATTTTATATAAGGTTCGTTTCGTTCGTGGCCTTCTCTTTTGTTGATATTTTACCGCCTAGCTTATCAAATAATAAAAATAAAAATTGTTTATTAGAGCATCCCAGATTTCGCCCTGTGAGAAACTATTTACACCCCTGTAGAATTATAGAAACTACCACTTCTCTACATTTTTTAAAGCTAACAACATGTGACATCATTTATTACAAAGAAAAAGTGTCAGTTTCCCTCTGTGTCTTGTTGTGTTGTTGATTTTATTTTGGTCGTCCATGGTTTTTGTGAAAAATTCCTGTGAGAAACGCACTTAACATCCAGAAAATAATTAATGTTTTTGTTTATTATTAGTGCAAAGCATTTTGATAGTAAAGTGATCCCGATACAACAGGGTCACGCTTTCGTAGCATCCGATTTTTAGCTTATAATCAAATAAATTGATTTTAAAGTTGCATGTTGGCATCATGTTACGTATGCCTGTGAGAAACGGTCGAACAAAAATGTAAAACTAAGGCACGTTTATACTGGTCATATTTCTCTCATGACCGTTTCTCAAAGTATTTAATTATATTCCTATTTACGTACTTTTTTGTCTTACATAAAAATGACAGGAATGTGATATATTTTTACCGGACTTCAAAAAAAGGAGATTCTCAGTTTGTATGTATGTGTGTATGTTTGGCTGTGATTATCTCGCGTTTAGGCTGAACCGATTTAATAATAATAATAATAAATATTCTTTATTGTGCACACATTTAAATTACAATAAAAAAAAAAAAAACAAAAACATAAAACACAAGTATAACACAATGGCGGCCTTATTACTAATTAGTAATTTCTTCCAGGCAACCACAGGTAGAGGAAACATATTTATAAGAAATTAGGTGAATTTAATGTGTTTTTAAAAAAAGTATTTGTTACATATCGAAGAAGGTTCAAAAAGTCAGTCAAAAGGTTGATTGTTTTTTGAAGGTGGTTTTATTTTTAGCCGACTTCCAAAAAAGGAGGTGGTTCTCAATTTGTCGGATTTTTAAAAGTATGTTCCTTGATTACTGGAAGACGCCTGAACCGATTTGAAAAATTATTTTTTTGTTTGAAAGGGTATACCTACAGATATACTTTACAGATGGTCCTGTTGTCACCAAATCTCTGATGATGGAAACCTAGAGATATCGAGGGTGACCCTCAAATTTTATAGGCACGCACCCCGTGTTTTCAAGTATTTAATTAAGTTGTTCTGGTATTTAAGTCTGATAGCTATCATGTCATGGAGCTCAGCTGATGATGGAAGGTCCAATTCCTAAGAAGGTAGGAGTTAGGGTACAACAACAACATAATATCTATATGAGTATACGTATACACATTATATTGGCCTAAATATCTTCCTTAGACTAAACACAAAATATTATGTACATATTTGAATCCTATGTTTATTCCTGTACATCTAAATCATAATTCATAATATGTCATAGGTACCTATTTGTTCATCAGTAAAAAGTTACCTATGTGAACGCATCTTTGTGAGAAATGTGAGAAACGTTTTTGATTTTTGTGAGAAACGTTAGAAATGTTTCTCACAAGAGTCTAGTGAAAAAGGTACATTTATTTTGGCTCAAACCCAGCTGTAGTCTAATTTTATATTTTTATCGATATATACAAGCAGATCGCCCATCATTTCTCACAGGGCGAAATCTAGGATGCTCTCATAAACAATTTTTATTTTTATTATTTGATAAGCTAGGCGGTAAAATATCAACAAAAGAGAAGGCCACGAACGAAACGAACCTTTTATAAAATTCTAATTCTTAGCTTCCTAAGAAATTTTGGAAATTTTGAGCGGTTATCGTAACGAGGTAGTGAAATGGACATGTTTCATTTGTATGGACAAAAAAAATAAAAATAATATAAATTACTATGTAAAAAAAAACTATGCATGTTGGTGTAAAAAGGACATCTAATTTTTAATATACATGGTCCAGTGTAATTAAAAAATAAAAATAAACATGTTTAATGCAATAAACATAGCCACAATTATGGTTTGAAGGCGGTGGACACGATATTTTTTAGTAAGGTACATTTATTTTGGCTCAAACCCAGCTATCGACCAAGAATCGACCATAATTTTATGTTATAGATTTTTATTAAACGACATCAAAAAGGGAGGTTATCAATTCGACCCGCATGTTCAATTTAGGATATAATGTTATGATCATTAATTCATGAAGCCCCAAGCGGCCACATCCGGCCGCGATAACAATGAAAAAGCTATTGTGTCTCGTTTTGCCACGACTGATGGGCTAAATTAGAAGTCGCTTTCAATTTGGTGAAAAGATATAAATATTTATTTAAGTATATGAAAATACTTACATAAATAAAATATTTAAGTATACAGGGTGACCGGTAATAGGTCTGTTTCCTTTTAACATGTAAAAATACATCACTTTTGCAGCCTAAAAAGCTATATCATACCCTGTCCAAAAGCTAACGGTTACCGAGATATTCAAGATTTTGTATTTTTTTCAAAAACACCCGATTTCAAAGGAAAACTTTAAATAAAAAAAAATCTACCTATTAATTTCTTAATCTTTAACATAATTTTAGTTCTTAGGTAGATAAACTACAAATACAAAAGTTATTTATCCATCTAAACAGGAAACAAAAATTAGCAGAGTGTTTCAAAAGTCTTAACAAAAAAAAATGAAAATGATTTTCCCTCATTTCACCCCTTATTGTTTAAAAAATCAATAAGACATTAGTCGTACAAATTACTTAATTAAATTCCTTATTTATTAAGCTATCCAAAAAGGTATAATTTGTGTGCAAAAAATTCACAAACATCTGGTAAGGTAAGATAATAACTCTCAGCACAATTTTTTTGGCTTACAATTTGTTCAGGGTTAGGTTGCCAGGTAGTCAAATTCTTTTGTTATCGGAGGAAGAAGCGATCTATTATTGGTCGGTTTAAAAAAATCCGGTTTCTTCGTAACTGTTCGCGTCGGTTCGTAACAGTTCGGGTCTGTCTAAAGAGCAATATGTAGAGTTTTTGTTTAGTTAACGCTTCTCGTCCTGAGCGCGCTGACGTTTTATTTGCGATTCCTTTTGATCAAGTTTGTTTATCAAAAATGGCATCTTTTAGCAATGAAGAGTACGCTGACATACTGTACTGCTACGGTTTTTGTGATGGCAACGCAGCCGCTGCACGGGAAGAGTACCGGCGTCGTTTTCCCCGTCGAATTAATGTACCAAGTGCTGGAGTTTTTTCCGCGGCGTACCAACGCGTGCGGGAAAGTGGCTCTGTTCATCAAAGGCGACGTGATGCAGGAAGACCTCCTCGTTATGTTGCAGAAGACGAAGAGAGAATATTGGAACGTTTTGCAAGAGATCCGACCACCTCTACAAGAATTGTAGCGAAGCAACTGGGTTTAACGCAGTGGAAAGTGTGGTTCACCGTACATAGCGCTCGGTTATACCCTTTTCACTACACACCAGTACAAGCATTAGAAGAAGGAGACCCTGCAAGGAGGCTCGATTTCTGCCGCTTTATGCTGCACTCCGATGAAAACGATTATAACTTCTTAAGAAAGATTTTATGGACCGACGAGTCGAAGTTTGAGCGTGACGGCATAACAAACTACCACAACATGCACTTTTGGGCTCCCCAGGGTGGAAACCCCCACTTGGCAAAAGAAGGTGCTCATCAAAGGAGGTTTTCCCTGAATGTTTGGATGGGAATTTTGCATAGTCATTGCATTGGGCCGTTTTTTCTACCGGACAATTTAAACGGGGAGTCGTATGAAAATTTCCTGAGAAATAATCTTCACGAGCTCATGCAAGATATACCAGTTGAAACCCGAAGAGGTATGATATACCAACATGATGGATGCCCGGCACACTACAGAGTGACAGTTAGGCAATGGCTGGATCAAAATTTCCCGCAGCGTTGGATTGGCCGCGGCGGTCCAATACCTTGGCCCGCAAGGTCTCCAGATTTGACTCCTTGCGATTATTATTTATGGGGCCACATGAAGTCTTTAGTATACGCAACACCTATTAGCGATGTACATGAACTGAGGAGAAGAATAATTTATGCAGCAAACGAAATCCGAGAAACTTTAACAAGTAGAGTAACGCGATCTAATTTTCGCTTAAGATTACGCAAGTGCATCAGAAATCGAGGACGACAATTCGAACAGGATTTACCGTAATAATTATCAACTTATTATGTAAATAAAATATTAATTTTTATTCAAAGACTTTTATTTAACTTAACCTGACGTAGCAAATGTTTATTTAGACTTTTCCAATTTGCTAATTAGAATTTTACTACCTGCTAGTTCAGGTAGTTAGCAGGTTCTTCATTTGGACAAATCGGCGTAGGGTCCTTAATATTCCCTAAGTAAGATGTTATTTAGATTTTTGCATTACAAATTATACCTTTTTGGATAGCTTAATAAATAAGGAATTTAATTAAGTAATTTGTACGACTAATGTCTTATTGATTTTTTAAACAATAAGGGGTGAAATGAGGGAAAATCATTTTCATTTTTTTTTGTTAAGACTTTTGAAACACTCTGCTAATTTTTGTTTCCTGTTTAGATGGATAAATAACTTTTGTATTTGTAGTTTATCTACCTAAGAACTAAAATTATGTTAAAGATTAAGAAATTAATAGGTAGATTTTTTTTTATTTAAAGTTTTCCTTTGAAATCGGGTGTTTTTGAAAAAAATACAAAATCTTGAATATCTCGGTAACCGTTAGCTTTTGGACAGGGTATGATATAGCTTTTTAGGCTGCAAAAGTGATGTATTTTTACATGTTAAAAGGAAACAGACCTATTACCGGTCACCCTGTATAATTACACAAATAGTTAAAAATATAATAATTTTGTATACTCCATAAGCCACGAAGGCTTGACCGGAGTGTAATATCAATAAAATCAACAGTTTTTATAAAAAACAACAGAAGATCAAATATACTTTATTATACTTAACTATTATACAACAATTTTGTAAAATAACATTTTTTTATGTATTATTGAAGAAATAAAGACGTTAAAGATGCGTTAAAGCATTGGATACTGGTGACGAGACACATATAATAATATAATGTGTCCACTGTCCCAACACCAGTGGCCGACCCTTCAGTCAATAAAATACCTATGCCATACATCATAACATGTAAGGATTGGACACCGGTGTTAGGGCACATTGTATAATATTACACACATATTATTAAAAATTAGAAATTAAGGGGCCGGGTGCCATCGAAATTATCATACATACGTAATACCAAAATCATTTTCTCATGCGAAAATATTTAACATGTTTGAGTTATTTTTCAGCTTAAAAAATAGTAATTACCTAGGTTCCTGCACAAAAATTTACTACAAAATATTTAAACACTAAAAAATATTTTTAGTGTTTAAATATTTTGTAGTAAATTTACTACTAAATATTGAAACACTCAAAATATAGTAACACACTAAAAATATAAATATATATATAAATAGTAAATTTACTACAAAATATTTAAATAGTAAAAAATATTTTTTAGTTTCAATATTTTGTAGTAAATTTACTATTTATTTATAATATATTTTTAGTGTTTCACTATATTTTTTAGTGTTTAAATATTTTGTAGTAAATGTTTGTGCAGGAACCTAGGTAATTGAAAATACTATTTTAAGCTGAAAAATAACTCAAACATGTTTAATATTTGCGTATGAGGAAATGATTATGGTATTACGTATGTATGAGAATTTCGATGGCACCCGGTCTCTTAAATGAAAAATATTCAAACACTGAAAACAGTTGACAACATCTCCTTAACGGGGGGGTCTCCTGAAGGTGGCGGAAGGTAGTAGTGATAAGGGCGGGATTTTCCTCACTCCATCTCACCACCAGAATACTCGGTTATAATCTAAACTTAAAAATAATATTATCTTCATTATAGGTCTCTCAGTCACCACCATATTGAACTGTTCTTTAGGAACATTCCAATAACCTAAAAAAATAGTTGGTTTGTAAATGTACTTACGAGTAATACTATAAAATATGTATGTACATATAATATTATCTATACTAATATTATAAATGCGAAAGTATCTCTGTCTGTCTGTCTGTCTGTCTGTCTGTCTGTCTCGCTTTCACGCCAAAACTACTGAACCGATTGTAATGAAATTTTGTACACAGATAGTCTAAAGCCTGAGAAAGGACATAGGCTACTTTTTAACTGGAAAAAGGGGTTGTAAGGGGGTGAAAATGCGTAAATTTGTCAAAATTAAGTTAGTTTCAAAAATTCATAACAGATGGCGCCAAGAGTCGCTTACATCTCGCTATCGCTTGCTCATAAGTCTTTCTATAAGAGGTGGCACCATATTGAGTTAGGTTTTTCGATTCTTTCGATTGTTATACACGTTATTAAATAACTCACTACTCAGTACTTAATCTATGCACTATGCAGTGACGTAACCTGAAACTATGGAGTGTAGATGAAAGGAGGAATACCTCTGTATGTAAAAAGTGTCCCCGGAAATGCGTTAAATAAGGGTGAAACTAAAGCTAAACTAAACTAAACTAAGGTGGCGCTACAGTAGCAACAAGGTAAATTTTAAATCATTTAGCAACTTTTATTTCAGCTATTTTAGGTTATATTTTTCAAAATATATTGGTATTAGCCCAGTAATTGTAGTTATAATTTATATTCCAGTAATAATTTATATTTTGTCACCAACGGCTACATTCATTCCTACACTCCATAATTCATTCCATACCCTTTGGCTGCAGCTAGCGCCACTCGTGGAGGATTTTTCAACTGTTATTTACTGCGTACAGCTGGACACTTTTTCAAATATCCCCCATATAAGATAGTTCTCCTTTCATCTACACTCCATACCTGAAACCTACCAATGATAAATAGCTAAAGTTGTGTAATGGGGGCTAAATAAGCTTTAAATTTGATATAAATAAAGTTTTGCTTACTTAAAAAAATTAAATATTATGTGCACACTGCACAGCTGTTTTTGGATATTTTGATTTAAGGGGTACCAGGGTTTTAAAAAGCTTTTAAAATTTACACCAATTTTATTGACACCGCGCGCTATAAACTGAAGTCCACGCGGACGAAGTCGCGGGCAACAGCTAGTATACAATATATGCTTTATGTAACTTTTCCATGCTTAATCATGCATGCATCAAGCATGGCCCATCAAGCCCCAAGTGGAACCTAGGTGCCGCATAACAACTGAATATCTATTATGTCTGGAATTCGATGTTCGAGGTATTAAATTTATTAAGTGTGATATAGTGGAACCACAGATTGTTGGAGATGTAATGACCTCTTTACTTAGAATTGTACCACTAGACCCTTCAAAATATATATATGGAACAAATAAGATGCATGTGTTTTCTCCCCCTCACTACTTACCAGTCATGCGCAGAGAATTTGATACAATTGAAATAGATATAAGATCAAGCACTGGTCAAAAGATACCATTCCAGTTTGGAACAGCGTGTATTAAACTGCACTTCAGAAAGTTATAAGTTATAATGCATCATCACAATAATATTATAAATTGCCCTATGAAAATTATTATACTCATCAAGCTGGTTCTGGAATAGATGTAATTTATAAAGGAGTTCCTTATCAACGTGGTCACTGGTCATGATGTTGGAAGCTTTTTGGGAGGTTTGTTTCCATCCGTCCTACCTTTGCTTTCGAGTGGCGCTAAAGCAATAGGAAAAGAAGCTTTGAGTGCGGGTGTTGGATTCCTATCTGATATGGCGAAAGCACGACCCATGGATGAATCAGTAAAATCACGACTTAAGGAAATTTGTCCAAATTTGGAAAGAAGGGCAGATCAAAAAAATGATAACTTAAATATGTCTGGTACAGGCTATATAACTAAATGTATAGGAGCAGTCATTCCTTCATCGAGTGCTAAAGGAAGAGGTGTTAAGAAAAGAAAGTTAACTCGTCAATATCAAGGAGATATATTTTCATAAATTTAATAACAATGTCTTTCTTACATAGTTACTCTTGTGAATGTATAAAGTCTGAATTAGATTTATTTGCTTTACCATCAACACAAACAAGCATCGAAAGTTGAATGTGGGTGCACTACAAACCAATATCATCTTTAGCCGACGATGGACCCATAGAATTTCAAGTTCCTGGAACTGGCGATGACTATATAGACTTATCCCATACACTCATTCATTTAAAAGCGAAAGTGTTAAACGAAGATTCTTCAAAATTGGCAGCTTCAACTGTTGTAGCACCTGTAAACAATTGGCTTCATTCAGTTTTTAGTCAACTCGATGTTTATTTGAATCAAAAATTAGTTTCACCTCCAAACAATACATATGCTTATTGAGCATACATTGAAACTCTTTTGAATTATTCACCCGACGCTAAACAATCTCATTTGACTTGTAGCCTTTGGTATGGAGATGCTGCTGGTAAAATGGATTCAACCGATGAAAAAAATTTAGGTTTTACTACAAGACAAAAATTAGTTTCAGAAAGTAAGGAAGTTGAAATGATAGGACATCTCCATGGTGACATATTCAATCAATCAAAGTTTTTAATTAATGGTGTTGAGATGAATATTAAATGTATTCAAATTCTTCTTTTCTAAAATACCTTGTCATGTTCTAAAATATCTGTCAGATTTTCTAAAATCTGACAGAAATTGATCGGTATTTTAGAATATGACACTCTCTTGACACACAAAAAAGTCGCGCATGCGCAGTTGAAAAAGCAAACGAACACGACTTTTATTGTATTCCACAGATTATATTGTATTCAAATTCTTCTTTTCTAAGCGTTGAATATCACAGATTTCTATCTAATTAGATCCCGCATGTGTATGTACTTCGCGTGCCATCGCGTTCCCAAACGGTCACAAACTTCATTCTTTCGAAAGTCTGTTCTTTAGTCTGCGCTCCACCGTTATCGGAATCGGACGTCAATCGGAATTCTAAAAATGCCTAATTGTGCCGTATTGGCTGTGGAAATTCGAATAGAAACGTTGGTATAAATAGTGGACACGTTTCTTATCATCGGTAAGTAATTTTATTATTTAATCATGTGTCCTTTATTTTAAAATCAATTAATTAATGTAAATCGTGTGTGGCTGTAGTTTTTACCATGAAATCTACGTAACTGCGTGTGTACCGCATGATTCATTATACATTGCCGCTTTAGTTAGAAAATTATAGAGCCCGTTCTGTTTGTCCGCTATTGAGCGCGCAATGGAAATAAAACAATCGATACTTTCACTCTTCGCTTAGTTTCGAGGTACAGTCAATATTCTCATTTTTCTGTCAAATGAAGCAAATAGTGTTGTACATATTCTCGATTCTAATTAATCGATTTTCGAAACAGACATGAAACAGAGGAATGATAATGTTCGCTTTGGGACATTTTGTGACTCGGTAATTATATTTCTATACATATAACAAAACTGTAGAAATAAAAATTCTGTACATTAAAGGTATTAAAAAAATAATAAGCGGGGGGTGTCACTACATCGCTATAGAAGCCAAAACTGTAGTTAGTTTTTTGTCTACTGTCTGTCTGTCTGCCTGTCTGTCTGTATGTTTGTTCCACTATCACACGAAAACTACTGATCCGATTTGAATGCGGTTTTCGCAGATATATTTGTCTCCTTCCAACTTAACATCTGGTGTATAAAAAAATTTCCCCCCACCCCACTAAGGGGACCAAAGAGGGGGTAAGATTTTGTATCAATTGATGAAGTACTAATACTTTAAATGACAAAACAACGTTTGCTGGGACAGCTAGTTATGTAATATGTATTTATGTTCCTGTTTAGTGATTTAATTTAGAATAATATAATATATTACTAGCTGTCCTGGCAAGCACGTATCTTAAGATTTATCATTCCTCTGTCTATGAACTCGAATAATAATCGATTAAAAAATCGATATACCTATTAAAATGGCAAAAGAGGCGGGGCGCGGCGATTCCTTTGAATCGATTCCACGCGTACGGGTATTCCCATCACTAAAGCGCTCTTGTGACGTCACAGTAGGTATGAAAAAAGTGACACGCTCGTGTTCATACAAATGGAGCGACATAGCGCTTCTATGGAAATACGTTACGTATCCCCCACCCCTTCGGGGGAAGGGGCGGGGGTATGTGGGACTCCCTACTAGAGGTCTACCCACTAAAACCCCCCCAGCCCTCCGTCATGCGCCTAGTGCGGGAGGGACGGGTACCGCAGAGCAATTCAACTCCGCCCCTTCCCGCGCGTAGCCGCAACCGGCACCATCTTCCAGCGGCTATAGGCCGCTTACCTCACCGAGAGCCCCCCGGGCTATAGGGGGGCTGCCTTCTCGGGACCCATACTGTGGGCGGGATCCCCCGATCACCGCCCACGGGTCTAGGCGTCAATCTCCATGTCGGCGGAGACGGGCGGAGCCCGCGCGCCTTTATATAACGCTTAGAAAAAGAAATCCTCTGTTTACGATTCAATGTGTCAAAACTCAAAAATTGAGTGTTTTGTAGAAAAAAAAATATTATACATTATGGATTTCATAAATCATAGAGCAAAGTAGACTTTGACAATTGACATATTGACATTGGCACAGATTACAAGACGTTTAATCTGTATATTGGACACACGGGGGTGAATCTTCGAAGAAAAAAATTAAACCCAATTTTTGACCATAAGCAAGGGTATCATAGAATTTTTTTTTCTTGACGTGAAAATTGTCTATACTAGAGTATACCATAGATACCGGAAACAAAACAAAGCCTGTCAAAATGTCTTGAATGATGAATCATTGCAATCAATGCGTTAGCATTCTATATAGTTTGTGATTGCAATTTTGTAGCGGTTGAGTGAAGACGTCGAGTTAATTCTCCGTGCTTATCCTCCTGTTTCAAAGTTGTGATATTTGTGTGCCAGTACCTATTCGTGGGTGTTGAACAACAACATGAAGAATAAGTGCTGTGTTCCGCATTGCGAAAGCAGGCGTAATACTGTTAGTCTTCATCGTTTTCCAAAGACTGAGATAGGACTCAATAAGTGGTTGCAAAAGTGTTCTAAAAGTGGTGATTTTACGAAGTTTAGTTCCAAGGAGCTACGTAAAATGTTTGTTTGTCACAAACATTTTGAAAAAAGGTTTGTGACTTCTACATTTCGCCTTCGTCAATCTGCGTATCCTACATTATTTTCTTCTGAAGAAATCAATACGGGAATACCTATTGCTGAAGAAATTGACAGTGGTAAGTAGGCATTTTACATTTTTACAATAATTATCAATATTTAATGATTCAAAATAGAAGCTACGTTACTCTGCCAGTACCTTGTGGCTATTACAATACTATTACATTTAATATATAACATATAATATTTTAGTCTGAACTGTGTACTGTAAAAATAGAATTTGGACTATCTTATAAATAAAATATTTTTTTAGAGTTCCTTACCTGAAGGGTGAAAACGGTAATTGAGACTTCAATGTCTGTGTGTCTGTCCATCTGTCTCTGGAGATACAGCCCCCCGAGACAAGTGGCAAAACGCTAACGCTACAAAATGTATGCGATTTGACATAAGTCATTGCTTCGCTAGCGAATACTAATGTCAAATCCATACATTTTGTAGCGTTAGCGTTTTGCCACTTGTCTACACCACAAGAAGAAGAAGAAGTCTAGCTGTAGCTGTTTTTGAGATCTGCCCCTGTGGGCAGATTTCAAAACCAGCTACAGCTAGACTTCTGAATTTTTCACAAATTGTGTATTTTTGTTGTCACTATAACAACAAATACTAAAAACAAAATAAAATTAATATTCAGAGGGGAGACTCCCCTAATACAATAAACATGCTTTTTTGCTTATTACCAATAATAGCAACAGGCTACTGAACTTATCACTGATTTTTTTTTACAAAATCATTCGTTATTTTGTTCTTTAAGAATTAAACCAATAATAAATTAAAGTAGAATGTTAAAAATTTAAGGGGCTCCCATCAAAAACACAATTTTTGGCCTTTAATTGTTGCTCTATAATTATTTACAGTTCTGAACCCATAGTGCCCGAGTCCAACTTGCACTTGGCCTATTTTCTATTTTATTTTTATAAAGACTCTTAAAAACATTTTGTTAAATGAGATAATAAAAGCTAATATAATTGATATTATCTTCTGTTTCAGAAAATTGTACTCATTCACTGGATCATAATTATTATTACACACAGAGTGTAGAGAGACAAAAACATAATGATCATGCCTATTGCAAGCAAAGAAGATCACCACTGGGAGAACTTCTAGCACAAGAAAATACAGTTTTATGTAAGTGCTTGATATTAACAATTTATTTTTAAATTAACTTCAAAAAAGTAATTATTTTTTGTTTTACTTGGTTTTGTTCAACTTAAGGAATAATGCAAGTTTCATCAAAATTGTTTTAGTAGTTATTGAGTAGTAGTAATTGTAGTCACTTTCATATTTTTAAATACTAAATTAGTAAAATAATAGTTTATCAATAAATACTTATAAAATGTCAAAGTTTGTGAATAATGAATATTATATATGAAATTGGCCCCCACATTAAGTGAATTTTTTTTAAAATCGGTCCAGTAGTTTCTGGGCCCATTCATTACAACTAAACAATTAACAAGCAAACAAACAAAGATTACCTCTTTATAATATTAGTGTGGATATACATTTTTTTCTTGTAGTCACAATTTTTTTTATCTTTTAAAGTATGTTCTTTATATATTTTCAGACATCAATAAACCATCTATATCTTCAAAACCTGTCACAGAAGGTGCAGATGATGAGTTCAAACACCATAATATGACATACAATAAATTATATTTATTGAAAGTTTGTGAATATTTTTTGAGTATGGCTGAATAGATGTTACACTTTCTCTGAAAAGCTTTTGTACTGTTTTTATAAAATTTTGTGTGGTAGAACATTACTTACGCTCAGAAGTTTGATTAATATGAAATTGGTATCACATAAAGATATACTAAACAAAGTTTCCCTCTTTATAATATAAGTGTAGATATACATTTTTTTCTTGTAGTCACAATTTTTTTTATCTTTTAAAGTATGTTCTTTATATATTTTCAGACATCAATGAACCATCTACATCTTCAAAACCTGTCACAGAATGTGCAGATGATAAGTTCAAACACAATATGTTGACAGGTAAAGTATTATGAATGATTATATTAACATTCAATGAATAATATTTATTTATTTACTGAACATGAGTATGAATAAATTATTTATTTATTTTCAGAAACAATAGTCCCACACAGTACAACTTTAAAGGTTTCCAGGAAACCTTACATAAACAAAAAGAAATTAAATCCTGTGTCTTTAAAATTACTAGCAGAATATAAAAAAGCCAAGAGGAAGTTAAATTTTTTGACCCGTGCTAAAAAAGCTATGAAATTATCAAAAATGGGATTGTTTGAAAAATTAACAGCTGGTGTTCATCCGTTAACAAAAAAGATAATTTGGATGCATATTAGCCAAGCTACAAAGGAAACAAAAGGAAGAAGTTTTTCTGATGACGAAAAATTAATAGCTCTAGCCATTATGAAGCAAGGTCCCAAGACATATAAATTTTTAAGAAGAATTTTTATTCCACCTTCAGTGAGGACTATAAACAAAATGATTCAAAAATTATAAGTTGACTCTGGCATCAACACTGCTATATTTGATGCTATAAAATCTGAAGTAAGTATTTAAATTAATATTGTGATGTTTTGTTTAAAAAAGTGAACAGAGTGATCATTAGCATAATATTATGTAACCTTTTTATTTTTAGGTGCAAATCTGGCCAGAATCAAAAAAGTACTGTAATATAATTTTTGACGAAGTGGCCTTAGAACCTGGTCTCTCTTATGACAAACACAAGGATAAAATAAGTGGCTTTGTGGAATTGAACTCCATAACAAATAATTATGTTATTCCTGAAAAAATAAAGAAAATGAAAGTAAGTAGAATCCATATTCATACTAATAATATAAATGCGAAAGTGTGTCTGTCGGTCTGTCGTCGATTTTGCTGAAATATTACTAGGGATATTTTTATCTCGGAAAATTTACGGTTCCCGCCCGATAAACGATTCTAAGATTTGATTTGAAAGGCATGACACTACGATGTTGCCACTTTCCAACAGATCTTATATTTTGGTATATTATATCATGTCAATATTATAATTTATTTGGTTGGAAGACTGCAGACCAAGTGAGGGCAAAATATATTTTATCGTATAGTATCTGTGTGCGGTAGCTTGCTATACCTACTATTGACCTCACTTTGTCTATAATAATTGTTGTATTAAAGTGTTTCATAATGTTAGTCTTTAGGATGACCTTATAGTTATGACACCAACATTATAATAAGTATTATACTTTATCATATAATTATATTTTCTGTATTATTTTTAATTCTGCATATTTTGTGTTATATTATAATCAAAATAATATTTTCTAGGTAAGGAATTGTACTCGTGTTTTAAGCAAGACTGTTGCAAGTGCTTTGGCATACACTGCAAATTTTTGTAAGTATTTGCTGGAAATTCAAACTTATCAAATTAGTTAACCTTATCTTAATAATCCATATCCTTACTTCTTTTTTATACTTCCACATTAATATTATAAATTCGGAAGTGTATCTGTCTGTCTGTCTGTCACCTCTTTACGTCTAAACCGCTGAACTAATTCTGCTGAAATTTGGTATGAAGATACTTTGAGTTCTGAGAAAGGACACAGGATACTTTTCATCTCAGAAAAATGTACGGTCCCAGAAAAAGGTCCGAGTTGCGGGCGTCATCTAGTTTTATATAATCATAATATTATAATATATGGAATACTGGAAATCTTTTGTTATCGCGGTCCACTTGGGCCTTACGGGGATTGATAGGTTAAATATGTGCTTATCGATAAATAATAAAATGTAGTTACTATCAGTTGACAGCTCAGACAATGTTTTTTATATAAAAATGTATATTTTAAAATTATCCTTTTTTCACAGCTCACTATGCTGATGGGAATCCAGTAAGCGAAACGTTAAAACATACGTCTGAAACAATATCTTTTTTCGATGACTTGTTCGACTCATGCAATGGTGCAAATATGACGAGCAAAAACCACGGCAAGCCATTACGGCAAACAGTCACAAAAAATTCGAGACACGTGATTTTCTGGAAGTCGGCAATCGAAAAATTAGAAAATAATAGATTTGTAAATAACAAAGGCCGAGAAGTCATTGTGCCATCTCAAAAAAACTTTATACTAACGTTAAAAAGTTTAATAGGTATTTGGCAATTTTTTGAAAAAAAAGGGTTAAAAATTATGCGCCCCAAATATTTTAATTCCGACCCTATCGAAATTTTTTTTGGTCAAGTCCAAGCATATGCATATAGAAATAATGACCCCAACTGTCAATCGTTTAAGAACATATTCCGTTCATTATTAATCACACGATTTATTAATTTCCATTCGCAAAGTTTTAACTGTGAAGATACTTCAGGAGACCAAATAATTAAATTAAAAAACTTATTTACCGGTAATAATCCCGAAGACAAAGTTAATGAACCTACAATGACTTTGTCTTCGGAAATTCCAATTACAGAGAAGTCTCCTGAAAAAATTGAAAATATTGTTGATGCTGCTAGGAAAGAAAGAATAAGTGTACACTCTCGTGCATACACTGTGGGATGGGTTATAAGAAAATGCATCAAGAAATTTCAGTGCGTTGAATGCAAAAAATCTTTGACACAAAATAATGAATCTGCAATTCATCAATGGATTTCTAACAGAGAATTCACAGATTTCAAAAACAAATATAAATTAACCTATCCCACAGAAAATGCACTAAGGTATTTTTCAGACATTGTAAAGGAATCAAATGAATATTTGGAATCACACCCAAGTAAAGAAAATATTTCTAAAGAAATAATAAAGGCTGTGTCCAAATATTCATTTGATTTCTTCAATTGCCTTAGGCATAAAAGGCTTTTCAACAATATTTTGTGATTATCACAGTGATTATCTGTGTTTAATTGGTGTAACACAATAAATAAAATTTATAAAGGCACGGATATAAGTAGGTTGAGAGTTGGTGGTCTGCCAAACATGCAAAAGAAAGCTCTGTTAAAATTTCAAAAAAAAAAAATACAAATGAGTTTATTGGTTTAATTTATCTCCTTTAATATTATGTTATGAATAATATTTTTGAGACATCGAGTCTCTAGTTATTAGGTTTCTAGCCCACTTAAGTGCATACAAGTTACTTATGTAATATTTTAATATGTAATATTTTAATCAAGCAAGCAAGTCAACTTAAGTGCATACAAGTTACTTATGTAATATTTTAATAAAGATTTGTCCTTTCAAAATTTATGTCATTGTTTAGTGTCAAGCAAATAGAATCGTATTAAATACGAATTCTTCACAAAAATATTAAATTAATATTTATACGTAGAGCCCAGCTACAAAATATTTTTTTTAAATTTCCCGTTCTTTTTGAAAGGACATCAAATTTAAATTTCCCGCTCATGTTGGACAAACTTTAATTAAAAAAAGAAGAAGGTGTATAAAAAAAAAGCAACGTCAAACTCTAGCATACCGTTCTTGTATTGGTTGTTCTAAGATTCCTGTCTGATACGTAGTATCCCCTTAGTAGTCTATCCCCTTAGTAGTCTGAGATTGGACATTAGCAACTTCACAGATTAATTCGTGTTAATATTTTTAAAATTTTAGGAAATCCTACTGAATCACAAACTGTACAGAATGAAAATATGCTGAGTTTTCATTGAAATATTTCAATGTTTACAAATAGAGCACAACTTAAAAGGCGTACACCTGTTAATGGAGTAGATCGTGAAAACTACTTGTCTTTATTAGTAGACGAGTATATCAATACAAATTCCTTCGGTATGGTTTTTATAGCTCGTTACAACACACTTAACAAGTATTTGATTATAGATCATAAACTATGATCTAACGGCTAACCCATCAATCCCCAAGCGGCAGCCGGCTGCCGCATAACAATTGAAGATCTATTGTGTCTGCGATACCCACGATGGAGGTGCTACGGTTCTCATGAACAGTACTTACCTGTAAAATGCTGGCACAAGCTATTTGTTACCATTTTGTTACCCTTTTTTTGTGTTGTATGATGCAAGTATTCCATTTTTTTTTATGGGCTTTTCAGATAACAAATGTCAAGTACTTGCAAATTTAGCCAATTTTGCATACGATCCCATCAACTACAGTTATATCCGAGATGTCGGGGTGCTGGATATATTCATGTTTGTATTGAAAAACGAAAGTAACGAAAAGCTTCTGCACTTTGCCACTGCTGGAATCTGCAATTTGTGTAACGGTAATTGGTTTTTTTGTGACAATAAGTACCAAAGAAGTAAAAAATAAAGCTGTTTCTACTATCAGTTTTAACCTACTCAATATATTTAAATGCAGTTTTTGCCGCATCAGGTAATCATTATAAGAATCTTTACAAAGAATTACTGTATTATGTTTTTTTTTCATTTCCAGATCCTGCCAACATTGATTATATTGTGCAACATCAAATTTTAAAACCACTTACTCTGCTACTAAAATCCAGTAACTGTGATATTGTGGTTGACACTATAACTATATTTATTTATTTAAACAACAGCCATGCTAAAGGAAGCATAAGCTTAGCGGAGGTTATAACTGAAGTCAAATATTTGTCTACATCTGATAATAAAACAATAGGAAACTTGGCTAAAATATTCCTAGAAGAAACAGAATAAATTAGAAACACCAAAATGAGTTTAAATAAAATGCTGTCAAATAGATTTCCATTTTTAGCAGTGAACAATAGGAATTACAAGAAAATTTGTAAGATTCATACAACTTCATTTAACTTGAGTTCCTTCAAAGCTGGGGATAAAATAAGAATCCAAAAGACTTTGTCCCAGAAAGATTTGGATACATTTTCAAATCTTACCAGTGATCACAATAGTCTACATAAAAACAATGGCAATAAAAGGCCAATTGTACACGGGGCATTCCTAAACGGCTTAGTTGCGGGTCTCATCGGCACTCACTTGCCCGGACCGGGCACTGTCGTGTTGTCACAGACTATGAAATTCCCCAACAAGTGTTTTGTTGGTGAGAAATTAACGATAAGTGTTGAATTGGTGGATGTGAGAAAAATATTACGAGTGAAGTTCTTCTGTATAGTGGAAGAAGAGAAGAAGGTTGTGTTTGAAGGTGAAGCGAAGCTCATGTTGGCTAAAGATTAAGAATAAATAATAATTGACATTAGTCAAACTATGTCACACACTGGCAGCCTTACCCGTCGCGATGCCCAGGGTGTAAGGTCTTTGTGAGGCCCCGGGCGTAAGGTCTTTGCGAGGCCCTTTGTATTATGAAAAAATACATTGCAAGGTCCCTGCAAGAATGAGGCCCCAGGCGATTGCTCCCTGGGGCCGCCACTGATGTCACATACCTCTAACGGTTTTTTATAAAACCAACATAGTGCAGATGTAGGAAACACAATGATTCTTGTAAGACATTTGTGCATGGTTCTACTGTATAGAATATACCAGTGTATCTGTGCCAATATATTTAATATAATTTAAAGAGTCAATATAATGAAATACAAACCTTTTAGAATGTTTATTAAATAACTACATAATATTTTGTATTGTAAAAAACTATCTGTCCACAATGTACAATATAACAAGACTGAATATCTTTATAGAAACAAAGTAAATCAATGTCAGAAGTTGCATTTAAATAAACATTATTTAAAATCTAACATTGATATGTGAAAATTCAGTTACAAACCATTCTGTGAATATTAATTTTAATGCTATTCAAGCTTCTTGAATTAAGGAATGCTCATTTAGTAATTAATATGTCTAACAACTTTTATAGCTTGCCCTTTAACCCATCAGTCGTGGCAAAACGAGACACAATAGCTTTTTCATTGTTATCGCGGCCGGATGTGGCCGCTTGGGGCTTCATGAATTAATAGTGTCAGTTTATACTATTGATATAACTATTAGATAAGGGTATTTATAATTAGTTTTATATTTGTGATCAACATTATAAATTTAATATTATATTAGCTTAAATGGCATAAGCTCAAAAGCTTGGTAAATGGTAATATGGCATTTTCATCACCTGATCTTTTGAAATAAAATTGTATTTTAATGAAAGTTTAGATATTAAGAATTATACTAAGAAGGTTTAGGCTATGAGAACAAAAATGTAATTTATTATGTGGGGTGTTCCACGCAGGCGGACAGGAAAAAATAGTCGATGTCTCCGATTTTGATAATATTTGGATATGTTATACCTACACGTGTTATTAATATGTGTGCCAAATATTTTTGTAATGTAATTTATGTAATAAATAAATGTAATTAAAAGCTCATTCAATGGAGACTAAAGTTCAGTGGTTTAATTATTCAAATATATCATTTTTTCAATCTATAATCGCCTTTGAAGCATTGAGTGCCGAATAGAAAAGTCACGTTTCAAAGTCCCATCATTCTTAATCTAGCAATTATATTACAAAAATATTTGGCACACGTATTAATAACGTCGTGTAGGTATAACATATCCAAATATTATCAAAATCGGAGACATCGACTTTTTTTCCTGTCCGCTTGGCGTGGAACGCCCCATAGGTTAACTCTACTTGTAAGAACTAATAAGTAATAACTAATAACTTATGACTTACTTATGAGTAATTAAACAAATACCTAAATAGGTGTAAAACTTGTTCAACAGTCAGTATTAATAAACTGTCTGTGGTGTTATGTTTCTTTAAGAACACTTTGTTAATTTAATCAGAAATAGGCGCGCCGCAGACATCGCACTTTTTGTGTGATCGAGTCTGCGGCTTACATACAGTCTGATGGCGCGCGCCATGCGGACTGTATGTAATACGCAGACTCGATCACACAAAAAGTGTGACGTCTGCGGCGGGCCATAAGCATGAATTAGGCTGTAAGCATGAATTAGGCTGTAAGCAGCTAAGCAAAAAAAAAAGCAAAGTTTTACTTGTGATTGTTTTTATATGATCTGCGTTTGGGTTTATAATAAACGAAGGGAAAGCAGTGTCACAAGGAACTGGTTTTAATACTATACAAAACCTTTATTTTCCATAAATTATGCTGTTTAATGAGCTGATGATCAGCAACTAGTCGACTATGTTTAGGACAAGCAAAATCGTAGCATGCCTTGGTGGGGCCCCATATAAAAATTTGTTTGGGAGCCCTCAGGAAGGGTAACTTACGACCCGTGGGCCCCGTATAATTGATTGGCCCACTGGACTTAAGTCCTAAGTATACAATAATAGTTGAGTATAGCTGCTGTCCTAAATTATTCAAGAGCACATACATACCTTACGGGATTGCTGAATTGGCATAACGTTGAAATTAAGAACTTATGTGACATGAAATTTATAAATTGTTATTAATTAAATTAAGAAATTATTAAAAAAATTGGAACTGTTATACCTACATAATATCTGATTTCAAAAATGTCTATGTACACAATTACAGTCCCGATTCCATCAGAGAATTCCGAGATGTGATTTACCAAGTGAAGATTTTTGATAATATCTAATCAAGATTATTTAGGTCTAGTGTAACATTTAAAGGCACGTCTGGCGATTATGAGCATCCGAGAATGCACGTATTGTTGTCGACTAAGCGATTTTGTGCGTCGAGTCGATAATCTCTAAGATTGATAGCGATATTTAAATAGATCTTCAGCCGTCTATTTAGTATTCGTCTGTGAAATACCGGCCGTGTTAGTAGGTTTAAGTAATTAGTGTTACTGGTTAATGCCTAAGTGCTAATTGTAAGTATTAATATTTGCTAATTAATTTACGGTAGTGCTTCCATACCGGAATTTGTTTGCTAATGTAGAAAGTGTTAAGTCCCTAAACGTTTGTTCCTAACTGTCGGTATTTTCTATTCTTTCGCATTTTTACTGTGGTCATATGAGACTAGGCTGAGGGTTAGTACCGGATTTATATTTTTTTGAGTGTAGGCCACTATTTTCCGCCGCCTTCTGGGCCAAATTGGTCGCCCGGCCCCCTTGGACGCTGCCGCTCCTAAAGACCCAGTGCCGGTTTTAGCATTACCAGCGCCCTGGGCGAGATTTTTCGTCGCCAAAGGTGATGGTAGTCCTGAACAAATTGGCGCCCCTTTTGTTTGCATTCAGCGCCCTTTTTTATCTGGCGCCCTGGGCGGTCGCCCAGCGTCGCCCCCGCCTAATGCCGCTACTGCCTAGACCGCAGCCTATACGGCCTATTTATAAATCCAGGGCTGGTTCAGGTGACCTACAGGTATATTGCGGGTGGGATATCTACCGTTGGGTTACTACGAGCCTGACGAACTTACCGCCGTACAAAGAGACATTTAATTATGATTAACCTTCAATTTAATGAAGAGTTTGACAGATAATGTATGGGGCTCATGTCAAAATTTTGAATTAATTACATTTAAGTAAATATTCCACTCTGAGTGCAGCAGTTAGAGGAACACTAGAGGTGGTGTCTAATGAATATTTTTCTAGATAAAAAGCCATGGCGGTAACGAAGCATCTGGCCCTCTTGTTCCTTCTCCTGGTGGTCGGTATCGAGGCGCGCCGCAAACTGAAGAGACATAGCGAGGACAGCGTCGATAGCGCCGTCAGCCTGAGATCCGATGAGGACTTCGATGAAGATTACGGGGAGGTATATAGAGGGATTTTTTTAAAACTATAATTTACTCGACTTAATAGACGTTTATACTTACCTACCTTGTTTTATTTGGCGAATTGGTCAGACGAAAACGCTTTTGAAACTTATGAGTTTTAACTAGTGCTTTTATATCGCGATTCTCGAACTATGTAATTATAATACTCTTTGCATCGGGTATCGGGAGTTTCATTTGTTTGATTGCTCCATGATCCATATAGGTACCTAGTACCAATCGCCATACATACGCCGCCTTATCATATACAAAGTTGATCAAAGTAAAACGACTTTAATGGTTTTTGCAAAATATAACTTTAACTAGGTACTTATGTGGTACTTACATTCTTTCGAATACAACAATCTTAGGCCTTGGTGTAAATTCATCATAATTGTATCAAATGTTGAACAGTAAGAAGAGATATCATATTATCTTATTCAATTTCCTCTCCTTATTTCAGTTGGAGCCATGTCAATGCGGAGTGTTCATGTCGATGCAAGTTGGGATCAAGGATGGCCGCCGTCGGCCGCGTGGTCCACCGACTGGGGAGCCCGTCGTCACATACGACACCGACAGCCCCAGCCTGCCCTGCGGCTCTGGAGGCTTCAAGCACTGCATCAGCAAGTGTCTGGATGTGGTGAGTTAAGTCTGGAGTAATTCTAGACAGTAGAATCCAGTACCCTCCGAAGAAGTTGATTCATAGGCAGGTGGCGCACCTAAGCTTTTTTTTGTTGTGAGTCGTGACTCATGAGTCATGACTCATGTCGGCTGCGTTTGTCATTACGCGACCAAATAACGTGAATCCGCCATCTGCCTATTTATTTATTTAACGCAGGCATCTAGGCCCATATTATAAATATCTTATATGCTAAGTACTCACATACGGTTTTGCTCGATAGTTTTACTCCGAATCGAAGGAAATGACATCTTTGACATATTTAATTCCATCGAGCCGGCTCGAAGCGAGCCTTCGGGCTGTCAGTTTTGCAGTCCACACGGTGGTTATTGCTCGATTTGGAGTAAAACTATCGAGCAAAACCGTATGTGAGTACTTAGCAATAGACTAACATACATACAATTATACTAAAAACTAACACTAACACTAAAACACTAAGACACTAAACACGTATTGTCTGCGACGTGGGGCGCAACGTGTTCGGAAGTCGTCCTCGGAACCTCTATCTGCTATGCTATGAGTCAACAGTAAACGTCTAGCTGAAGGTGGAAGTACAACTCCTGCAGGTATTGATTAGCCGAGTTGCGATGATTGCTCTTTAAAAAGCTTAGGCGTTGCGTCCGAAAATACTAATTTGTTACTCTATCCAAAAATATTGCTGCGGTTACCGAAGAAGCGAGTAGTTTTTAAGATGACCTTGAATCATAAAAATATTGAAACATTGAAATATTGAAGGTTATTTGTAATTTGATATAGTCGAGATACGGGTAGGAACTAGGAAGATTAATAATTGAGACTCTATCTGCGTCATCATGACTCATGCGTGCAGCCTGCGAAGGGATAGACAATATCGTTCCTATTAAAATTGAAGATTTTAGATCGTTACTACTAAAATTGTTTCATACTTTTTTCTTCTGAGATCACAAAGAGCGCGTTCCATTTCAGATCCTCAAGTACCTGCCCCGCGCCGGGCCAGTGATCTGCGGCGCGGTGGAGCGCGACGTGGACCGTGAGAAGGCGTTCCTCTTCATACGCAACTGCGGCGGCGCCTGGACGCCCACCAACTTCTCCGCCGGGAAGGAGTTCTGTTGCAAGGACGGCCAACATGAAAAATGCTAAATGTCAAACGCGATTGTCTATGCCCGCTCTCGGAACGATCTTTTCCCGCGTAATTATGGTTTTGATTTTCATTTAAGGCTCCATTCCACCGCGGCGCACGCTGTGCACGGCCACGCACACGCGTGGACGTGCACGGGTTTATTTCTTTGACTTGACACAATTCGTGCGTAGCGTGTCCGTGGGTTGCAGTGGACACAGTCACATATATTTTCTTACAAAGCGAAGTGCGTAGCCTCTCCGTGCGCCGCGGTGGAATGGAGCCCTTATGTTAAAAAAAGCACAGAAAGTATAGTGGTTAAAAGATAGATTATAATTTAATCTCAAATCATCACATATCTTAGTTTAGATATAGGGTATGCCTTTAGTTAGTTTAGGTAACGTCAAAATTATTCTCTTACTTTCATTCGGCAAAGTAAATGTAGAATAATTCTAGCGTAGTATTAATCTATTTTAAGGTCCTGATAATATGTAAGTAGATAAGTAATTAAATAGCAAGTATCTTAAGATAAGAGTAATAGCTTCGAAATAGTGATGCAATAAAAATATTGATAACTTCCCACAAATCTTCATTTTCGTTTCAAATACTTACCCTAAATTTTTTCACTAAAGCTAAAGTTGCACAAAGTGCCCGACTGGCGACTCTTCACTCTACTATTTTTTTGAACAATAATTAGGTACTGAGCTTCGATTATTCGAGCTTATCCTATCACACTACAAAATTGTATTCTCATAAAATGTCAATGGGCATTGTCCAAAAAAAATCACATGTACTTTTTATTTTTTTTTTTCGTTGAAATAGGGTATTTCAAGAATATAAATTAAATAATTTTGAAATTCATTGGCTAGTTTTTTCTCAATAAATTTTTAAAGTTTCGCTCTGACGTCATCATCGGCGGCCAATTGACCTCTGCAGTATGTTTTAAATTTCCTTTCAATCTTATTATAATGGCTGGTTCGTCAAATGCAAGTTATCATTATGTGAAAACTGATACGAGAAGCTTACCAAAAGTTCGAAACGTAATGTTGGTCGAATTTATTGCTAATTTAACGCCATTGAAAGTCAAACTAAGGTTAAACATATTTGTTCAAAAATATAAGTAACTAATGGGTATTTTTTTCGTTTATATACAGAAAAACGATCACTGACCTTATTCCTCGAAATGTTTTTGTAATGAGCAAAATTTAAAAAAAATGGACAATCCCCATTGTGTTTTAAGTGTGTTTAGCACTTCATGGGACTAACTTACCGCATCAAACAACTAACAAGGAACAGAGCATTGCATTAGAATCGTAGAAAACATTTATTTATCTCGGAGTATGACCCTTATGCCATTCACATAAAGGCTTAGGGAACTCCTGCGCAAGTCCTGCTCAAGTCCTTATCCGTCGTCCCCGTTCTGTTATGGTGTCAATGGAGCTGGCTTATCAAGGAGCGGCGCGGGGGGAGGCGCGCGGGAGGGGGGGGGGGAGTGACCCGGATCGCGCGGGGTGAACAACCCCGGCACGTGCTACTTTCTAAAAAGAAACGCCTGCGCATCCTTGCGTGGATGGATCTCTGATGATGTCTTTTTATAGATCCTTGTACGAGTAATTAGGTTGAAAAAATACGCACACCGTACGGTGCGTACGCTCATGGTATTCTGGATTTAGCGAGAAATTAGATTTTACATTTTTACCTTGCCAGAATTGTATGATAGACGATTAAATATCAAGGAATAATATTTAGAAGTCTCGCTCTTCGAAGCGAACTCGCATGATAAAAATAATAATAATATCCTTTCAAATAATCTGAAAAATAAATGCTGCAACAAAAAAAAAAGTTTAGTAATCTACTTCATAGTTCATGTTAATAATTCTCGTGTGAAATGATACAACACGTGGAAGTATAGCATAATAATATGTAGTTGGTCCACCGCGCCGTCCAGCCGCAGTCGAGTTGTAAATAACCGAATAAAAGCCGTAACAGGAGGGACCGTCAGCTGACATGTTCAGTTATGTCGAGCAAATCCCTGTTATCACCATCCACCACATTAGGTATTTGGACGTTCAAAATTATTTTACCCATAACAGCGCCTTTCTGATAATGATATAGAGATGTAGAGATCACTCTTATGGAATCTTTGTGATGTATCTGAAAGAACACTAATGTACCACGTAGATATGAATTCCATTGTAGAGATTCATTACTTGAATAATGCATTTAACAAGTTCCTTTCGATAATTTCTATAGTGAAGTTAAAGTAAACAAAAAATTTTGATTTGACAAAGGGTATCCCAAAAAGTATGTGATAAGCTGACGTCTAGGCTAACTTTTATGCATAAATGGTGGCAAAGAATCATATTAAGAAATTAAGAACCTATAATATACTTACGAAAAACATAACCCTCCCTCCACAGTCGGACAAAAAGTGATAATTAGTAGCTGAGTCGTTCCTTCGTAACATTTTCTCCTGCTCCGTTCCCACATGCAGCCTTGGGAAGCTTCTCACGATGAGCCTATTGATGGAGAAACAGAAAATAATGACAAGCCAATAATACCCTCTGAAAAAATCATACGTGACGATAGATTAGAACCATTAATTATTGTACTCGCTAGACGCTAACATACTTTTTCCACTTTACGTTGTCTACAACTTCGTTGCGCAGTTTTCTGGAACTTCGCTATGTTAAAATTTATCTCGCCGGGATAAACCGGGTTCCTATGTTCCTTCCCGAGATTCAGAATATAAACAAACCCAAATTGGTACAGCAATTTAGATATGGAGATCATAATAATTATTTATAGTATCGAGAAATAACGTACCTAGGTAATGACTTTATCGCAGAAAAATGTTATTGGATGTTTTCTTCGCGATAAAGCTTATAATGAGGTTGCGGGCAACATTTACCTGGTCTCTTAGGATAATAATATTTAGGATAATTAGGGTTTTCACAATAAATACAATAGGCCCTAAATCCTAAGAGGAATGTAATTCAAAAACTTTTTTATTACTCGGCTGTAGAAAGCGGTAACGTCAGAGGTCGGTACCACAAAAACGAAGGTCCGCGGGTCATCGCTAGTTATTGATTGTTCTTAGCGATGTACCTACTCGAGGAGCAGGAATCTCACACGTCAATCTCCCAGCCGCTTAGGGTACTAAGTCTAGTTGCCTTCGATAGTTTCGACACCGGAGTTAGAAAGAACAATGGCCAAATCGTACCAGGTGGGCGGTGGCGTCCCGATATGCCATTAGTAGCAAAAATTCCCTAATATTTTAAGGCATCGAAAATCATTAGAAATGTTAAATAGCCACAAAAAAAAGATCAATATATTTTAGTTTCGTTATGTTCTGACAGCCGGCGATCATTAGCATTCGTTCTATTTTTTGGGTAATCCTCAAGGAAAAATTGAAATAATTGGAAACGAGATCGCCGAATATACACTTGTAGGCTACACCACAGTCGGGAAAAAGGTAGTTCTTAAGTCTAACCTCAAAATAATTGTAAACGTTATTAATTATTATAAAAAATCGTGGCTATTTAGACATAATTCTCAAACGGAATTATGTTTAGAGCATAAGAACAACCAAATCTAACTATAGTTTATTTTGGGACATCAAAAATAAAAGTCGAGTCCAGCTCCTATACAAATTTGGCCATGATTCTTTAAAATGCATGTAATTGTAGTTCGCAAGGCATCGTAAGATAGCAAACACTTTACATTTTTGATATTTATCTTCGATGTCAAATCTGTGCTACTGCACGCTTCTGATTTTTTAAACATTTAGGAAATATCTAAGCCTCATTACCTCAAACTTAGTAGTTAAGGTCTGAATAGCCTTTGAGGTTTGCTATTTATTTAAAAAACTGGTTAAAAATCGTAATTTGTAATTCCTCGATTATAAACTTAAATTAAATATAATATTTTAACTAAGTTTGAGGTAGAGACTTTATTATTTAATCTTTACCTAATTACTGCCGCATAGTCCATTGTTAAATAAATAATTGTAATGAAAATATGAAGATTTTGACATACTTAAGCCTCATTCATTACCTATCTGTCAAACTCTTTATTAAATTAAAGTTACCATTAAATGTCTCGGATCATTAATCATTAAATCATTGAATATCTCGGAGTGCGGCCGTCTGTATAATATAGTAAGTATCTAATGCATTTCAAATTAGAACTTTTTTACAAGCTCTATCCTACCGCAAAAAAAAAAAAACTTTTTAGTTTTTCACAAAAAAACCTCCTTATTTTTTTCAAGATGGCCGCCTGGCAACGTGCTGGCAACCCTCGTCACCGTTCGGGGAAGCGGTCGGCGCGGGCGCATGACCCCGCGCCGTAGTTATTATGCGTTGCGCAACCCGAGACCACTGCCCTCACTCCTCAGCCACCAAGTGGATCAAGGAGTCAATATTTACCTTCAAACGCTTTTACCTGTTGGTACCTATTGTTTTTTGAGGTTTGACTGGTAGTTTGAGTGGTAGAGTCTGTGCTCTGTTCCATCTTCCTACATACCTACATACAATGTACTTACCTACTAATATCATAAATACGTATGCAACCATGCATGCATATTATGTTGTCTTTTCGCGATTTACCCGCTGTGACTGATGAAATAGCATGGAGATACTTTGAGTCCGGGAAAGGATATAAATCTGAGACTTTATCTCAGGAAATTGACTGTACGTTTACGGCGCGTTTAATGAATTTTGGCATACTGAAGTTGCAGGCAACTGCGAAAGGAAACTGCAGTCAATTAGATAAAAATATATAATACAGCCGAAAATTCTCTTGATTCTTTTTTGGAAGTCGGTTAAAAATAAGGAATCTGTACCTTATTTTGTGATCGAAATCTCATTTCGAGTCTCACAGATACCGTAAGTTAATACGATTATTGAAATCAGAACATTTTCACGGGACTGTAGAGATAAAACCAATTAAACTTAAATACGTGGTGTATAAGTTTACTACAGTCGTAATAAAATTGTATACTTCAGTAATTATTAACGTTTGCTTAAAGTACGTCACCTTAATGTAAATTTATAATTAATTTTATTCCCAGACCTCCTTACTTACTACTTATATTTGGCGTTTATATAGAGCTTATTTCCTAGCTGGAAATGAGAACTCTATCAATTCAATAAGAGAATACTCTGTTGTCTTATTGAATTGATAGAGTTCTCATTAGACGGCAAAGATTATGGAGACATCAGAAGATGAAAACTCAAAGCTTAAAATATTATGTAATCAAAACTCTTAAATATTCACAAAATCAAGTACTAGACGCTTCCCTACCAAAAAGCCACTCGGTGTGTGAATCTTTGCAGCTCAAAGAGCTGAAATAAGGCTGGAAGGCTATTTAGTAACCCTGTCTTACGTCTTACCTTTGACCAACAATGCAACCTAAATCTAAAACCCGTACTACGTAACTGCATAATTATTGCATCAGACTTATGCTATTTTCTCTATTTTTCCAACGAATATCCATAACGGTGAGAAATATAAGAATTCCGACGTGTTTAGCATTTTGGCCTGGGCGAGGCAGCTCTCAGTTCGTAGGAAAACTATAAAGTGCATACACGGACGTTTTCCAATGGAGAGCGCGGGCGAGCGCGGGGGGTGGGTGGCGGGGCGGGGCGCGGCGCGCGGGGGCAGGCGACACACTTTCTGAAGGGCCCTATAGGCTATAGCTCCAGCTTTTGTGGCCACCTTTATGTCACATCTATTCGTAGATTCTTAATTTGTGACAAACGTTTGGTGGGGTTTTTTGGGCTAATCGTGGAAAATTGGTTGTTTTTGGTGAAAATTGATAGAGGTTATATAGTACTGATGCTGTAAGTTGACTTGGCGTTAGTGACCTTGAAATTACCTTTAGACGTACTTCTGAAACATCAATACCTGATGTCTCATGATAAAGATAGTCATGACGCTCTCGATGATCTTAGCCTTCATTAGCCAACCTGAGTAATATTTAGTGCAGTAGTCTAAATACATACGTAATTCATTAATTTAACATACGTAAGTTCCAACTAGTGTGAAAAAATCCTTTTATACCATAGTGGGCATTAGCATTATTACGAGTATAATAAAGACACATCTCTATTTTTAATCTCTACAACTATGAGTAAACTTTATAAGCTTAAATACTATATTATGATGGCTTGATAGATAGAAAATTTAACATATATTATAATATTTTTCACAGAAACATAAAATATAGTAAGGTTGTAAAGTTATTACATTATTTGTACAAAGAGGGGTAGGCCGTCCGCCATTTTTTTTTTCACCCCTAATTCAAGGATTTTCCTTAGATAATTGCCATGGTTGAAGGGTTAATAGTATAAATAATAAATCATTAATTACGCTTCCATCGTTTTTTCACTTCTTTGGAAATATTTACTGCGAAACCGCCGATATTTTTCACTTCTAATGAATGACGTTAGCCGCGCTCAATAGTCAATTTTCATTGACATTTAACTTTTTTATTTTGTACCAAGCCGAGCGAGGTAAAGACATCACTGATTAGCTCGTTTCTTTTTATTTTTAAATTGCAATACGGCACTAAGGGGCAAGTATGGCTACGAGCATACAATTGAGCGGGAAATATGAGCCGGTCCCATTCCTATGAGGGGCGACAGTGACATACAGGCGTTTTCCCGTATTCCTATGAGGGGGATGTTGACAGACTAGGGGTTAAAGTATGTTTTATCCCATGAAAATATATAAATTTTTAAATTATATTTCCCAACAAGATTAGAATGAAGAATATCCAAAAGTTTGGTTTTCCATCTTGCAACAAAACTTGGCAAGCTCTACCATTGTATATAGGGCGATACAATTTGTTCCTGCTACGAAAATTCACTATCTGCCTTGTTTATATACAGGATTTAATATAGCCTTAACTGCCAAAGAAAATTTATAATTTTTAATTTGAAATTGTTGTTCCGTTTTGCTTATTTTACTGCACTTGATGCTATGAGGTAATTTGAGGCTATAAACGACTCACGAGACGTGCAATTCCATTAATGGCATCGAGTCCAAAATCTTCTTTGTCCATTTTCCAACAAGTAAAAGCCTTTCACAGAAATGACAGTCACATGGAGTAACTTAAGCCTGGAGTAGATAGTTTATTTAAGAAGGTGTGGGGTCCATTTTTGACATTCTTATGTAATATGCCGTATTTCTCATAGTTTTACACAGCACGACCAGTTATAGCTCTTCCTTATTCCTAGCATATCAAAAAAATGCATCATCGCGCCCTATTATAGACACACATGGTGTTATACTAACCCAAAAGACATTTAAACATGCTATGTTGTAGGCAAAAGCTTAATTTAAACTTTAAGGTTCAAAGGTAAAAGTTATTTTTGAGCTTTAATGCGGAAACGAAAGAATAAAACTTAACTTGAAATAACAGGTGCGGGTAAACAATACAGCTTTGTGTTTCGGTAACAATGTGAAACCGCTGTTAGCCCTTGTATGATAAGCAAGAAATTCATTAGGGTTACCACATCCAGTAAATATGGGACCCTATTAAATCATAGGAATTTTTGTCTGTCTGTACCTATGTTTGTTTTATCACCTGGGGGTATCTTATGAAGCGTGACCTAAGCTAGACATAAGTTTTGTCTAACTAACCTTCATTTCCAGTTAGATTTCGATTCGCGCTTGGACAAATTATTTTTTTAGTAATACTCTAAACTTTTTAAGACTTTTTATTCATTTACTATTTATCTATACATATTATAAAACAAATTCGCTTTTTTTCCCTCATGTCCCTTTGTTCCCTTTAATCTTTAAAACTACGCAACGGATTTTGATGATTCTTTCAGTGTTAGATAGCCCATTTATCGAGGAAGGCTATAGACTGTATTTTATCACGCTAAGACTAATAGGAGTCAAGAAATAGAGGAAAATGTGGAAAAAACGGGGAAAATTATTTGAAAGGGCTAACTTGAACGCGCTAATCTCAGGAACTACTGCGATTTGAAAAATTCTTTCAGTTTTAGATAGCCCATTTATGGAGGAAGGCTATAGGCTATATTTTATCACGCTAAGACTAATAGGAGAATGTGGAAAAAAACGGGGGAAATTATTTGAAAGGGTTTATCTCGCGAACTACTGGAGCAATTTTTGTTATTTGGCACAGATAAGAAGTAGACCACGTGAAGGATCATAGGCTATCGATTTTAATCATTTTTTCAGTGGCTATATATTTTATACCCGTGCGACGCCGGGGCGGGTCGCTAGTATAAAATAAGGGGGCAAACGAGCAAACGGGTCATCTGATGGAAAACAACTACCTTCGCCTATGGACATTGGACACTCAAATATTTTGTAAATATTTTGTATAATAGGTACTTATATCTGATATCAAAATGCGACTCTACATTTTCTGGTGTTTCTGTTTAATATTTTTAAAACGTTTCGTTACCTTTGTTCAGTGTACACACTTTAACCACTTGGTCGTAAATTATGCCTTTATGACTAACGCTACCAAATGTATTGAGTGTCCACTTAAGATTATATACAAAATTGACATTTATCGTGACTACCGAGAGTAGCATTTTTGAGCTTCAATTTACATAGTCATATTATAAGCAGTAATAATGTTAGTCGCAAAGATAATTAAGGGCCAAATTGCCTGAATTTAATAATAAATAAAATAAAATAAATAAGTATTGTTTGTGTATAATATCGTTCAACAAAATAATATAGACTTTCTATAAAGCTAGACTCTTTGATTCACGCAAAATAAGAAGAGTTTGTTGCCATAAATATAAAAAGTTAGAAAAATGTGAATTGCACCCTACAAAAACTGACGAGAAAATGCTTTTGTTGGTAACTTTTAGGTCTTTCGTCCTGCAGACATAACTCACACCGTGCGAACTAATAACAGGAGGAAATGCTCTAACGGTGTCGAGCAAGAACATCTCAATATCTACCGTTCGCCGTCTCCCAGTAACAATGTGTCATTAAAACCGAACCAGCCGCGGAGACCTCCCGCGCCCCCGCGGGCCGTCCTGCGCGGGCGGGGGAGGGGCGTGATTGATAGGCATCAGAGACCCTCGCCAAGACGTTTTCTTTAACGCTTCTTTATAAAATCGCCGGTCAAAATGTATGAAATTGATATAGCATAAGTCGATTGTCAACTTTATTTTATCGAACGCTTATGATAATTTCGTAAATTTTGGTCGGTGATTCTATAAAGAGGCGATAAAGAAAACGTCTTGGCTAAAGGCCCAGGTGTCGCAGTACGCTGGTCGGAGCGATATCACTCCCGTTCACAACTTTTTGCAATTTCAAATGGAAACTGCGGAGACAGCGGGGTGAATCAAGGCCAATACCTGCCGCTTCTCGCAAATGAACAGGGGTTTTGTGTGGTGTGATGTATGCTTTTTGTGCCCGACTACGATGACAAAAAGAGCGATTAGTAATGCGTTTTACTAATTTCTTAGATAATTTTATAGGCTACTTGACAAATTAATTAATTGGTGAATTCTAAATACTACGCTTTATCTTTACGAGCCAATTTTTCAAAATTTGTGAACTCTACAAGTACTGTCCCTCATACAGAGCTCACTGTGAAACTGGCAGCGCTGAATTGATTCGTATGGGAAAGCACTCCATCGTCATGAAATTTCCCACAAAAGTTAAATAAGTTATGATCTTTCAGTTCTGCAGTCTGCTACTTTCACAGTAAACTCTATTTAAGCGACCCATACACACCACCCTAAAGTCTTATCACTTTGTTTTGTTACACCCTGTATATTATTATCTTATATTATTATTAGATTAATTCAGCATTATATACTACCCAACTAGATATTTACTATGATACTAAAGTTGAAACAACTAACAAGATCAGATCCTGTGCTGCATCAGCAAAAACTGCCACTTCTAGGAACGCGATTGTGCCCGGGGGAATATTTTGAACAATCACAACAATTGCTTTCCATGCCGTTTCTCACGTGTACGGTGTAAAATGTAAATGTTTCCATGGAAACTTCATTATTAACGAGCTCTGTACATGAGTTTTAGCCGACTTCCAAAAAAGCAGGAGGCTCTATTTTCTGCTGTTGTTTATTTTTACATCCCGCAAGATTTGGGCTATTGGTATTTGGTATGTTTAGGTTTATGTTATGTTCTAAATGTCAAGATGTCCGCAACTTTGTATCGTTGAAATTAGTTTTGAGTGCAGAAACCCTGCATTTTTCCCTAATTGTTCTGTCATTCTGAATTCAAATAATCCTACGTCCTTTCCCAGAACTTGAGGTTGGTATTTCAACACAAAATTTCATTAAAATTGGTTCATTAAGTCGCATAATTATACATTAACTAAAGTAAATAGAAAGTTACGAAGCAAATCGTTACTCAGCAAATTTCGAACTTCTCTATGGCAAAAAAGTACAAAATAAAGGACTGTAAGTTGATTGAAAGTTGTAATCAAAAGATAGGTATAGCAGCTGGCTACACAAATTATATATTTGCTTTACCATTTAAACATACATTTTGCCAATAATACTTGTATAGATATTTCACTTTAAAAATCGGGTCAGTCAAAGTCAAAGAAGCAAGATACCGCCCAAGAATGATACGCGAGGCCATAGAAAAACACCCAAATTTTAACCGAGAAGAGCTGGGTGCTTCCATCTAGTTGGGATCCAGTGATAAACAAACTTATGGCTGGTTTACAAGTATTAAGTAGATAAGTAGTCAATTAAATTTTAAGTTATGACTTTATATCATGTACTTACTTAACTAAACTAACTAAATTTTAACTCGCTACTTGCTACTTTTTATGTTTACATGCAAATAATAACTTAAAATTAAGTAAAAATTTAGTTAGCTATAGGTCTATCAGAATCTGATGGCAAAAAGTCGGAAAATAATTTGACTCTAGCCATACCGGGGTAGTTGGAATAAAACTTTTTGATCCTTTTTTATTCTTTTCGCGCCTGATTCTGTGTGTTAAACATGCAAATATATAAATTTATCCAATAATCAAGGATATTTTTTGAAAATCTGCTGTCAAAAATTGTCATCAGATTCTGGTAGACCTATACTTATCAACTTAAAACGTGTAAACCAGCCATAAAGCACAAATCTAAGACACCTCGGCTTCAAGATACTATGAGTTCGTTCTGCGTAGATCGGAACGCAAACAAATAAAAATTGATTAATCTTCGGGTAGTTGAAGAACTTCAATGAATTGGACGCCTGTCAAGTGTCACCTCAGTCCACCCGTGACCACGGCCGCTGGAAAGCAGCCGAAACGTTGGGATTAACAAAAGTGCCCCGCGACAAAATCGGTGTTAACCACAGAAATAAGAATTAGATAGAAATCTGTGGTGTTAACCTTATAATACACTAGCTGTCCCGGCAAACGTTGTTTTGCCATTTAAAGTACATATTTCTACTTCATCAGCTGTTGATACAAAATCTTACCCCCTCTTTTGTCCCCTAAGAGGGGTGGGGGGAGAAATGTTATACGCCAGATGTTAAGTTGGAAAAACAGTTAATAATATAAAGTCCATTAAAGAAAAAAGTTTAATACAAAATGTGACCCCCTCTTTGGTCCCCTTAGAGGGGTGGGGGGTGGGGGGTGTTTTATATACATCAGATGTTGAATTGGAAGAAGGCAAATATATCTGCGAAAACCGTATGCAAATCGGATCAGTAGTTTTCGTGTTAAAGCAAAAGTCTTATACAAAATCTGACCCCCTCTTTCGTCCCTTTAGAGGGGTGGGGAGAAAAATTTTTATACACCAGATGTTAAGTTGGAAGAAGACAAATATATCTGCGAAAACCGCATTCAAATCGGATCAGTAGTTTTCGTGTGATGGTGGAACAAACATACAGACAGACAGACAGACAGACAGACAAAAAAACTGACCACATTTTTGGCTTCTATAGCGATGTAGTGACACCCTCCGCTTATTATTTTTTGAATATCTTTAATGTACAGAATCTTCATTTCTACAGTTTTATTATATGTATAGATAACAAACTTAGACAGTCTTTCCTTTTCCATCGTAGTAGGGTAAATCACAGGAACTATGATTATAATAAAACAGTACGCTCAATAAAAATAAATTGACTATTTCACAGCTATTACTATTTTACACCGCAGTCAGGAACTCAATTAATTGCCGACTTTCCAACTGACTGACGACTATATTTTATTACAGACTATAAAATTATTAATTTCCTATCACTCATTAAGCGCTCCTAAACTCAGGTCATGCGAAATAACCTAAGCCTTAAATTCTAATTAGTTAGAATGCCTGACTCTCAAATTGTTAAACTGTCATTGCAAATCTGAAAGTCTTGTAAAATAATAAAAATTTATGGCTGAAGAACCAGTGGCAGCCAGATCTTTGTCATTTTATTAAAGCTGCAACTTTTTCTGTACATGTCCCGTTTAAAAAAATAAGAAATGGAGTCGCCGCTCGCGGTTATAACTTTACAGTTTATAGGAGCTGGTATCAGGTGATGAAGGTCTAGTACCTACTTAACCCATCAGTCGTGGCAAAACGAGACACAATAGTTTTTTCATTGTTATCGCGGCCGGATGTGGCCGCTTGGGGCTTCGTGAATTAACGTTGGTCGTTCTTTTTGTCTATGATAGACAAAAAGAAGGACCAGCAACGTTAGATTCAGAAAAACTTAGTCATACGCAACGTTGGACATTTAACGTTTTGTAGTTTGATTATACATAGAAACTTGTAAGATTATTTAGCTGAATCGACCTACTGATTGATATAGTTTATCGTTTTATCATTCGTTTATTATGTGTTTGAAATTACACGTCGTTTGGGTGCGGCAAAGGATGGGCCCCAAACTAGGTCGGGGAAGTTGGCCTCGCGCATCCCATAACTAGCAATAAGGATCCAATCTACTGTACTTGTGTTTACGGTACTTTCATTTGTTTCGTTTACTTCATTTACGCCGGGTTTTTGAGGTTTTTTGACAGTTTATCTTTACAATAGGGTCGTTGACTACGTCGTTGATAATTATTTTGAAGTTAGCCACTCATAGAACAAACGAGTGCCTTTAAAGTTAGAAATTATAATTAATTAAATGACTTACAGCTAGCTGTGTACCGATCTCATTCAATAGAAAAGTTGTTATTAAAATTGATTAAAAGTGCGTAGGTAAAACTTAATAGTTTACTGGAGTTCAGAATAAAGTCACAAAAGCTCTACAGCTACAGCTAGTCTTCGAAATCCGACCTCTTAAATATCTTTAGGCACGTAGAATTTTTGAGTAACTCCTGGCAATTATTAATATTGGCTACTTTTAGTGATGATCGAGTAGGACGGTACGTCCATTTAACCAAATGGCGGATCAACACTCCAAAAACGTACCTCGAAATGCTCGTACGTACGTCTTTAGAATAGATGAAAGCCGGCTATTGCATTACGTTGGGACTTGGGAAGACTTCCAAACGGCAAACCATCAATGCTCATCATATTTCGTTGTAACTTGTAACGCTAAACATTTTCATAATATTCTTACGTCACAAGTTTCTATATATTTTCTATTTCGACATACTTAAAAGCAACTTTATCCTTAACACAAGTTGAACTTGACTTTCAGTTGATAATAGGTGAAACACGTTTTGGACTTCCTCAAAGCTATCGGGGGTACTGGCCGAGGAGAATGTGACTTGCGCAAGAGTCGGCCAGCGTTGGTACCTACCAGGGATACATAAAAAGAAATATTTTATTGCCGATCAGCACCGTTAACCAGTGGGCGTATTTCTACCGTATTTTCGATGTTGCATAATCTTAATTACTATTATGTCGGGGATGTTATCTTAATCTATTGGAAGTTTCCTAATTTGATGTTGACGATAGTATAATATTTTCTCGAATTTTCAAGACGTTTTATAAGGTTCGCGTTTCGTAGCGTTCAAACTTTTCGTAGCACTCAAACAATACACTTTTACTCTGCTTTCCGAACAATTCTATATTATACACCTGACATGAGTACATTCATACAAATGAAATACATTTAGTATGTTTGTTTGTTTGTTATCTCTTTACATCAAACCACTGAAGTTCACTGAATAAATATCGGTAAACGAATTTCGGCGCTACAATATTGCAGGCAAATAGTGGTTACCTAATATTATCACTATTACCCATCCATACTAATATTATAAATGCGAAAGTGTGTCTGTCTGTCTGTCTATCTGTCTGTCTGTCTGTCTGTCTCTCTGTTACCTCTTCACGCCCAAACCGCTGAACCGATTTTGCTGAAATTTGGCATGGAGATACTTTGAGTCCTTGGAAAGGACATAGGATACTTTTTGTTCGGAAAAAATGTACGATCCCCGCGCGATAAACGAGTTTTGGCGCAACGGAGTTGCGGGCATCATCTAGTAATATTATAAATGCGAAAGTGTGCCTGTCTGTCTGTCTGTCTATCTGTCTGTCTGTCTGTCTGTCTGTTACCTCTTCACGCCCCAACCGCTGAACCGATTTGGCTGAAATTTGGCATGGAGATAATTTGAGTCCAGTAGCGCTAGCACGGCGACCAGCGAAAATGCGAAAGTATGGACAAACTGTGGAAATAAACCTAAGGTGCCGTTCCGATCTTTTTTCGTTCCGAAAAATTCAATTAAAATGCCATTTAATGACAGACTATAGTTACAAACTGTGGAAATAAACTTAAGGTGCCGTTCCGATCTTTTTTAGTTCCGAAAAATTCAATTAAAATGCCACTTTATGAGAGTAGTCGTGTGCGTACAAGACAAAAAAAACAGGAATACGGCTTTTGCTGAACCAAAGATTTCCTTTGGTAGGATTGATCTTTATATCCCTAAGATGGGTTTACGATGTGGAGCCACCTGAATATTTCATGCAGGTGGGGGAGGGGTTTTTTTTAGCTTTAACAAGGTATGAGGTCAATAACTGCGTGGGATTTAATAGTATATATATAATAATTATTTTATTTTATTTTTACTATCTTTTATCTAAATTTAATATTTAGATAAAAGATAGTAAAAATAAAATAAAATAAAAAAATTTGAATATATGATTTTCAACCAACGAAAACGCTGTTGACAGGGCTTAATTAATATAAGGAGGCTGATAGCCGCATTATTCTCCATGCCAAAGACATGGTGATGAATGGAGCAATAAACATATTAATATTACTAGACGTTCCGCGCGGCTTCGTCCGCGTAAATCTGAAATTTCACGGAAACCGTATATTTTTCACAAATTAATAACCCATGTCTACGTAGTCTACTATATATTCGTGTCAAATAACATAAAAATTGCTCCAGTAGTCTGTGAGATATTAGACCTTTCAAATAATTTTCCCCGTTTTTTTACATTTTCCTCTGTATCTTTGCTCTTATTGGTCTTAGCGTGATAAAGTATAGCTTATAGCCTTCCTCGATAAAAAGGCTATCAAACACTGAAAGATTTTTTCAAATCGGACCAGTAGTTCTTGAGATTAGCGCGTTCAAACAAACAAAGTAACAAACAAACTCTTCAGCTTTATTTTTACATTTTCCTCTGTATCTTTGCTCCTATTGGTTTAAGCGTGATAAAATATAGGCTATAGCCTTCCTCGATAAATAGGCTATCAAACACTGAAAGATTCTTTCAAATCGGAAGTAGCTCCTGAAATTAGCGCGTTCAAACAAACAAACTCTTCAGCTTTATAATATTACTAGACGTTCCGCGCGGCTTCGCCCGCGTAAATTAGATATTTCACAGACAAATTAGTCCACAATAAATAGCCTATGATCCTTCACGTTCCTACTTTTTATCTGTGCCAAATAATAGAAAAATTACTCCAGTAGTTCGTGAAATACGCCCTTTCAAATAATTTCCCCCGTTTTTTCCACATTTTCCTCTATTTCTTCGCTTATATTAGTCTTAGTGTAATAAAATATAGCCTATAGCCTTCCTCGATAAATGGGATATCTAACACTGAAAGAATTTTTCAAATCGGACCAGTAATTACTGACTCATACTAAGATTAGCGCGTTTAAATAATGCTTCTTCTTCTTCTTCTTCTTTTTACGTTGTTTAACATATTTATCGTGCAAATATGAGTCCTAAAATGAATTAAGCATTCTTAAGTCATCCGAATATGATACCGAACTTGGAATAGTACCATAATTAATGCCTCTATACAGATTGAGACTCTTTTTTCCTCCAGAGCAGAAGCTGCTAAAATTAAAAAAAAACTAACATCAAAAACCGCGGTGGCTCCATATCTTAAATCTATCATTGGGCCATAAGGACCAATCCTACCAAAGGAAATCTTTCGTTCAGCAATAGCCGTATAATTTACCGTACACACGCAACTATAGACATAAAAATTGAAATAATATCCTACATTATGACATATACTATAGTCTGTCATAATGTGGCATTTTAATTAAATTTTTGTCGGTCGCGATTAACCGCGGTAAAGATCGGAACGGCACCTTAGGTTTATTTCCACAGTTTGTCCATACTTTCGCATTTCCGCTGGTCGCCGTGCTAGCGCTACAGGGAAAGGACATAGGATACTTTTCGTCCCAGAATAATTCACGGTTCCCGCGCGATAAACGAGTTTTGGCGCAACGAAGTTGCGGGCATCATCTAGTTATTATAATAATATCTGAAAGGATTGCAATCCCGGAAGTGGTATGGCTTCCACTAGTCTTCAACGTTGCGCGTTGTAGCATAATTAAGTTATTGTGTACCCTTGACCAGTGTAAACACTGACTCAAATCGACTAGAACCATTTGCCTGCAACAAAAAATCGTTGCTATTTAGAAGTAGTAAGGCTCATGAGACTTAGGGGTGGGCATTAACGGTACGCTTATATCCAGTCATTTTTGTCATCCAAGTTTATCTATCTTTACCAATTTAATGATATGAATTTAGTATCAAACATTAATAATTTGTTTTTCAACTAGATGGCGCCCGCAACTCTGCTGCGCCAAAATTCGTTTACCGCGCAGCAGCCGCACATTTTCCGGGATACGAGGACGTCGTGGACTACATCCAGAAGAAGACGACACTGCGCCTGAGGGTCGAGCGTCTGCAGTCTCGCCACAAGGTTAACTTTAGCTCCTTTGTGGTGAGAGTACCGACGAATCTTCTGTCGACTTTCGAGGCGCCGGAGTTCTGGCCGATGGATGTAGTCTACCGGAGGTTCCGGGGGAGACTCCGGAACGAAGCGTCGAGTCACGTCGCCGGCAACAATTAGTGACAGTGTTAGTTTATAAGTGAATATAAAATATGTATGTTAGTTTTTAAGGTATTTATAATATTATTAATATGTATGTTAGATTTAAGGTATTTGTTATATGGGCCTCCGATGCCCGAAATAAAGATGATTTGATTTTGATTTGATTTTGATAAAAGGTACCGTAATATCCTAAATAAAGTCTTTTGACTTTTTTTGTAACTTCATACCAAATAGCCAAATCGGTTCAGTGGCTTTTGCGTGCAGAGGTTACAGACATACAGACAGACAGACAGACGGACAGACAGACTTTCGCATTTATAATATTTTAGTATAAATAGATATAGAAGAATGGATTTCTTACTTAATCCTTCGATCGTGGATTCTTGGAAATCTGTTGTTATTCTATTGTGTCTTGCTCGCCGGTGAGCTTATGGGGCTTGAATCTTGATGGGTTAAGACTTAAGTGTAAGGCAACAAATTATTATTTATTGCGCAAACAAAACCGTGAGCAACATCTAGTGTATTATTAACGAAAGATAATTAGGCGGCGCAAACTAGCAAAAATATTGAGAAAAGTGAAAAGAGAGCGCAATATTCTTATCTGAAAACTCGGCCAAGGACCGCGTCCCTAGCAATGCTTTTCATTTGAGGCCGCTATAGAAAAGCCTTTGGTTCGCGGTGACCGGCCCTTTATGACACTTTTTGTATATGGAATACTATATTTTTTAAGTAGCTTGTAGATTGTAGAATGTAGATAACTAGAATATTCTGAAGTTTAATAGTAGTAGATACTTTATAATAAGACCCTAATTTGAAGACGAACTAAAAAGCGTAGTCGTCAACACTCAACAGAGTCTACAGATTTTTCGACTAAAGAATCATGGCCAAATTTGTATAGGAGCTGGACTCGACTTTTATTTTTGATGTCCCAAAATAAACTATAGTTAGATTTGGTTGTTCTTATGCTCTAAACATAATTCCGTTTGAGATTTATGTCTAAATAGCCACGATTTTTTATAATAATTAATAACGTTTACAATTATTTTGAGGTTAGACTTAAGAACTACCTTTTTCCTGACTGCGGTGTAGCCTACAAGTGTATATTCGGCGATCTCGTTTCTAATTATTTCAATTTTTCCTAGAATATTACCCAAAAAATAGAACGAACATTGCGAATGATCGCCGGCTGTCAGAACATAACGAAACTAAAATATATTGATCTTTTTTTTGTGGCTATTTAAAGACACATTTCTAATGATTTTCGATGCCTTAAAATATAAGGGAATTTTTGCTACTAATGGCATATCGGGACGCCACCGCCCACCTGGTGCGATTTGGCCATTGTTCTTTTAGATATTATAGCTATTAGCTAGTAGGTAAGTTGCTGCATAGCCAGGTAGCAACTTAGAGAATTAAAAAAATCCTGTAAGTTATTTCAATAAAATATTATTAATTGTCAATAGTTTAAATTGCGGTTAAATGTCTATATTAATCTATTAGGTATTTTCCCACATCCATCTCCCAAGTTCGTGTCGCGTCGATAAGCTGGTGAGCCTCACTCGAGTGCACTCCACAGAGTATGATGCATCGCGCGACACCTCTCACTTCTCTGGATGTACTATAATAGGCTTGATGACTAATTTTTTTTCTTATTGGGAATTGAAAAACCCTTAAAAAATAGAAACATCGCTGAAAGAATGACTCTGATAGCTTAAAAATTCACCAAGATATGACAATTCAAACATCTCATAAAATAGACCCGCCCGAAACGCTCCATACAAAGTGCTACGAAAGACTGACGTCACTCTTTTGTAGTTTGTACGGATCGGGAGAGAACTTTGTTCGATAGGTATATTAAATATTGCGTTTATGAAAGTGGTTTCATATCAAAAGTTGCTTTTAATTGCATAAGTTATCGAATGGTATACAAATATTAAGAAATTTAGTTGAAAAAAAATCGACTTGATTATCCAACTTTGAAGGCGCATAACAAAAAAAATACAAATGCTATCGAGCTGAAATTTTGGGAACACTTATTTTTTACCGTGATTTCTTTATTTTACTAACAAAATTTGCTAATCTTTGATCTTGTCATCATCCCTATTATAAAGACGTACATGTTCCCTATAATATTTTTTTATTATTACTATCAAGCAAATTTTTCGTGAGTAGCATTTTGATAAGACGAAAAACAATTTCCTCTGCGAAAATTCTCGAAAGTGGTGCTAACAGAAATATCAGATAGAAAAGATAATTATATATTTTGATTTGATGGTCCTAAAATATGGATTGTTCTATTTGTAGGACAATGTTACTCTTAAATTATATGTATATCTAACTATTAACCTATATACAAAAGAATCTGCTAGTTAGGATTCCGTTTTAGGGTTCCGTAGTCAACCATGAACCAAGGTTTGTTGATTACAGAACCCTAAAACGGACCCTAACGAGCAGATTTTTTGTATGTTGAAAATTATCACAGTATAATTCAGTATATATTTTACCGACTGCATGTAAGTTACAAAATCTTGGTACTTTATTTTGATATTAGGTTAATATATTTTAATAACATACCAATACAAATTCGTTTAAAGTTTAAACAATCATCCATACATCCTAACAAAATATAAAGTACCTACCTACTTAGTTCTAAGGTTTAAGACAAAATTATATTGTACTCTGTAGTAGGTAGATTGTAGAAGTTAACCACGCTTGACGCTAAGCTGCAGAATAGAGTATAGACCCATCATTGTCGCTAAGTTGTAATAGAGACAGCGAGGTGGAAGGCATGAATTAATATTAATAGAGCGACCGTGTATGTACCGTGTACTGTATGACTGTGTTCGACCAGAGGCTGGCCCCTAATTGCTGCACTAACTAGTCTGTGCCCTCAATACGCGCCGCGCCCGCCACCCCCTAAGGATACACGTTTCCTTGCCGATTACGGTTCATGGTCTAAAAAAGTACAATCATAGTGCTCTCCGGCGCGGAACGCACTGTCCTCATTTGAATACAAACGCAGTGCGCGTGCGCACACACCCTTAACACAGCAAAGTTAATATCCGCGCAGAGGAATCTCGATCCTAACCGCGCGGGCGCAGAGATCGAAATCACCGCGCGCGCGCAACTACGTGCCCTCTTTTCGAAGTCAAAAGAAGAGGGATTCTCGCGCGCTAGAACGGGAGGGCGATACGGGCGAGGAGGACGGAGGACGTTAAGGGCATTCACCCCGTACCCCGTGGGTTGCGACTAGCGGAGCTACGAATGATGTACGAGCACATAGATGCCTTTCTCTATTTAGGTGCGCACGAGTTTCGAAATAGTGGCCGTGGAAGTTTTTGTTGGGAGGTGGATCCTGTTTGGGTTGCGTCACGGCCGCAGGTGGCTCCTCGCCGCTCGCAGCCCGGGGACACCTCTCGAGACCCCTCGGCCATCGGATTACCAATAGCCAACACTCGAGATTACTTCACTATATTTGTGTTACTCTGATTGCAATGGAGTAAATCTTTTCATAATCCCTTGCGCAACCGAGTAACGGGGAAAACTTTATGTCCGATAAAAAATATTACGGATTTTATGTTTTATGTTCAAATTAATAAGTACTTAATTGACGATTTAGTAACTATTGTTTAATGGCTACAGTATTGTCTAATTTGTTCAGTAATATCCGACTAAACGATTTTAGCGGGAAGGTTCGATTCTAGTTGACTGTACCATCAACCTCATTCATTAGGTTCTCACTTTTGACTCCAGACTTAGGGCGGTTAAAAATTAAAAAACTGAATTATTTTACGTCATACAATTTATAATTTCTTTTTTCTTCTTTTTTGGCAACTTGACACAAAGGATGTGTATGTTGTGCCACAGACAAGGTAAAAAGGTAAGGAATATGGCGGGAAAACCATATTCCTCCTATTATAATTTTCATCGTCGTTTTCATGTATCGTCAGGTCTTAAGTCTAGTCAAAGTCTAAGTAAAAGTCAATACAGTCAAGGAGTCAAGTCGGTCGATTCAGTAAAGTGGTAGACGCTTTACTGAAACTTTCGATGGAGTTTTGGAGGGAACACAAAATAGCATGTTTCTGGATATTACATCACTTTCCTACACTTGTGCATGAACACGAATATCTAATGGTTAATATTCTACCAATATTACACACTAAAAACCCAGTTAACACAATTTTAGGAAAATAATATAAAAACACAACAGCACCCTTTTACATTCCCGGCAAAACTCCAATTTATAATTTATAACATTAAGATATCCGTAGGCGAATTTATAGTAACTAAGCACCTCCTTCTTGGAGTCCGTTAAAAATCTTGTAAGCTCAGATTGGCCGCGGTCGAGCGTCTCACGGGTTTTGACGTCAATGATCACGAACCGTAGTCCGTAGATCCAATTTTTTACGATAAAATCATCTAATTACAAAACCGCTTACTAAATCATAACTGTACCAGAATCTCGGTTCAAAGGAACTAATTTGTTCTGTACAAATGGCGGATGAGAAAAAGATGTTTGTGGGATCTGTGGTGCTACGAATTTTGTAGAATAAGTTTGTATGATTATAAAGTTTGTCTTGTGATTTACAGTAACTAAATATTAATATTGTATAATTTAAATGCCTCTTATTTGAAGAATATCCCGTAATACCAGAATTGTTAAAGAGTTATAACTTATAAGTTAGTAATATTATTATTTTGCATTGTAAAAGTTCCAAAGTCCAAACACGTAAAAAAGCTAAGTTTCGTTCATAAATTATACGCGGGCTACTTTCGTAATTACTTAATCTTATCTACATACAACAAATAAACTTAATTAAACTTTATGTTGTCTAAGATTAAATTATGTACTGTAACTATTCGTAAAGCTGGTCACTTACTAGTTACTACATATACAGTGCAACCTCGATATAGCAAATCTGAGGGGAATAAGAAAATATTCGTTATATTATCAAGTAATTCGCTGAACTGAGGTTTGTTTTATTGAGGTTGGGTTGGTCCAAAATTCGTTATAAAGAGGTGAAAAAAAAAAATTAGTTTAATTTACCTCAACATCACGACTCATTTTGATAAAGCGAATAACTTTTACTAATAAGTAAATGATATTAACACATTTTTTTATTTTTCTATTTAAAATTTTTCTATTTAAAAACAATTAGGTTAAGGTAACATTTTTTTTTCTTACATTAATTAATTAAAATTAAAATATGAAGTGAAATCCGTAAAAGTAGGCACCTACATATCTTGGTGGGTACGTTAATGTTAATTTCATTTATATAACTAATATGTAGGTAATTTTAATGTTAATTTCAAAGATTTGCACAACGAAACTCACCAATTACTTTTCATCAAACAACAATGATTGTTTTACGAACAAATGCGTGTAGAAACATGTCACGACATGAATCACATGACACATACTATGTCATACATTGGTGGAAACTTTATATTTATAAAGGTTTTGGGTTGACAAAATTCGTTAATTAGAGGAATTTATACTTTTTCTTGATGGTTGAAAATTCGTTATATATAGAGGATGTTCGCATAAATGTTTGCAATGTAAAGGTATATTTTGTATTGACTCTTATGGACAATTCAAGGGGATTACGAAAAATTTGTTAAATCGAGGAAGTCGTTATATTGAGGTACGTTATATTAAGGTTGCACTGTATTATTTTAGGCCGACCGAGTTAGTAAATATCATCTAATAATCTTTCTAGTTCTAGTTTTTCGTATTTATGAAGGTAAAGGTATTTTTCAGAAAAAACTAGCAACATCTTAGAGCCACTGGTCCTAAAGAGACTCCTCTTTTCTCGTTCATTTAGAAGAAAGTTCCCAATCTCTACTTTTAACGGCTAGGGCTTCCCCCTGAAGAAGATCCAGCCTATATAGCTACTCTAGAGTTTATAGAGCCTAGAGCCTAGGACAATTGCTGAGTCTACGTCTTAGAGTTGTTGCAAATTAGTCAAGAACAGAACTCCAGCCTTTGGAACTTACTTACTTTTCAGATAGTATTCCTTATTGACCCATTCCCGATAAAAATGTGTTCTCACGGCTTATATTAACAATATTTCGTCAATTGACGTTATATGTACGGCCATCATAAAAATTAAGACAATTTCCTGCAAATAAATCGTATTTTAGTTTTCCATAAATTATCCATGATGGAAACATCACTATAAATTGCAGCTGAGTACCGATATCAACAGGACAACACTATATCATAGCAATTTTAATTTCCTTTCTCCGGAGGTGGACTATTATGCAGTAATGGACACCGGCAAAGCTATATCTCCTAAACAGGGAATTGTCATTAACCATGTAACAACATTATAAAACTTACAGTAATTGGTGCATAAGAAAGAGAAAATTCTATTTTATTCATTATTTTAAGTTACAGTTAATTTAGTATAATTCAATGTTATTGTAAATTGTGTTAATCATAATCAAGTTATCACCCGCGTTGCTTATTTCTTATTTCCCTTTGGATGAGGGGCAAGACTGTCTGCTTCTTGTCCTTCGATCCACGCCTGAGTATCGAGTACGAGAATGAATATGGCTCTGGGGTTACTAGTGAAACTACAAGACTTAGAGCTTTATCATCCAGTGTCAATATAGTCTATACTTTGAGATTACTTATACTTACTTTGAGATTAATGTGTTTTTGAAAACCAATAGAATTGCATCATTGACATCACTTTGCCATGACATCTGGCAATGCTGTTGGTTCTCAAAAACACATTCCTCGCAACACAGCTCCGCTCAGCTCTGGTGGAAACACATCCTCATCCTTGACTTTATTAGAGAACGAGCTATTGCCCGCGGCTTTGCTCGCGTTAAGAAGTACATATTATTATATACAAACTTGCATCCCCTATTTTAACTCCTTGGGGGTAGAATTGATCAAAATCCTTTCTTAGCGGATGCCTACGTCATAACATCTACCTGCATGCCATATTTCAGCCCGATCCGTCCAGTGGCTTGGGCTGTGTGTTGATAGATCACCATGTCAGTCAGTCACCTTTGAGTTTTATAAATTTAGATTACATCCTTGACTTTATTTGAGAACAGATTAAGTTTTCACAGTTCTGACCTCTATACCAATTGTATTTTTTTTTCATTAATAATTTTCATACTCTACGATGGCTCTACGACATATCATTGTAAAAGTACAGCAATTGCGACTATCTCAATAAACCTACACAATATTTTAATAAAAATACCTGTAAATACCAGCTCCAAAATCAATTTGACTTATTGAAATTCAAAACATCGGTATTTATAAACGTGACGCTTTTCAATTAGGTCATACGGGCACAGGAATGAGTAATTTTCATGTAGGTAGTTTTCCATGGATATCGATTTTGGTGATAAATTATTGTTTTTGTACATCGCTCTTACAGGGAGGTGATAGGGTTTATAATCGCATGGCAGAGAAGGACTGAGGGTGGTGCCTCCCTAATAGCGCCCGCATCGCGCAAGGGGGATGATGCACGTAGATTTGTTATCGGCCAATATGTTAAATCGCGATCCACTTTATGCAGGTAATATTTACCGATACTTAGATATAGCGTCTATCTACTTTAGTGCTACATAATTATTGTCTAGTTTATTTACTGCTCATCAAATTGTATGTTGGTAAAGTGAGTGAATTTTAATAATACGAGACGTTGTACTGAGAATTCGTTGCGCCGTAATTCTGTAATCGAGCGGAAACAGAAAATTATTTTGGGATGAAAGATGTCCTTTTCCGGGATTAAAAAAAATACCGTTCTCTCTAGTGTATCTTTGTACTACTTTATCAAAAACGGTTAAGTCGGTGAAGAGTTTCTCACTCTTCACCAACTTCCTACCTGTGCATGTCTGACAGACAGCCAGACCTAAAACTGGCTGAAAGAATTCCAGGCGTGCAATTGTTTTATATAGATTATCTAGTATTCTGATCTCGACCGAAGCTCTCCTGCTCGTTGCCAAACCAAAGCCAAATGCTAATCAATACTTAGCCAATAATTCAATTTCCCAGCTTAAAAGCAAAAAACTAAAAAGAAAAATCAGGGGTTAAGGAACTCGACTGCCTTCATAAAAATGCATGTCTTCAATCTTCATTAAATATTTAAAAGATACTTAAAATAAAGTCAAGTGAATTTATTGGCGCCAATAAGGGCCCTCGCCCTCCGATTGATCGTTATAATCCCTTGGGGAGCTGTAAGTGCGTTCCTGCAAACTGTCTTCGATAAGTGACTGTTTAGCTGCCCTAGGACACATTTTGTTATGAGCAGTGATTTTGTGATTTCTAATATCGTCGTTAAAATTATCGTATGTAAGTTGTTTTAGTACCCTAGTCAGTGGTCACCCAAGTGATAGATTTTTTTTATCGAAATTCAACTGTAAATATTGGGGAAATAGATCTCGAAAGGCTGGTGGGGAATAAAGGAACTAACGCTGCTATCATAGGAAAATGCCATTTTTGGCAGTTCACCTTTACCAGCAGCGCCCCCGCCTACGTTAATTTAAATTTTAAAGCTTTGTCGCCCTTTACATGTAGAATCGCTTATTGACTTTTTTAAAATCTAGATGCATGAGATTGCACCCGCTAAGACGAGCGTAACTACCTTAAAATGAAAACCGACTTCCAAGGTAAAAACAATAGTAATATGAACTAAAAAGTATTAAATAACTCTTACTCTTTAATAGTGCCTTTTTTCAGAATTCGTCTAAATGTCAACTATTTCCGTACATACTACAGTTTTCATTATTTTGAAGTCGGTACCAGCTAATTTAATCGTGAGTTCAGTAATGTCAGAATATCTGAAACTTTTGGGACTCGACTGGTACCGACTTCAAAGTAATGAAGACTGTAGTATGTACAGAAATAGTTGAGATTTAGACGAATTCTGAAAAAAGGCAATATTAAAGAGTAAGAGTTATTTAATACTTTTTAGTTCATATTACTAGTACTATTGTTTTTACCTTGGAAGTCGGTTTTCATTTTTTTGTTAAAAATAATAATTTCAGTATTTTTAGTTGTCTACAAAATAAGGTTTTGTGCGTAAATAACCAATACGAATGTTAACTATTCACATTATGTTACTGTAAGCGAAATTGTGGTAAATGCTTGCAGTTATCTAAGCGATGCTGCAATTTCCAAACTTTTATCTTTAAAGGTTCAGGAGTTCTGTTCAGTGCCTTTGGACTAAGAGACACCTTTGTATGAAATTTCTCTTATTCGTAACACATGTTCAACTTACTAGAAACAACATTTTAACCACTATGTGTGTTTTGATAAATTTCAAGGATTTCCCTCGATTGCTCATAGATGCCATCATCAGCTTACCACTTTCGTAATTGTTATACAAAATTAAGATTATATCCTATACAACAACACAAGAATTTTGAAAATCGGTCCACAAACAACGAAATAATCATCAAAAACATCTGCTTCGATGCAAAATATCACGAAAAGTACCAATAATCGGGTTATAATGTGATGAGTGATGACCCATTTTTTAAAACGGGCTTTGGCCCACCACACATTCCCACCACTGTATCTCCTGTGTCGCCAGGATCGACAGCGGTATCCAACCACGAAAACCCTTTGATATGATCTCAGGGAGCCCGAGAGACATGCTAAAGATGTCTTGGGACCCGCAACGAATTTAATCAGAAGAAGGTAGGAAGTGTACAGTTTCCCTCCCCATAAAAAGCGGGAGACAGCACAAAGTTGCAATGACCGAAAGTCAAAGAACTAAAGGGAAAGCACCACGGGAATAATTAATGTTAATTATGACTACTAAGCTAGATCTAAGTTAATGTTGGATTAATTTGTTGTGTTATACTGTTTCCAGTAATAATTATGACAAAAACGCTTAAAGGCACGGAAGTTCCTTGCGCTGTCGACGAGATCATCGTAATATGGGACTCCAGATTTACAAAGTATGTTGTTAAGCATTATAGATCTTTCGTTTTGCCAGAGGTTACACTCCCAGAGAACATGATGGGCGGTTTGTTCGAACATGTTGCCTTCGGTCGAGCACTCGCACATGGGTGATTCTACTAATTTAAATCCATAGAGTTTGGCTTTAAAATTACCATGACTGAGTGACGACCCATGGTATAATTATGGTTGTAATGATGATGATCAATCAAATCAAAATTGATGTGTTGGCTTATGCTTTCAGTTGTTAAAACAACGCCGAAATCCCCGAACCTGTATCTATAAGATTCAAAAGTTTTGTTCGGTACCTTCGTATCCAGGGTATAACCTGGTGCAAAATCTTACTTTTTGGTAGCATTTACCTTGGATGTTTCAGAAAAAATCAAAATCACTATATGTTTCCATACAATTTTCAAGGAGTCCCTTCGATTTTTCAAGGATCCTATCATCAGATCACCATTTTTGTGAACATGGTACCAACTTCGGATTCAACCCTGTACAACAACAAAAGAATCATGAAAATCGGTCCACAAACATCGAAGTTATGGTTGAACATACTAAAAAAAAATATAAACAGACGAACATAAATTATAACCTCCTCCTTTTTGGAAGTCGGTTAAAAATTAAAAAAAATATTTAAAAACAATACCAAATTGAATCCCTTGAGTTATTTCTATGTTTTTATTTTCAGTTCCATAAAATATGAATCCCTATCGATTTATAGACAGGAAATAAACTCTAAAATGAACTCGAAAATTCTCGGAACCGTCATGGAATGTATAAGCTCGAAAATCCCAACAAAGAGGGACAAAAAAGACCCAACCGGTCAACCCCTCAGTAAAAGGAGCAAAACTACCCGTTCCCAGGCGCTCCCTCCGCTCTTGGTCTTTTTGTACCACACAATTACAGCCTATCTGTAATTATGAGAATCGAGTTTTCTTGTCTGTAATGTTTAATTAATAAGGAACTTCAGAACCTGTAAGAAATGATTTTGTATTCGGTGCGTAAGAGCTGGCATAAAATTAATTGAGAAAGCGCCAGAGCTATAGATATAATAGCCGTCTGGTAGAATGTATTTCAAAATGTTTTTGAAGTGAAAACTTCTTTAGCGGCGTTGAGCACTTTTGTGGGATGGGTAAAAACTGTGAAACTCGCGTCAGATTCTCGTGCTGATCGAAAAACCGTAAGACGGTTGGAGAGTATTGTTGTAACATCGAAATCGATTAATCGAACAATCGATTGTTTTTTTTCGATTGTCGATATTTTTTAATCGAAAGTAAGGGTTTCGATTAATTAAAAAAATCGATTTTTTAAAAATCGATTTTCATAAAAAATGAGATAAAAATTTAATCGATTGTAAGGGTTTCGAATAATTAAAAAAAAAAACGATTTTTTAAAAATTGATTTCCATAAAAAATGGGTTAAAAAAATTGTAAGGGTTTCGATTAATTAAAAAAATCGATTTTTTTAAAATATATTTTCATAAAAAATGGGTTAAAAATTTAATCGATTGTAAGGGTTTCGATTAATTAAAAATTGCATGCATTTTTTTTATCCATTTTTTATGAAAATCGATTATTAAAAAATCGATTTTTTTGATTAATCGAAACCCTTACAATCGATTAAATTTTTAACCCATTTTTTATGAAAATCGATTTAAAAAAAATCGGTTTTTTAATTTAGTAATCGAAACCCTTACAATCAATTCGAGATTGAGTTCGAGTTCGAGTTCGACACAAAACACTACTCTCCAACCGTCTTACGGTTTTTCCAAGGTTTTTCGATCAGCACGAGAATCTGACGCGAAATTCACAGTTTTTACCCATCCCACAAAAAGTGCTCAACGCCGCTAAAGAAGTTTTCACTTCAAAAATCGTTTTTTGGGTTAAAAAAAATAATTCACAACGTTAATAATCAAGTTTTCACTTCTGCCGGCACTTCCGGAGTGCAACCCGTCTTTTTTTTACAAAACGTATTAGATCGATACTATTAGCAATAGCCGCATAAAATGATGGATCTCCTACGGAAAGATCCAGTTTAAAAATCCGCGCTATCTTTTTCTGACATGTAATTTTTCCAATGTGTGTAACAAAGCTATGCAGACTGTATATTCGCTGTTGAAATATTTTTTAGGGAGTTTTAACTTACATAAGTACCTAATAAGAACTCGTAGCAGACCTTGTTCGCTGTTTAAATATTTTTATCATAAAGGGGTATGGTATGAGCTTATACCTATCTAGTATAATGTTCTATGATTTAGTATATTAGCGTATGTTGGCGGGCAGCGGAGCGGAGAGAGTATGAATGAACGCTCCCCCTGTCCCCACGTGACGCGCCGCGACGCACGGTGACGCACACCGAGTTATACGCGAACTGGAAACGACAATAATAATTGAAGTCGTGAAGTGGAAGAACCAAATAAGTAATCCCACCAAAAACATTGTATTACCCTGTGAAAAAGATACGAGATCTCATGTAGAGGTAAACTTCTGAATCTACATGGCGTAACTCTATTTACTGGTATGTAGAATTTGTTTAAATTAGGGTCAGTAGAGTTAGCCATGTAGACTTTTCTTGATTTTGAGAAATTAATAAATTATTTTCACAGGATAAACCTTATATTGTGGTCGTCGAAGCAACATTTTACAAGAAATGTTTTTGGTGGGAACTGGGATTTCAGTTCTTTTTGTAACTTGGTTCTTGTAATTACTTAATATTTAACCCATCAAGCCCCGTACGAGCACCGGTGATCGCGACAACAATAGAATACAATGGCATTTCCGAGAATCTCCGATGGAAGGATGAAGTCCTAATTCATAAAAATGGTGAAAGTCCCAAACCTCGACCCCCCCCCCCATTTTAGGGGATGGGGGGCGAAAGTTATAAGTTTATGAATTTTTTTGTTGATTGTATACTAAACTTAACTTAGATTACATACCAAATTTCATCAAAGTCACTCCAGCAATTTCGAAAGGGGTTTGGCAAGAAACACCGCAACACTAGAATTTTGTACTAGACATTTTTATGATCCCTTTATTATGTGTAGAAGGCATAATTTTGTATTGGATTTATATTTTACTACCAGTCACAATATGAAAGTGGGATATTACCTATATTTTATAGCATATAAAACAGTCTTTGAAATAATGAAACTTTTGATGATTATTGCTTATTAGATAGACCGTATACGTACGAATTAAATCTGAATAATATTATTGTTCTGTATAAAACCTTATTGTTCTGTGAGGTAAAATAATATTAAGTAAATTACAATTTACAAGTGTATGTGTATACAGTATACTACATATTTACTATGTTTGTATCGAGTAGGCATACTTATTTCTTTAACGGTCTTATTGCCAAAAATCCTGGTTTTGGCAAGTACTAAAATTAACAATATGAATCACGAAAAAAAAAATACTCGCACTCGGGGACTATTGCATAGTATTTTTTTTATCAACTTATATGTAACTAGCGACCCGCCCCGGCGTCGCACGGGTATAAAATATATAGCCACTGAAAAAATGATTAAAATCGATAGCCTATCACGAGCCTTCATGTGCTCTACTTCTTATCTGTGCCAAATAACATAAAAATTGCTCCAGTAGTTCGCGAGATAAACCCTTTCAAATAATTTCCCCCATTTTTTCCACATTCCCCTATTAGCCTTAGCGTGATAAAATATAGCCTATATTATATATAGCGTGATAATATATAGTGTTAGATAGTCTATTTATCGAGGAAGGCTATAGGCTATATTTTATCACGCTAAGACTAAAAGGAGCGAAGAAATAGAGGAAAATGTAGAAAAAACGGGGGGAAATTATTTGAAAGGGCTTATTTGAACGCGCTAATTTCAGGAACTATACTGGTCCGATTTGAAAAATTCTTTCAGTGTTAGATAGCCCATTTATCGAGGAAGGCTATATTTTATCACGCTAAAACGAATAGGAGCGAAGAAATAGAGGAAAATGTGGAAAAAACGGGGGAAATTATTTGAAAGGGCTTATCTCACGAACTACTAGAGCAATTTTTCTGTTATTTGGGTCAGATAAAAAGTAGACCACGTGAAGGATCATAGGCTATTTTTGTGGACTAATTTGTATGTGAAATATCTAATTTACGCGGGCGAAGCCGCGTTAAACGTCTAGTCTACCTATAAAATATGTCGAAGGCCGATCCAGATCTCTACATCATGTGTAACCGCGAGCACTTGTCGTGTGACACCGCCGCGACGCGATAAGCGAGGGGTTACAGGTTATTACACCGGGGATGTTAAACATAAAGCCCATTACTAAAAAATATCCCACAAAACATGAAATGTAAAAAGAGAGCCCACCCAACCTATCTATGACTATCTATGCAATCTTTCTATCGTAAAAAGTTTTCAGATCAACTCAGTCTGTAAGTGACAAAATGAAACTTTGATCATCCGTAACTAGTAAAGTATTAGGCTAGTTTTGATACTGACTCTTAGTCACCGAAAATCTAAATCCCTAGCTTTGTAAACATCTAGATTCTAGGCCCTAGGGTATCCCGGTGCCTTCTGCTTGTTTTTATCTGGTATATTGATAAGTAACATAAGAAATAAAAACTAAGATGTTCTATACAAATAATTTAAACCATGACTGTAATGTATAATATTGTTATAAAATAATCATATATAAAAATATCTGTAACGCTATGCAAACTATCATAGTATTGTATCTAGATAATAATGTAATGTAATGTAAATGTAAATTAATCTTTTTTAAGGAATTAATAAAGGCTTATTATTATTATTATTATTATTATTGATAAGTAACACGAGAGACAATAGACATTGAATCAACAAGCAAAATTTATTTAGTAATTTTTCAAAATCAGCTTGTTTCCCGAAATTGCCCCCGACCAAAAATGGGTGTTATAAGTTTGAAGTCCTTGTCTGTCTGTGAATATGTGTGTGTCTGTCCGTGGCATCATAGCATCTAAATTCTAAACGGATGTACCGATCTTGATATAGTTTTTTTTGTTGCTGGACAATATGGGTTAATTCAATACTTTCATTCCAGAACATAGAGCACTTTTACATCTTAATCGAAATCAGTTCAGCGTTTTTACTGTGAAAGGTAATAGTTAATAGCTACTATATAATATATTATATTCTGTGGTAAAAGTAAGACCGACAGATAAACAGATACATTATAATCAGCATGGATTCCCCAAGCACCTTCTTTCTATCGGCATTTTAACGGCTCCTTCCTAATTTAAAATTCCTTCCGTTAAATTTCCGCTTACATTCACTCAATTAACATGGGAAAACTTACTGGACTTAAACAACCCCTATCATTTGCACCCTCGCAAATTATTTAATAAAAAACACTTTCACCACTGAATGAGCACCCTTATGGATTGACTTAATTTAGTTAATTCCTGCACAGGCATCATGCGGGTGGGGTGAGTCAACCCCTATTTACCCCATTAAAAACCGTTTAAATTGGTTAAATTGGTGCTTTTGTTTTGATAGCATCGGTAAACATTGTTGTTTGCTCTATTTAATAGATACGCTTAACGGCTTAAAACAATATACAGATAGGTACAATGGCGACCTGGCTAAAGTAATTTTATTATCTAGTTTTTACCCGCGACTTCGCTGTGAACGAATAAATGCACATTGGGGAACACTTTGCTTTTTAAAAAAAAAAAAAAGAGATCTACGATATAAAGAGATAGTCTTCGCTGAAACGTGGTATGTAGATACTCTGAGTCCCAGGAATGGACATAGACTCTTTATCCCGACATCTAGTTTATTATTTAAAAGGTTATTAGGTGTCGACTGTCAATACAACATTCGGCCACAATCGACCGACTGTATTATCTGCCCTGCCGGTTGCGGTTAAATGTTTGCGGTCAGATTTTGGTTCTCATCGCTCAATATTGTCGTCATACTCGTTACATTGACTAAATATTACATACCTAGCTATGAATTAACTATACGAGTATAGGTAGTAGAGTCTCAACATATTTGTTTCAACATTTTAATTGAAACGGATTTCTTTAGTAGGGAAGTCTAAAAAAAGTATGCTTGCAACTTGCAAGAGACCGGCTGATGTTCGGTGGGCAGATACTGCAAGGGGGAATAGTTAGAGAAGAACCTATAATGGATAATAAGTCACTTTTTTTCCCTCATGTCCCTTTGTTCCCTTTAATCTTTAAAACTACGCAACGGATTTGGATGATTCTTTCAGTGTTAGATAGCCCATTTATCGAGGAAGGTTATAGGCTACATTTTATCACGCTAAGATTAATAGAAGCGAAGAAATAGAGGAAAATGTGGAAAAAAACGGGGAACATTATTTGAAAGGGCTAACTTGAACGCGCTTATCTCAGAAACTACGGGTCCGATTTGAAAAATTCTTTCAGTGCTAGATAGCCCATTTATTGAGGAAGGCTATAGGCTATATTTTGTCACGCTAAGATTAATAGGAGAATGTGAAAAATTATTTGAAAAGGTTTAATCTCGCGAACTACTGGAGCAATTTTTATGTTATTTGGCACAGATAAGAAGTAGACCACATGAAGGATCGTGATAGGCTATTGATTTCAATCATTTTTTCAGTGGCTATATATTTTATTCCCGTGCGACGCCGGGGCGGGTCGCTAGTTGGATATAATGAGGTACTCTTCTGTCAGAAGCTAAGATTAAAGACTCAATACCTGCATCGTTACGACGCACCGCAATAAGAAATTAATTATTACAGAAAGTTGCGACCTTTTTTTCACACGTGGATGGTTACGGAGCAAAGGACATAAAATATTTTCAATTCCTTCAGAACTCTGGAACACTCCAAATATGTTTTAATTTAATTAAAGGAAGGAGCGGTGAATTCCAAGATACAAACGAGTTCGGAATAAGAATATCGCTATCAAGATCTCAGTGCTACGCGCAGCTACGTCGTGTGTAACAAATCTCTGAATTTTATTTTAAAGGTTTTTGAAGTGAAAACTTCTTTAGCGGCGTTGAGCACTTTTGTGGGATGGGTAAAAACTGTGAAACTCGCGTCAGATTCTCGTGCTGATCGAAAAACCGTAAGACGGTTGGAGAGTAGTGTTGCAACATCGAAATCGATTAATCGAACAATCGATTGTTTTTTTTCGATTGTCGATATTTTTTAATCGATTTCGATTTTAATCGGGTTGTGATTAATTAAAAAAATCGATTTTTTAAAAATCGATTTTCATAAAAAATGGGTTAAAAATTTAATCGATTGTAAGGGTTTCGATTACTTAATTAAAAAAATCGATTTTTTTTAAATCGATTTTCATAAAAATGGGTTAAAAAAATTTGTAAGGGTTTCGATTTAAAAAAATCGATTTTCATGAAAAATGGGTTAAAAATTTAATCGATTGTAAGGGTTTCGATTAATTAAAATAATCGGCCAAGTGCGAGTCGGACTCGCGCACGAAGGGTTCCGTACCGTTATAGAGCAAAAATAGGCCAAAAATTGCGTTTTTTGTATGGGAGCCCCCCTTAAATTATTATTTTATTTAAATATTATTTTTAATTATTAATGTACACATATAATTAAGGCTTTTGTGAAAATTTCAAGTGCCTACTTGTTGTCATCGTTGATACCGAGCAAAAAATGTTTGAAAAATTACGTTTGTTGTATGGGAGCCCCCTTAAACATTTAATTTATTTTGTTTTTGGTATTTGTTGTTATAGCGGCAATAGAAATACATAATCTGTGAAAATTTCAACTCTCTAGCTATTACCGTTCTTGAGTTACAGCCTGGAGACAGACGGACAGACAGACGGACAGACATGGAAGTCTCAGTAATAGGGTCCCGTTTTTACCCTTTGGGTACGGAACCCTAAAAACGATTTTTAAAAATCGATTTTCATAAAAAATGGGTTAAAAAAATGCACAACGTTAATAATCAAGTTTTCACTTCTGCTGGCACTCCCGGAGTGCAACCCGTCTTTTTTTTTAATAAAATAAGGGGGCAAACGAGCAAACGGGTCGCCTGATGGAAACCAACTGCCGTCGCCCATGGACACTCGCAACATCAGAAGAGCTGCAGGTATGTTGCCGGCCCTTTAAGAGGGAATACGCTCTTTTCTTGAAGGTTTGCAGGTCGTGTAGGTCCGGAAATACTGCTGGTGACAGTGTGTTTTTTTTAATATCCTTAAACAGCCTGTGGAAGTGATAAAAATACTTGTCACATGTGACATTACAGTCGTAGAAGTAGGTAAACTTTAACCAAGACTTGTAGATGCAACATGGAGCAAACCTTCAAGAAGAGATCGTATTCCCTCTTAAAAGGCCGGCAACGCATCTGTAGCTCTTCTGATGTTGCGAGTGTCCATGGGCGACGATAGTTGCTTTCCATCAGGTGACCCGTTTGATCGTTTGCCCCCTTTTTTATATGATAAAAAAAAAACTTAACTAAATTCTTCCATCCATATGTCATTTCATGGCTTCGTAGCACAAGATGCTCTACATCTTTTTCGACTTTCAGTGTTCTTAATTCTTATCTATATTTTGATCTAGTTCTTTTAAGCTGCCGTGGTAGTGTTCTAAGCTATAATCCTCGATTCTTACAATTTTGAACTCAACTTTTGAGTAATGGGTGTTGAAGTGAAAATAAACCTTTTAACACCCACAACCTTGGGCCCATAGACCACATTGTAACCGCATGGTAAAATATTTAAAACGGCCGTTGCGGTAAGAGCGTTTACCGACTTGGTAGATGGTATAAGGGTGGCTTCATGGGTCGGTACCTTCTGTCTTCGCTCTGATGAGCAGTGAGCTACGTTCATACGTCTATTACACTTGTACGATTTGCAGGACGATGCTTTGACAATTGTTCACTCACGTTTTTACGTAGGAAGTTTTTCGTGGCAAAATGTGATTATTAAAAGTTTAGAACTGTACCAACAAAATCAAGAACGTAGATGACGTGTTTCCCGAGATTTCATAACGAATCTAATTTTAAAATCTAGTCAGTAGCTAGTAGTAGTAGTTGTACGACACAACAATTAAACAAATACTTTGATAGCCAAAATCAATACCCCTCCATTTAGCTTCATCGTAGTCGGATACATGTAAAACAAAGAAACAATTACTTTAAAAATGCATTATGCAACTCTACATAAATGGCCGTGTGCGCCTACGCAGTACGCTTTTCGTTTGTTACTGGTTTATTTTTAGGGTTCCATACCCAAAGGGCAAAAACGGGACTATTACTGAGACTTCTCTGTCCGTCTGTCTGTCTGTCTGTCTATCTGTCTGTCTGTCTTTTTCCAGGCTGTAACTAAATAACCACTATAGCTAGACTTCTGAAATTTTCACAGATTGTGTATTTTTGTTACCGATATAACAAAAATACTAAAAATTAAATAAAATTTATATTCAAGGGGGGTTCCCATAAAAAAACATGATTTTTGGCCTATTTTTCCTCTATAACGGTACGGAACCTTTCGTGCGCGAGTCCGACTCGCACTTGACCGATTATTCTTATATCGTTTGAGTGTAACTGAGCTTTTATAATCAAGCATGTATTCATGTAATAACTAACTAACAAGGGCAGCAACGGAAAATTTTTACAAAAATATCTAATTTATATTTCGGTTAAACTCGAGTTCTAAAAATAGATGATTGAGTATAACTTGAACTTTTGTGTTCTTAGTAAGGTTAGGTTGCTGGGTTCTTAACCCTACCGACCAAGTAGGGTTAAGAACCCAGCAAATGTGATGATTTTGGGAAACTAAAATGCTTACGGTATGTAAAAAAATATTTAGAAATAAAGCTCCATAAATTAGATTGTTGCGTATTACAGATAAAGAAATACTTAAATAAATCTTGACTAATTCAGAAAAGTATTTTCAAAAGGGTCTAATTTGTTTGTTTATTATTTTAAAACAATATAATAATTAATAATATTATGCGATTATGATTCCCTACGAAATTTCTAAGATAATAATTCAAATTCAAATTTTAAATTCTACTTCTGCATCGAAATATACGTGGGAGAGCCATGCTTCGGCACGAATGGGCCGGCTCGACCGGAGAAATACCACGCTCTCACAGAAAACCGGCGTGAAACAGCGCCTGCGCTGTGTTTCGTCGAGTGAGTGAGTTTACCGGAGGCCCAATCCCCTACCCTCCCCTATTCCCTTCCCTTCCCATCCCTACCCTCCCCTATTACCCTATTCCCTCTTAAAAGGCCGGCAACGCACCTGCAGCTCTTCTGATGCTGCGAATGTCCATGGGCGACGGATGTTGCTTTCCATCAGGTGACCCGTTTGCTCGTTTGCCCCCTTATTACATAAAAAAAAAGAAAAAGCATAAGTACCTATATTAAAATTTTATAGCCCTTTTGAAAAGACCTCTTTTACAGAATTCACAGCTATCAGTGTCCGGGCCATAACACTGCGTTGTGGCGTCGCATCGCAATTCGCAAAAAACTACATTGCTTTTCAAAGGTTGTTTTTGCGATGCGACGCCGCAACGCGTTGTGACCGTTTTGTGACGTTGTGGCCCTAAGGGTTGTTTCAGACCGCAACGCGACGCGTAGATGCATTTCTAAATTTATATGGATTTGAAAGATTCGTTAAGACGTCTCACGCAATTAAAATATTCACTTATAATACCACAAGAGCTTCAAAATTATCGGGTATTTCCCGATAGGTTCATTGCAAACAAATGAAGGATTCAAGTTTTTCAGGTTAAAAAATCACGGGCGCGAAGCGCGAGTGATTTTTCCTAAAAAACTTGACGACTTTATTTGTTTGCAGGGAACCTTGAGGGAAATGCCAGATAATTTTGAAGCTCGTGTGGTATTCGGGGGATTATTTTTCCGTCCCAAATGTCGGCCAATAGAATTGCACCATGAGACGAAATGTACAGTTAACAAATAAGAATTTGTACCTTCCTTATAGTCTTCTCCATCCATTTTCTTCATATTGTAAGCGTAATCTTTCATAATGTTTGCCAATTGCGCTTCACTCGTTTCAGCACTCAATGTGTATTCCTTCTCAGTACAAAAAGTAGTAAATTGGTTCCAAACTGTTTTTTTTGCCTTCTCCGTATTAATGGGAACATTTCCTTTGACTTTTTTTATCGATGGTGGACAGAGAACAAACTCCAAATCGACTTATTTTCATGCAAAATCTCCAATTTTCACAATTGAATTCAACCTGTCAGTTTGACGTGTGGTTAATTTGACTGGATCATGTTTTGTTTTTTATATATAGCAACGACCAGAGAAAATTTTCAAAAAATTATCAGTATAATACCATGTAGGTTGTACCACGTGACGTCGAATGGTGCAATTCTATTGGTCGATATTTGGGTCGGAAAAATAATCTGTCAAATCCATACAAAATACAGGGTCTGAATTGACCCTGCGTAAGGAGTACGGACTATTATAGCGCAGGTATATGCTTTCTTAACGTGTACGGACTAAAGTCTCTAGTCCTCGACCCTCAGCGGTTACGCTCTGTCGATCCCGCCTAGAGGACGTTGCCTAGAGAAAAAGAAATTCTTCTAGTAATTGAGAAATTGTAATTTTCTCTGGTTCTGGTTTCTCAAGTTTATTGTATTGTGGCAGATGATTATTTAAACCGAAGGAATTTGTCTTAGATGTAACGTTAAATAAGGTGGAATGAATAATACTTTGACCTCTCCTATGTGTTAGCCAGAAAGACAAGAAAGCCTTGTTTGTCACTAGGTAAGAAGGTATGCCGTATGCCTGAGGCTTCCTGCAAAAGTGTACCTTGATATATCTAAGGAAAGTCTACGGAAATAGGTGTCAAGTTAATTTCTGCGTGATCTATAATATACTTAGAAGCATAATTTAAACTAAACTAAAATTTAAACCTAATTATTGTTTTTATGGATAGTACAATTATTATTTATTATAGTACTATACTGTACTCGGCGAAACATGGCGGTAGCGGTCATTGACCCCCTATCAAAAACTTGCCACTTTCTCTATAAACCGCGATTGACAATGAAGTGTCAGATGTTGTCAATCGCGGCTTTGTATAGAAAATGACAAGTTTTTGACAGGGAGTCAATGACCGCTACCACCATGTTTCGCCGAGTACAGTATAGTGTTAGTTGTTAGTTGTTACTGAGCGCAGGATCATAATATAGAGCAGCGCGTTTGTACTTTGTGTCAATCGCCTGTAGCCAGTAATTGGGTCACGCGGCTGCCGACTGCACTCACACACACTAGCTCATCTGTTACATAATGTACTCGCTCATATACTATACATATTTACCGAATAGCTACATACCTAAGTATGTAGTCAATTTATACTAGTGTAGAGTCGAAGCGCATCGAAGCGAATTATTAAAACTGAACATTACAAATTCAACCTTAACTCCAAAGTGTTAACGCAATTTAACGCGAATTCGCGTGAATGCGCCCGACCAACGCTGATTGGCCTCGCAGAAGTAATGCATGCGTTATGCTCTCGAGTTAAGGTTGAATTTTCTGTGTTCAGTTTTTGAGAATTCGCTTCGCTTCGACTCTGCGCTATTATAGATTGACCCTTACTATACTCACTAAATACTAATATTGAAGAATGAAGAACAAACCTCTGCTCTAATTTGGTGAGGAGTTGGGTATCCTAATGATTACCAGCTGATGCTGCAGCACCAGGTCAACTTTCCAATAATGTGTATTATATTCATAAGTGTCACGAACCAGAATGCAAAATATAAAACCCATCAAACGACTGCAAGTTGCTAATCGTCCTATCACGAACCAGATAAACCGTGATATTTCAGTAATGAGCAGGCTGATGATGATGAACTATAGCTAAGAACACTCTCGGTCATGTCAGCTTTCAAACAAAAAAAACTTAATCAAAATCGGTTCACCCGTTTGGATGCTACGATGCCACAGACAGACAGACAGACAGTACATGAAGAAGTATCTGTCTGTTACTTCTTCATGCTTAAACCGCAGATATTTTGATGAAACTAGATATTATGCTGATACTTTGAGCCCCGAGAAAGGAAATAGCATACTTTTGCTGCGGAAAAATGTGCAGTTGTCGCGCGATAAGCTACTGTTACCTACAGTCGCTTATCAACGGAGCGGACGCCACGTAGTTTGTAATAAAAAGAAACAATGAAGAAGCTACATTATGAATATGAATATAATTAAGGGCGAGAATACTGCAGGATAATAATTGATTTGCTCTATAGTAGAGTCAATTTAATAAGATTAAGATACTCGTAATAGCAATTAAATGTTAATGTTGTTTTCTAGACTCAGGGTGAAGCCAAACGAGCGTAATTTATGAGTTGTGAGTCGCAGAATTTCGGTCGCGTAAATATCTTTTCATACAAATCATGACTCATAAAATTGCGCTCGTGTGAACCAAACAGGACTTTTGTATGAAACTGAATGCAGCAGAATTTCTGCCAGCCAAAATTCTGCGACTCACAACTCACAGATTACGCTCGTTGGCTTCACCCTTACGCATCTAAAGCATCATAAGTTTACGCCCTTTTTATGTATTTTCGTTAATTTAGATTTTAGTTAGATCAGGAGGAACGTGGACAATACAATACTTTAAGTCACTCCAAAGAGGGGAATCGAATATTAAAACCATCTTAAGATTTTCTGATACAAAAGTACGTGCTCACTCCGAATACCCTCCGTTTCAACCCTAGCAATAAAAGAACAAAGTGCGTTCAATAAAAAGTAATGAAAAAAATCAAAACCAGTTCCCACTTCCCAGGCGACCCCTTGCATTAGAAGGTATTTCGAAACAAAGAAACACAAATGGTGTCTTTGCCCTCTTAGCCCCTGCGCGGGCGCACGAAGGGCTGTGATTGCGGGGCGGGGGCGGTGGGGGGGCGGGGAGGGGGAGGTCACCGACCCCGGGGTGGGCGCCCTGCGCGCGCGCCGCTTGGGTGACGGTCTGTAACGTCCCTCCGCGTATTTATAAAGATCTAATTTTCGCCCCAACTTGTTTTCGACGCGACTGCGAAATCACCCCACTCATATCCCATTACGAATAGGAGTGTTTCCAATTACTGGTGCTGGCTACCGAGAAATTATGGAACACGTGGTGTTGTACTTAGGTATAACACCACGTGTACCGAAAATACTGAAGCTATAAATATATTAAGAAGTTTGTAATTTAAATGTAATGTAGCACTAAAGTAGTAGTAAACTGATTTGAAAAATTGAAACCCAATGCCGGAAGCCTGCAGACCTTTTAGCTCTGGAGATTTCTCTCTCTGTTCCGAATATTAAGTCGTAATCCACTTTAGAAACTCATCGACCAGGTCAAACTCTTCATTAAATTGAAGGTTAATCATAATTAAATTAGGTATGTCTCTGAAGTCTGAGTACGGCGGTTAGATACGAGAGTTATTAGGAGGGTGATCGTATAATCGGCATAAAAGTGCTGTCAAAAATTAAATAGATGATGGTCAAGACTTAAACAAAAAATTTGATATGAAAAGCACTAACTGCATCATTTTTGTGCGTTTCTTTAAAAACACTGTGCTTTCTTTTAAGCTGTTACCCATGCTAAAAACGAGATATTAAGTCACAAACTTGAAATTTCAGAATTTGTAAATTGGACCAAAGCTCCACTGACCACTGTGATGCACTGTATATTTTGTATAATCAAAGACAGATTTGCCCCCACTCAACCTTATGACCAAGTTGAGTACAAAAAGTGATCAACCGGAACCTCCTTCGAGTCCACTTCCGGATTATTACGCAGGTTCTGTTTACATCCAGATCAATGAACCAACTTGTGAATGAACCCTCACCTTGTCACCTGTCAGCACTACCGCACCTGGTGCCTTGCTGGTGAATGAATTGCGTGATGTACACAAACCGATTAACACGTAACTGGGTTTTTTAACTTTTGTTCATTAATTCACGTGGGTATAAAGGGGGTTGAACCGTAATTATGTCAAAGATAATTCAGGATATATCACCAAATAGTTATGTTATGTTCAATGAAAAAATGGCTCGAAACAAACCCTGTGGCGGCCTGTGGGGCCATTTATTTGATGCTTCGTTGTGTCACGTTTATTATAACACTAGTTGATGCCCGCAACTCCGTTGCGCCAAAATTCGTTTATCGCGCGGGAACCGTACATTTTTCCGGGATAAAAAGTATCCTATGTCCTTTCCCGGGACTCAAATTATCCCCATACCCACCAAAATCGGTTCAGTGGTTTCGGCGTGAAGAGGTAACAGACAGACAGACAGACAGACAGACACACTTTCGCAATTTATAATATTCAGTAAAGTATAGAAGTATGGATATGGATGGCATTAGTGTTTTTCAATCTGTGGGTAGTCGGCCAAAAAGTTGACATGTGCAGAAAATGGCAAAAAGTTATTCAATTACTTTGTAAAATAATTCCTAGCAATTAGCTTAATTTTAGTGTTCATCGAGTGCATACTTTAATGCACTTTATTTTGTAAAGTATTGTACTAGTTACTATTAAAGAAAGTTTCTAAATTATTGCTACAGTAAACCCTGTTGCCCTATTGAAATAAGTAATTTCCATAGTTAATAACAACACACCAACTAAAAAGCTAATAAGCTATTCAAAGGGGAATACGTAATCACCCCAACTTTAAACAGATTTAAAGTATTTCACGGACGAAAACGCACCCGACACTAAACGTTCATTCATTAAATGGGGACGATGGGGTACAGACCCCCACCTGTTTCCCCGCCGGAAGTGGGGAATTTGCATCACAATCAAATAGAGCCCTCGCTAGCGCTTCCGGTCTGAACTCTGCCCTCGTGATTTGTCATCTCCTGTGTGTGATCCCGATGTTTGCGGTGGAAAGTCAATATTGTTTGCTCTTTATTATAATGACTAGATGACGCCCGCAACTCCGTTGCGCTAAAATTCGTTTATCGCGCGCGAACCGTACATTTTTCCGGGATAAAAAGTATCCTATGTCCCTTCCCGGGGCTCAAAACTATCTCCATACCAAATTTCAGCTTAATCAGTTGAGTAGTTTCGGTGTGAAGATGTAACAGACTGACAGACATCTTTTTGCATTTATAATATTAGTATTCTTAGGATTACCCTAATTTTATACATATTTTCGTCACTGATTTTGTCACAGATCACGTTTCTTATAATATATACCCTACATAGGGTAGGTACCTTTCGGCTGCTTCCCGCAGTGGCCGTGGTCACAGGAGTCTGCCCGTAATTATTTAGGTCATGATGAATAATAATTAATTAATAAAGAATTAAATTATATTTTGGGCTGAAAAATAATGAAGCCCTGTATTGTTACACTCATTATAAAAGTTACATTAGCGAAGATATTTTTATCACACCTCGAATCTTAAATCAGATGATTGGACTTACAAAAGTTTGGACTTGAAATAAAAACAATTCTCACACTGGAATAAATTGGCATCAAACTTCTCATTCTTAATATCTTACCACAATTCCAAAATAACTCAAAGTACTCATATCATTAGGAACTCCTACGTGGTTGGTTATCTGAGTACCTGGGCAGGACATTATAAGGACAAACATCCTTACATCAGCTGTCAATCTTGGGCACGTCCAAAACAACCTTCGTTTTAATGTGAAGTTTTCGTTTTGTGATCCTGTACGAAGATGGTTAAATTGTAAGACATTTTTATATTAAAATATCTCTTCGCTATTTAGTAGTTCCTACAATTGCTATATTTTAGCGAAGAAATAATAATAATCTTGAATAGTAAGAGACAATTATTTTACTACAATATTATTATTTAATAATATTATTATTTAATAATAGGTAAGCGCATGAAAATATATAAGTTCGTACTTTCTGAAGTCTTATTACTTATATTACTGATGTAGAAATTACTGCAATATTTTCACACTGAGACAGCACCAGCAAAATTGGAGAAACTCGTGACAAATCACAAAAAAAATTGGTCTTTCAGCCCTGCTACTTTCACGGTAAACTCTCTACAAGGAAGACGCAAACACCCTAAACTCTAAAGTATTATTATTTATCACTATGTTGGGTGTTAACAGACCCTGTAATCTGTATACAGTAAACAAAAGTTTTGTTCGGCGTTTGACAACGTTTCTGTACAATATTCTGATATGACGTGTGAATGTCGAATTTTGGTCGGATTATTTACTGTATGTGTTAGTAGCGCCCTCTGCTCCGACCTTTGCGTAATACTCCCTATTATTATGTAATGTTAACGGTCTAGACTCAAGACTCTAGACTCTAGACCAAGGGTGGCCAACCTTTTCGACACTTGGGCCAAAATTCGGAAGTATACGAATTTTACCCCAGGCCGCGATACTTTTATGTAAGTATACTCGTAGTGCGCACCAGATAAGTCTGCGCACAATCAAAATCGGATACAATTTTTTTCTATTACAACTTAGAGCTCAGAACAAAAAAATGTACTGTATTAAGCAAAGAAAACACCCCAGTCACGCCACTTTATGTAGAGCATATTGTGTTGATTTTAAAAGTAAAAGAAAAGAAGTGTTTGTTTGCTTTTTATAGTAGGTATGATAAGGTAATTTTATTATTAACTTTTTTTACTTTAAAAAAATGTGCTCGGCTCCCCGGGCCACAAGGAAACGCGTGTTGGTCTAGAACTCTAGACGCTAGAGTCTAGACTCTAGACTTTGACTTGAGCTGCTGTCACTAGCTATTGAGTAAAATACACTTTCAGGACGAGGTCAGTACCTATGTAAGTACCTAAGTCAAAATATTAATCAGCTGTTAGAACACACATGACTAACAGCCACTTGCACCAGTTTGGGTTAAAGTTAACCTGAGTTAAATATTATGTTATTTCTCTCGCTCCCCGTAGTTATAAGGGAGAAGGAAAAACATAAAATTTTAACACACGATTAAGTTTAACTCTGATTGGCGCGATTGGGCCTAAAGGTAGCAAAATGTATTCAAAATGCATGACATGGTCGAATCAATCAACAAGTAATCCATACAAGGCGCACCTTATCGGTTTCCTGACTCGCTGTTCACAGATATCTCTTGACCTTTATTCCAATGATTTAAGCTTCATTATCACAGAAACTCTAAGGTAAAATAAATGTGAACTGTATCGTTGTTCATTGTGTAGTCATTATAATATTTACATTCAATATGCATACGGCATAATTAATTTGATTTACATAATTATATTTTTACACGATAGCATTAACAGGTATTAACGCTATAGATTTTTTCTATGACTAAGTTTAATAATAAAATATAATTAATACGTATTAAGTGGTTAAACATGAAAAGGGGTCTTAACTCTTAACCCTTTTATAACCGACTTCCAAAAAGGAGGAAGTTATCATGTTTTCACAGCAGCCAGTGCCCTAGCAAGTAAAAATACATGTTGTGTACACTAGAATAGGCACAAACATTAATGTTAATATTAGGTATGGGGGCTGGGGCCATGGAAAACAATATATCCGTCACTCTATTAATTTCTCGGTACCTACAAAAAAACTATTTTGGTAGTCATTATATACGCGCTGAATCCTTGGTAGTTGGTACTATGAGTATGAGACAATAATTCTCACCGGGTATTCGTAATGGCCTATTTACACCTACCGAGTAAATTGGCGAGACAGTGCCTTTGGCCGAGCACGTACATACTCGTAATAAACATACCGAGTGCATGGCCGAGAGAACTGTCTCGCCACCATTCGGTAGGGGTAGTCAAGGCTTAAGGCTTTGTTACTGATAAGCTTTGTCCACACTGTGCCTTTTTCTATTCGTCAAGGGCATGCGTTATAGCGCAGTCTACAGCGAACGTGAGGCATGCCCGAGACGCATGCCCTCTGACCGTATCCAAAACTTCAAAGTTGACGCACTCAATTATTGAATATGCCAAAACGAAAGTTGAATGAAAGAAGATGACGAAAATTGAAGACGAAAGCGCCTAGTATGGACTATGAACAGCTATACATTTCTGTCGACCGCGACAGTGCGCGGGGTCTAACAAGAAGAAAAACATTGGCGGATCTAATCTCCGATCTTGTCCGTATACTGGAGCTATCTCCAATCGGCTACATAAGGTTAGTGGAGTGCTTATCGGGGCCCTGCGACCTGCGGGGGCACGGAGCGGACCTGGGGCCACGGTGAGGCCACGGTGGGGCAGCATGTGGCCTCACGGAGAACACTACACGCTCGCCCTCACGTCCTGCATTTGGTTTAAACAATTTTAAATTCATAATAATATTGTTTTACGTAACATTCTATTAAAGGTGAACATATGGGGGTTTAAATTTTGTTGCGTAGGTAGACAAAATAATTGGAAAATATTCTCTGCTAGGAAAATCTGCTAGGAACATCGTATCATAATATGAGGATTATAAACCTGCTTTCGGGGCCTCCCAAATAAAAACATAATATACGCAGGACATACTTGGTCGCTGTCAAGCATATTTTGTAGAGATGTCATAATCATGACTTTGGCCGACTAGCCGACTAGCCGAATATTCGGCTGCAAAGAAGCCGACTAATCGGCCGACTAGTCGGCCAAGCCGATCATGGTTTCGGAAGTTTCCGTAGCGCTTTTTTACTGCTGTTTCGCGGGTAAGTCGCACACGCCGCCTGCAAACGTATCGAATCGTGTTACCATGTTATGTTTACTTCGCGTACGTTACTTTATTTTGTTTCTATGATACAGTTGATGGTTTTTAACCCCCGACCAAAAAGAGGGGTGTTATAAGTTTGACGTGTCTGTCTGTCGGTCTGTCTGTCTGTCTGTCTGTGGCATCGTAGCATCCAAACGGGTGGACCGATTTTGATCTAGTTTTTTTTGTTTGAAATTCTTAGCTATAGTTCATCATCATCAGCCTGCTCATTGCTGAAATATCACGGTTTATCTGGTTCGTGATAGGCCGATTAGCAACTTGCAGTCGTTTGATGGGTTTTATATTTTGCATTCTGATTCGTGACACTGGTGAATATAATACACATTATTGGAATGTTGACCTGGTGCTGCAGCATCACCTGGTAATCAATGGGATACCGGATACCCAACTCCTCACCAACTTAGAGCATAGGTTTCGTGTTTGGGCTCATTTTAATTGCGACAACCAGTAAGACGTAGATAAACAGTAAATATTTGCATGCTACTGCTGCAGCATCATCTGGACTCTATAGGAGCCGAGCTCCATATGAACCCAAAGTGGAGGTGTCATGTTTGGGCTCATATTGACGGCCTCATCCAAGAGGACATATTTTATAGATGGTATTCATTGGGATATGATCCACTTGATAGGAATTATTATGCACAAGTTTGAAAAGCACAAAATAAAATTAAATTAAGAAATTAAAAAAACCCCCACCAAAAAACTTTAAAAAGTAATGAAATAATATTTACTGACTTTAAGTTTAAATAATTCCTAAGAGTAAAGTAATAATATTTTAGTCCATAAATGTTGTCAAGTTGTGTCGGGGGACCGCTAATGTAGATGTTTGATTTCACATAACATTATAGTTTAAGGGTCAGTTCAGAACGACCCGAATCGAGAGAATCGGCGACTATTATGGCGACACAAAATGCAAAAGTCGCTGTTGTAGTAGTTTACTGGCGGTCCCCCGAAACAAGTTGACAAGTGACAACATTTATGGACTAAAATATTACTTTACTCTTAGGAATTACTTAAACTTAAAGTCAGTAAATATTATTTCAATACCTTTTTAAAAGTTTTTTGGCGGGGTTTTTTTTTAATTTCTGAATTTAATTTTTTATTAAATATTTCATGTAAATACATGAAATCTCTATATAATAATACATAAGCACATAATTTGTTGTTAAAATGCATATGGCATTTTTGTCATAAGTGTCATCTATTAGTTCAGTGTCTAGCATTAGGTCCTTTCCCTTATCTGTATAAATTATTATGTTAGAGTATTTCTTGTTGGAAAAAACGTATGTTACCACCATCACGGCGAAGTTATCGTAATGAACACTAAGCGACATGATGTCAAGGAGTCAAGGTGAACGTGTTTTATTTTATCATTTTATAATTTATCCTGCCCTGCTCTATGCTCGGTAGTGTAAATACGTAAGCTATTGACTAGTATAAAAACTAACCCCCTTTTGACAAAAAAACATCTACAGCCAAACATAGAACCTCGGACCTCCTCCTTTTTAGAATGAACCAAACAATAGCTACAGTGCCAAAGCGACTTACCTTAAACGTATTAATCGTAGGGATAACATGATAGTGTTACTAATTTTATATACCTAAGATAGATATTTTTATCGATAAAGGGTAAAACTTTTTTTTCTATTTTTTCAATTTTCCTAGTAAAAAAACACACTTCCTGCAGTGTTTCTGTCGCGAGAGGGCGCGCAGTTAACTCCAGTATAATAGGTATTAGTAGAATCGTTCCCACATCAACATCAATGAAATAATTTATTATTAGGTCTTATTATGTTTATAGTCTCAAAACAAACAAAATTGTTTAATTAATACGAAATTATGTGATGTAACAAACACGCTAAACTTGATTTTTCTCCCACAGCTTATGCGAATATCCGCGTAATCAACATCATCTCACAAATCTCTACAACATCATCCAAATCAGTTACCTCAGAGTCAGAGGAGCGTGAAGAGGTAACATTCGGAATTCGGATGCATTAGATAGCTTTAGCATTTAAAAGTAAGGATTGCTAAATGCTAAATATCTTTAGGTATATAAATTATTATAATCGAATTTAAAATAATAGTTCTGGGAAATTTGATCACTATTGTTTTTAACCAAGCAGCGTCGAACGATGAAACCAGTGTGTAATGTGTTCAAAGTTCAAAGTATATTACTCGTAGTTCGATTTCTTGCGGAAAGGTGCCACAATATACGCCAGACAAAAATAGCAAAGGACATACGATACCAAAATATACAGTACTAAAACTGCGACATGAAAACGTAAACAGCCTTGAAAGAACATTGATATTTGATTGTGATTACAGGATATAGGGTAGAGCGTGCGTAGACTATTGAGTCTTTCTGACATACCTAACATAAAATATTATCATAAATGGACGCTGATAAGCATTTGTGTAGCGGTATCGTGTGCATTCCAGTACCAATTTGTATTATTCTGGCAGCAATCCAGGGCTGGATTGGATTACTGGATTAGAATAATGTAAGCCCGCCTAGAAACAACAAAGATCAAAATCGTCCCCACAAACAACATGATATTAGGAGAACATAAACTATAAAGTGGTGTGTGTGTAAATACGAATCAATCCTTCAAGCCCCATAGGAGCACCGGTGATCGCGACAATAATAGAATACAATAGCATTTCCAAGAATCCGCGATCGAAGGATTAAAAGATACTGGTGCTTCTTTGCTCCTTAGCAACAGGAGTTGAGAATGCCATATTGCAAATCAATAGACGTACATAGGACGTATAGGTACACTATACATTATTATATATAGCCTTGCACGATTGTAGCGTTATGATTGCTTATTTACGGTCTTTGTTACATAACGAGTGTGTTGGCGGGAAAAAACGGGGCGTACCCGCGCGGGGAGGAAAACGTGTTTTTTAGGGTTCCGTACCCAAAGGGTAAAAACGGGACCCTATTACTAAGACTTCCATGTCTGTCCGTCTGTCCGTCTGTCTGTCACCAGGCTGCAACTCAACAACCGCTATAGCTAGACTTCTGAAATTTTCACAGATTGTGTATATCTGTTGCCGCTATAACAACAAATGCTAAAAACAAAATAAATTAAATATTTAAGGGGGGTTCCCATACAACAAACGTCCCATAAAACAAAAATTTTTTGCTCTTAATAACGGCAACACGCAGGCAATTGAAATTTTCACAAAATACTTAATTGTATTTTAATAATTAATAATAAAATTGAAATAAATTAAATAATTAAGGGGGCACCCATACAAAAAATACAATTTTTAGCCTATTTTTGCTCTGTAGCTGTACGGAACTTGTACGTAACCATTCGTGCGCGAGTACAACTCGTACTTGGCCGATTTTTTTTCTTTGTAATAAATAATAATGTACGCACTACGCATGTCATCGTATTTGTGCAGTGTGCACGTTATTCATTATACACTCTCATCGAACACTGTGGAATATGGGATGAGTAATAATTATTGTCCTAGTTCCTATCCTGGCATAAATAATATAATGACAACACTGAAAGCCAACTCTACAAACCTAATTCCACAAAATGAGCTCTACATAATTTTTTTTTAAAATATTTCAGGCATATTCCGTCCCTTTCAGCCCTACACAGCAGACAAGGACGAAGCAATTACTAGCAGCCTTGCTCGCAGTGATTGTGGCGTTACGAGCAATAATTTACTTCGTCTTCTTACATAAGTGTCGTGCGCGGGCGAATTTCCCGCCGCGTGCGGGGGGGCGGGGGCAGCGCGGGGCGCGAAGGGGGCGGTGCGGGGCGCGGGGGGCGGTAGAGGGCGCGGCGCGGGCGCCGGCCACCCGCCAGGGCCCCTCGCGTCAGGGTTGCTAATTAGTTGCCATACGCCGAGATAGCAATGATTTATCCGTCTAGGACCAATAAGGATTTAAGGTCGTTAGCGCTGAATGTTAGGATTATTTCCTTCACAAATTGTTAGAGAAAATAGCTCTACATTTGACTAGTCGTCGAAAGAATTTATCTAACAAAGTACCTTACATCTAATATTATGACTTTGACGTCATTTTATTTGAATAAGTTTGTATATTAATAGTAATTTAGTATTTACACATTAACTTGATAATGAATTACATCATAAATAATAAAATAAAAAATGTAGAGACTACAAGTACTCATGCGCGTAATATCGAAGTCGTTAACTAAATTATCGCTTATGCAGAACATTATTTAATTGAATCATTACAATCACTAATTGTGGCGCAACAAAAAATCCGTGCGCGCGCATTAATATGAATTTTGTTTAATCCTCAAGTCAGCGCCCTTTCTCTAATTAAACATTCCTACTTTAACGATATGACGTTGTAATACTCGTTGTGAAGTAGGAAAAATAACGGTAGAATGATGAGTGCCTTTCGGATGGCGTGTGGGAAGCGTTTGCGCAACAAGGCGAATCGCTCCCAAACTATGATTGCCGAAGGTCCGAAGCCTCCGCGCGGAGAAAGGCGGAATTGATAAGATTTTATATGATACACGCTGACTGGTCACATTTTTTTATTACTTTTGTTGCTTTAGAACACGATATTTTGATTTTAGAATGCGCTCGATTTGAAATTCGAAATTGTTCTTCCTCGCCTTCTTTATATAATTAATACGGTTACGATTTGCCAATACAGAATTGTGTAATAACAAATAATCATATAAGGCGAGTGTAATTAACAGAAAATACTTTATACATTGTAAGTGCATTGCGCCTAAACTGCTATTAGTGTAATAATGGCTCCATAGAGATTGTACTGTCGACTACCGGTAATTAAATGGCGTGTTGAATATCGATTGGATAACTTTGATTTTTTTTTATCTTTTTGCAATGTGCAGCTTGTTGCAGCTTTTGTGGTACAGCATTCCTTAGACAATGCAGCCAAATTAGACAATGTAAGATAAATATTTAAATTAGTTTAAAATTACTCATGAATCTTCAGACTTTTTTGCTTGAGGTGAGGGCTCTACCTTCGTTAATAATGTTATTAATGTGTTTCGTTTCCTGCTCTATGTTGCTGATTGGAGGCCTCAGCAGTTACATCAAGAAAAAAAAATTGAGACATAAGAAATTAATACAAATCTTGATAATAATTATTAGGTATGATGAGGTAGAGATAGAGACAAAATTGATAAACATGCAACTTCCGGATTTTTTGCAATATGTACGGTAGCAAAAAATAAAATAATTTCTTTTTTATGCCGTCTTGTTTTTGTCTTTGTGTCTCCCAAAAAATCATAGACATTGTCATTTGACAGTAATCTTTGCATTTCAAATTTGGAAATAATATTATTGCCGCCATTTTTATACTTTTTTTTAACACAAATTAACTATAAATGCGACCTTGAACATGTAATATCGAATATAAGGTTCACGTAACATCCGCCCAGCTGTGCACTTGAACCGGCGTTTAATGCAAATTAATTCGCTATTAAATCTTCGCATACTTTTCGTACGAGTAAACAAGTATGCTAATTGATATTGCTTGTTTTACTACTCTGTAGCCTGTGAGCTCAGAAAAAATGAGATCAGAAAAAGCTAAGACGAATGATGACTAGAAAGAGTTGTTAAAGAGTTAAGCACTCCCTACACGGTAATTCAGCATTACATGCATAACTTACGTGACAGTATTGATTGTTGCATGACATGCCGATCGCGAATCGATCATGCGTGCATGTAATGCAAATATTGCAGGACGAAAAATTAAAGGTCTTGTCAATCAATGAACAGCACGACGCACGTAGTTTGCATAATATCATTCGCAATCAATCACTACAATAAACGATCATGTGTGCATTACAGCACGTAATGCATGTAATGCTGAATTACCGGCTAGACTCTAGGGAGTCCTTAAGAGCCAGCGACAGCCAGATTTTCGTCATTTTATATAAGCTGAAAGACTTTATCCTATTTATGACCGCTAAAGAGGTAAGTACGACCAGCAACTATGAAATTTCGTTACTTTAGGAGTTCCAGTTGTAAAATGTGAGTGTCTACCTAGCCTAGTATAAAGCTCAATTTTTATATTAATTTCTTCGGGATAACTGTAGCAATCTGGTCTCCCACTTCCGGACATTTTTGACAGGTCCTTCCCTAACATCTTCTTGTGTAGCATTACGCATAGAGAAAAGACAGTAGAACATACCTATTGTCTTTTACTCTGTAGTAAATAAGGTTTGAACCTTATTACAACATTACATGTCGATACTATGAGATGCGTTATTAATTGCCCATTTAACTTTGAAGTTAAATGGGCAATTAATAACGCATCTCATAGTATCGACATGTAATGTTGCAATGTGAACTGATCCTTAGGGGTAAAGGAGGATGTATGTTGAAGCCTTATTGTTAAGAATTTAATACTAAATTACTAATATAATAAATGCGAAAGTTTGTCGGTCTGTTTGTTACCTCTTCACGCCTAAACCACTGAACCGTTTTTGCTGAAGATATTTTGAGTCCCGGGAACGGACATAGAATACTATTTGTCCCGAAATAATGTACGGTTCCCGCGTAATAAACAAATTTTGGCGCAACGGAGATGCGGAATGCGGTGTAATCTTGTAAAATATAATATTTAATTATAACAACAGGTGGTACTTTTTTGTAGTTATTAATTGTTTTAACCGTGCACCAACAAGTAACAGTAAATGCTAGGAATAATTACGAAGAAGTTTCGTCTAAAACTTTGTAGTCATCTTAACGGTGTTTCGTTAACTGAACCTGCTTGTTGTATATTTAACGAGTTGTTTATTTTGCTATTTCTATATTTAAATTATATTCAATGAATTATGTTTTGGACATTTACTACCTTGTATTTATTTTCTTCGAATTTTCCGATAAGTACCTAAGTACATCACTTAGGCCGTGTTCACACCAAACCGACTGTGAGCCGCCGAATGTGAGCGAACGTTACGCAGTTTATTGTATTTCCATTATCCATACATAATATTCACTTTTTCGTTCAGACCTAACCGACAATACGCCATTACGCTAGGCGTAGGCGCGGACATTCGATACCGTATATTTCACGTTCACACGGGGCTCACAGTGAGCCTGCTCACATTCGGCGGCGTATAGGTAGTCAGTTTGGTCTGAACACGCGCAGTGTCTAAATACACTAGGCCGAAGTTACGCGGCGTAAATTCCGCATGATTCCGCCTGCAATGTATTTATAAATTACCAATTACACACTATTCCGTCGCGTTCCGTTCGTATTTTGTATGCGTTTGACATTGCGGACGTAATCATGCGGAATTTACGCCGCGTAACTTCGGCCTAGTGTGTTTAAAGACACTTGACTCTGGATTTATTCGGCGGCACAAACGCGCGGTTTGGCGGCTACACCGCGAGATGACATATTTAGCAATGTAGATGCCATAGATCTAAAATTTCAGTACCTTTATCCAAGTACCAATATTCTATCCGGATACAGTGAATACACTGACTTTGAATTTATAATCTATACTATCTATACTAATATTATAAATGCGAAAGTATCTCTGTCTGTCTGTCTGTCTGTCTGTCTCGCTTTCACGCCAAAACTACTGAACCGATTGTAATGAAATTTTGTACACAGATAGTCTAAAGCCTGAGAAAGGACACAGGCTACTTTTTAACTGGAAAAGGGGGGTTGTAAGGGAGTGAAAATGCGTAAATTTGTTCAAATTAAGTTAGTTCCAAAAATTCATAACAGATGGCGCTAAGAGTCGCCTACATCTCGCTATCGCTTGCTCATAAGTCTTTCTATGAGAGGTGGCACCATATCGTGTTAAGTTTGACTGCTAAACGGCAGTCTCCTTACCGACGAAGCTAACACGGCCCTCTCACACAGGGCCGCTAGCGTAGACCCATTCGAAAAAAAAAATGTGTCAAGTTTTTCGATTCTTTCGATTGTTATGTACACGTTATTAAATAACTCACTACTCAGTACTTTATTTATGCAGTGACGTAACCTTAAACCTACCAATGATAAATAGTTTATGGGTAAAGCTAAAGTTGTGTAATGGGTTATGGGGGGCTAAATAAGCTTTAAATTTGGTATAAATAAAGTTAATACTTAATTAAAAAAATGAAATATTATGTGCACACTGCACAGCTGTTTTTGGGTATTTTGATTTAACCCTCCGTGTACGAGGTGGGTATGACATACCCCAGCGCTAAAAAAATTGATAGCATTTTTAAACGAAAAAAGTATGCGAGTTGGTTTCCTCAATAGCTGCAAATGAGGCGTTGCTGCTTTAATTCCTATCAAATATTCAGTCCTAGGTCTATCACCAATTCTGTTATATGTGCTTAAAGTGCGTCTGGGTATCACATACCCCACCTGGTACAGCACGTAGCTAAAAAGGAAAGTGTAACTTCTTTTGCTTTTATTTATTTATATGTTTAATTTTGTGATTAACTTGATGAAATATTATTTTCTTGACTGAAGAAGATGATGATTGTGACACTGAGCTAATGAATTATTCCGAACAAGAATGTAAATAATGAAGATCAAATCAGTAATACCGGATATGGCCTATACTAATATATAGGAATACTGGGCACATTTGCAAAAAATATAATATGTCCATATTATGTATTTGACATACTAATTTTTGTGTCTAAATAACTGTCAATATTACGGAAACTTATGTGCCCAAGATCTATTTCATATTGTGTATTTTTTACAACTAGATATACTATAGTCTTAGAAATTGAGAAGAATTTGATTGTAATAGTTGCCATTTGATTTTTGTACTGAAGAAAAGATTTCATAGTTTATAGTTTGAAGAAAAAGTCAAGTTTTTGTACTTTTGCTTATAAAATGTATTCTATAATGTAAAATTGAATTCATTTTACCTAAACCAATTCATTATTAGATATTTATATATATTACTTATTAATTTACAATCACTAGGAACAATTTTTTGGATTTAACTGCCTTTTATTGTTGGGGTATGTCACACCCCACCTAGTACAGCATGGTGAGATTAGTCACCTAGTACACGGAGGGTTAAGGGGTACCAGGGTTTTAAAAAGCTTTTAAATTTGACACCAATTTTGTTAACACCGCGCGCTATAAACTGAAGTCCACGCGGACGAAGTCGCGGGCAACAGCTAGTCAAATATAAAACCAAAAACGCACAACGTTGCGAATATGGCACACGACGACGCCATTGCAAAATATATCTTACGTGTACACAATAAGGATGATGTGGCAGTGATTACGTCACCCGATATAAACCGGAGTTGGGGATGATATCGTGAAGGTCACGCCGTCATCACGTTATCTACCAGCTGGTCCCTTTTGTCCTAGTGAGCGATTAATTGCTATTAGTTCCTAATTCAAAATTTAAAGAATCATGACCAAATTTGTATAGGAGCTGGACTCGACTTTTATTTTTGATGTCCCAAAATAAACTATAGTTAGATTTGGTTGTTCTTATGCTCTTAACATAATTCCGTTTGAGAATTATGTCTAAATAGCCACGATTTTTTATAATAATTAATAACGTTTACAATTATTTTGAGGTTAGACTTAAGAACTACCTTTTTCCCGACTGCGGTGTAGCCTACAAGTGTATATTCGGCGATCTCGTTTCTAATAATTTAAATTTTTCCTAGAGTATTACCCAAAAAATAGAACGAATGCGAATGATCGCCGGCTGTCAGAACATAACGAAACTAAAATATATTGATCTTTTTTTGTGGCTATTTATAGACACATTTCTAATGATTTTCGATGCCTTAAAATATTAGGGAATTTTTGCTACTAATGGCATATCGGGACGCCACCGCCCACCTGGTACGATTTGGCCATTGTTCTTTTAAATACGAAGAAGTGAAATACTAGTACCTATTTTTTTTATTGGAGACTTTGTACAGACGAGAGAATCTGTACAAAGTCCTCACTCGTTCTTAACATTTATGAAGGAGTCAAAAATATATTTTCCCGTTAAAGTAAACTGTAACCCATATTATATTCTGTGTTAACTGTTAGTAGACTCAAATAAATAGTGATCATTGATCAATACCTAATTAATATCAATTTCCAAAGTGATTAAACAAAACAAATTATAACTTTATAGAGTAATTTTGTTGGCTTTAAACTTGCCCTAAACAATATTAATTACTCACATAGGTAATGTAAAGTGTATGAAACACTGAATTGACAACTTTGCAGAAAAAAATGTATTATGAATTTATAAGTGATGAATAATTTTACTGACAAATGAATATTATATTATTTAAACAGTAGGTATAGTACAATCAACCAACACATGTTATAAAATTATACACAGTATTTCTAATAGAGATTGTGAATGGAGAATATTGTCACAAACAATATACCTACGCTCACACTTGTTTAGTCAGAGGTTCAAAATAACACGGCAAGTGAGAATTGAGGCCTAAAGGTACCCCGGCCCCGGGGGTATGTGGGACTGGTCGGTGAGAAGCGTCAAACGGCAAACCTACAGAAAACTATCTGCGATTTTCCATCAGCCGTATGCGGAGGGATGTCCTGGATTTGTCACAAGCCGTCCTCATCACCTTGATGAGTGGCAGTCTTCCACACGACCTGCAAACCTTCAAGAAAAGAACGTATTCCCTCCTAAAAGGCCGGCAACGCACCTGCAGCTCTTCTGATGTTGGTCAATGGGTGACGGTAGTTGCTTTCCATCAGGTGACCCATTTGCTCGTTTGCCCCCTTATTTCACAAAAAAAGCAGGACTCCATCCACGACTATGGCCAGTCTACTTCAAAAGGGACTTTCACCAAAGTAAGGGAACATTTCGGTTATAAGTTATAACTTATATACCGAAATGTTCCCTTACTTTGATCATACCATATTATGTAACATGAGATCTACGTTTAAATCCTTCGATCGTGGATTCTTGGAAATCTATTGTTATTCTATTGTGTCTCGCTCACCGGTGAGCTTATGGGGCTTGATGGGTTATTATGTCACGTCACTCACGCTTAGCTCTACCATAGAGTAAAATATATTACTTTGTCTAAATAGCTCTACACGCAAAGTGTCTACTCGAAAATCCGTTATTCCGAAAGAATGAGGAAAATGTAACTAATTTTAGGTCTTAAGAGAAACTAGAATAACTCTCAATCTGATTTTGATTGCTGAATGATCAAGAGCGGGTCTGAATCAGTCGTGCATAACTTATTGAGTACTAACGATAGCTGAAAAATTATTTAGCTCACCTAGATCATGTTATAATCCACTATACTTATAAAGTGGAGGTTGCCGCAACGTCGTTACGCCATTTTTTTTCGGAAACCGTAACTTTTTTCAAAAAAACTTTTATTTCCGCGAGTCTATGTACCTCTATTACCTTTCATCTAAATTGGTTCTGGGCTTTTAGTGTGAAGACTTGACTGAAGAGGTAATAACTCTATAAAAGGTGTAACAAAACTAAGTGGTAATACTTTAGGCTGTGTATGTGTTCCTTGTAGAGAGTTCACTGTGAAAGTAGCAGCGCTGAAAGACCATTTTTTCACTTTTGTCCATACAATTTTCACCAAAGAGCTTCACGAGTTTCCCCATGGAAACTCGTGACGCTGGGGCGCTTGCCCATACAAAAGTGAAAAAAAAATGGTCTTTCAGCGCTGCTATTTTCACAGTGAACTCTCTATAAGGAACACATACACACCTAAAGTATTGTCACTTAGTTTTGTTACACCCTGTAGAGACAGGTGGAAATGTAGACAGACAGTCTGACTTACATACATTTATCCATGCCAATATTATAAATGCGAAAGTGTGTCTGTCTGTCTTTTAGCTCTTCAAGCCTAAACCACTGAACCGATTTAGCTGGGTATGGAGATACTTTGAGTCCCAGGAAAGGACATAGGATACTTTTTATCCCGGAAAACAGTTCGGGCCGCGCGATAAACGAATTATGGCGTATCGGAGTTGCGGGCATCATGTAGTACAAATATTAATTGAAGACATATTATTGTATGAAGTGGGTAAGTAACATTTTACAACTTCTGAGCAATTGCTCATTTTTTCTCTTATAATAATTTGAACAAACCATGTAACTTACCTTTTTTTATCGTTGGGGAAATGCAATTACGCATCCCCGGCGGTCTGGGGATGGCTACCGGGGTATGTGGGACTCCCCAGGGCGGTGAAGGCCGCGGCCGGGCATACCCACTAAAACCCCAACGAGTGTTCCTACTTTCCGCTTTATCCAGAGCCACGGGATACGCGGGATACACAACTGCGACCCTGCCAGCAAATGGCTGTTAGGAACCTTGTAACCTTGTAACTTACCTACTTCGTCATCTCGTTATTCGTAGAATCCGCATATTTTTTTCAAATAATTCCCCGGTCCTAAAGCCTCCGTTTATGCAGTTTTCAAATCTTTAGTTACCCACTTCTTCCACTCATGTCTCAAATCCAAAAGTATGATATCAAGGAAGTAAGGACACGTCCAGTTGGGTAACGTTTCGTCCACATTTAGTGCAGCATAAACATGTCGACATTCCTCCATTTTCCCACGTCTTATCGCGGTATTCGCGGATGTGAACTGCTCACACCGTCCACACTATTTTAAAATATTTATCGCCTCTTATTAGGTTACAATAATAAAACTAAATCTTCCTAAAACTAGAAGTTGTCCGAAACTTCCTTGGGCAGCCGGGTGCCGAACATGTTCTGAGATAAAAACCATCCTTTGTCAAAATAAAAAAATACCGTGTCTTTGTTCTTTTCCGGGACTCAAAGTATTTTCATTTTTCATCCTAATTTCATCAAAATCGCATGAGCGGCCGCATTTATAATTTTATTTGGAAGTACCTACTGGAAATATAAATTCTTTGTGTACTTTTTCTCTACCCTCACATAATTTTTTTTAATTAAAATAGGACAATTCGTTTGTTGCCAAGTAATTTATAATAATTATTCCATTTAGAGAGCTGATAATGATGATAGCTAATCAGGGTCAATGAAACTTATTTCTTCATCAACGCCTGCAATAAACTTTTTATCAATTAAATAGGACTTTGGTTCATTAAATTGTAAAAGATTTTCCTTATAAGAAACAACAATAAGTACTTATATAATTTTCAAGAACTCAACCTACCTATTAATTATTAAGACGTATCCTAATTTGACTTAAACATGTAGTCTAATAATTAATAAATTAAAAATACATAACTTAATTGAAACGATGAATGATATTTTTCTTATAAGAATGAATTCTGTGACGAATTAAAAAAAACCTGAAGTAAAAAAAACGTAAAACAGGCTGAAATGCCTAATTAATAATTAATGAACCATGCTATGTCTCGTATTATAAAATTCTTCTCTGCAGTATTTAATTTAATAAGATCTTTCATTATGTGCATGTGTTTAGGCGTCCATTATGTAAAAGCCTCCGTTAAGTCCACGTCCAAAGGTTAATGAAACCTCCGCGTGTTTCGAAAGATGGACATTTATCCCAAAATCTAAATTATAAAAATCACCGCCACGCGTGTCGCGGAGGTCGTCGACCCCGGAGGAACCACCCTAATTTCACATTCGCCGTCTCGCTCACGCCCGCACAGAGGGACATAAGTCCGCACTCCTCGCGCCGGTTCTCACGTGCGCCCGCGCAGCTAGCATGAGGCGCCTACCAAAAACCTTGTCCTCTATGTCACGCTAGACACACACACGAACAGGTATTGGGACATCGGGACACACAAAAAACTTACACGTACGGCGTACCCCTAGAAGAAACCTCGCGATTTTTTAATCCTTTAAGAGTTAAGACTCACGTCCACTTTGCATACATTAGCATTAAATTATATGTTAATTTGAATAAAAGCCATTAGAGAGAAAAGTACACGTAAAATAAGAGTACACGTTACAGTCTGATTGCTGTTTTCTCGATCCCTATTCTATTCGGTCGACATTGGAATAGGAGAAAAGGAGCCCACTTTTTTTACTCTGTGAATTTGTTTCACACCGCGGCACCGCCCGAGGCTGCGACCGCTAGTTTAGAAACCAAACTTGTGAGTTTCCTGTTTACTGACTTACCGTGAAGATGACTAGCTTTTGTGGCGTAGTATGAATAGAATCGTTTTTTTGAGTAGTTGCAATAGTACTTATTTCTAATCGAAAATTATATTTTGGGTTTATCATTCATCAGTGTAATTACTGCCGCACTCAGATACGAATATTAATTACTTAACAGTAATTAAGTGAAGATTTTGACATAAGCACAATATCCTTCAACCTCTTCTTTAAATTAAAATTAATAAACCATCATTAAAATATGTTTCTAAGAGCGGCCTACTTCGAGTACTTATATATTAGTATTTTTGGAATTTTACACAATAAGATATAGTAGATAATTTTCTTTCTAAGGATCATAATGGTGATATGTATACGTATAATATCTAATAGTAACTCATTTTTAAACTTTATATTTATCTACCTAGAATATAAACTCTACGTAATATATATATCAAAAACATCGGTGGTAACAAATAAGTCCAATATGATATGACTTTACAAAACCGCGTAGGCGTCTATTATGTCCTTATGAAAAATATTTAAATACAATTGCTATTTCGAAAAATACAATTCAATGTCATTGGAAAAATAAATGATTACAATTTTCGCCCCTAAGCTGCTATTTATAGAGTTCAAATTTGATATTTATGATGTAGTAGGTTGTAGGTAGGTGGCCAAGGCCTTTTCGATGGTGGTTAAGATTTCATTTAAATATCTTGAAAACTAACTGCTGGATTCTAAAGCGCTTCATAAAGTATAAGAGGCTCTTATTCCTTTCTCATTCCACAATGTAGTGACAGTAGCAGCCTGCTATTTTAAGAGAGTTTTGGAATTAAGTCGTTTCTATAAATAAACATGACTATATTTATGACGTTTTTTTTATTTCATTTACATAACTAGTAATATATGCTTCAGATTACGCGTAAACGCCAAACGGCTACATAGATTTTGATGAAATTTAGCAGAAATATAGAATAGACCACTAGAAAACCCACAGGCTACTTATTTTCTCAGAAAAATTAACGGTTACTGTGGTATGCTGTTTTGCGCGTACAAAGTCGTGGGACACAGCTAGTTGTTCATAAAATAGTTGTTAGCCCTAAAACTCAAACGGCCAAGGTTTAAGCTGAAAGTTTCAATGGTATGATGTGAAAGTCTTATTAGAATCTTTGATAATTGCAAATAAAACGTGCATCATAAAGCGTGAGTAATGATTATTAAGCTTTACATAGGACAGTACATCGAAGGCTTGAAATATGACTATTTAGAGCGAGGCCATAATATTGCTTCGTTGCGTTGCGACTTGCGATGCGTTGCCGCAGCGTCTAAACTCCGACAACTCCGACTCCGACGTTTATAATAATAATATACCACATTGACGCGGAGCGACGTCGGATATGGTGTTTTGGCTTGACCACGGTCAGAAAGTTCTCTCACCATCTTGAATTGCTGTCGCGCATTTGTACAACACAATTTATGATATAGGCCGACCATAACACTGCATTTCGGCATCGTATTGCCAAAAAAACATCGATTTAGGATAATTTTTTACGTTGGGACGCCGCGCGCCGCGCCGCGACAAAATAACGCATTGTATGACAATGCGTTATTTTGTCCGGAAAACGCAAGGCACCGAAGCACTGTGGCCTCGCTCTTACATCTGGAATGAAATATTACTATTTACTTGTTAATATTAACGTTTATTTGCCATTATCGTGTGCGTCTGATAAGATTTTTCATAGTCAGCGCTCGCTTAAACAACAGGAAAATTATAATTTATACCCAATATCTAACTCATTCTAATAAATGCTAAATAATTATTGTTAATTCTGTGTTTTGGGTGAATATTCAATTTTTGTACAGTATATTATTACTATAATATTGTAATAGTAAAGTTGATCCCTAGATAGCATTTCCAAGACTTTTAACTGACTTAAAAAAGGAAGAGGATATCCGTTTATTCATATATATTTAGACAATATAATTTAATTCTAATATATAACATAAATTAATCCCTTTTTCATATTGACCTTTCAAAATATCCTGTAAATATGAAATTTTTGGAGTATACAATGTGTTTGTGTAAACACCGTTATCCTTGAAACCATCAAATGAGCCCGTCAAAATGATCAACTTTTTCTATGAGAACAATACTGAGAACTCAAAAAAAATGCCGTCTTCATACCCATACGGATGCCCGGATCAGCAATTTGTATGGGTATGAAGACACATTTTTTTTAATTTCCAGCATTATTCTCATAGAAAAAGTTGTTCATTTTGACGGACTCATTTGATGGTTTCAAGGACAACGGTGCTTACACAAACATCTTGTATTTTGAATTTTCTGAGTGGTGTGTAAGTGGGATCGACCTTGCGGCGTGGGAGCGCTAGAAATCGGCCCTGCGCTTACGCAATCACAACCACTCCCGCGCACCTCCGTCTGATAGGGTTGTCACAATTTTGTAGGACTTCACCCTGTTTGGTAAGTTTAGGCATCAAAAAAGTAGTTTATTAGAGCAACAAATGGAGCTTCCCAAAATGTTTTTACAAAAGTGCTTTTTTAAAACCTTTCTTAGTATCTTTTTAGGTACTTACTATAGCTTATAAAATTTACGTGAACTCCTTATGGACCAAAATATGTACATAGCGGATTCATTTTAATTAAACTATAAAAGGTATGCTGGAATTGCTGGTCTTTGTCTAGCATATAAAAGTCTAAGACCTCGAATAGTTCGTTATAAACCTACGTTCCTTTACGTTAACTTTACACAATTATGTACCTTTTTAGTTTTTTCGTTTGCTCAACTATTTCTAGTTTAGTCCTTCAATACTTTTGACAGCCCTAGACATGACGCCATTTTGTCCGTCCTGTGATACCCTAATGAACTCGGCTTTAGTAATCACACCGAAATTATCTCCTTACTAGCTTGTTCCACTTTTCAATAAGGGATCGACGTACTAAGTTGGAGATTGGCTCTACAAAACTCAACTTAACTTAGGTACCAATATTATTATTTACTCATATTATTTAAGGCTGTTTTTGTCTATCATGTGCCTCTCCTAATTTGCCAGACATAAAATAGGCGACCTTGTACAATCATCCCTTGTACAGCATCCCTTTTTAATAACATTATTTATACACTGTGTAAATAATGTTATTAAAAAGGGATGCAAGTCTAGGCTATTTCTATAGACCTTCTAGCATCCGGATATGAAAAATATTAATTACTGAATTTAAAATACGGCTAACCTAACCTAATTATTATATATTGAATATACTTAATATCAACATGAATGAATATTAATTTTCTTCATATACCTACGACAACATTATTTGAAATAAAAAAAAAAGATAGGGCCACCTCGAATTTAAAAAATGTTCTATTCCACCAAGGCTACGATTTAAAACTAGTTTTGATAAGTTCTATTTATAATCTACATTATCTTATGTATTGCTCGATAGTAATAAAGTATAAGATCATTAAAGGATTAATAATAATATTCATTGAAGCGCGTGTAAGGCCTTTGACGGCCGTCAGTCGGTTTTACTAGGAAATACCTACTTTGTAGTGAGTAGTGACAATACCTAGCTGTAGCTACTAGTTAGTAATAATATTATATTTCTGTACTAACTACTAGATGATTCATGTTACCCCACTGCGCCAAAATTCGCGTGGGAACCGCACATGGATGGGATAAAAAGTCTCCTATGTCATTTCCCGGGGCTCAAAGTATCTCCATACGAAATTTCAGCAAAATCGGTTCAGCGGTTTGGGTGTGAAGAGGCAACAAACAGACACACTTTCGCGTTTATAATATTAGTAATTAAGTATCGATACAAGTGCGGGTAAGGACGATGACAAGCATGACGTAGGTCAAGAACAATATTAATCATACAACAAATTACTGGATAGTGAATTAATACACAGGACTAATAAAGTTATACCGGCAAACATCGTAGTATTATTAGATTTAGTAGATTTTTAGAAGTTTGTTGCAATCGAAAGTTAACTGGACTACATAATTTAACAACTTTACAAATAGGTTAAAAATACGTTTATAATTTTTAACAGAAAACATGGCAAATTTTTCCTTTTGGCTTCGCAGTAAACAAATACTTAAAACTCAAAGTTAACCTCAATCTTTTTTAAATACTCTATAGGTAATATTTATGTTCCTGTTCTGAAAGGGTTAACACTTAACCTGTATGTACATAAGCAACAGTTTTAGGTTAATTTCTAACTCCTAAATAGTATTCGGGTCTCAGAGACCCCTGCGCGACTGACCTCCAGCTACCGCCCACGTCGCCCACGCCACACCACCATTATCTCCCGGTAGGTATCTTGTGTCATTTGATTAAGAAAAATAACTTTAAAGGTTAAACTTTATTTAAAAATCCTTTTATTTTTTAGTTTGAGAAGTTTATTTTAAAAAATAAACAGTTTTTCACACATTGGGTAGAGCATAGAGCAAAACATATTTTAAATGAAACTTCCACGGTATGAAACTCATATTCTTTTGTCCTAAAAAGTAAATTTTACAGTTATTTTTAAACATACTTAGTAAAACCTTGCTTTGTCCGTACGGTAACTAATATTTAGTTAGGTCTACATTTCGTAGCATCTGCTACGAAACAATTAAAATTCAGAAACAACGCTACTACAGCTACATATAGAACCTCCTTTTCGAAGTCGGTTAATAAAATACCTTTTACGGGCAATTCTATTTTTAAAAAGCGTCAAGTACAAGGTTAATCGATTTTGAAAATCAAAGATGTCGTGAGAGAGAATTATAGATGAGCGGTAACGGAGCGGTAACGGGCGCATTCCGAACACGTGCACATTGCCACTATTGCATGAGCCGCAGCGGAGGGGGCCGAATTTTTTATATATTTAGGCAGCAAGCGAGCCAAACGGGTCACCTGATGGAAAGCAACTACCGTCGCCCATTGACATGGAGTTGCAACTTACAGGTGCGTTACCGGCATTTCCATTAAAAGGTTCAAAAATCAATTAATGTTGTATGGATTGAATAAATAATGTCGGGCCGCAGCGGGCGGGTGGCATTTTCAATATAATAGCGATGAGTTAAAAAACGGACACACGAATTTTTATTTACAGGAATGAATGACAAAAAGACGGGTTGCACTCCGGGAGTGCCGGCAGAAGTGAAAACTTGACTATTAACGTTGTGCATTTTTTTAAACCCATTTTTTATGAAAATCGATTATTAAAAATCGTTTTTTTAAATTAATCGAAACCCTTACAATCGGTTAAATTTTTAACCCATTTTTTATGAAAATCGATTTTTAAAAATCGATTTTTTTAATTAATCGAAACCCTTACAATCAGTTCGAGTTCGAGTTCGAGTTCAAGTTCGAGTTCGAGTTCGAGTTCGAGTTCGAGTTCGAGTTCGAGTTCGAGTTCGAGTTCGAGTTCGAGTTCGAGTTCGAGTTCGAGTTCGAGTTCGAGTTCGAGTTCGAGTTCGAGTTCGAGTTCGAGTTCGAGTTCGAGTTCGAGTTCGAGTTCGAGTTCGAGTTCGAGTTCGAGTTCGAGTTCGAGTTCGAGTTCGAGTTCGAGTTCGAGTTCGAGTTCGAGTTCGAGTTCGAGTTCGAGTTCGAGTTCGAGTTCGAGTTCGAGTTCGAGTTCGAGTTCGAGTTCGAGTTCGAGTTCGAGTTCGAGTTCGAGTTCGAGTTCGAGTTCGAGTTCGAGTTCGAGTTCGAGTTCGAGTTCGAGTTCGAGTTCGAGTTCGAGTTCGAGTTCGAGTTCGAGTTCGAGTTCGAGTTCGAGTTCGAGTTCGAGTTCGAGTTCGAGTTCGAGTTCGAGTTCGAGTTCGAGTTCGAGTTCGAGTTCGAGTTCGAGTTCGAGTTCGAGTTCGAGTTCGAGTTCGAGTTCGAGTTCGAGTTCGAGGTACTCTCCAACCGTCTTACGGTTTTTCCAAGGTTTTTCGATCAGCACGAGAATCTGACGCGAGTTTCACAGTTTTTACCCATCCCACAAAAGTGCTCAACGCCGCTAAAGAAGTTTTCACTCCAAAAAATATGATAGTTATATGGAGGTTAGATTTTGGAGCCCACAAGCTACAGCTAACGGGGAAGGAAGCCAATTTCGACTATTTTTTTACCTCTATTTACATTTCCCTCTACTATTTACATTTCCCTCTTGTATCCCTGGAAATACCCCTCTAAAATAAATCAGCATCTGTTATTTAACCTAGAAAAAAACACTATTGTTTTTTTTAAGCAAAATTCTACAGAATATTATAAAGAAATGAGTAATCGTTGAACCTACATCAGTCTGCTATAATTATAAGGCCGGAGTAATAAGAAAATTGTTATAAAATACAAAAACAATTAAATAATATTATATTAGTTAAGTACTTAAGTAGTTCTGTAATTGGTAACTACTAAGATAATAAATTACTATTTAAACAACTTAAATGACAAATTATGATACCTACTTACCTACATGTAATTTTAATTAAGTTTTAGAAGTGTCTCAGGCACCTTTAGAACATTTAGTAGGCCTCATGTAGACGTTCTAAAAGTGTTATCTTTGTTAACCCATTTAGAAATAAATATTTTGATTTTAGAATTTTGCACACTGGATGAAGTCGACAACGCACCTGTGACTCTTCCGATATCGCAGGTGTCTATGGACGAATAGAACTTCTTGAGAGGCTGTTATAGAAGGTGTAACAAAACTAAGTGATAATACTTTAGGGTGTGTATGTGTTCCTCGTAGAGAATTAACTGTGAAACTGCAGCGCTGAAAGACCAAATTTTTTTCACTTTTGTATGGGGAAACTTGTCGCTGGGGCGCTTGCCCATACAAAAGTGAAAAAAATTGTCTTTCAGCGCTGCCACTTTCACAGTGTACTCTGTACAAGGAACGCCATACCCTAAAGTATTATCACTTAGTTTTGTTACAACCTGTAGATTGGAAGACTGCAATGATGATGAGATTATGAAAACTACAGTACTCTGTACCGTCAGTAGTAATTACTACCATTTTTCAACTTTATTGCTTTGGACATAAGGCTTACAAGTGATACACTGCGGGTGTCCGAGATCGTACAATGTCCGACTATTGATTAGAAAGGACAAACGGCATTGTCGCGGTCACTGCAGGTGAAATTTTAGATGATTCTTGCAAATTAATACTATACAAGTACAACTTACAAGTTTGTTAACGTATTACTTATGCTAAGTACTCACATACGGTTTTGCTCAATAGTTTTACTCCAAATCGAGCAGTAACTACCGTGTGGACCGCAAAACTTACAGCTCGAGGGCTCGCTTCGAGCCGGCTAGATGGAATTAAATATGTCAAATATGTCATTTCCTTCGATTTGGAGTAAAACTATCGAGCAAAACCGTATGTGAGTACTTAGCATAATATTACAATGCGATAGTCTATCTAGCAATAGTCTGTCTGTCTAAGGTCAAACCGCTGAACAGATTTGGATAAAATTTGGTATGAAGGAGTCTCAGAAAAGGAGGACGTGCTAACTGCTACGTAGGAATTGGCTCTACATTAAACCGCTGAACAGATTTGGATAAAATTTGGTATGGAGAATGAGTCTCAGAAAAGGAGGACGTGCTAACTGCTACGTAGCGTATGCCTTAGCTAAACATTAAACTAATTAATTAAAAATCTTAATCCGTTGTTTTTAGGGTTCCGTACCCAAAGGGTAAAAACGGGACCCTATTACTGAGACTTCGATGTCTGTCCGTCTGTCTGTCTCCAGGCTGTAACTCAAGAACGGTAATAGCTAGAGAGTTGAAATTTTCACAGATTGTGTATATCTGTTGCCGCTATAACAACAAATACTAAAAATAAAATGAAATAAATATTTAGAGGGGGCTCCCATACAACAAACATGATTTTTTTAGTCCTTTTGGCTCTATATCAATAATGGCAACAGGTAGGTACTTGATTTTTTCTCAAGGTCCTTAATTTTATGTGCATTTTAATATTTAATAATAATATTAAAATAAAATAAAACATTAAGGGGGGCTCCCATACAAAAAACAAAATTTTTTGCCTAATTTTGCTCTATAATGGTACGGAACCCTTAGTGCGCGAGTCCGACTCGCACTTGGCCGATTATTTTCTTGTACTTCTTTATACAAACGCTACATTATAAGATTAGAGCGCGAAAAAAAAATTAAATGCCATTAATTAGAACTTAATTAGTTTGGCCTACTTAAGCAAGAGCTTATTTTTGTCACCTACAATAAAAACCTATTTCTTGATATTTAACAGATGATCACGATTCTGACTAACCGATCTCTTTAATACCTAGGAACCTACGCTAAATCTCATTTATCGCGCGGGAACCGCCAGTTTTTCCGGGATAAAAAGTATCCTATGTCCTTTCCCGGGACTCAAAGTATCTCCATACCAAATTTCAGCAAAATCGGTTCAGCGGTTTGGGCGTGAAGAGGTAACAGACAGACAGACACACTTTCGCATTTATAATATTAGTAAGTATGGATGTATGGATTAAAAATTTATCAGAATTGCTTATGCAAAATGTATGATTGACGATAAGGCTGTACCCGCTCCTTCTCAGAAGTGGGATCGGCAGGACACTCCCAGCGCGAGGAATCTATTGCGCGGCTTACGTGGAAATTGAAACTGCATTTGCAAATTGCGATTCTAATTATACCGCAATTAAATGTTTCTTCTCTATATGCGATTTAAAAGATTTAAAAGACTATTTTGTTGATAAATTTTATAGTAAGAAATTATTTTCTTACTATAAAATTTATCAATTACAACCCTTTCCGCCCTCTTGCATGATGCATCTTACGTCAGGGTCACCTGACCCTGACGAGATTTAACTTTTTCTCCCTTGAACAAACATAACGCCCCAAAACGCCCCATACACAGCACGCTTATCATTTCGGGGATTCAAAAATTGTTGTAGGTACCTGCGTGGCTATTGAATCTAAATCTATACTTATAAAATCACATGTCCTGACTGACTGACTGACTGACTGACTGACTGACTGATTCATCATCGCTGAGCAAAAACTGTTAAAGTTACAGCCACGAAATTTGGTGAGTAGGGTTGTTTTATTAAGTAGACACCCACTAAGGAAGGAATTTCGAAAATTTTACCCCGAAGGGGGTGAAATAGGGGTTGAAAGTTTGAATGAAAGTCCGTCATTTCTTGAGTTAGAAACATGAAAGTTTTTTGACGTTTGCGTTTGACGTTTGCTTAAATAGGGTCCCGTTTTTACCCTTTGTATAAAGAACCACAAAAAGTCGAAAACTATCCATCTTTGTATCATATTATACTATGTTAACGCGGACGAAGTCGCGGGCAACAGCTAGTATTATATAAAACTCAAAGGTGACTGACTGACATGGTGATCTATCAACGCACAGCCCAAACCACTCGACGGATCCGGCTGAAATTTGGCATGCAGGTAGATGTTATGACGTAGGCATCCGTTAAGAAAGGATTTTGATCAATTCCACCCCCAAGGGGTTAAAATAGGGGATGAAAGTTTGTATATAATAATACTTCTTAACGCGAGCGAAGCTGCTGACAATAGCTCGTTTATTTCTAAGCGTATTTAAAATGCAACCTATGTAGTAAATATTATGCATTCAATTTTAATATAATATCGTGTATGGCTCGTCAGTGAACAAAGCTACAAGGAGAAAATAAGTGAAAATGGAAGCGTGAGAAAATCCTTTCAACTTCGTCATAATATTATGCCTTTTTATCCACATTGTAATATTTTTTAAAGTTTTGTTATACGTGTCTAATTATTATTATCAAGTAGGTAGCACCTGTGACCTGGTAGGACTTTATCACTAGATATATAATATTATATCGAGAGCTTTCCGTAAAAGAAAAACTAATTACAATGTGGATAAAAAAGACATAATATTATATTATATGTCAATGCAAGTAGCTTCTCTACTAAGTAGAACTTTGTTCCGACTTTCACTTATAATACCACAAGAGCTTCAAAATTATCGGGTATTTCCCGATAGGTTCGTTGCAAACAAATGAAGGATTCATGCAGGGAACCTTGAGGGAAATGCCAGATAATTTTGAAGCTCGTGTGGTATTCGGGGGATTATTTTTCCGTCCCAAATGTCGGCCAATAGAATTGCACCATGAGACGAAATGTACAGTTAACAAATAAGAATTTGTACCTTCCTTATAGTCTTCTCCATCCATTTTCTTCATATTGTAAGCGTAATCTTTCATAATGTTTGCCAATTGCGCTTCACTCGTTTCAGCACTCAATGTGTATTCCCTCTCAGTACAAAAAGTAGTAAATTGGTTCCAAACTGTTTTTTTTTGCCTTCTCCGTATTAATGGCAACATTTCCTTTGACTTTTTTATCGATGGTGGACAGAGAACAAACTCCAAATCGACTCATTTTCATGCAAAATCTCCAATTTTCACAATTGAATTCAACCTGTCAGTTTGACGTGTGGTTAATTTGACTGGATCATGTTTTGTTTTTTATATATAGCAACGACCAGAGAAAATTTTCAAAAAATTATCAGTATAATACCATGTAGGTTGTACCACGTGACGTCGAATGGTGCAATTCTATTGGTCGATATTTGGGTCGGAAAAATAATCAGTATAATACCATGTAGGTTGTACCACGTGACGTCGAATGGTGCAATTCTATTGGTCGATATTTGGGTCGGAAAAATAATCAGTATAATACCATGTAGGTTGTACCACGTGACGTCGAATGGTGCAATTCTATTGGTCGATATTTGGGTCGGAAAAATAATCAGTCAAACCAAACATCAAAATGGTTTTATAGGGTTTTAAATTATTATGTTGGCCTCTCCTGCCTGTTTTCTAAAGTTTTTTTATAGAAGTTTCTATATACAATATAGAAAGGTGTATTTGGTGTAACAAAATAAAGTGATGATATAATTAGGGTGTGTATGTCTCTTATACATATAGAGTTCACTGTGAAAGTAGCAGTGCTGAAAGAGCAAATTTTATTGTGATTTCTGATTTGTATGGACAAGCGCCCCGGCATCACGAATTTTTCCATATTATTCTTTCAGCGCTGTTACTTTGACAGCGAACTTTTGCAAAGTATTAACCAATAAACAGCCGTAATCAAAACAATAATTTTAATAACTTTAAGCGCTAAAACTAGCTGTCATGCACTTACCACTCTTTTCATTAGCACGGCAGAAAGCTATAATTAGTATTGAAAACATAAAAACCTGCCAAAAGACCTCAGAAGCCCCACTTCGGGTGCTGCTGCTAACATCGGGAATAAGAAGAGTTTTGATCAAGTATAAATTCGTAGGATTTTCTTAGCTCTAACAGTACAACGAAGGGAATATATATAAGAAGAGTTTTGATCAAAAGATAAATATTCGTAGGATTCTCCTAGCTCTAAGCTAGCTCTAACTCTAGCTCTAGCTAGTTTTGATCAAAACTCAAAAGATAAATATTCGTAGGATTCTCCTAGCTCTAACAGTACAGCGAAAATTGAGCGTCCGAATCGAGTCAATGAACCGAAAACTGACCGTTAGGCGGTCCAATTTATCTAAGGGCCTCACCTCCCACATTCACCCAATTTTTTACATTCATATGCACCATGGATTTACGGTGTTTCATTTCCTATAAGAATTATAGCCGCGTTAATAAAGAGTTACTGTTAAACTAAGTTTTTAAGATTGCTTTGTCGAAATACCTTACGGACTCTGGCAGAATATTAAAAAGTTTTTTCTTTATAGCAACTATATCGACAGAGTTGGAACCTGAAGATGGAAGACGCAACCGTGGCCGGCCTAGGAAAAGATGGCGCGATGAGCTGGAGTCGTACCAGCCGGGCTGGCCAACGGTGGCGCTGGAGCGATATACCTGGGGGAGGCCTTTGCCCAGCAGTGGGGTAGTATAGACTATAGGCTAACGAAAAAAAAAAGTAAATATTAAGTAACTATCTTTGAAGGCTTCGAATATCTTTGAAGGGTCGAAGTTGGTACACCAACGCATTACTTCTAACTTTGGTGTTATATTTAAACACTGTAGAAAGCGCCTGGGTTTCTGATTACAACCTTAAATTTTCAACTCCAACTCTACTTAGTTGTACATCACGTGCTGAAAAAGGGAGTAAAAGGTAAGCAGGTTAAAGGATCTAAGGGATTTTAAAAACATCGATAAGCTAAACCTTTTAATTTTTAATTAATTTAGTTCCACGAATTTTCTTAAACTGTAAAGTTTGAGACTCTACCTATCACGGCCTTAGCTTCTTTACTATGGATTACACCCGCAACTCCGTTGCGTCTAAATTCGTTTATCGCGTAGGAACCGTACATTTTTCGGACAGAAACTATCCAGTGTCCTTTCCCGGAAAGCAAAGTATCTCTATACTTACCAAATTTCAACAAAATCGGTTCAGTGGTTTAAGTGTGAAGTGGTAACAGACAAACAGACACACAGATACTTTTACATTTATACTATTAGTATGGATGTTGGCCAACAGTCAAACCATTCTGTAAATTGTAATTATGTATTGAAGGCAGCAGTCAAAACACTTGAAATACTCAAGGAGTTACTTTGTAGAGAATATTACTGGTGGACATGGACTTTATTACAAAATATCTAGCAAGCTTTAAATGTCTGAGTGGCTGTAAAAGCCTTCTCGATTTAAATAAAATTAATTTTAATTTAAAATTATTATCATAGACAATTTCCCGTTGATTATCAATTTACATTAAATTTAACACGACAGTAATTCTGCGGAACATTTTATAGTTCTTCAATTAGGTGTCATTTTAATTTGAATGTAATGTCGTAAAAATATTTCTGTAATTAAATAGAAGAACATTTCAATACTTATCATCATCACTCATCGTTAGGCCGATCGTTAATTATTATTTTAAGTGCGAAAATGGAGATACTTTGAGTCCCCGGAAAGGGTAGAGTATAGTTTTTATACTGGAAACAATAATTATAGTACAAAGAAGTTGCGGAAATATGTACCCTGAAATTACACTATTAATATTGTAAATGCGAAAGTTTGTTAGTTTGTGACTTATTCTCGTAAAACTACTGAACTTTTCGTGAAATTTAGTATGTTTCAGTATGGTAAGCCACTGCAGTAAAATTACTGCGCAATATAAATAGTGAGGGAGCCCTAGAACATTTTTTTTGTGATTACTAACAAGCTGATTTTTTGTGAGTAGCTCTACATTTTGATAAAACGAACAACATTTTTATTTTCGAAAAATCCTGAAAGTGGTAGCTAACAGAGATAGAAAGGATTTCATACTTTGACTTGATGGTCCTATTATTATTGTTAACAAAAAATTAAAACCGACTTCCAAGGTAAAAACAATAGTAATATGAAATAAAAAGTATTAAATAACTCTTACTCTTTAATAGTGCCTTTTTCAGAATTCGTCTAAATCTCAACTATTTCTGCACTGTATACTACAATCTTTATTATTTTGAAGTCGGTACCAGCTAATTTAATCGTGAGTTCAGTAATGTCGGATTATCTGAAACTTTTGGGACTGGTACCGACTTCAAAGTAATGAAGATTGTAGTATACAGTACAGAAATAGTTGAGATTTAGACGAATTCTGAAAAAGGCACTATTAAAGAGTAAGAGTTATTTAATACTTTTTAGTTCATATTACTATTGTTTTTACCTTGGAAGTCGGTTTTAATTTTTTGTTAAAAATAATAATTTCACTCTTTTTAGTTAAGTATCTACAAAATTAGGCTTTATGCGTAAATAACCAATACGAATGTTAATTATTCACATTATGTCACTGTAAGCGAAATTGTGGTAAATGCTTGCAGTTATCTAAGCGATGCTGCAATTTCCATACTTTTATCTTTAAAGATTCAGGAGTTCTGTTCAGTGCCTTTGGACCAAGAGACACCTTCGTATAAAATTTCTCTTATTCGTAACATATGTTTAACTTACTAGAAACAACATTTTAATCACTATGAGTGTTTTGATAAAATTCAAGGATTTTCCTCGATTGCTCATAGATCCCATCATCAGCTCACCACTTTCGTAATTGTTATACATAATTAAGATTATATCCTATACAACAAAACGAGAATTTTGAAAATCGGTCCACAAACAGCGAAATCATTATCAAAAACGTCTGCTTCGATGCAAAATATCACGAAAAGTACCAATAATTGGGTCATAGTGTGATGACCAATGGTATAATTATGGTTGTGATGATGATGATTAATCAAATTGATGTATTAGCTTATGCTTTCAGTTGTTTAAACAACGCCGAAATCCCCGAACCTGTACCTATAAGCATTCAAAAGTACTGTTCGGTACTTTCGGATCCAGGGTATAACCTGGTGCTAAGTCTTACTTTTTTGTAGCATTTACCTCGAATGCTTCAGAAAAAATTGAAATCACTATATGTTTCCATACAAATTTCAAGAAGTCCCCTCGATCCCTCAAGGATCCCACCATCAGATCACCACTTTTGTTAACATGGTACCAAATTCAAGTTAAACCCTATACAACACAAAAATAATTTTGAAAATCGGCCCACAAACGGCTGAGTGATCGTGGAACATACAAAAAAAAAAAAGATACATACAGCCGAACATATTACCTCCTCCTTTTTGGAAGTCGGTCAAAAATATGGATTGTTTTATTTGTAGGACAAGGTTATTCTTAAATTATATAACTACTAGCTGTCCCGGCAAACGTTGCTTTGCCATAATATATTTGCCATATTATTTTATTGAAGTGACTAAATAAATATGTCACCATGGCAACGTCGATGGCTATCCCGTCGCACAAACAATGGTCACCGTCAGTCTCAGGTTGTAATAATTTACTATTATTTATTCAACAAATGCACTTATCAATATATAAAGTACCGAGTAGCCGATTCTCAGACCTACTGAATATGCATATAAAATTTGGTAAAAATCAGTAAAGCCGTTTCGGAGGAGTTCGTGGACTAACATTGTGACACGAGAATTTTATATATAAGATTAACCTACCATTATACAAAAAATTAGCTTGTTAGTAATCACAAAAAAATTGTGTCAAAATCTTCATTTAATTAGGTACAGCTTCTTATCTGAGTTCGGTATTTGGGGATACTTTTTCTTCTGTTCAAGTATTAAAGCGGGCGAAGCCGTGACCAAAAGCTAGCAACTTATAAAATGCTGATATACACTTAATCATGACGACTGACGACCAAAGCGCAGACTTTCCAAATTATTCAAATTCGCTTACTTGTCACTCGGGTGTCCTATTATATTTATTGCGAGTAGGCATTATGAATCGCTTACGTATCAATAACAAAATAAATACTCAACATTTCTATTATATTGAATTAAAAAGCAAAAAAATGCTTCTCTAACAGAGTATTACGTAGTTCTAGGAGCAAACGAGTATACTATAGAGTAGTAATCCCAACAAACAAACTAACCTTATAAAATTAACTCAATAAGGTCTAAACTCTTATACTTGTTATAAAAGAGCATTCATTATGCCAATGTTACTTATAATGGCACACTATTAGGAGATTTGGCTAATATTACCTTTATTCTTATAATTTGGTTGGGTAAACATTAATAACTCTAATTTATACGGCAACTATAAGGCTTCAAAATATAATATAATAATAATATCTATGGACGCTTCACACCACGTCAGTCTGGCCCCGTGCTAAGTACCTAAAGGACTTGTGTTACAGGTACCAGACAACGGAAATATATTTAATACTTTTTATACTATACATATATTTAAGATTTTTATTATATCACACACATATTTAATACACATCCAGACCCGGAAACATTGAAAAACTTTTTGTTCCGTCGGCGGGATTCGAACCCGCACCCCCGGCTTGAGCTACCAACGCGCTCACCACTGAGCCACAGAGGTCGTCTTCATATGTTCATCTTATAGTGGCTATTTACATTTCTTTTTAGCCTTATAATATTCAAAGACATATAAAAGCTTTTAATATGGTCAATTATTCTTATAAAAGTAATGCACAAAGTAACTAATAATGCTTTTAACTTATAGGGGCATTTAATAAGACATCTATCCAACAAACGAATGCCAACATTTTATATGACCTTAACAAGGATGAAAGCAATCCACATTCCCTTAAACAGTGATTATAAAGATATTATTCTCTTTAATGTTACATTAAAATGCTTTACTGCTTTACATAACTAAATTCGCCATTTTAAACGTACAACAGATTGTGTGAATTTCTTGCGGAGCGGAATGATCGGCCAAGTGCGAGTCGGACCTGTGCACGAAGGGTTCCGTACTTTTCCAAAAATTTTAGCCCTTTGTGTAAATTTCAGGTGCCTACCTGTTACCATTATTGACAAGCAATAAAAGCGAAAAAAACATGTTTGCTGTATAGGAGCCCCCTTAGATATTATATGTATTAATTTTATTTTGTTTTATGTATTTGTTGTTATAGTGGCAATAAATGCATACAATCCCGACAAATTTCAAAATTGTAGCTATTGCGGTTCTTGAAATACAGCCTGGAGACAGACAGATAGACAGACAGGCGGACAGATAACGAAGTCTTAGTAATAGGGTCCCGTTTTACCCTTTGGGCACGGAACCCTAAAAAGGGATTCAAAACTATGGAAGAAGTTGAAAAGGAGCGATGGTTACAGAAGAAAAGTAAAAAATAAAACAATTAATTTGATAATCACGTATTTTCAATAATATTTCAAACTTAAAATTACTGCGCAAAAGTGAGCTAAAGTATCCTTATAAAGAGGTCTCTTTCGGCCAACCCAACTACAGTGGAAAAAAAAATATATAGTAGTGTTATTCCCGTATATTATATATATATATATATATATATATATATATATATATAATATACGGGAATAACACTAACTAGGTGCGATTTTGTTAGTGTGAAAGGAACCCTAACGATATGTAAAATGGCGATATCATAAGAAACATTTGATGCCGTTATAAAGTCTTTACTCTCATAGACTCCTTATAGACGATGTGTGAATCCTGTTGTTCTTTTAAAAGCACTGTATATAACTTGACTAAATAATTAATGACGTTTTTAGCACAAAAACAGCTTAAATTCAAGGGCGAGTTGATAGCAAAACACACAGCGTATCACATTTTATCATGCATTTTAATTCCCATACACTTTTCACTATAAACGAGCACTAAATCAGGTAAATAAACTATACATAAAATAATGACTTATTGTTTACTTGACAGTAAAATGGCTGACGTTACTATTTCTTCTCCAAGCTGTTGCGAAAATTTAAATCACTTATGACGGCAAAAATGTCAAACGGAGTTTAACTCCCTTGTATCGGACAATAATATAACACGTATAAGGGTGATCGCCCGTATTAACGCTTTCTATATGTTTCTTATAAGTTGAAGTACCTTGTTCTTGGTCATTATATAACACGTATAAGGAAAAAAGCGGACAATGAAGCAACTATAAGGAGGGTATAAGGTTATTATCCTTATAAATTGTGCCCAAACGCACCCTTATTAGCGATAGTACGACTTCTATAAGAATATTATTTTTGGCTATATAAGCCACTACAAGAGCAATTTTTGTTAGTTGGGAACCTTTTTCATGGTATGACAAAATATTTCTCGACCAAATAAATCCCTCCGGGGGTCGCAACTTTCAGGTTGCAAACAGTTGATATAGATTATAGAAGTCGACTAGATTATAAACAAAATTTTTGACTTTATCCAGACTTCATCGACTAAAAGTCCCCATTTCTTCAAGCTCTAGTACAATGTACCATTATTTATATCTACGGAACTCTATATTCAATGTGCCTGTCACGCACTTGGCCGGTGTTTCAAACTAAACATATTACTTGCTTTGTTCAAATATTTGTATAACAGCTGTTAAAATTACTTTACTTAATGATTAGGATGAAAGTTCCATTTGAATAATAATGAGTTTTTTATGTTGTGTTAAGATCTAAATACTACGTTTTTTGAGTTGGTAAAATGGTAGTTATGTACACATTGGCCATATTATGTCATATTATATGCATGTAAAAGTAATTTGTATACGTTTGTATCACGACATGGATTATGCCTACTCCGCTATGCTCCAAAGTATGTAAGCGGTTAAAGCTTACATTTTTCCAATCCCTTTTGAAAATCCGGAATAAACTAGGAAAATTAACATGCTGTTTATAATATATAAACATAAATACTATTTAAAAAGCACAACTTCATACTTTTTTAAATATTATAAATTATAATACGTAAGTTGAAAACGTAGCATAGAGTATTTGTCAAAAACTTGGAGTATGATCGCCGTATCGATGCACATGCGATGCGCATGAATTTTCACTATCAACAAACATTTTTGAACCATTAACTTTTTTGAAGACTAAACGCTCAGCTTTATTTAAAATAAAATCTTTAAAATGATCTCCAAATGATGAGGAACTCAAACGAAGTAGAAATGTTCATAAGGAAACATAAAATACCTCCCAAGCGGCATCCTCATTAAAGCTCAAATAACCAGCGCAGCTTACAAGTAACAAGCAAATGTGTGAAGTGGTTAGAAAGGCGAAGGATTTCTTTTTGTTGCAGCTTTTACTCGGCGGACAGTTATCTATGTCCGTTACTGTGAATCTGCTGGCTCATTGCGCTGACCGAAACTTCTGCACCGACATATTACTGTTACGAATCGCTCGCCACAGTAATCTACGCTACGTCTTTTAGCCAAGAAGTTTTATTTGTCGCTTTTTAATAGATTCTCCGATGTATGAAACTGATATAAGCGTTCGATAAAATTAAGTCGACATTCGACTCGACATGTTATGTAAATTTCATACATTTTGATCAGCGATTCTATAAAGTAGCGATAAAGGAAACGTCTTGGCTAAAGGGCCAGTTTCTCAACGTTTGTCTACTTCTACTTACGTATTGACTATTTACTATTTAGTAATCTATGTTTTTAGATACAGTTAGCAGATTAATGCTCATGTTCTGAATATTATTATAAGTTTATAACTATTAAGTAGATTATAAGATCCCAACTTAAATCATCAGTAATTGATGAAGAGGTCAATAGCTTTGTCCACACTGGGCCTTTTTTGTTCATAAGGGCATGCGTTATAGCGCAATCAACAGCGAACGTGAGGCATGCCCGTGAAGCGCGTTGAAATCGTAGCGCTCGCTATGACACTTTTCTTTCAAAGCGCGTGGATTTTGACGCATTCAATATTTTGCATAATGCATAATGTGGACATAGCTATTGATGATGATGTTTCTTAACTTTTTAAGCCAAAAACGCAAGTTAATAGATAAACTCCAGTCAAAAAGCCGCAGTAGACATGGAATAAAAGGAACACTTAAATGAGAGAAAATATACCTTCATACTTATAAAAATAGATTCGCTTAATCTTTAACGTTTTAGTAAGTATATTATATTTTCTATTATTTTCTCGTGTGAAAAATGTTATAATTTTCCCGGAAAAATTAAATGTTTATTTAAACCTTGAAATAAATTCAACCGTTACAGTTTATTTGCATTTCAATAAATGTTTAGAACTTAATTTAAATATTGGTATTTAAAATACACCTTTTGGTAGTCGGTTAACGAGCCCGCGCGATTTCCATCACACGTGAGAAAATCTTTCATGTATCGCCATAAAAAACACATTGTCCATAGCTGAATTAAGCTGTTAACGAATTATCATGGCTTGTGTTATGCAGGCTTTTAAAATCTGTCAAGAAGTTTTAATGAAATATTTTTTTTTCAAAATTTAACTAGGTATCATTGTTAACAAAAAATAATTACTAACTTACTTATGACGTGTTGTTAATAATAAGAAAAAACAATTTCTTGTAAATACATTCCTCTTTAGATATAGCTACCTACATGATGAAAACACTAAAACTCAACCCCAAAAGCTCGCTTAGCCATTCCGTTTAAAGAGAAAAACGAAAGTATAAAAGAGAAAAAAAAAGCAAAAAAGAAAATGAAAGTGTATAAAAGCTGCAATGTCTCACTAATAGGTCGCATTCAGGATCCAGGGCATGTTTGTTAGGGGGAAAGTATGCGGCACTGCATCTAGGTCACCTCTGTAAGGACTTCAGCTTACAGTGACATGACCTGACCTAGGTCACAGACTGAAATCAATACTGTGTACCAATTTATGCAAATACTGGCCAGTGAAATGATTTCACTGCATAATTGTGTTGTTTAATAGGTTATAATGATAGTTTATGTGTATTCCTTTTGTTTATTTTGGTGATACTCTGCTGGATCACAGTATTACCATATTTACCCCATGGAATATTACGTGATACTGTGGCTGGATCTAATTTTAGGAAAATTTTGGGTACATAGGTAATTAATATGTACTTAGGCTGGTTTTAGTGTCACGTGGGCCGTCGGTACGGATCGCTCCGTACATCGATTTGTATGAAGTTTGAGGCTGGTTTTAGTGTCACGCGGACAGTCGGTACGGATCGCTCCGCGCAGACAGATCTATACAAGCTTCAGGGAGCGTTTTAGAGTCATACAGAGGGGTCCGTACGGAGCGACGACCGTACTGACGACCCGCGTGACAGTCCGCGTGACACTAAAACCAGCCTTAAGAGCGTTTTAGAGTAATGCGGACGGGTCCGTACGGATCCCTCCGCATTACTCTAAAACGCTCCTTAGACCGTAATGCATATTGCATTTATACGGAGCGATCCGTACCGACGCGCGACGCGACGGTCCGCGTGACACTAAAACCAGCCTTACTACACAAAAATGCATAAAAAATGTAACGTAACATGAAGTAATATTTAGGTTAGGCATCTAGTAGCCATTGAAATATTTTTGGAAACTGCAAAACCCTATTTTCTTTTTAAGAAGCCTTAGGCAGGTTCAGAATATTTCAATCATAAAATGTGAGTATTATGTACTAAAATTATATCTTATATTATATCTTTAAACGAGCATCTTGTATATATGTATGTATATAGGTATATAATTGGAATCTCGGAATCGGCTCCAACGATTTTTAGTTCGAGCTAGGAATTATTTTTAGAAAATGTCATTTTATTCGTGTTTTATCGAATACCGAGCAAAGCTCGGTCAAATAGCTAGTTAATATTTATACAATGAAGGAAAAATAGAATGACCTATTAATTTTAATTTTATTTGTCAAACGCTTGAAATCACTAAGTACCTGGATTCTTCTATTTTAATGCAACACTAGCTTCATTCTTTTTTCGATCCAGTTCATTAGAATTAGGGTACCTATTGTTCGTTTGTTAACGAGTACTAGAGTAGCGAGGAACAGCGTGGCCTATTTTAGTTTACGCAACATGTTCACATATTTGATTGTGTGATAAATTGACTTCCTGATAACATTTTGATAAGATGATCTGCTCTGACGCGGGGTGAGCGCCGAGCGCCAATAATACGCCCTATTGCTAGGGTTACCACCCGTTTCTAAACATGACTATAAAAAACTAAATCCACATTAATTTTATTCTTGCCATTTTTCTTTTTGTTTAGACTCTTACCATCATAAAACATGTTGTTTTGCATTAAGGTTAAATTAGATTCGAGCGGGATACCTATAGGTACAATCTGATATTATTTTAACTATGGTTCCTCGTGAATTAGTACCTACTGTATGAAGACCAATGAATAATGATATTATATTATGAAAATAGAATATCATTGATGAAGACACAATTTTGTTTCCAGGCTGAAAATTTTAACAAAGTTGGCAACCCTGATCCGCCATGTTGTTTACGTGTGGACTGAGGAGTGAGGACACTGCTGCTCCAATTAAAATTATTGGACGTCAAAGGAAACTGAGCTTAACTATTTTAACACCTACATCTTTTAACAGAGCTATATTATCGGAATAAAATATAAAGAAAAATGCGCAATGAAAACGTAAGAATAAATAATTAAATAGTTAAATAAATAAACCGTTTCTATAATAAATATTTTTCCTCGTGCTTAAACTTAACTAAATTTAGCAAGTTTCGTAATTTTGAAAAGTAATTATTTTACTATGTGATGTAATAAAAATATTAAATATTATTTTCAATAATATTACGTAGAATATTACATAATAAAAATAAATCGCATAATTTCAAGGTGATGAAAACTCATCAGCGTCCATCATCCAGGACGATATCGGGCGGCGCGCGTTTTCCTCGATTCACTTTTGAAACTTTCTAACCCCGTGCGGCGCGCGGGGGGCCGCGGGTGCCAGAGAGAGGGTACCGACCTCATTGCCCATTGCCACTCCTCCCGCCGAGCCGGCAGGCCATTTTTATTAAAAACATTACCGAGGAATACGCCGCGCGCGGAAATTCGTGTCGCGTCCTTAAAAAAAATTAAAACTTTTTTTTATCGCAATACCGAATCGGGACTCTCCGGGACAGTGAAAAATATTTTTTTTTTCGAATCGGATCTGCCGTTTTTTGTCGAAAAAGTGTGGAATTTATTTTAAATGTAGCAGTGCGCCCTGTGGTCTATTTTCCGTCCGGTGTCGGGTGGTATCGGCTGCGAAAAGTGGCGGTGCTCGGGCGTCTCCGGGCGTCGTCGGCGCGGCAGGCGTCGCGCTCACCCCGCCCGCGAGCGACAGGGACGGCGCGCTCGCTGACATGGCGACAACAAGAATGGATTGATGTTTTTCACGTGGAAAACTCATCCCCTGAACGTTAGATGCACTCGACTACAGGTAAGTCGCGATCACCAGATAAGAGAAACCAGTTTCCCCGTAATGAATGCGGACGCCGACGATCATTACTCGTTAATTAACTTTTTCATTAGGCGAATGATATCGGTAGATGCTTAGGCTTCACGGTCGCGTTATCCTTAATATATTTATAGGCGACCGATCGGGGAATATGCCACCTAGGTATATCGATTTACGTCAGTCGGCATTCAAAATAGATATCGTCGCTCCGGATATAGAGATGACTTAAATAGCGGAGACAGGCAGCGCGATTCACCCTCAGGACGGGCGAGAGGCCAGCGTATTATTAGCCACTCGCCGGAGGACGAGCCACCCCGAGCCGATCGGTGCACGGGAGGATCGATAGATTTTGATGAATCAATATTTTACCGTGCACCCTGCGGCCTGCGCCGAGTACGCGGCCGGCGCGCGGAGCGATGATGACGACGTATTTTTTGTGAGATATTCGAGTCGCGAGGCGTCAGGCGGGCCGCGGGTCGGGCCGGGCGGGTGAGTGGCGGGCGAGTGGCGAGGCAGCGCGGGGTTGCGGCGCACCCGCGGCACCCGCGGCTCCGCGCCACCCGCGCGCGGCCGTCAGTCGTCGGGTGAGCGGGGTGCGGCGCTAACGCGGTCTCGGACTATGGCGGAAGGGCTGATCCTCATCCCATAAAAGGGTCGAGTCGTTGTAGTGCAGAACGTGGTATGTCCCCCTATGTTAGTGAAGTGATATAACGGCCCGTCGGCGGCTCCTATCGCGGCGTATCGGTGATTTAACGTGGAAAACGTAGGTAATAATGCCATTGTGATGACGTAATGTAACGCGCTCAACTGGGTGCGTAGTAATAATTTGTGCGCCCGTTCGCTGTGATATCTGCGGTCGGCACCTGTGGATGTGGAGTGGACGTCCAGTGAATATGAATAAATTATGTCAATTCTAATTAGAATCTTATCAGGATTTTAAATTTTGTGTTTCGTGTCGCTAACCTTTAAATGCTCGCTCGAATATGATATAATATTATCATTGGGTGTTATATGCTGCATATTATTATGTATGTCGGATGTGCACACTGCACACGTCTGTAGGTGTGATGTTGTCGTACTGCAGTGCGCTGTCCGCTGCTCGCCGCGCGCTCGCCGCTCGCCGCTCGCCGCCTGTCGCTCCGCCGACGGAGGCGCCCTCGATTTTTTTAACCTTGATTGAATCTATGAGCTATCTAGTGGTTGATTCGTAGCGAACTTTAAAATCATAAATGCCCTTGAATATAGTTTTTGTATTTAAATAACGATGAGAAAAACGTAATTTATCGTAGGCGACGTGATAATTATTAAGAATTTTACATAAATTATAGCAATTTATTATTTTTATGATTAACATAATTATATAATGTTTTATTACACTCGAGTTACAATTTTATTAATAAGAAAAATGCACTTTTTACTATTATGCCAATTTGTTTCATTTTAAAAGTTTAAATATCATTATGAAAAACTTATCATAATTACCTAAAAATCTAACAAGTCTTGTAAGTTATAAGAATGCCATTAGACCTCAAGAGTCAAGCCACTCCCTTGATTATTCAAAAAGAAATGAAAACATTTCTGTTGATATAAATTTAATCATGGTCGTCGGCGTAAAATTAAGTTTGAAAAAAGTATGCCTTCAACATCCTTCCTATCCTTCAACAATATCAAGAAAGTGCTGAAAGTCTTTTAAATTAATCTCATGCTTGATGCTTTATAATTATCTCATAAGCTAAAAATCTAACAAGTCTTGTAAGTTATAAGAATGCCATAATAGAACTCAAGAGTCACCCTCTCCCTTAATTATTCAAAAAGAAATGAAAACATTTCTGTTGATATGAATTTAATCATGGTCGTCGGCGTACCTTAAGTTTGAAAAAGTATGCCTTCAACAATATGAAGAAAGTCTTTTAAATTAATTTCATGCTTGATGCTTTAATATCTCATGATAACTATTATTAACCTTGAGTTTTCCCTTCGTTCCAAACTTCAAATAATTTAAACTTAACTTTAGATAACTTATCAGCTATCATAAACATTATTGGGTATGTCGTGCAATATAAAGTCACTGAGATAAATCAAAAGGGTGCAATACTTTTATAAATGTTTTAATGTAATCTCGTTCGATCGTTATTGACCTTTTGTTCTGTGTCTAATGAGAATGTTCTCCGTCCTTTACAGATCCCATAGCGCCGGCAAGATAACCACTATGAAACAAATGAAAGATGGCTTCTGAGCAAACCGTTCGTTGTTGAAGTTTTGTTGTATTGTTCATGGATTTCGATAGAGCATATGTATACATCGTTGAATATTGTTAAAACGTTACTCGTAAGTTTGGACTGATAAGCGATCATATCTTCCAAAGAGACAAAATGGCTACGCAAAGATTTTGCTTGCGGTGGAACAACCACCAGACCAACATGCTGTCGGTGTTCGACCAGCTCCTGCACGCCGAGACCTTCACCGACGTCACGCTGGCCGTCGAGGGCCAGTTGCTGAAAGCGCACAAGATGGTCCTCTCCGCCTGCAGCCCCTACTTCCAGGCGCTATTCGTCAATCACCAGGAGAAACATCCGATCGTCATTTTGAAGGACGTCCCCTACTCCGACATGAAGAGCCTGCTGGACTTCATGTACAGGGGGGAGGTGAGCGTGGACCAGGAGCGCCTGACGGCATTTCTGAAGGTGGCCGAGAGCCTGAGAATAAAAGGTCTCACGGAGGTGAACGAGGAGAAATGTGATATCCCAGCTCTGACGAACTCGCTGATACAACAGCAGCAGGGCACCGCGCACACCCCTCCGCCGCAGCTACACAGAATACACCCCTACGTGAACCAGAAGAGGCCCGCCGGCGGCATGCCGAGCGGCGGAGCGCCGCCCAACCTGCTCATGCCGCTCCTGGGCAACGCGCTGATGCAACCCAAGCGAAAACGAGGCCGGCCGAGGAAACTGAGCGGAAGCTCGAGCGACGCCCTGAATACCGCGGCCAGCCCTCCCGGGGAATTCGTACCTGAGTCCGCGTCGCATGCGTCATCGAACAGGGTCGGGGACCAGTTGATCCGCGGCTCGCCGGAAATGCTAGAGGTCAAAATGTCGATGGACGGCTTCAACGCGGAGGACGGGGCGACGTCGGGGGGCGAGGAGGGCGGCGAGGCGCTCATGATCGACGAGGGGGAGGACGCCCAGTCCAACGAGGCGCCCCCCTCCGGCAAAGACTCCGAGTCCGCAGGTACGTCCCTCATCATTTCAATTTAGAACCCATTCTAGATAAACATGACGTCGACTGTAGATTATGTAAATATACACGGTACCAATCTTCGAATGAGTTTAGTGATGCGACTCCAGAACATTGTACAAAACCATAAACGTGAATGCGTAGAGAATATTATGTGAAATATGTTATTTTTGCTTAGCTGTTGTAAATATTTATAATTTTCCTTTCTAAAGATCTAACACGAATCGTTTTAAAATGAATAAAGAGAGAAAAGCTAATGGGATATAAGCTTTGATGTTAGGGAACTAGCGAAAAAAGTGAAAAGTGAAGTGAGTTAAACCTATATTTGTACTTATTATATTATTATCATAACTTTATTCTGAAGGGGTAAGTGATATGATCTGTCAAATTTTTATGAATATCATAAAAAGCTAAATGCTTATTTCTTCAATAAAAAAACTATTGCTTGCTTTTCTGCTTTCGGGGAGAGCTATTAGAGGAATGGCCAGGGGCAATTTCGGTTGTGGTAATTTCAAAGGATTATATATTTTCACTCCTATATCTAATCGAATATATTAATAAATTTACTCGAGACAAGGGAAAACAAACAAGGCTTATTCCCAATAGCTTTCCTTCATTAAAACTGGAAGTATTGTAGTAATTTTCATTTCGAACGTTATTTTAAGAGAACAATTTCAATGTAACTACAATATTTCCAAGAATTTTTATGATTTATCAAGTATACTTCCGAGTAATCGCAACGATGTGAACACGTAGTTGTAACATTTCAGAAAACGAGAGACCGCCGAAGGACGACGCGCTGCAAAATTTTCCATCGAACGGCCCCATTCTGTCCATAGAGAACGGCGCCATCAAGCAGGAGCCGGGCGAGGACTACAGCGAGCCTGTCGAGTACAAGTACAATCCCGACAGAAGCCGCGAAAACTCCAACTCCCGGGACGGATCCATAAAGGAAATAGACGACAAAACCCGACTAGGTCGCAACTTAAAACCAAAGAATAGTAAAAAATTACTACCCCAAATGTCTAAGTTTAGAGCCCGAACTCTATTTAACCAGCTCTCCGGTCTGTCCAATTTGAACCCCGCTCTCAATAGTTTCGATAAGTTCCCGCCGGAGACGGTTCTCATGCCCGCGCTCGCCACGCAGCTGTTCGCGGCCGAGCTCGAGCAGACCAACCTCGGCCTCCCCAACGAGGCCTCCGACCTGTCGCAGACCAACTGGGAACACCGCATATTCCCCTCGCCGATCAGGAAAAATAACATCGGCAGCGTCGGCTACCACGAGGAGACGAACGAGTCGGTCCGCGACTACTGCATCAAGGAGGGCGAAAACGTCTTCAGGTGCAAGATATGCGCCCGGGTCTACACCCACATCAGCAATTTCTGTCGACATTACGTCACCTCCCACAAAAAAGACGTCAAGGTGTTCCCTTGTCCGATCTGTTTCAAGGAGTTCACGCGTAAAGATAATATGATCGCTCATCTGAAGATCATTCACAAGAACCAACCCAACAACGAGCAGGCGACCAAACAGGAGTCTTAATTCGACGACATCGTCTCTTCTACTTATACTTTTTTCGAAGATCTGACTTTATCAGTAAATTAGTAACCGAACTCGTTTCCCGTAGAGTTGGATTGAATAGTTCGAGCTCTAAGTTTATCTGTACATCAATAAGTTTGTTGATATTTAAGACGATTGTTATATTTATCTATTTATTTACGTTGTTCCATTTGTTTCTCGGAGTGCTGACGAGGTTTATTCATATCTATATTTACTTGTTGTTTTGCACTCACTTGTTACTTAATTTTATTACTTACAAATATTTCAGGGTACAAAGTAACTACTCATGGTGATCGTTATTCGAGCGTAGTGTATCGACTACATGCAATTCTCATTGAACTGAATTAGCGTAGTTTAGGAGTTATTTTTACGAGTTATACCAATGGTGGAGCCTTTTTGTGAAACTATTGCTAGAGTGAATGATATTTACTATCCAGAGTATTTATATCGAAAGAGGCTATGATAGGAAAGGCGTTATTTATGTAATTAATATGTAGTAGAGGTGTGTAATGCATTTTCATTTAACTTGCCTAATTAGTGATGTTAGTTGTAGTTTACAATTCAACTTCTCCGAAGTGAAAACTCAACACGGGCTATGATTTTAAAGTGTAGATAGACTAGTATTTAATTTTATATAGTTTAATGATGTTGACGCGTTTTATTGAAATGTTTTTTCGTTCCAGCATAGATCGTTACGGATAAACAATAGACTAAAATAATCTCATTTAAGCAGAAGTAGGGTAGACTCAGTTCCTTAAAGTGTAAGCAGTTTTCTCAGTAGGCGCTATGTTACACTTCCCCGATCCTCGAGGTCGGTCTGCGGTGTGAGTGTGTCACATCATACAATAAACTCGTAAGTTTACAAGCATAGGTATCTCGAAGACAATATTGTTAAATTAATGTAGGGAAAATATATATGTGAAAATTTTACCCTTGGGACGTGGAATTTATGTAAAACATTATTTGAGTCGAAACAAAAACGAATGAGCACGAAGTATGTCTGAAAAGTCAAACGTTTACATGTAAAGTTGTAAATATATGCGATATAAAAGATTATTGTAATCGTAAAAGTGATTAGAAAGGTGCTTCGAAAAATTATAATGGAACCATGAGATGATTTGTACATTCTATTTTATTAGATCAAAAAAATGCCTTAAATTAAAATTATATTAAGAGACGGTACTTATTAAAATTATTTAGTTAAATTTAGAGGCAAAACGTAGTCTTCCATGTAACGATAGCCACACGTTCGTTTGAGTGAAACACGTTCGTCGTCGATGGTCGCCGAGACGTCGTGATGTTATGTTTTGGTCCCGAATCGTTTCTTATTCAAATGTAGTAGGTCCACGGAACGCTTGCCTATTAGTGTGCCTTTACTTGTATAATAAATAAGTTAAAACTACTAGGTGACTAAGAAATTTCAAAGAATATTATGTATATTATTTATTTTCATTATTCAACGTTTACAAAGTACTTTAAGAAGCTTCGTTAGACGTATAGAGACCTCTAGGCCCAAGTAGTTAACGATGTACGTGGGGATATCGTCATCTCATGTTTCCTACACTCGGCGTTCGGAAATGTTCATACAAAACGAGGCTCTGCCCGGAAACAATATTAAGACTGTGAAATTCTTAAAAAAACGAATTTATTGTACCTTTCGTAATCTTTATATGGAGTTATCTTTAACGTGGATAGGTACTTAAACGAGGTTTAGAATTGCCCGCGGCGAGGCTACCAGCTATTGTCGGAAGTTTCATACGATAGTCAATTTAGCCAGTGCCTAAACTTAATTCGGGTCTAGCTGATGTCCTGCGGCTGACTGTTCCGAGCTAATTACAGTGACGAAACCCAGATCTCAGAAAGCAGCTCCTCAAAATTAGTACTTAGTTAATTATTAAGTCAATTAGTAAATTATTTCTATGGCAGCTACGAATGCATAAAAACCCAGTCATACTCGGTTTGAATATTTATTTAAGTAGCCACATGGCCGGACTTAGCCGTAAAGGCAAAAAATGCTTAACTTATTTTCCGCCCTTGCGGAAAAAATCCGCCCGGGCGGAAATCCAGGGCCGTATTCAACGGCCGACTTCTATCGTCTAGTACTTTTCTCGAAACGCAAGTCGCAGGACAGATTAACGCGGACCTTTAAATTGAAACTTCTTTATCTTTCCTTAAAACTTTATCCTTTCAGAGTTCCTTTTATTCTATATGTATATACATAAATTCTATTATATTTGTTGAAAGATGTTAGTGTCTATTTATGTTATAGTAAAGTGTATATCTATTGATTTCTATATTGATGAAAGATTATTTATTTAAAGCTATATCATCGATTGGTGCTAAATTAAACTTAAGGTGGTGTCACATGTGATGTGACATAAAAGAAATGTCCCTAACGTGAGCGTTGTTTGTTGATATTTTTACTTTACATATTATATTATTATATATTTACGTGCTGCGCTTGTTCTGTTTCTTTAGAAGAATACAAAGCGGAAGGGCTGAAGCGAGGAGTATAATATTATATCTGCTACTTAATAGTTCATTACGGAGTATCAATTTTCACGCTTATCGCATTACGAGTATGTATATTTACACAGATTATATCGAAGTAGTATTTATTCGCTCATACACTCTTATTATTAATAAAGATACGATAATAGAAAGATTTTCAAACTGTATTTTAGATGTCCCTTGTTTTCTCTCGACGCTCTGTCGATTCTAGAGTTCTTGAATTCTAATTTAATGAGAAGTGTTTTAATATATTGAAATTTTAATGTAAGAGATGCTATATAAGTAGAGAAATATTCCTTTACACTAGTAGACAGTGACCGGAGCGTATAGTTTGCGGGTATATCAATATTCTGTGACGCGACACTAGTGTCCGACGTAGGCAATAACTTTACGTACGCGACTTTATCCAAATTGTCAAGTTTAGTTGCCTTTAGGAAGGTCGGATTGTTGAAAAGGGGGCGAAATTTGTAATTTTTCATTTTATCGATTGTTATTTTAAAGTATGTATCTACAGAGTCGTTCTCGGTACGAAATGTTATTAAATATTGTAGCCGATTAGCCAAAAGATATTAATCTTCAATTTTTTAAATTGCACATAGACAATAGCAGAAGCAAAGCGTAATGTTTAGAAAAGTTTAGAATTGAAATATTAAATTATAAAAATATACAATAAGGTGTTAATTACTATTTTTAGAATCTTTAAAGAATATAATAAAAGTTAAAGCGAAAATGTAACTTTCAATTGTTCGATTTTGATTTGTATTTTTTTTTTTCTTCTTATATTTTACACCTGTTTTGTTTTGCCTAGTTGTAATGTATTCTCTATGTAAGAATCTTGCCAAACCTTAGGTCGCACCGTTCGTGCGCCTCGTTCGAGCTACACGGTTGACGGTGACGACAGCGACGACTTTTAAGTTTACTCGTTTTAAACTTATTTTAATGTAGCAATGTAACAACACGGGTTATTAGTAAAGATTAGTTTAAGTTATTTATAATATAGAAGATAATGCGTCGTTCACGAAGTGGTTTTCTATTCTGTAGAAATTACAAGAGAGGACTGATCAGGTAGGTATGACGTGCTACTCTCAGATATAGTAGAGGTAGAGACTAGAGGTAGACTACGATTATTTTAGCAAGCTTTCTATTTTGCTCAAATTGACGCTATGTGAAAACAAAGTATTTTTGGTTCAGTACAAATTTGCTTAAGTATTTTTTTTTTTATTTGTGTCCAACTATCGAGGCTAAAGGCCGACTCGCGCTTGCCAGGTCGGTACCACCCGGTGTGTAGGAGAGGCCGATATATCTGTAATAGTTACGTACCTTCAGACACTTGCCGAAATAGTTCCAAATGCAAAAGTTGAGTCCTATTTTAATAGTATAAACTATGATTTTTTGTTATTTTTTATTTATTAAATAGTTGCTATTTTATTTTTAATTTATAATTTTTAATTATGACAATTTTCTTATTGTGTTTCTAATATATTCCGTTATCTCTCGCGTTGGAGAGTTTTATTCTCGTAATGTTGGTTTTATCGTTCTCTCGTTTCTATTTCATGTTATTTTTGTTCTAGTTTGATATATATTTTATTTAAGTTTCTTTCGAAAAGTTTGTAATTTTTAACCAGTTCTACGACCTTTATTTTGGTGCTATTTATTTCTTTTTTGTCGATTTTATAAAATTTGTCCGCATCGATTTTTAATCGCTCATTTTCATTTTTGTCACGGTGTATAAATTATTTTGTCATTAAAATTTGAACAAATAAATTATATTATATTTTCGTCCTTTGTTTTTTTTTTATCCACTTTTCTTTGTTTAAACGCTTTAATCGTGTAGAGAGCACATACATTTTTTGACGTCGCCTCGTTCGAAATACAAAACGCTCATTCGCGATGATCATTCTTTCAGATCGCGGGACTCCGGACTACGACAGCAAGGTGTACGCCTCGTCCCCGGTGAACGACGGGCCGGGGAAGGTCCGGATGTACTCGTCCGGACGGACCGCGTCCACCTCCAATGAGTGCCAGAACGACTCCATCAACAACAACCTGTCCGGCGGGTCGGCGCAGCGCCCGTCCGCCCGGAGACGGATCCGGCGGCGGGCCAACTCCGCCTCCAACGATCCCGCCGAGCAGCTCACCGAGATGTCCGTCCGCGGCCTCAACCTGTTCCGGTACGCGTCCCTCAACGAGGGCGTCTACCAGTGCACCGAGTGCGCGAAGGAGAACATCCAGAAGACCTTCAAAAACAAGTATTCATTCCAAAGGCACGCGTTCCTCTACCATGAGGGGCAGCAGCGGAAGGTGTTCCCGTGCCCCGCCTGCGGCAAGGAGTTCTCGCGCCCCGACAAGATGAAAAACCACATGAAGACGACGCACGACTGCTTCCTGCCGAAGGACTGCATCTACCCCCCCAACACGTACTTCATGCTGCCGGGGCTGGAGGGGCAGCTGCCCCCCGGCATCAAGCTGGAGGCGGTGGGGGCCGCCTCCCCCCACGGCACCCCCTCCCACTCCTCCCCTGACCCCGCGCAAGCCTGAGTCGCCCTAGACGTAGTTACTGTTGAATTCCAGGTGAAGTAGGAGCCGAGTGTGCCTTTCGGAGGAGCCTTTTCGATATATTTACTAGTTGTCGCCGATGCGCCCCGGGTGTTTGGGTCTAAGGTATCAGGTTTATACTAAATAAGTATCTCTTCTATTTTTGGAGTAAAATTTTAATATTATGATATAGTATATACGATTTTACTGTACGTATTTTTCCATACTGTTATGCATTTAATTTCTAAAGTTTGTTACGAGGAGCTCATTATGTTGTAATCGTTTTCGAAGTATGGTTGTGCGAATATTAGACAATAAATATTTTATGCAATATTACGAGGGCCAGTCGAGCAGGATCTGCTGAGTTTTGAATATTTTAATTGTAACTTTAAATAAGTGTTATCGATACGATTTAATGTGCCTTCGAGTTTTTGTAGATTAAAGATTTTACACTTTCAGATGGTAATGTTATATGTAATGATTAAGCACCGGAAGACTACGACCAAAGACTGCTACTTCTCTTATAGATGGCAAAATCGACTCGCAGATATTGGAATTATTAAAAAAATAGTGAGCTTGCTGTTGCGATATGTGCCTATATATTTTTACTACTGGAGCTGTAGATAAAATAGAATATATTATATTAAAAATATATTATATACGTGCCATAGCACATGGATAATGTTAAAACAAATTTCCAACTACATATAACTTTTGATTTATCATTAGGTTATGGAGGCGATCTATGTAAAATAGTGGCCAAACGACAATCAACAGTTCTTCCATTGATAAGGAAACATAATATTGTTAGGTGTTACGACTTACCACTTTAGACCGAATAGAAAAGTGGAGACCTAGTGCTATGTCAAAAAAAAATGAGGCCGGTTTTATAAAGAATACTGTTTTTGCAAAATTGTTCAGTGTTCATTGATGAGTGATGACCTATAGCTACTTGCCTTTTACTTGCCTTTTACTTGCGCGGAACAAAAATACCGCCATCTCGCTTCTGTCACATACACGTGAGAAAGAGATATCTATTTATTCGGTGGCTAGAAAGAGTTAAGTAGCGATAGGTACGAATTTCTCCGTCACCTCGTTGTAAACCACACACAGCCTTACAAAGTAAGACGTAGAACTACGTTAGGCCATGTTCACACCAAACTATACGCCGCTGAATGTGAGCGAGCGTTACGCAGTTTATTGTATTTCCATACAAATTCACTTTTTCGTTCACACCTAACCGACAATACGCTATTACGCTAGGCGTAGGCGCGGCAGTGTTCACACTGGGGCTCACAGTGAGCCTGCTCACATTCGGCGGCGTATAGTCAGTTTGGTCTGAACACGGCCTAACGTGGCGAGGCGTAGTTTCATCGGCTTTAGTTTTTTGTTCGCGTAACGCTGTATCTACTTTTTTATTCGGTCTGAAGTTACGACTAATACACTCTATTGTAAGTTAACGTTTGATTATTAAACCTTTAAAGTAGGTTTACGTTTGAAAAGTTTTCATAGCACGAGAAATTTATTATAAGATTATAAGGATAGGTTATAGATTTTTATTATCTACTTAAAGAGAAGAATTATTGAGTTTGTGTTAATTTAGCGCACAATTTTAAGGTTAATATTATGTATACATATTACATAGGTTTGAGTTGATGTAAATACTTATATTATAAAGTGAATTATTGCTATAATCACCAATAAGGTATTATTAACAATTTTAGTGTGATTATTAGGTAGATAATAGTGTACCAGCGCCAGTCATCGCACAATTACTAGCGATTTCGAATTATCGTTTCTTATGCTTTTGAGCCTTCGCGCTATTTTGTTTCTTTTTCTTTTCTTTTTTGTTATCTGCAAGCCACAGATTTTTATTTCTAGACCACCTATATAATAAGAAGCTCTTTAAAAGGATTTCTGCGCCACAATCTTGCAAATAAAAAAAAATACTATTACTAGGTATTTCGAATCAGTGCCGTAAATAGCCTTTTTTGCGCCCTGTGCGTGATTCTTTAACTGCACCCTTGTTTTTTAACCGACTTCCAAAAAGGAGGAGGTTATAATATGTTCGGTTGTGGATATTTTTTTTACTACATTGGGAACTTATCGGGAGCAATTCGAAAAAATAAGTCTGCCTGGTCTGGCCATTCTTGCGCCCCCCAGAGTCTTCGCCCTGTGCCTGGGCACCGCCCTATTTACGGCACTGTTTTGAATGCGTTGAAATGCGAACAGTCGTGTAAAACCTTTTTAAAGAACTTATTATTTAAATTTTGTGGCAAATGTTATTTATTTTCTTTTGTATTATTTTATAATGTGATATTAGTGCTAACTAAGTTAGCAGTACACTTACATTGTTAAATCATTTTTATTTCCTCTCGTTGTACAAGCTGCGAGGCGGCTTGTACGATGTGCATTATGTTTATCGTTGAAATGCTAAGATTGCTAAGTATTACTATCTAGGATTTTCTATTACACTTTAGCGGGTATTGCCGCAGCACAACCTATTACTTCTACTTTTAGAGATGTTAGTATTTTTTATATATTATTACGACGTAGTTTCTTAAAGTTAGGAGTCACTAATAAAAACTTTTAGCACGAGTATGGAGTAATCAGATCATACAAAATAAATATTTTATTAGTCTTACATCTAGAAATCTATGAAAACCACATAAAAATCTTCTATATTTTATATTAAAGCGTTCCGTACGAAATTGCTTGAATTAGTAAAGTTTATAGAGCTCTTACTTATTATAATATCATATATTTAATTAGATTCACTATGTAGTGCAATGTTTAATGCAAGTGTTATTTTTTCTTATATTCTATTAAATTTATAGTTTACGAAAGTACATAGCCAGATCATATTATAATTTATATCACAGTTTAGCATATTATAAAGAAAATTAACATGATTTTATTTTCTACGATTTTAAATTTTATTTTCTTTTCTTTGTAATGATGGGCACAGTCAGTTTTATTTGTAGATAAAATAAAGCTATAATATATTTTTTTAATAAAGACAAATCCTTTTGAAAGTTCTGTAGTACGTAACTAACAAGAAATCATTACGTAGAAAGCTGAATTTTTAACAATAACATATTATATAAAGGTAGCTAAAAATGGGTTGTAATTATTATACGGACTACAGTCTGCGTCGTTGCCAGTTTTTTAAATTTAGGGGGAGAGCGCCGGTTGTTTAGGACACCTGACAAAATATCCATATTATTTTAATAATTTTCGCTGACTGTACTCAAATATTTACTGAAGATAGACTGTCTGTCTGTCTAACTGTCGATAGAGTATATCAGATACGTGCCAATTTCAGTAAAGCCTGTTATAGTTAATCGTTTTTTAAACATTATGTTGTCTTTATCGTTACTCGTATTACTGAAAGTGACGGTAGAGAAAACTTGATAGTTATTTAGACAAAAAACCATACCAGGCGTTGGAGAAATTAGTACTAGATCTTTTCAAATGCCTACCTTTATCTACATTTAAGTCTTAAAATTTAAAAATATATATAACTGCTAGATTTTTATAATAACGTATATTAACATTACTATCACAGTTTAACTGATATATTAAGGATTTAAAATCGTCGGAAACAAGAGCTTTAACGATGAATTGGTTAAAATAACTTTGTAACAAAAATTAGTTTTTTTTGTAAGTGGAATATACCATCGCATAGAGTGATGCGAAATATTGTACACTACGAATAATAAAAATATAATGACTAATCGTGTTATGTTATTGAAGAAATACATTCCTATTGATTTAAGGTTGTCATCGATTGTTTTATTTGATTAGCCAGGCAATAACCAAGGTAAGTTTATTTTTTAATAAGTTTTAATGTTCATGTTGTCTTATAATCCCGCCATTGGTAAGAGTGACAGTCAAAAATATATTCATTTTCCACAGTTTTCTATAAGAATTATATTATCCAGATTTGCAGCTTTCAATTTTGTTTCAAGATTTAATAAAGTTCAGCTATAACAAAGTTTTAAACAAAGAAGTTCGCCTTCAAAGTCCGCCGTCATAATAAAAGAAAGAACTCCCTAAGCACGAAAATATCGCGTGAGTACCTACCTCTAAATATTTATGTTAAAGGTACAATTCCGTGCATCGCGATCGATCGCGGTCATGCACGACCTACGACTGTCGTCGGACGCTCGCGACCATAGTCAACGTATGAAAATGTATGGCACCGCTTCCGAGGCCCGCGACTGACGCGCGCGGCCTACGACTGTCGTAAGCCGCGCGCGATCGTGCCATATAACTTTGACACGGTCGCGCGGGGCCTACGACTGTCGTCGGTCGTGCGCGACTGTCATAACTTCAAGACACGATCGCGCGCGGCTTACGACAGTCGTAGGCCGCGCGCGTCAGTCGCGGGCCTCGGAAGCGGTGCCATACATTTTCATACGTTGACTATGGTCGCGAGCGTCCGACGACAGTCGTAGGTCGTGCACGACCGCGATCGATCGCGATGCACGGAATTGTACCTTAAGAGCGAGCTGTCAAATTTTGCTGTGTTTTCTAATAAGTATTACGATCCCGGAAGACGATTGACTTAAATGAAATTGAGATTTATTTAATCATTGTATATTTATCTGATACTAGCCTAACGGAAAACAGGATTCACTTATTTTGACTCGATAGTTTTATTTTTCGAAATTATGAATATTTCTGGGCTTTTCAACAAATATCTGTTACACTTATTCAGTTACTATCATTAAATAACTTGCACTACTACAATCATACACTTTGTAAAATCATAACTAAAGGAAATATTAGTATTGTATTTAGTTTTTAAGTAATCGTCAAAAAACTGTTTTGGGACTTACGACCTTTACTTTCGTGCTATAATGCGGGAACCCTTGTTACGCGATATTGTTCACTACTTGCTGCGGCTTAAAGCACAATTCATGCGGGCACGATTCATGGAATCATTATATCACGATTGGAGGATAGCCGAGTACGTAGGCGAGGTTAGCGTGTTTTGAAATTTTGGCAGCCCGGTCTTAACATGAATAATAATAAATCATAATACATTCGTGAGATATATAATAAGTAACAGAAGTTACGAATTACGATAGGATGATGGAATTTCTCTTTTAAACGGGGTCATAACTCATAGAAGACATTAGACAATAACATGTATTATGTACCTACCCCTGAAATCTAAATTATTTGTCTATTACTATGGATTAAATAATGGTTAGTGCATATGAGTTAAGACGTATACTATTCGTGTGTATAAATGTTTAAGCCCCATCCACAAAAAATTCAGGCTGCGCGCATCCACGTCCCAATTATAACACTCAATTATTTTCAAGACACCGCTTCGATTGTCGACACCTAAAAATGGGTACCTATAATGAAATCTAGGTACAAATTAATCAACAAAAATAAAATTTACATTGACAGTTTTATATTTCTATTCCAGAATACAATATAACCTTCGAAGACGACGGCGACTTCAACATGCCCGTTATAACACTGGAAGTCCTCGCGAACAGCCAGGAGCCAGTCTCCGAACCTACAGAGGAAATACAAGCCGGCATACACTTTCTGACAGACGCCCAAAAGGAGGAACTGCTAAACGGCAAAGAGAAGGAGGATCCGCCGAAAGATACGAAAGTTATCAACGATTTCCTGGAATATATGACGCGTAACGACGGGAGTGTTGTCTGTAAGCTGTGCGGGGAGATCCTTCAGAGTCGAACGCACTGGTACAGGCATAAATACAAGCTGCATGTGATACAACCGCTTAACCCGGCACCGCTGTTTCAATGTGAACAGTGTCTTGTGTATTTTAAAAGTAGAAAAGGTAAGAAATGTATTTAACCTATTACATGGTATTGAATAGTGGTTTAAGGCTCAACAGGACTCGCTAAGAAGGTCCGTAACGTAAATGTTGCAGTTTTTTTGTACGTCCTTGCGTATGTGGACTCAGGACTGAGCCGCAGATTAATAAATAGTTACTACGTAGGTACCCAAACTGACCTATTCTCCCGAGTCTTGCTGCCGCAATCATTTAAATTACAATAAGACTTAAGAGGTATGTCTCTTGAGTACGGCGGTTGGTGTCGTAAGTTTTAAAATTTCTCGCGTCGTAGATTTTCCGCCATTAAAAAAAAAAGGATCGTTTTGTATTACTTCTCTTGATCCAAATAATTTCTGAATACCCCAATACTCATCTAAAATATGTAGGTATGCTGCGGTTTAACCTTGAACTTTCGCATATTTAATCCTTCGATCGGGGATTCTTGGAAATCTATTGTTATTCTATTGTTGTTGCGATCACCGGTGCTCTTAAAGGGCCCATTCACTATCCTGCATTGCAGTCCTGCTGCAGTCCGCCGTGCAGGCCTGCAACACCATTCACTATCCTGCATAAGCCGGCGGACTGCACGCAGGATAGTGAATGGTGTTGCAGGCCTGCACGGCGGACTGCAACAGGACTGCAATGCAGGATAGTGAATGGGCCGTTTTATGGGGCTTGATAGGTTAAATCAGTATGAATTTTCCAGGTTACATAGGTCACCTAGCTAGCAGGCACAGCGACGTCCTCAGCGACTCAAGCCCTGTTATATCCAACTCACAAATCTGTCCAAAAGACCCCGAACCACCGCAGCTGAAGGAGGAACCAGACCCTGAGCTGTCAATACCGAAGACCAGCGTGCTGAACTACCAGAACAGCAAACCGATAGCAGTGAAGACGGAAGTGAAAAAAGAAAAACATTATAAACAGAAAGGTTTGTATCATTCATAAGTTTACCATAATATTACAAGAATCTCAACTTACACGACTACGAATAACTACCAACATAAACTTACATAACTAGTCTACCAAAATCATTAAGTACTAGTAGTCCGGTCAAATTAGACAAAAAAAATATATAGGACATTTTTATAGATAATTATCTGATCTACAACTTTTGTCTCAGCTGATTTTATGATAAAACTTACCGTTTTGCTGAAAATCGCATAAAACCCGTTTTTGTGACCTTTGACCCCGAGTAAACTTTTTTGCACGTGCCGGATCGATGAGGACTTTTCACATTTCCTTTATTATAGTGTATTGGACAATCCTACCAATTTTCAGCCTTGTCGGAATTAATGTAACCTTGGATGTCTAAATTGATCGGAGTATAGCTTCCTTATGATTTTGCTACTGTGGAAAAAAAATGTTTGCCTGTTGTGAATTATGATTAAGATTACTGTTTAGGGCATAGTTTTTTCTATCTACATATCTAGATTAAATAATAATAATATTGTTTATCTAACTCAGAATATTCCAAAACCTATTTTAATATGTTGGTCCTTCGAGTCGGATAGTATTTTTTATTAACAAACTAAAAAAATATTATTGTTATCGTTTCAGTCGAGTCGAATGACAAATCGGAGTGGGAGAAGAAGAGATCTAGAGAGGAGAAGTTGGTAGCGGACATAATAGACCGGGTGCGGAAAGAGTGCGAGGCGCAGGGCTCGGGCGGGGCCGCACGTCGCGGTTACACCAGGCGGACCACCGTCATGCACACATAACATAGAAACGTACAAGCCAATTTCACCGACGCATGTTAAAGTTAATCACTATGCCGTTGGTACATCGAACCGTGAAAGAACTGCAAAAAAGCGTTAGAATGAGATGCAAGATAACGCATAAGCCGTTTGAAATGTGAGAGACCTCTTATGCTGTATCCACACATACCGCGGCGCCGGCGGCCCGGCCGCCGGCTAACCACACATGCCACCGGCTTCGGTGGCAAGGCAGGCTGAAAGCCGGCGGCAAACCCGGCGGTATAAGCCGGCGGCATGTGTGGATGCGCCATTAGAAATAAAATCCGTGAATCGCGGCTGAGAGATCTGCTGTCCACAGTCAAACAGTTTATGTTCTTTTTGCATTTTATCCTATCGCTTTTCTATGGATTAATCGCTGCTCGCGGCGTCAGCTAAGAAGCGTTAAATAATTGGGCGGCAAGGAGGTGGGCGGCATTTTCCACACATTTTTATGAAATGTCACGACTCACGTGTCACACACTAGACAAAAAATGGAAAATGCGGCCCGTCCCGCTGCGGCCTGACATAACGTGCAATCTCTCTCATTTTTCGCCTTCAGGCTATTTAGACAAACGAATAACCCTAAAATGCGTCGGTGAAACCGGGACTTAATGAGACTAATATGTTCCTCTAGTTCGGTTAAGAACTCGCCTAGTAGGCCGTATGTCGTGACTTGACGTGTCAAAAATGTATTTTGTGTCAAAATTATCGTGCCAAATTGCCAGAATGAAGATGGTATAATTTTTATAGCAATATTGTTTTGTTTTGTAACTTTGTTAAGTGTACGATAGATATTTCTTCCAATTGTTGGCCAAATCTTATACGTAAAAACGTTCTTCACCCACATAATATTATTGTACAGTGTACTTTTTAAACATTATGTAGCTTTTACTTGAAAGAGTGATTATGTTAAATTTAATTGAGCCTTAAGTCTAATCCACTAATTATATTTTTATTACTTTTAAAAGACTCAAGTATTGACCTCCAAAAATACTTATTATTAAAAGCTTAGGCCTTAGAATAGCAAAATTTGAGTGAAACGTCAATTGTTGAATTGTTGCGATTATGTTGTTATATTGACCTTAATAACTACTTCAAAATAGTTTTACTAAAAATGTTTAGAACTTCTATATTTCTCTACTAGATGAAAAAATTGCATCAATAAAATTAAATGTAAAATAAATTTATCTATACACGAGGCTGGCTCTACATTAGTGTTAAAATTTTAAAAGAAAATTATTATCAAAATATTGTAATCGTTATTATTCGCGCATGGAAATGGCCTTTGTGTTGGACTGGGGCTATCTATTGCCAATCGTTGGCCGGCGCAGTTTTCGTCTCAGACGGGTCCAGCGGCCCAGCACAAAGCGGAGGAGAAGGTTTTAGTGGGTAGAGCTGCGGGCTGCGGCCAACTTACCATCTTCTCGACCACAGCGAGTCTCACATACCCCGGTCACCGGTGGACCTGACCCAATGCTGCCGGGGATGATTAAGCGCATTTCCTGTCATTAAAAAAATTGCAAATCGTTTGTCAAAATATTATGCATCCTCGGAAACTTTTCTTATATTATACGATCCGATATCGGAATTCGGAATCGAACGTCAAAATTAATGGTCATAATCATATCAAATAATCAAGTCTTTTAACTTGCACGATACGAAATTTGATACCAGATACTGTTATTGGCATTTGGTGACAGTTAGTAAACGCTTTTACGTGTTCCTTCGTAATAGCCTTTTTGTATATTTGCAAGTTACAACACAAATGTAGAATCGGAGCCAAGTGTTTTCACTTTTCTTCTATCTTCGTCTAGCCACTTAAATGTTAGAGAGAAAGCCGCCTAATAGTTTTTAAAACTTAAATACTCACATAAAGTACTGTAATAGTACATACTTACTAATAATGTAGTTAATTACCTTTAAATTAATCTTTTTGGTCTGGGTCGTATACCTATTGCAGTACCTACCTACCTAAACGCATTTAAAATACACGCATATATCTGCATATCGTTACGATTTATAACAGTAAACTGTGAATAATTTGTGGTTTTCCATCGTGTATAAAATACTTTGTAGATTAAGGGATTTTAATGTTATTGTACAAATTCGTCCATGTAATACTGGTAACGTCATGTAAAAGATATTTGGTGTTGTGCTAGTGATACTTATTCTATTTTAAAGGTTATATTATTATATTCATAACTTAGGTATGTATGTTTTGTACTTTCTGTTCCGATTACTTAGTTTTAAAAAGAAATCTCGCGCCATCCGATCCGATATCGGAACGATAATGTAAAATACAGGTGAAAAATGAACCCAATCGTGTCGTTTCCGGCTGAGACACTTCAGAACCTTATGGTTATGATCATAATATTAATATTATACGATCTTTATTTTCATTACTCATTCAACTAATATTTGAATATAAATAAATATCTAATTATAAAGGACAAAATAAACTTATCTATAAAATATTAATAAATATTATAAAATATTATTATTTAAACCTGAAAAAGTGAAAACATAAAACTATCTACCAAACAACTGGATAGTGCAAAGCATTTGTTAGCTTAATTTTTATCAATAAGTACCTATTTACTTATGTACTTATTTCGTTATTTGACAAAGAATTAAGAAAACGAATTAAGTAAGTATGTAGGTTTTTAATGTTTTATTTTTTTATTTTATTGTTATTACTTACTATTCCATAATAAAAAATGTATTAAGACGAACGTACAGTAGGTACCTAATACTTTTAAAAGGTGAATTGCTTATTTTCGACATGATTTTCTTAAAAAAATGTTGGTTATAATAAGTACGTAAATTTAGTTCTATTTTTTTATTTTAGGCATGTAATATAATTATTAGGAAATGTTGATACTTGATTATTTTAAAAACATTTTTAAATAAGTACTAAGTATATTTATTATGTATAATTTTTGACTGCATATTTTTATATTGCTATCTATCTATTTCTATTATTACGTATTAAGTAATAATTGTACATACTTTTAGGGGACGGTATGTGTATAAAAGTACTTATTTACGTAAATACGGAAACTGTGATGATTGTGGCTCAGATAATAAAGTTTAAAGACTTGCTTTGAGTTTCACTAGCCGCACATCCGCAGTGTTTCGTGCTTGAAACGATACCATTGGATGATCTGCGTGTACCGTAAAAATAATATTATGGTACCTATCGTCTCATAGCACGAAGCTTCGTGACGATAGACGCATGTGTGGCCGCGGCATAATATGACATAAAGGTCCAAACTCCAATCCAATCACTCCATCCGACACGAAAATCCAAAGAAATCGTTCGTTATTATGCATCCCATCCAATAATAAAAAAAAATTGTGGGTAGTTTTTTTTTTTAAACGGGCTTTGGCCCACCACACATTCCCACCACTGTATCTCCTGTGTCGCCAGGATCGACAGCGGCATCCAACCACGAAAACCCTTTGATATGATCTCAGGGAGCCCGAGGGACATGCTAATACTGTCTTGGGACCCGCAACGAAATTAATCAGAAGAAAATAGGAGGAGTAGGAAGAATCCAATTTCCCTCCCCATAAAAGCGGGAGACAGCACAAAGTTGCAATGACCGAAAGTCAAAGAACTTAAGGGGGAGCACCACGGAAATAAGGTTAATAATTGTGACTCCTAAGCTAAAGCTAAGTTAATATTGGAGTTTATTGTGTTTGACTGTTGCCAATAATAATTGTGGCAAAAACGCTTGAAGGCACGGAAGTTCCTAGCGCTGTCCACGAGATCACCGTAGTATGCTACTCCAGATGTACAGAATAGGTTGTTTAGCATAGTAGTTCTTTCGTCCTGCCAGAGACTGCACTCCCAGAGAACATGATGCGCGGTTTGTTCAAACATGTTGCCTTCGGTCGAGCACTCGCACATGGGTGATGCTACTAGTTTAAATCCGTAAAGTTTGGCCTTAAAATTTCCATGACCGGTCAGGAATTGAGAAACGCAGTGATCAATATCCATCCAATGTTTGGATAGCCGTTCACGAATATTAGGGAAAAAATTATAAAGGTGTCGCCCTTTGGTGGAACAGTCCCATCGTGACTGCCATTCGGAGATTAGGCTTTGCACAGAGTTTTCTAAAGGTTCAAACAGTCTTGCTATTTTAATTTTATCGCGAGCGCTTAAAAAGAACGGGTTGTCAATGTTTTTTTTATGATAGTAAATTGTCGCACGACGCTGAATCTCAAGGTCAACGGGTAAAACTCCGGCTAACACAGGTAAGGCTTCGGTGCTTGTGGTCCTGTAAGCTTTGCATAAGAATATAAGAGCAAGACGTTGGCTTTGTAGCAACTTGCGACGAGCCGCGCCGATTGTTGCTCTGTCAGCCCACACGGGGGCCCCGTAGCAAATGCTGCCTAGGTAAGTAGCAGTGTAAATTAATTTTAGGGTTTTGAAGGAGAGGCCCCATGTCGACGTAGATATTTTGGTAAAGGAGTAAAAATTGCGCTTCGCTGTCTCACCGGTTTGAATTATATGTTCTAAAAATGAAAATTTATTTTCCAAGTAAAAACCAAGATAACAGAGTGACTGTTTGCGTTTAACGTTAATATTGTCAAGTTTAATGCTAGGGGAAGATATAAGGGACCCTTTTAAAAGAATTTGGTAAGTTTTATGCGCGGCGAATTTCAGGCGATTACGTTTACCCCAGCTCGATATTAAATTAAGACTATCATTGGCTTTAGATTCAATTTCGGAACGTGAATTTGCATGAACGATGAGAAAACCGTCATCGGCGTAGCCAACTAGTACGCACAGCGGTGGTAGGGGAAGACTTAATAAATCATCAAATCCGAAATTCCATAGTTTTGACGAGATAACAGAGCCCTGAGGGCAGCCGCATGTTAAATCTTTGGCGTGTGTACAATGGCCAAGTCGAAGCTTAGTTTGACCGTTAAAAAAATAAGAACGTATTATGGCAAAAATATTAGAGTAGCAACCTCGATTTTTTAGTTTTAATAATAACATCGGCCACCAAGCATGATCGAACGCGCCGGAGATATCTAATGAAATGGCGACCACGTATTTAGATTCCGAATGATTTACTATTTTTCTAACTTCCATAGCCGCGTCAACAGTCGATTTCCCGGCGGTAAAACCGAACTGATGACTATGAAATTTAGGGCCACCGGGTAGCAGGCGAGGTACGATGAGACGTTCTAGTAATTTACCTAAGCAAGGCAGTAACGTTATCGGACGGTAAGATTTTGGGTCGTCAGGAGGTTTGTTTCCCGCTTTAGGTATTAATTTTAAGCAACCGGTGCGCCAAATTTTTGGAAATATACCTTCTGCGATACATCTGTTGTAAACATGTAGAATCGATGAACTGGCCGCTAAGCACGCTTGTTTTATCATAATATTCGATATTTTATCCTCGCCCGCAGATTTTTTTATAGGCAAAAGGTTTACTATTTTACTAAACTCCTCCGAAGTTGGTAAATCTGAGGCCGGTGTATGTATGGGGTCTAGCATTCTACTCCTAATGTCGCGGTGGTGTTCATCATCCAAGGAGGGCTCGTCGTCTGGGATGAGAACGTTTAGATATGCCTTCGCCGTTTCGTCTAAGCTACAAGTGTAAGAGTTGTTAATTTTAATATTTGAGAAAAAGCTTGGCTCATTACTACTACCGGGTTTAAGCTCGTGGTATAAAGAGGACCAGGGGCCCTCTTTATCCAGTCTATTCGCGGCATTCTTCAACATATTATTTTTCGCTAACGTAACGGCGGCGCGATAGCGTGACCTTGAAATGCGTAGGTTATTCAAACTAATTATGTAATTATAATTCGAACGATCGTAGCCAGATTTACGAAGATTATTGATTTTGCGCCTGGCCCTTCTAAATTCCCGACGAAGATTAAGAAGGTTACTGTTCCACCATTTACAGTTGTGATCTTTTTTAAGAGGTCTACGACCCAAGGCTACATCGGCACAGTAAACAAATGTGTTTGTCATAATTTCCGCGCACTCATCGACGCTTAAATCCGGCCGAGTGAAGTCTCCGGCATGAGCGGTAATGAGGGAGCGGAATAAATTCCAATCGCCGTTCTTTACGTTGTATTTATAGTCATTAGAATTGACTACGGTATCACTCGGGACCGCACGAGAAAACTCGTACACCAATAAGCGGTGATCACTACATGACGCATCAGGTAGGACGCGCCAATGCCTAATCTGGACGTACGCGCTGGATAGCGTGACGTCAATCGACGATTCGCCCGTTGGGCTACTATAGGTAGGTGGTGCATCGGGGGTGTTGTGAATTTGGAGGTTAAACTCCGCAATAAAGTCTTCTACAGCGGTACGACGGTCGCGGTCAGTGTACCTAAGCTGGCCGTGCCATAAGGGCGAGGATGCATTGACGTCGGCGCCAATAATAATTTTATCACCCGCGAGAGATTGTAATACGCGGCGGAGTTGATGTAAATGTGGGCCTACGGTATCCGCGTACTGAAAGTAGCAGCTTACAACGTATAGTCTAAACTGAGGACACGATACCTCGGCTACCGCACAATGCGACGTCGAAAGGTTAGTTAAGGCCGTGACTGAAAATCTAGACTGAGGTGTGTATATACCCGCGCGAGCTAAGTTATTAATTTGTATCATTTTCGACCGAAACGACGCGAGTTGATATTGTTCTTGAACAAGTACTAAGTCTAAATTGTGATCAGAAACTAACTTTTCTAATTCTAAAGTCGCGTGCTTGTTATTATGGAGGTTTAACTGTCCTATATTTAAACTATCCATACCTAGTAGTTAAAATAAGTTGCTCCATTTTGCTTTTATATGTTGGACAGTCTGGGGAGCCCGTGGGGTGGTCGGAAGATTTTTTATAACGTTGGCAACTACCACAAACTGGCTTAAAATTTTCTTTATCTTTGTTGGGGCACGACAACGAGCTGTGTTTTTCGGCACAGTGATAGCAGCAAGGATTAGGATCGCGACAGAATTTAGCGACGTGCCCAAACTGTTGGCAGTTGCCGCAGCGGACCAGCTCAACGTCGTCCACGAAGCGACACATCGCCCAATCGATAAACAGTTTTTCTTTTGAATTGATTAGGTGTTTACGCACAGCGGGGTCTAATTCGATACCTATCCATTTCCTGTTGTTGTAATCTTTATTTAAATTACGACGTCTTACTATTTTTGTTGAACGCAAAAATTGTTCTTGAGACATATTCATTTCGCCATTAATATTTTGATTAAAAAGTGCGAGAAGGAAATTATCATCCGTCATATGTTGCGGTACATCTTTTATGAGAATACGTGGGTTACGTCCTTTAGGCGACTCGAGTCGCAGACCGGCCGATTTAAGCGCTTCCACGGATTTAAGTTTATTAACTTGCGACTCGCTAGTTAGTCGCAAGATCACACCCGAATTAGCTGTTTTTTTGACGCCGTGAAATTGAAAACCGTCGGCCGGGTTGATGACTTTCATCAGAGCTTGTTTTGTCTCCGACGATGATTTTAATTCCCCCGATTTTTCTTGTGTCGGATAGGCAATAACGCAGGGAAGCGGTTTTCGGGTCTCGACTGGCGGCACTGACTTCGCAAGTCTTAGTTTAAGCGCGTCCGAGTAGGAGGTAGAAGGCGCGGCGGCAACTGTTTGTACGACGGGATTAGTTTTGGCAGCTAACAATTCGCGTTCCATATTAGCGACCTTGGTTTCCAAGGAGGAGTTCTTTATGGCGAGAAGTGAGACGATCGTAGTTATTTTTTGAGTCATACTCATAATATCGGACTTGTTGGCAAAATTATTACGGCGAGACACGGTGTCGTTTGCGAACTCGTTTATTTTGGCTAAGTACGAGCTAGCTTCGCGGACGAGCTCGTAATAATTGCAAGCATCGTCGGATGCGCGGCTTGTGTCTAATAATGACGTAACGGGGGACAGCAGAGGCTCGTCCCTAGTGGGTTGGTGACGCTTCTCCACAGGTGACAAGGAGGAAGGAGATAATTCCGACAACAAACGTTTACCGGACGATAATGTCGGAGAACGAGGAGTTTTATCGCTTCTATTAAACGGGTTTGTATCTTTATCTGGCGGCATATTATTTTGGCTCGACATTGTGAGTTAATATAAAATTTGAATGTACCAATTACACTTATTTAATTTAAATTAGAATGAAACAAAAGTTTAGCTTAATAATCACAGTCAGCTGATCGCAAGGCAGGCCGGCGCCGCGCGAGCGGTACCGACACACACAATATTTTACCTACCTACAATTCCCTACTGATAAAAGTGAACAAAGAAATTTACTTACCGAGTTAAATCCAATAAAATACGAGCAAATGTGTTAAAAAACTTACAGTACACGTAGATTACACCGTTACCTAGCTCATTACACACACTCAGCACGAATTTACCGATTTAAAACCACCGAAAATAATTTTTAATCCCGGAGCGCACGTCAGACGATGTTAACCGTACGGAGGCCGCGGGGGGAGGTGATTTGTTGAATTGTGGGTAGTTACAATAAAAATCTTAGAATTAGTGGGTAGGTCAAAAAATTTAACACACTGATATTAATAATTGTTCAAATAAAAAAAATGAATTTTCAAACACCTCTTCATACGTTATGCGCTCCTGGTACTTCAGTTTAAAACAAATAGGTTACCCCTAATAATTTGTCAATTTAAAAGAATTGAAACAAAATATGGGGGTAGTCATGGGCTACCCCTATTAATTATTAGTTAATTCACAATAATTGAAACAAAATATTAGGGGTAGTCACAAGAAAAATCTAGTGGGTAGGTCGAAAACACTTAATGCATTAAACACCTCTTCATACGTTATGCGCTCCTGGTACTTCATACTTTAAAACAAATGGGCTACCCAATGGGCTAATTTGTCAATTCACAAGAATTGAAACAAATATTGAGGGTAGTTACTAGTTACAAGGAAATTTTTAAAATTAGAGGGTAAGGTAAATGACTAGTAGACTGTCCAATCGGACAGTACCAGTCATTGGAAAGAGCACAAAAACACAATAGTCAATATTTATTAACCCATCAATCGTGGCAAAACGAGACACAATAGCTCAAGCCCCAAGCGGCCACATCCGGCCGCGATAACAATAATGTTATCGCGGCCGGATGTGGCCGCTTGGGGCTTGATGAATGTTGCTTTAAAAGTTTCCTGTTTTTAAAGTAAAAGAACGCCTGTTTTTTAAGAAAAACAGTCAGTTTTTAAAGCAACATTAATAAATATGGTGTTTTTGTGCTTTTTCCAATGACTAGTACTGTCCAATCTACTAGTCATTTACCCTAGGTCGAAAAAATTGAACACAAACACCTCTTCATACGTTATGTGCTCCTGGTACTTCAATACTAAATTATTATTATTAATGGCCACGTGTAGGCGGACTATGGGCTAATATTATGACGAATGACATATTTTATGAAAATTCTATTTTCCTGCTTTTTTACATGACTTCGGCTATGATTTATGAATAATCGCCGATAAAAAAAAACTGTCAACTGTCATGAACTGTCAATAATTTCAAATTCAAATTTCGGAGTTTTTGGCGGGCATGTGAAAGAGTGATGTTGTGTTTTTGTATTATTTTCCTAAAATTGTGTTAGCTGGGTTTTTAATGTGTAATATTGGTAGAATATTAACCATTAGATATTCGTGTTCATGCACAAGTGTAGGAAAGTGATGTAATATCCAGAAACGTGCTATTTTGTGTTCCCTCCAAAACTCCATCGAAAGTTTCAGTAAAGCGTCTACCACTTTATTGAATCGACCGACTTGACTCCTGTGACTGTATTGACTTTTACTTAGACTTTGACTAGACTTTAGACCTGACGATACATGAAAACGATGATGAAAATTATAATAGGAGGAATATGGTTTTCCCGCCATATTCCTTACCTTTTTACCTTGTCTGTGACACAACATACACATCCTTTGTGCCAAGTTGCCAAAAAAGAAGAAAAAGAAAGAAAGAAAGTTGCCAAAAAAGATGAAAAAAAAAATCAGATTTCGGAGTTTTGGCGGGCATGTGAAAGAGTGCTGTTGTGTTTTTGTATTATTTTCCTAAAATTGTGTTAGCTGGGTTTTTAATGTGTAATATTGGTAGAATATTAACCATTAGATATTCGTGTTCATGCATAAGTGTAGGAAAGTGATGTAATATCCAGAAACGTGCTATTTTGTGTTCCCTCCAAAACTCCATCGAAAGTTTCAGTAAAGCGTCTACCACTTTACTGAATCGACCGACTTGACTCCTGTGACTGTATTGACTTTTACTTAGACTTTGACTAGACTTTAGACCTGACGATACATGAAAACGATGATGAAAATTATAATAGGAGGAATATGGTTTTCCCGCCATACTCCTTACCTTTTTACCTCGTCTGGCACGACATACACATCCTTTGTGTCAAGTTGCCAAAAAAGAAGAAAAAAAAAATTCAAATTTTCATGGAAATTTCCATTGAAATTTCAGCAAGAGTTTTTGCCGGGAATGTAAAAGGGTGCTGTTGTGTTTTTATATTATTTTCCTAAAATTGTGTTAACTGGGTTTTTAGTGTGTAATATTGGTAGAATATTAACCATTAGATATTCGTGTTCATGCACAAGTGTAGGAAAGTGATGTAATATCCAGAAACGTGCTAATTTGTGTTCCCTCCAAAACTCCATCGAAAGTTTCAGTAAAGCGTCTACCACTTTACTGAATCGACCGACTTGACTCCTGTGACTGTATTGACTTTTACTTAGACTTTGACTAGACTTTAGACCTGACGATACATGAAAACGATGATGAAAATTATAATAGGAGGAATATGGTTTTCCCGCCATATTCCTTACCTCTTTACCTTGTCTGTGGCACAACATACACATCCTTTGTGTCAAGTTGCCAAAAAAGAAGAAAAAGAAAGAAAGAAATTTCAGCAAAGTTTAGCAAAGTTATATTGAAATATTTTTGTTAACTTTAGAAAGTAGGAAAACAAAACAGAAATTGCGTCTGCATTTTCAAAGATATTAAATTTTCGAGTAGGTACCTACATGTAGATATTTCGGAATGCCGCAAACTTTCCAGGTTCTTAAATGCTACAAATGCTCAATATTTCAGGTAAATTGCTATTTATTAATAATATTATTATCATTCGAGTACAAAGCTTTGTACTTAGGTACCTATTTATCTTAAAATACATCTTAATTAAATGCTAAAATTTTAAATCCATTTATGTTGTACTTCTGACATAATAGTTTGATAATATGAAAACATGACGTACTTACTTACTTAAATTTTAAGGTTCATTTAGCAAAGAAAAGTAATAAATGGGAGTGTAAGCTTTGTGGTGAAAAGCAGTCCATCAAGAGACATTATGGTATTGGAACAGCTCTGGAATGTAGGGGTCATGTACAAAAATTAAATTCAATGCAGGGTAATAAGTGTGATACTGTAACACAACTTGAATTAGACAGTGATGATGATTATGAATATATTCAGAAAGACAGAAAACAATGTTATTCAAAACGAAAAAGCAAATGGTCAGCATTCATTGATGAAAATGATGATAAATCTGACTCAGACCAACAATCTGACTGTAATATAGACATCCCTGTGCAACTTTCTAAGAAACAGAAACGTGAACTTAAAACAGAAGCAAATGAAAATGAGCATGTCAGATCTAATATTTTTAATAGTAAATCTAAAGATAATATTATTATAAAGTCTCAAATACAAAATGCAAAGATGAAATCAAACAAATGGTCAGCTTTTGTCTCCGATGATATTACCGTTAGTAGTTCAAATAGAGAACAAATTCCAAGAAAACAATGTGAACTATATGAGGGTGATGATCACGAGTACACTAAAAAATATAATGAGAAATTTTATCCTAAACATGACCTTAATATAAAATCAAATAATTGGTCTGCCTTTGTGTCTGATGATGAAAGTGTGAATGAGAATTATTGGTCTAAGACAAGCCAAAGACACTCAGATAATAAAGCAATGATTCCTTTAACCATAGGTATGAGCCAGGATGAATTTATAAAGATTCCAAAAGACACAATGAACGAACATGATGAATCAAAGTGTACACAGTTTGGTGTGATTGAAACAACAGTTGATAAGGCAACCAATTTAAAAAAAGAAAAACAAAATTTGTTTTCTCTGTATGATGAAAATGATCTTGATTCCATATTAGATATTTAAGATGTATACTATCCATTACTTTAGATTTTAGAAGATTGACTCTTATAAAATAGCAAATAAAATTCAAACCATTCTTAATACTTTTATTACAAAACAGTAATTGTCTGTTTTATATAAACAAACCATACAGAAATTCTACATCCAACATACATAATACTGTATATTAACAATATATTACTATTGTTGTTCAATAGTTTAAATTCACAATGGCAAATACATAATATCACTTTAATTAATACATTTTAAATGCTCCAACAGTTAAAAGTAAAAAAGAATGCCCAGTAAAATATCCCTTGGAAGTTGGAACGTATTGTGGAAAAGAGAATTTATGTACAAAATTGAAATCTCATGTTTTTAGGGTTCCGTACCTAAAGCCCTATAACTAAGACTTCGATGTCTGTCTGTCTGTCTGTCTGTCTGTCTCCAGGCTCTCTCTTGGCTCTCAAGAACGGTAATAGCTAGTTGAAATTTTCACAGATTATATTGTATTTCTGTTGCCGCTATAACAACAAATACCGTACTAAAAACAAACAAAACATGATTTTTTGCCATTTTTTGCTCTTTATCAATAATGACAACAAGTAGGCACCTGAAATGTATTTATACTTTACTAAATAATAATAAAATTTAAGTAAAATAAATAATTAAGGGGGCTCCCATACAAAAAACACAATTTTTGCTCCATAATGGTACGGAAACCTTCATGCGCGAGTCAAACTCGAACTTGGCCGTTTTTCTACTCTTTTCTTCTGGAAGATAAGTAAGAAAATTATTTAATTTACTTGCGGCAGTGTTATTGTACACAACTTAGAATGTTTTAATACTTATTTTAATGCTTCTATGAAAGCCTTTTGGGTAAATCTAGTTTCTTCTACAGCTTCTACTTAAATTCCAACAAAATATTTGACAAAATGAGGGCATTTTTAATTAAATGCAAAGTACCCTCAAAGTCATATTTGGTGAAAGTGGAAAAGAGTAACATTGTAAATTCATAAGAAACATCTCTATCATAATACTCATATATTTTATGTTATTTACTAATAGATACAAACACACAAGAATATACATCGCAGATTGAAAGGAAGCCCTACAAGATTCGATGTTGAGAGAACACTAGGTGTAATTTATATGGAGTACATACTAATTTGAGATTTCTCGTTTTGTCACTGCTCAACAATTTTAGGGTTTTTTTTTTAATCTTCTCAATATCGGTATTGATTATTACCTATAGATAACATCCTGTCAAAAAACCTCTAAAAAGGGGCATAGTTGTTACAAATTACAATGCACAATTTTTCATATTATGCTTAAATGTTCCCGTCTCGAAGTTTTTCATCGCGTCGCGATAATATTATGTCAAAGCAATGGTTTCTAACTTTCTGTAACTTATGGCCTGTGCCCTGTATTCACTTTGATTAGTGATAAGTGCAGGTGATTACTGATTAGTAATAAGGAGAAAATGCTGGATTAACACGGGTGACTAAAGCCGCACGATTTACGCCGCACGGCGAAAATCGACCGTCTAAATGGCAGTTCGACTACGCCGCATGCGGCTAAAGCCGCAAGCCCCAAAGTCGTGCGGCCAATGGCCGCATGCGGCTGGTGACTAAAATCGACCGTGTAAACGCTCAGTCGCAAGCGATCGCTTTTTGCAAATGCATAGTTTGTCGGCACTAGTCACAGGCGATTTTTGTAGAATGTGTAAATGGGGTGGCGATTCGGGTTGGGCAGGCGATTCGACTAGTGACTTGCCGCGCGACTAAAATCGACCCGTTAGTCACCCGTGTAAATCGAGCATAAGTGTGGACAGCGTCTGATTAGTGCAAGTCCTTTATTTTCTCCTAATCACTAATCACCTGCACACGCACTAATCAAAGTGAATACAGGCCCTTAGAACCGACACGAAGAAAACCTCAATGAAGGTTCTCCACTCTATCGCTAGGCGGCGCTTAGGGTGCGTCGGGTTACACAGCACACAAAAAACCCTTATGAATGAGTAAGTAATTTAAGCTGGTATATATTACGGGGCTGTATATATTGGCTTGTATATATTACAGGGCAGCTCTGGATTTATGTATAGGCAGTATAGGCCATGGCCTATGGGTGACAGCGTCCTATGGCGGTAGCGACTAGCGTCCTAGGATGGCGGCAGAGTTCGTATATAGGGCCGGCATAATTAAAGTGGCCTATACTCATAAAAAATAAAAATTCGGCCCTGGGCCCGTACCACGAAACGGTTTTAAGACTCAAACAATCGTACGAGAATGTTGCGTCCTACTCTAACAAACGTGAAATGACGTTGTCAGAGCAGGACGCGGCATTCTCGTCGTAAAACGGTTTCGTGGTAGGCTTACTGTTACGGGGTGTGTATATGATATCAACCGAGCCTCGGTGTGTTTCCGGAAAATAAATTAATCGACTAGAACGCCATCGTGTGTCGTCGGCGATGAATGACCCTCGTCCGCGCGTACCGACGACCGTAGCTGCCCATCCTCCAAGCCCTGAAAGGTGACATTGTATAATTAGGCAACATTGCACTCAAAAAGCTGGAGGCCTACTAAGAAACCGTTTTGAGACTCAAACAATCGAACGAGAATGCGACGTCCTGCTGAAAAGTGATAACAATGTCGTTTCACGTTTGTTAGAGTAGGACGCGGCATTCTCGTTCGATTGCTTGAGTATTTCGTGATACGGGCCCCGATTTTAGACCTTCGTTATTTGTTTTGGTTATGTCAAAAATGTGTCAAAACAATGTTAGCCATGATCTATCACTCGTCTAAATTACGTAGATTTTTTAAGTATTGTTACAAATTGTTTTTAGCTCAATGAGTAAATACAAACACCCACCTTTGTCTATAGGATATCGGGTCTCCTCTGTACATCAGGTGATCATCTTCATAACGTCTGTGCAAGTCTTCGCTGCTACCTGAAATACAAAAAAAAAAAAAAAATTAATACATAGTATAAAATTCTCGCGTCACAGTGTTTGTGCGTGAACTCCTCCAAAACGGCTCAACTGATTTTAATGAAATTTTGTATGTATCTGCCATCGAGGAAATTGATTCCTAGGCAGTTGACGGATCTGCTTCATTTGGTCGAATTATGTTAATTCAATGTTAGTCGTGAACTCTCGCGACTCTCGGCTGTGTTTGAGAAAACGCGACCAAATTGCAAAAACGTACATAGGTCCCCCAACTGCCTATGAATCGACTTCTCTGATAGTAATTACTATTCAACATACCGTTAGCATTGGAATGTGAGAACCGTCTGCAGGACGGGCCACGACAGCTCAGCAGCTCCTGCAGCTGGTTGTGGAAGTACTCCCTCTCCGCCGCCGTCAGATACTTCACGCGGTTCTGAGTTTCGAATGGATCTGAAAAAAATATTAAATTAATAAAGATTTCCAGATCTAGGTAAGTGTCATAATATGATACTTACCTAGTTCTAGAACCTATTCTGAAGAGGTTCTGAAAAAAAATGAGAGGTGTCTTGACACGGCTTACAACTATAGCATTTTTGCTGTAGTTGTATTATATCGACATTTTTGTGTTATGTCGTTACAACTTTTTCCGTCTAGCCCCCTTACGCAACGCGCGATAAGGAACTTCGTTACAATAGTTTCAGAAAATATCGGCCAAGTGCTAGACGGACGCACACGAAGGGTTCCGTACCGAAAATAGCAAGTTCTCGAGTGCCTGCAGACAGACGGACAGACAGAGCAGTTTCAGTAATAAATAATAATTCATAGGATCCCGTTTTTACCCTTCGTGTATGGAACCCTAAAATTCTTACCTATCCTCAAGTTGTAGTAAGTGACCAATCCGGTGACGAACTCGCAGTACAACAGGTTGTGTGTCGCGTTGATGGTCCTCACGCAGTTGTATGTGTTGTTAGAGGCGCTCATGCAGAAACAGAAGGGGCCGGCCGTCCACAGCGGCGCCGTCCGCCAGTGGTCGTTGTCGTGCCGGAAACAGTTCATGCGCTCCGACTCGCATAACTTCTCCAACTCCGCCTGGAATTCAAAGAAACTTCAATGCTTTTGGATTCATTAATCGCCTAAGTTGTGGTTATTGTATCTAGTATTTAGGACCCTAAGGGCCTGTTTTACCACTTTCTGATAAGTGACGAATATCCACCACCATATCCACCAATTACCTTGACAGATCAAATATGGAGAATCTGTCAAAAAAGTTGTGTAAGTAAAGCGGTATAACCTATTCGGCACTTTATCAGAAAGTGTCGGATAGTCTATCCATAAATTATCTGAAAGATGGAGTATCTGTCATATAAGTTGTGGGTAGCCTATCCGGCACTGTGTGGTGAAACATGAACTACAACCAAATTGTTTGGTTTAAGTATATTACAACTCACCTTTTTCTTTGCTTTCCTCAGCTTCTTACGTAATCTTTGTTCCTTTAGCTTGCGTCTTTCTTCTCTAGCTTTTTGAGCTGCTTCCAAGAAGTTGTTTGTTGGTGATTTTGTTTTCCTGGAAAAGTAATAATCCCAAATTAAGAGGCCGGGTACACTTGGAATTTCTCATACATACGTAATTCCAAAATCATTTTCTCATACGAAAATATTTAACATGTTTGAGTTGTTTTTCAGTTTAACCCATCAGTCGTGGCAAAACGAGACACAATAGCTGTTTTATTGTTATCGCGGCCGGATGTGGCCGCTTGGGGCTTCATGAATTAAAATAGTAATTACCTAGGTTCCTGCACAAAAATTTACTTCAATATATTTAAACACAAAATTTTTTTTTTGCTTTAAAAATTTTTTTTGTAAATTTACTACTAAATATTTAAACACTAAAAAATAGAGTAAAACACTAAAAATATATATAAATAAATAGTTAATTTACTACAAAATATTTAAACTCTAAAAAACATTTTTTAGTATTTAAATATTTTGTAGTAAATTTACTATTTATTTATATATTTTTAGTGTTTTACTTTAATATATATATATATATATATATATATTTAGTGTTTTAGTGTATAAATATTAAGTACTAAATTTACTAAAAAAAATTAAAAACAAAAATTTTTTTTTTGTTTCAATATTTTGAAGTAAATTTTTGTGCAGGAACCTAGATAATTACTATTTTAAACTGAATAAAATAAATTAATTAAAAATCAAAAAACCCGACTGCAAAAAATGTTAACTAAAAAGAACGAAACAAGACCTAATTCTGCCGGAGGCATCGAATCCATGTTTTAATTGATACGACTCTTGCTTACGAATTTCATGCCAGGATAAATAGAAGGTTACATAGAAAAATGTAGAAGAAGAAAGTGGATAATAAAATGCAGTCGGAGGCATAATATTTTATGAATTAATGTTAAGCTTGGTGCGACATGCCTCCAACTGCATTTTATTATCCACTTTCTTCTTCTTCATTTTTCTATGTAACCTATTTACGAGTATCCTGGCATGAAATTCGTAAGCAAGAGTCGTATCAATTAAAACATGGATTCGATGCCTCCGGCAGAATAAGGTCTTGTTTCGTTCTTTTTAGTTAACATTTTTTGCAGTTGGGTTTTTTGATTTTTAATTAATTTATTTTATTTGCGACTTTTTAGTTGTAGTCAATGATATTCTACTTATACAGATCTGTTACGTTCATACTATTTTCCGGCTTAAATGTCTTCCGAACAACATTGACAAATTTGACAGATAAGTGAAACAAAAGATACGAAATGCCATTTACATAAAAGAGACAGACTGAATAAAAGACGACCCAATTTCGGGTTGTATTTGAATCTCCACAACGCGCGCGGTAGTAACATATTATCTGCTAAATGAGTTTTTTTTATATAATATCATTGGTTGTAGTCATCTAACCATTTCGACAATCAATCTAATAAAAAATTGAAAAACTACCGTGCTGATATAACCATATATCGTAGGTACACTTAGAAAAGTGTACCTACCTACAATACGTTATAATAGGTACATAGGTTTGGTACTGTTTCAATGAATGTTTCTAGTTTTAAGTACCAATTCATTGTTTTTTTTTAATACCTTGTCATTGAATTTTCATCTTGTTTCAGTAATGTCAGTTAATTTTTAATTAATATTGGATTTATCCATGCAGGCGGATTTTGGTTTTTTCTTATTTTATTACTAGCGGTCGGCCGCGGCTCCGCCCGCGTGGATGTCGGTGAGCTCTGCAAAAAGCATACCCAGGAAAGACTCGGTCAGCAAAATGATTCCCAGGTCAATTCACAGACTCCGACACTAACATCGACGACGCAGTCATAATACGCAGGCTGCACCCTGCAATAATTTATTATTGTCTTCCTCCCGCACGCGCACGTCCGTCTTGGTGACGCAAAATATCGTAATCTTTAATTTCGCCATAATTTCAAAACCAAATGTCCAATTTTATTCATTCAAAGACCAAATATTATCTACGTAAACTGTACACCTTGCGTCCGAAGAACCCAAATATCTTACAGTACCCTATTTTTTCCAAAATAAAATTCAGCCTATGTTCAGCAAAAATAATGTAGAATTCCAATGGTAAAAGAATTTTTCAAATCAGTCCAGTAGTTTCGGAGCCAAACAAACAAAAAATCAAATCTTTCCTCTTTATAATATTAGTGTAGATTTATTGTTCTATTTAATATTAAAACTGTAAGTTATATACATATTTAGAATCAGTGTTTAAAATCCTTTATTTTGATACCCCACTCGATATGCTTGGTAAATTTTTATTTTTGTTTACCTCACGATATGGCGTCAAACATCCGCCATTTTGGTTTTTTCCTAATGTCACCTATCGAAGAACACTCGGGCTATTAAGACAAATCTAACGATACCTCAAATGTGAAAATCCGTTTAGCCGTTCTGAAGATACGAGGTAATAAAGAATATTACATACATAGAAGATACGCGCTAAACACATAACCCTCCTGGCAGTCGGGTAAAAACAACTCAAACATGTTAAATATTTTCGTATGAGAAAATGATTTTGGAATTACGTATGTATGAGAATTTCGAGGGTACCCGGCCCCTTAAACCAAACAATATTTTCATTAACAGAAAGTAGAAAAACTGCAGCAAATAGCACAACAACATATATACGTACCTATTTTCTTCACAGTAGCACACGTGTTTGTCCTCATTTTCAATGAACAATGGATGCAATCTTCTTTGGAAAACGTCGACTGGCTTTCCAAAAACATCGCCATTTTGCAAACTTCCTCTAATAGGGTTCTTCTCTTCGTACTCTGATGCATCAAATCTAGTTGGCCCTAGACTTGAAGACAGAGTAGAAGTTGGTGCGTCTGTTATATTTTCATGTTTGACTTTCGAAAATGTTGGAGGAGTGCTGGTTTTATGCATTGATAGGATTTTATCTACAGCTGAATTGTAATAATGGAGAGTAGATATCAAATCTCTGGGCGTTGTTCTATATTCTTGGGGTGTTATGACCTCATTTTCTAGAGTAGATCGGTTTACTTTGTACAAGCTGAAGATATTTGTCTCTGTGGTGGTTGGTACTGGTTCACTTTGAGTTGTACTTTGCGTTATATTTTCTTTACTCTCCTCGGTCGAGGCTTCTGTGATATGCGTTGTTACTACGGGCTTCGGTAGTTCACCTAGCATTTGCGTTACGACTTTATCACTGTTCGATGCCGCAACAACGATAGTTTCTGTTGATGTTTCATTATTTATTTGCCTATCAAATACATCATTTCTGGTATTGGTATTCGATGTTGGTAGAATATATTCATTAGACTGTCTATATTTCTTATCAAATGTCGTACCATTTCTATGCTTTGTTTTCATTCTATGCAGTCTTTGTTTGCTATCTTTCGTCGTGTTATGTGTAGACTTGTTGTGAAAATGATGGTAAGAGTAAGTTGGACTCATTGTTTGTACTTCGACTAGTGGTTTACTGTTCTTTAAATGCCTTTTTATTTCCTTCAAATCCTCTAACTTCGTTCTCAATTGTCGTATTTGATCTTCTAAACTTAACCTATTAGTTTGCCACGCTTTTAAATCGCTATAAATAACCGACGAACAATTAACAGTTCCGTCTTTTTCTACCTTACATTCTAATGAAGAGTCATTGTTGTTTATCATGGCATCAGATTTTTTTGGTTTACGATTCGTATGCGACCAATGTTGAGCTCTTCGTTTAATTCTTTTTTTACGATCTATATTTTCTTTGGTTCGTTCATAAGCTTCTAGAAAAGCTTCCGTTTCTTTAATCAGTCTATCGATTTTTTCTTCCACATTCTTCTTATCTCTTTCGCTGACCTGCTCATTTTTGAAGCCCAAATGTCCGATGCTGGGGTTTTCTTCTAGAATGCTGTCGACTGTGTTGGGTTCAAACACATCGTTATCAATTTCTCTCTTGTTTCGAGTTGAGTTATCTCTCTGTGAGTCTCCCGGTCGTCGTGCTATGTTACCGTCAGTTTCTAGTCTTGTGTAGACGAGACCGCTCGGTGTGAAACAGGCACACTTCTTTGTGCTCATCTTTGACTGCACCGGTTTTACTTCCGGCTGAAATTTGATAACAATTAATTATTGAAGTTAGTCATTTACGAGTACTTTAACAAATCGAAATTTTGAGCAATAATTACCTCAAACTTGCACTTGTGCTTTCGCCAGCGACCATTGACGAGGACACACTTCCATTTTCTTCCCGTGGAGCATGGGGCCCGCAGTTCCACCTTGGAACACTCAGCTGCCAAGCGTGCCGCTTTGCTGCTTATGATACTTGCTACCGCATCTAATACAATCAGAAAACATAACAATCGTTTAAATGTCAGAATATAATATCTAATCCATACAAATATTATAAATGCGAAAATGTGTGTCTATCCGTCTGTCTCTCTGTTACCTTTTCACGCCCAAACCGCTGAATCGATAATCGAATTTTAGCGCAACGGAGTTGCGGGCTAGATCTAGTATTATCTAAAGCGCTATCTCTATGTAATGATTACTATTTGTAATTTTAATAATTTATCTTGGATTATTCTTAGTGTCTAAACACACTAGGCCGAAGTTACGTGGCGTAAATTAAGTGCGCAATGTCAAACGCATACAAAATACCTACGGACGGAACGGGACGGAATAGGGTGTCATCGGCAATTTAAAACACATTGCGGGCGTAATCATGCGGAATTTACGCCGGCGTAACTTCGGCCTAGTGTGTTTAGACACTTAGATTTATTTAAAGTTTAGCAAAATACCAAACTTTTGAATTAGGCGTCTCTTATCTCTAACGAGATTTAGTCTTAACCCTAACTAAAGTACTAAATGTCGTTAGGTTCAATATCCTCTAGACCGCCTATTTTAATATCGCGTCCGTTAATATCAGGGTGATAAATCTATAATTATTTACAGCCAATTAGCGGCTGTAACGCGAGATATCTGACCGAGATAACGCTAAGTGGGACCCCAGTGGGAATGAAAATCGTAGCTATTATGTAGATAAGCTAACGTCATGTCTCGTGGACGCCATATGATATGGATTCCGAGAAATTAAGGATATAGAATTTAGAATATCCACGCAGATCATTGATGTTCTTTAACAGGAAAACTTTGTTTTCGGAGCCTTCAATTTAAGCAAGTACTAATACTTCCTACTCTTATCTTCTGATCAATTTCGTTGCGGGTCCCAAGATAGCTTTAGCATGTCCCTCGGGCTCCCTGAGATCATATCAAAGGGTTTTCGTGGTTGGCTACCGCTGTGGATCCTGGCGACACAGCCCACAGGAGATAAAGTGGTGGGAATGTGTTAGTGGGCAGAAGTTGGCCAAAGCCCGTGACAACAAAACCTTCAATTTTGACAATACGAGTATGAAGTACCTATGTTATAATATGTAGGTATGGCATCGTCGTCCCATTTTTTTTTTATTAAATAAGGGGGCAAACGAGCAAACGGGTCACCTGATGGTAAGCAACTACCGTCGCCCATGGACACTCGCAACATCAGAAGAGCTGCAGGTGCGTTGCCGGCCTTTTAAGAGGGAATACGCTATTTTCTTGAAGGTTTGCAGGTCGTGTAGGTCCGGAAATACTGCTGGTGACAGTTCGTTCCAGAGTTTTACAGTGCGCGGCAGAAAGTTACGCGAAAAACGCACTGTGGAAGACTGCCACTCATCAAGGTGATGAGGATGGTATGTTTTTCGCGTGGGACAATGGCGAAAAGTTGCCGGTGGTATGATTCCGAACAATTCCTCAGAGCACTCCCCGTGATACAACCGATAGAGGATGCAGAGTGAAGCTACATCTCGGCGTAATTCCAAGGGATCCAAGCTGTTTGAAACACTATGGCAGTCAACAATTCGAGCGGCCCTTCGTTGGATACGATCCAGAGGGAGCAGTTGGTATTTAGGCGCCCCTGCCCAGAGATGAGAACAATATTCCATATGAGGCCGAACCTGCGCCTTGTAGAGTTGTAAGCGTTGGTCCGGACTGAAGTACTGTCTCGCTCTGTTAAGAACACCAAGTTTCTTCGAGGCTAATTTGGCCTTACCCTCTAGATGATATCGGAACTGGACTTCGCTCGATATGTTGACGCCAAGTATCTCAATGCTAGGAGAGATGGTTAAAGATGTGCCCTCGAAACGAGGATATACGACCATTGGTGACTTTTTAGTGGTGAACGCGCAGACTTGTGTCTTGGCGGGGTTGAATTGGACCAAATTACGTCTACCCCCATTTTACAGCTATAATTCAAACGGCGAATCATAGCCTAGTAAACGAATGCCCAAAATGGGGGTCTGCTTGGAAAAGTCGAAAGCAGAAATTTGAACTTTGGTACTTTGTTTAGAGTAGTTAGGAGATAAACATACTAAAAGTCCTGACCCCTCCGAGGTGCGCTCGAGGAAGGGGAGGGCAAAGAAGGTCCCGTTTTTTGGTTTTTTGCTTACTCATCAAAAACGATGCTTCGTACGAAATTCTCTTCTACTACATAATAAAAGCTAATTAAATTCTCTACAACTTCGTCCTTTATACTTTGTATCTATCTCCAATCATTGCCTCGCTATGAGCTTCTAAAATTGGCCGATTTTCAAAAGTGTGTTTTTTTAGGGTTTCGTACCCAAAGGGTAAAAACGGGACCCTATTACTGAGACTTTGATGTCTGTCCGTCTTTCTGACCGTCTGTCTGTCCATCTGTCTGTCCATCTGTTTGTCCGTATGTCTGTCCGTCTGTCTGTCCTTCTGTATGTCCGTCTGTCTGTCTCCAGGCTGTAACTCAAGAACGATAATAGCTAGAGAGTTGAAATTTTCAGAGATTATGTATTTCTGTTGCCGCTATAACAATAAATACTAAAAACAAAATAAATCAAATATTTTAGGGGGGCTCTCATACAACAAACTTGATTTTTCTCATACAAAAAACAATAAAATGTTGAATATCGAACCTTTGCCTGATTTTTTCGTTTACTATCACTTTGGAGAAATTGTTTATAATTAGCAAAACTAGCGCATGGTGCAATAATAAAGGGTGTTTTTTTATTTCTTATGAAAAATAAAACACCCTGTATTATTGCACCATTCGCTAGTATTGCTTATTATAAACAAATTCTCCAAGGTAACAATGTACGGTTAAATCCAGGAGAGGTTAGATTTTTAAGGTTTTATTGTTTTCCCATACATTTCTTAAAAATATGAAATACAACACTTTCCTCAAGTTTGCCATATACGATTACTTTCCAGAAGTCATTCCTTACCAGCAACACTATAAATTGATGCAATAATATAGGGTGTTTTTATGTGATTTTTTCTTACCTTCTACCCTCATTAACTTTTTTCTCCCATGGCTTAGAGATTTTTCGTCATACAATAAAATGTTCAACTTTTTAAGCCCTTTTATTTGGCGTATGTCTCAAAGTGCTACATTAGTTTGGACGAAATGCTTCCTTCTCCTTACCACAGTATTTTGTGAACATTTCAGCCTACCATGGCAGCCTACCTGCCATGATATATATCGAGCAAAAAATTGCAAAAAAAATCAAGTTTGTTGTATGAGAGCCCCCCTAAAATATTTAATTTCTTTTGTTTTTAGTATTTATTGTTATAGCGACAACAGCAGTGACGGATTAACCCTTAATCAAATTAAGCAATTGCCTAGGGCATCACGTCTGAGGGGGCACCAGAAGGACAAAAAAATCCGACCTTAGGGCATCACGTCTCACTCTCACGTCACCAAAAACCACACCAAAAAAAGTTTCTAGGAAAAAACTAATGTTTTTTTAGGTGGTAAAAGTTTAAATACCGATTTTAGTTGACATACGGATAGGGGGGCCCACAGGCATGGATTGCTTAGGGCATCAAGTAGTCTTAATCCGTCACTGGGCAACAGAAATACATAATCTCTGAAAATTTCAACTCTTGCTATTATCGTTCTTGAGTTATAGCCGGAGACAGACAGACGGACAGACAGAAGGACAGACAGACGGACAGACAGACGGACAAACAGACGGACAGACAGATGGACAGACAGACGGTCAGGAAGACGGACAGGCATTAAAGTCTCAGTATAGGGCCCCGTATTTACCCTTTGGGTACGAAACCCTAAAAAACACACTCGGCCAATTTTAGAAGCTCATAGCGAGGCAATGATTGGAGATAGATACAAAGTGTAAAGGACAAAGTTGTAGAAAATTTAATTAGCTTTTATTATGTAGTACAAAAGAATTTCGTACGAAGCACCGTTTATGATGAGTAGGCAAAAAACCAAAAAACGGGACCTTCTTTGCCCCCCCCCTCCCTCGAGCGCACCTTCGGGGTCAGGACTTTTAGTATGTTTATCTCCTAACTAGTCTAAACAAACTACTTACCAAAGTCAAAATTTCTGCTTTCGACTTTTCCAAGCCGAATCATTCGTTTACTAGGCTATCAAGACAAAACTTAACATGTTATACTTAGATTATTGATTGGTCTTCGCGCGCGGCGCTACGACTAGATACCGTCGCGGAGTACTTGAAAAAGCGGCAACAAATCGTACGCCGTATTCGGCGTACCCGCGCCAGTCGCGCCGCGCGCGAAGACCAATCATTAATCTAAATTCTAAGATGACGTTATAGTATGAAATTCTGCACCTCGTCTTGTCAGTTATTAGTCCAAAATATACCACGAATTTACCTGAAGTGTTAAAGTAGCTAAGTTGACTATTGGGATTGATGTCTTCATCCAGAACTCTTTCCAGCGTCGCTTCGAGGATAGGATTGTGACTTTCGTTTGTGATGAGAGGTTCTGATGACTTGTTTGTGACAGTAGTATCGGTGCTTGTCTGAAAATAGTAGAAAACCACGTTGAAAGAACATTTTTTTCGTGATTTGTATGGGCTAGCGTCCCATTGCTTGTCACAAATTTTCTTATGTTACATACAAAAGGTAAAAAAAAATTGCTTCTTTAGCGCTGCTACTTTCACAGCGAGCTTTACATAAATATACAGGGAACCCATACACAATACACATTCTAAAGTACTTACCTATTACCACTGTTTTGTTTCACCCTGTATGATAATTTGATACGCAAAAGTCGCGACATCTATACAATATCTATCTATATCTATACATAATATTATTATAAAACAAAGTCGCTTTTTTTTCCCTCATGTCCCTTTGTTCCCTTTAATCTTTAAAACTACGCAACGGATTTTGATGATTCTTTCAGTGTTAGATAGCCCATTTATCGAGGAAGGCTATAAGGCTCTATTTTATCACGCTAAGACTAATAGGAGCGAAGAAATAGAGGAAAATGTGGAAAAAACGGGGGAAAATATTTGAAAGGGCTAACTTGAACGCGCTAATCTCAGGAACTACTGGTCCGATTTGAAAAATTCTTTCAGTGTTAGATAGCCCATTTATTGAGGAAGGCTATAGGCTATATTTTATCACGCTTAGACTAATAGGAGAATGTGGAAAAAACGGGGGAAATTGTTTGAAAGGGCCTATCTCGTGAACTACTGGAACAATTTTTATGTTATTTGGCACAGATAAGAAGTAGACCACGTGAAGGATCACAGCCTATCGATTTTAACCATTTTTTCAGTGCCTATATATATTTTATACCCATGCGACGCCGGGGCGGGTCGCTAGTAATAACTATAACTCACAATAACAAAAGAAAACTCAAAGTAAGTAATTTAAAAAAGGAATTAAGAGATAATATTATTGTCAATTAAAATGGACTGACAATGGAAGACCGGTCTAGCGGGACCCAAGATGGCGGCGGCTTTGTTTGTAATAAACTTATTGTTGCAGATCTGTTGAACCCTGCGACCTACTGAACCGCGTCACGACCTTGCCGTAATCCTAAAGCTTACGTTCAACTTAAGAACATAATCTTTGTAGCGTAGGAGAAAAAAAAAGTGTAAAACCCTGGCTCAAATTAAAAAGAAAAGTTGCGAATCACTTTAAGTTTTAAACTATTAAACTGAAGATAATAATTTATGATAGCAATGAAATTATGTCATGTCTGCAGTTCAGAGAATCTATATTTTATACTAGGTAATACTAGGTACTTGTACTAATATTATGTATTCTGTGCTAAATGCTAATACTATAAATTATGCTAACGTATTTGTTACCTCTTCAGGCTCAAACGTCTGATGATATTATAGAAGTGTAAGGTATGAAGATACTTTAGCCCGAAAAAGGACAGGAATAATGTCAGATTCAGTTGATGCTGTTCATAAGAAATCAGCAAACAAAACCAAAGCGCATTTAAGGCTCTGAGAAAAAAAACATAGCCGGTGTCCCTAAGTAATCAAGTCTATAAATAATATATGTTAGCGAAGGCAATTATAAATGCACGGTGCGATAATTTAATTAAGCGCGGCATAAAAACTGGTCAAGTGCTGTTTAACTCGCTCCTCAGCTTATTTTTACGTTTTTGAATACCTTCACTTGTCTACTTGACACTTTTAAACATGGAATGTTAGTTTTTTAAATCGAATTGCGCTTTTAATAATGGACATGGCATAACGGGTAAAAAGCGTGACCAAAAAATGGAGCCACTTCCTTGTGGTTTGGGGCCATTTTTGACATCTGAAATATGACATTGACGTAACCTTTTCTTCTATGAAGATTTAGATGATTAAATCTTCTTTCTTCTTCTTTCTTCTTTTGATGACAAAATATTCGTAGTGAGTTATTGTCTGGTGCCATAGTATTCTAGTGACATTTTTGTACCTAATGATAAAAATTATAGGAAAAAAATCATGTAGGTAACTTAAAAAACTTACATCATCCTCTAAATCATCGTCGTCATCATCGTCCAGCTCCAGGAAGTCATCTTCCGAGTCATCGTCGAAGTCGCCACTTTCAGAGGACGACTCGTGCGGTGATGAGGTGGTGATCCTCTCGTTCATTTCCCTGCTGTACTTCAAGTGAGCCTGCGTTTCTCTACGACCTGAACTGTATAAGAAGGCTTGAATAAATAATCCAATTAATATCAGATTATGCATTGATTTTGTGACCTGACTTTGAAAATTGTGATAAATATAATAACACAAAATCAAGATTAATACTGTACAATCTTAACCAGATAAAACAGCATGATTTGAATTTGGAGATAAACCTGTTCTAAATTCGAATCTACATAAAGTTGTAAGTTCCAATCTTTTTTAAACTGGGAATTTTGAAATTGAAGATAACTGTTCCGAATTCAAAAATTGTTTTTTTTTTTTCTTTATATACCTCTCGACAAGGAATGTATCCGGCCAGTGCGCGGCCGCCAGTCTTCTCCGGCGCGGCTGCAGCAGCGGCAGAAGCGAACGCCCATCCATATGAGCTGGTGGCTCCACACCACCCATGTCCAGGAATGTGGGTGCCAAGTCGATATTGAGTATGATATCGTCCACCCTAAACGGAAAAGTAGGTACCTTATAATAAACAAAACTGAAGCTTAACTTGACTACAAAAATGATAAACTTATCTAATATCTATGCGACATTCGACTGCAAATTGCAATGCAACGGCGTTTGACAGCAGATATTGTACAATTTTCCCTGTTGCCTTGCTGTCGCAATAGGTAAACAAAGTCAAACCCTGCTTGCTATTATTACGAATCTATTTTATTGACACATTCATAAAAATCCAAGTAGTTTAAGCATAGGTATTTCAGAAGCTGACAAAGACAGCAACCTTTGATTTCGCCGTAGTCGGGTCAAAAGACAAACACATTTAACAGCCTCTAACAATATACTTATCTACTGCAAGATGGTATTCTATGTCCAAATACTCACACAGTCCCAGGTTCGACTCCCGGGCCGCGCACAAGGAAGGGCACTCGTATGTCGAACTCGAAGGGAAAGCTCTTGCCCTTGACGAGCCCGAACTGACCGAGGTGGTAGCCGTGGTCCGACGTGTACACGAGGTACGTGTTGTCCAGCTCGCCTAACGCTTTGAGCTCCTGGTACACACGTTCCACCGCCTAAGAAGAAAAAAAAATAATAAAAAAAAGTTTTTGGAAGTACTTAACAAAAAAGGTTTTTGTAAACTGTGATTTTTTTTATTGTGGCAAAGGGCATTCTGGGAGACAATTTATTTCGCAGAAAGATATTCCACTAAAAGGGCCCATTCACTATCCTGCATTGCAGTCCGCCGTGCAGTCCGCCGGCTTATGCAGGATAGTGAATGGTGTTGCAGGCCTGCAGGCTGCAGCCCTTAAGCATTTAAAGCGCAATACACACTGAGCCCGCCGGGCCGCCGACAAAGCCCGGCGACACAGCCCGGCGGCCTGTATGAAAAGAATGATGTCGGCAACATGCGCCCGCGCGTGTTACCCGCCGACATGTTGGCGGCTTGGGTACGCCTGCGCTCAGATGCCCGGCGACACAACCTTATAGACACGCGGCAATCACTGACCACTGACTGCCAAATAAATTTCTCATCTCAAGCCGCCGACATGCCGCCGACCAAATTTTCCGACTTGTATTATGTGAAGCCGCCAACTAGACCGCCGACAAAAAGTTGCCGACATAATATTATGTCGGCAGCCCGGCGGGCTCAGTGTGTATTGCTCTTAAGACAATATTTCCATAAGTAGTTAGGTGAGTTGGGTCGGTTAGTCACTTGAATCTGTCTTATATGTAGTGCCGACATTATGTCGGCACTACATATAGGCGAACGCGTTGGCCTACGCGTTGGCCAACGCATCGGCCCAATGTGTAGAACGGGCGACTCGCGCGTTGGCGGTAGGTATTTAGACGTTGGCCGACGCGTTTTGTCGGCACTACATATAGGCGAACGCATTGGCCGACGCGTTGGCCAACGCGTCGGCCCAATGTGTAGAACGGGCGACTCGCGCGTTGGCGGTAGGTATTTAGACGTTGGCCGACGCGTTTTGTCGGCACTACATATAGGCGAACGCATTGGCCGACGCGTTGGCCAACGCGTAAGCCAACGCGTTCGCCTATATGTAGTGCCGACATAATAGATATCAACCTAATTAACAAAGAGTTATGTAGATATATGTATTATGATTTATACCGTTTATATTTTCGTACTTTATGTTTAGTTTAATTAATTGTATAAATAAACTTATTTCTTCAATAGAGCGTTTGGTCACACGCAAAACCAATACACAAAGTTATTGAATAAATAAACATCTGCCAAAACAGAACCTTAAAACCTCTTAAAACCTAATCCCAAAAGAAATGATTTTAGTTGATTTGACGAACGCGAAACGCGTTTGGGAAAAAGATAAAAATAACACTTGCCATATCCACACTCTGCAATGTCTGCAGCCGTTTGGTCATTAAAAGATCTGTAAACTGTCTGTGGATGGGTTTCATCTTGTCCGTCACTCGCAGAATCCATTGCTTGTCTGGGTTTGGCGCCAAATCGTAAGTGGGCGTGCTGAAACAATATTCCAATTTTGAATTATTGATGTTAATCCTTCAAGCCCCATAAGAGCACCGGTGATCGCGACAATAATAGAATACAATTTCCAAGAATCCGTAAATAAACAAACCTTTAACTGAACAATAATTGCTTAAAACTAAATTAATGAAGATAAAAGTCAATTAACCCATTAAGCCCCATAAGCTCACCGGTGAGCGAGACGCAATAGATTTCCAAGAATCCACGATCGAAGGATTAATATAAAATATTGTTAAAAGTCAATACAGCAATAACAGCTGCAGAAGCCAGTAGGTAGGTCAATCGGACGGTAAACAAAGTAACAACTACCGGCACAATGCACATCACGAATTGCCGAGTTGACCTACTGAAATTTAAGCAAGATTAATCGGACTGGTCCTTGATCGTCAAACAAGATAATGGTTCACTAATGAACATAATATAAACAACTGTCAACTTAATAACGTGCTTTGCAGATACCAATTAAAAAATTGTGTTCGTCTGCCATATTTTTAAATCTTTTTTTTTCCTGGATAAAAACAGGGTTTTTATCCAGGGAATGACAAATGACAATCCTATCATCAGCCACATGAGAAATAACATTGCTAATTAAATATTCCAATTAAATCCTCAAAGTTAACGTCATAATGACCATAATATTATAACAAAAATTTCTTCGCCAAAATTCTGCCTGCGAAAGTACGGTATAAAGAGCCGACATACCCAGGAGGTCCGTATCGATCTCGAATCTGGGTTCGATTTTTAAAAAATACAGATAATAAATAAAATATTGTGTCAGTTTTTTTATCTTTTTTATTTGCGGACAGGTCCGACCACACAATACGCTGATGGCTGAATATTAAAGGAGCCGCTTACGGTCCGGACTCCGGGGTTCGACACCGGTTGTAGGCGTCGAGACGTCGGCACAGATACGTACAGACGAGTGCTTTTTTAGTTTTGTATAGAACATGAACATTGACCATGTAGCTCCTATAGAATGGGGATGGCAAATCTTTTTAACTTTTTATAACTACCTACATAGTTTAAAGTCTTTAAAGGTACTGCAGAAAATGCAAAGCTTAATTTGCTAAAATAAAAGTACGAAACTTTAATGTATATTATTATATTTAAAATTCTGTTCCAAAAACTTAGTCTGCAATCAGCTCATAGTATGAGGTCAATAGCCTTATATGCGAAGATTCTTTTAATTACTAAATATTGGTAACTTTAAACTTATATATTTTGTAATAACTAATATTAGTATTAACATTTTTATTACTTAGAAATGACCGTAATTAATTTTACACAAGATTTCTACAATCTATTGACTATTCCCCTAAGAGTAGGTATTCTGTATTGAGTCAAACATGTATTATTATTTACTAGCGACCCGCCCCGGCGTCGCACGGGTATAAAATATATGTATATATAGCCACTGAAAAAAATGATTAAGGCGACGCCTTGATAATTTGGCTGTAGCGATGCCGATTTTTCTCAGCAATGACTAAAGCTAAGAAATTGAAGTTCATTGTCAGTATTCATCATGTCTTTGTCTTTGAATTGCCCATAGCATAACACGATTGGACAACTTTTATAGCACAGAACAATCAATCGAAAAGACCTCTGTAAAAAAAGGGATTCCTATTTTTCCAACAGAGGAGAGTGATTTAAGATTCCAAAATTTGTACATAAATTGGTTCAAGCATGCACTTTAATTTGTGCATAGCTTATATGAAATGTATTTATGGTTTTTAAATTATGCGACAAAAACCATTTTGTCGCTAACGCCCTTTCCATTTTTTGCTGTTCCATTGCTTGTTTTCTATGAGAGGCCGGGCCAGCCTCTCATAGAAAACAAGCAATCTAAAACATATCCAACACGGTTTCTTACTTTAACGCTGCGTCACCTTAAAATCAATAGCCTATGATCCTTCACGTGGTCTACTTCTTATCTGTGCCAAATAACATAAAAATTGCTCCAGTAGTTCGCGAGATATGCCCTTTCAAATAATTTCCCCCGTTTTTTCCACATTCCCTATTAGTCTTAGCGTGATAAAATATAGCCTATAGCCTTCCTCAATAAATGGGCATCTAACACTGAAAGAATTTTTCAAATCGGACCGGTAGTTCCTGAGATTAGCACGTTCAAGTTAGCCCTTTCAAATAATTTTCCCCGTTTTTTCCACATTTTCATCTATTTCTTCGCTCCTATTAGTCTTAGCGTGATAAAATATAGCCGTCCTCGATAAATGGGCTATCTAACACTGAAAGAATCATCAAAATCAGTTGCGTAGTTTTAAAGATTAAGGCTGCTCTTTCGAAAAAAGCGTGCAGATGGCACAACTTTTCATCGGCATTAACAGAGAAATTATATCTGAAAAAAATAATTAGTAATCTACATGATATGATACGTAATTTGGTTTTGCCATATTTTTTCTATCGGTATCACATAATAAAGAAATAAAAAACCAAATCACCTCCAAATCGTTGAATGAAACCACTTTACTCCTTCATTATTTATCAAAAGAATATATAAAAAATATCTACTGCTTTGCAATACATAAGTTAATAATTTGGTTTTTTTACTTTTTTGAAATATGTATTATATTAAGCCTTAAAAAGGTTTTTTCTCCTATTTCGCCCTATCACGGACGCGGCGAGCGTCGTAACCGCCACCGTACAAGGCGCGCTGTTATGAATGTTATTTTATTGTCATTTACGTCGATATTCGCACTGACAGACAATCGACCTGCTAATTTAGGGAGAGAGGGCCCTTAAGGGGCCGGGTACCCTCGAAATTCTCATACATACGTAATTCCAAAATCATTTTCTCATACGAAAATATTTAACATGTTTGAGTTGTTTTTCAGTTTAAAATAGTAATTATCTAGGTTCCTGCACAAAAATTTACTTCAAAATATTTAAATACTAAAAAATATTTTTTAGTTTAAATATTTTGTAGTAAATTAACTATTTATTTATATATTTTTTAGTGTTTTACTCTATTTTTTAAGTGTTTAAATATTAAGTAGTAAATTTACTAAAAACAATTTTAAAGCAAAAAAAAATTTTTGTGTTTAAATATTTGGAAGTAAATTTTTGTGCAGGAACCTAGGTAATTACTATTTTAAACTGAAAAACAACTCAAACATGTTAAATATTTTCGTATGAGAAAATGATTTTGGAATTACGTTTGTATGAGAAATTCCAAGTGTACCCGGCCTCTTAAAGGGACCAAAGGGACATGAGGGAAAAAGAGCGACTTTGTTTTATAATATGTATAGATATATTATATAGATTTTGCTTTATGGAGCCAAAACAAAAAAAAAGTCTGTCCGCGAATGCGTAAAGAAAATAAATTTAAATTCGCCTACTGTTAACACAGAATCCAATTTAAACACGAATTAAAAATGTAAGCGTGTTGACGTAGCTCCTGTTGGGAAGTGCTGTTTGTCCAATTCGTATTAATTTAAGTTAATCGATTCAGCACTTTGCAGGACGGACGTGAGGAGAGTGGCGACTGAAAGTTTGTGTGACTGAAATAAATAACGCTATGTGCGGGGTTCCTACACTTAGGTGACGCCGCGTTAAGAGGCCGGGTACACTTGGAATTTATCATACATACGTAATTCCAAAATCATTTTCTCATACGAAAATATTTAACTTGTTTGAGTTGTTTTTCAGTTCATAATAGTAATTACCTAGGTTCCTGCACAAAAATTTTCTTCAAAATATTTAAACACAGTTTTTTTTTTCCTTTAAAATTTTTTTTAGTAAATTTACTACTAAATATTTAAACACTAAAAAATAGAGTAAAACACTAAAAAATATATAAATAAATAGTTAATTTACTACAAAATATTTAAACTAAAAAATATTTTTTAGTATTTAAATATTTTGTAGTAAATTTACTATTTATTTATATATTTTTTAGTGTTTAAATATTAAGTACTAAATTTACTAAAAAAAAATTAAAAACAAAAAAAAAATATTGTTTAAATATTTTGAAGTAAATTTTTGTGCAGGAACCTAGATAATTACTATTTTAAACTGAAAAACAACTCAAACATGTTAAATATTTTCGTATGAGAAAATGATTTTGGAATTACGTATGTATGAGAATTTCGAGGGTACCCGGCCCCTTAAAGTAAAAAACCGGCCAAGTGCATGTCGAGCCACGCGCAATATAGGGTTCCGTAGTACCGCTAGTTTTTTAAAATTTGTGTATGGTCAATGAATGTACATTTATTACGTGTTTTACACTACTAACAACATCATCTCAGTTGCTTTCAAAGGAATTTGAACGAAAACTTCCTTTATACTTCGCCGAAAACATTTTTTAAGTTGATCGACTGAATTACTCAATAACTTATGAAGTCTTATTAGCCGTGATAGTTTTCCTTTTAAATTCACCATATTTCCTACGCCTGTGAATTTTTTTCACATTTCCAGAAGCTACCGTTTAGCTGGTAGAAGGGGGCGGGGGGGGGGGGGGGGGGCACTGGACTCTAACGATTTTTTTCACTTTATAACTTAATATTTCACAAACGGATCCCTTAACCGGAAAATGATCTATGAATACTCATAATATTTTTAAAAAACCTATCTAACGACACCCCACACGATGGGGTGGACGCGAAAAAATAAAATCATCCCCGCTTGATGTGTAGGGAAGGTACCATAAAAAAAATTAAGATTTCATATACCATTTTGTCGGCATCATTAATATGTGCATTCATGCCAAATTACAGCTTTGTAGGTCTTATAGTCTCTGAGAAAAACTGCGGACAGACAGACAGACGGACAGACGGACCGACAGACCGAAACTATAAGGGTTCCTTGTTGACTACGGAACCCTAAAAACCGTGTTGGATATGTTTTAGATTGCTTGTTTTCTATGAGAGGCCGGTCCGGCTTCTTATAGACAACAAGCAATGGAGCAGCAAAAAATGGAAAGGGCGTAGCGACAAAATAGTTTTTGTCGCGTAATTTAAAAATCATAAATACATTTCATATAAGCTATGGGCAAATTAAAGTGTATGCTTGAACCAATCTATGTACAAATTTTGGAAGCTTAAATCTAATCTTAATCTCTCCTCTGTTGGCAAAATGGGAATCCCTTTTTTTTACAGAGGTCTTTTTGATTGATTATTCTGTGTTATAAAAGTTGACCAATCGTGTTATGCTATGGGTGATTCAAAGACAAAGACATGATGAATACTGAACTTTAATTTCTTAGCTTTAGTCATTGCAGAGAAAAATCGATATCGCTACAGCCGAATTATCTAGGCGTCGCCTTGAGCTTAAGCCTAGGTTTATAATAATTATTATTAAGGAGGTAGTGGGAAGATCTAAAGTACTCGTACATAAGGTGAAGGAAAATATCGTGAGGAAAACGCACATGGCGACATAGTCCTCTGGACTATGTCGCAAGAATGCTTGGGCAACCATACGAACATTTAAAATCTTGTCCGGGACACAACAGTATTTGAAGAGTGGTTACTTTTCTCTAAAAATATCTACTGACTATAACTGTATAATTTATAAATCATCCATGACAATGGATGCAAAGGCCTTGTTTTTAACTGGAGGTCACTGAAGAAGGCATATGCGTTGCATGCTCAAAATAATATTATATACTTAGACCTAAAGTTTTAAATATAACTTCGTAATATACCTACTTGGTAACAGCAGCACAACATTTCAAGTCTTGATGCTTAAAGCTCTTAAAAGTCTTAATACTCGAGTCTCGAGGAAACCCTAAATAAACGTCAAAATGTCGACAAAATACAAGATAAAAAACCACAAAGTCTAGAGGGCTTAGGTAATATTCAAGACTGTTATAGCTCAGTAAGCCTTTGGGAGTGCGTCTTGCGACCTTATTTGCTATGATATCAGGGTTTAAAACTGGTGCAACTCGAACATTCACTTAACCAACGTAAAATTTCAAGTAACCACCAAAATACTGTCCAATGTCCAATATGTATGCTTAATAATAATATTATGTATGCTTAGTTATATTTATAAGCTTATCCATAGAGGCTATCGAAAAATCCGCAAAACTAAAAAGTTGGCTTATATTCAGGGTGCTCTAATATAAATCCTTCACTGAGAGGAATGGCCGCCCAGCAATTAGTGTTGTTCTAAACTTTAAGACTCTTCTATGTTTTATATTGTTCAGTTTTTACAATCGGTCGTAGATACATCATTATATTTTGTACTTTTACAAAAATGAGATTTTAATAATGTGTATATTCAGAAATATGAACTTCGTGTCACTTTAAAACCTTCCCTGAACATCTACGAATATTTTAAGACTAAAATCAGCCCAATCAGTTCAGCCGTTTTCGAGTTCTAGCGCGACTAACACATTTGAAAATCAATTTTTATATATAAGAGAAGAAAAAGCGGTAAAAATCTTTTAATACACATTTAAAAGCAGCCTACTATCAAATGAAATACATATAAATCATCGACAGTGACAAAATTTTGCGTTTAAAAGAAATTCAATTTACTTACTCACAAATGATGAAAAAGATTTCAAAATAAATATTACAAATACATAAATGTTAGCTCTATTAAATCAATTTATTATATTTTATCTAACAATAACCAAAACGTTTCGTGCTCATGTATTAAATTATCATAAACTCACATCAATGATACTTTTGCATGCTTTTAAAACGTAATATATTTAAGTCAAATATCTTTATGGCATTATAAAGTCGCTCGGAAGATATGCCGACCCATAATGGTCGAATATATGAAATTCTGAGAACCTCTCAGACTTGCAGGCATTTTTGAATGAAAATGCCGCGAAGGACTGGAGTTTATCTGCCCGCATTATCTTAAGGCCGTCCTCCGAGCAAACGACCTTGGCCATACATTTGCCGCGTTGCCGAGATCGCGCCAAAACCCTATTATTTTTACTTATCTTAGTTCAAAATTGTCCTAAAAAAAATTTAAAACGGCGAATATATAGTTTATGATATTGTCGATCTATTGGCGTGAGTTTCAAATAAAAGTAATTTGAAAATGCTAAGGAGATGCTGAATGTACGCTTGAATTTTAATAAATTGGTATTACTTTGTTTGGCAAAGGAATGTTGATATACTGAAGATTATTGCTGTATTTTTATTATAACTTTGTAGCTTTCAGATTATGAGTTTATAAGGTTTTAAATACGGTAAATTACGGAATCTCCGGAGGGAACGCCCTTAAACTAGCGACCGCGCGCCCCCCTAGCGTCGCACGGGTATATAACATAGGGAACTAATTTTTTGAGCAGTTATTTAAATATTTGAGATGTTATTATGATCAGTTGAAAAAAATATTGAGCAGTTATTAAATTTTATAGCGGTTGATTTATTATTGTGACTGTAAAACATGGACAGTTATAAAAAAAACAATTGAGCGGTAAAAATGATGGAATGAGCGGTTCGATAACGACTTAACAGAAGGCCTACTTAACCACGGATACCGAAGAAACAAAAACAAATACAATCCAGAAAGTCCAAGAGTAGGTTAGGTTAGGTTAGAACTTAGACCACAACACAGAGGGAGCCGAGCGAGCGCAGCGATCGTGCTGCGGCAGCAGCCGGCGACCGTCTTATACTTTCGCTTTATAACGGTACGGAACCCTTCATGGGTGAGTTCGACTCGCACTTGGCCGCTTTTATTATATTTTACCACCTCATTGTTTAAAGAACTGCTTAGAATGAGATTTCTTACTGACAAATTCCGATTTGTTACTTCCCACACGTAACCGCTCATTCATTAATTTTTACCGCTCATTTAATTATTTAACTGTTCAATAATGTTTTCAATTATCCATTTCATTATTTTTTACTACTCATTTTTGTTTACTTTACTCCTTAGTTTTAACTGCTAAACTAGTTATTAAACGTGCCATTTATAATTTTTTACTTACTAAAACTGCAATTTACAACTGCCCCTTTAAATCAGTGCCTAAAACATATAACCACTGAAAATGATTAAAATCGATAGCCTATGATCCTTCACGTGGTCTACTTCATATCCGTGCCAAATAACATAAAAATTGCTCCAGTAGTCGCGAGATAAACCCTTTCAAATAATTTCCCCCGTTTTTTCACATTATCCTAGTCTTAGCGTGATAAAATGTAGCCTATAGCCTTCCTCAATAAATGGGCTATCTAACACTGAAAGAATTTTTCAAATCGGACCTCCTGAGATTAGCGCGTTCAAGTTAGCCCTTTCAAATAATTTTCCCCGTTTTTTCCACATGTTCCTCTATTTCTTCGCGCCTATTAGTCTTAGTGCGAGCGTGATAAAATATAGCCTATATCCATCCTCGATAAATGGGCTATCTAACACTGAAAGAATCATCAAAATCCGTTGCGTAGCTTTAAAGATTAAAGGGAACAAAGGGACATGAGGGAAAAAAGCGACTTTGTTTTATAATTATAAGTACTAAGTATAAGTATAGAAAGCGTTATAGTTGTTACTACGTTAGATATAGTTAATTTTTAATACGTTTCAGTGAATAACTTTATTAAATACCTGTATATCGACTTGCAGTACATACCACTAATTTTTTAATCTATCCCACTATTATAATTAACTAACTGACCCGGCACTGGTTGTGGGGGCTACGCTAGGCGACTGTCTAGGGCGCCGGATAAAAAAGGGCTCCGAAGAGAGACATAAAGAGGCGCCTGGGCGCCGAAGAAATCTGACCCAGGGCACTGGTAGTGCTAAAAGCTGCTGGTGTCTGTCACACTGTATGCACTGTATGATGTCTGGTGACGTTGAAGAAGAGATAGCGTATGTATGTATGAACTCACTGGTGTGGGGTGCCGTTGAAGAAGGGATGGCGTATGTATGTACCTAACTACCTACTCACTGGTGTGTGACGTTGAAGAGGCGTATATATTATGTACTCACTGGTGAGTGGTGACGTTGAAGAAGAGATGGCTGTACTGCGGCGCGGAGTCCTCCGGGCCGTGCGGCGCCGGGAACGACATCACCAGCAGCACTGGCTTTCGCGAGAACCGCTGCTTGCTCGCGCGCAGGAACGCGATGGAGTCGTTCGCTATCAGGTCTGGATAGTAGTCCTGTGGGAGAAAACTGTGATTAAATAACATAGGCCTGTTTTCACCCACCGCCCCTTAACGCTAAGTGTCTCCTAGCAGTATTTTAACGTCATGTATCTCTTAAGTCAATTTTTTTTAACAAAACTCATAGGTAACCTAAGTTCTTATACCCTACAGGTTTAGGTAACATTTAAACGTTGGTAAAATCTTATAAGATTAAGGTACCAAAGATAGGTATATAGGATATAGGATAGGTAGGTGACCAAAGAAGTTAAAGCTGTTTAGATAGGTACTTCTAATAAGAAACCGTAGTCTCAAAAGGTGTCTTCATGCCAGGGTATTAACCCATCAATGCCCAAGCGGCTGCCGGCTGCCGCATAACAATTGAAAATCTATTGTGTCCGCGTTACCCACGATGGAGGTGTTAAAATCTGAGGTAGGTAGAGCCAGAACACCGACTTATATCAGCTAAAAAGTATAGTACCCCTTTTTACAGATGGCAAAGGAATCGCCTTACAATATTATTCTCTTACTTTGTGATAGTCGTCCCCATGTTTTATCTTCTTGCCGTTCATGTTGATGCTGTAGTTGTAGTACTTGGAGTTCATGATGAGGCCGCCCCACTCCCGCCACCCGGGGGGGATGTACGACCCGTTGTACTTGTTCAGGTACTTGCCGAAATAACCTGCAGCAATTAACAAAATACTTGTCATTAACTGCCACACAGAGACATTTAATTATGATTAACCTTCAATTTAATGAAAGTATTGACAGATAAATGTATGGGGCTTATGTCAAAATATAAATGGTCAGCAATCATCAAGTTTCCGTTAAAAAAAATCTGGAACTCGGAAGGAGATTAGGCAGAAAAGTACGCTTCACTAAGTGCCCCGTGCGAATTTCTTACGCGGGTTCATCTCGTCGGGTTAAATCCCGAATCGGTGGTAGGCAACTCGTAGGACGTTCTATAAAACGTTGTTTCTAAATTTAGGAATAAAACATTTTTTTTAAGATTATAATTTAAAACAAAAGTAAATACAAAGTATTATGCACTGCTAATGAAATCTAGCAAATACCTTTACCAATAATAATTAATTCATGAAGCCCCAAGCGGCCACATCCGGCCGCGATAACAATGAAAAAGCTATTGTGTCTCGTTTTGCCACGACTGATGGGTTAAAATCGCGATAGAATCAAATCCAAGTCCCTGCAGGTAAAGTTAAAATCAAAAGCTAGTCTGCTCAAAGCATAAGAATGCAGACAGAATTGTTCAGTCAGACAATAGTTCACAAACTTTAATTTGGGCACACGTCTTGCAAATGGGGTTTTTAATTCCGAGCAGACGCGAACGAAGATTGCTCGCGAACTGCAGACGGGAACCTATTGCTTTGTCATGAAGTTGCCAGAAGTGTGACTTGAAAAATATTGTCTTTTTGAACTTTTTATATTTTGAACTAAGTTTTCTGCCTTAAATTATCTGGCTTTAAGACACCAAGCCTTTAAGAACCGAATATGATTCTTGAAATTAAATTAACGAACTTAATAACTCCAATTTTAAACCTTGACATAGGACCATAAACAAAATATACAATAGTTATCATAATATCGAACCAAAACAAAACTACATTGTTTTGTTATTACTTATAAGAATTTAATATGATTCAACGATTCAATTGTAAAGGCAAATATCAAATAGATAATCTAGAAATAGATTCCAGGAAAGGACTAGACCTATATTATGATTCAGTATTTGCATACAACTTGACGGCATAAAATATTCCTTTGTTAGGACGTGTCCTGTAAAAATGATGCCTGGAAAATGCATTGTTAAGGAATTTTACAAGTAAAATGTCACAACGCCGAAGTAATATTGTAGTGGCCGCGGACGTGGCAAGAAATATAAATGTTTTCTAGAATTACTAGTCTAGATCAGCGGTTCTCAAAATTTTTGGTGGCTGAACTTTTTAAAGAAGTGACTTTTTTGACGGACCCCCAAAAGTAGAATATTTTGTCATATTTCAATGAATTTTCTCCATGCTGGTGGCTGATGACATTTCTAAAAGCAATTTATGTATCGCTTGCGGAGTCCCTACAAGGCCTTTGCGGAACACACTTTGAGAATGGCTGGTCAAGATAATAACAGATTCTAGAATTTTTGAGGACGACCTTTGTGGCTCAGTGGTGAGCGCGTTGGTAGCTCAAGCCGGGGGTCGCGGGTTCTAATTCCCGCCGATGGAACAAAAAGTTTTTTCAAAGTTCCTGGGTCTGGATGTGTATTAAATATGTGTATGATATAATAAAAATCTTAAATATATGTATAGTATAAAAGTATTAAATATATTTCCGTTGTCTGGTACCTGTAACACAAGTCCTTCAGGTACTTAGCACGGGGCCAGACTGACGTGGTGTGAAGCGTCCATTAGATATTATTATTATAATTTGAATAACAAAGTTATTTTCCTTTTACTTAGAATTTAGATGTTTGAATTGAAATAGCGATCAACTTTAATTTCTGGGAAATAGTTGCTACTAAGGTAAGGTCTGATGGGTCACTTGGACCTGCACCTAACCTAACGTTACAAAGTTGAGTAATTTTGTAAAAATATAAACAGTTTACAGCATAAAAATTAAAAATGCTTATTACGCTAAATTCTAAATGTTACAAACTAGTTTTTACAGCGCGGAAAGAAAACCAACTCGACAAATCTACAAGACATAAATTCGATACCTATAACAATTATAGAGCCGTTTGTTACCAACACAGAAAAATAATTCTCCAACAGTCGCTACAAGCTTTTCGTGTTCATAATTGATCAGGAATTCGAGATCACTGTGTGGTCCACATTGTATTCCAAACACGAAGCTAATCTGACTGGATACGGAAATGTTATTGTGTTCAGTGTTGCCATTATAAGAGGCTTTCGCCGAATTTGAGGTTAGAGCAACAAGGATGTTGATTATTTATTGATTGAGTAGTTTAAACGTCAGATTTAAAGACTAAAACTAACTGCCGCACTCAGAGACGAATATTAAAACCTAATTAGATGTTCCGCGCGGCTTCGCCCGCGTTTAGGAATTTCACGGAAACCGTACATGCTTCCTCAAAAATAGCCTATGTCCCTTCACGTGGTCTATTTTTCAAGTGTGACAAATAACATAAAATTGCTCCAGTAGTTCTTAAGATAATAACTTAATAAGCAATTACATATAATTTTCCACATTTTCCTCTATTTCTTCGCTCCTATTAGTCTTAGCGTGATAAAATATAGCCTATAGCCTTCCTCGATAAATGGGCTATCTAACACTGAAAGATTTTTTCAGATCGGTCCAGTAGTTCCTGAGATTAGCGCGTTCAAACAAACAAACAAACTCTTCCGCTTTATCTATACTAACTATAATAATATTATAAAGCGGAAGAGTTTGTTAGTTTGTTTGTTTGAACGCGCTAATCTCAGGAACTACTGGTCCGATTTGTAAAATTCTTTCAGTGTTAGATAGCCCATTTATCGAGGAAGGCTATAGGCTATATTTTATCACGCTAAAACTAATAGGAGCGAAGAAATAGAGGAAAATATGGAAAAAACGGGGAAAATTATATGAAATGCTTATTTAGTAATAGTTTGAACGCGCTAATCTCAGGAACTACTAGTCTGATTTGAAAAATTCTTTCAGTGTCAGATAGCCCATTTATCGAGGAAGGCTATCTATACTAATATTATAAAGCGGAAGAGTTTGTTAGTTTGTTTGTTTGAACGCGCTAATCTCAGAAACTACTGGTCTGATTTGAAAAATTCTTTCAGTGTTAGATAGCCCATTTATCGAGAAAGGCTATAGGCTATATTTTATCACGCTAAGACTAATAGGAGCGAATAAATAGAGGAAAATGTGGAAAAAACGGGGAAAATTGTATGAAATGCTTATTTAGTAATAGTTTGAACGCGCTAATCTCAGAAACTACTGGTCCGATTTGAAAAATTCTTTCAGTGTTAGATAGCCCATTTATCGAGAAAGGTATAAGCTATATTTTATCACGCTAAGACTTATAAGAGCGAAGAAATAGAGGAAAATGTGGAAAAACGGGGGAAATTATGTGAAAGGGCTTATTTGAACGCGCTAATCTCAGGAACTACTGGTCCGATTTGAAAAAGTCTTTCATTGTTAGATAGCCTATTTATTGAGGAAGGCTATAGGCTATATTTTATCATGCTAACACTAATAGGAGCTAAGAAATAGAGGAAAGTGTGGAAAAAACGGGGGGAAATTATTTGTAAGGGCTTATTTGAACGCGCTAATCTCAGGAACTACTGATCCGATTTGAAAAAATCTTTCAGTGTTAGATAGCCCATTTATTGAGGAAGGCTATAAGCTATATCACGACAAGACTAATAGGAGCGAAGAAATAGAGGAAAGTGTGGAAAAAACGGGGGAAATTATTTGAAAGGGCTTATTTGAACGCGCTTATCTCAGGAACTACTGGTCCGATTTAAAAAATCTTTCAATGTTAGATAGCCCATTTATCTAGAAAGGCTATAGGCTATATTTCATTACGCTAAGACTTATAGGAGCAAAGAAATAGAGGAAAATGTGGAAAAAACGAAGGAAATTATTTAAAATTGCTTATTATCTTAAGAAACTACTGGAGCAATTCTTATGTTATTTGGCACACATGAAGAATAGACCACGTGAAAGGACATACATATTATGTTTCTTTTTTTGCGGAAAAATGTACGGTTTCTATGACATTCCTAAAGTACGCGGGCGAAGCCGTGCGGAACATCTATCATACCATAAAAGTATATTGTCCCACACTATATACTTTTAATAAGTTTTATGATTTGCACGTTAACTATTCAATCGATGTACGGGAACAACTACATATAAACTATAGTCCACGCGGACGAAGTCGCGGGCAACAGCTAGTAATATTATAAAGCGGAAGAGTTTGTTAGTTTGTTTGTTTGAACGCGCTAATCTCAGGAACTACTGGTCCGATTTGTAAAATTCTTTCAGTGTTAGATAGCCCATTTATCGAGGAAGGCTATAGGCTATATTTTATCACGCTAAAACTAATAGGAGCGAAGAAATAGAGGAAAATATGGAAAAAACGGGGAAAATTATATGAAATGGTTATTTAGTAATAGTTTGAACGCGCTAATCTCAGGAACTACTAGTCTGATTTGAAAAATTCTTTCAGTGTTAGATAGCCCATTTATCGAGGAAGGCTATAAGCTATATTTTATCACGCTATGACTTATAAAAGCGAAGAAATAGAGGAAAATGTGGAAAAAAACGGGGAAAATTATGTGAAAGTGCTTATTTGAACGCGCTAATCTCAGGAACTACTGGTCCGATTTGAAAATTTTTTTTAGTGTTAGATAGCCCATTTATTGAGAAAGGCTATAGGGTATATTTTATCACGCTAGTGCTAATGAGAGCGAAGAAATATAGAAAAGTGTGGAAAAACGGGGAAATTATTTGAAAGGGCTTATTTGAACGCACTAATCTCAGGAACTATTGGTCCAAATTAAAAAATTCTTTCATTGTTAGATAGCCCATTCATCGAGAAAGGCTACAGGCTATATTTTATCAAGAAATAGAGGAAAATGTGGAAAAAACGGGGGAAATTATATGAAATTGCTTATTATCTAAAGAACTACTGGAGCAATATGGAGAATGTTATTTGGCAAACATGAAGAATAGACCACGTGAAGGGACATAGGCTATTTTTTTGCGGAAAAATGTACGGTTGCGTGTAATTCCTAAATTACGATGGCGAAGCCGCGCGGTACATCTAAATATAATAAAATCGTAGGAAGGTTAATTCTGTACATTGAATATTTATGTACAATAATACTTGGGACGTGATCTACTATGCTAAAGCGGACGAAGTCGCGGGCAACAGCTAGTAATATTATAAAAGTAAAAAAGTATAGAACCGATTAAATACTTAAATGTAAATAAATTAAAAGTTTGACAAATAATAAAGGGGCTTATGTCAAAATCTAAATTTAATCACAATTATGTAACAAATAATATTCGTCTCTGAGTGCGGCAGTAAGACATTTTTGTTTTATAGGCCGCTTTGTTAACACTTAACACTAACTTAAGCATACACATCATAAAACTATGCTATATTTTCAAGTTACTTTTTGGTTGTCTGGTGTCAAATTTTTATGCTACTGTCTATTATGCACAAGCCACATTAATGATAAACTGACCTCACTTTGTTGTTCGGAGATCTATGCTCACTATTTGGTTAAAGTTGGAATGAAATATAAGTGCATCTTTGCTCCTCAAGGAAAAATAAAAAAATCTTAGTGACATTACATTTTGTACAAACAAATCTTTGCTCCAATAAATTAAACCCACGTTAAACGAGGGACTTAAACTGTAGAGTTAATACTGAATATTTATCGGATGACACAGGTGAGCCGAGGGTTGGAATTTTCATTCGGTGACCTCAATATCTTAGCGCCGTGTGGGGAATGCCGACATTTCGAATTCCACTTCATATTTCGCTAAGCCTGGATATTTATGGAAGCTCCTAATGACTTATGATTAATCCTGAGTAGGAGCCACAATTTAAATAATAGACAGATCATATTGATACCCCTGATCTATTCATAGGCATATATGCTAGATAGCTTTAAATTGCAAAAAAAAATGTATTACATCCCATCATGTGCATAAATCATGTGTAGGTGTTGATCAAACTTGATTTATTTTAAATATACGACTGTTACTCTACTGTGTGATATTAATATAAAAAAAATCTATTTGAAGATTGACTAATGCTCTTTACCAGCAGTTTATTCGCGTTTATTCTGCAAAGAGTATTTAGTGTAAAAGTTTTCGAGCCACGTAAGCAGCAAGCTAAGCACCCATTCTTAATTTTCCTACAACAACAGAAATAGTATCGCCAGAGTTAAACGCCCAAGTATAATATTATAAACACAACAACGTAGAGCTGTTCCTCTTATTTTCTTTTATTTCCTTTTATGTTTATGTCTAAGACCCTGAGCTTACATTTATCTTTCGTAAATAGAAAAAGGAGTCTTAAAAAATTGCCATGTTCCATTTCCTACATCCGTCCCTCTCGCACACTTTCCTTTCACTGGTCGTAAATTACTCCACGTGGAACTAGCTGGTACAAAGATTTCATACAAAATGTTTTGAGAAACATTCATTTATTATTCGGAGCGCCGAGCGAGAACGTAGTTCTTTTAAAAGACCTCTAATATTAATTTTAAAGCGCATTCTGGTGTGCAAAATATTATAAGACTGCAGTTTATGAATTGTTGGGGTAAGCCCACAGCAGTGTTTATGAAATGTTATGGTAAAAAAGCTACCACTACTTACCTACTTACATGAAAATATACAATCACGCTGCAAAGTTTCCACAAAATCGGTTTGGCATCTTATTTAGTTTTGTGTATAAACAAATAAAAGCACTATCAGACCATTTAGCCGAAACTTTTTCGTTTTCGCTTCGTTATAGAATCGCCGATGAAAATGTATGGAATTGACATAAGACGAGTCGAACGTCAACGACATAACGAACGCTTATGTCAATTCCATACATTTTCATCGGCGATTCTATAACGAAGCGAAAACGAAAAGATTTTGGCTCACCCCCCAGGTAAAACTGCCAAATTGTGTCCGGACTCCGGAACGAAGTAGCTAGACAAGATTATATATATTTTTATAATTTAGATATAAATGTTTGTGATTTAAGTGTATTCTTTCCATTTTTGTCTGCTCCTTTATCTAAAGGAAGCAATTGCTTTGTATAAATAATTAGTTTTGTTTGGTTTAAAATTAAGAGATAAAAATTAATTATAATATTGTGTAATATTTAAGAATGGCTCTCTACGAGAGTGACATGGTCTAATTGTACCTAACTCTCTATAAAAAATAAAGATTTAAAAAAAACTGCCAAATTACCCATTCATTCATACCTACTTTTGCCGAAATGCTGATTTCCTGCAACAACTCTAGATAAATTGCCAACAAATTATGGTAAATCCAGATTAAATCACCAACTGACCTACATGTACTTCTCGAAAATCCACTGGACACTGATTTTATTACCTGTGAGTCCTGTGACCTGTCCACTGTCCTGCGCTGAGCTGAATATTTATTGTAACTTAATGTAACGGGAACCTTTAACATTTTATTGCTTAATGCATTTTTGACAATTTTTGTGAGAGTTGTACTTAAATTTTTTATCGACACTTGAAATTAAAATGTAGAGATGAAAATTTTATCGATAAAATTAAATGAGTGGTACAACACTAGATTTAAAGTTTATGTAAGTGTTACAAGTGTATAAAATGGCAGACACTTCTCACATATTTGTTATTCTACATCGCAATCGAATTATATTCAAGGATTCCGAAGCATACTCGAGAACCGTACGATAATATATCATCTCAACAGTTACTCAGTAACATAAAGCGTATACGATAATAGGTTTTGATTGTTAAACGCTGAGTGCTTCTTACTACGTAGCGAGTATTTAAGTGTGCCATAAAATACAAAGATGTACGGCTTTAATATAGAATTTTTCATACAATACTTGGCAAATAATTATTATGATAATAAATTATTATTCCTCACTTACTGTAGGTTGTAATAATAATTGGTTTTTTCATCTGAACATAGACACTGACAATAATTGGCTTAAGGGACACCTAAATTTTAGGTGCTGTTGGTGAAAACAGGCATGCCCGTTTTCACCAACGTTTTAAGTCACCTATTATTTAAATGTTCTACTATTATTTAAATCCATACTAATACATATAACTAATATTATATAACTTAACTTAACTAATATTATAAATGCGAAAGTGTGTCTGTCTGTCTGTCTGTCTGTTACCTCTTCACGCCCAAACCCCTGAACCGATTTCGCTGAAATTTGGTATGGAGATACTTTGAGTCCCGGGAAAGGATATAGGATACTTTTTGTCTCGAAACGGGAATGTACGGTTCCCGCGCGACATAGAAAAAGGAGTGTCTATGTTCATATGGAACAACGTTTCGATTCGATTAAAAATTAAACAAAATATTATGACAAAGAAAACGCACACTATAGATTAATGTGTCACTTTTTTGTATTTCTGATTTATGTTATTTAGTCATTAAATAATTTTGGATAAGTACCTACTTAAACGTGACAATATCACTAGGACAACAGCTCAAAAAACAATGAGCACATTCATAGTACGAGTACCTATAGATATTTGTGGTATACCTATGATTACCTAATATTACCTATCTACTACAATATTGTTTTTTTTTATTAAGTATCAAGTTTTGATTAATTATTAAGTTTTGATAAACCTATTTCTAAGACATCACTATTTCAATCGTACACAGCTGCGAGCTTTCCGTAGTGTTGTAGACACGCTATCGAGTTGCGAAATCTATTTGTGCTAACTGCTTTAAGACATTTTACGTGGAACCGATAACTTTAGACATTCGAATTCTAATTATGATATCGCTTGTAGATTGTGGATTTTACAAGTACTACTATTTTGTTGTACATTTACAATAATTATTGTCTTGAGACTAGTCCTTCGTTTCTTAGGCTTTCGGCTTTTCAAGGGGCCGGGCGGTGGGCCATGTCTCTTAGAGATACATAATTATTTGGTAATATTTTTTCATATTATGGAAAGATTTCTTATTTATCACAATATAATCGTAAAAGTATTAAGTTAAGACTAACTGCTAAGTTAAGGTTTGTTCTGTAAGACTTACCTAAATTTAAAATGGTTTTTGAATTGTGCCGCACCACACAGCTACATTTTATTATTCAAAATAATAAGGTACTTTGATCATAAGTTGTATTAACAACTTTACATAAATTCCAACTAAGAGATGCAATAAATCATAGTATTATTGTCTTTGGCATTTCGTAGTAGGCGTTCAATAAACTATGAAACATGAACCAGTAGCTAACGTCTGGGAATCAACTCAATCAACAGAGATTTACTATTAATGCCAACTCTACGAATAAATGCCTGTCTTGTTTTCGATATTTAATGTATTAATTGACATTTTAATGAGTCACGATCTTTGTGTAGTTTTGAAATATCTAAAGCACAGCGCACACTTGTGCTTATGACATGAAAATATCCTTCGATCGCCAATTCTTGGAAATCTTTTATTATCGCTGCCCACTTGGGCCTTACGGGGATTGATAGGTTAAATTATAATATTATCTGACATTTTTATTTGTGAAGATGATAAGGAAAATAGCATGTGTATTGAAGAATTATCATAATCGTCGGCTTGTAGTTTGGTCGATACCGGAACAAGCATAAAAATGCAAATATTTCCTCTTTATATTATAAAAAAGTATAGATTTGGGCATAGTACATAGTTGTAACTGCTAAGGAACTGTATAGTCTAAAAAATAAAAAATATTTAAGTTTTTTAAATAACAATAAAAATACTTTACAGTTTTTATTTCAAAGAACAAGTTTTTATTTCAAAGTTTTTATGGGCTTAAACTATTCCTGAATTAAAATATTCATGAATGCCGGCTAATTTTATGAATGTAATAAACTTATTAGACAATACCGTATAACTCAATTAAACCGGTCCGATGTGTCCATTGATAACTGTTGTGAATGGGCCACGTGCCCCGCCCACGAAAGCCGGAACTATTTCCACTACAGCTGCCCAACTATTTACGTTACGAGTTCGATTTTAACAAATTTTTGAGAAGTTTCTAAGGCCTTTTGACAGAAGTTTATTTATAAGCTGCGTTAGTAATTAAAGTTAAATGTTATGACTTTTGTCGGCACAGCTACGGATAATATAATATTCTGTGGCACCCGCACAGCGTACCGTTCGTAGAGTCCGAGGGACTCCCAAAAAGTCTTCTCTCAAAAACTCATTATGTAACATATTAAGAGGCCGGGTACACTTGGAATTTCTCATACATACGTAATTCCAAAATCATTTTCTCATACGAAAATATTTAACATGTTTGAGTTGTTTTTCAGTTTAAAATAGTAATTACCTAGGTTCCTGCACAAAAATTTACTTCAATATATTTAAACACAATTTTTTTTTTGCTTTTAAATTTTTTTAGTAAATTTACTACTTAATATTTAAACACTAAAAAATAGAGTAAAACACTAAAAATATATAAATAAATAGTTAATTTACTACAAAATATTTAAACTCTAAAAAATATTTTTTAGTATTTAAATATTTTGTAGTAAATTTACTATTTATTTATATATTTTTTAGTGTATTACTCTATTTTTTAGTGTTTAAATATTAAGTACTAAATTTACTAAAAAAAATTAAAAACAAAAAAAAAATTTAATGTTTAAATATTTTGAAGTAAATTTTTGTGCAGGAACCTAGATAATTACTATTTTAAACTGAAAAACAACTCAAACATGTTAAATATTTTCGTATGAGAAAATGATTTTGGAATTACGTATGTATGAGAATTTCGAGGGTACCCGGCCCCTTAAGATCAGTTTCTGAGTGAGCTGATCGATTTTGCTTATTTGTCTATTAGCTAAATATTACTCCTGTCAAAAAGCTCAAAGCTCAGAGTAAAATCAATTTTATAAAATTTTGTAGCATAGTAATGGATATTATGATGTTGCAACATATCATAATTTTGTTGAAAAAATTTTTTTTTACATTTTGGGTAAATTGTAACTTATTATAAGAAACTTGAATGTTTATTTAATTATATCAATTAATTCGAGAGTTATCTCATGATCTATGAAACTTATCGCAAATACAATCTATGACAGTAAGCTATCTTGATGACATTTTGAAAATAGCTTGCCAGACGCTAATTTAAGATAATTTTCACTTAAAAGTCAGTTTAATAATAATTAAAATACATAAGTATTACATAATAATATGAAATCCAAGCTTATCTCGCAACTTTTAATAATTATTTTAGTAAGCCAACACCTACAGGCTACATTCCATCATAACGAATTATCATACATTATAACTTATAAGGTTATATCATTATCGATATTTTTCAGGCTCATCACAATTCACCAGAGCACTCAAAGAAATTTAATACTTACTTAGCTTAAATTATTTATTAAAGATTGTGTCAAACTCTTCATTTCAGTAAAGTTACGTAATAATAAAAACCGGCCAAGTGCGTGTCGGTGTTTGTTGTATGGAACCCCCCTTAAATATTAATTTTATTTTGTTTTTAGTATTTGCTGTTACAGCGGCAACAGAAATACACAATCTCTAAAAAATTCAGAAGTCTAGCTTCAGCGGTTCTTGAGATACCGCCTGGAGACAGACAGACGGACAGGCAGATAGACAGGCAGACGGACAGACATGGAAGTCTTAGTAATAGGGACCCGTTTTTACCCTTTGGGTACGGAACCCTAAAAATCGTATCTAGGCCACGCAATTAACAAAATAACAAGAATAATTATATATCTTCGAAAAGTATATCTCAGATAAATAATTAAGTATGTCATGTTACATGTAACATAAAGTTGAATTTAACAACAAATTTAACGATCATTTTGTTGAGCGGTTAGGCTGAGTCGTGTGGTGGTGATCAAAGTGACACCCGGCCGTATCTCGCGCGGGCGGACCCATTACCCGTCATGTTCGTTCATAAAATTATAAGAAGACACACTTTTCTGACCTATTTTGGCATGGCGAGCGACGCGTTGCCTTGCTTTAGGAAAATTCACATACACGGCAAGCTAACGAAAGATAACTCTTTCTACTACCTGTAGGGAGAGCTATCTTACTTTAGCTTGCCTACCTACAGTTGGTGAGGAGCCAATATAACGATTTTATAGAAAACTGCTTAAACTCACTCAAGGTCGAGATCGACTCCAAAGGCGCAAAAATTATTTGGGAACTTAGAGCTATTTTTATATGAAATTCCAAGCATATTCCACTCCTTTTAATTCCAATCTATATTATGTACCAGCTGTTAACATAGTATAATAACAAAGATGGATAGTTTTCCCCTTTTTGTGGTTCCTTATATAAAGGGTAAAAACGGGACCCTATTTAAGCAAACGTCAAACGCAAACGTCAATAAACTTTAATGTTTCTAACTCAAGAAATGACGGACTTTCATTGAAACTTTCTACCCCAATTTCACCCCCTTGGGGGTAGAATTACCAGAAACGCTTAAATACGTATCCATTCATTTTTAATCAGTAGCACAAAAAATATAAAGTTTCATGTTTCTAACTCAAGAAATGACGGACTTTCATTCAAACTTTCAACCCCAATTTCACCCCCTTGGGGGTAGAATAAAAAAAAACCGCTTTAATACATATCCATTCATTTTTAATCAGCAGTCCAAAAATAAACTTTTATGTTTCTAACTTAAGAAATGACGGACTTTCATTTAAACTTTCAACCCCTATTTCACCCCCTTGGGAGTAGAATTTCCAACAACGCTTAAACACGTATCCAATCATTTTTAATCAGTAGTCCAAACATAAAATTTCAAGTTTCTAACTTAAGAAATAACGGACTTTTCTTCAAACTTTCAACCCCAATTTCACCCCCTTGGAGGTAGAATTTCCAAAAAACGCTTAAATACGTATCCATTCATTTTTAATCAGTAACCCAAAAATAAAGTTTCATGTTTCTAACTCAAGAAATGACGGACTTTCATTCAAACTTTCAACCCCTATTTCACCCCCTTCGGGGTAAAATTTTCAAAATTCCTTCCTTAGTGGGTGTCTACTTAATAAAACAACCCTACTCACCAAATTTCGTGGCTGTAACTTTAACAGTTTTTGCTCAGAGATGATGAATCAGTCAGTCAGTCAGTCAGTCAGGACATGTAATTTTATAAGTATAGATTAATATTTTAACATGAATGAGACTAAAATTATTTATATTTATACAATAATAATATGTCATTTGAATAGCATAATTATATTGGACAAATATCGTAGACCGTCAAATCGAGTCAAGTGTGCGTTGGCCTTATGTTGAAGTCGTGGCCCGTGGGCGCCGGCATGAATGAACCCACATCATTTTCACTTTCGACAATGAATTACTTGACACAAGTTATTTCTTAATTAATACCACAAAAGTTATCATACAGATCTATTTTATTGCACATAAAAACAAAATCTTGGCTTCTAATTACCGAATCTTAAAAAACCGGAATAAAAATAATCAGGGGTTATAAACATTTTTAAATTCATTTTAGATGTTACATCGAGCGCTCCTTTTTTAACCTGTCAGTGACAGAATGTTAAAATGAAACTCCAATCGCGAATCGCGATTATGGGCGTGAAATGACGCGAAGTATTTATACACGTAGAAATGACGCGTATCCGGCGTGTAAGCAGGACATCCACGTTAATTGTTTCAATTGTCACACTAAAATTATGAAAGAAATCTTCAAACGAGCACAATTACGAAAATGGAGAGTTAGATTCAATTAGTGACCTCTAGTCTACGCCCTCGAGTTCCTTATTACTAAATTGGAGTGACAAATTTGTCAATTGATTAACGATTTAAGTATCAAGACTAGCCAGACTTTGTCCTGTCATTTTAAAGCGATAAGCTTTAAAATTACTTTAACATTATTAGCTCTGCACTGTCTTTACGACACACTTTTTTTAAAATAAGTGACTGAAAATGACGAGGACACGGAATGATTGCTTAATCGATTTAAATTTTAAATATTTTGATTTTTCGTAATTAATTCGATATTATTGAATATAAGTTTTTTCTAGTAGCTCACACAATTCAACACAATTTTTTACTTTTCGTTTTGAGTAAAAGGCTTGCTTATTATAATAAATAAAAAGAAATAAAGTCTGATTCAAGAGTCTAGAATAAAATATGTAGTCTGAGAAGTTAATTTGATTCCTAGACGTAAGCTAGTTTGTCACTTTATCTCTAAGTCGTTCTAACAAATATTAATAGGTTGCCTCGACTTACCGTCCTCACAGAATAAAGATGGCGGCTAGTGACAAGTCTTTTCCTTTCCACTAATTATCTCTTTTGTTGCTGTCGGAAAATGTTTTTCACTTCTGCCTTTTAAGTTTTTCTGAATACGTTGAAAAAAAATAGATGTAGTATGTTTTTCTACAAAAGATCTTAGTAAGTACCGTACTTATAACTTATAATTAAGCGCAAGGTTTCATTTGAAAGGTCAAGGTGAATGCAACAATTAATTATTTTCTGTCATCGTATCTAAGGACAATGAGCGTCACAAACTATTTTAATCCATATTTTATTTGTTTTTTTTTTTTAATAATATCTTGTAGCACTCTGCTCTTCGAGTTATAGAACTATGTCGTCTGCTATTTGCCAGTATGTCTATTAAGATTTATGTTTATAAATACAAAGATGATTCCGGGATAAAAAGTATCCTATGTCCTTTCCCGGGACTCAAAGTATCTCCATACGTTTTACGTTTGGGCGTGAAGAGGTAACAGACAGACAGACACACTTTCGCATTTATAATATTATAGTGTAAATAATATAATATAGTAGGTAATAGGTGTGGATATAAATGTAAAATATTATTAACAAAGCTTTTCTAAAAACACGTTACTTCACCACGCGTCGCCACTTATAGCCATGTAACTTAGCTTTGTCCACACTGTGCCTTTTACTGTTCGTCAAGGGCATGCGTTATACCGCAGTCAACAGCGAACGTGAGGCATGCCCGCGACGCATGTAGAGTATCAAAGAGTATCATGATTCATGATACCATGCCCTCTGACCGTATCCAAAAAACAAAAATGACAATGTTGGCGTTGCGTTCGTTGACGCATTCAATTATTGAATGCGCCAAAACGAAAGTTGAATGAAAGAAGATGACGAAAATTTAAGACGAAAGCGCATAGTGTGGACATAATAATTTTCACTTTCCTTTTCTCAGAAACCTTGGTAATATATTTTGGTGAGGCGACCATGTATGGTCAGATCGACCCGCTCGCCTACAGGTTAAGGGCCCACCCCCACGCATTTACAAATCTTCGTAATTACATTACAAAATGGCTGGCGTTTTTAATTTATGCATGTGTGCTCTTTACTTATGTGCAAAAGACTGACTGCATAGAGTAAATAAATGTACACTTATCAAACGATTTTCGGTGCAATATAAGTTGGGAGTAAGATCCTTAGTAATATTATAATTTCTTTAGGTGTTACATGATATATCTCATGAGTCAGTCAGTGTAAAGTCATGTATCTCTTCCAATGATTGTACTCACAGATTTAAAAAATATTTCTGACTAGCGACCCGCCCCGGCGTCGCACGGGTATAAAATATATAGCCACTGAAAAAATGATTAAAATCGATAGCCTATCACGATCCTTCATGTGGTCTACTTCTTATCTGTGCCAAATAACACAAAAATTGCTCCAGTAGTTCGCGAGATAAACCCTTTCAAATAATTTCCCCCATTTTTCCCACATTCTGCTATTAGTCTTAGCGTGATAAAATATAGCCTATACTCTATAGCCTTCCTCAATAAATGCGCTATCTAACACTGAAAGAATTTTTCAAATCGGACCAGTAGTTCCTGAGATTAGCGCGTTCAAGTTAGCCCTTTCAAATAATTTTCCCCGTTTTTTCCACATTTTCCTCTATTTCTTCGCTTCTATTAATCTTAGCGTGATAAAATATAGCCTATATAACCTTCCTCGACAAATGGGCTATCTAACATTGAAAGAATAATCAAAATCCGTTGCGTAGTTTTAAAGATTAAAGGGAACAAAGGGACATGAGGGAAAAAAAAGTGACTTTGTTTTATAATAAGTATAGATTTCTGTGGCTCTACCTACTATGTATATTAGTTTTCTTGATTTATAATTCTTTTCTAATTCTATACGAACTTTTACATTTTGTAAGAAGTTTCGTGTCTAGATTTTCAGTTTGGACTTTGATCACACATCCCCTAAATCTTAAACTTTAAAGTATCATAAAAATCTACCGATAAGAGTTACCTTTTCTTACAAAACCACGACACTATCAAAATATAAGTTTTAGTGGAGTTCCCAGAGCGTAAAATTCGTGCAAACCTCCGATTTTTGCAATAGTGGATGAAATTTGAAAAGAAAAAAAGGAATGTGTAGCTGATAACATCTATACATATAATAAAACTGTAGAAATGACGATTCTGTACATTAAAGATATTCAAAAAATAATAAGCGGAGGGTGTCACTACATCGCTAAAGAAGCCAAAAATGTGGTCAGTTTATTTTGTCTGTCTGTCTGTCTGTCTGTATGTTTGTTCCACTATCACACGAAAACTACTGATCCGATTTGAATGCGGTTTTCGCAGATATATTTGTCTTCTTCCAACTTAGCATCTGGTGTATAAAAAAATCCCCCCACCCCTCTAAAGGGACGAAAGAGGGGGTCAGATTTTGTATAAGACTTTAGCTTTAACACGAAAACTACTGATCCGATTTGAATGCGGTTTTCGCAGATATATTTGTCTTCTTCCAACTTAAGATCTGGTGTATAAAAAAATTCTCCCCACCCCTCTAAAGGGACGAAAGAGGGGGTCAGATTTTGTATAAGACTTTTTGCTTTAACACGAAAACTACTGATCCGATTTGCATACGGTTTTCGCAGATATATTTGCCTTCTTCCGACTCAACATCTGGTGTATAAAAATTACCCCCCCCCCATCCCTCTAAGGGGACCAAAGAGGGGGGTCAGATTTTATATCAAACTTTTTTCTTTAAGGGGCCGGGTACCCTCGAAATTCTCATACATACGTAATACCAAAATCATTTTCTCATACGAAAATATTTAACATGTTTGAGTTATTTTTCAGCTTAAAATAGTAATTATCTAGGTTCCTGCACAAAAATTTACTTCAAAATATTTAAACACAAAAAAAAATTTTTTGTTTGAAATTTTTTTTTAGTAAATTTACTACTAAATATTTAAACACTAAAAAATAGAGTAAAACACAAAAAATATATAAATAATATTTTTTAGTATTTCAATATTTTGTAGTAAATTTACTATTTATTTATATATTTTTTAGTGTTTTACTCTATTTTTTAGTGTTTAAATATTTAGTAATAAATTTACTAAAAAAAAATTTAAAACAAAAAAAAAATTGTGTTTAAATATTTTGAAGTAAATTTTTGTGCAGGAACCTAGGTAATTACTATTTTAAACTAGAAAATAACTCAAACATGTTAAATAGTTTCGTATGAGAAAATGATTTTGGTATTACGTTTGTATGAGAAATTCCAAGGGTACCCGGCCTCTTAATGGACTTACTTCATATTATTAACTGCTTTTCCAACTTAGCATCTGGTGTATAAAATTTTTCCCCCCACCCCTCTTAGGGGACAAAAGAGGGGGTAAGATTTTGTATCAACAGCTGATGAAGTAGAAATACTTTAAATGGCAAAACAACGTTTGCCGGGACAGCTAGTAAATAATAAAGTTTACCTATTGAAAAGTTGTGCTTTTGATTTTTAAATTATTCTCTTCCACTTCAAGTAAACTCATAAACTGTAAAATTTTGAAGAAAATTTGCATATTCCCTTCTTTTAAATATATAGCAAAATAATAAAATATATTATTATTTTTTTATTTGTATCGTTGCTTATATTCCAAAGAAAGAAAAAAAGTTGAAAAAATATATAACATAGATTTAAAATTAATATTTTTGTATGTAGATGAGCATACCTCCAAATGTGCTTGTTTTGTGCCTCGCCAGGTAAATGGCGTTCCTATTTTTCTTTGGTTTTAAATCGGAAGTTTAAAATTATTTTTTGGGCTTAACAAAGCCTTCTATTTCTTAATGTGTATAACTTTTTAGCTCTTACTTTATTAAATTTTCTGAAAATGTAGCACAAACTTTTCACGGATATTTCGAAGAAAATCTGTATTTTATTTCTTTTGATTAGGTTTTTACAGAATAAAATTGATTTTTTTTTTCATTAATTATATTTGCTAAAACATACTTAAAGGAACAAAATACAAATTAGGTTAAGAACTGATATTTTTTGTATTCAGGTAAGCATTTTCCAAACATGGGTGGGTCGCAGCATGCGTCTTTAGTATGTACGTGAGATTTGTAGCACCCAATTTTTTTTCTGGCTTTAAGTAGGAAGTTTAAATATATTTCAACGACTAGAAAAAGTCTTTCATTTGTCGATGCATTTAATGTTTTAGCTCTCACTTAAATAAATTCTCAACAAATATAGAAAAATATTTTCGGTCTATTTTACACATTTTTGGAGATATTTAAACGTTTTTAAGTACTTAAAAGTTATCATTTCTCTAAAAATTAAATACGCACAACAAGTAAGTTTAACACAATTTTCGTTACAACCCTTAAATCCACCCAAACCCTTTTATCTTGGTTACGACGAGCGTTAATCTCTAAAAACTTTGCAAAAACCTTATAGTTGCATTTAGCTTAGCAAAGCAAACTTTCTTTTTTAAAAATTGTGTATTTGGTTAATTTTCAACGTAAACAATCGGATAAGAGTCATTAAATAACAGGAACAAGAAAAAATATTTTTTTCTGGGCCGGTTTTATATGGTGAAATATTAATTTTTAATTAAGTAACTAAAAAATTAAAAGCACAAAAAAAATTTTGGTAAACTTTGCAAGTTATAGTGTAAAAAAGAAAATGACACCTCAAAAACAAAAATCCATTCACTATTACAATTTTCGGAGGTTAAAACCTCTGGCGACTGCACTATTTAACTTAACTTTAAGTTATAAATACTGCTGCTGTCACAGTTATCTGAACATTAGCACTACATCGTGTCTATCTAAAAGCACTTGTAATTAATTGCCTGTCTAGATATTGTTACAAAACTGTTTCCCAACGTAAAAGTAAAAGTGTTTGAATTCCGAACTCAAATGGTTTATAATTTAATTATGTGCTTACATTTTAATAGTTAATACGTTATATTTAAGTGTGAATGTTAAATTGTCTATTATCGTGTAGTAACTGCACATTTTTAACAGGGCTATCGCGATTATCACCGTAAGAATAATGCGCAATCTGAATAATTTCTAAATAGCACATTCGTCCTGTTACCTCTAATTTTTTCCTTCCAACTTTAGTTTTTAATACAATATATTATACCTTACGTAAGACTGGTTAATAATAAAAACCAAAAAAAAAGTTTTTTATAAGGATATAAAATTATGTACTTATAAAACTTAAAGGTTACAGCGTCGCTAATGCAAGCCAAACAGAAGTTAAATACCGTAGAAAGTTATGACACAAGTTAGTAACTTGCAGCTACTTTCTATCAGGTGCGACGCCTGCTTATTTACTTTACCTAACTAGAGGAGTTTAACTGATTACCGAAGTTATCAGTAACGATGTTGTATAACTTCTGTCGCGCAGAAGTTCGGATTTCGCGTGGGGTAGTACATTTTTTTCTGTGACAAAATATTATATTCCATGGCATTTTTCTCGACTCAATGTTGTTTTATTTTTAATCGACTTGAAAAAAAGGAGGAGGATTAAGGTTGTCGAAAATGACAGAATATATCGATATATCGATACATCGATATTTGAAAAAATATCAATATCGGTCTAGATATATCGCTAAAAAAATATCGATATATCGATATATCGGTCAAACTTTTCGATCAATTTGCTTTTTTTTAATATAAGTAATAATCATGTGAAAAATCAAAAAATAAAATTGTGAATTAACAAGCCCTGATAATGTTAGGGGGAGGATAAATATATAAAAAAAATATATATAAGTAATAAAAAGAGTTTTTTTTTAATTCCAATCATTACTTTATTCTCAATTTTATCAAAGGAAATAAGGAATCAGTCAATTATACCAGTATTTGTCCGGAATTGAGAGTAAAAAAAACTCTATTTTTGATATGCTCTGCCGTCAGCCAGCTCCTGTTGTTAGGAACAGCCAGATTGACAGGGCTAGACCCGAAAGAACTGGTGTAAAATGTCGAGTGTCTACCCAAAATTACACCACACACAACACTTAAAGCACAGCTTAAAGAAAGAACTATAATGGCTGACTTGATTTTTGATTTGAAATTGAGCCCATACAGCCTAGTCAGATACACAAATTATCAAAATTACGGAACTTTACTGAACTGTTACATGTCACATGTGTCAATGACTTAAAGACAGAGTTGCCAACTTAAAAATCAACTTAAGTACCAAGTTAAAAAGCAGAAAATATCATTTTTGATACAATTTCGATATTGGATATTTGATATCGTATATATCGATATATCGTAACAAAATATACCTCACAGAAATATCGATATATCAAATTGAAAATATCGATATATCGATGTATCGATATTTATTCGACAAGCCTAAGGAGGATCTTAATCTGCTGTGGATATTTTGTACGTGAAGCACTTTAGGTGTGAAGACAAGTAACAGATAGACAAAAAGAGATTTTAGTAAGTAATATGGTGTTGTCGTAACTGCTAAAGCTAACGAACTATTGTTTTACCTAAAACCTAAAATATTTACTTTTTATATTTGCCATCTTATCAAATACGGCAGACTATCGAGACTCAAGAGTCAAGATCAAGACCAATCTCATGATGCCGCGATGTCTAACTGCAGCCGGCAGGGGTTAAAATAAAATAAAAACGGCCAAGTGCGAGTCGGACTCGCGCACGTAGGGTTCGGTACCGATACAGAGCAAAAAAAGGCTAAAAATTGTGTTTTTGCATGGGAAAAATTCCTTAAATTTTTATTTTATTTTAATATTATTTATTAAATATTAAAGTACACATATATAACGAAAGAATGTGCGAAAAATTCAAGTGCCTACCTCTTGGCATTATTGATATAGAGCGAAAAAGGCATTTGTTGTATGGGAGCGCCCCTTAGATATTAATTTTATTTTGTTTTTAGTAAGTATTTGTTGTTATAGCGGCAACAGATATACACAATCTGTGATTTAAAGTCTAGCTATAGCGGTTCTTGAGATACAGCCTGGAGACAGACAGATGGACAGACAGACGGACAGACAACGAATGTCTTAGATAGGGTCCCGTTTTTACCATTTGGGTACGGAACCCTAAAAAAACCTTAAAATTTAAGGACGCTCCGTTGTAGTCGGTAGACAGTAACAGATTAAGGCTTTCAATTTAAAACAAAATGTTTTCAAATAAAAATATGCTTACAACAGGCAACAGAGTCGTCTGCGCCTACGCAGTTTATATTTAGTTTAACGTGGTAGGCGTCGACTACTAGCCATTACATCTTCATTACACCTACTCGTTACTTGATGAACAAGCAGTTTTGTAAACTTAACACTTCGATGTGTTAGTTGTAAATATTGTTTACATGTTTTAGCAATCAAATGTGACGCAAATCGCAATATAATATGACGACAAGTTTGGTTTAAAACAACTTGTATGTTATATTATGAATAGGTACAGCAAGAAGCAGGTAATATAATATACCTAAGCTGTGTTTGGTATTTGGTCAGATTTCTTATGAAACACAAAGTTTTATTGACTCTCCTGAAAACTTTTTAACCCATCGATCCCCAAGCGGCAGCCGGCTGCCGCATAACAATTACATACATACACTTGACTTACGCGGTATTATTAGATTTGCTATTTACGTCATATTACATTCAAAAGTTTTACCTAGTAGTATTCCACCAAAATTCCATCACATTCGATGAAATTCAACGATTCCATTCATGTATTCATTGGCAATAAATTCTATAGTGGATAATTGAAATTCTAGTCGCACAGAGTAAAAAACACTCGCAGAGAACGGCGTAGACCGTAGACAGTATGGCGCGCGCCCACGCACTCATTCGCAGAACTTTAATATGGGGACCATAAATATATCTTGTAAGAATCGACCTCAAAACATGATTTAATGACTTACATCTGCATAAATTTCATTGAGAAATTGCCGTGGTATCTTTGTTTTGGGTTCTTGGTCATTAGAATAAAATATTCTCTATATTTAAATAACCATATAAGCTACACCTGTTTAGCTGTTTTTACATTAAACATGCTATATTTTAATGGTTAAGAAGACAGACTTTGTGTTAGTTAGATATACAGGGTGTAACAAAAATAAGTGTATGTACTTTAGTGTATGTACGTGTTCCTTGCAGTGGCGTAAATAGGGCGGTGCCACCGGTGCCCAGGCACAGGGCGTAGACTCTGGGGGGCGCAGGAATGGCCAGACCAGGCAGACAATTTTTTTCGAATTGCTCCCGGTAAGTTCCCGCTGCGCCCCAGAGATGTTTCCCAATGTAGTAAAAAAATATATCTACAGCCGAACATATAACCTCCTCCTTCTTGGGAGTCGGTTAAAAACAAGGGTGCAGTTTTAGAAGCTCGCACAGGGCGCAAAAATGGCTATTTACGGCTCTGGTTCCTTGTAGAGAGTTCACTGTGAAAGTAGCAGCGCTGAAAGGCCAAATTTTTTTTTCACTTTTGTATGGGGAAACTCGTGACGCTCGGGCCCTTGCCCATACAAAAGTGAAAAAAAAAATTCACCTTTCAGAACTGCTACTTTCACAGTGAACTCTCTACAAGGAACACGTACACACCCTAAAGTATTATCACTTATTTTTGTTACACAATGTATATAAGTAGTTTGAACTATTTGCTCTTAAATGTCTTTTCTTAATACGCCTATTCTGAAAACTTTACGATACGTTATAGGTACTTTTTTATAAACTATACGACCTTGAGAGGAGGAGAGTGTGACCATATAGCCTAATATTTTGTATTATAATAAGGCATTTTATTCAGTTTTTAATTCCATTTTACACTTCGGTTAAAAGCAATAATATATTGTAATAGTACGACCATTTTTCCTTACAATCTACATGATTGCCTCTGGGGAGAAGTGAGAACTGACAACATAATACGGTTAAATTAAAACATTTAGTTAAATTATACTTCTTGCTACAAATGACTATGGTAATCACAATAATAGCTTCATAACAACGCTCATCACAGTTTTTGCTGTAGGTACATTGTTAAAGTGTGACCTTTAAAACTCAACACAATGTTTGCAAAACAACTTCATATGGTTTACATATTACTCATGTATATTTTCTTAAGTTGAGTACTCAACTAGAGTAAATAAAGCTAAGCCATAATATCAAGAACCCATATGTAATGTAGGTGGATATCATAAATACTTAGTTTAAAAAAAAGTTATTATCTGGGGGCACGGTGGTGCCCCAGCCAAGCTTTTTAGCAAAGACACGGCCGTACCATACTTTTCTGGAAGCGGTTCGCAGCTATTTCACACCCCCTTTATCTTCGGTGTTAACAAAGCTAGGGATTCAAAATTTCGGTCACTAGGAGCAAGTATTAAAACTAGCTTAACCTCCAAATTATATGAAATTTCGATAAATAGTTTAACAGTTACGGATGGTCAAAGTTACTACATTTTGTGACTCACTGACTTATAGATCATCAAAATTCTAAGGTTCTTCTAGCAGACTTAGAACCTTGAAATTTAGTACCCGGATAGGTCTTTATTTACAATGAAAGTAAAAATTATGAAACCGGCCAAGTGCGAGTCGGACTGGCGTATATAGGGTTCCGTACTACGGTAATAAAAATTAAATATACTTATTATTTAAGGGGGGCTCCCATACAAATTTACGAATTTGTATGGGAGCCCCCCTTAAATAATAAGTATATTTAATTTTTATTATTAATTAATTATTAAAGTTAATATACAGCTGAGTATTTTCTGAAATTTTCAAAAACCTTACTGTTACCATTATGGATATAGAGCAAAATAGAGGAAAAAATCGTGTTTGTTGTATGAGGCCCCCTATTAATAATTTATTTTATTTGAATTGGACTATTAGCTTTTATAACGATACCAGAAATACATAATTTGTGAAAATTGCAACTACCTAGCTATGGCGGTTCTCGAGATCCAGCCTGGTGACATAAGGATGGACGATAATAGTACGATAATAAATCCTTTGGGCAAGGAAACCGAAAAACTGAAAAAAAATATACATAATAATAATATAAAGTAGTTTATTAAATAAAAGAAAACATTTTTATGTTTGTAACTTTGCAAGAACAGTATGAGTTTCGACTGCATATTTGTTATAATGAAATGGTATTGATTAAATATTATAATTTTTAACAAAAAATTGAACCCGACTTCCAAGGAAAAAACAATATTCTTAAAATAACCTAAAAAGTATGAAATAATTCTTATTCTTCATTAGTGCCTTTTTCAAAATTCGACTAAATCTCAACGAATTCTGTACCCAATTTCCATTCTTTTGAAGTCGGTACCAGCCCAGAAATGAAATACTTGACTTAGCCAGTACCGACTTCAAAAGAATGAAAATTGAGTACAGAATTCGTTGAGATTTAGTCGAATTTTGAAAAAGGCACTAATGAAGAATAAGAATTATTTCATACTTTTTAGGTTATTTTAAGAATATTGTTTTTTCCTTGGAAGTCGGGTTCAATTTTTTGTTAAAAAATAATAATTTTACTATTTTTAGTTATCTACAAGACAAGGCTTTTTGCATAGATAACCACTACGAATATTTACTATCCATATTATTATATAACTGTAAGCGAAATTGTGGCAAATGCTTGGAGTTATATAAGCAATGCTGCAATTTTCAAACTTTTATCTTCAAAGGTTCAGGAGTTCTGTTCAGTGCCCTTGGATCAAGAGACACTTTCGTATGAAATTTCTCTTATTCGTTACATATGTTTAAGTTACTAGAAACAACATTTTAACCACTATGAGTGTTTTGATAAATTTCAAGGATTTCCCTCGATTGCCCATAGATCCCATCATCAGCTCACCACTTTCGTGATTGTTATACAAAATTAAGATTATGTCCTATACGACAACATGAGAATTTTAAAAAATCGGTCCACAAACAGCGAAATAACCATCGTAAACATCTGCTTCGATGCAAAATAACACGAAAATTACCAATAATTGGGTCATAGTGTGATGACCCGTAGTATAATTATGGTTGTGATGATGATGATCAATCAAATTGATGTGTTGGCTTATGCTTTCAGTTGTTAAAACAACGCCGAAATCCCCGAACCTGTATCTATAAGGATTCAAAAGTTCTGCTCGGTACCTTCGGATCCAAGGTATAACCTGGTGCGAAATCTTACTTTTTGGTAGCATTTACCTCGAATGCTTCAGAAAAAATCAAAATCACTATATGTTTCTATACAAATTTCAAGGAGTCTCCTCGATTCCTCATGGATTCCATCATCAGATCACCACTTTTGTGAACATGGTACCAACCTCGGAATCAACCCTGTACAACAACAAAAGAATCATGAAAATCAATCCAGAAACGGCGAAGTTATGGTTGAACATACAAAAAAATATATATATAAACAGACGAACATATAACCTCCTCCTTTTTGGAAGTCGGTTAAAAAAATAGTATTAACGACGTTAACAATGAAACAATAATTAAATTCGATTAAAATATAAATGCAATCAGTACTGCGATATACACTCCTTACTCGCTCGATATATACTCGTAATATGGGAGTTTTAAGTTATCACATGAAATAAGGTGTGCTCCTTTCCTGCGAGGAACGTTGACGCTTCATCATCAGTGCTGCTATGTATTCAACGCTATGAATTACCACCTTCAAGTATTAAAGCTTAAAAGTCAATTAAAATATATGAATAATGATTTCTTAAGTTTTCGCGAGTATCACTCATGATATTATAAGTTTAAACACTTACGGATTTTGTCGCGGAGCACTTTTATTAATCTTGACGTTTCGGCTGCTTTACAGGGGCCGTGGTCACGGGTAGACTGAGGTGACAGGTGTCCAATTTCTTGAAGTTCTTTAACTACCCGAAGACCACCCGTAACCACGGCCGCTGTAAAGCAGCCGAAACGTCGGGATTAATAAAAGTGCTCCGCGACAAAATCCGTAAGTGTTTAAACTTATAATATCAAAATATATGAATATTAATTATCGACTCAGAACTAACGAAGCCTCAAAAAATAATATAAAGAAGATAGAGAATGAGAACCAAGCTAAGTACAGAAAAGTTATAACGTGACCTGAAAAGAAAAGAAACAAAAACCTTAAAAAAAGAAATGAAATCCCACCAAAACATGAAATGTAAAAGGAGCCAAGCAAAATATTGCATAGCTGTAATACTTCTGTCGTAAAAAGTTTTCAGATCACATTCAAGCCAAGCCTTCAACTTATTTTGTAATTTAAATCAACATTTAGTAAATGTATCAATACATAGATTTCTTTATTTTATAATTATTATAGTGGCTTGGCAATGAGCACAAGAGAAACAAATTTAATATAAAACTGCATATTTGAAGGAGTTCATACTTACACAGACGGCAAGCATAAAGTGTTTTAGTATGTAACGACGCATGTGGCCGATGGTACCCAATATATTATATTATTTCTCTAATGCTCATTGCCAAGCCACTATAATAATTACAAAATAAAGAAATCTATTGATACATTTACTAAATGTTGATTTTAATTACAAAATAAGTTGAAGGCTTGGCTTGAATGTGATCAGAAAACTTTTTACGACAGAAGTATTACAATTTACAGCTATGCAATATTTTGCTTGGCTCCTTTTACATTTCATGTTTTGGTGGGATAATATTTTATTTCAATGCAAAGGCTGCTTGTCTGCCTATATCCATGAAATTGGGTAGTTAGAGGTTTACCTGAGAGAAAAAGTCATAGAGACATATTATAGCGAGTGCCAGGGAGCAGAGATTGAGTACGTTTTTCCTCCGAGCATGATACCATAGTAACTTTTTAGTAACTAACCCTTCTACCTACTAGCACAGATTACTAAATATAAGTAATTATGTAAGTTAAAAGATACAGATAGATAAGTTTTCGACAAAGATAAGTTATTATACTTATGTTACAACTTTGACCCTTATAAAACATCTATGGTATTTTATATCTTTCACGCCATACGCAACGCCTTCGTATCGGTCAATCAATCAATCATTTTGACGAAACAAAGGAAAGCGAGGCCACATGTCATCACCTAGCGGAAGAGGCAATCGGCGTGATTGCTAAGAATCCCGTGGGCGGACCCTTCGCCTCCGCAGAAGGAAAGTACGAATTTATGACGCCTCGTTACTTCTACAATGAGGTATGGTAGGCAAAAGTAATAAAATCAACCAAAAATTCGATCTAATTTGTCATTGTTATAGGTGGAAAAATATATTTTTTGAAGCCGTTAAAATTATCCAAAATTTTGTGGCTGTTGCTGAATACTGACACAAAACTTTGGTAGGTTACCCGAGTATAATCTTGGCAAGACGAAAGCCCAAGTCTAAATGCATATTACTCCCACTTCAACCCCCTAAGTATTGTACCCAAAATATTGACAGCCACTGTTCTTAACTACTCGGATATACACAACTCCAAATCCTTCCAAAGTATCCTTACACTAAATTAGTTTGGCTCTTTGTTAAGAGATAGGCAAATACATTTTTAAATTAGCTTTTATAAGACACCAGATGACCCGTTAACTTCGTATCACTTTACTCAAAAAAATTCTGCCGTAGAAACGTTCCATGGACTTCCACGAATATTTTTTGGTTCTACCGTTCTCGAAACTCGGCGACGCGACGCCTTAATAATTTGGCTGTAGCGATACCGACTTTTCTCAGCAATGACTAAAGCTTATAAATTAAAGTTCATTGTCAGTATTCCTCATGTCTTTGTCTTTGAATTACCCATAGCATAACACAATTGGTCAACTTTTATAACACAGAATAATCAATCAAAAAGACCTCTGTAAAAAAAGGGATTCCTATTTTGCCAACAAAGGAGAGTGATTTAAGCTTCCAAAATTTGTACATAGATTGGTTCAAGCATACACGTTAATTTGCCCATAGCTTATATGAAATGTATTGATGGTTTTTAAATAACGCGACAAAAACCATTTTGTCGCTTACGCCCTCTCCATTTTTTGCTGTTCCATTGCTTGTTTCCTATGAGAAGCCGGGCCGGCCTCTCATAGAAAACAAGCAATCTAAAACATATCCAACACGGTTTTTTACTTTAACGCGGCGTCACAATATAATAACGAGATTTATAGAGATTTGCTGTCTGTATCGCGACGTGATAGATAGCACACGCGCTTCCTCCTGCGACCTGCGAGCTGCGAGTTATCTTACTTTCTCTCTCGTTTCGCTCATACGGCCTATAAATACTGCCTCCAGTAAAGATTTATTGCATCTAGATTCTGGGTATAGTCCTACAGTCAGAGACCTAGGTTATAGTATGGCTATTCAGTGGGAATCCTCCACCCTTCAGAAGATGGTAGGGATTTGGATGGTACACAATTGTAATTTTGTTGTATAATAATGTTTTTAGGTTTTTATAGTATACTTAATAGGTATTTATGTGACTATAGGGCTATAGAGAAGAATTTCTTAGACAATCATTAAAAATAGAGCTCCACTGATAAGAATTTATTTCATTACTCTCTAATACATATTAAAATAATTAACATAAATTAATTCTATTAAAATGCACCATAAACTATAATTATCACGACAAAAGTAATGTAATCTTAATTTGTAATTAGCATCTCAGCGGGGAGAGATAAATGAAACATCTCTACATAGAGATAAGTTTTATTACGAAATTCCGTCAAAAATCCCGTATAGATAACGGAGCATACTTTCATTAACAATTTAAACGGAAGTTAATCACGGTTTATTTAAATTCACTAATTGCAGTATAATGTTTACATAAATATTTTTGAGTGCAGCTTTTGAAGACTGGTTTTGGGATTTTGGGACGAGAAAGAATTACCAAGAAGAGTTGGTCAAGAAAATAGAAATCTTAGGACTTGGGCATCTATGACTTTTTTGACTATTCCTTATAAAGCACAGTAATAATAAATAATAAATCGTTGAACGAATAGTAAGACCAGGACCATTACTGTGTTTGTCTTAACTCTCTTCGTCTCCAGGCTATATATTTCTCTTCCTCATCAAGCTGGCCACGGCTTACGATGGACAACCCTGATTTACTTAAAAGGTATAGCTAACAGTAACACTTTCGTATTTTAAAACAGAACGCAAACTAATCCTAGTGATTTAATAGAAATTAAGACATCAAAGTTTGTCCAAGATGAAACCTAGTCTAGCTATTTAAGAGCGGGCTGTCAAATTTTGCTGTGTCTTCTAATAAGTATTACGATCCCGGAAGACGATTGACTCAAATGAAATTATAAAATAATAGCTATTAAGGAAATATTACGAGTAGTATTGTATTTAATTTTTAAGTTATCATCAAAAACATTTTAGGACTTACGGCCTTTACTTTCGTGCTATAATGCGGGAACCGTTGTTACGTGATATTGTTCACTATTAGCTGCAGTGTAAAGCACATTGCCCGGGAGCACGATTCATGGAATCATTGTATCACGATTGGAGGATAGAGTTGTGTGTAGGCTCTTAACAGAGTGATTCAGGCTATACGCGTAGACGTCAATGTTTGGCCAAGACTGTTGCATCAATCATATCTCTACACCTTCGCTGCAAGCTCATACTCGTAGCAACGTAAAAAACCAAACCACGTCATTCAGAACGATTGAGTCAAAACGCAGACGTAAATGTTTGACCGCCGCCGTCGAGACGATTCGCGAATTGTTTCCGGCAAATCACGGCAGGATGTCGCTATCCCCAAATATAGGCAAGGACATACCACAGTGACGACCGGCGTCCGGAGCCCACATGCGCCTACACAATACACCGTTTATACTATTGCTTTGACGAATTGCCTTATGAAAGATGGCACACGACAAGAATGAAGAACTTCGACGTGTCTATAATTTTCAAGCGAAATTACATGGCTGGTCGTAGAACAGAGAAAAATATTACCTTTAGCTCTGGTTGTCTCCTCATGCACTCAGAAGATTTTGGCGTATTACGGGTGAAAACGAGACATCAACGTTTACATACTAAGAACGTGGAACAATAACGGCGATCTGTCCTTGTCCTACAGGTGAGACCTTTATTACTATTATCAGCATAATATATCTAGCTCCTTTTAAGGGGCAAAAATATTTGAGCGGGTATTTTAGTTTTGCGTGCCAAACTTCGAAGGAATCCGCTCTACCCATCAGAAATTCCGAGAGGCGCCATCATTCGACCTAGCTCTATCCTTCACTAATGAAATTTCAAATAAAGAACTGTGTCACCAACAATAAGATATTATATATTCTAGTATTTAGTATACCGTCTGTCTGGATAATAGTGAGTCAGTCGACATTCCTAAACTTATTGCATCATTAAACTGGGAAGGCATTCGGATAAGCGTTCAACGCTCTTCGCCCGTGGGTTCTATTATGTCTACTGGGCTGTCTAATATGCGTAAATAAGCTACTATTTCAAGACCAAAAATATATATCTGTTAGGCCGAATATACGTGCAAGAGCATAAATAACCAGAAGTATGAAATTAGATAAATTATTATTATGTTCCATTCCGAGAAAATAATTTTCGCCTATTTATAAGGTAACTAATCACAATTCACAGCGAATTGTTAGTAGACCGACATTGTACTGTAATATATTACAGGGAACACTACAATAAATCAAAACGTAAGGAACAATAGACGAGAGTTTGGTGGTCTTATTTGAATAGTCCTTCCTATAAATAATGCCGTCGTGAGCCTAAATTAGCTATCCAAATACAGCTGCTCGCTAAAAGAACACCGAAATTCCAAAATGTAGAATTGTGTTGTAAAGAACACCGAAATTCCAAAATGTAGAATTATTGTGTTTTATAGAACACCGAAATTCTTAAATTTATATAGAATTGTGTTGTAAAGACCACCAAAATTTTTAAATGCAGAATTATTGTGTTGTAGAGATCTTTGTAACTATTTAAAATTAACTTTAGTCTTTAGATGAATGGTGTTTATTTTATAAAGCGGTTGTGTCCGATACATCATACTGCTCTAGATAGAGCTATAATATAGGTCACAACTCACAACCATAAAGAAAACGCAACTAAACCTGACAATCTAGAGCTGCCTTTCCAGTTTCCACCAGAGCTGAGCGGAGCTGTGTTGCGAGGAATGTGTTTTTGAAAACCAATAGAATTGCATTATTGACATCACATTGCCATGACATCGCTCAGCGCGGCAATGCTATTGGTTCTCCAAAACACATTCCTCGCAACACGGCTCCGCTCAAATTTGGTGGAAACACAGCCTCAACCTGATAGTTTTAGGATTACGATTGATCAAAACCTCAATTACCAAAGTCGATGTAGAAATGTTTGCTGCAAAAATATCGAAACTGTAGAAAAATGCCAGATCACATTGTTGCATAAAATGATCACTGCACAGTATATTAGCCATAACCTTCCTCACAAATGACTTATAATAATATTATTAAGTACTAGACTACTCATAGGTATATATTCTGTGGTACTAGATGACGCTCGCAACTCCAAATTGCGTCACAATTATTCGTTTATAGTGGGGAAGCCGTACATTTTTCCGGGATAAAAAGTATTATATGTACTTTCCCGGGACTCAGAGTATTTACGTACCATCAGTTGGGCGTGAAGAGGTAATAGACAGACAGACTGATAGACGCACTTTCGGATTTACAATATTAAGGGCCTGTTACACTACTTCCTGATAAGTGCCGAATAGGCTATCCACCACTTAACTTCACAGATAAAGTATGGAGAAACTGTCAAAAAAGTTGTAAATAGCCTATTCGCCACTTTATCAGAAAGTGGTGAAACAGGCCCTGTATGGATGGATTTAATTATTGTAGTAAGTACCTAATACCTATCTACACACGGCCTACTATCTACATTCTTCTAGGTATAGATATGTACTAAGATTTGAGTACATATTCAGGTCTTCTATCCAAGAGATAAACCAGCATTTATGTTCGATTATTGGCGTCTCTTTTATCCTTTCCTATCTTTTGTTTCTTATCTTTAATCTCTTATTCAAGCAAGCGGTTTACAGAAATAATTGAAACGCAATACAAATACGTTTAAACCAGAAATAGAACCATCGTAGTATTTTATAGCTCGTACGCCTTATGTAAGCTACATTCTCAGGTGGTATCGTATTTCTATGGCCTATGTTTTATACAACTCTATTCACAGCTCTTGTGATGTTTTACACCTTTTTGCTTGATATAAAGCAAAGGAGCGTCCACATATTGTACGTGAGGAATTGAGGGGGGAGATCAAAAAATCCTCAAAACGCCTAAAGTATGCTAATATTAATTTAGTTGATCTTCGGGCTTAAATACTATAAAGAGCAGAGCCAAAAGTTTGAAATGACTCTTCAATATTACACTTCAATACTCAAGGATCCTATCACATCATTTACCACCCAGCGCAGCTACCGTGAGCAAATTCCTAGTACGTACCCGAACTCATTCTTGGCTGACTGCCAAATGGCGATTAATTTCATCGACTCTGTAAAATATATCAATAATCCGCTACGAGATTACATCACTAGCATAAAATAAATCGAAAAATCGCTACATCACTATGTAAAGCAGTAAGTAGCTAAACACAAAAGGTAGGTTTGGAGTTTTGACAACAGGGAATAGGGATATCAAATGGCACTCAAAACTTATAGGATTCTTTAAATCTCAGTCCTTTAGAAGGCATAGAAAAACACAGAATCATGTCAGAACTATAATCGGATTGTTTTAAGACTGTTAGGCTGTCTAATATGTAGGGTATAATAGTAATTTCTCTTATAATAACCGTGCTGTGACACTAATATGGGGCCACGGCCAACTACAATTAATAAATACCACATGGTAGGACGGCGCCAAATAATTTTTAACTAGCACATAAATCTCATACTTTATTATTCTAACTATACTTCATCCGTTTAAAACATAAGAAGGTACCTTCTTATGTTTTAAACGGATGAAGTATAGTTAGATGTTCACTAAACCGATTTAGACAGCTTACGGTTATAATGTTCGAGCTTAAAACTTTTAGACAAAGATTTTACAAGTTACAAAATTTATTTTGAACTTGCTGACTTAGTACTTGGTAGTTGGTAATTTATTATCTTAGAGTTTTACTGAAACTGCCTAAAACTTGGCAATTTAAATACGAAATTCAAAAGATCGTTTCAAAAGCGGTCTTTGCAATAATGTTTAAGGGTTTAAGTATACTTTTGAAATTTATACATCAACATTGATTTGCAGTTTTCAATTCCCTAAAACTGTAAATCTTTCCGATGCAATGTTCTAAATTCCAGATCTCATATAAGCCTACCCGCCGAAATTGTGAACACGGGTGATCGAAAATGAGCATGAAGCTATTGTAGTGACTAAAAATTGAGTATAGAATCTTTCAGAATAGGTAGTCATTCAAGCATCATACGTTTTGAAGGTCATCTCCATTCTCGTCAGCAGTCAATAGGACTACTATCACTACTATAGCCTATATAGGGTTGCCATCCGTCCGGATTTCCCCGGATTTGTCCTAGCTTAAAGGGCGTCCGGGGAGCGTCCGGCAGGATTTCTGAAAAGTGTCCGGGTAAAATCCGGACACTTTTGTTGAGAGAAATTAACTTTTTAGTCATGACTCATGCAGCAATAAACGAAAGATAAAAACCCGTTAAGCATACACACGGTTTCTTGCACGGACTTTGAGTTAGTCAGATTTTTACAAATTCTTGTTGGAAAAGCAAAAATTGGCGAGACGTAAATCGTAATATTAACAGTTTAAGAGGACGTGTCCGGGGAAATAACCACATTTCGGTCAAATGTCCTGGAATTTTGTCGTGCCTGACCGCCGACGGCAATTTAGGTGATGGCAACCCTTATAGGCTATAAGCTATTCAACAGTCACTTACCGGTCCTGTACCCAGCGTTGGAGAGGTATGTAGCGAAGGTGTTGGTCTCGTGTGTCGCCTGCCACATCGGTGAAGAGCAGTTGTCGTTGTTGGTGTACACGTTGTGGTTGTGGACGTACGTGCCGGTGAGAAGGGAGCTCCTGGGGACGAGATGATTAATGTATAGCCTGAACCATGATAGACAATTACAGGATATCAGAAATGTTTAGAGGGATATGCTCGTCTATGCCCATGATCGACATCAATTGTGCATAGCTGCGCAATTAAAGTGTCGATTGTGGTTATCAATAATGGGAAAAAGTAACCTTTCAAAATGTTGTATGCACAAAAAATATAAGTTTACCGCTCTCGGCTACATCTTAAAGTTGAGTCATCAGAAGATTTTTCTCAGATCATCAGAGAGATCAGACGGATCGAAACCGCTGCTGTCCATGAATACTTGCAATACGAGTTATGTTTTTACTACTTAGGTATTGCTCTAGTTTTACGCCCGTACGTGAGATCAGTAAACCAATAAATTTATTAAATGTCTAGATACAACTTACGGCTGAACAGAATCTTAAAGAAGATTTTAAACAAAACAATAAACTACAGTGCGAGATTTAAAACAGTAGTTGAGGTCATTGAAATTACTCTGATCTCTAACAAGGCGCTATATATAGAAGATGACGAGGAAAATAATAATAATGGAGATGACGTTGATTTCTCACCTCGACGGGCAGCACATAGGTGTCGTCGTGTAGGCGTGACGAAACTCCGCTCCGGCGCTTCTAATGGCTTTCATGGTTCGCGGCATAAAGTTCAAACTACCCAGCTCGACGTCTTGATCGTCCGTTAATATAAGAATTATATTCGGTTTCTTCTCCCTGGGCTGAGGGTACGGGATGTAGCCCCCGGACTGCCATTTTGTGGGCTTAGCTTTGGTGCGCGTGGAATTTTCTTTAGCTGGAAACGTGCGCTCGGTGACCTTCGGGTTCGCTTTCTTTCTGTCGCTAACTTTATCGGCGCTACTTTTATTGTGTTTCTCGGGTTTGCGTTTGTCGTTTCTATGTGGATCAGTTCGGTTGGAGACGTACTCCTCTGAATGTGATTCGCCTCTTCGCCTGTCCCTTCTGACTTCGTGCTCCCTCTCCCAGGCTCGGCGCCGGTCCCCTCTAAATCTGGAGCTGTTTCTGTGCCTCAGGTATCGCCTCTCCGCCAGGTCGGTAAGCGTTCCATTAAAAGTAGTTCTGTTTCTGTTGTTCTCTTTGTTTCTCAGTTCTCTCGCTCTGGCTGACTCCTCGCTTTCTAGTTCTCTTCTGGCCGTTATCAAGATGAAGTTCCATGTCAGCAGTAACGATATTATTTTGAAATTCATCTTTCTCTATAATTGTATTGTCTCTAATGCCCAATTTTTATTCCAGTGTTTCTTTTGGCATCATTAGGTCAATAATATTAATTTAGGCCACATTATGTTCTTCAAGAAGCCAAATGCCATCGTCGTTAACCTGAAACAATAATTAAATTAAATTTTGGAATATGAAACAATTTTTTTGGATGTGAAAGCGTGTTCACGAGATTTAAACAAGCACTACTATTAACTAACGAATCAAATGGTACAACAACAATTTATGTAAGCTGATTATAAAGTTTAAGTAACGTCACTGCGACAAGATAATCCTGAGGAGAAAGGCGGATTTTGTGTAAAATGATTTCGGTTTGTTCCCGACGAGTAAGAGGATTGTGAACGGATTTTCCGATATTTTTACGTCACATTAGCTTTCCAATTTTCGTTCTATAAAATAAGCTTTCCATTTGTATGTGCTTTCAGAATTATCAGCAAATACATTTTAAGAACATTCTCGAGTTATTTTATATTGACAAGCTTAGTACCTGTTGTACCTATAATGTTTTGTTTCATGTTCAATATAAAATTTTAATATCGACATTTTCAACCCTTATTCTTCATGGGGATTGCTTTGTATTTGAAATGACCTAACTTTTTAAAACATGGAAGGCTCATTTATGACTCTAAGTATGAGTTTAGCGAGTATGTCCAATCAACATCCGAACCGCTCTTAGCTTAATGAAACTCCTCACATAAACTACCCCAAACGATCCCTTATACGTTCGCGCTAACATATCGAAAAGGGATATTTGCTGTAAATTCATAAAATTAATGTTTCCCTTCCCGTGAGTTTGTGTATATATACCATCGGAGAAATTGATATATATAGATAGATGGCGAACCTATGTTATGTTTGGTCGGATTCCGTAAGCATTTTGTCAAGTCAATCTTAGCTTAGCCGTAATTATCTACTCATTTATTGGGCTTGACGTGAATAATTCTGAATCAATTTCTGATCGTACATAAAATCAAATTGATTGCAGTTGTTTTTAATTTATCGACCATCTTTTTCCCTTTTTGTGGAGAAATACAAAACTTTTAACACTGAGTTTAGTGAAAGAATAGGTAAAAAAATATGTTAAACATCAAAGCCGTTACTGGAGATTAATTTAACTTTTATAGGCGTAACTGTCGTGAAAGACCACAAGTTCTAAAATAACTCTCTTGTGACGCTTTGTCTTTATGTTCTGAGGACCGTGGTCCGTGACCAGCCGTGACGCTGTCAACTTGTCAACGAGTCTTATAAACTATTCTCGTATATTATAAAGGTCCTTCACGTTAGGACCATGATGGGTGACAATGATCGAGTCAATTACGGACAATCGTAGGCAAATATTCTCTACTAAATGGCGCCCGCAACTCCATTGCGCCAAAATTAGTTTATTGCGCGAGGACCGTACATTTTTCTGGGATACAAAGTATCCTTCGGCCTTCCACGGGACTCAAAGTATCTCCATACCGAATTTCAGCTAAATCGGTTTAGCGGTTTGGGCGTGAAGAGGTAACCGATAGACAGACACGCTTTTGCATTTATAATAATATCAGTATGGATAGGTTCATAATTACCCGTATTTAGGCAATCATGGTCCGTCCTGGTAGGTAGACAAAATATTCTGTTACTACTAGCTGTCCCGGAAAACGTTGTTTGCCATATAAAATATTTCTTTGTAGTTGTAATTGAAGTGACTAAATACTTGTATGGTACCATGGCAACGTCCATCGCCATCGCGTTGCACAAACAATGGTCCGGTCGCCGTCAGTCTCGAGTTGTAATAATTTACTATTATTTATTCAACAAATTATGCACTTATCGATATAAAAGTACCCAGTAGGCGATTCTCAGACAGCATAATCAGTAGATTATGCTTATCAAATTTGGTAAAAATCAGCAAAGCCGTTTCGGAGGAGTACGGTAACTAACATTGTGACACGAGAATTTTATAAGTACTTATATAAGATGTTACATATTATATTTATTTCATGTCATAGGTTTCTTCAACATTCGTCAAAAAAGTAATAATATTGATATTACGTAAGAAAGAAAATGTTATGGAAGGAAGTATTGTCCCATTACGGGATGAGGGTTAAAAGCATTTTTGGAGTCGGTGAAAGACGTCTCCGTGAAAATGTACGATTCATATAGAAAGGGCTTTTGATCCCGTCTGAATGGGAAACCTCATTGTCAACTCCAGAAAATTATAAGAACCTTTTACTGACATACTCTTTGACCTTAAAATATTAAATAAATTATTTCTAAACTCTTTATAATTACTCGACACTTACAACACGTTTTATAAATAGAAATTTAAGGTATTAGAACTACAGTGGAAAATTAAGCGCTCTTCGAACTATTGCTGTATCAAATAAATATTAAGATTTTGAAGGTTAAAGGATGATCAATTCGTATACTGTCTTAGTTTACCATCCCTTAATTAAGATCCGATAGAACCGGCTCATTCGTGATAAAACATGGGTCGAAAATCCACATTGAAATCGGCTTCAAATTCTAGTGTTGTCACATTCTCACAATATGCAAACAGTCTGCCCTAACGCAATGTATCTTATAGATTTACAACTATACTGTTCATTTATTCTAATTTCAACTTCTAGGATAGTAAACCTTAAATAGTGGGCATAAGGGTCCTGTCAGGGGCAAAATAACTTTGGATTTTGTTGAGGTTAAAACCGTGACGTAACGGATAGGGGTTTGTATGGGATCGATGGTGCGGACATCCCATACAATGCACCCACCGTGACGGCCAACCCCAGTTTATTAGAGCTGGCTTTTACCGCATCCGAGAGTGGATGGATGGATGGAGAGAATGGCCGATGTCTAAGGTTTTTAGGTAGGATATCTTTTCGATAGCGTTGTTGATTGGTTGACGTTTTCAAGTTAGCCAATCAAAGGTAAGCTAGAAAGTAGAGATTACTACGATATAATATCAATAACTAAAACTTGTGGTTTTGTCAATAATAACTGTTTCACACTTTACAAAGTATGGACGCATTCTTTAGAGTTTAGACAAAATGCTAAAAGTATCCTTGAAATAGTATTGAAAAAAAAGATCCTTGATAAATCCTAGCCAGAATTCGATGCGAATATTAGGAAATTCTACCACCAAAACAATGCAAAGATAATCAACATTCGGCGTTGGTAGCAAACAAATGAAGTTCAACGGCACTCGCGCTTCCTGTTTCGAAATAGATGAAATTTCACACTATGTTTATAATACGAAAGCACGAAAGTCAAAATAATGGAAACCGATGTTGATTACAAACATGTAGGGAAACAAGTATTTGTAAATGAACTTTATTTGCACAAGCGTAGAAAGCGGACCGGTTCGGAAAATAATAGGGCTTGGGTTACTTAAGGGCGGAACCGACGGAACAAACAGCATCTTCGTCCACTGCACACTGCACTGGTGTTAGATTTGAGAAGCAGTTTGAAATACCTTGGCCAGTCAAACAGGAAGAGGAATGAGGTGATAATAGTTTTGACTGTAGGTCCTACTCCAGAGAGGGGTCTAACTCCAGAGACTGTTTCAATTTTGATTACGAAATACGAAATTGATCCGATTTTGATTTAGCTTCGATTTGATTCCGGAATCAAGATGAACATCGCGTAACGCGTTGAACAAACGTAAAATTTGTAAATCCCGATAAGTTACAAATTAACCGCACAATCGCGTGATATGTCGGTAAAACAAAATCCTGCTGATATCAGGTTGATTCGATTCTTGATTGTGTCGAGATTGTCGAGAATAAGGTAGTTAAATCAGAATCCTTTTAAAGTAGGGACAGAACATCCGGATAAGTCGTTGAGAAAGGGCCCTTTAAAGTCCGTCTCAAGATATAGTAAGTAAAAACTTGCCGTGCGTTTTATCATTCCTGAATATCTGCAACAACTTATAGAACAAATTATTTTGTAACATGGCGGTTCTAACTAAGTGAACGAGCTTGTAATATTTGTAATGGCGGCAAATTAAAATGCCGATTAATTGCGAAACGACTCGATTACAGTTTTTATTAAATGTTGATCGGAATTGGATCGCATTGCGCACATATCTTTTAAATCTTTTGATCTCGTAAAAGATATAACAGGTCTTTATAATATGGGGTTTACATAATATCTTCAGTTGCCTACCGGTGCAGACTCTTATACTTGGGCTACCCAGTGGCGGCGTAGCATGGTTTGGCACCCGGGGCGGCTTTCTATTGAGCACCCCCAAAATAAAACGACAATTCGTACCGTCTGTCTGTCTGCGGTTTTGCTCAGAGACAATAGGAACTACAAAGCTGTAATTCAGGCATGAATGCACATATTAATGATGCCGACAAAATAGTACATAGAATCTTAAAAAATTTTTTTTTTTATGGTGCCTCCCCTACACATCAAGCGGGGATGAATTTTTTTTCGCGTCCACCCCATCGTGTGGGGTGATGTTGGATAGGTTTTTTAAAAATATTATAAGTATTCAATATTCATAGATCATTTTCCGATTTAGGGATCCATGTTTGAAACATGAAGTTTTAAAGTGGAAAAAATCGTCGAGTCCAGTGTCCCCCCCTTCTACCAGCTAAACGGTTGCTTCTGAAAATGTGAAAAAATTCACGGGAGTAGGAAATATGCTGAATAGCTGTTCCGCGCGGCTTCGCCCGCGTAACTTAGGAATTTCACGCAACCGTAAATTTTTCTGAAAAAAATAGCCCATGTCCCTTCACGTGGTCTATTCTTTATGTTTGTCAAATAACATAAAAAATTCTCCAGTAGTTCTTAAGATAATAAGCAATTTCATATAATTTCCCGCGTGTTTTTCCACATTTTCCTCTATTTATTCGCTCTTATAAATCTTAGCGTGATAAAATATAACCTATAGCCTCCCTCAATAAATGGGCTATCTAAAAATGAAAGAACTTTTCAAATCGAACCAGTAGTTCCTGAGATTAGCGCGTTCAAATAAGCCCTTTCATATAATTTCCCCCGTTTTTTCTACATTTTCCTCTATTTCTTCGCTCCTGATAGTCGAAGCGTGATAAAATATAGCCTGTAGCTTTTCTCGATATATGGGCTATTTATCACTGAAAGAATTTTTCAAATCGGACCAATAGTTCCTGAGATTAGCGCGTTCAAATATGCCCTTTCAAATAATTTTCCCCCGTTTTTTACACATTTTCCTCAATTTCTTCGCTCCTATTAGTCTTAGCGTGATAAAATGTAACCTATAGCCTTCCTCGATAAATGGGCTATCTAACACTGAAAGAATTTTTCAAATCGGACCAGTATTTCCTGAGATTAGCGCGTTCAAACAAACAAACTAACAAACTCTTTATAACATTTAGAAACCTTTGGCCCGGCCCAATATTTCGCTGTGAATGCGCAGAAACCACAAACATTATGTGTAATGTGGGTTTTAGAACGGTTTTAGACAAAGACCTTTAAACCAAAGATCTCTTAACCTAACTTTAAATCTATTTAGATATTAATAATAATCGGAATAGCACAGTGCACTGTGCAGGCCATTAATAGGTACTCATATAATATTATAGCCGCGTCGAGTTTTTCCTTGTCTATTTTTTTATTTGAAAATCGTAATTTGTCAATCAAGAGCGTCATGTTTTTTTGACTTTGCTACTCTCAAATGTGATGTTTTCAATAATATTTATTTTTGTATTTTTATCAAAAGGTCTTTGATTTTTATTTAGACATGCAATCAGAATTTCTTTCAGAAATTGTGTAAGAAAACATATTTTTGTCGTTTACGAAATATTTTCATGGAATTAACTAACTATCAATGTTTTTGCTTCAATAACCTCTACCTTACCTATATAGCGTGTTACAAAAATCTGTAAAATTATTAAAATATTTGTTCTGTAATTATTATTTACAAACAGTGAGTAAATACCACATTTTTTATTATTATTCTAGCGTCTTCTAAATCTTACATTATATTATCTACATACATGCACGTAGAAAAAAAGGCGGACGGAGTCTTGTCATATACAAAACTGTGTCTTCACTTTTTTTCAGAGTCAGCCATTCACACATTCTGACGCCTGTCAAATGGTATGGACTAGCGCAAGAATGTGTGCGTGCGGACCGTGTACATACAGCCAGCTGGCCGACTCTGAACGACACAGTTTTGTGTATGGTGGGACTCCGTCCGCCTTTTTTTATACGTCCATGTCTACATAGATAATAATGTTTAATACAGTAAAACCCGTTTAATACGATTTCACAGGGACTCAACCAAAAACGCGTCTTATGCGGGAAAGCGTATTATGCGGGAAATAGGGAAATAAAAAACGGACCTACTACATACGTATGAGTTAATATTTATTATGTTTTTTCGGATGTAGGTGTTCATATCAATGAAGAGAATTATGCGTCTACATTAATTTAATCTGGAAGTGATCATCTAGAGCAAAAGCTCTAGATGATCACTTCCAGATTAAATTAAGTTAAGATGGTTACAAAACCAATCGATGAAATGAATGCCGGTCATCCTAGAAGCTCGAGATTGTGCTGATGTTACAGGAAGCGATTTTACGTTTTTGAAACAACGTGGATTTTTCACATTACCAATCACCAGCAAACGTACCTAAAACATAGGATTTATCTGGCATTCCCACTGATTTGGCGGTACACAATGCCGTGGCGATGAGGTAAGAGATTGGCCGTTAGGGCGTATTAAACGGGATGACGATCGTATTAAGCGTTAAAGAATGTATGAAAATATGTCTCAAGTTGCAGGGACTGATGCACAATGGCGTATTATGCGGGAAATCGTATTAAGCGTGATCGTCTTAAACGGGTTCTACTGTATTAGTATAGATTTAAAAGGAAAACTATCACGGCTACGAAGACTTCATAAGTTATTGAGTAATAGCTACGAATAATAAAAAACTAAGGAAGAGTAACTCCGTCAAAAAACATGCTCCAAAATACTTGTCAAAAAAGTGTACCTTAGGTTCACTTTTCATACATTTGCAATATTTAGGTGACCTTGAGCGGTACAAAGGCTGACGTTACATGACAGTTCGAATGGAACCAAATTTAAAACTGTATTAGTATGGGAGTTACGTTTCCTGGTTTTATTATTCGTAGAGTAATAGTCAATCAACTAAAAAAAAGTATCCGGCGAAGTATAGAGGAACTTTTCGTTCAAATTCCTTTGAAAGTAACTGAATGTACATTCATTGACCATACAAAAATTTTCAATACCTAGGCGGTACTATGGAACCCTATATTGCGCGTGGCCCGACACGCACTTGGCCGGTTTTTTTTCACCATGATAAAGCTAGACCTCACACATCTTTAGCCACTCAGCAAAAATTACGGGAGTTTGTCTGGGAGGTGTTAATGCATCCGCCGTATAGTCCTGACCTTGCACCTTCACATTTCCACCTGTTTCGGTCGCTGCAGAATTCCTTAGGCAGTGTTAGACTGACATTACAAGAGGGCTGCCAAAACCACTTGTCGCAGTTTTTTCATCAGAAGCCCCAAAATTTTTACAGCAATGGGATCATGTACAGCAACAAGATGGCAAAAAGTTATCAAACAAAATGGCACCCATATATGTATAGTCTGTCAAGAAAGTGAAGAAATTAATAAAATAAATAAATTAAAAATCAAAAAACCCGACTGCAAAAAATGTTAACTAAAAAGAACGAAACAAGACCTAATTCTGCCGGAGGCATCGAATCCATGTTTTAATTGATACGACTCTTGCTTACGATTTTCATGCCAGGATAAATAGGAGGTTACATAGAAAAATGTAGAAGAAGAAAGTGGATAATAAAATGCAGTCGGAGGCATAATATTTTATGATTTATGAATTAATGTTAAACTTGGTGCGACATGCCTCCGACTGCATTTTATTATCCACTTTCTTCTTCTACATTTTTCTATGTAACCTTCTATTTATCCTGGCATGAAAATCGTAAGCAAGAGTCGTATCAATTAAAACATGGATTCGATGCCTCCGGCAGAATTAGGTCTTGTTTCGTTCTTTTTAGTTAACATTTTTTGCAGTCGGGTTTTTTGATTTTTAATTTATTTATTTTATTTGCGACTTTTTAGTTGTAGTCATCTAACCATTTCGACAATCAATCTAATAAAAAATTGAAAAACTACAGTGCTGATATAACCATATTATATCGTAGGTACACTTAGAAAAGTGTACCTACAATACGTTATAATAGGTACATAGGTTTGGTACTGTTTCAATGTATGTTTCTAGTTTTAAGTACCAAATCATTGTTTTTTTAATACTTTGTCCATGAACGCAGAAAAAAAGGCAGACGGAGTCTTGTTATATACAAAACTGTGTCTTCACTTTTCTTCAGAGTCGGACACGCACACATTCTGACGCCTGTCAAATGGTATGGACTATCGCAAGAATGTGTGCGTGCAGACCGTGTACATACAGCCAGCTGGCCGACTCTGAACGACACAGTTTTGGCCGACTCTGAACGACACAGTTTTGTGTATGGTGGGACTCCGTCCGCCTTTTTTTATACGTCCATGACTTTGTCATTGAATTTTCGTCTTGTTTCAGTAATGTCAGTTAATTTTTAATTAATATTGGATTTATCCATGCAGGCGGATTTTGGTTTTTTCTTATTTTATTACTAGCGGTCGGCCGCGGCTCCGCCCGCGTGGATGTCGGTGAGCTCTGCAAAAAGCATAGGTACCCAGGAAAGACTCGGCCAGCAAAATGATTCCCAGGTCAATTCACAGACTCCGACATTGACATCGACGACGCAGTCATTATACGCAGGCTGCACCCTGCACAGATTGTCTTCCTCCCGCACGCGCACCCGCCTTGGTGACGCCAATCTATCGTAATATTTTAATTTCGCCATAATTTCAAAACCAAATGTCCAATTTTATTCATTCACAGACCAAATATTATCTACATAAACTGTACTTAGTAATGGAATAATTTATTTTGATAAGGATTAAAAGAATGAGTAAAATAAACGCGTTTAAATGTAGTCCAAAAAAATTCAAGATTTTTAAATAAAAAAATGGTTATTGTGCCTCACTCGACATAGATAGGTATAGTGTGTCGCTGACTTTTTTGTAGATATTTGTAAGTTCTACAATTACTTAGAATTTTATGATTCTATTTTTTATAGTTTAGGCAGCGTACGTAAAATAAGTAACTTTTCTGGTTGATTTTTTACACCTTGCGTCCGAAGAACCCAAATATCTTGCGGTACCCTATTTTTTTCCAAAATACAATTCAGCCTATGTTCAGCAAAATAATGTAGAATTCCAATGGTAAAAGAATTTTTCAAATCGGTCCAGTAGTTTCGGAGCCAAACAAACAAAAAATCAAATCTTTCCTCTTTATAATATTAATGTAGATTTATTGTTCTATTTAATATTAAAACTGCAAGTTTATTACATATTTAGAATCAGTGTTTAAAATCCTTTATTTTGATACCCCACTCGATATGCTTGGTAGAATTTTTATTTTTTTTACCTCACAATATGGCGTCAAACATCTGCCATTTTAGTTTTTTTTTTAATGTCACCTATCTAAGAACACTCGGGCTATTAAGACAAATCTAACGATACCTCAAATGTGAAAATCCGTTTAGCTGTTCTGAAGATACGAGGTAATAAAGAATATTACATACATAGAAGATACGCGCTAAACACATAACCCTCCCGGCAGTCGGGTAAAAAGTGGCAACATCGTAGTGTCATCTCTTTTTTCTTAGATTGATTTGAAAGGGATGACACTATGATGTTGCCACTTTTTAATTTCTTCACTTTCTTGACAGACTATACCTTAGTCAATTGTAAATAAAGTTCTTCTTCTGTTGACGTAAGCAGAGTTTTAGGTTGAACAACACCAAATGTTATAAAAATGCGCGAGTGAGTTGTCACCCCTTGGTACTTGACACCCGGGGCGGACCGCACCTGCCGCCCCCTCCTTACGCCGCCACTGGGGCTACCTCTTAATACTCATAATTACGATTTTAGGGGTATCATAAGGGATAATAGGGTTAGTCACAAGTCACAAACTTCTAAACTAGAAGAAGTCGAATTTCAACAGCGTAATTTGAAAATACAGCATAGACTAAGTCTTCTAAGAGTACCTACTTATAGACTTGACTAAGGCGACATGGCACTTGGCGATTGATTGGCGATGATTCTACGGGTAAAATACGTAGTAATAACGGAGTAGACAGTAATAAGTAAAAGAGAGAATCATGAAAATAATTTGCACATGCTGTTGCTACAAATGATAGCAAGTAAGAAAGCTGAGGAAGTATGATAGGGGTATTGTTAATAATAATCGAACTGTGATAATATCTACAAATCTATGCGATGCGTCAACATATTTTAAAATAAAATATTAATCATTGAGAAGATATCAAACTCAATGTGTCTCTAAATAACTGCTTAATAATAAATGCAATAAATGCTTATTAAACATTTTTTAACATTGCCGCAGAATTTAATATTTATTTTTGCTCGCAAAGTTAACGGTCTGGCCAAACAAACTTTTGCGCAGAATGTTCGAGAGTTTAAGTTATAATTAATTCTTATATCAACAAATGGGGTTGCGGTAATGTTTTCAAAGTAATTAGCTATACGGGATAATGTGTGTTTCAAACACGTTTCAAATGTTGAATTTTCTGACACGTTCAAATTATCTACATAATATATTAACGAAAATGAATACAATTAGGCGAAAAAACGTGTAGTTAGTAGTTCTGGTTTTTTTTTCTTGAAATGGGTGGTTTTCTTATTTTTAATCTCCACCAGACGGCGCGACGATAGACACTTCTAGATTTTCTATTGGTTCCCCACCGATCTGAAATTATCTGCAGGTTGACATATGGTCTGTGTTTCCAAAAAAATATCAGTGTACTGTTAAGTCACGAAGAGCATACGCCTAAGCGATCATTGGCCTAAGCGATTAGGCCAGTATACTGGTAACAGTTTAGGAACACGCAAATTGTCAAACTGAAAACTGACAACTGAAAGAGAGTTTTGGCGGGCATGTCACTTTCAAACATCTTTCAAACTTCTTCTACTTTTTATTGTTGGTGTGGTTTTTATTATTTTTTCCCAAATCGTGTTATTTAGGTTTTTGATGTTCATTATTGGTAAAATATTAGCCATTATATATACGGATATATAATATTTACCGATATTCTCACCAAATGTCACAGGAAATATACATTTTGGTTTTGACAACATCTTGCCTGCACTGTGCAAGATAACGGTATCTTGCACAGTGCAGGCAAGATGTTGTCAAAACCAAAATGTATATTTCCTGTGACATTTGGTGAGAATATCGGTAAATAGGGTTATTTCTTCCGTGAGTTTTAACTAAAACATAGTTATAATAACTCTATTATCCTACTCATTGGAATATTATTGCGTCTTTTTCAAATTGAAATGTATCAAGTTTTACATTCTTTTGCCCAGTTTTGTAGCAATTATTGATGGTATTCCCTGGTATTACCGATAGTTGTCTACCCATACGCCATCTAGTTACTAAAATGGAAACTGTTTGACAATCAAATTAAAAAAATAAGAAATTGCCTCATTCCATAAATTCGTTCCTCTAAAGTCTAAGTACTAGTAAAATATGTAATAAGAACCGCGCTAAATAGTCAAATGTAAAACGGGTTGTCTTGCCGCGGTACGAAAATTATAATGTAGGTCACGACGATTGTTTTATAGCTCTTTAATAGCTTCGGGCTGAGATACCTAATCTAATATAGAACAAAGGAGCAACCTACATTGTAAGTGATAAATTAGGTCAAATATAAAGGACTAACTACAACTAGTATATCGTTTACACTTAAAACAGGGAACGATCCATATCCGTACTTTTTATTATTATAAAATTATGCTAAAGTGTGTATGTCTGTCTGTCTGCGCCTACGCCTAAACCGTTGGACCGATTTTGCTGTTGTATGCAGATACTTCGAGTCCCGGGAACATACTCCGGGGACATAGGTTACTCTTTATCCCGGAAAATTGTACGGTCCCCACGCGATAGACGAATTTTGGCGCAACTGAGTTGCGGGCGTCATCTAGTTACTTATTAAATACGAGCTATTGCCCGCGGCTTCGCTCGCGTTAAGAAGTATTATTATATACTAACTCTCATCCCCTATTTTAACCCCTTGGGGGTAAAATTGATCAAAATCCTTTCTTAGCGGATGCCTACGTCATAAGATCTACCTGCATGCCAAATTTCAGCCTGAACCGCGTCCAGTGGTTTGGGCTGTGCGTTGATAGATCACCATGTCAGTCAGTCACATTTGAGTTTTATATATTTAGATTTACTACGTGACCCGTACTTCTACCGTGTACATGGAAATTCCCTCGTTACACGGTAAGTGCTGCGCAGTGCCAAAGCCCAAACAATTACCGCGTATTTTTAGATATGCTCGCTCACGATTCGCCACTCCAATGGGCGAAAACTCATTATTCTACCGAATCACCTTCCTTAATTCGCGCCTCATTTTGAGGACCCTTTTTTCTCGTTAAACGCTGCAATACAATAAGCGGAAATAGCCACTTGCTGCTGTTTACAAAAATGTGTCTAAGACAGGAAAAATACTTCTTGGTCCAATAAAAGTGGTGAAGATTCGGAGATGGTGAGTAAGGTTTGGTTGTATTTCATCAAATTATTAACAGTCCACTCAAGTTCACACTTCACACACACTTCAAACATCCACTGTTGAATAATTTGACCATTGGTACATTGGTCTTTATTGAAATTGGTCATTACATCACGATTCACGAGTAATGATAGACGAACTTTGACGATCCCTTGAAAATAAGTAAATCTTCATTTTACCTTAAAGATAAAGAACAAAAAGACAACCTCAAACCAATAGATTGATTGGCATTTGGCACACAGCTTTTGCCTTCCGAAGTTCGTATTCTCTACAAATTATTTATTTCTATTATATGATATCTACTGCCCTAGGCCAAAGGTTATATAATATGACTATATTTTGGCCTAGGGCAGCCGCTCTCACTAATAGGAACTCTTTTCATATTTATGAGAGTTTCTTAAAATATATTTCTTCAGTAATATCATATGTTGTTCATGCCATTACGTTGTAGTTCGGAACGCTCTTCCAAAATTAACTCCATACCTACTAATAATAATTAAATATTATAAATGCGAAAGTGTGTTTGTCTGTCAGTCTGTTGCCTCTTCAGTCCAAACCGCTGAACCGATTTTGCTAGGCGTGGAGACACTTTGAGTCCCAAGAAAGAACATGGGATACTTTTTATCCTGGAAGAATGTAGGTTCCTGCGCGATATACGAATTTTAGCCGGCGGAGTTGCGGGCATCATCTAGTTTTGTATAGAAATCTCCAGCAAAATCTGGTGTGTTCGCCCTAAAGCTATTCCGATTTCGTGATGCATGGCTCTAATGATGGAAGCAATTTGGCCGGTAGCACGCGAATGTACCACAATACGTGCGCTGATGGGCTGAGAACGCACGATTCACTTACACCACTTCAAACGATACACTATGGATACACTCAATGAGAGCATTTCATCTCCATCATCATCATTTCAGCTTGATAAAATAAAAATATTTTTCCCGAAAAAAAATCCTAAACGAACATGAAAAGGTAGAAGAAATTACTATTCAAAATAAGTAGTTGCATTTATTTATTTTGTTTGATGCCTAGACAAAAATGTAACAAACTGCAACAAAAGACGAAAATACAGTTGTTTTGTGTGATATTTTTATTCGGCCGACGGACAATTTTTTAGTCTTCTTAACTTCTTAAAAAAAAAAAAAAAAAAGAACATTCGAATTTCAAAATCTTTCCCGCCCTCAATTTTACCAAGATGTCGCGTGAATTCAGAAATACCTTTATGAATTTAGCGATACTCCACCATAATCCAATTGCACTTACTTGAAATAGCATTGAAAATCAATACCATTGAAAGCCACGTCCATTTGAGCTTAGCTAAAGCTCATTATGCGATTGCTGTGCTTGTAATACTTCATAAACCTGCTTAATTCATAAAGGGTCTTAATAAAATGGGTTCAGACTTCAGAGTGGTTCAAGTCGTATTGTCGGTCTTTACAGCTTGAATAATAAAAATTCATTTCAATATTGTGGTCAACTTCAGATTTTTTATTACTTATATTAATGCATAAAATTTTTTACATCAGGCAAAATATTTATGATCTTTGTCCACGATTCAAGTATTTGAGAACACTTCTGAAGAAAATTGGTAAAAAAAGAGTCCATGAAACGGCGAACAAACGGCGAAGTCCGAAGACTAGATTTGATTTTCATAACTCGAATATCCTTTCGACGACTCGCTCGCGAGAAGAGACTGTATTGAGATTTGAGGTCATAGACAATTCTTATTAAATATTTAGTAATCAATCCTCTATAGTTGCGTGTGTACGGTAAATTATACGGCTATTGCTGAACCAAAGATTTCCTTTGGTAGGATTGGTCCTTATGGCGCAAGGATGGATTTAAGATGTGGAGCCACCGCGATTTTTGATGTTAGTTTTTTTTAATTTTAGCAGCTTCTGCTCTGGAGGAAAATAGAGTCTCAATCTGTATAGAGGCATTAATTATGGTACTATTCCAAGTTCGGTACAATATTCGGATGACTTAAGAATGCTTAATTCATTTTAGGACTCATATTTGCACGATAAGGATGTTAAACAACGTAAAAAGAAGAAGAAGAACAAGAAGCATTATTTAAACGCGCTAATCTTAGTATGAGTCAGTAATTACTAGTCCGATTTAAAAAATTATTTCAGTGTTAGATAACCCATATATCAAGGAAGGCTATAGGCTATATTTTATTACGCTAAGACTAATATAAGCGAAGAAATAGAGGAAAATGTGGAAAAAACGGGGGAAATTATTTGAAAGGGCTTATTTCACGAATTACTGGAGTAATTTTTCTGTTATTTGGCACAGATAAAAAGTAGGAACGTGAGGGATCATAGGCTATTTATTGTGGACAATTTTTTCTGTGAAATATCTAATTTACGCGGGCGAAGCAGCGCGGAACGTCTAGTAATATTATAAAGCTGAAGAGTTTGTTTGAACGCGATAATCTCAGAAGCTACTCATCTGATTTGAAAGAATCTTTCAGTGTTTGATAGCCTATTTATCAAGGAAGGCTATTGCCTATATTTATCACGCTAAGACCAATAGGAGCAAAGATACAGAGGAAAATGTGAAAATAAAGCTGAAGAGTTTGTTGGTTAGTTTGTTTGTTTGAACGCGCTAATCTCAAGAACTACTGGCCCAATTTGAAAAAATCTTTCAGTGTTTGATAGCCTATTTATCGAGGAAGGCTATAAGCCATATGTAATCACGCTAAGACCAATTAGTGCAAAGATACAGAGGAAAATGTAAAAAACGGGGAAATTTATTTGAAAGGGCTAATATCTCACGGACTAGCAATTTTTATGTTATTTGACACGAATATATAGTAGACTACGTGAGACATGGGTTATTAATTTGTGAAAAATATACGGTTTCCGTGAAATTTCAGATTTACGCGGACGAAGCCGCGCGGAACGTCTAGTATTATTAATATGTTTATTGCTCCATTCATCGCCATATCTTTGGCATGCAGAATAATGCGGCTATCAGCCTCCTTATATTCATTAAGCCCTGTCAACAGAGTTTTCGTTGGTTGAAAATCATATATGTATTCTACATTTTTTATTTTATTTTATTTTTACTATATTTTATCTAAATATTATTCCAAAATTGGCATTTAAACATTCGATTCAATCGAAAATGATACCAAACTCGACTATATACCTAAATTCCACGCAGTTATTGACCTCATACCTTGTTAAAGCTAACCCCCCCCCCCCCTTCCCACCTGCATGAAATATTCAGGTGGCTTCACATCGTAAACCCATCTTAGGGATATAAAGATCAATCCTACCAAAGGGAATCTTTGGTTCAGCAAAAGCCGTATTCCTCGTTTTTTGTCTTGTACGCACACGACTACTACACGTAGAGAGAACGAACTCTCGTGCACGCTTGACGCTGCACGGACCTTTGACATTTGTACAAACACTGGCGTTCCATTTACAAAATGTGTTCCACTTCAAGTGTTCTCCAAACTAGATTTTAGTTCGAAATTCAAACCGAGTGTTTCGTACGTTCGTTATTTTTAAGCCATGTTTCTGAGGTTTCTCGATTGGTATTTATCTTTTCAATGGCGTTGTTGATTGGTTGACTTTTAAACGCCAATCAAAAGAGCTGGTGAATAGCCTACCTTATGAATCGGTTATTAAGGGCATTCCCTACGGAAAATCCGTAATTTACCGTATTTAGAGCCTTATTAACTCATAATTGGAAAGCTACAGAGTTATAATAAAAATACAGCAATAATCTTAAGTATCTCAACATTCTTTTCCACGTTTTAAATGTTCTATTTTCGTTTATTATACTCATGATATCAGCTTCTAAAGTAAAGCCAATTTGTTAAAATTCAAGCATACATTCAGCATCTCCTTAGTATTTACAAATTACTTTTATTTGAAACACACGGCAATAGATCGACAGTGTCATAAGCTGCATATTCCCGTTTAAAATTTTTTTTAGGTCAATTTTGAACTAAGATAAGTAAAAAAAAAGGGTTTTGGTGCGATCTCGGCAACGCGGCAAATGTATGGCCAAGGTCAACGACGGGGACGTTGCTCGGGGGACGGCCTTAAAGTTTATTCCTAAATCAAAAGTTATTCTTAATTTTTTATAGATTACGGTCCACCTTATTAGTATATTATGTATGTATAGAGAGCAAGCTAATTAGAATAATACCTTACCTACGTAGTACCTATCGAAGGGTTATATTAAATTAGGTATTATAATATTCACTAGTAAGTACTTGTAAAGTATTAATATTGACTCAACAGAAAGCTTATGTAACTTAATTATGCCTAATAAGCGAGACGAGTTCTGAACGGTGTAGGGCTGCCACATTTTTCTACAAATCCAAATAAAAACAGTTAATATTAGCCTCATTAGTTATTACTTATTAGTTATTAGTCGTAGTATTGTTTAAGGCCTATTTCATTCTAAAATTATTTAATCCAAGGAATAAACTTAGTTTCAGTCATACATTAGTACAGTTAGTTAAAGTTTAATAATACTTATTTTTTGTTGGCAACCCTGGTGCATGAAGGGTTTAATATCGAGCTGCAACTTAATGAATGTCAAAACAAATTACAGACGTCCTGTGTCTAGACATTAATCCTTCGATCGGAGGTTCTAGGAATTCCCATTGTATTCTTTTGTTCTCGCGATCACCGGTGCTCGCGCGGGGCCTGAAAGATTAACCCGGTCGCAGGACCAGTTGGGCCATTTATCTTGACACTTAATTAGAGCGAATAAACTCACTAATGGACTGATATTGATATTCCAAATTCAAATTTGGCGTTTCAAATTGGGAACTCAGTACCGTGTAGCGTGTAGCACTGCAGTACGCACTATGTTTTTTATGCGTACGAAATGTTGACAGTGGTTTTATAAACATTCTGACCACGCTTTACATTTTAAAAACTTTTTTATTTATTGATCTAATTAAAGCACTATTACAATATACTATCAATAAAAATGTCTTTCTGTGGCCCTTTTAAGCCGCTGAACTGATTTTGATGGAGATATACATAATTCATAGAGTCCTGAAAATGGCAGAGACGTTTTTAACTTTTTATCCCGAAAAATATGTATAACATAGATTAATCATTGGTCTTTTTTCTTTTCGCGAAGACCAATGATTAATCTATGATGTATTTAAGTACGAAAATTTTCGAGGTGGCGAAATACACCTACATCTAGTATAAAAAAAATAAACTTTTTAATATGAACATTAAGCAGATTTCTAATTAAATATAAGCCATAACTGACACGTTTTACGAACATGTCATCAAGGCCCAGATAAAAAATCAACCAGATAAAATTATTATTTTTTAACAAAAAATTAAAACCTACTTCCAAGGTAAAAACAAAAGTAATACTTACTTATTCTTAATCTAAAAAGAATCAAATAATTCTTATTCCTTATTATAGTGGCGTCTTCAGACTTCGCCTAAACCTCAACTATTTCTGTACTCAATCTTCCTACTTTTGAAGTCGGTACCAGCCCGGAAAAGTTCTGAGATCCTTGACATAGCAATTACGCTAAGGTAAGCTGGTACCGACTTCAAAAGCATGAAGATTGAGTACAGAAATAGTTGAGGTTTAGGCGAAGTCTGAAGACGCCACTATAGTGGCGTATATTATATGGCGTATACTATAGTGGAGTATATTATAATAAGGAATAAGAATTATTTGATTCTTTTTAGATTAAGAATAAGTAAGTATTACTTTTGTTTTTACCCGACTGCCAGGAGGGTTATGTGTTTAGCGCGTATCTTCTATGTATGTAATATTCTTTATTACCTCGTATCTTCAGAACGGCTAAACGGATTTGAGGTATCGTTAGATTTGTCTTAATAGCCCGAGTGTTCTTAGATAGGTGACATTAAGAAAAAACCAAAATGGCGGATGTTTTGACGCCATATCGTGAGGTAAACAAAAATAAAAATTTACCAAGCATATCGAGTGGGGTATCAAAATAAAGAATTTTAAACACTGATTCTAAATATGTATATAACTTGCAGTTTTAATATTAAATCGAACGATAAATCTACACTAATAGTACAAAGAGGAAAGATTTGATTTTTTGTTTGTTGGGCTCAGAAACTACTGGACCGATTTGAAAAATTCTTTTACCATTGGAATTCTACATTATTTTTGCTGAACATAGGCTGAATTTTATTTTGGAAAAAATAAGGTTCCGTAAGATATTTGGGTTCTTCGGACGCAAGGTGTAAAAAATCAACCAGAAAAGTTACTTATTTTACGTACGCTGCCTAAACTATAAAAGGTAGAACCATAAAATTCTAAGCAGTTGTAGAACTTGCAAATATCTACAAAAAAGTCCGCGACACACTATACCTATCTATGTCAAGTGAGGCACAATAACCATTTCTTTATTTAAAAATCTTGAAATTTTTTTGGGACTACATTTAAACGCGTTTATTTTACTCATTCTTTTAATCCTTATCAAAATAAATTATTCCATTACTAAGTACAGTTCATGTAGATAATATTTGGTCTTTGAATGAATAAAATTGGACATTTGGTTTTGAATTTATGGCGAAATTAAAATATTACGATAGTTGGCGTCACCAAGGCGGGTGCGCGCGCGGGAGGAAGACAATCTGTGCATGTCGCACCAAGTTTAACATTAATTCATAAATCATAAAATATTATGCCTCCGACAGACGACTGCATTTTATTATCCACTTTCTTCTTCTACATTTTTAACTATGTAACCTTCTATTTATCCTGGCATGAAACTCGTAAGCAAGAGTCGTATCAATTAAAACATGGATTCGATGCCTTCGGCAGAATTAGGTCTTGTTTCGTTCTTTTTAGTTAACATTTTTTGCAGTCGGGTTTTTTGATTTTTAATTAATTTATTTTATTACCTTGGAAGTCGGTTTTAATTTTTTGTTAAAAAATAATAATTTTACCGTTTTTAGTTACATAATATGAGACGACAAGGCTATAATATTATAGCTTGTTGTCTTAGAGTTGTACATATTACTAGCGGTCGCCTGCGGCTCTGCCCGCGTGGATGTCGGTTACGGCTGCAAAAAGCGTACCCAGGAAAGACTCGGTCAGCAAAATGATTCCCAGGTCAATTCACAGACTCCGACACTGACATCGACGACGCGGACGCAGTCATTATCCGAAGGGTGTACAGCTAGTGCACACTGCACATATTGTCTTCCTCCCGCAAGCGCATCCCGCTTGGTGACGCCCACTAATTTTAATTTCGCCATAATTTTAAAACCAAACGTCCAATTTTAATCATTCAAAGACCAAATTTTATTTACATAAACTGTACTTAGTGATGAAATAATTTATTTTGATAAGGATTAATGGCATGAGTAAAATAAACGCGTTTAAATGTTGTCCAAAAAAAATTCAAGATTTTTAAATAAAAAAAATGGTTATTGTGCCTCACTCTACATAGAGAAGTATAGTATGTCGCGGACTTTTTTGTAGATATTTATAAGATCTACAATACTTAGAACATTTTATGGTTCTATCTTTTATAGTTTCGGCAGCGTACGCAAAATAAGTAACTTTTCTGGTTGATTTTTTCACCTGGCATCCGAAAAACCCAAATATCTTACGAAACCCTATTTTTTCCAAAATAAAATTTAGCCTATGTTCAGCACAAATAATGTAGGATTTGCTAGGAGTAGTTTAAATAAAGCCAAAATCCTCAAACTTGTATCTATAAGGATTCAAAAGTTCTGTTGGGTACCTTCAGAACCAGGGTATATCCTGGTGCAAAATCTTACTTTATGGTAGTATATGCCTGAAATACTTCAGAAAAAATCGAAATCACCATATGTTCCCATATAAATTTCAAGGAGTCCCCTCGATTGCTCATGGATCCCATCATCAGATCACCACTTTTGTGAACATGGTACCAACCTCGGATTCAACCCTGTCCAACAACAAAAGAATCATGAAAATCGGTCCATAAACGGCGAAGTTATGGTTGAACATACAAAAAAATATATATAAACAGACGAACGTATAACCTCCTCCTTTTTGGAAGTCGGTTAAAAAGTTACTTATTTTGCGTACGCTGCCTAAATTATAAAAGATAGAACCATAAAATGTTCAAATTTGTTGTAGATCTTATAAATATGTATCTACAAAAAAGTCTGCGACACACTATACCTATCTATGTCGAGTGAGGCACAACAACCATTTTTTTATTTAAAAAATCTTGAATTTTTTGGACTACATATAAACGCGTTTATTTTACTCATGCTATTAATCCTTATCAAAATAAATTATTTAATCACTAAGTACAGTTTAGGTAGATAATATTTGGTCTTTGAATGACTGAAATTGGATGTTTGGTTTTGAAGTTATGGCGAAATTAAAATATTACGATTTCTACTGCACGGCCTGTTGGGAAGTGAGCGTCAAGGCGGGGTTGCGCGTGCGAGAGGGGAGTTTAGATCTGTGGCTATGTCCACACTGTGCACTTTCATCTTCAATTTTCGTCATCTTCTTTCATTCAACTGTCGTATTGGCGCATTCAATTATTTTCTTAAATATTTGAAAATGCCTAAGTGGGCCAGGTCGGACGACCATGGCACCATACTTATATTTTAGTCACTTCAACAAAATAATATGGGCAAAACAACGTTTGCCGGGACAGCTAGTGTATAATAAAAGTGAATCGTACAATTGCTTGTGATCTCGTGATGTAGCGACTCTCGTTCGCTCGGATATCGCAAAATATAAATCTAGAATTACTGTGCAACAACATTTGCAACAAGGATATTTTCCAGTGCATTTATATGCCAAATAAGTACTTCTGTGGTACTTGGCTCTTTTCAAGCTATTTTAGAAAGTGTCACTAGTCACTACTCCTACAATTGATAGGCTCTATTAGAATCACAACAAAAAATAAAACGACGTTATTGCAGGAACTAAGCTGCACTTATGTTGCATTAATAGGGAAATACTTTGAAATAAAGAAAAGATCCTTGCAGGACTATAAAGATTTAAAATTTTAATTTCGCAATAAAACAGTTTAAATAATTGAAAATACAACTATAAGAAAATACAACAGCTATAAATAAATTTCGCAATTATTTTTAGGGTTCCGTACCCAAAGGGTAAAAAACGGGACCCCATTACTAAGACTTCGATGTCTGTCTGTCCGTCTCTCTGTCTCCAGGCTGTATCTCAAGAACCGCTATAGGTAGATTTCACAGATTGTGTGTATCTGTTGCCGATTTAATAACAAATACTATTGATAACATTGATAAAATAATATTAAAAAATATATACATATATTAAAAATACATACTAAAAACTCACTGTTGCCCGCGACTTCGTCCGCGTTAACATAGTATACCTATTTAGACTTTCATTTAAACTTTCAATCCCTATTTCACCCCCTTGGGGGTAGAATTTTCAAAAACACTTAAACACGTATCCAATCATTTTTGATCAGTAGCCCAAACATAAAATTTCATGTTTCTAACTCAAGAAATAACGGACTTCCATTGAAACTTTCAACCTCAATTTCACCCCCTTGGGGGTAGAATTTCCAAAAACCCTTAAATACGTATCCATTCATTTTTAATCAGTAACCCAAAAATAAAGTTTCATATTCCTAACTTAAGAAATGACGGACTTTCATTCAGACTTTCAACCCCTATTTCACCCCCTTCGGGGTAAAATTTTCATAATTCATTCCTTAGTGGGTGTCTACTTAATAAAACAACCCTACTCACTAAATTTCGTGGCTGTAACTTTAACAGTTTTTGCTCAGCGATAATGAATCAGTCAGTCAGTCAGGACATGTAATTTTATAAGTACTTATAGGTTTTAAAACTACATAATATTAAGTATTATTTTTTATTTTTTTTGTTTCTAGGAACTTTTATTATTATTTTACATAGACGTTTTTGACAAATTGACGACGACCCGACTCTTGGCTTGTGAAGATATTATTTCCATTCCAAAATTAAATAAACTGTTAACTTAATATCTTTGGTTCCAGTTGTATCAAAGCGCACGGAGTGCGCGGCCAAGTTCCAGCAGGCCGCGCGCATGCCGTGCACTATTTACACGAATCGTTTCGACGCACTTTTGACCCCCCTGTATCTCAGTGCCTATTGCGAGTGCAAAGATAAAATTATACCTACGTAATTATGTACTAGTACTTAAGCAGTATACCAAATTTCATAGATATAGCTTCGGTAGATCCTGAAATATCTCCCTGTGAAAATAGCTAATTTTGGCACTGACTCACTCACTCACTCACTCACTCACTTACTGACCGGTAATCAAAACCTCTAGGCCACTTCCAATTGTCCTAGCGTTATGAAATTTGGCACGTAGGTCGTGTGTTATAAGTAGATTAACAAAAAATTGAGAAATTTAAGAAATCGGTCAAGCGTGAGTCGGTTCACCTACAAACCTTAGAGGCCACTTCCGATTGTCCTAGCGTTATGAAATTTGGCAAGCAGGTCGTGTCTTATAAGTAGGTTAACAAAAAATTGAGAAATTTAAGAAATCGGTCAAGCATGAGTCGGTTCACCTACAAACCTTAGAGGCCACTTCCAATTATCCTAGCGTTATGAAATTTGGCACGCAGGTCGTGTGTTATAAGCAGATTTACAAAAAATTGAGAAATTTAAGAAATCGGTCAAGCGTGAGTCGGTTCATCTACGAACTCTAGAGACCACTTCCAATTTTCCTAACGTAATGAAATTTGACACTCAGGTCGTGTGTTATAATATGTAGATTAATCCTTCGATCGCGGATTCTTGGAAATCTATTGTTTACGCGATCGAATTCGACCGCTTGGGAGTTGATATAGGTTAAATAAATACTGTTTACTTGAAAATTTCGCTTCTATTGATAGTTTAACAAATACAACTAGCGCCATATATCGAAGCTATTGTTTAAGTCGGATGTGGCACAAAAAGAAAAAAATAGGTATAATTTCTTAAAAAAAAGTATTGAAATCCCACCAAAAACATACCTGTTAAAATGAGGCCAAGTTCCTATTGGCAAATTTTTGGTCTAAAGAGTTGAAATCCAATCCAATGCCAAGTTTAGATGCACTTCATCGATCGTTATCATTTTCATCAACAGCCTGATCCATAATACTTCTAAATTTGAACCTGGCAGGTTTTCGTGCTATAATTATTAATTGTATAATTAGACAATAATATAATTAAATTAACCTGCCACGTTCAAATTAGAAGTATTATGGATCAGGCTGTTGATGAAAATGATAACGATCGATGAAGTGCATCTAAACTTGGCATTGGATTGGATTTCAACTCTTTTTTTAGACCAAAAATTTGCCAATAGGAACTTGGCCTCATTTTGACAGGTATGTTTTTGGTGGGATCACTTGTACATCAAATATTTAAAGTGTAGATTTGGCACGACTATGGCACGACTTCGGACTTACTGTACTCGAGGTCAAAAAATATTTAAAAAAATATCCCTCCTGCCAGCATAGCTGTCGTAGCGCCACGCGCGAAGACCAATGATTAATCTATGATGTATTTAAGTACGAAAATTTTCGAGGTGGCGAAATACACCTACATCTAGTATAAAAATAAATAAACTTTTTAATAAGAACATTAAGCAGATTTCTAATTAAATATAAGCCATAACTGACACGTTTTACGAACATGTCCTCAAGGCCCAGATCGTGATGTGCCTGAGATGAGGCCAATCAGGCCACCAGACGGAGGACCCCACACAGAAAACTCACGTCCCCTTTAATGAATCTTAAAGTGTAAACCAGACTCAATTAATGAGTTGGAACTTGGAAGCTTGCTTGTAGATTGGCGAGACAGTACTCTCGGCCAAGTTTATTATGGAACGTACTCGGCCGAGGGCACGGTTTCGCCAATCTACTCGGTAAGTATAATGAGGCCCTAATAACTTATAAGAATTCTTCAATCTTCTTATGAAGTACGAGTAGGCTTACATTTATTTTTGTCTAACTATGCTGGCAGGAGGGATATTTTTTTATATATTTTTTGACCTCGAGTACAGTAAGTCCGAAGTCGTGCCATAGTCGTGCCAAATCTACACTTTAAATATTTGATGTACAAGCGATACTGGAACCAAAGATATTAAGTTAACAGTTTATTTAATTTTGGAATGGAAATAATATCTTCACAAGCCAAGAGCCGGTCGTCGTCAATTTGTCAAAAACGTCTATGTAAAATAATAATAAAAGTTCCTAGAAACAAAATAAAAAAATAATACTTAATATTATGTAGTTTTAAAACCTATAAGTACTTATAAAATTACATGTCCTGACTGACTGACTGATTTATTATCGCTGAGCAAAAACTGTTAAAGTTACAGCCACGAAATTTAGTGAGTAGGATTGTTTTATTAAGTAGACACCCACTAAGGAAGGAATTATGAAAATTTTACCCCGAAGGGGGTGAAAGTCTGAATGAAAGTCCGCCATTTCTTAAGTTAGGAATATGAAACTTTATTTTTGGGTTGCTGATTAAAAATGAATGGATACGTATTTAAGCGTTTTTGGAAATTCTACCCCCAAGGGGGTGAAATTGAGGTTGAAAGTTTCAACGGAAGTCCGTTATTTCTTGAGTTAGAAACATACAATTTTATGTTTGGGCTACTGATTTAAAATGATTGGATACGTGTTTAAGTGTTTTTGAAAATTCTACCCCCAAGGGGGTGAAATAGGGATTGAAAGTTTAAATGAAAGTCTAAATAGGTATACTATGTTAACGCGGACGAAGTCGCGGGCAACAGCTAGTTTTTAATATGTATTTTTAATATATGTATATATTTTTTAATATTATCTTAATCAATGTTATCAATAGTATTTGTTATTATAGCGGCAACAGATACACACAATCTGTGAAATCTACCTATAGCGGTTCTTGAGATACAGCCTGGAGACAGAGAGACGGACAGACAGACATCGAAGTCTTAGTAATGGGGTCCCGTTTTTTACCCTTTGGGTACGGAACCCTAAAAATAATTGCGAAATTTATTTATAGCTGTTGTATTTTCTTATAGTTGTATTTTCAATTATTTAAACTGTTTTATTGCGAAATTAAAATTTCAAATCTTTATAGTATAGCTGTTGTATTTTCTTATAGTTGTATTTTCAATTATTTCAACTGTTTTATTGCGAAATTAAAATTTCAAATCTTTATAGTCCTGCAAGGATCTTTTCTTTATTTCAAAGTATTTCCTTATTAATGCAACATAAGTGCAGCTTAGTTCCTGCAATAACGTCGTTTTATTTTTAACCCCTGACCAAAAAGAGGGGTGTTATAAGTTTGACGTGTCTGTCTGTCGGTCTGTCTGTCTGAGGCATCGTAGCATCCAAACGGGGAGACTTCATCTAGTTTTTTTTGTTTGAAAGCTGACATGACCGAGAGTGTTCTTAGTTATAGTTCATCATCATCAGCAAACGTTGTTTTGCCCATATTATTTTGTTGAAGTGACTAAAATATAAGTATGGCGCCATGGTCGTCCGACCTGGCCCACTTAAGCATTTTCAAATATTTAAGAAAATAATTGAATGCGCCAATATGACAGTTGAATGAAAGAAGATGACGAAAATTGAAGATGAAAGTGCACAGTGTGGACATAGCTACAGATCTAAACTCGCACGCGCAACCCCGCCTTGACGCTCACTTCGCAACAGGCCGTGCAGTAGAAATCGTAATATTTTAATTTCGCCATAACTTCAAAACCAAACATCCAATTTTAGTCATTCAAAGACCAAATATTATCTACCTAAACTGTACTTAGTGATTAAATAATTTATTTTGATAAGGATTAATAGCATGAGTAAAATAAACGCGTTTAAATGTAGTCCAAAAAAATTCAAGATTTTTTAAATAAAAAAATGGTTGTTGTGCCTCACTCGACATAGATAGGTATAGTGTGTCGCGGACTGTTTTGTAGACACATATTTATAAGATCTACAACTAATTTGAACATTGTATGGTTCTATCTTTTATAATTTAGGCAGCGTACGCAAAATAAGTAACTTTTCTAGTTGATTTTTTACATCTTGTGTCCGATAAACCCAAATATCTTACGAAAACCTATTTTTTCCAAAATAAAATTTAGCCTATGTTACTCGTGGATAATGTAGCTTTCGAATGGTGAGAGAATTTTTAAAATCGGTCCAGTAGTTTTTGAGCCTATTCATTACAATTATACAAACAAAGTTTTCCTCCTTATAATATTAGTGTAGATATAATGGTGCGGTCGTAAATCATACAATTCCTTAGGATTTCGTTGTGTTGCGAATTGTGGCCAAACCGCGCGTTCAGGCGGACGCATATATATCGAGCTTTACTCATTTTTCGTGGACTAAAGATTTGGACTATTAACCGCTAAACCGTAACTAACAACCGATAGTAGGGATTAATGTATTCGCGATACCGCTAATGAAAACATCGCGTGGTTGCGAACCGTTCACTATAGCTGAAGCCTTGTTTAAGTTATTGTGGTCAGTTTCAAGCCAGCGTTTAATATGATAAAATTGATAATGTATCTGGGGGGCACGGTAGTGCCCCCGCCAAGACGAGGATTCCTTCGAAGAGGAAAATTAAGGTATTTAGATTAAGAGCCGCGACACACCGGATTGGCAGCGGCGGCGCGGCGAGGCGAGCACTTACAGTGTCATAATATGATTTTAAACTTTATCTTCATTATCACTTCTTTATTTTCATCACCTAAGGGCTGAGTATGTAAAGTTAGAAACTTGGCTCTACATGAGATCTCACTACTTTTTGACAGCACGAACTTGTATGTTCTGGTCTATTGTATTTTTAGCGTCCATGTTGGTCAAGAGGGAGTCAAAAACCTGTGGGCCGTTCACGTCATAGACTCATAGTCCATGTAGATGGGCTATCCCATACGTCTTTGGTAAATACCCTTTTAGAAACATTATAATAAAGTAAAAGGCCTTCTAATTATTATTAATAATAATTACTCCGCAATTAAGCTAATCCATCTATCTTTGTCTTTTAAAAGTGCTTAAATTCCCTACGTATTAGAAAAACAGCAAAAAAGGGGATAGGAATTTAAATTATGGTATAGATATAGATTATAGTGTATACTTAATCAAAATATACTTTATAATCCACCACTAATATATATATATATATATATATATATATATATATATATATATATATATATATATATATATATATTAGTGGTGGATTATAAAGTATATTTTGATTAAGTATACACTATAATCTATATCTATACCATTGTGGCGGTACCCACAATTCGCCTAACATTCCTGCATCGCGCTATCGAAGTTTTCTGAGCGCGTCGGTATATATACGACAGCTGAAATATATCACGTCGGGGTCACCAATGAAGTGAGCACGGTCCTCGCGTCGTTGCGAGGTGAATCGCTTGCCCAACTTTCTTGTTTTGAAGGTGCGAAGGAGAAAATGATGGGAGTGATGTGGCGGTACCCACAATTCGCCTAACATTCCTGCATCGCGCTATCGAAGTTTTCTGAGCGCGTCGGTATATATACGACAGCTGAAATATATCACGTCGGGGTCACCAATGAAGTGAGCACGGTCCTCGCGTCGTTGCGAGGTGAATCGCTTGCCCAACTTTCTTGTTTTGAAGGTGCGAAGGAGAAAATGATAATAATTCAACTGGAATATCGAGTGTGCTATTTTATCATTTTCTCCTTCGCACCTTCAAAACAAGAAAGTTGGGCAAGCGATTCACCTCGCAACGACGCGAGGACCGTGCTCACTTCACCATAATTTAAATTCCTATCCCCTTTTTTGCTGTTTTTCTAATACGTAGGGAATTTAAGCACTTTTAAAAGACAAAGATAGATGGATTAGCTTAATTGCGGATTAGCGAATTTGCGGATTAGCTTAATATTAATATATATATTGTAGTAATTGATCAATGATCCTTTTGATTGCTCATTAAAAGTGCCGTGTTGAATTAGCAATCATTTCGAAATATTACTCGAAAATATGATTCGTATCGCGAAATTCGACACGTTATTCGTGTCACGTTTTATGCAGTGTCAAATTGTCGATTGGTTTATTATTTACTTAGTTAAATAGAGCTTCATAGTCTACTCTATGGCATAGAGCAGTGTTTCCCAACCTTTTTCCTCCAGGGACCCCTATGAAATCAGGCACAGTTTTCACGAACTCTCTTAGTAAAAATCGGATTATTATAATATATTGTATGGTCCAGAGATGACACCGCGGACTCTCATACATATTATACTAGCGGGAGTTTTCCAAAATCTCACGCAAAGCGGCGTTTTTTTTTTTACAATTTTTCTACGGCCTACAACATAATCCATGATAAGGTTTACCTCTTCACACCAAAACCGCTGAATAGATTTTGAGGAAATTTGGCATGATATACTTTAGATCCTGGGAAAAAAACAAAGGATATAGTTTTTGTTGCGGAGACGATTTCATCGCAATAAACGAATTTTGGCGTAACGTCATCTAATAATAATATTATATTTATTTGAGCGTGGGTTTTCATCTGCCGACTGTAACAGCGATAAAACCAAAAGTTTTAGAAACCCTGCTGTATCGACTACAGACTAAGCTATAATGCAGTTCCCGGTACTGTCGAACTGTTTACGTGTCCTTGACCCTTCTCGGTAATCTGCGCTGTATCAAACGTGTGCATTTACGTCAAATTCGCTTTAGCTAGTGTTTGTTACATGTTTACACAGCAATTTATCTCGGAGCTTTGAGATCTAACACAAATATTGGTTTATAAGTATTTAGACTTTAGTCGGGTTTAAGACTAAATTTAAATATTATGCGACATAGATACGCAAATATTGTATTAGGTACTATAGTAACTAGAGGACGCCTGCAACTCCGTTGCGCCAAAATTCGATTATTACAAGGAAACCATACATTTTTCCGGCATAAAAGTATCCTATGTTCTTTCCCGGGACTTAAAGTATATCTGCATACCAAACTTCAGCAAAATCGGTATAATGTTAGTACATTGGATAAAATAATATACAAATCTGAAACCAAAACTCAACAAAGAAAGTGTAGATATATTTTAGAGACGAACATGCCATCTATGTGAACGTGGTTTATACGTAACTAAATAATATCCTAACAAGTCACGATTCTCCAAGTCCTAAAAAATACCGGCTGACGGACGGACGGACGGATTTCATGACGAATCCACATACTAATCTAATATTCTACAGGTCAATAATAATTGCCACAATATGCCTTCAAAAGACTGAGAATATAAATTAAGCTCGACAAATGTCGTAAGGATCGTTATAAAATATTTATGTTGGAAAGATCCCAAAAACTCTCGAAAACTCGTAAAGAAAGCAAATCGTTAATTTCAACTTGTCAGTTAATCGACACAGTGTCATTGACCTCAGATTTTAGAACATCAGATTGGTATAAAAAAACTCACGACTCAAATTTTACGATAAAAATAATACATATTGACTAATATTTATAGGTTTAAGTTAATATTTTTTGCCATAATTAATAAAATAACTTATAAATAACTTTACCGGATTCTACTAAGTTATAACATTTTTCAATGCCTTAGTCCAAAAAGCCAATAGCAATATTAGCAATAGACCCCCAGTTTATAATATGTTACGCAAACGTAGACCCCAGTCGAGTCCCCAGACCTCTGGGGGTCCAGCTGGACCACTTTGGGAATTACTGATCTGTATGTATGGAATAGTGTTGCAGATGAAAACACCCACAAGTCAGTAAAATATTTTCTTTATTTCACAGGATCAGTTGAACAATTAATATTATTATACGTTTCGAACTCTGACAAAATAATATTTTTATATCGTACCGCTCTATTATACGTACTTATACACTTTTTCAGGAATTGACAGTTTTTTCTGAGCTTCATTATTGTAGAATAGAATGGCCTTTCGTATGTTGAAATACCGACTCCCGGTATAAACACATGTTCGCCTGCCCTGTTGACTGATATACCGGGAGTATGGGTAAGTGTGTAAAAGTTTAGGGCTATCTGTTGACATGCCGGCTCCCGGTCAACAGATACAGTAAAGTGGCTAATGTCACTTCAACATTGCAAAGGTTATAAAACGATATTTTTGCGTGTGAATTAGAGACAAATAGGTACTTAATTTAGAATAAGTATATTAGTTAAATATTTTTATGTGCTAACTGCTATGGTAAACTCTAGTTACTGCCACCGAGTACTCGCGTAAAATGACACCGTACGCACATAATCGTCAATCACACCTTGGGGTGTGTGGATGCGGGCTAAAAATACATTACCAATTGCCATCTAATAAACCACATGTGGGTGGGCCGCAAACATTCAGATTTATTACGCTCTCAAGTTAAAAAGAAAGTTAAATCACACGGAAGGAGGATAAAACATGGAAGGCTCAACTCACACTGGGGCAGAATCGAAGCAACGCGTCATTATTTTCGCCAAAGCATGTTCATCTCTGTACAGTGTACTATTATTTAAGAACTTTCTGCTATGAAATAAAGGCGTAATTCTAAAGTCGATAAATTGGACTTCAAAAAGTAAACACAGAATGTTGCGCCTAGCATACGCCAACGAGATGTCTCACTCTCGAGAAAATTAAAAACTACTCGTCTCATAATGTCAAATTATCGACATTATCTCGACAAAACTCGATAAAAATTTGTTATTTCGATGACAGATCTACACGAGAAAAAAATGTTTGGCTAGGGTCAATAGAGATGAAGAGACAAACCATCAAACATAGAGAAAACATGTACCTTAACAAAATTTTCTCGTTTCATCTTAGGCCCGCTGGCACTTTTTCTGACGCAAGTTTTTCGTTAATGTTACGTTTCGAATTCGAAACGTTAGCGAAATTATAATGACAATTTTGACGTTCGAAATCCTTACGAATTCGCTATCGATCCTACTTAAATCTGTTCCCATGTATTATCAATAAACACCCCAGCCCCTAGCCAAGACCTCTTCTTTATTGCTTTTTTATAGAATTACCGATCAAAATGTGTGGAATTGACATAACATGAGTCGAATGTCGTCTTTATTTTATGGAACGCTTATGTCAATTTCATACATTTTGATCGGCGATTCTATAAAGAAGCGATAAAGAAAACGTCTTGCTAAGGCACAGCGCAGACGACAGACTATCCGTGACGCACTTTTTGTCTGTGGAAATAGAACCTATGCAATTAATAATAATTATACGCGGACTTTTTGCGCGTCGTATGCGTTACTGCATATAATTGCATAGGTTCTATTTCCCACAGACTAAAAAGTGCGTCACGGATAGTCTGTCGTCTGCGCTGCGCCTAAAGGGCCCAGTCACTCCACCATCAAACCAAAGGAACCATATTACTCGCCTTATGTATTTCCCCAGCGATCCTCAAGATATGCGCGGCCTATATCATCAGTTAGCTAACACCATTACCAATGAGATCGGTTTCGAGAGGTCAACGCATCGCCATAACAGTTATTCTGGAGCCATGAAATCGATCCTTCACGAAGGAGTTGGCGGAAGAACATCTTTAAAATAACGTAAAACGTTGTTACGACCGCACTCAGACACATAATATTTTAATGATTACGTAACGGAAAATGTATGGAGCTGATGGTCAAATGTTCATTAATTTTAAGTTAAGCAATCATTTAATTTCTCAAAATACGGTAGTATTCTAAAATAACAGTGACTTTAATAATAATTTATTAATATTAACTAACAATGTTATAATTATGTATAAATAACCAGAGACTTTATGGTATAACCTACCTTTAAATACCTTTACACTTGTCACATAAAACAAGCACAAGCAAACGCGTTCTTACCCCATCCAACGATAACGAAGTGAGAAAACGTAAATCGTAAAGGACTGACATATTTTGACACGTCATTATTTCGTTACTAAAATATATTGAACATAATATTATTCTGTTCGATATTTCGATTAATTAAACACCCATCAGTCGTGGCAAAACGAGACACAATAGCTTTTTCATTGTTATCGCGGCCGGATGTGGCCGCTTGGGGCTTCATGAATTAACTTCGTTATCGTTTGATAGTGTAAGTACGGTCTACGACTTACGACTGGCGAGCCTTTTGTAAGCCGTTTTCTTGTTCTCTCTTATGTGCTTTATAATTATTTACCTGAAACAAGGAATATAATATTTTATATTAAGAACAGAAAATATTAAATAATAATAGAACTTACATATCCTCTCTTACATTTTATTTAAGGTTAATTTTACCTACTTAAAGGAAAATTGATTTAGCTGAACATTTTACATTACTATACTGATAAGTTGCCCACACTCCAATGCAGTAATTACTCTCATCAAAAGCTAATAACATCGAAACCACTTCACGACTTTAGTTCTAAAATTACCAGATTAGGTATCTTTATGGGAACCTTTTATGTCCTTTAATTACTAATCATAATATTTTACGTTGATTAGATAAGAACATAATACGAGTATACATCATCATTTTAACAGAACTTCTCTCGTTTTTTGGGTTGAGAAATACTTTGCGCATCCCCGGTGGACTGCATCCGGCGAATGCAGTCCGGACAGTGTATTTATTTTTACCCGGACTCAGAGCATCGCCATACCAAATGACAGCAAAATCGGTTCAGCGGTTTGGATGTGAAAAGGTAATAAATAGACAGAAGACACACTTTCGCAACTATAGAGCCTAGGAGGTAAATAGTATTTTAATTAAAAAGATAAAACCGACTTCAAATTTTTGGAATTAAAATTCAATATCTCAAATACTACTGAACCGATTTTGATGAAACTTGCAGTATTCCCTAATTTGAACAATACCTAGTACAATGAAAAAAGAATAAATAAAATCGGACTTGTGGTTCCGGAGATATGCGTGCACAAACATAAAAACATACATATATACATACATATACATACACTTTTGAAATTTGGCACATTTGTTCAGAAGCTGTCATAGATTAACATAATATACAAAAGCTGGGCAGTTCTGGAAATATTACATACGTACGCGTCGAATTGATAACCTCCTTTTTTTGAAGTCGGTTAATAATATAAAGCTTAAGCATTAAACGCATGACAGACGGTGAAGATAATATAAAATATATATTATCTTAGAGCATATTTTAGAATATCGCTCACCATACAAATCCTATGAACCGACACACACGACGAAGTTAATTTATATTTTATATTTTGTATCTTAAGATACCGAGCGATATGGAAATATATATTTCATATCTTAATATTTTATCTTAAGATACGAAATATATATTTCGTATCTTAATATGTTATCTTAAGATGCGAAATATATTTTTATGAATAGGTACAGGGTGTTTTTGTGTCGGGCAGGGGGCTCATCGGTGATCGGAAGCACTAGTGGACGCAGTGTTGCCAGTGCTGTATGTTAGAAAGTTACATACCTACTCTCATTCGAAAAGTAACATTTTGAGGGAAAAAGTAACATTTCGGATAATTTTAAATAAAATTGACTTATAATTTATTGCTTTATTATTATTGTTGCTTAAAAAGCTCATGAATCGAAATGAATGTTTCTCTTGAATTTCTAAAATACTCCTGAAACTTCTTCGTTGACAGATATTGATAAAGGTTAAATTCGGCGCAGGTTTTTCTCTTTTTTATGTGAGGCTCTATCCAAATGTTTCTCCTTTTGGAATGTGCTACTGCAATCAGCATTTCACATTCTATATCAGAATCATCGTCTGAAGAGCTGTCTAACAAATCAAGAAGTAAGGCAGTATCAGTTATTAGTTATCAGTTATCACTCATAGTCAATCACCCTGTATATAGAACTCTAACAAGGAATACGTGTGGCACCAACGCAGACTCGTAAGGAAATGAACAGATTTTTAATATTATCGTATCTTAGCCGTGTGTGATAGCTTAAGATACTATAATATTTTATATTTGGGCATCTTAAGATAAAATATTATATTATCTTCACCGTGTGTGATGCGCTTTAAACGCGTTTAAAATTGTATCCGCGAAGTAAAAATGCTGTCTTCACATCTAAAACAAACAAAAGTTTATTTTATTAATTAGTTATTTTACAAACACATCAATATTTTTCCTGGCGCCGCACGCCGGCGCCCAAAAATTAAAATGTCATTAATATTTTTATTAAACTCGTTTCAAAAATTAATGGTCTCGGTGATTTTCTGTTGCCATTTTTATTTCCTTTAGTTGATTGATGATAATAATATTATATAGTTATTAAGTATGTCATAATAGGTATGTGAAATTCAAATAATTTTTTTTTTTTAGTTATTTTAGTTAAATTTAAAAAGTTTACTGATTAGTGATTTTGCAACCATGGTATTACTTAAGACATTGTCCTATCCCACGGCTGCAGGCATGCTTTAATAGAGTATTGTTTAAGATCTTTAGAACTGAAATTTAACACCTCCATCGTGATTCGTGGGTATCGCAGACACAATAGATTTTCAATTGTTATGCGACAGCCGGCTGCCGCTTGGGGATTGATGGGTTAAAGTTAGTTAAGCATAGAAAATTATCCAATATCCTGCATGACACTTATTTAAATGCTAACTTATCTTAAACATACTTTCGAACTTACAATATTAGTATGATGGATGCAGGATAATCACAATACTACCACAGTGGTTGCAGAGTAGACAGAACGGGGGTTGCGTCTGACCACTGACATAATATAAGTACTATTGGAGAAGTGGATTCCTATGCAGATCGGGGACCTACGTAGTTTGGTTGCGTTACGTCAAACCCACCCGACAAATCACAGTTAACATTGAATTGACATATTCGACCAAATAACGTTGGTCTATGAACTGCATAGGAATCAATTTCCTCGATGGTACTACGTACTGGACTTGACACCGCAACGCAATGCTTGGTCACACTCAACAGAAGCGAAGAAGTACGAAGTATTACCTCAGTACGTCTGACATGAAAATTCTGTTGTTCTACATTTTAAAATTGTCTAATCACTCTTATGTCTATGGTGAACATACAAAGTATTTTCATTCGTAATGGGTAAGGATCGGGCTAAACAACAAATCAGCTACTGAATATCAATGGTATACGTCTTCATACTTGATCAGTGGCGGATTTACCCTAAGGCCCAGTAGGCCCGGGCCTAGGGCGGCCAGATATAAAGGGCGGCAAATCGTGCAAAAAAAATTTGTAATGGGTGCTTCTGCAGTCATGTGAAGCTAGTGGCAATAGGTGCGACTCTGGACAGACGCTAGGTATATTGTGATAGTGAATAATAGGTCTCAATATCTGATTCTCCATATTACGTAAATAAATAAAACATACTGGAATCAAGTTTCATTATATATATTTTTGTTTTTTAACAAACGAAATTTTGGGAATTAAAGTTGTGTGCAGTAAATATGCGTAGTGGCTTCTCTGTTATTAAAATTTTGTACAGCCAGTTTTTGGTGAGATATTAATTAAAGCTTCCAACCCTCACCTTTCGTAATATGATTAAGAGGGCGAATAAAGCAAAAAATTAAATATAGTCCTTCTCTCTTCACACTCACGCCCGACTTTCATATGCCGGGTGAAAAAGGACGACGCAGAATCATTGCAAAGTTAGTTTTTTAGGGTTCTGTACCGTAAAAACGGGACCCTATTGCTAAGACTTCGATGTCTGTCGGCTGTCCGTCTGTCTCCAGGCTGTAACTCAAGAACGGTAATGGCTAGAGAGCTGAGATTATGTATTTCTGTTGCCACTATAACAACAAATACTGAAAACAAAATACAAAGCAACTGCAGGTACCTGAAATATTCACAAAATACTCAACTGTGTTTTAAATACTTTAATAATTCATAATTTAAATTTAATTAAAATTAATAGAATAGAAAATATAGAAAATTATAATTATTATTCTATGAGAGTTTATACAGGGTGCAATTAAGGTTTAATTGCATCCTGTATGATGTTATAAAAATGCAGAAAAATGTTGTCTTGCGTTTTAAGGTTAGTCCATTTGGCTACATTGGCTCGTTTTGTTGTATTAAATATAGCCCGAATCGATAATTGCGCCATCTATAAATAGCTTGCTTTTCTCGTACATGCAATTTTGTATGGGACTCAACAGTCTTTCTGGTCTTTTTTTTTTATGTTTTATTTAAATGACCATAAATATTCTAAACTAGCTTTATAAGCTAATGCTTTTTGTTAAATAATTTTCGGAATCAATTAAAAATGGGACGGGTGCTGAGAAAGGGGCGGCACATGGCCTGGGGCCTACAGCGGCCAGGACTGCAAATCCGCCACTGTACTTGAATCTTGGTATATTAATAGGACTGAAAGTATTAATTGCTATTTCGTCTACTTTAGAGTTTAGTCTTTTATGTGTTTAACTTGCCAGTACAATTTGTAAAACAACACACGGTTAGACAGTATAAATAACTAGTGTTTTGTTAACCAACTGCTGCCGGTATTACGATGCCCGTAAATTTTACTTAACGAATGGCTTTCTTGAATCTTGTAAATATAGACTACTGGGTTTGTGTCATTAATTAGTAGCATGTTTATCATGGATTAAATCTATACTAATATTATAAATGCGAAAGTATCTCTGTCTGTCTGTCTGTCTGTCTCGCTTTCACGCCAAAACTACTGAACCGATTGTAATGAAATTTTGTACACAGATAGTCTAAAGCCTGAGAAAGGACATAGGCTACTTTTTAACTGGAAAAAGGGGTTGTAAGGGGGTGAAAATACGTAAATTTGTTCAAATTAAGTTAGTTTCAAAAATTCATAATAGATGGCGCCGCGCGTCTCCTACATCGCGCTATCGCTTGCTCATGCATCTTTCTATAAGAGGTGGTACCATGTTGAGTAGCGTTTATCGAATCTTGCGACTGTTATGCACGTCGATAGTGAATAACTCACTACTCAGTAATCAGTACTTTATCTACGCAGTGATCAGTGACGAAACCTTAAGCCTTCCAAATACCAATGCTAAATAGTTTATGGGTAAAGCTAAAGTTGTGTAATAGGGGGCTGAATAAGCTTTAGATTTAATTAAAAAAAAATAATTATTATGTGCGCACTGCACAGCTGTTTTTGGGTATTTTGATTAAAGGGCAGCGTTGCCAGACGTCCCGATTTTGGCGGGACGTCCCGATTTTTTCATCAAAATTAAATGTCCCGCGCGGGACAGGCTCAGTCCCGCTTTTCGGGGAAAGCCCAAACGTACATGCAGCGTGCTGAGAAAGAAAGGTGTGTAATGAAGATAAGAGTGTGGGAGGTAGAGGAGTGGATTTTATTTGGCTACTTTTGCTATCATTGTCACGTAAACGTTATTTTAACACAAACAAAAAGATAAAAAATCAAAAAACTATTGATTTTATACTTTTTTTACTTTGTCCCGCTTTTGACTGAAAAATCCCGCTTTTTCACTCAAAAAGTTCCAAGGTCCCGACTTGGCACAAAAAAATCTGGCAACGCTGTTTAAGGGGTACCAGGGTTTTAAAAAGATTTTAAATTTGACACCAATTTTGTTGACACCGTGCGCTATAAACTGAAGTCCACGCGGACGAAGTCGCGGGCAACAGCTAGTATCATTATATTGCTATAATATAGTTCTTCGTATATTTTAAGAAAGGGAAGTCCATCCTAATATTATAAATGCGAAAGTTTTTTTATCTGTCTGTTTGTTACCTCCGCACGCTTAAACAGCTGGACCGATTTTGATGAAAGGTATGAAGACCTTTTACCTCGGAAATCTAGTTTTCAATAAATGATAAAGTAGAATATACCAAATGACGAACGCAAAACTTAAAATAATAGTTTAACAAGGGGGTGTGAAATATCAAGTAAATTATACTATGTAGATCCAATTTTTTGATGCGGTATATGTCCAGAGTTCTCATGGTCTACCGTTAAGTTTCCCAGACATGGAGGCATTCCACACGGGAAGACGCGAGATTGCCGTGTTTACGTAAATTAACTGCCCTCCGTGCTACATAATAATAGAGTTTAGACTGACAGCTGTAGGAAATATCATGTAATGCGCTGAGAATTACTTTAAAGGTAGGTAAGTAAAAACGAATAGAAAGTACAGATAAAGATTTTTAAAGCTTGGGTGAGTGAAAAGCTACGCTACTTGGCGGCTAGCCGACTATGACGTTGTAAAGTAGCGTAGTTTTAACTTTTATTTTATTTAAACATTTATTGCACACAAGACACTGTTTACATAAAAATTGACATAGAAAGACACAAAGGAACTGCTTATTTCAAAAGAAATTGAAAAATGTGATACAAGACATCAGGTGGAGCGTGCACAATAACAAAATTAAACTTTGAATCTATTTTATACACAAAACTAATAATAACAATAATAATAATGAAACATATATGTATTATGTTAACCAAAACAAATAATAGTACAATATTAATTATAAATAATAATAATAATAAATACTATACAATATGTCTATAATACATAAATACTATATGTATATTTAATAACATTATTTAAATGGATTGAGATTCTTGAAGATAATGCTCTTTCAAGCGTTTCTTGAACACACTGATGGTAGAGCTGTCACGAACAGTGTGGGGAAGCGAGTTCCACAATCTGACTGCATGAACGGTAAAGGAGTAGGAGTAAAAATTGGAACGATGGGATGGGAGTGAAAGATTCATTCTTATATTGGACCTGCATGGATTATGGAGTGGTCGGGAAAAATTGAAACGTTCAACAAGGTAGGAGGGGGAGAGGGGGTTATACAGGATATTATACAATAGACAAAGGATATGGGAATTGCGACGGAGACGGATAGGAAGCCACTTTGACCTATGAGCTGATGTGGTCAAACTTTTTTAAGCCAAAAATAAAGCGTATGCAAAGGTTTTGCAAACGCTCTAATTTTAATAAAAGCTCTTCGGTCAGGTCTAAGTAGCAGGAATCGGCATAATCAAGGATGGGAAAATGAGAGTTTGGACAAGGAAAATTTTGGTTTGTGTAGGTAAAAAGTTTTGGAGGTTCCTCATCATGTGCAGCGAGTGATGTACTTTTCTGCTAACTTCGTTGACCTGAGGCTTCCAACAGAGGTTGCTGTCCAAAATTAAACCTAAAATTTTTGCCGTTTCTGTATACTCAATAATGATACCGTCATATATGATATTCGGCACATGGCGTAATCGCTGTGTCATATATCGGCTTCCTATTATAATGGCCTGTGACTTTTTTGGGTTGACCAATAGACCATGAGATCTAGCCCAATCGGCTATGCGCTGTAAATCCGAGTTGATTGAAGCAACTGCGGAATCAATGTCGTCTAGATTACAATGACGATAAATTTGAAGATCGTCTGCATAGAGATGGAAATTAGAAAATATAAGTGAGACTATCATATTAATAAAAATAGAAAATAGGAGAGGAGAAAGTACGCCACCTTGGGGTACACTCGCTTCGATATCACAACAATCTGAAGGTGGCCTCATCAGAGCGGACACGCTGCGAGCGTCCCCGAAAATATGTGTCAAACCAGTCTACCACTGAGGGAGATATGTTTAGGGAGCGGAGGATGGAGAGGATAATGTCAAAGTCTACAAAGTTGAAAGCACTGCTAAAATCAAGCAAGACAAGGATCGAAACACATTTATTCTCCAAGGCTAGTCGGAGATCGTCTGTTACTTTTAGCAGTGCTGTGACAGTACTGTGACCTGAACGGAAGCCGGACTGGAAGGGAGAGAGCAAACTTTTATGCATTTGCAAAAAAAAACTTTATGCAAAAAAAAAACTTTTATGCATTTGTATACGTAAAGGGGTATCGATTCTATTCTGATAATGCAAAGACAGCGGAGCCCTAGGGTCTTGTAGGGGAGCGATATAGAAATTGTTTTTTAACCGACTTCAAAAAAAGGAGGTTATCAATTCGACGCGTATGTATGTAATATTTCCAGAACTGCCCAGTTTTTGTATATGTTAATCTATGACAGCTTCTGAACAAATGTGTCAAATTTCAAAAGTGTATGTATGTATGTATGTATGTTTTTATGTTTGTGCACGCATATCTCCGGAACCACAAGTCCGATTTTAGTGATTATTTTTTATTGTACTAGGTATTGCTCAAATAAGTTACTGCAAGTTTTATCAAAATCGTTTCAGTAGTTTTTGAGATAGGGAATTTTAATTCTTAATTACGTACAAAAATTTGAAGTCGGTTTTATCTTTATAAAATACTATTATTTGAAATGTCATCAGGCCGGCAACGCACCTGCAGCTCTTCTGATGTTGCGAGTGTCCATGGGCTACGGTAGTTGCTTTCCATCAAGTGACGCGTTTGCTCATTTGCCCCCTTATTTAATAAAAAAGCATGAAAATAACTCAGTAGCACAGTCTGCACAGTTGCTTACTTTTTTAACAAAACAGTCTTTAATTAACACTAACCCAACAGTTTTAACTTTCACCACATAATCAATAATCATACATAGTATTGTCCACCCGGCACCGGTCGTCTGTCTGTCTGTCATGGCCAGTGTATAGTTACAAGTTACAACCAAGTTGCAACCTTAGAAGGCTGTGTAAACAGTACCGACACTTAACTACTGTCAGTCCGCAAATAATGGCCAACCACTTCACACCTGAGGATCCATGTCTGTGTGAATGTGTGCGTGTGTGTTTATACAGGGTGTAACAAAACTAATTGATAATACTTTTGGGTGTGTATGTGTTCCTTGTAGAGAGTTCAAGTGAAAGTAGCAGCGGTGAAAGATCAAATTTTTTCGTGATTTATAATTATGGGCAAGCGCCCCTGCGTCACAAGTTTTCCAAGCTCTTTCAGCGCTGCTACTTTTACAGTGAACTCTATACACGGGACTCATATACACCCAAAAGTATTATATATTATCACTTAGTTTTGTTACACCCTGTTTTTATTGGGTTTCCTGATTTATACCTGTGTGCCTCTGTGTGTGTATGTAAGTGTGTGTGCTGCATTTCCTGATACGGCATCTACTCTGAAATCTAATCCCCTGGGATTGAATTGTACGCAGATTTAGTGCTATCAAGTCTTGGCGGCACTAATAGAGATTTAATGATTAGTGATTGAGTACTTAATTTTAATTTGATTAACAATATTTTCGCAATTTCCATATATTTACTATAAGTGTAATAAGCTAATTATTTATTTGTTTAAAAATTTTATTGTAGATTCTATAGGTTAATTCAGGATCTTGTAACATACTTTAATTTGTCTATTTTTACTCTTGGATCCATATTTTACCACGATGTTGGCTCATGTGTATATTGTGTAGTTATTTTGGCCGCTGCACTATAAGATCTTTTAAGGCACATCATGTAGGGGAGACCGGGGCTGAAAGTTCCGATTTTCAAATAACATGGAATTGTATGATGAAAATGGTAAGATTATTTTTTAATATTTGCGTGTATTAAAGAACCTTAATCTGTCTCTGTAATAGTATAGTCATTTCTGCCAATACCTCAATAGTTTTTTTTCTACAGGCATATTTTTGCCAAATTTCGGAAGGGAACATTCAACCCCGCATTGGGGCGAGTTGTTCCATGAGTGGGGCAAATTGTTCCGCTTGTATAAAATATGAGAATAATATAGTTTTCTTTTAAATAAAATAGTCATTTTTAAAGTTTTATTAATTGTATGTTAATTCAGTGCTATAAACTGCAAAAAAAAAGAAAATTTATCAAAACAAAACTCTCGCTTTCTTGTAATACCCTTCGTTTAGCTTTTTCTTGAGCTTTTTCCTTGCCTTTGCCTTTTCCTTAATTATTGTTGTTTTCTTTTTTCTCGATTGTAATGCCTTTGTTTTTCTTTGCTTTTTTTCTTGCTTGTTCTTCTGTCAATGCATTTTTTTCTGGCGTGTCAGTCAAGTAAGGTAAGTTGTTTCGAGGAACAACCAGCCCCTTTAGGAGGGAACTTGTAGCCCCAAATTGAGTATTTGTATAAAAATTGTAATATAAGTAAATTAACGAAATCAATTGAAAAAACATTCAAACAATAAGATAACTAACTAATGCCACTTTTAAATAGTAAAGACGCAAATAAATCGGTGAATAATAAATAAAAATAGACCAAAAAGATTAAATACGAAAATATTTACTAAGGTGGTGTTCTAATAGCCAGTGGGCACAGCCACTCAACCGCCGCCGTCAGAGCAACAAAAATGGCCGCCAACGCGGCGAGTCACCTGATGCTTAAACGACGCACTTCACGAGTATTGATATATTTTTCCTTTACAAAGTTATAACTGTCGGAACAACTTACCCCGGGAACTTCCAGCCCCGGTCTCCCCTACACTAGCTTTCGTGGTGGCGAGAGAAAAACAGGCGATGTAATTTTCCGGTCATAGTATGGAAAGGTCAGAATCACTGGAAAAAGGTCAGAATCCTAACAATGACTCAATTAGGAGTGATGTAATATGGCATCATAATTTAAAATCCCTTCCTTACAATATCATTTTTCGAGTAATATCACGTTACTAAGCCTGAATTCTGAAAGTCGAAACATATTTCGTCCCGACCTGTGGTCCCGACCCTACCCAACACTGAGGAACAGTCCGTGTGTAGAATAAATATAATAAATCGCCGTACAAAATAAATGAGGATTGCCTCAACAGTCAACACAATATTATATTGGCTTGGATAGCTATGCAAACTTAGAACTCTGAACTACGGACGTATCATCAGAGAAAATCTTTAAAACACTTGATTTTGCAGGGAAAAAACAAACAATAACAATATACCTTGGTAAAAAAATGGTTTTTAGAAGTTTTCAAATGACGAAATATTTTTGACGTGACAACGTCTTATAATTCGATATGGGCTGCGCGCACGAAAAAACATGACGCAATATGCGACGTTACCTCGCTCTGAGGCGTTCCATTTGAGTTGTTTAGCAGAAATGTACAGTCGGGGAAATGAGTTGTTTAGCAGAAATGTACAGTCGGGGAAATGAGTTGTTTAGCAGAAATGTACAGTCGGGTAAATGAGTTGTTTAGCAGAAATGTACAGTCCGGGAAAATTGTGCTAGGCAGAAATGTACAGTCGGGGAAATGAGTTGTTTAGCAGAAATGTACAGTCGGGGAAAATTGTGCTAAGCAGAAATGTACAGTCGGGGAAAATTGTGCTAAGCAGAAATGTACAGTCGGGGAAATGATTTGTTTAGCAGAAATGTACAGTCGGGGAAATGAGTTGTTTAGCAGGAATGTACAGTCGGGGAAAATTGTGCTAAGCAGAAATGTACAGTCGGGGAAATGAGTTGTTCAGCAGAAATGTACAGTCGGGGAAAATTGTGCTAAGCAGAAATGTACATTCGAGGAAATGAGTTGTTTAGCAGAAATGTACAGTCGGGGAAATGAGTTGTTTAGCAGAAATGTACATTGTACAGTCGGGGAAAATTGTGCTAAGCAGAAATGTACAGTCGGGGAAATGAGTTTTGACGTGGCAACGTCTTATAATTCGATGGAGCCGGCTGCACGCACGAAAAAACATGACTCATGCGGCGTTACCTCGCTCTGAGGCGTTCCATTTAAGGCGACGCCTTGATAATTTGGCTGTAGCGATGCCGATTTTTCTCAGCAATGACTAAAGCTAAGAAATTGAAGTTCATTGTCAGTATTCATCATGTCTTTGTCATTGAATTGCCCATAGCATAACACGATTGGACAACTTTTATAGCACAGAATAATCAATCGAAAAGACCTCTGTAAAAAAAGGGATTCCTATTTTTCCAACAGAGGAGAGTGATTTAAGGTTCCAAAATTTGTACATAAATTGGTTCAAGCATGCACTTTAATTTGTGCATAGCTTATATGAAATGTATTTATGGTGTTTAAATTATGCGACAAAAACCATTTTGTCGCTTACGCCCTTTCCATTTTTAGCTGTTCCATTGCTTGTTTTCTATGAGAGGCCGGGCCGGCCTCTCATAGAAAACAAGCAATCTAAAACATATCCAACACGGTTTCTTACTTTAACGCTGCGTCACCTTAAGGCTTGAAGTGCAAGCGAGAGCGCGGAACGAGCGACAAAGAGGCACGTTGTCACGTTCAACTATCGTCAGTAAACCGACTTTACAGACAACCGTTTTTTTTGACCGACTTCCAAAAAGGAGGAGGTAATATGTTCGGCTGTATGTATCTTTTTTTTTGTATGTTCCACGATTACTCAGCCGTTTGTGGTTCGATTTTCAAAATTCTTTTTGTGTTGTATAGGGTTTAACTCGAATTTGGTACCATGTTCACAAAAGTGGTGATCTGATGATGAGATCCTTGAGGAATCGAGGGGACTTCTTGAAATTTGTATGGAAACATATAGTGATTTCAATTTTTTCTGAAGCATTCGAGGTAAATGCTACCAAAAAGTAAGATTTCGCAGCAGGTTATACCCTGGATCCGAAGGTACCGAACAGAACTTTTGAATGCTTATAGGTACAGGTTCCGGGATTTCGGCGTTGTTTAAACAACTGAAAGCATAAGCTAATACATCAATTTGATTAATCATCATCATCACAACCATAATTATATCATGGGTCATCACTCATCACACTATGACCCAATTATTGGTACTTTTCGTGATATTTTGCATCGAAGCAGACGTTTTTGATAATGATCTCGCTGTTTGTGGACCGATTTTCAAAATTCTCGTTTTGTTGTATAGGATATTATCTTAATTTTGTATAACAATTACGGAAGTGGTGAGCTGATGATGGGATCTATGAGCAATCGAGGAAAATCCTTGAATTTTATCAAAACACTCATAGTGGTTAAAATGTTGTTTCTAGTAAGTTAAACATATGTTACGAATAAGAGAACTTTTATACGAAGGTGTCTCTTGGTCCAAAGGCACTGAACAGAACTCCTGAATCTTTAAAGATAAAAGTATGGAAATTGCAGCATCGCTTAGATAACTGCAAGCATTTACCACAATTTCGCTTACAGTGACATAATGTGAATAGTTAACATTCGACATTCGTATTGGTTATTTACGCATAAAGCCTAATTTTGTAGATATACTTAACTAAAAAGAGTGAAATTATTATTTTTAACAAAAAATTAAAACCGACTTCCAAGGTAAAAACAATAGTAATATGAACTAAAAAGTATTAAATAACTCTTACTCTTTAATAGTGCCTTTTTCAGAATTCGTCTAAATCTCAACTATTTCTGTACTGTATACTACAATCTTCATTACTTTGAAGTCGGTACCAGTCCCAAAAGTTTCAGATAATCTGACATTACTGAACTCACGATTAAATTAGCTGGTACCGACTTCAAAATAATGAAGACTGTAGTATACAGTATAGAAATAGTTGAGATTTAGACGAATTCTGAAAAAGGCACTATTAAAGAGTAAGAGTTATTTAATACTTTTTAGTTCATATTACTATTGTTTTTACCTTGGAAGTCGGTTTTAATTTTTTGTTAAAAATAATATTTTTTTCTCACGAATATAGACTAGTGCATTCCAGTGACCGTTTACATTATTGCAATAGTAACACAGAACACTAGTAACCAGCGCGGCGCTGGATTGGATTAGTGGACTGGAATAATGTAAACCCGCTATAAGTCGATAATTCTCTAGGGTCTGTTATCTAAACTGTTAGACCGTCATTTGACAAAGTTGACGGCCAAAAGATACATTATAACACTAATTTGCGGTGTAATACCCTATTAACCGCAAAGGGCTCCAAAAAAGGGAAATATCACACCATTTTGTACATGAAATAGATTCTGATGAGAATTATGCTAAACAGCAGGGCAATCGCGCTATTTTTAAACGTTTCAATTCAGGTTCACATCTACTTTGGTTGCGGTTCAGTTACGGTTTGGTTCCGCTGCGTCTGAACAAATTTCGGTATCGTGCTAACGTTTCAACCGTAGCTCAACCTTAGATGGAACTCGAACGAAGCGCAACGTTTGACCTATAGACAGACATTGCAGCGGACCAATCAGCGCTCTTCTAATTTAATTTTGATTGGTTTAAATATGAACAAATTTTTTCCGATGCGTTAATTGGTCAATTGACAAATTGTTTATTTAAACATAATATGGATGAATATGACACGAGTGTAGTTGTTTTGGTAGTTATGAATGCGAATGATTATTACTTGGAGTTTTTAATTTACGTAATTAAATTTATATTGTTTTACTATATTTTACAAGCGCCATAAGTGTTGAGTAGTGACTAGTGACTTGTGACAAAAGTTTTATGTGGCGGAGAAAACATTTACGTAAAGAAGTAATGTCAAAATTCAATTCACTTTTTAACAAACTCAAATAGTCCGTAGTGTTATTTTACAGCTTTGAAGTAAAACATAAGCTTAAATTATAATTTGATTATAGCTTATGTTATATTTTTCCATCGATTTTCGTCAATTTAACATACCAAAATAAGAAACGTTTCAGAAACGTGCGAGTAGAAGTTGCATTGTATCAACTTTTTGTTTTGACAGCGTTTGCGCTTGAGCTGAGGTTCAGTTACGTCTCAACTGGCTGTCAAAACGTTAGCGCGATACCGAATCGTTCCAAAAGTCGATCAACGTCCGAGTTTCATTTGCGGTTCAGTTGAAAAAATTTAGCGCGATTGCCCTGCTGTAAACTAAATAGGGGACGGCGCGGTGGGACAAGATGGCACCTAGGGTTCAGAGTTCAGACTTAGCTCTTGTCTTTGTTTAAATACCTATTAATCATTCTGGTTCTGGTAACTTATAACCATAAGTTATAACCATATGGTATATTGTAACCATAATATTTAAATTTTGATGCCATTTCTAACATTGCTTATTGTGTTTTCCACTTATCAGGGACAAAAATATGTATATTTTGGACAACGTTTAGATTTTAGACATTGTCCAAAATATTTTTTACACTATACGTGTATTTAACTCCTGAATTACATTTAATTAAGTTATCTTATTATATTACTACAAGTTAATAAATATACTCGTTTCAATTACTTTCGTACGAAGTTCTACGAGAAAAATATAACCTTTCCCTTCATCCATCATTCGGCCAAGTATATTGTTACGATTTGATTGATCTATTATGATGACTATAATTCTTACAGTTATTATTCGTAGTCTGAAATCTATATAAAATTCATCATCATCAGTCTGACCTAGAAAATTGTGGTTTATCTACTTCATCAAAGATTGTAAGCAACTTCAAGTGACAGATTTAATCTGACACATAAATAGTTTTCAGTCGGGGGCTATTTTTTAGGGTACCCAAAGGGTAAAACGGGACGCTAATACTAAGACTTCGATGTCTGTCCGTCTGTCCATCTGTCTGTCTCAGGGCTGTAGGTATCTCAAGAACCGCTACAGCTAGACTTAAGAAATTTTCACTAAGAAATATCTGTTGCCGCTATATACAAATACTAAAAACAAAATATAGTTAATATTTATTCCCATACTAGAAACGTGATTTTTTTGGCCTTTTTGCTCTTAATCAAAAATGACAACAGCTAGGCACTTGAAACTTTCACAAAATCCTTAATTATTATATTTATATATACTTTAATAAATAATAATAAAAATAAAATAAATATTTAAGGGGGGGCTCCCAAACAAAAATACAGTTCTTTGCCTATTTTCGCTCTATAACGGTACGGTATACTTTAACTCGCACTTGGCCGATTTTTTAAATTTGGAATGGTCTTCAAGTAATGAGGTGGTCTACATAATATTCTGTACTAAAAATGTTCCAAAAGATGAGCCATGTTGATACGATCAAGTCAAAAGGTCATAGAATTAAAATTGTTTCTCAATGATCAAGAATTGACATTGATTGATCATTGCATACTTGGCCCGAAGCTCAGTTCAAACGTAATTTGAGTGTCGTTTGGGTATTCCGTCAGGATATAAAAAACATCCCAGTTATGTAAAATGCGCGAAAAGAAAAAAACATCCTACTTTTCGAGTTTTGACTAGCAAAACATACTAACCGTAAAGATTTGCAGCTACAGCCTACAGGCCTTGCGCTTTGGGGGGCCACAACGTCCAGTCATAGATCCAACCACGTAGTGATTATAATATATTCTGTTTGGATCCAACATCTAACAACTCTGAGCGTCAAATTATTATTTTTTATACATAGAAAAAAAATGACGCTTCACATTGTTGACAATAATCCAGGCAAAAAAAGGATTTTGTCAGACTTTGGCCGTCAACGGAAATTAAAAGCCCGCACTAAAGGGGATCCTGTGTTTCAGACAGAAAATATACTATGTTTTAATATACACTAAACTTTATTTTACCGAATTTGCGAATTCGGTAAAATAAAGTTTACTTCCACCGGTTTCCAGTACGCCATTGCCCATTAGCCATAGTGCTCCAGGCTGCATGTTGCAACGTCTCCCACGGTCAACGTATTAATTAATAACATTCCCACCGATAATTATATACTTACTTATTTAATAATATAACGGATCCGATCATTTCGATTTTGATGAAGTACCGGATAAAAACGTAGTAGCTAATTGGTGCTATTACGCTTTCAGTTGGTCTCAATAAAGCCGACGTCTTATAACGACCTTATTACTGCCGTTTATAACTACTATAATTATAAAGATTTTAATTGCTACTCATCGCAATATCTCGAATAGCATTACCAGGGGGGTGAGCCAAGATCTTTTCTATATCGCATCTTTATAGAATCGCCGATCAAAATGTATGGAATTGTCGAACGTCAACGTCTTAACGAACGCTTAATGTTAATAATTCCAAACGTCATTTTGGTTGGCGATTCTATATCGAAGCTATAACGAAAAAGTTTTGGCTAAATGGCCAGTATTCTGCTATTTTAATTAAACACTGATGTTTCTTAGGTTTATCTATTTACTAAGTGCTATTGATTGGTTAACGCCGAAACAACCGAAGATACATTTTTAATTTGTAACATATTCTAATTTCACCATGTTTTGTGCAAATAAAGAATTTTGAATTTTGAAAAAAAAAATTGAAACAGGCATATTGGCATGAATTTCTACTGGAATAATGTTAACGGTGACTGGAACGCAATTTAATCAAGTGCATTCCAGTACTCCTTTACATTATTCAAATATCAATCCAGCGCTGGTTGGATCACTGGATTAGAAATCAGAATAATATAAACCCGCTATAAAAACTTTGTTCCTTGTTCGATGGATCGTAACGATCGATCGCAAAAGAGTGCAGTACCTAAACCTTAATTCCTATAAACATGAGAGATATCTGTTGTTTATGACAATAAAATAATATGTTCCATCCAGGAGTCCCAGGACCAGCAGGTTAGTTAACAGATTTCTCATAAAAAGAATATGATGCATCTGGACCATGTATCTTTCATGATTTTTAATCTTCTGTACGGCATTGTCATTAAAAATTTTACATATTTGTGTCATTTAATGATGAATCCTGAACAATACGAATGGTTCGCAATTCATGGCACAAAGGATATTGGAGGCAGATATGACCTAAAAATATGGACTCGTTCATTCTCGTTATTTCGTAGCTGAAAGACGAAAGCTGAAAGCTCCGTTTTTGTCAAAGCTTCATAATTATCACTCCTGTCAAAAATACCATGAGAGTTTGCTATCTTCATATTTATTTACTGGTTAATTTAGGCTTATAGCATATTGTACCTACTACACTGTTATATGTAAGTACTTTAATCACACCAAGTATTATAGAAAGAGTACTGCCGGTTTCTTTTGACAGAAGACAGAAGTTTATATGAGTTTATGTATTTAATTAACAGTGTTGTCAATTAGTTAGCCAATCAGAATCAGAAACAATAGTGAATAGTTAAACGTTATTTGCTTTTGAAAGTTTTATTTCTATTGCATGAGAACTAAAGTATTTGACAGAAATATGCGTTTGTTAATAACAATGTTATTGTGATCGGCAGCCTTCGTCGATTTTGTTCCCAAGATATCAATAGCGTTTTTATAGTAATCAGTTTAATCTACTGCTAATTATATTATGTAGTAGCTTTCACTTTTATCCGCTAATAAACACTTGATGAATAAAGTAATTAAAATTGTATGGTAGATTATTGTGCTGGTTGGTTTAAAATGTTATATGTACAATATATCCAATATCTATACTATCTATATTAATATAATAAATCTTTCTGTCCTTATTTTTGTCAGTCTGTTAAGTGTCTTCACGACCAAATGGCTGAATCTACTTTGCTGGGTATGGAAATAATCCTCTGGGTACCGGAAAAAGACGTAGGATACTCTTTATTTTCCATTTTCATTTATGTGCGCGATAAATTAATTTTGGTGCGACAGAGTTGTCAATTGTCATCTACCTAGTCGTTTATTATAATTTAGACGACATAATTTTAAAACATAAAAACTTGACTAATTTATGTACGTACAGTTTATTTAAATAAGTGACTAAGCACCGGATACACTAATTATGTTAATCATTTTATACGACTTTTATAAATTAGAATTATTAAAATATTACTTTTTAAGTTATTATCACTAGAACAAGTTTGTGAGCGTCACAAATCACAATTTATTAATACTGGCACTATTTAATATTATTAATAATTATTAATTATCTTCTGAATGCCTGAGATGTAATAAAATGATGTAATACGCTATAATAGGGTATGCTCTCATCTCTTCAGATTTTCAAATTCCTGACTATAAAACCGACTTACAAAAAGGAGGAAATTATACGTTTAACCTTCGCTTCGGCTGTGGATATATTTTTTAACTAAAGGCACTAAAGCCAATGACAATGCCATCCAAGTGCAGTGCCACAAGATTTATAAATCACGTCGGCTCGTTAGTAAATTACCCTGCAATGTGAACTGACCCTTACTACCACGAGCTGGAAACTAGAGTAACAATAAAGTGGTGCATCAATGATACACTGACCCAGCGTTGGCAGACGTCCCGATTTTGGCGGGACGTCCCGATTTTTTCATCAAAATTAAATGTCCCGCGCGGGACAGGCTCAGTCCCGCTTTTCGGGGAAAGCCCGAACGTACGTGCAGGCGCGGGCGTCGTGCTGAGAAAAAAGGTGCGTAATGATGATAAGAGTGTGGGAGGTAGAGGAGTAGATTTTCTTTGGCTACTTTTGCTATCTATTGTCACGTAAACGTTATTTTAACCCAAATAAAAATATAAAAATTAAAAAACTTTTGATTTTATTACCTTTGTTTACTTTGTCCCGCTTTTGACTGAAGAATCCCGCTTTTTCAGTCAAAAAGTTCTAAAGTCCCGACTGGGCACAAAAAAAATCTGGCAACGCTGCAGCATCATACCGTTAGCTGCTTGTCACAGGTCAATCAAGATGTTTAGTGAATTAATCCGACTGCACTGTATTAATAGAATTTTGGAAGTCTGCATAAATGTTGAATGAATTTTCATCGAAAAAAAAATTTGATAATAAGTAAATATATTCTTGATTTTCGACGATTACGTAGTAAATAATAACACAATTGGGTTTCTGGAAAAAACAAAGTTTTTATTTTAATCAAAATATGTGGATCCACATAACACAAAGCTTTAATTGTTACATTTAAATTATAACAAAATCTTACCTGGAAAAAACAAAGAAACGACATTTAGTGTTATTAAATTAACAATCGCCGAAATCAATGATAATACTTTCTAGTTTTTAGTCCATTCGGCCATCTTTTCTTTTCATAGATTACATTGAAGTCGTAGAGCAGAAGGATATGTCAAATAATCGTCTAAATGGCGGCAAAATGCAAATAAAGAAAAATACATTTTTCTTTACATCTCCCCCCCCAAAAGAAAATATAATCAGGTGTTTAGTCACGCAAACTCTCAGACTAGATGCCATCAGGAGCTGGGGTTAGTTTTGAGATGTGAAAAAAATTTGACTCCGACTTCCTATGAACAGTATTTATCTTGTAGATTGTATTTGATATTTTTTCTATAATTTGATAAGGTCCGAGTTTCAATTCATCCAGTTTTTTTCTATTAAGTCTGTTACCATTCTCCACAAAGACAATATCACCAACTTTAAAGTCTATGCATATTCGATTCTTATCATAGATTTCTTTGTTGTAATTATGTGATTTCATTGTGTTTTCTAAAGCTTTTTGCCTATCTTTTATTAAATCATTCTCAGTCTTTTTCAGCTTCATCTCATTCGGCAAAAGAGATACATCTGTGCCATATAGTAGGTACTTTGGAGCATATCCAGTAACCGAGTGTTTCGTCTCATTATAGTTTTTTTACACAGTTTTGAGCAATGGTTGTCCATGCAACTTTTTTAACATTTTCATTTGCTTTACATCGGATTTTGTTGACTAATGTCTGATTAAGTCTTTTATTTAGACCATTTGAGTAAGGCGAGATAACTGCTGTAAAGATTATACTGATATTTTCCTGGTCCAAAAATCCTTTAAATTCTTTAGAATTAATACCTGGATACTGATCCGATAGAATCAATTCAATATTACGAGTATGAATTTCTCCACAGTTTTTTATGAGTTTGATGAAGTCATTTGAGTTTTGTGTACTTGAAGTTAAAATATGTGCATACCTACTGGTCCACTAGCAGATGTAAATACTTCTTCGTCGACCGTGTACCTCCAAAGCCTCCAATTGTATCAATAGAACATATCGTCGCTTGCCTCTCTAACTGACGTAACTGACATTGAGCAAAATGTTCAGGGCAAGCTTTATTCGGTTTATGGTTACCTAAAATCGGAGGCAGCTCAACGTTTATCAGCGTGAACAAAATAAAAATCTGCCTGTACATAGATCTTATCGAGTACTTCGCGTGGGTATAAATTTTATTTCAATATTATTATTATTATTTAAATAATACATTTTCAAAGCAGATACGTCTCTTTGAGAGAACTTTGTTTTCGATTTGGACGGTATTTGTTGTAACTTACGTCGGGCAATTTGTACTATAAATCATGTAATAAAACTCAGGGTATAGAAATAATCAGTTATAATGAAATTACAAGTTACAAAGTACAAACACGTAACCATTAGGTATATTGATAGTTTAAAAAAAATAACAAATTGTAACTAAAATTTTAAATTTTTGTTTTTTTTTTAACAGTTTGTAACATATTAAGCCTAAAATAACAGTTTTTTTCTATAACGTCATTGCTTAAAATTCAAACATAATCAACATCTGTTTAATTAGATAACTAACAGTTTCATAAAACACTATCTTTGAGATCACATCTTAGTTATGTACTTAACCTTATTCGGAAATACCGGTACGATACGCCATGCATAAACTGCATTGATCCTTTTTGGGATGATGAAAACTCAGATTTTTAGCCTTAAACACTCTGCAGTAGGTTGCAAAACAGGGTTTTATTGCATCGTTCTCTAAAGTAGCCAAAAACATATCATACATCTTACGTCTATACATATAGTCCATTGAAATGTTACATTTGCTTTGCATTTATTAGAGGACGCAATTTTATTTTTGGAATATGTTGGGGGGGTCAATAGAAGCTTAACCTCAAGTTTGTGGGGTCGCCACCCTTGTCTCCCGGCCCGGACGCCATCTTGAAAAAAGGGGTGACAACACAATTTTCGTGATATCTTGGAAACTATACGTCTTACAAAAAATTTATGAGGACATGTTCATATAACTTACCTACCTAAATTAAAAATTTAAAAAGTTATGATCAAAACAGTGAGAAAAATTTTTAAAAGGTTTATTATCACTCCTTAACTTTGTTTATAATACATTTTACAAAAAAAAATACCTTAGACCAACCTTGTAGATGATCTTTTGAGAAAGAGATACCCCGATCCCATGAAATTAATTTTCTGCAGATACAAAGGAAACTGTGGAACCGTGTGTGGCTGCAGAAAAGCAGGCCTGAAATGATTTAAATAGTATAGTAGGTATGTGTACTCTAATATAGTAGGCATACTATAATATAGTTGCATATATTTATGTAGTGTAGTAGGCATACTTGTAGACTGTGGCTGCAGAAAAGTAGGCCTGAAATGCTTTACAGAATAGTAGGCATACTGTAGAGCATCTTATGCCTGCTTTTCTGCAGCCACACATGCTTTCACAGTTTGCTTTACATCTGCAGAAAATTAATTTCATGTGATCGGGGGGGATTGGGGGACCTTCTTCTCAAAAGATCATCTACAAGGTTGGTCTTACGTAATTTAATTGTAAAATGTATAAAACAAAGATATAGAGCAATAATAAACCTTTAAAAAAATATATCACTTTTTTGCTTATAACTTTTAAATTCTTTGATTTATGGTAAAAAATTATATGAACATATTTGTAGGCAAAATAGTTTGCAACAAATTATGTTATTACAATTTTTTTGTAAGACTTATAGTTTCCGAGATATCACGAAAATAGTGTTGTCATCCCTTTTTTCAAGATGGCGGCCGGGGGACAAGAGTGGCGACCCCACAAACTTAAGGTTAAGCTTCTATTGACCATCCAACATAATATTCCAAAAATAAAATTGCATCCTCTAATAAATGCAATATTCGCTCCTAAAATTGTAACATTTCAATGGACTAGTATGTCACTTACGTCGCCAATAGATCTTACAAGTACTGCAAACAAAATCTTACTAAACGTCGTAAGTGACATAAGTCTTTTAGTGAGCTGTATAATTCAAGAAAGTGTAGATACGCCTGCCCCAACCTTTGTGATATCTCAGAACTGGTTAAACATAGAGATACGTGGATTATACAGATCGATTTGTCTTGCAAAATTGATTAAGATGGTGTAGATAACTCAGTTTCGAAAAAAATGTCAGATACGTCAGTTAGAGAGGCAAGCGACGATATTTGAAACGATTTTGTGGCAGGTCCCAAATGTGACATTAATCCATATTTGTTCTGTCCTCTTGATTTGTTTTTTATACACACTAAGCAATTTTCACAAATTCTTTTTATGTTCTTTGTGATGTTCTCCGCTGTACATATACAATGAACTAATCATACTTTGCATCTGCCTAATTCCTAAGTGACCCATGTCTTTATGTATTTTATTTATGAATTGTATGCTAAATTTTTCAGATAAAATTATTTTGTCTTTGTTCTTTACTCTCTTATAATATATGTTGTCTTTTGATGTTAATTTATCTTTCTTGCACTGTATTTTTTCATTTTTTTCTTGATTTAAGATTTCTTGTAGTTTTATTGTGTTTACTATTTTTAATTGTTCATCTTGATTTTCATTTGGTCCAAGGACAGGGTTTCTACTCAGACAATCAGCTTCAATGTTATATCTGCCGGGCGAGTACTTAATTTGGAAATCATACTCGTATTGTGACAGATAGAATGTAAGTTCACCCAATTCCTCATATTATTGATTTAATGTTCATAGTTTCTAACGGTTTGTGGTCAGTAAATACAGTAAATTTTCTACCTATCAATCAATGCTGCCAATACTTAACACATTCCTTAATCGCTAGGCATTCCAGATATATTGCTTTCTTCCTTTTTTGAACTTCATTTAGCTTTTTAGAGAAGTATGCAACAGGTTTTTCTTCATTATTGTCTTGTGGCTGCTTCAAGACTGCTCCCAGTCCCTGTATACTGGCATCTGTATATATGTGAATAGGGAGATTAGGATCAAAGATTGTTAATATTGGTTGAGAACATAAAATTTGTTTCATTCAGTCTAAAAATGTTTTTGAAAATACTAATAAGTCGTCTATAAAACTTACTGCAAATTCTCCTAGCTTATTTTTTCGTATTTAATGTTACACATTATTCTTTGAAAAATGGCCGGTGCTGTCTTTAGACCGAACGGCAAACAGGTCCACTGGTAGTGGCCCTCCTGTGTGACGAATGCAGTTTTGTATCTGTCAGTAACACGCAATGGTATGGACCAGAAAGCGGAGTTCAAATCTAGCGTAGAGAAAAATTTGCAGTCTCTTGTTTTCACTATAAGGTCTTCAATAAGAGGGAATGGTTGCGATTGCGGAACAACTATCTTATTAAGTTCTCGAAAATCTATGCATAATCTGGACTTTTTATTTTCATCTCTTTTGTAAGCGAGTGTAGCAGGTGCTGAAAAAGGGCTATATGATTCCTCGATTATATTTTTTTCCAATAACTTTGCAACCTGTTTTTCTATTTCCTTCTTATCTTGAATAGTGCAACGATATGGTCTTTTACAGCAATATTTTTCCACTTCTAAATCGATGTGTGCCTCATAACCCGTTACTCTCCCTATGTCATATTTATCTTTTGCAAAAACAGATTTATATTTTGATATCAACTCCTCAATCTGTGCTTGATCCTTGAAATCTAGATGATTTATGTAAATTTGAAAGATTTCTTCACATAAGTGTTCATTAAAGTTTATTATATTTGAATAATTTTTTTCTTCAAAAAGCCGTTGAATTTTAGAACCAGGCAGTTTCTGATGTACTTTCAAATTTTCATCTTGACACAAGTAAAATTCTTTTATGCAGTCTAGTCCTATTAAAAAGTCATAGTCAAAATTCTTTCTGTCTATCACAAAAACATTCATTTCCTTTTCCATATCAAAAATGTTTATATTAAATTTGATTATGACGTTCGCTTTTTTAACGCCATTAATTGTTTTCAGATTAGCATTGTTACTAAAGTTAGGATCTTTATTATTTATCTTTAATAACTTTGAATTGATCAATGATACATTAGAACCAGAGTCGTAGATTTCAAATATCTCAATATTGTTATTAAGAACTAATTGTACTTTAATTAATGGCGGCACAGTTAGTTTTTTGATCTTCACACTGTAGTTCACATTCTAGCTCTGAATTATTGATGAGTTTTATTTGCTTATTATCCTTTTCATTATTTATCTTAGGATTAAACCAACATAAATCTTCCGAGTGGTAACGTACACCTTTTTTTAATTTTTCACAAATGCTACACTTTTCTTTTATTATATTTGGTTTAGTATCTTCTCTCTTTTTGAAAATTCTTCTTTTTAAAACTTGATGCTCTAACTTTCTCAGTTCATTGAATAAATCTTTTACATACACAACCTCCTCCTTGTTAATTCTGTCTGTTATAAAGTCTGGCAAGCCCGCAGCTATTTATTATATCAATTAATGTCCCTTCATCAATTGTTTTTCTTACTTCTAGCAATAGTTTTTCTTTTCTTACAGCATAGTCCAACAAAGAGCCTGATTGATACTTAAAAGACGATGCATACTTGCTTGTTGACCAACCTTTAATGGCATAGGTTTGTACAAAACTTGATTTCCATTCGGACCACTCTGATTGTAAGCTATGTTTAATCATCATGGCGGCATACCAATCTGTGCAAGATTTTTCAAGAAATAATCTGAAAATTTCAATTTTTTCATCTTCGTTTACTATTCCAAGCCTTTCACATTCCTTTTCAAATGTCTCCATCCAATAAGATGCACTAATTGTATTTCGTCCATCAAACTTTTCAATAACGAATTTGTCAGCCAGTTTTTTCATGCTTTGTTTTTCTTTTCGTTCCTGACTTTCAATCAATTTTTCCAAAATCTTTACAATTGGGTCGACTTCTGTTACTTTTGTATTGGTTTTAGCAAATTGTTCTTGACTTATCTCCTCGAGAAATTGGTCCTGGAAAATCATATTTTTATCCTCATCCACATAAGTATTTAAAATGTCCTCCGTAGTTTTTATCCAGACATTTCTGGATTGGTGTCTTTTTTTTCAGTGTATTTTTCATTGTACTAAAGGTTTTACTGGCTTGCATATGTTTGTGGAGTGACACTGCTTGATATTCTTCAGGAATTAGAAAAATCTTGTCATCTTGTGTACTGATTGAGGTTATGGCAATGTGGTTCGACTTTCCGTCTGATGTTGGTTTTACTTGGAATGCGAATTTCAACCTTTCCATATTTTCTTTTCTTGACAATAAATGTCGTTTTATAAGGTTATTTCTTGATTTTCGACGATTACGTAGTAAATAATAATTTTCTGGATTCACAATTGGATTTCTGGAAAAAACAAAGTTTTTATTTTAATCAAAATATGTGGATCCACATAACACAAAGCTTTAATTATTACATTTAAATTATAACAAAATCTTACCTGGAAAAAACAAAGAAACGACATTTAGTGTTATTAAATTAACAATCGCCGAAATCAATGATAATACTTTCTAGTTTTTAGTCCATTCGGCCATCTTTTCTTTTCATAGATTACATTGAAGTCGTAGAGCAGAAGGATATGTCAAATAATCATCTAAATGGCGGCAAAATGCAAATAAAGAAAAATACATTTTTCTTTACAAATATGTAAAGATATAATATTATATTAAAAGCCTCATTACAATATTACAAGTTATAGCTGTCAAACTTTTAATTAAATGGAAGTTTAATTAATAATTAATTATTAACATCCCTCTGAGTGCGGCCGTTAATAATGTTCACACTTTGGGGTCTACTTCTATATTTTCTAGTGTAAGTACATTATTAAACTTCAATTTAATTAAAAGTTCGACAAATATGTAAATTGTAATATTGTTATGAGGCTTATATTATATTATTATGTCAAAATCTTTATTGCTTTCAATTATCATCAGTCAGCTCAGCTATCATTATCATCAGTCGATTTAAAACACATCTGGCCATACTTATTCCTGCAAGTTAACGTTTTTTAAATTTTAATACCATCTTTTTATAATTCCATAATCGGCCGTAAAAAATAAAGACATTATTATCTATGGTCTGTAAGCATCCAAGTGCAAACTGTACGTCGAGCCATTTAAATCGAGACTTTATTACTGGGAAGGTATTTATTATTCAGGTATGTGAAGCTTCCATATTTGGAGGCTCACCCTGGAGGCTGCCATATCCGTCGCCATGGCAACTAAAAAATGGCGGCCAGATATACCTGCATTCCTAAAACGACCGAGATGGAATAGAAAACCACGGCTAATATAAACTTTAAATGATTATGTAAAAAATATAAGTTATGAAACACCGAGGCTATGCCAAATATGGAGGAACATTTTTTACTGCATAGTGCATTAATAGCATTACAGTGTGGAACTTACATGTGATATTTTTAGCCATTTTTTGCCGGCTCTTTTATATTTTGCTTGGGTAATTCAGTTGCTTAAAATTGTTATTTAAACTTTTTAAAGAATATAATGGAAGAATATATTAAATAAATTCACTTTCAAATAATTTAATAAAAGTTTTAAAACTAAGACTAACTTTAAATCTGATATCAAAATAGTCTCCAATCTCTAAATTTAAACAATACTGTCAAGAAGTGGGACAAGAATAATGAGCCATAGAAAATAAAATAAAGCCTTCTAATTAAGAATTTTAAGAGCCGAAATAGGTAAGCTAAATAAAATGCCCAGAATAATTTTAAAGTGACGACAAAAAAGCATATGAGCCGTTATTTCATTCATAGATTTAATGAGATGCTGGCTGGCGCTGGCAGTTCTGTGCCGCACTGAATGAAATAAACTATTGTTTAAAAAAAATAAGTGTCATAATTGTCCGCGCGTCATTGTTTTTTTTTTAAAGTTGGCACGGTGTGAATGGGAGACAAAGGAATTGTCTCGTAACTTCTTTGGCTTCTTTTGTGGATAGCCGCGGGCTTTGAAGCCTTCATAAAAACAGGGCGAAAGCCCCTTAAGTTACGGTTAAATTTTACCTCTGTACCTGACAGTGACCATACTCGTTACGTTTTATTACTTTGAAATGTCGCCGAACTTGCAGCAAGTCTCGCATTCAAAACCGCATTCTCTTAGCAATCTCGAACCTGGTAAATAAATCCATTGATGGTTAAAAGTTATACGACTAAAATCTCCCTAGTGGCTAAAGCTTATTTTAGAGCTATAATAGATACCTACGGCCTACCTATATACTATATACGAGTACCTCTAGGTACTCGTATATAGTATATAGGTAGGCCGTCACAAAAAAGTCTTTTACTTTTGGGGTTGGAAGTTGCAACTTTATACTTACTTTCTTCTATTCTGCTATTATATTGTAGTTATTGTCTACCACTAATTACTGTTCTACTCGTGTTCACTGTTCATTGCTTTGTTCTACTAATAATGACAATTTCTTACCCCTTAACACCTAAAGGCGGCTTAACGACCTCTTTCGTGTCTCGTTAACAAGATTTACCGGGCAATGTTCAAATTAAACTTGTAATTGTTTGATATTTATTTAATTATTTTTTGGCCTCCTTGGTGTCATAACTTTTTGTTTTTTATAAAAAAGTATGGTAGGTAAGTTTACTTACTAGCTGAAGTAAAACTTAGTTGGAGTTTTCTTTCATAAAATTCTTAAGTAGTTCATTCGAAACGAGCTTACTACTAAAGTGAATGTAGGTATAAAATGTTTCGACTTTCGACATAAAATTATATTGAGCATAAATAATAAAATGCCAAGCCGTCTATAACGACCGTATTGACTTATGCACCGTAAAGTGCACGGACATAAAATGGTAATGCATTTTCTTCCTACCCCTATAAGGCGACGCTATTAGAAGCGTAGATAAATATTTCATACATGGCAACACCGTTAAAAGGTCAATTCCAACGTTCTCTTAATTAATCGATACTGTTATTAATTTACAGAGTGTTTGGTCGCTCAACATAGAAATCTTTAGAAAAGGCCGTATGTATAAAAAATATTTAATGGTATCCAGTAGAATCCACTAAAACGTTTTTTAATATTGTGCCAACTTCTTCTATAAAGTTTCATTTTAAAAAAGCCGGGTTAAATTTCACGGTCTTACAATATAAGCTTCGACTTTCGAGTCGAAATTATGCCCTATTGCAAATCTCTCAAATGTCATTTGAAAAACACTGGCTGTTAGCTCACACCTTCTTGTGTCTTTCAAGTGTCATATTTTTACATGTCTAAATACTTACAGCGACTGTCATTTGTTTGATAGCAGTTTCAGATCCACACGTGAATGAATTCGTTCCCATGACGAGATTTACAACAAACAAAGTCGTTTTGTCTGTGCATTAATATGTATGCAACTATCTCGTGACGAGTGACAGACTGACAGGTGTGCTCCGTACAGTCGTGCGTTCGTGCCAATATGATAATTCTATAGGTCACTAGACCGACATTAACACTGAACATTGAAGCACATTGAAGATTCAGCAACCCTACTTTCCTCACAGAAAATACTTTTCCCTTTGAAAGTTCCTTGCTTAGCTACAAATAATTCAGATGTAAACGCCTTGTCAGGGCGTTGCTTGTGGGCTATTTTTAAGTAATAATTCTTAAAATGAAAAGAGATAGGAATCAGGAGAAAATTTTCTCATTCTTCAATTGATAGACTAACTTTTTGCCAGTGCGGCGTCAAATAATTGTTTTTGATCCTCTACTGTCCCTTGGAGGTAAAATTTGTGTTAGTGGATACCTATAACTATATGTGTGCGAAAGGCGACGGGTCATTTGTGACCCAGGCCTGACAGAAACGAGACATATACAATTTTTCTCGTTGTATTATGGGTATCCAAGATATGTAATTTTTATATTCAAAATCAATGGCTAACATGTTATTTTATTGCTTTCTTTTTTTCTTCAGGCGCAGTATGAAAAGTGCTAAAACGAAAAATAAGAATCGTTATTTGCATGTAATTATATTCAATATCAGTGGCTAACACTTAGAAATATATTACTTTTATACCGTGCCTAAAGAAAAACATAAAACCATAATAAATATCATTTTGTTTACCTATGTAGGTACAATTAAAAAAAAAATCAATACCTAGCAGTGGCGAAGCCTCCATAGAACACGATTCCTACCGGCTTACCTTGGCCAATTTTAATATATACATTTTTTATTATTAATAATTATAGCTTACCCCGCTTCCTACAATTTCATAAAAATAATTCGCCATGTATTTAAAATCACGCAAACGCACACATACCCGTTTTTACGATCGCACTCAAAACGCGTACGTACTGCTCCGGTGGCCGGGGAACTCGCTCAAAACATCGGGAATCCAAACATTTGAAATGTATGAAATTCACGCACACATACACATTACTACTACATGCAAACGACTCGTCGATATTGTCGAACAACAAGCCGATCCCACATAGCCTACCTAGTCTTTATTTGTCATGTGTTAAGGTTTAGTTTCGCATGTTTCGCTTTAAAAGATTTCGTCCAATCACAACAGAGCTAATTGCAGCTGCGGCCGACCGGCGCGTGCTGTCATTTCAATTCACAATACAATTATATTACGCGGTCATTTGCACTCATTTTGTACTGTTATTATTGTAATATGCAAAATTTTGTTTATTAAGTTAGTGGGCTAGCTTGATTGTAATGTTATATAGTTTAAAAGAATCGAAAGTAGTGAAACTTTACTTGCCAAGTGTTGTGTTGTGTTTTTGTTTGTCACATCGTAAAGGTTGGTTTGTTTTACTTACTTTGAAATTAGTCGTGACACGGTTAGGTGAGAAATGGTAGCATTAGTACAAATTGACTGTTGTCTTACGGATTACCTATTAAATGACTTAAATTCGTTCTATTAAATAACGACGACAGACGACAAATAACAAAATTAAACATTTAGGTACGTATTTCTGCTGATATTTCTTTGCTACTAGCTTTTGCCCGCGATTTCGTCTGCGTGGACTTCAGACAGGTAGCCTATGTTCCTTTCCATGTTTGACATGGGATGCATGCAAAATTTCATCTAAGTCCAGTTTTTGCATGATTGAGTAACAAACATCTACACTGGCAAGTCAGGATTCACTTATTTTTGGTGTGTGAGTGTGAGTGACGTGTGCTTAAAACGGCTTTTTTTAAAGCCACTTTTATCATACTCGACATGCACTGTTCATATAATACCAGTGATGTCATGTATGGTGAAGGTGGTGAATACTAACAACACTAACACTGCATGCAACGCACACAATGCAAGCAAAGCACCCTAGTAGTTATGGAAAAGGTAAACTAACACACTTAATACAGGTATGTAATTTATTGCACGTTTTTTTTACAAGAATTGAAATTTTGCTTATTCACGAGTTAGCCGTTTTTTGGTCCGGCTTTACCTTTTTTTTTTTCACCCCACGCCACTGATACCTAGTATGTTTCAAACATGTTATATTTTATCACGCGTGATAATTATAACACTGAGGGCGAGATAAATCTATATAGATACCTACGTAAGTTTTTCTTTAGCTAATGAACATGAAAACGAGATGCCAATCCTAGGCTATAATAATAGCACTTATCACGTGTGCACAGCTTCCTAATGTTCGCCTTCAATAATAACATGTATGTCAGTAATATTCATTAATAAAAAATCTTCCATCAATGGTGGGATTGTACATTACTATGTTTTATATTTATATATTATACGTTTCCGAAGAAACATGTCGTGATTGCATTTTACATCTAATAAGTGCATTTACATGTTAGCCAATGATATTAAATAAAGTTGCTTAATATTTGCACTTTTCATACTGCGCCTGAAGAAAAAAGAAAGCAATAAAATAACATGTTAGCCCAGTGGCTGTAATTTTTATATTCAATATCAGTGATATTGAATATAAAAATTACATAATATCTTGGATACCCATAATATAACGAAAACAATGGTATATGTTTCTTTCGTGTCGGGCATGGGTAAATTTTGTATGGTCCGTGACCAGTCTTCTTTAAAGTTTGTAGCTTTATTACTGCCGCACTCATAGTGGAACATAATATGAGTTAAATGAAATTAGGGAACTAATTTTTTGAGCTGTTATTTAAATATTCGAGATGTTATTATGATCAGTTGAAAAAATTATTGAGCAGTTATTTAATTTAATAGCGGTTGATTAATTATTGCGACAGTAAAACATGGACAGTAATAAAATATCAATTGCGCGGTTATTTTCTCATACAATGTCAATTCTAAAAATAATCGATCAGTTCAATTACTGAACGAGCGGTAAAAATGATGGAATGGTCAGTAAAATGATGGAATGGTCAGTAAAAAAGATGGAATGAGCGGTTCGATAACCTAAGTAATATGTTTCGAATTACGTATGTTTAATAAAAGTTTATATTATTACTATAAAAACCTGCTCTTATTATACAATAAGTTAATTTTAGCTGCTACTAAGCAAATTATGTGGTTGTTATTATTTGTTTTTATAATATTATGTCATTTTGATAAAGAACCTAAGTATCTTTCGAATTACGAATAAAAGTTCCTATTATTTTTAATTTAGTTTTAAATTCATTCAGCAGCGCCTAAATCTTTTAATGTTAATTTAGTTTCTTTTGTTTCTTAAAATTATGTCTTGCAATGTAATTTTTACAGGCGTTTTAATAATTTTTATTTTTGCTAATTGGTAGGCGGTAGTCGATATATTCTTGTCTCGTCCATTCTTTTATTGCATTGTAATGCTGTTCAATTGTTACAAAACTATTATACAAAAGTTCATATAAATTGCATTTTATTCAGTATCCTCAAAATAGGATCAAAGTTAACTAAATCCAGTTTCAATACGAAACATTCAATGAAAGTAAAAGTAATTTAATTTTTCATTACCAAGTACCGTCTGTCCGTCCGTCTGTCCGTCCGTCCGTCCGTCCGTCCGTCTGTCTGTCTCCAGGCTGTATCTCAAGATTATGTCTTAGACCACAACACAGAGTCTAAGTGTCTAAACACTCTAGGCTGAATTACGCCGGCGTAATTTACATGGCCGAAATTACGTTCAGCCGCTTACGTCTGATGCGACACACTATACATTGCGCGAAGAACCGAAATTTCGCGGCGTTATTTCCGATGCCGAACGCGCGCGTAAGTATTTAAAATTCTCAGATGTAAAGTGTGCGTTAACGCTTTGGAGATAAGGTTGGATTTGCTATGTTCGGTTTTGATAATTCCGTCGCGTATAGTGTGTTGCTATACAAAACATTACCTACCACCGAATCGCTGCCGAATTTTACGCTCGACTCGGCTCGACGGAAATTCGGCTCACGACGGAATTTCGGCATAGTGTGTCTGTCGCGTTCCGCCCATATTTTGTATGAATTTGAAACGCGGCGTAAACGCGGCGGAATTTACGTCGACGTAATTCAGCCTAGTGTGTTTAGACCCTTAGGGCCGGGACACAAAAACACGACACGACGTCGTGGGAATCTACGACGCGCGTCGTAAAAAACCACGACACGACATCGTACGACGTCGTACGATGTCGTGTTAGGGCCGGGACACAAAAACACGACACGACGTCGTACGACGTCGCACGACGTCGTGTCGTGGGAATCTACGACGCGCGTCGTAAAAAACCACGACATGACATCGTACGACGTCGTACGATGTCGTGTTATGGCCGGGACACAAAAACACAACACGACGTCGTACGACGTCGCACGACGTCACGTCGTGGGAATCTACGACGTGCGTCGCGACACGACATCGTACGACGTCGCGTCGTAGAAACTCATCTTTGAATTTCTACGTGAGTTTCTACGACGCGACGTCGTACGACGCCGCACGATACCGTGTCGTAGCTTCTTACGACGCGCGTCGTAGATTCCCACGACACGACGTCGTACGACGTCGTATCGTATTTTTGTGTCCCGGCCCTTAGGCTGGTATAAATAGTCAGTACTTAAGATGCGACCCGGTCGCAAGACTCGGTTCGGTTCGGTGATTGGTCCAAATTTTGACAGCCAACCAATCACAGAGCCTGAACTGAGTCTTGAGACCGAGATGCATCTTGAGTACTGACTATTTATACCAGCCTTAGTTTCGCTTTATAACGGTACGGAACCCTCCATGGGCGAGTTCGACTCGCACTTTGCCGATTTTATTTTATTTTACTACCTCATTGTCTAAGGCGTCGCCTTGATAATTTGGCTGTAGCAATATCGATTTTTCTCAGCAATGACTAAAGCTAAGAAATTAAAGTTCGTTGTCAGTATTCATCGTGTCTTTGTCTTTGAATTACCCATAGCATAACACGATTGGTCAACTTTTATTACACAGAATAATTAATCAAAAAGACCTCTGTAAAAAAATGGATTCCTATTTTGCCAACAGAGGAGAGTGATTTAAGCTTCCAATATTTGTACATAAATTGGTTCAAGCATACACTCTAATTTGCCCATAGCTTATATGAAATATATTTATGGTTTTTAAATTACGCGACAAAAACCATTTTGTCGCTTACGCTCTTTCCATTTTTTGCAAGCAATCTAAAGGGCCCCCGAGACGGTCAAACGGTTTGATTCAAACATTACGTGTTTGATGAAACCGTTTGATGTCGGTTTGAACGGTTGTCAAACGGCATTGCGCATTTGGTTCAGTGCGCCGCAGTGTGCAATCTTGCATCACACACGTCTAATTATGATTAGACGTGTGTGATGCAGACAAGATTGCTCTCAAACTTCAAAATCCAGTACTAAACTAAGCCGAGTTTGTTCAAACGCATTGGAAGTCGGAATACGATCAAACGGCGCGTCAAACACAACAAAAATGTGAAATTTCATCAAACGAGCTTCAAACGCGTAAATGTTTGAAAAACCGTTCAAGCTAGCTTTGTAAACGATCAAAATGGTTTGAGTCGAACCAAAATTTACGTGTTTGAATCAAACCGTTTGACTTATTTTAAGCCATGAATTTCTGGTATCCAGGTCAGCAGGAAATCTGAAAAATTGGCCAAGTGTGAGTCGGACTCGCGCATGAAGGGTGACCGGTTTCAACCGGGCATTTTCTTGAGCCCGGCACGATACGACACGACATGTCATGACACGATTCGACATGACAGGTTACGTCACGTCACATCAGTACACGACACGACACGACTTCACTAGACCCTATTAATTTTCAATTCACTCTCAATGAGCCCTTTTATTTGATGCCCATCTTGCAGAAGTGCTTTCAACTATTCCCCTATCTTGGATTAGCAGCCATATTAGATGTAGAATGACATTACATCTGTGGAAATTTCAGAAGTCTATTAGGTACTATAGCGGTTCTTGTTATACAGCCTGGAGACAGACAGACGGACGGACGGATGGACAGACGGACAGGCAACGAAGTCTTAGTAGTAGAGCGGGACCCCACTACTAGGACTTTTTACCCTTTGGGTGCGGAACCTTAAAAACGATAAATTATGTATGATAGTATATTAATATACTTAAACTAATTATAAACTACGGATGAGTATGTTATCATTTCAACATTCGAATATATTAGTATACTTAACTAAAAAATATTTTCATATCAATACAACTTATCGATAACTTGATGCAGCCCTAGTGTAAAATAATATGAAAATTGTTTCCACAAAATATCCTTAAATTGTGCACCATGGCTAGTCAAGTTATGTTTTCCATATAATTAAACATATATAGAAGTGAATTATCAAAATCAATACCAATAACTAGTAGGGAATTGGCAAAAATAAACTTAAAACTAGGTCCTGTCGATGTAGAATAATTCACCTGTGAAATGAATATTTGTCCGGGTTTTTTCGATGTGTGGATCCACAATCATTTCACAAACATTTATCCATGTTTCTAGAGCAGTATTTCTAAAAATTATTCATTATTTAACTTAAAATCACAATTTTTCTGAGATCCCAAATTGACAACGATCGGCACAGGGTCAGACAGACTGTCAAACAGATGAAAAAAAAGCTATGCAACCTCAAATCACGCTTCTCTTTCTACCACGCAGTGTTACTGATAGTGACATCTCGCTTGCTCAGGCCTTTGTTTCTCTATTCCGATAGGTATATTAACTTTATGAAAATATCCTGCTATCGTTCACTGGGTATTTGTGGTTTCGTGTCGGAAACAAACTGTCATCTATTCTAAATAGGTACATTCATGTAAACAAGATAAGCTACAAACTGTCACAAACTTTCGCCTGTCACCCTGACAGGTGACAGCTCTAAGTGGAAATCGATTCGAACTTTCATGTTTGAAACAGGATCAAAGAAACATAACTTATGAAAGATATGAAAATGTTTTTAACTGACACATTTTAAATGCACCTCATATTTGTGTCTTGTTGGTTGTCTATACTGATATTATAAATGCGAAAGTGTGTCTGTCTATCTGTTACATCTTCACGCCCAAACCGCTGAACTGATTTTGATGGAATTTTCTATCCTAATTCCCTAATTGGAGTTGCGACTTGCGAGCTTTTAAGTTCGTGACATATTATGGTAGCTATTTTACACGACAATTGACACAATGAACCCTCTGGATATACAGCTCCGCCTGCTGGCAGGTGGCAGGCAGGAGAGCGACGGAAAATTCATATTGACAGCTTTCGAAAACATGAGTTCCACCTGCGGAGCTTCGTATCTGTTCTGGCTGCCGCTAGGCTAGAGGCAAATGAAAAATCGAATACATTTATTGTACTATCCGAGAAGTTGATTCCTATGCAGATGGTGGATCTACGTAGTTTGGTCGCGTTACGTCAAACCCAGCCGACAGAGTTTAGAGATCTTTGGACAGATCACAATAATTATTAACATTGAATTGACATGATCCGACCGACATCCGACAGACGTTGACGTCTGTCAACTGCTTAGAAATCAATTTCCTCGATAGTACCTAGCCAAAGTTCTTTTTTTTAATTTTACAGGAATTGAGTAATCACTAACGACAGCGAACCGAACCACACAAAGAAATTTAAAATTTCGAATTTAAAATTTCGAACAGTAAAAGTTTGTAAAAACGCAAATCTATGCATATGCACGCAAATCATGCATCAAGAGCAATTTAAATTCAAAAGCGAGAACGTCAAGCGCATGTAAACGCGCTCAATTATTCACAGAGTCTACACTACGTTTATGTTTATTTTACCTCCGAGGGGACCTTTATTCAGTCGGAATAAAGATTACTCTACCAAAACTCTCGACTCTCGAGGTAGAAAAAGATGGAACAGACCGTAGTACAAGTCTCGTAGATTGCGATAAATGGACAAAAATTGACCCCGCGCCGCCATTGACACTGAATTTATCGCTACAGATGCAGCTCGCATGTTATTTACGACCACTTCTATTAAAGTGAAATGAAAAATACATAAATTACGTACAAATGCTATTTTGATGAGTAACATACATGCACCAGAACGATGTGTATCAAAGAAGCGCTAGGAACAAACATTTTAAAAGTCGGGAATATGGATGGTCTACGTTGCATATTTGAAAGAAACTCTTACCTATTTACAACGCTATCGATGTCAAAATGACCCCAAAATATCCCCATGTGGATGTATTCATCACTTTTTGCCTGATATCAGATATGCCATGTCTATTTTATTCGCCTATGGCAAGACCATAGGCATATATAATCTTCTTATATATAAAAATGGATTTTCAAATGTGTTAGTCGCGCTAAAACTCGAAAACGGCTGAACGGATTAGGCTGATTTTAGTATTAAAATATTCGTAGAAGTCCAGGGAAGGTTTTAAAGTGACACGAAGTTCACCGGGACAGCTAGTCTTATATATAAAAATGGATTTTCAAATGTGTTAGTCGCGCTAAAACTCGAAAACGGCTGAACAGATTGGGCTGATTTTAGTCTTAAAATATTCGTAGTGTTCCAGGGAAGGTTTTAAAGTGACACGAAATTCACCGGGACAGCTAGTCTTATATATAAAAATGGATTTTCAAATGTGTTAGTCGCGCTAAAACTCGAAAACGGCTGAACGGATTGGGCTGATTTTAGTCTTAAAATATTCGTAGTGTTCCAGGGAAGGTTTTAAAGTGACACAAAGTTCACCGGGACAGCTAGTCTTATATATAAAATTCTCGTGTCACAATGTTAGTCCCCGTACTCCTCCGAAACGGCGTTACTGATTTTTACCAAATTTTATATGCATAATCTGTAGGTCTGAGAATCGGCTACTGGGTACTTTTTATATTGATAAGTGCATTTTTTGAATAAATAATAGTAAATTATTACAACTCGAGATCGAGACTGACTGCGACCATTGTTTGTGCGACGGGATAGCGATGGACGTTGTCATGGTGACATACTTATTTAGTCGCTTCAATAAAATAATATTATGGGCGAAATACTTTATACGGCAAAACAACGTTTGCCGGGACAGCTAGTAATATATATTTAAATAATCTTGATTCTTGGATGAAGGAACAGAATTTATTAATTACCATTTACCGCAGAATTTATGATCACAAAACTTGAACTTGGTTGAACTTTTAACATTTGCTGTACGACGTTGCTGGAGGAATTTCATTAAAATTTCAAACCATTTAACAACCTTTAAGGAGATTTAAGTGACCCTAGAAAATTAAATTTCACAGAGGTTATGGTAGGTCATGAAGGTCGAGATTTAAATATAGAAGACTAGATGAACGCAAAAGATTAAAAAGATTATAATATGTACCTAAGTATCAGTTTATTCCAGACCATAAACATAGATCCATATTATATACTCGTAATTTGAAGTAAGTACAATATTCCTGACCATGTGCCATGCTAATAAAGACTTATATAAAGGTTCTTAATTTAATATAATCCTAATATTAAATTAAGAACCTTGCAGTTTATATCCTCACTCCCTTCTCCTAATTTTGATCCTTTCCTTATTGACCCTGTCACCGAGACTGAGATTAAAAGGCACATAATGTCTATAACGTCGAATGCAGTCGGGGACGACGGCATTAGCCGTAGTATGATCATCCCAATTTTAGACATTATTTTACCTATTCTCTCACACATTTTTAATTCCTGTCTAGAGTCCCTTTCCTTTCCTGATGCCTGGAAAACTGCTTATATTATTCCCTTACCTAAGTCTTCCTGTCCCAAAACTCCGTCTGATTTTCGTCCTATTTCGATCCTACCCTATTTATCCAAAGTCCTGGAGAAAATTATACATCAACAGCTCACAAAGTATGTCTTGCACAATAATCTGCTAACTCCGTTGCAATCTGGATTTCGCACTGGTCACAGTACGACCACGGCTTTAATCAAGGTAGCAGACGATGTGCGATTAGGCATGGACCAAAAGAAACTTACTCTTCTCATATTACTGGATTTTAGCAACGCCTTTAACTGTATTGATCACGACATCCTTTTAAGCAGATTAGCGTCCTGTAACATCTCGTCAACAGTAATTGGGTTGCTTCGTAGCTACCTTGTAGGAAGGCGACAGAGAGTCAAATCGTCCGATAGCTATTCTGACTGGAGTAATATACTTGCCGGCGTACCACAGGGAGGAGTATTGTCACCACTTTTATTTTCCTTATTTCTCAACTCTATTATAACTTCAATTACATCTTTTTATCACTTGTATGCTGACGATCTGCAAGTGTACATCCAGTCAGAATTAGGCGGCCTTCATTCAGCTATTGGTAAATTAAATAACGATTTGTTGAAGATCAGCGAATGGAGCAAGAATCATGGTCTTGTTATTAATCCCAAAAAAACACAATTAATATTAATTGGCAGCCCGGGGCTGGTCTCCAGGATTGACTGTAACTCCTTACCTCCCGTCCTCATCAATGGCATTACAATCCCATTTAGTAAAGTGGTAAAAAATCTCGGTGTGTCTTTCGATGATAACTTATCTTGGAAGCCACAATTACAAGAAATCAGTAGGAAGGTATTTTCAACTTGGCATTCCTTAAAACGCCTTCGATATGTTCTGCCTACACGAACTAAAGTAGTCTTAGCACAGTCTTTGTTTCTTTCCCTACTTGATTATGCCGATGCTTGTTTTACTAATTTAACTGAGGATCAACTGAATAAGCTCGAGCGTCTACAAAATCTCTCAATAAGGTTTATTTTTGGTTTACGAAAATTTGACCATATTATCACCGAATACCGCACCAAGCTTAAGTGGCTCCCAATCCGATATCGTCGTGATTTCCGCGTACTCTCCCTACTCTACAACATTTTATTTGACTCCCGGTATCCTTCTTATTTAAAAAACAACTTTGTCTTTCACAATTACGATAGAAAAGAGCTCCGTTCCTACTCAAAACTTCTCCTTAACGTTCCCGCCCATAAAACTAAATATTTCAATTCCTCATTTACTGTTAAGTCTATTTTACTCTGGAATTCCTTACCAGATCATATTAGGCAAGCTGAAACGTTAAATCGCTTTAAGTCGTTAGTATTTAATCATTATTTTAATATATCTGTCAACCAATAATATTTACAGGATATACACATTGTAGTAATAGTAAGTATGTATTATTATTTATTATTAGTATTTACATTGTATATTATTATCATTATTATTATAGCATTTATTATGTTATGTATAGATTAGTTGAGTGTATGTACATTTTTATTATGAATATATATTATTATTTATTATATATATGTGTATATATATATATATTAATATATTAATATAATATATATATGTATACTTTTGCACATCACCATTTTCCTAAATTCATAATCTCATAAAATTTGTTAAAGGGTTGCCTGGAAGAAATTGCTTTCAAGTAATAAGGCCGCCCTTGTGTACATGTCTCATTTATAAATATGTTTGTTAATGTAAATTTTACTGTTATGTTTGTGCACAATAAAGTATATTTGATTTGATTTGATTTGACTTACGTCAACAGATCAATCCTAGCTTGCCCAGCGTGTTGCCTTGTTGCAAGTAATCAATCTGTCTCATATTATTAATACAAAAACTCCAGCATCCGAGGATGTGCATTGATTAAAGTTTCATGATGAATAAATTAATTATGCATTTGTGTATCGCATGAGGAAACACGCTGTATGCCAAATACCTGCCACACGCTCATGATAATAAACGAGAGTTTTCCTTCGACGACGAAGAAAACAATGAAATAAACAAACGGAGAACGACAGACACGAAGACAAATCACAATACGAATGCTAAACGAAGTAAAATTAGTAACGAAAGTTGTGAAATTATACCTACATGTAAACATAATATCTTGTAGGAAATCAAAATTAGTGGATAGAAGATTTACTCACGTATCCCATTTACCAAATCGAATGTATGGATTATTGACATAAACACTGCAGGCCAAGAATGCTAGAGACAAAATCAACTTTGATTTCTTTGATTAACCTTATTTTGATTTGTAAATCATATACCATGTATTTATTTAAGCATCATACATTACTATGTAAGCTCAACCATAACTCCTTTGAAAATTTTTTGGTTCATTTCCTTAATTAAGTTATACTTACACTGAATTTTGTTTGTAAGTGTTAAAATATAATGTTTGTTTAATTTTAGCCACTTTCTTATTATGTATTTGTAAAAACCTGTGATTGGCTCCTTGTTTTTTCTATATTTTAGCTATTTATGCAAAAAATAAAAGCTGTTGGTTTTCCAGTATTAAATAAATAAATTAATTATCGAGGTCCAATGGGGGTGAGTGTCGCCGGGCCATTTCAAAGCCCCATAGGCACTTGGCAAAAACAGTACTTTTATCGTGGTAAAATGTATCTCTTGTAAGTTGTAACCGTATTGATTTAATAGTAACTAACATTTTTAATACCAGTGTTTAGCTCTCTCCCATGAAAGTATAATATATTATAGAGAGAGAGAGAGAGAGATGAATATGTAGTTGAGAATTACACCACCATAATATTATAAGGAGTGGTAAAATATTTCCGCGCATGTAACATTTAGGTAAGGCATCCAACCGTTATCATGCATGTTACCTCACTGATAAGAGCTTACATCGAGCTAGTCATGAATCATGATCTGTAGACTAACATTTTTCCAATCCAGAACTGGTTGCTTATAAGTAGGGCCCGGAAAAATATGTATTAAAAAATCCAAAATATGTACATAAAATATGGACTAAAAAATCGAAAATATGGAAAAATATGGACTAAAAATCGAAAATATGGAAAAATAAGGAGTATAAAATTACAATAATTAAACATTGTTTTAATGTAGGTAAGAAAACAGTCACTATCGTGACAGTTAACAAAGAGACAGAGGCCAGAAATATGCTATGCTAGCCAGCATAGCATGTTTATATGGCATAGCTATGCCAGAAAGCATATTTGGTTTGGGAATAAAATTCTTTATTATAGAAAATAATGGGTCCGCTTAATATTGGCTAAAATATGGTCTCTGCACGTCCCATGACGTGATGGTTGCATACGTCAAACATCAAAAATCGGCACAGTATTTTTGTGTGTAGGTATTGCTTAAACCCTTTATTTTATCCGAAGACCGAAACATACTTCAGTTTTTGTTTAGCCATGTCAGCAACAGGACCTTTAGCATCTGAAAATTTATTTTCTATTTCTTCAATAATATCTTCTTTGGAAACAAAATACGACGATAAAACGCGAGAGGAACGAAATACGCAGCGGCATAGTGGCGGGAACGTATTTGTTTTTGTTGTATTTTTATAAAAATATGGATGATTGTAACATTTTCTTGCAAAATATGGACTTATCTTTGTAAAACCCGAAAATATGGAAAAATATGGAAAATAAAACTTGGTTTTTCACAGTCTAATGGTCTAAAGTCTAAACATGATAATTCATGTAAAATAAAAATATGTATTTACATATAAATCCGGGCCCTACTTATAAGTTATAATATAAACAAATCCTGGAATGCAATTGGATCCAATCCAGTGCATTCCAGTACCCGTTTTTTGGATTGGAATAACATAAACCAGCCATGTTATAGTTCTTATGATTTATCGTACAGATTTTTTTAATATAAAATAAGAGGGGAAAAGGGGCAAACGGGTAACCTGATGGAAAGCAACTACCGTCGCCCATGGACACTCGCGACATCAGAAGAGCTGCTGATGCGTTGCAGGTATTGAAAGCGATTGACCGATTTTTGCGGGTTTTACCAATATGACTTGTGAGTTGTGACTTGTGAGCTTAATTTGCGTCGTAATTAATTTCAATCCGCAATTTTAATGCATACTGTCTCACTCACGCACCCGTCAAGTTGAGGGTGCACGAGCGAGATACACTTAAACTAGAACGAAAAAAAATATTATGCGACTCCTGAATTTATCGGTCCTGTCATGTGTTGTAAATCTTATATATAAAATTCTCGTGTCACAATGTTAGTCCGCGAACTCCTCCGAAACGGCTTTACTGATTTTTACCAAATTTTATATGCATATTCAGTAGGTCTGAGAATCGGCTACTGGGTACTTTATATATTGATAAGTGCATTTGTTGAATAAATAATAGTAAATTATTACAACCTGAGACTGACGGCGACCATTGTTTGTGCGACGAGATAGCGATCGACGTTGCCATGGCGACATACTTATTTAGTCACTTGAGTAAAATAATATGGGCGAAATACTTTATATTATGGCAAAGCAACGTTTGCCGGGACAGCTAGTTGTAATATAATAAACAATGAAAAATTATAGTTTCAAAAGTTAATTCGTACAGTGTCTTATAACTTATAAGACCTCCGAAAGAACTTATATTATTATGACTTATATATATTTTTCTTTCCAATTGACGATTTTCCGAATGGTTTTATAGTTCAGTTCGTTAGGTGCAGCGAGCGTGGAGGACACTGGACAATGCTATTGTGCCCTTTGTTAAGCTGTACAATCCCATGTCCGACTATCCCACAAAACTTTTCATTAATAACCTTTATTGTATACAGTATACACTCGCTCTAGAGCAGTGGTTTCCAACCTTTTTAACCCCCGCAGGGGTAATTACCCCCAGGTTGGGAACCACTGCTCTAGAGTCTAGACCCGCTATCCCCAACCCGCGGACTTTATTTGTGGCCCGCGTGATGATAAACAATTTTCAAATTCACGCCCACCGGCAAAATAACGTAAAGTCTACGTGATAGTCGTTTAATTTTTTCAATTTTAAATCTTTAATTTTGAAGAAAGTTATTTTTTAACCCTAAAAAATTTTTGTTGCGGCCCGCGAGTCGCGACACCAAGACCAAAACATGTTTGTGGCCCGCATGAAAAAAAGGTTGGGGGCCACTGTTCTAGACCGTAGCTCCACCCGTGATGAAATAATCCGACCAAATGACGTAGGTCCGACAACTGCCTATGAATCAATTTAAAATGAATTGAAATAATCCGACCAAATGACGTAGGTCCGACAACTGCCTATGAATCAATTTCTTCGATGATACGTTTATTACCAGATGTTGCCCGTAAGGTACATGTCTCCGCAAACATTTGCCCAAGTCCTTTCCCCTTGATTAAAAACTAAATTTCAATAATTTTTGCTTGTTGTATGTCTAAGCAACAAAGTTAACTGACATCGAGTTCTTAGATTCCCGACACAATGCGATATTAAGTTCTTATAGCACTGTATTACTAGTATTTTCCAATATACAGGGCGTACCAATTCACTGTATTAATTTTTTGAAGTACATAGTAGTTTTACGCTAGTGCAGTGGTTAGAAAACCTGAGTGCTTAGTTAAAATGTATTGGCCGGTTTAACGGTCGAAACTGGCGATTCATACATTTTGACTATACTGTACTCGGCGAAACATGGCGGTAGCGGTCATTGACTCCCTGTCAAAAACTTGTAATTTTCTATATAAACCACGATTGACAACGAAGTGTCAGATGTTGTCAATCGCATTTTTGTATAGAAAATGACAAGTTTTTGACAGGGAGTCAATGACCGCTACCGCCATGTTTCGCCGAGTACAGTATTATAGGTCTTCTATATTATATTAATATCATCATCTTTTTTTATAACAATAGAATATAATAAATACTTTTGTAATATCGGGTACTTAAACTACTGCACTTGTCATAATAATATCGATGGCCCCAACGAATAAACGTGCAAGAGCAGGAGCTCTTGCACGTTTATTCGTTGTATAATTTTTTTGGGTAGGAACCCAAAAAAATTTTTTATTTTATTTTTCGTTTGCATGGACTATGATACACCTATGTAATTTTTTTTTAATTTTTTTGACTGAAAATAACGATTTTATAGCAATGTAAACCTTTATTGTACGGAAAAAATAATAACATATATCACATTAATAATGCGCTTATTGCAGATTATTTGTTTATTTTAGTTCACCAGAATAAACGTGTTAAAACAATCTGGCGCTCGTGTCTACCTTTTACGTTATTCGTGTAAAAATGCAAGCGACTTCTATCACTAATGCCTCATTGCAGATGGCGAAACTTTGAATATAATAATCACAGCTATTCTATTATCTTTTACTAACTTCTCTTGTCTTTTCTGCTTTTATAAAGGTTATTCGAAGAGCTATTGTAAAGTTTATCACAAGAGCTGCTGGTGAGTTGCCGGTCTTTTTAAGAGGGAATACGCTCTCTCCTTGAAGGTTTGCAGGTCATATAGGTCCGGAAATACTGCTGGTGACAGTTCATTCAAAATTTTACAGTGCGTGGCAGAAAGTTACGCGAAAAAAACACGGTGGAAGACTGCCACTCATCAAGGTTAAGAGGATAGTATATTTCTAGCGTGGAATGATGGCGAAAAGTTGCAGGAGGTATGATTCCGAACAATTCTTCAGAGCACTCCCCGTGATACAACCGATTGAGGATGCAGAGTGAAGCTATTTACATCTCGGCGTAATTCCAAGGGGTCCAGCCTGTTTGAAACACTATGGCAGTCAACAATTCGAGCGGCCCTTCGTTGGATACGATCAAAAGGGATTTGTTGGTATTTTTGGGTCCCTGCCCAGGTATGAGAACAATATTACATAAATGAGGCTGAACCTGCACCTTGTAGAGTTGCAGGCATTGGTCCAGACTGAAATACTGTCTCATCCTGTTAAGAACAGAATCAGAAAAGTATCGTCTACCGGCTACCCCATTCAGAGACTTTCTCCTGTGAATTCTGTATTTTAGACATCGTTATTATATATATATTATAGTTCGTTTCTACTCTCGATGACATTTAGTTTAGCCGAGAAATATGGTGGAAGCCGGTATATAGGGCATCACCTGTACTATCATCCGCATAGCAATAAATGCCATTGGAATGTAACACGTCATTGATCTGCCCAAAAAACTTGTGACCTATTTGCATAAATTCTCGGGAAGCCCATATTATGACGGAAGCTTTGATAGTAGCGCTTTGAGCCAAACCCGATCAAAGCTTTCGCAATGTCCAAACTAACAGCCAATGCCTCTCCTCTCCACACAATCACCTGAGCCCAACGATGAGTTTGGTACACCAAGAGATAACCAGCCAAGCGACCCATACTGTTTGGCGTGTTTGTCGCTTTGTAATGTCTGGCCGCCCAAGTATCGAAAGAGCTGATAATTGATCTGTAGTTGGAAGGATTTGAGCGGTCACCTTTTTTTGGGGATGGGATAGAGTACACTAAGGCTGTCTTCTAAGAAGCCGGGACAATGTCAGAAGAGTAGGAGAACCAAAAACGACGCGTTAAGACCAGAGCCAACTCTGGAGCACACTTTTTCAACACAACAGGAGGGATTCCGTCAGGCCCACTCGACTTTTGGATATCAAGGGCACGCAGGGCTATTCACACTGAGCGCTGATGTAACCTAATATTCGACATGATGCCCCTGCATCCGTGGTATGGTCGGCAGTTTTTATCCCAAGGTCATCAAGGGTCGAGTTTGACGCAAGGAGCTTACCCAGAAGATCGTCTTTGTATTTTGCATCGTGGGCCAACGATCCATTTCCTACTTGTAGGGATGGTAGGATGGCTTTCAAAAATACTCTTTAATAGCTTAGACCAGAGACCAGGATTCACGGGTTCCCAAAGGAAGGCACTCGAGTCTCTCGCCAATACTATTGACGTGCTGTTTCTTTGCCCGATTGATCTCTCTCTTGAAGGATCTATAGGCAAGGTTGTACTCCGTTTTATATGTATGTGCGCGAGGTAGGTCAACAATATTTTTTACTGAACCGTCAACAAGAAAATATTAGCTAACTAGACGTTCCACGCGGCCTCGCCCGCATAAATGAGAAATTTTACCGAAACCGTACATTTTCCCGCAAAAAATAGCCTATGTTCTTTCACATCATGGTCTACTCTACATCTGTACCAAATAACTTAAAAATTCATCCAGTAGTTCGCGAGATAAACGCCTTCAAATAATTTTCCTGGTTTTTTCTACATTTTCCTATGTTTCTTCGCTTCTATCCGTCTTAGAGTGATTATTTATAGTTAATAGTCTTCCTCGATAAATGAACCATTTAACAACGAAAGAATTTTTCAAATCAGACCAGTAGTTCCTGAGATTGGCGCGATCAAACAAACAAACTCTTCTACTTTATAATATTAGTATAGATTTACATTTTATACCATACACTAATAAGGTCGTATTACATAAATAATGAATCAACTTCTTAACACTAATATACGGGCTTTTATCTTTACAAACATGTAAAAGCAACAAAATATACAAGAATAAGCGTGTAAATGACCAGAGCATGGCTCAGGAGGAAAAAAATATACGTGGAATAACCGTGCAACATTTCACTGCACTTGTTAAAACTTCATTTATGACACGAATAAACGTGCATTGATACAATAGTGTTAACAAGTCACATATTATTCACTAGAATAATAATTTTATATGGTTTTTCTTAAATATGTAGTAAACCGTTAATATTTGATTATTAATAAATATATGAGCCGAAAGATATTATTTTTATCTTTAATTTGATTGTACATTATATTTGTCTATTTATTATGTAGTCAAAGTTATGTGGTTCCAAACGTTTTTTTGTCTTTCTAAAAAGTTGTCTTTTTTCGATTGCACGTTTATTCGTTGGGGCCATCGATATTATGTTGTGATAATGCATCAAAGGAACCAACATCTTTATGTTGGTTCCTTTGATGCATGTCATATTAATTGTTTTAATAGTTATTGATTGATTTTATCTGCATAAGTAACTGGTTATTTAACCTTAGGTATCTAAAATATACAATTACATACAATTATTATAATATTGATCAAAAGTGTCAGCACTGCCACAGAATACATATTAGTTGCACTGCTTAACATATTAAGGGGAGTATTACATTATCATTTATATTGGATCATTTATAGGATCATATAATATAGGATCCAATAAAAATGATCATTTGATCATATCTGCATATTACGTTATCATATATATCATTGATCCTATTTTACGTCATATGTGGTTTCAATAGCCAATGGGGAGCGCTAACGCTGACAGGTATTGACATCAGTGTTACTAGATCTCAGATAATTCGATTTGTCAAAAGACATCGTCATTTTTAATATGGCTTGTTTTATGTTATTTCAGCAAGATTATTCAAGTATATAATTAGAAAAAGAATTACATTACATTATTTGAAACATATTAACGAACAAAAAATTAAAAACTCTTTTTTTATATTAAATAACTGGCAACACCAATTTCTATGACCGTATTGGATCCAATCTCTCAGCAAACGTCAAAAATCTATGATCAAGGAAGAAATGAATCATTTATCTATATTACATTATCCAATATAAATTACTCAATGATCTAGGATCCAATATAAATGATAATCTAATACCCCCCTAAGAAACAGTGGCCCAAGCTTAGTACCTTAGGTAACTCAAAAACTCTGAATTCTTTTTTGGTGATTTTTGATCTAAAATTTTTAAGCACATAAATTAAGATAGGAAGCAAATAAATATGTATTATGTCTACCTGGATAAAATGTACAATAATAGATTTTTAACAATTTTGACTTTTTGGCTGAAAATATGGCTTCGGTATTCAATAACCGATGTGCCTCAGTATCTCAGATTACATTGCGACTTGCGGTTTTACAAGGAAATTAGTTTCATCACATAATAAATAATTTTAGCCAGACTTCACCTTGATTAACTTGTTAATTAATTACCGCAATTTATATATTTTTATGATTCATGGTTCTAAATTTTTTGCTTTATTTCAAATAGTCCTAGATAGGTATTAAGTAGGTACGCATAGTTCCTAAATCCTTCTCAAAACTCAAAGTACGTAAATTATAAATCAAGCTAATTTAATACTTAGGTAATTAAGCGAGAAATATTTTTTTGTTTACAAGCATTAATATTTTATGCGTTTCTATTTATTTTTTTGTTTACAAGCATTAATATTTTATGCGTTTCTATTTCCTTCTTAATCTGTGATTTTTCACACCAAACACGTTCGGTAGGTTAGGTTATTAATAATATAACTACCTACTTAGCACATTAAAACCGAATCACCGGTCTAATAAATTCGGTACGTAGGATCCCAAACAGCCACAAAATATTTACATATTTTATCTTATCACCGATACAAGTGCGTAGAAAACGCCGAAGTCAGCGAGCACCTTCACAATAAAACCAGCATCCCCAACAAAAATACTCACCAGAAAAGGTGCAACGGGATCTGCGTCTCATGCACTCGAAGCCGATGGTCCAAAAACGACACTTTTAAAAATAAAACTCAAACAAAAACTAGACTAAAATATAAAACAAATAAATAAACGTTCGTACGTAAAGTTTTCAACGTGAAATCGGACACGAGCCGTGCAACTGCATCCACAGCCGACGCGAGACTGAGGGAATCTCAATTCTCAAGCGAGCTTTCGTGACCTCTCGACGCTCGTGCATCCCGCTCGCTCGCCTCACCTGCTGCCGGCTGCTGCTCAAAAAATCGGGATTCACATTTCGCCGAAATATCTCATCGAAAAGAAATTTAAGTAGGCACGTCTACGTACCGGCCTAATTGGTATCAAGTATCAACATCACTTCGAGTCCCCTGTCAGTAGCTAAAATATGGTCACCGCTTCACATCATTCATGAACATTTAAATGAATTTCTTGGGAGTTTCCGTTTGTACAGTTATAATACAATTTAAAATTATAATCATATAACAGTTTGTGTGCAAAGAATAAAGATACAAGTCAACTACAAAATGCAGCTGTCGCATCCAATCCATACAAAATTATTACAATGATAATTTTTTTCACGCTCGATTTAACTCACACAGCCTGGAAATGTTAATTTAATACATATTGATGGAATCTTTATGAGCATTCCACAAGGATCCCATTATTGTCTCTAAATTTATATGCACAGGTTTAATATCTGTAGCACTTCTATAGGTTGAATAGCAAAGTTATGGGCAGTTTGAAATACATTCAGGAGTAGGAATAGTAGCTGGAATTAGACCTGCGGGACTAGCTTGTTTTGAGGTGTTAAGTTTCAAAAATTCTAAAATTTCTGAATTTTTGCACATGGATGGAGTGATGTCTTATTAGGTTATTTTTAAATTTTGTGTCATTTCTGATAATAGGTTTTTGAGAAAATCAAAATTTAGTAGTCGATTTTTTAAAATTTGTATTAAACTAGCCAGCAAAACTATCTTAAAAATAACAATAGCATCATATCTAGATTAGTCTTCGGATTGTAGGTACCTAATTTGAACCATTTTAGCCCATTGGAACCCGAAATATTGCCAGTTATTTAAAACACTATCTAAAAAATTTTTTGAGTTTCTGAAATCGCAATAATTGGGCTCAAGTCTATTAAATAAAGCCATAGAATAAATTTGTGTCAGATTCATCCACGATATTTCGAGATTTTAATAATTTTTATATTTGCAAGGTCCAAACACTACGAAAAAGATATTTTTAATTAAAGGCGTTTACATATTCAACATCCTAAAGAAGTAAGAAATATATATTTTCATTTTGAGTCCTTTTCACCAATTGCTTTAAAAATTAGATACAAAAATATGAACAGTATGAAAGAACCGGACGAGTGCGAGTGTGAGACAGAACTCTGCGTAGTTCTGTCCTACCGTTTTTAGGGTTCCGTACCCAGAGGGTAAAACGGGACCCTGTTACTGGGACTTCAATGTCTGTCTGTATGTCTGTCTTCAGGCAGTCTGAGATACAGCCTTTAGATAGACATACAGACCCGCTATGGATAAACTTCTGTTTTTTTTAAATTGTGTATTATCTATTTCGCAAAAGCAAAATAAAAATATTTTATCCGCGCGCTACGCTGATAGTGATACTGATAGTTTTCACCCGCGCACTTCACACCCCGGCCCCCGCACTCGCCCAACGCATTCAAAAATGTCAAAATTTTTCAATTTTGTAATAATTCGTAATTCCCGTCTCGCCCGAACATAGTAAACCGCAAAAAAATAGATAAAATTAGGCGCAGTTAGAGTCAAATTGTAGGTACATCTGTAGATGTCTACTGATATTAATTTTTGCTTGCGTATGCGTATATATGTAAAAATTTTGATTGTGGCAAACGAATGCGATTTGAAACAAACAGAATTGGTTTGAAACAAATCTCGCAGTTTAGGTGGCTGAACTATGTGCTATTGAAATAAGCTACTCTTGCTACTATCTAGCAGCTTTCCTCACGTAAATTTCGTTGAATACCATAGACCGCCTCACATTTTGTAATAAAAATAGCCTATGTGTTAATGGAATACTTTAATTAGATGTACTGTAGGAATCAAATTATCTCAATCTAATCGGCAGTTATTGTGTACAAAAGCAATATGAATTTTGAATATAGTACTATCTTGAAAAAATTATACGTGGTCGGTGGTACGAGTATGATAGAGTTCGTCCCTAGGGTTGTTACCTACAAATTAAATAATATTATTACAAATAGTATTATGTATAAGACCTATGTTTTTTCACGATTGCATTATTTTACCACTTAGAATAAAACATGTTAATTTGATATTTATTACACACCCTAACAGCTAGGAAACGCAAATATTTCATTGACAATACTCATGTGCCCCTAGCGGCGAATTTAGGATATCTGGTCTAAAGGCTTCTACAGATTGCGCAAACCCAGTCCATCAAGTGAAGTTGGTTTTCGCAAGTTTGACAATATGTGCCTCGTGTTCAGGTTGTACTTTGACATTTTTAACGGTTCGTCGTCCAGCTACAATTCGACAAGGCTTTAAATGAACGTGGCGAGAAAAGAAACTAACGCTTCTATCATACAAAAATTTCATTTTTGACAAGTGTTTGACGGTTCTCTCATACCAGCAGCGCCTCGTTCTCATTTATTTAAAGTCTTGGAGCACTATACACACTTACAGATCCCTGACGCGAACGAACCCCGTCAGTCCAACCAAAATATGTCAAACCGGAATGATATTTGTAAAATAATTGTTTTCGGAGTTTAAATTCTATGAGATTGCAATAGTTCCAAATGCCAAAAAGCATCCTTTTCATTGAAGGTTTGCAGATCGTATAGATCCGGAAATACCTACTGCTGGTGACAGTTCGTTCCAGAGTTTTACAGTGCGCGGCAGAAAGTTACGCGAGAAAGACACGGTGGAAGACTGCCACTCATCAAGGTGATGAGGATGGTATATTTTTCGCGTGGGACGATGGCGAAAAGTTGCAGGTGGTATGATTCCGAACAATTCCTCAGAGTACTCCCCGTGATACAACCGATAGAGGATGCAGAGTGAAGCTACATCTCGGCGTAATTCCAAGGAGTCCAAGCTGTTTGAAACACTGTGGTAGTCAACAATTCGAGCGGCCCTTCGTTGGATACGACCCAGAGGGAGCAGTTGGTATTTTGGCGCTTGGACTTCACTCGATATGCTAACGCCAAGTATTTCAATGCTAGGGGAGATGGTTAAAGATGTGCCCTCAAAACGAGGATATACGACCATAAGTGGCTTTTAGCGGTGAACGCGCAGACTTGTGTCACGGCGGGGTTAAATTGGACTAAGTTACGACTACCACATTCAGAGACTTTCTCCAATGAATTATATATTTTGGACACAAGTTCGTTTCGACTCTCAATGATATTTAGCCGAGAAATATTAGGGGAGCCGGTATATACAGCATCACCTGTACTATCATCCGCATAGCAATGAATGCCGTTGGTCTGTATCATGTCACTGATATGCAGTATGTAGGGTAGGCGATAGCACACAGCCCTGAGGGACACCAGCATCAACAGACTGAGTTTCCGAGCATTCGCCGTTAACTACGACCTTTATGCTTCTATCTGCTAGGAAACTTGGGACCCACTTGCGTAATTTCTCGGGCAGCCCGTTTGATGGAAGCTTCGAATGCCCAAGTGTCAAAGATGGTCCAGGTGAACCATCAAAACTGTCTAATTTGTACAAAGTTAATAATACATAGCTGTGGACCATTTTGACAGCTGTCAAAGTAATCCACATTCCACGCCTATCTTCACTTTGGACTGGATCTCTCCGTCTGTAGATGCTATGAGGACAACAATGACAATTGGTGTTACTCAAGTTGGGTGATCTGTCAATGATGTTAAGAAGATATCATTTTGTGATGAACTTTCCAGCTGCCAGCCAGTGGAGTCACCAGACCCATGTCCTCCATAAAGTGACCATGTGTGAAGTGCCAGGGGTAGTTAGTGGGAGAAACCATGAACGTAGAAAAAAAGGCGGACGGAGTATTATTATACACAGAACTGTGTCTTCAGAGTCGGCCACGCACATATTCTGTCGCCTGTCAAATGGTATGGACTTGCGTAATAACGTGTGCGTGCAGACCGTGTACATACAGTCAGCTGGCCGACTCTGAAGGACACAGTTTTGTGTATGGTGGGACTCCGTTCGCCTTTTTTTATAGGTCCATGGGAGAAACAAAGCGTGTCAATTCCACCAACGTGTCTGGGTTCCACATTTAAATAGTTTGACTGATTTTAATAATTAAAAACAGAGTAAACAGGCGCTGTGTCTCGCCGAAAGAGTGAGTTTACCGGAGGCCCAATCCCCTACAACCCTAGAGGGAACAGGGTTATAGGTTAGGGGAGGGACCCTATTAAAAGGCCGGTAACACACCTGCAGCGCTTCTGATGTTGCGAGTGTCAATGGGCGATGAAAGTTGCTTTTCATCAGATGACCCCCCAAGTAACAAAATTCTCCTATAGTGCACAGTTTAAAGGCTTGCAGCACTAGTAACTCTCGCTTAGTGGTTCCAGGTGCTACTACCAAGCTTATAACAGGTTACACGGAGTTTGTTTGGGTTTGTAGTAAACCTGTTCTTATAAGTTGACTTATAGTCGTGTATAGAACGAGATTATACTTTATAGGCGCAGTAAAGGCTAAGATGGCCTATACGAGTGTTTCAAAGGTGTAAATATACTTGAGAAAACTTGCTCCAGAAAGTTACATTTGTAATAGACTACAAGAAGTAATTATAAATCCGCTATAAGGTCACACGCCAGTAATAGTAATTTATAGTGCCAATTTAAATTGTTTAAGAAAAATAGTTTCATGCTGTTTTCACTAGATGTCGCTGAGGTGCTTCTACATCGCGCTATCGCATGCACGAATGCCATTTATATAGTTGTAATAGATTTTTGTTATTGTCAGAACAGAAATTTTTTTGAGTATTAATTTATTTCGTATTATTAATTAACCCTCCAAGTTGACCTCCGCGAGTGAGTAAATTAACTTACCTTTTCGTATTATTTTATTTTTTTCATCCACCTCACAACACAATTCACAAAATTAATGTTTGAAGTACTTAGCTAGTAATAGAAGCGCGGAGTACGTAACAGGCCTGCCTGGGGTTCTATAAGATGCTCATAGTTGGCTTCGTAGGAGCAGATAATTCTGCGTAGTTCAACAATAAGTGTATTATTTTTCTAAGTAGTGCTAGGCAAGTCTACTATGAGTGCTTTATTAGCTAAAGTACGCGTATAAAATGGGCCATTTTCCGTGGTTATAAACGTTTACTAGCCTGTTATAGTCCTGGCCCCGGAACCACTACAAGACCAGATTTTGTTACTTGGGCCGTTTGCTCGTTCGCCTCCTTATTTTATAAAAAAAGTCTCACGTAGTTGATCTGTCAAAACCATACTTTAGAAGTATGCATGCTGTGCGTCCATAGGATAGGCATCGGAGCGTACGCAGTTACGCACTACGCAGCGTACGGATTTGTTACTTTGTATTGATTTATATGGTACTGCGTCCACTGGATACTGACCGGTATTTATGACGAAGACGTCTTCCGCAGAGAACGCGTCATTCGGATTCCGAAGGTTTCAAATTCTGACGTGTTTGCGACGACGCGACGGCTATACATAGATAATTATTCACAATGAATGACAATATTTTAATTACTTTTGTAGAAAAATATGAAGAACTTTATAGTCTAAAACTTCAACATCATCATAACCAACTGAGGAGAGACAATATTTGGGATGAAATTGGGAAATAATGAATTGCGTTTTCTCTTGTTTCTCTTTTCCTCTTCTGATAAAATACAGCTAGTTACAACAATATCCTCGCCACTATCCTCTATAATGCAAATGCACGTTAACAGGCCATGACGGACTAAAAATAACTAAATTGCCTATGATGAATCCGAATGCAGTGGACGCACCCCATCGGCATTTTGTAAATGATGAAATGCCGATGCGTACGCTCCGATCCAGTGGACGCGCAGCTTTGACCGTAAAACTTAATAGGTAAATTGCGATTTGCGGCTTATGATTTATGACGTATTAAAAAAACTACTTATCTTTGTCCAAAAGCCTGATGGCAACCCTACTTGCAAAGGTACTCCAACCAATTTTTCTTTTCTTCTTTTTTGGCAACTTGACACAAAGGATGTGTATGTTGTGCGGTGTGCCACAGACAAGGTAAAAAGGTAAGGAATATGGCGGGAAAACCATATTCCTCCTATTATAATTTTCATCATCGTTTTCATGTATCGTCAGGTCTAAAGTCTAGTCAAAGTCTAAGTAAAAGTCAATACAGTCACAGGAGTCAAGTCGGTCGATTCAGTAAAGTGGCAGACGCTTTACTGAAACTTTCGATGGAGTTTTGGAGGGAACACAAAATAGCACGTTTCTGGATATTACATCACTTTCCTACACTTGTGCATGAACATGAATATCTAATGGTTAATATTCTACCAATATTACACATTAAAAACCCAGCTAACACAATTTTACATGCCCGCCAAAACTCCTCCAACCAATTTGTCAGTTTTATTTTACAAATAGAATAAAATTCAAAATAATATCATCGAACAGTGAACACTAAAAAGGATTTTATGCGGAATACGTAGTAAGTAGTTTTTCTTCAACAACTTAAAATAATACATAAACTTTTTAAAATCTGCTGTAATTAAAATAAATCATAATGGTAGAAATTTTAGTAAGTATTAAATAAAATATTGACTATGCTTTAAGTTTCGAAATTAAGTTGAATATTTGTGAAAATAAAATGCAATTTTTTTTTATTTCTTTTCCATCGAAAAATTATAAAATATCGTATTTTCTCTTACACAGGCCCTTCAACATATGATGTTGTATCTATGTTTAAAAATAAAATAGTTTGTGGCCTATTAACAAGTATAAAAATCAATTTCGCTTTACTTGATTCGTCAATTTCTCTTAAAATCGGGGCTGAAATGGAACTAAATTTCGAAATGTGGTTTGCATAGACCTTTTAATTGTAAATATGTAAACTCTAAAAACTTTAATTACTTTTTGTAGCTTTTACGGGATGTTGAAAGCAAAAATATAAATTTCTTCAAAATCCGTGGATGTAAATGACACAAAACTTTAACAGTATCAGACATCAACAAACTAAACCATATTATACCGTTTTTATAAAGTCTAATATTTTTTCGACGCAATTAGGCGACGTTTCTAATATTTGCTAATTACTGGGAAACCCGTGGATGAATCTGACACAAAACGTGTCTGCGCATCAGTTACTGCCCTAGCAATATCCCAAAACCTAAATTTTAAACTTTAATATTTTTTTCAGCCTATAGCGACCAAAAATCAAAATCCCTAAATATCTCTGGAAGCTGTAGACCAAAATGACACAAAATCATTTTTTAGGTTTACCTAGTGGTCCCAAAACTATACGCAAAAAAATAGAAACTTTAGAATTTTTTAAACCAAAAAACCTAGTCCTATCGGTCTAAATTAGATTAAGTTAAGATTCACTCGCATTCGCATAAAATTATTAGGTAAATAAGTACAGATCTAAATGCAAATTGCCAACTGCCAAGAATTTTTAAAATATAAATATTTATTAACTTTTTAACTTGAACCTAAATATTATCAGGAAAATCTAGCCATGTTCTTATAAAATATGATTTAGTGTAGAATAAGTTTTTGAAACCACAACACTTATATAATATTATATAATATTATATAATATAATATTAAGCTTCAGGCTACGAGAACAACAGTTCCAATAACTGTTTAAGTCGTGATGCTGGGAACAACGATATCAATGCCTCTTCTAAAGGTTATAATTCTATGGCTGGGAACCCATTTGGGAACCCATATTAAATCTACACTTCGTATATCAAAACCGTCTCTAAATATCACACTAATTTGTTGAAATATTATGGCGCAGCTCAGGTGGGCCAAATCGTAAGGGGGCTGAGGGCATGCCGCATGAGTTCCTTCAGTTAAAGTAATTGTAAGGCGACATTATCATCATTTGTACGAAAAGTTGGCAGCTCCTGTGAATTTGAGGTTCGGTATTTGGTAACGCAGCTGTCTAGTGTATAGTGTCTACAGGAACTCATGCTTACCCCTCTGACCGTTTCTAGATAGAAGAGTGGAAAGTTGTAGCAATATCAAACAAATATACGCACGAGTTACGCGAATTGAGTTTCATCATCTCAAATAGTCTTTACTAAGACGTAGCCTGCCTATATCAGAGTCTATTCAAAAATTTGGGAACTTTTTAAGAAACAAACCTTAAGAAAGTGAGAAATAAAGGATTTTGTGTTCAGTGTTTCCCTTCACTGTTTATAGTTTATATTCTCACATTCCTCATGGATCAGGAATCTGGACTATCACGTTTCTCACGCTCACTTAATGCCCTGTATCTATGCATCTCAATGACTTAAATTGCGGGGGATACCATACATCTTTGTTGGTTGATTATACGTTGGTACGTGCAGTTAAATTTCGTATTTAACCTTTATGTTTATTGCTCAAATACTAAAATAGTGATCAAGTAGTTAGCTGTTAGCAGGATGTAATTATTAAGTAGTTTTGTTGTTTAAATGTTTGGTGTTTGTCGGTTGAAAAAGTTAAACAAAAGTTTTGAATAAAATTAAACCATATTTTAAAAATACGGTGCTGTACCTACCGAACGTGACTATCATGACGAAGACGTTTCAAATGAGACCTCTCAACCTGAGAGTCCCAACTCTCAGCACAATTGACAATACCGACAAGCAGTGTAGGCCCTGGAAGGCGTCAAAGAAATCTTTATACACTCGAAAAGCATAACCCTCCTTCGTAGTTAGGTAAAAGCAGTACTTACGACTTACGAGTACTGGTCTTCACAGCACATGGAATCCTAGTGTTCAATTTAGAAATTTCTTTGTAAATTTTGTAATGAAAATAAATAATAAAGATTTGTTTTATTGTTTAAATTAGCAGTAGGATTGACAATATTAGCAATAATCTAGACTCTAGGTGTAGGAAAACTTAATCAGCTGTATTTCAGCCACCCGTCTAGCGATTCGTAAGGGTTCCCGCAAGGGTATTGTGGACCACAGATTTGTGAAGTTGGGTTTCCTTTTCCGCAAATCCGCAAGCGACCGTGACCGACAAAAAATTTAACAAAATGCTACTTTATGACCTAGGTTATAGGTTTCATTTTTTACCGACGTTGGTAATCGCAATGAGTATAATAATATAAGGGGCACGTTCAGGGTAGCTCCTGTTGTGGAAAAAGTCAAAGAGTCCCGACTGCGATGGTTCGACCATATACAAAGAAGAGACGATGCCTAAGCTACGCCATAAAAAATCATCAATATAAAATCAAACGTATACAAGAGACAATGAAGACCAACCGCAACTTAGACACACCGCATAACATTAGAGAGGGATGGACCAGGAAAGCCTAACTACTGAGACAACCCAGAACAGAAAATTCTGGCGCAAACGTACAGTGAGACCCGACCCCAGATAAACTGGGAACATGGGGTGGACAAAGAAGATTGGTCTAGCAACCCATGCCGATTGCCGCCAATGCTTTGTTATGACATATAAAGCAAAATAACCCAGGGCCGTCGCTAAACATAACCTCTTCTAAAGGCCACCTAGCTAAAACATAACCTCAATTGAACTGGGCAACTCGGCCTGTTCAAACCCAATCTCGTCCTACGTCAATATTGTACGAGCGCTCTGTTTACATTCGACTTGTTGTGGAAACAACCTATTACCGTGCTACCGTGGTTTTTATCCGAATCCCTGCATAAAGGAGTTTTTTTGGGAAATTTTATTCATCTTACAAGATGACACTCAACTCCGTTGCGCGAAAATTGGCAACCTGTACCTACTGTCCGAGGTTTTCCAGTCAGACGCATTACAACCTTGTTACTTTTGAAATAGTGCAAGTGCTCAAAAGTCAAAACTAAATCATCGCGAAAGTTCACACCTGCGTACGGGGTAAAGTTATTAAAGCACCTACCAACTAGCTGATAGTCAATAAGTTACCAAAACACTAGAGGTGAAAATTATGAATATCTTCTGTCAATGAAAAATTGACTAAAACTGAAAAGTCCCTCTTCAGTCTTAACGTTAGTCTATGTTGCTTTACCATGTTGGCCCAACGTGAAGAGGTTGCATAATACTTTTAAGAAACAGTAGATAGTATAAAGATAATATTATCATGCAAAATTATTGAACCTGTATTAGGTGCTATTTTTTTATTTTTCGTAGGTGTTAGTTTATTAAATTATTTATTTTTCTTAGAGCTTAGAGGTAAATTGGTGGGATCATATCGATGGCCCCAACGAATAAACGTGCAAGAGCTCTTTACCCAAAAATTTTTTTTTTCGATTTTTCGTTTGCATGGCCTATGATACACCTATGTAAATTTTTTAAATTTTTTTGACTTAAAATAACGATTTTATAGCAATGTAGACCTTTATTGTACGGAAAAAATAATAACATATATCACATTAATAATAAAACATGCGCTTGTTGCAGTTTATTTGTTTATTTGAGTTTACCAGAATAAACGTGTTAAAACAATCTGGCGCTCGTGTCTATCTTTTCCTTTGGGTTATAACTCTTGCACGACTATTCGTGTAAAAATTCAAGCGACTTCTATCACTAATGCCTCATTGCAGATGGCGAAACTTTGAATATAATAATCACAGCTATTCTATTACCTTTTACTAATTTCTCTTGTCTTCTCTACTTTTGTAAAGGTTATTCGAAGAGCTATTGTAAAGTTTATCACAAGAGCTGCTGGTGAGTTGCCGGTCTTTTTAAGCGGGAATACGCTCTTTTCTTGAAGGTTTGCAGGTCGTATAGGTCCGGAAATACTGCTGGTGACAGTTCATTCCATATTTTACAGTGCGCGGCAGAAAATTACGCGAAAAAAGCACGGTGGAAGACTGCCACTCATCAAGGTTATGAGGATGGTATATTTTTAACGTGGAACGATGGCGAAAAGTTGCAGAAGGGATGATTACGAAGAATTCCTCAGAGCACTCCCCGTGATACAACCGATTGGGGATGCAGAGTGAAGCTATTTACATCTCGGCGTAATTCCAAGGGTTCCAGCCTGTTTGAAACATTATGGCAGTCAACAATTCGAGCAGCCCTTCGTTGGATACGATCCAAAGGGATTAGTTGGTATTTTGGGGTCCCTACTCCCTACCCAGAGATGAGAACAGTATTCCATATGAGGCCGAACCTGCACCTTGCAGAGTTGCAGGCATTGGTCCAGACTGAAATACTGCCTCGTCCTGTTAAGAACAGAATCAGAAAAGTATAATTGTCTACCCCATTATCTTTTTTTTTTACTTTCTCCTGTGAAGTCTCTATTTTAGACATAAGTTCGTTTCGACTCTCGATGAAATTTAGCCGAGAAATATGGTGGAGGCTGGTAAATAGGGCATCACCTGTACTATCATCAGCATAGCAATAAAAGCCGTTGGTCTGTAACATGTCATTGATCTGCCAAAAAACTTGTGACCTATTTGCATAAATTCTCGGGAAGCTTATATTATGATAGAGGCTTTGATAGTAGCGCTTTGAGCCAAACCCGATCAAAAGCCTTCGCAATGTCCAAACTAACAGCCAATGCCTCTCCTCTCCACATAATCACCTGAGCCCAACGATGAGTTTGGTACGCCAAGAGATAACCAGCCAAGCGACCCTTTCAGAACCCGTACTGTTTGTCTTCTTTGTCGCTTAGTAATGTCTGGCCGCCCAAGTACCGAAAGAGCTGATAATGGATTCCATTATCTTCGAGATGACGGAGGTTTTAGCAATTGGTCTGTAGTTGGAAGGATTTGAGCGGTCACCTTTTTTTGGGGATCGAGTACACTAAGGCTGTCTTCTAAGAAGCCGTGATAATGCCAGAAGAGTAGGAGAACCAAAAACGACGCGTTAAGACCGGAGCCAACTCTGGAGCACACTTTTTCAACACAATACTCTTATTGTGTTGAAATATATCCCTCTGGATTCCGTCAGGCCTACTCGACTTTTAGATATCAATAGCACGCAGGGCTATTCACACTGAGCGCTGATGTAACCATTAGGTTACAGTTACGGTTACGGATATTAATCCGACATGATGCCCCTGCATCGTGGTATGGTCGGCGGTTTTTATCCCATGGTCATCAAGGGTCGAGTTTGACGCAAGGAGCTTACCCAAAAGATCGTCTTTGTATTTTGCGTCGTGGGCCAACGATCCATTTCCTACTTGTAAGGATGGTAGGATGGCTTTCAGAAATACCCTTCAATAGCTTAGGCCAGAGACTAGAATTCACGGGTTCCCAAAGGAAAGCACTCGAGTCTCTTACCAATACTATTGACAATGTTGTACTCCATTTAATATGTATGTGTCCACGCATAGACACGAGGAAGGTCAATATTTATTAACAACAACAATAGGTCAACAATATTTTTTTACTGAACCGTCAACAAGAAAATATTAGCTAACTAGACGTTCCACGCGGCCTCACCCGCATAAATGATAAATTTTACGGAAACCGTACATTTTCCCGCAAAAAAATAGCATATGTTCTTTCACGTCATGGTCTACTCTACATCTGTGCCAAATAACTTAAAAATTCATTCATTAGTTCGCGAGATAAGCGCCTTCAAATAATTTTCCCAGTTTTTTCTACATTTTCCTATGTTTCTTAGCTTCTATTCGTCTTAGAGTGATAATTTATAGTCTTCCTCGATAAATGAACCATCTAACAACGAAATAATTTTTCAAATCGGACCAGTAGTTCCTGAGATTGGCGCGTTCAAACAAACAAACTCTTCCACTTTTTAATATTAGTATAGATTTACATTTTATACCATGCACTAATAAGGTCGTATTACATAAATATGAATCAACTTCTTAACACTAATATACGGGCTTTTATCTTTACAAAGATGTAAAAGCAACAAAATATACAAGAATAAGCGTGTAAATGACCAGAGCATTGCTCAGGGGGAAAAAATATACGTGGAATAACCATGCAACATTTCACTGCACTTGTTAAAACTTCATTTGTGACACGAATAAACGTGCATTGATACAATAGTGTTAACAAGTCACATAATATTCACTAGAATAATAATTTAATATGGTTTTTCTTAAATATGTGGTAAGCCGTTAATGTTTGATTCTTAATAAATATATGAGCTGAAAGATATTTTTTTTACCTTTAATTTGATTACACATTATATTTGTCTATTTATTATGTAGTCAAAGTTACGTGGTTCCAAACGTTTTTCTGTCTTCCTGAAAAGTTGTCTTTTTTCGATTGCACGTTTATTCGTTGGGGCCATCGATATACTTTCCTAGAGGTAAATATATATCTGAAAATTATCACGAAACTACAGGAATTAATTTTGATGACTTAATAAAATTTATATAAAATAGTTTAAAATACATTAAAATAATTTGTTATAACATTCATGTAGTCATTGTAATGTTCTATAGCATGGAAAGGCGAAGATAATATTAACGGTTGATTGACCGATCCGGCATATTATTATCAGCTTTGATAATATTTAAATGTACTAAGCTTACGTAATAAATAAAATAATAATATTACATATTAAATAAAATAATTTTATTGTGAAACCATCGTAATTCGATAAACCAAATTAATATAAATGAAAAATTACGAGAACTAATTTACACAGCTGTTATGTTTCGTCGCTACGTAATTTTTCATACTCTACAATGGCTCTACATTTTCAGTAAAACGTAAAGAACTTTTCAAAAGATAACAGTACTGTAAGAGGATACTTAAAAAAGTTAAAAAAAACCTACTTAAATATGATTAAAACAAAAAAACTAAGGGGCCCAAATTTAAGTTGCTACATCTTTAAATTCTAATTCTATTTATTGACCGTAATGGCCGATTTACACGGGTGACTAAAGCCGCACGATTTTAGTCACCCGTTCGGAAATCGACCGACTATAGAGCTATAGCTATTAGCTAGAAGGCTCTTGTAACAATTATTTTTGCCTTGGTTTTTCATTTCTCAGAGACCTAGAAACATAGAGAAAACCCCCATTATTGGCATTAGACTTTACATTATACATAGCATCTAAAACTTTTAAATCAAACATTAAAACTGTCTTCACCCTGAGCCCAATTGAATGTAGACAAGACATGGCAATGCACTTACAGCAGCCAGCTTAAGCCATGCCACAAGCCACAGCCTTTTAAATCCTGATAGCTTTCTGCCTCGACCTAATACTTTTATATGGTCGAGACAGTTTTTTACTATTTAAAAAGATTTTCCAAACAATTGGCGAAGTAAATTAGGATAAAAGTAGATTATTGTACAGCTGGGCTTGGTTTAAAATCCATTTTATAGAGACGCTCTATGGTAATGTAATTAGACTAATTAGGGTCGAGAGAAAAAGCAAAGAGAGTGTTAATAACATTGTAGAATTCAGAATAATTATTTTACTCAAGAGTAAATAGGAATAAGAGATTTATATATTTTTTATTTTTATTTTAAATATTTATTTATTTATATCAGGCATCTTGGCCCATATAATACATACCTTATGGACATGCATTTATGCTAAAACTAACTCTACTACTGTACGCGGCGTACTATATTATATACTGTACGGTACTCGGCGAAACATGGCGGTAGCGGTCATTGCCTTCCTGTCAAAAACTTGTCATTTTCTATACAAAGCCGCGATTGACAACATCTGACACTTCACTGGAAGTCAATGACCGCTACCGCCATGTTTCGCCGAGTACAGTATAGTATTTTTGAGTAGTAGTTTGTAATAACTTGTGATTTGATTTACTAGTGACGTAAAATATATGTATAAGTAGAGGTAGGTAATAGGTAGAAAATGGTACCGAAACATGCGAATATCATCTTAATAGTTCCCTTTCTCTATCTTTATCTCTTAAAAACAGCCTAATGGCTGGTTTACACGTATTAAGTAGATAAGTATAAGTAACTAAATTTTAACTTAATTTGAAGTGCCTGCCCGAAATGTGTCAAGTGACAAGCCCCGCCTGCCAACTTAACAGAAAATAGCCAAAATTCTAATTTCCTTGTTTAGTACTTAACTAAATTTTAACTTGCTACTTGCTACTAAATTTTGTGTTTACATGCAATAAGTAACTTAAAATTAAGTAAAAATTTAGTTAACTACTTATCTACTTAATACGTGTAAACCAGCCCTAATTCATAATCGCTAGACAAATAATTATCTTCGGCGACTTTTTTGTTGCCCGTGCGTGCACTTGCATAGAAACCAATAGGGAAGGAGACAGTTGCGTCGCGGGCTCTGGGCAACGAAAAAGTTGCCCAGAGTTGCGTCGCTACGTGCGTGCACTTCCATACTAGCTCCTAGACTTGATCAAGAGACAAATAAATCGCCGAGCAACTTAAGTTGCCCGTGCGCGCATACCCTGAATTGCGATATAAAAAAATGTATTTTGACACTTTACTGTTTCAGGGTCTTGTCAAATGTATTTGTTGATATTTTACTAATGTTTTATGTATTTTTCGATTATTTTAATTTGTAATATATTAATATTAAATATAATATAACATATAATTAAATCAATATGGCAAGTAAGTGTAGCATTTCATACGTAACTTCTAACGTAATCCAAAAACTAATTTCAAATGCTATTCTCTATCAATGTAATTTATATCCATATATCAATGTAACTTTCTATGGAATTGTCCCACAAATTTATAGTACCTCAAATATAAAAGCTAATATTCTGTAATAATTTTGGAATAAAACATAAGACCCAGCAGCTTGCAACCCAGACCAAAAATCCAATAAACACGAAAACTGGTGGAAATATCCATTTTAACATCAATATTATTTTTGCCGCGCTGATTTTTATGCTCAGTCAACGACACACTGGACACAAGTTATTGCGCAATCAATTAACATTAATTAATTTTTCAATATGTTGGACATACTTTATTGGTTTTCAAAGGAATTAATGTCCAGTTGTTATGACTTATGAATCAGCGTCCTGTGATTTTTCAATGGGAAAAGTTTATTCTTTTTTACTCGACTTCTAAAGAAGTCGAAAAAAAGAGGATAATATTAAAATATCTACAACATAACTTACTAGTACTGTCTAGTACTGTAATCTTTTTAGGCATAGGTGTAGTTTTATTAACACCAATAGGGGAATTGTGCTTAAGATGACATACTTTTTGTTTGAAGGTAAATATTTAAAATAAAATAAGTCACATGAGATTAGTAACTCACTTTTATAAATAAATGATTCATAAACAACAAAATTAAACAGTTTTAGAAAAATCAACTTAATATAACAGTGAAAAAAAAACATAAATTGCACGCCAGGTCGACGAGTGTAAGATGACTTATCGATATGGTAAGACGACATACCATGATTCCTTGGACTTTGATGGTATGTCGCCTTATACAATACGTAAACCCAGGCTGCATCATCATCCCTCCAGTTGTCAGTGGTGTAAGGATTCATAAGTTCTTCATCATCGTCAAAAAATATACAATGCTTCTGTTACCGATTTAGCGGAAACATAAGTAACTATAGTATGTCATCTTAAGCCAACGTCTAGTATGTCATCTTACCAAATGATATGTAATGTAAAAAAAACACTAAACGTTAGAACCATAAAGGTAATATACCTATAGGTATATTAACTTTATGGTTAGAACACGCTTTTATTAATATTTGTGGCCTTTATGAATCCATGTCCATAATAACAATTTGTTATAAGAAAATATTCTGACCTTATACGTTTTTTCACCACAAAACAAAAACGTGAGAAAATTTTTCTCTCATCAAAATTAGGAAAACCTTTATTACTTTGTAAAGTACGGTCCCTGTCCGGCATACTAAGTTGGGCTACTAGGGGCACACTGAGGTGCTCCATAAAACGTCACAAGTTCACAGAAAGCACAATTATTTCAACGAATTTTGCCAATGTGTCGTCTTACCTGACTATGTCATCTTAAGCACAATTCCCCTACCATTCTTGTTCTCTACACTATCTGAAAACTATTCACAAACTTTTCAGCATCAACAGTAATGAGCTTAGGTGAACTCATCGATTTGGCGATAGGAACTCCAGAGGTAAGACTGTACCCTGTAATCTACATAGAGATCAGCATTCTTAGCATAACAACAGAAGAAATGGAAAAGAATAGACATACTGACAGATTTTATCGACAAAATGGCGGATTTCCATTGTCTAACTGTCCTTTGTCTATTCTTCCGTAGAAAGAAACCGTTTCTGACTTAGACTAGAATTTTGACGCATCACGTAACTCCGTTGCGTGATGCGTCAAAATTCTTATATCGCGCGCGAAAAAAAAACCTGAAGTAGCATTTACCTTTCTATGAATGTGCGTGTGCGTAAAATAAAGGCTTTAAGCTGAGGCTTAACCTACGCGTCAGTGACGGAGCGTCTAGCCGCGTCAAGTTATCAAATGTGTGTTTTGTATACAAAAAACACATTTGACAACCCGACGCAACTTGACGCTCCGTCACTGACGCGTAGGTTTGTTCTAAGCTTTAGTCTATAAACTGTCATCCTATATCTTAAATTTTCATTTGAACTGAAGTTTTAACTTTTGACTATTGTCCCGGTACTGTGCTGACGACCAAGGTGGGCGTGGTGGACTTCTGCATGGTCCACACTGTGCTGCACTGCCTGGCGCAGCAGCTGCGGGTCACCAGCAAGCCGGTGGAGCTGCGAGGGCACGCCATGGCCCTCCCGGCTAGAGACAGGGAGGAGACGGTGGCTGTCAAGGAGTTTGTGATGGACCAGGCGGTATGAATGTTACTGCAAAATACAGAGTAACAAAACTAAGTGATAATAGTTTAGGCCTTAGGGTGTGTATGGGTCCCCTATATACAGTAGAGAATGTTAAAGTAGCAGCGCTAAAAGAGTAACTTTTTTCTTTTGTATGGTAGAATTCATACTACCCAAATAACATTAGGCGCTAACATAAGAGTTAGAACAGATCTACAATCTCTTGTAGATCTGTTCTAACGCTAACGCTAAACACATCCAATGGTGTTCTAACGCTAACGTTCTAACGCTAAACACATCTAATGGTGTTCAATAAGTGGTATCACATGGCGTTATAGCTCGCTATAACTCTACTGTACCCTTGAATTGGGCACAAATTCTTATCGCCTTATGTTCCACTATAACGGTATAGTAGAGCTATAGCATAAATTTTAGAGATACAGTAAAGTTATTGTGGATGTACAATAGCGATAACTGAGCCTTAAAGCGTTTTAAGTGAAATATTTAAGTGACTAGTGACTCTTCAAGCGGTATAAAAGAGTTACAGGACTTACAGGCTACCTGAGTGCTACAAAGGAAGCAAATTCACGAATATTAACCCTTTTAGGGTTAAAGTAGATCTATAATGCATCTTACTAACTTTTTAAGCACCTTAATGGTGGCAATACGGTAAATTGTAACGTAATTATGATATGTTTTTAACTTTTTTTCTAACCGGCTTAACAATATTGTGTTTATGTATATGTTGCACATATAATTACACTATAACCACTGATTTTATAATGGCAGAGTTGAGTAGTAAAATAATATTTTGACTTGTTAGTGGAAGGCTGAAGCGGAATTTTCTTTGCGAAGATGAGTTTACTGTGAATATTATAAACAAATAATGAATGGGCCCACTCTTTGTTGTGTATTTGAAGTAAAAAAGTGTCGCTTCAAATAAAGCAAAACATTTTTTATTGATAAAATTGGTTTAATGTTTTACCTATTGTCTTAAAAGTTTCGTGACCCAGGCATCAAAACGCTACAAAGACAAGTAACTTCATTGTAATAAGTTTTCATTTTGTACTTTCTTTTTATTATTTTTGTGAATTAAGTTTGTACTCAAAAAATGGTGGACCCATGAATTTAGGGTTTTAATAAGGGAAAATAACTCTAATATACAGCCCTAAATAACATAGAGGAGTTTTGCATCCCTTTAGGAGTTTGTTTTGCAAAAGAGTTAAAAAACAGCCTTGTAGAGCTAGTAGCATTAATTGCTTCCTTTGTGCAACTAAATGTGCTAAAGGAGTTAATAGGAGATGATAATTTCTTATATAGATCTTATAGTGGTATGATTCGCTCAAAGCTATAACACAGAAGCTCTGGTCTGTACTGTAGGGATAATAATCGCTGCAGTTCCACTTTAGCCTTCATAATCGCTCTTATAGACCCGTTTTGTCACTACAGGTGTTATATTTTATTACTAACTCTGTTTTGTCGCCACAAACTATAATTACAGCTCCAAGTCAACCTTTATAACACTTCAGGTTCTAAATAAGCTATATTTGCAGCCGGTAATGTTAGTTGGGTACTGCCTGCTACTTTTACAGTGAACTCTATACACGGGAATCTGTATACGTACAGTACACACCCTAAACTAAAGAATTATCACTTAGATTTGTTACACCCAGTATTATACTTGAGTCTAGACTTTGCCCACAATTTTATTTCTCCGAATTTTGCGGAGGCCGCGGCCATAGAATTTTCCGACATGAAAACTCAATATCCATTCCCGTCTCTGAAATAATCGCAAAGATAGCGCTCTAGTTGACAGACATACAGACAGATACGAGTAGATAGGCACACTTATAAGAATTTATACTTATTTAAACATTGATGATACAAAATTCAAAGTTGGAAATATTTTAGAGACGCGGTGTTTTTCAGGACACATCTGATGACGATGGCGGTGATGCCTCCGGTGAGCACGATGACGTCATTTTAACTTTTTTATAAAATAAAGGGGCGAACGAGCAAACGGGTCACCTGATAAAAATGCAACTACAGTCACCCATGGACACTTGCAACATTAGAAGAGCTGCAGGAGCGTTGCCGGCCTTTTAAGATGGATAGCTCTCTTCTTGAAGGTTTGCAGGTCGTATTGGTTATGAAATATAACTCTCGATTGTGGGCGTTACAAATGGAGAAAAATTAACCACTTTTTTTAATTAACACTATTCTTTCAGAACCTGACACACCAAGAAAGAAAACTAAACAAAAGACTTTATTAGTCGGTAAGAGTTTAATTTTGAATTAATAGAATTTAATTTATGTTGGCAAGAATTTAATTAAAATAAGATAGCATTCAAAGTATAATTCTTAAATTGCCGAATTCAGTCCGTAGCGGTCACTGACCTCATATCGAAAAACTTGTTTAAATATATTTTCATCGTTTTCTATACAAACCACTATTGACAACAAATCTCGAAGTGACAATTAATGTTTCTTATCGGGCGATATTGTATTTGCATACTCGATGAGAACTCAGTATGAAGTATATTATACTTTGAACTTATAAAAAGTTGGAATACTAACAGTTACCAAGAGGTTTTCCGATGAATCTATAATAGTCTGCTGTTTGTGTCTTTATAAGAGTGCAATTTTTTATCTTAAGTTAACAATAGGTACTATACAGTGCGAGCATTTGTCACATAGCTCCTAGACTAGAAAGGTCAATAGCCGCTGGTGCCATCTTTAATTATTTTCACTATATCTACTATCAACTTAAATAAATTGCTTTCTTTTCAGTGGAAAAAGTTAAGAAGGCTCAGCCATCCGGTGAGTACTGAGACTGACGGTAAAATATTTTCGTATATCGAACTTCAACTTTCAAACAAACTTTCATTCCATCGGGAATATTCAAGTAGGTAATTATTTTAAAATAATATTCAAGTAGGTAAATTATAATTATAAATACCAATTTTTGTTAAGTATAATTTACACAGAGCCAGTACTGGCTGCCAATAAGACTGGCAGCCAGTATTGGCTTGGCATATGCCGCGTGTGAACAGTTTGGCCTGCTGGGCAATCGCGTTATTTTTAAACGTTTCAATTCAGGTTCACATCTGCTTTGGTTGTGGTTCAGTTACGGTTTGGTTCCGCTGCGTCTGAACAAATTTCAGTATCGTGCTATCGTTTCAACCGTAACTCAACCTTAGATGGAACTCGAACGAAACGCAACGTTTGACCTTTAGACAGACATTGCAGCGGACCAATCAGCGCCCTTCTGATTTAGTTTTGATTGGCTTAAATATGAACAAATTTTTTCCGATGTGTTAATTGATCAATTGACAAATTGTTTATTTACATATGGATGAATATGACACGGGTGAAGTTGTGTTGGTAGAACTTAATATGAATGTGAATGATTAGTACTTGGAGTTTTTAATTTACGTAGTTGAATTCATAATATTGTTTTACTATAATATGTATTTTACAAACGCCATATAAGTGTTGAATAGTGACTTGTGAGTTGTGACTTGTGACAAAAGTAAAAAATATTTACGTAAAGAAGTGATTAGTAATGTCAAAATTCAATTCACTTTTTAACAAAATAAAATAGTCCGTAGTGTTATTTTACAGCTTTGAAGTAAAACATAAGCTTATATTATAATTTGATTATAGCTTATGTTATATTTTTCCATCGATTTTCGTCAATTTAACACACCAAAATAAGAAACGTTTCAGAAACGTGCGAGTAAAAGTTGCATTGTATCAACTTTTTGTTTTGACAGCGTTTGCGCTCGGGCTGAGGTTCAGTAACGTCTCAACTAGCTGTCAAAACGTTAGCGCGATACCGAATCGTTCCAAAAGTCGATCAACGTCCGAGTTTCATTTGCGTTTCAGTTGAAAAAATTTAGCGCGATTGCCCTGCTGGCTTGAAAAACTGTTCACACGCGGCATATGCCAAGCCAATACTGGCTGCCAGTCTTATTGGCAGCCAGTACTGGCTCTGTGTAAATTATACTTTATTGCTTTTCTTATTTAGAATTCTTTAGATGAATTAAGAAGTTCAGACGCTAGTCAAATAATGTTATTCTAATCTGTACGTTACCGTTACAATAATTAAAATCTAGTATAGAAATAAATTATTAAGTACTAGTTATTAATATCCTAATTTCGCCTAAAGCCTCCGTGGAATACATCAAAGAAAGTTTGAAAGAAAGGTCAGGGCTAAATGTTACCTGTTTTACCCTAGTTAATTTATATTATATATATAGTTAATTTATATAATAGTTAATTTATAATAAGACCTGTGAGAAGTGCCTTTGGTAGTACACAGGCACAAGTTATAAGACTTTTATCTGTTGAGCCTCACGTTTGCCTTGGTATTATAGCTGCTACAAATACTAATTATATTATTTAAAATTAAAAGCTAGCTCCAGACCTCGTGAAGTAGGCTGAAGTCACTTTACAACTTCATTTAGTCGTTACGATTTACGATGGTTAAAGCTGAGCTAAGCTTGCTAAGTTTGAAAAAAATTTTTTAGCCACTCCATCAGTCCAAGAAGCTTCACAGGATATCCCAGCTCCCGAGGAGTCGATAATCCAGAAACCTCAAGTGGTACTGTCTACAGAGAAGCTCTCGTCCTTCGTAACAATCAGCAGATTCAACCTCCTCGACGCGACTGTCAGAGACCTGGTGGACAAAGTCTGTGGTGATGCGTCACCAAGGGAACGGGAAAGGGACCCAAGTCCTGAATTAGAAGAGGGGAAAGATCCGTAAGTGAAAGGATTACATTGATAGGATATTAAGATGCAAGATGTTGATGGAATTTCGAACATAACCAAAGTCGGGCAAAAGACTAGTGAACATTGACTCAGCAGTAAACATTTTTAGTATTATAATAGCCGTTTCTGGAAACGGCTTTTGTGAAAAACCTGACCAGGAAGAACAGAACAATGTTATAAAAACAGATGAACTCACCATGATTGACAAAGACTGTATTATTGAATGTATTATGGCTAGCTTGCAAGCTTTATGAAGTATTTCAGTATTGGGCCAAGCTACTGAGTCACTCTAATAGAAACCCGCCTAGTCTTATCAGCTAAAATAACTTTAAAAATTTTCAAGCAAATTGAACATTTTTAGGTCCGAGATGAAACCTAAATCATTAAGGTCATTAAAAGAAGGGTCGCCTTCTGTCAATATATTCTCAAGGCTGGAGGCTGCTGAGGAGGAAATAATGAAACTCAACGCGATCGTCCAAGACCTTATTACTGAAAACCCAGAACTAAAAACGTAAGTAATTACATATTATTCGACTATTAATACTAAAATGCTTCATTTGTAACACAAAAATTCTAAGTCAAGAATGAAATGTTTTACCAAAGCTCCGCTAATAGACTTGTCTTGATGTGCAACAGTTCAAATATTGCTAAGAACATGAGAACAAATATTATAGCTCTGCAATAATATTATAACAATCAAATTGTTCTAACACTTCAAAAGTAGATTCGAATCAAAATATAGCTTTGTAATTGTAAGAAGGTAATAAAAATCAAATGCTTTTAGCACTTCAAAAATAGACGCGACACAATCGTCACATTCTTCAAGAAGAGAATCACCACGTCGATCGCCAGCGCGAGATCCGACGCAGGAGACTTTGAAATCGTCTATGAAATCAGATCAAGGTCAGGAGACAGAGGATTGGACCGACAAGAAGAAGTTGTCGAACCTCAAACACACGCTGGACAAAATAAGAGAGGAATTGGAGAATGTTACCAACTCTTTCTACACCATCGTCGCAAATATGGACGTAGAATTTGGTATGTTTTTTTAAACAGCCGAAAACATAGCCTCTTTATTGAAAGTCGGCTAATAACGTCTAATAGCAATAGGACATATTTGTTCCCCTTGGTACCCAGATTTCTCTGATTTTATAGACGTGTCATTGTGTGTAATCTTTTTAGATTCGTCACGTTCTGGATCCATCCATCCGTCCACTGAGGAAAGTGCCACGGCCGAATCAATAGTAGAAGGTCAGTTATCGGAAGGTATTTCAGTTCAAATGGTATTTGGTAAAATATATTTAAGCCCTTTTAAAATAAATATAGTGAGTGGCAAAGCGCGCCATCCCCGGCATATGCGCCATACAGCTATATTTTTCATACTGTTGATTGGAAATCTCCAATCAGCAGGATGGAATTATAGCTATTAAAGCGCACATGCCAGGGTGGCGTGCTTTGCCGCACTCAATAATAAACTGAACAGTTGGATTGGAATCACAAAATAATTTTTATTTGTTTCTAGTACAAAAGTCAGATACCCATCGCCGATTTATATCATCAACTCGTATGATGGAACGACTGGATGAGCTGGAGAAACGTTGGCAAGACAGTTTGGATAGAAGCTGTGATGAAAAGGTAGGTTCTACCTCTTCTACCGTTCAAGCTAACCTTAAATTAATCCTTCAAGCCCCATACGAGCACCGATGAATGCGACAACAATAGAATACAATAGCATTTCCAAGAATCCCCGATCGAAGGATTAAGATCTTATCGGAAGTTAAAGAGAGCAAAAAATAGCACCAGCATCATTCCAAGCAACATGACTAAAAACTTAATGTAAACGCTTATTACGCTTATTTCGCTTGTCCTACAGCTAGGTATGTACTATATAGGTACCTAGCTGTAGGACAAGCGTAATAAAGATTTTATTTAATATTTTCACCATCTTCAAAATAATGTTGCAATATTTTAGATAAAAGTGCTTCAACAACAATTGGATCGTTTGTCAATGCAAGTGTCAATGTTCGCTGATGCTGGGTGTATACCCACTCCCAACATCCCTAAAGACTTGGAAGGTAAGAGCAATAATCACAAGGTTTATTAGATAGCTTTGCTTTTCTTAATAGTCTGTTAACGACACTACAATTCTAGCGATACACTCCTTTCACAATCACAGTTTTGTTACGACTTACGGCTTATTTCATACCTATGTGGAGGAACAGACCTTTAATGGAACATCTAGAAACAAATACTAAACGTCCAATTTATAGGATTACTGTCGCTATTCGAAACCGTCCAACAAATGCAAGAGGAACTGAAGAAGGTGCATGAGACGGCCATGCAACTGGCCGCAGAAAAGGACACCAGACAGATACGCTTTGATGTAAGACTTCAAGCCTTCAATAGAGTTGTCGCAAAAAGTTTGAGGACTTTTCATGACAGCAATCAATTAGGCATCTAATCCAAAATGTTCAATTGTATTTTCAAGATAAAAGGAAAATGGCAGATGGCAGATCTCTATTTCCTTTTATATTGATCCAAAGAAAATAGGATCTATCATATACTATCAGCTATAGGATTTAGATTTTAGATTCAAGAACATACCAAGAAATGAAAAGCCCCATACAGGCCTAGAGCAAAGGCACGGCCGTACCATACTTTTCTCGATTTACATAATGTTACACAACATCATATCTTATCAAAATCTTTACAGGCTCTCATAGAGCAAGTGGAATATCTGAAGAACATCAAGTTGGATCGTGTGGTGATGGAAGAGGCTATGGCTGAGAAGGCGGACCTGCGCATGCTCGCTCGTAAAGTCTCCTACAATCAGTTCGAGCTGGCTTGTGATGATCTATCTAAGGGCTTGGAGCACACGCTTGGCAAACTTGATGTGCAGGTAACTTGAAAATAAGGTTGAATATTTGACTTGTTAGAATTAGACCAGCACGTTTGTCTGGATTATTGCTAACTGGATGACGCCCGCAACTCCGTTGCATCAAAATTCGTTTATCGCGAGGGAAACATTTTTCCGGAATAAAAAGTTTTCTATGTCCTTGGGACTCAAAGTATCTCCGTACCAAACTTTAGCAAAATCGGTTCAGCGGTTTGGGCATGAAGAGGTCAACTTGAACCAAGACTAGCTGAAGTAAGCCTGGAAAAGTATGTATTTAATTTCCTCGACCAAAACTGTTGGTACTTACAAAACGAAGCTTAGGAGCTGTGTTGACAAGATATAAAACGCGAATCAAATATAAAAAACGTAAAATAAATTGACCTTCAGATAAGATAATTACAGGAAACTAAGAAATTGAATGCCTAATTAAATTTCATCGCCTAGGAAACTCTCTGGCAACAAGCACTGGACGACATCCAGCGAGAGATCGAGATGAAACTAGACAAGATGGAGTTCTCGCCGATGAAGGAGGCGTTCAACAACAAACTGAGGAAGATACAAGAGAATCTGAAGAAGCTGTCCAAATTCCGCGAGACCGAAGCGGCCGGGACCAAACGACGACTGCTGAAGTAAGTATACAATATTTTACTACAAACTTACACAAAATATATGAACTTATTTTCGGATAAGTTTATAGATTTATTATTAGCCTAAAAGGTGGACCCGTGTGAGTTGCATACGTAGTTCTTCTTGCTGGGCTATTAGTCCAATCAGTATAATAAGTTCACCTCGGAATTCGAGATACCCAGCTGTAAGTCTGTAAATATTTGTATATTGGCACCCTAAATGTTGTCTCAAAACCTACATATTCTAGGGTGTGCGCAACTATTAAATTTCAAGGTCAAAAGGTCAAAAATATCGGTTTTTTGCACTTTTTTTGTAAATATTTAATTTCCTATGGGTTTTTGCTATATGTATTTATTACTGTAATGTAGAATACAAAATTCTCTACAACTTTTGTCCAAAAAATTTTTTATACGTCGAACCATTTCCGATAAAGAGGGCGGAGAGCGCGCGGTCACAGTATCACTTCAGGTTAACCGGTGCCTCCGGTCGAAAACGCGCCATATTCAATGTGTCGCGACACCGGTGTCTGATCCTTTAATGTCGTGATGTATGTCATATTTCATCAATAAATTGGCTCTCAATTTTTTTCTCTCACTCTCTCACAGTTGTAAAATAGTTTAAGTCCATAAGTTTAGCTATCAAATAAGACCTTTTTTATATTCATACGATATTTACATGAGAAGTATTGGTCAGATTAGTGTGAAAGCTCGAGAAAAACTAAAATGGCTTCCATTTTACAACCGTGAGAGAGAGAAAAAATTTGAGAGCCAATTTATTGCTGAAATATACCATACATAACGACATTAAAGGATCGGACACCGGTGTCGCGACACATTGAATATGGCGCATTTTCGACCGGAGGCACCGGTTAACCTGAAGTGATACTGTGACCGCGCGCTCTCCGCCCTCTTTATCGGAAACGGTTCACCGTATAATTTTTTTTTTACAAAAGTTGTAGAGAATTTTGTATTCTACATTATGGTAATAAATACAAACAGTAAAAAACCCATAGGAAATTAAATATTTACAAAAAAAGTGCAAAAAACCGATTTTTGTGACCTTTTGACCTTGAAATTTAATAGTTGCGCACACCCTACCATATGTAGGTTTTGAGACAACATTTAGGGTGCCAATATATAAATATTTACAGACTTACAGCTGGGTATCTCGAATTCCGAGGTTCCTACCTAATTTAAGCCTAAGTTGACTGGGCCATATTGCCAAACAGGTGGTAGGCCTCATGTACGACAATTCCGGAAGCGGGTTTTCAACTGGTTTGGGAATAAAACAATTTACTTATCACATTAAATTAAAAAGTACTTTCACATTACATTTGTGGTTGCCAGATGAAACAATAATAGAAACGAAACGACTAATCACTTAATTTAATATAAACAACTAAAAGCCACCATTTGACACAACAGGACGAAAGGTACTTTGAAGCACAAACGATGGACGCTCTCCCACCTATCCATCCTTACTTGGTTTTAATACCATAGGCATACGGCATACCTAACAATAACTACACCTAAAGATTTGTATGTCCAGGGACGTGAATTGCATATCGTGCGACGCGAAGGCGGTGATGCCGGCGGAAGCGGATTCGGCGGTGCCGGTTGCGCGCCCGCTTCCCCCTTCACTATCCATCAAGCCCTACCTTACCTATGAACTAGGTAAAATCTGTCGCAGCCATCTGGCTGAATCTGCTATTTGAATGACTAGCGAATTCATTGAACGAAGCCTGCAGGATTCGATATAGGGAGGGGCCATAGGTCTTGGGGGGGGGTAGATTGAGAAAATCCTATCCGTATAATCCGGAACTAGTTGGCCGCGCCTTAGGTAACGTAATATGTGAGCGGTGGGACGGAGAGGCGGGCCGCGCTTGATTTTGACAGTTCTGGTTGGCTAGCTTAGACAAAACGCACAAGAGATTGCAATAGCAAGATAAGTCCGCCGATAAAAAAGGCAATCCAAGGAAATAATATTTAAAGTGCATAGGTTTTTAAAAAACGGAAAGCCGATGTCAATAATTTAGAATAAAAAACTGATCAATTGTCTTTAATTTATTCTTTTCTATAATTAAATTATATTACTGTTCACGATATCGCGAGATTGGTGGTCACTGTCTAATCTCATGTGCGGTGTGAGCAGCAAGCAACCCGCCCCCTCACCCCTGTCCCTACCTAAGGCGCGGCCAACCAGTCCCGCGCGGACTATAAACTTCGAATTCGTAATTTTTAACATATGAGAATCTCACAATAGAACCACAAATAGAATAAAATATGAGTGAGCGAACTGGAATTGAATGCCTCCCCTCTCACCACTTAATTCTTATGCTTTTTAGCGACCGATCGCTCTTCTGGGGGGGGGGGGGGGGGGGGGGGGCGACCCCCTGCCTGTGTGATATGTGAGTGATGTGGGATATGTGAGTGGTGGCCACAAAGAACTTCTGAACGGGCGAGGGGTATGGTCGGTTAGGCCAAATGATAGCTGTCAGGCTGTAGGCACTTGGAAAACTTCGATAGTGCGATGCAGTATGTATCACCAGCTGCTAGACCGCCACAGATATTATTTGCGTATTTAGAATGGTTAATTGATTGGTCTGGTAAACAAAACGATCTGAATGTATGTAATTATTTAATTATAATGTAATTTAAAATGTAAAAAATCTTTCTAAGAAAACAAAACCTACCATTATTACAGGCGTTGGTGAATCTAATCCAGAGGTTCCCAAACTTATTTTGTCTACCGCCCACTCTAAGAACAAATTTTATTTTAGCGCCCCCATTGTTTCAATTTAAAATGCATCCTGATGAAAAAAATCACCCCCCAAGCCTCTACATAACGCCCCCATTTTTTTCTGGATCCCACACCGCCCCCCTTCAGACCTTCAGCGCCCACAAGGGGGCGTTATCGCCCACTTTGGAAAAGGCTGATCTAAACTATTAAATTGTAATTTTGAAATCAGATGCGATAAGGAAGGCCCAAGCCACCAGCACTCCGCAGCGGAACATGCGCGACTGGGAATTGATTGAGAAGCAAATGCCCACTAAATATACCAAACTGAGGTATTGTAATGATCTTTCATCTTAGCACAGTTTTAATTAAGATCAATGTATGGTAGGAGTGGTATAGGACTAGGTAGAACAACGAAAAGCGTATTCTAATCATCGCGTTTCGTGTCTAATAATAATTAAGGCCTAGCACGAATAATTCGCAACAAAATATTCATAGCTTTAACTTTGAATAAGAATCATTACAGCTGATAGGGCCAACCTAAACAATTTGCGTTAGATGACGTTAAACGAATACGTTGTTCTCTATTCTTTGTGGTATCCTGCTTTAAAACCTTTTACAGTTTACACTATATCAATGTATATAATTTGGGGTTAAGCCACAGCAAATCCGAAAAAGACAAGCACCTATGCAACCGCTACTGCGGAGGTTCACACACGGTCGTGTCGCCGGCGCAGCGGGTCGCACGGACCGGACACTTCATCAAGCAGTGGGGGCCGGACGTCATACCGCTGGGCTCGGGCCTGGAGCCAGGGGAGGACGGCAGGGTAAGTGAAGGGTCTAGTGGAAAACTGGCGTCAAAATACGCTAGCGGGCTTAGCATAGCCAATGCGAAAGAATAGAAACGCTGACATTTTTTGCGGACAAACTGACAGATTTCCTTTGTGAATCCATCACTTTGTCTACTTTACCGCACGAATAAACCTTTTTATGGTGGCCATGCTAAGCCTACTGATCTGTCGTGAGCTGAAGAATGTGAATATCAGGCTAATGGAAAACCGACGTGTAAAATTACGCGAAAAGTACCTACTGCATTCCGAATTCCGATGCATTTAATTTTATGAAACTCGTAAAAATAAATAAAATACTTAAGGTCCCGACTCCCGAGAAATGTGATACCTACTGCATAATAATATGTATCTAGGGCGATAAAATATAATTTTATAATATTTATACTTACCTGGCTCTGAGGATCTTCATGCCAACAACTCGTATCTAAGGAATTTCCGATTTAATTCCTTGAATTTATTTAGAAGGAAGCAAACATCATTACTCTTCGTTTTTGACTTCGCCGTAGCAGCTAAAGAGAAAAAAAGCTTATTTATTAGCTCAGAACTTAAAAGCTCTCTTTCTAAGAAATAAATCAAACCTTATAAATTGCAGTCTACGTCACTTGAGTTACTGCAACTATCGGTAGGACCACATTGCTCCAGTGCGGTGCGTTACTACTTACTAATATTATGTCCTATCACAGAAATGGCTTCTTACAGACGAACGGCACGTGTCGGCGGCAGTCGACGGCAGCCGACGGCAGCCTTTGACAGTTTATGACGCTTGCAGGGGGCCTACCACGACCTTTCCTAGAACTATCATGTTTCCAGAACACTTTGTTGTAAGATTACAATAACATTACCGTACTCACTTTTTAAATATAATTTTACTAAAAAACAGTAAAAAATGCAAAACAATGTTAAATCCGCTTTTTTAAGGTCGCTAGCTTGACGTTAAAGTAATTATTGCTTATCTGTCAAACGGTGTCGCTTAGTAGAGGTGGTGGTAGGCCCCCAGTTGTGACGTACCGCCTAAAGGTAAGCGGCCACAAGTCGGTATCATACGCAACGGACGTCTCGCATCAAACGGATATTTTTTTCACAGTACGTCCGCTGAATTGGCAGTGTACGGATTACTGTTTAGCCTAGTAAATTAATGCTCAAAAGGGGGGTATGGATGGAAAAGTCGAAAGCAGAAATTTTGACTTAAGAACTTTGTTTGGACTAATTTGAAGATAAACATACTAGCTAGTCGGTAATCCGTTCGCTGCCGATACAATGAGACGTACTGTAAAAAAAATATCCGTCTGATGCGAAACGTCCGTTGCGTACTATACCGACCTGTGGATGCTTACCTTTACGCGTTACGTCACAACTGCATGCGTTATAAACTGTCGACGGCTGCCGTCAACTGCCGCCGACTGCCGTCGACACGTGCCGCCGACTGCCGTCGACTGCCGCCGACACGTGCCGTCGTCTGCCGTCGCGTCGACTGCCGCCGACGCGTGCCGCCGACACGTGCCGTTCGTCTGTAAGCGCTCTAAGGCCGGTATAAATAGTCAGTACCTTCTCAAGATGCATCTCGATCTCAAGACGCGGTTCGGCTCTATGATTAGTCCAAATTTTGACAGCCAACCAACCACGTAGCCTGAACCGTGTCTTGAGACCAAGATGCATCTTGAGTACTGACTATTTATACCGGCCTAAGTCATAGGCTCATAGCCAGACGTCGAATCTACGTTATTTGGTCGAGTTATGGCAAGTCAATTGTTATCTGTCGGCTGGGATTGATATTTAAGTCGACAAAATTACCTAGGTTCAGCATTTACCTACTCGTATGAATCCATTTGTGATAATAATTTTTACATATTTTTAATTACAATATGCCAAATTATTGATGCGTTGCGTCGTCAAACGGAGCGAAGGACAAGAGAAGAAGCATATAAGCAAGTGACATCGCAGCCAACAAGACAAGTCCGACCCTCTTAAGCAGTGGTGTCATCCTTTCCGCAACGCAGCTATTGCATACAAAGCGTTATTCTGTTCTACGACGCAACGCAACGGAGCCTTGTGGCTTCGCTCTAAGTAGGTAGGTCAGAAGGGATTAATTACCGACCCGATGCCAAGCTACAGCTTAATTCGAGCCTTCGTCAACTGTCAAATACTCCAAACTTGGAGTAACTATAAAGTTTAAGCACTTAAACCTAGGCTAGGCTAGAGGTTACTAAGTTTCAATAGGTAACTATAAGTCCCTGGTAATTTGACAAAGGTTTAGGAAGAACAAGGATACTTGATTGATAAGTGCCTATTAAGGGCGTTCCTTACGGAGATACCGTAATTTACCGTATTTCAAGCCTTATAAACTCATAATTTGAAAGCTACAAAGTTATAATAAAAATACAGCAATAATCTTCAGTAAATCAACATTCCTTTCCCCGTTTTAAATTTTCTATTTTTGTTAATTATACTCATGATATCAGCTTCCAAAGTAAAATCAATTTATTAAAAATCAGGCATACATTCAGCATCTCCTTAGGATTTACAAATTACTTTTATTTGAAACACACGCCAATAGATCGACAATATCATAAACTACATATTCCCCGTTTTAAATTCTTTTAGGACAATTTTGAACTAAGATAAGTAAAAAAATAGGGTTTTGGTGCGATCTCGGCAACGCGGCAAATGTATGGCCAAGGTCGTTTGCTCGGGGGACGGCCTTAATATATTGTCGTGTTTTGACTTTATAGTTAGTTTACTAGATGATGCCCGCAACTCCGTTGCGCCAAAATTCGTTTTAACGCACGAACCGGAACCTTACATTTTTTCGGGATAAAAAGTATCCTATGTCCTTTTCCGGGGCTCAAAGTACCTATCTCCATACCAAATTTCAGCAAAATCGATTCAGCAGTTTGAGCGTGAGGAGGTAACAGACAGACCGACAGACAAACTTTCGTATTTATAGATAACTTTGTGAATAACATAATATTGTGAATAGGTAGAATGATTAAACAAGCACTTAAAGAAACTGCACATTGCAGTCTTATTTTTCTTACACAAAATTTTAAATGATTTAAAAGTAATTTACATTTTGTTTTTCAGCTGTACAAAGTGTCAACTGCACAAGGGCCAACGCCGGCGAGCACAGGTCAGTTTAAAATTTCTTAATGTTATGGCTAATGACTAAGTTTTAAAGAAAATATAGAGACAATAAAATATAAAATAACACAGATTTACTAATACAGAATGTTAATAATTGTAACCAAATTACAAAATGATAATACTTTTAACTTTAGGGTGTGCAAATGCAATGCACAAAGTAACTCTTTCAGCGCTGCATTTTCGCAGTGAACTCAATGTTATTTTGATGAAATAAATATTTATTAATAATTATTATTATTATATAAGAGACACACACCCTAAATTATTCAAGTAATCATTTTGTTGTTCCACCCCGTAGGTACCTAGTATAAGCTGCAAATTGCAAACAAAAATTCGTCAACCAAAAAACAAAATCTGTTAACCGTAAAAATATGAAAATTTACGTTTTGGTTTATACTCACAAATATGCAGTACAATTAACTTTAACACACTTTACAGATGTGGAAAAATGCACGCCGAAACTGAAGGCAGAGAATGAAAAAACACAGAACTTTACTTCGGTAACTTTTCAAAAATTCTTTATAGACTTTTATCAGCACATTTATTATTGTAATCAATATTAAACTAATATACCCTTTTTTCAGGAGTGCCATTGTTTAGAAGAGGGTAAGTATATTTTTTTTTATTACGTACGGTATGTCACGTAAAGAAATCTGACTACTTAGCGCTTTCGTAATATAGAGCTATAGGCTCTTGAGTATTGACTCAGGTTCGATTCCTGTTAAAACAAAAAAAAAGTTATATAGCAAGGAAAATAATAATTTTATACTACCCCCAACGTAATTTCTTTGTCATCTCAATAATTATTGTGTTTATATAATAAATGTAACATCTTTATTTACAGAACCGTAACCGAAAAAATGGAAGAATTGAAGATTTTGTAGTGTATTTTAATGAATCAAATAAAACAATTATTTTTATAAGTTCTTTATTGGTAAATTACCATTAGCTTATAAAATACACAAAGCGAGTAACACATGTTTGATATTGCGATGAGGACTGGCAAATAAAGCCTACTGCTAGCTTACGACAACTATTTACAAACGAAAATCCGATTTCAAACAGCCATACAATTTTCACTTAGAAATAAATGCTAAGGATGCGACACTAGTGTGCGCTAAGCTTTACCGAGCACAGAATTACCATAAACTCCACCAAAACTTACTCCATAGCTAGGGGACGGCCTAGTCTATATGCCCTATACGCTACAACTAAATATATACAGGGGTATAAGTCCATAACGTTACAGACAACTGACAAGATAGAACAAATGTAAGAAATTGTAGACGACGGATCGATATAAAAGAATTAAGGTACAAGTTAGAAGCCCGCTACATGAAGCGGCAGCAGACGACGTGTCGTCGCGACACTACTGGTTTCTATGTATTTCTATGAATGTGTTGCTAGCATCGTGTTTCTAGCTGCGGAGGGTATTTCATAGAAATACATAGAAACCAGTAGTGTCGCGACGACACGTCGTCTGCAGTTGTCGCGTGTCGCTCGGTTCCAACTTGTACCTTTACAGTATTTTTCTCTGAGCAAAATGACATTATTCGCTACATGATACATTTATTAAATATTGGTTTCAGAGGTTTTTTGACAGGAGGCAGGTATCACACCTAATCACAATCACACCTACGAATAACAAAATCTAAGGAAACGGTTTCAAAACGGTTGAAGTATGGGAGTTACCCATACTTCAACCGTTTTGAATTCCTTCCGGTTCCTTTTCGCACACTAAAACATGGCAATAGCAACGAAACACTACACTCAAATTTACAAAATAAAGCCGTTGACATTGATTGTCACTTCTACATTTACACGAAATTGTGTACTGAATACATGCATAAAGTATGCATGTATTCGGGTCACATTTTGTAGACTCGTGGACAGATTTTTTGACACAGTTACTCTTCCTTAGTTTTTATTATTCGTAAAATCACACGCTTTTGATTGGCTGACATCAAAACATTGACTAATCAACAAACTATATTGAAAAGATATTAACTCTTGTTAAAAAAACCCTCAGAAACCAGGTATTACACTGTAGTTTACATAAAATAATGAAAATGCCATCTACTGGTTATTCAAGAAAATAGGTATATGTTATCATTTTATACACAAAATATTTCATATTACCATTACACACCAGATATTAGTCATTAGTAAAGGAAAAAATATATTGCAATTATCACTCCAATAATGTTGCTTAGGATACAAAAATATTGGAATTTCTAGGCACACGTTAGGTTTTTAAGTTCAGATACTAACATATTTTATATCAGCCTGTGAAAGATACAAGTAGCTACCGAATTTCTCTATCCTAAGAGTCAAGACCGGACTTTAGTTTACATTATCATTTATCATAAACAATATAGTAATATGAATGTTAAGAAACATTCATTTTCAAAATAAAAAATAGAAATACTCATGTAAGTACTTGAAAGTTTTCGATAAAGTCAAGTCAATATTTAAACAGTAGGCCTACTACGAAATTGTTTTGAGACTCAAACAATCGGATGAGAATGCCGCGTCCTACTCTAACAACGTCATTTCACGTTTGTTAGGGCCAACCCACACGTACCACAACCACACCACGTGGTCGGGCGTATATTTCGTATTGCAAATGAACTGGACCATTCACACGTACCACATTGCGCCGATGCAACGACAGTGCGCGCACACCGCCCGCGCTCTTCCCCCCCTCCGTTTCATTGACTTTCGTACGTACTCGTAACCACATCGCAACCACACCGCAACCACTGGCGACAACGCAACCACGTCGGCATTTTGTCGGTACCACAACGCAACTACAAAAAGCTGCAGCGACACCATTCACACGTAAGTCGTAACCACTGCTCGACGACATTTTGTCGTTGCGATGTCGTGTGGTTGTGGTACGTGTGGATTGGCCCTTAACCCATTCACCGCCAAAATGAAACCAATAGTATTTTTTTAACAAAACTTGCATTCATCTGCAGTTTATATGTTAAATAAACGAAAATAAAAGAAAAATTAAAAAAAATTGAAAACCTCCCATTTAGGGGGGTGTACCCAGATAGGCACAACGGCGTGTTATGTGGTGGTACTTAGGTGTGATAAGGTTTAGAACTAACTTTTTTGATACATACTTTTTTATTACATTTTTTGCACTGACAACAAACTCCTGTATGATGTTTTACATTTTGAAACTATTTACAAACATTTTTGGAGTAGTGATCGATACAATCTTCAGGTAAACTAGAGACTGACGAGGAGAATAACTTCGTTTTTCATGATATTTTCTGACACAAGTAAAATGTTACGATGTTTCGTCGAAACAGAATATAAGCCATGCTATCATCAAGAGTCGTAAGTGATAAATGCAAACGCTAATCATTGGCAACAACAAAAGAAAAAACATAATTCAAATAAGTAAATAAAATCTATCATCATCTTTACCCAAAGAGGTGATTTGCGTTCCGTCTTTTCTCATAATTAGTAGTAGTATCTGTAGCTGAAGCTAGTAAACTTTTGCCTTGATATCCACTAATAGGTATAAGAAGTAAAAAGTATACAGGATGATTTCTGAAGTCATATTTCTTACTTACGAAGGAGTGTGTATATTAGCTTATGTTACCATAACACTTTGCAAGTGACAAATTTTGTAGTATTATAATATCTATTCTAGTTGATACTTGCTTCATTGTTACTGACAAGATAGATTCCTCTTACAAGGTTTAGCTACTGTCAAATCTTTTAGCTGCTATTTTACCTGCGTTTTTCTGTCTACAACGTCGGTAATTTCAGGACAAAGAAATATGTAAGAAAGCGGACATTTACGCTGTGACATGAGTTTTCTGGATGTATATGATAATTTTTATTTATAAAAGGAGCACAAAATAGCTTTCCATTAGTATTCATAACAATATAAGATGTTAAAATTAATCAAACTCAATATTAAAAAAATCTGAAAAAAGGAAAATTTTGCTAGTGGATTCGGCCGTTGTACCCAACTAGGTACAGTAGTGTTTGAATCACAATTTTTTCGTCTATTTCAATAATCTACCACTAACTTGTTATTTATTATATAGATAACAGTGTATTGAATAAAAAGACAAACACATAAAGTGGCTGGATATTATGCGATTAAAATAAAGAGAGAATTTATGAGCTTACTCCTGCAGGTCGCAAAACTGTAAGTTTCAAACCTACCTTATGACTAAAAATATTGGCTGCCAGTATAAATTTGCTAAAAATTTTGAAGCTTTATCTTTAATCAAATATATAAAATAGAAAACTGAGATGTGATACCACAAAATTTTGAACTATCCTTAATTTTGTATATGTACTTAATTGAGTACAGCGGCGGTAAATTGGTTAAAGTAGGACGCGGCGTTCTCGTTCGATTGTTTCAGTATCAAAACGGTTTTGTGGTACGGCCCCAGGAGTCAGGACCTATACTTTGTTTTAGTCAAAATAAAAAACTATAAGAGTCCACCAATATCAATAAACTGCATCCGACAAGAATATATTTTCATTTTCATGATATTTCCTAAAATAAGAAGTCTTTATACTCTATGCTGTCCATATGAAAAGATTTCAGTAAAATTAATTTAACATTATATAATATGCAATATGCATCAATTATTTTTTTAAATTGTATTTGTAAAAAATACACCACAGTGCTGCACCGCTGACTGCGTTCTAATTGGCCGATACTGTTGCAGACGCGCAGCAATTGGTTCGTAGTTTTTCAGCATATTAAACGTAATTCGCTGGTTTAGTTTGTGGTGAAACACCGATATTTCGGACAAATCTATTGATGGGTGTCCTAAATGCTTCCTCCGTTTACAAAGCTCATAATAGAGGTATTACTACTATTTATGTTTTTTTTTATTTATTTATTTATAAAATTGGAGCCGTCTATGGGCTGTTCGCCCATATCCTTTTATTGTTATTTTATTATTTATATTTTTCGCACCAAGGATATTTGATATAATATTATTAATTTTAATTAATTGCAGTCCATCACGCCATGGACTTTTTTTTTAAATATATATATAATACTACTATTTATGTTAAAAACATAACTAAAGATTCATGTTAAATGTTTATATTACTATAATATTATGTGTTTTATTTAGGCTAGAGACTAGGAGGTGAATCTTTTAATTCTCTTGTCTTGAGAACTGTGACAGGCGTCCCTCTTATTAAAGGGTGTGTTCCGAAATATGACCCAGTGTACCAGTGCTCATGATACCATAAATCAATGCCGAATGATTCGTTCCTAAATAAACGACAGCTATACAAACAGCTATACACGTGTTTGGTAGTAACTTAACCCATCCTGTCAACGATTCGTTGCCGCTGACAGCAAAAAATAAGGGTCAATCCAGATCGCAACGCGACGCGTAGATGCATTCCTGTAATGAATTGACAGCCTTCAATTGCGCAAGACGTCATGGAAGTCTGTCAAATCAATAAAAATTTAGAAATGCATCTATGCGTCGCGTTGCGGTCTGAGATGACCCTAAGCTTGAGTATTTGAGATTGTCCTCCCAATCTCCAGCTATGATGTCTATCAAATTTTATCTTACAGATAGTTAATATAATTAGCGATGTCGGCCCTTCACGCCGTAGTGGTTTCCGGAGCCCTCGCGACTGTACCGCCTCTCCTTGCGTTCGTCTCGCGACCCGCGCGACTTGTCGCGGCGATCACGGTCGCGCGACCTCTCTTTGTCGCGACTCGACTCGTGAGTTCTGTCGAAATAGCAACATAAATTCTTATTTTATACATTATCATTGGTGACGAATGACGATTGACGGGGTAGCGTTCCTCCAGCAAACACAGTATTTCTTTAAAAGCCGTAAGTGATTTTAAACTATAATAATATGTTTTCCGTAACTCGGTTGCGTCAAAATCCGTTTATCGTGTAAGAACTACAATTATGAGGATTAAAACTAGTTAATGTCCTTTCTCAGCACTCACAGGTATCTTCATGCTTTTGATACAAATGGCTCAGATTTAACCGTAAGAGGTTAGAGGTAACATGTTACGAAAACTTTCACATTTATAGTAGTGGCATAGATAAGACATTTACCTGGTCTCTCCGGCGGAGCGACTGTCGCGCGACTTGCGGCGCGACGGGGCGCTATTGGAACGCGAGCGCGGCGACCGCGGCGACCGGTCGCGCGACTTGTGCGGCGACCGCGGCGACAGGTCGCGCGACTTGTGCGGCGACCCGTGCGGTGACTCTCGCTCGCTGTTCAAATTGAAGTCATCAAATCTACAACAAATATTTAAAAATAATTTCGAGCGAATGGGTTAGTTCATAACTGCAGGCTTACCACGACATGATACAAATGCCATAGAATAGAAACACTGACGGATTTCAGAGACAAACAGATTTCTATTGTTAACCTGCTACCCTAGCATACCTTCGTAGACAAACGAAAGAATCTAAATTTTGACAGTTTTAGCGGAAAAACATTGGAGAAAAAGTTTCTTTCATATCTCGATTTCTTCCGCTTTTGAAAATCTATATGTCAAGCATGACGACCATTTTTATCCGCTTTTGACATTTAGTTTCTTGATTCTTTTTTTTTATTATGGCACTTCGACTATAAAACCATGGCCAGTGTCGAGTAAATGGCGGCAAATTCAAAAAATCGATGTATAGCAACCCTGTCTATAGCCGGAATTATAGTTTTGATTTACGAACAACGAATAAAAATAAAAAATAAAATAAAATAAAAATTGTTTTATTTCTGAATAAATTTGAATCAAATGTTTTCAGAACGTTGAACTACATGTTGCCTACCATCGGTTCGGGAACTAACCCGGCGAGAAGAACCGGCGTAAGAAACTCGCAATAAAGTTCCTTAGATTTTGTTATTCGTATTTCGTAGATCAAAACTATAATTCCGGCTATAGACAAGGTTGCTACACGTCGATTTTTTGACACGCCATTTACTCGACACTGGCCATGGTTTAATAGCCGAAGTGCCATAATAAAAAAATCGGCCAAGTGCGAGTCGGGTTCGCTCACGAAGGGTTCCGTACCGTTACAGAGAGAAATCAGAAAGTATGCAAAAAATTGTGTTTTTTGTATGGGAGGCCCCCCTTACATTTTATTTTATTTTAATATTATTATTAATTATTAAAGAACACATACAATCAAGAATTTTGTGAAAATTTAAAGTGTCTAATAGTTACCATTATTGAAATCGAGCAAAAAAGGCACAAAAAATTATACGTTTGTTGTATGGGATTCCCCCTTAATTATTAATTTTATTTTGTTTTTAGTATTTGTTGTTATAGCGGCAACCGAATTACACAATCTGTGAAAATTTCACAGATACATGCCTGGAGACAGACAGACGGACGGACGGACGGACGGACAGACATCGAAGTCTTAGTAATAGGGTCCCGTTTTTACCCTTTGGGTACGGAACCCTAAAAAAAGAATCAAGAAACTAAATGTCAAAAAAAATAATAATTGCCGTTGCTATGGAAAAAGTTTCTTGTCTTTGTCCTCTGAAACTCGAGTCGATGGATAGCGCCATGCTCGGGAAAAAGATATGTAGACATGGGAAAGAAACTGCCATTACTTTCTTCCGAAGAATCGACTGGGCAACGCCGTGCTAGCTATGCTGTACCTATGTTTGTCTCTTCCAAAAAACCCTTTTAATGGTTGTGGTACAAAGCGTGCCATTTGAGAAATACAACGTTGCGACCAATAGGAGCGAAATATCGGTGGAAAAAGTTTAAAAAATGCGGGGAAAATTCATCTTTGTTAGTATTTGTTGAGGCGGACGAAGTTGTGGGCAACAGCTAGTTTATATTAGCGCCTCCGTGGTCTAATAGCTTAGAGCGTGGCTCTTGACTCGAAGGTCGTGGGTTCGATTCCCGCGTTGGAACTTGTTATTTCCAAGTTTGGTTAGGACAATGCAGGCTGATCACCTAATTGTCTGACAAGTAAGATGATCCATGCGTCGGATTGGCGTGTAAAAAGTCAGTCCTGCGCCTGATCTCTCGTCAGTCGTGTCGGTCGTCCGTCCCACTGGGCTATGGCAATAAAGGACTAGAGAGTTCTCTTGTGTACTGCGCACACACTTGGGCACTATAAAATTAAATTCCACTATGGTTTCAATGAAACTTGCTACCGTCACCAAAACCGGTGTGAGGGTTATTATTATATTATTAATAGCTCTCCCGGCAAACGTTATTTTGCCATATAAAGGAATTCGCCCATATTATTTTATTTAAGTGACTAAATAAGTATGGCACCATAGCAACGTCCATCGCTATCCCGTCGCACAAACAATGGTCGCCGTCAGTCTGGAGTTGTAATAATTTATTATTATTTATTCAACAAATGCACTTATCAATATAAAAAGTAGATGTTGTCCAATTCTCCACCCTAGCCGATATGCTCGCTAAGATTCGCGAAAATCGGTCGAGCCGTTTCAGAGTTCAACCACGCACACCGTGACACGAGAATTTTATAAATGTTATAAAATTCGATTTTTAGATAGATAGGATAGGACGTACTTGTTTTTGGGCGAGTCGTGCGAGCTGTGACTAGAGCTGGAGCTGGACGATGAACTCGACGACGACGATGAACTTCTGGACCTGCTAGATACAATCAATCAATCAATCAATCATGATAATAAGTTTGTAAGGAATTTAATGTAATAAACTATCAGAGAACTTGATTCCTATCGGAATCGGCGGATGGCGGACCTAAGTAATTTGGTCGCGTGTCAAACCCATCCGACTGAACACAGCTAACATTGAATTGACATAAGCCGACCACATGACGTAGGTCCGTCAACTGCCTAGGTTATAACTTATAGGTATCAATTTCCTCGATTGTACATCAGTAATGTGACCGAAGTGAAAATGAATTTAAAACAAAATATATCTTGAGCTATTCATTCAGAATATAAACTTCTCAAATTCTCTGTAGAAAATTCTCAGCTGCAAATGTGTTCACAAAATTTCATGCAATAAACAATTTATTTTACCTTTTTTTGTTTTTCGTATCCGATGATTTCCCGTTCTTTTCACTTTGCTCCGCCTGTGCTTCGGAGTTCTCATCACCTTTTGGTTTTTCTTCACCATCTAAAAAAAATATTTAAAAAATTATTTCATATCATGGGTCTTGGTTCCCTGGCTTATGTCCAGTTTTTGAGATTTTTGAAAATAGTTTATCAAATTACTAGTGTTTTTGTTTGACAAAACGCCAAAACATTGACTAATAAACAACTCTGTTGAATACATAAACTACAATAAAAACACCCAGAAATTGTATTAGGCAGCCCCTAAACCCATTAATTCATGAAGCCCCAAGCGGCCACATCCGGCCGCGATAACAATGAAAAAGCTATTGTGTCTCGTTTTGCCACGACTGATGGGTTAATAATATTGAACAATATTTTATTGTAAAATTTACATATTTTGCAAAGATTGAAAGGCGCGGCAATGTCCAATATTAACCCTAGACCGTCAATAATATTGCACAATATGTAATATTGGTCAATAAAATTGATCGTCTAGGTTCGCTTAAACAAGCGAGTGTTCGAATTCACCTTGTTTGGAGGAGTTGCCCTGTTCCTCGTCACTGCCCCACAAGTCGTACTTGGACAGGTCTGCTTCGTCTCCTGACTCCTCCTCCTCATCCCCTCCCCCCTCTGCTCCTTCCTGAGAGGCTGACGGCTTTGTCTGCAACAATATACAGGTACCAATATATTTTATTTTCTTTTCATATTCAATAACCTAAGTTTTGTCTGCAAAATGTATCATAATATACTGTTGAATATTAAAGTATTTTAAAGAAAATTTATAACACATAGTTGTAAAATGGATAATTTTTATTGTTTACTTTTTAAGTCAAAAAATAAAATAAAAACTTTTATTCTTTGAATTATTACCAAATACTTATGATACTGCCAGCAATGTTGCACAACGAGTTTATTACACAGAAACATTTTGCACGAAAACATTTTTAGCAGGATTCAAAGTAATTATATCCATCTATATCTGTTCGACAGTCAAGGCGTAAAAATGTAACAGACAGACAGGCAACTTAGTGTTAGTATGGAATTTAATAGTTGTATACAATAAGCATTTGTTTTTCTATCAATCAATGTAATGTTAAAAGTTTAAACAAGCATTCAAAATTTTTACATCATACAAACCTTTCTACGTCTCTTCCTTTCCTCGCCTTTGCTGGGCTTATCAGACTGCTTCACTGTCAACTTAAGTCTATTCAACATAATCGGCTTCGGCAGAGCGAAACTTTTGAAATTGCCTATTACTGGTGCATTTTCATTTAAATTACTTGCGCTTTTTTCATCGCTTTTTAGATTTAAGTTTAACTTGTTGGACAGACTCGTCGGTAGCACGACTGGACCAGGATCGAACATGTCACTCAGAAACGGCGTGTCACCAGTGTTACCGTCCATCTTCTGGATTTGTTTTTCCATATTATCGTCCGGATCAGATTCCTTCTCCCAGTCTTCGTCGTTAGTTAAATTTATTGTTTCAAGTCTAGTATTGGTATTCTCGAGATTTTCAGTCCCCGCTTGCTGTGAGTCATTTTTTGAGTTTGCCTGAGGTTGATTCAACTTTTGCAAGTTTTGTAAAGCGAGAAAAAGAGTGTTAGCATTTATGCCCGATAATAAACTAGATAAGTCGAGTTGTGGAACCTCCACCGCTGGCTTCTGCTGTTGGTTGTTTTCAACTAGATTGTTTTGAACAGTATTTGGGATATCAGTATTATTCTGCACTGAGGGACTCATATTTTTTTCTGTTGGCTCGACATCTATTTGTCTTTTTACATTTTTATGTCTTTTATTATCTGGCTTTATAATAATAGTTTCCAAAACACGGACCTTTTTTGAGGGACTAACATCTTTATCTTTAGGCATAGGAATATCACAGGTTTTAATACTTTCGATTTCTTCTGATATTTTTTGTATCTCGTTATATTCTTCTTTAGGAGGGTCTTGTTTTCTTGATGCTAATAATTTATTTTTACTTTCTAGCGTATTAAGGGCTTTGTTACTAGCTGCATATTCATTAAATGGAATGTTTTGTAGTTTACTAATTAAGGGCGTAGAAGAATTTACAAACTGATGATTATCACTACTGTTATCGAGATCTTTTAATAAACCAAACAAGTCGTTTTGTTTTTCTCTTAAAAACTCTGAGCTTAGCTCATCATTCTCTGGCTTTTGGGAATCACTATTTTGGTAAAGTAAATCAGGACTCTGACTCGGTTGTTTAACTGCCGTGGTATTTTGAGGCGCATTTTCCTTTTCAGCTGGCGCTGCTACAACTGAATCCGAAGTATTATAGAGAGCGTCGTCATCATCATCCCATTCCATTTGGGTTTTTTTGATACTTTCGTATGCTTTTTCTTCATCATAGGCTTCTGGACTTTTCTGGGCATCGCCGATAGTGTCAAAAATATCCATTATACTTCTATTCTTTGCAGTAGTGCTCGACTGAACGACATCAAAAATTCGAGATGAATTTTCAGTCAAAGAAGTGTCAACAGTTTTTGTTGTCTCTGAGCTTTGGTTATTATCAAATAAACTTTGATTATTATCAAATAAACTTTGATTTTTATCAAATAAACTTTGGATGCCTTTATCTGACGAATGAACGACATCAAAAATTCGAGATGAATTCTCAAATAAAGAAGTGTCAGCAGTTTTTGTTGTTTCTGAGCTTTGATTATTATCAAATAAACTTAGATTTTTATCAAATAAACTTTGGATGCCTTTATCTGACGAATGAACGATATCAAATATCCGAGACGAATTCTCAATTAAAGGAGTGTCAACATTTTTTCTTGTGTCTGAGCTTTGTTCATTATCAAATAAACTTTGCATGCCTTTATCAAAAGATACGTAAGAGTCCATACCTACAAAATTATCGAGATCGTCTTTTGTAAAGTCCACATCTTTTTTAGGAGCTTGGACCGACATGTAGCCCTTTTGCTCAGCACTGTACAGATTTATGGGAGCTGGGACAGGAGTCTGTTGAACCACTTTATGAGGAGTTAATTCTACTGGTTTTTCAGAGTTGGCTAGTTGTTTGTTCTTAGTGAAAGAATTTCCATTTCCCTTTGCCCAAAAACCTTTCTTCTTAACATTGTTTTTAAAGTCCTGATAATTATTTTTAGCTATAGAACCAAGCTTTGTTGGCACATATTCACTTGAACAACCATCTGTATCAAAAGCTGCCGTAGTGGCAATGTTTCTTTGATCATTTCTAACATTCATGTTGTGTAAGTTTGAAGTGTAAATATTACCGGTAACGAGGGGAGACTTTTCTGAAGGTTTCAAAGTATTATATCCGGGATATGAAATATTTGGAACATAATCTTTAGGCTTTGCACTTGTTATTCTTCTTTTATATTTCCTTTTTCCTTTACCGATATCTCCAAATTTTCGAGATCTGAAGTCCACTTCGGCACTATCGTAAGACAGAGACTCCGAGTCAGAATCTTGCGTTGATTGTCTTGCACTATTGAAGTTTATTTGAACTTTTTTAGGTATGTTAGCTTTAACATTACTTTCCTGTTCATCATCTGAATCAGAATAATTTGAGTCCCGACTGTCACGGGAACTGGATCTGTTTCTTTGTCTTTCATCAATTGTACTTGTAGATGCACCTGCTTGCTCCGGTTCATTTTCTCCTCCTCCGAGAAGGAGAGTCTCAACACTAGCACTTTTCTGACGTAAAGCAGATGGATTTTGATTATTACTTTTAATACTGACATTAACATCGTCATCACCATCATCACTATCAGATGGAATAATTATTTCATCCGGATTTAAAAGTTTTTGGGGTATTTTTGGCTTGACATTAACACTTTTATCAACTGTTTGTGTTGGACATTCGACATCAGCAATAGTTTTTGGAGTTTCTAGATGTGAATCAACTAAACAACCGGTAAGTAGCAAACGCTGCCTCCAAGCAAATATTGTTTTGAAATCTGGAGCTGGTTTATCAAACATGGATTCAAACTTTTCTGTGCTAATCTTGCAGTTGTTGTATACAATAGCAAAAGCTGCAGCTTTTACTCTTTCCTCAATACTATAAGTAACTTCAAAAGTTTCTGCAGGAGTGGAGCCAGTAAATTTATAAACAAGGTCATTGTTGGTAGAAGACACTCTGTTTTCCATTACAGGATGTTTAAAAGATGGAGGTATATGTTTACTAGTTTTTGAGCCTGTCTCATAACCAGAAGAACCAGCCGGATCCTTATCGCCTGTGCTGATAAATCTTCTTCTTTGCGGGCCATTTGTCTTATAATTTGGAAGCATATAATCTTGCTTTTGATAGCCAATCTGGTTTTGTATTTGATGTCTCCTAAATGCCATTTTTGACAATGGGGGCAGTTCACAGACTGAGCCATCACTGAGGCTGCCGCTTACTTTCTCGGGATCTTTACTTCTGTAAAAGGGAAGGTTTGTGGTGGACACTGGCATTACGGGATCCTTTGCTTCCTTGGACAGCATTGTCGGTGGCAACTTTTTGTTAACTGGTCCTTCAGTGATGCCAACCTGAAGGCAGGAAAAATAATCTCCACTTTAGTGAATATGTGCTTCTAAAATAATATATAACATCTTCTTAGCTTCAAATCCACAAACAGCCATAATATCGTAAATTGGTTCATGATAACTCAAACAACAAATTTTGATACTGTAGCCGAAATTATTAAGTGTAGGTACAGACTCAATAGTATTGTACAACACATGAAGTAATTAGTATACAAATGACCTAGGATATTACCTTATCTTGGGAGTCCGATTTTCGTTTGCGCCTTTTCCTGCCAAATTCGTCATATTCGTCGTCAGAGGAAGGTTCTCGTCTCCTGTACTCCACTACACCACGTTCATTGTACCCGCCTCCATAGCCGGTACGCGCCTCGACCTAAAATGGATAGTATACCAGATGTATTACTGTTACTATCACTTGGTGTATCTATACATATTTATAACAAAGTAAACAACAATATACCTCGCCAAACTTTGGTGCATTGCATACATTGCAAGTTTGTCGCCGGGCCCAGTTGACATTAGCACACTTATTGCATTGCCAATCGTCGGCGTTGAAAAGGCCGCGAGATTTTTCTGCCGCTGATTTCCCGATCTCGGTACCCAGTTTCTTCTTGAAAGGTTTCTGGTTAGGACGCTCTTTATTGCAACGATAGCACGAAGTTCGCCGAGCGAAATTTATATTACCACAATTTGCATCGCTACATATCCAATCTCCGTCGTTCATTTTGTTTTGGTTATTCTAGTCGCTTGCTAATTATAAAAATGATAAAATATTATCACATCATCACTAATAAGCCAGGCTTTATTCATAATATTAGCCAAATTACAATACACATGTAAATAAAAGGTAATTATGACGGCAAAGTTACTTTCAAAGAAAACCAAGCACTCTTTGCAAGAAAAGTGATTAGGTACAACAAGCATTCAAGCTTCAGTTCGTTCTATCTAGCCATGACATAACCATAGATGATAGATAATAACTCTTTCCTGTTTCCGTTTTTCCACAGATATATATCATGGAGGCTTCATGATGGAGGCACTTCACATGGCTATTTGTATAAATTGCGTATTTGATGTATTCGCCAAACAATCACCATGACTCGACGACGGAAAACAGCAAGTGCGTAACTCGGGCTAACGCAACTTTACACCAGAGCCAAAAAACAAAAAAATATTGGGAAATTAAATCATAACTTTTTAACGGTAAATCGTGGGAACATAATTTTAACACCATTACTTTAAAATAAAAACCTGCATAAAGTGGCATACAAGCCAATAACTTCCTATTGCTAGAAATAAAGTTATTCAAGTTACACCCATTGTATACAAAAATTGCAGACCTCAAAAATGTCGTATATTGACACGACGTTTGTACTGAATCATAAAACTATAAGAAATTTACCGACCTCAAAAAGGTCGTAACTAGTGTTCGTTTTAATTTGCTCTTAGGATAATCTTATAATGGTTAGAAAATTGGTTGTAAGTCAAACGTCTAGACACCCAATGACGAAATAAAACGTCGTAAGCTTTTATAAACATAAATTTATTGAACTTTTAAAAAGGTACCAAAAACACAAAGCAAAAAATATAATATTATACAATGTCAACTTAATAACTAATTAAGTAAATAATATGTTATGTCACTAAAATAACAACAAAAACACATAATATAAGGTTATCAAATATCCATAATAGTAACTTTAGGTACTTACGTAATTATGCTTTTCATTAAAGAATTATTTAACAATAAATAAACTAATCATGTTCAGAATTTAAGTGGAATATAATATTATTATGTTATTATTCCCTTCATAATATTATTTTTCCCTACTAATGTTATTTATGGAGTAAATAAAAAAATAGTCAAAGATAAATCTTGTACATAATATACAACATTACAGAACAAGATTAAACATTAAAAAAATGAACAATATTATTAATATAATATACGCTAGAATTGAGAAACCTCCTCCTTTTTGGAAGTCGGTTAAAATTATAAGAAAAGATATAAAATCAATATTTAATTCATCAATATTTCTTAATTTAATTTTATTTCATGCTTTTTAAACTTGTATTCGTTATAGTGCAGAATAATTCCTATCAAAAGGATCATAATATTATTATCTCAATGAATACCATCTACGAATGTCCTCTTGGATGAGGCCGTCAATATGAGTCCAAACATGAAACCTCCACTTTGGGTTCATAATAATATTATGGAGCTCGGCTCCTATAGAATCCTGGCGATGCTGCAGCAGCAGCATGCAAATATTTACTGTTATTTGCGTCTTACTGATAGTCGCAATTAAAATGAGCCCAAACACGATACCTCTGCTCTAAGTTGGTGAGGAGTTGGGTATGCTATTGATTACCAGGTTATGCTGCAGCACCAGGTCAACTTTCCATTAATGTGTATTTATTCATAAATGTCACGAACTAGAATGCAAAATATTATAAAGCCCACCAAACGACTGCAAGTTGCTAATCGGCCCTTCACAAACCAGATGAACCGCAATTTTCCAGCACTGAGCAGGCTGATGATGATGAACTATGGCTAAGAACACTCTCAATCATGTCAGCTTTCAAACAAAAAAAAACTAGATCAAAATCGGTCCACCCGTTTGGATGCTACGATGCCAGACAGAGACAGGCAGACCGACTGACAGACCGACAGACATGCAGACAGACACGTCAAACTTATAACACCTCTCTTTTTTGTCGGGGGTTAAAAAATGAGTCATGTTAGTAGTTACCATGCCCATAAATACGTAGGTATGCTTAGATTTAAATTAGTTGTTACCTAATTAACACATCAAGCCCCGTACGAGCACCGGTGATTGCGACAACAATAGAATACAATAGCAATTCTTGGAACCCTCGATCGAAGGATTAAGAAAAACGTTACTATGGGAAAATTGAATTTCACGAACACCTACTTACAAAAACGGAAACTTCATACTTTAACCCCTAATAGTAGTAAAAAAACCTAAAATCTTACAACGCATAGGTACCACGCAGAATTTGATTTTGATTTGTTTACATTATTTTTGAGTTTAGCTTCCCTTGATATCCAAAAGTCGAGTGGGCCTGACGGAATCCCGCCTATTGTGTTGAAAAAGTGTGCTACAGAATTGGCTTCGGTCTTGACGCGCCTTTTTCGGATTTCCTATTCCACTGGCATCGTCCCGGCTTCCTGGAAGACAGCCTTGGTGCACCCGATCCCCAAAAAAGGTGATCGCTCAAATCCTTCCAACTACAGACCAATCGCTATAACCTCTCTCTTCTCGAAGATAATGGAATCCATTATCAATAGCCAGCTTCTTCGATACTTGGACGGCCAGGGATTACTAAGCGATGTAGCAGTACCTACAAAGTACCTACACGTCGCGCCGCAATACGAGAGGACACCGGAGTCAGCGCCGCCGAATTAACCTACGGCCGTAACCTACGCTTACCGGCCGACTTCTTCGAAACAACATCATCATCGAGCCTAGATCATACCTACATCGAGCAACTCAGAAAAAACATCGGTTCTCTCAAGCCGAAAAACAATGTACATCGCCACGGTAATCAACGCAACATCTTCATACATCGTGATCTACTTACGTGCAAATACGTATTTCTACGAATAGACGCCGTTTGAAAACCACTTCAAAGTCCGTATGATGGGCCGTACAAAGTTCTTCGACGAGAAGAAAAATACTACGTGACACAACTACCCGATCGCACAGCAACAGTATCCATCGATCGTTTAAAACCCGCCTACAAACTAAGTGAAGATTACCTCGGCGGGTCAACGAGCAAATATGTACAACAGTCACCGGTAATTACCAACTTACCTAATACCAATGTACCTGTTACCTTACCTTCACATACCAATAATTTACCTCAAAATACCTCATTACCTTTACCCGTTACCTCATTACCTTTACCTATTACCTCACAACCATTACCAAGTGCATCACCGATCAAGCAGAAGACACCAGCAAGTCCAGCACAGAAGACAACAAGAACGGGCCGTGCCGTCAGACTGCCGGTGCGCTTCGCTTGAGGGGGAGCACTGTAGCAGTACCTACAAAGTACCTACACGTTCGTTCGTCGATTGAAACAAAGAAAACAACACGCTCCGAAAGGAGCGCCCGCCGTCTTTGTATACGTTCGTCATGGAAGATTGAAACACAGAAGAAAATCGTTCTGCAAAGAACGTACGTTCGAAATGACGAGAGAAACCGTCCGTGTATATTAAGTGCATTTGCACCGGACACGAAACAGCCCTTAAAATGACTTTTTCTAATAAGAATTCTTCGCAACACTTCACTACGCGTCTTCACATCGTGCCTACATCAAGAACGGAATCTTCGCAGCGTAGCTACAGTCTTCATGGCGTTTGCAGAGCTGCATAACATCTTCACAAAATGGCGGCACAACTACTCGCGGCGGCGCGGCGTCGAGCGGCAGAGAGACGACGTCGGTATGAAATTCGTGCGCGGACTGAATGGGCCGCGGCATGCGAGCCTATATTTATACTCGCGCGATACCAGCGCCACGAACCGCGGTACAGCCGAATCTTCCGCACGGATAATTTTCCAATCTTGTAAATATTTCCTATTCGATTTTTTTCTCTTTCTTGTTTTGTAAATATTTTTATCCCTTTCTAGATTTCTCTTTCTAATGTTGTTAGCCAATAAGAATTAATCTTTTAACTTTCTGTACATTTTCTAGTAATAATAATTATAATAATTTTTTGTATATAATCAAGCACAAATCTCTCAATAAACCACTTCAGTTCACCACAGTAAATCGAGTTTTACTCTTTACTCCTCCGACCTCTAGTGAACTCTTAGAGAGACCAACCGGTCCTCTAAAGCGACAAACAATACGGGTTCCGTAAGGGTCGCTCGGCTGGTGATCTTTTGGCGTACCTGACTCATCGTTGGGCTCAGGCAATTGAGTCAAAGGGAGAGGCATTGGCTGTTAGTTTGGATATTGCAAAGGCCTTTGATCAGGTTTGGCATAAAGCGCTGCTATCTAAGCCCGAGAAATTATGTAAGTGGGTCACTAGTTTCTTAGCAGACAGAAGCATAAAGGTCGTAGTTGACGGCGAATGCTCGGAAACTCAGTCTGTTGATGCTGGTGTCCCTCAGGGCTGTGTGCTATCTCCTACTCTATTTATACTGCATATCAATGACATGTTGCAGACCAGCGGCATTCATTGCTATGCGGATGATAGTACAGGTGATGCTGTATATACCGGCTCCCCCAATATTTCTCGGCAAAATGTCACTGAGAGTCGAAACGAACTTGTGTCGAAGGTGGAGAATTCATTGGAGAAGGTCTCTGAATGGGATAGACGTAACTTGGTCCAATTCAACCCCGCCAAGACACAAGTCTGCGCGTTCACCACTAAAAAGTCACCAATGGTCGTATATCCTCTTTTCGAGGGCACATCTTTAACCATCTCCCCTAGCATTGAGATACTTGGCGTCAACATATCGAGCGAAGTCCAGTTCCGATATCATCTAGAGGGTAAGGCCAAACTAGCCTCGAAGAAGCTTGGTGTTCTTAACAGAGCGAGACAGTACTTCAGTCCGGAACAACGCCTACAACTCTACAAGGCGCAGGTTCGGCCTCATATGGAATATTGTTCTCATCTCTGGGCAGGGGCGCCAAAATACCAACTGCTCCCTCTGGATCGTATCCAACGAAGGGCCGCTCGAATTGTTGACTGCCGTAGTGTTTGAAACAGCTTGGACCCTGAAATTACACCTGGACCCTTGGAATTACGCCGAGATGTAGCTTCACTCTGCATCCTCTATCGGTTGTATCACGGGGAGTGCTCTGAGGAATTGTTCGGAATCATACCACCTGCAACTTTTCGCCATCGTCCCACGCGAAAAACATACCATCCTCATCACCTTGATGAGTGGCAGTCTTCCACAGTGCGTTTTTCGCGTAACTTTCTGCCACGCACTGTAAAACTCTGATATGAACTGTCACCAGCAATATTTCCGGACCTATACGACCTGCAAACCTTCAAGAAAAGAGCGTATTCCCTCTTAAAAGGCCGGCAACGCACCTGCAGCTCTTTTGATGTTGCGAGTGTCCATGGGCGACGGTAGTTGCTTACCATCATGTGACCCGTTTGTTCGTTTTTTTTTAATTAATAAAAAAAAAAGAATACATTATGTATCCTGGAACTTATTAGTAGGTAATTAAATCTTTAGAATTTATAATATACCTTGTATAGAGAAATTATACACTCCAAGTTTTTGCAACACGATTTCACTACAGCGAAACTGACACAACCTTTCAACACGACGCCCGCGCAGCGACTAAGGTAACTTACCTGGGGTGTATGTAAGAAAGTCCGGAATGTTCAACAAATTGTGGGACCTGTGATTCGTATTAACTACGATTGAGTTCATTTCTACCACCCATGAAATTGTAGTATCTAAGAAGTCATTATTTGTCCTTAGAAAAATCTGAACCGTTAAAATGTCGTAACTAAGGAAGCATAAAAATTGCTTCCCGCATAAAGGTCGTAACATCTGGGACGCATCGAAACAGGAACAGCGTAAATATTTTTTAATTAAAAACACAAACTTCTTCAAATCGTATTTCAAAAAAGTATAAATACGCAGATTTGTGGGCAGTTACACCAAAAAAAATTATCACACTTTTTAAAATACTCACTTTTTTTAAATTTCATGTCATCGTAGAGCAACCAGACCCAGACCAATCGACGCAGAAAAAAAAACTTATATGACCTTATACCTAGTCTAGTTACGACCTTTTAACGGGATACGCCCTTTCTGTTTTCCGTCGTCGAATTGTGTAGACTGTAGACCATAAAATATATTGTTATTAGAATATTATTGTTTTCTTATACTTTTGTAGAATTTAGGCGGATTGTCTTGAATGGAGGGCTTTACATTATGTTTTGTCATCATATTATTGTTAAAAAATATTGGCGTTCGAAATTCAAAATTAATTAAAGTCTATGTTGTAGACGGTATGTTTGACAAATATTGGCCTTATTTGCCTATTTGACAAATATGACCAATACCAAATACACGTGTCCGTAGTCCGTACCTTTGTCGGTTTTTTGACGCACATCAAAAGAGTCAAATAGGTAAGTAAAGAAAATCAAGTAAAAGTTTGGTATTTGACGTCCATGTGTGGAAGGCCGTATTTGCCTTTACTTGCTTGTTTGTGTATTCGCCAATAATTTTGCCAAATGCAACAAATAGCCAATGGAATGTTTTTTTATTTTTAATCTCCACCAGACGGCGCGACGATAGACACTTCTAGATTTTCTATTGGTTCCCCACTGATCTGAAATTATCTGCAGGTTGGCATCACTGACTACATATGGGCTGTGTTTCCAAAAAATGTCAGTGTACTGTCAAGTCACGAAGAGCATACAAATTACGAGCGATCATTGGCCTAAAGCGCTTATTCCACTTGTCCTATTTAGGAAGTCCTAGCTAGGATCCTAAAAAATTTAGTCAAGTGGAATAACATTTAGAAAGCTAGGATCCTAGCTAGGATCCTAAATCGGAAAAAATTTGGCTTCTAAAGCGCTTATTCCACTTATCCTAGCTAGGTTCCTAGCTAGGATCCTAGCTTTCTAAATGTTATTCCACTTGACTAAATCGGAAACGATTTAGGATCCTAGCTAAATCGTTTCCGATTTAGTCAAGTGCAATAACATTTAGAAAGCTAGGATCCTAGCTAGGATCCTACCTAGGAACCTAGCTAGGATAAAGCGCTTATTCCATTTCACTAAATTTAGATATCTAAATGATTTAGTGACTAAATTTAGTCAAGTGGAATAACATTTAGTAACTTTCTAAATGTTATTCCACTTGACTAAATTTAGTCACTAAATCATTTAGATATCTAAATTTAGTGAAATGGAATAAGCGCTTAAGCGGAATAAGCGCTTTAAGAATAACATTTAGTAACTTTCTAAAGTCTAACTTTAGAAAGTTACTAAATGTTATTCCACTTGACTAAATTTAGTCACTAAATCATTTAGATATCTAAATTTAGTGAAATGGAATAAGCGCTTTATGTTCCAACTGACTAAATCAGTGTTGCCAGATGGTTTCAACCTTTTATCTGTAGTGGGAACTGCTAAATCTGTATTAAAGTCAATTTATATTATGTTATAAGATCTGAAATCCATTCGTAGGTAATTTCTTAATTCTGCTGGTTCCAAGTAGTTCAGAAAGTTCATAATTCATAATTTTACGTGGAGCAATTTTTATTTTTTATTGAGCCAACAGCTAAGCCTATGAGAAGACCAATTTTTTGTTGCTTTGATAGAACTGGAGCCATTAAGAAGACGTCTGACCAAAATGACAACTGATTTAGTCACTCAATTAAGACAAGTGGAATAAGAAGCTTCTAATTAGTCTCCTATGTAGGATCCTAGCTAGGACTTCTAAATAGGACAAGTGGAATAAGCGCTTAAGCGATTAGGCCAGTATACTGGTAACAGTTTAGGAACACGCAAATTGTCAAACTGAAAACTGACAACTGAAAGAGAGTTTTAGCGGGCATGTCACTTTCAAACTTCTTTTTTGAAAGTTGGTGTGGTTTTTATTATTTTTTCCCAAATTGTGTTATTTGGGTTTTTGATGTTCATTATTGGTAAAATATTAGCCATTAAATATCCTTTATCTTGCACAAGTGCAGGTAAGTTGTTGTCAAAACCAAAATGTATATTTCCTGTGACATTTGGTGTGAATATCGGTAAATAGGGCTATTTCTTCCGTGAGTTTTAACTAACACATCGTTATAATAACTCTATTATCCTACTCACTGGAATAATAATGCGTCTTTTTCAAATTTAAATGTATCAAGTTTTACATTCTTTTGCCCAGTGTTGTAGCAATTATTGATGGTATTCCCTGGTATTACCGATAGTTGTCTACCCATACGCCATCTAGTTACTAAAATGGAAACTGTTTGACAATCAAATTAAAAAAATAAGAAAATGCCTCATAGCCGCGTACTGACCAAGCGAGCAGCCTCGCTGCCTCGCCCGAGCGTGCCGCAGCCCGAGCCGACAGTTGTCGGTTTTTGTCGATGCTCAAAGGCGCCTCGGTACGTTTGCCGCGCACTAACACGTACTGACCGACCGAGCAACTGCTGCGCGAGGCTGCCTCGCGTGGCGGCTCGCTTGGTCAGTACGCGGCTAATAGCAAATACAAATAGCCATGTGAAGTGCCTCCATTATAGGTACCATCCGGCAAGTCGCGACACGCGAGTCGCGTTGTACGTTGTAACTTGTGCGTGCATTGTACACAGTCATTTTTCCAATGAGAGAGCATAAAGGCTCTCGCAGACAGGCGCGATATATCGCGCGATTCCTTGCACACTGCTGCGATTTTATCGACCGATTTTCTTACGAGAGAGCGCCGCGCCGCGAGTCGCGACTAGTGTTGCCACCTCTTCAAACAATTTCCTCCTAAAGCATCTTTTAACCAATTTAACCCATCAAGCCCCGTAAGGACACCGGTGACCACGAGTCGCGACAACAATAGAATACAATAGCATTTCAAAGAATCCCCGATCTAAGGATTAAAACCCACTAAATTTCAAAGAAAACTTACCAATAATATAAATATTTATCATTTGGGCTACGTTCCACAAAATTATCAATGAGGTCATTATTTTTCCTTATAATGCAATTTTCAAAATGACCCCATCTTAAAAGGTGGGTTGAAGTGGGCTTTTTTACATATTATGTATATGCAAAATAATTACCTAGTTCATTTGAATTTGAACAATAATAATAATAATAAAACTTTATTTTCTCTAATTATTATTATAATAAAATCGCGCGATATAATATCGCACCTGTCTGCAGGAGCCTAAAGCTTAGAACAAACCTACGCGTCAGTGACGGAGCGTCAAGTTGCGTCAAGTTGTCAAATGTTGTATACAAGTTGTTTACAAAACACACATTTGGCAACTTGACGCAACTTGACACTCCGTCACTGACGCGTAGGTTAAAGCGCTTATTCCATTTCACTAAATTTAGAAGTCCTAGCTAGGATCCTAAATAGGAGACTAATTAGAAGCTTCTTATTCCACTTCTCCTAATTTAGTAACTAAATCAGTTGTGACCACGCGGCGATTTTGGCCAGACGTCTTCTTAATGGCTCCAGTTCTGTCAAAGCAACAAAAAATTGGTCTTCTCATAGGCTTAGCTGTTGGCTCAATGAAAATCAAAATAAATAAAAGGCGAAAAAGAAGGTTGAAAGAATTTTTGCTCCACAAAAAATTATGAATTATGAACTTTCTGAACTACTTGGAACCAGCAGACTTTAGAAATATAATAGGCTTGATGACTATTTTTTTTTTCTTATTGGTAATTGAAAGACCCTTAAAAAATTGAAACATCGCTGAAAGCATGACTCTGATAGCTTAAAAATTCACCAAGATATGATAATTCAAACATCTCATAAAATAGACCTGCCCGAAACGCTCCATACAAAGTGCTACGAAAGACTGACGTCACTCTTTCGTAGTTTGTACGGATCGGGAGAGAACTTTGTTCGATAGGTATATTCAATATTGCGTTTATGAAAGTGGTTTCATAACAAAAGTTGCTTTTAATTGCATAAGTTATCGAATGGTATACGAATATAAAAAAAATTAATTGAAAAAAAATTCGACTTGATTATCCAACTTTGAAGGCGCATAACAAAAAAAATACAAATGATATCGAGCTGAAATTTTGGGAACACATTTTTTACCGTGATTTCTTTATTTTATTAACAAAATTCGCTAATCTTTGACCTTGTCATCATCCGGACTATTACCTACGAATGGAATCCAGATCTTATAACATAATATAAATTGACTTTAATACAGATTTAGCAGTTCCCACTACAGATAAAAGGTTGAAACCATCTGGCAGCACTGATTTAGTCAGTCAGAAGCCACATTTTTTCCGATTTAGGATCCTAGCTTTCTAAATGTTATTTCACTTGACAAATTTTTTTAGGATCCTAATTAGGACTTCTAAATTTAGTGAAATGGAATAAGCACTTAAGCCTCAGCTTTGTGGCGCACAATGTCGCACAAATGCACCAGTAAAGTGCGCTAAGTTCAATGTTGAAAAAATAAATAAATCAAAGTTAGCAAAAATGGCTTGTACCTTCATCCATATTTAAATATTAATTTTATAAACACAGGTTGAATTAACTTTGATTATTTCCAAAAAACTACAACGAAATGAAAGCTTTAAAATTTTTTTACGAGGCGTGCCGCGTGCCTAAGGCCTTAGGGCACAGTACCAGTACATAAAAAAAAAGTCAACTTTGACAGATGACAGACTTGACGATATCGAATTTGACAGCTGTGTTTTGACAGTTTCGTACTTTGTTTTGATGAAAATTGTTGTTTTTTGTTATTGAACAAAACCAAATTTCGCTATAATATTATATCAATTGGTACAAAAACATGTCTGAAAACGTAAATATTGATATACCTGCAGGGGAGATGAATGCCACAGTAGATAAAAGAGGTTTACAAAAGTATGTTACAGAGATAGAATTGTAAGTTTTACTAACAATTTATTGCAACGTGGAATTATTTTGCTTCGCCGTGTGTGGTTTGTAGTGATTCATTTGCCTTCTTCATAGTTCATTTATTATTTTTATCTTTAAAAAATGTAAACACTTAGCATTCAAACAGCTGACTACAGAATTTTTTAGCTTGTGTTGCCTGGGTTATTACAAATCTGTTTACACCTCAATAAAAATAGTTTAGGCGCTACAGTGGAACATAGGTACATACATACATGCAAAATTATTCCTAGAATATAATAAGTCTTCCTTTAGGCTTATTCAGATCAAAAATATGTAAAGTTAAAACTTACACTACATCAAGGTTTTATTATTATTTTTGTACTTATTATTATAAAAATGTTCATTTAAAAAATTTAAACCAAGAACTACAACTTACAGTAATAAAACTTTTTTATTGGTCTGTAGATTTTATTTCTATTATCCATCTAAATAAGAAGAACTTACATAAAATCAATTCCATGTTAATAAAAAATCTTTCAAGCTTTCTTTAGGAGCTCTTTATGAAGAAATGATTATTATTTTTTAATCTATCAACCCCCATAAGGACACTGCGCCGGCAACCGCGACAATAATAGATTTCCAAGAATCCGCGATAGAAGGATTCATTTATTATAAAAAGAAGAAGAGCTAATACTTCTATTTTATTAATTAAACAGTTTGAAAGTTTTTTATGTAAATTCATGAACCATTTAACATTAAATTTTGCTTTTGTATTTAGTTATTAGGTGTGTTTGTTCATATATTTTTTTCAGATTTTTTTATTGTTTGGGCCATTTATTACTCACCATTTTATTTTCAGCTTAATGGATTTGTGCCTTTGCCAATTGTTACAATTTGATATTACATAATTTTAAATGATAATAAAATATTTTGCCAATATGTTTCAGACTGTTACAAAATATTCGCAATGGTGCTGGTCCAGCCTTGGTTATGGGAGCTCTCTCAACACGCAGATCATGGACACAATTTGTAGCCACAGAGAACTTCAAGGTATTTAAAAGTTTAAAACTACAAATAGTATTTTTGGACTAACATTTTTAAATGTTACGCCACAATTTTCAATAATTTATATGAAGTAGAGAAGTTATTTCTAAAAACTGGATAACCTCCTGACCCATATTTTTTCTTTCTAATTTACATTGAACGTAGCAGCAGTATTAGATTTGTTGTTTTTTCAGCCTCCAGCATCCTTGCCGAGACTAACGAGACGATTTTACAGAAATGTTGAATATTTTCAAGCAAATTACCTGATTGTCTTCCTTGGACTTTTTGCTTATTGCCTGTAAGTATTAAAAGTTTGTTTTAAAATCATGACATACACGGAAAGTTACAAAATTGTATTCTAATAGAGCAGAGACACTTTATTTCCCAAGAAAATTTATAAAATTTATAATTTTAAAAAATTAAATCTTCATTTCTAGGATCACTTCACCACTCCTTCTGATTGCTATGGTGGCAAGCTTCTTTGGATACCGAAGGTTGACATCTGGACCAAATACATTGAAGGTATTTCAAATTGATAACTAATAAGTTCATAATTTTTTCACCTGGCTTTATTTTTATAAGTTCATGTTTCTTTTAACAGTGATCACTAAAAAAAGTATAATAAAAAGTTTTAATCTTTTTCAGCCCAAGGTGAGTAGGTTACTGTAGTGTAATGTGTAGGTAATTAAAAATCTTATAAGAGTTGTTTTAATATGTGAGTAATAACAATAATGTTAAATAATAAGACAAAAATTAAGAGGTTGGATTTCGTATTTCAGTGCAAGTTTAGTAGTTCTTAGGTTTGAATTATTTTAGCACGGGTTATCTATCCTAATCTGACTTCATATTTTACAGGTGTGCACTGTACTCATATCCACTTCATATTATAAGAACTCTTAATATGCAAATCATATTTACCTTTACATATTTAATCGTTCAATTTCTGCCTTTCACCCCCTTTCTTTTGTACTAGAAATACCTATTTATAAAAGGTCTGCTATCTTTGACTTTGTATAGTTATCCACAGTATAAAAAAGGTTATTGGTATAAAAGGGGTTATAAGGCTGTATATGCAATCGGGTTCCAATGTAGTGCTATCACAAAAGTACCGATGATAATTATAACTTTACAGATTGGCAATTGGGAGTTGAGTAAGACACAACAGTATGGAGTGGCAGCTGGCTGCTCAATGGCACTGTGTTGGCTGGCAGGCGCGGGGGCAGTTCTTTTCTGGGTTCTAGGTAAGTAATAACCGGCTATTACGACCAGGCATCTGTAATAGCCAACAGTGTAAATACGACACAAAAATGTCATATTCTACTACAAAAATACTCATAATCCCATTGTGTTATTTGTAACAATACTCACTGTTATAAGTCACTGGGCAATCAAGACGTCATTTTATACTCTTACTGATTTTTTTTTGTGTTACCGCAATAGAGAAAAATTTTCAAGAAGGCTTAAAACAAAGGACTTTTGTATGTCTTCACTAGTGCAGCACTTTTCGTCATACAACATTATTCCCTTTCATTTGACATAATAAATGGTAGTGCTTTTCTGGCGACTGGCCTTTTTGTCTTTGAAACCTAACTGCTTGGTTACAGGGGCCACAGTTACCGTGGTGGCACTGCACGCGAGTTTCTTCGATGCGGAAACTTTGCCCGTGGCTGAAGACCAGTTCCCTATGATCGAGCAAGTCTGACACCACCACGACCTGCCCCTATTCCTCCCACCAGCGGTTTCCGTACACCGAGCCTTGTTATACGAAAATGTTTGCTCTACTGGCTCTACTAAGCACTAAACATTATGTAATTAAGTATTTAAGTGATAAGCCTGTATAATATGTACCCTATTAATTAATTTATTAAATATTATGGATTAATAAATTTCATAAGTACTTTCATTACAATCCTAAATATTACCATTTAGTATTTACAACAAGACTGTGTAAATAAAATATTAAATAATTAAAAATAACTTTAATAACTCAAGAGTACATAAAATTCACTTGTTTTATGCAAGCATCTTAAAATTTGGATTTATATTATTTCTATATCTTATATCTAAACTGTTTCACAAACCTTATAAATATCAATATTCAATACATTATTTTTGTTAAAGAATATCAGGATAAATAGTTTCAAGACTCCCAGGGAATACCTATATATTCAAGATAACCCCTTAGGTATATCTTGAATACTATAGGTAGGTATTATTCAAAATAATATCAACCATATCAATGGGCACATATTATTAACTACAGTATGTCAAGAGTAGACGCAGTACAAAATTTTCTAAACGTAATCACACTCAAAAGGTGTTTTTTTTTCTGTTTTTTTATTTCCACAGAGAACGCTGATATCTACATTTTAACACCTCCATCGTAGGTATTGCAGACACAATAGCTTTTCAATTGTTATGCGGCAGCCGGCTGACGCTTGGGGGTTGATGGGACAAATATTATCAGTGATCACCTTCAACCTTGCACGTTTTTATCTCGATTTAATACGATTTTCATATTTTTTGTGTGATTTCAAAATTGTGTACAGCGTCTACTCTTTTGACAAGCTATAGTTCTATATAGTTATTTAGTGTCTGAATAAAATTGACCAATTCAAAGAAAGCATACAATACGAGGGCTGCTATTTATGTATCCGGAACTGGCCACTTACAAGAACAATATTTAAAAAGTAATTACAACATTTGAAAATAGAACTCTTTGGTTGAAGAATACATTTTGTTTCATGTGACTGTCAATTATTTTTCCATTGTGGCGTCATTTTGAAAATTGCGTGTCTTCATTTGCCATGGATTTAACGCGTGAACATTTTCGTGCAATCATTTACTACGATTTTCGGCGTGGGCTAAATCAACAACAGTGCTTTATTCAACTCACCGCAACTTTTGGAGATGAAGCACCATCAAAAACCACTGTTTATCACTGGTACAGTGAGTTTAATCGTGGGCGGTCTATGCTCATGGATGAAAATAAAGAAGGTCGCCCAAAAACAGCTGTTGTCCCACAAAATATAGATGCTGTGCGGGAACTAATAATGCGTGATCGTCATGTTACATATCGCGAGATAGAGGCGTCCTTAGGCATAAGTATGACGAGCATACATAAGATATTACACGAACATTTGGCTGTAAAAAAAATATGTTCGCGTTGGATTCCGCACAACTTCAAAACGGGCTCGTGTCGATTGGTGCAAAAAAAATGATAAAAAAATACAACCGTGGTACGTCAAAAGCCGTTTATAATATCTACACAGGTGATGAATCTTGGATCTATGCATATGACCCCGAAACTAAACAACAGTCAACGGTGTGGGTGTTCCAAGATGAGCCGAAACCAACAAAAGTTACTCGTGCAATAAGTACTTTGAAGCAAATGGTCGCCTGTTTTTTTGGAATTAATGGACATGTGGCTACAGTGCCATTAGAGAATCGTAAAACGGTTAATTCTGAATGGTATACGACCATTTGTTTACCAGAAGTCTTTGAAGAAATAAGAAAGGACAACCGACAACGCAGAATCATATTACATCACGACAATGCTAGCTGTCACACCTCAGCTGAAACAACTCAGTTTTTGGAGGGTCAAAAGATCGAATTGACTGGTCATCCGCCGAACAGCCCTGATTTGGCACCTAACGATTTCTTTTTATTTCCATACGCGAAGAACAAATTACGTGGTCAACGTTTTTCGAGCCGCGAAGAGGCTGTTGATGCGTTCAAAATGCACGTTTTGGAGATCCTCAATCAGAATGGAAAAAGTGCTATGAAAATTGGTTCCAGCGTATGCAAAAGTGTGTCGATCATCGCGGCGAATATTTTGAAAAGCAATAAAACCATATTAAATGATATATGTTTGTTTCTTTTTTTAATTCCGGATACATAAATAGCAGCCCTCGTATATTATGCAATGTTATGTGTATGTCGGAGTCATCTGGTTGAATCTGCTATTTAATTGAATGACTAGCGAATTCATTGAATGAAAGTTCAAACCATATAATTTAGTTAAAAATTTGACGAGATGGCCTTTAGTCATTCAATTTAAATAGTTTCATTTAATCCTTTGATCGTGGATTCTTGGAAATCTATTGTTATTCTATTGTATCTCGCTCACCGGTGAGCTTATGGGGCTTGATGGGTTAATGAATTCACTAATCATTAAATCAAATACTAATACTGCAAAACATATAAAGAAGTCAACTAGTTGAGTTGGCCAGCCAATTCAAAACCTAATCCTGCTAACAAATTCATTCTAAAATCATAATATTATGTCGAATTTCTTCGCATAATTAATTATGTTAGTATTATTTTATATTGTTACATGTTATGTTGATAAACAACTGAAATTTCCTTAGCAGTTCCTGATTGATAGGTTCATAATATTAGTCTTGAATGGCTAGATGACTATGTTATAAATGTCACCGTAAGATTGTAAACACCGCAAGATTGTAATATGACGAAGTGATGGATTGCAAACAAACAGTTTTCCGGTGATTTTAAATTAATTATTTCGTATTTAAAATAACTTCAATTGCCTGAATAAATTTATGTATAACATTGAATAAAATTTAGATATATTTAAAGTGTAGTTTGAATTATAAATTAGGTTAATTTTAATAACCAAACATTCAAACAGCACTTTAAATATATCTAAATTTTATTTTATGTTATACATCTCATACCATGTGGCATTGAAGTTATTTTAAATACGAAATAATTAATTTAAAATCACCGGAAAACTGTTTGTTTACAATCCATCACTTCGTCATATTACAATCTCGCAGTGTTTACAATCTTACGGTGACATAAACACTACAATAATATGTTTTGAGCAACTTTAGTGCCAACTGACATCAATTTATACCTGTTTTCAGTTAATTTTAAACAATTATTTTAATTATACTTCTTGGTGTAAATATAGAATCTAATGAAAATCTATACTAATAAGGCCCTTTGCCGCCGTATGCAGCAGCTAACCAGACATTTAAAACATTACTCTAAACTCTAAGCGGTATTAAAATGTATTATTAACATTGATTAGGAAACAGAAATAAACATCACAAGCATAATATAGAACATAAATTTTATGCTATGCTAGGAAAAAGTTATGCAATAAACTTAATTATATAATAGGTATGTTTTACAAAATATAATAACTATGTCAAAATAACGAATATAAGAAAATATAAGGAAATATGAATATTATGTGGACTGAATATTTTTGTCATGTATAGTAATAATATAAAAAAAATATTTGTCTCTATTTCAGAAATAGCAGTTTCACAATAAAATCTGTTAATCACAATAACATTTTATAGAAGAGAAATATTAAAATGTAACAAGAAATAACATCATTACTTCCATTTAGAAACTCTTAAAATATAAAAATCGGCCAAGTGCGAGTCGGACTCTTAGTAATAGGGTCCCGTTTTTACCCTTTGGGTACGGAACCCTATAAAGCAAGTGATTAGAAAAATATTTTTTATTGTTCTGTTGCAAAATTTTTAGGATACCTATAATAATAATTTGAGTAAATATCAATAAATATTATGAGTTTATGACTAATTTTTTCTGATGAAAACTAAGTTTTTAATTGCAATAAAATATAGTTTTATTTTACTATAACAGTATAGTTATTGTGTATTTAATTTTATTACACAAAAATGTCATAAAATTTTTATATCCCCTGGAAGACGAATATAAGACTTTATTTTCAGTCATAACTATCTAGGTATATACACGTTCAGACTTCATTTTTATTGTTTGCCTATAAAAAATTATGGCAAGTATAATATATTTTAAATAAATATATAATATTTTAAACAGGCATAACTAAATAACATAGTAGAAATCACAAAGTAACACCATTATTGATCTTATTCAGTTCCATGTCTGCTACGAAGAGGATTTCGTTCCATTTGTGGGACGGAGTATGAGGGGGAGTAGTCACTCCTAAATCAGAAGAAGTGGGACTGCCCATGGTAAATTCCAGCTTCCTCTTGGATTTCCCAGCGTACACATGGCACGGTGTCAACTGATGTTGTGATTTTATAACAGGCAGTGGTGTTATAGGTGATGGTGTATACGTAGCCCTCTCAGACTTTTTCATTTTATATGGTCCAACATATTTAAATACTGGTTTTTTTAATATTAAATTACCTGAAACTTTTTCTATCAAGCCTATAGATATAAAAACATTAGCTATGTCATAGAGCCTTCTCACTTTTGATTTGTGTTGACGATCTAGTTGCTCCGGTGACAGAGCCGATTTGTTCTTGTTTGATGTGTCAATAAGTACACTCACAGCCATTTCCAAGTTTATTAATGTGTTCTGAAAATAAATTTTATTAATTAAAAATACATAATAAGTTTATCCAACATTACATCATAAAATATGAAATCAATAAGAATTCTCACCGGAGGTTCCACTAAAAATAGCATCAGAAATCTTTGAGCCAGAACTCCTAATGTTTTGTGTTTTGGAGCGGGCGGCTTGGGAGCTTTCCCACGGAGCGCGTCAGATAATCTCAAATGTTCACCTTCCTTTTTTAACATTTTGAGAAAAGTATTCAACCTAGCTCCTCCATGCCAGGAATATGTGTTTTTTCTTTTGTGCACTGCACATTGCATCGCTTCCAAAATATTGATTATGTCATACATGCGTCGCTTCTCTACTCCCAGCTGGGCTGCAGTACTGTCCAACTGTAGCTCCACTGTGCCATGTCCATGCAACGGATACAAGTTTAAGAATCTGTAAAAAGAATCAACGGTTGTAATTAAATCGACTTGTATGTTCATAAGCAAATCAAAAATGTTGGTTACTCACTTGTCACACAAGATTTGCAAGGATTTCTCTTTTCTTTGCACCGTGCTAGGCGGTGGCGTGGGGTAGTGTAAAGCGACATTTGTCAACAGTTTTAAGTTTGCTGTGGGAGACACATAGCTTGTTGAATTAGTAACTTCAGTTAATACGCAGCGTTTTGGAGTAGAAGTTATGTTATCATCTTCAAACATTGTGCGCTGACATTATGCATTTATCGCGTAAAATAAACACTCGGGCACTTTGTGACAACTAAGATTTAAATCAGGCAGGCTTTTATATAAACATTTCTAAGTTTTGTTCACTTGAATTTAATAAAAATAAGGATAATAAAAACTTGTCTAAATAAATAACCTATCAACAAACAACTTTGACAGAAGTTAGCAAATGCGCGCGACCAAAAAGCGGGCTTCTAGCACAGAATATATATTAGTTGTACCAACTTCTAGACGGAAGTCAAATAGAAGACGTCGCGTCGCTGTCGTCGTCCCAATGACCCAATCCCAAAGTAAAAAAAAAGAAAAGTCTAAAATCAAGGCTTCGGCCTGATGAAAACTCTATTTCAGATGGATAATTTATAAGAATTGGCTTCGGCCTTCACTATCATTCAATAAATAGAGAAAACATAGAAATGGCTGTATGGGCAACGCTCCCTTTGCCTGTCCCGACCGGGACCGAAAAAAAAAGGTCTTTGAAAATCACTCATAGAAAAAAAAAAGTATCTTTTGACACTGACAGTGACATTTCATAAATTCATAACAATAAAGGTGAACGCAGATTTGGCCGCACCGCACGCACCGCAGTCGCCGCATTTCGAATTCTTCATATAAAGAATGTAGAAGTTAATGGAATCAAGCGTTACTTTGCGGAAATCTATAGCTTAAAATTTAGTTTGTTATTATTTTTAGCAATATTCCGCGAAATAAACTTCCACCTTTAAGTAAATGAGTGAGTGTACGCATAGGCATGCGTACAGCACCTCCCTCCTCCCACACTGCCTATGCGTACACTCGCATGCAAGAACTTGCAAACACCACCACCACACAAGCAATAATGTTGGCAAATCCGTGCAAGGCCCCTCACCACCATGCAGGTTGAAAAAAAGAGGTTTTCAACCTGCATGGTGGTGAGGGGCCAAATTTTAATGTAGAAGTTGCGAAGACTGCGGCGCGGGTTGGTATGCGAGCTTGCCTATAACTTCATATAAAGAATTCGAAATGCGGCGACTGCGGTGCGTGCGGTGCGGCCAAATCTGCGTTCACCTTTACTCGCGAGCTATTCGTGAGCATTTATTGTCAATATAAAATAACTAAGGAAATTATCGTAATGTAAGTAGTAAGTACATACAGTTTATTTGTAATTAAATTCATGAATTAAAATCTGCGCCTTCTCTTATCAAATTATATTTAGTTTAAAAAAGTGTAGGTATGGTGTTGTAATAAATTAATATAATAAGTATATTATTTTGTATGGGGTTAGGAAATAGAGCTTAGCAGGTTGTTGACTTGTGACCCTGACATAATTTATGCATAAAATTATTCCAAGATTTTGTAATGTGTGTTGTTATGGAGGCACTTCACATGGCTATTTGTATTTGAATGGTCCAGTTCAAGAAACCCCTATGTCCACTTAGGGACTTTATGCACTATCAACACTGCTAGGTTGTGCACGTCATTTTCTATGGTTTTCTGTATGTAAGTAATTTTTATGAATTATATGTTCCTAAGTGTGTTTTTTGTATTCTTTGTTTATGCCCAAGTCCAGTGACTTGAGTTCAAAAACCCTAAGTCCAAGTTTTTTTTCTTTAATATGCCTAAGTCCATTCTTTTTTTTAAAAAAGGATTTTTTTTAAATCCTTATGTCAACAGAAAACTAAAATATTTCAAAAATGATTCTTTCTGCTAACCGAAATTTGCTGTCTTTGAAGTGAAAAGTTAAAAAATACTGCAGCAAAAGATGAAGCAGAAAAATAATTTAGAGTAGTAGTTAACTAAGAGAAGGTTTAGATTTAAAGTATAATTTTTTTCTAATAGTTGTTTAATAAAAATTTTACTGTTGCAATGATTAAAAAATATACTTTGCTTACTTACATGATTGTTTTGTCCTTTCTCCATACCCAAAAACAGAAATTATAAGGAAACCAGTGTTTTTTACAGTCATGTTACCAGGGTGTATTTCTCTAAGTCCTAAAATTTTTAGAGTAAAATCCCTAAGTCCAACCAAAAGACCCTAAGTGCCATAAAGAAATCCCCAAGTCCAACAGATTTACGTTTAAGTCCAATCAAATTTTCGATACTTTTCTTCTATAAACTTTATTAGAATTTCAAAATCAGATATTTACTTAAAAGAACCCCCTATAATTTGCTTAATAAGCACCATCAATAGTTCTAACTGGTTTATTATTCGTTTTTATATCAAAAAAAGTATTAAATTTTGTGATTACGCAAAACACTAAAAGTGGACTCAGGTACTTTTTGAACTGGACCCTTCATTTGCTATTGGCTATTTGTTGCATTTGGCAAAATTATTGACGTATGCACAAACAAGCAAATAAAAGCAAATATGGCCTTCCACACATGGTCGTCAAATACCAAACTTTTACTTGATTTTATTTACTTGGCTATTTGACTCTTTTGATGTGCGTCAAAAATCGACAAAGGTACGGATATGTGTATTTGGTATTGGTCATATTTGTCAAATAGGCAAATAAGGCCAATATTTGTCAAACATACCGTCTACACATAGTGATTGTTTGGCGAATACATCAAATACGCAAATACAAATAGCCATGTGAAGTGCCTCGATTACACTTTTTATTTGTAGAAATTTTATTCTAGGTACATATTCTAGAATGTAGCTTAACAAAGGCTAGAATATACCTAGAATAAAATGCTTGTTTTTATTTTAGACTAAATGATAACTTTTTTTTCAGAACAAGTTTTAAACCTTTTGACCATGGAAAAGTTGTCACAAGAGGACCAAGACTTTTTAGCACAAGTTGAAGAAGAACTCAAAGACAGATATACTGAAAAGGATGAGGAATTTATGAAAGTATTTAACTCTGAACCATCAGTTCCACCAATAATGGAAAACTGGTATCCACCATCAGGTCGTAGAAATAACTTCAGAAGAAACAATCCTTATGATCGGTCCAATAATAGAGACAGGGGCTACTATCGCAGGGATGACGGTTACCGCAGCAACAGGGACGGGGGCCAAAGTAACTATAGTGACCACAGACGTGGCTACAATGACTATGAAGATGAAAGGCACAGTGGCTATGGAAAAAGGCAGCATTATTAAGATTTACCGAGTACTGAGACAACGTCTTGTGAAGTTTATACACACGTCTGCTCTACTTAAGGGTCAATTTATACTAGTGCAGAGTCAAAGCGCATGGAAGCAAATTATTAAAACTGAACATAACAAATTCAACCTTAACTCCAAAGCGTTAACGCACTTTATTACTTCTGAGAATTTGAAAAGGCGCGCGAATTCGCTTCAATGCGACCGAACAACGCTGATTGGCCTCGCAGAAGTAATCAAAAAGTAAAGGTCTCTGGAGTTAAAGTTGAATTTTCTGTGTTCAGTTTTTGGAAATTTGCTTTGCTTCGCTTCGACTCTGTGCTATTATAAATTGACCCTAATTATAATTTGTGAAAAGGACTTATAATATGTAAAAATAAAGACAATTTATTTTTTCAAAAGAATATATTCTCAGTTATTATGGCTTTGATTTATATATTTAACAACTTAGAAATTACATAATAGATCATATGAAAGTAATACAGCTACAATAATTCAAGATGGAAATAATTAGAACAATAAATAAATATTAAACTTCTCGTTGCTACTTAACAATGTTATAATAATTATTAACAATTAATTATGCCGATATAATTCTGAACCATTTCTCTCTTCATTGAAAATATTTTAATAAAAGCAACCGGGTTGCGAGGACAGTATAGGTACTGTAGGTGCTCAGCTTCAACATTCATTTCTAAAACAGGTCTAGGCTAGATCATATATTCAAATCAAAACTGCTCACTAATACTACATATTTTATAGTTTCCTCTAGTGATACTAAAAAAATAATTTATATTCTCACAAAAATTGTCGGCGGAAAACATAGCGGTAGTTACATTCCAGCCAAAAACTCAGAGTATTTTTATTGGTAGGATTACTTTACCCGATACTAAACAGATCAAAGCTATAAGATATGTAGGATATATTCTGAATAGATCAACCTCTAACAAATCTTTAATTCATGTATACAAAGTGCATTTGGTAATCTTCGTCTTAGCTACATATTGCACATTACTGTTATCGTATATGAGTTCGGGAGGCCGGCCGCTCGTAGTACGATCGGGAATATGTAGCACCAGGCTACCCTCGACACTCAGGCAGCGAGCACAGCCGTGGTAAGCGAAAGTAATATATTCACTATGCAAAACCCGTCTAACTTCTGCATAATCACGTATATCATAAACACGATTAACTAAAATGGCTCATGCCATACCAGAATCTAAAGCGACTCCAGTACTTTTAAGCTTAAACCGTCGCCTTCGTAAGCACGTAATATTACATTCGATAAATAAATTAGTACGACCAGATTTAATCTGAGTAACATCATGCTAAGTGACAAAATTACTAAACACAATGACGAGTACATCGATCAAGCTCTAAGAACTACTCAATAAATCTTCACTAGGTAATATACTGTATAGGCTACTCGTTTCTGTACTGAAGCGTTACACCATAAAAAATATCAATACGCTCCCATTTAGAAATACATATCCGATAATCTACGCGAACGTACCGTTTGGCGTTTACGTTCCGACTAAAAACTATAATTTAAAGCAATATTTCATTTTTACTCGATTCGGTTAACTACAAAATATCATATTAAATTAAAGAGTCACACACTCCGGACAGTAAAATGCAATCATAAAATCAAATCACAGCGAAAGTGTAACACGAGCGATGTCCACTAACTTAACACGACTAACATACATACACAACAACATAACACGCGTAGCGCCGGGCTGAACTGAACCTGTCCGTCCGCGCGGTAGGGGCGCGGTAGGGGCGCGGTAGGGGCGCGGTAGGGGCGCGGTAGGGGCGCGCTAGGGGCGCGGTAGGGGCGCGCTAGGGGGCGCGCTAGCCACATCGAGGCAACACCAATACGGCGCCTAAACTGTAAACCTCTACGTAACGTACGATTTCGTTTTAAATCATTACAAATATCTAAATTTCTTAACAACAATGCACGATATAAAATTGAATTGACACGTTAGTCGGGGGTGGCCCTCGCGACATACGATCGACAATTGACTAGGATTCAATGCACTCTAGCACGCTGCGCGCCGCCATTGGTCAAGTTTCAGTACGTTTGACTAGATGTGCGCGAGCGGGGGGCGGGGCTAGTCTCGCGGGGGGGCGGGGCCGCTCAGATGAAGGTCCAGCACTCCATGATCTTGACGATGAAGTCCTCGCGCGTGGTGAGCGGCTCGTTGCCGTATGTGGTGCAGCGCTGCGTGCGGCCCAGGTACAGGTCGCCGTCAAGCCACAGACCGAATTTGCCGCTGGAAACGTAAGATGAATGTTAGACAGAGTGTGATTTGGCAAGACTATATAGAATGAAATGGAAAAAGTTGGTTAAGTAGCCAGATAATATTAGATTTTACGTGATGGCTTAGCAGGAAGTTCTGTCGCTACTAACTTTATACTGAGCGACAGAGACAAAACTTTCATTTGAGCTATTCGTCACTAATTATGCGAATCGTAAAGAAGGCTACAAACATAATATTATGTGTGTTAAACAGAAATAGAAAATATTTCAATCTAAATGATGCAGTTGACAGGTAGCAGTTTAGAGATAAGATAAACATTATTCAAATAAACAACAGTAATACAGTCTGTGGGTGACAAAAGCTGTTGGTTTCATACCCACACATTGAGTAAAGTCTAGCGTGTCTAGTCAACAAGGCAAAATATATACTATGTAATGAGTATATGTATATATATATATATATATATATATATATATATATATATACGCCCGATATCGGATCGGCGTCCGACACCGATATCGGATCGGATTAATATATATATATATATATATATATATATATATATATATATATATATATATATATATATATATATATATATATATATATATATATATATATATATATATATATATATATATATATATATATATATATATATATATATATATATATATATATATATTATCCGATCCGATATCGGTGTCGGACGCCGATCCGATATCGGGCGTAAGTAAAATGTATGAAATATGTACCTGTCTTTCATATTGTCCGGCCCGATATCGGATATCGGTTCATACATTTTACTTACCGCGATAACGGATCGGCTTCCGACACCGATATCGGATCGGATAATGTGGAAACGCCCTTAGGGTATTATCTCTCAAGTTTTTACCGACGTTACAATTTACAAGCGATTGGTCAAACCTGTTTGAAAATAGTAAAACAATAGGCGATAGGAAAGTCAAACGCAACTTACTCTCCGGCTCCAATTGATATGTTGTCGTTGCTTCCTCTGATAAAGTACATGTTGTCTCCCGTCCATCCCCAATACTTGAATTTGGTTTTGAATGTTTCAGTTTCTTCTGCAAATATAACACGGATTTATTAGTCTTAATTTTCAATTGGATCAGAAGTGATAACCCTCCCGGCAGTCGGGTAAAAACTGATAATAATAAATAATATAAACTCTCGCGAATAGATACATTTCGTCGCATTGTATTCTTATATTAACTCATCGTTACTTGTGTCTTTAATGCTCATTACCGCATTTACAATTAATAGTACGCCATAGAAGTATGAAAACAATATATACATTCGTGCATGAGTGAAAGAGACAAAAAGAGTCGACGTACGACTTACGAGTTTCCACTCTTCTCAGTCCTTTACGTTTTATTTTGGCAAGACATGATACGAGAACTGATACTGCACGATTGTTGTACAGGCTGTTACAAAACTAAGTGATAATACTTTAGGGTGTGTACGTGTTCCTTGTAGAATGTAGAGAGTACACTGTCAAAATAGCAGCGCTGAAAGACCTCTTTTTCACATTTGTATGGGGAAACTCGTGACGCTGGGGCGCTTGCCCATACAAAAGTGAAAAAAATAATCTTTCAGCGCTGCTACTTACACAATGAACTCTACAAGGAACACATACACACCTTAAAGTATTATCACTTAGTTTTGTTACACCCTGTATAATCAGTTATTCAATTTTTTTCCTTCTTACCTTCTTTCTCCTCCTTCTCTTCTTTATCTTTGTCCTTGTCATCTGCGGGCGTCTGAGAGGGACGGCGCTCGTCCTTGACCCGCTGGAATGAGAACAGCAGGGATTCCCCCGTACCGTAGAAGTGTTCAGACGGATGGAACGCGCAGGACGTCAGTGCACCGAATACCTGCAAATAATATTAAATATTGTATAAGCTGTATAAATAGGCCCGTATTTTTGGTCAGTACTCAAGATGCATCTCGGTCTCAAGACACGGTTCAGGCTCTGTAATTGGTTGGCTGTCAAAATTTGAACCAATCACAGAGCCGAACCGTGTCTTGAGACCGGTTCCCATCTTAAGTACTGACCAAAAATACGGGCCTTAGACTCTACTAGATAACGCTCGCAACTCCGTTGCGCCAAGTACCTTTTTCCGGTATTAAAACAATCCTATTTCCTTTCCCCTGGACACATGTAGCTCCATACCAAATTCCAGCAAAATCGGTTTAGTGATTTGGGCGTAAAGAGGTAACAGACAGACGGATGTGCTGTATATAGATTTTAGTCTCTATGTGCTGTATACAGATTATTTTGATCCATTGCAAATGAACTGATATAAATTATACTTTCTTATATTTGCTTTCTAAGAAACCAGTTTATAACCCTATTTTGCGATGGCTCAAAACAATCAAATGACTGGCCACCCCTAGATATTTGGAACTTCGATTCCTACTCAACGTTGTACTAATATGTATTCTGTGCCCAACGTAACAAGCTCTGGGTAAAATGTGGATTATAGTGGTGCAATATTTGAATGTTTCCTATCAATCGTCCGAAGTCCGAACTACATCAGCGAGAAACATCTAGTTTGTTATACTTAACTATGGAATACCTTATTTCAATTGTGCAGCCGACAATAGGTTATGTAAGTTGCTGGCCGGACAGATACTAAGGTCACATTGCATCGCATCAGTCTTACTGTAAGGTCACGTAGCCACATACATATTAAAACGCCATTAAAAATAAGTACCTACAGTTCGTAAAACCTAATTAATATTATAAAGTTAATAAGCAAGTATAATTTAGGATTAACTCGTATAAGGCTTAGTATGCAAGGACTCTAAGCACATAGGCTACATTTGTTAGGGCCTTATCACACTGGCGATTAGCGAGCGATTTGAAAGCGACGCGACTGCGCAGCGCACACGCCGCGATTGCGCGACGTGCACGCCGCGACAGCGCAGTGTCGTCGCGGCGTGGCGTGGACGCCATTTTGTACACTCATCTAGGGAGTATACAAAGTACAAGTGTACAAAATGGCGTCCACGCCACGCCGCGACGACACTGCGATGTCGCGGCGTGCACGTCGCGCAATCGCGGCGTGTGCGCTGCGCAGTCGCGTCGCTTTCAAATCGCTCGCTAATCGCCAGTGTGATAAGGCCCTAAGATTTATTCGCGTTAATGCACTCTCTCACGTACACCAGATTTACACATGTTCTCTTTAAGTATTTGCGAGTTCTCACATAGCTGGATCTACTTATATCTTAGCTGAAAGTCTACATTTGACTTAGGCCGGCCATAGACGGACCGCATTTTGCAGTCGAAACCAACTGCTAAATGCGGTCGCCGCACGGCGATCTGCAGTTTTCATAGGTACTAAATTCAAACCCACAATACACAGATACGCTCGATTTCAACGCGACCGCTCTAGAGCAGTCGGTCCCGAGTCCCGATAGCAACTTGCGGTCCGTCTATACTCTATGGCCAGTCGGCTTTGTCCACATCTGTATCATTTTCGCGATCAGATCTCCGTCGCGTAGCATCGAAGCGTATCATGATCGCTAGTGTGGACGCAAAATGATCGCGGTCATCGGGGCGTATCATGATACGAAGTGTATCATGATCGCGATCATTTTGCGTCGACGCTAGCGAACATGATACGCGACGAAGATCTAATCGCGAAAATGATACCGCTGTGGACAAACCCTAAGACTACTCACGTTGTTGTCCGTGTCCTGTATGACGAGCAGCACGGGGCTATCGACGCGCTGCATCTTGCGGTACATGGAGGCGAGCGAGAACCCGTGCTGGCTGGTGCTGAACGCCAGCGACCACATGTAGCCCTGCGCGCGCGCCGGCAGGACGCTGCATAGCTTCTCTCTGTAAAAGATTCATGGTTACATTATAACTTCCGTTTAGACATTCCAGCTTACAGGGACTAGACCATTTTGGGTGAGCCCTAAAGGTAAATAAAGTACTGGGATATTTATACTTAGCTCGTAAGGCTTTAATAACTACAATAAAATTGTCTATGCTCTACATAGAGCTATACATAATTATCTTTTATAACTTCGACGTGGGCTGGACAGAATTGGAATCAAACTGATATTGTGCCCTTGTGCAGAAGATACATGTCTTGACTCCGAGTTCCAACGACTTCTACAATCTATTCAAATATCCCTACCATATAATATCCAAGTGCACTAAGGCTGTACCTAAGTCCTAATTCATCGGCCTCTGACTTTCAATAAGGTCAAGCGCACACTTGCAGTCATATGGCCCTAATGAGCCGATTGTTTGAGGTTGGCGCCAACGCCGAGTTTCCTGTCGCACAATTTGCGCTGCATTTAGTTGGCTTGTTCTGAGAAACAATTACGCTTGGCACGCGGCACTTTTCATGTGTGGTCTATAGCTATTTGCAATTACATATTCGGTCCTATATTTTTAATTTTGGTAACATGTTTCTCGAATGATCTATTTTTGGACAGTATTTAGTGTATTTATAGAAGCCCTTGGACATGTGGTGAACCAATTAGCGCTACTGCCCTGGCAGATGGAAAGTAATAAAGCGGGCTTTGGCCTGACTGGGCATACCGCCTCACTCGGTCGGATGATCTTCCTTTGGGCTTCCACCAGTTATGACCAGTTAGCTTTCAGATATTCTCATTCTAAGGCAATAGTTAAATCCATTTTTGTCTTGCCAGACAAGGATACCGGCTTGGCAGCCTTATTTTAACTGACTTCCAAAAAAAGGAGGAGATTTATGTTCGGCCATGGACATTTTTAAATGATCATAGAATTGAGTAACGATGATAAATACATAGATGATCTTTTCATGGCATTTCAAATATCGATACGAGTTCAATAGTCATACTGTATGTAGCAGACACAGTTAAGAATAACCACAGGAAGTACTGGCGGTCCGCCGTCCGTCAGTTAATCAACCGCGAAATGTATACGCTACCTGACGGCTACTTGAGTTACTTTAGATATTAAAGACGATTGTAAAGGTCAACGTAATCGGAGAACTGTTGAGCTTTGAGAATATCAGACGTTTAAAGTTATTATGTGTTATTCGATTTTATAAAATCCTACCCAAAAGAAAAACTGTACGATCAAAAAGCAAAGCTGATGAAAATTTTGTTGAAAAAAATATCAATACACACGCCAAAACCTTAGAGCTAGAAACTTAAAAATTTTGATCAACTAACTAGAAAGTATTTTTTTATTCCACCCCCTCAGGGGGTGAAAGAGAAGATCAAATTCTTTGTGTGAGTCTAATTTAAAATGAGCCTTTGTAGATTGTGGTATTTCAGATCTGAATCATCATCTGTGGGCGTCGCGACGATGTTTCGTTACGACTTACGACACGTCACGCCATCGCTTTATAAGATCACCCATCTGAGCAATGACTTTAAAAATGGCATCTAAATTTTTTCTTTGGGCAAAACAATTAGCCACAGTCCATTCAGAATTAATTCACTCAACAGTTGAAAGAGATCCTTATACCTCCAGCACAAAGGTGCTCTCAGAGGCGAAGTAGCTTTGAACGGGTCACGAATAGCGAATCCAATGGATTATGATACCGTTCATAATATTGCGAAGTTGTAAATATTATTGTCAGAGTCAGGCGTAATTATGTCACCGTTGGTGCGGATTTGAATATCAAATGAGATAGAGTACAGACAATAAATGCCGACGCACGTAGCCTCGTCTCGCTGCATAAAACCCAATCAGGGTCGTATTGTTTGTATGCTGTTGTTTCATGTATACTGAAAATATGCTATTTATGAGGTTTTAATTCGGATAGCATTAATATAATTTATATTGTTCTCGCTCTATTTTCTTACTTTAGAAAAAAAAAACAATATACATTTTCTATTTGTTGCCCTAGGCTAGGCCGCCGATAGACCTCTATAGAAAATATTGTATTTCCGAAAGACCTTTAAAATATGATCTACCCTTAAAATCTTATAGTCATAATACAGACTAGAGACATTCAGAGCTTAGAGTTTTGGCATGTGGAGTAAGTAGTAACACAAACTTGGCTCTACAAAAGATATTAAAATTATTTTCTTTGTCAACGCTTTTCAATGGTTTCTTCTTCACACCACAAATAGTAGCATCTACAAGTGGCTACATTTCTCGTGTCGTCTCGATGTCTAACAATATCACATCGTTATCTGTAGGCGATTGACTTTTATCACGTCTGTCCTCTCTGACGTAGCCAATTGATTGCTCCCCCCAATATAGACGCGTAAGACGAATTAGGGTCATAAACTCATAACGTAGCCCTAGTGCCTGTGCATCGTTTGTCACGTAGCACAATAGATATCGTTCACTGCTACAATATGTAATACCCAGGTGATATGAATGTACCTTGGTCCTCAAGACCATACGGACTCACTTTGTATCCATTTCATCTTTTTTATAAAGAACAATATTTAAGTCTTTGGATGTTTTATAATGTATATTATTGTAGACCTTATGTACGCTTTCTCAAAGTGTTACTTTCTAAACAATTTGGAAGTGAAACATTTTTAACCCCCGACGCAAAAAGAGGGGTGTTATAAGTTTAACGTGTTTTATTAACTTCATTCATGCATTCGTTCATTCAAACATTCATTTCATTCACTCGTTCATTACATTCATTCGTTCATATCCTCGTCTCTTTCTCACCTGTGCTCCATGGTGAATATCTCCGAGGTGCCGATGAGGTCGGGCGGCGAGAACTCCATGTCGACGGAGGCGCCCGACGAGTACAACGCCCGCCGCAGCTCATCGCTCATAGACAGCACCTGATGGGAGGACAACACTGTTAGACATATTTGAGAATGTCACTTATGTTTATTACTTAAGCTAGTGCACACCTAGCTGTAGTGTATTATAAGATTTGAGAGAAATCCAGATTTTTGCGGACTGTTTTTTAATTATCTAACATAGGTAGGCTATGGCCTGGTATGGCCTTAATAACTTTAAATCTAATTTATTCACATTTTCAAATACTTAAGTCTATGTTTATTTGTACTATGTGCTCTTTATTAATTGCTAGGTCCAATTATTATCAATTCTCTCGCAAATGAACGAATGAACAAGAACTAAAACCGTTCGACACAGTCATCAGTCATTTAAGCTGTTTTAATAGATCATTATATTCTGAGGTTATTATGTATTTTGCACAAATCGTGTTGAATTATATTTAAGTATCCCAAAAGTTTAGGTATTTTCAACACAAATGTGATGTTTTGTTTTACATACATGCAAATCAGTTGCTGCGAGGTCGGTGCCTTGCAAAATCAAAATGGATTTTTCCATATTACTTCAATTACATATGTAGAATATTATATTATTTTGTTTACGGATCATTTAATTTAAATAAAAGGAAAATAACGATAAGCAGCAATTCAAAAACTTTTACCGTGTGAATTACAATTACTTATTATTATAATTACCTACAAGCTGAACATTAACGTCATAAATAATATTTACTTAGCCCTGCTATTTAACAATAAGATTCTTATCGAAATTAGAAAAGTTACAAAAATTACAGGACTCTACCAACTATCTACATTATATTGTAGAGGTTTCGTTGTACTTTCTGAGGAGTATTGTGTTACAAAGAGAAAAGCGAGTGCTCGTGAATTTAGAAATTCAATACATAATAGGAACTTTAAGATCTATTAAAACTTAACACAAAAATACGCTCGTAATTTAAAATTTACTCACCAAACGCCTCCACAAAAATTAGTTGGTTAGTAAAAAAACATTTATTAGGAAAATACAAAAATTCAAACATGCTCAAAATGGGGGTTACAATATCGAATGAATGAAAAACATTCGTTGAATGAAAATGACACAGTTCAGTGCGGTGAATGAGTGAATGGTGAACGATTTGCATTCCGTAACTACAGTTCACATTCAACGGACGAGTGCGTGTGCACTTTCTATGCGCTGTGCCGAGCGTCACTATTCACAGCCGGGAAAATATTATACAGCGTGTTTTAAAAGTTAAATGAAGTCATTCTTATACTTGGTACTCCTAAGCTAATTCTACTAAACTACTCTTATATCTCATTCTATAATAATAAAACCGTTTTTAAAGTATGTAAACATTTTTTTGGGCATAAAATTTAATGCAACATTAAGTACATTTAATTCCTTGCTGCAGAAGTATCTCGTGGGATTTTGACCAAATAATGGGTCAATTGTTTCATTAGAATTAGTAACGCTCAGTAAAATAAATCTTAGTTTTTTTTCCTTAGGTATGTGATCGTCGTCAGCAAAATAAATGTGTAGGTACAATTTGTAAATACCTATTTTAGTACTTCAGCTAAATGGGGAAAAAAAGGATATTTTTAAATGTTTTTTTGAGGTAACCAAACAAAAAACTACAATAAAAACCTAAAAAATTCCATCCGACCACAAACTTGACGAACAAGTTTGTTTAAAGTAGCGACATTTTTTACAGCTTGCTTATTTATGGAGATAAATAAATTTATATTCAAACGTAGGTTAAGTAGTAAGAGTAAAAAATGTCTTTAAGAAGATAACAAGGTTTTTGTTAGTTTTTGTTGCATTCTATAAATGTTTACAGACAATCTTAACCTTGCAGCTTTAGGAATTTTTAAGATAAAATCGAATAATAAAAATAATCTGTTCATTTTTTATAAAAAAAATAAAACATTTATAATACTCAAATATGGAACAATGAACCCTCACCTCGCACACACAGTGTATCGTGCCGCGCCGGCATTTGGCAATGGATTTCCTCCGCACCGCGATTTTGAACGCGATCTTGTCCGCTTTACGTATCTTCTCCTCAAAATTCCGGAACCATTTTCGAATCATTATTAAATTTTTAAAATTCCACGTTAAAAAAATAAAAAAGGAACGAACTTAAAAAAAATATCAACTTTTTATAAAATTTAACTTATTTTTTTTGTCAATGTATAATTTTTGATCGTAAAAGATCAAATTACGGCTGAACACCAATCGGTGACATGATGTACACAAAATCCGCGTTGTTCTTAGCGAAGCTGAATATTTGACTGTCCATCGGTAAGTTGACAGCGATTAAGTAAAAGTTTATCTCTTATCAGTACTTTATTGTTCATGATAGGTGCCCCTTTTGAACTGATAACCCTAATTTACGACTTAACAGCCTTAATCTTTGAGTATACTTATTCGGAACATACTTCGGCTACTTCCACCAAAAAATTTTTGAAAGGTTACGAGGTCAGTTTTCGTTTTAATCATATTTCTCTGATCTTCACCGAAAAGAGCAGGCGGCTGGGGAATTCTAGAAATACATTTTACTTTTGATGTAACTTGTAAGTATCTTATTATTGAAATAATATATTATGATAAATAAGTAAATAGGTACAATACAAAGCATACATTCTCCACGGACCACGACACAGGGAATCCTAGGAATTTTTAAGGGAAATAAAGATTTGTTTATTTGTTTATACCATAGTAGCTTAAATCATGCGTAAAAATGACATAACACTGGTATTACTAGTAAAACACCTCATTAGCTACTTTCTATGAAATTGTAATTATAGCTGAGAGCTAACAATGTGACATTTAAACTTTCGAAATTACTGTTGTAATGTTGTTCAATATTTGACGGTAAACTTTTCCGACTAATCATTCCTTTACGTGATTTTGGGACTGGAAAATAGAACTCTCGTATATTAAACAATACAACAACATTAATAATAATTAATAATAATGTTCACAAAGGTTGTTACTTAACAACCATTATTAATTACAAGCGAAAAATCCTAAAAAAAGCACGTTTGTTGTATGGGAGCCCCTTAAATATTAATTTTATTGCGTTTTTAGTATTTGTTGTTATAGCGGCAACAGAAATACACAATCTGTGAAAATTTTAGAACTCTACCTATAGCGGTTCTTGAGTTACAGCCTGGAGACAGACGGACAGACGGACAGACATCGAAGTCTCAGTAATAGGGTCCCGTTTTTACCCTTTGGGTACGGAACCCTAAAAAAGAAGGATAAGGGCATTATTACATTACATGATTACATAATACATTCATAACATCACAGAAAGTTCAATTCATAGGTACTTAATATTAATAATCGGCCAAGTGCGAGTCGGACTCGCGCGCGAAGGGTTCCGTACCATTATAGAGCAAAATCAGGCCAAAAATTGTGTTTTTTGTATGGGAGCCGCCCTTAATTTTTTATTTTATTTTAATATTATTATCTATACTTATTATAAAACAAAGTCACTTTTTTCCCTCATGTCCCTTTGTTCACTTTAATCTTTAAAACTACGCAACGGATTTTGATGATTCTTTCAGTGTTAGATAGTCCATTTATTGAGGAAGGTTATAGGCTATATTTTATCACGCTAAGATTAATAGGAGCGAAGAAAAAGAGGAAAATGTGGAAAAATCGGGGAAAATTATTTTAAAGGGCTAAATTGAACGCGCTAATCTCAGGAACTACTGGTCCGATTTGAAAAAATCTTTTAGTATTAGATAGCCCATTCATTGAGGAAGGCTATAGGCTATATTTTATGACGCTAAAATTAATAGGATAATGTGGAAAAAACGGGGGAAATCATTTGAAAGGACTTATCTCGCGAACTACTGGAGCAATTTTTATGTTATTTGGCACAGATAAGAAGTAGACCACATGAAGGATCATAGGCTATCAATTTTAATCATTTTTTCTGTGGCAATATATTTTATACCCGTGCGACGCCGGGGCGGGTCGCTAGTATATATTGAGAATTAAAACTCCGTATCTCCAAAACTACTAACTCAATTTTGTTGAAACTTGCACTATTCCCTAAGTTAAACAGTACCTTGTACAACAAAAAAAGAATTACTGAAATCGGAATGATAGTTCCAGAGATATGCGAACACAAACAAAAACATACATACCTACATCCACTTGTAATTTGGCACATTTGTTCAGACGCTCATACAGATTACAAACTAACATAGTATACGAAAAATGGGCAGTTCTGGAAATATTACATACATACGCGTCGAATTGATAACCTCCTTTTTTTGAAGTCAGTTAAGAATTAATTCTGAGAGTCGAGCGATTAAGATTATAAACCTTCGGCTTCGGCTTCGGCCGAAGGTTGTGGCGATTGCCGATTAATCGGCTTTGGCTTCGGCCAAAGATAGACCTTCGGTCGGACACTACCCACTATCCATCTCGTGCCGTGTGACGTGTCTGCAGAACGATTCTAACTTGACCGTCATCTCGCGACCCTTCCTCAGTAACATCGCGTTTTGGGATCTGTCTAATGATCGGTATTTATAAAAGCTTATTATTTAAAGGTCTCCAATAAAATTATAGTCAATTAAGTCATTTGGTAACAATAATAATATTATGATAAATTAATAATATCAAATACGTTATGTTATTAATTAAGAATTTGCTTTTTCAATTAAGTATAGGCTTTTTATGTTGATTTAATGGAAACGCCAAATTCAGTAGGTTTGCAAGACATTGCCCACTTCGTGTTCATCATTGCTGTGTCTATTGGCTCATTGCTAATAAAATAATATATTAATGTATGTTTTTTTAATCAAGAATAACATGAAGCCAATACAATATATCTATACATATAATAAAACTGTAGAAATGAAAATTCTGTACATTGAAGATATTCAAAAAATAATAAGCGGGGGATGTTACTACATCGCTATAGAAGCCAAAAATGTGGTTAGTTTTTTTGTCTGTCTGTCTGTATGTTTGTTCCACCATCACACGAAAACTACTGATCCGATTTGAATGCGGTTTTCGCAGATATATTTGACTTCTTCCAACTTAACATCTGGTCTATAAAAAAAATTCCCCCCACCCCTCTAAAGGGACGAAAGAGGGGGTCAGATTTTGTATAAGACTTTTGCTTTAACACGAAAACTACTGAACCGATTTGCATACGGTTTTCGCAGATATATTTGTCTTCTTCCAACTCAAAATCAGGTGTATAAAAATAACCCCCCCCCCTACCCCTCTAAGATTTTGTATCAACTAATAAAGAAGAAATACTTTGAGTGGCAAAACAACGTTTGCCGGGACAGCTAGTTAAATATTAAAGAAGACATATAACTAAGGACTTCGAGAAAAAATCAAGTACCTACCTGTTGCCATTATTGATATAGAGCAAAAAAAGCCAAAAAAAATCACGTTTCTTGTATGGGAGCCCCCCTTAAATATTAATTTTCTTTTGTTTTTAGTATTTGTTATTATAGCGGCAACAGATATACATAATCTCTGAAAATTTCAACTCTCTAGCTATTACCGTTATTGAGTTACAGCCTGGAGACAGACGGACAGACAGACAGACAGACAGACGGACAGACGGACAGACAACGAAGTCTTAGTAATAGGGTCCCGTTTTTACCCTTTGGGTACGGAACCCTTAAAATGTGAAAGTGTACCTGCCTGTATGTCATCTCTTCACGCCCAAACCGCTGAACCGATTTTGATGAAATTTGGTATGGGGATAAGTATCCCTGGAACTCAAAGTTGAGTTCCAGTAAAGGACATAGGATACATTTTACCCCGGAAAAATGTACGATTTCCGCGCGATAAACGAAGTTGCGGGCGTCGTCTAGTAATTGGGCTATCTATTTTAACAGAGCTGTCAATGCCCAATCAGAGATTATCATACAATACCTAAACCACCACGCCTATGACTCGGTGACGAAGACGTGACGTATTGATTACCCAAAGAACTGCGATAAAGATTAGGAGAACACGTTCGAGCACGTGCACGTTTTATCCTAATCGAGATGATTACAATTAAAACAAAATCTGAAACATTTGACACTGATGGACTTATCATGGAAATACATTCACTTTTTAACCGACTTCCAAAAAGGAGGAGGTTATAATATGTTCGGCTGTGGATATTTTTTGTTCAAAACAAGTTACAAATTCTATACGAGGGTAAGTGTTTTCATTTTTACCCCCGTAGTTCAAACTCAATAAAAAAAAAGCTAAATGTTATATTAGGCCACGTGCTAAAAATGACCACATCATCACCGTTATCAACGACTAACGCCCACTAAAAGGATCACTTGAGCTTAAATCTATCGAACAGCTATCGTATAGTATACCCGATATCGCGACTGAAATAAGAACGAACGAACAATTTTGAGAAGAACACTACATCCTTCTCAAAATTCCATAGTTTATTCATTTGAAGAACGTTACCATTACCTACAGATTGTTGAATTTGATATTTTCTAAAAATCTTTTTTATGCATACCATTTATAACATTATTTATTTTCCTGTCAAATCTAAAACCAGTCTTAAGTGGTCCAAGTCAAAGTTCTAGAATTGCGACTGATACCATTATTTATAACTTGTTTTTATGCAAATACGAGTGCAATTTCGATATCGGTGAAGTATAGCGATGTCGCAGTAATAATCATTCTCCGTTATCGTTCAAAAGCGGCCGCGGCTTGTCATATTATGCGCTTACGCAGCTCAGGTGGGCAAAAAGTCAATTTAAATGCCCAAAAACATTATCCCATCTACATACATATATAAAATGGATAAATGACTAAGACGCCTGGGCATTTCCCATTTATATATGTCGCAGGGAAAAGAGGATATCAGGGATTTCACGATATCCCTAGGGATATCACGAACTCCCGGTAGATGCCGAATATTCTTGTTTGTTACGTCTTCTTACTAAAAACATCTAGTGATATGTCATTTCACTAAACTAAATCTAGTGAAACGTCAGAAAAGCGGACACCGCCGAATAAAAATCAAGCCACGCATTTCTCTCGCGTACACACGGGTACTTTGATAGGATCATCGAACATCTGAATCTGTCAAGTAAGATGTTAGATGATCCATGCGTCGGATGGGCATGGAAAAAGTCGGTCCTGCGCCTGATCTCTCGCCAGTCGTGTCAGTCTTCTGTCCCACCGGGTTATGCTAGTAAAGGAATATAGAGATTGCTCTTGTGTACTGCGCACACACTTGGGCACTATAAAATTACTCTTGGCCTGGTTTCAATGAAACCGGCCACCGTCACCAAAACCAGAGTGGGAGTTATTATTATTATTATCACACGTGTAATGCAACTATAGCAGATCTGAGGGGGCATCACCATATCTCTGAATCATACAGTTGAAACCAGCTGAGGGTTCTTCATCAGATACTTCAGACCTTTGATTTTTGACGTCAAATGAAGCGGCCGACCAAGTTGAATATTTTTTGTAAAGGTGGCATGTCGATCTCTAGTTTGGTTAGGCTCTTGTACAGGCACAGGTACTACAGGTACTCCAGCTCTTCGATTATCCTAGTTTTTACGGTTCCGTACCCAAAGGGTTAGTCTGTCTGTCTGTCTTCAGGCTAGACGAGCCGCGCCAGCTCGAGCGACGCATTTGTTTCACTCCCACTAGTGCCCGTGTCACGTGTGGGAACTAGAGCGAGCGAGAGAAATGAGTGGCTCGATTTTTATTCGGCGATATCCGCGTTTCTGACATTTCACTAGATTTAGTTTAGTGAAATGACATATCACTAGATATTTTTAGTAAGAAGACGTAACAAACAAGAATATTCGGTATCTACCGGGAGTTCGTGATATCCCTAGGGATATCGAGAAATTCCTGATATCCTCTTTTCCCTGCGACATATAGATGGATGAACACCGATAAATTGCCAATATGCCCGGGCATTTACCTATCTAATATCTATAATATAACGCAGTTGTATTATACGCAACACCCCGTATGCAGCTGTTGTCTGCAGTATATTTACCTCGTAGTTTCGTGAGAGTGGTCCTTGTCGTTCGCATTAAGATTGTCTCGGGGGTCAAATAATCATTCTAAACCGACTGCAATAATATATCCTGTTGTTCTTGGTTATTTGCAAACCGTTTGCTATTAAATTTTAGAGTAACGTGTCCTTAATTGCTTATTTTTCGAGATGGCTCATCGTCATCTGACTCAGACACCGAACAAATTGTTTTGCATTCTACGCAAATATGAAAGAACACAAAACAACAATTTGTTAATTTTCAGCAAGTGCGGAAAAGGTCTGATATGTGCATGATACTGATGATGACTTATAAAATCTCCATTATTATACAACCCATTCATACAAATATCTTTTTATAGTTACGAAATCAAACGGATGTAGAGTTGACAAAAAAGGTTACATAAAGAATTCTAGAAACTAGAGCTACAAAAACACATAATTAGCTTTATCGTGATATTTACAATTAGATTATTGTTCTAAGGCATTTTTTTTACTGAAAAACTATAAAGACTCTTCTTGAAAAGGTAGAGAAAGTGTTCAAGAGTTTTCACTGATTTCACAACGACTTAAAGTATAAAACCTAATGGGACTTAATTGAGTCTTTCATTTTCAATCAGAAAATTGTAACGTTTTAAAGGTTTATTTACTTTTACGTTATCATTTCTTTACCAACATGTGATGTTGTCTCCTTTATGTTTTGAATAAATTATTATTTCCAATGTGATTCAACTAAAAAACTACAATTATTAGTTTTTGGAGACACACAAGGCATATTTGGGTGTTTACGTATTCTTCAAAACAAAACCGTCGTACAAATTTGCCGACTCATATTAGGCATGTATTGTGGGAATTGTACACAAGTGGCGTTATAAATGACTTAAGGACGAATGCGATAATTCACCGTACTCAACAATATGATCTCATAGATTCCTCTCGAATTCCTACATTGATGACCATTGACCAAAGCAAACAGGTTTTGTCCAACGTGTTGTAATCGTCGAACTTTTTGGTCTACACATGTTTTTCAAATGCTTTGTGTTTTGTTTATAATTGAAATAAACGTGAATATATATAATAAAATGGTATTTTCATTTTAGAAATACTCATATCTATGTACACATAATAACTAGTGACGCACAAGAAAAATAAATACAGACAATAATAGAGCCAGGTGAAATCTAACAGCTATTATGTTGTTCATATCAATATGAACATGAAACACGTAATAATATATTTCAATTCATATTTAGTTAGCCGTTTCACTAACGGTACTCTCACCTTCTCGTCGTAACTGGAAGGCCGTTCCGGTGACGCCGGCCCGAAGCGCACCATGTCTATCCATTTCATAGTCTGCATTTACGCGGTCTTATCTGGCATTCGCGGCAAAACAATAAAAACAAAACAAATCCTCGAATCAGTCATGCGCCCGTACGAGAAACTCGGCACTGATGCCTATAAACAAACGGTGGTAGGTCGCGTGCGGCTGAAATAGCTCATTGCCGTCGTGCGGAGCGATCAGTATTCAATTCACCCAAGAAGCGTCTACCGCGAAGCAGCGATACTTGGGAACTAGCGTGAAAGGCCGCTGGCTGTCGCCGACCCCGCCGCTGAGCGCGTCGCCACACACCACACACAGACGGACGGGGAAACGAATTAATTCAACACGAGAACAATTGGCGGATTTGCTGCACAAGAAAATGTTAATTAACGTCACTTCACCGATATGGGTTTACGTTATAAATTGTTACTCGTTATAATTGGAGTCATTGAAACTGCAACGGATAAACGACAGCGCGGAGACACGTAAATGGCAGTAAATGTGTCAGAGCTCACCATAGGTAGCATTCCAATGGAATACTAATTTGATTATGTTTACAAGTATCACGCTTTGGGCAGAACAACCATTATAAACTACAGCAGGAAATCAGTGGCCAAATATTGGCTTTACTTCCTTTCCTGCATTAGCAAAAGTTTTGGCGCAGCTTCCTATAAGTTGTGTCTATTGCATAAGGTTTTCACATACACCTTTATTGAATCATTCAGGTTAGATGAACCTGAATGATTCAATAAAGGAATTCTAATGGGAAGATTACAAGGGTTGATTCTTCCGCAGGAGTAAATAGGCGAAATACTGACAGATTTAAGGGATTTCCTCTATTACTTATATCGGTTTACATAATATAACGGTTATATTGTCTATTATTTTGTAGAAACTTTTTATATCGACTATCCTGAACCCTGATATACCCAAACATGCAGACGGACAAATCGCTTGACAAGATCACATTTTTCAACCCAGGCATACCCAGGTAAATAAACGAGGCATCTATTGCAAATAGGTCGCCAATCGGATTAGTAACGTAATGGATACTGAGGAAGCGTTCCAGTCCACTACACTTGGTATGAATATCTCATGTCAAACGGAACCCTTGCAAAACAATAATTACATTTTGAAATCAGAACACTTTTAAGTAAGTAGCTCGACCTGCAGCCTTACCCCCGAAACTGATATCAATCTGATATCAGATTTTTGACACTTTAGACATCTAAATAACTTTAGATGTCTAAAGTGCTAACGCTCTATTTTAGATGTCTAAAGTGTCAAAAAAGATTGATATCAGTTTCGGGGGTAAGGCAGCTGGTTTCTGTGCATCTCTTCTTCTAAAAGTTTTAGTATTATAATAATTGAAGACAAGATACAATGGTCATACTCTTTGGGATAATGTTGCCCTTTCGGTTAGGTTTACTCACCCACATTTTTATTTTATCTAAGTATGCGCTTATCTTTAAATTACTTACCTGTCGACATCCTGTATCGAGATCATGCCATTTTCTACTAATTAGCAGAAATATTTATAATCTTAAATAAGTTCGATAAAATAACAACATAATCCGCATAATCTTATTTTCGAAACTAAGGAATGAGTAGGCCTTTTAATTCTTCTATTTCGTGATTGGATAAATTTTATTTTTGCTAATCTTATCGTTTATCTCAGACAAAAGATTATATCAATTAATATCTGGCACCAGATCTAAATTTAATCAAAATATCAAGATAAATTCAAGAGAATCAATATATTTTTATTTTTTATTAACAAACATCATCTATGTATATCTTATATAATATAAAAATGGATTTTCAAATGTGTTAGTCGCGCTAAAACTCGAAAACGGCTGAACGGATTGGGCTGATTTTAGTCTTACAATATTCGTAGAAGTCCAGGGAAGGTTTTAAAGTGACACGAAGTTCACCGGGACAGCTAGTCTTATATATAAAAATGGATCTTCAAATGTGTTAGTCGCGCTAAAACTCGAAAACTGCTGAACTGATTGGGCTGATTTTAGTCTTAAAATATTCGTAGAAGTCCAGGGAAGGTTTTAAAGTGACACAAAGTTCACCGGGACAGCTAGTAATTATATAAAAATGGATTTTCAATTGTGTTAGTAACGCTATAACTCAATAACGGCTGGACCGATTCTGCTAATTGTAGTCTTAAAATAATCCTTGAAATCCAGGCGAAGTTCGCCGGGACAGCTAGTTTTGAATATAAAAACTCAGAAGAGTTTGACTATGAAGAGCAATTCCAGTTTTGTGCAAGTAGTTGATAAAATGTAAAGAAATACTAACAAAAATGAAGGCCTTGGTATTTAATAACAAAAAAACAACAAAATACTTTAAGATGTCATTAATAACAGGATGCGGATCCCACTGAGTGAAACATTAGCAGTTGGTAAAACAGATGTTTGAAAACATGACAACGTTCGGATATTTTTAATACAACATCCATATTGTGCTTCTTCACATCATCTCAATAAACTCTAATTAACATAGAGCTGATATAAACAATTAATGGCCAGTTTTTGAGGATTTTGACAGGAGTTTAAATCTATTCTATAATGTCGTTGGTTGGTTAATTTTTTGGCGTAAGCCAATCAGAAGAGCTAGTGAATAGAGTTTCTATCAGAAACACGCCAGAAACATTTATGTTTTCTGCAGCTTTGTTTATCGCACCTACTGTGATTTTTTTCGTCATAAAACTATTGTATATGTCCATTTCATATTAATAGTAGTATGGGTGAATAGTAAAGAAAAATTTAATATTAATTTTATTAAAATTAGATCTCAATATGTTTATGTTATCATTTTATACAGTAGCTCTACATGTAAACGTTTTATTTGTATTTTCAAGGGCAACCAGGGTTTTATGTTATTTTAAGTTCTTAACGTTAATTAATTTAAAGTACAGCTCTTTTATCTTATATCTAGTTTTTTTGTACGATCGAAGGTTTTCAGGTTAACAAGTTGTGTGGGCACTACAAAATTGGCTTTTTTCATTTAGGTACTTTGCATTTACAAAGTCGTTATTTTTTAGTTCTTGTTGTAGTATGTCTTCACAGTCATGGTAGCGATCTTTAACCAAGGCGAGGTGCCCCAAAATTCATCTTATCAAGGCTAGAAGAACGAAAAACCGCGACATTTCAATTTTCAGTTAATATCAAGCCCTTTAAAACTATAAACATAGTACAACATCCACATCAAAACAAGCCCACTGTAAAAATAAATCTAAACAATTTACTGGACTAAAAAAGTAAAAGTTTTTATACTAACGCGCGATCTCGATTTTTAGCCTTGATTCGCGTTGAAAAGTGTATTCAATACGTTAAAGTACTTTGAATACCTGATGAGAGAATGCTAAGTGAAACAACTGCTTTAAGATATTTTAGGACATAACGCTCAAGTTAAAAAGGCATCTCGTTTTAAGGGCTTTCCCTCCGGAGATTCCGTAATTTACCGTATTTCAAGCCTTATAAACTCATAATTTGGATGCTACAAAGTTATAATAAAAATACAGAAATAATGTTTAGTATATCACCATTCCTTTCCCCGTTTTAAATGTTCTATTTTTGTTTATTATACTCATGATATCAGCTTCCAAAGTAATACCAATTTATTAAAATTCAAGCATACATTCAGCATCTCCTTAGGATTTACAAATTACTTTTATTTGAAACTCACCCCAATAGATCGACAATATCATAAACTACATATTCCCCGTTTTAAATTTTTTTTACGACAATTTTGAACTAAGATAAGTAAAAATAATAGGGTTATAGCGCGATCTCGGCAACGCGGCAAATGTATGGCCAAAGTCGTTTGCTCGGGGGACGGCCTTAATGAAGCTGGGAAAGAAAAAAGTGGAATCAGGTGCCAAGTTAATTTCTGCGTGCTGTCCAGTCTACCAAATTCCAACCTACATTGTACAAAATATTACAAATTAAAAAAAATAATCAAAGCTATAGGTCTACCAGGATCTGAATTCTGATGGCTAAAAGTGAGAAAGTAAATTGACTCTAGCAATACCGGGGTAGTTGGAATAAAACATTTTGATCTTTTTTCTTCCTTATAGCGGCTGATTCTGTGTGTGAAACATGCAAATAGTTATTTATCCAATGATAAACGATATTTTTTGAAAATCTGCCGTCAATATTTGCTACTTAGATTCTGTATGGTAGACATTAGATAACATAATTGTATTGTTCCTTTTTTAATGTAACCAAATTAAATATCAAATTTCGAGACACGTTTTACAGCTTTCTTGATAAGAGCAATAAACACATTCGATAAAACGCCGGACAAAAAGATTGCATGTAACACATAATGTGCATAGGGGCCTTATCAAAAAAACAATAATTGACTAATCACTTGTTACATTCGAAATGCTCTACATTGAACGTCTACGATATAGACTCTACGCTGTAATATGTTTTAAACATAGAATTAGAACGTATTAAAACGTAGTATTTTGATATCGTTGGTTTTAAATGGGCATTGGCCGACAACAGATTCCAACTACTGCAACTTCTGTAAGATAATTGACATACGTATGTGAAGTTAGCATGACATAGCGACATAAGTAATCAACCACGAAAACCTTTAAAGCTCTCATGGAGCTCCTGAGAAACAAACTAATACTGTCTTCAGACCAGTAGATAAAATTACTATAATAATAATATTAGGAAATGGCTAAATGTCTTGGAGTGGAGAAATACATGTATGAAGCGTGAACGGTTTTCATTTCCATAGCGCTGCATCCAAATATTTTTTTATATTAGAAATGTGAAAGTGTGTCTGTCTGTTACTTCTTCACGCCCAAACCGCTAAACTGCTTGTGCCGATATTTGGTATGTAGATACTGAGTTTCGGGGACATAGGACTCAGAATAAAAAGTATTTTATCCCAAAAAAAAAAATACGATTCCAGCGCAATAAACGAATTTTGGCGCAACGAAGCGTCATGTACCCCGCGTTCCATTTAGCGTTAAAAAAGATCAAAACGCTCAAAACATGAGGCATTTTGAGCGTTTTGATCGTTTTTAACGCTAAATGGAACGCGGGGATAGTAATTTATAATTGTATTTAATTTCGAGTTGCAATACTTGCAGTATCGCGATAATCTCCGAAGGTAAGTGACTTACATTCTAAATAGTTACCGAAATATTATGAGCTAATTGGTACCCATATAAGCGGTATAGGAAAGACCTTATGCACGTCATATTAAATGAAACCCGAGACCCGAGACTTCCGCACACACACCGTATATATCTGATTTATACTAGTCGCTCTATCATTGATCAAACACTCTTAATCTCAGATTAAGTGTCTATCTATCTATATTGCAAATATAGATAGATAGACATTTACAGTCTAGTAGCTTGAGACGAGAGGATTTGATCCGTTAGTAGCTAAAGTATGTGTGGTATAAAAAGTTCCTACTAGCATATCGTATGGCCTACAGCCTGTTAGGCTCCCCTTTTTTCATTCGTATGATATTCCGCCAGTCCAGAGTAAGAAAACATTCTATAGCTTAAACACAAGAAGCGCTGTATTCATTTTATTTACTATAAACTAAAAATATACGAGATATAAACAACTGAGCGATTGTATCTTTTCCTCGCAAGTACATGGCCACAATCTTAATTAACGAAGAAGTGTTTATGTTGTTGTTTAATTAAAAACTACTTCATAATAATTTAAACCCTGACGAAAGACAGCAATGGGTTGTAAAAATTTAAGAGAATTAGGACCTGTTTCACCATTTCCTGATAAAGTGCCGGATAGGCTATCCACAACTTTTTTGACAGATCCTCCATACTTTATCTGTCAAGTTAAGTGGTGGATAGCCTATCCGGCACTTATCAGGAAGTGGTGAAACAGGCCCTTAAACTTCTAAATGCCAATTTAAATTCACCCAGCGCTGTAATCCTGTAAAACTAGCACCCTGCACCAGTACTGTATCAATTGTAAATAAGCACAAACTTTTTAGCAGCTGCAAAACGTATGATCCCTAGACCTGGATAATACGCATATTTAAATATTAGCAAACTAGGTAGTTACTAGAGAGGTTAGGTTGTTTCTTGTTATGAAAATAATACTTCTCGGAGACATAATTGCAACCTGCATCTTACTTTCTTAAGAAAAACATTACTTTAATAATAGGACGGTATACCGCATAAGGGCGAACGCTCACACAAAACGCGACAGTTTCAAGACAGAGCTGACAGACGTTTTATTTATTACAATTTTTTATTCCATTAAAAACAGTAGTTATGCTAAGATATATTTTGAGACGCTGAAGTAGTTTTTTAAAACGTAATCGATCGAATCACGAATGGTGTTTTTACGCTTCTTTTTACCACAGACAGCGTTTGTACATTTTAAATATGATTTTTTATCATCCTTACAAATGTTTTATTACATAAGGTGATTTTAAACTTTATCTGTAATTAGAAGATGTTCGGCATCTACAATATTTTAGAAGTGTGCGCAATCAGCAATGCGCATCTTTATTTCTTTGCATTGCAATATTGTCTTATAAGAGGGAACGCTAACACTGTTTTTCCATACAAACGTATTCCCCAATTTAGTCCCTGGACAATGCGTCTAGACTCTAGACAAATGATTTTTTTAATACAATATTGGGATCTCTTAAAGCTATGCCTCTACGTTCGATTTTTTCTAAATTTACTAATAAATAAAAAATATGACCCTTCAAAAATCGCAAAAAATGACTGCCCGTACCCCGCCAATCCACCGACCATAAAACAAATTTGAAAGATCTTTAAGATAAAATAAAAGCGTAGAGGCATATACTCACTCTTCCTGAAGATATTTAAAAATAATAATTAGACAGGCTCTATTTTTAATGAGGATGAAGCGTGATGGCAATAGTTTCTTCGTTTAAATTCTACTGCACCCGCGTTTCCTCTTAAGACTGTCGTCTCGCAAGTGAGCGATAGCCCTAACTGTGCTGTAGATTGTGCTATTTATGTGAGTCCCGCTTTTTCCAGTTTCCTCGGTATGCAACCGGTTCTAATTGAGCCGATGAAACGAGATCCCACCAATTAGTCGTATTAAAAGGGGATAAACAAGCATAAAACATAATTCCAAGTGTCACTTTACAACAATATGCATATTGGCCTTAACCATTGACCCATCTCGTAAGAAAAACAACGCGCATCGTTTAAGATTCTGTTGTTTTTTTTATTACTTTATTTATATCTTCGGTTGTTTTTATTTTATTATTCACAGTTATAATTACATATTAAAGTAGCCTGCAACTTCGTGCACGCAGAAATTTGTTTATCACGAATAAACCGTCCATTTTCCGAGACAAAAAAGACACCGTCTTTTCCCGGGGACACATTTCGATAAGTTTTAGCGTGTAGAGGTAACTAACAAACAGGCAGACGTAAGAATTAAGAGGAGATAAGAAGAGAGTAAAGAGTTGAGAGAGAAAGATAGGAGTAGAGTCGAGACGCTTTTAATTCAAGTAATATAATAATTGTGCACACAGTCATATACACAATGTCAATATCCTTCTGTAATATCGATTGTTGATTTTTTACATATTACTAAAAAAATAAACTGTAAATTTTTATTAAATTGGACTTAAATATGTTTTATAATAATGCTAATAAAAATGTTTAATTATTCACAAAAACGTGTTATTAGACTGCAACTTCTGTATTAGAATGAAATCAAAGAATACCTATCTTAATTTTAAAAACAAGTATTTTATTCTTAATTCTAAAGAATTAAGTATCATAACCAGTGGCGGATTTGCAGTCCTGGCCGCTGTAGGCCCCAGGCCATGTGCCGCCCCTTTCTCAGCACCCGTCCCATTTTTAATTGATTCCGAAAATTATTTAACAAAAAGTATTAGCTTATAAAGCTAGTTTAGAATTATATTTATGGACATTTAAATAAAACATTAAAACCGGCCAAGTGCGAGTTGGACTCGCCCATGAAGGGTTCCGCAGCAGCAATAAGGTTTATTTATATGAAATTAAAAGGTTTTTGATTTATTTTTATATTTCAGTTGATTTAATTAAAGTTAAATTAAGGTTTACCATTTATGACATATAAAAAAAACTACTAACTAGATCTCGTTCAAACCAATTTTCGTTGGTAGTTTTTATAGTAATGTATATCATATATTTTTTTTAAGAATTGTCATGTACTTTAGAAGCTAGAGGGGGGAGGGACACACATTTTACCACTTTGGAAGAGTCTCTCTCGCAAACTATTTAGGTTAGAAAAAAATGATACTAGAAACCTCAATATGATTTTTGTAGACCTATCCATAGATACCCCACAAGCATAGTTTAGATGAAATTTTTTTTTGTTTCAGTCGTACCTATGGGGACCCCTAAAATTTTAAATAATTTTTCCATTTTTGTATCAAAATCTTAATGCGGTTCACAGACTACATATACTTACCAAGTTTCAATAATATAGCTCTTACAGTTTCGGAGAAAAGTGGCTGTGACATACGGACGCACAGACAGACAGACAGACATGACGAATCTATAAGGGTTCCGTTTTTTGCCATTTGGATACGGAACTCTAAAAAAAGACCAGATAGACTGTTGAGTCCCATACAAAATTGCGTGTACGAGAAAAGCAAGCTATTTATAGATGGCGCAATCATCGATTCTAGCTATATTTGAAAACATATTATTTAATACAACAAAACGAGCCAATGTAACCAAACGGAGTAACCTTAAAACGCAAAAGAACATTTTTCTGCATTTTTATAACATCATACAGGGTGCAATTAAAACCTTAATTGTACCCTGTATATAAACTCTCGTAAGGATCCTGAGCCATGTAAGGCCAATCTAACGGGAAAATGCTTGTTACTCGTTTATTAACTAAATAAATTAAGAAAACAAATTATCAAGTAATGCTCTGTTTCATAAGGTATCATATTATAAATCTCTTTTTAACCTAGCTTCAATAGCCATTCAATAAACTTAAGTTTTGCTAAGCTCTTCCAAATGGCCTTGCAAGGAACACAGCTCCAAACAAGGCCAATGTGTTTAACTTGAAAATAGAGTTACAATTATTTATTTATTTGCTTTTACTAAAACGACATTATAATTTTTTTCAATTAAGCAACACATCAAATGCTCAATATATTTATATCATCTAAAAAAACTATAACGAACATTGCTTGAACATCATCTTATAACTAAGAATATATAAATTCTTTAAAAATAGTAGCAATGAGTATCACATTGACACCTTATAACTAATTGCCAATGCGTTTTATAATACAATCAAATTTTTTTTAAATCTAAAATGGCCTTCTTATGGGCCCGTTCTTTATAAGGCCAAAATGTTCAATATGCGTGTATAAGTTTAATAATCCTAATAAGTAAAGATGTTTTAAAAAACAACATTATTTTAATTGTTACGGTACGCATTTATAACTAAAAATAACTGTTTATATGTTAATGATGTTTAGATGTTCCTTGTAAAGTTTCTGCGTCGTCCTTTTTCACCCGGCATATGAAAGTCGGGCGTGAGTGTGAAGAGAAAAGGACTATGTTTAATTTTTTGCTTTTTTCGCCCTCTTAATCATATTATGAAAGATGAGGGTTGGAAGCTTTAATTAATATCTCACCAAAAACTGGCTGTACAAAAACCCGCGTAAACTTTTAATAACTGAGAAGCCACTACGCATCTTTACTGCACACAACTTTAATCGTTTGTTAAAAAACAAAAATATATATTATAATGAAACTTGATTCCAGTACGTTTTATTTATTTACGTAATATGGAGAATCAGATATTGAGACCTATTATTCACTATCACAATATACCTAGCGTCTGTCCAGAGTCGCACCTATTGCCACTAGCTTCACATGACTGCAGAAGCACCCATTACAAATTTTTTTTGCACGATTTGCCGCCCTTTATATCTGGCCGCCCTAGTCCCGGGCCTACTGGGCCTTAGGGTAAATCCGCCACTGATCATAACATATTTTCTGGCAGCTTATAGTGGTAAACGACTGTGGTGGTTTGAAGTTGTTTAAAGTTCTTCGCAATATTTGCAGTTTGCAATGCAAACAATTTGCAAATTGCAATGAAATGTTGCAATCACATTATGCTTCCAGAAATAAGCACAGTAATAATAATCAGAAGATGCATTTAATAACCTCATTGTATAGAGTTCATTAATAAATTGTCATTTTCCATGTAATTTTCCATTCTAGAATTGTCCACGACCAACAAATTAACATCAAAACACGATTAACTAGAGTTGTATTACAATACTGTTTACTTCCTAAATTTATCAGCCCATTAAGTAAATCGTTTTTTTTTAGAAAACTTTTAATGAAAATTTTCCGCGCCTAAGTATGCCAAGTCTACACCTACAATATTAAAATTCGATTGCGACAGAGTTGTTTATCGACGGTTCTATAAACGTACAAACAACAACATAACTAATTACTAGTCGTATAATATTATTCGAGAAAGATCCACCTAAGGCCGCAGTAAAACTTGATGATGGTGTGGGCCCTGCGGTATCAGTTATTAGATTAGACTTTTAGAACATAGAGTGTACTTTAGGTCATTACTGTCTACCTAGGACCTAGGTAATAGGCTCTAGATCAGCCTTTCCCAAAGTGGGCGATAACGCCTCCTTGTGGGCGCTGAAGGCCTAAAGGGGGCTGTGTGGGACCCAGAAAAAAATGGGAGCGTTATGTAGAGGCTTCGGGGGTGATATGTAATTTCAACCATAATAGATTATTCACAGGACAGTAGACTTAAGTGTTTGATGTGAACTTTAATGCCTTAACAGACGGACAGAAGGCTGAAGGACGGCAAGGTGAAATAAGGGTTCCGGTTTTCCGTTTTCAGACACGGAACCCAAAAAATGGTTGACAGCATTTGCAATTGCTTACATTTTTTTAAACAAGCCCAGAAAGAGGTTTTTGATCGCTACCGTCGTCCAAGAGTAGCCTTGGTCCCCGAACAAAAACTTGTTTGGAGGCTCTCAGGAAGGGTAAAAACTTTCGCACCTTGGGGACTCCGTATAGTCATTAATACTGCAACTACGACGGTAGCTACGCCCCTGTTCAAAAGGTTGTTATAAAAATAAACACTAATTCAGCTGGTCATCCTATTAAAACTCCAACCAGATAACAGGTGTCCACTAACTAGGTTATTACAGTGAAAATCACGCCATTGTGTGTCGATCCGTGGTTGTCGACAATTTTTCTATCATTACCCGCTACCTATTGTGTGAGTACCGTCCGGCTTCCTTTTCGACTGTCGCCAGCGACAATGCCGTGGCAAATTGATTGACGAATTTGATTGCTAGGCGAGATGCATTGTAGATCGTGTTATACCTACTTAGGTAGCAAGGGCTTCCATACTAATATTACAAATGCGAATACATTCGTCCGTCATCTCCTCTTAGTTCCCGAACTTGTGGTAGGCACTAGGCAGGGTCATTAGAAAGTATTATTGACTAATCTGTTGAGAAAGAAAATGCTTTAAATAAAATACATGTCGCATCCGGTCAAAAACCTATTTTACCGAGAGACTCGTTATACATAATACATATCTGAAAAAGTCATGACAATAACTGTTTCTTTAAGTTCAGACTTTTTTTAATCTGCCCACTTATATCGAATTAAACAAGGCAAAAGAGCAAATAGTCGAGTTTTCACATCACACCTCAGTTTCCGGTCGGTTAAGGGGAAGGACTCTCAGTTCGGAAACGATTCATTCACCATTTAACTTCGATATAACCTTTTACTAATTGATCGCCAAGTAAAAGTTCGAGTCCTTCGCGATAGCATGCCGTCGATGCGTGGACTTGTTATTATTTACTGCCAATAAAGTCCAGTAAATAATAATCATTGGTAAGACAGCATATAAGCTACATCTAATAAAATATACCTACTTAAGGCCGTACTCACATTTAACATTAAAGTAGAGTTTGACAGAAAAAGAGTGCGGTTTGTGTCAAAATCTTCATTAAATTAAAGTTATCATTAAATCTTTTTATGAGCATGACTGTTTCAAAGATTAATAAGACGGTTTTCAAGCCAATCATATCTTTGTCTATTTTATGTAGAGACAGTGATATCCTGACTCTACTGAATCTAATTTTACTAGACACCCCTAAATTATTTACGAAGTCTGCAGACAGAGTTTTAACTAAGAGAGTTCTATGTAAATATTACGTAATATAATAATTTTATAGTAGTCCAAGTTATTAAGTCACCTCCAGTTTCTCTAAGTAAAGATAATTGCCTCTACATTGCAACAATTAATACACCAGTAATAAGAGTTTATGTTACAGTTACTGGACGTTTAGTAACTATTAGTGTGGTGCTAATTGCTTATTATCATGAACACAATAAGTGTTATGACGAGGATGATTTGTTTGTAGGTACAAGACATTAGAGTTTAATAAAAATAGACTTTTAAAGTGAAGACTTTTGTTGCTTCTATTTTTCTTTTTAACCGACTTTCAAAAAGGAGGAGGTTATATTATATTCGGCTGTGGATTTTTTTTTGTTGGGAAGAATGTTAGGCTCGCATCAACAGCCCGAGCACATGAACTGATCGAAAAATCGCGAAGGGTGATATTCTCCTCTCTTAAGCCCTTGATTTATAAAAGGGGCCGTATAGGCCGCGGCCTAGGGGCGGCAGCGTCCAATGGGGCGGCAGATTCGTACATGGGACGGCGGAAATAAAATGGCCTACACTCATGAAAAATATAAATCCGACACTACCGAAAATGTTCACTTCTGCCGGCACTCCGGAGTGCAACTCGTTTTTGCGTATCGTCTGTAAATTAGACTTTAGCTCTACAACCTTTTCCGTCTTGTAGTAAAATTGCGATACTTCATACGCAGAATAGTCACTTGAAAAAGTTTGGCAAAAACCTAAACGTAGTTAACCCACGCCTAATAAGACAATAAATAACATTTGAATTGGCAGCCAAAGGTCTAATGTAAAGTATGAAGAAAATTATTTAATATAACCTTATAACATAATTTATTTAAAGTTTAACAAGTAGCCAATGATAATATTAATAACTAAAATATTATAAAAGAGATGCCTACCTAAGAAGGAATAGGAGAAGATAGTCTTAAAACTCTAGTCATACAGATGAATTAAAAATCGAGTATCCAAAGCAAGCCTTAATGCTTTTGCTCAAACTCTAAATATTGTTAACATTCAGTAGCTAGTATGAATCATTCCTTAGCCTCTAGGGTTGTGCAATACATGAATCTATGTGCATTCAGTAATGTCGGAGACGTAACTTAATGTGACAACCCTGGGATAACAACTTAAAAACAATAATATAATAAAGCAATAAGCAGTCGTAAATTTTATTTTCGACTATCTGTATTATCAGATCAATTTAGAGTTTAGTATGTGACGTTTTTTATTGTTGTTTAATGTTTATGCAGGTCAACGATTATTTTGCACCGATTAATATATCATCGTATGTCTCAAAAGGCAATGTACGTAAATACATTGTATGATGTGCATATTTTTATTTTAAGTGCTTATATTAAATACTAACACAAAAATAATTTTAAAAATACATTAAAAGACGCTTCGACGTCAACAGTTTCAGATGTAGGTAGATACCAACTTTACTTAAATAGAGTTACAATAAAAATTTTAATAATGCATTATTATGTAACCATTTTACAACCGAAGAAAATATACATTATAAAATGTGATATTAAGATTTTTAAACAGGGTTGTCACACTCTAGTTTTGTGGAGTAGACGCAACAGCTCTAAACACAAACATTCCCGCTATAGTACCTCTGGCTGGGGTTCCTCTCCGAGGGAGTCACCCAAGGCCTCGGCCTGACTCTTCATTATAGAATATATTTTCACATACGGCGCCTTGAGCAGCTATGTGAGCGCAGGTCACAACATATCATTTTAAAAAATGTTCTACAGAATGACGTGTAATGCTTGCGACGTTCAAATTAAAAAAAAAGTTTGACACATGTCAAACAGTTGACAGAAGCAAGACTAAACGTCATTTGCATTGCATAATTTTAAACTACCCTACTAATATCATTTAATTACTGTATCTTTGTTCTTCGTGGGGAGCGCTGTTCTGTGATGATATTATCGTGAATGTTGTGACATGTTCAAGATAGGTACGTGATATAATAATAAAGATGTAGAGTTGCATGTCTGATATATTTCTATTGCAAAATTAAATTCTTTTGTTTTTTTGTACCTTACGTTGTAAAGATACAAATAAAATCTATTGTTAATTAAAAACGAGTTTACTTGCGTCGATTGTGAAACCTTATGAGACTATGTCTCATAGAATAGTAAGTGCTAATATTCATACAAAATATACATTTTAAAATCAAAACACTTCCATTGAGATAAAAACTGTAGTGCTTTGCGGACCATACATTAAATGCGTCGCCAAAGGTATCCAATTTTTTGTTCTAATTGATAGGTTTTATAAAATGACTTATAAAACTTATAAATTGCCATCATGTTGAAAACAAAAGTAATTTTGAAACTGAATTTTAGTTATTTTTTAGCCACTAGGGAGCTTAACTTTTTGAATACTTCAAAATATATTTATATTTCATTGTACTTAATTACTTAAATTATATAAACGTCCGCGCCATAAGTATATCTAAGACATTTGATGCATGGTCTCATCCAAAAGTATCAAAATTCTTGTTCAATGTGTACTGTAAGATAAAAACGTGACGTAATATTGTTAGTGTGTTAGAGAAAAAAGCTTCGTTATCTGTGATCCAAAGATCCTGTCAGTTAATAAAAAAATTTAATAGAATAAAAAAAAACTTACCTCCCAAGATTCTCTTGTGATGTCCGATACATCCCCTGAACTGCCAGTGCGTTCCTAAAACAAATAATATGACATTTAGTTTTTTTTCTATTGGGAATCTAATCAATCTAAAATGTTCTAATCTCTTCAATTTAAGTTGCATAATATAGTCATAATAGCTATATTATAAGATTTTAGTGTAATTAAGTTTTTGCCTCGCATTTAAATTTGGCTTACCTAACATTTTTTGTAGCCTTTTACCGTCTAGTACAGTAAAGTAATATTACTAAGATGCTATCACTAAGCACAAAATTGGTAACTAATTATAATACGGTTATCTTGAAATACAATAGGGCCGTTATCTTGAGTGATTACAAGAGATCTGAGCGCGAAGTAGCCGCGCACGTAGTATGTGATCAATGCATCATCATCATCACCCCTACCTATCTACTGATAAGACAGATTAAATTGCCCTATAAAACAACCGACTTAATCGTGGTGGATATGATAAAATTAATACGTTTAATCCCATCGATATAATTGAAGATAAAAAATTTAGCAAAAAAATATCAGAAGTTTACCTAATATGTAGTCTAAACTCTAAAAGCCAAGCGTTCTGCAGACTTACAGTATAATTATTGAAATCACAATCAAAAAATGAAATCTTCTGTGTGAACCCTTCTCTACTTATACAGGGTGCAGGGTGCAAACCTACCGGCTAAATTTTTTTAGGGCTTAAGTATCATTAGGAGAGTTCATTTAACAAAAAAAAAAATAGCGTGTTAATTTTTTTATAATAACATAATATTTTATCCCAATCAAAATCGTAGCTTAATGGTCACTTCGTCCAAATTATGATATGGCTCCGGCCGATCTCTCGCCCATTCACGCACAAGAGCGCGGGTGACGCGGGTGGGTGGCGTCAGGGAGGCGCTGTTATTAATGAATGCCTGTAGGATGGCGGCGCATGGCGCGTGGTGTCCATAATTTTGGTGTTTTTTAGGAAAACTCTCGGAAGCTATTTCTCAACATTTTAGTATTGAGTGATTATAAAAGAAAAAATACTTGTATTTTTATTTTGACGTGACAACGTCTTATAATTCGATATGGGCTGCGCGCACGAAAAAACATGACGCAATATGCGGCGTTACCTCGCTCTGAGGCGTTCCATTTGAGTTGTTTAGCAGAAATGTACAGTCGGGGAAAATTGTGCTAAGCAGAAATGTACATTCGGGGAAATGAGTTGTTTAGCAGAAATGTACAGTCGGGGAAATGAGTTGTTTAGCAGAAATGTACAGTCGGGGAAAATTGTGCTAAGCAGAAATGTACAGTCGGGGAAATGAGTTGGTTAGCAGAAATGTACAGTCGGGGAAAATTGTGCTAAGCAGAAATGTACAGTCGGGGTAATGAGTTGTTTAGCAGAAATGTACAGTCGGGGAAAATTGTGCTAAGCAGAAATGTACAGTCGGGGAAATGAGTTGTTTAGCAGAAATGTACAGTCGGGGAAATGAGTTGTTTAGCAGAAATGTACAGTCGGGGAAAATTGTGCTAAGCAGAAATGTACAGTCGGGGTAATGAGTTGTTTAGCAGAAATGTACAGTCGGGGAAATGAGTTGTTTAGCAGAAATGTACAGTCGGGGAAAATTGTGCTAAGCAGAAATGTACAGTCGGGGTAATGAGTTGTTTAGCAGAAATGTACAGTCGGGGAAACTTGTGCTAAGCAGAAATGTACAGTCGGGGAAATGAGTTGTTTAGCAGAAATGTACAGTCGGGAAAATGAGTTTTGACGTCACAACGTCTTATAATTCGATGGAGCCGGCTGCACGCACGAAAAAACTTGACTCATGCGGCGTTACCTCGCTCTGAGGCGTTCCATTTAAGGCTTGAAGTGCAAGCGAGAGCGCGGAACGAGCGACAAAGAGGCACGTTGTCACGTTCAACTATCGTCAGTAAACCGACTTTACAGACAACCGTTTTTAACAAGGATCAATATATCAAAATTTGGCCGGATAGTATAATTGCACCCTGTATTAGACGTGACCGACCTTCTGCCCCGGTTTGGGGTCGTCGTCGTCCCACTCGGTGTCGCTGTCGATGAGCTCGTAGCCCTGCGCTGCGAGCGCCGCCACGTCGCCCAATGGCCCGTACCGGTCCGGCACCCAGTGCGTCAGGAACTTGAATAGGTCGTCCACCCTGGTGGGAGAATATGGGATAAGTGAATAGGGATAATATAGCTTGATGACTCACATCACACTAATCGTATGAAGGTTTTTTGAGTGTATTTTGTTACTTTTTCAAGCAATACTAGCTGATCAGTGTGGCTTCTGTATAATATCAAATTTTATTTTAATCGGTTCAGTAGTTTAGACGAGAAAGCGACACAAACAGAGAGAGTTACTTTCGCATTTTTAACGTTACTGAAGAAGTGAGGATGAGTATTTCTATTCTCTGAGTATCTTTTCATCAAAATCAATACCAGATTTGTATCTGAAGAGTAATAAAAATTCTAAACAACAGATTTGTATCTCAAAGGTAATTAATTCATGAAGCCCCAAGCGGCCACATCCGGCCGCGATAACAATGAAAAAGCTATTGTGTCTCGTTTTGCCACGACTGATGGGTTAAAAAATTCTAAACGAACAACGTAGTCAGCCTCCTGAACTCTAAACGACATAGTTCACACCACTATTTCTGTTGCATACAAATTATATATTCAAGGTCCGAACGACGCATTATCGCCGTGTAGCTAAATTATGTACATAATATAAACAGGTTCACAGTAGGTATGTACAGGTTATAATGTAAATAATATTATGTTTGTCAACACAACTCCTTATACATTATGGAGTCAATATTATTATTTTTGATGCATTGTAGGTATCTACGAAAAGAATAACAATCTTGACACTTGGTTCAGAATATTTAGCTTTACGGAAAAGTTGAGTGTGAATTGTAGCGCAAAAACCGGTATTGTAATAATATGTCCTTCAAATGGCCTAGTAAGCCTTTCGACATTTATATTAGATCCACAGTCCTCTTACGGCTGCATTATACATTTAATGATGATTAATCTTAAATTTAATGAAGAGTTTGACGGATATTGCGTGAAGCTTATGACATTATCTTCATTTAATTACAATTAAGTAATTGTTAATATTCGCCTCTGAGTGCGGCCAGCGGCAGATAGACAAATAGATAGTTGTATAACTTATTCATTCTAAGTTTTTTACTAATCATGCATACGAGGGTACTATATTTTCCGGTATATTATGTTCTGGTCATGCCTTAATGCCATGCATTTAATATTTTACTAGCGACCCGCCCCGGCGTCGCACGGGTATAAAATAATATATAGCCACTGAAAAAATGATTAAAATCGATAGCCTTCACGTGGTCTACTTCAAGGTCTACATTACTTGAAGTAAAGAAAAATTGCTCCAGTAGTTCGCGAGATAAATAATTTCCCCCTTTCAAATAATTTCCCCCATTCTTCCACATTCTCCTATTAGACTTAGCGTGATAAAATATAGCCTATAGCCTTCCTCAATAAATGGGCTATCTAACACTGAAAGAATCATCAAAATCCGTTGCGTAGTTTTAAAGATTAAAGGGAACAAAGGGACATGAGGGAAAAAAAGCGACTTTGTTTTATAATATGTATAGAAATGCAAAAGTACGTCTCGCAGTTTTTCTTTCTATTTGTCTGTGTGTTTTTCACCGATTGTGACGAATATGAAGTTACTTTAGGTCCCAAGAAAATATTTAAAATATTTTATGCCGGAAAATGGACATCATAGTGCGAAAAAAAAATCGACGCAACAATTAAGTTGCAAACAACGTTATATAATAATTAATAATCAACCTCAGATGTTATATTTCTAGAATCTCGTGTTACCTGTTTCTGGGCACGCCGAACCAGTACTCGGGCTTCATGCGTTTGCGGCCGTAGGACATGAGGGGGGTGGAGCGCGGGAGGGGCCGCCCCGCGGGCCGCCCCATGCGCAGGCGCAGGTACAGCGGCGGGTCGTCGGACGCGCGCGCCGGACGGGGGATCAGTTCTGCGGTTAAAAATTGGTATTTTATCCATCTATCACGTCATACGTATACGAATATAGAAGATCAGAGAACCAAAGTTTTCTTCCTAATGAAAATATTGTGAAATGGCGGCACCAACAAGCACCACAAGGCACAATCTTCCATCGCGCTACTATACGACAGCTGAAATTAATATAGTGGTTTCGGCTTGACCGAGTACCAATTCGCTCGGTCGAAAAAAGAAGTTGCGGCTTCCGCGCACTTTCATACAAATGTTAGCTATCGGTATCACTTATTCAGGTAGAAATATATATTTTTAATACCTAATCAGCTGAGATAATAGATATTTTATAATATGTACAAAACTTACTATCAAAAGACGCAAACAAGTCTGGCATATCGTCTACTGAGACCATGCTGCGATAGTCCAGTCTCGGCTGCGCGCTGGACACCGACTTGCTGTGCGAGCGACCGAATCCTCCCAGCGAGCTCCGCCTATAACACAATTTGAATTTAGAACCCATAGACAATGGATTTTTTTTATTTATTTTTTAGGATAAAGCAAGCGATAGTGATTGTTCGCAGTGCTTAAAACAATAAGAAATATTAAATTTTCTACCTCTTTCTAAGTTTCACATTATTAATTAATTCATGAAGCCCCAAGCGGCCACATCCGGCCGCGATAACAATGAAAAAGCTATTGTGTCTCGTTTTGCCACGACTGATGGGTTAAATATCTTCATCACATTTTGTAACAAACATATCGCCGTGTCAACTATTACACCACACAAAATCCATGTTTCTTTTATATTCACTCACTTTAAGTACAGCATTAAGTAGTAGAAACCTTTATCATAAATAAGCATTAGAGATAATTTTAATAATTAAAACATTTTACTTAAATACAAAATTAGGTCCTCGATACCTGAAAAAAGAATGAGAATTCCAATTTTGAAAAACATAACTACACATGCTAATAAGTTTTAGAACATTGACGTGCCAATCAGGAAACAGTGTAAGATAAACATACAATTTGGACTAGAACTTATAGCTAGAAGGTGAAAATCCTACTGCAACCGCAGCTGACAGGAAGCTAACTCTTAAACGAGGCTTAAAAACGGTTGAATATTTAGCATATCATTTTCCTTTTCTTACTATAGATATGGTCAGTTTAATACAATAGTAGGTAAGTATATTTTTAGTGAAAACTGTTAGAACTGTGTCAGGCTTATAAGCTATATTTAAGCATATTAAAAGCTTTTTTTCTCGGCTTTTCCCTAATGCCCTGTGTCATGATATTATGTAATATACAACCGTCTTTATGAATATATAACAATAATTGGAGACCAACGCTGGTTCTAATCTATAAGCGTGTCGACGTACGGCAGACGGCCAGTGCATTGACATTAACAAAATATTCTATCCACTTCAACACTATACCTTCCTACCTAAACGTATTTATTTTAGTTGTGCTGTAACTTAAAATATTTTTTTAAAATTCAAAATATCGTCTTAGTTCCATCTTTTGACGCTAGGTGTAGCACAACTAAAATAAATATCTAACATTTCATCTTCTAGTAATCCTTAAATAATCATGCTTATAACAGTTCATAATAAAATTAAGCACGAAAGATGTTTAGACGAAATGCGTTTGCAAAACATTCTATAGCACAATATTTTGCTAAAAAACTTCAATAATTTATTGTGATGCAAGCGCATTTAAGTGAGATAATAATAAACAAGTAGTAATAAGACAAGACAATATTCTAGAGGAAACATCGGTGGGGCCTAGAGACGAACAGTGAGTACACTTATGACGACAAACGAGTGTTGACCACGCTGACATTTTTGTCACATATTTTGGAGCATAGGGTCAAAATAAGCAGGAAAGTTTTTTTTTATGTTATCACTTCTCCACATTATTGAAACAGATGTTAACTTACCCTTAAGATTCAGAGATTTAAAAACCTTAATTATGACTGTATCCGTATTTAAAGCGAATTAGATTTAAAACATAACAGAGAAATTAATGATATCAAACTACTTGGTACTTTTCTTCCTTATCTGAGTCAGTCACAACGCTGCCCCAGCAAAGAGAGCGTAAAGCTTTTCAAAAGACGATGGAGGTTCAAGCTTTCAAAAGGCGTAACATTCCCTTAATATATGCGTGACGCCATATGTGATCGAAGGTGACGCCATATAAGACAATAATTATGACGTCATCAAATGTCAACGTGCTCGCACATGTAGCGGGCGCGCCCGCACGTACCCGGACGCCTCAGCCGCCTCCTCCGAAGGCGTTTTACTCAGGAACAAACCCGTACCGAACTCGACTAGGTTCATTGGCGAGCTAATGAACGCAGCGGAGCCCGGCACATCCACGGTAGCGGGAAAATTAATTTGCAATATTATTTTTTTTAATAATTTTGGTGTGTCAATTCTGTACGGCCGGGATGTATTGGAGACTAGAGAGCGAACGTGATTAAAAACAGCAATATAGATCTCTGGAGTGAAAAAATAGCGCAAACGTTATTTTGAGGTTATGTCACGTGACACATAACCTCAAAATACATTTAAGCGCCATCTGAACATAGTATATATTTTAGTGTATGCCATACGTCAATATATTTTGTCTCTAGTGTCCACTTTATAATATTGCAAAGAGTATACATGTCCTGTGTAAGTGTAGCATATATTCTAAGTCTAAAATTGTGTTCATTTACTTGCATCCTAAGTTTACACATAGGTAAGCTTAAGATGTCACATCAGTTGTTAAAGTACATACGTGTGAATAAGTGTTTTACAGTATTTATCATTACATTGTATACTTAAGTATACATTCAATTAAGTTCAACTGGGGCACGTGTTAGCAAACGCTAGAGGGAGTGAGAGATATTGGGGGAGTGAGAGAGGTAATATAAAATGTTGAAAGCGATTATAAAAAACGTCATACCTGTTGAAGACTTTGGAGAATACGCTCGTGTGGCTATCGGCGGAGGTTGGCAGGGAGTCGCTCTGGGAACTGGGGGCGGTGGCTTGCCCCTCCCCAGTTAGACCTTCTACCCACGATAGAGGGTAAGATAGGCGTTTTAGCATCTGAAAAGAATAATAGAGAGATTGTTAAGTAACAGAAACACAGAGAAACGACAATACAGAACTTATGAAACAGTTTGTTACTATACTAATATTTTCTTGGAAACTTGTCCAACGACAATCTGGGCGTCTACATAATATTATATCTCAATGATATAATATGTAGACGCCTAGATAAAAAATAGTTATGAAAAAAGCATAGTACAAAAATATGTGTGTAAGTCGCTTAAGTTATTTACTTAAGATAATTAAGTACTACAAATGTAATTATACATATTATTATGTATCATAGAAAAACTAACCTTCTTTCTATGTAATATTGTGTATAATAGAAAGACGGTTATAACATCACACATACATACCTTATTCTTCTTATCAGGCTTGGTATTATCCTCCTTCTGGTTGCCGTCGAGCGAGAAAGAGACGGCGGCACTTTTGCGCGGCCTCTCGTTCTCGCCGAGCGGCGGCGCGGACAGCGGCGGTTCGGCACGCGGCAGACAAACGGGGGGCACCCAGTCCGCGGATAGAACTATGTCCGCGTCGCTGTATACCTGTGTTGTTGTATGAAGTTAGATTACGATAATTAGAAAAAAACGGCATTCATTTAAGCCCCCTAAAGCTCTGGTTTCGAGAGAACGGTAATTGACAACATTTCATTTAATTAATCATCAAAAATAAAAAATACCATTTCTTTGTTTTTATTTCCGAAGTCCTAAAAAAAATTACAGATTTTTTTAATCATTAATTTACGAGAAAAAAATTAAAACGAAAAATCCACTTGTGACGTCATTGGTACGGCAGAATACGATACGATACACAACTTTGCTTGTAGGAACGAAAATAATGCAGATCTAAACACAATAACAAATTCAATAACCTCAAAGTAAAGTACCACAAAGTCAGTGACAGTACTGACAGTTTTTTTTAAGAAATCAGATATGACGTGCAAAGGTATTTTGTTGTTCAACCGTACCAATGACGTCATTTGGCGCTTAAGTCATTTTAGAATGATCAGAATTAAAAACCAAATTTTATAAATGAAAATGACCACATTTTCAAAAATAAAAAAATATGGGTCCCCTAATTTAACCCCTACTTTTATATTTCGTCATAAAACAAGTACAAAAAATATTTGAAATGTTGTCAATTGACACCGTTCTCTAGGAAACCGCGCCATACCGCCCACATAGACAACGTTCTAGTGACGTCATTCACCGCTGTATTGCGGCCGCTGCATAACGGCGCCGCTTTTGGAGGAAACCAGAGCTTAAGTAATACAAATATTTGCACACTAAAACCATACAAGGTCTGTTTTTCGTTGTGTGGCATATTGGAAACGTCATGACATTGTGGCGGTTCCCACAACATGAATGACGGCGGACCTTGAATAGTTCACAATGAAAATACTTTTATTAATAAGAGGTTAAATGTTTGTTGCGTAGTTCCCAAACATAGACCTTATTTTCTACAATATAATGCGAGTAACACGTTACAAATCACATGTGAGATTACGTCGTACCTAAATACAAACAAATGAGATTGATAGTCGAAATATAAAGAAGACATAACAAAACCTTTCCAAGAAAGGAGACACAAAGTTTAATGACCGACAATCCTCACATACTGCAGAGTAGTATAAAGAAAGTTACAATAAAATTAAGAAACCGCCACATAAAGAAGATCGTTTACCGTTTCATTCGTTCTTTTTTTACACAAACACGAAAAAAATACACCATAAACAACTATCAGAGCCCTCTTGAAGATGGAAAAGTAACACATACGTTCCTTATCCCATCTCACCTCTATAGAACCATGACTGTTCTTATAGAACTTTAGGAAGTTTTTCTCGAATGTGTTATCGCAGTGCAAATCGTGCAACGGCTCCGGTAGTTCTGGTATTGTTTCTATCTCGTGATAATAGTCCTCGTGTTCGAAATGTTTGTGATCCTAAAATTATATTGAGGTCGTAGAGTTCAATTTCAAGAATAATGGTGCTCCCACACCGCAGTTAGAGAATGTTTAGTAACGTTAGTAAACATTTGTTAGCAAACATTTAATCACAAATGTTAAAAATGTTTTCACGTTAGAAAATGTTTAGTAAACGTAAGTTAACAAATTAAATCAAAACAAATTATAACGAAATAAAACATATTGTGTTACATTTTGTTTGTAAACCTTTTATAAAGGAGGACGGGGTATGCGGTGAGCCAATAATAGATTTAAATGAACAATATAAAATATTAGTAAACATTAGAAAACATTTTATATTAGTGTAGGAGCACTTATAACATATAACAGTTCCTAACAAAATGTAATACTTGACAACGTTTGTTAGTAAATGTTTTTATGTCAGAAAATGTTTACAAACATTTTCTAACGGCGGTGTGGGAGCACCATTATAGTGCTAGTAGTTTATATTGATAACCCCCACATCGAATAGTGACAATATCCCAAGATATAATTTTCAAAAATAAAAAGAGCTGAGATTTGCAACCGATGTTAGCAGGCCTAGCCTGCATATTTTGTCTGCGTGTCGTTCTTTATTTAATAGAAACCAAACAAGCTATTTCGCACAGCAAATTACACGAGTAACTATGTAACTGACACCTTTTAACAAAACTAAACTATTATTTGATTATTTTATAATATCCATTGGAAATCAACATACTGTTGCAAGTTGCAACACAGCAATTAGTTAGTTTGGTCTGATAGATTGGTAACTCTAACTAGTTCTCACCTTCTTATTATTATTCGTGTTCACATGCAGTAGCGGATCCCTGATGTCGATTCCAGAGTCATGGTAAGACAGTTTGACGAGGTGGTGTGCTTCGGGACGCTCCTCATCCGCTGCGTCGCCCGCTCCGCTGCCCGCCACGCTGCCCGCCACGCTACCAGCTACGCTACCCGCCACGCTGCCCGCTGCGCTTTCCGCTCGCTCCATCTCGGAGCCCTCCGCGCCAGACACTTCGAGACTCTCTTCCTTACCGCCGTCAGCGTTGGATGACACCTGAAGATTATTTTATATTATTTAAACTAGACAATATCATAAACTGAGAACAAAATGTTTAGATCTCTCAATCCTTTATTAACCGTACATTTAACTGCATAATAATATGTAGCAAATTTCGTTAGAAAACAAAAAAATCTTTTTTAAAAAGCTTTAGGCGCGCCGCAGACGTCACACTTTTTGTGTGATCGAGTCTGCGGCTTACATACAGTCCGCATGGCGCGCGCCATCAGACTGTATGTAAGCCGCAGACTCGATCACACAAAAAATGTGACGTCTGCGGCGCGCCTTAACTTTGATTCCTGAAGATGATAAAAATAATAGATGATTATTTGAATTGCCCCCATTGTATCTAGCATATTATTTAACATTGCTTACTTCGCTTCCTTGATCGATGGACATCCTGTCCTTGCTCGGTATTGCCCAGTGATGGTCGAGTAAAGATTTTCTCCTGTCCTCTGTGGTTTGTTGCTGAAACATTAAAATTAATTGCTTTCATGTCTTTGTCGCAACAAGAAACGAATAACCATTTTAGTTCTAGCTTCATTATTTGGCAAGGTTATTTTAAGACTATCATAATCATGATCCTTGGAGTAGGCTTGACACAACCCGAATAAATTAGCATCCGCCATCTGCCTATCAATTTACATCTCTGATAGTGTGTTACATAATATATATTTTATATCTAGCTGTACTCATAAATATTTTAAAAATATAAAACCGACTTCAAAATTGTACATAATTGAGAATTAAAACGGCCTTATCTCAAAAACTACTGAACCGATTTTGATGAAACTTGTAGTGTTCCCTAAGTTGAACAATACCTAGTACAACAAAAAAAGAATTACTTAAATCGGACTTGTAGTTCCGGAGATATGCGAACACAAACATAAAAACATACATACATACATACACTTTTGAGATTTGGCACATTTGTTCAGACGCTGATATAGACTAATATATACGAAAATTGGGAAGTTCTGGAAATATTACAAACATACGCGTCGAATTAATAACCTCCTTTTTTTTAAGTCGCTTAAAAAATATAAATGCAGCCCTGATATCTAGTAAGCAGTACCTGAAGCGAGGTAGGCGTGACCAAGTCCCGGTCGAACGCCTTAGGGAAGGCGGCGCCACCGCGCTCCTCCGTGTCGGCGGAGGCGGGGCGCGTGTCCCCGCCCTCCCCTCCCGCCCCGCCCGCGCCTGCAAGCTCGGGGAACGTCTCGTCCTGTAATACGTGACGTCATCGTTAGTAGGAGTAGCAGGTTTAACTCCCACACCGGTTTCGGTGACGGTGGCCGGTTTCATTGAAACTAGGCCAGTTACGCAGGAGTAATTATAGTGCCGCAGTAGACAAGAGCACTCTCTATTCCTTTACTCTCATAACCCAGTGGGACGGACGACAAACACGACTGGCGAGATATCAGGCGCAGGACCGACTTTTTACATGCCCATCCGCAAAGACTTCTATTTAAACTGAGGTAGACAGGCCATACGCACCAAATGTTCCGCCGTTCCAATAGAGCTAATTCACACCGTTGCAGTCAGTGTCCACTGGCGCGCTGTACGCGACGGTCGTATGCGAGTGTGTACGGTTAGCAAGAAAATTTTAAAAACAAACTTTGTTTTATTTTCATATACTAAATTGTAATCAAAGGGCAAAATGCTATCTTGTGTTTAAACAAGATTTTGTAAAAATTATACAAATAAATCTTCAGGGATTACCTTTCACATGTAACTATCATAGTTGTTCACAATAGATGAATAATTTTTACCTGACTCTAGTAAAGCAAAAAGTAAGGGTTATGTGTCTCACAGGCTATGTAGTTAGTATGTATGTAATATGTATATGTTACCGTTAATTTGCGTAAACCAGTTAACTGTTAGAGTGCAGATTAACGCGGTATTCTGCAGATTATCTGGGTGAGTCAGTTAAAGTTCAAAAATTTGATTCTATTTTGACATTACTAGATAATATGCAGAATATCTAGGTAATCTGCAGACTAACGACCATGCATACGGTAAATTGCATAAAACAGGTTCTTGTTTGAATAAATCATATTATTTAGTTGTAGGGATAGGGATTATTGAATATAATTTTTAGAACATTAACAAAGAAATAAAATATTAAAATTTAAGTAACTAAAATATTACTGCAGTAATAAAATATAACAGATCAAATCAACTTGAAAAAAAAAAACAATAAGAAACAAATAAAAGCAGTCTAATGTTAGCCATACACGCAACCGTCTACCGGAGAGGTCTACCTGTGCAGGTATGCCCGTCGCAAGTAAATCGGAATGTGTGTGGGAATAGACCTGTGCAGTTGCTTGGACCTGCGCAGGCGACCGGCGCAAAATCGAAAATCAATTCTTTCGAGTGACACCTGCGCAGGCATACGCAGGCATACCTGCAGGTGACCTTGCCGGTAGACCGTAGCGTGTGTGGTAGCCATAAGGTTAACATGCTTAAGTCAAATTTTTTTAGGACTTAAAGAAGGAAGAGTTTAGCCGAGAATGTGAAAGAGTGGCGTTGTGTTTTGTATTATGTAATTTCCTAAGATTGTTCTGGGTTTTTAATGTGTTTTATTGGTAGAATATATTAACCACTAGATGACGCCCGCAACTCCGTTGCGCCAAAACTCGTTTATCGCGCGGGAACCGTACATTCTTCCGGGATAAAAACTATCCTATGTCCTTTCCCGGGACTCAAAGTATCTCCATACCAAATTTCAGCAAAATCGGTTCAGCGGTTTGGGCGTGAAGAGGTAACAGACAGACAGACACACTTTCGCATTTATAATATTAGTATGGATTAGATATTTGTTATCATGCACAAGTGTAGGCCAGTGATACAACTTCCAGAGACGTGCCTTTTGTGTTCCCTCCTAAACTCCATCGAAAGTTTTAGTAAAGCGTCTACCATTTTACTGAATCGACCGACTTGAGTCCTTGACTGCATTGACTTTTACTTAGACTTTGACTAGACTTTGGACTTTACCAAATAGAAAATCGATGCTAAAAATTGTTACAAGAACATAGATTTCCCGCCACTTATTTGACACTGGCCATGGTTATATACCTACTAGATGACGCCCGCAACTCCGTTGCGCCAAAACTCGATTATCGCGCGGGAACCATGCATTTTTCCGGGACAAAAAGTATCCTATGTCCTTTCCCGAGACTCAAAGTATCTCCATACCAAATTTCAGCAAAATCGGTTCAGCCGTTTGAGCGTGAAGAGGTAACAGACAGACAGACAGACAGACAGACAGACAGACAGACAGACAGACAGACAGACGGACAGATAGACAGACACACTTTCGCATTTATAATATTAGTATGGATAGCCGAAGCGCCATAATAATAAAAAAAAGAAACAAAGGATAAAATATTCAATATTAACTTCAATGTTGTTGTTGTTGATTTTACTCAATAAACAATAAACTTAATAACAAAAAAAATCTTAATTCGTAATAGACTTTTTTGCAGTCAGTACTTGCGGGCGTTTGTTTACCAGTCTTTCGGGGAGTTCGCTTGCGTTCGGTATGACGAATGCCATAGGCCTGCATCCTTGTCACTCTTGTTACAAAATAATATTGGCATAGCTCGCACTTGACTACGTAGATACTTATAGTTTGTGTGTGTGTGTAATGTTTTGAGTGTATTGTTTTAGGATTGCTTTTCAAATGACATTTCGTAGAGTACGGCACGTCTACCTCAGTTTAAATAGAAGTTTTTGCCCATCCGACGCATGGACGCATTGTCTTACTTGTCAGACTATCATCAGCCTGCAGAGTTCGAACCAAACTTGGAAATAACATGTTTTCAACGCGGGAATCGAACCCACGACCTCCGAGTCAAGAGCCACGCTCTAAACCACTGGACCACGAAGGCTAGCAGTAGCAGGTAAGGTAAATAAGTAACTTCAACGCAGCGCTGACTATCATGATGAAATAGTTTATGCAACGTAGAAGACTTTTATGTTCTATCTACGTAATTTTACCTAATGCTACCTGCGGTATTGGTGAATGGCTAGAAAAGGCATTGGGTAACTTTGTATGGACCTGTGGCGTCATTTTTTTTTCCAGCGGGCAGGGATAAAACCATTACTATTTTGTAGCACTACAACATATACCAGTAATAAAAATTGTTCTAAGTTATATCGGAGCTGAGCTACGATTATTTTAGTATATATATTCTTGCACCTTATGTTCACAAAATCCATAGTAATTAACATTACTTTATGGAGCTATCCTTAACAAACAGATGTAGAAAGGGTATATTAATCTGTTGGATATATATTTCTCACTAGCGATTGCCCACGACTTCGTCCGCATCAAATAAATTAATAATTTTTCATACATATTTTCACCTAGGTTTAACTCTCGTCCGACTAAAATATAGCCAGACTTGAGACTATATTTCATTAGACAGTGGTTTTCAAAGGGCCGGATGCAATATTAGGCAATTATAATTATTGTTCTTGTGTATTTATGTGTTGTGGGTAAAATGACTCTAGGGTGTTGTTCCCATAATGTCCATTATTTCAACTATTTAGTGAATTTTGGCCATAGTACGACGCCAGACGCCATCTTTCGGCAGATTTTTCAGTATTGATTTTAATCTACTTCTCGGCTTATTATAGGCGCAGCGCAGACGACAGACTATGCGTGACGCACTTTTTAGTCTGTGGGAAATAGAACCTATGCAATTATATACAGTAAAGCACACGACGCGCAAAAAGTCCGCATATAATTGCATATTAGGTTCTATTTCCACAGATAAAAAGTGCGTCACGGATAGTCTGTCGTCTGCGCTGCGCCATAGAAGTACAGCTGCAGGAATGTTTTATAGAATATTAACTATTTACTTACACAAAAAAAAAACAAAACGGCTCTTTAAGAAATTCGAAAAAAATGGATTTGCAGACGGACAGACAGACGGACATGCATTGCATTTCATCTTGGCGGGGGCACTCCCGTGCCCCCAGATGTGTCCCTTGTATTGAGTTCACTGTGAAAGGAACTGTGATAAAAGACCAACATATTTTTTTTGTGATTTGAACGGGCAAGCGCCCTGGCGTAAAGAGTTTCCCCATACAAAAGTGATAAAAAATATATTCTCTTTCAGCGCTACTACTTTTACAGTAAACTCTATACACGGCTGACGGGACTCATACACAGTACACACCCTAAATTATTATCACTTGGTTTTGTTATACCCTGTATACTAATATTATGAAGCTGACGTGTTTGTATGTTTGAAAGTGCCAATCTCAGGAACTGCTTGTTCGATTTGAAAAATTATTTTTGTGTTGGATAGCCTATTTATCGAGGAAGGCTAGGAGTTAATAAATAATGCAGTTTTTCGTATTTTCCTGAATATTCATGTTATGATTTAATTTACGTTTAGTTGAAAATACGAACTTAAAATGCCTAATATCTCGGCTCCGATATAGTTTAGCTGTATATCCCCCATAATAAAGTTTCATCCCCTTGATATGTTCTTTCATAATATGCCAGTTTGGTGAGTGGCCGCGAGATTTGAAAATGACGCCAATATTACCCAAACCCCTTTACGTAGATTAAAAATATATTTGTTTAGAGTTGGTACATTTAAAGTTTATTTGGATACGGGTGTTATAAAGTACCAAGAAGAAATTAAACTTTGTTTTGTATGATAATGTTACATGCTGTAGTTTTTTATTGTAAAAATATTTTACCTTGACTAGAAGCGAATCTTTACCGGGCGAATGTTCGGCCTTATTACTCATGTAGTAGATTTCAGCTTGCTCCACTCTGAAAATCGTAAAAGGATTTGGTGGTAAGTTACTATGAAATATCTGCAGTGTTGCGAAAATGGTGACAAATTTTAAAAATGCTCGTGTAAGTAAATACAATGATGATATTATATAAGGGACATGAAATTCAATATGTTTTTCTCACTATAAAATTACATCACTTCTATTATTTTATTACAAAAATATTATACCTCAGTATATTATTTAACTTTCAAAGCACCTAACTTCACATGTTTATCATTTATGTAGTGAACAAAAGTTAGTACGCAAGCACGCAAACCGGTACGTAGGTACTTGTGCGTCCCATGGTCGGGGCCGTGCGTGCGCATGTGCGCTATATCGTAGAAGATGGCGGCGTATATAACATAGTTCTAACCTAACCTAACCTAATTTCCTATATTTATGTACTGAACTAAAGTTGGTACTTGGTACGCAAGCACGCAACCGGTACGTACTTGTGCGTCCCATGGTCGGGGCCGTGCGTGCGCATGTGCGCTATGTCGTAGAAGATGGCGGCGTTGACGACGTACTCCATCGGGGCTATCACGCCGTACGACTCCGGCCCGTGCTCCATCACCAGCGTGTCGGACACGTTGGGGTCGAACATCACAGCGTTCGGCGTCACCAGCAGAACTCCTGATACCACGCCCTGGAATTACGATATATAGGAATTAGAATACTATACACAGCATTCAGTGTTCGGTTACCCCAATTACAACGTCGCGAGGCAATGCGATGGATTTCTAGATGAGCCATTGGAACAGATAGCCCAAACCGCGGGCGGCAAGTCGGTCAATTCAGTGTTTATCTTCTTGTGTGTACTGTGTACTAAATAAAGTAAAATTTTGAATACATCATTTAAAAGTGCATCGCATCGCCTCGTCACGTTGCGATGTAAACTAACCCTAATATAGACGGAAAGAGGATCGTATACATAGATTGTAGGATAGTAAATTAGATTTCTTATAGGTTAAAAAGGTTGAAAACCCGACACCATTGAGAGACACGAATCATAATAAATTCCAAAAGACATTTCTATTCGCTGACGAATAATGGTCCAATTTTATTACCTACTCATGCGCCTCCGAGCGAACTAATAAAATATGTCCTGGAGGCAAATTAAACGCGCCCGAAGAAAAATAAGTTCGTTTTTCAAACGGAGGTTTTATGGGGTCAGCCGCGGAATAATAACGCGGTTATTTTTCGTGGGACAATGTTTTCTCTCTGGGTCCCGATTCTCGTACCTCGAATGGCGCGTTTTTACCTAAATCAAAACTTCAACTATTACTGTAAAATCCTGTTTATTTTGATTGTATCCACTTTTTAATAGCTGATCAGGATCCCTACCCTAAACTAGCTTTTGGTAACGAACGTCCCTAAGTTCTTGGCGTACTAAACCGAAAATTTTTCTAAATGCGCCGCAAGAAACATGAGGGATTTTCTTCGCGCTTCACTTTAATGACGACAAAACAAAGAATATTCCAGAACGTACCTGTCCATCAGTGATATGGCGGACGTTGATCTTGAGGAAGCGCTGCGGGGCGGTGCTGGCCGGCGCCTCCGGGGACACGGGCCGCAGGCTGTCCAGGATCTCTGGAAACGAAATTATTAATTGTTATTAAAATTATAGTAAGCATTGCTTTTTTTATACAGGGTGCAATTAAACCTTCCTGCCAAATTTTTTCCAGGGCTTAGGTATCATTAGGAGAGTCCATTTAACCAAAAAAAGTGGGTGTTATTTTTTTTCAATGACATATTTTATCCCATTTAAAATCGTTGTAGAATGGTCACTCGCGGCGCGGGGTATTGAGAGGGGGTGACGTGGGATGAGGCGCGCGCGCGGGGGCACATCACGCGCGGCCGACGCATCGTTTCCATTAATTTTAGTGTTTTTTAGGATAAATTTAGGAAGCTATTTCTCAACATTTTAGTACTGAGTGACTATAAAAGACAAAAAAAAGTATATTTTTATTTTTAACAAGGATCAATATATCAAAATTTAGCAGGAAGGTTTAATTGCACCCTGTATAAAACTAGCTGTCCCGGTGAACTTCGTGTCACTTTAAAGCCTTCCCTGGACTTCTACGAATATTTTAAGACTAAAATCAGCCCAACCCGATCAGCCGTTTTCGAGTTTTAGCGCGACTAACACTTTTGAAAATCCATTTTCATATACAGGGTGCAATTAAACCTTCCTGCCAATTTTTTTCCAGGGCTAAGGTATCATTAGGAGAGTCCATTTAACAAAAAATAAAATTGGGTGTTATTTTTTTTATTACATATTTTATCCCATTTAAAATCGTTGCACAGTGGTCACTTGCGGCGCGGGGGAATGAGCGGGGGTGACGCGGGTGGAGACACGCGCGCGAGGGCACGTCACGCGCGGGCGTCGCGTCGTGTCCATTAATTATTGTAGTGGTTTTTAGAATAACTTTCGAAAGCTATTTCTCAACATTTTAGTACTGAGTGACTATAAAAGAAAAAATACGTGTATTTTTATTTTTAACAAGGATCAATTTATCAAAATTTGGCAGGCAGGTTTAAGTGCACCCTGTATAAGATAATGGGTCAATCGAGCAAACGGATCACCTGAATATGGAAAGCTGTTATAATATGTAGGTATGGCATCGTCGTCCCATTTTTTTTTTATTAAATAAGGGGGCAAACGAGCAAACGGGTCACCTGATGGTAAGCAACTACCGTCGCCCATGGACACTCGTAACATTAGAAGAGCTGCAGGTGCGTTGTCGGTAGGTTGTCGGCCTTAAATTTTTAATTGTAGGCAAAGATAGTGAAAAGAGAGTTCCCATCCGAATTTTTATAAGAAACAAATAACGATAGTGAGGACTAAGGGAGGAGTTTCCGCCAAAATGGTGATGTGATGACGTGATGAAAAGAGGTTCGAGTTCTCGAAGAGTTTCGGTTAATGTATCTTGTAAAATCGAATAATCCAATTTCAACATGAAAGCTATCCAACAGCAAATATAAATATTGCAGAAGATACTAAATGAAAAATATTCAGATTTTATTACTAAGCAGTGTCATTTAAACAACGCAATTTATCATGAAACTTAGATCTTAAATATTAGCATGTAATTGCAACAAAAATTGAAAGTTGCGTCCTTTGGCGGAAAAAAATTAGAAAGGGTGGCAACCTTACAGCAATGCCACTTGCCAGTATTTTTCAGCGCTAATATTAGTATTATGAAGCAATGGTTCATAAAGTATACTGTACCTAAACCGTATATAGTTTCAATTACTATTTTATTATAACCTAGAATCTAGATAGTCTGTAATTGTGCACTTAGCTATAATCTGGGGCTAATACAGCCGTATGCGGTACGAAGCACTAGTGTGTGCATAATTTCATTTGCGTTGGATTTTGAACTGGACCAAGATTGATGCAAATGAATTGTAGCACAGTATATATTAAACTAGACGTTCCGCGAAGCTTCGCCCGCGTAAATTAGATATTTCACAGACAAATTAGTCTACAAAATAGCCTATGATCCTTCACGTGGTCTACTCCTCATCTGTACCAAATAACAAAAAAATTGCTCCAGTAGTTCGTGAGAATTCCCTTTCAAATAATTTCCCCAGTTATTTCCACATTTTCGTCTATTTATTAGCGCCTATTAGTCTAAGCGTGATAAAATATAGCCTTCCTCGATAAATGGGCTATCTAACACTGAAAGAATTTTTCAAATCGGACCAGTAGTTCCTGAGATTAGCGTGTTCAAATAAGTCCTTTCAAATAATTTTCCCCCGTTTTTTCTACATTTTCCTCTATTTCTTCGCTCCTATTAGTCTTAACGTGATAAAATACAGCCTATAGCCTTACTCGATAAATGGGCTACCTAACACTGAAATAATTTTTCAAATCGGACCAGTAGTTCCTGAGATTAGCGCGTTCAAACAAACTGTTCCGCTTTATAATATTAAAAGTATAGATGAGGATCTTAATACTCTCATTAGGATATAATATATACCTAGTCAAAACGACGAGGAGAGTCACCGAACCGCATATTAAACGTGTTAAAGCTAAAGTTCCCTGCCGTTTCTGTACTACTAGGTCGGTTCGTGCTGAGCTATTTACCCAGCTACATAAACAGTGTAATAATGGCGCTCGTTATCTATGTCTACAGCCTGTTCAGGCTTATATTACCTGCGACGGAACCGTATTCCAACGACATAAAGCCCATTTGTAGATGAAAAACTATGGGTTTCCTCCGGCACGCAACAGGCGGAAAGTGAGGAATACATTTAAATATATTTATTTCACTTATTAACGTCACAGTGCCGTGGAACGTTCATTAGCATACAAATAATTGTCTTTTCGGCCCGGAAAAAGTATTTAAATGAGGAATTATTTTGTAAATATCAGCCGGTATCTTACTTTATTGCGCCCATAAAGAAAATTCTAAAAAAGATCTGTATTTTTTTTTATTTACTTAGGAAAAAAATACAAACAATACGCGGAAAAGCACTCAATACTCTTTAGTATTGAGTGCTTTTCTGTTGCAACTTGCAAACTAGGCTCAATACATTATTATCAAAAGTTATCTTTTCCTAAAATTCCACCTTAGTGGTTTTATATTAATTTTCTCTCTGCTTTTTTAACGTAACTTTCTGCCGCGCACCGTAAAACTCTGGAACGAACTGTCACCAGCAGTATTTCCGGACCTATACGACCTGCAAACCTTTAAGACGAGAGCGTATTCCCTCAGCCCTCTTGAAAGGCCGGCAACGCAGGGGCGTTGCTCATGGGCAGCTCTTCTAATGTTGCAAGTGTCCATGGGCGACGGTAGTTGCATTCCATCAGGTGACCCGTTTCCTCGTTTGCCCCCTTATTAAAAACTTATTTTACTAAACTTCTTCTATTATTTATCTAGATCTAGATAATATAAATTATAGACCAGTAAACAGCTCTATCATACAATTGCACAATTATTTTATTTATTGGTCACTGCTCACAATGTTGTGAAAACTGCACTGAAGTGGGTAAACATTGCAATAAAGTAATTGTGACAAATCGTATTTTCTTTCATGATTCAACCTGTTTACTCTAGTCTTGTTAAATGATGACATCTTTATTTAACTGTAACGGGGTCTCCGTAATATCTCGTATTTAATATATAAAAAATCGGTCAATAGCGAGTTGCGCTCGCGCACGAAGGGTTCCGTATCATTATAGAGCAAAAATTGTAAAAAAATTTGATTTTTGTATGGGTGCCCCCATTGATTATTAATTTTATTTAAATTTTATTACTAATTATTAAAGCTTAAATACGGCTTAGTATTTTGTGAACATTTCAGGTGCCAATATGATGTTGTCATCATTGATATGGAGCAAAAAATTTTTGAAAAATCGCGTTTGTTGTATGGGAACCCCCATTAAATATTTATTTTGTTTTTAGTATTAATTGTTGTTATAGCGGCAACAGAAATACATAATCTGCGAAAATTTCTACTCTCTAGCTATTACCGTTCTTGAGTTACAGCCTGGAGACATACAGACAGACGGACAGACATCGAAGTCTTAGTAATAGGGTCCCGTTTTTACCCTTTGGGTACGGAACCCTGATAAGAGCAATAACGTAGGCTATAACAGAACCTTTTTGTGGCGAAGACTTGTTTTGCATCGTAGAGAATTCATTTGTCTTCGTCAGACTCAGAGGTAAGAACTGCTTTAAAGTAACAATGAAAAAATATTATAATCGAATTGCTCTATAAATCTACGACAGTTGATAAGTAATTACGAAAGTATGCAGTCCAAAATTACATGACGCTTTTTAAAGTCGAGTGATAAAATTAATCATATCATTAGATTACTATTATTTTTCGGGTGTTATCAATTAAAAAATAACAGATAAAATATATTTTTGATTCACTTAAAGACAAGAGTAACTCTATCACAAACTCGCTGAAGAAAAAGTGGCTACATGACTGAGTTACATATAGAAAATGGGCACTTCAGGCTCTAGTTAGAATAAAGATATAAAATATTTAACATATTCATCATAATCTAGTGTCTTGTCGTCCCTTTTTGGGAAAATCCTGACTTTTTTTGAATTGGGCGCAGTGTTTTTAGGTCTCTTTGGTGGGGCCAAGAGCGAGCGTGGCGGGTGCATGCGCACAAGGAGGTGCTATTGGTAGATGAGTAATCAGATTCAACGTCATTGAAAGATCACGATCAGATGATGACAAGTTATTGGTAGCTATTGTACCAACGAAGAAATTGATTCATAGGCAGTTACGCGGACCTACGTCAATTAGTCGGATTCAATGTAACCTGTGATCTGTCGGATAGGTCGGTTTGACATAACGCAACCAAATTACCTAGGTCCGCCATATGCCTATGAATCAACGTCTCTGGTAGTACTGTGGGCGTCGATTCGAATCCCACTTCTGACACCAAGCAGGTCTTTCTCTCCAAATCCTTCGAACCCTAGTACTTTATCGATAGCTATTGTTTTACATCGTCGATTACTCTTTATTTTATCGGAGCGATCTTAAAATTACGAGCGGGCTATACTAGCGGTCAATTTCCACGCTACTTTATCGGTTACAATGGAGATGAAGGCCGCATTTTCCATCGTATTAGTCCGATTAAGCCGCGTAACTGGCGCTAATTGACAATAATGGGTGACATCAGCGGCCATACTATTCTGAATTCTCTATACAATTATTACACTCTCACTAGTAAATAAAAATATACACACGCAATACGCACGCACGCACGCACGCACGCACGCACACGTACGCACAATAGGTACTATCCTCTATTGCAGCGGTTCTCAAACCTTTTTGGTGGCGGAACTTTTTAAGACAGACTCTTAAAAAAATAATGTTTTGTCTTTGAATAAATTGCTTCCAAGGCAATAAATCAATGTTTAATAAATCAATGTTTTGACTTTTGTCACTTTCTGATTCATCGGAGAAGTCTCTAGTTAAGACAAGAAAAAAACATTGATACTGGCTTCAGATGTTTCTTTAATTCAATTAAGTAATTAATCCAAAGAGTTACGTTGATGTTTTTAACCGACTTTAAAAAAAAGAGGTTATCAATTCGACGCGTATGTATGTAGTATTTCCAGAACTGCCCAATTTTCGTATATGTTAGTCTGTATCAGCACCTGAACAAATGTGCCAAATTTCAAAAGTGTAGGTATGTATGTAGATAAAAGATATGTATGTATGTATGTTTTTATGTTTGTGTTCGCATATCTCTGGAACTACCATATCCGATTTCGGTAATTCTTTTTTTGTTGTACTAGGTATTGTTCAACTTAGGGAATAGTGCAAGTTTCATCAAAATGGGTTCAGTAGTTTTGGAGATACGGAGTTTTAATTCTCAGTTACGTACAATTTTGAAGTCGTTCTTATCTTTTTAAAATACAGTTTTAGTAGTAAATATTGATTTAATTCATACAAAAAAGAAATAACAAGAAGAAGAACAATAAAACATTCATATAACAACACGGTGCCACTTATACACGGTAGAGACGACACCGAATCTATTTTCGTTACGAAAACTGTGTTAGACTGTTTATAAATAAAAGTTAATTTTAAACTTAAATGTGACAGACAATAAAGTTTCATCATAATATTTAGTAAATAAACTTTTTAAACGTATACTGTATATTAGTGTAAACATGAATTATACGGTACCTAATGAAGACTGCATTGTTGAAACATGTGGTCGCTGGTTGAGACCATATAATCGAAACTACATTAAGGTTTGATAAGAACTGGAGTACGTCTTTGTATATTAATTACTTAGATAGCAAATAAAATCTTTAGATCTTTGTGTTGTTCATTTTAATGCCTAGAAATCTGATACCCTTAAATCACTCCGATTTTAAGAAGATCTTCCTACTCGAAAAACCGGTAAAATCTATTTGCCCCAGTTTTAATAAAGGAAATATAGAGGAAAACTAACATTTAGCAAAACTTTATCAGTTGCATGTAAACCATATCACTCTTAACCACGTCGTAAATAACGTCATCATAGTATACGGAAAGTCGAGAACATACGAAAATTGTGCATCGTGTTACAGTTTTTTATTAGGTTTTTGTGTTTGAAAAAAAAAACAGAATTTCTAGAACTTTACTTTTGTTAGATTTTACTTGTTTACGAAAACTGGAGATAGAATATAAAGCAGAGACACGTTTATTTGATATACATAAAAAATATTTCTAAATAGCTTAGACTTTAGAGGAATGTAGCTAGAGTTTACTAGGGTAAACTGAGGCCAGGTCTATCGCTCTTAATATCGTAGTCTTAATCTGTACACCTGTGTCAAATATGTATCATTGAAAATTGAAATAGGTCCGGTATTTTCGCGGCCTAGAACATAATGCAAAATAAAATAAAATATTTTTAAAACATTGAAGTCTATTTAATGAAGGTCAGAAATGTTCTCGTTAAATAATTAATTACTCGTTCATGATATTATAAGTTTAAACACTTACGGATTTTGTCGCGGAGCACTTTTATTAATCCCGACGTTTCGGCTACTTTACAGCGGCCGTGGTCACGGGCGGACTGAGGTGACAGGTGTCCAATTTCTTGAAGTTATCCAACTACCCGACGACTCATCAATATTTGTTTGCGTTCCGATCTACGCAGAACGAACTCACAGTGCCTTGAAGCCGAGGTGTCATAGATTTGTGCTTTAGTTTGTTTATCACTGAATCCCAACTAGATGGCAGCACCCAACCATCTTCGCGGTTGAAATTAGGGTGTTTTTTAATTTCTATGGCCTCGCGTATCATTCTTGGGCGGTATCGTGCTTCTTTTGCCAGTACTTGTGGCTCATCAAATCTTATGTAATGGCGAGGTTGATCCAGTGTGTGTTCACAAATTGCGGACTTGGTGTTCCTACGGTGTTTGACATCTGCAATGTGTTCCTTGATACGGGTTTTGATGGCCCTTTTGGTTTGCCCTATATAAGAGAGGCCACAATCACAGTCGAGTTTGTAGATTCCTGCATCTTGAAGGGGTAAGTTGCATTTCACTGATGGTAAACATTGGCTGATCTTTTTGGGCGGCTTAAAGTATGTTTTTATTGAAGCTCAACTCCAAAATACAGTTCACAATGGAGTTGGAGAGAGATAATTCCTTAGCTTTCTTGGACGTATTAGTAATAAGGAATCCTGATGGCACATTAGGTCATACGGTGTATCGTGTGATTCCCATCATCACCCAGCACAGTTAAGTACTGTTGGAAAATCGTTATTTCAAAGAGCACGAGGAATCTGCGATGAACAGCATGTGGATACCGAACTTCATCATGTTGCACAAGTTTTACGCGACAATAAGCTTCGGGTACCACGCAAACAGAGCAGCAACCGAGTGAAGCCGGCAACAGTGGAAAGATTACCTGCAGTGTTACCATTTATAAAGGGAGTCACTGATAAAGTGAGCTACATTCTAAGGAAAGCTTCAATAAAAACATACTTTAAGCCGCCCAAAAAGATCAGCCAATGTTTACCATCAGTGAAATGCAACTTACCCCTTCAAGATGCAGGAATCTACAAACTAATTTCAACCGCGAAGATGGTTGGGTGCTGCCATCTAGTTGGGATCCAGTGATAAACAAACTAAAGCACAAATCTATGACACCTCGGCTTCAAGACACTGTGAGTTCGTTCTGCGTAGATCGGAACGCAAACAAATATTGATGAGTCGTCGGGTAGTTGGATAACTTCAAGAAATTGGACACCTGTCACCTCAGTCCGCCCGTGACCACGGCCGCTGTAAAGTAGCCGAAACGTCGGGATTAATAAAAGTGCTCCGCGACAAAATCCGTAAGTGTTTAAACTTATAATATCATGAGTGATACTCGCGAAAACTTAAGAAATCATTATTACTCGTTATTGTTTTCCTACATTTAACTCTATCACTATTTAGACCTTGACCGCAAGAAATAACCGAAATCACAAAAAAATAGTTTACTTTAAAGATATTTTTAACGCAAGTTTATTTTAATGTATGCAAAACATTTCAATAATATTAACATTTAAAACGTGTATAGCTGGGAAGTAAGAGGAAGTTGTATCTAGTTATCTTTACAACTCTGTTCAGTTATGGATCTTATGACAAAGAGAAGCGATTTAAAAGTCCTTTAAATATCTACTTTCAGTCAATATGAAAATCTCTACTTTTTAGTAGAATGAAAACCTGGATTTTTCAGAAAGAAAACCAACACCTTCCAATAGCTTTAGAAACTCTCATTTTTAGTAACTTCAAAACTCTCCACTTTTTAGTAACTATAAAAACCTCCGCCTTTCAGTAATCATGAAAACCTCCACTTTTCAGTAAGTATGAAAACCTCCGCTTTTCAGTAACTTTAAAAACCTGCACTTTTTAACCGACTTCCAGAAAGGAGGAGGTTATATAATTTCGTCTGATTGTATGTTTTTTTTTTATGTTCAACGATCACTTCGCCGTTTTCAGTAATTATGAAAACCTGCATCTTTCAGTAAGCTGTAGCATGAACTCACCTTTCTCCTGTGCCGGCTCATTCTGCGCGCTCTGCGTGGACTCGGACGTGTTATCGCCGCTCTCGGACGGCCCGTCCGACTCCTTATCACCATCTGTCACAACCATAACAACCTGCTTATCAAACCGTGTCAATACTTCAGTTTATTGTATATTGTACACGTCAAAGAATCCGTGACCGATTTTTTTATAATCAAGTAACCACAGAAATCAGTCACAAATCCGTTTTCAGAAACAACGAAAATCAGTTTTCAGAAACAACGAAAATCAGTTTTCAGAAAGTCGTGCAATTTTCGGTCTGAAAATGTCTGACGTGGCTTAACACCAGTATGTCACTGAAACCGGAGTGCATTTATACACAACTATCATGTTTTACAACCTGTCGTCACAATCGTTAAACATCTTCACAGTACAGAAAGAAACAATCGAGCAGAGGTCACATTTTAATAACTTTAATTGAAACATCACAAATAAAACGTACCATTGTACCAGCGTTTCAGAAACTCAAAACTGAACATTGTCGGACAACGAAATGTACATTATATCTGTTAACTTATCGCGCTCGATAAAAACTAACAGTATCTTTCTCATTAGACACACACTGAAAACTGCGCATTGTAAGACACAATTAATACGAGTTTAGAAGCGTATTTATATTTAAAACACGCGGCGCCGCTTGCAGGCAGTTGAAGACTGTCGTTGCTTTTGTTCGCACCAGAAAAAAAAAACTAAAACGTCACTACTCGCGAGCTTCAAGGCTGAACGAGTTGAGGTTATCCTAGGTTACACTACAGCGCGTTCAAACTCTACCTCTGATGGGACCTTTATACCGAAGACCTTAAGGGTCATCCATAGAATCTATGAGGTAACATAAAATTGATCACACGGTAGGACATAGTATTCTTTTTAAAATATTTTAACAGTATTTTTTATATTTTATGTTTGGGTATGTGGTTGAATTATAGTATTTCTATAATATTCTATAATATTTTTATTTATCTGTAAAAGATGCAATTTAGACACTGAATAAAATAATTATGCATCTGGCATGAGAAGATAAAGCGACATTGAAAAAATTCGATTGCATAACAACGAATATACAGTGTGTAACAAAAATAAGTGATAATACTTTAGGGTGTGTACGTGTTCCTTGTAGAGAGTTCACTGTGAAAGTAGCAGCGCTGAAAGACGATTTTTTTTTTCACTTTTGTATGGGCAAGAGCCCGAGCGTCACGAGTTTCCCCATACAAAAGTGAAAAAAAAATTTGGTCTTTCAGCGCTGCTACTTTCACAGTGAACTCTCTACAAGGAACACGTACACACCCTAAAGTATTATCACTTATTTTTGTTACACCCTGTATATTATAAACCCAAATAAAACTAAATATTCTATGAACTTTTACATATTTTGTAAAATATGATGTTAACAAAGTCGGTAAAGAAAATCAAGACCTTGTACGGAGAATGATGTAAAATTTGATACTGTAAAAGCTTCCGTAATTTTATCTGCACATTAAAATTGTAGCCAAGGTCTCAAGAATTTAGCTCTTAGCTAGATCTTGACTGCCGAATAGGTTGTTATCCATAATGTGCAAATTTGTTTCCGGGATTAAAAAAAAACGTTTATCCTTTCCCAGGAACTCATAGTAAATAGGTTCAGCAATTTGAGTGTCAAGACTCAAGAGGGACAGCCAGACACGAAAAATATAGCAAATAAATTTAATGAATATTGCCCTTTAAACGTGAATAAACGAAGTACCAAGACTAGAAGTAAGAAATTGTTAATCTGTTATTATTTAGTAAGAAATTTTTTATACGACATGGTCGTCAAGGTTTGTGAACCAAGTCCTTAATTAAAGAATTTAAAAAAATAGACTACAGAATGCGTAACATAGAACTTAGGTAGAAGTAAGAAACTTAGGAGTACAAACACAGGTTTTTAATTCCAAGCCGGCGTAGCTTTTAGTGCGGGTGTTTTAGAAAGAAACGTGGAAAGGCGTCGCCATTCACAGTACATTTGTATGGAGAACTTGAGAGCACTTCTTGTAATTGAAATTCATACAAATATACCTCGTGCGGAAACCTGCGATAAAACGCACCTCGCCTACTTGTTATTAGTTTCTTACTGTATAGTAGGTATACATAATAGTATACACAGCATATTTTGATATGCGACCGTGCGATGCTGATTTAAAATTGAGATTTAAAATATTGATTCAAATATCCATACTTCCATACTAATATTATAAATGCGAAAGTGTCTGTCAGTCTGTCCGTCTGTCTGTCTGTCTGTTTGTCAGTTACCTTAGATTTTGCTGAAATTAGGTAATTTACTTTGAGTCTCGGGAATGGACGGATACTTTTTATCCCGAAAAAATGTACGGTTCCCGCGCGACAAACGAATTTCGGCGCAACGAAGTTGCGGGCGTCATCTAGTTATTTTATAAATTCATATAAATTACTTAAATACTTCAGTCAATAGCAACAAAAGGTAAAAATCGAAGGTTGGTTGCGAAAAACCGATTTCTCGCTTACTCAATCCGTCATGGACCATGGTAGATTTTTAGACTTTTTGTACAGTTCATTCTACGAATTACTCTTGGAATAAAGACATACAATTACATATTTGCAAAAGGAATGAAAAAAGATAAAAAAAGTTGGCTGCCAACTTTTTTATCTTTTTTCATTCCTTTTGGTTCAAGCCGTCTTGTTTAATATACAAATTTATAATTTAGCGCGGGAAGCAAATTATAAACATAGACTTACGCAGGCTTTTCTAAGCGGTAGGAGAGAGCCTAAGGCTACAAAACATTGGCTTTATGAAAGCATTTATAGCTACAACGCGGATAGCCTTATGTAGGCCTATCTCAAATGGTGGGACGGTGGAAATGGTGGAATATAGCTACAAAACGTGGAGTGGCTTGTGTGGATATAGCTACGAAACGTGGAGTGGCTTGTGTGGATATAGCTACGAAACGTGGAGTGGCTTGTGTGGATATAGCTACGAAACGTGGAGTGGCTTGTGTGGATAAAGCTACGAAACGTGGAGTGGCTTGTGTGGATATAGCTACGAAACGTGGAGTGGCTTGTGTGGATATAGCTACGAAACGTGGAGTGGCTTGTGTGGATATAGCTACGAAACGTGGAGTGGCTTGTGTGGATATAGCTACGAAACGTGGAGTGGCTTGTGTGGATATAGCTACGAAACGTGGAGTGGCTTGTGTGGATAAAGCTACGAAACGTGGAGTGGCTTGTGTGGATATAGCTACGAAACGTGGAGTGGCTTGTGTGGATATAGCTACGAAACGTGGAGTGGCTTGTGTGGATATAGCTACGAAACGTGGAGTGGCTTGTGTGGATATAGCTACGAAACGTGGAGTGGCTTGTGTGGATATAGCTACGAAACGTGGAGTGGCTTGTGTGGATAAAGCTACGAAACGTGGAGTGGCTTGTGTGGATATAGCTACGAAACGTGGAGTGGCTTGTGTGGATATAGCTACGAAACATGGAGTGGCTTGTGTGGATAAAGCTACGAAACGTGGAGTGGCTTGTGTGGATATAGCTACGAAACGTGGAGTGGCTTGTGTGGATATAGCTACGAAACCAAGGCCACATGTCAAAGATCTAAGCTGTATAGCAAAGATTAGCATCTATACTCTAAAGCTACAAAAACACAACGTGAATAGCATTATGTGCGCTTTTTCCAAACGGGAATAAGATCGTTAATCATTATTCGTTAGCTACAAAATATTATGAGCGTTTACAGGCTTTTGCCAAGTGAAAATCTCTTGCTGATATATATCTATCTACTATAGAGATCCAACATCCATACATTTCATCTATTCCATTATAAAATATGCGAAAGTGTGTCTGTCTGTCTGTCTGTTACCTCTTTACGCCCAAAGCGCTGAACCGATTTTGCTGAAATTTGCTATGGAGATAATTTGAGTCCCGGGAAAGGACATAAGATACTTTTTATCCCGGAAAAATGTACGGTTCCCGCGCGATAAACGATCTTTGGCGCGATGGAGTTGTGGACGTCATCTAGTCTAGTATAATGCTAAAGGGTGTAACAAAACTAAGTGATAATACTTTAGGTTTCGTATGGGTCTATGGAAGTATCAGCGCTGAAAGAGTAACTTTTTTTACTTTTGTATGGGAATATTCATGACGCTGGAGCGCTTGCCCATACATATTACATATCACTAAAAAAATTTTCAGCGCTGCTACTTTCACAGTGGAACAGTTCGACACTGGAGGACCACTATAAGGCTGCCTTTCCACCAGAGCTGAGCGGAGCTGTGTTGCGAGGAATATGTTTTTGAAAACCAACAGAACTGCATCATTGATATCACTTTGCCATGACATTGCTCAGCGCGGCGATGCTATTGGTTCTCAAAAACACATTCCTCGTAACACAGCTCCGCTCAGCTCTGGTGGAAACACAGCCTAACAGTGAATGGGGGACCCATACATACCCGAAAGTATTATCACTTATAGTTTTGTTACCTTGTATAGCTATAGAGATCCAACATATTATAGTCCGTCAAGAAAGTCATGACAGGCGGGAAAATTTTCTAAACGTAATCACGCTTATATGGTGTATTTTTTTTCTTTGTATTTTCACAGAGAACGCTTATTACATTTTAAATATTGTCACCTTGCACATTTTTATCTCGAAAAAATAAAGTTCCCATATTTTTTATTTCATTTAAAATTTTTCTCGCCTGTCATGACTTTCTTGACAGACTATATTCTACACACCTTTTCTCTTATCTGGCACGAGCAGCGTCTGTCCGGGGAATATGAACTGCGTGGCGAGGCGGTTCAGCTTGGTCAGCTCAGACGGCGTCGTGTCGAACCGCGCCGCCAGCGACGTCAGCGTGTCCCTGTCGCGCACCTGCGAGAACACACCAATTAGACAGATATAGATGGATGTGAGATTTCTGTGAAGAACGATGAAGGAGCAGACAACATCAGGCTCAGCATGGTCACAATAGAAACGGTTTCTTTCTACGGGAGAATATACGAAGTGACAGATTGACAAGGACACGAACCAATCATCCACGGCACGGACCAATATGGGTGGTTGGTCCGTGGATAAGGGTAATCTGCCATTTTTTTTACTAAAATGAACTAAAATCTGTCAGTATGTCCATCTTTCCTTCTAATGTTTTTATGTTAACCCTTCAGACGCATGGTAAACGGGCTGTTCCTGTAACTATATCCACTATTTGGTTATTCGCCAGATAATAATTATAGACTACAGGCCCACGTCAAAAATGGATGGGCCAAATGAACCACCTGCGGACGTATATAGGACGATATTAGAGCATAAAATAATAAAATTTAGCACTATGCCGTCACTTGTAAGCTGTCCAACTGAGTGCTGGTGAGAATTCAAAAGTGCATGTAGGGTGAGTACATTTTGGTCATATGATCCTGTACGGCATTTTTACCATCGATAGACACATGAAAAATAATAAGAAAGCCCGCAGTGCCGTACAAAAATAATGCGCCAACAAGTCGGTATTTTTATTTTATTTTCAGCCAATTTCCATGGTAAATTTGATCATTTGATTCAATACGGCATACGTTTTATACTGTTTGGATACAGCTTGGAATCAATTATTCCGCAACGCCGTACAAAAATAATGCGACAATAGAAAAATCGAGGGTTACAAACCCCTGTTTTTCAGGGGTCCGGGGGGTCATCTGAAACAGTACGGCTTCGGTTCCAAACATTATTTTAGCACTCAAAAGTACTATCAAAAATAATGCCGTCAAAAAATTTTTGTCCATTTTAATAATAATCTTAATTACATGGTATACTTGATTTTTTAAGCTGTAAAATTATTTGATTTTGTACGGCGAATTTATTTTTAATATGATATTGTAAAATACAATTGATATAGAGTATTGCCGTTCAAAAGAAACTGTTCTAAAAAAATAAACAAATACAAAATCTGAAATTTTAAATATTCATAGATTAATAAAATAAGAGCAATTTTCTACATTTTTCCTTCGTCTTAAATAGTATTAAGATAAATAAATTAGGAAAAAACTATGCCGTACATTTTAATGCAGAGTAAGTAAAGTTCCGTACCATCATAGAACAAAATTGTGTTTTTTTGTATGGGAGCCCCCTTAATTATTTCTTTTTTAAAAATGTTACTATTGATTTTTAAATTAAAAATAAAATTGAGTATTTTGTGAACATTTCAGGTGTCTACCTGTTGCCATTATTAATATCAAGCAAAAAATTGAAAAACAATCACGTTTGTTGTATGGGAGCCCCCCTTAAATAATTATTTTATTTTGTTTTTAGTATTTGTTGTTATAGCGGCAACAGAAATACATAATCTCTGAAAATTTCAAATCTCTAGCTATAACCGTTCTTGAGTTACAGCCTGAAGACAGACAGACATCGAAGTCTTAGGTAAAGGTATCCGTTTACACCCTTTGGGTACTGAACCCTAATAAAACAACTATTTTTTAGAAAAAAATCGATATATTTCATTGTATGGACTTTTCTTACATTTCGTTCTATGGATATTTGCTTGAGTTTTTTTTTCTCCTACAAACCTTTGGACCAACAAAAATGTACGGCGTACAAAAAAATGTGATCTATGCATAGCATACTTTCAAAATTAATTAATTTTATGTTGGTTCAAATGACCCGCCGGACCCCTGAAAAACGGGGGTTTGTAACCCTCGATTTTTTTCTATTGTCGCATTATTTTTGTACGGCGTTGCGGAATAATTGATTCCAAGCTGTATCCGAACAGTATGAAACGTATGCCGTATTGAATCAAATGACCAAATTTACCATGGAAATTGGCTGAAAATAAAATAAAAATACCGACTTGTTGGCGCATTATTTTTGTACGGCACTGCGGGCTTTCTTATTATTTTTCATGTGTCTATCGATGGTAAAAATGTCGTACAGGATCATATGACCAAAATGTACTCACCCTACATGCACTTAATTTGAATTCTCACCAGCACTCAGTTGGACAGCTTACAAGTGACGGCATAGTGCTAAATCTTATTATTTTATGCTCTAATATCGTCCTATATACGTCCGCAGGTGGTTCATTTGACCCATCCATTTTCGACGTGGGCTTGTAGTCTATTAATCACGTAAGTATAGATCATCGTAACACGGTAGTGTAAAATATGAAAGCCGATTTGGGAGGGTCACATTATAACTACAATACATTTTTTCATAGTCCTCTTTCTACAGGAATAAGAGCTTTAAATCAGTTTCCATATTGTGCTCACTTATAAAATTTATTAATATTTTTTTATTTATTAAAATATTCAGCATTTAATACATAAATTCAGCATATTACTTAAAAACAAAACATTTCATTAGGTACACTGTGTAACAACATTGGCAGCCGAACTAGTAATTAACTGTGTCACAGCTGCCTGATGTACTAGCAATAGGCATTACAACATTATGTTAAATATAAAAAACCGGCCAAGTGCGAGTTGGACTCGCCCATAAAGGGTTCCGCAGCAGCAATAAGAATTATTTCTATGAAATTATAAGGTTTTTGATTTATTTTAATATTTCATTTTTGATATAATGAAAGTTAAATTAAGGTTTATCATTTATGACGTATAAAAAAAACTACTGGCTAGATCTCGTTCAAACCAATTTTCGTTGGTAGTTTTTATAGTAATGTACATCATATATTATTTTTTCTAATTATACTTTAGAAGTTAGAGGGGGGGGGGGGGGGGGGCGACACACATTTTGCCACTTTGAAAGAGTCTCTCTCGCAAACTATTCAGGTTAGAAAAAAATGATATTAGAAACCTCAATATGATTTTTGAAGACCTATCCATAGATACCCCACACGCATAGGCCAGATGAAAAAAAAAATTGTTTCAGTTGTACCTATGGGGACCCCTAAATTTTTTAATAATTTTTCCATTTTTGTATCAAAATCTTAATGCGGTTCACAGACTACATCTACTCACTAAGATTCAATAGTATAGCTCTTATAGTTTCGGAGAAAAGTGGCTGTGACATACTGACGGACAGACAGACAGACAGACAGACAGACATGACGAATCTATAAGGGTTCCGTTTTTTGCCATTTTGGCTACGGAACCCTAAAAACAAGTACAATGTGATTACTGATTGCTGATTGATATTAATTATTAAGTAATTATAATATTAAAACAAATTGATTAAATTAAAATAAAATGGTTAGTTAATGTTACTATCTTTACTATCATAGAAAACAACGATCGCAGCTATTGCCGTTACATTATTCTAGGCACTTCTATTAACCTTAAACCTTAGAGGCAGATAACTTCTCTCTACATAGAGCCAATTCGTTTAACTTTTATTAGGAACTTGCTAAAAGTATTTAAAAAAAAATAACACTGATTTTTGTAGAACTTTCAAATATCACGAACCAACAGAATATCGTATGTTGTACTTTAGCAGATAAGTATACCTCCTCTTTGATCTAGTACTGCGAAAACAGACTAACTCAATGTAAACAATATCATTACAAACTTCTAGAATCTAAAATATTTTACCGTGAAAACCTTAAAGCAGTGAAACCGATACTATCTTATCTTAACCAACGACCTCTACTGAAGGAAGTGTGATAATTACTCATTAAGAGACATGCGAATAATTACAGTTATCTATCTCTGATTTTCTATGAAATTATACCTTACGGCTTTGGAATAAAGGTGGTGTGGGAGGTAAAACATCTGCGAACCAAATTACCCGCGCCCCGAAGGTACGATTTAAATTGCTAATTAATATGTGTTTTCGGTTGCAACCTTCCGCCTGTCAGCTTGTTGTATCTTAACAAATTAATCATGGGATGACGAAACGTAAGTAATAAATAATTGAATGTTTTGTCTAAAATGTTTAAAAGTATCGTAAAGGCCTGTTCCACCACTTCCTGATAAGTTACAGACTTCCGGATAGGCTATCCACTACTTATCCGACAGATACTTCATACTCCATCTGTCTCCTTTGCGCCTAAATTGGTTTTCGCAAAGAAACCGTACTGAGGTATACCCAGTAGGCCATTGCCCATTACCCACGACAGAAACTACCCTACGACCTTCCCCGTCTTTCAAAGTATCTCGGTCCCAAATTTTATCAAAATCGGGTCAGTCGTTTAAGCGGGAAGAGGACAGACAGACATCCACACCTTCCCAATTATAATAATACTAAATTGTAAATGGGTATTTTTTAAATCATATTTAATTATTAATATGAATTCCGTTTTCAACAATTTTTTTGTTTGTAAACACAGCAAGCTGCTTTCGAACTTTTAGGTATTAATTTAAATTAACTTCAGCATTTATTGTAGCACTATAAGCAAAACCTATCTAACCTGGGGCGGAAAGGGATCTTACGAGTAATTGGTTTCTCATAATTATTTAATTAAAACAAACGATGGAGCAAAAAGCCGGTTACGCAATTGGTGGTAAAGCCCTTCGGTTGGTATTGAAAACATTGCTTTTGGGTTATAATAACTTTAATTAACGTATATGTAGGTAAAAATTGTTTCATAATTTTATTAGCGTAGCATATATTCACTTTTATTTTGATTCTATGAAAGGCAGTGAAACATTACTGTTGAAACATCAAACATTACTGTCGGCCAACAGTAGTTTTGCAAAACCATGATAATATAATTTTTGGAAGATCTCTAGAAACATCAAATCTCCGAAGGCCATTGACAACGTAGTTTTCCATAAATGACATGACTAATTTGACATCTATTTATGTAAGCGCGAAGTTACTTCACATAAACGGCGCTATAATTTTATTTACTGCAACCAAGGCTCGAGTAATTTTCACCTAAAGGCTGCGGCCTCACAAAATTAAGATTTATTCGGCACCGGCCGTGGTACATTTTGATTAACGTATAGATAAAATTTTGACGTCGAGCGAAAGATCGCGTTCCGGCTCGAGACTCGAGAGCCAGCCCTTAATTGGTAACCGTTTCTCATTGACCTCATATTTTCCTCCTTGTCGGTCAAACACGTGGATTGTGGAGTGTGGACATAGGCGACATAGCACCTACAACAAGGTCGGACACAACACTAAAAGTGACGAATTTCATAAGCGACAAAACGACATTGCATTTTTGTTTGTTGGTGTAAAATGATTTCGAACTTGTAAAATCGGTTTAGCGAATAAACCGATTTTGATTTGGCATAGTGTAGGTTAAGTAAGGTCCCGAGGATAAAATATTTTATCTGGGAGATTTGGGGAACAAAATATGTGCGAAATACGATTTTTTACTTTTTTACATACTAATGTTATAAATGCGAAAGTGTGTCTGTCTGTTTGTTACCTCTTCACGCCCAAACCGCAAAATTTCTGTTTGATATGAAAATACTTTGAGTCCCGGAAAAGGACTTAGAATAGGTCCTTTTTATGCCGAAAAAACAAATTTTGGCGCAACGGAGTTGCGAGCGTCAGACAGTATAGAATGTTTCTTTCTGTTGTAGAGTAAATTAAAGGGCAGTAATTTCAAGACCTCTTTGTTACAAGTAACGAGTTCGGAGTTCAGACAAACTTTTGTTTGCTTTAAAATTGAAGTTCTAAAGGAGTTGCGATCTCTTGTGACTTTTTACAAGTTACCCGAGTAACTTACTCTGTTATTGTCGGTTTGCTAATAACTATGGAGAATGGAAATTGGAGTGGATTAAATCCAATTTTTTCCTGCACTGAACGGGCTTAGGATCATGAACTGTAATCACTACCTACTACTCTCGATAATGTCAGCTTAAAAAAAATAGAAATCAAAATCCACCCGTTTAGATGCTACGATGCCACGGACAGACATACAGACACATTAAACTGATAACACCCCTCTTTTTTGACGGGGGTTAAAAATAACAATTTAAGTAACTTACCGTGTAGGTCATAGTCTTGATGTTAGGCTGGGGCGGTAACCTCTTAATATGTTCGTCCTCGTCTGAAACAATAACATTATATATTATTAGACTATTTTTATACAAAATATTATATAAATGGAGACTAAACTCTGCCGATTATTAATGTATTTATTATTATTATGTTAGCTTAAACGCATTTGATCAAAAAATCCCCCCCACGCTCTGGAATTCTACTACTACAAGCGATTGTATAGTATTCATATTTTAATTATTATATTATTAAATTGTATTAATAAAAGGTTCACAGATACAAAAAATGTAACCTTTATTACAATATTTAAAATATAAATCCACACTAGAGCTATGGTAAAGCAACGGGCTAAGTAATAAGACTTCGTAAACATCAAAATTTGTATACAATTTTGTTACTATAATCATGCTTTGGACTATAAGGGTGAAGCCAAACTAGCGTAATTTGTGAGTCGCAGAATTTCGGCTGGCAGAAATTCTGCTGAATTCAGTTTCATACAAAAATTCCTGTTTAATTCACACGAGCGTAATTTTGTGAGTCATGACTCATGATTTGTATGAAAAGATATTTACGCGACCGAAATTCTGCGACTCACAACTCACAAATTACGCTCGTTTGGCTTCGCCCTTAAGAGCTTTATTGTAGATTTCGTACAGTACGAAATACGAATACGAATATAGATACGAATACGATACGAATCGTACTTAATTCGTAGGCATTTATAAATTCTTAAAGAGAGGCAGACGGAGAATTTAAAAGAATCTAAGTATGTATTTTTGGATGGATGCGTACTGATGATGATAAAGATCCAATAAATTATTGACACGTAAGAAATATTAGACCCTGAACACATTAATACAGTTGTAAGTGATTAATCACATCTCCGTATTCGGAGTTGAGAATTTAAACCTGTTCAGCTTCTGTATTGTTATTGTAAAACTTTATATTGTAATTATTTAACATTTCTTTATAAACGCAAGATATTATTTCTTCATACTTAGGGCGTTTGTGCACTACACGGAATTATACCGTCCGGCGTTCCGATTTCTTACATTTTGATATGGAACGCCGGACGGTAAAATTCCGTGTAGTGCACAAACGCCCTTACTGTAATAAAATGAATTACGAATCTCAGAAAACAAGGATAGAGATCAAAATTCTAAGATGTAACCATTAACATTACTAGGTTCGATAGATGATTATGATTCAGGGATTAAAAATAATGTGTGCTTTGCCCCACATTATTTTTAATCCCTGAATCATAAAAATTAACATATTTTACCCAATAGCATATAATATTACTGCAAATTGTGCTCACGCTAGACGGAAGCAGCAGCACAGACAGTAAACAAAACGTTTGACAACGTTTCTGTCAATAGTCCGATATGACGTGTGCAACATGTCAGATTTTGGTCGCATTATTTAGCGCCCTCTGCTTCGACCTTTACGTAATATTCCCTATCCCACAATATTTGTTAAACTTAACAACAACAGTAACTCAGCGATGCGCATCTCAAGCTTAGCCTATTACGCGGAACACAGCCACGGGCCACGCGCTTGTATTTTTAAACAGCGTCTCAAGAAGTTAATATGTGCCTCGGGTTTCGCTTGTTCGGGTTCCGTAAAAAATGGTACCAAATCAAAAACATTATGAAACTTTAAAATCAATGAGTAACTGGTAAAGAGTAATATCGACCCTACATAAACCTAATAATAGAGACTCTAAACTCTTTCTGTCCATCTCATGTCTGGATGCATCCCATGAACCGTGGTAACATAGTAAAAATTGAAGGTGATTTAAAAAACATTTTTAGGTCGGTTAAAAAAGAAAATAATTTTAGCCGTTTCGTACGGACCCGGTCGTGCGCTGGTTCGACTCCCACTTTGTTGTCCACTTTTATTTATTTGGTTGTTTGCGTCGAGAACAAAATTAAACCATTTGATTTCAATTTCCTTGCACACATTGTTGTTGTTGAAAGTAGAGCAGTGTTTATTTATTCATTGATCGAATGTCGTGCAGCTATCACCAATCGATATCGATGTTATTTAGAAACTTCATCCATTTTCTGCGTTGAAAATTTTTGTGGATATCTTCAGAAATACCTACGCTTAAAACGCAAAATGATTTTAATAAACTTTGGAATGTAATTCGTTCATTGAAATTCGTTTATGGCGGGATAAATAAAAATATAATTTGAAGTTGTGTTACTTTCGCTAAAACTCGGGATCGGCTGAACCGATTTGTCTGATTTTAGTCTTGAAACATTCGTGCAAGTTCAGAGAAGGTTTGCATTAGGAGGGAAGTGATACGAAGTTCACCGGGTCATTATTGCGCGCGTTTATTGCGCGGAACCGTACTTTTTTACGGTATAAAAAGTATCCTATATCCTTTCCCGGGACTTAAAGTATCTCCATTCCAAATATCAGCAAATCGGTTCAGCGGTTTGAGCGTGAAGAGATAACAAACATGCAGACAGACAGACAAACAAACTGACAGACGGACAGAAAGACAGACATACTGTCACATTTATAATATTAGTATGGATTAAACTGTACGAAACTCTCAGGTAAATGATAAATCTCAGGTGTCAGTCAGGTCATAAATCAATGGACGTGCGAACGGATAAACAATCATGATATTTTGCGCATACAGTTTACTCTATTTCCTTTTCCATTTTGCCCATACAAGGCTCAGCGCTCGTGCCACTACATACTCCGTACCGCGGCCTCGCCCGTGTCTCGGGTTACGCCACACCACCATTAATAGATAACGTGACGGACAGATAACCTTATACCGCTACTGCTAAATGCGGTATGTAATCAATACAATAAAACTTGATCTTTATACACAAGCATAATACCACAGAAATAAATCAAGATAGAACGGCGACGCGCGTGCGTTGCTAAGGAATCTCGCGTCAATTTTTGCTTTGCTTTTAGTTAGAACACTGCACGATGAGGCATTTTTGCACAACCACTCCGGTGTAATCAAGTCGAGACGTGCGCGTTGACTGAATGAACGTTCAACGAATCTTGCCCACTTGTGCAAGATTGAAACACGCGTACTCCACCCGCTTAGCCGTTCTATCTTGATTTATTTCTGTGCATAATACCGACTCCGCGGTCGTGTTAAGCTTAGTTATGTAAACAACAAAGTTTTTGCTGAAAGCGTAGCGTAGGCGGCATAGATGAGGCTTCATATAGAGTTTCTACTTGACTTCTAAAATAACTATTAACTAAACTTCCGTAAAATTGCATTTATAAAGTAATTAAGTGACTGACTCGAAACCATAAACAGTAGTTGCTTTTTCGTCAATAAATAGTGCTACGCGACAAAAGTCACTCTCAACTCATATAAAATGAATAATATTACCACAAATGTACGAACGTCGAACATACATATAAATTTTTCTTTAACAAAACCTGCAGTAGTAAGTATTAGTCACTCAGTACAGGACAGTGACTTGATTCACAGCTGGAAATCGAATGTACGAGGCTTAATGTGCTCGTAAAACAGTACATTAAACTTTAAAGCGCGTGTGTGAGCGTTCACGACCGACAGTTACATTGTATGGACATCATAGCGATGGTCATTTTTATTCGGCCGTTCGGCGCAAGTTTAAGCTGCTCATTTCCGATAGATCGATTCGACCAGTCGCACATGGATTGCTATGAATAGATTTTTAGAATGACGTACGAAATCCTTTCATATTTCATACCATTGCATTGTTTAAATGAGTTTATTATTTGAGTGACCGCTCAAAGAGCCCGCGCCATCAGTCTAGTGACTAGTCGATACTCGATAGAAATGTCTCCTTGTCCAACCATTTGCATTTTGAAACTCTGGCACATGCAAAATAAAGTCTAATGTGTATTCACTATTCTTAAAAGTTAAGGCGCTTACTGAAAATCAGCGTTGCGACTATGATCGCAACACATGCTGAGTAAGCACCAATTTGATAGATACGATTTACAATTGTTTTATTTCTTCTTATAATGTACACTTATTTTTACCAAATAAAGTTTCTTTATTTATTTATTTCTTTCTTTCTTTCTAATTTGTCACGAAATTGTACAGGGAAAAAATTAAGTCTTCTGGAAAACTAGACTAGAGTATTTTACAAAAGCCGATCTCTTCATTTCTGACGACCGTGCACACGGAGTATTTTATCTAAATGCGGAATGCTGACAGGTCCGGTGTAACAAGAATAATTCGACCTTAAGTTTTAGTAATAAAGATAGAAAGTAGTTAAACATAATATTGTCGATTGTACGTAATAAAACTGTGAACTACTTCTTTCTCATAAACCGAGTAGGTATGTTGTTTTAAGCGTTACACACGCCTCGCCATTTTATTACGTAGATTTACAAAAAAAAAAAAACAAATTAAAACTCGATCACAGTTAGTGGTGCTAACATCTTTCTAATATATTTTTATAAGCTAGAATCAACGTTATATATGCGCATAAGGACTATAGATACATCTGTTAAGTAGGTAAGTAACTGGCTCTACAGAAAAGAGTTATTCTGAAAAAACTATCTCTACATCTCACCCATTACCTACATGGAATATAACATGTCTGATGTAAATGCTATGCAAATACATGACACATTTAATGAGGAAGGATAAATGTAACGCATTTACAATTCATATTAATAAGGAAGTGAAAGCAGTTTATATATAAAGGAGCAAGATAAACTAAAGATAAGCTTTTGCTAGGAGAATTTTTAAAGATTTGCTTGTAGATTTAAAGCGGAAATCCTATTGCAGTGCGCAGGCGGAACAAGGGTGCCCGCCCACGTCATACTTTTTGTATGAGCGTTATTATACTATCGGGCATGATTGGAATTTCATATTATTTTTCAACGACTTTTGGCATGTTTTATGCGTTCCTCTCTGGCAATCAGGATGCTTTATTTACCCTACATAAAATTTGTCACTTGGTTGGACTTACTTCATATTATTTACTGTGTTTTTCAACTTAACATTTGGTGTATAAAAATTTTCCCCCCACCCCTCTTAGGGGACAAAAGAGAGGGTAAGATTTTGTATCAACTGATGAAGTAGAAATACTTTAAATGGCAAAACAACAAATCCACTCACTCACACACGTGAGCGGGCATTCTAAAGGAAAACATTTTTCCAGGAGACGCTGAAAATTGACAAAAACCACGGCTGGTTTTTACCACGACTCGGTCGATGCGGTCCGCGACACGTCGTTTGCTGAAGCTACTTGTGACTCAACATATAGTAGGCAAAGGGTTATTAAAAACAAATGAATCACTGGAACCATCCGAAATTTGGCAAACACGACCCTTTGATAAATGGCAGCGATGATATATGGTTCGGCAGTCGCGGATGAATTGGAACGATTCGATTGTGTGATGGCGACAAGATTGATGCGAGCAAACACATGCACGCGATGCAATTAACATCCAATCTGGGGTAAAGGTCACTCGGATAACCCCCCAAACCTCTCCCGACCGCTCCCGGGTGGGTTTCCCCGGCAGCCCCCCCGGGGGGTTTCGGGGTAAATCGATAGCGCGTTCCGATACCTGTGTCCCGAAACCCGAGCATTCCGACCGTCATCCTAATTATTCCACTTTCGTACCTCGCTGCTCAATATTACGAATTTGGCACGCGTCCAGCTGCCTCTATAATGAACTTAAAGCGGTATGTTATATAGCTTAAGCTGGGAAAATTAAGGCCTTTGCATACGTTGTGGATGAGTCGTATTAGTAGCTCCGAGCGAATAGGTCATGACCACTCTTAAAATATTATAGAGCCTGGTACAGGTTATATTTTATAGATTATATATATAGGTATTGCCCATGCCCAAGGAGTTACAGAATTCCCATTACATAACAAACGGCCTAGTCCAGAATAATGAACTGATCAAAGTCTAGGACGAACTATGTGCGAGTTTTTCCACGATGTTTACTTTTCTCATACAAGTAACGAGCGACCGAAAAACATGCTCGAGATCTGAAAATACATTTGATACACACTACCTGGGATCGAACCTGCGCCCTCTTAAGTGCGAACCGAAGGTCTACCCACATTTTAACGTTTATTGTAACGAAAAAGGAAAGTTAACTTGCGGTTTCGCGCGGTTCTAAATTACAGCCTTTCTCGACATTAGGTAAGAAGTAAGAACTATGAATCAAGTCGGTCGGATGAGCTCTATAATAGTCTATACTCTATACGCCCACAAGTCACAACCAACAACCATGTTTATTTTCAAAAAATCGTACAAGAAAAAGTAATGCTGTATTTTGTATAGCTGTTGCCCGCGACTTCGTCCGCGTGGACTTCAGTTTATAGCGCGCGGTGTTAACAAAATTGGTGTCAAAATTAAAAGCTTTTTAAGATACCCAAAACAGCTGTGCAGTGTGCACATAATATATATATATATATATATATATATATATATATATATATATATATATATATATATATATATATATATATATATATATATATATATATATATATATATATATATATATTTTTTTTTTTAATTGAACTTTTTTATACCAAATTTTAAAGCTTATTCAGCCCCCCATTACACAACTTTAGCTTTACCCACAAACTATTACTTTACTTACCCACAAACTTTATCATTGGTAGACTGTTGTTTCTGATATCTATATTGGTAGGTGAGTTATTTAATAACGTGTATAACAATCGAAAGAATCGAAAAACCTAACTCTACATGGTACCACCTCTTATAGAAATACGTATGAGCAAGCGATAGCGCGATCTAGGCGACTCTTGGCGCCATCTGTTATGAGTTTTTGGAACTGACTTAATTTGAACAAATTTACGCATAAACACCCCCTTACAACCCCTTTTTCCAGTTAAAAAGTAGCCCATGTCCTTTCTCAGGCTTTAGACTATCTGTGTACAAAATTTCATTACAATCGGTTCAGTAGTTTTGGCGTGAAAACGAGACAGACAGACAGACAGACAGACAGAGATACTATCGCATTTATAATATACTAGCTGTCCCGGCAAATGTTGTTTTGCCATTTAAAGTATTTCTACTTCATCAGTTGATACAAAATCTTACCCTCTCTTTTGTCCCCTAAGAGAGGTGGGGGGAAAAATTTTATACACCAAATGTTAAGTTGAAAAACACAGTAAATAATATGAAGTCCATTAAAGAAAAAAGTTTGATACAAAATCGGACCCCCCTCAGAGGGGTGGGGGGGATTTTTTTTGTATCAGATGTTGAGTTCGAAGAAGACAAATATATCTGCGAAAACCGTTTGCAAATCGGATCAGTAGTTAGAAAAAAGTTTGATACAAAATCTGACCCCCTCTTTTGTACCCTTAGAGGGGTGGGGGGGGGGGGGGGGGGGAATTTATACACCAGATGTTAAGTTGGAAGAAGACAAATATATCTGCGAAAACCGCATTCAAATCGGATCAGTGGTTTTCGTGTGATGCTGGAACAAACATACAGACAGACAGACTGACAGACAGACAGACAGACAGACAAAAAAACTAACCACATTTTTGGCTTCTATAGCGATGTAGTAATACCCCCCGCTTATTATTTTTTGAATATCTTTAATGTACAGAATTTTCATTTCTACAGTTTTATTATATGTATAGATGACAAATATGTTACACCCTAATAGGTATTATTTATGTACAGAATCACCTTAGAAGTTTGAAGTCACAACATTGTTTAGGGACACATATAACCTTTTGCCTCGACATATTATCATCTATATAGTCTATACTAATATTATAATTCTGCAGAGTTTGTTTGTTTGAACGCGCTAATCAAAGGATCTACTGGTTCGATTTGAAAAATTCTTTTACTGTTGAATAGCCCATTTATCGAGGAAGGCTATAGGCTATATTTTATCACGCTAAGACTAATAGGGGCGAAGAAATAGAGGAAAATGTGGAAAAAACGGGGGAAATTATATGAAAGGGCTTATTTGAACGCGCTAATCTTAGGAACTACTGGTCCGATTTAAAAAAATATTTCAGTGTTAGATAGCCCATTTATCGAGGAAGGCTATAGAATAGAGTCTATTCTAAAGCCTTCCTCGATAAATTCTATTCAATAGACCACGTGAAGGGACATAGGCTATTTTTTGCGGAAAATGTACGGTTGCGTGAAATTCCTAAATTACGCTAGCGAAGCCGCGCGGAACATCTATATGTATATCTGTGATCTATATAATACATGTCATCTACTATACTAACGCGGACGAAGTCGCGGGCAACAGCTAGTGTCTATATATATACGTCTGCATAACGGAAATAAGTGTAAACATTGTTATTTTACTGAGAAGTCATCAGTGAAAAATAAAGAGCATTTCTTTCGAGTCATACATTTTAAGAGCTTTTCCGTTGTTCCCGGTAGCAAAGGTTATAAAATATTTTACAAATTCCACATGAATTACAGTATCAAAATCTCACAATGTAAACTTTATGATTCATGATCATCGCATAGCAATGAACAAAATCACTGGAATTATCGCAAGGAACACTCAAAAAAATATTTAGCTTCCAAATTTAAAATTTTCAGTTTCATACTCAAACATTTCCACCTGGAAAAAAACCGGTATAAATTCTTAGCACTCAAAAGGTAGTGAATGAAAGGTCGATATCTCGATGGCGTGTCGCTCACATACTCGAGTGAACGGAGAACGGTGAACGGGGAGCGGTGAACGAGTGGCATTGTTCGCCCAGCGCTGGCTCTCGTCTTGTAAACAAAATGCCTGTACCATGTTATACTATAAAACTAGCGACCCACCCCGGCGTCACACGGGTATAAAATATATAGCCACTGAAAAAATTATTAAAATCGATAGCCTATGATCGTTCACGTGGTCTACTTCTTATATTCTGTGCCAAATAATATAAAAATTGCTCCAGTAGTTCGCGAGATAAGCCCTTTCAAATAATTTCCCCCGTTTTTTCCACATTCTCCTATTAGTCTTAGCGTGATAAAATATAGCCTATAGCCTTCCTCAATAAATGGGCTATCTAACACTGAAAGAATTTTTCAAATCAGACCAGTAGTTCCTGAGATTAGCGCGTTCAAGTTAGCCCTTTCAAATAATTTTCCCGTTTTTTCCACATTTTCCTCTGTTTCTTCGCTCCTATTAGTCTTAGCGTGATATAATATAGCCTTATAGCCTTCCTCGATAAATGGGCTATCTAATAGGTACTGACAGAATCATCAAAATCCGTTGCGTAGTATTAAAGATTAAAGGGAACAAAGGGACATGAGGGAAAAAAAAGCGACTTTGTTTTATAATACTCGTACTTAATAAGTATTAAGTATAGATATAGATGTCGCCCGCAACTTTACTGAGCAGAAATTAATCGCGAAGAAGTCGTATCTCTATCGAAACAAACCTAGCCTAGCCTAACCTTTGCCCTTTTCTCGGAACTCATCGTAATTACATATCAAACTTTAACTAAATTGGTTCAGCGCTTGTGAAAAGGTTTAAGACACACTTTCACATTAGTAGAATTAGTATGGATTTACAAGTTACAAGTACCTATTTAAAATGTGTATTACTAGTATGTATTTTTTAAGAAACTGCAATAAAACTTTAACCATGGCCGCGTTACAACATTCAGACTAACTTACAAAAGACCTAAGGGCGGCTACTCATCTGCGATCGACTGTTACTATCTTTATCGAACTGGTTTGAATTGCAGGTTTCTTAATAAGCAAATAATTATAAGAAACCCTCAGAATAATAAAAAAAACCCTTCCCAAGCTACATTTATACCTCGATCGTGGGAAAACCAGACACAATAGCTATTCAATTGTTATCGCGGCCCACCTGGGCCGCTTGGGAGTTGAACTTTGAATCTAATATTCTGTAGCTCTGAAAACAATAACAGTTATACAAGCATAAAAATCACATGCTATGGTCCCAACTAACAGTAAACAGTTGGCGTTTAGAACCAGCCAAACAAACTTCCAAGCCAAATAGGTTAAGTCAATGACTCATGTGATAATTGAATTGCAGCCAAATGCATTCAGTGGGAAATTATTTCATTAAAATTGTGGTGATGTCATGGGAATCTGGGACGTTCAACTGATTTTAAATTAAAAAAAGTGTGTCAGCTCCGACGCACGCCTGGAGTTTACTCCTTAAGTACGAGTATCTAACCATACGCAAAAAGAGTTTATTCAACTGAAAAAAGATGAATATCATATGAAATCAGATGTTCCGGCAATATTATCTACACCCCTTTCTGCCATAGTTATTTCAAAATACTTTTATTTCAAAATACTTTTAGTTCACTTTAGCCAGTATAATGATAAAAATTATAACTTCATAATAACAATATTAATTATTGATATTTATAACAAAAATAGCAATATAAATACATCGACACTGATGGAAACAAACAAGCCCAATAACATTTTGTATATAGGTACTCGTATAGTCGCCTATACAGCATACCATATGTACGTCTTAATCATAAAGTTAATATACCTATCGGAATATAATATTATATAATAATATAATTATATAATAATATAATTATATAATAATATAATTATATAATAATATAATATAATATTCCGATGGGTATATTACCTTTATGGTCTTAATACACTCACAGCCAAATTAGAAAGTTGCGCACTAAAGGCAAGCAAACTTTCAAGACTTCACCAACATCACTCTCGTGAAAAACTTGGCCCCAACATAATTCCCGAATTTCCAATTCACCACCAGGGAAGAAGCAATTTTCCGAAAAAAAAATCCGAAAGGCCAGGATCGTATAGAGGGGAAAAATCCAGGAAGAACAAGCCGAAGAACCCCATATCCAGGACAAACAGTTGCCAAGTTATAAGCACTCAAACTTTGACATTGACAGCTCGGCAACTGTCAAACGTCGAACAAAAGCGGCCATAACTCCGCTTCCAATAGGCCTAGAGGAACGGGGTTTCTTCTAACATCAAAGGAAACACCTTGGCTACCCCCTCCCTGAATTTGAACTAAATCAGAGACATCAATTTTTTTTTCTCAATTCTAAGGCCAGAATCGACTAAAGGAGAAAAATCCAGGAAGATCAAGCCGAAGAAACTCATATCCAGGACAAATAGTTGCCGAGTTACAAGCATTCAAACTTTGACATTGACAGCTCGGCAACTGTCAAACGTCGAACAAAAGCGGCCATAACTCCGCTTCCAATAGGCCTAGAGGAACGGGGTTCCTTCTAACATCAAAGGAAACACCTTGGCTACCCCCTCCCTGAATTTGAACTAAATCAGAGACATCAATTTTTTTTCTCAATTCTAAGGCCAGAATCGAATAGAGGAGAAAAATCCAGGAAGATCAAGCCGAAGAAACTCATATCCAGGACAAATAGTTGCCGAGTTACAAGCATTCAAACTTTGACATTGACAGCTCGGCAACTGTCAAACGTCTTACTAAAGTAGCCATAACTCCGCTCCCAATAGGCCTAGAGGAACGGGGTTTCTTCTAACATAAAAGGCAACACCTCGGCTACCCCCTCCCCGAATTTGAACTAATCAACTACTCTACTACTTTTTTATCTGAATAATGTGTACATTCTATATGTATACCTAATATTTACCCGGGAATACCCACTCTTTAAACTTAAAAGGATTGTGCATTCAAATCTTGTTAAAAAAACGTGACACATTTTTTCGTTACTTTTAGTAGGTTTTACCCCTCGGATTTTTCTCATACCGGGTGCCTTATATATGAAAATCGATTCTTAAGGAGTAAACTCCAAAAATGCTATTTGTAAGCCTTTATTAACTTTATGATCCTATTACCCCCCTAAAAATACAGGCACAGAAGCAGCATATAAGGAGACCTTGTACTATAAATAAAATTATTTTTAAAAGTAAGTAGTACAATTTTACGGTGACATAAACATGACGCGTTAGTTTGTAAAATATATTAAACGTCTGTCTATTTCAAAATGGCAATGAAAGTATGAAATCATCCACGCTAGTAAATACATCGACCGGCGCGGGCGCATGTCGTCATGGGATTTTATCGCAATTAGCGAAACATCACTCGATTAGATATTGTACAAACAAACAGGCACATAAACATTTAACGACATGTTTATTTCCGCCACCGGCTGCCAATCCCTGTCGACATAATATGACGGGGTACCAAAATTTCGCACGCCCGTACAATGTATGGGCTAATAAAACATTTATTAGCTATGTCGATGGCAAACAACCAAATCCATACTAATATTAAAACTTCGTAAGTGTGTCTGTTTATTACCTCTTCACACCCAAACCGCTGAAACGATTTTGATTTTTGAAATTTCGTATGGAAATACTTTGGAGTCCCGGGAAAGGAAGTATGAGATTTTATATCCGAAACCATGTACGGTTCCTGAGCGATAAACAAATTTTTATGCAGCGGAGTTGCAGGCTCCATCTAGCATTATAATGAAACTAGTCGATCCGACAAACGTTGTTTCGCCATTTACGTTACATACTATAAATTGGATCCGAATCACCGTAGTACGCCTACGTATTTAACATAGTGATTAACACGAGTACTCGTAGCAACTGCTACGCGCCGCTACGCCGAACAATGCACACGGTGTATTTTTAACATCTTTAAATTCATGTCTAGCAGCTATCGCGTAAAGTATTCGATACATTATTTCCATAATAAGGTTAACTATTAGCAAATCCATATACTTAGACTTTGGTCACATAATTAAAAAAGTTTAGCGAAAAAAAATTACCATTAAAGCAAATTTCTTCGTAATTTTAAAGAAAAGCGCAGATTAAAAATTCACCCCGTTATCTTCACAAATGAAAACTTGTAGCGGAAACGTCACAGCGTTCCGGTGAGTCTGCCGCCCGGCGAGCTACCCTCAAATAAATTACCGCTATAAAGGAGACGGAAACTCAAACCGCTGAACATCCAAGCTCTTTGTGATGGTCTCATAACGTTTAATTAATAGCAATAGTTGGGAGGACGATGAAAAATATAATATAACTTTTCTTGACGAAAGCATAATTCTGAGAGCAAGATTTTGCCACTTAGCATAAACCAGGTTTTGCCTCAACTTTGCCTGAGAGTCAGTCCACACGGCGCATCGCGTCAGCGTTGCGTCGACGCAGCGTTACCGTTTAACGCATAACCGGTCACAATGGCGCTGCGTCATCGCAGCGTTATTACGAAGCAGTCTTGACGTAAACACCCCCTAACGCTTCGTCTCGGGGGCTGTTGTCATTCATGTGTGCGTTGCGACGACGCAGCGCGCCGTGTAAACACCTTGGTTATTTGTATGTAAAACAACTCGACGGCAGCGCTGAGTCGACGCAACGCTGACGCAACGCGCCGTGTGGACTGGCTCTGACAGGCGTAACTGCACAGGCAAACCTTGCGTTTATGGCCTGCTTTACTTGTTCCTTATGTCATGTCAAAAACTTAAAACAGTCCCTAATAGTATAATATGGTTAGGCCCAATTTCACCAACGACTGTTAAAGTTAATGCTCGATTTAGTATCATGTTACGTCTTTCGTTTTTCATATGAATGAAAGAGAAGACATAACTTTTAACAAGCTGTTATCACTAACAGACGTTGGTGAAATTGGGCCTTAGTATAGTAAAATAGATGTGGAAAGAAGTATATTAATTTGAAGAACATACCTCTGTTAACAGCGTCGAATCGGCCCTCCACCTTCGAGCGCAGAGTCTCGAGGTCGAAGGGAGCGGCAAAGCCATGGTCGACCGACCGACTCTTGGACCTGGAAATTTACAGTTAAACACATTAATTAACTGGAAAATAGTATATAATTATATAAACAATTTCATAAGAGGGTTGTCCTAGTAACTACGAGTGTTGGATCTCGCTGGATGTTACCGGATTTGTGTCTAAACATAATATCAACATCGGTTGTTTGTTGTTTAGGCTTTGGCATATCTATTAGCACTTGGTTTGTTTGTGTAATAACCCAGTATAGTTGAGGACACGAGACGAGTCACAAAGTTCATATTAAATATCAAAAATTGTATGAAATTCTGTAATTCGTCCCGTGACATGGATCTGAGATTCAACTAAAACATAAGCACCCTTTACAAAAGTTTTCTTAAAAATCATGATCAGCTGGACATATTATAAGTGACACATCAAATTCCTTTAAGTCCTCAATATAAGATAACACAATATAAGAAACAGCGACAAAAACGTCATTTATTATCACAAATACCACTCTTTTAAGAGCTAAACATCCAAAATAATCTCGAATCTGTATCCATATTAAGTCGTTAAAAGTGGGAACAAAGGAGTTTTCGCGAATGACGAACGCTAAAACGAAATGCTTTGAAAAACACGCGTCCCAAATAACTGTAATGCAAACAGCTGATGGCGTCAATTGAAACGTAAACAGGATACAAAGACGGGACTTGCCAGGACACCGCTCTATATAGAGGTCGCCAACGTCATCATCATCATGATCACCATTTTCAATTCATAGTTGATCGCTATTAAGTATTTGTGTCAACCCACAAAAAAATTATGGGTTGATTTATGAATGCTGTTTGGTTCTAAATTATATACAAGTCTGCATTCAAAACTCAATATTATGTAATTTTTGTGGGTTGATAAGTACACAAATGCTTAACAGTGTCCAATTAGCTTTACAGATAAATAACAATAGTCAAATTTAGCTAGTTTTAAAAAAGTTAAATAAAACCCGCAAAAATTGGTTTTAATACTTTGGGTACTACAATGACAACTATGTAACATATATATATTCTTTTTGGCTACGCCCCCATCACATACAATATGTGCAGATTATATGACACATTTTACCCCTTAGTTGCTGATAGTGTGAAAATAACACATTGTATTAGTTTTTATATCGTGTCGACACTTAGCTTCAACAATACATAACGTCGTAAATATTACATTTTAAACAGGAGCTCACAATGAACATAATTCATTTTTAGTTCAATTTTTTGTTTTAATTAGGCGAACAAACAAGAATATTATTTACAACCAAAAACACGCACATAAAACAGTCAAAAATGAAATTATAATTACACACAAAAATTATGATCTACGAATGTGTATAATAAATAATTGTAGCGCGAACGTTTTAATACAACACGTAAGGCTCCGCACACACTTGCGACTTTTAAAACAAAACTTTCAAGATCAAATCAAAACTTTTTTTGCAAAAATAAAAACAATAATTGCTAGTGTGTGCAGAAAATGAAACAAGCCTGTGCGCCAATGAAATATTATGAAACAAGAAAAAATAAATGAAATTACCTCTTGAACGACTGATCGATGCTCTCAGCGCTCCTCGACAGCTGCTGCGAGGCTCGCCTAGACCTGCATGCAATAAACTTCGAGCTAAGACAGGCAGTGCATGCAAACAATATCTAAACTACTAAATGAACTGGCCCTAGGGCCCGCGCACCGTCGACAGATATTATGTCTCATGATTTGCATTCTTATATGGATTAGCACACGCAAAACTTATTTTCCACAATTTTTGACCGTGCAGTAAAACAATTACGCTTTGTAGAAAAATAGACTCTATTATAAATGTGCTAGAGTTTTTAATCAGAATACAAATTGTGGGCGACAGAGACATTTTCGTCGCCCGTGCGCGGGGTATGATATTTTGCAACAAAATATAATAATGCACTAAAAGAATCTAAATTGTGCACTTGCGAGGAAATTAAAATAACTCTAAACGATAAAACTTATAATGAGAAGCTTTTAAATTCAGTATTATAACGTGTTTCATACAAAAACACCGCGGTCAAAGTGAACGCGGTCGCGGTGCCGCTATAAACGCTCAGAAGAGCATTTTTAATTCGAGTTTAAAAATGTTAAAGTTCTCTCGGGCGACTTCTGTGTCGTTTTATAGCTAAGGTATGGGCAGTCGTTTTAAGTATACACTCACATTTGCAGAAATAAAAAAAAGTAAATTAGGGCCGTTGCACACTTGCGACAGTTTGCGCGAGTCCCGATATATTTATTTTTAACATCAATTTACAAAAATACACATAATTGTTTCAAAAGTAATTTATATTGTTTTTTATTCGCTTAAAATATTTACGTTGTTTCTATCATTCATGACTGCTCAATGTCGAAAAATCAGTTTTATATTTGTGACTATCTTCGGCAGACTTAAACTAGTCTATAATCTATATACTTTAAAGTGCATACAGGTAAACAATCGTTGTCGACCTCCCTTGACACTTAATTAGGGCTACACATGACACCAACCAATTAAGGCCAGGCGTGATCCGGCGCTAACACTATCAAGTAACATTACCAGTTACTCCGAAAGTACTCCAGAAACGTCATCCGACGGAGCTTCGCCCTCGTCCTCTTAAACGCCCTCAATACACGATAGAAGATTCTAACACATTTCGACTTGAACCGATTCTTGATATGAACCAACTTTATAACCAACATCAAAAAAAAAAAGATGAAAATAACTAGCTAAGTTGGTTCTTATAAATTATAGACTAGGAGTCTTATCACCAGTCGCTACTACTTATTAGAGTTAATCGGAGAATATTGATCTGGGTTAGACTATTTATACGCGATGTGAACCAGTGTCTTGACCCCCGGGCGAGTGGCTACGTCATACGAGACCTCTCCATTCCGCTACTGGAGTGCACATCCTCGAGGGTCCGACTGAAGTGGTCGTCTAATCAGGCGTAACCTTGACTTTGTTATAAATTTTCCCTTATTGACAAACTGATAAAGAGTTCTCTTCGAGAGCCCGCTGTCTACTCACTTATCTATTATTATTGTTTATTGCATTACAATTACACATTTATAGAATAACAAATGCTCGAAATAATAGTCAACAAAAGCAGGTGTACTAAATATTATTATCTTTTTTTATAACTCAGAACGAACTTTGAACAAAACATTTTTTGAACGTCTACATGATGACTATTGGTATAGGAGGTAGCAACGTTTTCAAAAAAGTATTTTAGGTCGGCTGATTTTGTGATATTATGTCGTCATGCTTGCTCTCCTGGTTACAGTCTGGGCGGTCTGGCTGCCTCTAGTCGTTGCGTTCATTAGTGCGCAACCTTTTTGTCCAGGATTAAATAATCCTGGATTAACCAGAAGAGCAAGAATAACGACATATCACAAAATCAGCCAACCTGAAATACTTTTTTTTCAAAGGTTGCTACCTCCCGTACCATATCTTTTTTACATGATGCCTATTGCCTGTCTATCTTAAACTCAAAAGTTTTTAGAAAGCGAAATTAAAAAGACATGACCTAGAAAAGGCATTTACCATAGACTCGAAATCCATAAATAACAATCTATTATCATAATAATTTCATGCATAGTCAATAGTCATACAGCGACGAGCGTAAAAGCAAACAAATCGCATAATATTTTCTGTAATGTATGCATATTGCAATAACATAATACGAGTATTCATACACTTTATGCATCGGTGTGTGCTGATTGGAATCAATTAGTTACGCTGAGCATGCGTTGTAAAACAAATATTTTTTTAAAGATTGTAAACCCAATTTTGTATTTCTGTTCAGTATACCTACTTAGTAAGTACTATGCTAATGTCTTGTACAGTAACTGTACAAGATGTCTTCATTAAGAGGGTGACTAACTCCAAAAATCAAATATCGTCCTTCTCTCTTCACACTCACGCCCGTCTTTCATATGCCAGGTGAAAAAGGACGACGCGGATTCATAGCCAAATTAGTTTTTTCTCAATAACTCGATAAATATACAACATTTTAAAAATCCGCTAGGTCGGATTCTCAATGATAGAATTTTATACAATGTGTTAAAATATTAACTTAGTTCAATGCACGGTTATGGCAATACACGAAAAATTCGTGAAAATTAGATGCATCTTTGTGATTTTTTTCTATCGAGAAAATTTTTAGATATCGTGTTTTTGCTCAGATTGAATTCTTGGAAATATAATGTAGTATCTAATTTTAGAAAATGAAACAATTCAGGGCGTTTTTTCAAGTATAAAAATGAATTATAAAATTGAAAATTTAGGGTTAGTCGCCCACTTTTTTTTGTTAGTAAAAAAACCTCAGGATAAATGAATAGATTTGGCTGATTTTTGTCTTTTAGTCCAGGGAAGGTTACAATCATAATTGTAGTAGAGCGACCCGCTGGCTCTCCGACTATGTTACGCTATTTATAACTTGTTTACTGGTATAATTTTCAGCCATGTTGTCTACAACATTATCATCAATCATTCATAACTTTATAATTATTACGAGCTATTGCCCGCGGCTTCGCTCGCGTTAAGAAGTATTATTATATACAAACTTTCATCCCCTATTTTAACCCCTTGGGGGTAGAATTGATCAAAATCGTTTCTTAGCGGATGCCTACGTCATTACATATTATACCTGCATGCCAAACAGCCCGAACCGTCCAGTGGTTTGGGCTGTGCGTTGATAGATCACCATGTCAGTCAGTCAACTTTAAGTTTTATATATATTTACTATTTAGATTTAGATTGTTGTAACTTTATTTTCTAACTATGTATATCTAATTGTTTTCAGGCGGAATAGTATATACATATTTTTAAAGAGACTAATGTTCCATGCCTTTGCTCAGCAGTGGGATGATGGTAAAAAAAAAAAATTCTTCGCTTGCGAGGTCCTCGGAGGGGATGGGTAGGTCACATGGGACATCACCCCCTAAACAGTTTCTTCAGTTTCTTGACTTTAGATACGTATTGTGTCTATTACTATTAATTTGCAAAACAAACGGTCTTTTGTTTTTTTCAAACACCCTCAACTATATTTTTTACTCTATTAAACTAAAAATCTAAGTAAAAATATTCTATACTATTTACTGTGCTAATTCTGTTATCTTCAGTAAATTATTATTAATAATATTCCCATTATCAATATTATTATGTTTACTATTCATTGCCAACTTATGTTAATTAGATGCTATGATAAACATACATGATACAAGTAGTTTACATACATATAACAGCGTCTCAATTACACATACAAGTAGTTTACATACATATAACAGCGTCTCAATTAGTATAAGATTGTTTGTTTACCTTATAATTTGACTCTACATTTAATTTTTTTAACGTAATACGAGTATAAGTAATAGATGCATTTAGACTATAATTTTCTTAATTTAGTTAAATAAAATTTAGAGGTGTCAAGGGCCACCCGAATGGAACGGAGTTATTTCTTATGTTCAAAAAATCTGTACATAATGCATATACTCAAGAAAATTATTTTAAAAAAAAAGCCATCTATTGACGCCCAGGAATACTAACAACGCTTCGCTGTTTATTCTCAAAAACGCCATCTAGTTGACGCACAGGAATACTATCAACGCCCTCTGCCCCTACCATGCAGGTACTAATAAAAAACGCCATCTATTGACGCCCAGGAATACTAACAATGCGTCGCTGTTTATTCTCAAAAAACACCATCTAGTTGACGCACAGGAATACTATCAACGCGCAACGCCCTCTGCTCCTAACATGCAGGTACTAATAAAAGTGTCGTTACAATTTTTTCGGCCTAGCCCCCCTTTCGCAACGCGCGAAAAGGAACTCCGTTCCAATATTATTCACGAAGTACCTTACGGCCTGTCCACATCTCCACGTCACGACGTCGTCAACATGGAACGATGCGGTAACGTGGCACGGTACGTTGACGTGACGTGAAAATTTACGTCAACGTAACGTGAAAATGCACGTCACGGTGTAGCCACATTTTAAGTCTTTTTTAGGGTTCCGTACCCAAAGGGTACGTCTGTCCGTCTGTCTCCAGGCTGTAACTCAAGAACGGTAATAGCTAGAGAGTTTAAATTTTCACAGATTATGTATTTCTGTTGCCGCTATAACAACAAATACTAAAAACAAAATAAATTAAATATTTAAGGGGGGCTCTCATATTACAACAAACGTGATTTTTCAAACATTTTTTGCTCGGTATCAATGATGACAACAGGTAGGCTCTTGAAATTTTCACAAAGGCCTTAATTGTATGTATACTTTAATAATTAATAATAATATTTAATTAAATAAAATTAAATTCAAGGGGGGCTCCCGTACAAAAAACACAATTTTCAGTCTATTTTTGCTCTATATCGGTACGGAACTCTTCGTGCGCGAGTCCGACTCGTACTTGTCCGATTATTTATTCTCTTAAATCTCTCTCTCCGTCTTCTTAACAATAGCAGAAGCAGAATACGTATTGTGCGGTCCATATCTAGATATAAGTAGTGTCTAATGTAGCAGTTTTACAAGGCATGGTGACGTACAATGTTGCTACTTGCTACATCGTGACGTGCATTTTCACGTTACGTTGACGAGAATTTTCACGTCACGATAACGTACCGTGCCACGTTACCGCACCGTTCCACGTTGACGTGAACATGTGGACAGGCCCTTAGTCCCTTAGCGCCAGAGTAGATTAAAGTTAACTTTGGGTTCACAATGAACATAATTTATAATATCTCTCCGATTCTTCGTATTTAACAAGATATAAACTCAAATTCAATTTTTTACTACTTTTTAATTCTGAACGTCGTTACTACTGGTGCCACCGGTTCGGGATAATATTTTAGTATATTTTAGGCGGTCTGCGCAAATAGACCTATTATTTACACAACAAACAAAAGCGTTTATTACAAGTTACAACAAAATAAACGAAAACAATAACAAATATTAGTTCGTTTGTGATACATATTATATTTACTATTATATTTCCAGCAAAAACAACAATAATATTATCCGTGATTGTAGACGAGATCTGTAACACGAGACGAGATACGAGATAGTCACGCGACATACAATCGTTTTGTTAATATTACTGCTTCATTGTTATTATTAGTTGGCTCTTCGTATCTTAATAGTTCATCTTGTATGTCATATGTATATTTAAGTTAGAGCGCTGCAGATTCTGAAAAGCCTCTCTACGCCGGTCAAGGTGGACAAACAGAAGATAATATTATTACGAATGTCTGAACACAGTCACAGATAGTCATAACATAGTCGTCTATACGCCCTCCCAGACCAGCAAAATTCAAAACATTACGGTTTAAGTACCCTAATACTTTGAATTTTTATCTGCTTATTATTTTAAGTGCTCATTATAAGGCTTTTTAAGTAAATTTTCCTGAATTATCACTACAAAAGTTTTTGTCCATTATCACTCCACTGTGACTCCACTCCCTTATCGAAGTCGTACGGCCCGTAACGACTTACAACATCTCACGACGAGCCTAGCGACATCAAAACATGGCTGATAGCCGCTATCGCCGACAGAATAAGGCCAAACTCGAAAAAATATAAACAAACCGTATCGATCAATTATATTATCACGAATATTGTAATCCCGCAACTGCGCGAGAAATTGCTCAATCAAGCGCACGCGATGTTGGGTAATATGCAGAAAAAGCGGTTTACAAACACACTAGATCTAGTAATTATATTAACAATGACATCGTCAATCTCTGTCTCAGGAAGACAGGTATGTGCCACGTCATTTATGTACATTGTTGGCTTGACTGAGAGTCCGATAGCTATGTCCACAGTACGCGCTTTCGTCTTCAATTTTCGTCATCTTCTTTCATTCAACTTGAATGCGTCAACGAACGCAACGCCAACATTGTCATTTTTGAAGTTTTGGATACGGTTAGAGGGCATGCGTCGCGGCTATGCCTCACGTTCGCTGTTGACTGCGCTATAACGCATGCCCTTGACGAACAGAAAAAGGCACAGTGTGGACAAAGCTATTTGGCAACAAAAGGCGCAAGACCGGGACGAGTGCAGACTCGGGTTGGAGGCTAAAAGTCAAAACCCACTTCTGATTCACAACGCACAATTCGACTCGATTCGGAAACTTCTCCGCGCGACATCCAATAAACGCTCGCCGTGCTTGGCATTGACCAATGACCGCACGGTTAATGTTTCCGAATCATACGAATGGGGATTGTCCATTTTTTTTTTAATTTTGCTCATCACAAAAACATTTCGAGGAATAAGGTCAGTGATCGTTTTTCTGTATATAAACGAAAAAAATACCCATTAGTTACTTATATTTTTGAACAAATATGTTTAAGAGGCCGGGTACCCTTGGAATTTCTCATACAAACGTAATTCCAAAATCATTTTCTCATACGAAAATATTTAACATGTTTGAGTTATTTTTCAGTTTAGGATAGTAATTACCTAGGTTCCTACACAAAAATTTACTTCAAAATATTTAAACAAAAAAAAATTTTTTTTAGTAAATTTACTACTAAATATTTAAACACTAAAAAATAGAGTAAAACACTAAAAAATATATAAATAAATAGTAAATTTACTACAAAATATTTAAATACTAAAAATATTTTTTAAATATTTTGAAGTAAATTTTTGTGTAGGAACCTAGGTAATTACTATCTTAAACTGAAAAATAACTCAAACATGTTAAATATTTTCGTATGAGAAAATGATTTTGGAATTACGTTTGTATGAGATATTTCAAGGGTACCCGGCCCCTTAACCTTAGTTTGACCTTCAATGGCGTTAAATTAGCAATAAATTCGACCAACATTACGTTTCGAACTTTCGGTAAGCTTCTCGTATCAGCTTTCACATAATGAGAACTTGCATTTGACGAACCAGCCATTATAAATAAGATTGAAAGGAAATTTAAAACATACTGCAGAGGTCAATTGGCCGCCGATGATGACGTCAGAGCGAAACTTTAAAAATTTATTGAAAAAAAACCTGCCAATGAATTTCAAAATTATTTAATTTATATTCTTAAAATACCCTATTTTAACGAAAAAAAAAAATAAAAAGTACATGTGATTTTTTTTTAACAATGCCCATTGCGCATCGTGAATCAGGGCCCTGCTGGACTAGCATTTACTCCGGATCAGAATCTTTAATCCAAGAAACTATAGTTATTTCTTCTCTACGAAGACTAGAAACCATCCAGGGCCATGCTAAGCATAGGTTAGGTCTGTCAGTAGAAGTAATTAAAAGTGAGTAATAAACAGATAAACCTGTAAAAAGACAGTCTGATCTCTCGTTATCATATAACGGATGTCGATATGTAACAGTTACGCAAACGCGAGGGTCTGCAGCTCACGAGGCAAGCCGTTCCGCACCAAATACAACCGGAGCAAACCGCTCATTCACAAAACAAACAAACATCTAGAATTTTAGCGCAGATTATAAAACCAGGTTTTTGAGATAACGCCACTTATATAAACGAAAGTGGAACCATTACTTTTTCTTTCACACATAAATTTTACGCATAATATCGTAATAAATAAAGCACTTTACACATTTCGTAAAAATTATCCTCACAAGTACGTCCAAAACAGTCAAATGGAAAGGAGTTTTATGTCCGTTCGGAATTACTTTTTCCATAGGATTTTAATGATGACAGCATAGAGATTCTCATAGAAACACGAGTACTTTGACTTGACATACTTCTTGTGGAAAGCCAAGTCCTAATAGCAGCAACAGTCTGTCTGTTTGTCTGTCTGTTACCTCTTCATACCCAAACGGCTGAACCGATTTTGCTGAAAGTTGGCATGAAGATACTTTGAGTCCCGGGAAAGGACATTATCGTCCTGGAAAAATGTACGGTTCCCGCGCGATAACGAATTTTGGCGCAACGGGACTGCGGGCGTCATCTAGTTGAATATATTAAGTCATTGAACCTTAAAAATCTGCCATTGAACCTTTTGTTATGAAATAACACGTAAAGGCACATTTTGTGTTGCCAAAACTTTTCTCTGGCTGAAATTTATTCATAAAAAGTTTTGCTGAAGAAAGAGGAAAGAGGCGTTTTAAGAAGTTTTAAGACCTTTGAATTAAGAATCATCTGAATAATCTCCAAGCATATAAGGATCAACAAGATACCCATGACTTATCCGATCCTCATTATGCATTACGTACATGATATGCCAAATATGTTTAATGACAATAAATCTAGACCACCTGGCGGGCTAACGACACCAGACAACAAAAACATCATCGGAACAAATTACATTTATACGAGTTCTTAAATGTACGATAATGCATAAAGGTGTTTAAGACGCTGGTTAATTGCTTTTTATACATTTCCGAACGAATTTTCTGTCGGAACTTAAGAGCACTGCGCACCGTATAACCTCATATTTTAAATTAAATTCGTTCCCTTTCCACGGCCTGACAAATCGGCACCGAATTCCGAAGATGTCGCCAAAAATATACATTTTTTTGGCGACATCTTACATGGTCATGGTTATTAAATATACATTTATGGTGCTCCCACACCACAGTTAGAAAATGTTTAGTAACGTTAGTAAACATTTGTTAGCAAACACTTAATCACAAATGTTAAAAAATGTTAAAAATGTTTTCATATTAGAAAATGTTCAGTAAACGTAAGTTAACTAATTATAGCAAAACTAATTATAACAAAGTAAAATATATTGTGTTACCTTTTGTTTGTAAGCCTTTTATAAAGGTCGACGGGGTATGCGGTGAGCCAATACCAGATTTAAATTGTTATAAAATGTTAGTAAACATTAGTTAACATTTTTTATTAGTGTAGGAGCACTTGTAACATGTAACAGTTTCTAACAAAATGTAACAATTGACAACATTTGTTAGTAAATGTTTTTATGTTAGAAAATGTTTACAAACATTTTCTAACGGCGGTGTGGGAGCACCATTAGAGCAGCGGGAGAGAGTGTAATGACATGCCAAAGTGCGTGTGTATTGGATAGAGATATTAATGTGAAGAGGAATGGTAATCAATGCCCTGGTTCTAAATAAAATATATATTTTTGATCGGAAAATGAACACCGGTTCCGAACTAGCCCGGCAAGAAGAACCAGCGAAAGAGATCTGAGGTCTTTGTACCGAAGTTATGTTCACTACCGCTTTTTAGTGGCTTACGTTAAGAAACCAATTAGTAACGCCGTTTAAACAGTAAAAAAACCTCAGAAGCCAAGCACAAAGTGTATGCGTAAAAAACTTGCCACCAAGCTCCGAATTCCAATTCTCGTACTTTGAGCCGAGATTGAGGTACGAGGATGAGACTATTGGATTTTGCTATAATACGAGTATATCATGTTATCTAATTTATATTACATGTCAAAAATACAAACATCCATACTAATGTTACTAACGCAAAAGTGTTTGTCTGTCTGTCGGTTACCTCTGCGCTCAAATTATTGTACCGGTTTAGATGGGCATGGAGATACTTCAAGTTTCGGAAAAAGAAATTGAATATTTTTGTTGCGGCAGAATGTACCACGACTCACGAGCAATAAACGCGCAAACTTGCGGGCTACATGTATCAGACATTTCACATTTTCATACAAATGTCAATAGCCTTAAAATCCGCTGAATGAATCGTTTCATAATCCCCAGCCCCGCGATCTCAGACCGGCCGGCGTCGACCTGCAAACATTTGGACTGCGGCTCAAACCCACTAGAGCTAACCAAAATCTTATTTCAAACTACATTCCGACTGAGCCGGAGTTTTTATTACGTTTGTTTTTAACTAACAACCGCATGTAGGTTAAATTTAACCGGTAACGTTGAGAGTTACTAACGCCTGTGCAATATTAAATTACTCGGACTAGTTGTGAAATTTGGAATGCCTTGAAAATAATCACCGTTAGCGTTACATACTCGTAACGTCAGTGTCTAGAGATCCATATCCTTTATTGCCTAGAATGTAGACCATCAGTAATGTATGATACTTAGATGACATTTCATTTAAACAAATATTTATGTGCTTTGAGATACAAAATTAAGAATGTCATCGAATTAACAATATCACAAAAATATTTCAGATATTATAAAGACACCTATCGCGGCAAAGTAGGCTGATGTGCAGAGGAATGCAGAATTCATATTAGTAGACAGCTCTACGTAAGTAATAGTCATTTATTAAGATTATCGAATACCAAATGCAAGTTACGATCATAAAGTCGTTTACAGGACCTCAGCTTTCATGATGATGCAGGCAGCAGGACTCATTTGCTATCTATCGTTTCTATCCATCGCAAATGGACTGGTATTTTAGGAAGCTTTGTACCTGTTCCTTTGCGATGGATTGTTTAGAATTTAGATCGATCACAAATAAGTGCCTCCATTTAAACAATATGCAATTGTTTAACATTTTGTACGTGAAAAATATTTCAATTTTCTAGTTACACGGATGCTGCGCTGATAAGAGCCGTGCATAGGTGACCTTGCAAAAATCGTAAAAGGCGGTTTAATCGAGGTACATGAAGTTAATTGTGCATAACAACAAAATTATGAAATAGATAAAAATAACAACCGCACTCTACAACGTTATCATTTACGTTATCGCATTACTTGAGAACTGCATCGCGATTTGTGGCCAATTAGTAAATTCCTTCACTTTATAATAAACCAGATTTACCTGCATCTGGTTACGGCGTTAAATTCGTTTATCGCCCTGAAAGTTGAAACAGTACATTTTTCACTCACAGACTAAAAGTATATTTATATGCCTATTAAAATTGGTTCAGCAACTTAGGGTGAAGCCAAACGAGCGTAATTTGTGAGTTGTGAGTCGCAGAATTTCGGTCGTGTAAATATCTTTTCATACAAATCATGACTCACAAAATTACGCTCGTGTGAATCAAAGAGGACTTTTGTATGAAACTGAATGCAGCAGGATTTCTGCCAGCCGAAATTCTGCGACTCACAAGGTCACAACTCACAAATTAAGCTCGTGTGGAAACCACACGAGCTTAATTTGTGAGGCATAGTAGGCATGAAACTGACAGCTAAATCTGACAGGTCGACGGAACGACTGAAAAACTTTCGCATTTGTATTAGTACTGCAAATGTCGATTTTCTCTTTAAGGAAACCCTGACAAGCGACTCGTTTGGATCAATTCTGACTTCTTCGGGTTACAAAACCGCGACCGTCCCGTATTTGATCCAAGGTTTTAAGGCATAAGATTCCACAAGATACTGTCCAATGTGCAAAACAGACCTTGGACATGAACACTGTATAATTGCGCTACTGGAAATGGAAGCAATAATTTACCGAATATAGGAAAACTGTCAAAATACCATTTTTAATAATAATAAATCATGACATTGTATTTCGCCAATGCAAATCGATCTTGAAATATTGCACTTCTTGTCGATTTTATCTTTAAAATCCAATACGTATCGGTATTGACCCTGACGCGAATTTACGAGTTTAAAAATCGAGACGCGCTTATTGAATACGAGCAATCCGCTCGATACTGATAACATCGTTTCTGCGACGTTGTTCTGAGTCTGCGAGTACGATTTCTCTGAATAAATAAAAATCAGACACAGCACAGCAGCATATTCGGTCCAGTCAGTTTCCTATCAAAAAGAAATATAGAATTTTCAGCGTCAAAAGAACGTCCATGAAAACTTGTCTTTTGGAGACCAATCAGAATGCGTATGACGTTGGTTTGACATTTCATGAGAACATTATTTTGTAGTTTCATAGGAGACGGACTGGAACAAAGGCATCTGATAGGCATCTGATATCGAAGGTGCGTACATTTGTTTCTCTATTTGTAAAAGATACTGCTGAGGCCAAAACATTCCAAAACCCACAAATCAGATACAACATGGTATTATTTATACAAAGATACGAGTGAGCCGCGATCAAATAGTCAGTGGCTGGCAATGCTCTTGTCATTCTATCACGGCCGACGGTAAACTGTAATAACAAATGTGGAACAATATGTACAGCATTGAAGTGGTTCGCTTAATCAAGTGATAGTAATCTTAGATATAAAGGCACTAGTCAAAGGTCTTGATGTATTGTTATACTTAGGGCCTGTTTCACCACTTCCTGATAAAGTGCCGGTTGTCAGATTCTCCATAATCTGTCAAGTTAAGAGGTGGATAGCCTATCCGGCACTTTATCAGGAAGTGGTGAAACAGGCCCTTAACATAATATGACTTTTCAATCAAAAACTACTTAATCAAAAATGTCATATAAAGTTTTTGACGGATTTTTACACAGTATAGGCAAATTGAGGAGCCAATTCACGAAAACTGCAGTATGCACAGAGGAATGTAGCTCTGATAAAGTTGATGGGAAAGAGGATTGGTATCTGCTAATATTTACTTTAAATAACGCTTATATCACTTGTCAGAAAATTTAACATCTTTCTACGCAAGTAGTAAAAGAATCCGCACAAACTTAAAAATAAAACAGAATATGATAAGCGAATTTCGACAACAGGAAGATCGCTAATATACGAAGTTATATAATGCGAAGTTCAAGTAATACTTCTATCAGACGTCACGGTTAAGTCCCAGACCTTGTGTGTCCACATTCCGGATGTAAGCTCGCTTTGGACACCTAATTAAGAGATGTCAGATGTTGTTTTGCAAACTGACAATGATAGATCTGTTTGGACCATAACATTTCAATGCTAGCCGCAAAGGAAGTATTTAAATCTCAATTAGATAAATTTAATCTCGCAAAGGACACAGCCAGGGGAGAATCGAATGATTAATTTGTTGTAAGCAATTGGGAACTTCGACAACATGTATTTTATAAATATTTTAATAACGATGTTGGAAACAAAATGTGTCGGATTTGATCTATGATGGCACGCGACATAGCTCTTGTGATGATTTATGTGAAATGTTATTTCATACACATCTTTCATGTCTCAATTTCGTCGAAACGATCGAACGTACTTTGACTAAAGACTCCAATATTTAATTAACAATTTACAACTAATCACATCTAATGCCCCAATTAAGCTTTGCCTAAACTCCGCCTTGAAATATAGAGTTTTGGGATGAATTGTGCAGTATCATTTTCTAATTTAAAACGCATTATGTTTTACGCCGGATCTGGCTGACCTTAATGACAACTTCGGCCTCTGTGTCTCACGTGAAGGTACAAATAGTAAAACAATGCCTATATCTATACCGGATAAGCAATATCTTATATTAATATGTCCTTTTATTCTCCAACAGCTTTATTTTCCCGCTTCGGTTTCACAAGTTTTATGGGGAGATTTTTTCTTTTCGTTAGATCTTTTAATTGGATAAGGTCAAATTGATATATCAATATAAAGCATACACTTCCGATTTAAATAAACCCCACCCCCGTTAATAAACCCCAACCCCGTTAATAAACCCCAGAACGATAATCGTCTTGGTCTTTTAACAAAATAAAAGCTGTTTATTATGATTAAAGAAAGTGCTACAATAATGGAGTATCGTTTTTTATTTTGTATTGTTTGAGTTTCTGTTTTGTTTTTATACATCGAGTTAATAAGGCTATACTTAATCGAAGGATTATTTAAAAAAAATCTGAAATGGAAAAATTGGTTCAGGAGACTTTTTTAATAATTCGCTCAACAAAAGATAATCACTGAATGACTAAACCTCTTAACAATATTGAGAGAATTCTTTTGGGACGTTTGGAATTTGTACCAAAATAAGGCTTCTAATATTTAATCCCTTTGCCCCAGGGTTAAGGATAATCTCGGATAAAATATCTATCACTCCCATTCTTCATATTTGTAAAAGGGGAAAAAAAAGGGGAAGGGAAGACATGATATTTTGACAAACGATTACCAATAAACACAAAGCTAATTAAACTGATAAACTCTAAATAAACATATTTATAGCCAAAGAATAAATTTTATGTAAATAAAAACGAACCAAACATTTTGTGAACGTATCTAGGAACATCTTGATTCATATCTGTGACACACTAACAAGGAAAAACTTAATAGACGTAAAAATACCGTGCTAGTCATCATTCGGGGTTTGCCCTTTACCGGAACAGTCGTTACACAGTATTGCAAAACCGACCACCAGCTTTCAAGGTCTGATGAGACTTACATGCCTTCTCACTAATGGAATGGACATGGAAATTAACTTACATGTACCTACATGACTTAAATCAATGATTTGTTAAATACATTTCTGAATGAGTCTCAGAAGAACATATTCTTATTTTTAGACTCATGGTTACTGCCTGATACTGAGACTAAACAGGGGCGTATGCTCAGTCAGACCAAGTTTTGTGTTTTAAACGAAGATTGGTCTTGCTGACTTTATAAATTTCGATAGCGCGATTTAGAATCATGACTTTTGGCTTGCTACAAATATGGACCTAACAAAGTCCTAGGTGACTTTGTAGCTTTGAGCTGTGAGTTATATTGTGACGTAAGGGATTCTTCTAGACTAGGAAAAGCGCTATAAATACATGATAAGGCAACAATTTGCCATAAATAGTCTAATCTTCTAATGAAAGTCATGGACGATGGTCTATGGGTGATGTCTAATAGTTCGTAATTAGTCCACACAACTAGCACAATTGCGGCAATGGGCAAATGAAACCCCACTCCACAATAGAATACCACTGCACTGTCATAAAATTGTATACGTGCACTCGCTATGAAAAGAATATAGGGCGCGGTCACAACTGATGGCACTGCAACAAAAATACTACAGAGGTTTTCATCTGATTCGTATCAGTTTAATGTTTTTAAATATATTGTAGAGTTGTACGAATTATTACATTTAACATTCTATTTTTTGTAATGTCGGTCGAAAAGATGTTTCCACTCATAGGCTGACTCACGCACAGCCGAAACTGCTTATGATAGAAATATGGAATTTGGACAGCTCGGTTGTAATAAGTATGCAAAATTTACTCACATCAATACTGTACTAGAGCACTCAGAACCACTGGCTAACTTAAAGTGGCAGTGTTGAAACTTGAACGAAAAACAAACAATGAATTAAAAAAAAAAACTCGAGAAGCAAGTTCTCATTAGTCTTTGAAGTTGAGTACAATGAATATTTAATGCTGTAGTCTTAATCTCCCAAGTACGTTATTCAATCTATGCGCCTTTGAAACAATCTCGAAGGCGTTGCTAATGTAGCCGAGCTTCGGAGCCATTTATCATGAGATGAAAGCTCGAGGAAGTACGAAATTTATTATGAGGCAATCAATTCAAATAGAATTAAAGCCTGAGACCTCGGAGCGACGGTAAGTAGAAAATTATAAATTCTTCACTTTAAAGTAGCTGAAACGAATCCCTAAACTCGTCCACAGAAAACCCGCAAACAGCTGCCAAAAGATAAAAATCGCATACGGAACTTTAAAGAATTTTAACCATTTTTTTTTAAATGCACAAAACAAACAGCGGACGAAAAAGGTGAGCAAAACACAAGGTCGAGAGTCGAAAGCGAATGCTCTTTTGCAGCACAATGCTTTTTCGACATTCCTCGCATAGGCGACTCCGTTAATGAATGTAAAACTCGCTGAAGAATCTCGACAAAACAATATCTTAATTACACGTTCTCGATATAGACATCGTCTCTTTAATGCCAGCGAATAATTTCGCTTCTCAATTTTTTATATCCTTGACTTTCCACATCCGTTTCGAACTTTACTCTCACTTTATCATCCTTATGTTCATCATCATGATTACTATCCTCATCATCATCTTCTTATCTACTGCTGTAAATTTCTCTCATTTCACTTTGTTGCAATGTTATGATTAGTTCATATGTTAACCCCCCGAAGAGCGCTGCTCGAGTGAAACATAAACCACAACTTTGACGGTCGTCTACTCAATTAAATTGTCAAAAGAATCCATGCCTCGGGTCAAAGTCGGCGTCGTAATTCAATATTTTACCGCACACATAACCGTTCAATAACTTTATATTATTGTGATGAAATGGATTACTTTGAAATTCATACGTAAATACAGTCATGTTTAAATATGTTATTTATAAATAACTGTTTACGTTTTTTACCTTAAATTTTAGCACCATTATAAAACCTTTTACGGTCGAAAGTAAGCCAAAATGGCAACCTTGTGAGTTGGGACTCCTCCCTTCGGTTAGTGGTTTTGGCACATGTCCATCTTACGTCACAGTTACAGTACAGCATGACAAGTTGCACGACCACAGGTTAGTTGGACATCGATTAATAAAATATGAGGATTATTTATAGTTTTAAGAGCGAGCTGTCAAATTTTGCTGTGTTTTCTAATAAGTATTACGATCCCGGAAGACGATTGACTTAAATGAAATTGAGATTTATTTAATCATTGTATATTTATCTTATACTAGCCTAACGGAAAACACGATTCACTTGTTTTTGACTCGATAGTTTTATTTTTCGAAATTATGAATATTTCTGGGGTTTTCAACAAATATCTGTTACACTTATTCAGTTACTATCATTAAATAACTTGCACTACTATAATCATACACTTTGTAAAATCATAGCTAAAGGAAATATTAGTATTGTATTTAGTTTTTAAGTAATCATCAAAAAACTGTTTTGGGACTTACGACCTTTACTTTCGTGCTATAATGCGGGAACCCTTGTTACGCGATATTGTTCACTACTAGCTGCGGCTCAAGGTACAATTCATGCGGGCACGATTCATGGAATCATTATATCACGATTGGAGGATAGCGGAGTATGTAGGCGTGGCTAGCGTGTTTTTGGCAGCCCGGTCTTAAGATACAACTTCGTCACCGCTCAGCTATGTTCTTAACATTACAGTTATTCGTATTCATTTGGTAATGCTGACATTATGCGACCGAAGAATGATTAATATCTCTAGTATGATAACATATTTCATCGAGTATTATTAGGGTTGGTCCCATAAAAGTGGTCAAATGTAAGCCGGTTTAAAATAGTAGGGCCGAAGGGCGGGCCGCTACTTCGAATAGGGCTCTCCCGGGGGACTGGCGGGAAATTCATCCTATCATTATCGTCCATAATCCACATTAAGGCTACATGAAATACTTCTTTTAGATAGTCCCCCGTTATGTCGCCATTTTATGTAGAGTCATAAGGATTCTTTCGTCATTAATCAAAGCTTAATTTTCAAACTAAATATTTCTTTAGAAGTATAGGTTTAGCTATTTAATGGCCTCATTAAGTGCATCTTTAGGAGAACTTGAGAGTCTACGAAATTTCAAACGAAGCTATAATATTGCTTCAAGCCCCAAGCGCATGCGACCGCGATAACAATTTAAATCTATTGTGTCTCGTTTTTTCCACGATCGAGGGAATATACTCGTTCTCATTAAAAACTTCTTAAAAAAAACCATTCACAGATCAATGAGACTTCACAGTTCTCAATACAGGGTGTAACAAAACTAAGTGATTAACTTTTAGGTGTTTCTGAGTCCCCCGTAAAGAGTTAACTGTGAAAGTAGCAGCGCTGAAAGAGTAATTATTATTTTTACTTTTGTATGGGCGAATCCATGACGCTCGGGCCTCGGGCCCATGAAAATCACAAAAAATTGCTCTATCAGCGCTGCTACTTTTACAGTGAACTATATACAAGGGATACATACCCTAAAGTATTATCACTTAGTTTAGTCACACCCTGCATAATGAGAAATATTGCTTAATTTGGTGAAGCAGACGAACTAGGTCAGCCGACAACAGATAAATTGGGGCTGAATTTTCACAAATGAGGCTCGCTACAGGTAGATGTCGCTACTCGCTTTCCACTCGCTGCACGTGTATTGCGAAATAATAAAATATTTTTTTGAACTTAAAACATGCATTGCAAAATCCATATCCATACTAATATTATAAATGCGAAAGTTTGTCTGTCTGTCTGTTCCTTTTTCTAGCCTAAAGCGCTGAACCGATTTTGCTGCGGTATGGAGATACTTTGAGTCGGACGGAAAAATGTACGAATTTTGGCGCAAGGGAGAGTTGCGGGCGTTCCCTAGTAGTAAAATAAATTACGGTTTTAGAGGCAAAGCGTCGTTATAGGAACGAGGATTCAAAATCTGGACTAAATATTTTTTGTTTACCTACTACGCCTTCGTAGTAAACAAAAAAGGTATTAAAAGGTATTTTTTTGGAATTTTTAACACTTTTGTGTTAAACATAATATTGATTTGTATCTTCGTCGCGATGATGTCAGTGTTATCTTGAAATCATGTAATTTAACTGCTTCAGTCGTTTTAATGTTAAAATTATGACACATAGACGAAACCGTTTTGCATTTGCTTAATACAACACCGTTTTTAACCTTTGCTCGTACTTTCAAACGCGACGGACAATATTATGTCTGTTACTCTTAACCTCAGACCTCTGAACTGTATTTTGATGAAATTCAGCACAACAAGATAGTTTTAACTCGGAAAAATTTACGGTTTTGCACGACAAACTATTTTCGACGGAACATATTACATAGATGTTGAAAAACTAGAGTTTTTTTTTTTAAATAGTTAACAAATTACCTCTGTTATTAAAAAAAAATTACCTTTTAACTTTTTATTAGAACTTTTTAGAAGAATCTAAGTACAATCTACAGAATCGTTTAGGCCGTTTCCACTGACGCGTTGCGGAGCGGAGAGGAGCTTAGCGGTGCCGAATTGACCAATCACCATGCTCGAAATCTTGATGGTGATGACATGGTGATTGGTCAATTCGGCACCGCTAAGCTCCGCTCCGCTTCAGTGAAAACGCAGCCAGGGTCTTGTTGGTAGAGTGACGCGACTGTGCTTTCGGCCATTTTGATTGGCTGGCTCGCCACTCTACTCGGTAAGTGTGATCAAGGCATTATAGTACAAGCCTGCTAGTGATACGATTAAAGTACAGTACACGTTTCGGTTTCATTTATGTCCGCCCAAGATGCCGGGACTCCCGGACAGCTATTGACGAATCTAGACCACCGGACGGACAATGAAATAGCGGACCAAAACATTCTTGTCACACCCGAGATTGATTCTGCTAGTATTTCCTCGAAGCGTTCGATAGAATAATGTTTGGGACGTGGATGGGAAAATATAGCTTTATTTGTAGACTAGCGACCCGCCCCGGCGTCGCACGGGTATAAAATATATAGCCACTGAAAAAATTATGCCTATAGCCTTCCTCAATAAATGGGCTATCTAACACTGAAAGAATTTTTCAAATCGGACCAGTAGTTCCTGAGATTAGCGCATTCAAGTTAGCCCTTTCAAATAATTTTCCCCGTTTTTTTCCACATTTTCCTCTATTTCTTCGCTCCTATTAGTCTTAGCGTAATAAAATATAGCCTATAACCTTCCTCGATAAATGGGCTATCTAACACTGAAAGAATCATCAAAATCCGTTGCGTAGTTTTAAAGATTAAAGGGAACAAAGGGACACGAGGGAAAAAATAGCGACTTTGTTTTATAATAAGTAATTAAGTATAGATATTATATGGAATATCTACAACTTTTCTTTGTAAGGGCTCATTACGTTGAACCATTGCATCAGTATGAGAATCATAGGATAGTTTTTATCTCGGAAAAATGTACGGTTCCCACGAGATAAATTAATTTTATCGCAACGGAGTTGCGGGCGTCATAAAATATTAAATTACCGTACCTATAATGTCTTAGAATTTAGATAATCCATACTAATATTATAAGAAAGTGTGTCTGTCTATCTGTCTGTCTATCTGTCTGTCTGTTACCTCCTCACGCCTAAACCGCTGAACCAATTTTGCTGAAATTTGGTAGGGAGGTACTTCGAGCCCCGGGAAAGGACATAGGATATTTTTTATCCCGGTTCTCGCGTGATAAGCGAATTTTGGCGCAACGGATTTGCGGGCGTCATATTCTAGTATTAAAATATAATAATATCAAATATGGTGTTCATCTGTATTAAGAACTATGATATGGGGTAGTCGCTGACATATCACATAATTTTTTAATGGCACTGACTACTGTCTGAAGTCAAAAATCTTATGACATCATCGAGTGAACAAGCCACGATGACGACTTTTGACACTTTCTTTTTAAGATCTTAGAGGTCACGTGCTTCACCTCGAGGTCACAGCTCACACTCACAAATACTGCGCGATTTCTGATTCGTTCAAAATGAATATCCATACGCGAATCATCTGACATGGTCCATGGAGATACAAACTATAGTAATGAATATAAAATTATTAATTAACAAGAGAATACGAACCTGAAATAAATATTATTAAATAGAAACCCACAGGCCGAACAATCAATTTGTATTCTAGTTAGTGTTCACCGGCGCGTACGAACAGGCTTTGCGCAGATTTAGTTTAAGGTTCAATCACACGGTTCCGTTCTGCAGAAAATGTGATTGAATAAAATTCAATAATTCACTATATGCGGGCCTAGACAAGCGGCAAGCGATTATCGTAAACGCTAACGCCACAAAATGTATGGGATTTGACATTAGTATTCGCTAGCGAAGCGATGACTTATGTCAAATCGCATACAATTTGTAGCGTTAGCGTTAGCGTTTACCTATCGTATGCTTGCTACTTGGCTACTAGGGCTGAGCAGTAACTGCGGAGACTTTTCTGTCATTATAATATTGCCCTTGTAATCCCATCACTATTTAAACTACTGTATAGCAACAATCGACAGTGACAAATGATAAAATATGATAATTGCAACCCTTTCATATTCTTAATTTATTTTGATCTTTTTACAAATTCTCGTAATCTGTATCATTTAATTTTCAATACTCAGCATAAATTAAAACGTTTTAAGTTCGCCGAATACTTCACAAATTTTTCGTGCGGTGACACCACCGATCACCATTAAGACATTAAGGTTTAACCACAATGCGGTTAGGCCGTAACATAGAAACAGTTACTGGTTGTATTACCTCGAAATTTCTAAATAGCCCTTATCTCATTGGGATAAAGGTGCTGCCAAAGGTAATATAACTCTGAACAGTCTGTAGGCTAACATAAGTGCAACGTAAGTCACGTACCGCCGTCACGTAACCGTGTTCGACCTTAGCCGTAACGGTTTTGCAGCGCCAAAAGGTCTTTGCTTTGCAAGGTGTAAATGATTAAATTGAGGAGCCGTCCCGGGCAGATGTTTAAAGAACAAAAAAAATGTATAAAAACTTAAGCCGTATTTAGAACTTCCTTCTTCTTCGGAAGTCAGTAAAATGTACAAAACATAAATGAAATGAATGAATAATTATTACTAGCTATATGACCGAGCTTCGCTCGGTATTCAAAAAATTCAAAAAACACACATAAAATGACATTTTATGAAAATGATTCCTAGCTACATCGATTTATCGCCCCCGAAACCCCCTATATACAAAATTTCATGAAAATCGTTGGAGCCGATTCCGAGATTCCAATTATATATATATATATATATATATATATATATCGAAAAGTATACGTTTATAACCCCGCAAAAACTGTAATAAAGTTCCTATCCCACGGGAATACTGTAATTTTATTAATACAAATGACAAAAAATAATCTTTCAGCGCTGCTACTTTCACACTGAACTCATATGTAAGAGCACAGAATTATACATATTAGTACATTAAGGGGCACAGACACACCATAAAGTATTATCACTTTGTTTTGTTACACCCTGTACATTTAGAGCCTAATTCTAGCTACTGTGCTTAAGGGCCTACGGTCAAAACGCTAGCCCCGCCTACACACAACGCTATCCTCCAATCGTGATACAATAATTCCATGAATCGTGCTCCCGGGTACTGTGTTTTAGGCTGCAGCTAATAGTGAACAATATCGCGTAACAACGGTTCCCGCATTATAGCACGAAAGTAAAGATCGTAAGTCCCAAAACTGTTTTTTGATGATTACTTAAAAACTAAATACAATACTAATATTTCCTTTAGCTGTTAGTTTATAAAGTGTGTGATTGTAGTAGTGCAAGTTATTTAATGATAGTAACTCAATAAGTGTAACAGATATTTGTTGAAATGCCCAAAAAGATTCATAATTTCGAAAAATAAAACTATCGAGTCAAAATAAGTGAATCGTGTTTTCCGTTAGCTAAGTATCAGATAAATATACAATGATTAAATAAATCTCAATTTCATTTGAGTCAATCGTCTTCCAGGATCGTAATACTTATTAGAAAACACTTTTGTCGAAATCCATTTATTAGTATTATTGCAGGCATACAAATTGTAACGCAATTTTTTTCACCAAAGAATAATAAATGTTGGGTAGATTACCAAATGTGAGTTTTTGCTAATCAATGATTTAGTAGACCGCGCCTGGCGGCTGGCCCCAAACACTGGCAGTACGCCAACTGTTCTAAACGAACTATTTACAAAACAACTTTCAAATGCTAGCGAACTTGTATCTACTCGTAAAAGACAAAACACGGTTGTTGATGAAACTGTACGCACTACGCATCTTCTAGAAGTTATATCATGCTAAAAATATATATGATAAAGTATGTTTGTCTAGTCTGTTTCTTCTCCTCGTAACTTCATACCTTAAAATCTGGTAATTTCTGTTTGAACTCAATTTTTTTTTAATAAAATAAATTTTGGTTTTCAAGTTTTACGCTCCACCTTTAAAGTCATTAATATTTTAAGTACCCGGATTTTTAAATAGTCAGTAAGTAATCAATAAAATCATTAATCATATTAATACAACTGCTATCTAAAGTTTAATTAAAATAACTTTGCCTTATTTTGCCGTAACCTCGACTGCAAAATCAAGAATTATAGAACCTGCAATCGTGTCTTACAAACCACCCGCTGAGTATCAGGTATATGCACTTAAAAATATATAATATGGCATGCCAATTTCAAGAATTTGGACAAATTTGATGCCTAGTGGGTGTAGACTGTAGAGACTAGAGAGCTAGGTAACAAAGGTTTTTGTCCAACTAAGTAAACACAAATAATTTTGAAAACAATCTTAAGGTTTTTCATCAAACTTTCAAAACATTTAAGAGGTATTTAACAAAAATAGTATCCACCTACTACAAGAACTTAAAGAACATCAAACAATTTTTAAGCTATCGACCTTTGGAAGCATTAAAAATGTGATTAGCCAGAGTCGTGACTCGGTTGGCTTAAAACTATTGCGGTCAAGAGTTAGCGTGTACCTACAATGTACAGACAGACATTTACATTTTATTGCTCGGAATTAGCGAGGCGAGCCCTTGTCGGGACCTTGCTCGGCACGCCGTGAGGAATGTCAGGACCAGCGCGATTAGAAAATAAACGCAAAGGAGGCCTTTGTAGTTTGTACAGAATGACTTATTCTGCCTGTGTCATTATTGAACCATACATAGTTTACATGAAACTTTTAAAATACTACATGCCACAAGCAACTAGTTTGTGAGCGCAGAATTTCATATTTAAATATGATGTAAAATATTTACACACTCCTGTGATAAAAATATCCCAAATCCTTTTCCAGAACTTTTAAAGTAGCTTCATGCAATAACTAAATCGAGTCAGTGGTTTAGCCTGAAGAGGTTGTCCTCAAACTAAACCGTAAAAAACACTTTCGCTTTTATAATATTAATTGGTAATTGTTTGTTATTAATACACAATTTTATAGAAAAGTTGCATTTAATTTTTTCATTGAATTCTAAAATCTATAGAACTTTTCATAAACGTCATAAATTATGCATCACTGGTTTTCGAGCTTTATAGGCAGCGTTTCCACCGGAGCTGAGCTGAGCTGCGTTGCGAGGAATGTGTTTTAGAAGAACCAATAGAATCGTTGCGCTGAACGTGGTCAGGCAAATGGTTGGAAACACATTCCTCGCAACGCAGCTTAGCTCAGCTCGGGTATAGAAACACAGCCTTAAACAAAACTAATTATATCATGTATTATGGTTCCATGTTAAAATTTGCAACACAGGCTTTATAGCGAATGCCTAATAACGTTAAACGAATATCTGTTGGGTAATAGGACATGTTATGACATTAGCAGTCTAACAAAACGGCATCATAATAATGAAATAGCTGTTTCTACTTTTATTGGTTAATTTAACGAGTGTTTCGAATAAATTTCACCACCTCTCATATGGGAAATATGTGGCTTTTAATGGTTCTTAGCTTAGCTTAAATAAGATTAAATTATATTCTTGATCTTAATCGATTTTATTCGAATATCATATTTAATTTATCCACTAAAACGGAAATATACAATTTGCAATAATTGCACACAATATAATAATTTTAAAAGTAAAATTTAAACCATCAGATTTGAGAGCGGGGAAAGCGAAGTTGCAAAGACTTAAATTATGACCATAAAATTATGATTGAAACTTTATCGCTACTTTAGAGTTGGAACTGCTTTCAGAAGCTATCTAGGTAGGTAACCTTAGGGGTAACTACAGAACATAGAAATCGGTTATGGGACGGCATTATTGCTTTTCTGTTGGCTGGTAGACTTGGTAAATGGATATTTCAGCATTATTTTTGATGAGGGGCTTAAAAGGTAAAACCACGGCGCGCAGGTCATAATCAGTCATTAAAATAATGGCGGTAACAACCCCTAATAATCATTTAAACATTTAATTAACGATTTTATCAACAATGGCAATTGTCAACGGGTACCTATAAAAGCATTTATATCAACGAGATAATATTAATGGCGTTAACCTTTGTTCGTTTCAGGTAATGCGTTTACATTATTGTCGATAACTTATATCAAAACACGATCGTAAATACATATTTTAATAACCGCTCGTTATGATAAGGCATCTCACGAGTCAATTCTAGCGAAACGATTGGACATTTTTGAGTTTCTTTCGATCATTTTGTTTTGGCTTATCAGGATCAGGCAGATTCTGAATGCGAAATGATTAAAAATTGTCATATCGGATTTCAAATCGGTAGTAAAAATCTCAGTAGATTTTTTGTACCTTACAACGAGTATCGATCGATCCAAAGAGCCCATAAAGCTTTTCGCAGAATAGTGAAAATAAATTATTATCGACAACAACAGCTGCAGTTGCAGTGCTTAAGTTTTGGCATGAAAGCCTATTATATTATGATATTCCCCACTAGTCGTGTGGCATAAATTCTCTCGAGTGCTTGTTTCTGGAGCGGATTTGCAAATGTGTTGCAACTGACACGTCTCCCAATCGTCTACTTGGTAAACTCGCATAAAGTGAGTAGTTTTAATTTGCTCAGAAGATACATTTACTTTGTAACATTCAACAAATCAGATTAATCTAGGTATATCAGATGTAAGAAAGCTTGAAAATGATACCTAATGTCGAAGTGTAAGCGAAGAAGCAGCAACAACAATATAAATCAACGGATTCTGTTATCTTAAATCGGACAAGCAAAAGAAGCGATCGCATTACAGGAGTTAAAGTTAATACAAATCGGTGACAAAAGCGAGAACAGATTAAGAGGTGAACGTACGAATGCGGAAGAATCGAAGGCCGCGCTGCCCGCTATGAAATAATTTCGTTGCACGCCGTGGCGCCTACGCCGCGCCATTACGCCCGCCATAAATTGATAAAGTTATCCCTACCTGTGCTATTAAATTGTTTTCGCATTATAAGCACTTAATTGTTTGAGGCGGCGCGGCGTTCAAACAATTCGGTGAAGTTGCGGCCGTAAATTCATTAATGTGCGTTATTAATTATTAACGAATGATACATGGTACACGGTACACCCATCTACTGTTAAGTAATTTTACCATCAGAATCATTCTCAAAAATAATGAATTAAATAACTTAAATTGTTCAATATAAGCGAAAGCGAAGATAAACAACAAAGCTTTTATAGAGTGGTAGAACAAGACGTAACTGCCAATCCAAGCAGCTTCCATTATAATAAATAACTTCAGTCTTAACTGTTACAAATGCATAACATTTAGATAAAAATGTGAAAGATGCTATAATTGACGACAGACAGATGACAAACGCATTTACAACCTTCGAGTACTCAGGATGCAAACTGCCAATACTAATATAAAGGGAAAATCAATTTAGAGAGAATCGGTTGTCCTTCATCGTGGGATTATCTCATCAGGCACCTTGGTACGTGAGCGTGACACATCTGACAAATCGTAAAGGTTGGAACTTGGAGCTATCGAGAACTATGATCAAAAACGTAGTCAAAAACCGTATTAGGTTCGAAGCGGAACTGGTATCTTTTTGGTCGGAAGTGTAAGCAAATTCCGAGTCGATTAATTTTATTAGGCCGCCGACCTTGGGGCGCCCTCGGAACCAATAAATCTCGGAGTATATTTAATAAGAAAGATATTAAAGAATGACAATAAAATTAACAATATTAACGGTTTTTACGAGCTCAATTACCGTAATAAAATCATTGTAATGCAATTTCTGATCGAAAGTACGAGTTGTTCGACGAAATTTTATCACTCGAATCTTTTATTAAAATGTTGTTTTCCTGAAGCGTTTGCGTAAACGTGCGGAGCATGGTAGCGGAATTTTCGTTTTACATTTTGAAGAAATTTTCAACACTGACTAGGATTTTATCAAATAACTTTACAATCTGTTACGTATCTTACTGAAATCACTTCTATCCAAAAGGAGCAGCAAGTAGTAGCTTTGATTACGATGAAAGTCACTAATCTACCCAGGAAAAATGATTTCAAATATTCACGATTTTTTTTTAATTTTTAATACAAAAATAATAATTTGGTCTGAATATGTCAGTGTAATTGCTTTAGCAAAGCAGAATGGGATTAGTAATAACTAGATGACGCCCGCAACTCCGTTGCGCCAAAACTCGTTTATCGCGCGGGAACCGTACATTTTTCCGGGATAAAAACTATCCTATGTGCTTTCCCGGGACTCCAAGTATCTCCATACCAAATTTCAGCAAAATCAGTTCAGCGGTTTGAGCATGAACAGACAGACAGACAGACAGACAGACAGACAGACAGACAGACAGACAGACAGACAGACAGACAGACACACTTTCGCATTTATAATATTAGTATGGATATGGAAGTATGGATGTTCCAGCCCACGCCGTTTTTATTTTAGGAGTAATTTATCGGAACACATTAAACAGCTTAGTCTTATGAATTGTGTCGCCACCGAACTCCTCCAGCGTAGCCCAAACAAAGAATATTCCCTCAACTTTTAATTTTGTTTACTCTGTAATTTATTAAAAACGTAGACGTAAAAGAACAAAAACAACTTTATTAACGAAGTTTTCATATTAATTGACGTATCTCAATTTTCTTTAGACGATTTATTGTGAAGTCGTTTTGGGCGATCGATCATCACGACAAGATATAAATTATATTAGATATCACAATTTTTAACATTCTCCATCGGTTAGGTTGGTTTAATGTATACTCGTATAAATACTAGCTGTCCCGGCAAACGCTGCTTTGCCGTAATATAAAGTATTTCGCCCATATTATTTTATTGAAGTGACTAAATTTAATGTCGCCATGGCAACGTCGATCGCTATCCCGTCGCACAAACAATGGTCTCCGTCAGTCTCAGGTTGTAATAATTTACTATTATTTATTCAACAAATGCACTTATCAATATATAAAGTACCCAGTAGCCGATTCTCAGACCTACTTAATATGCATATAAAATATGGTAAAAATCAGTAAAGCCGTTTCGGAGGAGTTCGCTGACTAACATTGTGACACAATTTTATATATAAGATTTATTTTAGTGCAACACATTCACAAAATATTCGAAACCAAATCAAATCAAAATCTTGTTTAATCAAATCAAATGCTTGTTTAATCATTCTACCTATTCACAATATTATGTTATTCACAAAGTTATCTATAAATGCGAAAGTGTGTCTGTCGGTCTGTCTGTTACCTCTTCACGCTCAAACTGCTGAATCGATTTCGCTGAAATTTGGTATGGAGATAGGTACTTTGAGCCCCGGAAAAGGACATAGGATACTTTTTATCCCGAAAAAATGTAAGATTCCGGTTCGTGCGATAAAACGAATTTTGGCGCAACGGAGTTGCGGGCATCATCTAGTAAACTAACTATAAAGTCAAAACACGACAATATATTAAGGCCGTCCCCCGAGCAAACGACCTTGGCCATACATTTGCCGCGTTGCCGAGATCGCACCAAAACCCTATTTTTTTTACTTATCTTAGTTCAAAATTGTCCTAAAAAAAAATTTAACGGGGAATATGTAGTTTATGATATTGTCGATCTATTGGCGTGTGTTTCAAATAAAAGTAATTTGTAAATCCTAAGGAGATGCTGAATGTATGCTTGAATTTTAATAAATTGTTTTTACTTTGGAAGCTGATATCATGAGTATAATAAACAAATATAGAAAATTTAAAACGGAGAAAGGAATGTTGATATACTGAAGATTATTGCTGTATTTCTATACTTTGTAGCTTTCAAATTATGAGTTTATAAGGCTTGAAAAACGGTAAATTACGGTATCTCCGTAAGGAACGTCCTTAAAATGCGTTAGCTACACTAAGCAATGACTATTATCCAAGTAGTTATTCACATACTACATTTGCAACTCAGCCATTCATAATCTAAAGTCTGACGAAACACATTTGCTTATTGCTTCTGTTTTAATGCAATTAATATAATACTGAAACTTGCTACGTGTGCTATTGTGATTAATACTCGTAATAATTAAATTCGTTTGATTATGTACAATTACGTATATATTGTTGAATTAACTTCATTAATATCATCATTAATTACATAATTATGATAATCTATTATTTATACTTTTTTATTATCTCAAAATATATGATTTAAGATTTCTCTTGATACTAATTTTGCTCCTTGCTATTATAGGAATATTAAAATAAAACTAATACATAATATACTTAATAGGTACTGTTAGTCAATTAATTCATGAAGCCCCAAGCGGCCACATCCGGCCGCGATAACAATGAAAAAGCTATTGTGTCTCGTTTTGCCACGACTGATAGGTTAAAAACCGAATATCCGTTAGCAAGATTTAATAATACAATCACAAAAATCAAAATACTCCGCTTTTGAAAAAACTAAAGGCGTCGTACTGCCATTTTGTTACACTCTCTATCACAGAACACACTAGGGATGCGCGTGAGCCGACGCGTCTAGTGTTGCCCGCTCACAATAATTAATATAATCGATTTAACAGTACTTACATGCAAGACACGTTAACGAACGTCGCGTTCAGGTTAACGATTTTGCTTCCGCCCTATAGCCCTGAGGCCGAAACACGATAATTTAGAACCTTCGTGCTTATTTAATAACAATGTAGCCTTTACAAACACCGATAAACTAGCTTTGTACCGCAGGAAAATGTAAGGTTCCCCGTTATTTAGCGCGCTTTAAGTTACGGGCAACCTTTTAGTAAATAATAAATATAACGAAAGTTAAATATTTTCAAGAAGCGTCCATATTATACTCATAAAACAAAACAATATAATATTAGAATTCGAAAAATAATACGTTTGAGAAGTTTTTATTTCCGCAAATTTTTTATAGTTCCTGTGGCGGTACCCACACTCCAGCTAACATTCCTGCATCGCGCTATCGAAGTTTTCTGAGCGCGTCGGTATATATTATGTCGCAGGGAAAAGAGGATATCAGGGATTTCACGATATCCCTAGGGATATCACGAACTCCCGGTAGACGCCGAATATTCTTGTTTGTTACGTCTTCTTACTAAAAATGTCTAGTGATATGTCATTTCACTAAACTAAATCTAGTGAAATGTCAGAAACTCGGATACCGCCGAATAAAAATCGAGCCACGCATTTCTCTAGCTTGCTCTACTCGTAGTATACACACGGGTACTTTGATAGGATCATCTAACATCTGAATCTGTCAAGTAAGATGTTAGATGATCCATGCGTCGGATGGGCATGTAAAAAGTTGCAAATAAAGTCGAGGTGCAAGAACTGTCTTAGAGAATGAAGCAAATGATCAATTACTTGGGTCTCTCAATTAATAAAGGGAAAATGGATCCGCTGTCCCATGCGTTGGTCCGATCAAATCCGCACCACACTTGAATCTACTGTCTACGACGCTCTATAAAGGACGCTCTACGACCTATGAAGGAAGGTCATAGAAGAGGAAGGTCACGACTGGCGAAGCAGCTCTGGCAGGTGCGATAAAAGAGAGCAGTTATAGCTCCTGATAAGCTGAAGTGAGAAGCTTAATGCCAGGTCAAGAACGGAGACTCAGACTCTGCGTCCAGTTCTCAAAGCTCAGAGAATCTCTTACCTTCCACCTTACACAGGTGCTCACCGGACTCAGAATTCAGGAGAGCTTACGTCAGCCTGCCACGAATGTGGTGCTGTGGAGGACTTGTCGTGTGCGATCGCTAGGTCATGCTGCGCTGTTGTGAATCCATAATTTCACAAAAAGAGGCTGCAGAGCGGAACAGGGAGGAAGATCCACCTTCCATTCGGCTCAGGATACAGATTTCGGTAAGACAAAAGAGCATAGACGTGGTTTCGCAAAGTTCCGCCTTGTCTAAAGGGGCTCTGGGTGTAGATGGGAACAGTCCCGGTGCCAAGGGAAATGCTTCAGTCTGCCAAGTTTCCTTATTTTACTGGAAATCCTGTTCCTTATGTGGTAGACCAGCCAGTCGTGGTGGGTTTATTGTGTTAGATAGTTTCAGGACACTCTCCGCTATACGGCTGATGGTAAATGGTTTAAGTGGGTCAGCTAGCGCTACTCGTCGGCCATTCCCCTATATTCCCGGGATGATTTATGTAAACTTTATTAACAATCAACTGTTATATACTTAATATTAAAAACATAAGGTCAAAATTATATGAAAGTTATTCTTAACAGTATATCATACATCAAACTTCCTCCAAAGCAAAATTTTTTATGTCCTTTACAGTAGAGTTGTGTCGTAGTTTCATATTAAACTTGGTGCTTACTTTGATACGGCATAGTTTACATTGAAAAATTCAGTGCCGTAAGGGACACATAAGCAATTTTTTTTAATGTAAGGGACATGCTATTTTCTAAACGCGTAAATTCACGAAAATATTTTTTTTATAGTTATATAGCCGACAAAATTCTAAGAAACTTTGCCATTAACACCTTTAAGATCGGACTGAATGAAAAAAAGTTACAGACGAAATTGTAAAAAAAAAGTTGTTTTTTCGCTCTCCTGAAAAGTCGTGTTTTGTCCCTTACATTAAGTGATATTTCCGGTGTCGATATACGACAGCTGAAATGTATCAAGTGGGCTTCGGCCTGACCGGGCATACCACCTCGCTCGGTCGGAAGATCTTCCTTTGGCCTCTACGCATTATTCCCACAATCCCTTAAATTTAGATCACACTAAAATAGCATTACACTTAGTTTTCGCTGGATTTTAACAACAATTATAACTGACGTTAAAGATCCATTTAGCCGTCTACATACGTATTTGAGCGCTAGCCAAAAACATGTTCTCCGTACAAATGTGTGTTAACAAAAATGTGTAAAACAAAAAAACACTCCATTGATTTTAATCATCGCTGGCAAAAATAAAATATCCGAACTGCCAAATGCAAAAAAAAAAGGATACGCAACCACGCCCGGAATACTTGCATTGTGTATAAACCATGAACCGTATATGAACCGCACAAAAAGTAACCTATGTCCTTTCACAGGATTCAAAACTTCCATAACAAAACTCAGCAAAACGCTTCAGCGGTTTGGGCGTGAAGAGGTAACAGACAGACAGACAGACGGACAGACACACTTTCGCATTTATAAGTATGGAAGTATGGATTCAAGGTGAAAAAGATGTGTATAGCAAATTACAGAGCCGTTAAGAAGCTAAACACGTTTTGGATAGTGGTGAAATCGTGTACAAGGCGATATAAGATCAGCAAGTGTTAATCGATGTAGATTATCGCAATTCGCAGCAGCCAATATATCTAGTACATAAATAAAATTAACAAGTTTGTAGGAAAATTTTATAAGAACCTAATGTAATGTTGCAGACATTTTTCCTGAAGAGCTTAAAGATTTTAAAGATACATCAATATAGAATAATAAATTATAGAAAAATAAGCTTTCTCAACTACCCTCCACAAAAATGGCTTATTGTGAAACACAGATCGCCAAGGAACAGTACTTACCTACTCAAAAGTGAAAAAAAAAGTATAGAATAAACCATCTGGTTTATCTTATCTTCTTATATATAAAATTCTCGTGTCACAATGTTAGTCCCCGAACTCCTCCGAAACGGCTTTATTGATTTTTACCAAATTTTATATGCATATTCAGTAGGTCTGAGAATCGGCTACTGGGTACTTTATATATTGATAAGTGCATTTGTTGAATAAATAAGAGTAAATTATTACAACCTGAGACTGACGGCGACCATTGGTTGTGCGACGGGATAGCGATCGACGTTGCCATGGTGACATACTTATTTAGTCACTTCAATAAAATAATATGGGCGAAATACTTTATATTATGGCAAAGCAACGTTTGCTGGGACAGCTAGTTCTAATATAATTGGAGTTTACTCCTTAAGAATCGATTTTCATATATAAGGCGCCCGGTAAAAATCCGAGGGGTAAAACCTACTAACAAGTAACGGCTGTGAGTGTATTAAGACCATAAAGGTAATATACCTATCAGTATACATATATATATATATATATATATATATATATATATATATATATATATATATATATATATATATATATATATATATATATATATATATATATATATATATATATATATATACGGTATGCTGTACAGGCGACTATACAGCCCTACTAAAATAGGGCGACATTTTTGTCAAAAATGAGTTTTAAATGCCATCTTACTTAAAATTTCCCGTTTTTTCGAATGCGCTGACTCTCATAGCTCTACGAAGAGTTTTTAGGCGTTTATGCCCTAGCAAAAAAAAGCAATTTCCTAGTAGTATTTTTTGTAACCGACAAAAATTCAGGTCAGTTTATCTGTAAAGGTGCTTGTACCCCTGCAAAAAATATTTGTCTACAGCTTTCGGCTGCTTATATCTTTTAAGCAATTCTCTCAAAAATTAGAAACGTCGTTTATAGCCTTCTTCCATTTCGTAATTGATCATAGCTTTGGCGCTTATACCCTATATATCCAAACTTTATTTTCATATTACTCTGTCGGTTATACCCTACAACCTTTTTTAACCATATTTCCATAAACTCGCGCAATGCCAATCGCCAGATGTTGATTATTCTTCTTTTCCTTCACTTTCAAACGACATTGTGTGTCACATTTGTGTCACTTTAGTCTTATAATTCCAGTTTTTGTGAAAGGCTACTGTTACTTGTGTTCTATTAACTAACAAACGACCATAACACGACCTGTAAAAAGTACGTTATCCTTCTTTCCTATAACACTTACTGAATCGTCTAGTATCGTATACCCTTTTACTTTGCGATGTAAGAAATCAGAATGTTGTTGAGGCTTCTTATCCTCTAATATTTTTTTGTCATTTGTCTCTTAGGCCATATTACCTTATTCAAAATTTTAAAGTAATTGTTATAAGCGACAAAAAACACTTTAAATAGCACCAAATCATTAAAACTAACAATACCGGTAAGAGGCCCATTTTTTTATCATTTTATAACTGTTTAAATTATCACGATACGTCAATAAATAACAGAGATACGCCAGTTTTTCTTAAACTCAAAACTTTAAAAGACTCTCCTGAACATTTCACTTTTTGGCGCTTATACCCTATTTCCTTTTAACCGTCGATATGGATAATTTTGCTGTTAAAAGAAAAACCATTTTAACTTTTGGACATTTGGCATTTTATCTCAGGTTCTAAGAAAATATGGTTCCTTCCAGCAGAATGGCAAAGATGCAGAAAAGTAAGGAAGGACAAATTTCTAACACCTTTTCCTCAATAACGATAGGTACTTCACTTGCATAAAAAATATCAGATTCCAAAAGTCTCGATATCGCATATTTGAAAAGCCTTAGAAGTCGTCGACTCAACCCTCGCACATGTTACGTAACACAGTTACACATCGATATAAATAAGTTTAACAATTCCACTTTCAATTGCCAGACAAAAAAAACCTTAAAAGGGTTCGGGCTTGAGAAGTGCCTAGAGAAAAACCCGATAAGAAATGTTCAGCGCCCTTCCGTTCCATAGAAAACATGATATTGTGCTTGACAACGACTGCCATTAGAAGGACGGAGGAGTTGAAAACGGATTTCAATCTGAATAAAATCAAAAGTATTTTACATTTTATTTTTAACCCCCGACAAAAAAGAGGGGTGTTATAAGTTTGACGTGTCTGTCTGTCTGTTTGTCTGTGTGTGTATCTGTCCGTGGCATCGTAGCATCCAAACGGGTGGACCGATTTTGATCTAGTTTTTTTTGTTTGAAAGCTGACATGATCGAGTTTTCTTAGCTATAGTTCATCATCATCAGCCTGCTCAGTGCTGGAAAATCGCGGTTTATCTGGTTCGTGAAAGGCCGTCAGCAACTTGTAGTCGTTTGATGAGTTTTATATTTTGCATTCTGGTTCGTTATATTTATGAATAACATACACATTAATGGAAAGTTGACCTGGTGCTGCAGCATCACCTGGTAATCAATAGGATACCCAACTCCTCACCAACTTAGAGCAGAGGTTTCGTGTTTGGGCTCATTGTAATTACGACGATCAGTAAGACTTAGATAAACAGTAAATATTTGCATGCTACTGCTGCAGCATCACCTGGATCCTATAGGAGCCGAGCTCCGTATGAACCCAAACTGGGGGTTTCATGTTCGGGCTCATCCAAGAGGACATTCATAGACGATTTTCTTTGCATATTATTCTGAACTATAACCAGCAAAAGTTAAAAAAAAGACATGAAATTAAATTAAATTAAGAAATTTAAAAAACCCCCGCCAAAAAACTTTAAAAAGTAATGAAATAATATTTACTGACTTTAAGTTTAAATAATTCCTAAGTGTAAAACTTAATATTTAGTCCATAATTGTTGTCACGGTGTGTCTTGGGAACGGCAAGAAAACTACGACAACAACACGTACGGAACCCTAAAAAGGAGTTTGAAGAAATTAATCAAACTCCTTTTTAGGGTTCCGTACCCAAAGGGTAAAAACGGGACCCTATTACTGAGACTTCGATGTCTGTCCGTCTTTCCGTCTGTCCGTCTGTCTCCAGGCTGTAACTCAAGAACGGTAATAGCTAGAGAGTTGAAATTTTCACAGATTATGTATTTCTGTTGCCGCTATAACAACAAATACTAAAAACAAAATAAATTAAATATTTAAGGGGGGGTCCCATACAAAAAACACAATTTTTGGCCTATTTTTGCTCTATAACGGTACGGAACCCTTCGTGCGCGAGTCCGACTCGCACTTAGCCGATTATTTAAGTCTGGTCAATATGTCTTTATGATGTTCTTTATTGTTTTGGGTCAGTTTTGAACTTGATTTAAAACTTGTCAATAGTACATTACACACCTAGGGCAGGAGGCTTTCTTATTTACTGCCCATGGTGCTAATGCGTATACTATTTTTCTCATCGACGGAGGCGGAAAACGGCAACATCGGTAAGCAGCGGGAAGAAAGTTGACGTTTTCCGCCCGGAGGTGAGAAAAAAAATTTTTGGACTATCCAAAAAAACGTCAAAGGTTACATTAAATTTTAAGAGCAACCCTTCGTGTTATTTTGATGCTATCAAATTAACCTCCTCCAGCGTTCATAAAGCAATTGCTGGTCGATCCCAGCGGACGTTTAGCCAAGATTTAGTGTTATTCACGTAACAATCGACTAAGGTGTGTTTAGTTCAGGGGTATTGTTGTTTCCAACAAAAGAATCTAATGAAACGATATATCCACAAATAACTACTGTCCACGTTTTTGTACCTTCACAATGCCTCGGACAACGGCGTCACCTTGCTTTATAAACCTCGCTCTATTGTACAAAGATAGGCACGAGTTTTTAAACGAATTTCAAATTAGCTCATAATCTACCGGCCGACCGCTTTTCAGGTTCACCCTTTTTCCTTTTTTGCGGATAGTGTTGACCTTCCCGCTACTTTATTGTATCCATGAAAATTTGTGTAGAGGTCGTTCAGTTGGAAATTTAGTTCTGCAAAATTCTCCTTGCATTCGCGCTCCTAATAATATTATGTTAATCACGTCATATTTCACGTACGCTTTCTGATAACCATACATATAATTGTGTACTTCGCCACGCTGTAATCAGTGATTTAATGCCTATAAAACCTTTCTGCGTCACAAACTAAATTTGTTTTTACGGCAAAACAGATATTATTTGGAATATTAATAATTAAAGGCTGTACAATGTACACGAGCGGGGCGGAGATGTTTTGATAGTGCGCGTACCTTGATAGTGACAAGATAAGCTCAATTATAAATTTGTCACGTTTGTATGTACACAATAACACTTTGTAAGACCCGCTCAGGTCTTGTGGAAATTTTGTTGGCTCCGACATAGTTATCAATGCCAGCGTGAAATATAGTTCGTCATAAAATCTTATATAAGGCCGGCCGTATTTTTGTGAACACTCAGCTTTAATAATATCAAAATATAATCAGATATTCTATTAATTAATGTTTTATCGTATTCTGCCTATTTTTCCAACCTGTTATTATATTTTGTTTTTAGGTTCAATCGCTAAATTTCGATTTTGGTAGATAGTTAATTATTAAATATTACTGCAAGAAGAAAATGTAATATTACAAGAAACAAATCGCCCAAAAAAATTGAATAAAATAGAATAACCGTAATCTTATATCACAATTCATAACTCATAAGTCATAACTCATAACTCATAAGTCATAACTTACAAAAATACGAGTATGATACGTGTTTCCGTAACCGTGAAAAAGCGCACCGACAAAACTACGAGCGACGGTAGGTCAAGGATCATTGTGTCATACAACCGTTAATTTTCCTTTCGAATCTACTCATATCTATGCAAAATTAAACACATAAATTACTTACGGAACAGCAGATTTTATCGCAACTTTGAGCAGTCATGAAAATCGATAATACAATTCAATTAATAACTTGTAAATTATTTTTCTCGTGATATAATTTAGTTTACATTATTATTATGTATAAGTAATATTTAATATTTAGAAGTACTTTAATATTAATTAAGTATATTTATTATTTTGCACTAGCCATTAATGTAAAGTGATTTGGCAATGTTGTTATTTTTTAGTTGAAACAAAGGAACATCCGTTTGGCACAAATATTGTACGTACGTAAGATATATTGTATGTATGTAAGTTAAACAAAAAATGTATAATCGCTAATTAGACACAAGAATGTTCACTAAACGTGATTAGTTAACACGATCTAATGTATTTGATAGATTCATCGGTTCGTAACAAAACTGTCAAATACCTGTTCTTGAGCATGTTGTCGGGCATGAAGACGTTCCACCAGGAGGGTCTCTTCTGCCTGGTGTAGACGGGGCTGTCGTTCTCCTCGTCGGTGTCGTTGCCGCCGGACTTGCGGCGCTTCTTGCGCTCCAGCTGCAGCTTGGCGGCCCACGAGCGGCGCCGCCCCTTGTCGCCTGGCGCGAGCCCGTCGGCGGCGACGGGCACGGCCAGCGACGCCCGCCGCACCTCCGGCGGCGGGCCGTCGAATTCGTTCAGCTTCCGGTAGCGCTCGGCGAACGTCGCGTCGGACGCTCGCCGGCCGTTGGAGGCGGACGGGAACGGCCTGGCTACGAGGACGTCGGCGAAGGCGTCGTCGTCGTCGGTGTCGGGCGTGTAGGGCTCCTCGCTGTAGCGGCGCGACGTCTCGTCCGCGGCCTCCTGCAGGCTGGCGAGCGGCAGGCTGGGGCGGTGCGTGCGCGTGGTGCGCGGCAGCCGCACCCCCCGGCCCTGCAGCCGCGCCAGCGCCAGCGGCACAGGCGACTCCGTCAGCGTCGGCTCGCTTCCGCTCATTGTTCGATTTTTGCGTCACTGGTACTTCACACACACTAGGCGAGGCGACGAACTTTCGGTACGATGTTTCTTCTCAACAATTTCATGACGATTACCTATCGAACGGAATGTAATGAGCGCCTGTCGCAACGCAACACGACCGCCGTGGTATTACCAAATATTTTGCATAATTCGCCTACAATGTTGTCGATGAAATTCGAAACGTATCGCAGAGCGACGTACGGACGTAGACTCGATCATTTTATCGAGTCCGTTATAAACAAATAGTAATTAGTATGTGTCGTATAACAACAAAACGGCAGGGACACGAGTTAGGTTGGGTCCATTAGAGATGATAGATGGGTATAGTAGTTTGAGTCATCAAAGCAAAAATTAAGAAACGTGCTAATTGTTCGTAACAGATTTATGTTTAGCTATTACGGTCGTTACGCTTGCGTCAGGAGGCATTCGTTTCGACATTTTTCATTTGGAGCAGGTGATCTTACCGTGGGTAAGCGACTTACACGCGGCGTACAGAGAATAATGGCATAACACGTTGAAATATCTCTTTACGATACGCGATAAATGTTGATTAATAGGTGCTGCCCGTGATAGATATGGGCCATACGTCAAACGAGGCTTCTTAACGCGCATACGCTGAATTATAGTATGTTTTCAATTACTGTCACCATTGCATTGTTGCTCACCACTTACAAGTTGCAATAAAGTCACATTTATATAAATAGCATACAATGAAATAGTCTTACAAGAGACAAACACCACATCAGCACTTTCATTTACATAGGTTTCTTTCTCCGGAAGTATAGACAAATCGTCAATCTGGCAATGGAAATCTATAATTTTCTCCCTAAAATCTGCAGTATACTGTATAACTATCCTGAAGATCCTATCGTATCTACTTTGGTCATTTTACCGTCCCACAACATTTTTACCGATTACTCATACGCGTTCATCGCTTTCTTGTGTTTCTATTCATAGTATCGCCGTATAAGCGAGTGCAGCTTTCGTAACTGCATCCTCGTCGTCACATCGCCGTCACGTCGCCGGGGAAAGTTGCTCGTACGAAGGTCGACTCCATTATCATTCAATGGGACGAACTACGAGTTTATTCACCACCACGAAATCGTTACGGCATGGGTGACTTGTGTAACACGAGTTTTTCCTTCATTTATTACGATATCAGACGTTAATGTCTGTTAACAGCATATTAACCTGTTCATTTAACTCGTTTTCTGTCAATATTAAAGTACATCTTTTTGATTAAGAAATAAGATATTATATGAAAGAGTAATTTGCATAGTCTCACTAATTGTGTAATGTACTACTTACCTCACGTAGCTTTAAAATTCTAACCACTAAAAAAACATACCAAGTTAGCACTTAGCAACACGTACCTACTGAGTAACTATCAAAATATTTTAGTCAGGCCTTGTCAGCTAGGCTAATATATGACATGGCAATGATCATTCCGAGATATACGAAAAGCCTTGCATCTAGCCCGTTGTGATAAATACCTTGCATCCGGGGCGGAAAAAAAATTAAATTCAAAATTAGAACGATTAGAATTTTACCGATATCGGCCTGTTTGACACAGTCTCAGTTACCTACATACTTTACCGTTACTGAGGTAACGTTAGTGTTAATGTTACAATAGTAGTGAGTAGTGACGTTCGGTAACGGGTCTCGTTTGTTTAATCGACGGCGAGTTACAAAAAGTTGACCCGAAAACTTTTAGTTCGGTGAAATTGCCACTAAAGTTTTATGCTTCATTTATTTTAACGACATAATTTGCTACAATATTTTGTACACTATAAAGTGCTCTTTATAACATTTTAAAAACGAATATTTAAAAAAATATTACGGAGACGCACTACCTAAATTTCTAAACTTAATTATTTCGAATCATTTCTTTGAAAAACAAAAATTGAAACTGTTTTTGCCTGGATAAACAGTATTTCACATGGTCAAATTTTTGTATAACAGATGTCATTTGAACGAATTTAACTTTCCTTTAAGCGTGATGACGTAAACAAAGAAACTATAATACCCTTATTATTACAAGTAAGGAAGTGTTGTGCTACAGTTATGATGGAAACGTTTCTGTCGCTCGTAAGTCGTATTGTGAGTTGTGACGTCAGCGACAATCATTTTATCTCAGGGTTTCTATGTGAGACCCTTACAGCACTGATAAATTATATTACAATGTTATGCTTAGCACAAAACTACGCGACCACGCGACTGCGAAGCGGCAGCATCAATACAAAACACACATTTGACAACTTGTCAAATGTGTGTTTTGTATTGACGCTCCCGCTTCGCAGTCGCGTTTTTTTTTTTTTTTTTATTACATAAGGGGGCAAAAATATGGGGGCGTGGTCGCGTAGGTTTGTGCTAAGCATTATAACTCCGAATAGTATGCGGATTTACTTTGAAATAATTTTACAGTGTCGATCCAGTCCGGAATCCGGATCCTAACAAACAGCAGAATAATTATTATTGTATTCTCATACGTCAAACTAACGTCAAACGATTTTTTTGAAGTAAAGACGTTAATTTCATGCGAATAGATTTTGTAGTTCGATTACATCGAATTACAATTAAACCTCATTGTAGCTATATTGATGTTGAATTGAGACAGCAGAATCGGAGCCTGCATAAACATAAACTAGCCACACTGAACACTCAGTAGGAAGACAATCAGACGTATAGCTATCAAGGTCGCGCCTCAATTGTGTTTGTTAATTGTCCCTCATTGGCTTCATAAAACGCATTATTAAAATACAAGCGTTCTTCATTCACTATTCTATGCACCTAGGCGCTGTACGTCGATTCTGTTAAGTGATACAATAATGCAGTTTCGATGAGGTTCCGACTTACAAATAGTAATCACTACTCTTATAAAATTTCAAACGTCACGATAATCCTTCGATCGCGGCAAAAGGAGACACAATAGCCTTTCAATTGTTATCGCGGCCCACTAGGGCCCTACGGGAGTTGAAGCGTTAAAAAACGTTAAAATATTTTATGATGATTAAGTTCAATTTGATGAAGAGATACAGATAATGTATCGTCATTTAATAAAAGTTACATATAGATAATGTATCGTCATTTAATAAAAGTTAAGTAATTAATATTCGTCTCTGAGTGCGACAGTAAGGGCCTTATCACACTGGCGATTAGCGAGCGATTTGAAAGCGACGCGACTGCGCAGCGCACACGCCGCGACAGCGCAGCGTCGTCGCGGCGTGGCGTGGACGTCATTTTGTACACTCGTCTAGGGATGTGACAGTGCTACTGAGTGTCCAAAACGCGTAAGACAAGCTGCGTGCACGCCGCACAATCGCGGCGTCATCGCGGCGTGTGCGCTGCGTAGTCGCGTCGCTTTTAAATCGCTCGCTAATCGCCAGTGTGATAAGGCCCTAAAATGATTTATTTGTAATTAAATGTTAGTGAAAATTAAATTTTAATGCGTGAATCGAGGCGCAAACAGAACACTGTGCACATGTGGCATTAATGTAATTATTTAATTATTCAATCATTATTACTCTGTACCGTGTATACTAGTTATTATAACAAACAAATACAATGATAATTGTAAATATCATAATTACTGTAAACAGATTATAAGAATTATAACATTGAGTATGAATCTGACGCAACATAACACGATGCACATTAATTCATCTACAATCTCAAATTGTCTTTTCTCTCAAGAAAAAAGTTAGGATCTGATTAAGAGCCTACTGTGAAAACGCTAGCCCCGCCTACACACAACGCTATCCTCCAATCGTGATACAATAATTCCATGAATCGTGCTCCCGGGCAATGTGCTTTAGACTGAAGCTAATAGTGAATAATATCGCGTAATAACGGTTCCCGCATTATAGCACGAGAGTAAAAGTCATAAGTCCCAAAACTGTTTTTAGATGATTACTTAAAAACTAAATACAAAACTATTATTTCCTTTAGCTATTATTAATTTAAAAGTGTGTGATTGTAATAGTGCAAGTTATTTAATGATAGTAACTCAATATGTGTAATAGATATTTGTTGAAATGCCCAAAAAGATTCATAATTTCGAAAAATAAAACTATCGAGTCAAAATAAGTGAATCGTGTTTTCCGTTAGCTAAATATCAGATAAATATACAATCCATACTAATATTATAAATGCGAAAGTGTGTCTGTCTGTCTGTCTGTCTGTCTGTCCGTTTGTCTGTCTGTCTGTCTGTCTGTTACCTCTTCACGCTCGAACCGCCGAACCGATTTTGCTAAAATTTGGCATAGAGATTCTTTGAGTCCCGAGAAAGGACATAGGATAGTTTTTATCCCGGAAAAATGTACGGTTCCCGCGCGATAAACGAATTTTGGCGCAACGAAGTTGCGGGCATCATCTAGTGATTAAATAAATCTCAATTTCATTTGAGTCAATCGTCTTCCGGGATCGTAATACTTATTAGAAAACAAGCAAAATTGCACAGCCCGCTCTTAAATAAAAAAAATCGAAATGGATGTTTGAAATTCGAAATTTTTCGTGCGTATATTCAAATGGGTTCGGGAATAGTTAAGTTTCACAACTTTATCAACTAGATAATGTTCATTTAATTAATTTAATCTTTTAAGCCCCATAAGAGCACCGGTGATCGCGACAACAAGAGAATACAATAGCATTTCCAAGAATCCCCGATCGAAGGATTAAAATGTCAAAATGTTTCTATATTATGACGTGTATACAGGACAACGTCTGTCGGTTCCGCTAGTTAAGATATGACAAGACTATTGCTACTACTTGAAAGTATGTATAAGAAGGAATCTATACATATACAAGTCTAAACTCAGGGCCAATGATTCGACGCAATAGAAAGGTATTAGAATGGCTGCATTCTAACAAAATGTATTGCTGGGCACGTAGATTTCGTAGATTCTTGCAAAAGACTCGTTTTCTAATAAATAATAATGAATATTTGCCAAGAATGAATTGAAGTTTTCCATACATTTATATTATATATTAGAAAGTATGTTTGTATCTTCTTCACGGCCTAACCGATTTCGCTGAAAGAACAATGGCCAAATCGTACCAGGTGGGCGGTGGCGTCCCGATATGCCACTAGTACCAAAAATTCCCTAATATTTTAAGGCATCGAAAATCATTAGAAATGTGTCTATAAATAGCCACAAAAAAAAGATCAATATATTTTAGTTTCGTTATGTTCTGACAGCCGGCGATCATTCGCATTTGTTCTATTTTTTGGGTAGGAAAGGGAAGGGTTTTGGGTACTCTAGGAAAAATTGAAATAATTAGAAACGATATCACCGAATATACACTTGTAGGCTACACCGCAGTCGGAAAAAAGGTAGTTCTTAAGTCTAACCTCAAAATAATTGTAAACGTTATTAATTATTATAAAAAATCGTGGCTATTTAGACATAAATCTCAAACGGAATTATGTTTAGAGCATAACAACAACCAAATCTAACTATAGTTTATTTTAGGGCCTCAAAAATAAAAGTCGAGTCCAGCTCCTATACAAATTTGGCCATGATTCTTTGGTATGAAGATACTTTAAGTCCCGGTAAAAGACATAGGATACTTTTTACCCCGGTAAAATGTTCTGAAAAAAACATATTTTAGCGCAACGGAGTCAAATATATTTTAAGCAAACTCTAATGTAAGTAATCAATTTATATTAAGTTAGTTACTAATTAGTATTTATTGGGATGTTAAGATCGTACTCCTAAAACTAATTAAGAGTCTGAGCAGTCTAGGTTCGGAAATATCTAGCAAGTAGCAGCTAATTACGTTAGACCCTAGATTTTAATCATTTAATAGATATCAAGTTAGACCCTATTCATAGCAACGACTACCTGCTACATTTCTATTAAGCATTTTCCAGCCGGGCCAGATACGTTCTTTTTCATAATGTCTAATTCGGGTCAGGGTTAAGAAGCTCTTAAACTTAACTTAATCTTATACTTTACACACAACATGATCTTAAAGATGTAACATACATCGTACAGTATACTGTGTAGTGTGTACTGTATAGGCTACTAATTGTATTATGTATGGAGACCTAGCCATCCGACCAGAAATTGTCATTCAGAAAATTCGAAGACTCGTTGGCTAGGGCACAAAGGAGAATGGTCGTTTCTCATTATTCCAGTGATCCAATCCAGTGCTGAATTACTACCGAAATAATGTAAACGGGCACTGGAATGTAATGAAATAAAATTCACTACTTTCCAGTATCCAGTACCCTTTTACAATTTTTCAGTAGCAATCCAGCGCTGAATTGGATAACTACATTGGAGTAATCTAAACCCGCTTTAAGCCCACATACAGAAAACCTAAGCGACAAAATCTCAAGGGTGTCCACTGTCCGCGTATAAATAAAGCAATCCGAGTAATTAAAATAAGTGAATCTAAGTCAAGGATATTAGAACATATGCTCTCACGTTAAACGGCAGAAAAAACTACTTGGTATTTTTATAGCTGAGGTAATCCAGTTATTCCGTATTTATTTACGGTATAGAAGAAACACATACGACTCAATGTCGTCAGTCGTCACGTATAACCGATTTATATTGCTTCAAGATAACATACAAATTGAGATATCAAACATTCTTTGATTTTAGAATCATGTGATAGGCTTGCCAGTTTTATAGCGCTCCCTAGACGGTAATTCAGCATGATATGCATTTACGTAACGGTATTAATTGTTGCATGACATGCCGATCGCGAAACGATCATGCGTCTGTCTGTCTGTTACCTCTTTACGCCTAAGCCGCTGAACAATGCTGAAATTTGGTATAGAGATACTTTTCATCCCGGAAAAATGTAAGTAATAATCGCGCGATAAACGTGGGCGTCATCTAGGAGACAAATACAATCTTAAAGTTCATAATATTGGTCCACCATGTACCAGTGTGGCGTGACCGCACAAAATAAAGATTGCCATTAAATAATAGCAATTTTCCACATTAGCCAGGTTCATACAAATGACAGTCGGTAACACGAATCACCTGATTTACGGTCTCGCTGACCCGAATTCGGAGCAAGGCCGTTTGTCCACTGCCACCGCGGCACCGCCGTTACCGGGACGTTACCGGTAACCGCCAAAATTCTTAGGCTTAGGCTATAGGTTTCATTTTGCTCTACGACAGTAGGTACAAAGCAGCAACGGCATAAGTCGTTAGACCAATGTCGGTAGAAAATTAAACCTATAGCCTTATGGCCGCTATACACGCTACGGTTTACCGGAGAGGTGTTCCTGCGCAGGTAGACCGGCGCAAAATCGAAAATCGATTCTTTTGAGTGATTCCTGCGCAGGCATACCTGAGGGCCTAGACAAGTGGCAAGCGATTATCGTAAATGCCAACAAAATGTATGGGATTTGACATTAGTATTCGCTAGCGAAGCGGTGACTTAAATATGTCAAATCGCATACATTTTTTTTGGCATATACGATAATCGCTTGCCACTTGTCTAGGGGCTGCACAGATGACCTCTCCGGTAGACCGTAGAGTGTATGGCTTTGGTACATAAATTATTATAAAGTGGAATTTTAACGGCCCAAAACAATCTCGTTCTCGGTGACGGCCCGGCGTCGGCGGCGGTGGATAAACGCCCTAACGAGCGAGGAAAATTCGATTCCAAAAGCTGCATGATACGTTTAAAAATATTTACACTACAGTTAACGTTATTTATGTAATACCCGAGTACATAATAAGGTCTCGTGACGGATTTCAGCGGCGTTAATTGCACCAAATTGCACGATCACGCATTCGTGGACACCTGTACCAAATCTTGGAATTGGAAAGGAATATACATATTATAGCCAATAGTGTATTTACAATTTGACAGTTTTGGACTTGGAACGGAATATAGCCAATAGTGTCTTTACAATTTGACAGCTAAGCACTTGAAATATTATGTTGGACTGGGAACTACACACTGTTTGAATGAATGAATGAATGAATATACTTTATTGTGCACATCGCAGTAATTACAAACACACACATAAAATAAAAACACAATAAAATGATGAGAGTGCAGCACAAAGGCGGCCTTATTACTAAATAGCAATCTCTTCCAGGCAACCTTTGAAAGAAAGGAACAAAATGTTTGGTGATTTGTTTTGTGGAACTTGTTTGGTGTATTCACAATTTGACAGTTATGCACTTGAAGTAACATCAAGGGCAGTGAAAACTGGAGATTAGACTGTAGAGAAAGTTAAATTTGGCAGGAAGGAAATTTATACCAAGTAAACACCTATAAAAGGATGGATCATCGAATAAGAGCACATACATACAAGAATCTAACCCTTTCATTGTTTCTTCACCATATTATAGTGCATATACTCTAAATGCCTTAGTTAAAACTTGGATAAAGACATCAAATTGCGTTGCGGATATTTATAGACCGGTCATACGAAGGAAACTCCAAGAGAACATCCGTAATGTTAGAAAAATGTGAGAACAACTATCGAAGTGTCTTTTTTTCAGAGCACAAAGTGGATCAACGCCCACAAACAAAGGCCACGGGGCAGACGACGAATACCTAATGCATATCTCGCATAGAATATTAATTAATTGTTTACTATCTTGCCGAGACAAAGAAGCGATGCTGACGAGACAGCTCTAAATAAATAGGAAATGTAAGTGTCAAGTCATATCAAGTTAAGGAATGAGAAACGTCGTTCGATTCGTTCGATTATTTTGTTTTTACAGAAGCTAATGTAAGCCACACACGCTATAACGACCGGAATGTGTGTGGGAATAGACCTGCCTGCCTACCATACGCCAACGAGATATCTCACTCTCGAGATAATTAAAAACTACTTGTCTCATAATGTCAAAATCTCGACATTATCTCGACAAAACTCTATAAAAATGTGTTATTTCGATGATAGATCTACGCGAGAAAAAATGTTTGTCATGCTAGGGTCAATAGAGATGAAGATACAAACTATCAAACATCGAGAAACATGTAGAGTGAGATATCTCGTTGGCGTATGCTAGGCAGGCTGTGCAGGTTTTTAGACCTGCGCAGGCTACCGGCGCAAAATCGAAAATCAATTCTTTCGACTGACATCTGCGCAGGCATACCTGCACAGGCGACCCCTCCGGTAGACCCCTCCGGTAGACCGTAGCGTGTATGGCAGCCATAACGGCCGCATTCAAAGACATTGAACGATGATTAAACTTCAATTTAATCCGTCCATCGTGGGTATCGCAGACACAATAGATTTTCAATTGTTATGTTGGCAGCCGGCTGCCTACCTGCTGAAGGGATTATGTCAAAATCTTTATTTAATTACAGTTAAGTAATTGGTTTTCGTCTATGAGTGCGGCAGTAAAGTATAATTTACACAGAGCCAGTACTGGCTGCCAATAAGACTGGCAGCCAGTATTGGCTTGGCATATGCCGCGTGTGAACAGTTTGGCCTGGCTTGAAAAACTGTTCACACGCGGCATATTACTGGCTGCCAGTCTTATTGGCAGCCAGTCCTGGCTCTGTGTAAATTATACTTAAGCGCTAAATGTCATTAAAGGAAAATGAATTTAAATTTAAAATTACATTTCCTTATGGTATTCCTACATACTTACTAGATTTTAACGTCTATTTATAAATGTTTAACTTTTAATTATTTTATTTTATTCCCTTATCGCCTGTATTTTATCTAAAGTCTGAAGCTTACCAGTTATTTGTAACCAAAGTCTTATCTCTTAAGTGCCATTTAAACATAGTGTCGTAAATTAAACAAATTTTCTTTGTTCAGTTTACAAAGAAAATATTATGTTATTAAAAATGCAAAAAAGGAATGAATATCATTGCTTTTTTATTAATATTAAATGAACGAATTCGGCGTATTATGCGCAATATTAGAAACACAAGGTTATGGTTGGTATTGTATACTAAAACATTAATCCCCCTCACACAAATTAGTATAATTAAAATAATATTTTTATTATACTATTTTTTTTATTTTACTACGTTTCAGACAAAGACAGAAAATTATGAACGTTGATTAATTACAAATAGAAACTACATCTACAAACTTTAAATTGGGAAAATTGGTTCTTCTATACGAAGCTTTTAATGTTTTTGGAATTTTGTATAAAAATCCTATGCTTTTGAAGTGAGAGGTATGAAATTAAATAATAGGGAATATAACGAAAGGTCGTAGCAGAGGGGGCTACTAGGACATACAGTAAATAATCCGACCAAAATACATGTTGCACACGTCATGTCAGACTATTATAGAAACGTTGTCAAACGTCGAACAAAACTTTTTGTTTACTGTCTGTGCTGGTGGTGGCCATCTAGCGTGAAAACTGAAAACATTGCAGTAATATATCCTAATATATCTGTGCAAACGAAGTTACGAATTGCGGGCAAAATTCAGTTCCGATTATTCGTATAAGTATAAAGTAATTCGGAAGCCCGAACCTACGTGACAAGACGCACGGGCTTATAGATTCGATATTCGACGAGTGACGACGAATTGACGTTATCTTTCAAGAGAACGTACACTTCATCGAATGTGTGGCATTCAACAAGCTGCGATGCCATAATATCCGGACACCATACAAGATGGCAATTTTTATATGGCAGTCTCGTTCTCAATACTCTAAAACATGTCAAAAAAAATGTATTAAATAAAATGTAAAAAAAAAAGCTTTGTCCAGGATAAGACGTGAGCGGTAAAATCAAGAAGGTAATATAAAAAATGGCATCTTCATCAAAAGTTACTTACCTATACGGAAAATGTTTTGTCATATTTCTCAAGAAGTTTGCGCGTGATCGTTTATTATGTCGTAATTCCTAATTAATTGTGTACGAGTAACACTGACGAAGATTATATTAGCCACAAATGGCTGTAACGAGATCACAGAGCTATTTAATAAATATTAACTATAAGATATTTCAAAATAACTCACATTAGAAGAAAACTAATCCAACATTATAGAATATTAAATACAAATTACTATAAAATTTACTATTAGATAATAATATATTTTATAGAAGATTGCACATGATCGTTTAAATAATAGTTTTAAGACGAACATTATACAGGCGCTACAAACGGCTGTAGCGACATCACAGATCAATAAATACTAACAACGATATTGCGGACTGCTTGTGAAACTAGATGATCAGCCAGTGGACAACAATAGGGAGGCAAATGGGAAGGCAATGCCTAGAATATTTATGTTATTCTTTTTCTAAGGATGGCAAGGACCTTCCTGCAAGAGCTTTGGGAATCTTTTCATACAAACTTTTCTTGTATAATGTTTCATTATTAAAAAATTGTCGTTTTCATAATAATTTTTACTTTTTAACCGACTAAAAACACGAAAAGGTTCTGCATTCCACTGCAAATAATAGATATACACTATTATTCACGTGTTCACGTCTCCTACTCCCACTATAACAGTGGAACACGACGCGAACATCTACCGCGTCAGCACATGCCTTCAATACACTCGGATTACAATGCTACCATTAATACCTTATGTAATAACTAATCGTAATAATTATGCTCTAATTAATTGTGATTTGTGACATGACAGTATTCATTATTATAAGCTGCAGTAGGTTCTAAGAAACATTTCTGAAACCGTCTTAATGTTATGATGGCAAATATGAAATAACTTGAAGATGGCAAGTTTTTGGTAATAAATTTCCTTTCTACGCAAAGCGCTTTTAAGTACAACTATACAAGATATTTGATGTCTATGATACTTTTAATCCTTCAAGCCCCATAAGAGCACCGGTGATCGCGACCACATAAATATATTACAATAGCATTTTCAAGAATCCGCGATCGAAGGATTAATATTTTCCTCAAAGTGTTGTGAAAAATTGCATATCCATTATCCGATATAGCTTTGAATTTATCTCGATATTAATAGCAAAACACTTGACACAGATTCGTTATCGTTAGTAAATTATTTTTATTTAAAACCGGATCGTTGTGGTACGGCGAAAAGGAAAGTCTATAAATTAGATGCCGGCTGTCGCGTTAAGTTTGCATCTAATGTCCAGTTTTTAAGGATTTTTGACAGGAGATCTTTTTAATAGTGTCAGTTTTTAACAGTACGTTAGCCAATCAAAAACGCTACCGAAAATATTAACTTCAGTCAAAAATCGTCGACGTAAGTGAAGTGAGCCCAATATTTTATGACCTTTGATGACTTTTAGAGGATTATCGACGAGATAATTGTAACAATCACAGCTCGATCTGATAGCAGCCGATAAGATTAAGAAATCGTAATAAAACGCAACTTGTTAATTAGCAAGCCGTAATGTTATAAAAATAATTAAATAAAATACGTAAAATTTGAATAATTAAAGAAATTTAAAGAGGCTCAATCGTAAACTTTTGTTTCCATTAACAAAGAAATAATAAAAAAAAATATTAAAATGTCAGCACAAAAGATCCTAACGAGCTCATTATGAAACACCTTTTATTGTTATAAAAAAAGTTTTTATTAAACACGTATTTTACATGAAACGGGACGAATTCGGATCGTAGCGAGCATAATTTTATAATTCCTCTGCGAAAACGGTCATTCGAATTATTTGCTTTTTAACTTTAGCCATAAAAGTAGCCTTCGAAATAATTTCGCTAACGTTATATACTAAAATGGATATATACTAAAATGGACTCTTTGGACGCAGGAAGCAGACCTTTAAAAAAATAAGTAGCTAGACGAAGTAAGATCCCAAAACCAATAGCAACTCCTATCATGAATTTCCATCTACTTTTTGTAAGATTCCAAGACCTACGAGGAAAAACTGTGCCTAGAGTGACCCCAAAGAACTCGGCTGATAGTCTCGCGGGTCACTGAACTCTGTGCATGTGATATTTTAGGGCGAGCAATTGCCTAATCGCTATTGTCGTAACTCGTTACCCACTCAATCTTAATAGGGCTAGCCTCAAGGGATTTCTTGCTTTGATGACTTCAACTACATAATGATTTTTTTAGGGATATCACTTCGAAAATTGCATTCAATGCATCATCGCAAGGTTCTGCAAACTTAAAATTAAGCGCCGATTTCTAAATTGATTTGCATACAGAATTGGGTCTCGATAGTTTACTATCATCTAATGAAAATAAACAATGCGAGGGAGTTCTAACCTACCCGCATTTAACACTCAATTAAAAAGAAAATAAACCTGCTAATGACGGTAGTTAATTTAATTTCATACGTATTTGTTAGATTACATTGTAACTTTTTACTGACATCGTTATGCATAACGTAATATTTTAAAAATTACTAGCAATAATTAAATTATTATTCCGAACAATAAAAACTGATAATTTAATGATTACGTAAAATTTTAATTCAACTAAAATACTGCGATCAAATTTCTCCCTCGACTTAATTGGCGAATTATGCATTTATCGAAAATCAATTTCTACCTGAGTGAAATTAATTCGGTGATACCACAATAGTGTGCACAGGCTGCGGCGGCCGGGGCCGACCTCCTTTCGTTGCGCTGGCGCAAGTCGCAACGTACAAACAAAACAAACGAAGATCGAAACACTCGTACTGCGCGACTTTCACTCGGACGGTCGGGGGCTGCGTGCGCGCGTCGCGGACACAACATCAACACTGACAGCGGCGTGGAGGGGCAGCTGCAGCGCCGATCACCGTCACCTGAGCGCCACACTGATACCACCCTCAGCCCCCCACAGCATCCGTCGTGTTTACTATTTATTTATAGCTGAATCAACGCCCGCCAAATGGGTTGCGATCGAAAATAAACAATCGATTGTTTATCGCGGATCAACAAGAAATCCGGTGATGAATGTGTCATGCGACAAAAAATTGCTTTATTTTGATTATTGTAAGTAAATTTAAGAAGAAGTGGTAACAGTAGATAGCAATGGAGTTTATAGGTGACTCTGGGTGAAAAATATCCAGAGTTTATTAAAGCTAATAAAAACTCAACATTTCTGATGACAAAAAAGTAAAATCTCAGGAAGTTCATAGCAACAGTACGTAAGTATAATAAAGAAGAAGATAATAATGAGGAAAGTAACAGAGATGTGCTACTCGTATTTATGATTACATTTCCAGATTTAGGGACTATAAAAATAAATACACCAACGTTAGCGCTGGTGTAAGTAAATAAATCTTAAAGGCTGTAAATTCACTGACGAAAAAGTAAAAGTTAAAGAAGATGCTCGTCTTAATCCTTCAAGCCCCATAAAAGCACCGGTGATCGCGACAACAATAGAATACAATAGTATTTCCAAGAATCCCCGATCGAAGGATTAAATAAGTATACAATATGTATCTTCATCAAAAGCATGGCAACGATATAAAATTAAAAATACTAATAATAAAAAAACTGATTGCATGTAATCAAATTGTCACCACCTAGAAAAATTATTATCAGACGTTCAAACAAGATAATAGAACAGCCGAAACACGGACAGAGAAATACGGTTATCACATATTACGACGAAAGTGGGACTTGTTGACGCGAGATAGAATAATGAATGACATATATTCGGAAATACAGTTTTGTTGCTGTAACTGACGAATCTTTTGTTGATGCGACCGAAATATCGTCGGCCTTGTAACCTTTTGCTTATTTATTAAGCTTAATTGCAAAAAAAGTTGTAAATTATGATCCAATTATAGACTCATCAGTCCTTTCAGCTTTTTGTGTGTGCTTGTTAAAAATTCGATTCGCCTGTGACCGCAGAACTGCGTACTTCATTAAATTGTATTCGACAATTTCGACGGCGAAAATAGATATAAAGTGTATGGGGATTTTACGTAAATCGACAACCCAATATATAGAATTTCTTGGCGCAGACGTACTATGAGAACCAACGCTACTTATAGTGGGAAAGAGCTAAGAAGAAGACGGTATTCGATATAAAGCGTCGCTCGCGAAGAGGTTTATCAATTCCTATATTGACTACTAGCTGTCCCGGTGAACTTCGTGTCACTTTAAAACCTTCCCTGCACTTCTACGAACATTTTAAGACTAAAATCAGCCCAATCCGTCTAGCCGTTTTCGAGTTTTAGCGCGACTAACACATTTGAAAATCCGTTTTTATATATAAGACTAGCTGTCCCGGTGAACTTCGTGTCACTTTAAAGTTTAAAACTTTCCCTGGACTTCTACGTATATTTTAAGACTAAAATCAGCCCAATCGGTTCAGCCGTTTTCGAGTTTTAGCGCGACTAACACATTTGAAGATCCATTTTTATATATAAGACTAGCTGTCCCGGTGAACTTCGTGTCACTTTAAAACCTTCCCTGGACTTCTACGAATATTTTAAGACTAAAATGAGCCCAATCCGTTCAGCCGTTTTCGAGTTTTAGCGCGACTAACACATTTGAAAATCCATTTTTATATATAAGATGTACCTAGTTGTTTTATCTATGTGAAACAGAGTATAATGCGGAAGACATAGGCAACTTTGTCTAATAAGATGATTATGAATATTTGTAACGTATGATCTTGCTGCATAGAGAGATAAGAAGACATAGGTACCTAAGCTACGTGGAAAATTGAATTGGCAAGTAGCCAATAAAACCTAGGATCTGGAATATGAAACCTATTTCGTCGGCCCAAAGAGTAGACAGGAAGGACAGTTTAAAAAAATGTTTGAATTTTTAAATAAATCCTTCGATCGCGGATTCTTGGAAATCTATTGTTATTCTATTGTTGTCGCGGTCGCCGGTGTCCTTATGGGGCTTGATAGGTTAATACAGCAGATTTGGCTAAGAAAATCGTTATTTTTTGGAATTGGTTAAGAACCCGCTGAGTTAGCGGAAGTTCTAATCATTTTTTGAAAATTCAAACACTAATGAGCATACAGTAGCTGTAACTTTTATTATGTAATAATATACGTCGTTTTGTTTAACATGTAAATAAAGGAATATAGTTTTGATAAAAATATTATATAAAATTTTATTTTTACGATGCACCAATTATAATATTATTTGCTAGAAACAACTGCAGTTTGCATGGAAATATCGAAATTGGATACCAATGTTTTCTTTACTGCTCATAAAAAAGTCATGCAGTATGGAAAAGTAGAATACCTAGTTACTACTTAGTGCTTAGTACTAGTTTGTTACTTTATTTACTAAGATTGCTAACAAAGAATAGTCAATAACACGACCAAATTACGAATGACGCTTGATTCTGTAGACGCACCTACTTTTATGCATTTACACACCAATAGAGATGATGACAAGGTCAAAGATTAGCGAATTTTGTTAATAAAATAAAGATATCACGGTAAAAAATAAGTGTTCCCAAAATTTCAGCTCGATAGCATTTGTATTTTTTTTTGTTATGCGCCCTCAAAGTTGGATAATCAAGTCGATTTTTTTTCAATTAAATTTCTTAATATTTGTATACCATTCGATAACTTATGCAATTAGAAACAACTTTTGTTATGAAACCACTTTCATAAACGCAATATTTAATATACCTATCGAACAAAGTTCTCTCCCGATCCGTACAAACTACGAAAGAGTGACGTCAGTCTTTCGTAGCACTTTGTATGGAGCGTTTCGGGCAGGTGACCTGCCGCAGGTCTATTTTATGAGATGTTTGAATTGTCATATCTTGGTGAATTTTTAAGCTATCAGAGTCATTCTTTCAGCGATGTTTCTATTTTTTAAGGGTCTTTCAATTACCAGTAAGAAAAAAAATTTGTCATCAAGCCTATTAGAGTCGGAGTGATACGTTACAAAAGTGGCTAAACAGATAAGGACAAAATATTATAATTATTTAAACTATAACGGTTGCATAAATAATAAGATTAGTTAGTACTCGGGATGTGTATTCTAATACCTACAATGATTCACTTTTTTGTGTGCACTTACTACACTTGCTAAGTAACATACGTTGTATCTTCTATAATTAAGTATCAATTACTTGGAAAAGCTTCGGCACGATCCATTACATTAACGTTCAAAGCACTTTCAAATTACAGTGGAGGGCTTATTGGCGCAATTATTTATTAAATTTATGAGTTCATGCGGCCTTTTGCACAACCTCTGCCCTTCTGGAGTGCGATCTTGACATTTTTTATTAAGGTAATGATGAAATATAGTTTAATAATCCGTATGCAGCGGTTAGCGCACGCCTCACTCTAAAATTAATAGCGCCATGTTTTCGGCTTTGCGCTCACATAATATTATGCCGCGACTGTTTTTAGTAAGTCTTGACTTTATGAGACTGACTTGAGAGCTTGTCAATACATTCAAAACAGTCTTGAAAGTATTGACAAGCGAGTTTAAAGCCATTGCTAACTTGAGACACCCAACCCAGTCTTAAGACATTAGTTTGTCTTGAGACTGGGGATATGCCAATACAAAATTTTGTTTGTGTGTGTGTGTCTTCCTGTGTTTTGTATAATAATCTGTCTTAAAACTGTCGCGTCTCAAGTGAGCGTTAGCCCTTGCCTTGTCGCGAGGCAGTTTTCCCGCAATAACACATTTTCAAGACGTTGTGTTTCGAGTTTTTTTGTATTGCAATAGTTAAACAATTTAGTCGTAGGTGAGCGGTAAGCCCTAACGATAAATATACGAAGGTTGTAACGACCTCAAAGGCGTGTTTACATTTTGGTGCATTATAGTTTACCCACGCGATTCATTGCTCATTTTGTTTGAGTGCCTCTCTGGGTTAAGCCCTCAAAGCGAGGGTATTAGCTCGCCGTGTTATACTCGGACCTGTATAAGCTGTATAGTGTATACTGTATAGCGACACTTTGCACTGATTTGATGATACAAGGATCAAGCTTTAGCATTTAGTAGTAATATTAAAGTAGTAATAAATCTTTCAGGCACATAATATGTATAAGGACTACGATCCATTATAAGAAAGCGAACCAACGATATACGATCCCTGAATTAAGTAATAAATAGATCGATAGATATCAATTTAAGATAGTATAATTGATCTAAGTGGCTAATACAGCCTTCGTCCGCCTAACCAATATCTATAAGCGATCGCGAACGTGAAAAGAAAAATTCGTTTGCGATTGATTATAATCAAATTATTAGGATCGACGGCGATTGTTCGCAATCATGGTATTGTGGCCACCATACCATGATTGCGAAATCACGGTTACCTATCATAGCCCATCATCGTGTTGTTATAATATTTCAGATGACAAAAATTATGCGCTCACCGCCCGTTTAAAGTGCATATGTCACCGTAAGATTGTAAACACCGCGAGATTGTAAAATGACGAAGTGATGGATTGTAAACAAACAGTTTTCCTGTGATTTTAAATTAATTATTTCGTATTTAAAATAACTTCAATTGCCTGAATATTTGATGTATAACATCAAATAAAATTTAGATATATTTAAAGTGCAGTTTGAATTATAAATTAGGTTAATTTTAATAACCGAACCTTCAAATAGCACTTTAAATATATCTAAATTTTATTTTATGTTATACATCTCATACCATTTGGAATTGAAGTTATTTTAAATACGAAATAATTTATTTAAAATCACAGGAAAACTGTTTGTTTACAATCCATCACTTCGTCATATTACAATATCGCGGTGTTTACAATCTTACGGTGACACATCAAAGCGCACGGAAGTGCACAGGCCTAGTTCCAGCAGGCCGCGCGCATGCCGTGCACTATTTACACGAACCGTTTCGACGCACTTTTGACCCCCCTGTAGCTCAGTGTCTATTGCATGTGCAAAGATAAAATTATACCTACGTAATTATATACTAGTACTTACGCAGTATACCAAATTTCATAGATATAGCTTTGGTAGATCCTGAAATATATCCCTGTAAAAATAGCTAATTTTGGCACTGACTCACTCACTCACTCACTCATTCACTCACTGACCGGTAATCAAAACCTCTAGGCCACTTCCAATTGTCCTAGCGTTATGAAATTTGGCACACAGGTCGTGTGTTATATGTAGATTAACAAAAAATTAAGAAATTTTAGAAATCGGTCAAGCGTGAGTCGGCACATCTACGAACTTTAGAGGCTACTACCAAATGTCCTAGCGTTATGAAATTTGGCACACAGGTCGTGTGTTACATTATTATTATGTAGATTAACAAAAAATTAAGAAATTTTAGAAATCGGCCAAGCGTGAGTCGGCTCTTCTACGAACTTTAGAGGCTACTTCCAAATGTCCAAGCGTTATGAAATTTGGCACACAGGTCGTATGTTATATAAAATTAAGAAATTTTAGAAATCGGTCAAGCGTGAGTCGGCTCATCTACGAACTTTAGAGGCCACTTCCAATTGTTCTAGTGTTATGAAATTTGGCACACAGTTAGTGTGTTATATTATGTAGATTAACAAAATATTAAGAAATTTCAGAAATCAGTCAAGCGTGATTCGGCTCATCTACGAACTTTAGACGCTACTTCCAAATATCCTAGTGTTATGTAATATGGCACACAGGTCGTGTGTTATATGCATATTAACAAAAAATTAAGAATTTTAAGAAATCGGTCAAGCGTGAGTCGCCTCGTCTACGAACTTAAGATAAAGATTCCTATGTACTAGTGATACAATAAGAATACGATGAGGAGGGTGGGAGGAGGAGAGGGGGGTATAAAACATTTTCATGTATAATGCAAAAGCAAACTGCTTAACCCATCAGTCGTGGCAAAACGAGACACAATAGCTTTTTCATTGTTATCGCGGCCGGATGTGGCCGCTTGGGGCTTCATGAATTAATAAGCTTAATAAATAAATACTGTTTACTTAAAGAAGGCTTCTATTGATAGTTTCACAAATACCACTAGCGTCATCTATCGAAACTATTGTTTATATCGGGCGTGGCACAAAAATAAAGCATAGGTATGATTTCTTAACAAAAAGTATTGAAATCTCTCCAAAAACATACCTGTTAAAATAGGGCCTAGTTCCTACAGGCTAAATTTTGGCCTAAAAAAAAAGAGTTGAAATCTAATCCAATGCCAAGTTCAGATGCACTTCACCGATCATAATCATCTTCATCAACAGCCTGATCCATAATACTTCTAAATTTGAACTTGGCAGGTTTTTGTGCTATACGATTACACCTGATTAATTATATAATTAGATAATACTTATAAAATTTAATTAACCTGCCAAGTTTAAATTAGAAGTATTATGGATCAGGCTGTTGATGAAGATGATTATGATCGGTGAAGTGCATCTGAACTTGGCATTGGATTAGATTTCAACTCTTTTTTTTAGGCCAAAATTTAGCCTGTAGGAACTAGGCCCTATTTAACAGGTATGTTTTTGGTGGGATACATTTTACTCGCGCAAACGCGAATAAGCATAATAATGTGTACAGCCGAAATCTATACCTTATTTTTTATTAATATTATAAAATATAAATGCAAAACTGTGTCTGTCTGTTTATCCGTCTGTCTGTTACCTCTACACGCCCAAACCGCTGAAACGATTTTGCTGGGTATGGTCTATGGAGATATATTAAGTCTCAGCCCCCAGGAAAGAACATAGGATACTTCTGATCCCGGAAAAGTGTACGATTCCAGCACGATAAACGAATGTTGGCGCAACGAAGTTGCGGGCGTCATCTAGTAAAATATATTATGTAGTTAAACCGTTGGGTGCTCTTCATCTGAACATACCTTTACTATATTAATTTCGGCCGGTAATCACGTCCTACCTTCAATACACCTTTGTTCGTGTATCGATCTCGTTTCACAAAGTGTATCGGAGTGTTAACTTGTTCAAAGTTCGACCATTTCGCCGAGACGTTCGAGCAGCTCTCGAATACTGATTGATTACGAGTTCCAATTCAAAGACCCTTGTTTAGGAAGAAACCAGGAGGCCTACTACGAAACCGTTTTAAGACTCAAACGAACGAATCGGAATGCCGTGTCCTACTCTAACAACCGTGAAATTACGTTGTTTGAGTAGGACGCGGCATTCTGATTCGATCGTTTGTTTCGTTGTAGGCCTTCAGGGTTATGCAGAGGCTGGGAGCCAAGTGGTTAATATCGGTGGATATCAGGGTTGTCAACTTGCATTTGATAATTTTAACAGCAAAGCTAGTTAATATAAAAAAATATGTTTGGGATATTATGGCACAATACATTACAATTTACATGGCGATGCGTTGTGTGATGTGTCCAATCCCATACATTTTTAATTTTTAACTTCGCTGCCAAATCATCGAATGCAACTTGACCTAACTTTTGGCTGACTGGTTGTTCTTTATCTTGTTAATAGAATCTCAAATATCGTCAAATGCATAAAGCAACACAATTCATTACAATAGGACCACTATAAGGGTTACTATTAGTGAGGGTTAGGAGCTATTTTCCAACTGTCACATACACGGGTAGAAAGTTTCCAATTGGAGAAAACAAATTTGAATCATGCAGAGTTGTTCATACCAGCAATGGTGCCAGGAAAAGTTGTGCACACTCCAACAAACATGGATATTGAAAATACTTTCCGCTCGCAGTTCGCCTTTTAAATGTAATCCTTGAAACATTTAATAGCTTGTAAATTGTAATAACATGTACCATTAAAGAAATTGAGCCTTAAGCAGATGGCGGGCCTACGTTGTTTGTTGGGTTATGTCAATAATACCTACTCGGCATTTGTATTATCAGGGAAACTACCTTCTTGGCACATTTTAAATTCAAAGTAAACACTTGTGACAGGTCGATTGAAAGGAGGTAGACAAGGCGCCATGCATTTATTGCCTTATGTGCTCTTGCTAAACGATAAAATAATTTGGATTTCTGTGAAAAAAAAACAGCAAACACTTCCACAGCGACTATACCACAGAAAGTATGCTTTGCACATACTATACATAATAATTGATTTCATTTTTAAGAACTTTATAACTTTTTACGTATACAAGTTACAACCTAGAAGCTTCAGTCGCGAAGACCCTCCTCTACTACCTATTATTTTTTACTAATTCTAAATTCTAAACTCGTATTATGCCATCAGCCATTGTGATAGAGGGGGCGGGTAAGACAGAGGTGGTAACACAACTAGCGTCCATTGTAATCACTGTATATGGTAATGCGGCTGTCAGCTGCTTGTCATAGATCGTGTTCGAGCCTAATGCACTAACAAGCTATCAAATATTCATCATTGTGCATAGTGCGTCTAAAATATATAATCAGGAATATACTCTGGCATAAAAAAATATGACGTATTTAGACTAGCTGGAAACTTTTCGCACCAGAGGAAGATCTTGACGACATTTTGAAGAAGATAAGAAATGGGAATAGATCGAAAATATTGAGCATTTTGATTGTGTGTCTGAAATCAGTTTATTTCACATCCTTTAAACATCAGCCTTTTAACTGTTTTTCATGTTTTTATCGCCAGCCTTTGGAGTGAAGGGGTTGTGTTTAGGAAAATACTGGCAACACATTTTTTGTAACAGGATAAAAACAAAGATTTTGCAAATTAAAGGCAAAAATTGATGTTTAGACCGTACGTTCTCACACCGTACAGTCTCCCCTACCAAACAAACACGTCAAGTATAAAATGCGTAACGAGTATGTAAACATTCGGAACTGTCGAATATAAATACTAAAAGGTGGGCATTAAAGATATTGTTATCGCGCGTTTAAAACAATGGGGCATGACGATCTGTCGTACAACAACAATGTAAATATAATGTTGTCACCGCTAAATGTTGTAAAGTATTTTAAATACATATTATTGTGTAAGGCCACGCGTTACCGGTAGAGTCTATAGAAAGATTTAAAACTACGAAATAATATCATTACACAGTGTAGTGTATTGATAAATAAAGATGGCCGCCTTACTACCCATCAGGTTGAGGCTGTGACAAGATGGTCGCCAGAGTGAGAGCTGTCGACCACTTGCTTACCAGCAGAGTTGGGCATAATTGAAATACTCGTTAATCTAATTACTAATCTAATTGCAAACTAACTAGAATACATTTTAATCTGATTACATTGTAGTTGAATTACTTTATAATTGTGGTTACAGAGATTACACAAAGCAATCGATTCCTAAGTAATCCAATTTCAAATAAATCTAATTAATTTTTGTACAATTACTTTTGTAATTGGTTTCGACTCATGTAATATATATATATATATATATATATATATATATATATATATATATATATATATATATATATATATATATATATATATATATATATATATATATATATATATATATATATATATATATATATATATATATATATATATATATATATATATATATATATATATATATATATATATATATATATATACATATATATATATATAGTGTCAGGAGTTAAAAACACATAAATTGATAAAATTTATCGTCGGCAAAAGCAATGGCGACTTCATAGTAGCATCCTTACTGATTAATGATTATCCATACTTACGAAATTTAAATTTCGAAAGTGTGTCTGTCTGTCTTTTATCTATCTGTCTCTTTGTTAACTCTTCACGCCTAAACCACAGAACCGCTTATGCTGAATTTTGGTATAGAGATAGGTAGATACTTTGAGTCCCGGAAAAGGACATTGCGTAACTGGCCTGGTTTCATTGAAACTAGGCCAGTTAAGCAGGAGTAATGTCATAGTGCCCAAGTGTGTGCGCAATACACAAGAGCACTCTGGTTTCAATGAAGCCAGGCCAAATTACGCAGGAGTAATTTTATAGTGCCCAAGTGTGTGCGCAATACACAATAGCACCCTGGTTTTAATGAAACCAGGCCAGTTGAGCAGAAGTAATTTCATAGTGCCCAAGTGAGTGCGCAATACAAAAGAGAACTCTGGTTTCAATGAAACCATGCCAATTAAGCAGGAGTAATTTTATAGTGCCCAAGTGTATGCGCAATACACAAGAGCACCCTGGTTTTAATGAAACCAGGCCAGTTGAGCAGAAGTAATTTCATAGTGCCCAAGTGTGTGCGCAATACAAAAGAGCACTCTGGTTTCAATGAAGCCAGGCCAATTACGCAGGAGTAATTTTATCCTAATCAACTTACTTACCTAACAACCTACTTTTTCAGGTGCACAATTCTTCATCAATCGGATTAATTTGTAATCTGATTAACAATTAAAAAGTATTTGTAATTCTGTAATTGCTAATCTAATTACTTTTTGCCCATCTCTGCTTACCAGCCGCGGCCGGGAGTAGTGTTCAGAGATACAGTATTCTGTGTTTAATTTACTCCTTCAACGATCATGTACCAATGGTACACACAGTACCTAGGTACACACAGACAGAAAATGTTAGGATAAGAAGTGGAACAACTCCGAAAAGGTGCCCATCAGGTGACACGTTTTTTTTTTGGATCTATATGCAATGTCTTTGGCTTATAAACTTGTCATCAAAAGTTTTGAAGATTCAGACGTCCGTACACATATAAAGTAAAGAATTACCTTGGATCTTTTGTGGTTTTCATAACGGATGAAGCAGAGTTAAAAGTTAAAACGGTTTGTCTAAAAGCTAGAGATAAAAACTAAAAGCTCTAAACATTGTATGCTTACAAAACATATTGAAAACATTGTAATGATCGTTAAAATTAATTACGGAAATTATTCTGTTCTCTAACTCGCTGTCGAATTACGCTATTTTCTCATATTAAACTTCAATTATAATTAGCTAAGTTTTATCAAGGGCGCGCTAGGGCGTACCATCCTAACGAGATTAAATACTCACAAGAAATTAGCCTCATCATCTCGCTTAGGCCGTGTTTCCACCTGCAAGTAAACTCACGGAAGTCTTGCGTGAGTTTCTTGCAATATTGTTTACATTTCATACTAATTCCTGAAATTTATTGCTGCAATAAATGTCGTGCGAGAAGCTCGCGGATAAATGCTATACGAAACTAGACCGTACATCTGCGGTGACCCGCAGCGAGATCTGTCGCGAGTCCTCGCAGACATGTTTAGACTTGCTGTCGCATCTACTCGCAAAGAAGCGCTTAACAAATTGTCGCGACATCACTTGCTACGGGGTTTACACTTGCAAGCTGCTGTGAGACAGACTGTCAGACACTTCTCGCGACAGTTGTCTTGCAGGTGGAAACACCGCCTTACGGTAGAGAGGTAGATCGGAAAGGCGTTTTGCATTTTCCAATGGTCCATTAGCGCTGAGTAAATTGAGTTTGCAGTAAGTCACCGATGCTTACTGCGTACGTCCTAAACGACTACGATCAGTCCTTTTTACATATTATGTTGTTACACCGTGACGTGCATTTTCACGTTACGTTGACGTAAATTTTCACGTCACGACAACGTACCGTGGCACGTTACCGCACTGTTCCACGTTGACGACGTCGTGACGTGGAGATGTGGACAGGCCCATACTGTCTGTGTATAGATAGAGTATAGATGTAACAGAACAGAGAAGACAATAGATACGGTACGAATGTCGCAAATTATGATCATGTAGTATAGAGTATAGACACTGTATACATTCAAATGTAATGAACGATTGTAATAATATACAAGTCCAAAAATAGCCCAGCGTATTGCATATCGAGCTAACAGCCATAAAGGATAACGTTGTTTAACAAACACGATTCATCTGTTTCGAACATCTGTACCACATTTAAGCAGACTGTAAACGTAACATAAACTATAGTCAAGCTCCTCTAGCTAACCAAGATACCATTGCCAAAAAATAAACAACTTAGCTCTGTAGCCAAGACATACAAAAACAGGAGGAGGAGGATCTCTAGATGTGACAATGTCATGATGGCCAAGGCTGGTAAAAATAGTCAGTATTTAAGATGCGACCCGGTCTCAAGACGCGGTTCTGCTCTGTGGTTGGTCCTTTTGACAGCCAACCAATCACAGAGCCTGAACCGTGTATTGAGAGTTAAGACCGAGATGCATCTTGAGTACTGACTATTTATACCAGCCTTAGGTTCCAAACAGGTACTCAAAATGACACCATGAATGGACAGAATGACATACGTTTAAAATAGCGGTATTTCAAGTAATAGAATATGGCGGGGTTAGGTTAGTTACGATTTTAACCACGCCTTTAAAGAGCTTTGAACAGGCTCAAAAGGATTAATTCAGAAGTTAAATTTCTAATTAATTGAAAAATCTACCACACATCATTTCGGTGGTAAAACAACTATAAAACACAAAACAATTTGTTATATGCCTTTATAACTGAGGGAGGCACCAAATATTTCACGGGCATGACACAGTGCAGATTCATCACTGTCAAACTGTCTTGAGGTAATGGCCTGAACACCAGTTAGGGCCTCGCGCACGGTGCGATTGGGTGTTTTCACACTGCGACGGTAACGACACGACACGATACCACAGAATAGATAAGGGCCACCGCACATATTTTCAAGTTGGCCGACTATCGTACAAACTAAATTGCGTAGTGTCACAATTTAATTGGACAACTTCATCGTGTAGGCTGCCAGCCGCAGACTTTTAGATTTAGTTGGTAACGGTGTTGCTAGCCTAGCGACGTGCGTGTTAAAATGCGCAAAAAGCACGATTTTATTGTGGCACTAATAAAACGAAGGCGAAAAGAAAGGAGAATATTTTGGGTGCATTCAATATTAAGAGACAGAATATTAGAATTAGTACGATAGTCAGTTTGTACGATAGTCGACCAACTTGAAATTGTATAATATGTGCGGTGGCCCTCTATTCTGTGGTATCGTGTCGTGTCGTTATCGTGCAGTGTGCAAACGCCCATTAATGTTTATAGTCTGCTAGACGTTCCCCGCTATTTCGTTCAAGTGAAAATTATTTTAGCACCCATTTTGTCGCAACTATCCTATGTCCTTTCCCGGAATTCAACATGCACACTTTCTTCATTTTCTGCAAGTGTCCTCTACATTACGAGTACCAACACAGGATAGAGTAATTCTAGAATAAAAATCCATTCTTTAGTTGTTGCATGAACGAGTAACATGCTTAAAAAAATTGATAATATTGGTGAGCATAACAATTACACTAAAATCTTAACGATAACTTAATTACTTCGAAATAAAAAAAGGTTCTGTAATATTCTATTCAGCATTGGAATTCGCAAAAGTGGGATCACAAGTTTCGGGTAGGCTGACCTTCGGCACAAAGGAACACGAGTAACGACCCTTGGGTTATTAAAACGAATATAATCGGCCAAAGTTATGTACGCTAGCGACGTTGATGTATCGTCTTCATTTATTTGCAAATTAATGACATAATTTCGTCAAGGAGGATCCATACTAACATTATAAATCCGAAAGTGTATCTGTCTGTCTCTCTGTTGCCACTTCACGCCAAAACCGCTGAACCAATTTTGCTGAAATTTGATATCGAGATACTTGGAGTCTCGAGAAAGGACGTACTTTTTATTCCGGAAAAGTGTACGGTTGTGGAGTTGCGGGCATCATCTAGCACAGTGATCCCCAACCTTTTTTTCATGCGGGCCACAAACATGTTTTGGTCTTGGTGTCGCGACTCACGGGCCGCAACAAAAATTTTTTAGGGAATAACTTTCTTCAAAATTAAAGATTTAAAATTGAAAAAATTTAACGACTATCACGTAGACTATAAGTTATTTTGCCGGTGGGCGTGAATTTCAAAATTGTTTAACATCACGCGGGCCACAAATAAAGTCCCGGCGGGCCGCATGCGGCCCGCGGGCTGCGGGTTGGGGTAGCGGATCTAGCAGGATATATTACTGCAATGTTTTTCGCTAGACAGCAGAACCAGCACAGACAGTAAACAAAAAACTTTGTGCGACGTTTGACAACGTTTCTGTCAACGTTCTTATAGGGGAGGGGAAGGTGCTAATTTTGTAGTCACTCGAGCGTCATGGAGACCTAGAAAGGTTTTATACATTAGGTAAAACTGATAAAAAAATAATAAGAGCGTTTTTTTTATTTTAGCGATGGGTTCAGAAACTGCGGCCATTTTAAAGTTTTGGAAAAGAAAATATATTCAGAAAATTGCTTATTTCGGTCAGTTATTATTATAATTTAGACAACAAGGACTAAATCAATTAGTTTAGTGCAAAATAAAATATCTGCGAAGTTTAGTTAGGAAAATATGAAGGTTTTTTTTTTTTTTTTTTTTTTAATGTTCCTACAGGCTTACCCGGGGGCGATTTCCGGTTACCTCCAAGTGTGCACGAATACTTCTCCAATCTCTCGGTGCCACCTGACTAACGGATCAATTCTGTACGTCGGTGGTATTCTGAATTCTGGTGAAGTAATCGTGACGGTGTCCCCGGGCAACGCTCGCTTGAAACATCTAGCGGATGTGGCAAGCGGGCGGCTGATCGACCGGCGGACCGGCTGACCTCGGACCTGACTGTGGCGTGGCCACCGTTCAGGGAGGGGGAGGCGAGCTAGGCTCACCCTATCGGGGCTGGCTGTGTAAACAGCCAAGTCTCGATGGGCAGTCTGGTGCGTCTCCTCCCTCGGACGGCGGCGATAAGCTGTTGTCAGATTCGGGATCAGTCGGTCTGGGTTGGGTTGAGGTCTGGTCTGTGTTTGGGCTCTAATGCCCTGACCCAGACCAGAACTCAACTCGACAACAAAAACTCAATCCAATCGGTGTTATCCGACCCGTGCCGAAGGATGCGTGGCTGGGGGAAGTCAGCCGTGAACGGAGGACCCTCGATACCAGGCGACCTCGAGGTGTAAATAGCCTTACCCTTGCAAGCGGGGCTCTGTGGGGGTGGACCTTTTATTTCCCTGGCTTCTCGTGGGAATTCTATGGATTCTGATAAAGACCAGGATATTCTAGTGGCCGAACTGGAAGCTCTATGCTCCACGGAGGCGATGGAAGTCGGCGTAGCTGAGGACCATTTATTGGCTGGGTCTGTCGGGGCAGAGGACACTACCGTGTCTGGCACCCCTTCCGACCCCGCTACAACTAGCGCTTCCGCACCTTCCTCTTCTCAGGCCGGGGCTGGCGCTTCCGCTAACGCCCCCTAAGAGAAGAAGAAGGCAACTCAGTGGGGCGGCCAAGAGACGCATTGAGTGGTGGATGGCGAGGGGTAAGAGCCTCGAAGAGGCGAAGACCCTTTGTCAGAAACCACTCAGTGAGTTTCCTGAGTATGCCGAGGAGTTGGAGAAGCGTACGAGCTCCAAACGGCAGCTCTCTGACACCGCCAACTCACAAGAAAGACCGACGAAGGCAGCCAAGCACAATAGTGCTCAGGCGCCCAAGCCGAGTTTCAGTGAGGCGGCGAGTGCAATTCGTGTGGGTATCCTCGATGCTGGGGGCCCTCTCTCGCAGGAGAACGCCGAGGAGTTGAAGAAATGCATTCTTCGAGTCATCGACGATCAGCCGGAGGGAGAGGGACCACAGTTGATAGGATGCGCCCACAGATCTGGTGGACTTGTCTTCACCTGCGTCGACGCTGCCTCTAAGCAGTGGCTGGCGCGGTTGATAGACATGATCCATCCCTGGGATGGAGCAGTCCTCCGCGTCGTTGACGAGGCGGAACTGCCCAAGCCCCGTTACGCTACGGCGTGGGTCCCTGATCTTGAGGTTGACGAGGTAGGAATCCTCAAGCGACTGATCTCGCAGAATGGAGGCATGGGAATCCCGCGATGGAGAGTAGTCAGCAGGAAAGTCGATGGAAAGGGGCAAACCTTCACCTTTTCCTTCGACGAATCTGCGATTAAGCTACTCTCCGAGCGGAACTTCCAGCTCTACTTCGGCTTTAACCGAGTTCAGCTTCGCCTGAAGGGACCAAAACCGGCGCTCTTACCAGACCCTGCAGGGTCTGCAAGAGCAACGGCTACACCCCTCACCTCACAAAAGGGACGACAACCAGCGCCTCTCCTCAACCCGATAGGCTATGGAGGAACGGTGCCACCACAAGCTGGCAGCAGCGGCATGTCATCTGCCACTCACACTGCCCAGCTCAACACTCCACACGTGCAAACACCGCACATGCACGCACACACCAGCAGGGGAGGCGGGCGCCCGGCTGCGCAGACTAATCCCAGACCTCAGGTTCCCCGGCAAGGGGCAACCATGAGTTGGGGTAAGCCTGGGCAGTCCCGTGGCGGACGCAGACGCGGCGGCACTAGAGGCGCCTGCGCGGTGAGGAAGCCAGCTCAGCTACCCTCACTAGCGCAGGAGCACTCCAGTCGCAAAGCAGCGCGAAACCCCCTGCTCCGTCTACCCAACATACACCACTCAACCTAAACACACACACAACACATAACCACACAGTTCGCAGCACACTCCACAACTACACTCCACAGTTACACTACACTACACAAAAAAAAAAATTATTAAAGTAATACAAGTCAACTTACGACACGCGAAGGCTGCCACCGATGTGCTCTGTCAGAAGTTCATTCGCGAGGCGCTCAATATTGCTTTAATCCAAGAACCGTGGGTCAACGGGAACACGGTGATGGGCCTTGGACTGGCAGGTAACGTACTTTATTTTCAGCATGGCCAGAGGCCCAGATCCTGCATCCTCTTTAGGAAGAGGATGAAATTTTTGTGTGTCTCTTGCTTATGTACAGATGACACAGTAGCTGCGTATATCGAGGAGCCCGGCGGGACTGCAGGCAGACTGGTGGTTTGCTCCGCTTATCTTCCTGGAGACACTCAGGACCCCACAACGCAGCTATCACCGGTAATAGACTACGTCGGGAATCAGCGCATCCAACTTATACTGGGAAGCGATTACAACTCACACCACACAAGTTGGGGCAGCACCGACGTAAACTCCAGAGGTGAGAAACTATTTGACTTCTTGCTTACTAACAACCTCCACACCTTGAATCAGGGTACTAAACCAATGTTTATCAACCCACTGAGACAGGAGGTCCTTGACATTACAGTTTGTACAGGCTCTATACGGCATCGCGCCTGCAACTGGCATGTATCGGACGACAACTCACTGTCCGATCACTGTTACATCAGGTTTGATATACACAACAGTATGCCTGGTGAAGAGGTGACTTATAGGAACCCAAAGGCCACAAACTGGAGTGTATTCAGAGAGGAGTTGCAGATAAACCTCGCAGCTGTCAACAAAGCTGTCAAGACCGTAGAACAACTGGAACTAACGGTGGGAGAGCAGGAGCATAGCTTGAATGATGCTTACCTCAGAAGCTGTCCTGTTAAGAAAACGTCAAGCAAACGCAACGTACCTTGGTGGAACGGTACTCTGGCGCAACTCAGGAAAGAGACCCGAGCTCTGTTTAACAGAGCCAAAAGAGACGGGAACTGGGACGCATACAGAACCGCTCTGACGACGTTTAATAGGGAGCTAAGGAAGGCCAAGAGACGCTCTTGGGCAAGGTTCTGTGAGACCTCCAGAGAACCTCCAGACTATATAAAGTCATATCTAAGGCCCCTAGCTCTCATCCCAGCACTCTGAAGAGGCCAGATGGTACTTATACTAAAACGGCGGAAGAAACGCTAAGATTACTAGCCGAAGTCCACTTCCCCAACAGTATCCATCTCGAAAATCACGAAGCCCTCTCTCATACGATTGTTAAAACGAGACCATCAGTTGACGATTGGAGAAGAGCTTCCGTGATCTTTAAGCCTGACCGAGTCACATGGGCAATTGACAGTTTCAAGCCTTACAAGACCGGCGGCGAGGATAATATATTTCCGGCCCTCCTACAGCAGGGCAAGGATATTATCCTTCCTCTGCTACTGAAAATATTCAGAGCAAGTTTCGCGTGGGGCTACATCCCATTGGCATGGACAAAGGTAAGGGTGTCCTACATACCCAAGAGCGGGGACAGGGACAAAGCTCTACCAAAGTCATACAGACCAATTAGCCTCACCTCTTTCATGCTTAAAACAATGGAGAAGGTGGTCAACCTACACATAAGGGACACCTATCTCACTAAAATACCGCTGCATGAAAGACAACATGCCTACCAAAAAGGCAAATCTACCGAGACGGCCCTAATGGACTTGGTAGATCGGATTGATAGAGCAATTGAAGATAAAGAGATTGCGTTGTGTGTCTTCCTTGATATTGAAGGCGCATTCGACAACACTTCAAGCAGCTCTATCACAAATGGCCTGGCTTCAAAGAATATAGATCCAACTACTAGGAAATGGATTAAAGCCACGCTCGACAACAGGGTAGCCTCATCGACTATCATGGACCTGACACTCAAAATCAGGCTGACACAAGGTTGCCCACAAGGAGGTGTGCTGTCACCTCTGGAATGGTCCCTGGTAGTGGATGAACTACTAAGGGAACTGAACCTCTTAGGTTACTACGCTCAAGGGTACGCTGACGACCTGGCGATCATGGTGGTGGGAAAATGCGCATCGGTGGTCGCTGGGTTGATGCAGTCAGCACTAAGAGTCGTCGAGGATTGGTGCCAAAGGGTCAAGCTAACAGTAAACGCTGATAAGACGGTCTTGATACCTTTCACCAAAAAGAGGAAGTTGGAGAGACTAAGGCCCCCAACACTCTTCGGGAAAACTATTAAGTTTGCGGGTGATGTCAAATATCTAGGAGTAATCCTAGACAAAGGACTCACTTGGAATAAGCACATCGAGTATATTACGAAAAAGGCTAGATGTGCTCTGGGTTCCTGTTGGAAGCTTGTCAGCTCTAAATGGGGTATTCGGCCGAAGGCAATGCTATGGCTATATACAGCCGTAGTGAGACCGATTACCACATATGGCTGCGTAGTGTGGCATAAAAAGGCTGAACAAGTGAACTGTAATAAAAGTCTAAACAGCGTACAGAGACTGGCATGTCTAATAATCACGGGTGCACTCTCGTCAACACCCACCGCTTCCCTCGAGGCCCTGATCAACTTAACTCCTCTTCCTCTGCTTGTTCAGATGGAGGCCAAAAAGGTGGCTCTCAGGGCCAGGACGGATCAAGGTGCATAGCTTTTCGAAGCGATACCAGGTTTTTATACCTTCCAGGGAGGACTGGGAAAGAAAAATCCCAATCGATGTCCGCCCTAGCGACATAGTCTGGTTCACGGATGGATCAAGGAAAGACAACCGTGCGGGAGCCGGATTCTACGGAGGCAGGCCACCGAAAGGCAAATACGCCTGTTTGGGGGAGTTTGCGACTTTTGCATGCCTGGAGATGGCCCTAGTTAATAAAAACGTTTTTATCTTCTCCGATAGTCAAGCTGCACTTAAAGCACTGACTGCCGCAGAAGTCTCGTCCAAATTAGTTCTGGAATGCATTGAGACGTTAAACATGCTGGGAAGGAACAACAACATCCGCCTAGTATGGGTCCCGGGCCACAGTAACGTCCCCGGAAATGAAACCGCTGACGAACTGGCTAGGCTCGGGGCCGAGAGTCTCATATATGGCCCAGAACCAGTCTGTGGTATAACTCCCAGTACCACAAAGCAAGTGCTCAAGGAATGGGGTCACAGACTATGCAGGAAGCAATGGGCTGAGACCCCTGGCCTTGAACACTCCAAGGCACTAATTCCTGGCTTCAACAAGAAACTATCAGAATTAGTGCTCACCTTGGGTAGGAACCAATTAAGAATCCTTACCAGAAGCCTAACTAGGCACTGCAAGCTCAACAAACACCTAAACAGAATGGGTATTTGTAGCATAACGACTTGCAGATTCTGTGAGGAGGAGGATGAAACACCTATTCACCTTCTCCTCGACTGTCCTGCTCTACTACAGAGCAGGAACAGGCACCTTGGTCGCCACGAATACCCATCCACAGAGGAAATTCGTGGCACCAACCCCAACCATATCGTTCAATTTATGAGCAGTATTGGGTTGGGGATGATTCTTTAGTGCGAAGGAGTCACAATAGATCGTCATGGGTCGCAGTGACGTCAGGGCTATAGCGACCTGCCTTCTTTAAAAAAAAAAACAGGCTAACCTTATCTTTGAATCGTCAGTGCTTTTTATGGAAGCTTCTTTGGGGTATACTAAACATCCCCTATCTTAATCTGACAGATCGGAAGACGTTTCAATATTTAAAAAAAAAAATTTTAACCCACCACGTGAGAAATCTGATTTCTATACCATGATAACTAGACACATATCGGAAGCCTATACAAGCTTAATCTGACACGCTCGAGCTACTCCCAAAATCCCCTCTTCCCCTCCTCTCCTATAGGACCTTGTGCAACATGTCGAATTTTGGTCGTTTTATTTACTATATGTGTTAGTAGCGCCCTCTGCGTAATAAACCTTTTAATATTGCCACAAAATACCAACGCAATAAAAAGACATTAAGTATTTTGATCCAATATCTTGCGACTCATTCCGGAAATATTCGGCTGAAGATATTCGCACTTCATTTGTTTTTATGTCACTCCTTTAATAACTGTCAACACTGATGCATAATTCAGTTATTAAGGTGTTGATTAAAACAATTCAAATACGTGAAGCTTATTTGGTTGTCATAAGGCTCCGATTGCATAAAAGAGGAAAGAAGCTCTGACAATGAAATATAAATAACGTAAAAGCGCAAACTCCAATCGATAAGAAAGGAATAGAAGAGAAATATTTTCATACACAACCAACTACCTGGAAATGTTAACTATGCATTTCCGTTTGTTTGCGGACATGTGATGTTTCATACAACATAAAGGCTATTTTCAGACTTTACATTTTTCTCTAAATAAACAGGTGTCGTAGGTGATAACATGCTTATATAAATGTAAACAATTCTCTTTATCTTGATAGGTTTGCACACTTTGTACTGGTAGTCATTGGGCACTTTGCACACGCGTTGTAAAATTTACATGTTCTTTTTAATATTAATAAAATCACCTAACATAATAACATTTAATTCAAGCTGATTCTACTTCTATACACATAACACACCCAATAGGTGATATTACTGCAAAGCTAAACGGCAGCACCAGCACAGACAGTAAACAAAAAGTTTTGTTAGACGTTTGACAACGTTTCTGTCAATATTCTGACATGTCAGATTTTGGTCGGATTATATTATATTATGTGCTAGTGGCGATCTCTGCTCCGATCTTTCGTCCCTATTGAGCGTTACTTTACTTTTTCTTACGTTATACCATTATACGTACTTACTGTGTACTCTTTAAAACACCCATGTGCACCAGCACTATCCGTACAATATTGAGCGAGGCTTCCAAGAAACGGGGCGCTTCGCTTTAAACTTGTTATTTTCAACAAACACTGAAATAACGTAGCAATATAGTTTCGGGCTGTGCATTTGTGAAGTTGCTACGAGAGTGGAGCAGGCGAATTGAGAGATTTACTTTGAAACGACGTTGTTTTGCAAACAATGCTTAGCATAGGATGTTGCTTGAGATTATTTTGTTAGCCGTTTAGGAGTATAAAACACCTTTGGTGAGCTTCAAGCAGCCAAGCTCATAAGAGAACAGCAGTTATGCCTAGATATCAACTCACAAGACGCAATTGCACACCGTCGAGTCAGGATACTTAATTTAATATTGAACTTTTTTTTAAATTCAACTATCTATGCCATGAACTCTTACTCTATTTTATGAACATAGTGTGAGTCCAGGCTCAGCCTGAAAGTTTGGGAAGGTTATTCAAAAATCCCAAGGATTTTGCTCACAAATAGCATAACTTCAACCTCACCTAACACTCTAAATTCGAATGTCCTCCCACTTCCACAGAAGCAGTAGCTGATCAACTGATCAAACAAATCAACAGCCATTTTTCTAAATAAGGGTAAATATCGTTACACCTGCGCGCTAAGCCCGGTATTGATCACGGCGTGATTACGGGTTTTACGATTTACGACAACATCCCGAAGGTGAAACGATAAATTATTGTCTTTGAAAACAATATCCTTGTCTAACACAAAGCCCGCCGATCCCACCCCGTTCCGATATTAAATATCTCCCGTTTTGGGATTATGCTAAGAATGTCACGTAAATGGGTAATTGCGTGATTGAATTGGGAAATAACCGATTCGGTTTAAAAAATATATAAATTACAACTGCGTTTTTATGGGATTCGTTTGAGTAATGTCAAACTTAACATTACCCGACCAAATAGGTATCGTAGGTCCACCATCTACCTAATGAATCAATTTCTCTGAGTCTATATAGGGTCACTCTCAATCAATAATAGCTTACAAGGACAAATCCAAACAGCCACTACAACGAAAAACAACCATCCATCTGGCGCAATCAGGTATAGATGATATCAACAGTATTTTTCATGAGGTTCAGTGAACTTAAACCAATGAAGCTTTGAAGTTTGTTCAATCGTGCCTACGAATATCTCAGATCACAGTAATTGTTGGCCGAGGCGAAGATTGTGATCTGAGACATTTCTTAATTTCCTGCTCTAGGTACGTAATGTACTATTATGTATGCCCGTAAGTAGAAACTAAAAACCGCGAGAAGTGAAAATATGTAACGTAGTAACGTAACTAAGCAACTAATTATATACAAAACAGTGCGGTTGTGCGGTCGTGCACACGTTATCTGCTTACGGGCTTATTACGTCAACTATGTATAACGTTAAAAATGTAGCCTTCTCTGGCTTCCTCGTAATTGGGTTAAGACATGAGCAGCTAATAAGCTGGGGCTATTTAAAGTGCGGATCCTAAAACAGGCTGTTTTTTAATTGAAACTCTTACACCGATTTAGCTATTTTCATCCAGTTCGCTTTCGATGCAGTCTTGGTATAATAAATATGCCAATAAGCAGTGCCGTAAATAGCCTTTTTTGCGCCCTGTGCAAGCGTCTATAACTGCGCCCTGTGCGAACTTCTCTAACTGCGCCCTGTGCGAGCTTCTATAACAACGCCCTTGGTTTTTTTAGAAACTATCTATAGGTACCGAAAGTTAACGCTATGTTTAGCAGTGGCGAAGCCTCCATAGAACACGATTCCTACCGGCTTACCTTGGCCAATTTTAATATATACATTTTTTATTATTAATAATTATAGCTTACCCCGCTTCCTACAATTTCATAAAAATAATTCGCCATGTATTTAAAATCACGCAAACGCACACATACCCGTTTTTACGATCGCACTCAGAACGCGTACGTACTGCTCCTCCTGGGGAACTCGCTCAAAACATCGGGAATCCAAACATTTGAAATGTATGAAATTCACGCACACATACACATTACTACTACATGCAAACGACTCGTCGATATTGTCGAACAACAAGCCGATCCCACATAGCCTACCTAGTCTTTATTTGTCATGTGTTAAGGTTTAGTTTCGCATGTTTCGCTTTAAAAGATTTCGTCCAATCACAACAGAGCTAATTGCAGCGCGCGACGCGACCGGCGCGTGCTGTCATTTCAATTCACATAAACAATTATATTACGCGCTAATTTGCACTCATTTTGTACTGTTATTATTGTAATATGCAAAATTTTGTTTATTAAGTTAGTGGGCTAGCTTGATTGTAATATTATATAGTTTAAAAGAATCGAAAGTAGTGAAATTTTACTTGCCAAGTTTTGTGTTGTGTTTTTGTTTGTTACATCGTAAAGGTTGGTTTGTTTTACTTACTTTGTAATTTGTCGTGACACGGTTAGGTGAGAAATGGCAGCATTAGTACAAATTGACTGTTGTCTTACGGATTACCTATTATATTTTATAATAATATTAAATAACGACGACAGACGACAAATAACAAAATTAAACATTTAGGTACGTATTTCTGCTGATATTTCTTTGCTACTAGCTTTTGCCCGCGATTTCGTCTGCGTGGACTTCAGACAGGTAGCCTATGTTCCTTTCCATGTTTGACATGGGATGCATGCAAAATTTCATCTAAATCCAGTTTTTGCATGATTGAGTAACAAACATCTACACTGGCAAGTCAGGATTCACTTATTTTTGGTGTGTGAGTGTGAGTGACGTGTGCTTAAAACGGCTTTTTTTAAAGCCACTTTTATCATACTCGACATGCACTGTTCATATAATACCAGTGATGTCATTGTATGGTGAAGGTGGTGAATACTAACAACACTAACACTGCATGCAACGCACACAATGCAAGCAAAGCACCCTAGTAGTTATGGAAAAGGTAAACTAACACACTTAATACAGGTATGTAATTTATTGCACGTTTTTTTTACAAGAATTGAAATTTTGCTTATTCACGAGTTAGCCGTTTTTTGGTCCGGCTTTACCTTTATTTTTTTTCACCCCACGCCACTGATGTTTAGGCATATTTTCTTCCATTTGGAGCACTAGGAGCGCAGCGGGAACATATCGGGAGAAAAAAGAAAAAAAATAATCGTGCCTAGTCTGGTCATTCTTGCGCCCCCCAGATTTTACGCCCTGTGCCTGGGCACCGGTGGCACTGCCCTATTAACGGCACTGCCAATAAGTATTCTTATGACCTGCCAAACAAACGTGAAACGCGTTCTGATTGGTCAAAATAAGTTATAATAATTTTGCTGCTTGATTCATATCCGTACTGGATCGAAGCTGTATTGTTAATCTTCTTCTTTCTTACATATAAAAATGGATTTTCAAATGTGTTAGTCGTGCTAAAACTCGAAAACGGCTGAACGGATTGGGCTGATTTTAGTCTTAAAATATTCGTAGAAGTCCAGGGAAGGTTTTAAAGTGACACGAAGTTCACCGGGACAGCTAGTGGTGGATAAAAACCTGGTTACTTTTACAGCCAGCCTACATTTCCTAAACACAGCAAGGATGAAGGTACGATCCCAATAATTTAAAGGCTCGATTTATATGTTCGTCCGCGCGAACGTGTGGTTTGGTCGACACCACGAGATCACAAGTATGTAAAGATTTATTGAAATAGCTAGAGCGCGCCATACATATTATATTGCTAGTGATTTCGCTGTGTAGCGGCCAAACGATCAATGTATCGAGCCTAATGCAGTAGACGACCAGCTTAAGTAGCTATTGTATTGCAAATAAATGCAAAATAAACAATGTTTTTTGTAATAGCAACATTCAATAATGACGTCAAGACCGGCTCGATCAAAAAATGTTCGCTCGAGACTAAAGTCCAAAAAAACAAAAATGTTTTCAAAATGCAAACAAAAGAAAAAGTGAACTACCAATTTCAAGGAAAAAAGGTGTAAAATCTTCATACATATTCAAAGAGTTTATGTTTTATATCGTCTTTTTCATAAATACACGGGGGAAATTTTCGTACGAATGTGCCCAAACCTTTGGGGAATAGAATTATATGGGACTCTTTTAGTATTCCATACGATAGATATCTTAGACCAGCGGTCGGCAACGCGCGGCCCGCGAACGTCTTACTTGCGGCCCGTGAATGTTTTGTGAATAAGTTATGCATATAAAAAACAATGTTTTCTAATACTGCCAGTAGTTATCGCCACTTAAAAATACGCTCTGCGAGCTGTTTGCAGTTAATTTGTGCCATTTATAATAAAAAATTATTTCCTTTCATTATGTGTAGGTATATTGAGCTTCTAGGGTTAATACGAGTATGAGGTCTGCGGCCCGCCTTTAGTTTGTTTTGCCACCTTGTGGCCCTTGCCTGTAAAAAGGTTGCCGACCGCTGTCTTAGACGAATATTGTTTTGATGTTTCTGTTGTACTAGTTCAAACGACTAGAAACCCAATAAACGTTTCTAGACTGGCGGATAAGATAAACTTTATCAAAATCGGTGCATACATTTGTTTATTGCGGCCGATGATAAGCAATCGTCTGATAGTCGCCGATTTGGAAATCAATCCTTAGAAATCTTAATTTTTAGTGATGGTGGATTTGATTTTTGGATTAAGACTTTATATGTATTAAGGTAAGTTTTATCGTAAATGTTTATTTAGAAGTACTTTTTCCTTAATTAAGCTAAACATCTCGTTAAATATTTAAATATCTCATGAAAATTTCATGAACTTTTAAATTTGAAAATTGGTTTCCTAATCTGTAAAAAAAATATTAAAAACCGCCTTTTTTTTAAGCAAAAAAGTAACGAGCGTTAAATTATAAAAGAATATCTACTTAATTTTATACTATAAATACAAAAAAAATAAATCTTATAAAATACTTACCCGAATCCGAACATATTCATTTCCACGACACACAAAACTCAGGTATATCACTAAAATACCACCTAACAATACACAAATTACACTGTATTAACTAAATATTAAAAAAAACGAAGAAATAACAAACTATTATATAAAACAAGTGCCCTATGTAGTAAACAGAACGTAGTATTATAGGAGGCAAGTTGACTTTCTGTAGCTATAATCCAAGTCAATATACCGATAGCGAATTATTATCAGGTGTATGTTTTTCGAGTAATGATGCGATAAGTACTAAAGATATACTCTACAATTCTACAATGATGTTTTGGCATGTGGCCAAAATCAAGACGCACAATAAAAGAGTAGAAGCTAAATTGAATTTGTAAACATATTAGTTAATCACGTTCAAATAGTGATCTTCTCGCCTTGTATTTTGTTCACTTCAAATATCATCATTCATCACACTTACACATTTTTTAACCCCTGACCAAAAAGAGGGGTGTTATAAGTTTGACGTGTCTGTCTGTCTGTGGCATCGTAGCATCCAAACGGTGGACCGATTTTGATCTAGTTTTTTTTTTGTGTTCTTAGCTATAGTTCATCATTCAGTTCTCATTGCCTAATCGATTTAAGGAATTACCTATAACTGCCTTTAAAAGAGAGATATCCAAATGGTTGCTACAACATTGTTTCTATTGTTTAAATGAATACATGTCTCATGTGTCAGAGCCAATGTAACGTTCTAAAATTTATTTATCATAATATAAGCAATTTAATAATTAACTTAAGACTTCCATTTTGACTTTCGCATTTTACTATTACCTATGCTATTAATTATTTTTAATTAATTAATTTTCTGACATTACCTTGACATTGTAATACTAACTTTGATAAATATGTAATACTTAATTTAATCCTATTGTTTTTTGTAATTATATAACATAGCTCAATAAATATTCTCAATGTTCAATTGCACGCCATTTGTATGGCAGAATGTACAAGAACAATTTTATATTAATGTTAAGACCAATGTAACACTACATTCTCGCAATAAAATATTCTATTCTATTGCCGAAATATCATGGTTTATCTGGTTCGTGATAGGCCGATTAGCAACTTACAGTCGTTTGATGGGTTTTATATTTTGCGTTTTGGTTCGTGACACTTATGAATATATGTAACACATTATTGGAAAGTTGACCTGGTTCTGCAGCATCACCTGGTAATCAATAGGATACCCAACTCCTCACCAACTTAGAGCAAAGATTTCGTGTTTGGGCTCATTTTAATTGCGACAACCAGTAAGACGTAGATAAACAGTAAATATTTGCATGCTGCTGCTGCAGCATCACCTGGATTCTATAGGAGCCGAACTCCGTATGAGCCCAAAGTGGAGGTTTCATGTTTGGGCTCATATTGACGGCCTCATCCAAAAGGACATAATATTTTATAGATGGTATTCATTGGGATATGATCCTGTTGATAGGAATTATTCTGCACAAGTTTAAAAAGCATAAAATTAAATTAAATTAAGAAATTAAAAAAAAAACCCGCCAAAAAACTTCAAAAAGTAATGAAATAATATTTACTGATTTTAAGTTTAAATAATTCCTAAGAGTAAAGTAATATTTTAGTCCATAAATCTTGTCAAGGTGTGTCGGGGGACCGCTAATGTAGATGTTTGATTTCACATAACATTATAGTTTAAGGGTCAGTTCACAGCGACCCGAATCGAGAGAATTAGCGACTATTATGGCGATACAAAATACAAAAGTCGCTGTTGTCTTAGTTTACTTGGCGGTCCCCCGACACACCGTGACAAGAATTATGGACTAAAATATTACTTTACTCTTACGAATTATTTAAACTTAAAGTCAGTAAATATTATTTCATTACTTTTTAAAGTTTTTTGGCGGTTTTTTTTTTTTAATTTCTTAATTTATTACGTTATTATAAAATCTGTTCGGCTTCTAGATTTTTTTGCCAAGTTGTTAGACGTCTGCTATCTTATAAAGTGTCACTTAAGAGACATAATATGTGTCACATCCATGGTCCCTGTCAATATCATATATTTTACATTTACCCATCATGACATCTATTTTGCATTTACCCAGCATGACAATTTCAAAGCACCAATGTATCCTTGTATGTCTGTATGCTTTATGCGAGCACGAAATAATCGAAAGCTGATACAAAATCAGCTGCTGATATTGCTGCAATTTGCAGTACAAAGTACCAAATACTGCAGTATAGGCAAGCTTCACACTAAATCGCCTCAACGGACAACGCCCGTACTATAATAATATAGCAATAGCTATGAAAAACTACATTCAAATTGACAAAATAAAGCCGTTGGCAATAATTCACTTCTATAATTACACAAAATTCTTGCATGTATTCGGGTCTCTTTTTGCATAAAGTATGCATGTATTCGGGTCACATTTTGTAGAATCGGAACTTTTTTGACACAGTTACTCTTCCTTAGTTTTTATTATTCGTAGTAGAGGACCTATAGGTACTCAACCTGCGGCCTACTGGAACTTTGTCAGTAGCCCGTGTAAATCGATCATTTTTAACAACGCCATCTTTACCTCTAAATAATTTTGGTTGCGACTCGCGACACCAAGACTAAAACATGTTTGTGGCCCGTATAAATAATGGTTGAGTACCACTGTGCTGGAAGCTTATATTGATTGTTGTCGCTAGTGCCGATAAGAGACTTTCCCTTCCGCCTGCGAGATCAATGTTGAACGTGTAACTTATCAGCCGATCGGAACAACGCGCTATAAACCGACGTCTTTACAGCTTCCAATTAAAACCGCTTTATGAGTGTCCCTATATGAAAATGTTTAACTATCGCACTCAAATACGAGTTTTAATTACTTAATTTAAGGTACAATTCCGTGCATCGCGATCGATCGCGGCCGCGCACGACCTACGACTGTCGTCGGCCGCTCGCGACCATAGTCAGTGTATGAAAATGTATGGCACCGATTCCGAGGCCCGCGACAGACGCGCGCGGCCTACGACTGTCGTAGGCCGCGCGCGACCGTGTCATATAACTTTGACACGGTCGCGCGGGGCCTACGACTGCCGCGCGCGTCTGTCGCGGGCCTCGGAAGCGGTGCCATACATTTTCATACAATGACTATGGTCGCGAGCGGCCGACGACAGTCGTAGGTCGTGCGCGGCCGCGATCGATCGCGATGCACGGAATTGTACCTTTATTAATTAAATGAAGATTTTGACATAAGCAAATTATCTGTCAAAATCTTCATTAAATTGAAGTTAAGTAATACTCTGGTAAACAAGTGCCATTTTCGTCAAAACCTGATCTCATGCACCGAAAATTATGATTTTGGTCTCATTCGATTCGGAATACCATCTAGAACATTCTATCAAAATTCCAAGACGGGCTGAAAAAAAATGCAAAAGTTATAAACAATTAAGTAAACATAAAAATAAGGGTTTGGTTTTTTTTTAATATTTCAAAAACTATTTGAGAAAATCAAAATTTGAAAATAGATCCTTAAAGATCAGGAAATTTCCTAAAAAAAATCTTAGATCCTGGAACCTTACCAATAATCCTTATAGCTTTAATTGAGCGGCGAAAGTAAAGGTAAGGGAGATCGCACACGTCACACTTTTTGTGTGATCGAGTCTGCGGCGCACAAAAGGCGCACAAATGTCGTTCGCGGATTTTTCACAGACTTAACGCACACGACGCACATCTTCAATCATACTGTCCGCTGAACTGTAGGGACGTAGACGCTATGGAAATCGTGCAAAGCTCGCGAAGTATTATTTTGTACTTGAAGTACAGAAAAAGAAAAAATAGAAAATTTTGGGTACATCCTACAATTTCGGACAGATTATTGAAGGGACAGTTCCATATTAAACATTCAATTCTGCATTATTCTGCCTTAGAGGTCAGAGGCGGTGCAAGGCGTGGGCGGTGTGGGCGACCCACGGCCTCGCGGTCCTAGGCGCCTCGCGCCCCTTAGACCACTTGGTTTTTTTAAAGGTTTGACGAGTTGTACGTGATACTCAAATATTCATAAATAAAAAGTTTTATAAATAAAACTTTAAGTACTTATCAAAAAATTATTTCTCTCAATAAATCCGTTCTATAGCGTCATCCAATGGGGCCTCGCATAATATATTTTAGGGGGCCTCGCAAGATATATCTTGCCCACATAAAATTTAGGTCTTGCCCCGCCACTGTTAGAGATATCATAAATTACTGGTCTGTTTTGTATTTCATGAGTTAACATCGTTACATCGATATCTGGCGCCATGTTAATTAAATAGATCGCGTACGTTACGTCACTACAAATGCAGATTGTAGACTAAAAGTATGCGCCGTCTGCGTTAGCGCGTGTTGAAGCAAACGTTCTATTTTTTTCGCACACTTTTTGTGCGGCGCCGCGCGAAGCGGCGCGATGCGGTCTGCCAGAATTATACGAATTTTTCGTGCGTCGGACTTATTGCGCGTCATGTGCGTTACTGCATATAATTGCATAGGTTCTATTTCCACAGAATAAAAAGTGCGTCACGGATAGTCTGTCGTCTGCGATCTCCCTAAAACCGCGAGGTTCGGGTTTCGCGTGATTTGCCGCAATCTGCTACGTGAAATAAAAAAATATTTTATGTGATTAAATATTAATATTAAGGAATAAAAAAATTTGGGTACTAAGTAGACATATCAATAAACAATAATCCGTTAGCAAAAGCCCTTTTAAGATTAGCTCAAAAGAATAATAAAAATTTCTAGATTTCTTGTTTAGAAATAATCAGCGTATTTATGTTAACATTAAAATGGTGACCATTAACTAATGAACAAAAGCATAACATTTAAACAAATTGTGATAATTTATTTTTGTTGACGGATTGTTGTTTATTGATATGTCTACTTAGTACCCAATTTTTTTTATTTTTTTTATTTAATCAGTTAAAATATATTTTTTAGTTCGCGTGGCAGATTGCGGCAATTCACGCGAAACCCGAACTACGCGTTTTTACCGTTACTTCGCCGCTCATTTAAAGCTATAAGGATTATTGGTAAGGTTCCAGGATCTAAAATTTTTTTAGGAAATTTCCTGCTCTTTAAGGATCTATTTTCAAATTTTGAGTATCTCAAATAGTTTTCGAAATATTAAAAAAAATCCAAACCCTTCTTTTTATGTTTACTTAATTGTTTATAACTATTGCATTTTTTTTCAGCCCCACTTGGAATTTTGATATAATGTTCTAGATGGAATTCCGAATCGAATGAGACGAAAATCATAATTTTCGGTGCATGAGATCAGGTTTTGACGAAAATGGCACTTGTTAATCAGACTATAAGTGTAGGCAATAATTAGTGTTTGACTTTATTAAGGACCGATTAATTTCATGTTGAGGATTCATGTCCGATGATAATAATAATTAATAATTTGCCAATTTTTGTAGGAGCAATAGGAGAATAGAACATAGTTATTGCGAAAGTGCAACGCATACGAAGTACAAAGTTGGCCGGAGATAATATGATTTTCCAATCATGCCCGATTATCGCTCCTACACAAAGTATGACGTGGGCGGGTTACCCTGAAAAAACAGCTATGTGCTTTCCAATTTAGTATAGAAAATTATAATCGCATTTACTTGGATAACAAGCCGTGTTTTTTAATTGCATTCAAACTCGACGTCGATTAATTATAGGCGATCCTTCAAAGGGTCCTTATCACCTTCGTAATCGTCACGGTGAACGTGAAGCGGTCGTATAAAAATTTACTCAATATATTAAAAAAAAAACAGATAATTAGAATCTTTAAAAACTAAAAAAAAACTTGAACCAACGACCACATAGATGCATCTCGTAGCCCGTAGCACCGCCTATGCTACGAGGAGCAATTTAGTGGTGACGTCACGCGGCGTAGCGTGGCGTAGCCGTAGGGCGGGCGACGTAGCACGCCGTAGTCGAAAACGTAGCGGATGGATTCCTATTAGAGATGTGCCGATTATGACTTTGGCCGACTAGCTGACTAGCCGATTAGTCGGCTGCAAGGAAGCCGACTAATCGGCCGACTAGTCGGCCAAGCCGATCATGGTTTCGGAAGTTTCCGTAACGCTTACGTGTATGTTTACTTCGCGCACGTTACTTTATTTTGTTTCTATGATATAGTTGATGGTTTTCATTAAATATTTCATGTACATGAAATATCGAAACATACTTAATTTGTTGTTAAAATTATATTTACAAAAATAATTTCTTTACTAGAAAGTAATTTCAGAAACACTTCATTTAATTTTAAAATGTGTAACACTGATTGAGTGTGATATGAACACATTATAAATAATAATCAAGGTTTTTTTAGTGTAACTTCAATAATAGCAAAAAAGTAAAAAGCCGATTAGTCGGCGCTTTTTGCCGACTATTCGCCGCCTAGTCGCCGACTACAAAAGTGGCCGGATAGTCGGCGACTAGTCGGCACATCTCTAATTCCTATACGTTTACTACTTCCCCTTTTAATACATATTGTAATGAAATGAGCTGATTGTCTTAAATATATTACTGATCGAGTCCAGTAATATAATATTAAATGTATTTAGTTGCATGTTAAAAAAATTAAAAAAAATAAAATTGTTAACTTTAATATTTTTTTCATATAATTTTTTTCAAAGTTCTATTTATAATTAAATTATAATTAAACATCAACCAAAGCAATACCGTTTAACACTATTTTAAATAAAGCACTTTCCTTAGGTATTGAATAGGCTTGATGACTATTTTTTTTTCTTATTGGTAATTGAAAGAACCCGAAAAAATAGAAACATCGCTGAAATAATTACTCTGATAGCTTAAAAATTCACCAAGATATGACAATTCAAACATCTCATAAAATAGACCTGCCCGAAACGCTCCATACAAAGTGCTACGAAAGACTGACGTCACTCTTTCGTAATTTGTATGGACCGGGAGAGAACTTTGTTCGAAAGGTATATTAAATATTGCGTTTATGAAAGTGGTTTCATAACAAAAGTTGCTTTTAATTGCATAAGTTATCGATGGTATACAAATATTAAGAAATTTTATTGAAAAAAAAATCGACTTGATTATCCAACTTTGAAGGCGCATAACAAAAAAAATACAAATGCTATCGAGCTGAAATTTTGGGAACACTTATTTTTTACCGTGATTTCTTTATTTTATTAACAAAATTCGCTAATCTTTGACCTTGTCATCATCCCTATTCAGACTTGGAAAGTGTGACATTCCTCACCCTCATTGACTTTGAATCCATTCCGATAAAAAGATATTAGATGGATAGTTAGATACTTCGATTCCTAGAAAAGAATAGTTAAGTTACGAATTTCTGTCCAACAAAGATGCGTACCACATCTAGTAGGAAACATAATATAATATGTAAGAGATAGAAATAAACATGTTAAAGAAAACATGACACATAACAGTTTTTATCGCAGTGTTTTTCAACTAGTTTATGTTGCGCACTAAATACTGCGCATTACGGACGGTAATGAACATTAACAAGGTGATACGGCGCAGGCGCACGGCAAACGATCTGGGGGTCTATTCTCATGCTTCGAAGGTCACTTCGAGCGCAGTCTGACACATTCGCGCTTAAAAGGGTCCCACGGTTCGTGATATGGTGGACGGACTGAACGCGAACTAACTTGCAAGACACACAATGGAATGTCCGTGGTATCAAAGGATTCAAAGGATGCGGTGTAGATACAATGTAGTAACTTTTACTTTGTTCTACATTTAGACCAACTCGCATAATACCATGTGAATGACCTTGAGAACACTGTACGCGAATGTGGTCTGACTGCGATCGCACATTCGAGTCATGAGAATAGGTCCCCTGGAATTGGGCCGCTGACGTAAATGCAATCAGCCGGCGCGATGCACTCGCTAACGAGGGTTGGACGATTGGTTGCCAGGTCCTTTGGACTCATGCCATACTCGCTCATTATCAGAGGACACTGGCAAGGATGGAGATGTAAGAATACGCTTTTGACATAAGCGCCAATTATTTATGTACTTACAGATTTCAATACAATTTGATATATTCTCTGATGACCAGGAAAGGAAGGAGGGTAGTACAACTAGTACTTATACCGGAAAAATGTAGGGTTCTGCTAATTTAATGTTTCATTAAAATACGATCACTGTAGAAAAGATTTTCTGAATTTCAATCTTGTAATAATACGATTAAGTTCAATACAAATTTGAACGTTGAGAAAGTTTAGAGATTTACGGGACTTTTACTCCATTTATAAAATATAATAAGACTCTACGGTAGGTGTATAGGGAAAACTAGTAAAGTACGTTTAAGAACTTCTCAAATAGAAATTAAAACTATAACAATCTCCGGCCGTGAAGGCTGACCGTCATTAAGGACCCTCAACAAAGTAGGGCAATTCCCCTTTATCCCCGACCTTGGGCGTTATCTGGCGGGGCACGGATGTGCCTGCGCTGCATCATCTCGAGAGGTGTCCGAGTGGCGCCGCGCTCAATCATTCAATTACGCACTCCCCGGCCGGATCGTTTGCAGAATTGTCAGAATTATCTCCAATCATCTCGAATAAACGCATTAACGTACTCCACATACCGTCTATTAACATACATCCATACTAATATTATAAATGTGAAAGCGTGTCTGTCTATCTGTTACCTCTTATAACGCCCAAACCGCCGCACCGATATTTATGGTTATGGAGGTACTTTGAGTAGAGCCCGTGAAAGGACTAGTTACTTTTTATCCCGGAAAAATGTTCAATTCTCGCGCGATAAACTAATTTTGGCGCAACGAAGTTGCGGGCGCATCTGCACGCCACATGGTTAAGCATTGACACAACCGGATTGACCTGCATTTATCCAAACGGACGTATGTAACCTACATTGGAGTGTTGAAGGGCCAATAGGTTGAATGGACGTGTGACGTGGAATATCAATGCACACCCTGATTCTCGGCACTGATATAGATTTTTGGCATGGAGATGCTTCGTGCTTCGCCGATGCTTGAATCGTGGACTATAAGATAAATCATTTTCATTGCATCAGAATGTACCATGCGGTATACGAATTCGGCGAAACGGACGCACGTTGCAAGAAACATCTAGTTCATAACATAACATTATCAAACATGGACACTTAACAAGTACCTTAACAGGTTAACTTAATTTCCTGTGCTCTTTACTAGGCTGGTCAAGAATTCCCTCCAAGATGTCCGAAGCAAATACGTTGTGACTGAATACATAACAATATTATAAGTATGTAATATGATTCAAACCGTTTAAAATGTTGGCCACGTAGAGGCAATTTACATAAATTTACGATATGTGTCCTACGCATCGACGTTTTAGTTGTGTGGTCAAACTCAAGATAAGGATTTGAATGTGTTGTAGATACAACCCAAATATTAAAACATTTTTACCAGGTCATTTTTGCATTAAAATAACTTTTACCCCTTAAAAAAATCCTTACCCCAACACTTATAAAAATATGCACGTAGTGTATACCTATTCTAGGTCTCCTGTCTTTGCTCTTTGTCTGTTATTTCACTTTTTCAACATGCAAAAAAAATACAAAAATTATAAATTTGGCATCTAAAGTCTAAACACAAGATAACGTAAAAGAAATTGCGCCAACAGTCGCTTTCTTGAAAATATTTGTACGTGACAAAAAGGCTGTCGGCACGTCGGTGGGAGTGTTTAGGCATCACTGACTCGACATATCTTATCTATGCTGATGAATGACACGCAAACAATGTAAAAAGTAAACCAGATTCAGGGGGAACACAATTTGAAAGACTTCGGGGCCTTCAAGAACATCACTGCTGAGATGCCCTCGAAATTCCTCGTCTTTTTCGGCGTTCTAAAAAAATATAAACGGTTCCGTTTAACATTTGCGCTTCGGTCGTCCTTGTTTGGTACATGCCAAAACACAAATCACATTACGCTATAATTTAGCCTTAGTCCGACGCGAAATTGACTTAAGTGTAGGCGGGATTAGTGGTTAGTGGGATTAAAATTCATTTCCTAGCATAATTTACAAGCAGCGGTTTGTCTGTTTTGTGTGTTTTGTAAAAACCTAGTTTAGAGGCCCCAGGAGAGTACACGCGGTCGCATGTAATTTACAGAGTTGTTATGCCGCGCCACGTAGAAGCCCCATTCTCGTACGTGCTACGTGATTTTGCGCTGTTTGTAAAACAACATTACATTATTATCTACTCTAGTGGGACCTGAGGAGTTATGTTTTAGAAATGTACAAAATCAGTTGTGTTGTTCAAATTCGAGAAGTTTCTGGATTCAGTAACATCAGAAGTGGGATTTGCAATGCTATATCGTTTCAGTACGCATGGTGGGCACTTAAAATTATTTGCATGCTGCCAAGTGCCAGCTGCAATTATTTAAATTGAAACGTTATCAGATAGACCTGTCAAACAGTTGTCGCATTAGTGACAATATTATGAATGGCTCGAAAGAACTTTTAAAAATAATGTCCCAATTTATTACCACACATTTCAAATTTGTTATTTGGTGAATATTTTTTTCTTTAAAAACTACAGTAGCGTCTAAACACTTAAAATGTCTAGATTATATTAGTAAACAATATGTTATCGACAAATTCAGAGCACAGATAAAAAGACAAATACGTCGAAATCGTTTTATCTCGATTTATCGGATTAGATCAGGACCCCGAAATTGGACACTTACGTAGATTATGTATGTAGCGCAGCTTCTGTGAATTATCAAGACGTAAACAGGTGATAGATAGCGAATTGACAGTCACGAGTGACACGATTCCTTGAATCGGATGAATCTCATCACGGTAACGGAAACAATATAATATTATCCCTATATGTATGTAAATAAGAAAGTCGCAGGTACAATGGGGAGGGCGTGAAATCGATTCCGCCACGGTGGACGTATACCCCATTGTGGCACAACGTGACCGTCCTGTTACTCGCTGAATGTGTCACGGCCTCGTGTGCTCGCACCGTCACGACCTAACCCACAGAATGCTGTCATTCCACATTACCGTCCCATTTGTGAAAACAAACAGGCCGTAGACGAATTGCACTAAAACAGCATTAATGCCAAGCAGGCATAAAACGACGAGGTCGGGTAAACGGTAATTTAATAACCTCCTCTTTTTTTGGAAGTCGGTTAAAAACTGAAAACCCGACTGCATATTGTTATACCCAGTGTCAAGCTCACACTAAACACGAATCTAACGACACTTCTCAAGCTAAAATCCATCATTCAGGCTGCAGATCAAGTCAAACAATTATTCATACAAACATATTATGTACTTATTATCATCAAAAAACATAGCCTTCCTTTTGACGCAGTCGGGAAACAAACATAGACACCAAAAAGCCACAAACAACCGAGAAACGGCCCAAAAATGAACTCAATGATGCTTAAAAGATTGTCAATTTTTTTCTAATCTATTTAGTGGGTTTAACAAAATAGATTAGAGAAAACTACACCGAAAGTAAGCTAAACACGTGTCGAGCCTCGCTTGAGACCCGATAAAAGTTATGGAAGTGATGAAGCTTGGATGTCAGGATCGAGCTTGATGAAGGTTGCCCCTCATGGGAAATACATATTATTAACAACTTGGAGCACAGGCTGGCGTTAGTTTTTTTAAATATAACAGACTGCGAAATATATTTCAGGTATATTCTTGCAAGTATATAATATAATATTGCCCGCTACTTCCGTTTATCGCGGGGAGCCGTCAATTTCGCCAGTATAAAAATGATGAAATAAATTGTATGTCCTTTGATTTCCCGAGTCTCAAATTATCTTCATACAAAAATATATTTAAAATCGCTTCAGCAAGTTGAGCGCGAATAATAATAGCTTACGCGGCGATTGTTCTGCTACATATTCATCGTTATTTTAAGCATGAAAAATAAGATCCCAGATCTACAAAATTTTATCAAAATCAATCTAACCGTTTCAGGAGTCTAGCAACAAACAGCTTGACACGAGAATTTTTCAATTAGATTAGTACAGATTAGCTTTATTGTCATTAGTTTAGCGATTTAGTGCGAGATGAACTGTATCGATCCCGTCCCGGGTGCGTACGGCGCGGGGTTGCCGAGCGGCCTGGATACTGGGGTCAATGTCGACTGACGGTCGGATTGAGCCCCTAAAACGATTTAATTACATTAAAGTAGGTAAAGTGTCGAGTAATTAAGGTGAAATGGCAATTTATCTACAGGTGATTTTATTGTGGACGTAAACGTGTGGTGATTACTTTCTTTTTCATTTCGTTAAGTTTTTCTGTAGTTTTTCCTCGTCTCATATTTTTTGGATATTGACAGTATTTCTTCCAAAATCTCAAAGATTAGTAAAATGTTCTTAAGGTGACGCCGCGTTAAGTAAAAAACCGTGTGGCATATGTTTTAGATTGCTTGTTTTCATGGAACAAATCAAATCACAAACAATGGAACAGCAAAAAATGGAAAGAGCGTAGGAATGGAAAGAGGTTCTTGTCACGTAATTTAAAAACCATAAATACATTTCATATAGTTGCGTGTGTACGGTGAATTATACGGCTATTAATGAACCAAAGATTTCCTTTGGTAGGATTGGTCCTTATGGTCCAAGGATGGATTTAAGATGTGGAGCCACCGCGATTTTTGATGTTATTTTTTTTTTATTTTAGCAGCTTCTGCTCTGGAGGAAAATAGAGTCTCAATCTGTATAGAGGCATTAATTATGGTACTATTCCAAGTTCGGTACCATATTCGGATGACTTAAGAATGCTAAATTCATTTTAGGACTCATATTTGCACGATAAAGATGTTAAACAACGTAAAAAGAAGAAGAAGGAGAAGCATTATTTAAACGCGCTAATCTTAGTATGAGTCAGTAATACTGGTCCGATTTGAAAAATTCTTTCAGTGTTAGATAGCCCATTTATTGAGGAAGGCTATATGCTAAATTTTATTACTCTAAGACTAATATAAGCGAAGAAATGGAGGAAAATGTGAAAAAAACGGAGGAAATTATTTGAAAGGGCTTTCACGATTTTTTCAGCAATTTTTCTGTTATTTGGCACAGATAAAAAGTAGGAACGTGAAGAATCATAGGCTATTATTGTGGACTAATTTGTCTGTGAAATATCTAATTTACGCGGGCAAAGCAGCACGAAACGTCTAGTAATGTTATAAAGCTGAAGAGTTTGTTTGTTTGAACGCGCTAATCTCAGGAGCTACTCATCCGATTTAAAATAATCTTTTAGTGTTTGATAGCCTATTTATCGAGGAAGGCTATAGCCTATATTTATCACGCTAAGACCAATAGGAGCAAAGATACAGAGGAATATGTGAAAATAAAGCTGAAGAGTTTGTTTGTTAGTTTGTTTGAACGCGCTAATCTCAAGAACTACTGGTCCGATTTGAAAAAATCTTTCAGTGTTTGATAGCCTATTTATCGAGGAAGGCTATAAGCTATATTTTATCACGCTAAGACCAATAAGAGCAAAGATACAGAGGAAAATGTAAAAAAACGGGGAAAATTATTTGAAAGGGCTAATATCTCAAGCTCTCTCTGGAGCAATTTTTATGTTATTTGACACGAATTCTATAGTAGACTACGTGGAATATGGGTTTTTAATTTGTGAAAAATATACGGTTTCCGTGAAATTTCAGATTTACGCGGACGAAGCCGCGCGGAACGTCTAGTATTATTAATATGTTTATTGATCCATTCATCACCATGTCTTTGGCATGCAGAATAATGCGGCTATCAGCCTCCTTATATTAATTAAGCCCTGTCAACAGCGTTTTCGTTGGTTGAAAATCATATATTCTAAATTTTTATTTTTACTATATTTTATCTAAATATTATTCAAAAACTGGCATTTAAACATTCGATTCAATCGAAAATGATACCAAACTCGCCTATATACCTAAATCCCACGCAGTTATTGACCTCATACCTTGTTAAAGCTAAACCCCCTCCCCCACCTGCATGAAATATTCAGGTGGCTCCACATCGTACACCCATCTTAGGGATATAAAGATCAATCCTACCAAAGGAAATCTTTGGTTCAGCAAAAGCCGTATTCCTCGTTTTTTTTGTCTTGTACGCACACGACTAATATAAGCTATAGGCAAATTAAAGTGTATGCTTGAACCAATCTATGTACAAATTTTGAAAGCTTAAATCACTCTCCTCTGTTGGCAAAATAGGAATCCCTTTTTTTACAGAGGTCTTTTTGATTGATTATTCTGTGTTATAAGAGTTGACCAATCGTGTTATGCTATGGGTAATTCAAAGACAAAAACATGATGAATACTGACAATGAACTTTAATTTCTTAGCTTTAGTCATTGCTGAGAAAAATCGATATCGCTACAGCCAAATTACCAAGGCGTCGCCATAAGAGTGTATTTACCTTGGTTTGGCTGTATGATATATATTTCAAAAATAACGAGGCATCCAGAAATAATTGTATCTGTTCAATGACTCATACTTTTCTCTAACGGTCGTCCGGTCATAAATTATATTTCCCCGGAAAATATATAATTGCGTTGATCTTAAAATAATTCTATTCGCGTCATGGCCAGGCGTCAATTAAAAACTTTCGTTTCCGCGTGAAATGATTATTTAATTGGAATATCTGCCAAAACTTCAGCACCGATAAAACGGAGTTAGTTCGTCACGCAAAAACTAAATAAAACTCAATTCAGGTTTAAACTTTAACGCATTTTAACGCCCTACCAACCTCTTAAATTCAGGTGTCTATACCCGCAAAAATTCGTAAGTTTCTTTAATCCGTGAGAACACTTTTTTCATTCTCGACGACGTTTCGGCTACTTTCTAGCTGCCGTCGTTATGGATGAGTCGACGAAGGACAAAAAAGAAAAAAAAGCAGTGCTCCACGACAAAATCCTTTAGTGATTAGAACTACGTACAATTTTCGTGTGAACTTAAGAAAGCAACATTCCAGTGCATATTTTGTTAAATTCGCTATAATCCTCTTGACTGTGAAATCTTTGGTGACTATTTAAAGGCATACCGGTTAAAGGAGCGTACAGGAACTAGGTTTAACCGCAATTCTCCGCAAATTAATGCGGTTAAGAAGGTTTTAGTTTATATCCAACCTCCGAGGTGGCAAGACAGCTCTTATCCGGGAGTGGATCTGGGCGCGACCGACTGGCCTCGATACCACCCTCCCCTGAAATTATCATCAAATAGCGATCCAAGAGGTGCGTTCTTACTTTCTATTCACTGGCAGCTTTGGACTTGCGTTTGGCGCATATATCATCGCACGAATATCCTACAGGATGGTGCATATTTAGAGAATTTTGAAGAGAATTGAACCCCGAAATGTTTTGAAAAAGGTTAGCGATTATGTAGTTTTCCAAATGTAAATACTCTCTATGAAATTGATCGTTATCTGCGTACGCGTGTTAATGAACTTACAATTAATATGCGTACGGAGATAACGATCAATTTCTGAATGCCTTTTAATAGCCTTTACCTTAAGCCTGCTATAAATAATTCGATTTCTATGTTTAAAGCGGATATAACAGGACGCGTATTTTCTCCCTCATTAGTCGCAAGCTTTATTAATACCAGCTTTATCTATAATTAAAAGACAGGAAAAATAATATATTCGCAGCACGAGATTGAAAAAGACGCGGAACTGGAGCGGAAAGCGATTAATGTTGGCTGAGTACGAGCCGTTGTAGAGAATGAAAAAAAAATGGCGACCGTTTTTTGCAACGAGCGTTGCTCATTTGCGGTATACATAAAATGTCGGATGAGACAATAGGAACAATACAGGCCTGATCCCCCTAGCTCCGCCCACCACTTGGTTCGCGGCGCCTAAACATTTTATGTCGGCCAAGGACGTAGAAGCACGAAACCGGAGCGAAGCCACGGTGCTCCGTTGCGGTGCGTCGTCGCACCAGTTGTTTTGCCATATACGGTGTGGGAATAGGAATATACTTATTGCTTAAGTCTAATGTTTTCCTGGGATGATTTCAGATACTTCGATAGGAGCGATTCGCGACTGTTCTGTTTGCCAGTAGGTATGCTACAAGATTCTCATACTGCCAAGATAAGCACAAAATTTCAATACAATCAGTTTAACCTTTTCGGAAGAGTTAGGCAACAAACACCGCGACACGAGAATTTTATATGCAAGATTTTATGATATAAATATGACATTAACCTATCAAGCTCCGTACGAGCACCGGTGATCGCGACAACAATACAATACAATGGCATTTCCGAGAATCTCCGATCGAAGGATTAATGCATTTTGTCGCACACGTTTACAGAACTACGGACAGAAGACAAACAGGGATGAAGTACGCGTAGGCTAATCACCCTCTTGTTTTGAAGTGCGTTGCCACAAAGCAGCTACATGCGACAATCCGACGACGCAACGCGCCTTCGCAGTGTGATAGCAGCTCCGTATGATAAGCACTGAATTATACTGCTTATGCAGATCTAACTCCGTTTCCACGGACAGACCCTATAGTTGCGTGTGTACGGTAAATTATACGGCTATTGCTGAACCAAAGATTTCCTTTGGTAGGATTGGTCCTTATGGCCCAAGGATGGATTTAAGATGTGGAGCCACCGCGATTTTTGATGTTAGTTTTTTTTAATTTTAGCAGCTTCTGCTCTGGAGGAAAATAGAGTCTCAATCTGTATAGAGGCATTAATTATGGTACTATTCCAAGTTCGGTACCATATTCGGATGACTTAAGAATGCTAAATTCATTTTAGGACCCATAGTCAGATTAGTTAGAAGGCTATAGGCTATATTTTATTACACTAAGAGAAGAATATAAGCGAGGAAATAGAGGAAAATGTGGAAAAAACGGGGGAAATTATTGGAAAGGGCTTATTTCACGAAATACTGGAGTAATTTTTCTGTTATTGGGCACAGATAAAAAGTAGGAACGTGAAGGATCATAGGCTATTTATTGTGGACTAATTTGTCTGTGAAATGCCTAATTTACGCGGGCGAAGCCGCGCGAAACGTCTAGTAATATTATAAAGCTAAAGAGTTTGTTTGTTTGAACGCGCTAATCTCAGGAGCTACTTCCGATTTGAAAGAATCTTTCAGTGTTTGATAGCCTATTTATCGAGGAAGGCTATAGCTTATATTTTATCACGCTAAGACCAATAGGAGCAAAGATACAGAGGAAAATGTGAAAATAAAGCTGAAGAGTATGTTAGTGAGTTTGTTTCTTTGAACGCGCTAATTTCAAGAACTACTGGTCCGATTTGAAAAATTTTTTCAGTGTTTGATAGCCTTTTTATCGAGGAAGGCTATAAGCTATATTTTATCACGCTAAGACCAATAGGAGCAAAGATACAGAGGAAAATGTGAAAATAAAGCTGAAGAGTTTGTTAGTTTGTTTCTTTGAACGCGCTAATCTCAAGAACTACTGGTCCGATTTGAAAAAATCTTTCAGTGTTTGATATCCTATTTATCGAGGAAGGCTATAAGCTATATTTTATCACGCTAAGACCAATAAGAGCAAAGATACAGAGGAAAATGTAAAAAAACGGGGAAAATTATTTGAAAGGGCTAATATCTCACAGACTACTGGAGCAATTTTTATGTTATTTGACACGAATATATAGTAGACTACGTGAGACATGGGCTATTAATTTGTGAAAAATATACGGTTTCCGTGAAATTTCAGATTTACGCGGACGAAGCCGCGCGGAACGTCTAGTAATATTAATATATTTATTGCTCCATTCATCACCATGTCTTTGGCATGCAGAATAATGCGTCTACCGGCCTCCTTATATTAATTAAGCCCTATCAACAGCGTTTTCGTTGGTTGAAAATCATATATTCTAATTATTTTATTTTTACTATCTTTTATCTAAATATTATTCCAAAACTGGCATTTAAACATTCGATTCAATCGAAAATGATACCAAACTCGACTATATACCTAAATCCCATGCAGTTATTGACCTCATACCTTGTTAAAGCTAAAAAACCCCCCCTCCACCACCTGCATGAAATATTCAGGTGGCTCCACATCGTAAACCCATCTTAAGGATATGAAGATCAATCCTACCAAAGGAAATCTTTGGTTCAGCAAAAGCCGTATTTCTCGTTTTTTTGTCTTGTACGCACACGACTACTAGCCTACTTTCAGAGCATACATTTGAGCAACTTAAATATAAACTTGCTGTAGGCGCTGCGCATTGCTCTACTGTATACTTGCTTATGTGAAGCTTCTAAAACATTCCTTTACCCAGATTCTTCTTAATCCAACATTAGTACAGCTACGATCCAGTCCGGCTCCTATTAAACAGGGAAATTGTAGTTCTCACATATGTTAAGGCCGTCCCCCGAGCAAACGACCTTGGCCATTAGCCGCGTACTGACCAAGCGAGCAGCCTCGCTGCCTCGCCCGAGCGTGCCGCGGCCCGAGCCGAGAGTTGTCGATTTTTGTCGATGCTCAAAGGCGCCTCGGTACGTTTACTGTACGTTTACGTTTACGGTAGAGCTGTAATTTTTTATATTTTATAGGGAGTGCCTCCGCTGCCGGCGCCGGCTCCCAAAAATATCAGTAATGGGAACCGGCGGTAAGTATACTGCCGGCAGCCGAGATATAAAACAACGGCTGCCGGCGATGGCACTCAAAATGGGAGCCGGTGATAATGCGTAAAGCGCTAGGTTCACAGAGTGCCGATACACAAATTTTAAAAAGAAATAATTATAATCTCAAATATGTATTCGACTTTACCGACTTAAGAAAGGTGAAGGTTAGGTACCTATTTGTTCGGATGTGGATATTTTAGTTTTTTGTGATGCATTTTCTTAGCTTAGCCTTACCTTAGCTACCTTTTTTCAGCAACAAAAAAGTAAGATTTTGCACCACAGCTACAGTTATAAACTAAAATAGTACTGAACAGAACTTCAGATTCCTTATACATGTTAGAGAGTTTCAGCGTTGTTTAAAGAAGCAAAGATATTGTATTAAGCTACTATGCAGATCACATTTATCAGCATCATCATCACCACCATTAACCCATCAAGATTCAAGCCCCATACGAGCACCGGTGATCGCGACAATAATAACATTTAATTTGTATAAATTGAATACAATCGCATTTCCAAGAATCCCCGATCGAATGATTCAAATATGCATCCTTACAATATGACTATTTATGACCTTATCATTTGTACTTTTCATAGTCCTTAAGCTCAAGACCATAAAGTTAATATACCATTAACTTTATGCTCAAGAGTCAAGACTGATGTTTTTGATCATTATTCTGTCATTTGACAAGCGATGTTTGCATAATAGGTGCCGGCAGCCTATTCGGCAAACATCGCGTGGCTTCGGCAAACTTCGGAGTTCGGAAAACGGCGCCGGCAGCCATTTCAGCAACCGGCGCCGGCAGCCATTTCGGCAACCGGCGCCGGCACCGGAGGCACTCCCTATTTTATATTCACTTAAAATTTTTAATACACCTTGAATTTAGTGACCAAGTTCGCAAAAATATATTTTATTTCTTTATTTCAAGAAGCATGTAAGGTTCTTACAATCTTTTAGGCATACAACTTGGCTGGTATATTAAAATGCCAGTGTAATCTGTAGGCTTCCCTCAGCCTCAACATAGTAAGAACGAAATAGTCTTTATACTAAGCGAGGCCACCGGTGGCTGCGCCGTGCAGATAAGCGCAAGTGTTTAGTGTGTGCCTGAGATACCGTACCTTCGCAATTATTTTACCTCGGAATTTCCTCAAAATGATCCTTATGTGGTCCGCATAAGGGCCCTTTAAACTAATATAACACTGCAGGGTATGAGGTAATATTTGTGTCACATTTTACACCATTATAATTATATTTTCCTTTTAAACGCCAACTGAGTTTTGTAATAAAGTCGGTGGTGCAAAAAAAATTAACCAGATTTTATAATATTTTACAGACTTTTGTAGGTTTTAAAACTAAATATTCTGTAAGTATAACAAGTTATTATAGTAGGTACATGGTACTATTGTCTAAATCGAAATGCAAAAGTTTCCACCTATCTTTACCCAACAAACAAACTAACCTTATAAAATTAAGTCAATAAGGTCTAAACTCTTATACTTGTTATAAAAGAGCATTCATTATGCCAATGTTACTTATAATGGCACATTATTAGGTGGTTTGGCTAATATTACCTTTATAATTTGGTTGGGTAAACGTTAATAACTCTAATTTATACGGCAACTATAAGGCTTCGAAATATGTTCATCTTATAGTGGCTAGTTACATTGCCTTTTAGCCTTATAATATTCAAAGACATATAAAGGCTTTTAATATGGTCAATTATTCTTATAAAAGTAATGCACAAGGTAACTATAATGCTTTTAACTTATAGGGGCATTTAATAAGACATCTAGCCAACAAACGAATGCTAACATTTTATATGGCCTTAACAAGGATGAAAGAAATCCCTATTCTCTCATACAGTGATTATAAAGATATTATTCTCTTTATGGGTACAATAAAATGTTTTACATAACTAAATTCGCCATTTTAAACGTACAACAGATTGTGTGAATATCTTGGGGAGCGGAATAATCGGCCAAGTGCGAGTCGGACCTGCGCACGATGGGTTCCGTACTTTCATAGAGGGATTCAAAACAATGGAAGATGTTGAAAAGGAGCGATGGTTACAGAAGAAAAGTAAAAAATATCACAATTCATTTGATAATAACGTATTTTTAATGATATTTCAAACTTAAAATTAGTGCACAAAAGTGAGCTAAAGTATTATTTATAAAGAGGTCTCTTTCAGCCAACCCAACTACAGTGGAAAAAAATCATTTTTATATAAAATATACGGGAATAACACTAGCTAGGTGCGATTTTATTAGTGTGAAAGGAACCCTAACTATATGTAAAATGGCGATAGCATAATAAACAATTGATGCCGTTATAAAGGCTTTACTCTCATAGACTCCTTATAGACGATGTGTAAATCCTGTTGACATTTTAAAAGCACTGTACTTAACTTGACTAAATAATTAATGACGTTTTTAGCACAACAACAGCTTAAATTCAAGGGCGAGTTGATACCAAAACACACAGCGTATCACATTATATCATGCATTTTTTTTTTTATTAAATAAGGGGGCAAACGAGAAAACGGGTCACCTGATGGTAAGCAACTACCGTCGCCCATGGACACTCGCAACATCAGAAGAGCTGCAGGTGCGTTGCCGGACTTTTAAGAGGGAATACGCTCTTTTCTTGAAGGTTTGCAGGTCGTATAGGTCTGGAAATACTGCTAGTGACAGTTCGTTCCAGAGTTTTACAGTGCGCGGCAGAAAATTACGCGAAAAACGCACTGTGGAAGACTGACACTCATCAAAGTGATGAGGACGGTATGTTTTTCGCGTGGGACGATGGCGAAAAGTTGCCGGTGGTATGATTCCGAACAATTCCTCAGAGCACTCCCCGTGATACAACCGATAGAGGATGCAGAGTGAAGCTACATCTCGGCGTAATTCCAAGGGGTCCAAGCTGTTTGAAACACTATGGCAGTCAACAATTCGAGCGGCCCTTCGTTGGATACGATCCAGAGGGAGCAGTTGGTATTTAGGCGCCCCTGCCCAGAGATGAGAACAATATTCCATATGAGGCCGAACCTGCGCCTTGTAGAGTTGTAAGCGTTTGTCCGGACTGAAGTACTGTCTCGCTCTGTTAAGAACACCAAGTTTCTTCGAGGCTAATTTGGCCTTACCCTCTAGATGATATCGGAAATGGACTTCGCTCGATATGTTGACGCCAAGTATCTCAATGCTAGGGGAGATGGTTAAAGATGTGCCCTCGAAACGAGGATATACGACCATTGGTGACTTTTTAGTGGTGAACGCGCAGACTTGTATCTTGGCGGGGTTGAATTGGACCAAATTACGTCTACCCCATTCAGAGACCTTCTCCAATGAATTCTCCACCTTAGACACAAGTTCCTTTCGACTCTCAGTGACATTTTGCCGAGAAATATTGGGAGAGCCGGTATATACAGCATCACCTGTACTATCATCCGCATAGCAATGAATGCCGTTGGTCTGTAACATGTCATTGATATGCAGTATGAATAGAGTAGGCGATAGCACACAGCCCTGAGGGACACCAGCATCAACAGACTGAGTTTCCGAGCATTCGCCGTCAACTACGACCTTAATGCTTCTGTCTGCTAAGAAACTAGTGACCCACTTTTTCTCGGGCATCACACAATTTCTCGGGCAGCCCGTATGATGGGAGCTTTGATAGCAGCGCTTTATGCCAAACCCGATCAAAGGCCTTCGCAATGTCCAAACTAACAGCCAATGCCTCTCCCTTCGACTCAATTGCCTGAGCCCAACGATGAGTCAGGTACGCCAAGAGATCACCAGCCGAGCGACCCTTACGAAACCCGTATTGTTTGTCGCTAAATAATCCCTGGCCGTCCAAGTATCGAAGAAGCTGGCTATTGATAATGGATTTGAATTCCCATACACTTTTCACTATAAACGAGCACTAAATCAGGTAAATAAACTATACATAAAATAATGACTTATCGTTTACTTGACAGTAAAATGGCTGACGTTTCTATTTCTTCTCCAAGCTGTTGCGAAAATATAAATCACGTATGACGGCAAAAAGGGCTAACGGATTTTAAGAGCCTTTGATTTGCCGCATTGAGTTTAAACTCCTTGTATCGGACAATAATATAACACGTATAAGGGTGATCGCCCGTATTAACGCTTTCCATATGATTCTTATAAGTTGAAGTACCTTGTTCTTGGTCATTATTTAACACGTATAAGGAAAAAAGCGGACAATAAAGCAACTATAAGGAGGGTATAAGGTTATTATCTTTATAAATTGTGCCCAAATGCACCCTTATTAGCGATAATACGATTCCTATAAGAATATTATTTTTGGCTATATAAGCCACAACAAGAGCAATTTTTGTTAGTTGGGTACCGCTTCATTCTAAAACCACAGAATACATAATTAGTACCTTACGGTACTAAAACTGGTAAACTGGCCCCAGTAGAGTACATAATTTTTTTTTTTAATTAAATTATTGAATACCAATAAAAATGAGCTTATCCTTTACACGTTGAAATTATTATGAGGCCATCAGAAAAATATTTTTCTTAACTCCTATCATGCCGTACAACAAAAAATAACACGAATACAAACGGTACGTCAGTCAGACGCCGTATGTACGGACAAATATTTGGCCAGCGAGACCCGCCCTCCACCATGTCAGAGCCTGTAGCCAAGACCTTTTCTTTATCGCTTTTTTACAGAATCGCCGATCAAAATGTATGGAATTGACATTAGACGAGTCAAATGTCAACGTCATATTAAAAAACGCTTATGTAATGCATCCACATTTTTTGTTCAGCGGATAAGTCCGGGGCTTGATATTTTTGTATTTTTGTTCTAAAGGGGTAGTAACAAAAATCGCTAGTATTTTTTATTTTTGACAACTATTACGTATGTTGATTTATTGTACTGGTGAAAAAATAATCCTGTATTTTAAAGGAGCGATAAAGAGAACAGCTTGGCTAAAGGGCCAGGACTGTCACCGCGGCCTTGCTCTTGACATTTCACCTTGGCGGTGTGTAGGTAGTTTAAAGTACACACGTAATGAGGCTACACAAACTCAATTAAGATTTTATCGTTTTCACACATGATTTAGCAACGATATCACGATGGTTCCGAAACGAATCGCGGTAGTCTTATCTTGAAATTAACGTGGATATTTATATACTAACGAGCTGCGCGGCTTCGCTCGCGTTAAGAAGTATTATTATATACAAACTTTCATCCCCTATTTTAACCCCTTGGGGGTAGAATTGATCAAAATCCTTTCTTAGCGAATGCCTACGTCATAACATCTACCTGCATGCCAAATTTCAGCCCGATCCGTCCAGTGGTTTGGGCTGTGCGTTGATAGATCACCATGTCAGTCAGTCACATTTGAGTTTTAGATATTTTATAACTTGGTTATTTATTATTAGTGGTGAATGAATATACAAAAAATATACAAAAATCAACAGGAGACATAAATAGATTTTGATTAGACTCTAACATATTTTGTAATTTGTAGAGTATCTGCTTATAATACTAAAATTATTTTATTAAACCTAAGTAGGTTCACCCATCAATCCCCACGCAGCACCCAGCTGTCGCATAACGATGGAAAATCTATTGTGTCTGCGATTCCCACGATCGAGATATTAATAAAAACATTCTTTCGAAACATTTCCAGGTACACAAAACTTAGAGCACGTCTACGAGACAGGAACAAAATCAGCTAGGAGAGAAATGAAATCAACCGTGAATCGAATTGGAGAGTAAAAGTGGATGCAACAGAGTTCCGACAGCTTGCTGAGGTTGTGTACAAATTGAAAATCCACTCCGACGGGACGGCGAACCGATTCTATTTCATTTGCGGTCCATCAAAACAATATTACAATTCCACCAGTGAACTACGAAAAATATTTTCGAGACTTTTTGTCTATTCGAACTACGAGCCTTTACTTCCATAATAAATTAATAGAAATGCGAAGTGTGTATGTATGTTACCAATTCACGCTTAACCTTAACATTTTTTATGGAGGTAGTTTGAACCTCGGAAAATTTTTATCCCGGATATTAACCCATCAAGCCCCGTACGAGCACCGGTGATCGCGACAACAATAATCATAGAATACAATGGCATTTCCGAGAATCTCCGATCGAAGGATTAGGCAGATCAAATATAATACATTCTATTATTCGATAAACTGAACCATTCAGTTAGTGGGAAATAAAAAATATTAAAAACAAATAAAGCTACCCTCGAAGTAAAAACAGATAAACAAAGATCTAACCACTTTATATGCCTTATATTAGGGTACTTAGATAATGATAGTGTTAGAATGTTTGCCCGCATGTTAACCGGTTCTATTAATACACATAACATGTATATTGTTAATTCTAATCGAGTGTACTGTAAGTATTTAGAGCACCGCGAGGCGCGCCCGGGGCACGACCATTTGTCAACCTGACGTGTATCAACACTATGGCTACACTGATTACCACTACCACTGACATTAATATGACATGACCTGATAAAGACTAGAGGTTCCGTGGCTATAGTATAGTAGACCTTTGGTTCACACTCGAGAGAGTGCATGTTATATCCCGGGTAGAGGCTTGTACCGATGAGACATGTTCAGAACTCAAGTATATAATACGGACGCTCGTACGGTGAAGGTATCATCGTGCGGCAACCCGCACACGGTTAGTCCCAGACGTATTGACTGTTCATTCCTCTGGACTAGGGTAACAATGTTGCGAGAATGCCGTATGCGCTTAGGCAACCACGGCCAATGGATATTTAAAAAATATTGTCCCAGGCACTACAGTATTTGAAGAATGGTTATTTCGCTCTGTAAATACTATGAAAATCATCCACAACGGATGCATCATGCAAAGGCCTTGTCGGTAAAGACTAATCCGTATTGTTAAGCGCAATACACACTGAGCTCGCCGGGTCGCCGACAAAGCCCGGCGACACAACCCGGCGGGCGGCGGCGGCTTGTATGAACAGATCATCTTTTCATATAAGCCGCCGCCCGCCGGGTTGTGTCGCCGGGCTTTGTCGGCAGCCCGGCGGGCTCAGTGTGTATTGCGCTTTAGGGGAGCTGGCAGCAGTACGTCTCTAGCAAAAGTCTGTAACGTTATAGCTCGAAATCGGAGGTTTTGCCAGAAAAATCGAAAGATTTGCGCCAATTACATCGCAAAATCAGTATTCAGTACCAATATGTTTGTCAAAATCGCACAAAAAATAATGAAAGATGCAAATTGTAAAGCTCGGTCTCCCATGCAGGACTCCAGGTACATCTTTGAAACTAAGAGAATTCAAGAAATTGAACGGCAAAGAGAGATGAAAGCATCAAGAGGTGCCTTACTTAACTCTTGAGTAAAACTCAATAAGATTCAAGATTGATCCCAAGTTTCGGCATAACTAAGTTAAGTTTCCTAATTGCCGCAACTCAGAGACGAATAATAATGATTAATTTAAAATATTTAACTGAAATCAAATTAAGAGTTTGACAGATAATGTATGGGGCTTATGTCAAAATCTTCATTTAATTACAGTTAAGCCACCAATAGTCGTCTCAGAGTGCGGCAGTTACTACTAGAATATAAGCAATCCCTCTTATGAATTAACATAGTCAAAGGTCATACAGAATCTCACAGAATAGTGATGATGATAGAGCTACTGGGTACTACACTAGGTGATCCAAGGTCCCGTTAATAATATGTTCAATATATAAATCAACATGTCCACACGTACGTTATCGCAAAGCTGATTTATCGAGCGACTTAATCAAAATTAAGCCATAATTTTAAAACGCGCAATCGTAAATAAATCTGAACGCATGCAAAGGTAAATATTGAAAAGGGCAATTCGAATTTCAAAAGGAAGCCCAACTTTAACCTTTGGAGATGACGCGACGAGTATTTTCTTTTGTCGATCTTCACTCGAACAAGAAACCTTAAAAATCATTGAAATTGAATGTACGAATTGAATTTTAATTATAATACTGTTGCGTGTACAATTTCTATACAATGTTTTATTGTTTTACATTCAATCGGGCGTATTTAAGCGCTAAGTGATAACTGATAAATAATTAGTGATAAACATTTAATAAGGATAAAAAGCACTTGTTCAAAAATCATAATATTTTAAAGTTTCAAATAGCTTTTAAAGTTTAGCTTAAACTGCTTAATTTGTATAAGGGCCGATTTTTCGTCAGTATTTTGCCTAAAGAATAAATATGACACTTTGACATATTTTTTTCATATAAAATCTGTTAAAACGCCAAATTTATTCCAGTGATAAAAAAATTCTGACGATTGAAAAATCAGCCCTAAAACGTCAAGCATGCAACGTCCACTAACCACCCACTTTAAATGTATCTGGAATATCATGTTATCGCTACTCTTTCAGGTATACACGAAAGAGAAGCAATGATATTTGAAGACGTAAGTGGATAAAGTGGATTATTTGGAGAGCTAACAAGTTGTCTTTTTTAGCTTTAGGACCGGGAAAATGATTAGAAATCAAAAAAAAATGATCGCATGTATAGCCAGATATATTAGCCAGATGAAGTAGATAAGTTACAAGGTTTATTGAAATTATAAGGGTAAAAATGAGTAATTGCCCTTATGTTATAAAATGTTAGTTATTCACTTACGTCTTTATTTTATATAATAGCCCAGACTAGTACAAGTGGGTCCCTGTCTAGTAAGGACAACATTACGCACCAATATGCCGAGGAGCGTAGCTTCGCCGTCGCTGTGAATAACTTAGTGAAAACCCAAACTTACAAGAACCAGTGACAACGTAAGCAACGTAATTCTTCAACGAAGTTTCTGAATGCAACATTCAGAACTTTATCCTGACTGGTAATTTCATTAGGTCCAATTAAAATAATCATGGTGTGAATACCACCACAATTTGAACTTGACACATACAAGCCATGTTGGCCTACGGTGGCTTTAGAGCGAGATGAATGGAAAAACTTGGGAGAGGCCTTTGCCCAGAAGTAAGACAGCATAGGCTTTTAAAAAAAAAAGATTCGGCCAATAGTGAGAATACTTTTGACTATATTGTCTAAGATGCGTATTGGCGCTGGTTCACGCAAGTTCGTTCGAGTGTAAAGTGACTTACTGCCAATGGAAGGGTCCGGTGATGCCCTCCTTCAGGCGGTCCTTGAGGGAGCGCTGCCTCGAGGGCCCCGGGCCGGGGGGCAGGGCGCCCGCCCCGGGCGGCACGCGCGCCGGTGACGACATGTCCTCACCACATCACACACCAGTCACCACACTTACAACGCCGCGCTGCAACAGACACGCCACTTGCAAATAAATCACATCAAGCGAAGCACGGTGTGCACACAAAATAGCGCGATGAAGCGTGGACACTGGACAAAGCAGAAGGTAATCATAGTCCCAATTTCACCAACATCTGTTAGTGTTAACAGCTTGTTAAAACGTCATGTCTTCTCTTTCATTCATAAGAAAAACGACAGAGGTAACGTGCTACTATTTCGAGCGTTAGCTTTAACATTCGTTGGTGAAATTGTGGCCCAATCTAATAAAGAATATTGCAAAAAGGTCGGAGCAGTGGACGCTACTAGCACACGTAGTAAATAATCCGACATGTCTCATAATATTGACAGAAACGTTGGCAAACTGGTGGTAAGACCTGTAGCGTGAGGTGGTGGAGGTGGACGTGAGTAGTAGCGAATAGTGCAGTAATATATCCTGTTAAAAATATTTACAGTGCCTTATATATTGAATAGCAAATATTGGATCATAATGGGTAATCACTAATCTGATAAACCAAATTATTATTTGTCTATTATATATGACACTATTGTGTCTAGGAGACACAATAGTGTCATATATATGACACTATTGTGTCTCCTTATAAGCAAAAATATTTAAATACGAATTAATAGCTTATCAACGGTTTATTTTATCATAACTTGCTGGTGCCGCCCCTAATTATTTTCACACAGCAATATCTAAAGGATGTTGCTACACTAAAACCAAAGGCGCTATTAAATAGGTTCACATCGACGGCAAATAAAGGCAATGTTTACGTTCACAACAAAGTTTAAGAATTCCCAACTCGTTTCAAACCTGTTTACTCGCCTCATGTGTCTAGACACATTCAATTAAATTGTAATGGCAATGTGTTTACAGAGTAACCGCTACGACAAGACACGAATTTCATACGACTTATTGTTACAGGGCATTTGAATTTTGAGATAATATCTAACTTCGACATTAAAATTATCGAATGAATGCTGACGAATACGATCTCCGGCTGTATTTGACATCAAGAGGATGTCAGAAGAACTATCGCAAGATCAATAGTTTTCTTCCATTTGAAAAACATCGTACGCGTCTAAAGGTTTGCTTAAAAATAATTTTTAAGGAATCGTTGGTACAATACAAAGTAAAGGTAGATAAATTACCAAATTAAACATAGTAATACCCACACGGCACACCATTTAAAAAGGAAGATTAGCGCCAATACAACTTAAATGTAAGCACAGAAATCGGTTTACGGTACACAGTAAAATTTGTATAAGCTTTTGTTTTACATTTTGCACTTCTTATTAGTAAATAAATTAAAAATGTAAGGTGACTAACCACCGCCATGTTTTCGCATAAAACCCCTGTTAAAATCTTTATTATTTTATAAAAAACTGGATCTTGCATTTCATATAAAAATCCTATCATGTTTATATTATGATAACCGCGGTCAAACATAATACGGTCTCGTTTAATATCAGCAACATAAAAATAGACTTTATGTAAGAGTAATCGGCATTTTATTACATTGTCATAGAGTAATGTAGTTAATAAACTACATTTAACTACTCTAGTAATAACTAATACTTAAAAAAACTCAGCGACCTTAGCTAAATTCCGAAACCAGCATGACCCTCTCCTCAATTTCTGTTAGATCAATTCAAATTAAAAAAAAAACTGAATGAAATGCAAAAAGGTAGAAAATTGTTCATAAAACATGTACCTACTACTTTGCCTTTAAAAAATGTAGAGTTCAGTGCTTGTTATGGTGCTCCCACACCGCAGTTAAAAAATGTTTAGCAACGTTAGTAAACATTTGTTAGCAAACATTTAATCACATATGTTAAAAAATGTTAAAAATGTTTTCATGTTAGAAAATGTTTAGTAAACGTAAGTTAACAAATTATAGCAAAACAAATTATAACAAAATAAAACATATTATTGTGTTACCTTTTGTTTGTAAACAGTAAACATTTTATAAACGACGACGGGGTATGCGGTGAGCCAATACCAGATTTAAATGTTATAAAATGTTAGTAAACATTAGTAAACATTTTCTATTAGTAACAGTTCCTAACAAAATGTAACAATTGACAACATTTGTTAGTAAATGTTTTTATGTTAGAAAATGTTTACTAACGGCGGTGTGGGAGCACCGCCATTAGATTGTGGTAAATATTACATCCATAATATACCACAATCTATTAGCGGCTAAATTTTTGTCGATCACAAGCAGGACGCTGTCGTAGCTAGCATTAAGGCCGTCCCCCGAGCAAACGACCTTGGCCATACATTTGCCGCGTTGCCGAGAGCGCACCAAAACCCTATTTTTTTTACTTATCTTAGTTCAAAATTGACCTAAAAAAAAATTAAAACGGGCAATATGTAGTTTATGATATTGTCGATCTATTGGCGTATGTTTCAAATAAAAGTAATTTGTAATTACTAAGCCCTAAGGAGATGCTGAATGTATGCTTGAATTTTAATAAATTGGTTTTACTTTGGAAGCTGATATCATGACTATAATAAACAAAAATAGAAAATTTAAAACGGGGAAAGGAATGTCGATATACTGAAGATTATTGATGTATTTTTATTATAACTGTGTAGCTTTCAAATTATTAGTTTATAGGGCTTGAAATACGGTAAATTACGGTATCTCCGTAAGGAACGCCCTTAAAAAATTATTTATGTTAAAGGTGATTGCACATCTAACAGCACGCACGCACCGTACAAGGCCGCATTTTGTGCACTATGCGGTGCGTTCGACTCGTACAGCGCGTACGATTTTGACAAAATATGTGCGATCACCTTTACGCGACTTAATTACTTTTAAACGATAGTAAATCAAATTGATGTCAACATATACAAAGTTGCAATACCTCGTAAATCATGAAGTAGTTTAAGAGTAGGGATATGCAAGGCGTAACAAAACAAAGTGATAATGCGGGTGTGTAGAATCCCCTGTATAGAGTTCTGCACTCTGACAGGAGGAGTACTTGAAGTTAAAAAACTTTTCCCCAACCAGACACAAAAGTTAAAAAAACTTCGAAATTCGTAACGCTCAGGCGCTTGCCTGTACAAATAACAAAATGAAATTTGCTTTTTCAGCGCTGCTACTTTCTCACATACACATTCTAAAGTACAGACAATATGCAATGACAAGAAGCGTCAAGCGTGGCCAAGAAAAAGTGGCACTTCGATGTTTTGTTTTTGGGGCTGTTCTGAGGGGTCGAGCATACAATTTTCATTGCCTTAGCTACGTATTTGTATCAGTAGCTGGAGCCATATTTAAGCGATCAAATTCAAGAGAGTTACCGTACTAAACATAATCTATTACCAGTAACAGTGTAGTGTACATATCTAAATTTCTTTTATAAAAACCTTTTTTATATTATTTTGTACTCTTTAGTTTATGGTATTTTGACTTGTTTACTTTTTGATAGATTTTGTCATGAGATTATAATAATTCATCTTGAACATCGAGTGCGTTATTTTACAAGATTCTCCTTTGCACCTTCTAAACTGAAAGTCGGGCAAGCGATTCACCTCGCAACGACGCGAGGACCGTGCTCACTTCATTGGTGACCCCGGAAGGAACACAGGATGGAGAATCTGAAGGAGAATGTAACCAGCGAACAAGGAGACGGCGCAAGACATCGGTGACCATACACGCCATCTCCATCACCATCACTCCCCGCCCCTTCGCACCGCGTCAGCCAGCATCGCCTCATCGGGTATCTCGTCCACTAGCCGCAATGTACCGCGTCCTGGACGACTCCGCATCGGCATCAACGGGCTTTCTCACTACACCGACCGGTCAGCAAGCAGAGCACATCTCTCCTGGTCAGCACGTAGCATCGGCCCCGCACGGCAGCTATCCGACTCACTGGATCCCGTGCAGCAGCTTACAGTTCCGACTCACTGGGACTCACTGCAACAGTTCCGACTCACAGGAACTCTGGCGACTTAAGCGACAAGACTTAAAGATTCTACCTTCGGTCATGTTTAGTGACTATTATCGCCCTTGACGGTCTCTGGAGGGGGGTGATGTAGTGTACATATCTAAATTTCTTTTATAAAAACCTTTTTTATATTATTTTGTACTCTTTAGTTTATGGTATTTTGACTTGTTTACTTTTTGATAGATTTTGTCATGAGATTATAATAATTCATCTTGAACATCGAGTGCGTTATTTTACAAGATTCTCCTTTGCACCTTCTAAACTGAAAGTCGGGCAAGCGATTCACCTCGCAACGACGCGAGGACCGTGCTCACTTCAACAGTATTTCTATGCCTTACCTATAAGACCCATGAAACTAGCAGCACAAAACTAACGATTAACATGACAATAACAGGAGATTAGGTAGGTAAGCTAATGCCTAAGTCCTTCTCGAGTATCGTCAAGTGCCAGATAAGATATCTTCGGTTTATAGCTCGTTTAATTATAATTTACATCCATAGACATTGCAGGCAATTTATTTTACAACTTCCAATAAAGCGGCAGTAACATGACGCTACCGATTTCTAGGGTTCCCTAACTAAAGAGTAAAATCCCTACAATCTACATGTACAATGTGTGTATTGTCATATTTTGTCACACGGCCGTGTCGGACTAGCAGACACTTAAAATTCTCTGATAAGTGATAATGTTTCCGTTTAAATATCAATCAAGAATAATAACAGTATGAAATTATTTTATTTATCCTCTTCCTCTCTTCCATATTCCTTTAACAATAATCGTTTTAGCCGTTTTGTACGGAACCGTGCGTGCGCGAGTCCGACTCGCACTAGGCCGACTTCAATGAAGTGTCATTGTGGATAGCACGGAGCTCTCCTAGACGGAGCTAATACAAAGTAGTTTGTATTAGCTCCGTGGTGGATAGTGATCCACCACAATCGCGATAGGAGATTCCGTCAGATGACGGATTCTCCTAAGCAAAGGTAACTGCAAAGAGGAACATGGTTCTGACTTCTCTTCAGGATGTACATCGAAAAAGTAGAGCCGATAGAATTTATTCCGATCTATTTTTATGTACAAAACCATTTAGCTAAGGACTGCGAACCGTTGCTCGCTGGGCAAATGAGCAAATGCTTCTTAATCAACGTCACCTTAATTGCTCTCGCAAATAAAAACGAGATGTGCTCGTTCTAGAATACAATAGAACCTAGGTCTTTTCTTTGCACTTCTTTTAAATATATGAGGGAAGAATAAGACTTAAACGTTCTTAAATAGCTATCTCGACATAGACGACTCGATTCTGAAGTAGTGTATTAAACTGCAGTGGATAATTCTCTCTCTCTCTCTAGTCATTAGATTTATACCCTAGTCCCAACCCTAATTACTCAGGCAAATGCTGATATGCTTTGAAAAGTTTCGCCCTTACCTAAGACATTAGAAAAGTCGCTCATGAGACAAAAACAATGCATTGTATATAGCTTATTCTTTATGTAACTTTTTATTAGCAAGGGAGTTAGAAAATAAGAATATCGAGAAAAGTCGCTACTCGCTACGCGCCATCGTACGTGCTACGGAGTACGGAGGCAGTGATGCCCACCGACTCTACTGACCGAAGAATCATAAAACACACTACCTATAAAATATTTCGAGACCCGTTTGGACCCCGCCAATGACGACCCATTTTAGACCCATTATTCGCAGACTTGACCCAAATTTAAATATGCAAGTCACTCATTTATATCAACTCAATATGTCAGGCCTCAGAAAAGAGAAATAAGTATCAAAAAGAAACGTCGGCACTTTTCAAGTTGAAAAGGTTATGACATTCTGCATATAATAGGGGTTTTAAGAGGCATATAAAATATGCTACCAAAAATATTATAGGCGTGGGTGGTTGCTTGTTAAATATAATTCTCGCAAATATTTGGAACTATACACTAAGTCTACAGTTTTATATTAGAGGGACGGCTTACCAAGATATTTTTAATAATCTAAAGTAAAACACCAAATTATTGGTACTTTGAGAGTTCTATTAGTTATTCTTGTGGTATTCCTAGCATTTCAAACAAAAATCTAAGGTGGCAATAACGGGATGACTGCCAAGTGCCAACGGAGGGGCAGTCTATCCTATGTTTTTTTAACATTTCTATACCGTTTTCAGCGAAAAAATGATATAGAATAACAGACGCGCCTTATCATCTCCGTGCAACCAAAACAAACATAACTTTACGCAGAAACGAGCAAATACATCGCATATCTACAGTTTGTTTATATTTTGTCCGTTTTAAAACATTTCTCGCATATTCCTTGTTACTTTTATCAGGTAAATAATACATATTTGTGAAGTAAACTAGAGAAATACTTTCTTAAAACTCAACAAACGTTAACCAGTTTCTATGTTTCTAAATTCTACTATGTTACTATATATTCCTGTCTAACTACAAAACAGTAGTTTTTCAAGGCTGGATCCAAGGAACGAACCTGCAATGTTGCAAATACTACAACCAGGGTACAAATCATTTGAAGGTCGAAGCATTTCCAAAGAATCTGCCCTATTTTCGATCGAACCCAAGTAACTAGCAACCCAAATTGCACCGAGTACAATCCAGTATCCATCCACTTAACGTTATAGCTCTATCGAACTATCGGGTAGAAAAAGTTTGGATTGGGTAACTTGTAACCAATGAAGTCCGCGCGAGTGGCGAAGACAGACAGCGACGGCGTGAGTATCGATCGGCCCTACCGCCACCCGCCCTCGCCCGCCCGAGCCCGCCTTACGTAACTCCAGCTGATCGCACCCGGTAACCTTGGCAACGAGACTTGTGCACGCGCTCAACTTCCTAAACATACAACAAATGGAACCTTAGGGTGTGAAAAACGAGTAAAGAAATTGCCTGATGGAGAGCGATCACCGTCGCACATGCCAGAGAAGTCGCAAGTGCGCTACTGGCTTCTTTTTGAGATGATTTGCAGATAATTCGCAGTGCTCATAAAATATCCTACCATTGCATTTTAATCAAGCATAAAATTCACACAATATAGTGTAGGTCTAACTGCCGCACCGAAAGACAAATATTATTATTTACTTAACTGTAATTAAATTGTGGGAATAAGCGTGGTGGCCACAAAGGAAGATCTTCCGACCGAGCGAGGTGGTATGCCCGGTCAGGCCGAAGCCCACTTGATACATGTCAGCTGTCGTATATATACCGACGCGCTCAGAAAACTTCGATAGCGCGATGCAGGAATGTTAGGCGAATTGTGGGTACCGCCACATCACTCCCCCCCGAAGACCGGAGGTCGAATCTTGAAGCCTTGTTCGCTTTAGTCGCCAGTGCCAGTGAGAGTCCCAGTGAATCGGAACTGTTGCAGTGAGTCCCAGTGAGTCGGAACTGTAAGCTGCTGCACGGGATCCAGTGAGTCGGATAAGCTGCCGTGCGGGGCCGATGCTACGTGCTGACCAGGAGAGATGTGCTCTGCTTGCTGACCGGTCGGTGTAGTGAGAAAGCCCGATGATGCCGATGCCGAGTCGCCCAGGCCGCGGTACATTGCGGCTAGTGGACGAGGTACCCGATGAGGCGAAGCTGGCTGGCGCAGTGCGGGGGGGCGGGGAGCGATGATGATGAAGGAGGCGTGTTCTGTCGAGGGTCACCAATGTGGGAATAAGCGTGGTGGCCACAAAGGAAGATCTTCCGACCGAGCGAGGTGGTATGCCCGGTCAGGCCGAAGCCCACGTGATACATTTCAGCTGTCGTATATATACCGACGCGCTCAGAAAACTTCGATAGCGCGATGCAGGAATGTTAGGCGAATTGTGGGTACCGCCACAAAATTAAGATAATACATAACACTCATACATTATCTGTCAAAATCTTCATTTAATTGAATTTTAATCATCATTAAATGTCTCTTGAGTACGACCATAAGTGTCTTATCAAGCATAGAATAGATTTTAGGAAAATAGAGTAGGGACTAGAACTCTACAATAACTAATAAGTCACTTCTTCTAGTCGAACAGAAATCAAACGACTTAAAGCCTCATAAGATTCTTCTTCAAGCTATGTTAGCTAGTATAGATTATAACGTCGGCGCCAAGCACAATGAAAATCTAGGTTAATGTCGTAAAAGTTTAACCTAAGTTAATAGCCTAAGTAACGGCCATAATTACTACACTAAGCGTACTAAAGAAAAATAAACTTCTTGAGCACGATTTCTGCGCTTTATTTGCTAGTTAAAAATGCAAATTGCAAAGCACAGACTTTTAGGATAATTATTACCGTAAACTATTGTGCCTTGCTTTGCGTTTGTATACGGAGTTGCGGGCATCGACTGGTATAATATTTTGAATCGGTACTCCTAGACATCCATTCTTCCATACTAATATTATAAATGCGAAAGTGTGTCTGTCTGTCTGTCTGTTACCTCTTCACGCTCAAACCGCTGAACCGATTTTACTGAAATTTGGCACGGAGATACTTAGAGTCCCGGGAAAGGACATAGGATACTTTTTATCTCGGAAAATTGTACGGTTCCCGCGCGATATACGAATTTTAGTGCAACGGAGTTGCGGGCATCATCTAGTACCTACCTATCCTATTAAACCATAAGTCACTATGATGTTCATAATAAAGTTAGCTATTTAAAACAATGTTTAATCTAATTTAAATAATATGGTAGCTTGTATGTATCCCGCACACGGGCCACGGCATATCCGCGTATATTATGTGGTTGACTTATTCATATTATGACGATCATACATAAATATGAATTTATACTACCGTCGCACTGATCGGCTTTCGTTGAATTTTTGAATAAACAAATTAAATTTTAAACGGAAAAAATGCCCTTCACCGGGACTCAAAGTACAAAATTCCTTCCCAAATATTATCAAAATCGGTTCGACGGTTTAACCTTAAAGAGGTAACAGACAGACTATAAAGAGCTTTACTAAACTCTACTTCACACATTGTGAGATAAGCGAATAGCGACATTTTAAGGAAAACCAAGGAGGACAATCCGCAAAACATATACCTAATTTATTTCAGGCTTATTACCAGAATGAAAATATTTGTAATGACCTCCTACTTGAAAACATTTTTATAAGGATCTTCAACAAATTGTATTGGCATGTTATTGGGAGAAGCCATCAAGAATCTCATTATATTCCCGTTTAATATTTAAGCATATTTTCTCGGTATTGGATACGCAATAAAAACCTATAGGCAAAAATCTATTATGAAAACATACATAACAACGTCTAAGACACTCTACAAAGAAGGTTGTGAAAGATAGCAAAATATTCTTGTTATTTAATGATTTTTTTAAATGTATACTGGAATTAAAATAGCTAATAAACATAATCTCAATAAACGTTCTGTCTTTTTGTCCTTATCTCCAGTTCACGAGTGCACAAGTCACAAGTTAAAAATTAACTACAGATTTCTAGAGATTAGAATAAAGCAACAATCTCGAGCTGTCAAACGAAACCGAAATTGATTTACGTATGTATGTGTGTAAAAATTTGTTTACGTATACACTTACTCAAGCATCTTTATATGAGATTAAAGTGTCAACGTGCCGATAAGTGCCGACTGGACGTCAAACAGGTGAAAAAAGTTGGTTCTGCTGTTTCACCACGCAGTATACTTACTGACATCTCGCTTGCTCAGGCCTTTGTTTCTCTAGTCCGCTAGGTATATTAACTTTATACAATATTGACAAACCTCGCGAAAACTTTTTATTTACTGTCTGCGCGGGTGATGCTCTCATAGCGTGGAATCATTGGAGTAATATTATATCCTATTCATAATTTCTACTACTGCGTTAACTGTCGTGCATTTCTTCCGAATAGAGATATCAAAGTCGCAGACATTTCAACTGTAACTTAATTAGTGTGCTGTGTGACATGACGCATACTGGCCTATTATAACCCCCACTTGTGACACCTTAATTTCCTGACATGTCCCGAGCCAAGGCACCGACATAATGAAATAACCTATTATGTAATAGGACCAAAAGCTGCTGAGTTGTGACGAAAAGACTAAAAAAACATGCGTATTGTTTATCACTAGACAAATTCAAAGTGCACGAATTTTAACCCCTAGAAAAACCATTTGAGGTGGTTAAAATTCAACAAACATGTCATTTTATCACCCAGCAGCGCAAAAACAAAAGCGTTGAATTTGTTTTTCAGGAAATTATTATTAATGCATCTGATGATAAAATATGATAAAAGTTAAAAACAATGGATCCGGTTTCCACTTGTCCTTTAACTTAATAAAGCACATTTTTATATTTTCATCAAAAAAGGCGCAGCGCCGCCGTATCGTTGCAAGCGTTGCGAATCGGACGTAATCGAAACCCATTATAGCCGATAATAAGAAATCGATTCTTTTAAGAAGTCGATAATCATGAAGATCATTTTTATGGCATGACTCACATAAGAAACGCAGAAACGCTTAAAGATCGCGAAGGCTCTACTACTTGAAGGATCTACTACTAACTACTTGAATGTTTCTACGAAACGATATTGATAACTATACTGTACCTACTCGGCGAAACATGGCGGTAGCGGTCATTGACTCCCTGTCAAAAACTTGTCATCTATACTTATAAAATTACATGTCCTGACTGACTGACTGACTGACTGATTCATCATCGCTGAGCAAAAACTGTTAAAGTTACAGCCACGAAATTTGGTGAGTAGGGTTGTTTTATTACGAGGGCTGCTATTTATGTATCCGGAACTGGCCACTTACAAGAACAATATTTAAAAAGTAATTACAACATTTGAAAATAGAACTCTTTGGTTGAAGAATACATTTTGTTTCATGTGACTGTCAATTATTTTTCCATTGTGGCGTCATTTTGAAAATTGCGTGTCTTCATTTGCCATGGATTTAACGCGTGAACATTTTCGTGCAATGATTTACTACGATTTTCGGCGTGGGCTAATTCAACAACAGTGCTTTATTCAACTCACCGCAACTTTTGGAGATGAAGCACCATCAAAAACCACTGTTTATCACTGGTACAGTGAGTTTAATCGTGGGCGGTCTATGCTCACGGATGAAAATAAAGAAGGTCGCCCAAAAACAGCTGTTGTCCCACAAAATATAGATGCTGTGCGGGAACTAATAATGCGTGATCGTCATGTTACATATCGCGAGATAGAGGCGTCCTTAGGCATAAGTATGACGAGCATACATAAGATATAAATACACGAACATTTGGCTGTAAAAAAAATATGTTCGCGTTGGATTCCGCACAACTTGACAATCGATCAAAAACGGGCTCGTGTCGATTGGTGCAAAAAAATGATAAAAAAATACAACCGTGGTACGTCAAAAGCCGTTTATAATATCTACACAGGTGATGAATCTTGGATCTATGCATATGACCCCGAAACTAAACAACAGTCAACGGTGTGGGTGTTCCAAGATGAGCCGAAACCAACAAAAGTTACTTGTGCAAAAAGTACTTTGAAGCAAATGGTCGCCTGTTTTTTTGGAATTAATGGACATGTGGCTACAGTGCCATTAGAGAATCGTAAAACGGTTAATTCTGAATGGTATACGACCATTTGTTTACCAGAAGTCTTTGAAAAAATAAGAAAGGACAACCGACAACGCAGAATCATATTACATCACGACAATGCTAGCTGTCACACCTCAGCTGAAACAACTCAGTTTTTGGAGGGTCAAAAGATCGAATTGACTGGTCATCCGCCGTACAGCCCTGATTTGGCACCTAACGATTTCTTTTTATTTCCATACGCGAAGAAAAAATTACGTGGTCAACGTTTTTCGAGCCGCGAAGAGGCTGTTGATGCGTTCAAAATGCACGTTTTGGAGATACCTCAATCAGAATGGAAAAAGTGCTATGAAAATTGGTTCCAGCGTATGCAAAAGTGTGTCGATCATCGCGGCGAATATTTTGAAAAGCAATAAAACCATATTAAATGATATATGTTTGTTTCTTTTTTTAATTCCGGGTACATAAATAGCAGCCCTCGTAAGTAGACACCAACTAAGGAAGGAATTTCGAAAATTTTTCCAGGAAGGGGGTGAAATAGGGGTTGAAAGTTTGAATGAAAGTCCGTTATTTCTTGACTTAGAAACATGAAACTTTATTTTTGGGTTACTGATTAAAAATGAATGGATACGTATTTAAGTGTTTTTGGAAATTCTACCCCCAAGAGGGTGAAATTGGGGTTGAAAATTTGAATGAAAGTCCGTTATTTCTTAAGTTAGAAACTTGAAATTTTATGTTTAAGCTACTGATTAAAAATGATTGAACACGTGTTTAAGCGTTTTTGGAAATTCTATCCCCAAGGGGGTGAAATAGGGGTTGAAAGTTTAAATGAAATTCCGTCATTTCTTAAGTTAGGAACATGAAAGTTTATTTTTGGACTGCTGATTAAAAATGAATGGATAGGTATTTAAGCGTTTTTGGAAATTCTACTCCCAAGGGGCTGAAATTGGGGTTGAAAGTTTGAATGAAAGTCCGTCATTTCTTGAGTTAGAAACATGAAATTTTATTTTGGGCTACTGATTAAAAATGAATGGATACGTATTTAAGCGTTTCTGGTAATTCTACCCCCAAGGGGGTTAAATTGGGGTAGAAAGTTTCAATGAAAGTCCGTCATTTCTTGAGTTAGAAACATGAAAGTTTTTTGATGTTTGCGTTTGACGTTTGCTTAATTAGGGTCCCGTTTTTACCCTTTGTATAAGGAACCACAAAAAGGGGAAAACTATCCATCTTTGTTATTATACTATGTTAACGCGGACGAAGTCGCGGGCAACAGCTAGTTTTCTATATAAACCGCGATTGACAGTGAAGTGTCAGATGTTATCAATCGCGGCTTTGTATAGAAAATGACAAGTTTTTGACAGGGAGTCAGTGAACGCTACCGCCATGTTTCGCCGAGTACAGTATAGTAACTAGTAACTACCCCAGCTACTAGTTATCAATATCGTAAATCTCGACAAAGCTAAAGATTTAGTACGAAAATTGCGAACAGGGCGTCACTTCGGCAAGGTCAGCTCCATTTAATGTAATCACGCCAATTATGCCGCCTAAAAGCCGTAATTATGAATAAGATTGTTATGAGGAAAATTAAGAGTAACAATTTTACCAATGGGGATTGTCCATTTTTTTTTAATTTTGCTCATTACAAAAACATTTCGAGGAATAAGGTCAGTGATCGTTTTTCTGTATATAAACGAAAAAAATACCCATTAGTTACTTATATTTTTGAACAAATATGTTTAACCTTAGTTTGACCTTCAATGGCGTTAAATTAGCAATAAATTCGACCAACATTACATTTCGAACTTTTGGTAAGCTTCTCGTATCAGCTTTCACATAATGAGAACTTGCATTTGACGAACCAGCCATTATAAATAAGATTGAAAGGAAATTTAAAACATACTGCAGAGGTCAATTGGCCGCCGATGATGACGTCAGAGCGAAACTTTAAAAATTTATTGAGAAAAAATTAGCCAATGAATTTCAAAATTATTTAATTTGTATTCTTAAAATACCCTATTTTAACGAAAAAAAATATAAAAAGTACATGTGATTTTTTTTGGACAGTGCCCATTCCAGTTTCTGTTACAGAAATCCCGAAATTTGCGAATTAAGGCCGTCCTCCAAGCAAACGACCTTGGCCATACATTTGCCGCGTTGCCGAGATCGCGCCAAAACCCTATTATTTTTACTTATCTTAGTTCAAAATTGTCCTAAAAAAAATTAAAACGGGGAAAATGTAGTTTATGATATTGTCGGTCTATTGGCGTGAGTTTCAAATAAAAGTAATTTGTAAATCCGAAGGAGATGCTGAATGTATGCTTACATTTTAATAAATTAGTATTACTTTGGAAGCTGATATCATGAGTATAATAAACAAAAATAGAAAATTTAAAACGGGGAAAGGAATGTTGATATACTGAAGATTATTGCTGTATTTTTATTATAACTTTGTAGCTTTCAGATTATTAGTTTATAAGGCTTTAAATACGGTAAATTACGGAATCTCCGTAGGGAATGCCCTTAATGTATTAATACATATACTCGAACGGGAAAGGGAATGAAAGGCATTATTTAAACTTAAATACACGTAGGAAGTCGGAAGCGAATTTGAACAGTCGAATTTCCACGATAATTTCCAAACAAGCTCTCATTTCGAGGCACTCTTTTTGTACGTTTTACAGGAATGTCAAGGCGAACTAAACGGAACTCCCGACTGTCGAGACAGCAGAATTCTGAACAATGCCATTCTCTGAACGATGTTGAAAAAAATATATGACTGTGTGCATTACGTAATATATTTGTGCAGCGTTTGTTATACGACGTGTGCATGGAAATGACACAATATGAATAACATACCATCAGCGACCATCTTCGTATTAGACTGCCCGAGTGCCCGAATCAGACGCACGCACACATTGGCGAGAATTTAAATAACATGAATACCGGAAATAAAATAGGGTGCAAGTGCCAAAAACAAAATGTGGAGGAATTGTTGATCAAAATAGTAGCTCATCTTTGGAATAAATTTTGTTTATTTTTTTGAGGGAAATACTTATACTACGATAAAATCTCTTTGTGTAGAAAAAACAAAGTATTTTATTTATCAATTACTACAACAAAATTACATTTTAACTGACAATATATTATAGAAAACCCTAAGTCCAATTCTAACTAACTTGAATGAGGCTCTAATGGCTGGTTTACACGTATTAAGTAGATAAGTAATTAACTAAATTTTAACTTAATTTTAAGTTACTTAATTGCATGTAAACACACAATTTAGTAGCAAGTAGCAAGTTGCAACTAAATTTTAAGTTGCTACTTGCTACTAAATTGTGTGTTTACATGCAATTATTAACTTAAAATTTAGTTAAAATTTAGTTAACTACTTATCAACTTAAAAGATGTAAATACCAAGCAAAAAACTACGCTAGTCACTTATGCTTATTTTAGGTTATTGGCGATGGCGCATAGAACACATTTCTGCAAAAAAATACGTTTCGAAAATTTTGGCACTTACACCCTATTGTATTTCCGGTATTCACATGAAGTAGCAAAGTTTGTCTGTGTGTTGAGCGAAATTAATTAAAATAACACAACTGAGTTACTCTACATTAAGAACGATTCGCTTAGAGGACGAGGACAAATCTGCCTTTTCCTACATTAAAAAAAAATTACCCAGATGTGTTAAAAACAGTACTTTAAGAAACAATTATTTTACGATCAACTTACTATTGCACGAAACCTTATAGGTAACTTTTAAAATATGAAACCGAGAACGAGTAAATAAAAAAATATGGCACGTAAAAAATGTTTTATTAGACAAATATATTTTTATCAGAGTGACAATCACAATTTTACTAATTCATTTTTGATTGGCCAACGATTAGGATTCGAAAATTTAAAGTAGCCATTAGTACTTGGAACATCCGTATTTACTGTTAAAGCTTTTTTAAAATATTGCTTCAAACGAACAACTTTAAAAAAGATCTTTCTAGGAAATTGCAAAGAAATATTCTCCTATTTAATCTTAATTTATGAGACGGACAGCGAGGCACGGCCGTATTCCGTATAATAAACTGCACTTAGTCTTGCAATATTCATCCTCATAATCATAAAAGAATACAAAATGTGAAGACTTCAAGCTTGATACGTTTAAACTGACAAGAAAAGTGTGTTTTCTTATAAATTACTAAATATTATTTTTTTCTCACTTTTTTTGGTAAATAAAGTGGGCCCCGTGCGAGTTTCTTACGCCGGTTCTTCTCTTTCTTAGTTCCCGAACCGGTGGTAGGCATCATGTAGACTTTCAGAAAATATTTGCAAAAATTTATTCTAAATAAAAAATTTTGAGTTTGACTTTGAGTTTGAATTAAATAAACCTTTCTTAAAAAGCAGAAGCTGTAAAAATTTAATTATAAGTAATAAAATATGTCACTGAAATTTAAATAAACATCATGTACCATAAAACTTTATCAATGATTATTAACCAGCCTTGGTGACCATAACAACATAGGTACTAAATGGCCTGTAACATTTGGTTCTATCACTTCGTGAGCATTCGAACCACACTTCAATATATCACGAATCACGATCCCCCAATCAATCAAACATCTTCGGAAAGCCTTCGCGAAAACAGTTCGGAAAAACGGAGGCGTTTGATTGATTCGAGTGATGTCGTTAGCATGTTACACGATGACAATGCTCGATCGTTCATGTCTCTCTCGCATCCGATAATGTCGCGAGAAATTCGATTCGAATAAGCACCCAAAGAGAAACATTGACCTATATTGAAAAAATCTTGGGCCTATAGATGTTGCTTACAATGGCGAACTTTTTAGATCAAGGGCATCGCGGCCTTTACCATGATCTATCCTAAAATCTAAATACATTTTTACAGCTTAAAAATTATGTATAAATGATTTGATAAGTTCTATTTACTCCTATACTTTAAGTATTTTTTTCATACAGTTCTACACGTAGGTAATAATATGATGCTGAACAAATTTTTGTGCATGAATTTATACCTAGTTTTTAATTAAATGAAAAAAACAACAGATCTCCGAAAGGCCATTTGTTTAAAGACACTATCGATAAACTAGCATTTTGTGGCGCACTTTGTTTTAAGAGATGACCCATTACTAACCACTTAAATTTAACTAAAAAAATCAAATCTTGCTTCGATCTACTGACAACAATAATTTATGGCAGAATCGTAAGGATGTGAAAAATTAAATGATTCTAAGATACGATGCGAAAATATGATCGAATTCATGATTGAAAACAACAATGATCGTTTGAACTACGTTTCGATGTTGGATGGCGGATGATGTGCAAAAGCATCTAGAGTGGTCCATGCATCGATGCAACGAACCGAAATGTCAAATTCGCATGAAGAAGCGCTGACGGGGGATAAGACGGCATGTCGCGCACACGACCACTCCGCAGGCTGGAGGCGTGCAACTGTGCGGGCGCGGGCGGCGCGGGGGCGAGGGCGGGAGGGGGGGAGGCGCGCGGGGCTGGCGGGGGGCGGGGCGGCGCATGGCGGTGGCCCCCAACGTGGGACCTCACCCTTTTGCCACTTATAATCACTGAACGATTTATCGACAATGTAGCAATTTAGTTAAAAAATCGTGGATCGCGTAATGTGGCGAGTGGGGAATATCGGGAACTCGAGTATACTCCAGTCTTCGACTTATCGCGTCTTTTTATTGAGTTTCAACCTCCTCAACACAGAACAGTGAACACTCCTCATGTTTCGAACACGTCGAGTCGAGGTCACGACGGCCACGGGGATTTGTTTGCTAATCTTTAAATCGCTACAATTCGAAAACAAAGCAGTATGGGACATATTTTTATTTTATAGATACTTCTGAATTCTGATAGTCAAAATCTAAGAGTACCGACGAAAATTAATGAATAATATTCTCATGATGCGTATGCAATTTTAGCAGTTCTTAAACAATAGAAAAATTATCTAAGTAAACAGTAACATACAATCTGATGCTTATAAGATTTATAAATTACGAGTGTTTAAAAATAGCCACCAATAAGCAAAGGAAACGTTCAATAAAAAATGCATCGCCACTACTGACGCAGTAGTATAAGATATCGATTGGGAAATCATAGTGCACTATACCTGACAGTTCTCACAAACAGTATAATACATTTGTAACAACATGGACTAGTTTCTTAGAATAGTAGAATATTTATAAGCCACAACGTACGGTCGCAGACATATCTATTTTACCACCTTTGAAACTTATTGCCAAGGAATAGAGTTAAAAAAAAATCCACTTTTCAGTTATTTTATACCTTAAGGACATTAAGAGATCCTAAAGTTAACTCTCACAGAAATTCCGAGGTACAAACTCTGAATGGTCTGTGCAGTTGACGAAGTGCGATGTCGGTTGCAATAAAACTTTGCCAACTTATTGATTGCACTCGCGGAAAGGCTTAGAATCACTACAACAGTCGGAATCCGAACAGAAAACAAACAGCTCTATTATGAAAGATTGTTCAATCAAAATGTTATAAATCCTTTTAGTCGCCGTAAAATTTATCCCAACAAAAACATGAAATGTAAAAGGAGCCAAGCAAAATATTGCATAGCTATTCAATACTTCTGTCGTAAAAAAATTTCAGATCACATTCAAGCCAAGCCTTCAACTTATTTTGTAATTTAAATCAACATTCAGTAAATGTATCAATAGATTTCTTTATTTTATAATTATTATAGTGGCTTGGCAATGAGCACTAGATAAACAAAATGATATATAAAACTGCATATTTGGAGGAGTTCATACTTACACAGACGGCAAGCCTTAAGTGTTTTAGTATGTAACGACGCATGTGGCCGATGGTACTCAATAAAATATCCAATTAGTCTCTAGTGCTCATTGCCAAGCCACTATAATAATTATAAAATAAAGAAATCTATTGATACATTTACTGAATGTTGATTTGAATTACAAAATAAGTTGAAGGCTTGGCTTGAATGTGATCTGAAAACTTTTTACGACAGAAGTATTGAATAGCTATGCAATATTTTGCTTGGCTCCTTTTACATTTCATGTTTTTGTTGGGATTTCATTTCTTTTTTGAAGGTTTTTTTCTTTTCTTTTCAGGTCACGTTATAACTTTTTTTTTACTCAGCTTAGCATCCATTCTCTATCTCCTTTATATATTTTTTCTTTGAGGCTTCGTTAGTTCTATAGGTGGACAACGTAACGTAAATACTTCTGAGTTCTGAGTCGATTATTACATTCATAATAATTATATAATTGACTCTTAAGGCAGGGATCAATCTCAATCCAAAGCGATAACCTTGCACACAACCAAAGACCAAGCGTATACGCATCGCAATAAGATTCATTTTTGACCGACTTCCAAAAAGGAGGAGGTAATACGTTCGGCTGTATGTATTTTTTTTATGTATGTTCAACAATTACTCAGCCGTTTGTGGTCCGATTTTCAAAATTCTTTTTGTGTTGTATAGGGTTTGATTCGAATTTGATACCATGTTCATAAAAACGGTGATCTGATGATGGGATCCATGAGTAATCGAGGGGACTCCTTGAAATTTGTATCGAAACATATAGTGATTTCAATTTTTTCTGAAGCATTCGAGGTATATGCTACCAAAAAGTAAGACTTCGCACCAGGTTATACCCTGGATCCGAAGGTACCGAACAGAACTTTTGAATACTTATAGGTACAGGTTCGGGGATTTCGGCGTTGTTTAAACAACTGAAAGCATAAGCCAACATATCAATTTGATTGATCATCATCATTACAATCATAATTATACCATGGGTCATCACACTATGACCCAATTATTGGTACTTTTCGCGATATTTTGCATCGAAGCAGTTGTTTTTGATGATGATTTCGCTGTTTGTGGACCGATTTTCAAAATTCTCGTGTTGTTGTATATGATATAATCTTAATTTTGTATAACAATTACGAAAGTGGTGAGCTGATGATGGGATCTATGAGCAATCGAGGGAAATCCTTGAAATTTATCAAAACACTCATAGTGGTTAAAATGTTGTTTCTAGTTAAAGTTAAACATATGTTACGAATAAGAGAAATTTCATACGAAGGTGTCTCTTGGTCCAAAGTCACGGAATAGAACTCCTGAACCTTTAAAGATAAAAGTTTGGAAATTGCAGCATCGCTTAGATAACTGCAAGCATTTACCACAATTTCGCTTACAGTAACATAATGTGAATAGTTAACATTCGTAATTATTGGTTATTTACGCAAAAGCCTTATTTTGTAGATAACTAAAAAGAGTGAAATTATTATTTTTAACAAAAAATTAAAACCGACTTCCAAGGTAAAAACAATAGTAATATGAACTAAAAAGTATTAAATAACTCTTACTCTTTAATAGTGCCTTTTTCAGAATTCGTCTAAATCTCAACTATTTCTGTACATACTACAGTCTTCATTACTTTGAAGTCGGTACCAGTCCCAAAAGTTTCAGATATTCTAAGTTCTGACATTACTGAACTCACGAATAAATTAGCTGGTACCGACTTCAAAATAATGAAGACTGTAGTATGTACAGAAATAGTTGAGATTTAGACGAATTCTGAAAAAGGGACTATTAAAGAGTAAGAGTTATTTAATACTTTTTAGTTCATATTACTATTGTTTTTACCTTGGAAGTCGGTTTTAATTTTTTGTTAAAAATAATAATAGCTTAGCATAAAACTGTAGTTACTACGGGCGGATCTTCTCTATTTTTCATGTTTTTTTTTAAATATCTTTGGAAATAATTATTAAGAAACAAAATTGTTCGGTTAAAGATATTTTAATATAGATTTACTAACAATTTATTCAAATAAAATATATAATAATCCTAGTTAATACTTATATTTCGATGAATTAGATTTTTTTCGGAGGTGAGTTTGTAAATTAATTACAGCCAAAGTATTACGTTTTATAAAAATGTTTATGGTTTAAAGTCTTTTCAATATTGTGCTTTATATCTCATATTTTTTTACATTTCTTTATTATATTGGAACTAGGTAAACTGGGAGTCAAGGAATAACAAATTGGGGTTTATGCCCGCCTTAAGCTCTCGATTCTCGACGTTCCTCGCAGGAAAGGAGCACACCTTATTTCAAACGGGACCCTATTATTAATAAGTCTTCGCTGTCTGTCCGTCGTCCATCCGTATGTCACCAGGCTGGACCTCGAGAACCGCAATAGTTAGATAGTTGCAATTTTCACAAATTATGTATTTCTGGTGTCGTTATAAATGCTAATAGTCCAATCAAACTAAAACAAATTATTAATGGGGGTCCTCATACAACAAACACGATATTTTTTCCCTTTTTTGCTCTATATCCATAATGGTAACAGTAAGGTTTTTGAAAATTTCGAAAAATACTCAATTGTATTTTAACTTTAATAATTAATAATAAAAATTTAATAAACTTATTATTTAAGGGGGGCTCCCATACAAATTTACGGTACGGAACCCTATGTACTCCAGTCCGACTCGCACTTGGCCGGTTTCATAATTTTTCCTTTCATTGTGAATAAAGACCTATCCGGGTACCAAATTTCAAGGTTCTAAGTCTGCTAGAAGTGCCTTAGAATTTTGATGATCTGTCAGTCAGTGAGTGACAAAAGGTAGTAACTCTGACCATCCGTAACTGTTAAACTATTTATCGAAATTTCATGTAATTTGGAGGATAAGATAGTTTTAATACTTACTCCTAGTGACCGAAATTGTAAATCCCTAGCTTTGTTAACATCGAAGATAAAGGGGGTGTGAAATAGCCGCGAACCGCTTCGAGAAAAGTATGGTACGGCCGTGCCTTTGCTAAAAAGCTTGGCTGGGGCACTGCCGTGCCCCGAGACTAGTGAATTTGAGTGAGTCAAGAATAAAATACACATTAGGCACTTCCAACACCTATGAATGACCCATGTAAAAGAACAGTCTGAAAATATTGATCTTCTAGTTATATTCAATAAAAATTTTATTCCTTGTTCCGTTGAAAGGTTAAATAAATAAATAACTTTTGCTTATCTTTAAAATTCATGTGTAAGTACATAATATACATTATTTTATTTAAACTCATAAAAATTCTTGGTGTCTCTTTACAAAACAAGTCATCGTTTTTTAAGTCCGTTTTTATGTGAATTTGCGCGAATTATGTGATATAAATTATGTTTAAAAACTAAAATAACATTTTATACTTACCTAATTCAGTTTTTCTAACAGAAACTTTACCGTAATCTATACTAACATTATAAATGCGAAAGTATCTCTGTCTGTCTGTCTGTCTGTCTGTCTGTCTGTCTCGCTTTCACGCCAAAACTACTGAACCGATTGTAATAAAATTTTGTACACAGATAGTCTAAAGGCTGAGAAAGGGCATAGGCTACTTTTTAACTGGAAAAAGGGGTTGTAAGGGGGTGTTAATGCGTAAATTGTTCAAATTAAGTTAGTTCCAAAAATTCATAACAGATGGCGCTAGGAGTCGCCTACATCTCGCTATCGCTTGCTCATGCGTCTTTCTATAAGAGGTGGTACCATGTTTAGTAGCTTATTTTGATTCTTTCGATTGTTAAACACGTTGTTAAATACCGTAACTCACTACTCAGTACTTTACCTATGCAGTGATGAGTGACGTAACCTTATACCTACCAAATATGATAAATAGTTCATGGGTAAAGCTAAAGTTGTGTAGCTACTAGCTAAATAAGCTTTAAAATTTGGTATAAATAAAGTTTAATAAAAAAAAAATGAATATTATGTGCACACTGCACAGCTGTTTTTGGGTATTTTGATTTAAGGGGCACCAGGGTTTTCAAAGCTTTTAAATTTGACACCAATTTTGTTGACACCGCACGCTATAAGCTGAAGTCCACGCGGACGAAGTCGCGGGCAACAGCTAGTAAATAATAATCCCACGAGAAAGGGAAATAACTCAATGTTCTCCCCTCAGTTCTCCCTTTTGTAAACAAGGTAGGTACCTTCTTCAACAATTAACTTTATGTTTACGCTAATCCTTGTTTGGTGTCTTTGTCATGCGTTGTAAAACCAAGTAAATGACCAACGGCAGCCACATGGAGTAGCATAAACTGGAAGTTAAATACTTCGCTATTATAATATTTGGCATCAAAAAATTGCATATAACAAAAAGATGATTCCTTAAACTTATAATAGCACTTAAGCCTTTTTTTTTTTATTCGCAGGGGAAACCCTTTATGGGTGCCTGGGGTTGGGGATGTGCCTCAGCCCTCAGTAAATAGCACTTAATCCTTCAAGCCCCATACACAGTATAGCAATATGAGGGATATTGCTATACTGTGCCCCATAAGAGCACCGGTGATCGCGACAACAATAGAATACAATAGAATTTCCAAGAATCCGCGATCGATGAATTAAAACCCTAAATAGTACAAGTTAGTGCCTTCTGACATTTCGGTACATAAAGTACCTCATCAAATCGCACTTGGCGCTCTTTGCCTCGATATGCCTTGTCTATATACGTCTGTAAATACATGTGTATGTTGATTGTTGTGTTTACAGTAACAGATACATTAGATACGATATATCGACGGAGGTTATGTACCGTCCCGCAGACACGACCGCGACCACACAACACACGTTGACCCAGACGTGATTCATCATCATCAGTGCCGGATTTATATTTTTACTGAAAGTAGGCCTGGCCTAGGCCACTTTGTTTCCGCCGCCTCTTGTACAAAATCTGCGCACCCACTAGGACGCTGCACCGCCCCTCTGGGATACTGTCGATAAATAGGCCGCAGCCTATGCGGCTTCTTTATAAATTCAGGGCTGATCATCAGCATCTCCTCATAAACAGCCAGACTCATGAGTGATGATCAAAATTGTAGTTGACTCCAGTGATAGCACATGCTGCATTCAATGAATGCCCAGTTTCTGATGTTTTTTGGCAAGATTTTATCAATTCAACAGCGCGGCGTTGTTGATTGTTTAATATTTTGATGTTAGCCAATCAAAAGCGGTCGTGAATAGATTGCCTAATGGCCGGTTTTTTAACCCGTAAAAACCGGCCATTAGGCAGCCGGCCGGTAAAAACCGGCCATTAGGACTTTAGGATAAGGTATGATTGAATTGAAACTTTTTTTTTTATGAAATAAGGGGGCAAACGACCAAACGGGTCACCTAATGGAAAGCAACTTCCGTCGCCGATGGGCACTCGCAGCATCAGAAGAGCTGCAGGTGCGTAATAGGGGAGGGTAGGGAGGGAAGGGAATAGGGTAGGTTATTGGGCCTCCGGTAAACTCACTCACTCGGCGAAACACAGCGCAAGCGCTGTTTCACGCCGGTTTTCTGTGAGAACGTGGTATGGAACTCAATAAAACTATGGATAAATTAATAACAAGGAAAGCATATTCCTAAAATGTGTACTGCACATTGCGCACATTGTTTTATTAGTTCTGTTGATCAACTACAAAACACCCGATGGTCTGCCTTTAGGATTCATAGCTGATGGATCCCAGCAGATATGCCAAAAAGAAAAGACGCGACGTGAAATTAAGCTTAGACGTCTTTATAACGAGCGTCATCCGCAGAGCCGAATCTTTTTTTGGGCCAACTGGGTATTAAGGTAAATTGGGTACAATCCGCAATTCTCTGCAGTGAGCAGCAGCAGCAGGGATATCTAGAATATTCTTGGAAGTAGGACCCTGCTGGATACTATCCAGGAATATTCCAGAACTAGATCCTTGCGACAGCCCCAGATTTGTATAAATACCCGTATAGGCTGCGGCCAAGTGGCCCCAGCGTCCTAGGGAAGCGTCCATAGGGGCCGACAAACGTCATCCATGGGGCCGCGGAAATAGAGTGGCCTACACTACTTTAAATTATAAGTTCGGCACTGCCGAATATGCAGAATCCATCTAGGGTTTCTGGAATATATGCCATTAAGCGGCACTTTCGTGAGTGCTCGGCACACGACACTCCACAGGAAAGTGCACGATGACGGATGTGTCAATTATTCCACGTCTCGTCTATTGAGCTCGCTCGTTGTGGCAATACGTGGGGTATCGTATTCTTCTGCAATTTATTACTAACGCAAGCTTCCTGACTATTATCTTCTTTAACTGGGCAGGCATAAAGTGCACTAAGAAATGTCGTGAGAAACTTCTCGATAGATTGCTGCATTGTCGACCGTCGTTAACTCATTATAAAACTGACTGTTTACTACAAGTAATTCGCAATTATTTTCTATTATTTACCTCCATACCATCTTAGAAGCCAAAACAGATAGATTAACTTCACTTTATAGCGGTTTGAGTAGATTTGTTGACCAGTAAAGTAACTAGGGCAGACTATTTTTGTAACATTAAATATTAATTTTTCCTCAACAACATTTTATATTATTGATTGCTATGATAAAATGCTCCGTCCAGCTTCAAGAATCCTTAGTAATTAGTAGGTAATTAGTGATAAATTAATTTTTAATAACAATTCAATAGTGCAGCTAGTTATTACTTAATAATTAAGTAAATGGAATAATAGAATCCAAAACACTCACTTAGTACAGACTTACTTTTAGATATTATATTATAATAACGTGCAAAAATTAAATTCAAGTCCGCTAAATTATCCAAGTAATGTAGAATTCAGTAATGTTATAGCAGTAATAAAAGTATTTATATAACGAATAACGATACATTATTATCAGCAATGTGCTGGTGTACCTAAATCAACTCAACGTAAATCAAACAACATCCATTCTTATCACAAAACACATTACCTATTGAAGTTCAAAACGGATTTGTTTACCAACTTTATCAGTCACAGCTATTTCCATTAATTATTAAAAAGTATAATTTATTTTTTTATTCTTTATCAGTCACAGCTATTTCCATTCATTATTAAAAAGTATAATTTATTTTTTTATTAATTAAAATATATGAAGAAATGTAGTAACTTTATGATACAAATAAATTATTATACCTGATCTGCGCAATGATTAAAATAAAAAATAATTTTTTTTTATATAAAACATTCTTACTTAAACTTTGAAAATACAGGTAAATAGGGAATGCAATACCGGGATACCGGGATCCCAAAATACCGGGATCCCGCATGCATTATGCGGGACTAATCCCGGTCGAAAATTTTGCGGGATCCCGCGGGACTGGCGGGATTACAAAGAAATGTGATTCATATGCGTAACTTTGCGCGCGGGGGTGCGTGAACTGGCAATTTAGCTTCAATTCGCCTATTAAATTCACTTTAAATGACAATTGAACTAACTAACTGAGCGAGCATTTCCAGCTGCAAGCTACCTTGTGTCGAATATCAGGAACCATTTCGGAATCTTTGGGCACAATTTTTACCTATGTTTCGAAAAAAATTTGATAAAAGATGGACATAAATAAGCGATTTTTTTTAACTATTATTATTACTAATAACAATTTTATTACGAAGCCATTTCCAAAAAAATGATTAGTTTTTCTTTCATTTTTTTATAAAGTCTGAAGTATGGAGGTTTTAATAATTAAACCCTTGAAAAAAGTGCCCGACAAAGTTTGTTTTATTTGAGATTCTAAGAATAAAACGGGGTCTATCAAGTAAAGTCATTATAACGATTTATTTTAAAAGTTTAAATCCACCCAGCGGTATCCCGCAAATACCGGGATCCAGCGGGATTGTGATGGTTCAATCCCGCAAATACCGGGATTGAAATTCTCTTGCGGGATTGCATTCCCTACAGGTAAATTATGTGACATCAATATCTAATTTACAAAAATATATAAACATCAAAATCAGATAATACTTTCATGATTATATTCAATGTTTTCTACAGCTTTGTTATTCTCTAACACAAAGTTGCCCTAAATAAGCCCTTCTCCACAGGGAACCTTTAACTATGATTTATTCAAAATCAGGTCCAGCAGCTTCAGTATAATGATACAAACTAACAAATCTTTCCTCTTTATCATTCCAATAATATTATTAGTTTTTCCTGTGTTTTGTTCCACATACAAGTTACAACTTCATTATAAAAATAAAATGCCAATGTAATAATTGAACCTGCTTTAATTCTGGGCTAGGTGTTAGTCCTAGAAATAAAATTAATTTACTTCCATACTAGAAGTATCTGGGCTACTAAAATATTACAAACTAAGAGTTGCTGTTCACTCCAGATTGTGTTAAAGTCAATAATAATGGATTATATCATGTTATTGGTCATATTCTTCATAATCATTAATAGTACGCAATAAAGATTATTCCCTCGGTCGTGGAAAAACGAGACATAATAGCCTTTCTATTGTTATCGCGGTGGCACTTGGGGCTCGAAGGATTATTGGTAAACCAGATTAAGTCAACCTCCGAGTGGCAGTGGCATCAACTGATCAAATAAATTGGTTTGAAAAATGTAACTTCACAATTTTTTTTATCATTTATTTTACCAGTGGAGTTTGGATAATATTCCACTGGTGAAATAAATTGGACCTGGTCAAATAAGGCCCACTTATTATAATCAGTCGGCTTTATATGACCACACCAGACCATGCTTTTACATTATAGATTTTTTGGATCTAACTTAACCCATCAAGCCCCGTACGACCACCAGTGATCACGACAACAATAGAATACAATAGCATTTCCAAGAATCCCCGATCAAAGGATTAAATCAGTAGGTATAATATTTGTGGTTTAGAAGATAATATAATAATACATCACCAAGTACCTAAACAAGTATACATTTTAAGGAAGAATGAAAAGTACCATACACTTAAGGAACAGAACCAAGTACAGGGTTTTTTAGAGAAACATATTTCAGAAGTGACCAGCCCATGCTGACCAGTCTTTAACACCATAAATTGTTTAATCCCTCATGCCCCGTAAGGCCCATATGGGCCGCGACAACAAAAGATTTCCTGGAATTGGTGATTTTGATTTCTTATTTTTATATTTCAGAATTTTTGTCAATAGAAAACTTTTGTCAATGGTAGCTCACATAGAAAGTATAGGTCTACCAGGATGTGAAGGCAAAGGATGGCAGATTTTCAAAAAATATCCTTGATCATTGGATAATTTTTTATATTTGCATGGTTCACACACAGAATCAGCCGCTATAAGGAAAAAAAAAGGATCATGTTTTATTCCAATTACCCCGGTATTGCTAGAGTCAATTTTTTTCTCACTTTTTGCCTGCTGCTTTGCATATTTCATTTTTCCTCAGTAAATGCAGAATATGTAATTAGAATTATTTTTTTATGTATAAGTAAGTATAGTAAGTATTTGTATAAGTAAGTTTATATCATACGCAGGAAAGACATCATTGATAAATACGTCTTATTACTAGCTTCCTTATTGTATAATACTAATTAAAGATACTTACATGTTTTTATTTTCTTCTTTTACTGCTGCTTAAGCTTCTTATTGGAACTAAGTTTTAAACACAAATAATAGATTGTTTAAGCACCGACAAATAATTGGTAATCAATTTACTTAAATGTTTCAATAGAATAATTTGAATTATATACTTTGAAGACCGAATTTAAAAAGCTTACTTCATAAAACACTGCTCGATACGTAAAAGCTTAACAGTCCATTTTGTTCTGCGATTTTTATGTGAAAAACCAATGTGATAAAAAAACACTTTTATTAACGTTTAGTTCGCAAGTCAATGTCTTCATAAAATAATTGTTACTCAATTAATTTCATATTGGTAAATAAAGATTCAACAAATTTAACAAATCGACTTCCACAATTTACGCGTTTCTTTCTGTCAATTTTTTCCGATATACAAAAACAATAATTGTGTTCCTAAGCTCTAAGCAGTTTTCGAGCCAGTAGCATCTGACGGAACGGCAGCCAATCAAATCTCACAAAGTCCCAGGAGACTAGAAACTTATGAGAAACTATACTTGTAGTTTCGGAATACGTCCAATATTTTCTTTGAACTTTGATCAAGATTGGATCAAGATGAGTTCATGTTATTTGCTCACAGTACGCCATGTACGCAGTCCAGTTATTATTTGCACGACCCAAACTCTTTGGGCCCAAAGGCACGGCCACAGTTATACAGTATACTTCCCAGTTCCCAGTCATGTACTTCGCTCATTCGGTTTGACTTGGGTTTGACCACCTCGGTAGGAATGGTAGGATAAAATACCAGTCTTTAGAATTTTTAAGTAGTGACTAGTGACACTAGTCACTACTTCACTAGGTATTATATTTATTATCGAAAAAAAAAATTGCTAGGAATTAGATGTAGCAACACTGATTCAGACTTCGTTGTCAAATGTCAAATTAGAATTCTATACGATTGTCAATCAAAGTGGGGATTTATTACAAGTTATTTCTGAAAAATATTTATTGTATTTTATATGAATATAATGTTTTAAAAGAAAAAATATATCAACAAAATGTGTAATTTAATACGTACAAAGGATGGTGTCAACATATTTGAATTTTCAAGTTATTTATTATAGTACCACAAAATAATCTTATCATATCGATTAGAAAAGCATTCGTTAATTTTGCATCAGTGAAGAGATTCAAAGCTATGTACGTAAAGGAATAACGCCTCTAACATGTCGAACGTTAACGGAAACGAGGACGATGAGTCGTATCCTCTGCACGAGTGCGTGTTCGTAGGTGATGTTCGAAAACTTTCGTCTTTACTGAGATTCAACGATGTGACACGTAAGGATAAACATGGAAATACAGCCTTACACTTAGCCGTAATGTTGGGGCGCAAGGAGTGCGTGCAGCTGTTGCTGGCTCACGGTGCACCCGTGAAAGTTAAAAATCTAGCAGGCTGGTCACCTCTCGCGGAAGCCATAAGCTACGGCGACCGTCAGACTATATCCTCGCTGGTCCGCAAACTGAAACAGCAAGCTCGCGAGCAGATGGAGGTCAGAAGGCCCGACCTAATAAGAGCTCTGTCACACATTCAAGATTTTTACATGGAACTCAAATGGGATTTTCATTCCTGGGTGCCTTTGGTCTCTAGAATTTTGCCCTCTGATGTGTGCAAAATTTATAAATCTGGGTGTAGCATCAGATTAGACACCACACTTGTCGATTTTACGGACATGAAGTGGGAGAGAGGTGACATATCTTTTATCTTTCAAGGAGAAAAAGCACCCAGCGAATCTCTGACTGTGCTCGATAATAAAACCAAAGTCTATCAACATGTTAGATACGAGGAAACAGAAAATGAAATAGAAGATGAAGTGGACTTGTTGATGTCCAGCGACATACTAGCCGCACAGATGTCTACAAAGGGTATATTGTTCTCTAGAGCTCAGTCGGGATGGATATTCAGGGAAGATCGAAAAGAGACAGTGGCCGGATTATACAAAAGTGACATTTACACCATAACTGGGCTCGTCTTGGAGTCACGTAAGAGGAGAGAACATTTGTCCACGGATGACCTACAGAAAAATAAGGCTATCATTGAAAGCTTGACTAAAGGAAACACACAAAATTTAGATACTAACGGTGAACCTGTACGAAGAGCTTCTTTGAACCCTCCCCCAGAATGCGGTGTGGATTGGCCAGCATACATATCATCCCTTCCAGGCCAGTACCCCAGTTTAGGCCGAGAGTTGGTGTACAAAGAATCATCGAGAAACTTCAGGGCTACCATTGCTATGAGTGATGACTTTCCCCTGAGTGTAGACATGCTCCTTAATGTTTTGGAAGTGATTGCGCCGTTTAAGCACTTTGCTAAACTTCGTCAATTCGTTGCAATGAAGCTGCCCAAAGGTTTTCCAGTCAAAGTGGATATACCCATTCTCCCAACGGTGACTGCAAAAATAACCTTTCAAAAGTTTGATTTTCGTGATGACATACCACCGGACTTATTCATTATACCGGAAGACTTTGTAGAGGATCCTTTACGGTTCCCTGACTTATGACGCTTTGATATTCTAACACTGTTCCAAATTAGTGATGGTCCTATATGGCGATGTGAAAGAAAAAGTGGGCGAGTATATTTTAGCACCAGTGACAAGTATTACATGGCGACACACAGTCTTCTCACTATTGAGATCCCCATGCTGTTCGGCTTGGGCAGTTCGTATTCCAGCCACTATGTACTGTTTGTCGAGTAGCTAAATTAAACTAGATAATAAATCTTATGATTAATTTTCTCGACGTGGTAGTTTGTTAAACAGTGTTAGAATTGTAATTTACACAAAAATTAGAAAATTATTATTATTTCACCAACTCACCTGTCGAATTATAATCTTTGAAATTTGTATTTGGAATGTGGATTAAACAATAATAAGGAAAATGTAAGAAAATTATATTTCTCAGAATATGAAACTACTGTAAAGCCATTTTACAATTTGAAATTATTGAATGAATTATTATTTATTCTTTATTTATTACCACTTTATTTATCTCTTGTTATAATAATTTGTGATAAATTAGTTGAAGTCATACAATTAAGATTATGTTGTCCAGAGATTAAAGGTTGTCTCGGCCTATTGACTGTTACATAATATTCCCATTTATATAGGAGTTCCTGTATACTACTTGTGAGGGTTTTATTCCTGTTCAATTTTCATACATCCTTCCATACTATTACTTCATAAGTAGAAACATAAGTTAGAGAAGTAGCATCAGTATTCCACAATGTTAGAATAGCACACAATTTGGATGATTTTTATCAGCTCAACAATTTTCAAATCCTTGTGCCTTCTTTTGAGATATCTAAATTTCTGAGGTTTGTCTCAGTAGGACTTATGCTTACAAAGGTAATAACTCTATACTGCTTATAATCATTTGTACAAATCATGTTAGGCTTTGTCCACATTTGTATCATTTTCGCGTATTCTCCGTCGCGTAGCATCGAAGCGTATCATGTTCGCTAGTGTTGACGCAAAATGATCGCTATCATCGCGATCATTTTGCGTCAACACATGATACGCTTCGATGCTACGCGACGGAGATGATACGCGAAAATGATACAAATGTGGACAAAGCCTAGTGTATTCATGATATTCAACTTCCGACAATAATGCTTTAGTCCCACCTGAAATTTTAATTTGTAAATATGTATCTTGCCAATAGATTACGAGTATAGAAGTGTTTGCTGCTATTAAAATTTTTGAAAACTTGTAACAAATGACAAATTTAAATGTTTACTGTGTAGAATGAGTCTTGTGGTGACAGTCACTTCAGCTAATGGAAAAAAATAAAACACAAATTATTTAAGTCAATTGTTTATTTACTCTTTTCATAATTTTCATTTTGGTTAATTACAAAGAATATAAGCTTGTGTAGGTTTACCTATTACATAATTACTTGTAGACCATTTAACCGACTTCCAAAAATGGAGGACAGTTATTTTATTCCTGCCCATCATCTTGTCACATCAGAGATTACAGGTGTCATACTTTTAATTATTATCTGATAATGTTTGCTATTTTTTGATTACATAAAAGTTTAATATGAATGTAAATAGGTTGACATATCAGATAAAAACTTTGCAACAAACACAACTTCAGAAGCATTTCTTTATAAAATCGTATTAAAATCACAAAGAAAACAGTCGTATAAAACTCATTTACAATACTTTAGGGCTTTTTTGGTGAATAGTCTGATGTAGAAGGGCATTCTGGCATTCCGAGTGTCACGACACGCAGTGAAACTGATGATCGCGTGCCTGAAACAGTTTTCAAAATAACATTAAAATGTTTCAAATGATTTCCAAAAGGTAAAAAATATGTAGACTCAGAATAAAATAAGATGGTCAAACGAAAAAACGGTATGAAAAAAATATATTGTTTATAACCATACATCCATTCCATACTATACTAATTTTATAAATGCGAAAGTGTGTCTGTCTGTCTGTTACCTCTTCACGCCCAAACCGCTGAACCGATTTTGCTGCAATTTGGCATGGAGATACTTTGAGTCCTGGGAAAGGACATAGGATACTTTGTATCCCGAAAAAATGTGCGGTTCCCGCGCGATAAACTAGTTTTGGCGCAACGGAGTTGCGGGCGTCAGTTAATAAAGTTGATATATTACCTTGTGTAGAATCATCCAGTAGCTGAAAGAAAGAATTGAGAAAATATTATATTATTTATGATTATAAACAACTAAAATTGATAAGTCTGACAAGGGAGAGAGCAAAGTTGTTGAGTATTTCACTAATTGAAAGTATATTATGTTGTAAGGTTCTGTTAAGGCGACGCCTTGATAATTTGGCTGTAGCGATGCCGATTTTTCTCAGCAATGACTAAAGCTAAGAAATTGAAGTTCATTGTCAGTATTCATCATGTCTTTGTCTTTGAATTGCCCATAGCATAACACGATTGGACAACTTTTATAGCACAGAATAATCAATCGAAAAGACCTCTGTAAAAAAAGGGATTCCTATTTTGCCAACAGAGGAGAGTGATTTAAGGTTCCAAAATTTGTACATAAATTGGTTCAAGCATGCACTTTAATTTGTGCATAGCTTATATGAAATGTATTTATAGTTTTTAAATTATGCGACAAAAACCTTTTTGTCGCTTACGCCCTTTCCATTTTTTGCTGTTCCATTGCTTGTTTTCTATGAGAGGCCGGGCCGGCCTCTCATAGAAAACAAGCAATCTAAGACATATCCAACACGGTTTCTTACTTTAACGCTGCGTCACCTTAACGCGATACCATCAGCCCCAGAGGAGTAACAAGTACGTTATTATTTTAGTAATAAAGAAAGGTTCTTTCAGTTTTCACGCCTCAACTTTAAAAGTGAAACCAAAGTTAATGATTTAAACCACGGAATATATAACATTTAAACCAGCCTTTCCCAAAGCGGGCGATAACGCCTCCTTGTGGGATGTGAAGGCCTAAAGGGCCCTTGTGGGCGGTGTGGGACCCAGAAAAAATGCGTTATATAGAGACTTGGAGGGGTGAATTATTTTATCGGATGCATTTTGCGGTGTCGCTAAAACATAGTGGGCAGTAGACTAAGTTTGGGAACCCCTGATTTAAACTTTAAACTAATATTAAATTACCGCTTTCTCCTGTAATTTAGGTGCGAGAGTTTTGCGGAACGTCTTCAGTTGGGTCGAGTAACCGCTTTTTATGCTGGAGCCCCGGGATGACTCCGACGAACTTGAGAATAGGCTTTCTGTGAACAGATTAGAGACAATGTTTACTTTACAAAATAGTCATTTTAAATTAAAAACTTTATTGTTATATTATATATATATCTCCCACACCGGTTTCGGTGACGGTGGCCGGTTTCATTGAAATCAGGCCAGCTACGCAGGAGTAATTTTATAGTGCCCAAGTGTGTGCGCAGTACACGAGAGCACTCTCTATTCCTTTACTCTCATAACCCAGTGGGACGGAAGATCGACACGACTGGCGAGAGATCAGACGCAGGACCGACTTTTTACATGCCCATCAGACTCATGAATCATCTTACTTGTCAGACAATCAAGTTATCAGCCTGCATTGTCCTAACCAAACTTGGGAATAACACGTTTCCAACGCGGGAATCGAACCTACGACCAAGTCAAGAGCCGCGCTCTAGACCACGGAGGCGTTCAACATTATTGATCTACTCTTAAATTAACAACAGTCCAGACTACAGTCGCGTAATTTGAACTATCGCTTCATGTTTTACTATCGCGTCTATAGCGACGTGATTGCAATACTTATGTTTATGCGGCAATGAAAGAACTACCGACGATTCGTCAATGTAAATATGCAATTAATTTGTTACTTGTTATGTTATAAGTTGTAACATGTAATAACAAAGTGGGTTTTACTGTCTAACTCCGGTAAAGATTCCTTCGCCGACAGCGCAGAGGCGTCGCTTCTGAATCTGAAACAAGGTCAATTTGTTAAAAACATCAATGTTACTTAGTCAAAAAAACCTTATATATTATTAACTTCACCAAGTATGAAGAAGATTATAATCTATACTTATTATAAAACAAAGTCACTTTTTTTTCCCTCATGTCCCTTTGTTCCCTTTAATCTTTAAAACTACGTAACGGATTCTGATGATTCTTTCAGTATTAGATAGCCCATTTATCGAGGATGGTTATAGGCTATATTTTATCACGTTAAGACTAATAGGAGCGAAGAAATAGAGGAAAATGTGTAAAAAACGGGGAAAATTATTTGAAAGGCCTAACTTGAACGCGCTAATCTCAGGAACTACTGGTCCGATTTCCGAACTACGCAACGGATTTTGATGCGGTTTACTTTAATAAATAGAGTGATTCAAGATGAAGGTTATAATAGAGTATAATAACATTCATTAAATAGTGGCGAAATACTGTTATTATTGGGGTTTCTAATGTGATGTCGTAAATAATTTCATTTTTTTCCGCTTACATTGCAAACGCAGGCCGAACCGTACGAGATTTATCAAAATAATGTACTAAGTATTGTACACAACGAAAAGGTCTACAGAAAACTCCGCGATGGTATATGTCTATCTCATATGGATATCCCACTATAACATTTTTTGTCATTTACTTTTTACGACAAATAATGGCTAATTTTCGAAGCGATTTTAACCAATACAGTATTAATCCTTATTCAATTAAACACTTTAGATACATTGTTGATTTAATATAGATCTATATGGCCCTTTACAACATATGATTTAAATTAATAGTTTCGAAGATATTACAGATTTAAAAATTGCGGGACGTAGCGTTTGCGGCAATACCGGCAGGCCGCTGCGGCGCGGCGCCACGGGAGCGTGCCTATAATCTATACTTTAAAATTACATGTCCTGACTGACTGACTGACTGACTGACTGATTCATCATCGCTGAGCAAAAACTGTTAAAGTTACAGCCACGAAATTTGGTGAGTAGGGTTTTTTTAGTAAGTAGACACCCACTAAGGAAGGAATTTTGAAAAATTTTCCCCAAAGGGGGTGAAATAGGGTTTGAAAGTTTGAATGAAAGTCCGCCATTTCTTGACTTAGAAACATGAAATTTTATGTTTGGGCTACTGATTAAAAATGATTGGATACGTGTTTAAGCGTTTTTGGAAAATCTACCCCCAAGGGGGTGAAATTGGGGTTGAAAGTTTGAATGAAAGTCCGTTATTTCTTGAGTCATAAAACATGAAATTTTATGTTTGGGCTACTGATTCAAAATGATTGGATACGTGTTTAAGCGTTTTTGGAAAATCTACCCCCAAGGGGGTGAAATAGGGGTTGAAAGTTTAAATTAAAGTCCGTCATTTCTTAAGTTAGAAACATGAAAGTTTATTTTTGGACTGCTGATTAAAATGAATGGATAGGTATTTAAGCGTTTTTAGAAATTCTACCCCCAAGGGGGTGAAATTGGAGTTGAAAGTTTGAATGTCGAAAGTCCGTCATTTCTTGAGTTAGAAACATGATATTTTATGTTTGGGCTACTGATTAAAAATGATTGGATACGTGTTTAAGCATTTTTGGAAAATCTACCCCCAAGGGGGTGAAATTGGGGTTGAAAGTTTGAATGAAAGTCCGTTATTTCTTGAGTTATAAAACATGAAATTTTATGTTTGGGCTACTGATTAAAAATGATTGGATACGTGTTTAAGCGTTTTTGGAAAATCTACCCCCAAGGGGGTGAAATAGGGGTTGAAAGTTTAAATTAAAGTCCGTCATTTCTTAAGTTAGAAACATGAAAGTTTATTTTTGGACTGCTGATTAAAAACGAATGGATAGGTATTTAAGAGTTTTTGGAAATTCTACCCCCAAGGGGGTGAAATTGGAGTTGAAGGTTGAATGTCAAAAGTCCGTCATTTCTTGAGTTAGAAATGGGTGGATCCAGGAACACGGAAACATGAAACTTTATTTTTGTGCTACTGATTAAAAATGAATGGATACGTATTTAAGCGTTTCTGGTAATTCTACCCCCAAGGGGGTGAAATTGGGATAGAAAGTTTCAATGAAAGTCCGTCATTTCTTGAGTTAGAAACATGAAAGTTTATTGACGTTTGCTTAAATAGGGTCCCGTTTTTACCCTTTTTTTAAGGAACCACAAAAAGAGGAAAACTATCCATCTTTGTTATTATACTATGTTAACGCGGACGAAGTCGCGGGCAACAGTTAGTATTATATAAAGCTACGAAAGCCGCGGCAGTTCTCCCCACGGGCGCATATGGGGAATTTCAAAAAAATAATACAACGGCCATTTTGGCATGTCCTTCATTTTAATATTTATTTTATTAAAAACTTTGACCATTATTGGTATCTATACATATTATAAAACAAAGTCGCTTTTTGTCCCTCATGTCCCTTTGTTCCCTTAAATCTTTAAAACTACGCAACGGATTTTGATGATTCTTTCAGTGTTAGATAGCCCATTTATCGAGAAAGGCTATAGGCTATATTTTATCACGCTAAGACTAATAGGAGCGAAGAAATAGAGAAAAATGTGAAAAAAAACGGGGAAAATTATTTGAAAGGGCTAACTTGAACGCGCTAATCTCAGTATACTACTGGTCCGATTTGAAAAATTCTTTCAGTGTTAGATAGCCTGTTTATTGAGGAAGGCTATATTTTATCACGCTAAGACTAATAGGAGAATGTGGAAAAAACGGGAGAAATTATTTGAAAGGCTTATCTCGCGAACTACTGGAGCAATTTTTATGTTATTTGGCACAGATAAGAAGTAGACCACGTGAAGGATCATAGGCTATCGATTTTAATCATTTTTTCAGTGGCTATATATTTTATACCCGTGCGACGCCGGGGCGGGTCGCTAGTATTATGATAAAAGTGAAAATTGGTTTGGCTGGAAAGGACTACAAAAACATTTAAATGTGTACTCGGCTTGATTGTTATAATTTACAGATACGACGTATTTATTTAAAAACTGTGTGTATTGTTAAATGAGAGGTTATAACAACAACGGAAATAGTTATAACAACGAACATTGGTCATTGTTAACTATATTATGAACATTTAGGAATATGCGTGGCTGCTGAAAAGGAAGATCTTCCGACCGAGCGAGATAGCATTCTCGGTCAAGTCAAGTTTTACAGCTTCCATACATGATGCATTAGTCATTCGACAGTAGATAACCTCCTAGCTCGTCTCCTCTGCATGTGTTTATTTACCCTTAAATTGGCCATAGACGGACCGCAAGTTGCAGTTGGACCGACTGCAACTTGCGGTCCCACCGCTCAAAAACTGTTTGAGCGGTCCGTGTATTATGGATATGAATTTAGTATGAAAACTGGAGATCACCGTGCGGCGACCGCAGTTTGCAGTCGGTTTCGTCTGCAAGATGCGCTCCGTCTATGGCCGGCCTTAATATTGTGCACGACCTAGTAAAACAAAGTATTTACCGCTGCAGGAGCGCCTGCAGCCTCTTGTTACTGACGTCAGGCGCAGCAAGCAGTTGTGCAGCGCGCGCGTACGCCGAGGGATGCGCCGCGCACGCTGCGCCCAACGCACGTACGCCGCTCTGCCACGCCTCCCAGTAGTCGCGCACCCATACTGACATCTGTTGAGAGGATTTGCTATATTGTTTAAATAATTATAATTGATTATAGTTTATTTGAATTGAATAGGCCTAAATCTGGAAAAGCGCAGTGTTTCCCAATATTTTTCAGCCAAGAACCCCTAGGAAATCAAGCACAGTTTTTACGGACCCCCTTAATAAAATAAACAAAAAAATCGGATTCATTTTAAGCGCAATTTGTTAGCGTAGCGATTACATGGCAATAGCATTTGTGTATGGCCCAGAGATAACACTGCGGACCCCCATACACATACTCGCGTACCCCCAGGGGTCCGCGAACCACAGGTTGATAAATCAGAAAAGGGATATTTCGAGTATCCGAAAATTTACATAGGAAAGTTTTTATCGCGAAAAAATACGGTTCCAATAAGATAAATTGGTAGATACGCGAAAGAAGTTGCGGACAACATATCTTATGATTTCTATACATATTATAAAACAAAGTCGCTTTTTTTTCCTCATGTCCCTTTGTTCCCTTTAATCTTTAAAACTACGCAACGGATTTTGATGATTCTTTCAGTGTAGCCCATTTATCGAGGAAGGCTATAGGCTATATTTTATCACGCTAAGACTAATAGGAGCGAAGAAATAGAGGAAAATGTGGAAAAAACGGGGGAAATTATTTGAAAGGGCTAAGTTGAACGCGCTAATCTCAGGAACTACTGGTCCGATTTGAAAAATTCTTTCAGTGTTAGATAGCCCATTTATTGAGGAAGGCTATAGGCTATATTTTATCACGCCAAGACTAATAGGAGAATGTGGAAAAAACGGGGGAAATTATTTGAAAGGGCTTATTTCGCAAACTACTGGAGCAATTTTTATGTTATTTGGCACAGATAAGAAGTAGACCACGTAAAGGATCATAGGCTATCGATTTTTATCATTTTTTCAGTGGCCATAATACATTTTATACCCGTGCGACGCCGGGGCGGGTCGCTAGTATTCTAATAATTTATTGGTCTTGAGTGGCAATTTATTAACAAGCCGTTTCAGACTTTTTTTTGTTCCAGTTGGTTTTTCTTGTCATCCCGATCAAAAACCTTTAGACCTAATTTCACCAACGACTGTTAAAAGTTAATGCTCAAATTAGTATCGCGTTAGAGATAAACTACGATAACATGGCGCGCCCCTCCAAATTACTGTTTCAATGTGTGTAGTCACATCTTTATGAAAGAGTTTGTATGTAGTATTTAACCAATCAACCAGTACTCGTATTATTTCACTGAATGTCACTTATTACCAAGATTTTTGGTCAACCAATCATAACTACGACCGCGCCAGACAACGCACTTCATAAACGTTTTGACAACGCACTTCAAACGTTTTGAATTTTGGAGGGGCGCGCCATGTTATCGTAGTTTATCTTTACCTCTTTCTTTTCCATATGAATGAAAGAGAAGACATTCCATTTTAACAAGTTGGTGAAATTGGCCCTTATAACCGTTTCATTAAATAGACATACCTTTCCTCTTTCAGTTTCAGTGCATACCTGGAATATCCTCAAGTCGTCCTCTCCGTCGAACAGTCGCCTGGCGCGTCTGGCGTACTGTCTGACGAGCTCGTTGGCGTGCTGCAGGCGGCTCACTTGTCGTGAACACTTCTCCCTGCTCGTCACCAGGTCGTTGTCACATTCCGCTCTATAAGTCTTTCAGTTTCGGTGCATACCTGGAATATCCTCAAGTCGTCCTCTCCGTCGAACAGTCGCCTGGCGCGTCTGGCGTACTGTCTGACGAGCTCGTTGGCGTGCTGCAGGCGGCTCGCTTGTCGTGAACACTTCTCCCTGCTCGTCACCAGGTCGTTGTCACATTCCGCTCTATAAGTCTTTCAGTTTCGGTGCATACCTGGAATATCCTCAAGTCGTCCTCTCCGTCGAACAGTCGCCTGGCGCGTCTGGCGTACTGTCTGACGAGCTCGTTGGCGTGCTGCAGGCGGCTCGCTTGTCGCTCACACTTCTCCCTGCTCGTCACCAGGTCGTTGTCACATTCCGCTCTATAAGTCTTTCAGTTTCGGTGCATACCTGGAATATCCTCAAGTCGTCCTCTCCGTCGAACAGTCGCCTGGCGCGTCTGGCGTACTGTCTGACGAGCTCGTTGGCGTGCTGCAGGCGGCTCGCTTGTCGCTCACACTTCTCCCTGCTCGTCACCAGGTCGTTGTCACATTCCGCTCTATAAGTCTTTCAGTTTCGGTGCATACCTGGAATATCCTCAAGTCGTCCTCTCCGTCGAACAGTCGCCTGGCGCGTCTAGCGTACTGTCTGACGAGCTCGTTGGCGTGCTGCAGGCGGCTCGCTTGTCGCTCACACTTCTCCCTGCTCGTCACCAGGTCGTTGTCACATTCCGCTCTATAAGTCTTTCAGTTTCGGTGCATACCTGGAATATCCTCAAGTCGTCCTCTCCGTCGAACAGTCGCCTGGCGCGTCTGGCGTACTGTCTGACGAGCTCTTTGGCGTGCTGCAGGCGGCTCGCTTGTCGTGAACACTTCTCCCTGCTCGTCACCAGGTCGTTGTCACATTCCGCTCTATAAGTCTTTCAGTTTCGGTGCATACCTGGAATATCCTCAAGTCGTCCTCTCCGTCGAACAGTCGCCTGGCGCGTCTGGCGTACTGTCTGACGAGCTCGTTGGCGTGCTGCAGGCGGCTCGCTTGTCGTGAACACTTCTCCCTGCTCGTCACCAGGTCGTTGTCACATTCCGCTCTATAAGTCTTTCAGTTTCGGTGCATACCTGGAATATCCTCAAGTCGTCCTCTCCGTCGAACAGTCGCCTGGCGCGTCTGGCGTACTGTCTGACGAGCTCGTTGGCGTGCTGCAGGCGGCTCGCTTGTCGTGAACACTTCTCCCTGCTCGTCACCAGGTCGTTGTCACATTCCGCTCTATAAGTCTTTCAGTTTCGGTGCATACCTGGAATATCCTCAAGTCGTCCTCTCCGTCGAACAGTCGCCTGGCGCGTCTGGCGTACTGTCTGACGAGCTCGTTGGCGTGCTGCAGGCGGCTCGCTTGTCGTGAACACTTCTCCCTGCTCGTCACCAGGTCGTTGTCACATTCCGCTCTATAAGTCTTTCAGTTTCGGTGCATACCTGGAATATCCTCAAGTCGTCCTCTCCGTCGAACAGTCGCCTGGCGCGTCTGGCGTACTGTCTGACGAGCTCGTTGGCGTGCTGCAGGCGGCTCACTTGTCGTGAACACTTCTCCCTGCTCGTCTCCAGGTCGTTATCACATTCCGCTCTATAAGAAGCAAGTATATTTCATATTAACACCTCCATCATGGGTATCGCAGACACAATAGATTTTCAATAATGACAAGGAAAATATGTCACATTGTAGTCAAAAAAATATGGTTGCATGCTTATATTAACTGCTTATAACTGCAGCATGTAGAAGTATTGAAATATAGTTTTTAAAGCATTACAGCCTTCGAGGACTCAAGCATGATCTCTGAGAAAATAAACAATCTAATATATTATAAAATTCTAGTGTCACAGTGTTTGTGTGCCAACTCCTCCAAACGGATCAACCGATTTTAATGAAATTTTGTATTTACATTCGTTAGGCCTGAGAATAGGTTTTATCTACTTTTTATATTGATACTAGGATACTAGAAATAATTTATATGGCAAAACAACGTTTGCCGGGTCAGTTAGTTTTTTAATAAATAATACTATCTTAGTGTCTAAACACACCATGCCGAAGACACGCGGCCGAAGTTCCGTGGTCGATATTACGTTTCGACGCATTCGGCTGATATGAGATACAATAATTATTATTGTCTAACTAAACACACCATGCCGAACCGCGTGTCATCGGTAATTTAAAATTCATTACAGGGGTAGGTAATCATTACGAACTTCGGCCGAATGTTTTTCGGCCCAGTGTGTTGAGCCGACACTACGCGGCGGAAATTCAGTTGCGTAACTTTGTCCGAGTATTCAGTGTCTCGAACGCCAACGAATTGACACCGAAAAAAAACATTACCGCCGAATCGCTGCCGAACTTACGCTCGACCGAAGTTCGGCTGTACGCTAACCCGACGTAATTACGGCATGGTGTGTCGGTGTATCGGTAATTTAAAATATATTGCAGGCGTAATCTTGCCGAACTTCGGCCGCGTATCTTCGGCATGGTGTGTTTAGACACTAACTCTTTAGCAGTGAGCTGCTTGTATTTATCCCCGGTGAGCACGAGCTGCGTGTTCAACTCCGACACGGTGTCCTCGAGAGCGGCGATTCTAGCGACCTTCTGTTTGAGCTCGTCCCGGCTGGCGTAGTACTGCTTCGTCAAGTTGTCCAACTCTTGGATCTCGGGGGCTGGAAGTAGTGTGGATATAAGAATAGGCAAATGGGGCCATTTTGAGGTTATTGAGCATGATGATATATTATAATAATTCATATCGTACGTGTAACGAACTGCCCATTTGCATTTTATGCAAGTGCACAATAGCCAGACTGCTCGTTCTATGAAATAAATATTCTTACTTGCAGAAATTCAACAAAGTACCAAAGATCAACTTTACTCAAAATCCCTAATTCGAAGACCTTTAAATAAAAAAATACCCAATTCATCCAACGGCACGAGTCTACTCATGAACATCGCGTGCGCGGCGTGCTGCAGCCGCAGCGAGTACTCGAGCGCACAAATATCTCGCTCGAGGCGCGCGCTCGCGTAGCTCCGCCCGCTCCGCCGCAAACTGCGACGCACGTGCGTACACATCTCTATTACTAATAAAATAAAATTACCTAACTCATCCAACAGCGCGAGTCTACTCATGAACATCGCGTGCGCGGCGTGCTGCAGCCGCAGCGAGTACTCGAGCGCACAAATATCTCGCTCGAGGCGCGCGCTCGCGTAGCTCCGCCGCAAACTGCGACGCACGTGCGTACACATCTCTATTACTAATAAAATAAAATTACCTAACTCATCCAACAGCGCGAGTCTACTCGTGAACCGCTCGTGCACGGCGTGCAGCAGCCGCAGCGAGTACTCGAGCGCGCGAATATCTCGCTCGAGGCGCGCGCTCGCGTAGCTCCGCCGCAAACTGCGACGCACGTGCGTACACATCTCTTTTACTAATAAAATAAAATTACCTAACTCATCCAACAGCGCGAGTCTACTCATGAACATCGCGTGCGCGGCGTGCTGCAGCCGCAGCGAGTACTCGAGCGCACAAATATCTCGCTCGAGGCGCGCGCTCGCGTAGCTCCGCCCGCTCCGCCGCAAACTGCGACGCACGTGCGTACACATCTCTATTACTAATAAAATAAAATTACCTAACTCATCCAACAGCGCGAGTCTACTCGTGAACCGCTCGTGCACGGCGTGCAGCAGCCGCAGCGAGTACTCGAGCGCGCGAATATCTCGCTCGAGGCGCGCGCTCGCGTAGCTCCGCCCGCTCCGCCGCAAACACGTAGTAATAGAGATGTGTACGCAACACACGTGCGTACACATCTCTATTACTATTAAATAATTACCCAATTCATCCAGCGGCGCGAGTCTACTCATGAACCGCTCGTGCGCGGCGTGCAGCAGCCGCAGCGAGTACTCGAGCGCACGAATATCTCGCTCTAACCGCGCGCTCTCCGCATCCAGCGCCGCGCCACGCTCGCGTAGCTCCGCCCGCTCCGCCGCAAACTGCGACGCAAGTGCGTATAAATTATAATTTTTCTGAATTTCGATCATTATATGTCGTGGTTATATAATATATTATAATAATTTATAATAATAAGTCACAAAGTGCAACAAAACAGCTGAAGTGAGTAAACGTCGCTTCGCACGCTCTCCCGCAAATTGCGACGCAAATGCGTATGTGTTTACGTAAATTCTCATAAAATCCACCGTCAATATTAACACCGTTTACCTGAGCTTTCAAGTTGGTTAAAAAAATAAAGTTAAGCTGTGCCTACCTTAATTTTAAAGAATGTAGCAGACAACTGCTGTCCAGCATCATCTTTGCCCAGCGCGGCGATGAGGATGTCGTGTCTGAAATAAGAATATCAATTGATTATAGTCATAATACCGTAATGTAAAATACATTAATAAGTTTTGTAGTATTATTAATTATTATGTATTCACGATCATAGTGAATACATAATAATTAATCATACAACATTTTTAATTGATATTTTCATCAACAATTATTATACTCCATTATTTTGCAAAATGGATGAGGTCAAGTTGTTTTGTTTCCACATAATATTAAATTATCGTCTCATACGGCCTGTCAATCACAGGTAACGTAACTCGGAACCATTGACAGCCCTAGGGGGGCCTCGCAAGGTGTTTCTTCGTTTAAGACAAAGGGCCTCGCAAAGACCTGCCGTCCAGGGCCTCGCAAAGACCTCCCGCCCGGGGCCTCGCAATGGGTAAGGCCGCCACTGCTCGGAACGGTTTGTATATCGTGCGTCATCATCATCAGCCCACCTCTTAACCAGCTGTCGTATGCGCTGCTCCCGCTCTCGTATATCGGCGCGCAGGCGGCCGCAGTCGTCGAGTAACGCGCGTCGCTGCACCGCGAACATCTCGCGACGCGCCGATATCTCCACCAGACGGGAGCTCATCGCCTGCGTGCAGTACAACGACTTTAGTTTGATAGAGGGTAAAACGCATTCATGTTTAAGGCATTCATGGATAATTTACCCAAATGAAATGTTGATAGATTATTGAAACATAATGTACCAGCACGCAGCATATCAACTGTAGAATTGGTTTGCACAAGAATAGTCAGAAAATATATTGACAGATTGTATAGGAACAAAATGGCATTAAGCATCCATCGTTTTGTCAATACTTCCGAAGAAAAAACCATTTCCATAGTGTCATAAAAGGCCTGCAGCTGGTACTCCTACACCTTACACCTTAATTCGCAACACTGTAATTTCTAAATTACCCTTCCATGTCGCATTTGTTACACAACTTATAATATTTTATATGAATAAAATACAGACACAAAATAACTACAACGCCTCAATCTGTAGCTGTCGTGTGTCGATGTTGATGAGCGCGCTCGCCGCGTGCTCCACGCGCCTCCTCAATGCACTGCCATTCCACAATATGTTGATTTTTAGGGTTCCGTACCCAAAGGGTAAAAACGGGACCCTATTACTGAGACTTCGATGTCTGTCCGTCCGTCCGTCCGTCTGTCTATCTCCAGGCTGTATCTCAAGAACCGCTATAGCTAGACTTCTGACATTTTCACAGATTGTGTATATCTGTTGCCGCTATAACAACAAATACTAAAAACAAAATAAAATTAATATTTAAGGGGGGCTACCATACAACAAACGTGATTTTTTTGGCCTTTTTTGCTCGATATCAATAATGGCAACAGATAGGCACTTGTAATTTTCACAAAAGCCTTAATTATATGTGTACTTCAGTAATTAATAATAATATTAAAATAAAATAAAAATGTAAGGGGGGCCCCATATAATAAACACAATTTTTGGTCTATTTTTGCTCTATAACGGTACGGAACTCTTCGTGCGCGAGTCCGACTCGCACTTGGCCGATTATTTAATATAATACAGCCATAACATAATCATACCGCCTCAATCTGCAGCTGTCTGGTATCCCGTGCGTGCGCGGCGCGGTCGATATTTGCGAGCGCGCGCGCAGCTTGCTCCACGCGCAGCCGCAGTAGCGCCTCGTCAACGCGGGCGCGACGCCACTCCGCCCGCAGCGCGCGGCACTCCTTGTCGCCGCCCTCCGCTTCCAATACTGAGGTTTTGAGACGACTTTTCTGTAACAGAACTAATAAGAGTAAAAACTCAAATAGGTATTTAAGTAGTAGGTACGAGAGCAAAATACTTATGAATGAATAAGTGAGCTATAGGATACTATGGCTTCACCAAAAAACGATACAGCACTTAGGGCCGGGACACAAAAACACGACACGACGTCGTGTCGTACCACGACGTCGTGTGTTTTTATATTAAGGTTATAATTCTATGTTTTTAGCACTATCAGCAAAGAAATCTCGCCCTTCACGCTATATCTGATCTATACTTCACCATGCGGCTATGCTCAGCGCCCTTAGCCTCTAGGTCTCGTGTGAGTCGTCGCAGGTCGTCATGCAGCTTGCCCGAGTGACGCTCCAGCAGCGACACGCGCGCCGCGTGACGAGACAGGACCTCCTTCAGTCTGAAATACAGTGACAAAAATAGTATTTAAAATAAAGATAAAAAGAACTTTAAACTTGTACGTGATTAAGAATTAAAATTCCGTATCTCAAAAACTACTGAACCGATTTTGATGAAACTTGCAGCATTTCCTAAGTTCAACAATACCTAGTACAACAAAAAAAGAATCACTTAAATTGGACTTGTAGTTCCGGAGATATACGAACACAAACATAAAAACATACATATATATACAATGAAATTCGGTGTGGAGATATTATTTAACCCATCAGTCGTGGCAAAACGAGACACAATAGCTTTTTCATTGTTATCGCGGCCGGATGTGGCCGCTTGGGGCTTCATGAATTAAATCACAGGACCTTTCCTGTGATTTGCTTGTACGGTGATTGTTTGTTATAAAAACACGATCCTTACAAAGGGTCGTGTTTTTATAACAAAAAAACGAAAGGAACTTCATAGAAAGTTTTGTCATAATGCGCCTGTTACTCTTATTCAATGAGGGTTGTATGGCGCTTTGTAGTAGAGGGTTGTAACGCCAAACAATCATCATAACAACACACAGAATATTGATTACTACCTATTTTCCCTCGCAATCAATTCGACAGAACATTCCTTCTCGACTTGAATACCTTCCATGCGAATAACGCGAGCTCCGATAGTCTCAACTTGGTAGCACTGTAACACAAATAGCATTCTGCACATACAAATGAGTAATGAGTTAAATGACATACCTTTACTAATAAAAAATTCTACACTGTGTATACAAAGGTTGCATTTATATGTTTTGTCCGTGTCTGATAGGTTAGAAAAGCGATTTGAGAGACAAGAACAAAACACCGTATTAAGTTTGCATACACAGTGTAAGTAATAAATAAAACCAAATTTTCACTCCTGAAGTAATCTTACAAGAAATATGTAAACTTACAATGTTATACAAAGCCTCTTTCTGGATCTGTAGATGATTTTCTATTCCGTATTGCTTGGCGTCCAACTTGCTCATCATTGCCTTTGACGCTGGAATAACAAGCATAATAACTTATGAGATAAAGTACGGTAACGGTCGAGACTCGAGAGTCATGGAGAAATTCGCGCATTGACTCATAGCAATTTTTCCCTTCACTCAAAGTACTTGACGAATCCTAAATGTAGTATTTTAAACGTAAGAAGAAAAAACGTTGAGTTAACGATAGTCCGTAAGTGGGCGGATATTTGAGAGAGACAAAATTCATGTCTTTGAAGTTGGGTCCAAAACGCCTTCGTAAATTTGATGTAACATTACACATTTCAATGTCTAATTAACTTACGAAAATACTGCTAAAACTATTTTAAAGTAGAGTTAATATTTCAAAAGTTATTATAAAAAAAGTACCAAATTGTGAAATTTTTGCGTGTCGTTTCGATACTGCCGCTTACAATTTATTATTTATAAAAAAAATTAGCTAGAAAGAATTAAAAACTTAGTGTTAATTTGAGGATAAAGAACTAATAAACTATTCGATACCAACAAATAACACATCAACTTACATTAAATAACTAAAAATTCTATTTTTAAAATGTTCATAAAATTCGCGTCATTGTCCTGGGCATTGTTTGTTTTGAATGCCTTGCCGATATACTCTACGTGACGGACTCACTTTATTTGATCGCAGTGCTTTGGTGTGGATAGAGGTCTTCGTTTTATGCAGGTGAGTCTTTGAAATACGTTCTACAAAAATTTCAAAATAAGACGTCATTTACCTTTCTCGATGTGTGCCAACATTTGTCTGTTTTTCACTACTTTTTTTATACCAAGTTATAAAGGCCCGCAACATTTCTAAGTTCTTAATAATTTTCTTAGTTTTCTTTATATCAATACTTAATTATTAAAAGAATTTAGTGAATCCGTCATTTTCCTGAACGTCATTTTCCTGAATAGCCCTAAAAGCATAATGACGATCATTTAGAATAATGACCAAATCTGTAACTGTATTTCTGGAAAACAGGGATAAATATATCGAATCGATGCAATGTCGATATTACAATTAGGTAATTATTTGACACCTTTTCGAATAGTAGTAGTAGTAGAATAGTAAGAAAAGTAGTAAAAATTTTATCTACACTTCAATATTATAAAGCAGAAGAGGTTGTTTGTTTGTTTGAACGCGCTAATCTCAGGAACTACTGGTCCGATTTCAAAAATTCTTTCAGTGTTAGATAGCCCATTTATCGAGGAAGGCTATAGGCAATATTTTATCACGCTAAAAATAATAGGAGCGAAGAAATAGAGGAAAATGTGGAAAAAACGGAGGGAAATTATTTGCAAGGGCTTATTTGAACGCGCTAATGTCAGGAACTACTCGTCCGATTTAAAAAATTCTTTCAGTGTTCGATAGCCCATTTGTCGAGGAAGGTTATAAGGAATATTTTATCACGCCTAGAATAATAGGAGCCTAGAAATAGAGGAAAATGTGGAAAAAACGGGGGGAAATTATTTGAAAGAGGGGCTTATTTGAACACACTAATCTCAGGAACTACTGGTCCAATTTAAAAAATTTCTTTCAGTGTTAGATAGCCCATTTATCGAGGAAGGTTATAAGGAATATTTTATCACGCCTAGAAATAATAGGAGCCAAGAAATAGAGGAAAATGTGGAAAAAACGGGGGGAAATTATTTGAAAGAGGGGCTTATTTGAACACACTAATCTCAGGAACTACTGGTCCGATTTGAAAAATTATTTCAGTGTTAGATAGCCCATTTATCGAGGAAGGCTAGAGGCTATAATTTTTCACGCTAAGACTAATAGGAGCTAAGAAATAGAGGAAAATATGGAAAAAACGGGGGAAATTATTTGCAAGGGCTTATTTGAACGCGCTAATCTCAGGAACTACTGGTCCGATTTAAAAAATTCTTTCAGTGTTAGATAGCCCATTTATCGAGGAAGGTTATAAGGAATATTTTATCACGCCTAGAATAATAGGAGCCAAGAAATAGAGGAAAATGTGGAAAAAACGGGGGGAAATTATTTGAAAGAGGGGCTTATTTGAACACACTAATCTCAGGAACTACTGGTCCGATTTGAAAAAATCTTTCAGTGTTAGATAGCCCATTTATCGAGGAAGGCTATAGGCTATAATTTTTCACGCTAAGACTAATAGGAGCTAAGAAATAGAGGAAAATATGGAAAAAACGGGGGAAATTATTTGAAAGGGCTTATCTCACGTGCTACTGGAGCAATTTTTCTGTTATTTGGTAATAAAAACTGATAAGAATTAAGAAATTGAGCATGTGAAGGATCATACGCTATTTTTTGTGGACTAATTTGTCTGTGAAATATCTAATTTACGCGAGCGCAGCCGCGCGGAATGTTTGGTAATAAAATATTATTTGAGAAATAATAAATATCAGAATTATTATTTAACAGGTGTACATTTTTTATTGCAGGTGACTCGAAAAGGTAGAATATTTTTTTTAAAGGTAGGTTTTGGTATTAGCTATATTTTAGGGAATACATTTTTATAATAAATCAGTACTTTTACTAACATTACAAGTTTTATTGAAAATCCTATTTTTTACTTATAATAATAATAATAACCCCCACACCGGTTTCGGTGACGGTGGCTGGTTTCATTGAAACCAGGCAAGTTACGCAGGAGTAATTTTATAGCGCCCAAGTGTGTGCGCAGTACACATGAGCACTCTCTATTCATTTTAACTCTCATAAGTCATAACCCAGTGGGACGGACGACCGACACGACTGGCGAGAGATCAGGCGCAGGACCGACTTTTACATGCCCATCCGTGATCCGATGCATGGGTCATCTTACTTGTTAGACTTTATTTTCCTGTTCTGAGTGTCAGACAATCAGGTATCAGCTTGCAATGTCCTAACCAAACTTGGAAACAACAATTAACAATATGTTTCCAACGCGGGAATCAAACCCACATGAGTCAAGAGCCACGCTCTTAACCACTGGACCACGGAGGCGTTTATAACAATAATAATAATAATATAATCAGCACGAATATGGATAAGATTTTTAAAATAATCATTATTCTGAACAAATTGTCATTATTCTAAGTAAACACGTCATTTTCCACAAATTTCGTCATTGTCATGAACAACAGTTTTTACTTAATATTAAATATCTCTTAAATTACTTAATTTTTTTTCGTGACTCTTACAGAAAGGGAATTCTATTTCGGTGCCTTTTAACACCAGAAACTTTCAGAGCAATATTTAAGGGTTTTTTAAAAAACACAATTTTTGGCCTAAAATAACATTTTGAGTAGATTCACCCAAGTGTCGATTTACACGGGTGACTAACGGGTTGATTTTAGTCACCCGGCAAGTCACCAGTCGAGTAGTATTCGCAGCAAGCGATCGCTTGCGACTGAGCGTTTGCACGGTCGATTTTAGTCACCAGCCGCATGCGGCCGCTAGCCGCACGACTTTGGGGCTTGCGACTTTAGCCGCATGCGGCGTAGTCGACTTGCCATTTACACGGTCGATTTTCGCCGCGCGGCGAAAATCGTGCGGCTTTAGTCACCCGTGTAAATCGGCCAATAGAACTGCAAACCAAACAGTTCACACGACTGCACGCCAACTGCAACTGAACTGCAATCCGACTGCGCGTTTGGTTTGCAGTTCTATTGCAGTCGTATTGCAGTCGTGTCAACTGCATTCAAACTGCACTTGAACTGCAATTTGCGGTTGGATTGCAGTTGAAATGCGGTCCGTCTGTGTAGACCCTAACTCGTCTCGTGTTTTCGATCATAGGAATTACCTTTCATCTGCATATGAAACAGTTTGTCGTCATTTTTCAATGCTGTCCGTTTCTGTTGCTCGAGGAAGGAGCAGTGCAGCGCGCGCTGCTGGTTCACCGTCAGTTGACGAGCGTAGTTCTCCTCATCCTAGAATCAAAACTTTATTATAAGTACCCTCTTTCATTTTGATCAAAATGCAAAAAAAGAATTAAAACTCAACCAAATGAACGTGCCATTGCATTGTAGTACATATCTTATATCTTTAAACGAGCAATTCTTGTATATGTCACCGTAAGATTGTAAACACCGCGAGATTGTAATATGACGAAGTGATGGATTGTAAACAAACAGTTTTCCTGTGATTTTAAATTAATTATTTCGTACTTAAAATAACTTCAATTGCCTGAATATTTGATGTATAACATTGAATAAAATTTAGATATATTTAAAGTGCAGTTTTAATTATACATTAGGTTAATTTTAATAACCGAACATTCAAACAGCACTTTAAATATATCTAAATCTTATTTTATGTTATACATCTCATACCATTTGGCATTGTAGTTATTTTAAATACGAAATAATTAATTTAAAATCACAGGAAAACTGTTTGTTTACAATCCATCACTTCGTCATATTACAATCTCGCGGTGTTTACAATCTTACGGTGACATATATATATAATTAGCTTTGTCCACACTCCACACTGTGCCTTTTTTGTTCATCAAGGGCATGCGTTATAGCGCAGTCAACAGCGAACGTGAGGCATGCCCGCCACGCATGCCCTCTGACCGTATCCAAAACTTTCGCTTTGTTCTTTGGTGACAATGTTGGCGTTGTGTTTGTTGACGCATTCAATGGGGATTGTCCATTTTTTTTTTAATTGTGCCCATTACAAAAACATTTCGAGGAATAAGGTCAGTGATCGTTATTCTGTATATAAATTCAAAAAATATCCATTAGTTACTTAAAATTTTAAACAAATATGTTTAACCTTAGTTTGACCTTCAATGACGTCATCACTGGGAGCCATACGTTAAACTAGCAATAAACTCGACCAACATTACGTTTTGAACTTTTGGTATGCTTCTCGAATCAGTTTTCACATAAATAAGAGAACTTGCATTCATTTAACACCTTGTTGAAACTTGACAATGCTCTTTTTTTTTAATTTTTATGTATTCAATGCTACCGGCCGCCGATGATGACGTCATAGATCCGAAAACTTTAAAAAATTATTTAAAAAAAAGTAGCAAATGAATTAAAAAAATATTTAATTTACATTCTTAAAATACCCTATTTCAACGAAAAAAAATATAAAAAGTACATGTGATTTTTTTTGGACAATGCCCATTATTGAATGTGTCAAAACGAAAGTTGAATGAAAGAAGATGACGAAAATTGAAGATGAAAGTGCATAATGTGGACATAGATAGCTATTGGAATCTCGGAATCAGCTCCAACGATTTTCATGAAATTTAGTATATAGGGGGTTTCGGGGACGATAAATCGATCTAGCTAGGAATCATTTTTAGAAAATGTCATTTTATTCGTGTTTTATCGAATACCGAACCGAGCAAAGCTCGGTCAAATAGCTAGCAAGTATTAAGTATATAGCGGTTGTGACTTGTGACATTTTTAACCGACTTCCAAAAACGAGGAGATTATACGTTCGGCTGTGGATATTTTTTTTTTTTATGTATGTTCAACGATTTCTCCGCCGTTTGTGAACAGATATTCAAAATTTTTGTTTTGTTGTATTAGGTTTCACTCCAATTTGGTACCATGTTCACAAAAGTGGTGACCTGATGATGGGATCCATGAGTAATCGAGGGAACTCCTCAAAATTCAAATGGAAACATATGGTTTTTTTGGTTTCGTATGAAGTATTCCAGGCATATTATGTTACCAAAAAGTAAGATTTTGCACCAGGATACACCATGGTTCGGAGGTGGTGAACAGAACTCCTTACTTCTTATAGATACACGGTTGGGGGTTTCGGCGTTGTCCTAAGAACTGAAAGCATATACTACTATGCAAATTTCATTAATCATCATCATCATCACCACCATTCCACTATACATCCATGAGTAATCGAGGGAACTCCTCAAAATTTATATGGAAATATATAGTGATTTCGATTTTATGAGAAGTATCCTAAGCACATGCTACCAAAAAGCAAGATTTTGCAATTAGATATACCATGGTTCCGAAGGTGCTAAGGGAACTCCGGATTCTTTATGAATACAAGTTTGGGGCTTTCGGAGTTGGTTTAAGAACTGAAGGCATATGCTACTATGCAAGTTACATTCATCACTACCACCAGTCACCACACCATGAAATATCTAATTACAACCCTATTATTGGTACTTTTAATCGTCTTTAAGATCAAAACCCGAATTTGTCGAACGATTTAAAAAAAATTATAATGTTATCTATATCTTTAAACGAGCAAGTCTTGTATATATATATATATATATATATATATATATATATATATATATATATATATATATATATATATATATATATATATATATATATATATACAAGAATTGCTCGTTTAAAGATTTATATCTTTACTAGCGACCCGCCCCGGCGTCGCACAGGTATAAAATATATAGCCACTGAAAAAATGATTAAAATCGATAGCCTATGATCCTTCACGTGGTCTACTTCTTATCTGTGCCAAATAACATAAAAATTTCTCCGGTAGTTCGCGAGATAAGCCCCTTCAAATAATTTCCCCCGTTTTTCCACATTCTCCTATTAGTCTTAGCGTGATAAAATATAGCCTTCCTCAATAAAGGGGCTATCTAACACTGAAATAATTTTTCAAATCGGACCAGTAGTTCCTGAGATTAGCGCGTTCAAGTTAGCCCTTTCAAATAATTTTCCCCGTTTTTTCCACATTTTCCTCTATTTCTTCGCTCCTATTAGTCTTAGCGTGATAAAATATAGCCTATTAGTTGCGTGTGTACGGTAAATTATACGGCTATTGCTGAACCAAAGATTTCCTTTGGTAGGATTGGTCCTTATGGCCCAAGGATGGATTTAAGATGTGGAGCCACCGCGATTTTTGATGTTAATTTTTTAAAATTTTAGCAGCTTCTGTTCTGGAGGAAAATAGAGTCTCAATCTGTATAGAGGCATTAATTATGGTACTATTCCAAGTTCGGCAGCATATTCGGATGACTTAAGAATGCTTAATTTATTTTAGGACTCATATTTGCACGATAAAGATGTTAAACAACGTAAAAAGAAGAAGAAGCATTATTTAAACGTGCTAATCTTAGTGTGAGTCAGTAATTACTGGTCCGATTTGAAAAATTCTTTCAGGGTTAGATAGCCCATTTATCAAGAAAGGCTATAGGCTATATTTTATTACGCTAAGACTAATATGAGCGAAGAAATAGAGGAAAATGTGGAAAAAACGGGGGAAATTATTTGAAAGGGCTTATTTCACGAACTGCTGGAGTAATTTTTCTGTTAGTTGGCACAGATAAAAAGTAGGAACGTGAAGGATCATATGCTATTTATTGTGGACTAATTTGTCTGTGAAATATCTAATTTACGCGGGCGAAGCAGCGCGGAACGTCTAGTAATATTATAAAGCTGAAGAGTTTGTTTGTTTGAACGCGCTAATCTCAGGAGCTACTCATCCGATTTGAAAGAATCTTTCAGTGTTTGATAGCCTAGTTATCGAGGAAGGCTATAAGCTATATTTTATCACGCTGAGACCAATAAGAGCAAAGATACAGAGGAAAATGTAAAATAACGGGGGAAATTATTTAAAAGGGCTAATATCTCACAGACTACTGGAGCAATTTTTATGTTATTTGACACGAATATATAGTAGACTACGTGAGACATGGGTTATTAATTTGTGAAAAATATACGGTTTCCGTGAAATTTCAGATTTACGCGGACGAAGCCGCGCGGAACGTCTAGTAATATTAATATGTTTATTGCTCCATTCATCACCATGTCTTTGGCATGCAGAATAATGCGACTATCAGCCTCCTTATATTAATTAAGCCCTGTCAACGGCGTTTTCGTTGGTTGAAAATCATATATTCAATTTTTTTTATTTTTTTTTTACTATCTTTTATCTAAATATTATTTTAAAATTGTCATTCACACATTCGATTCAATCGAAAATGATACCAAACTCGACTATATACCTAAATCCTAAACAGTTATTGACCTCATACCTTGTTAAAGCTAAAAAAAAACCCCCTCCCCCACCTACATGAAATATTCAGGTGGCTCCACATCGTAAACCCATCTTAGGGATAAAAAGATCAATCCTACCAAAGGAAATCTTTGGTTCAGCAAAAGCCGTATTCCTCGTTTTTTTGTCTTGGGCTATCTAATACTGAAAGAATCATCAAAATCCGTTGCGTAGTTTTAAATTTATTATCGACACCTACCGAGTAGAATAGCGAGACAGTACACTCGGCCAAGCACTCGTGCGACAAATTCTGCGTGAAAATGTCGCGTCTGCGCTCGCCACAGTAGTATTCGCAGCAAGCGATCGCTTGCGACTGAGCGTTTTTACACGGTCGATTTTAGTCACCAGCCGCATGCGGCTATTGGCGGCATGACTTTGGGGCTTGCGACTTTAGCCGCATGCGGCGTAGTCGACTTGCCATTTACACGGTCGATTTTCGAGCGGGTGACTAAAATCGTGCGGCTTTATAGTCACCCGTGTAAATCGGCCATTAATTATAATTCACTAGCTATATGACCGAGCTTCGCTCGGTATTCAAAAAATTCAAAAAACACATAAAATGACATTTTATGAAAATGATTCCTAGCTAGATCGATTTATCGCCCCCAAAACCCCCTATATACTAAATTTCATGAAAATCGTTGGAGCCGATTCCGAGATTCCAATTATACATATATATATATATATATATATATATATATATATATATATATATATATATATATATATATATATATATATATATATATATATATATATATATATATATATATATATATATATATATATATATATATATATATATATATATATATATATATATATATATATATATATATATATATATATATATATATATATATATCTATATATCTATATCTCTTTGGTTACAACTAGGTTTAGCCTTCATTATAGCAGCGGTTTCCTGATTGATTCGATTTTGTATCATCACCCCGGTAGATAAGATATCTTATCCTAGACAAGCCATAAACCATGCCAGTCCGAAACAAGATTTATACTCGTAACTGTGTTGAATTATATTATGAACTGAAATGAAATTGAATAAAAATAAAAGTGGTAGCATGATAGCCGCATAACTGAGTTTTGTTGTCAATATGAATTGAAATGGAATATATTCAATGTTCATAACGCTGGCTGCATTGCAATTTGCAACAGCTGCAAAGTAACACGAGAGGAAAGATTTCGCGACTTCGTATAGAATAAAATACAATTTAATTCTAAGTAACGGGCACCGTACATTAAATCTGACTGGACATAGTGTGTAAACGTGTCATAAAATAATGACGAGGTATAACAATACTTACATTTAAAATGTCCTCTAGTTCTTTGGCACGTTTGTCGGAGCTGCGCGTCTTGTCTGTAGAATCTTCCAACTTTGCTTTCAATTCGTTTATCTGTAAGTAATCAAAAGTAAAAAGTTTAACTCAACTACTCATGGGCTGCGTTGCCACCAGAGGCGTGGTTAAAGTTAAAATTAAATATGGCGTCCAAACACCCCATATGCTCATACGACATCTGTCAATTTTTCCGGTTAAAGTTAAAGTCAAAGTTAGTTCGTGCAACCCACTTATAATATTATGTTATCTACGCTATTGCTACGAATCTAAAAAACGCCACGAAAAATCGAATCAGTAATTTAGGCGCTAATATTAACTGTCAAGATTATCTTCAACTTTTAGCTATGCTGTAGTATACTAAAAAAGGCTTATAATTAACTGATCACCAGAAATAGTAACATTTCACAGACAAAAATAGTAAACGATCACCAAAATACAGACCACCATTTTAATGTTAAATGATAACCAAAGATTTAACATCTTAAAACCAAAAATAGTAAATGATCACCAAAATAAGTAAATGATCACCAAAATTAGGAAATGAACACCAACATTATACTAGCATTTTAATGTAAAATGATCACCAAAATTAGTAAATGATCACCAACATTATACGTTAGCATTTTAATGTAAAATTATAACCAAATATATTTTTATTTAGCAATAGCAAGTCTTAGTAAAAGAGTCCCGTTTGTACCCTTTGGGTACGGAACCCTAAAAACGGGACTCTATTACTGATTCGATGTCTGTCCGTCTGTCCGTCCGTCTGTCTTTCTCTAGGCTGTATATCAAGAACCGCTCCAGCTAGACTTCTGAAAATTTAACAGATTGTGTATATCTGTTGTCGCTATAACAACAAGTACTAAAAACAAAAAAAAATATTATGTATTTACCATACAAAAAACGTGATTTTTTTTGGCCTTTTTTGCTCGATATCAATAATGGCAACCAGTAGGCACGTTGATATTTTCGCAAAGGCCTTGATTATACAGGGTACAATTAAACCTTCCTGCCAAAATTTTTCCAGGGCTAATGTATCATTAGGAGAGTCCATATAACCAAAAAAAATTGGGTGTTAATTTTTTTCAATGACATATTTTATCTCATTTAAAATCGTTGCAGAATGGCCACTCACGGCGCGGGGGAATGCGGGATGAGGCGCGCGCGGGGGCACGTTACGCCCATTAATTGTAGTGTTTTTTTAGGATAACTTTCGGAAGCTATTTCTCAACATTTTAGTACTGAGTGACTACAAAAGAAAAAATACGTGTATTTTTATTTTTAACAAGGATCAATATATCAAAATTTGGCAGGAAGGTTTTTTTTGCACCCTGTATGTTTACTTCAGTCTTCAATAATTAATAATAATATTTAAAAAATTAAAGGGAGCCCAAGTCCCAACCCATACAAAAACACAATTTTAGGTCTAATTTTGCTCTATAAACGGTACGGAACCCTCCATACGACTCACACTTGGCCGATTATTTTGTTAATAATATGCTTATATTTTTTGCCAATCGTAGTGATTATTTTGGACAGAAATATTGCAGCATTGATTTGCTCACAAGGATTTGGCGATAATTTATTATATTTGGTGATCATTTACTATATTTTGCAGTCATTTACTATATTTGGTGATCATTTACTTTATTTGGTGATCATTTACTATATTTGGTGGTCATTTACTATATTTGGTGATCATTTACTATATTTGGTGTTCGATTACAATTTGAAGTGTTGTCATGACTAAAATAGCTGGTAGTATTGCAATTTTAGACTTTATTTTTTTGGTGTTCAATATCTTTTTTTGGTAAACAAGTTTAGGGTATCAGTGCATTTTTTGGTGGTCATTATATTTGTTCCCATTAAAAAATGAGAGGTGTCAACTGTCAAGGGACACCTGGATGGAACGAAGCTATAAAAAAATCATCTATTGACGCCCAGGAATACTAACAACGACACTTTTTGAAATTGTAATAAAAATAGTTAAGCGTCCGGTAGATGTCGCTGTTTATTCTCAAAAACGCCATCTAGTTGACGCACAGGAATACTGTCAACCAGGGCCCCCGCTACCATAACGGGCGCCAAAACCAAGGACCGAAAAAAATTGCCTAAAGGGGCGCCAAAATCCTTTTTTTTGCACACAGGCGCCAGTAGCCCTTACGGGGGCCGTGCTGTCAACGCCCTCTGCCCCTACTATAAAAAAGTCGAGGTCAAGTATCGTTCCGTCTAGCCTCCTTTCGCTACAGCGAACGCGCCATAAAGAACTTTGTTCCAAAATAAATTAAGTACATACTTACCTTTGTAGTCATGTTTTCCATAACGATGTCCTTCTTATGTTGCGTGTCCATTATTTGTCTGTTCTCCATATTCAACTTCTCGATAGTCAGTCTCATGTTGCTGATCTCGCGTTGTAAGCTTTGAATCTGCAAACAAAAGGCAAAGATGATTCACAAAGGTGGCAAACCCTTAAAAGTAGAAACTCGAAAAGTAGCACATAATTTGTACAGTTTGTACAATTATGATTTTAGGATTAACTAAAAAGGATTTTTGGAAATCTAAGGCTTAGGGTGCGTTTCCACTGAAGCGGAGCGGAGCTTAGCGGTGCCCGAATTGACCAATCGTGCTATTCCAGCGGAATGACAGCGAAGCGGAGCGAAGATTTCGAGCATGGTGATTGGTCAATTCGGCACCGCTAAGCTCCGCTCCGCGTCAGTGGAGACACGGCCTTAAGGCTCCTTACAGACGAACGGCACTTGTCGACGGCATGGTTCGACGGCTGCCACCGACGCTTGCCGTCGACAAATGCCGTTCGTCTGTAAGAAGCCTTACGCGCAACTCTATGATTGCCAGGCGGAACTCCTGATCTAACCTCGCCATCAAGTGCCACATTATGCGCCTGTAGATCCCGTGCGTCTGCGCGTGCGCCGGCGAGCCGCGCCGCCAGCGCCACGCCGTCCGCCGCGCCCGCCGCGCTGTGACCGCGCTGCTGCTCCAGGAACGCCTGCTGCTCGCGACACTGCTCCGACAGACGTGCTGCCTCCTGCTCTAGTACTGTGTAGTCCTGTGAGACAAAATTTACTTCTCAGTAAACGAATGTCTGTAACACTATTTGGTGAGTATACATTTAACGATATGACGATTAAGAGTCCGTATACGAAATTTTGCCGATGAATATGAAATTGCAAAGGTTCACTACAGAAATATTATTTGGTTTTTTCCCCTTATTAGATTAAATATATATATATATATATATATATATATATATATATATATATATATATATATATATATATATATATATATATATATATATATATATATATATATATATATATATATATATATATATATATATATATATATATTGCTTTTTTTTTCTTTTTTCTCGAATTGGATAGAATTTTATCTATAGATTATTTCTGTCGTTTTCTTTTTATGAATTACAGCTCCAAGTTGCCGAAATTAACAATAATTCTTTGCCCATTTTCTCTAAAATTTTGCCGAGTTACATATTTTTTTACTCAACTATTTCATATTAAAGTGGTAAAAAGAAATTCCAACATTGTATAGACGACTTTCTCAACAGTACATTGTATTTTTTTCATACCGTTAAGACGTCAATGCAATCCATAAACAGGTGATATTCTAAACCTTTTACAGCAAAAGTCACAAAACTGTCGCGGGTTTGAGTTGGATTATTTAAAAATACTTAAAAAAAAATCTAGCTCCAACATTAGATAATAATTGAAATGATCTTACATGTTGTGCATTAAAACTTATAGAAATACTGTATTTTAACTGTTAAATCACGTCTGTTAAATCAGCGAAATCGGCAAATTTCGTATTCGGACTCTTAACGACGAGCTGGTCTGACGATTAACTACATCTATCTACCATGTATATTGTATAATGATCACAAAACTATGTGGGTGACATATATATAAATATTTTAATCAAAAGCTTCTTTCTCTAATCAAAGCTACGAGGTAAGTCGTGCATACAGCATAGCAAAGATAGAACTAATTATAACAAGTTTTGTGACTTACTTCGTGAACCACAGTAACATTGGCTCTATAATATTATGTTACTTACCTCCCGAACGTGTCTAATCTCGTTGTCCCTCTGCCGCAGGTTGTCGACGGCGGCGGTCCACATCGCCATCATCTGCTTACGTTGCTCCATGCCGTCCGCCACCTGCAACACCAATTAAGACCGGGCTGCCAAAAATATCAAAACACGCTAGCCCCGCCTACATACCCCGCTATCCTCCAATCGTTATATAATGATTCCATGAATCGTGCTCGCATGAATTGTACTTTGAGCCGCAGCTAGTAGTGAACAATATCGCGTAACAAGGGTTCCCGCATTATAGCACGAAAGGAAAGATCGTAAGTCCGAAAACAGTTCTTTGATGATTAGTTGATTACTTAAAAAATAAATACAATACTAATATTTCCTTTAGCTATGATTTTACAAAGTGTATGATTGTAGCAGTGCAAGTTATTTAATGATAGTAACTGAATAAGTGTAACAGAATTTGTTGAAAAGCCCAGAAATATTCATAATTTCGAAAAATAAAACTATCGAGTCAAAATAAGTGAATCGTGTTTTCCGTTAGGCTAGTATCAGATAAATATACAATGATTAGGTAAATAAATCTCAATTTCATTTAAGTCAATCGTCTTCCGGGATCGTAATACTTATTAGAAAACACAGCAAAATTTGACAGCCCGCTCTTAAAAAATACGTGTAGCACTCGGAAACTGCCGCGGTAAAGCTATTGCATAGCATTTTTTAACAACGTATGCCATTATAATTTGCATACGTCTAGTCGCACGCACACAAACACCGTGCTTCAGCACTTCAGTCGGCACGGCAAATCCGAAACGCTGTGCTAGTCGGAGTGGCGGGGGGTGTTAGGTTTTTCGTTACGGAATTTCTTGATTCGCCGCGCTCAAGCCCGCGATAAAAGCTATACAATAACTTAAAAAACATTTAAAAAATTAATGAAACTTTGTGTCATCAGTCATCACTCATCACCCGCGCGCGGATCAGGTCCACATGAAAGATATTTTTCATTTCAAATACCTAATATAGAGCCTCCGTGGTCCAGTGGTTTAGACTTTAGAGCGCGGCTCTTGACTCGGAGGTCGTGGGTTCGATTCTCGTGTTAGAAACGTATTATTTCCAAGTTTAGTTAGAACAATGCAGGCTGATCACCTGATTGTCTGACAAGTAAGATGATCCATGGGTCGGATGAGTATGAAAAAAGTCGGTCCTGCGTCTGATCTCTCGCCAGTCGTGACGGTCTTCCGTTCCACTGGGTTATGAGAGTAAAGGAAGGAGTGCTCTTGTGTACTGCGCACACACTTGGGCACTATAAAATTACTCCTACGTAACTGGCCTGGTTTCGATGTAACCGGCCACCGACACCGAAGCCGATGGTGGTTATTATATTATCATTTCATAGATATTTTTCCTATCATGCGGGCAACACGCGCGATGGTGACAACACGCATGACAAGAAAAGCGCCATAATCAATGATGACCCTAACCCCTTACTAATAAAAATATTTATACAGCAAATAACATTATCTTCGTCTACCATATGATTTTTCCGAAACGCCAGACAAAAACAAAAAAGTCTTGAATAATTATTATCCATTATGTAATTTTTTTTTTATGGATATAAGATTTTTATTTTCTTGAAAATTATATGTAACTTACAAAACCTTGTTTACTGTCGTTACCTGAACAGATATCCTCTCACATGCTCTCTCCTCAGCACTGAGGTTTGAGATAAGCTGGTGCAGTCTTTCTTGCATTTGATCATGTTCCAATTTTAACTTCTGCCTCTTTGTCTCTAAAGCCTGTAAATTAAAAAAAACAATGTAGTATGACTTGTAGCGGTACCCACAATTCGCCTAACAATCCTACATCGCGCTATCGAAGTTTCGGAGAACGGCAAGATATATACAACGTCTGAAATGACATCAGTGGGCTTTGGCCTTCGGTCGGAAGATCTTCCTTTTCGGTCGCCACTAACATCGTTAAATTGGTGACCACCGACAAGAACACGCATCCTTCATCAAGGACATCAATCATCATCAACACTCCCCGCCCCTCCACACCACATCAGCAGACATCAAGAATAACAGGGTCGCCTCGACCCTAAGCCGCGTTGGACGTCCGCGCCGGTCGAACCCGCGTCTGGCTTGAACGCCATATTCTACAACGACCGGTCAGCAAGCAGAGCACACACAATTTTGCTTTTTAAAACAGTCAGACAGATACATTCATAATATTAGTATGGATATATTTTTACATACTTTAGCCTTGGACAGGTCTTGTTTAGTAAATTGTTCAATAGAAGAGATATCTTTTGCGCTACTCTCAAGTGCAGTTCTCCACTCCTGCAGAACTCCCTTCTCCCCGCAAACCTCACCCTTAAGGCTGTCAGCCTTTTTCAACAGACCCGCAGTTGAATCTGAAAATATTTATCTTTAATTGTTTGTATAAAGGTGGCAGCCCTTTGTTAAATTGACAGTATTATAAGTTTTATATTCTGTTTAGGTTTTTATATACTAAGTAGTATAAAAGTAAAGAAAAAAACGTTGCATATTATAACACGGTCAAATTAACTAGATGCACAGATTGATGACATCATTATGGAGCTAGCGTGTTATTGCATTCCAGCGGTGCGTCAAGTTAATGTGACCTGGTTGTATATTGTATGCATAGTTAATAAGTGTATGTAAGTGTAAATTTAATAGTTATTTAAGTTACTTTGCAGTCTATCAAGTCGGTCAGCAATATTGCTGGTTTGTTTGTTACAGCTGAGTATATCCCTCTCAAGGATGTCTGCTTCATTGCTTGATAGCTGTCGAAGTTTAACCTCCTGCTCCAACTGCTGCTTATGAGCGAACAGTAGTCGCTGAAAAAGAAAAGTATTAAGTAAGAGTTATTAGCGTTTTCGTGATGTGATTATATTATTATGTGAGATATTTGTTGCTTATACTTACCGTATTTTCTTGGTATTCGGTATGTACATAGTTCTTATAGTTGTCTAAGTCTGCGCGTTTTGTTTTATGTGCTGACAAACTCTCTTTGAGCTGCTGTATCTCATTTTGCCTGGAAATGCAATAAGTAAATGTAGAAAATATGTAGAAGGCAGAAGCAATATACCAGCTACATATTTCAAATGTTTTAAATATTCTATCTAGGACTAATATCAGTAACATGTTACCTGTTAATTAAAATCGATTCCAAATCCTGATTTTGTTGATTAGCTAGTGGTATTCGTGTCCCTTCGCTCAATCCGAGTTCTTCTAGTAATTGAACCATAAAAGTCGGACGCTTCGAACCGACTACAGCCATTTTCCGTTATGTAAACATAAAATAATAAAATGAATGAACTGCTACTAAAATACAAACAGCTAAAGCTAACAAAAAGGACAAATTAGTAAATTAGAAATATGTTTATTGGTTTCCAAGCAATCGCTCCTTGTCCTTATTTTTCCCGCTACAAATTCAAATTTCTGACAAGTGACATGGCATGGCAATATACACCACATTCTTTCTTTTTGTACGATATAATGACAAAAACAAAAGACCTTTAGACCAAAAATTTTATTTTTTGGCCTTTGCAAAAATTTAAATATTTTCGAAAGATATAAACAAAGGTCTTTGGTTGGTCTTTGGTATAAATTGGTAGAAAATAATAATTTAAACCCCCGACAAAAAAGAGGGGTGTAAATTTGACTGTTACGTGTCTGTCTGTCTGTTTGTCTGTCTGTATGTGTGTGTTATACACACACTCTGTGTGGGTGCGTGTTTGTCGGTGGCATCGACCATCGTAATTCGTAGCCGATTTTCCTCTATGCATCGTAGCATCCAACCAAGTCGATCGATTTTGATCTAGTTTTCATGAAGGATTATTTTTGTGTGTTATTGTACTAGCAGAAAACATAAATAATATAAAACAATTTTACAATAATGTCCCATGGCTTTGGCCTTATATTGTATGCTATACATTTTCTTGAAATCTTGCCAAAAGAATAAACCGAGTACATAATCCTCTAAAAATAGCTCAGTAGGCGGTCGGTTTTATACAAGCGCTGATGTTTCCCGCTACCTACTTTAGCATTTTACTAAAACAATAATATTATCAACATGAGTGTAGATGATGCAGCCAGTTTGCCTTGTCCAATATGCTTACACACTGGTGTTTTCGATACAGTGCAATCATTAAAAGATAGATTGATATTTGTGTCCACGAATAACATAATGTGCCCAGTATGTCAAGAGGAAGTATCAGGTTTGGATAAACTCACGATTCATCTTTTTAGCCATGTGAAATTTTTAACAACTAAGGAACAGCCTTCGACGAATGAGACTTGTAGAAATTACAGTCATAAACGAGAAGAGAAATCCTTAGAACATGCTAAGAAATCCAAGACGTCGTCTGTATCCAAAAATAAACCCATGAACAGAACAGCTTCGCCTGTGAAATATGTAAAAATATATCCAAAACTGCCTGTTGTTGCACTAAATACAGTGCCTCTGATAGACATATCTGCTGGAAATAGTGATGGATGCTCGCCAAATAATCAACTATACTTATCCACGATCAAATCAGACACTGCGGTGGTGCAAACACACAAGTGCAATATATGTGGCCTCCAATTTGTAGACGAAAACATATTAAATATGCACAAAAGCTTGGTCCATAATCTTGATGATAATTCAAGTCATACTGTTACTCGATACGACTGCCATTTATGCCCAAAGAACTTCAAAATGCGAGGCTCATTAATGGTTCATTTAAGAGTGGCTCATTTCGGATTCTCTTCCAATAACTCGAATGCAAATCAAAACGATAAAATATTAAAAGACAGCAACGAATATATCCAATCAGAAAAATTAAATGAATTAGAAAGACAAGATGGGAAACAATGGCAGTGCGATGTTTGTCGCAAATGTTTTACCACAAAATATTTCTTAAAGAAGCATAAACGACTTCATACAGGTTAATTATCGGTATTACTATGTGAGGTAAATTCTAACTATCTACTAACAAGTTCTTCTCACACTTAGGAACTCTAACACAACATTTTCAACCACAAGACTCAAGAAATAAAAATGTTTATCAATATTACGATCTTAGCGTGGTTTGATACCAGTTGAGTATCGTACTTCGCTTATACGTTTTCATATTATCGACATACAGCATATTTTCAGTAATTAATAATTAATAATACAGTAATAGCTTATAATCATGAGTAAATCATTATTATGATCAACCACCAAAAAATTTACAGGAAAACATGAGGAAAACTAATATAATCTGCTTATTATAATTAGTAATGTTTGTACGAGAGACTTCAACTTTTTTACGAGATAACTTATTATAGCCTATATTTGGTTAGGGAAATCCTAATGAGTTGTTTATCTATTTCAGGAGAGACGCCTTACGCCTGCACTCAATGCAATAAAACATTTACGTTTCAACAGTCCTACCATAAGCACCTACTGTATCACAATGACGAAAAACCACATGCTTGTAGCTTTTGCGGACGATCATTTAAGGAACTGTCAACTCTACATAATCATCAACGTATTCATACAGGAGAAAAACCTTTCGCTTGTGAATCTTGTGGTAAAATCTCAAATCCTTTATTTTCATTCATTATTAGTACCTATTATAATTATTATAATAGGTACTACCTATTATAATAGCAAGCTTTAATATATTTTGCACTTCTGAAATATTATGGTACATTTTGTGAACAACTTATTTTTTGCATGACTTCACTCAACCAAAGCTCAATATGGACAATCTAGAATTTTTACAACATAAGTATATTTTTCTGATTTTCAGGTAAATGTTTCAGACAAAGGGTGTCATATTTAGTACATAGAAGAATACACACAGGTGCTATGCCATATAAATGTACGTCGTGTAACAAAAGCTTTCGCTATAAAGTGAGTAAAGAAATTCATTTTTATATTACTTACAAAATATTTTAATGAAGTAATACTGTAAGTAAAACTATCATTCAAACATTGTAGGTATCTCAAAGAACACATAAATGTCAAGCACAACCTCCAGGTACTGTCGTAAGAAAAATCGGAGAGCTTGTTGAAAAACTCAAAAATAAAAGCATTGATCATGGTGATAACAAGAGCGATGATGTCAACTTTATCGAAGTGTCAGAAGCCAATGCTGAACTAGTAAGAACTGGGGCAAAGTTATCACTTCAGGACATGGAGTCTGAAAATTTTACAATCATATCAGACGATTTCAATGAAAACACAGTATCTACCGTGGAATCAAGTAAAAGTAATGATCAAAATCAAAATGTGATTCAAACTTTGGATGAGTTAATAGATTATATTCCAATGAATGAAAAAAGCATACCATCCCCTTCAGAGATCCTGAAAAATTTATGTTTGACGAATAACGAAGAAGTTATTAATAATGAAAAAATGTATTTTCAAGAAGAATTTAATTCATTTTTATAAAAGAATTATTAAGATTAAGAATGTTTTGGTAACTCAATATTAAAAAATAATAAGTTATGAATACAATGTATTTCCTTACCTGCTGCCTACTATAGTCGTGTATATACAAGACAAAAAAACGAATAATACGGCTTTTGCTGAACCAAAGATTTCCTTTGGTAGGATTGATCTTTATATCCCTAAGATGGGTTTACGATGTGGAGCCACCTGAATATTTCATGCAGGTGGGGGAGGGGGGGTTTTTTAGTTTAACAAGGTATGAGGTCAATAACTGCATGGGATTTAGATATATAGTCAAGTTTGGTATCATTTTCGATTGAATCGAATGTTTAAATGCCAGTTTTAGAATAATATTTAGATAAAAGATAGTAAAAATAAAATAAAATAAAAAAAATAGAATATGTATATGATTTTCAACCAACGAAAACGCTGTTGATAGGGCTTAATTAATATAAGGAGGCTGATAGCCGCATTATTCTGCATGCCAGAGACATGGTGATGAATGGAGCAATAAATATATTAATATTACTAGACGTTCCGCGCGGCTTCGTCCGCGTAAATCTGAAATTTCGCGGAAACCGTATATTTTTCACATATTAATAACCCATGTCTCACGTAGTCTATACGAGTACATATAATAAAACTGTAGAAATGACGATTCTGTACATTAAAGATATTCAAAAAATAATAAGCGGAGGGTGTCACTACATCGCTATACAAGCCAAAAATGTGGTCAGTTTTTTGTCTGTCTGTCTGTCTGTATGTTTGTTCCACTATCACACGAAAACTACTGATCCGATTTGAATGCGGTTTTCGCAGATATATTTGTCTTCTTCCAACTTAACATCTGGTGTATAAAATTTTTCCCCCCACCCCTCTAAAGGGACAAAGACTTTTGCTTTAACACGAAAACTACTGATCCGATTTGAATGCGGTTTTCGCAGATATATTTGTCTTCTTCCAACTTAACATCTGGTGTATAAAAAAAAATCCCCCCACCCCTCTAAGGGGACGAAAGAGGGGGTCAGATTTTGTATAAGACTTTTGCTTTAACACGAAAACTACTGATCTGATTTGCATACGGTTTTCGCACATATATTTGCCTTCTTCCAACTCAATATCTGGTGTATAAAAATCACCCCCCCCCCCCCCCCCCCCACCAAAGAGAGGGTCAGATTTTGTATTAAGTAAACTTTTTTCTTTAATGGACTTACTTTATATTATTAACTGTTTTTCCAACTTAACATCTGGTGCTACATAACATTTTTCCCCCCACCCCTCTTAGGGGACAAAAAAGGGGGTAAGATTTTGTATGCTGATGAAGTAGAAATACTTTAAATGGCAAAACAACGTTTGCCGGGACAGCTAGTCTACTATATATTCGTGTCAAATAATATAAAAATTGCTCCAGTTGTCTGTGAGATATTAGCCCTTTCAAATAATTTTCCCCGTTTTTTTACATTTTCCTCTGTATCTTTGCTCTTATTGGTCTTAGCGTGATAAAATATAGCTTATAGCCTTCCTCGATAAATATGCTATCAAACACTGAAAGATTTTTTCAAATTGGGCCAGTAATTCTTGAGATTAGCGCGTTCAAAGAAACAAACTCACTAACAAACTCTTCAGCTTTATTTTCACATTTTCCTCTGTATCTTTGCTCCTATTGGCCTTAGCGTGATAAAATATAGGCTATAGCCTTCCTCGATAAATAGGCTATCAAACACTGAAATATTCTTTCAAATCGGAAGTAGCTCCCGAGATTAGCGCGTTCAAACAAACAAACTCTTCAGCTTTATAATATTACTAGACGTTTCGCGCGGCTTCGCCCGCGTAAATTAGGTATTTCACAGACAAATTAGTCCACAATAAATAGCCTATGATCCTTCACGTTCCTACTTTTTATCTGTGCCCAATAACAGAAAAATTACTCCAGTAGCTCGTGAAATAAGCCCTTTCAAATAATTTCCCCCGTTTTTTCCACATTTTCCTCTATTTCTTCGCTTATATTCTTCTCTTAGCGTAATAAAATATAGCCTATAGCCATAGCTGGGCATTAACTCGTTAATGTGTTAATCGTTAATTAACGAAGTTAACATTTTGATTAACGAATTAACTTTTAAGTTAAAGTTAAAAAGTTGGTCTTAGCGTGATAAAATATAGCTTATAGCCTTCCTCGATAAATATGCTATCAAACACTGAAAGATTTTTTCAAATTGGGCCAGTAATTCTTGAGATTAGCGCGTTCAAAGAAATAAACTCACTAACAAACTCTTCAGCTTTATTTTCACATTTTCCTCTGTATCTTTGCTCCTATTGGCCTTAGCGTGATAAAATATAGGCTATAGCCTTCCTCGATAAATGGGCTATCTAACACTGAAAGAATTTTTCAAATCGGACCAGTAATTACTGACTCATACTAAGATTAGCGCGTTTAAATAATGCTTCTTCTTCTTCTTCTTTTTACATGGTTTAACATATTTATCGTGCAAATATGAGTCCTTAAATGAATTTAGCATTCCTAAGTCATCCGAATATGGTACCGAACTTGGAATAGTACCATAATTAATGCCTCTATACAGATTGAGACTCTATTTTCCTCCAGAAAAGAAGCTAATAAAATTTAAAAAAACTAACATCAAAAATCGCGGTGGCTCCACATCTTAAATCCATCCTTGGGCCATAAGGACCAATCCTACCAAAGGAAATGTTTGGTTCAGCTATAGCCGTATAATTTACCGTACACACGCAACTACTACAGGTATAAAACAACATTATTTTTCACTGACCAACGATAGCTGAAATTTCCTTACTCCTTAGGGTACGTTCTCCGTTTCCGAAATAACTTTTGAAACTATGCTTGCTGTTTCTATCGTTACTTCTACAGCTAGAAGAGAATCTCAAAGTATATAAGCACATAACGAGTTTTCTATTTTTATTATATTTATAGAAGTGTTTTGTTAATTTCTACCATTTTCTACCATTTTTTAGTTGCAAGCACTCATCCTTAGTCTATGGTTCTGATTTCGTATCTGTGGCATTGACAGTTGAATTTATTTTCTGCATAATATTTTCTTATTTTTGACATTTCTGAAAACAAGCTCTTCAATGGTGTCAGCCAGCTGTTTTTATTCTGAGTGCATTTGAAAACTTGCGAAAATCAATATGGATCAAAATTGAAAAGTGACAATATTCCTCTGAACTGTGTCGTTGGACGAACTAACTGTTTATTTGTATATTGCAAAATTAAAAAGTGTTGCGTTGTATCGTCGTTTCTGAATTCGTCACTAAACTGTTCAGGTTGCACTGCCGTGAAGCAATTTATTACGTCGTATTTTATTTCTGGTGTGATGCTGATTATTTGAGTCCACCGCGAGAGGTATTTTGCACCGTATCGATTGGAAGTTTTCCGGATATATGTAAGTATTCTATTTTTTAATAGTTACTGCTCGATTACGAAAATTTATGTAATAATAACATGTGAGCTGTTTACGATATATTTCTGGAACGTAATACCCATATGATATTGTTTACATCCGTTTACAACTTCTCGTGAATTTTTTTACTAATATCAATACAACTAAATCTGTATTCTGCAATCTGGTGATTTTGCTAACATAAAGTAAACAAAGGTCGTATACATCCATTTTAAGTACTTTACCTTCCTTTGTTACGTTGGAGTCTTGCATTGAAATTGACAAAGCCAGCATATAAGTGCAGCTCAACGCGTAATTTGCTGCTGTTGGTTAATTACTATGTGTAGAATAATATTTTAAAATTAATTGTATATAATATGTAAAATGCTGATTCACAATGTATGACACATTAAAATATAAGAATTGATCATAAACTGTTAGCAGCTAGGTATGATTATGTAACACACTTTTTTTATTATAAATTTATATACCTTTATTAATAAAAAGATCAACACTGTCTAATACAGACATTATAGTTATACAATGTTTTGTCCTTGTGTAAATATACATTTTGAAAAGTAGCTTCACAGTCTAGGATAAACAGTTTAGCCATAACATACATTTAACACACATTTGTAGGGTCTTTAATTAGTATTATTTACATTATTATACTGTTGCTTGTTATGCTATACTGAATTTGTTCTTTAATCCCTCGATTGTGGAAAAACTAGACACAATAGCTTTCTTTTGTTATCGCAGTCGCCGGTGACCACTTGGGGCTTGAAGCATTAAATGTGGCCTCCATTATCACAATATGCATTGGTATGAGCAATCGTTATATGGAGCCTCCATATAATGATTGCTCATATTCAATGCATATTGTGAGTGCTACTGACAACTTTGAAGTCATGTGGGCAACCATGGTTGCCTACCATGTCTCAAGGTTGAGCGGGCCTTTGCATGATTGCAATGAGCAGCATTCATAAATTTAGTTATTTATTGGTTTAACTAATAATACTCATTGAGATTTTAAATACTCTCAAGCCACTCTCAAGCTGCTGGAGAGATTCAAAACACTCTATACGAAAAGTCACTGTTTTCATAAAATTTACATTGATAACTAGGTATAAAATCATAAAAACACTTTGTTGTACATAGAAACTGGGAGCCTCACACTCTGTTACAGCAAAGGGAGTCTCTAGTCTCTTGTCAATTGAATGTCTCTGTTAGTGGGCCCCTAGATGGTAATTTTTATTGTGAAATATCACATATTGTGCAATATAATTGACCGTCTAGGGTTGATATTAAACACTCCCGCTTTTCAATTTTATTGTCAAATAAATTGTTCAATAATATTGTAAAATGATATTGCAGCATAAAATTGATCGTCTAGAGCATAGTTTCTCAACCTTATTTTGCTCACCGCCCACTTGAGAATATATTTTTTTCTAGAGCCCCCCATCTTAATTTTACTTACCATCAGTGGCGAATTTAAAACAGCTATTGCCTCGATTATATTTAAACGTAAGATATTATATTATAGTCGTAAGATAGAAATATGACCCCTATCCTATTTCTGAGTTTAAAGTGAAGAATGAAAGAAGAATGTTTCAATGGGAGCAATTAAAACGCATGCTTGGTTATATTGAGGAATATTTTTTTTTACATTCAAAATACATGAATTTATGACATAACTAATGAGAAGGTTGAATCTTTTCTATCTTTTTAACCGACTTCCAAAAAGGAGTCCAGGTTATGGATATTAAAATTTAATATATAATCTTAATCTCTGTACCTCTATGCTCTAGACCATAGGTTCTCAACGTGGACGATAACATATCCCTTGTGGGCGTTTGAGACTTTCAGGGGGGCAGTAGAAGACCCAGAGAAAATTAGGGGGCATTGTGATGGCGCAGAGGGGGCGTGGGTAGATTAAAAAATATAGTCTAAAAAGGCAAAAAAAAAAATACACGCTAATCACGTACTAAAGTAAAATAAAAATAATATCGTTTAATTTTTTTTTAGTAGGTATTGTAATCATTTTTATCACGTGTGCACGTATTTTGGCAGGACGAGCAATGGATTAAAATCATAATTACTAAAAACTATAAAATAAAAAGTACTACAATCGAGGTTAAAGTACAGAGATTAAGATTATATAAATTTTAATTTCCAAAAGATAGAAAAGATTCAACCTTCTCGTTAGTTATGTCATAAATTCATGTCTTTTGTTTTGAATGTCAAAAAAATATTCCTCAATATAACTAAGCATATTAATTGCTCCCATTGAAACAATCTTCTTTCATTCTTCATTTTAAACTCAGAAATAGGATAGGGCCGTCATATTCCTATCTTACGACTATAATATAACTAGCTGTTGCCCGCGACTTCGTCCGCGTGGACTTCAGCTTATAGCGCGCGGTGTCAACAAAATTGGTGTCAAATTAATTAAAAGCTTTGAAAACCCTGGTACCCTTTAAATCAAAATAGGTACCCAAAAACAACAGCTGTGCAGTGTGCACATAATATTTCATTTTTTTTTTAATTAAACTTTATTTATACCAAATCTTAAAGTTTATATTTTAGCTACACAACTTTAGCTTTACCCATAAACTATTTATCATTGGTCTATGTATCATTTACGTCACTTACGTCACTGCATAGATAAAGTACTGAGTAGTTAGGCAGTTATTTAATAACGTGTATAACAATCGAAAGAATCGAAAAATACAACTAAACATGGTACCAACTCTTATAGAAAGACGTATGAGCAAGCGATAGCGAGATGTAGGCGACTCTTAGAGCCATCTGTTATGAATTTTTGGAACTAACTTAATTTGAACAAATTTACGCATAAACACCCCCTTACAACCCCTTTTTCCAATTAAAAAGTAGCCTATGTCCTTTCTCAGGCTTTAGACTATCTGTGTACAAAATTTCATTACAATCGGTTCAGTAGTTTTGGCGTGAAAGCGAGACAGACAGACAGACAGAGATACTTTCGCATTTATAATATTAGTATAGATATCTTACGTTTAAATATAATCGTGGCAATAGCTGTTTTAAATTCGCGACAGATGGTGAGTAAAATTAAGATGGGGGGTTCTAGAAAAAAACATTCTCAAAGTGGGCGGTGAGCAAAATAAGGTTAAGAAACTATGGTCTAGAGTCTAGACCATTGATTCCCAAGGTGGTCCAGGTGGACCTTCAGGGGTCCACGGGATCCCGACAGGGGTCTACGCTTGCGTGGAAGAAAAATGGGGGTCCCCCCGCAGGCGAATGCGGGGGATGTTATCCATTTGTCTCGGCAAACATGTTTTTGCTAATAAAACTGTAAAGCCACGCCCCTATTCTGTATTGCAAACATGTTATGATGTTTCATGTTAGAAAATACGAAAACACGGCGCAGCGGACCCAGCTTTAGTTGCCCATTAATATGTTGTTTATATGATCTAGGTATGTGATAGGAGCGTAATAACAATATTTTTGCGTGTGAATAAAATACATAATATACAGTGTGTTTGTGTAAACACCGTTATCCTTGAAACCATCAAATGAGCCCGTCAAATGAACAACTTTTTCTATGAGAACAATGCTGGGAACTCAAAAAAAAAAAATGCCGTCTTCATACCCATACGGATGCCCGGATCGGCAATTTGTATGGGTATGAAGACAGATTTTTTTAATTCCCAGCATTGTTCTCATAAAAAAAGTTGTTCATTTTGACGGGCTCATTTGATGGTTTCAAGGACAACAGTGTTTACACAAACATCTTGTATTATAATAATATAATGATATAATATTATACATATAACATTCTTTTTAAATATAAAATTTTGATACAATATTTTTACATTGTCAATGTTTTGTATATATATATTAATAGAATTACTGTATTCAGTATTACAGTAAAGTGGCGTTGTAAAATATTTATAATAAATAAGATAATTCATTATGTTCTACCCTCTTTTCACATAGATATTCGGTGTTACCGGGCCCCTAGATGAGCAATTTTATTGTGCAATATCCCGTATTGCGCAATTTATATAATATTATTGACCGTCTAGTGTTGATTTTCAACATCGCGCGCCTTCAATCTACTAGTCAAATAAACTGGTCAATAAAACTGAAGCGTGATATTGCACAATATAATTGATTGTCTAGGCCTCTAGGGACCAGCTTAGTATAGTTTTAACAAGAATAACCATTAACCACTATTGTGTTTGTCAAAGTCTGTATATTATCCAACTGGCTATATCTATGTCATTAGGCCATATCTAAGCCAGTTGGATTATACAAGATGTTTGTGTAAACACCGTTGTCCTTGAAACCGTCAAATCAGCCCGTCAAAATGAACAACTTTTTCTATGAGAACAATGCTGGGAATTAAAAAAAATCTGTCTTCATACCCTTACAAATTGCCGATCCGGGCATCCGTATGGGTATGAAGACGGCATTTTTTTTTGTTGAGTTCCCAGCATTGTTCTCATAGAAAAAGTTGTTCAATTTCACGGGCTCATTTGATGGTTTCAAGGATAACGGTGTTTACACAAACACACTGTATTGCCAGAGAAGATGAATATCTGCAGCTGTTAAAATCAATATAATGTGGTAGGCAGCAAGCTAATACGGAGTGTATTAGCTAGCTGCCTAGCATATTTTATTCTTATACAGTCAGGAGTATGTTATAAAAGAAATAAAGACAAAAAAAATATTTTAAAATATGATGCTTCCAAGCTCCAACTAAGGAATTATGCAATTTAGGTCAATGTTGTTTGGTGTGAAACTTTTGGGGCGTTTAAATTCTGGCTTCTTTTTATTCGACTCTCAAAAAATGGAGAAGGTTCTATGTTCGACTGTAGGTACCTATTTTAAATTTCACAAAAAAAACTTTTCAAAAAAGTTTCTGAAAAAAGAATGTACTTAATAAAAACAAGGGCGTCGCCAAGGGGGGGCAGGGAGGGGCAGCTTAGAGATTCTAAAAAAGTTGCCAAATATAATGCAACCAAAGTCCTAAGTCTTTGAGGTTATTTGCTTGAAGTTCAAGCCTTGAACAATCATTCCCGTACGTCGAATCTCGAATGAATTCACCAATTCCTCTCTAATTCATAGAGAATGAGAAAAGTATGAATTGTAGTAGGTAAAGTCAACTTCCCCCCCCCCCCCTGCGCCATCGGCTGGCGACGCCCTTGAATAAAAACAAAGGGGTATGAAGTTTTTGGCCGACCTACTGTCCGCTATAGTTTTTTATATAATATATCATTGCCGCTATTATATATAAGTTGCAATATCTTAAATTGGTAAGACTTTGGCAGCTCATATCTTCGAAAAAAAAATATCTTCGAAATGTGACATTTTACGCGATTTTGCCCAAGATTATTTTTTGTTTGTATTAATGTTAGCTATCCATTTTTGAAAAAAATATTTGTAATGTGGAAAAAGCAATGGCGAACAGTAGGTCGGCCAGGCTCTAGGATGAAGTATGCTCGATCCTAGGCCAGGCTCCATAATATAAAAATCTTCATACCCCTTTCCAGGATGTAAGAAAGTGAGTTTAGTACTACTGGTGTCTGGTACTACTTCTTAGACAATAGACATAAACGCGGCGGTGTACAAACAAAATAATATTAAGATAGTGAATTGATACTTTGTAAAGAGCTTTCCTCGTGAGTCGTGAGGATGTAAAATGAGCCTGCCTCAAGCTTTGTACAAAAATCAGTAATTCATAGTCTTTACTCTTCAGTGCTCGAATTATGTACATAGCTTTATTAAATGACACTGGAAAAGTTAGGTAATCTAGTAAAATGAATACGTGTTTGATATCGTCAAATATATATGAATTCCGTGTATGAACTCCCTGGGCTTCACAAATCACAATATACACCATGGAACAACAATGGAGCGGATCTGTATCGATCGGTCGCAGTCACCGGGCCTAGCCTACACCTTGTTAGTTATATGCACACATTACGTTATAGCTCATACATATTTTATGGACGTTACAATCTCACATCTGCAACGCTTATACAATATAAACTATAGGACTGCTATACCGGGTATAAACTGTCGCTAAAATAGGGACGAGATACTTCTCTCCCGTCTTTCCATACAACTACTTAACCGTAATTGTCATTTGTTAGTTCTCTGAAAAATGGATGTGGAATCCATAGCATAACGTAACATAGCCGGAAAATGTAGTTGCAAAGACTACCTCAGGGGATTGATAAGTACTTCTTGCCAAATTGATGATCCCTGTTAAAGGTAATGCCATAGCTGAATTACGTAGACCTGCGGGACTAGCTTGTTTTGAGGTGTTAAGTTTCAAAAATTCTAAAGTTTCTGAATTTTTGCACATGGATGGAGTGATGTCTTATTAGGTTATTTTTAAATTTTGTGTCATTTCTGATAATAGGTTTTTGAGAAAATCAAAATTTAGTAGTCGATTTTTTAAAATTTGTATTAAACTAGCCAGCAAAAACTTAACTTAAAAATAACAATAGCATCATATCTAGATTAGTCTTCGGATTGTAGGTACCTAATTTGAACCATTTTAGCCCATTGGAACCCGAAATATTGCCAGTTATTTAAAACACTATCTAAAAAAATTTTAGAGTTTCTGAAATCGCAATAATTGGGCTCAAGTCTATTAAATAAAGCCATAGAATAAATTTGTGTCAGATTCATCCACGATATTTCGAGATTTTAATAATTTTTATTTTTGCAAGGTCCAAACACTACGAAAAAGATATTTTTAATTAAAGGCGTTTACATATTCAACATCCTAAAGAAGTAAGAAATATATATTTTCATTTTGAGTCCTTTTCACCAATTGCTTTAAAAATTAGATACAAAAATATGAACAGTATGAAAGAACCGGACGAGTGCGAGTGTGAGACAGAACTCTGCGTAGTTCTGTCCTACCGTTTTTAGGGTTCCGTACCCAGAGGGTAAAACGGGACCCTGTTACTGGGACTTCGATGTCTGTCTGTCTGTATGTTTGTCTTCAGGCTGTCTGAGATACAGCCTTTAAATAGACATACAGACCCGCTATGGATAAAATTCTGTTTTTTTTTAAATTGTGTATTATCTATTTCGCAAAAGCAAAATAAAAATATTTTATCCGCGCGCTACGCTGATAGTGATACTGATAGTTTTCACCCGCGCACTTCACACCCCGGTCCCCGCACTCGCCCAACGCATTCAATAATGTCAAATTTTTTCAATTTTGTAATAATTCGTAATTCCCGTCTCGCCCGAACATAGTAAACCACAAAAAAAATATAGATAAAATTAGGCGCAGTTAGAGTCAAATTGTTGGTACATCTGTACCTGTCTGCTGATATTAATTTTTGCTTGCGTATGCGTATATATGTAAAAAATTTAATTGTGGCAAACGAATGCGATTTGAAACAAACAGAATTGGTTTGAAACAAATCTCGCAGATTAGGTGGCTGAACTATGTGCTATTGTTAAAACATGTTAATTTGATATTTATTACACACCCTAACAGCTAAGAAACGCAAATATTTCATTGACAATACTCATGTGCCCCTAGCGGCGAATTTAGGATATCTGATCTAAAGGCTTCTACAGATTGCGCAAACCCAGTCCATCAAGTGAAGTTGGTTTTCGCAAGTTTGACATGTGCCTCGTGTTCAGGTTGTACTTTGACATTTTTGACGGTTCGTCGTCCAGCTACAATTCGACAAGGCTTTAAATAAACGTGGCGAGAAAAGAAACTAACGCTTCTATCATACAAAAATTTCATTTTTGACAAGTGTTTGACGGTTCTCTTATACCAGCAGCGCCTCGTTCTCATTTATTTAAAGCCTTGGAGCACTATACACACTTACAGATCCCTGACGCGAACGAACCCCGTCAGTCCAACCAAAATATGTCAAACCGGAATGATATATTTTGTAAAATAATTGTTTTCGGAGTTTAAATTCTATGAGATTGCAATAGTTCCAAATGCCAAAAAGCATCCTTTTCATTGAAGGTTTGCAGATCGTATAGATCCGGAAATACCTACTGCTGGTGACAGTTCGTTCCAGAGTTTTACAGTGCGCGGCAGAAAGTTACGCGAGAAACACACGGTGGAAGACTGCCACTCATCAAGGTGATGAGGATGGTATATTTTTCGCGTGGGACGATGGCGAAAAGTTGCAGGTGGTATGATTCCGAACAATTCCTCAGAGTACTCCCCGTGATACAACCGATAGAGGATGCAGAGTGAAGCTACATCTCGGCGTAATTCCAAGGAGTCCAAGTTGTTTGAAACACTGTGGCAGTCAACAATTCGAGCGGCCCTTCGTTGGATACGACCCAGAGGGAGCAGTTGGTATTTTGGCGCTTGGACTTCACTCGATATGCTAACGCCAAGTATTTCAATGCTAGGGGAGATGGTTAAAGATGTGCCCTCAAAACGAGGATATACGACCATAAGTGGCTTTTAGCGGTGAACGCGCAGACTTGTGTCTGCGACTAAGACTAAGTTACGACTACCACATTCAGAGACTTTCTCCAATGAATTATATATTTTGGACACTAGTTCGTTTCGACTCTCAATGATATTTAGCCGAGAAATATTGGGGGAGCCGGTATATACAGCATCACCTGTACTATCTATCACCTGTAATATCTATGTCTGTAACATGTCACTGATATGCAGTATGAATAAGGTAGGCGATAGCACACAGCCCTGAGGGACACCAGCATCAACAGACTGAGTTTCCGAGCATTCGCCGTTAACTACGACCTTTATGCTTCTGTCTGCTAGGAAACTTGGGACCCACTTGTGTAATTTCTCGGGCAGCCCGTTTGATGGAAGCTTCGAATGCCCAAGTGTCAACGATGGTCCAGGTGAACCATCAAAACTGCCTAATTTGTACAAAGTTAATAATACATAGCTGTGGACCATTTTGACAGCTGTCAAAGTAATCCACATTCCACGCCTATCTTCACTTTGGACTGGATCTCTCCGTCTGTAGATGCTATGAGGACAACAATGACAATTGGTGTTACTCAAGTTGGGTGATCTGTCAATGATGTTAAGAAGATATCATTTTGTGATGAACTTACCAGCTGCCAGCCAGTGGAGTCACCAGACCCATGTCCTCCATAAAGTGACCATGTGTGAAGTGCCAGGGGTAGTTAGTGGGAGAAACCATAAACGTAGAAAAAAAGGCGGACGGAGTCTTATTATACACAGAACTGTGTCTTCAGAGTCGGCCACGCACATATTCTGTCGCCTGTCAAATGGTATGGACTTGCGTAATAACGTGTGCGTGCGGACCGTGTACATACTCGTACAGTCAGCTGGCCGACTCTGAAGGACACAGTTTTGTGTATGGTGGGACTCCGTCCGCCTTTTTTTATAGGTCCATGGGAGAAACAAAGCGTGTCAATTCCACCAACGTGTCTGGGTTCCACATTTAAATAGTTTGACTGATTTTAATAATTAAAAACAGAGTAAACAGGTGCTGTGTTTCGCCGAAAGAGTGAGTTTACCGGAGGTCCAATCCCCTACAACCCTATAGGGAATAGGGTTATAGGTTAGGGGAGGGACCCCTAACCCTATTCCCTATTAAAAGGCCGGTAACACACCTGCAGCGCTTCTGATGTTGCGAGTGTCAATGGGCGATGAAAGTTGTTTTTCATCAGATGACCCCCCAAGTAACAAAATTCTCCTACTCGTATAGTGCACAGTTTAAAGGCTTGCAGCACTAGTAACTCTCGCTTAGTGGTTCCAGGTGCTACTACCAAGCTTATAACAGGTTACACGGAGTTTGTTTGGGTTTGTAGTAAACCTGTTCTTATAAGTTGACTTATAGTCGTGTATAGAACGAGATTATACTTTATAGGCGCAGTAAAGGCTAAGATGGCCTATAAGAGTGTTTCAAAGGTGTGAATATACTTGAGAAAACTTGCTCCAGAAAGTTACATTTGTAATAGACTACAAGAAGTAATTATAAATCCGCTATAAGGTCACACGCCAGTAATAGTAATTTATAGTGCCAATTTAAATTGTATAAGAAAAATAGTTTCATGCTGTATTCACTAGATGTCGCTGAGGTGCTTCTACATCGCGCTATCGCATGCACGAATGCCATTTATAATTATAGTTGTAACAGATTTTTGTTATTGTCAGAACAGAATTTTTTTTGAGTACTAATTAATTTCGTATTATTAATTAACCCTCCAAGTTGACCTCCGCGAGTGAGTAGATTAACTTACCTTTTCGTAATATTTTATTTTTTTCATCCACCTCACAACACAATTCACAAAATTAATGTTTGAAGTAGTTAGTAATAGAAGCGCGGAGTACGTAACAGGCCTGCCTGGGGTTCTATAAGATGCTCATAGTTGGCGTCAGATAATTCTGCGTAGTCCTACAATAAGTGTATTATTTTTCTAAGTAGTGCTAGGCAAGTCTACTATGAGTGCTTTATTAGCATAAGTACGCGTATAAAATGGGCCCTTTTCCGTGGTTATAAACGTTTACTAGCCTGTTATAGTCCTGGCCCCGGAACCACTACAATACCAGATTTTGTTACTTGGGCCGTTTGCTCGTTCGCCTCCTTATTTTATAAAAAAAGTCTCACGTAGTTGATCTGTCAAAACCATACTTTAGAAGTATGCATCTACGCGTCGCGTTGCGGTCTAATTTAAGCTGTGCGTCCACAGGATAGGAATCGGAGCGTACGCAGTTACGCACTACGCAGCGTACGGATTTGTTACTTTGTATTGATTTATATGGTACTGCGTCCACTGGATACTGACCGGTATTTATGTCGAAGACGTCTTCCGCAGAGAACGCGTCATTCGGATTCCGAATGTTTCAAATTCTGACGTGTTTGCGACGACGCGACGGCTATACATAGATAATTATTCACAATGAATGACAATATTTTAATTACTTTTGTAGAAAAATATGAAGAACTTTATAGTCTAAAACTTCAACATCATCATAACCAACTGAGGAGAGACAATATTTGGGATGAAATTGGGAAATAATGAATTTCGTTTTCTCTTGTTTCTCTTTTCCTCTTCTGATAAAATACAACTAGTTACAACAATATCCTCGCCACTATCCTCTATAATGCAAATGCACGTTAACAGGCTATGACGGACTAAAAATAACTAAATTGCCTATGATGAATCCGAATGCAGTGGACGCACCACATCGGCATTTTGTAAATGATGAAATGCCGATGCGTACGCTCCGATCCAGTGGACGCGCAGCTTTGACCGTAAAACTTAATAGGTAAATTGCGATTTGCGGCTTCTGATTTATGACGTATTAAAAAAACTACTTATCTTTGTCCAAAAGCCTGATGGCAACCCTACTTGCAAAGGTACTCCAACCAATTTGTCAGTTTTATTTTACAAATAGAATAAATTCAAAATAATATCATCGAACAGTGAACACTAAAAAGGATTTTATGCGGATTACGTAGTAAGTAGTTTTTCTTCAACAACTTAAAATAATACATAAACTTTTTAAAATCTGCTGTAATTAAAATAAATCATAATGGTAGAAATTTTAGTAAGTATTAAAATATTGACTAAGCTTTAAGTTTCGAAATTAAGTTGAATATTTGTGAAAATAAGATGCAATTTTTTTTATTTCTTTTCCATCGAAAAAATTATAAGATATCGTATTTTCTCTTACACAGGCCCTTCAAGATATGATGTTGTATCTTCTCTTAAAATCGGGGCTGAAATGGAACTAAATTTTGAAATGTGGTTTGCATAGACCTTTTAATTGTAAATATGTAAACTCTAAAAACTTTAATTACTTTTTGTAGCTTTTACGGGATGTTGAAAGCAAAAATATAAATTTCTTCAAAACCCGTGGATGAAAATGACACAAAACTTTAACAGTATCAGACATCAACAAACTAAACCATATTATACCGTTTTTACAAACTCTAATATTTTTTCGACGCAATTAGGCGACGTTTCTAATATTTGCTAATTACTGGGAAACCCGTGGATGAATCTGACACAAAACGTGTCTGCGCATCAGTTACTGCCCTAGCAATATCCCAAAACCTAAATTTTAAACTTTAATATTTTTTTCAGCCTATAGCGACCAAAAATCAAAATCCCTAAATATCTCTGGAAGCTGTCGACCAAAATGACACAAAATCATTTTTTAGGTTTACCTAGTGGTCCCAAAACTATACGCAAAAAATTAGAAACTTTAGATTTTTTTAAACCAAAAAACCTAGTCCTATCGGTCTAACGGTTGCACGCGATAACATAAAGCTGTAAGCCTGGTGTTTCTACGCGGAAACACTTGCTGTAATATTCTGTCATGAAATCCTAAAGACAAACAATCTCTACATGAAACAAACCACCATTACCCATCTCCTTTTTCCATGCCGAGAACAGTAGATCCGAACAATGGGCGGTGTATGTTCTTCTCACTCTGACGTATAAACTATTCCCACAAGAGAGACGATTCCTCTCGAGAATTCCAGGCTTACGTCTTGAACTCTTGAAGCAAAGAAAACATTTAAAAGCCCTTAAAACCCGTGTCACAAAGGCATAAACGAAACTGGCGTGTAACAGCTTGTATGTGTTACTTACAAATTATGCACCTGACCTAGATGTTACTTAAATTGGCGCATGAAAATGAGTCACAAATCACAATACGCGAATAATGCGCATTTAAGCTCATGTGTACAATCGAATAATAAATTACTTATTTACTTGGTCATCAAAGCAACACACAGTCTAGCTGTAATCAGAGAGGCCCGAGAGAGAACTGGGTTCTAAACTGATTAGGTTTTTTTCCATACGCAGGGTTAAGAAATATAATTTTTAAGTATATAATATGTACATTGTCAATTGTGCAGCCTCTGCTTCCCTTAGGTGGACTAGAATCTAGAAATGTAACTTAGATTCCAGTAACGTAATTTCCTTAATTTTCATCACGTTTGATCTTACCATCGAGAGTTTGTTTGGGTTGTAAACGGGTAAATCTGGTACATGATCTGCTATTATTCCTTGTATGTAGTTCGTTACAACCTTCTCTCTTTATTACAAGTTGCATTGCATTTGCAATTTGTATAAAAACCCTTTCAGTTTGTTCAAAAGCAAATAGGAATGTGCAAAGCAATTTACGTGCATAAGATGAAATGCTGAAACCACGTCACTATCGACGACAATTTTCCATTAGGTATGAGTCTGTACAATATAATACGAGTTTAGTCAGCTATGTCGCTGATTGTAGCTCGTGACGTAAACGCATTGTATAATCAGAACGTGTGCTGATTTTATGTTTTCCTTGATTGCATTTTTTTACTGACTTTGGTAAGTTATTTTTAATCCATTCTAATTCTTGAATTTTCTGCTCACATTCATGGTATTCGTAATACCTCGATCGTGGGAATCGCAGACACAATATATTTTTAATTGTTATGCGACAGCCGGGTGCCGTTTGGGGGGAATTGATGGCTTTGGCTTTCCATGTGCTTCCTACATTCTTTAACAAAATTAGGATGCGAATAGACCTTCTGATATCTATCTTCGAATGGTTCTAGATTCTCCTTGAGGCCAAATCTCATCGCCAACACACAAGCGTTGGTAAAATGCATGACATAATACAAAATATATTATGTATTTTCCTCACCTATCTTCCAAGAGTTGCAGTATGATATTGCGCTTTTTTAACCTGGCATTCGATAAAAATAGCCGCAACATTACCAGTCTCTCTCGAACATCGGAAAATATTGTACCACTAGCAGATACTGATAAATATAAACCTCCGACCTCCCAAGTTTCATGGATCGTTGCAGTCTGCTTTGTGTATGAAGTACGTTTATTCGTCGTCTAGTCGTTACTCGTTATTTAGATTGAAGAGAACTACGGTAAAATTAGACGGGCTCGCTGGAATTTTTAGAATAATGTTTATAATTCAAAAATGTAGCCAAATATTTCTTTTACCTGAAAAGTGGCATTATCAATATGAAAAGAATGTGAAACCATGTACTTTCTTTACTACACGGACGCTGTATGAATCTATAAAACGCACCAGTACACCTAATGAGATACAGCTTCGTCCCACTTACGCAAATTGCGTAACGACCCTAGACTTGAACTGAATTTTGCAATCATGTTGCTAGCTGTAATAGTTTGCAGCTAAAAAGTTATCGATTTTATTGATTTTCACGATGCATACGCTTAAATCTATTTTAAATTAGGGAACATTTTTGCAACGTCCATTATGAGGTTCCACATGACATAAGACATCTAACTATGTATGTTCATTGTTTTAAAAAGTATCACTCCCAGATTCCCTGCCCCCAGGTTCGCCCTTCCAAAACGCAAAAACGTCACGTCCGGTTGACTAAACATAAATTATTCCAAGGGATCCTCCCAACTTCCAAATGCTGTGGTATTCTGGTTTCATAATGGGCTTTAGTGTTGCTGTAACTTTTATATGTGAAAAAACTGCAAGACGTATTTTGAATTCCTCCAGCTACAGTGTCATGACTCATGATTCATGAATCATGATAAATTTGCGCATAAGTAGCCTAACTTACTTTTCTCTTTCAAGTTTAAGGTTTCTTTAGCAACTTTTTAGTCCAAAAAAAATGTAGTCCATAAGACCAACGAATTGGTCAGAAGTGTTACGCAAGAGGTAGAAACGGTTGGCCCAAAACCTTTGGCTACGGTTCCGACGAGTTGCAACATCGGAAGCTTTCCACTGTTTATCTTATGTACTTACAAAGATACGTTTTCATCGACTTGCTTATTATACAACTAGCTTATTATATTCTAAATAATAATCGATATCAAAGAAGGGGAAATGTATCAAATTGTGATAGAGCCCAATTTTGTCATTAAGGTATTTGTTTCGGGGGGTTCATACTTCATTGCCATATTTTCAGCCCACGTTTTTTTAAACTAAATGGTTGTAATATTTTCATTTAGCTTAACTTTCCCATTGAAAACTAAACTAGATTTCTGTTCCTTCATAAAATATGTAAATGAAAATTAAGTGTTTACGAGGAAAAGTTAGGGATTTTAGATTTATTTAATAACGTTGTTAATTTTATTGCGATACGACACGCTCAGATCTAGTACTAACATATTATTTTCTTTGTTCTTCGGATGCTTCTCACTGCATTCAGGTCAGCTTATGTTATCCGTAATTCCGTATGTACACCTACATCGTGTCTTATTTGTGTTTATGTTTCGTTATAATATAATGTATATCATTTGTGTTACCAGGGCCAGGTTTTTTTTAAACTCTCTGAACGAATTTGGATGGATTTCGAATTTTATACTCTACTAGCTGTTGCCCGCGACTTCGTCCGCGTGGACTATAGTTTATATGTAGTTGTTCCCGTACATCGATTGAATAGTTAACGTGCAAATCATAAAACTTATTAAAAGTATATAGTGTGGGACAATATACTTTTATGGTATGATAGATGTTCCGCGCGGCTTCGCCCGCGTAATTTAGGAATGTCATAGAAACCGTACATTTTTCCGCAAAAAAAGAAACATAATATGTATGTCCTTTCACGTGGTCTATTCTTCATGTGTGCCAAATAATATAAGAATTGCTCCAGTAGTTTCTTAAGATAAGCAATTTTAAATAATTTCCTTCGTTTTTTCCACATTTTCCTCTATTTCTTTGCTCCTATAAGTCTTAGCGTAATAAAATATAGCCTATAGCCTTTCGAGATAAATGGGCTATCTAACACTCAAAGAATTTTTCAAATCGGACCAGTAGTTCCTGAGATAAGCGCGTTCAAATAAGCCCTTTCAAATAATTCCCCCCGTTTTTTCCACACTTTCCTCTATTTCTTCGCTCCTATTAGTCTTGTCGTGATAATATATAGCTTATAGCCTTCCTCGATAAATGGGCTATCTAACACTGAAAGATTTTTTCAAATCGGATCAGTAGTTCCTGAGATTAGTGCGTTCAAATAAGCCCTTACAAATAATTTCCCCCCGTTTTTTCCACATTTTCCACTATTTCTTCGCTCCTATTAGTCTTAGCATGATAAAATATAGCCTATAGCCTTCCTCGATAAATGGGCTATCTAACACTGAAAGAATTTTTCAAATCAGACCAGTAGTTCCTGAGATTAGCGCGTTCAAACAAACAAACTAACAAACTCTTCCGCTTTATAATATTATAGCGACCCGCCCCGGCTTCGCACGGGTATAAAATATATAGCCACTGAAAAAATGATTAAAATCGATTCTGCAGTTTTGCTTTATATTCATTATACTACCCGTGACCCGCATTGGTCTGTACCGCCGCAAAAGCTACGTCTCACAGGAAATTGGAGCCTTTTGCAGGGTATAGGCAAATCAGTAGGGATCATTGGTATTTTTGATATATGAGCTAATTCACCAGCTGCAGGGCCGGTCATAATCTTCGCTACTGCGCACCCCTGCCTTACTCCTTATAGTATCGCCATGGAGTAAAGACACAGTAGCGCCTACTTCGAAACGGGCGTAAATCGCAATTTTTAATTTCACCATAACTTCTAAACCAAACGTCCAATTTTAATCATTCAAACACCAAATATTATCTACACAAACTGTACTTAGTGATGAAATAATTAATTTTGATAAGGATTATCAGCATGAGTAAAATAAATGCGTTTAAATGTAGTAAAAAAAAAAAAAATCAAGATTTTTAAATAAAAAAATTGTTGTTGTGCCTCACTTGACATAGATAGATATAGTGTGTCGCGGACATTTTTGTAGATATTTATAAGATCTACATTTACTTAGAACATTGTATGGTTCTATCTTTTATAGTTTAGGCAGCGTACGCAAAATAAGTAACTTTTCTGGTTTATTTTTTTCACCTTGTGTCAGAAAAACCCAAATATCTTACGGAACCCTATATTTTCCAAAATAAAAAGTAGCCTATGTTACTCGTAAATAATGTAGCTTTCGAATGGTGAAAGAATTTTTAAAATCGATCCAGTAGTTTTTGAGCCTATTCATTACAATTAAACAAACAAACAAAGTTTACCTCTTTATAATATTAGTATAGATAATCTATATCAACGATGTCAATATTATTTAACTCTTTCAATGCTCTATATTATTTAACTTTTCTTATAAGACTTCTCTCACTAGCCTTGTCTTTTCAATGGAAAAGTGTCTATTGATTTTGATTTCAAAAAAAATGGAGATTCTGTTATATAAGATTTAATAAAACAAATCACCTAAGCAACGGTTAAATAGAACGACTACCTACTTTAATAATCAAACTCATCTTAGGTTCCAGTTTCTAATTGAATTGTCTGTTCCCCTGCCTTCAACATAAAAGATCTACCTCCAAATCCGGAAAATAGAGCAGGGACAATATTGAAAGCCAGCTGCGACGGTTCCGTGTAAATATGAGAGCAAGCGGAATCGATATTAAAACCGGTCAAGTGTTTGGGGCCATGTAAACAGGGATTTACTGGGTCGTAAATTTCTTGAAAACGCCTCTCTTTCAGAAATCAGAAGTAGATCGTAATAAAAATAATCTTGTTGTTAATTATTATAACACGAAGCAATGGGGATTGTCCATTTTTTTTTATTTTGCTCATTACAAAAACATTTCGAGGAATAAGGTCAGTGATCGTTTTTCTGTATATAAACGAAAAAATACCCATTAGTTACTTATATTTTTGAACAAATATTTTTAACCTTAGTTTGACCTTCAATGGCGTTAAATTAGCAATAAATTCGACCAACATTACGTTTCGAACTTTTGGTAAGCTTCTCGTATCAGCTTTCACATAATGAGAACTTGCATTTGACGAACCAGCCATTATAAATAAGATTGAAAGGAAATTTAAAACATACACAGAGGTCAATTTGCCGCCGATGATGACGTCAGAGCGAAACTTTAAAAATTTATTGAGAAAAAACTAGCCAATGAATTTTAAAATTATTTAATTTATATTCTTAAAATACCCTATTTTAACGAAAAAAAAATATAAAAAGTACATGTGATTTTTTTTGGACAATGCCCATTATTATGGAGTGTGATTAAGAACTAGTGTCCGGCCGAAACTCATTTTTCAGCCGAAACCGAAACCGAAACCGAACTTTCGGCCTTGCTCTTAGTTTCGGCCGAAACCGAAACCGAAACCGAAACTTGATAAAACATTTAAAATGACGATTATTTACTGAAATTTACTGTTCTGTAACATTTGTTAACACATAAGAAAAAGTGCCAAATTGGATTTTTTTACTTTTTGTGACATTTGTTAAAATAAATATTATTAATCTTAGAGTCGAATATGTTTCCTAGAAACTTTTCAGTATCATATTCCGTTTTTTTATACGATTCCAAGTTTTAATGTATTAGAACGAAGGGTAACCTTAAAAACATAAGCAGAATTTATTTCAAGACATTTACTATTGAAAAACAATCAATTGCAGTCATATTCTTTGTATGGGAAACACGGACATGTAGTCTCACAGACCGCGGTCGAAGTTCAAAACGAAATTACATAGTAAACTTGCAATTTAACAGAACTACAAACAGAATTAGAAGGAAAAAATATACAAATTAGGTTTAAAATATATTTTTGAATTTAGGTGATAGCTTGTACGTACGTACGTGTTTAATTTTTAGAGAAATTATGAGTTTTTTGTGTACTTTAAAGGGTAAAAATATCTTCCAAATTTTGTAAAATGGACGTAAAAAGTTTTTGCTGTATTTGCGGAAAATTTATTAAAGTACTTAATAGCGAAAAAATTACTTGCACCGACAAACAAAAGGATTTATCAAGCCTTTGAAAATGCCTCTTTCATAAGTACGTGAGATATGAGGCACCCATATATTTTTTTTGTTTTTAATTGGAAGTTTAAAATTTGTTTCAAAGGCTTGATAAATCCTTTTGTTTGTCGGTGCAAGTAATTTTTTCGCTATTAAGTACTTTAATAAATTTTCCGCAAATACAACAAAAACTTTTTACGTCCATTTTACAAAATTTGGAAGATATTTTAACCCTTTAAAGTACACAAAAAACTCATAATTTCTCTAAAAATTAAACACGTACAATATGTGCCAGCGGCAAACTTCCCGTTCCAACTCTGATATCCCCAAACCCCTTTATCTTGGTCACGACGAGCGTCTCTGAGAATTTTTAAAATCTTAAATTTTATTTATCTTCGCCTAGAGCTAGACTATAAAAGCATACTTTCTTTTTTTTTAATGTATGTTTCTGGTTAATTTTCAATGCAAATAATCGGATAATAGTCATTAAGTAACAGGCACAAAAAAAAATAATTTTGTCGGCTTGTGTAATGAGGGCCGCAAGTGTGAAGCTTAGAATTTTAGTGCAATTTCACCAACGTCAGTTAGTGTTAACAGCTTGTTAAAATGCCATGTCTTCTCTTTCATTCGTATGAAAAACGAAAGAGGTAACGTCATATTAATTCGAGCATAAACTTTAACAGTCGTTGATGAAATTGGACCTTGAGGTGAATTATTTTAAATATAAATAAAACGCGTGGTAAAAGGAAAAGAATGAGGCGAGATGATTGACTAGATAAATCTCGCAAGCTTTATCTTCCTATTATCTCATAGTCAAACAAAATTATTTAGTAAACAAAGTTCATTCCTCTCAAAATTCAAACCTCTCATGTTCATCATATAAGAATCATTCAATCAATCATCATATAAGAATAAGTTTAGACAACTACGAATAATAAAAACTAAATTTGATGAAAATAAAACGAAGTACTAAGAAAAACAAAATAAATACTTAGTAATTTGGCAGTAATTTGCAAAACATAACCTCAAATCACGATTAAATATGGACGGTGGCACTACTTAGCATAGGGATAATATTGCTATACTTAATATGTGGCGGCGAGATGAGCCGGGGTCTCGCCGGCGAGCAAGCGCGAGTTTACCGAACGACACACGAACACTAGAGTTTCGGCAGGGCCGAAAGTTTCGGCTATATTTTGGCCGAAACCGAAACTAAGACCGAAACTGGATTTTTTGGCCGAAACTGGCCGAAACCGAAACCGAAAGTTCGGTCGGTCACTATTAAGAACCATTTTGTTGTAACCATAAAATCGATATGGAGCGCGGGAGGACCTCTATTTATAGAGCACGGCGCGGCGGACTCGAATAGATTTTATAAAGCTCGCTACATACTGCATGTTAAGCTCCGTTTAGACCAAACGAGCGAATGCTCATTCTAGGAAAGCTCTTTTGATGTAAACTAACAACGAGCATTCTTTCGTTGTTCTAGTGTGTTCGCCACGTGTTCGGCGGTAAATAGGTAGAATGCTCTAAGTATCTCGCTCGTTTGGTGTAAACGACGCAAGAGCGCTCGAGCAATTGCCTAGGCCCTAGAGCGTTCTTTCGTGTTCGGACGTGCTCGCTCTTCGAGGCGGTCTCTTCAAAGGGATTCTAGTGTTCTTAATATTTTTACTTTTTGGCGGCTGGTTTTAGGTAGTTTATCAAAGGTTATTTCGTAAATATGGATTGGAGTAATGAAAAATGTTTACAAATGATAGAATTATACCATAACAAAAGATGTTTATGGGATCCAACCTTTGATGACTATAAAAATAAATTAACTACTTATCGTTGACGAATGAGCAATGAGCATTCGCTCGTTTGGTCTAAACGGAGCTATATGATTCTCATCTATAGAGCAAAAATTCTTATTCTTGATGTTCTTTTTGATTCGATTGGTGTAAACGATCTAAAGTATGTTGTAACGAATTATAGTTTACACTAAACGAATACGAAAGAATGTTCTTGTGCTGTTCTTGCTCTATGTTCTTTTGGTGTAAACCCACCTTTACAAAATCGATTCGGGCACAGCGAAAGGTAAATCGTAGCCCTTTTTCCCCTTTTCCAGTGTGGACCCAATTCGTACTATCCGGACTGTACAAAATCGATGTTCGAATGCAATTTTCGTTCAGAAATGTATTCGTATGGACTATAGAGTGCAACGATCGATTATAAATTATTCGTTCGCCTCGCTCGCCGTATTGTTTATATCGGGACTGGGGACAGGGCGGCGGACCAGCGCGGTTTGTTGATCGTGTGACCTTGCCTTTGGTGTGGGAACAGGTTTGAGACCACTTGACTGCGAACTGCACTTTTATTTTTTGAACGGCTTATTAGTGTCAGAGGCTGATAAAAAACCTCAAACAGACTTTCTACTCCCTCGACGCAAAAGTAACAGCCGCTACCGAAAACAAAAATAAACTTTTAGAAAGTTATAACGAAGTCCCTTTAAGGCTTAAATAAAGAGTTTTCAAAGGAGCTACATCAATTATCTGTAATGGTTTAAAATAATTTTATTAAAATTTCCATATTAAAACAAAGTAGAAGTAGGAAGTAGGAGGAAAGGGAAATGGAGGGACAAACTTTGACCACAATAAAGGGTCTGTTGTTTACATCACTGTTCTTGTATTTTAATGTCTTCAAGTTTTTGTAATTTATATTCTAGTTTTTAACTCTTTATTTAATTTATTTTTAACATTGATATTGCACGATTATCATAAAACATAATAAATAATTTGTTTTGTTCGTGGCAGACTTAGCTTAAATGTATATTTTCCTTTCAGAATTCAATATGTACCTAAACAGAATGTGTATATCGATATGAGATGTGATCTGTTAATTTGCAGGGGTTTTAATGGAGGGTCGGTGGGAGGTCTTTGACCCGGCAGGGCTCCGGCGGCGGGGGCGCGGGCATTGGGCCGGTCGTTCCCCTCGCTGCACCGTGGTGTACAGATTGATTTTGTTATACCCGCACCAGGCTATGCCCGTCTGTTAAAGTTGCGACTTGCGAAACTCTCCGATAAAGATTCACTGTGACGTTCCATAGAAATAATTTGTATAAGCCTATAAGCGTTAGGTGGATCAGAGAAATGTTTTAGGTCAAACGTGTAGCCGGCAATAAGGTTCATGGATGATATTCTTAAATTGGATGGTAATATTATTAATTATTTCAATAATTTTATTTACCAATTAAGAAAGTACTTTGCAAGATTCTTATATTTCTAAAATATCTCTAATTTCTATTATATAAGTTCAGCTACAACGTTAAATCAAGGAAACGAATATCTAAGACATGATTTTTAGGTCATACAATGTTTCAAATGTACCCCGATATGAGAAAACTGTTCGCCTATGTATTGACTAGCTATCGAGAGACACAGCTAGGGAATGCAATACCGGGATACCGGGATCCCGAAATACCGGGATCCCGTTTGCATTATGCGGGACTAATCCCGGTCGAAAATTTTGCGGGATCCCGCGGGACTGGCGGGATTACAAAGAAATGTGATTCATATGCGTAACTTTGCGCGCGGGGTGCGTGAACTGGCTACAGGCAGCCCGCTTAACAATTTAGCTTCAATTCACCTATAATTCACTTTAAATGACAATTGAACTAACCAGCGTGGATGCTGAGCGAGAATTTCCAGCTGCTAGCTACCTTGTGTCGAATATCAGGAACCGTTTCGGAATCTTTGGGCACAATTTTTACCTATATTTCGAAAAAAAATTCGATAAAAGATGGACATAAATATAAGCAATTTTTTTTAGTTTTTTTTTACTATTATTATTACGAAGCCATTTCCAAAAAAATGATTAGTTTTTCTTTCATTTTTTTATAAAGTCTGAAGTATGGAGGTGTTAATAATTAAACCCTTGAAAAAAGTGTCCGACAAAGTTTGTTTTATTTGAGATTCTAAGAATAAACCGGGGTCTATCAAGTAAAGTCATTATAACGATTTATTTTAAAAGTTTAAATCCACCCAGCGGGATCCCGCAAATACCGGGATCCAGCGGGATTGTGATGGTTCAATCCCGCAAATACCGGGATTGAAATTCTCTTGCGGGATTGCATTCCCTAGACACAGCCGATGCATCGCAGCTTGCTCAACCCGTGATACAACTACAGTCTATTTTAGGTATACCGTGGTCCGTGTTCGACAGGACAGCCGGTTTCACGCCACTATGTACAACTACAATGTCCCATACACTAGGAAGCATTATTTATAGTGTATTAAAATATAGCCCAAGGCGAGCACTGATGGATTAACACTTATATTTATCTCTGTCTTTCCCTAACTGAAGAATGTGGAGCAATTTGGCAGACTGAATTTAATTAAACAGCAGAAAGATTACATAACACATTAACTGCTGCTGTTTTAAAAAGTGCACGTGAAATCTACAAAATGCATTTAAAAAGGTTCGTTGTTTGCAGTTTTCATAAAACCTCGTTTTCAACACAAACCCGTGCAGTTTAAAAACGAGCCTGTTGTGGGCCATGTTTTACATTGTTTGAAGGGTGCAACTCAGAGTGCTCTACTTCTAAGCCGCTACGCAGTTTTAGGTTTGCGGTGCTTTAATTTTTCTGTTGCGAACACGAATGCAATTTACAGTTAAGACTAGGTGCAGTGTTGCTAAGTGGTATAACGGTCGGTATCTTCATTTAATCGTGGCTAAACCTGGCTAAACGGACTGATTCAGTGATACAGCCTGTGGGCTCGAGCCGACATAACGTTACCGTAATTTATATTATGTACACAGTACACAGTACAAACTATACGTAGGTATAAGTCAAGACTTCACGGACCGTGATGCTGATACTAAAGCAGCTTTATAATTATTACTTAATACCATAATAATATTATGAGGTTTCATTGGGTCTTTAGTCAGATTCTCCCAACGGGTGAGGTCTATTTAACGAATTTACCTTCGAAGGAATTTACACAGCCTACTAAAACGTAAACAAAGATACAGCGGTTTGAAGATATGAAACAAAATGAGGCCACGTTCCATTTGTCGTTCTAAATATAGATAACACGACAAATATTAATCATATCGGAGCAGGGGGTAATTATATTATTATTGTTGTGAAACGCGTTGTTTAGGGCACAGGGTTGAGGAGTTTCATGGTGGCGTAACGATTACATATTTTATGATTTATAAATGGTGATCGATGACGAGCAATTAAAAAGAAAATATTAATTTAGTTGAAATTTGAAAGTTATTATTGTCTCAGTTAATAAATCCAACATTGCAATTTACAGGGCAAAAAAGTTGTGTCAAAATTTAAGTGTGAAAGCTACAAATCATAATTCATAATATTTTAAATCTGGCACAAAATAAGCATCTTAGCTATGGCTTTAGCGCTCGTATTAGCCCTGACAAAATCCTACCGCAAGCTCTGGCGACAGACTTGCATCATTTGACCGTAAGATTGGTAGTCCTTTACAGATTGTCATTATTCTTCTTGCCTCTGATTTCTGACTGAGTTGTGCATTGTTAAAACATTATGAATTCACCGATGTGTCTACAGTCTGGGCGAGAGTCGGTTGACCCGTTGATTCGGTCGCAACTGCCGAGGTAAACGGGATTCGCACGTGGCTACTGTAATCAGGTTGTCGACCGGCGGCCTTGGGGTAAAGCCCCTCTCCCTATTTCACCACTGCCACCCAAAATGTACTCTAACTTCTACACATAGAGCACAGGTTGGTAGCGACTACCATGTCACCTTTTCTCCGGTTATGGAAAACAGAAAATCTGAGTTATATTTTGAGCGGTGGTGTCTTCATGAAAGTCTGCATCGACTAACGAGTTCGTTTGTTAAAAACAAGAGACCAATAAGTTTGAACTTTAATTGTACGGGTTAATACGTTCAAAATGGAAACACAGACCTGTCCTTCGCAGCTTTTTGTTTGTTGTCCTTCGGGAGCCAGCCATGTCACTTGTTAGAAGTTTGTGAGTGTATACCTGCGGGCTGCGCATCACAGGTAACCAAAAAAATGGTCGTTTCCCCACAGGTGCATTGACAGGCAATGTTCTATACGAGACATTGTTTGAGTGCTATTGTGCATCCTGTGGTTCCATGTGTAGAGTTTGATACGCCTTTAACAATGGTTTATAATCTGTTTCCATTGAATCTTGCAATTGCATTGGATTTTATCGGCAAACGAAATGGAATTGCTCTTCAGACTTCAAGCTCTACAATAACCCATCAGTCGTGGCAAAACGAGACACAATAGCTTTTTCATTGTTATCGCGGCCGGATGTGGCCGCTTGGGGCTTCATGAATTAATTGTCTAAAATCGAAACGTGAAATTTTTTTTCGAGATGGTTAGGGTAGACAGCAGGCGATGATCAGAGATTGATAAAAAAAACCCCCGCCAAAAACCTTAAAAAAGTAATGAAATAATATTTACTGACTTTAAGTTTAAATCATTCCTAAGAGTAAAGTAATATTTTAGTCCATAATTGTTGTCACGGTGTGTCGGGGGACCGCCAAGTAAACTACCACAACAGCGACTTTTGCATTTTGTATCGCTATAATAGTCGCTGATTCTCTCGATTCGGGTCGCTGTGAACTGACCCTTAAACTTTATTGTTATGTGAAATCAAACATCTACATTAGCGGTCCCCCGACACACCTTGAAAACATTTATGGACTAAAATATTACTTTACTCTTAGGAATGATTTAAACTTAAAGTCAGTAAATATTATTTCATTACTTTTTTAAGGTTTTTGGCGGGGGTTTTTAAACTTATGCAGAATAATTCCTATCAACTGGATCATATCCCAATGAATACCATCTATAAAATATGTCCTCTTGGATGAGGCCGTCAATATGAGCCCAAACATGAAACCTCCACTTTGGGTTCATACGGAGCTCGGCTCCCATAGAATCCAAGTGATGCTGCAGCAGCAGCATGCAAATATTTACTGTTTATCTACGTCTTACTGGTTGTCGCAATTAAAATGAGCCCAAACACGAAACCTCTGCTCTAAGTTGGTGAGGAGTTGGGTATCCTATTGATTACCAGGTGATGCTGCAGCACCAGGTCAACTTTCTAATAATGTGTATATATTCATAAGTGTCACGAACCAGAATGCAAAATATAAAACCCATCAAACGACTGCAAGTTGCTAATCGTCCTATCACGAACCAGATAAACCATGATATTTCAGCAATGAGCAGGCTGATGATGATGAACTATAGCCAAGAACACACACATAGTGTGGATAATTGATATCACGTTTTCCAGCTTGCTGCAAATCTCATGGGTGTGAGTTGTGACTATTAATCCTTCAGGCCCCGCGCGAGCACCGGTGATCGCGAGAACAAAAGAATACAATGGGAATTCCTAGAACCTCCGATCGAAGGATTAATGCACAGTCGGATTTAATGAAACCGGTTACTGCGACCGAAATCGGTTAGGAGGTCAACACTCATGTCTCATATTTATTCCGGTCTTCTAAGTTGGTACTACTGAGAATTGCCTGTATATACCTATTCTGTTTTATCTTCAATTATATAGGCTATTATCGCGTGCAGTGTATTTACCCTTGTAACATCATTTGCTACATAACAACTACAAAATATAATGGAAGTCGGTTTTCCATTCTTTGTTGTTATTATACGTACGAGGGCTGCTATTTATGTATCCGGAACTGGCCACTTACAAGAACAATATTTAAAAAGTAATTACAACATTTGAAAATAGAACTCTTTGGTTGAAGAATACATTTTGTTTCATGTGACTGTCAATTATTATTTTTCCATTGTGGCGTCATTTTGAAAATTGCGTGTCCTTATTTGCCATGGATTTAACGCGTGAACATTTTCGTGCAATGATTTACTACGATTTTCGGCGTGGGCTAAATCAACAACAGTGCTTTATTCAACTCACCGCAACTTTTGGAGATGAAGCACCATCAAAAACCACTGTTTATCACTGGTACAGTGAGTTTAATCGTGGGCGGTCTATGCTCACGGATGAAAATAAAGAAGGTCGCCCAAAAACAGCTGTTGTCCCACAAAATATAGATGCTGTGCGGGAACTAATAATGCGTGATCGTCATGTTACATATCGCGAGATAGAGGCGTCCTTAGGCATAAGTATGACGAGCATACATAAGATATTACACGAACATTTGGCTGTAAAAAAAATATGTTCGCGTTGGATTTCGCACAACTTGACAATCGATCAAAAACGGGCTCGTGTCGATTGGTGCAAAAAAATGATAAAAAATACAACCGTGGTACGTCAAAAGCCGTTTATAATATCTACACAGGTGATGAATCTTGGATCTATGCATATGACCCCGAAACTAAACAACAGTCAACGGTGTGGGTGTTCCAAGATGAGCCGAAACCAACAAAAGTTACTCGTGCAAAAAGTACTTTGAAGCAAATGGTCGCCTGTTTTTTTGGAATTAATGGACATGTGGCTACAGTGCCATTAGAGAATCGTAAAACGGTTAATTCTGAATGGTATACGACCATTTGTTTACCAGAAGTCTTTGAAGAAATAAGAAAGGACAACCGACAACGCAGAATCATATTACATCACGACAATGCTAGCTAGCTGTCACACCTCAGCTGAAACAACTCAGTTTTTGGAGGGTCAAAAGATCGAATTGACTGGTCATCCGCCGTACTGCCCTGATTTGGCACCTAACGATTTCTTTTTATTTCCATACGCGAAGAACAAATTACGTGGTCAACGTTTTTCGAGCCGCGAAGAGGCTGTTGATGCGTTCAAAATGCACGTTTTGGAGATACCTCAATCAGAATGGAAAAAGTGCTATGAAAATTGGTTCCAGCGTATGCAAAAGTGTATCGATCATCGCGGCGAATATTTTGAAAAGCAATAAAACCATATTAAATGATATATGTTTGTTTCTTTTTTTAATTCCGGATACATAAATAGCAGCCCTCGTAATACTTAAATATTATCTTTTTTAGTTTCAACCAGGTTAACATAGTGTTGTGGTGTCATACTTATCTCATTGCTTGCATTGTGCGTATTTGGAAATATTTTATTTCCACGCCAACTTTATCTAGTGTTCCATTGATGAACCAATTGGTATCCTTGAGAGATAAACATGATGATCTATATAGATTATGGGGTCGACCGTCGATGCTTGATACGATACCAACAGCATTGGATGACTACTTCCCCAGTCGTCGTCCGATGCTGTTTTCTATTTATAATCAATTAATCCGTCCATCGTGGGTATCGCAGACAATAGATTTTCAATTGTTATGCTGGCAGCTGGCTGCCGCTTGGGGCAGGGGGCTTGATAGGTTAAATTAGTACTATGACTTTACACGGCGGCGATATTAAAGATTGTTTGTCTGAAAACGTAAAAAATATTAATTAATTGTTCCGGTACATAATATAAACCCATAATAATATTAGGGCATCCCTATAGTTCCCCGAATAGTGAATTGGCCGAACACTAAATACCGAATATTCGGCAACGCTGTCGGCCGCAGCGCCGAGTATTTAGCACGAAATATATAATTATAATTTTCCGGGGCGCGGTAGCTGGATTAAGACAAGTCCCTACCTGTTTTCCTCGTTGCGTTTTCAAACGAGTTATTTGCGTCAAAAGAGTTGGACTTTTATTTGAAAACAGTTCGCCTAAATCGGAAGGCCGATCCTTACAAGTGGTGGTTAGCAAACGAAAAACCGTACCCAAACCTTTCGAAATTTGCCAAAGTTTATCTCCCAGGGAGCCAATTCTCAGGATGTGAACTTTTTCGCTCGTAAAATTACTTCATGAACTATTCATTTCTACTGGCAAGTTCGAATGATCCCTAAAACTCGTATTCTGGGGACCGATAGCTATCGAAGTGCTCCTGCCATTGACATTATTAATTATTTTGCGTTCCGTTTCGGCGTTAAAAAAACACTGGGACAAATTTTGCAACGTGCGAAGATATTTAAGCGTATTGTAGTAAATATAGCTAACTAAATAATTGGTTTCATAATATTACTAGCTATCCCGGCAAGTTGTTTCGCGGTCGTTTTGCCATATATTTACGTAGTACTCATACATATCTCAATGCATTATTTAATATAATAATTTGTAGTTAATAACTAAATCCTCGTAGAATTATTTCATGAACTAGGTATTCATTTCTACTGGCAAGTTCGAATGATCCTTAAAACCCGTATTCTGGGGACCAATAGAACAATTACTTACAAATCGAACTATCGAGGTGTTCCTACCGTAGACATTTTGCGTTCCGATTCGGCAAAAAAAAACGCTTGGACAAAGCTACGTGTGACTGATAATATTTACGTGTATTCTAGTAAATATAGCTTATAAAATAATTGACTTTATAATATCACTATTCACTAGCTATCTCGGCGCAAATTGTTTTGCGGTTGTTTTGCAATATAGGTAAGTATATTATTTGTAGTTAAGAACTAAATTATTGTTCTTTTAAATTTGTAAAAAACAATAATTATACTATTTTATTGAAGTGACATAATATTATGTATGGCCCGTTGCACAAACAATAGGTAATGGTCGCCGGTCTTGACTTTTGAGTTGAAAATTAATAATTTACTGTTATTTATTTAACAACACTTATCAATTATTATTATAACAAGTAGTGTAAGAGACTACTAAATACAACATTTAATTATTATTCTAATACAGCGTTAGTATTAAGTAATTTATCAAAATTCGCAACTTTCGTAATCGGAAGCGGGCGCGAGACTGCCCGGGCCGAGACCCGAGTCGTCGCGACCGGCGACTCGCGAGACGCGAGGCGCGCATACGCCGCGCCGTTCCGTCGGGATTTCTTGGGACTTGTCGGGACAAGTGCGAGGCGATGCGAGGCTCGCACGGCGACCGCGACGCGAGCGAGACCGCGACCCACTGCTACTCATCATAGCCCCATAAGCTCACCGGTGAGCGAGACACAAATCACAATAGAATAACAATAGATTTCCAAGAATCCACCATCGAAGTATTAATAATAGTAAACTTAATCAGTAAAACCGTTTCGGAGGAATAAGGCAACTAACATTGTGACACGAGAATTTTAAATAATTTATGAAGATAAGAAGATAATATTATTATGTACTTATTTATTTATTGAATATTAATATTATTATGATAAACTTAATTATCCAAAAACTTATGGGTACATAATAATATGTAGAACAAAAGTTCTGATAAAATTTTAACAGTCTCTAATTATTATATAACTTAATTATATATTTTAATAGTCTAATTATATAAAAAACTAGCTGTTGCCCGCGACTTCGTACGCGTTAACATAGTATAATAACAAAGATGGATAGCTTTCCCCTTTTTGTGGTTCCTTATACAAAGGGTAAAAACGGGACCCTATTTAAGCAAACGTCAAACGCAAACGTCAAAAAACTTTCATGTTTCTAACTCAAGAAATGATGGACTTTCATTGAATCTTTCTACCCCAATTTCACCCCCTTGGAGGTAGAATTACCAGAAACGCTTAAATACGTATCCATTCATTTTTAATCAGTAGCACAAAAATAAAGTTTCATGTTTCTAACTCAAGAAATGACGGACTTTCATTCAAACTTTCAACCCCAATTTCACCCCCTTGGGGGTAGAATTTCCAAAAACGCTTAAATACCTATCCATTCATTTTTAATCAGCAGTCCAAAAATAAACTTTCATGTTCCTAACTTGAGAAATGACGGACTTTCATTTAAACTTTCAACCCCTATTTCACATCTCTTGGAGGTAGAATTTCCAAAAACGCTTAAGCACGTATTCAATCATTTTTAATCAGTAGCTCAAACCTAAAATTTCAAGTTTCTAACTTAAGAAATAACGGAATTTCATTCAAACTTTCAACCCCAATTTCACCCCTTTGGGGGTAGAATTTCCAAAAACGCTTAAATACGTATCCATTCATTTTTAATCAGTAACCCAAAAATAAAGTTTCATGTTTCTAACTCAAGAAATGACGGACTTTCATTCAAACTTTCAATCCCAATTTCACCCCCTTGGGGGTAGAATTTCCAAAAACGCTTAAATACGTATCCATTCATTTTTAATCAGTAACCCAAAAATAAAGTTTCTTGTTTCTAACTCAAGAAATGACGCACTTTCATTCAAACTTTCAACCCCGATTTCACCCCCTTGGGGGTAGAATTTCCAAAAACGCTTAAATACGTATCCATTCATTTTTAATCAGTAACCCAAAAATAAAGTTTCATGTTTCTAACTCAAGAAATGACGGACTTTCATTCAAACTTTCAACCCCTATTTCACCCCCTTCGGGGTAAAATTTTCGAAATTCCTTCCTTAGTGGGTGTCTACTTAATAAAACAACCCTACTCACCAAATTTCGTGGCTGTAACTTTAACAGTTTTTGCTCAGCGATGATGAATCAGTCAGTCAGTCAGTCAGGACATGTAATTTTATAAGTATAGATAAATTCAGCTACTCCACAGAATATACACATTAGTACAAGCTTCTCTAATTTAACGAAATTATTTATACCTAAATAGTTTCTTTTTTTTAACACATTAACTTATAAGTACTTATCTAGTAAGTAATTATATCGTAAAAGAAACACAAGCACGAATATTAATTGTTCATCATTTATTTACTAGACAACTACTTTGCTACATATCCACCAATAGGAGGGTGAATTTTTGTACGAATTCGGACATCTACCGGTCCCTAGCACTTGTATGACTCGAGCGATCCTTACACGAAATATTTCGAGTATGAAGTTTTGAGAATACACAAACTATTAGCAACAAATTGTATCGTGCAGGAAACCGGTCTCGAACGCTTCAACTCCCAAGCGGGGCCACATGTGGTGTACGAATTCGGACATCTATAACCGGTTCCACTCGTTCGACTCGAGCGATCTTTGCACGAAATATTTAGAATGTGAAACATTTGAGAATACACAAACTGTGTTACGTTCGTAAAAATCTCATAATTGGGTAATTTTTCCGAAGATGAAATTTTCTCACATTCTGAGAATTGGCTCCCAGGGAAGTAGCGTGTATAGTGAGAGGTTATTTTCTGAGGCTGGTAACATTTACGATGAAAAGCGTAATCGTTTGCTACCAAAAAATACTGAAAAAGCCACTGATCAATTTTAATTACTAAAGAGTTGTAATTTGGAAATAAATACATAATTTTGAGTAATATAAAGTGTTTTTTTTACATGATTTGGTACTCGGTATTCGGCCGTATAGTACGTATTATTCGGCCGAATACCGAATAGCAAAAAAAGAAGTCGAATAGGCCGAATACCGAATAGTTGCCGAATATTCGTGACAAGGGCCAGGGCCCCCATAAGAGATACTGGCGCCTGCGGCCTGTGTGCAAAAAAAAAGGATTTTGGCGCCCCTTTAGGCAAATTTTTTGGTTCCTTGGTTTTGGCGCCCCTAAAGATGGCAATTTGGCGCCCCTAGAGGATGGCGCCCGTGTACATTGCACATACTATGGTAGCGGGAGCCCTGATTCGTGACATATTTAAATAATATTATCAAAGCTGATATTAACTCAATACCTTCTGCATCGCGTAGGTAAAAAGCTGAACCGATGCCACCCCCTGAAATTTAAATATTATTAACCATAATAATTCTTATTCTACGGTTCTACTCACACTAGCTAGCTGTTGGTAATGAAAAAGTTAACGAATTATCGTTTTACATGTAGGCGAACGTACAAATACACGAGTACAGTATAAACAATATTGTTTAAATGAACGTGACCTACAAATGCAAAATTACGTTAAAACTAAGCAGCAAGAACAATGTTACGTTTTGTTTGAAGGTTTATGTAGATGTCCGCTGGGCGAGGTCAATCGTCAAAGACAGTGGCGGCCTTGATCGTTGGGATATTACGAAATAAATTTAAATTTGTAGGTTTAGTTACGACTTACGTTGCATGGTCACACCAGGGCCCGTACCACGAAACCGTTTTGAGACTCAATCGAACGAGTGTGCTGCGTCCTGCTCTAACAACGTGTTTCACATTTGTCAGAGCGGGACGCAGCATTCTCGTTCGATTGTTTAGAGTCTCAAAACGGTTTCGTAGTAGACCTCCGGGCCCAGGCAAGAGTAAATAAAAATTCATTTCGGTCTTGTTATGTGAAACGTTAACTGCATGTAACTATTATGGCTATCAAAAGTATCTGGTAACACCACTCACCACTGCCTGATGAAAATACTCTCTTCCTTTGTTATAATATATCTACAAAACAGAATACTACAAATTACAACTTTCAAGCTACAGTACATCTCTATGCTACAGGATAATAATTTATTATTTCAAAAGTTAGAGAAATCTTGTTTTCGTAATGCATAAAGGAAATCCATAAAAAACCTACTTACTCACATTTTATAATTTTTTAAACGTTGAACTATAATAATTCTGATCATTTTTCAATTTTCATCGAATATTGACCTCTTGGGAGTTGGGTACAATAAAGTTAACAAAAACACTGAACAAAAAATATAGCAAGTTTACTAGGTATCACAGATTAATATATTATGTAGCAACTAGGTATATCTACTGTTGCGTTCATTGAGATAATAAATACACGTTGCGTTCTTCATCTTCAAGCAAGAATAATGCGGTGTTACCAGTACGCAAAGAGTTCTATAAACTTTTGGTATAATTTTATTTATCACTATTCACTTACAATATTATAAGCTGTTTATAATTTATTATTTAATAAAGTCCATAAAAATTAAAATTAAATTAAATGATATTATATTATGTTTGTATATATTTTGCGTAACTACTTTGATAAAATAATAATAAAAGTAAGGTACAAAATATAAATTTTTCTGATTTTAACCTAGCCTAGCATAATGTCAAAAAAATCCAATATTGTGAGGTTACTGCAAAATTCTAGAAAGCGTTGAATGAATAATAAGTATTTCATATGCATATAAAATTTATTTATATTTTTCCTACTTCATATTATGTCGCTATTAATATTTATTACCTAAGTATATCCGTTATTCAAACCACCTAGCCTTTACTATGATATAATGTAAGTACATACTATAATAATATCTAACAATTCCATTTTTCATGCATTCGGTATATATTTTTTTGGTTTGGTACAATTTTATAGCATTGCATTGGTAGAAATCTTCTTTGTCTGTGAAAATCAATAAATACTTTGGTAGTGACACGCTTGTAAACTGGCAACACTAAATCTCTTGTCAGTGAGCCAGCTGTACCGTACTGTGTGTGTGTACTAAAAAATTAAACTCGAAAAGCGTAGTCGTCCTTGATGTGTCATCCATTACAATTCTACGAAACGTGGTAATTAAAACGTTTAATATTCACAAATACATTCTATAAAACAATCGAACTCGCAGTGCTCCAGCCTCCAACGTTGCATCTCGTTTTTTTTGTCGATTGCTTTGGTGGCAGGTAGTGGAACAAATCGTGGAAATGTTTATGTAACGCAGCAGTCGTGAGATAGCTGAGTGTGCGTTTTATCTTTGTTCCAGATAGGACGGCGAGTGTGTGTCGAGTTCGTCCGAGTGTTTGCGAGTTCAGTGTATCGAGCTGGTGATGTGCTAGTGTTCGGACCGGACGCAGTGTATGTGGAACCAGTCGCCTAAAGCTCGCCCGGGCATGGTTCCGGGCAGGTAGCGGGCGCGGGTGGCCTGCGCAGGCCCCACACAAGCAGCCGCGTGTGTCTTCCAGCGTCGTCTATGGCCGAGCAACACATTACACCGTCGTCGCACACTGCACTCACGAGAGAGTCCAGCAGGTACCAACTCTATTACTCATTGATACTCAGATTAACCCATCAATCCCCAAGAGGCACTGGCTGTCAGTTGTCACATAACAATTGAAAATCAATTGTGTCTGCGATACCCACGACAGAGTAGACAGAATTATAGAGTATGCCGACTTAGAACTGATGTTGAAATTTTTAAATTTGACGTATTATAATGAAAATCGTCGCTAGGGTTGTTGACTTGTTACCTACGAATTTAAAACTATGACATATGCGCTGGACGTGTTCCTCTTTGGTCGTATTGTTGTTTGTGTTTTGGCACATGCGATTAAAATTGTCAGAATCCAATTTTGAAATCTTTATTTTAAATATTTAAAAATAAATTATATCAGCCAGCGCGAGGCACATTCTGTTCATAATCCTAGTGAAACCCGACGAATTTGACAGATATTGAAACCTGTCCGTTTCTTTGTAGTCAAACTACTGGTAGTTATGTCTATTGTGCCCGCAATGGAGGTGCTACTACTGACTATGGCACTAGTTAATCTTATAAGATTGTACAAACATGATGAGACGGTTTAAATTCCATTGTCTCCACAGTAGAATTATAGTGATGGTTGTTTTGGTAAAAGTAAAGTGGAGTTATCTTAGGGTAGGTTCAGTTTCTAATTGAATTTAGATGTACCTGTTATGAATAAAAACATTAATCCCTCGATCGTGGATCGTGGCTTGGGGCTTGAAGCATTAATTTTCTTTTATACTAATCTTATTTAACCCCTCAATCCCCAGTTTTACAATGATTTAAGGTCTTGAGCCTGGTTTTTTAAATATTATATTAATGCTTCAACTCCCAAGCGGCCACATGCGGCCGCGATAATAACACTGGTCAACAGTAGTTTTGCGGCCTGAAAACTAAAAGCTGTTTCTGTAAGAACTTTGTGCCCTGATCATATGTTTCTAAGAAATTTTATTTCTATCGGCTCAGGTTTTTAAGATATTTCATTCCAAAGTTTCAAAAATCTCGAATTTTAGTCTATTTGGGAATCACTTTACAACTATTTTTATTTTCACAAGTTTTGATATAATATGTTTAGTAAATATACACATCTATTATTTCGATCTCAATTTAAATTGCATATTATATTTTTTTATTAAAATGTGAGAGTTGAAAACTTAACTTTCTTTTTTCATACAAAAATTGTTAGTCCACATAGTATGAGCTAGGTAAAGCATTTTAAAAACTGTCATAACATTGGGGAAATTAGTCATAACTCATTGAAACAAGTTACATTCTCAATAAGAAGTGCCTCCCTCTGGCATACATTTATCAAAACTAATAAAAATGAATACTTTCAACTTCAATGTGATTCTAAAATACACTAAAATGCGAGATTTTTGTAACTGGAATGAAATATCTTAAAAATCTGAGCCGATAGAAAGAAAACTTCTTGGAAACATATATTGTGCACACAAAACTCTTATAGAAACTGCTATTAGTTTGCAGGGCGCAAATTTTTTTTCGATTTTGTTGACCTGTGTAATAGATAAGCGTTTTTCCACAATCGAGGTATTAATGAGAATTTCATAATCATGACTGCATGATGTAACCAGTGTCATGGTATAAGCTCAGTTTGAAATTAAATATACACACAAAAAATTACCTTAATTCTGGTGGAGTCCGCTCTGGCTCCACCCGTGGTACATGTATCCTATAGCACTCAGGAACATCACTATGTACATTGGTGAAAGAATTTTTGAAATCAGTGCAGTAGTTACACAAAAAATAAATGCAATTATCTGAGGTTGTACATTATGCCATGGCAATGCCTGCGTCAAGAAGCAAAGTACCTACAAGAAGTAGGTATACTGAATTTTTTATTCTCTTGAATTGGTGATTTTTAGGGTTCCGTAACCAAAGGGTAAAAACGGGACCCTATTACTAAGACTTCGTTGTCTGTCCGTCTGTCTGTCCGTCTGTCTGTCTCCAGGCTACATAGAGATACATCTCAAAATCCACTATAGCTAGACTTCTGAAATTTTCACAGATTGTGTATATCTGTTGCCGCTATAACAACAAATACTGAAAACAAAATAAAATTAATATTTAAGGGGTGCTCCCGTACAACAAACGTGATTTTTTCGGCCTTTTTCGCTCTTTATCAATAATGGCAAGAGGTAGGTACTTTAATTTTTCACACATTCTTTTGTAATATATGTGTACTATAATATTTAATAATAATATTAAAATAAAATAAAAATTTAAGAGGGGCTTCCATACAAAAAACACATTTTTTTGCCTATTTTTTTCTCTGTATCGGTATGGAACCCTTCGTGCGCGAGTCCGACTCGCAATTGGCCGATTTTATTTAATATCTTTGTTAATAATTATGAAAGTGTAGACTTTCAAAACAGCAGTTCTTAACCATTTAAATGGCCAAACTTTTAATAAGGCTTCAAAATAAAAAAAAAAAGTTTGAGCCAATTTGTCAAGAAATGGTTTTCCATCATGGATTACACAACAAAAATCTTTGAGTGGGATTGTTTTGTTTACTTGTGGGTGGGTTTCATAGAGCACTCTTTGAGTATATGGCTGTTTTAGATACATATTACATGCTGGTGGAAATAGGTCATACTGTAATTATTTTTGTTTAATGAACATTTCGACAACCTTTGTGGCTCAATGGTTAAGAGTGTGGCAGCTCAAGCGGTGGTTGCGGGTTCAAATCCCGCCAAAGGAACAAAAAGTTTTCAGTGTTCCTGGATCATGGATGTGTATATTAAATAATTATTATGTGTATGATATAATAAAAATCTTTAATATATTTGTTTAGTATAAAAGTATTAACTCTTTAGTTCCCAAGTGGTCGCATGCGACCGCGAGAACTAAAGATTTCCAAGAATCCGCGATCGAGGTATTAAATATCTTTCCGTTGTCTGGTAGCCGTAACACAAGTCCATCAGGTATCAGACTGACGTTGTGTGAAGTGTCCATACTCCATACATATTATTATTATTATTATTTCTTCAAATAAAACATTTTGTTTCTGCAGATTTTAGCATATTCATAAAAGATTTGCTTGCCTGGCAAACATTGTTTTCTTATTAGTGCCTTGTGGAAATATTTTTGAGCATCTCAAAAGAAGATCTTTCTACCAAGCAAAATGGTGTCCTCTGTCAGGCCGAAACCTAAAAATTTATTATAATTTCTGACATTGATGATATTTATGTTGCGCCAATCTCAAAAACATACAAGTTACTTGTAGTAAAAGGCAGTGGATATAAATACTTGTGCACATGAGCACTGTTATCACTATGATAAATAACAATGTGCATCTACACTTCATTGACAGTCACATTCATATATATATGTATACAATATAGTGTTTACAGTTTAGGAACTTGATGCTGCTTGCAACTTATTGTTAACAAAAGAAAATCTCACAAAGACCATAAACAACACTTATTTAGCAGAAAAATGTTCTATATTTGCTAATTAAATCATTTCTTGGTGTAATGACATTTAATTAGCATATTATATTGAAATAGTAATTTTCAAAGTTTTAACAATTGATTATGATATATTTGAGTACCCAATAAGTTAATTGATTCTTGAAATTACTTGTTACTTATTTTACTCATTGTTTAAATATTATGTAACATAAACTTTAAATTATCTTAGACATAACATAATAAGAAAACATATTATTTATAAGCCTATGCTGTCCCACTGCTGGGCAAAAAGGCCCTTCCCAAAGTATTTACTGGTGGTAGGCATCAGGTAGACATTCTGAAAAAATTTGATTAAAATTTACTCAGAAATAAAATATTTTTTTTTATTTACTGCCATACCTTCGATCCTGCGTCGCCGGTGGTCATTGTACTTATACCATTATATGTATAAAAAAAAGTATATAAAAACAATAATATTATATCAATAGTCTGATATGTTTTAACAATCTGCTTCCCTGTTGTCTGATGTTCTAAGGCTCCAAGCAATATATTTCCCCGCAGGTCTTCTCCTAGCAGGGTGGTGGGCGGCCGGTGCTTGCGTCAGGTGCGTAAAGCTAGCCGCAGTCACAGGAGACGTCACGCATCGCCCGCATCCCTCACGCGCCGCACCCCGAGCCGCGCCGACGAGCCGCGCACCCACGTCGAGCTGCGCCGGAGCTCGCGACTCGTCAACTCCCTCCCCCGCTCCGACTACTCCACCGAGCGCTGGTCCTACGGCACCGACGTCTACGAGACCCGCTACGACACCCCCTACAGACACGGCGACTCCAAGCGAGCCCGGACCTCCTCGTATGAACGCAAGAAACTCAAACGTCTCTCGTCGAGCACGAGCGCTACGGACGAGTGCGTAGCATACTGCACGCGCTCACGGACTGCTCTTAAAAGTGAGAGTGCTAGTGAGCAACCCAGTAAATTGAGCTGGAAACCGAACACACCGAATTCGAGCTTGAATATATCGGAGACGCGACAGGATTCGACGTTGAACCAGTTGGAGGGTTTGCTGCCTCTGGACGAGAGGGACTTCGCCTACTCCCCGTTCAGCTCGTCGACTATAACAGACCTCCTCGACTCCGACTACTCAGTATACAGTCCCACGACTAGCCGCAGGAAGGGCAAGAAGCGGAAACGCTCGACGCATCGGTCCCTCTCTCACCGCAGAAGCAACTACTTGATCGACTTCGAGGAGTGCAAGAAGAAGTTTAAAATTGAATCCGACAAGGAAATACCGGAATCGAGCAAGGACAGCGCTGCCAAGAGCGGAACGCTAGACTACGAGACAGGCAAATTCAAGCCTCTATCGTGTCAGGTCTCCTGCACGTACCGCCTGCGGAATAGGCCCCACCTTGGACCGCCCACATCCACTGTCATCAGTGACAGCGCAGGTGAGAAATATCTTTATTGAAAGCTAATTAATTCACTTACTATCTCAACATGAGTAAAGTGCTATCTACCATATTTGTTTATCGAGCAGTATGTGCAATACCATAGATATCAGAAACATCTGTGTGCAATACACTTTATTTTACAGCTTCAAAGTATGACCTTTCGTGTTCATTGAACAAACTTGTTCATAAATATGACGACAGAATCATACGAAAACTGATATCACTTGTTACATTGCAACGTCAATTTTGCATTTTATGTCACAGATTTTAGCTACACATGAGTCTCGTAACCGCAATTTCTGTTATCGGCGTTTCTTATCGTCTATAAAGTGCAGCTATTTATTGTAGATAATGGTTAGATGTTAACGAACATTGTGTTGCAGGGGCTCCGTCAACGAGTGACGCAGCTGCGCACACGAGCGGTGAGCAAAAGAGCGAGCACCGGAGGGAGACTCTCACACCACCCTCGTATAAGGATATTCAAGGTAATAATTATTATCTGTTATCATAGTAATAAATTGCATTATCATGGACATTATGTGTGACTCTAATCATTTTAATTTGAATACACTATTGACTATACATATAGAGAATAATATTATTGTCGCAAATAATATTATTCTCTCCTTACTTTACTTGTATTTTAAGAAATTAAGTATTTATCCTGATGAATTTTAACTTTTACATTGTATTTTTTGTCTATAGAGTTATGTTTTCTATCCCAAGTTTTCAATGAGTTAACCTATGAGTGTCCTGTACTGACAAAATTAGTATAAAGAAATAAGTTGTATGTACAAAAAACATTAGTCTATTACCCATTAGCCTACAAACAATAACTACGTATTATAATTGAATTTTAATCTTAGATTAATAACAATGATCACTATCAGCAAAATATAAACATTAATTGAAAGTTGATATAAGTAGTGGGCCAAGCCTGATAACAAACAATATTATGTGTGTTTGTAGACAAAACAGAATATATAATTATTACTTGTGACTTATGTAAGCTGCATATCCTGTTCTTAATAAGGACACTACAGTAATTATTAATTATTTTATACTTCTTCCTCATTACAGAACCAAGTTCATCAAAGGCTCCACATTCTGACAGCAAACTCCTGATCGTACCCCGAGATCTACCATACCTTCGTCAAACAAACGCTCGAAGAGTAAGTTACACACCTTTAAAGCCTATCCTAATGTAAGTTGGGAGGTTACAGGATTTTAGAACATCCTTAAGCGCGTCAGATGAAGATAGTATACAATATCCATGTTTTTTTTGGTAGTCTCTATAGTTAATCAAGGTATTATTAAGATTACTTGCTTAGAGGGTTAAAAAAATCTCAGCTCTGTAGCTATGAGTATTGGTGTAACTTCAGTGCTATGTATCAATGGCATATTATGCCTAATATAACTCCATTTGGTTGCGACAGACAGAAACCACAAACTTCTGTTAGTTGTGATAAGAATGAGACTCATTGTAAATTTTGAGCTAAATAGAATGCATTTTCCTTTTCCGTTCCGTTCCATTACGTTTTTACTTATTTTTTGTAATTTTAATAAGAAAAACGAAGATTGTCAAAACCTTCTTAGCGAATTCCTTTAACCCTCATTATTACATTTTTTATAGAAATATTTACATACTTTTGTGTTATATCAAAGACAATTAGTTTCTGGCCATTTAATAATTACACCGATTAAGTAATTAGCACAAATGATACAATATAATAACTGATTAGTCCTAATTGTAAACTTGTTGTGGATTCAGAGTCGTTTATGGTGATAATAATTTACAAATACACCTATTAGTAACGTAAAAGACACTTGAATACAATTAACGATTAGTACTAAATGTGAAGTTGTCATGTGTGCAGAGTATTGCAGCTGCAACGGGTGCTACCCTGGGTGCTTGCTTGACGCGGGGGGCGAGCTCGCACCAACGTCAGAGACCGGAGTCCACCTCCAAAAGACATGTATGTATACCTAATAGGCTACTTGACCTACATTTTTTCTTCATGCTAATCGCTTCTTAATCATTCATTTTCACAAAAAAAAAAACTAATATTTTAATATTTTACACAGTAGAAACCCATAAAAATGTTTATTGAAAAATATGCCTCATAAATGGCGCCGAAAACACTGTCCGCCATAGTGTGACGTCATACGCTTTGTATTTTAAACTCTCTTTATTGAACATTATTTTATGTGCTAAATGTACGAGTCTAAAAGTGCCCAAAAATTATAAAAGAATTAAATAAGAAATTACAAATCATTTGTAATGTTGAAAACTTTTGGAGAAAAGTTGGCCATTTCATTTCCCGTCTACAATAAATGGAGATAATATATAAAACTGACGTTTTAAGTGAATTATTCAAGAAAATATATTTTACAAATCTTTCTAGGCTTATTCTTATTATTTATGTACAAATAAACTTACATATAACGAGCGCGATAAATAAAAGATATTAAATTACTATGAGGATGACGTCACATCCAAATCGGAAGTACCGCAAAAGCGTTTTCGTCAGTACAAATCCTATTTTCATAAAATCATATTTTAAAATCGACTTTATTTATCAATCATAAGCTTTTATTTGATGATAAGGGTGAAATACGGTTTCCTATGCCAAGTTCTACTAGAAATATGCATTTGTTCAATGAAATTGAATATAGGTCAAGTAGCCTATTGTATAATCGTCGTCGAAGTCGTTATATACCATTTTATGCATAAACTGCTGAATTATATGTATTGAATTTGGTACACATTGTATTCTAAATTAAATATTTCGATTATAATGAGTTTATGAAAACATGAGTGGTCTACAAAGAAAGATCATCCGACCTAGTGAGGTTGCACACTGAAACCCGTTAGATTGATTAGCTGTCATATATACATTTAGAAACCCTCGATAGTGCGATGCAGAATTATGCACTGCTTGGTTTGCTACAAGTTCCTATATTATTGTTTTGACGGCAAACATATGATTTTGTTACAGTCTAGCGGCGGCGAGGAGGCGGGCGGGCGAGCGGGCGGTGGGCGGCGAGCGCGGGCGCGCGATATGCCGCAACCGCACACGCCATCCACGCGACGGGACAAACGAGGTGCGTACACGTCACGTGCTTATAGCGAGAACGTATACGTTCGTGTGCGTATACGTACACGCACCTTCATATGTCTGCGTGCATATATATAGCGCGTACACGTATGTGCTTGCGTATACGTACATACAAACGCGTACACGTATTTACGTGCGTGTACGTACAAGCGCGTACAAGTGATCGGCAAGCCTATACGATTAAGTTTAATTTCCGTAATCGTGACACACGAGACCACAAATCCATGTTTTATAGTATAACTCTTGAAATATTCAAGTAATAATGCATGTGTGTGTTTTACAGGCAAAAGCAGTCTGGGTTCGTGTGCAAGTGCTGGTGGTGCGATCATCCCCCGTCGGTCCCACCCCCAGCCTCTCAATACGGTTAGTGTACTTATAGACTTACTGGCGACCCGCCCCGGCGTCGCACGGGTATAAAATATATAGCCACTGAAAAATTGTTTAAAATCGATAGCCTATGATGCTTCACGTGGTCTACTTCTTATCTGTGCCAAATAACATAAAAATTGCTCCAATAGTTCGCAAGATAAGCCCTTTCAAATAATTTCCCACGTTTTTTCCACATTATCCTATTAGTCTTATCGTGATGAAATATAGCCTATAGCCTTCCTCAATAAATGGGCTATCTAACACTGAAAGAATTTTTCAAATCGGACCAGTAGTTCCTGAGATTAGCGCGTTCAAGTTAGCCCTTTCAAATAATTTTCCCCGTCTTTTCCACATTTTCCTCTTATTTCTTCGCTCCTATTAGTCTTAGCGTGATAAAATCCAGCCTATAGCCGTCATCGATAAACGGGCTATCTAACACTGAAAGAATCATCAAAATCCGTTGCCTAGTTTTAAAGACGACCTCTGTGGCGCAGTGGTGAGCGCGTTGGTAGCTCAAGCCGGGGGTCGCGGGTTCAAATCCCGCCGGCGGAACAAAAAATTTTTCAATGTTCCCGGGTCATGGATGTGTATTAAATATGTGTATGATATAATAAAAATCTTAAATATATGTATAGTATAAAAGTATTAAATATATTTCCGTTGTCTGGTACCTGTAACACAAGTTCTTCAGGTACTTAGCACGGGGCCAGACTGACGTGGTGTGAAGCGTCCATAGATATTATATATATTATTATTATTAAAGATTAAAGGGAACAAAGGGACATGAGGGAAAAAAAGCGACTATGTTTTATAATATTTTGTATCGAAGTGTTGAAAAATACCATATAACTTCTTATTTGCATATTTGTAAAAAGATAAGCTTACAAATACAATAATAATAAGGACCTATTTCACCACTTCCTTATTAGTGTCGGATAGGCTATCCACAACTATATGACGGATAGAGTATGGAGTATCAGTCAGATAAATTGTGGACAGCCTATCCGGCACTTATGAGGAAGTGGTTAAACAGGCCCTTAATGTCTTTAGCTGTCTTTAACTTCCAATACAATTATGTGACAACAGGGAGTTTAAGCTGTGTGTACCATTATTTTTATGTAGAAGGAATAGGCTTTAGGCTTAGAATAACATTTTTGTGCGTAGGGTGCCGTTGCTTCGACGTCGTCCACACCACCAGTGACCGTCACCACCAGCGCCATGCCGGACAACGCACCGACAGATGGAAAGCCCAAGAACAAAGGTAAGTACTCCATCTAGTAATATTTACGTACTCTAATGCCAATAATTAATAGTTCTCTCTTCAAGAAACTACAAAATCGCGTATAAACGCTTCTGTAATGGACCAATTGCATAGTAATTTTTGATGCACTATCAAAGCTTTCGGAGCTCGTAACTATATATTTCTCAGTTGACAACAAAAAAATAATGTAAAAGTCATAGTACTATCGAAGCTTTCTTTTCTAACTGCATATTCCTCAGCTTGCAATCAAGACAGTGAGCATCGTTTAGTCAAAGATTTCCTTTTGGGGCTATCACTCAAAAGCCATTTAACCAATTTTTTTCACAGCATCCTCCTCACTAGAGGAGTGTGCGGGCGGGGCTGGCGGGGCAGGCGCCGCGGGGGAGGAGTCGTCCTCCGAAGAGGGTGAGGTAGGGCGTCTCCAGGCGCTGCTCGAGGCGCGCGGCCTGCCTCCTCACCTGCTCGGCGCGCTAGGACCGCGTATGCAACATCTCCTACACCGAACTGTCACTGCCAACTCGGGTATGACATTTGTTTTTTTTTTTAAGATATGCGGTATGGCAAGGAACAAGGTGGAGCTTGTCTGTGGCTTGTACCTTCGTAATTATTATTACTGTAATTATTAATATTAATATTGCCCAAGTGAGGAGACGCACCTGTTTCCTTTGGTACACGGATCGTTTCCTCGCTATTTATTAAATTTATGTATGTATATTTAATTTATTGTAAAACACTATTTAATATTATTATTATTCTATATTGTTTTATTTATATATTTATTATATAATTCTATCTGCCAACACGCAAACGGACCAGCGTGGCAGATTACGGTCCAAACCCCCCCTAATATGACAGACACGACTACATCACGGCCCCGAGTGCCCGGCATCAGGGGTGCTAAGAATCCCCGGGCGGCGGTATCAATACAAAATACGACTACGGCTAACGTTATGAAGGACTCTGATTTGCTAAACGTACTCACTTATAATATTCGAACTCTTTTAAAAGACGAGCGCTTAATTGAACTCGAAAATGCCCTCAAAAATATAAACTGGGATATCATAGGACTTGCGGAAGTCAGACGCAGTGGTGAGCACACCGAAGAAAGGGACGATAGTATTTTCTTTTATTATGGGCAGACTAGTGGAAGACATGGAGTTGGGTTTTTGGTAGCAAAAAAATGGAAAAATAACATCATCGAGTTTATTGGCTATTCCGACCGTATTGCAGTTTTAAGATTTCAGCTGAGACCCTAGAAAACATTAACACTTATTCAAGTTTATGCTCCAACATCTGCTTACTCTGACGACGATGTGGAAGATTTTTATGATCTACTGAACAAGGCATGTGATGAAAACAAAGGAACCTGGAACATCATACTCGGTGATTTCAATGCCAAGGTTGGATGTCGACAAGATCTAGACAACGAGAATATCATTCGGAAATATGGCCTCGGAACCCGTAATGAGCGGGGCTCTCGTCTATTACAATTTTCCTTCGGCCAGAACTTACACATCGCCAATAGTTTCTTCTACAAACGACAACAAAGACGCTGGACTTGGGTATCACCTGACGGTTACACAAATAACGAAATAGATTACATTCTCCCCTCTGATAAACATATAATCAAAGATATTAGCACAATAAATAAAATAAAGTACAGCTCTGACCACAGACCGCTGAGGGCCAAATTGAAATTCAGTTTTAAAATTCACCGAGCCAGAACATTTCAGAAATCTACTTTAAATCACTCCAAAGAAAGTTTAACTAATAACCACGAACAATTTAATTTAGACCTTTTCAACCACTTTAGTAGCTTAAAATTAGATGAAACGGACCCAGAAACCCAATATAACGCCATCTTAACAGGGATTTCCAACAGCATTAAAAAAATTAAAAAACAACCTAAACAGAATAACAAGTTAACAACTGATACCATAAAACTAATAGAAAAAAGAACAGAAATGAAAATTGGATCCAAAGAATATAGAGAATTGGATAGAAAAGTCAAGCGTAGCATTAGGAACGACATTCGTAGACTCAACACACACATGATTAAAATAGCGCTAGAAAAGAATTCATCGTTAAGGATCCTAAAACAGGGAATCACAAAAGGTAAAACTTGGATAAATAGCCTCAAAGATAATGAAGGTATAGCACATAATAGTAGAGACAAGATAGTAGAAATAGCAACAGTTTATTATAAAAACCTTTATTTTGATAACTCAGAAACAGGATACCTTCCGTTAAACTACAAATGTTCAGAATCGATACCTTTTATCACAGAATCAGAAGTAAATTTAGTCCTTCGCAGCATGCCTTACAACCGAAGCCCTGGAGAAGATGGAATCAGCTCCGAAATTTTAAAAATTGGTTCTACTGCTCTACTTCCGCATATCACAAATCTTTTTAATACCATCCTCAAATCCGGCAGGTTCCCTAACAAGTTTTGCCATTCCAACATCATACTCTTGCACAAAAAAGGCGAAAAAAATAATATAAATAATTATCGTCCCATAAGCCTGGTTTCCCACCTCTACAAAGCATTCATAAAAGTAATACTCAACCGCATAGATCATAAGCTGGACCAACACCAACCCGCGGAACAAGCCGGATTTCGCCACAATTTTTCAACTACAGACCACCTTTAGACAATAAACCAACTCATTGAGAAATACTCGGAATACAACAAACCCCTTTATTTGGCCTTCGTCGATTATACAAAAGCTTTTTATAATATTAAACACGCAGCAATATTTCAAGCCCTCCACAACCAAAACATAGAAAACACATACATAGATCTATTAAAAATTATCTACCACAACAGTACCGCCAATATAAAACTAAACAGCACTGGTCCATCATTCCGAGTTCTCAAAGGAGTCAAACAAGGGGACCCGCTCTCTCCTAAACTATTTACAAGTGTCCTTGAGGAAGTATTACGAAAGCTGGCGGCTTCATGGGCGACGAGGGGCATTGTCGTCGGTGACAGGAGGCTAACAAACCTTCGGTTTGCCGACGACATTATTCTCTTCGCACCCACAGCCTTAGAATTACAAACAATGCTTGAAGACCTAAGCAACGCAAGCCGAGCCGAGTCGAGGTGGGACTAGCGATGAATCGGTCCAAAACACAAATAATGACCAATAGCAGAAAACGTAGGATCGAGGTAGATGGGCAAGAATTACAATATGTCGACGAGTATAATAATTATCTACTTGGGCCAGATAGTCTCCTTTAAAAATAGACTAGGAAAGGAAGTCAATCGTCGAATTGAAAACGCCTGGAAGAGCTACTGGTCCATGAAGACGCTAATGAAGGGAGATTTGCCAATCTCCCTGAAACGCAGACTCGTCGACATGTGCATTCTGCCCATCCTAACCTACGGTGCTCAGACCTGGTCATTGACTGAGTCGCAAAGGTCCCAGCTCGGGGTTTGCCAAAGAGCAATGGAGCGCAGCATGTTAGGTGTAAAACTAGCAGACCGAATAAAAAATAGCACGCTGCGCTTCAAAACAGGTGTTAAAGACTTCGGCATGACAGCTGCAAAATTAAAGTGGGACTGGGCGGGTCATGCCAGCCGCATGCATCCTGACCGTTGGGCAAAGGTCACCACAGAGTGGGTACCAGTGGACGGAAAACGCCGCCGTGGGCGGCCCTCAAAAAGATGGCGAGATGAACTGGATGCCTACAAGCCAGGCTGGCCTGTGGTGGCGTTGGAGCGAGACAGGTGGAAGGCCTTGGGGGAGGCCTTTGCCCAGCAGTGGGATAGTATAGGTTCATAAAAAAAAATATTTCAATTCAAAAAAACATAAATATCGCTTTCGTTCCCAAGGGACCGCGAGAACAAAAAAATTCCAAGAATCCGCGATCGAGGTGATATTAAACACCATAAAACAAACAAATATTAAAGTGCTACTTTAGTCGGAACACAAATAATATCGTCAATTCCTAAACTACACTGTTGTAAACATAAAACATTATACATTTAAATCAAGTTCTAAACTTGGCCAGTTAAAAAAGCATTTTGTCGGGGTTTTATTTCTGGCATAGCTGCTATAACTTTTACGGCCGCGCACAGAGAAATGAATTCTTAACTTAGATTTAATGAAAGTTTTGACATAAGTTCCATACATTTTCTTTCAAACTTTTTAAAGACAGCGTACCTGTTGTAAAGTAAAGTATAATTTACACAGAGCCAGTACTGGCTGCCAATAAGACTGGCAGCCAGTATTGGCTTGGTATATGCCGCGTGTGAAAAGTTTTTCAAGCCAAGCCAAACTGTTCACACGCGGCATATGCCAAGCCAATACTGGCTGCCAGTCTTATTGGCAGCCAGTACTGGCTCTGTGTAAATTATACTTACGGCCGTGTTTTCACCTGCAATATTGTTTACATTTTGTACTAATTCCTGCAATTCATTGCTGCAATAAATGTCGTGCGAGAAGCTCGCGGATAATACTATCGCAACTTATCGCGGAGGTATTTACACACGAGAGCTTACGAATGTCGCGATAGGAACTATGTCATTATTTTAAACAAAAACACAAGCCGTGCGATAACTTGCTGCGAGATATAGCAGCGAGATCTGTCGTGAGTCCATGCAGACGTGTTTAGACATGCTTTCGCAACTACTCACAGGAAGCGCTTGACAAATTGTCGCGACAGCACTTGCTACGGGGTTTACACTTGCAAGCTGCTGTCAGATAGACTGTCAGACACTTCTCGCGACAGTTGTCTTGCAGGAGGAAACACGGCCTTATATTTATATAACATTTTTCGGAATTCCAGCTGCATCGAAAGCGGCCCAGCTGCTCGCCGGTCTGCAGGCGACGGGCGACGAGGGCCAGCAGTTGCAGGCGGTGATCGAGATGTGCCAGCTGCTCGTGATGGGCAACGAGGACACGCTCGCCGGCTTCCCCGTCCGCCTGGTTGTTCCAGCACTCGTCAACCTGCTGGGCGCTGAACATAACTTTGATATGGTGAGATATAACCTGTCAATAAAGTCCAAGTATTAAGACATATCTTGTTGGACCTGTATTGAAAAATATAGTTTACACTGGTATTTCCAGCACTCGTCAACCTGTTGGGAGCTAAACTTAACTTTAATATGCTAAGATATAACTTGTCAACAAAGTCAAAGTTCTAAGATATATCTTGTGGGTATTAAAAAATATAGTTTACAATAAATACGCTGTTTTTTCCTTCTTGTTTGAATCAGAAGGCGAGAAAACATTGTATAGCTTGTATTAACAGCTTTACTGTCATTTATTAGATTGTAACTCAGGGTCTCTTTATGTTGACAAGTAAAAATGTAATGTTCTTTTCCTTAATCTTTTAATAAATGTCGGAAAGCTTATTCAAATGTTTTGTTACTATTATAAAAATGCGATTCTCACGCAACTTATGCATTGCTAAAGTAAAACACTTTACAGATGAACCACGCTTGTCGCGCACTCACATACATGCTAGAAGCTCTGCCGCGTAGCAGCGGCGCCGTGGCTCTGGCCGTGCCTGCCTTCCTCGACAAACTCCAAGCTATCACGTGTATGGACGTCGCTGAACAGAGTTTGACGGCTCTAGACATGCTCTCGCGCAGACATTCCAAGGCTATATTGCAGGCTGTGAGTATTGTCTTGATGTTAAGTCGAATATTGGTTACTAGAACTTGGGCTGGCTAATCTAGGTTTTTATAATTCTGGTTGTCGTTATTTCGGATTATGCGAAGAATGATTTTTAATCTTTTTTCATTATATTTAATCAATTATGAACTTAAATCAAGAATGATATGACTTAACTGTTATTATTTTTACTCTGTAAGTGACCTCGTTTGATAAAAAATTTTCGTTCAAAATTTATTAAAAATAAGCCGACAAGCTGCATATTCGTCCAGTAATAAGACGAGGAAAAGCTTACAAAGTAATTTAATTTCTGTAACTAAAATTAATTGTTGGCAATACTAAAAGTAGAAAGTATGCATTACAAAAATATAGTGTCTAATTTAATTCCTACGCATACCTACATGCCAAAAAGAGATATTTTTAGTTTGCGTACGTATCTAAATCGATAACGAATGCTATTTTTATCAAAATCATTCATAATCAGTCATCACTCTCAAATCTCAATGGCAAAATGAATCACATTAAGACAATCTTGATACTTGGAGATCGGCCAACTTGTCTACAACTCGTTGCAACAATGTCTGCGACCTATCAGATTAATTAATTTAGACCTTAGGCTTTGCAAGTGTCGATTTTAATTTGAGTGCCCTTTGTCTCTTTTGTAACATGATGATTAAATAGTTGAATCCTATCATAAAATAACTTTAATTAGAACAACTTAAACCTAAATATATAATATAATATTGTTACTATGGTAAACAAGTTTGTAAGGTTGTTTGATACAACGAGATATACACGAAAAAACAAAACAACATGCAAGTATATCGTGTTCATAGCTAATCAACTAAAATAACAAGGTGATGTCTCAAAAGACGAAAATTGACCCATGTTAATCCCCTAAATAATCTAAAAAATAATCTAATCTAAATATATATAACTCAAAGGTGACTGACTGACTGACTGAGGGATGATGAAAGATTGTATGAAACTTTGTCAATTTTAAACCGATTGGGCTGAGACTTTGATACCTAATTAATAATAATTAATAATACTTCTTAACGCGAGTGAAGCCGCGGGCATCAGCTAGTGGCCTATATGTTAGATTTAATCCTCTAATTTCGTGTTTATTAACATATACATATACGTGTTACAACAGCGAGGCGTGTCCGCGTGTCTGACGTACCTGGACTTCTTCTCGATCAACGCGCAGCGCGCGGCGCTGTCGATCACCGCCAACTGCTGTCAGAATCTCACGCCAGACGAGTTCCATCTCGTCCGCGATTCCCTACAGCTACTCGCTAACAGGTATGTGGGAATTCATTAAAAATACGTGTGGCACTCGGGGACTGCCGCGGTAAAGCTATATATTTTTATGCAATTATAATTCGCATACGTCTAGTCGCACGCACACAAACACCGTGCCGAAATTTGATGGCCGCGCTCAAAGCCCGAGATAAAAGCTATGCAATAGCTTAAAAAATTGTGGCTTTAATCAGTCAATTTTGCCTCAATTTTATTGAATGCTGTCCAGTTAGTGGAGTTCCCAGAGCGTAAAAATCGTGCAAACCTCCGATTTTTGCAATAGTGGATGAAAATTGAAAAGAAAAAAAGGAATGTGTAGCTGATAACATAAATAATAAAGTTTACCTATTGAAAAGTTGTGCTTTTGATTTTTAAATTATTCTCTTCCATTTTAAGTAAACTCATAAACTGTAAAATTTTGAAGAAAATTTGCATATTTCATTCTTTTAAATATATAGCAAAATAATAAAATATATTATTATTTTTTTGATTTTTATCGTTGCCTATATTCCAAAGAAAGAAAATAGGTTGAAAAAATAAATAATTTAGATTTAAAATTAATATTTTTGTATGTAGATGAGCATACCTCCAAATGTGCTTGTTGTGTGCCTCGCCAGGTAAATGGCGTTCCTATTTTTCTTTGGTTTTAAATAGGAAGTTTAAAATTATTTTTTAGGCTTAACAAAACCTTCTATTTCTTAATGTGTATAACTTTTTAGCTCTTACTTTATTAAATTTTCTGTAAATGTAGCACAAACTTTTCACGGATATTTCGAAGAAAATCTGTATTTTGTTTCTTTTGGTTAGGTTTTTACAGAATAAAATTCATTTTTTATTATTTTTTTTTATTAATTATATTTGCTAAAACATACTCAAAGGAAAAAAATACAAATTAGGTTAAGAACTGATATTTTTTGTATTCAGGTAAGCATTTTCCAAACATAGGTCGCAGCATGCGTCTTTAGTATGTACGTGAGATTTGAAGCACCCAATTTTTTTCTGGCTTTAAGTAGGAAGTTTAAATATATTACAAAGACTAGAAAAAGTCTTTCATTTGTCGATGCATTTAATGCTTTAGCTCTCACTTAAATAAATTCTCAACAATTAATTATAGAAAAATATTTTCGGTCTATTTTACACATTTTTGGAGATATTTACGTTTTTAAGTACTTAAAAGTTATCATTTCTCTAAAAATTAAATACGCACAACAAGTAAGTTTAACACACTTTTCGTTACAACCCTTAAATCCACCCAAACCCTTTTATCTTGGTTACGACGAGCGTTAACCTCTAAAAACTTTGCAAAAACCTTATAGTTGTATTTAGCTTAGCAAAGCAAACTTTCTTTTTAAAAAATTGTGTATTTGGTTAATTTTCAACGTAAACAAACGGATAAGAGTCATTAAATAACAGGAACAAGAATTATTTTTTTTCTGGACCGGTTTTATATGGTGAAATATTAATTTTTAATTAAGTAACTAAAAAATAAAAAGCACAAAAAAAATTTTGGTAAACTTTGCAAGTTATAGTGTAAAAAAGAAAATGACACCTCAAAAACAAAAATCCATTCACTATTGCAATTTTCGGAGGTTAAAACCTCTGGCGACTGCACTAAGTAGCTAGGGAGCCAATTTGATGCGACATTTTCTGTTTAAACACAATCTGGGGCAATATAGTCTTGCTCACAAGAGCTGTACCATAGTAATATTGCCGTTAGCCGTATATATTTATGAGGATAACAATAGTGAAAGACACAGGAACAGACTGACGGTTTACTAAGATGTTGCACGTTTTAGTAATCCGTTTTTACTTGTGACCATGGAACCCTCATTATTGTATTTTCAGACTGACAATCCAAGACAAGAAGTCTGTAGAATGCGTGTGCCTCGCGTTCTCCCGTCTTGTGGACAGTTTCCAGCACGACCCCGCTCGCCTGCAGGAGATAGCTACACCGGAGCTGTTGACCAACCTGCAGCAATTGGTCAGTGTCTGCTTGTTTTTAGCTTTATTTTGACGTAATAAATCAATCTTAATAATAATATAAATTGTTTTGAAATAATTTAAATGTTTGATCTCATTTGATCTAATTTTCTTCCAAAAAATCTTTGTACGAAATTATATTTAACAACGCACCACGCGACATGGCGCTTGGGACGAGTTGCTTTGCTTAGTTCCGCTGTCTCGTAGTGCGGTTTTACCTTTGTTGTTTAAAAAAAAAATAAGGTAAATGATAAATCAACGAACGACCTTTGGGTATGTCCCATTATATTAAGAGTTGTGTGGTGACCAGGGCCGTATTTATATGAGTATAGGCCACTGGAATGTCACCGCCCCTATGTACGAACTCTACCGCTATCCTAGGACACTGCCGCCCATAGGCCATGGCCTATACTGCCTATACTTAAATCCAGGGCCTGTGGTGTCAACAGTTCCTAAATATTACAGTTGGTGGTCCAACCGGCGCTGATATCTGGCAGCACGTTCATCACCGTGCTGCGGCTGCTGTGGCTGATGTGCGCCGCGTGTCCGCAGCTCGCGCTCGCGCTGCACCAGCGATCCATCGCTGATACTCTGTTGTGTCTGCTCACCGGCTCAGCTTTACATCAGGAGGTAGGAATTATTTATTTACATTTTTTTTAAATAATATCTATGGACGCTTCACACCACGTCAGTCTGGCCCCGTGGTAAGTACCTGCAAGGACTTGTGTTACGGGTACCAGGCAACGGAAATATATTTAATAGGGGTGGGCCGAAATTCTTATTACATTCGGTTTAACCGAACTTCGGCAGCTTGAACCGAACTTCGTCATTCGGCCGAATTTCGGTTAAAATGCCGAACATTCGGCACTAAATATAATATGTATACTATCATAATAGAAATTATTGAAAAAAACATATCTGTAGTAACAGTAAAATAAAATAAGTCTGATACAAGAATTACTATACTCATTCATAGTCATTTACTTATGAATTAGAAAAAGTAATCATACGTGATAAACAAAAAAACTTAAATTGGTCTTTTTAACGACCAGTCTCAAAAATCTTTGGTTACTTAAACAAACAAAACACAAAATTAAACCGCTCTTCTTACTAACCAAACCAGCCTTAGAAATCTTTCTTACTTAATCAAAAAACAAAATTTTACTGCCCTTCTCAACAAGTCTAAGAAATATCTCTTACATATTCAAATAATCGGCCAAGTGTGAGTCGGATTCGCGCACGAAGGGTTCCGTACCGCTTTAGACCAAAAATACGCCAAAAATTGTGTTTTTTGTATGGGAGCCCCTCTTTATTTTTTATTTTATTTTAATATTATTATTAATTATTAAAGTACACATATAAGAAAGGCCTTTGTGAAAATTTCAAGTGCCTACCTGTTGCTATTATTGACATCGAGCAAAAAAAGTTTAAAAAAATCACGTTTGTTGTATGGGAGCCCCCCTTAAATATTTAATTTATTTTGTTTTCAGTATTTGTTGTTATAGCGGCAACAGAAATACATAATCTGTGAAAATTTCAACTCTAGCTATTACCGTTCGTGAGTTACGGCCTGGAGACAGACGGACAGACATCGAAGTCTCAATAATAGGGTCCCGTTTTTACCCTTTGGGTACGGAACCCTAAAAACAAAAATTTTGACTTACTTTTACTTTATAAATAACTAGCTGGCTAACTGCCTCGCGGGGAAGCGCGGAGTGCGGGCGGGGCACATCTAGCAATATTTGCAGCAACACCGAACCGACCAACCGAAGTTCGGCCGAACTTCGGCCGAATTTTTCATTTTTACCGAATGTTCGGCCGAAGTTCGTATTCGGTTCAAACCACATTCGGCCCATCACTAATATTTAATACTTTTATACTATACATATATTTAAGATTTTTATTATATTATACACATATTTAACCCGCCAGCACTCGCGCCCCTAAAAATTACACGAGCACTCGCTCGTAGAGCATTTTGCTCACGTTTATAAATGTCATTAAATGCAGGTTTTACAAAGTAATATTTTTACTTTTCTCATTTCATTAAATAAAGTACACTTTGTTTATTATAAAAAGTATATTATTTAAAACTTTATCATTATATTTTTTAATATTTAACATTTATATTTTTAATTTTCATTAACATTCATGACAAGAAATTTTTTCTGTCTCCTAAGGTGGTATGACTGAAAAAAATTCACAAATAAAATTTTTTTCAAAAAGAAAACTTAGATATGTGGGAAGTATTAATCTTCATTATATAATATATTTCCGAGCTTTACACATATCACAAGATGTATAACTTTGCTCGGTACATAAAAAAAATTGGCAGTAAATGCAGGCCTTTTTTGGTCTTCCGGTTTTTGCGTCTTGGGCAAACCACTCAGTTTCTATTTGGTGTTTCTTGTCCTGGTAACTCAGATTCTAGTAATAAACATTTAATCACGTTAAAATACGATGTTCCTGTAGAGGATATGTAAGGGTTGGACCATACCAAAATGCATTCATCTTTTCGATCCCGATCCATCTATAATAGGAATACATAATATTTTTCCGTAACAGTAATTTTAAACCATTATATTACATAATAGTAGCAGTAAAACTGTCGATATGATGAAAAATAATTTATTCATAAGGAAAAAAGTACTTACGCGGATACCCGCGCGATGAGCAAAATGCCGCATGATGGTATACAGCGCAACAAACCTCCTCGTAGGAGCGAATAGTGCACCCTAGCAAAAAGTTATCTGTATGTAGGGGTGGGGGACGAAACAACTCAGCTACTGAAGAAACGATGGCCATAAACATAATTTTGGCAAAATGGCACGCGTTTTAAATTTACTGTGAGCAAAATGCTCATAGCGCGAGTGCTCTCGGGTTAATACACATCCATGACCCAGGAACTTTGAAAAGTTTTTGTTCCGTCGGCGGGACTCGAACCCGCGACCCCCGGCTTGAGCTACCAACAGCCCACCAACTAAGCCACACAGGTCGTCAAGTCGTCGTCGTCGTCATTTATAGGCCTAATTCTTGTAACGAAGCTGTAAATAATCCAGCTTCGCTCCATACGCTAACATGCTTCGAGTATGATGCGACAAGTATGTAAATATGACATCGTGCGGATTTAAAAACCATTATATCACCAATAGTTACGAAAACTGTTGTTCTAATTCCAAGATGGACGAAAACTTCTTTACCACCCTTTACACTGTTAATATCGTTGCTGCGGATAATCTTCAATTTCAAACGTCTAACGGCAGTGTGTCAAATTGCATCTGGCTATGCTATTTCGTAGTTTTTTCACAGTTAGTAGTCGGTTTAATAGCAGCGTAAGTCTACAACTAAAATATGTAATTCTCATTCTTATATTTCAGCAAGTGGAGCTCCTGCCCCGTTTACCGCAGGAGCTGTACGAGATCACGTGTCTCATCGGCGAGCTGATGCCGCGTCTGCCGACCGACGGCATATTCGCCGTGGACGCGCACCTCGACCGACCCTGGTCTACCACCACGGACAAGTCCGCCCAGTGGCAGTGGCGAGATGATAGAGGTGAGTGATATTTGGCTTTAAGTAAAAATATTGGATGAATCGGTTGGCTGTATGATTGTAGTTGTATAAAAGAAAATGTATTAAAGGTGGTCGTTTAATGACCTTGTTGTTGAAAACGACCTTAAATAAATTAAATAAAATAAAAAAAAATATTCTAACACACTGAATCGAAAGGTTTTATATTTTCTTTTTATTAAAATTTGATAAAACCAAATAGGTAAGCAAATAAGTGACCATTTAATAGTCTTCGAAGTTACTAGACCGTTGTTAAAGAATTTGAATACAGACTAAACTACAGTAGAGTTTATTACTTAAAAACACAAAGATACTTTTAACCCCCAAAACTTTTGGTTCTACCAGATCACGGTCAATATCTTGTAGTAAATGCGCTTAATTTATGGCCCTGGCTGAAATCATCAGTCTTGTGCGTTATGCAGGCACTTCACATGGCTATTTGTATTTGCGTATTTGATGTACTCGCCAAACAATCACCATGTGTAGACGGTATGTTTGACAAGTATTGGTCTTATTTGCCTATTTACCTTTGTCGGTTTTTGACGCATATCAAAAGAGTCAAATAGGCAAGTACAGCCACAGACTAATAAGAGATACTACGGACAGTACAGCTCGACAAGGCTTTAAATGAACGTGACGAAAAAAGGAACTAACGCTGCCATCATACAAAAACATCATTTTTGACAGTTCTCCTTTACGAGCAGCGCTACCACCCACGTTCATTTAAAACTTTGTCGCACTGTAAATAAAATCAAGTAAAAGTTTGGTATTTGACGTCTATGTGTGGAAGGCCGTATTTGCCTTTATTTGCTTGTTTGTGTATACGTCAATAATTAAGCCAAATGCAACAAATAGGTAATAGCAAATACAAATAGACATATGAAGTGCCTCCATTACATTGAACATATTGTGGTTGTGTAATGTTCAAAAATTGGAATAAAGATTTTATTTATTTATTTATTCCAGGTGTATGGCGTTCGTACTCGTGGGCGGAGTCTCGTGCATTAGAGGCGGGCGCAGCGGCGGGCGAGGAGGAGGTGTGCCTCAGTACGCTCGGCCGCTCCTACACGGTCGACCTAACCGCCATGCAGCAGCTGAACGATCATACCGGTACGGCGCGCGCCGTGCAACGCCTGCCGCCCGCTACGCACGCCAGCGACGCGGCCGCACCGCCGCCGCCGCCTGGTATGTCATTTTTTATCTTTCTTTCTTTTTTTATGAAAATTGAATAAGCTGACGGGTATATGTAATAATAACATAGAGCTTAACGTTGTCGGCAGTTGAAAAAGAACTGTAACTGTTGACCGCTTTTTGTGTCTTTGTCAAAACAAGCATTGATTTTTTTTATTTTTTTACTCAAAACAGTACTACGTTTATCTTGATAAGATGAGTTAGTTTTAAGCATAAGGCTGAGTTTCCACTGAAGCAGAGCGGAGCTTAGCGGTGCCCGAATTGACCAATCACAATGCCCGAACTCTTCGCTCCACTTCGCTGTCATTCCGCTGGAATAGCACGATTGGTCAATTCGGGCACCGCTAAGCTCCGCTCCGCTTCAGTGGAACGTAGCCTAATAATACTAGTAGACCACTGGTTTTTTCAATATACAACCTTAGCTTGGCCCTTTATGTCAGGGTTATTTAAAGGTACAATTCCGTGCATCGCGATCGATCGCGGTCGTGCACGACCTACGACTGTCGTCGGACGCTCGCGACCATAGTCAACGTATGAAAATGTATGGCACCGCTTCCGAGGCTCGCGACTGACGCGCGCGGCCTACGACTGTCGTAAGCCGCGCGCGATCGTGCCATATAACTTTGACACGGTCGCGCGGGGCCTACGACTGTCGTCGGTCGTGCGCGACTGTCATAACTTCAAGACACGATCGCGCGCGGCTTACGACAGTCGTAGGCCGCGCGCGTCAGTCGCGGGCCTCGGAAGCGGTGCCATACATTTTCATACGTTGACTATGGTCGCGAGCGTCCGACGACAGTCGTAGGTCGTGCACGACCGCGATCGATCGCGATGCACGGAATTGTACCTTAAGGATAGTGCCTGATTTGGTTTAAAGTTTGGTATGCCATCAAACTTAGTATATATCAAACTTAGTAGTAATAATCTCTACGTTAGAACTCGTGATTATTCGGTATCTTATATTTCACAGATCCGCGTATAGCGATGGTTCGCAGCAACCCTTCCCTAGTGCGTGCTCTACTGGGCGTACTACACGAGGTGTACTGGAGCTCCGCGGGCCCGGCCGTCCGCTCTCAGGCGCTGAAGGCTATACTCCGCTGTGTGTATTACGCCGACGCGCCATTGTTGCGACAAGTGCTTAAAACACAGGTAAGTTTTGTAAGAAATACATAACAAGTGTTTTTTATTTGAATAGAGCATTCCAAGACGACGCATAAGAAATAACATTCAATTTGACGAAAAACGCTCTCGTTGTCTCTCTATGTCAACGATATTGATGTCTGCAAATGTGCCCTAGCCTAGCTCTCTAGTCTGTTTTTCAATGCTAGCAAGTATTTTTCCGCGAAACAACTAAATTGACATTTAACGACAAGGCAGAGTTTTTTCATTTTCAATCCTTATTCAGTCTTGAGTACATGTCTCAAGAACTTAATAAAATCTATTTCTTCACTATCAATTGAGGTTTTTAATTTTAAATCCTTCCCATCATTCCCCAAGCGGCAGCCGGCTGTCGCATAACATAATAAAATCTCTTTCTTCACAATCAATTTTTATTGCGGCAGGTGATATCATCACACATCGCGGGCATGATGGCGTCCACGGACCTGCGCATCGTGGTGGGCTCGCTGCAGCTGGCCGAGATCCTCATGCAGCGGTTGCCGGAGGAGATGGGCGCGCAGTTCCGCCGCGAGGGCGTACTCCACCAGGTGGCGCAGTTGGCGGAGCGCGCGCCGCAGCCCGCCGCGCAGAGGCAGACCAAGATCAAGGTATTTATCCATACTAATTACTAATCTAATATATATAAATCTCCTGTCACGATGTTTGTCCGCGATGGATTCCTAAACTACTTAACCGATTTTAATGTTTTTTTTTTAAATGTGTGCTTTTTTCCAACTTGAGAGATAGGATAGCTTAGATCTTTAATTACATTCGCAATTTCATTTTATTGCAAATTATTTGTCTATAAAGAGCGACCATTGTTTATGAGACGCGGGTTACGGGATAGCGATGGACGTTGCCATGGTGACATACTTATTTAGTCACTAATTCAATAAAATAATACGGGCGATATACTTTATAAAATATGTCAAAGAAACGTTTGCCGGAACAGCTAGTAATATTATAAATGTCTAAAACAATACAAATAACAAAAAAATAATTATTGATCTATTTTATTTTACATTGAAAAAAATTGGATTTATTAACTGTAAGTCACGTGATTGGAAACGCCAATCTGAAGCAGTGACGTCATCGTACAGTGTCAAACAAAATTGGCAGCTGTTAGGTACTCACTTTTGCTCTGTCTACGCTTGTTTTGTTTCATGAACGATGACGTCACACGTGACACGTGACCATAATGCCGCGTTTTTGTGGCATATTTTGAAATAATTTTGAACTCATTCTAGGGCATAATAATGAATAAAATATTAATTTACAGGTATTATTGTAAACAACTGAAGCGCTTAAAACTATTTTTAAAAAGTTGTCAACTCCCCTATTCAGTACAGTTAAATGGCATGTGGCGGTACCCACAATTCGCCTAACATTCCTGCATCGCGCTATCGAAGTTTTCTGAGCGCGTCGGTATATATACGACAGCTGAAATGCACCACGTCAGTTGGCTTCGGCCTGACCGGGCATACCACCTCGCTCGGTCGGAAGATCTTCCTTTAGGTCACCACGCATTATTCCCACATTGGTGACCCTCGACAGAACACGCCCCCTTCATCATCATCGCTCCCCGCCCCCTCCGCACCGCGCCAGCCAGCATCGCCTCATCGGGTACCTCGTCCACTAGCCGCAATGTACCGCGGCCTGGGCGACTCCGCATCGGCATCATCGGGCTTTCTCACTACACCGATCGGTCAGCAAGCAGAGCACATCTCTCCTGGTCAGCACGTAGCATCGGCCCCGCACGGCAGCTATCCGACTCACTGGATCCCGTGCAGCAGCTTACAGTTCCGACTCACTGGGACTTCACTGCAACAGTTCCGACTCACTGGAACTCTCTGGCACTGGCGACTCAAACGACAATACTTCAAGATTCGACCTCCGGTCTTCGGTAGGGAGTGATGTGGCGGTACCCACAATTCGCCTAACATTCCTGCATCGCGCTATCGAAGTTTTCTGAGCGCGTCGGTATATATACGACAGCTAAAATGTATCACGTGGGCTTCGGCCTGACCGGGCATACCACCTCGCTCGGTCGGAAGATCTTCCTTTGGCCTTCACACATTATTTCCACAGGCACAAGTGCTAACATTTAGGTACTAAATGAGTGTTTTTCAATATTAGTCATAATCATATTAGTGATTGGCTGAAGTGATAAGAGTTAACTTTATTGTCTTGTAGCTTGGCTGAAAATTAGTCAACTTTATTATCTTGTATCTATAACAAATGTATCTATTTTCAGTCACCAAGCGGCTCGAGTGTCCGGTCGAGCGGCGGCGCGTCCCCGCCCGCGTCCACGTCAGCAACGCTCGACCACAGCAATATGTCGCTCACATTCTCAACTTCGGGATCGTTCATCGCGAGTTCACTACGTAAGTTATTAGTAATGAAAATAATTGCAGATTTTTTCTATGTCTTTTGCGATGGTGCGTGACATTCTGTCTTTATAACTTACACATAGCGCGCAGCGTAGTATTACGCTGTACGCAGCGTAGTATTACGCTGTACGCAGCGTAGTATTACGCTGTACGCAGCGTAGTATTATATCAATTATTGTGAAGCTGCGTCCTATATAGTGACTAGTAGACATATTTTTAACCGACTTCAAAAAAAGGAGGTTATCGATTCGACGCGTATGTATGTAATATTTCCAGAACTGCCCAATTTTCGTAAATGTTAGTCTATATCAGCGTCTGAACAAATGTGCCAAATTTCAAAAGTGTATGTATGTATGTAAATATGTATGTTTTTTTAAAATTAAATAAGGGGGCAAACGAGCAAACGGGTCACCTGATGGTAAGCAACTACCGTCGCCCATGGACACTCGCAACATCAGAAGAGCTGCAGGTGCGTTGCCGGCCTTTTAAGAGGGAATACGCTCTTTTCTTGAAGGTTTGCAGGTCGTATAGGTCCGGAAATACTGCTGATGACAGTTCGTTCCAGAGTTTTACAGTGCGCGGCAGAAAGTTACGCGAAAAACGCACTGTGGAAGACTGGCACTCATCAAGGTGATGAGGATGGTATGATTTTCGCGTGGGACGATGGCGAAAAGTTGCCGGTGGTATGATTCCGAACAATTCCTCAGAGCACTCCCCGTGATACAACCGATAGAGGATGCAGAGTGAAGCTACATCTCGGCGTAATTCCAAGGGGTCCAAGCTGTTTGAAACACTATGGCAGTCAACAATTCGAGCGGCCCTTCGTTGGATACGATCCAGAGGGAGCAGTTGGTATTTAGGCGCCCCTGCCCAGAGATGAGAACAATATTCCATATGAGGCCGAACCTGCGCCTTGTAGAGTTGTAAGCGTTGGTCCGGACTGAAGTACTGTCTCGCTCTGTTAAGAACACCAAGTTTCTTCGAGGCTAATTTGGCCTTACCCTCTAGATGATATCGGAACTGGACTTCGCTCGATATGTTGACGCCCAGTATCTCAATGCTAGGGGATATGGTTAAAGATGTGCCCTCGAAACGAGGATATACGACCATTGGTGACTTTTTAGTGGTGAACGCGCAGACTTGTGTCTTGGCGGGGTTGAATTGGATCAAATTACGTCTACCCCATTCAGAGACCTTCTCCAATGAATTCTCCACCTTAGACACAAGTTCGTTTCGACTCTCAGTGACATTTTGCCGAGAAATATTGGGGGAGCCGGTATATACAGCATCACCTGTACTATCATCCGCATAGCAATGAATGCCGTTGGTCTGTAACATGTCATTGATATGCAGTATGAATAGAGTAGGCGATAGCACACAGCCCTGAGGGACACCAGCATCAACAGACTGAGTTTCCGAGCATTCGCCGTCAACTACGACCTTAATGCTTCTGTCTGCTAAGAAACTAGTGACCCACTTACATAATTTCTCGGGCAGCCCGTATGATGGAAGCTTTGATAGCAGCGCTTTATGCCAAACCCGATCAAAGGCCTTCGCAATGTCCAAACTAACTCCAATGTCCAAACTAACTCCAAACTAGCTCAGTTCTCAGCTATACGTCGTTGAGCTCATTCTTGATTTCATTCATCATCACATCACATTCTTGATGCTCATTCTTTTAAAAATGTCGAAATGTTACAGTTGTGATAAAACTTTGAATAAAAAATCCACGATTTTAGAATGTAGCTATTGTCAGAAGATAGTACACGCTACTTCAATTTGTACCGGACTGAGTGCTAAACAACTTACGGCACTCAAAGCCACTGAGAGCCTAGAATGGACCTGCCGAGAGTGTAATATAAATTCGTCGCGCAAAAAGTCTTTCGTTACACTGGCCGATCGCGAGGAAGAGGACGAAGGAAAAGACTCTGAAGATGGTACTGACATGAAGCAGGTACTACAGGATATAAGGAAGGAAGTGAGGTCCATTGTAACTCAAGAAATTAGATCCATTGCAACCTCTATAAATTACTGTAGTGAGAAGGTGGATGACTTTTCTATCACACTCGACGCCCTTACTAATAAAATTTAGGACACGGAGAAAAAGGTTATTCACCTAGAAAACCTAAACAAGTCATTAGTCCTTAGAACCGATTACCTGGAGCAACGTAACATGGAGTTGGAGCAGCAACTACTCAGTAATTGTATTGAGATTCAAGGTATTCCTGACTCAAAGGAAATAAACCCCCCCCCAAAGTTGTAGAATGCCTGCTATCTAAGCTAGGTGCTTCTAGTACTGATGTTATGTCTATAAAATGCCTCCCTACCCGTAAGTCTGGACCGGGTCTTATCCATGTAAAAATGAGGCAGGATTATCCGTGTCTAAATCTTATCTCGAAGGCAAAAACATCACCAATAAGTCTGAAGGACCTTCTTCCTAATACCACTAATACGTCGGCAAATGAAAGGATATATTTAAGAGAAGCCCTGACACCATATTTAAAAAATCTTCTATGGCAAGCCAAGCAGGACCTTAATGCAGCGTTCAAGTTTATTTGGATTAAAGAAGGCAAATTATTTGTGAGAAAAAATGAAAAATCACGGGTGTATGAGATAAGATCCAAAAGTGACATAGATAACATTTTATCATCCTCAAATTAGGTACTTGTATCTTAAATTTTAATTTTTATTAATATACTCTTTCTTATCATAAATATATAATATGGATAGTATTCAAGAAAATAATGTAATAGAGTTGTATAATTGTATTGATTATAACAATTTCAAAAATCTTTTGCCAAAAAATGAAATCAATCTTAATATTCTGCATGTAAACATAAGGTCACTAATTAAAAACTTTTCTCAGATTGAGCAGCTAGCAATTTCTAATTCATCTATTGATATATTGGTTTTGACAGAAGTAAATATATCTGAAAACATTAAGTCTATGTATAATATTCATGGCTATACAATGCACTCAGAACTTAGGGTAGGAAGGCGAGGCGGTGGAATTATGATATATGTAAAAAATAAATATAGGTTCACTCGCCATAAAAATACAACAGCGCACTGTGAATGTCTTATGGGCACAATCACAAACACAAACTACACCATTACACTATGTGCTATATACAGACCACCAAAGTGTGATAAATATCAGTTCCTTAAAGAAATAGAGAATATTTTATGTAGGCATAGCACAGACTTAATTTTTCTAGGGGATATAAACATTAACACTAAGATTGAAAATCCTGTTAAAAAATCATACTTAAACATAATGAGCGGGCTTGGTCTTTCATGTGGGATCACGGATTATACCAGGATAGAAAATATTAATGGATACACAACTAAAAGTTGCATTGATCATATCTTTGTGAGATCTCGCATGAAAGACGTTTACACGGCCGCGCTCTGCAGCGTACTGGCCGACCATAGAATAACTGTAGCGACAATAATAAGCGGCGGACTCATACAGGGTGATCCATCATATATGACTCGCATAGATAACAAAAAATTATTTGATTGCTTAAATAACGTCAATTGGGATTACACAAAAAGCATGGAGTGTCCTAATGAAATATATGATTTTATCAGTAAAAATTTTAATAGCGCCTACGCTCAATCTAAGTACATACAGAAAGTTTCAAACTCAAATAGAAACAATAATAAGTGGATGAATAAAAATATTAAAATACTAATTAAAAAAAGGGATCAATTATATTCGAATTGGGTAAAAGATATGGGAAATAAACAATTAAGATTAGAATATAATAAAATAAGAAATAAAACTAACAAAATAATTAAATATAAAAACAACGGGAGAAAGTTATGGCAAATTATTAATAATATCACAGGAAAATCTATTAATTCTATTGATAAATTTATATTAAAAGCATTTAACAGTGTAAAAGATACAAAAATTTTAGTTAACAATTTTGCTTACCAATTTCAATCAAATGTTAAAGCTTTAATACCGAACTGTACACAAAAGCTTCTTGATGAAGAGGATTATACAACGAAAGTTGATAGATCAATGTATTTTCCAAAAGCAACTAATAGGGATGTACACAATATAATTAAGAAAATGAATCCCTATAAATCGCCAGGGGTTGATAATATACGTGCCGCGGATATTATAAGGTTATCAGATCGAATAGTGGACTCGATTAAAAGATTCATTAACACGAGTATTAACACCGGACGTTACCCGAACGCATTAAAAACGGGGATTATCCGTCCTATACACAAAGGTGGAAGTACCCAAGATTACGCTCAATATAGGCCGATTACCATCTTACCCGTATTAGACAAGATAGTGGAAAAGTTTATTTGCGATAAAATACAACAATTCTATACTAAAAATGACATTTTATGCAATGAGCAGTTCGGGTTTCAACCAAATAAAAGTACAACATTGTTACTATCTCGCTTCACCGATGAAATTAACTTCGGTTTAAATAAAAGACAACATGTAATATTAATTTTTATAGATTACAGTAAAGCCTTTGATACTTTGCGTCACGATTTGCTAATTAAGAGATTAGAGAGTAGTGGATTAAGAGGTAAAATCTTAGAGATGTGTAAAAACTACCTTGATGATAGAAGCTATCAAGTACTAATTGACAATATATTTAGTGATATTATTCCAGTTGAGGATGGAACCGCTCAGGGATCAGTAATAGGACCTAAACACTACCTAGCTTACGTAAATGACCTAAGAAATGTCGTGAAACACTGCAAGCTATTTCAGTTTGCTGACGATACATGTCTTGTTGCGTCGGACGATGACATAACATTAGCGAAAAATAAAATTCAAAAAGATTTCTCAGCAATCTGTAAATGGTCTCACGATTCAGGCCTAGTACTGAATCCTAATAAAACAAAACTAATTCACCTAAGGTCTAAACATAAAAAGGAAGAAAATATTGAGGTTACAGCACATTGTCATAAATGTCTTCATACACCCAACTCACTCTGTAAAGACTGCATAAAAATAAATCAAGTCACGGAACACACCTATTTAGGCCTCGTTATTGACCACAAATTTAATTGGGAGAAACACATAAACAAAGTTTGTGATAAATTAAGAATTATATTGTCTAAATTTTGTATAATACAACATTCTGTACCGCGTAATATATTATTAGTTACTTATAAAACATTAGTAGAAAGTGTAATAGCTTATGGTTTAAGTAGTTACGGATGCACCTATAAAACATACCTAGACCATATATATCACATACAGTACAGGCTTTTAAAATTGATTGTGTCCCCTAAAATTAAAAATCTAGTCTCGGACAACCCTCTAGGACTGTTTAAATATTGTGGTGTCCTGCCCATACATACTAAAGTTAATTATACATTGCTTACTGAACAATATTTTCGTAGTGATATTCAATCATTTAAAAATCACCATAAGTTTACACGAAGTATAGCAAATAAAAAACTATGTACACCTAAATTTAACAATGAATATGGCAAAAGAACCTCTAATTATGTAATTCCTAACCTAATTAATAATTTACCAAAAGAAACTAAAAATAAAATTACGAACAAAAATATTAAAAATGTATTAAAAACACATTATTTTAGTGAACTTGAAAGTTAATATAATTAAGTGTAAAAACAAAACAACCTGTATAATAACTATTGTAACTTGTTTACCCGTAGGATGTGATAGGTAATTAGGTATACGCACCAAGCGGCGCAGCGAATATGAATGGCTTTTTCTTATCAGTTATGAAGTCCCATCTGGCCGCTCGATGCAACTTAACTTGAATATTTACAACTTACGAGTATATTTGATATTTTACCTATGATTGTTATTACTTTTTAGATTAACTATAGTTTATAAGCTTTGTAGTTGAGAACGTTATGCCTGGACAAACTCGACAAGAGTTTTTAGGCATATCTAACCTTAAATTGTATTTAGATGTAAGTTTTTGTAATAAATAAATAAATAAATAAATAACAGCCAATGCCTCTCCCTTCGACTCAATTGCCTGAGCCCAACGATGAGTCAGGTACGCCAAGAGATCACCGGCTGAGCGACCCTTACGGAACCCGTATTGTTTGTCGCTAAGTAATCCCTGGCCGTCCAAGTATCGAAGAAGCTGGCTATTGATAATGGATTCCATTATCTTCGAGAAGAGAGAGGTTATAGCGATTGGTCTGTAGTTGGAAGGATTTGAGCGATCACCTTTTTTGGGGATCGGGTGCACCAAGGCTGTCTTCCAGGAAGCCGGGACGATGCCAGTGGAATAGGAGAGCCGAAAAAGACGCGTCATAACCGGAGCCAACTCTGGAGCACACTTTTTCAACACAATAGGCGGGATTCCGTCAGGCCCACTCGACTTTTGGATATCAAGGGAACGGAGGGCTTTTCGCACTGAGCGCTGATGAAACCGAATATCCGACATGATGCTCGTGCATCGCGGTATGGTCGGCGGTTTCTGCCCCCCGTCATCCAGGGTCGAGCTTGACGCAAAGAGCTTGCCCAGAAGATCGGCTTTGTCTTTTGCGTCCTTGGCCAATGATTCATTTCCTACGTGTAGGGATGGTAGGGTTGGCTTGCAGAAATTTCCTTCAATAGCTTTGGCCAGAGACCAGAATGCACGGGTTCCCGAGGGGAGGCGCTCAAGTTTCTTGCCAATTCTATTGACGTGCTGTTGCTTTGCCCGAGTAATCTCTTTTTTGAGGGACCTGGAGGCAAGGTTGTACTCCTTTTTATACGTGCTGGTATTTAAATCCCGAGCAGACACTGCGTTGGCCCAGAATTGGTAAGCCTCCTGCTTCCGGCGAGAAGCTTTTTTGGGGGATGAACCAAACCAGGGACGAAATCTGCCGCCAGTTGGCACTACAGAGGACGGAATGAAAAGTTCCATCCCCTGCATCACCACATCGGCAACAGAACTCTGTTGTGGCAGTGTTGTCGGGATCATCCGGCGAAAAGCACACGTGCCCCCAAGGATAGGATGCAAAAAACGACCGCATCCCATCCCAGTCCGCTGACTTGTAGTGCCACACACGACGGTATTTAACAGCACGCTGTCTTAGCACCGTCGTAAGTGGCACAGAACTCCTAACAAGGCAATGATCCGATGAACCAAGTGGTGCGGTTACGGATATTTGGTAGCCGTCAGGATTTGAAGTCAGCAGGAGGTCCAACAAGGAAGGATTTTGATCATCCACATCTGGGATTCGCGTAGGCGTAGTAATAAGTTGCACAAAATCTGAAGCAGCTTGCAGGTGCTCCAAGAGTCGGTCCGTCTCGGGGTCACCACTATGGGACCTATATAGGCACGCATAGACGCGAGGGTGGTCGTCGCAATCTATGCGGAGCCATAAGGTGGACAGGTCCATGACCTCAAGATTGCTGAGGCGGCGAGAGCTGATATCATCTCTGAGATACACACACACTCCAGCTTTGGGTAAAAAGGAGTGCTCGAGATAATACCCAGGGTGGGAAAGGTATGATGTGTCACTCGGAGATGATATCTGCGTCTCGGTTAAAAAGAGCAAAGCCGGCTTTACCGTCTCTAGGTGGTAATGGACGGCATTAAGGTTGGAGTGTAATCCCCTGATATTACAAAAGTCCATGTTTAATATCGAGGGGGGTGCCTTTGTGTGTTTGCTCTTGCCCCGAGCAGATTGGAGCGCAGTTTGGCCCTCCCCAGAATACGAGGGGCAGCCTGGACGTCCACGTTCAGTTCCAGGGGTTCCTGAGCATGGACGTCCAGAGAGGGATTCTCCAACGCAGTTGGTACCCTCCTGGGGTAACAAATTGTTTTTCAACTGCGGCATTTCTAGGGGGGTAGGGGATTGGGCCCATTGTATGTATGTATGTTTTTATGTTTGTGTTCGGATATCTCTGGAATTACCATTCCGATTTCAGTCATTCTTTTTTTGTTGTACTAGGTATTGTTCAACTTAGGGAATAGTGCAAGTTTCATCAAAATCGGTTCAGTAGTTTTAGAGATTGGCTGTGTTACTTATAAACCGAGTATAAAAGTAATACTCAGTATAAACTTGGAATAAGCAAAATCGCGACTCATAAACCAGGTATAACTTATACCTAGTATAAGGTTGGTGTAACTCCCATACAAACGTTATACCAACGTTATTCCAACCCCCGCCCTAGTTTAACCTCGATATAACTTGGGTTGACAGTTCACATTTCGTAACATAGCCTTACACAGTATTTCATAAATAAAACTTTTATAATAATTTGTGATTCGAAAGGATTTCGTTTTAAAATATTGCTTTTCTAAGCATGGTGTCCTGTTTTTAAATCGACTATTTGATGGCGCAATATCAATGTACTTACAAGTTTCAACGTATTTGAAAAAGTTATGGAAACACTTCCAAAATATGTTGATTTTTTTTCTTATCCTTCGATCGCGGATTCTTGGAAATCTATTGTTATTCTATTGTTGTCGCGATCACCGGTGCTGTTATGTGGCATGATTGATTAAGGCACTATGGCTAATAAAATAAGGCCAGTATCGAGTAAATAGCGGGTAAACTATATTCTTGTTACTTGTGCATGATTATGATTTATGAATATCTAATGATATCTAATAATTATTTCACCAATATTACACATTAAAAACAATACACAAACTACCATAAACATAACAGCACTCTTTCACATTCCCGGCAAAACTCCCATCTGTTGATTTATATTTAACAGCTGTTAACAGAATTCACAGTCAAAAACCGACTTTTTACTTTTTTTTTATTCAATACTATTGTCTATTTGCGGCGTTGCCGTCTCGTGCATCGGGAATAGCGGTGGTATAGTTATGACAACCTTTTACCAAGTTTATGAGTTAGAAAATAATCTAAGGTTATTCCAAATTTATACCGAGTATAACTATTCCTAGTATAAACTTGGAATATCCTAAGGATAGTCAATTTTTATAAGTAACACCGTGGGAGTTTTAATTCTCAATTACGTACAACTTTGAAGTCGGTTTTATCTTTTTAAAATACAGTTATTGCGATGCCAAATTAGTTGAAGTGACTATAGTTCGTCTTAAGCTATTTCACGTTTGTGTTATTAAATACACAAATTTTCTTTGTAACAGTGGCAGCCAGTGAAGCGAACGTGTCTGAGCCAGCGACATCGGCATCGACACACCCACAATCAACATCAGTACACCGGTAAGTTTATATTTTTAAACAGAAAGCCCTAAAAATGTCATTGATTTCACTGTTTGTATAATTTGGTCTCGAAGCTGATACCAACTCTAGCACTGATCCATAACTACTTAGCTCTTTTATTTGCACGCGAAAATTAATTTCTACCTGCCCGTGATAGTTATTTAGTTGCTTAACAAAAGGAATTATTCGATTACTGAATATTTATATTTTGCACTACGAATAATAAAAACTAAGGAAGAGTAACTGTGTCAAAAAATTTGTCCACGAGTCAAAAAAATGTGACCCGAGTACATGCATACTTTATGCATGTATTCGGTACACAATTTTGTGTAAATATACAAGTGACAATTAATATCAATTATCAACGGCTTTATTTCGTAAATTTCAGTGTTAGTGTTTCGTTGATGTTGCCCTATTTTAGGCTGCGTTTCCACTGAAGCGGAGCGGAGCTTAGCGGTGCCCGAATTGACCAATCACCATGCTCGAAATCTTCGCTCCGCTTCGCTGTCATTCCGCTGGAATAGCACGATTGGTCAATTCAGGCACCGCTAAGCTCCGCTCCGCTCCGCTTCAGTGGAAACGCAGCTTTAGTGTGCGAAAAGGAACCAAATTCAAAACTGTTGAAGTATGGGAGTTACGTTTCCTTAGTTTTTATTATTCGTAGATTTTGCATACAATACTAACGTTTTACGTTTATTGACATTTCAGTTCCGGTAGTCCGCTACAGCTGGCGGAGATGTTGAAACGCAAGCGCGCGATCAAGCGGTCCAGCGGCACGAGCGGGCGGCACGGACGCCGGCGCGACGACGCGGCGCCGCACAACGTGACGCACCCGCTACCGTCCGTCGCCGCGGTCGCGTCGCACTGTACGTATAATATCATCCATTCGCATTATTATTTGTAAATAGACACAGACAAAAGATTTCTTCGTATTTGTCATGGAAGGCGGAAATATTACTAGTTGATGCCCAATAACTCCATTGCGCAGAAATTCTTTTATAGCGCAGGAACCGTACATTTTCCGGGAAAAAAGTATCCCATGTTCTTTCCCGGGGCTCAAAGTCACCATACCTTTTAAGTAGGTTCAACGGTTTGGGCATAAAGAGTTAACAGATACAGGATGCATTGTAGTTGCTATACAATTATTGCGGTATTTGTATTACCTCCTTACTCTGCTCCGCTGCGTTGTTTTCATTTATATGACTCTTGAAATATACGTATCAGAATTTGAAAAATCACTTTACATTAACGAAGCTTTTTTACGACTATTTATTTAAATTATTCACAGCATCAAGTGTACCGTCCGCGTCCCGTTCGGCGAGTCGTATGAGCGGCACGTCGAAAACCTCGTCCTTCCTGTCGTCGCTCAACCCGTCGCGGTGGGGCCGCTCGCCGCACTCGCACAAGGAGTCCGGCCTGCTGGCCTCCCCGCACCAATCCACCAATCTCACCGTACAAAATAAGTAAGTGTTTGTTTGTTATTCGAGTTCCTTTTTAGGATGAAATCAATAACCATGTAAATAGCAAAGTATATACTTCTACAATTCTTTAACGGAAATAGAACACTAAGGGCCTGTCACCACTTCCTGATAAGGTGCCGGATAGGCTTATTTGACAGATTCTCCATACTCTATCTGTCAAGTTAAGTGGTCGATAGCCTTATCAGGAAGTACTGTCACCAGCAGTATTTCCGGACCTATTCGACCTGCAAACCTTCAAGAAAAGAGCGTATTCCCTCTTAAAAGGCCGGCAATGCACCTGCAGCTCTTCTGATGTTGCGAGTGTCCATGGGCGACGGTAGTTGCTTACCATCAGGTGACCCGTTTGCTCGTTTGCCCCCTTATCTAATATTTAAAAAATAAAAAAAAATAAAAGAAGTGGTGAAACAGGCCCTAAGCCTTGCAAAAACCATACAAGGTGGCCCATTTAAACTTTTTAAACACTGCTACAAAACCTCCAACGAAAAACAAACCGTAAATTCAGAAACGACGTAGCGTGTAATGTAACTAATATTTTAGCATACTGTCATTGTTGTTATTTTACGAATTAGTGTAAAACCACAAACAGCCGAAATGCAGCCTGTAAAAAGGATAAGGGCCTGTTTCACCACTTCTTATTAAGTGCCGGATAGGCTATCTACCACTTAACTTGACAGATGAGAGTATGGAGAATCTATCAAAAAAGTTGTGGATAGCTTATCCGGCACTTTATCAGAAAATGGTGAAACAGGCCCTTAGCATTCTAATTAGGGTTCCATGGTCAACAAGGAACCCTTATAGTTTCGGTCTGTCCGTCCGTCTGTCCGTCTGTCTGTCTGTCCGCGGTTATGCTCAGAGACTATAGGACCTACAAAGCTGTAATTTGGCATGAATGCACATATTAATGATGCCGACAAAATGGTACATGAAATCGTAAAAAATATTTTTTTTATGTTAGGTACCTTCCCTACACATCAAGCGGGGATGAATTATTTTTTTTTCGCGTCCACCCCATCGTGTGGGGTGTCATTGGATAGGTTTTTTAAAAATATTATGAGTATTCATAGATCATTTTCCGATTTAGGGATCCGTTTGTGAAATATTAAGTTTTAAAGTGGAAAAAAGTCCAGTCCAGTGTCCCCCCCTTCTACCAGCTAAACGGTTGCTTCTGGAAATGTGAAAAAATTCACGGGAGTAAGAAATATGCTGAATTTAAAAGGAAAACTATCACGGCTAAGAAGACTTCATAAGTTATTGAGTAATAGTCGATCAACTAAAAAAAATGTATTCGGCGAAGTATTTCGTTCAAATTCCTTTTGAAAGTAACAGATGATGTTGTTAGTAGTGTAAAACACGTTATAAATGTACCATCGAGGAAATTGATTCCTATGCATTTGAGAGACCAACGTCATTTGGTCGATCATGTCAATTCAATGCTAATTGTGATCTGTCGGCTGGGTTTGACGTAATGCGACCAAACTACGTAGGTCCCCCATCTGCATAGGAATCAACTTCTCTGATAGTACATTCATTGACCATACAAAAATAAAAATAAACTAGTGGTACTACGGAACTCTATATTGCGCGTGGCCCGACACACACTTGGCCGGTTTTTTTCATAAGCGTTTAAGTATTTGTTTCTAAAAAAATAATTTGCTATTACAGAGAGAAAGTTCGCGAATGGATAACATGGCGCGCGGGCCGTCTGCGCGGGGAGTGGGGAGCGCTGAGCGGCGGTGGCGGTGCATTGAAGCAGCTGGCCGCGCTCGCCGCAGCCCTGCCCCGCCCCCGCCCCGCCTCAGCGCTGCGCCACCTGCGCGACACGCTACGCGACCACGATGTGTCGCCGTTTGAGGTGACGATGTGTTCTTTAGTGATGCCGTAATATATTAAAACCCCAAACTATGAATAAGCAGTGAAACAAATTGTTCCTGACAAAGACGTGCATATCTTGTCTAGTTTGTCGCTATGTGTATATTTCTATATTATTCCTTCGATTGTCGCAATCACCAGTGATCTTATGGGGTTTGATAGGTTAATTTAGTAAGAGGGTAAGTCAATCGCACTATATCGATATTCGTTAAATTCTAGATGAATATTTGTTTGCAGATCAATCATTCCGGTGTGCTAGGCGCGCTACTGCAGTTCCTGACGGGCGTGGACCCCGAGGCGGAGGCTACAGACAAAGACGAGGAGGCGCGCGAGTCGAGCGAGCAGACCGCCGCGTGCGAGGAGCGCCTGCGACTGTTCCTGCACGTGTTCGCCGACCTGCCGCTTGTGGCCGAGTGAGTTAAAACCTTGCGTTGGATTGAAACAAACGGTGCCCATTTGGAACGAAGTTCCTTATCGCGCGTTGCGAAAAGGGTATAGACAGAAAAAAATAAGACGAAAAGTTGTAACTCACGGCTTACAACTATAGCAAAGTTGTAAGCAAGTGTTTCTCTCTCTCTCTCTCTCTCTCTCTCTCTCTCTCATGGAACAGTGTGGTGTAGCGACGATTTTTGAGTGTATACAGGTTTTTGTACATAAGAAATCCCTTGACACCTCTCAAGTTTTTTTTTTAAATCTTATCGTTGGTAATTTTATTTGTCACGTTAAAAGATAGACAGCTAATATGTAGATCGTTTGAGTGAAAAATTGCGTCGTCTGAATCGCACCTCAAGAGAGAGACGAAGGTCGAAGCGACATCGAATTTGTTTTTCGTTGTGTTGCAATCGGTGAGAGCATGCATATTAAGCATCATCGTTGGGTGCTTTTTACGACCATGCCTTAGCCCCATTGTAATAAGAAGATCTACACCTTGTATATCGTTTATTATCTGTAACATTACAGACACATACAATTAAGATATTTACGCAGCGTTTATTTATATTACCAATCGACCTGCCTAACTTTCATTTTTTTTGCAGCGACAGCGCATGGGCGGAGCGTGCGAGCGTGATCGGTGCGGGGGGCGGGGCTGGCGCGCTGGCGGCGTTAGTGTCGCGCGTCAACGCGTGCGTGTCCCACCTCGAACAGTTCCCGGTGCGAGTTCACGACCTTCCCGCGCGGCCCGCCACCTCCGCGCTCAAGTTCTTCAATACGCACCAACTCATGGTGAGTTTGTGTGTGTGTTTTTTTTCGATATTGTTTTGAATGGATGCTTAGTGTCGGGGATCCGTCATCACTCATCACTGCTATGTATTTTTGCGAAATGAAGCGCTTGTATGCAATTGTTCCTGTCTTTCGACGTTTTACAAATAACTGAGCAACACGCTTAGAGTCGCGGCGGTTTGAATGAAAATTGAAAATACAGCAAGCGCAATATGTTAACTGTATTGTTCATGCTGCAATTCCTCATATAATTATGTACAATTACAAAACATTTTGTATTATTGGCTCTGAAATATATAAATATATTTACAAAAAATATTTGTTTTCAGTGTGATCTCAAACGTCATCCGAGCTGCTCAAACCTGAAACAGTGGAAGGGTGGCGTCGTTCGGATAGACCCCCTAGCTTTAGTCCAAGCCATTGAGAGGTGAGCCTTTTAACTTACTAGCTGTCCCGGCAAACATTGTTTTGCCATATAAAATATTTCGCCCATATATTTTTTTTGAAGTGTCTAAGTATGGCACCATGGCAACGTCCATCGCCGTCCCGTCCCGCAAACAATGGTCGCCGTCTGTCTCGAGCTGTAATAAATTACTATTATTTATTCAACAAATGCACTTATCAATATAAAAAGCAGCCCACTGAATATGCATATAAAATTTGGTAAAAATCAGTAAAACCGTTTCGGAGGAGTACGGTAACTAACATTGTGACACGAGAATTTTATACATAAGATTGTTTGCATGTTTTGTTAATGAAACGAACAGTTAAGAGCTTAACTTTCATATCCGTTATTTTAAATTTTACTATATTTTGATATTAATTTGTATTTGATAAATCAGGTACCTCGCACAACGTGGATACGCGCAACCGCGGTCGCGCGAGGGGTGCGCCGGCGCACACTCGGACGACGAGCCCGCCTCCGACGACGACGTAGACGACGCCCTCGCCACGCCGCCCCACCATCCGCCAGAGTGAGTACTGAGTACTAGACTTCTCATTGAGTCATCATACCCGTTCGAATAGGATTTGAAAACCTACCGCTTTGTTATTCGTCAACGCTAGACCCGGTGCGCATTAGGCTTCAGTCTCGAAATCAGCGATTTGCGGAACGAGAGCGGCGGCGGCGCATTACAAGTTTATAGTAGGGGAGGTAGTGCTATCGTTTGCTAAGTCATTTCATACCGACCAAATTTTTGTCCAGCGGTAGCTAAATAAACTCACTGGCACGGAAACTTGGCCAAGTACAAAAGATGTGATAACTGTCTTTTTTTTGCACTTAGCTCTACAAATTTTGATTAATTAAGATCTGAGTCTATCCAGTTAACGTTCCTGATCACTTTTTCTCACAGTTAAAGGTTTTTTAAATTGATAATGAAGTTTATGCAAAAAAACACGTTTACACAAAATTTAACACTTAAGTTTAAAACACTACGAATTTAAAATTGTTCGATTTTTTGTCGCTTTCTGTCCTTTTTAATAGCGCGTGTTACCTCCTCTAGCCCTTATAACCGCCTGCATTCGGTCTGGCATGCTTTGGATGACGTTCTTGATATCGACTTGTGATAAGTCGCGCCACGCTCTCAGTGCAGCATCTCGAAGCTGGTTAATGGTTTGTGGTGGGTTCGATGATGATTTTATTGCTCGTTTCAGCTTATCCCATATGTGTTCTATCGGATTTAAGTCCGGGCTGCGAGCTGGCCACTGCAATTTTTGAATACCAGCCTCTTGAAGGTACTCATTTACTATGCGTGCGACATGTGGACGGGCATTATCATGCATTAAAATGAATTGTTCATAACCAATGAACCCTCCAAAGGGCACAACATGTTCTTCGAGAATTTCCGCGACGTACCGAGTCGCATTTAAGGCGTTATTAACGATGACCAATTCCGTACGAGCATCAGAACTCACGCCACCCCATACCATTATAGAGCCTCCGCCAAAACTGACCGTCGGAGTGGTTGTTATCGCCAAATAACGTTCGCCTTTCCTTCTCCAGACACGTTGTCGACCATCAGGTGCATTTAAAGCGATCCTGCACTCGTCAGTAAACAAAACCTTTGCCCATTGCTCATAAGTCCAGTTAGCGTGTTCGCGGGCAAAGTGAAGTCGAGCTACTCTGTGCTGAGGGTGAAGCTGTGGACCACGGGCTGGTCTTCTTGCCCTCAAATTAACTTCCTCCATACGTCTTCTCACCGTACGCTCGCTAACATTCACACCTCTGGAGATTTGAAGGCGCTGACGGATCTCGACTGCGGTCAGGAAGCGATTTCTTGAAATCTCTAACACAATAAAGCGGTCATCACGAGCTGATGTGCATCGTTCACCACCACTACCTGATCTTCGGGTGTAGCGGCCAGTCTCTTGATATCGTTTTAGTGCATATTGCATCGAGGAACGCGGCACGTTTAGGATAGTAGCCACTTCACGATGAGTCATCCCCTGTTCCACTAAAGCTACTGCCTGCGCTACCTGACTTGGTGATAAAGGCATTTTTATGAATCCTAAGGGGTTCTTAGGTGTTTATTAACCACAATAACAACAAAAATCTTTGTCAAATTAAAATTCAAAATGTTCAGAGCACAATTCAAAACTGCGACTTCGCCGGATAAATGACACGATTTAACTAAACTTTAAAACACAGACCAATATGCACTTCAAATTAGTGAATTACCCTCTTGAGATTAACGTGACCATTTTTTCTACCCACCTACACGATAAGATCCACGTTAGAACCGCTTAAAAAAGTGTTATTGCATATTATGAGTTTGGCCAAGATTCCGTGCCGCTAAGTGTATTAAGCTATCAATCGATATAATCAGCGTCAGTCGCCGCACCCGTGGTGGAATGTTAACTGAGAGTATTTCAAAGTTGTAAAAATAATAGTTGCGAAAAGTGATTTTATACCGAATGAAACTTTGATGGATGATTATTGAGGTCATGTTTAACCAAAAAATCACCGTCAGCCGTATTGCAGACGGGGGATTCAACGTCAGTCGCGTTACTGAACATGTAAAATTTTTTTGAATATAAAGTCATTTTATGGGAGATCGCAGACGTCACACTTTTTGTGTGATCGAGTCTGCGGCTTACATACATTCTGCATGGCGCGCGCCATCAGACTGTATGCAAGCCGCAGACTCGATCACACAAAAAGTGTGACGTGTGCGATCTCCCTATACCGTACAAAATTTATACAGGTGAATGTTTCTACTTTGTATATAATAAAGAAAACCGTCAGTCGCTAATACGACGGTGGAAAAATTGTCAGCCAGCGATATAAGTTATAACCAATATAGCCCTACTTCGCGCTCAATGTATCCTAGGGCGTCGCGTAGACGACATAATTCCACCTGCAAACATTCAGCTGACGGCGATTTTCGTTTGAATTAACCATAAAATTGTCTCACATAGCAATTTTAAGTAATTAATTCGATAGTCAATATTTGTGAAGAAGAATGATATAAATTTTACTTTAAAAGCGCCATCTGTTGTTATATACTAAAACTAAAACGGCACCTACCGAACCTAAATGTGTATAATCAAGATATGAACCTTTATTGGGTGCGAATTGGGATCTTTTTAAGGTCAATTCAATACGATTCCCAACAACAACTTTGAGATACTCTCAATTTTTATTCCACCACTTCTGAAGCAGCTGACGATCAAAGCTGTTATGTATTAGTGGAATACTATTATTGTAACGATTTTCGCTCGGTATGAAATGACTTTTTAAACTGAGCGCGACCTCCGCTACTATTAGATTTGTATGGATAAGCCGTCTAGTCCGCCGCGCATCGTTCGCCGCTAGACGGCTTATCCATATAATATATAAACATTGTCACGCGCCGCCGCTGCTCCCGCCCCGCTGTTCGCTGAATTCGACACTGAATAGTGTCCTATTGCGCGCAAAAGTTGTTGAATCCTAGTCGAATAACGCGCCAGAAAACCGCCAAGATTGATTGATAATTTTGTCAGAATATTACTTACTACATGACTTTATGTGACGTATATGTTTATTTAGATTTTAGAATACAATGCGACGCCATGAACTTTCAGTCGAGGCCGGCATTCGGCATCTAACGAACTGAATGCAAAGAGCCAATTCATTGAGTTCAATCTTTATAAATAAATAATAAATAAAATGTCTTTATTTCAGATATCAAAGACCCTTTATGACAGAATGCCTTGTATTCATTTATTCCTTAAATTGAATCGTATATTGACGACTTGTTTAACACTCATTCATTTCGTTTCAGCTCGGACCACAAGCTCGAGTTTCTGATAGGCGACACGGTGTTGCCGTACAACATGACTGTGTACCAGGCGGTGCGACAGTTCGGCGAGCAGGCCGACGCCGATACAGACACAGAGACACCACTAGGTATTATACTGTTGTTTATTACTACAATATTTTGTATGCTATTCATTCAGAACTCAATAAATTTGACATTTGACAAAAAAATAAATTATGCTAATTTCGTACCTCAAAATATGTGTTTGTATTTGTGGGTATTTTAACCATAAACACCGAAGTGAGACCACGCCTTTGTCTTGACAAGTCTATTTTATTATTTTTTGATTAAAGTTTTCAATATTTTTTCCTTGTTCGAAAGGTTGAATGAAAATGCGCTAAGTAGACAACACGAAACATAATATATCACAGTAATTTAATTATTGTTATTGGAATGAAGTTCCTTATCGCGCGTTGCGAAAGGGGGCTCGACAGAAAAATTAAGACGAAAAGTTGTAACGACACTTTTTGTGACGTCGTAAGCGTGTTTCTCTCTCTGTCTCTCTCTCTCTCTCTCTCTCTCATAGAAAGCAAGTTTTTCTTTATATGCCTCGATATCTATTAAGTATGTCCGTTTCCAGCGAACGCCGGCATATGGGTGCAGACTCACACGATATACTACCGCGCGGTGGAGGCGAGCGAGCAGCGCGCAGAGGCGTCCGCCTCGCGCAAGGGCAAGGGCCAGCCCACCAAGATCTCATCTAGACGTAAACCTGATCTCCTGTGGAACGGTATGTTATACTATTACAGCTATGAATACTATCCCCGCGTTCTACTTAGCGTTAAAAACGATCAAAACGCTCAAAATAGGAGGCATTTTGAGCGTTTTGATAGTTTTTAACGCTAAGTGGCTATGTTTCTTTTTATGGTAGTAAAGGCTAAACGGAAAAGTCAAAATTAAAGAATATCTCTTCTTCACAGAAATCTGTCATTTTGTCGATACTGTTTTTTGTTTCCTGTTCTGAGGTTTCTATACTTGTCTAACAAAACGCATTTCCATGGTGTTTATGCTACGCTATGCTACTTTAGAGATGCCCCGACAAACATAACAACGAATAACTGAGTCCATTAATTCACAATAATATTTTTAAGTTAGATAGTTTATAATAAATAAATAATATTTCGGGCATATTTAAAATTTATCGTATAAATTAATTAATGGTGTAAGTAACATAAAACTTATTTAGTTCTATTATTGACTCAACAGAGGGCGTTGTACCGAGTCGCGGTTCGCCGCTAGTGGCGCTGCTGCGTCGCGGGTGCTCGCTGGGCGCGGAGGTGCGCGACGCGTCGCTGCCCGCCCTGAGCCTACTACGGGCTCTACACGCGCTGTCCCGCCACTGGCACACGCTGTACCGCGCGCCCTGCCTGCCCGACCACCGCCCGCTCGTGCCCAACGCGGATTTCGTCAACGCCAAGGTTTTAACACTTCTACATTTCATACTCTTAAGGCTAGTTCGCATTAGGGCAGTATTTTAGTCTAGTACCGAGTATTTTAGTAGCTAAAATTCTCGCTTCTGCCCCAAAATCGTTCGCACTTCGTTCGAGTACAGTTCACAAGTGAGTGGTGTTTTGTAAGATGAACAGCTTACAGCGCAATAAAGTAAATAAACTGATTAAGTTAATCTTAACGGCGATTTTAGAACAGATAGATGAGGAAAGTGTGATCAATAGAAGCTTAGGATACGAAAATGGATTGATAGAAGGGATAAACTAGGAGCTACTAATTGTCTTCTGAAGGAATTAGCATTGGAAGATCCCAAAGAATACTTCGAAAGATTCGAGAATGTCTGAAAGTTGGATAATTTTGGCGGTAACTAATGAACTCGACTAATTCGACAGGGTCGGACTTGTTTAGCTGGTGCGCCAGTAGCGCGGACGCGTTAGGGCTAGAGCTCACTTGTAACACGACAACCTATAGTTATACAAAGCACATGAAGATGCGCACATGCAAACAATATTTTGTATTGAAATAGTCGTCACGTGGCTCAAGTGAGCGCTCGCCCATACTAATAATAGTATTTAAACAATGGATATTGCATAAGCTATACAATATTCTATTTTTATGTATGGAAAGTAGCTCGAAAGACAAAGATACAAATCACACCGTAATTTTCTTAATACGAAGGGGGAGGGTCTGTTTTTTTAAATGGTTTATTTTTATCTATGTGTAGCCGCGCTTTATAACCGTGATTTATCTTGTTGTTAATTTGTGACACGTTTAGTCTAAATCTAAGTAAATGTGTTTTGTTACAGCTCGCTGCCAAAGCCAACAGACAACTTCAAGATCCTCTAGTGATAATGACAGGCAACTTGCCCCCGTGGTTGAAGCGAGTCGCTTACTCATGGTAAGTTATGATAATATAATCACGTCATTTAATTTGTCTTAACGTCGTCTCTAATACAGGTAAAAATAAAGAGAATAAGCACATAAAATCAAATATGCTTCGACATCTTATGGAGGCACTTCACATGGCTATTTGTATTTGCTATTGGCTATTTGTATTTGCTATTGGCTATTTGTTGCATTTGGCAAAATTATTGACGTATACACAAACAAGCAAATAAAGGCAAATACGGCCTTCCACACATGGACGTCAAATACCAAACTTTTACTTGATTTTGTTTACTTGCCTATTTGACTCTTTTGATGTGCGTTAAAAACCGACAAAGGTACGGATACGTGTATTTGGTATTGGTCATATTTGTCAAATAGGGAAATACTTTGTCAAACATACCGTCTACACATGGTGATTGTTTGGCGAATACATCAAATACGCAAATACAAATAGCCATGTGAAGTGCCTCCATTATATGACACGCAAACAATAAATAATAAGTGATCAACACTGCAACACTAATCAACTCTGTAAATAAGCCCAATAAATATTTTTTTATTGGGCTTGTATGACGGCTACTATATTTTATTATTACTAAACAGTAGCCGTCAAATGCTTAAATTTATTCTAGAATCATATAATTATGTCGCACACTTGCTTACCATAAATATAAATCGGTACTAATGTTCATTTATCATTGCAGCCCATTCGTATTCCCGTTCGAGTGTCGTCACCTGCTATTCTACGTGGTGTCGTTCGACCGGGACCGCGCGCTGCAGCGGCTGTTAGAAGCGGGCGGGGAGCGCGCGGCGGGCGGCGCGGACGAGCGCGTCGCCCCGCGCCTCGACCGCCGTAAGCGCACCGTGCAGCGAGACAACGTGCTGCGCCAGGCCGAACATGTTATGCACGAGTTCGCGCACTCCAAGGTACACTATGAGTGTCTAATCTCTAGGCCAGGGATTCCCAAACTTAGTTTGTCTGCTGCCTACTTTGAGAGTTTTCGGGCCCCCATTGTTTAAGTTTAAAATGCATCCAGATGAAATAAATCACCCCCAAGCCTCTACACAACGCCCCCAATTTTTTTCTGGGTCCCACACCGCTCCCCTTTAGTTCTTCAGCGCCCACTTTGGGAAACGCTGCTCTTGGCCGAAAATACGCGGCCGAAGTTCGGCATGATAACGCTTGCAATGCGCTACGCATACATTATAACGCGACGTAATTTTGTCATAGTGTGTCATCAGTAATTTAAAATACATTGCAGGCGTAATCATGCCGAATTTCGGCCCCGTTTTTTCGGCCTAGTGTGTTTAGACACTTTAGGTGTAATCAGTTGACATTTTTTACACATCGTCTGATAATTTGTGCGGAAACTATTTTTAGAAGACCTCAAAAGCAAGTTATTGGCCAGTGTTAAAATTTAAATCGACCCAAGTTCCGTCGTTGTCATATTATGTTGCCATCATAACTTATCAAAATTTCTTGATTTACTTTTGAAAGAAGCAGTCTGTTTATTTATCATGAGTTATGACTAACAATCATAGTCGCGTTAGTGCTCGGCTATAACTTCAAAGTCAGTTTGAATTAAAACATTTCTCTTTTCAGGCATTACTCGAGATCCAGTACGAGAACGAAGTGGGCACCGGTTTGGGCCCTACCCTGGAATTCTACGCGCTCGTATCACAGGAGTTGCAACGCGCCGATTTAGATTTATGGCACGGCAGCGAGAACTTCAAGCAGAAGCCCACGTCGTTCGGTGGGGAGATAGTGAAGAGTCAGCCGCCGGTGGTCACAGACAGATCGTCGGACGCCGCGGCGCGATTGGCGTCTTCAGTCCGCGACGCTTTGAACCTCGACGAGGACAGGTCCCCTGAGCCGTCTGACCTCGAGAAGGAGACGTCGATACCGACGCCGGCGCCCGACGCGACGTACGTGACGTGGCCGTGCGGCCTGTTCCCGCAGGCGGTCGGTCGCAACGCGCGCGCCTCCCATCTCTCCCGCGTCAAGGCCAAGTTCCGCTTCCTCGGCAAGTTCATGGCTAAAGCTGTTATGGATTCGAGAATGGTAAGTGAAATTGTTTGTTAAGTTCTGTAGTGCTGAGATGATCTCTTTTTAATAACGTATTCAACTACGTCCTTTTAATTATATTATGGACGTTTAATTAATTTATTTTAAGGTACTTTAATTTATCGTGAAAAAACCGTTTAAAAAAACCTGGTATTTCCATATGTTACTTTTTTGTAGAGCATAATGTTTATTTAATTAAATAAATACTACTTGTCACTATAAGTCTATACTATTAACGTTCCCTCCCCTGTATAATATGTAAGTTATCTACTAGGTTGAGTTTTCATTAAATTCCTTCGTATCGTGTAGGTGGATATTCCGCTATCGGTGTCGATGTACCGGTGGCTGACGGGCGAGCAGGCGTGGCTGGGTCTGGGCGACGTGCGACATGTCGCGCCTGAGCTGTGGCGGTCGCTGTGTCGCCTGCGACAAGTCGCCGAGCGCGCGCACGCCATACGCGATGACTCGAGACACACGCCAGAACATCGGGCGCACTTGGTACGGATACTAGATTGAAAGATAATGGATCTATGAAAAAATATAATTCAGATTTCAGAGTCTAAATATTACGGTTCAGAGCATAATAACTAGTACTTAGTAACTTAGTCTTGTCATCAAAAGCAGTAATGCCCCATGGTCCATGCACTTAATTACGTAATTCTTTTACAGTTATCTTAACTTATAATACTTATCTTATATAATTAAAGATCACTACATTTATACAAATTATTCAGAAAAACAATAATTATTCTGAATTGACTGTATAAAGCTCCGTTTAGACCAAACGAGCGAATGCTCATTCTAGTAAAGCTCTTTTGATGTAAACTAACAACGAGCATTCTTTCGTTGTTCTAGTGTGTTCGCCACGTGTTCGGCGGTAAATAGGTAGAATGCTCTAAGAATCTCGCTCGTTTGGTGTAAACGACGCAAGAGCGCTCGAGCAATTGCCTAGAGCGTTCTTTCGTGTTCGGACGTGCTCGCTCTTCGAGGCGGTTTCTTCAAAGGGATTCTAGTGTTCTTGATATTTTTACTTTTTGGCGGCTGGTTTTAGGTAGTTTATCAAAGGTTATTTCGTAAATATGGATTGGAGTAATGAAAAATGTTTACAAATGATAGAATTATACCATAACAAAAGATGTTTATGGGATCCAACCTTTGATGACTATAAAAATAAATTAACTACTTATCGTTGACGAATGAGCAATGAGCATTCGCTCGTTTGGTCTAAACGGAGCTATATGATTCTCATCTATAGAGCAAAAATTCTTATTCTTGATGTTCTTGTTGATTCGATTGGTGTAAGCGATATAAAGTATGTTGTAACGAATTATAGTTTACACTAAACGAATACGAAAGAATGTTCTTGTGCTGTTCTTGCTCTATGTTCTTTTGGTGTAAACCCACCTTAATGTGGCACCTTATTTGGAATAGCTGCAGTAGAAAATAATTACATATGTATTTTGTTTGTTGAAAATAGTAGCAGCTACTAGATTATTTGTGATAAGGAGTAGTTTCTTTTAATCTACAGCTCATGGCACCCAAGATCATGCAGAAACCGTTATTGAATATTATACAAAATCTTTAAGCAGTTTTCGCATAACATAATATGTATATCCCTCTATCCCCACAACCTATATTGGTTTTACGATTACATTATTCCAGATAAACGGTCTAGAACTTGACGGGTGTCCGATCGAGGAGCTCGGTCTGGACTTTATTCTGCCGGGTGACGGGTGCACGGAGCTGCGGCGCGGCGGTCGCGACATGCCCGTCACCGCGCACAACCTGCACGACTATATTGGGCTCGTCACGCACTGGCTGCTATATGAAGGTATAGGATTAAACCTACTTTGAATTTTTATTATGGTACTAGATGAAGCCCGCAACTCCGTACATTTTTCGAAATAAAATGTACCCTATGTCCTTTCCCGGGACTCAAAGTATCCCCACACCAAATTTCAACAAAATCGGTTCAGCGGTTTGGGCGTAAAAAGGTAACAGACAGACTGGCAGACAGACAGATAGATAGACAGACACACTTTTGCTTTTATAATATTAGTATGGAAGTATGGATAGTCAAAGTTTATGCTAGAATGTTTAACTTTGGGTTGCCTCAATTTATTTTAACAACCATACCATATAAGCTAACGAGTCTAGCATTTTCTGGTAGGTATGCTATATTTTTGTTAATGGAATGAAAAAATTTAACTTCAACATGAGAATAGATAGGTACCTATGCTAAGTCGTAACTTACTTTTGAGGAAAATGTATGTTTCGCATATTTGTGTTTACTGAAATATTTTTGTAATTTTCCTAAGAACCTATGCTAAGTCGTAACTTATAGTGGAGTTCCCAGAGCGTAAAAATCGTGCAAACCTCCGATTTTTGCAATAGTGGATGAAAATTGAAAAGAAAAAAAGGAATGTGTAGGTGATAACATAAATAATAAAGTTTACCTATTGAAAAGTTGTGCTTTTGATTTTTAAATTATTCTCTTCCACTTCAAGTAAACTCATAAACTGTAAAATTTTGAAGAAAAATTGCATATTTCTTTCTTTTAAGTATATAGCAATATAATAAAATATATCATTATTTTTTTGATTTGTATCATTGCTTATTCCTAAGAAAGAAAATAAGTTGAAAAAATATATAATTTATATTTCAAATTATTAATGTTTGTATGTAGATGAGCATACCTCCAAATGTGCTTGTTGTGTGCCTCGACAGGTAAATGGCGTTCCAATTTTTCTTTGGTTTCAAATAGGAAGTTTAAAATTATTTTTTAGGCTTAACAAAGCCTTCTGTTTCTTAATGTGTATAACTTTTTAGCTCTTATTTTATTAAATTTTCTGAAAATGTAGCACAAACTATTCACGGATATTTCGAAGAAAATCTGTATTTTATTTCTTTTGGTTTGGTTTTTACAGAATAAAATGTATTTTTTATTTATTTTTTTTCATTAATTATATTTGCTAAAACATACTTAAAGGAAAAAAATACAAATTAGGTTAAGAACTGATATTTTTTGCATTCAGGTAAGCATTTTCCAAACATAGGTCGCAGCATGCGTCTTTAGTATGTACGTGAGATTTGTAGCACCCAATTTTTTTTCTGGCTTTGGGTAGGAAGCTTAAATATATTTCAAAGACTAGAAAAAGTCTTTAATTTGTCGATGCATTTAATGTTTTAGCTCTCACTTAAATAAATTCTCAACAAATATAGAAAAATATTTTCGGTCTATTTTACACATTTTTGGAGATATTTAAACGTTTTTAAGTACTTAAAAGTTATCATTTCTCTAAAAATTAAATACGCACAACAAGTAAGTTTAACACACTTTTCGTACAACCCTTAAATCTACCCAAACCCTTTTATCTTGATTACGACGAGCGTTAATCTCTAAAAACTTTGCAAAAACCTTATAGTTGTATTTAGCTTAGCAAAGCAAACTTTCTTTTTTAAAAATTGTGTATTTGGTTAATTTTCAACGTAAACAATCGGATAAGAGTCATTAAATAACAGGAACAAGAAAATTTTTTTTTTCTGGACCGGTTTTATATGGTGAAATATTAATTTTTAATTAAGTAACTAAAAAATTAAAAGCACAAAAAAATTTTTGGTAAACTTTGCAAGTTATAGTGTAAAAAAGAAAACGACACCTCAAAAACAAAAATCCATTCACTATTACAATTTTCGGAGGTTAAAACCTCTGGCGACTGCAGTATTACTTTTGAGGAAAATGTATGTTTTGCATATTTGTGTTTACTGAAATATTTTTGTAATTTTCCTAATGTATTGTCAGACACATAATTTTAATTTTGTTTTAGGTGTACTAAAACAAATGGAAGCCTTCAAGGAGGGTTTCGAATCGGTATTCCCGTTGAACAATCTGCGGATTTTCTACCCGGAGGAATTGGAACAGGTGTTCTGCGGAAGTTCGTCAGGTACGTCACTCAAACAAACAGAATGATTAAAGTCGAATTAAAATAGATTACCATTGTATTCTTTTACATTGGTAATTGGCATTGACTTTCTGACTATTTTGAATACATTTGAATATTACTTAACATTTTCAGTTGCACCAATTTGGGTTAAAATAGTATTTTTATCAAATCACTCGCATTTATTTTAGAGGCATTAAGGGTCTACATAGACGGACTGCATTTCAACTGCAATCCAACCGCAAATTGCAGTTCAAATGCAGTTGACACGACTGCAATACGACTGCAATACGACTGCAATAGAACTGCAAACCAAACAGTTCACACGACTGTACGCCAACTGCAACTGAACTGCAATCCGACTACGCGTTTGGTTTGCAGTTCTATTGCAGTCGTATTGCAGTCGTATCAACTGCATTCAAACTGCACTTGAACTGCAATTTGCGGTTGGATTGCAGTTGAAATGCGGTCTGTCTGTGTAGATCCTAAGTTTCGACAAACAATCTTAGAATTAAAATATTATTTTTACTTAACTAAGGTCATGCTTCAAAATCTACTGATAAGAGTCATATATTTTATTTGTATGTTTTGTATCTATTTCTCAGTTAAAAGTAGAAAGAAAACTTCCAAATAAGCTGTCTGACTCATCGTTTTATGAAAATGTAATAGGCCCTTAACACTCTAACTTAATTTTTTTTTCTTTCTGTAGGAAGTCGCGATCAACGCTGGGACCCGAGGATGCTGGCGGACTGTATACGCCCCGACCACGGCTACAACGCCGAATCACGTGCCATTCGTATGCTCATCGATATTCTCGCCTCCTACACCAGAGAGGAGCAGAGACTCTTCCTGCAGTTCGTCACTGGAAGCCCACGGCTACCGACTGGAGGTAAATATTAGATACTAGATGTCACCCGCAACGTACTTCTCGCATAGGGAATTCCCCATAAGACGTGTTAATAAAGTGTAAACTTCCAATCAAAATCTATCTGATAGTTTTGGGGTCTCTTTAGTGCACTGTGCAACCCAACAAATTGTACCATTGAGGAAATTGATTCCTAGGCAGTAGACAGACCGACGTCATTTGGTCGGATCATGTCAATTCAATGTTAATTATGATCTATCGGTCGGGTTTGACGTAACGCGACCAAACTACGTAGTACGTAGGTCCCCCATCTGCCTAGGAATCAACTTCTCTAATAGTACATACATTTTTGATGCACAGTAACATAAAACTAAAGAGACTCGTATCATTTTCTCCGCTATATACAGGGTGTAACAAAAATAAGTGATAATACTTTAGGGTGTGTGTGCATGTTCCTTGTAGAGAGTTCACTGTGAAAGTAGCAGCGTTGAAAGACCAACATTTTTTTTTTCACTTTTGTATGGGGAAACTCGTGACGCTCGGGCCTTTGCCCATACAAAAGTGAAAAAAATTTCGTCTTTCAGAGCTGCTACTTTCACAGTGAACTCTCTACAATGAACACGTACACATCCTAAAGTATCATTACTTATTTTTGTTACACCCTGTATATGCAGTATTAGAAACTCATATCCACACTTGTCTTTCAGGTTTCAAGGCATTGAATCCGCCGCTGACTGTGGTGCGCAAGTCTCTCGAGTCGTCCCTGGACCCCGACGAGTATCTGCCGTCGGTGATGACTTGTGTCAACTACCTGAAACTGCCTGACTACAGCAGCGCGGAGGTGATGCGCGCCAAACTCCGCCTCGCAGCATCAGAAGGCCAACACTCCTTCCACTTGTCATGAACGATTCGAACTTTCGATGATTTTCATTGAGTTCGACCCCATAGTGATTTTTTGTCTAAGAGCGATTGTGGTTAGTGATATTATAAATTCCCTGGGAAAGTATCGTGCGCCCCGCCGACGACTGTTTATGTGCAATCAGAGTGATTTATTTTTCCATAAGACAGACGCTTGAGTGCTGTGAAATAGTTTTGTTTTCTTTAGATTATAGAGATATGTTTATAATTATATTTTGTGTTAATTTAATGTGATAGCTTTGTATATTTCTTTATTTAGACTTTACTTATAATAGACGTAATAATGTGCAGATGTGCTCATTTGTGACAAGAAACTTAGGGGGCGTCCACGAATTACGTGAGGTGTTATTTTTTTATTATTTTCTGACCCTGGTGAGATTTCGTGAGATTTTAGTCAACCCCTCCCCCACCCACCAATCTCACGTGAGATTTTTCAAAATCTGGGTTTCTTACGTAAACGCGTTGGATTGTTTGACTGTCTGTAGATGTATAACGTCAAAGTATGAAGTAAATTATTTTCTTTCAAATGAATTAATGATCTTAATCGTATTATGATAACGCTTACGATTAAAATTTAATATATATACAAGATGTTTGTGTTAACACCGTTGTCCTTGAAACCATCAAATGAGCCCGTCAAAATGAACAACTTTTTCTATGAGAACAATGCTGGGAAATAAAAAAAATCTGTCTTTATAACCATACAAATTGCCGACCCGGGCATCCGTATGGGTATGAAGACGGCATTTTTTTTTGAGTTCCCAGCATTGTTCTCATAGAAAAAAAGTTGTTCATTTTGACGGGCTCATTTGATGGTTTCAAGGATAACGGTGTTTACACAAACACACTGTATATGCTTAAGATTTAATTTTGCGTGCAATCTGGATGTAATGGACCAAATTTTTTTTTTTTAAACAATGAGAAAAAGAATTTTGTGAGATTTGCCGAGACCCCCCCCCTCTCCAACGTAAGATTAGTTGAGATTTGACCCCCTCCCCCCCCCCCTTAAACTCCTCACGTAATTTGTGGACGCCCCCTTATCTGTATGGCATTCGCTTACGCTGTATCACATATTGTAAGCTCGAGAACATCCAAATCTTGGTTGAGTCTGCACACATATTTATAGCATTTATTATTACCAAACGGTGTATGTTTCGAGAATAGGTAACATATAAAGAGTAAAGGAAAGTGCAAAATTTAATATGTAATAATTTCAATAAACTCTGTAAACAATATCTTTCATTACGTTTTTTTCTTTTTATACTAGTCAGTACTAAAGTGGTAACAACGACGTCGAAAGTATCATCGCATCCAACCAATAATCACACTCTACCTGTAGAATATAAGGTGTATAAGATAGGTTATCAATAAAAATATATTTTAGGATTACAGTATATTTTAACCTTCTTTATATTAAAGTCCTCGGAATTCAGGTATCTGTGACAGTATTGATCTCTAATAATAATAATTGTTACAATGGTCGCTGATACTTGATGCATGTACAGACACATTATCCCTTTATTTTCGCATGTAATGTATTATTTACACAAAAAAGTTGTTTGTGGGTAACTAAGTAATGCTTAAAATATATATTATATGATACAGTATAACATTTAACATTACTTTGTCACATAATTCTCAAGTCTAATAAAATCAAAATAATTGGAATGACTTTACTATCACTCCCTTCCCACTACATTCCCTTAACCGATAGTGAACAATAAATATTGACTACAAAAACACCAAAATCTTAAAGTACCATGGCCAACCAGCCGAGAATGAGACAGGAGCCTCCGATCGGAGTGAGCTGACGTAAACGCCTCTCACCGGTGAAGGCGTGGTAGTAGCATGTGCCACAGAAAAGACCCATACCAACTATGAAGAAAGATCCAGCCTGGAAATAATAAGGGTTATTTAATTAAAATAACAATACAACCACAGCTAAAATCTGATATAACAACATTAAAGGAAATGACAATTATCACAATGTATACCTACTATGGATCAAATATCAAAGGAATTGATGAAATACTATGCAAGATCTTGAATCTTTAATCCAAAAAGTCCAAAGAGGTTGAAAAATGTGTAAATATATTTTTATAAAGTGGTAATAATATTATTGTACAGTTGTTTTGCACAAGTAAGAGATTAGGTTGCTATTGCCAATATTGATTGGTATCTACAATTTGTGGACTCTAGTGTTTTTTTACTGCATCACAATAGATATGTTGTTTTCTTAACATTTTACTAGGGATTTAGCGAGCCTTGCTATGGCTCAAAGGTTACAAATTTAATATGATTTTAATAGTCAGTTTCAACTGTAAACAGTTGTAAAATCTTTCAGTATTTTTTAGATTAGGGAGCTATTTTAGTAAAACAAGCATATTAAGAATAAAATAAAGTACTATGTAGGGTCTCCTGCAAAGTGGCACCGTCATAAGGGCAAGGGTGTGGAGGAAGTGGAATCTGTTGGATGTTTCAAATATTTTCTTGAGATCTTCCTTAGTTTCCGTTTCGGGGAAGGTGCGGTGAGCTCCCATCGCTCCGAGAACGACAGCACTGGCCCCACTGAGCCCCGCCAGGCGAACAAAAGGCCCAGCTTCCTGAGCGAGCTGCCATAACGACATCCTGATAACAATCGGCTTAGGAGCTTCAACTGGTTTACTTTGAAACACACCCTGCAAATTATTAGGCGATTGAGTAAGAGTAATCTTGTAGATAGGTGTAAGTATATCCTAATCTACGTAGTATCTGATATTAAATGGAACTTACTATGTTGCGTAAAACATTCATAGCTCCCTCCGCCACCGTATTAATCATAAGAGTATCGAGCAGATTAACCATACCTTTGCTTTTAGCTGCTTATTTCAATAATAATGAAAATAATTAATAATGATAGCACAAAATCTGCTTACTTTTTATCATGTATCAATTTTTGTGAATTTTGACAGTTCTGTTTAGGTACTGCATTTGTATTGATTTGTATTCTGTGAGGTACTGTCAATGTCAGCACTAATGACGGGTGTGCTTTTTTGACCGACTTCCAAAAAGGAGGAGGTAATATGTTCGGCTGTATGTATCTTTTTTTTTTCTTATAATGGCACTACCGGGTTATAATCATGGAGGTATGTTATACCACGAGCGTGTCTGGCTGTCTACATAGTATAACCTCATTGGTGTCCCGTGTCTACGGTGTTTAAACAAGTTTAAAGGGTCCATTTGCAGTCCTGCACGGCGGACCACGTAGTGATTATATTCTCTTTGCGGCGGCGTACTGCCTTGAATGGCATGCCCTTTTACGTTATTATTATTTTTTTTTTAAATTAAGGACACCACACAGTACACACATTAAAACCTTGTTAAATACAATAAATAATAGTAATTTGTACCGATGCTTAACAGGCGACACAGCATTCGCGATTATAGCTCTACAAAATATACAATATAAAAATTGATTTCATAACAAAACATGATTAAATTGATAAAATTTGATTATGAATTAAATAAAATTAAGATTTCATGCATTAATCATAACAAGCTAAATTTCATAATAATAAATAACTTAAAACTACGAAAATACATTTAAATCTTAACTAAAAGCAGTTTAAATAAAATAAAATAAATAATAGAAAATAATAAACACAATTTTAAAACTAGATTAAATTCGTCATTACAATAAAATTATTTAAGATTTCAAATCATTATTAAATACTAATCATCATTATTAAAAAATTTATTAACAGAGAATGCCAACATGATGGCAAAGGAACTATTTGATGAAACGCACTTCTAGTAACGAAAACTATAGTCCGTCAAAAAAGTCACGACATTAATAGAGTCGCCACTTGTTTCAGGTGTGGCCTATTATGGCCACACTGTATCCAATCACTATAAAAGATTTTGATACTTTATATTAAAATACAATTTTAAAAACACGTTGTAAATATTATGATTTATATATATTATTATTAGTTAAGAAAATTTGAAATAATTATGATGTAGTTATATTGTGTGTTTAATTTACGATATTACAAGAAACAATCTTATGTATGTAAAGTATTATAATCTTTGTATAACTCACCTCATCACTAACTTACACGTACTGTAGCTGGTTTCGGTGGCTCCGGTAATCATCTTGTAATGCTATTATGTGTATTTTGTATCATATTAAAAACATCACCTACTTTAAAAAATATATTGCCTGTTTACTTACAAATACATTATTGGTTCTGTTAAAAAGACTTAGAACATGTAACTTTATGTTAGTTATCAGTTATCACAAATATGTCATTAGCTGGTTAAAATTAATTGTATGTATCTATGTGCATGATGGAAGAGACTGCTCTCCACGACACAGGGAATCCTAGTGTGGGGAGCAGTGTTTGTTTAAGATACTTAACATGTAAAATTATTTTTTGAGGGAAATAAAGATTTGTTTAATAGTTAATGGAATCAGGCGTTACTTTGCGGAAATCCATAGCTTAAAATTTAGTTTGTTATTATTTTTAGCAGTATTCCGCGAAATAAACTTCCACCTTTAAGTAAATGAGTGAGTGTACGCATAGGCATGCGTACAGCACCTCCCTCCTCCCACACTGCCTATGCGTACACTCGCATGCAAGAACTTGCAAACACCACCACCACACAAGCAATAATGTTGGCAAATCCGTGCAAGGCCCCTCACCACCATGCAGGTTGAAAACCTCGACGCGCGTTTCGCTCCAACACCGGAGCATCCTTAGGATGTGGACTCTACGAACAACGTCCGTCAAGTGCCACCACCGGCCAAAACACCACCTTTTATACCCTATCGAGCCCCTCTACTACCCTCACCAGTACCCCCGAACATATTAATAAGCGGTGACGTAGTCAAGCAAGTTTGGTCATTCAACAATGCAAATCTGTTATTTTTCTTTTCTTTTATGATCTCTAATTGTTCCAACACGCTCAGCCGAAAGCCTTTATCGCATTTATGTAAAACTTTATAGGAATGGCCATCGGGCACGGTATGATTACTATCTAAAATATGTTTAGCAAAATGTGACTTATCAGGATGACCATTCCTATAAGCCGCGATATGTTCTTTATACCGAGTCTCAAAGCTGCGTCCAGTCTGACTCACATATACACTATCGCATTCAGGACAATCGATCTTATAGACACCGGACTGATATTTTTCATCAATCCGGTCTTTGTTATGACATAAATGATGTTTTAAAGTATTATTTGTCCTGAATGCGACATGCATATCGTTGTTTTTCATTATTTTGGATAAGCGTGCAGATACCTCTCCCATGTAGGTCAAACTGGACTTATATCTAACTACCTCCTTATCAATAGGACCTGCGTACAAAAACTTAACCAGTTCTTTCTTGTTTTTATTTTTCAAAATATTATTAATAATTTTTGGACTATATCCGTTGGATATCGCAATTTGGAAAATGATATTAAGCTCATTTTGACAATTATCTTTACTAAGAGGGATCGATAATAATCTATGAATGTAACTATGAAAGGCCGCGTGAAAGTAATGAATTGCTTACTCTTACTAAAACCTGCATGGAACAAAACTACTTTCGATTTAACGGCGAATTCTTTGTTCAAGACGACGGTCTAGCTATGGGTTCACCTTTAAGTCCTTTGATGGCCGAAATATTTATGGACGATTTTGAACAAAGAAATATCGTCGTTAATAAAAGTATTTTATATTACTTTAGATACGTAGATGATTGTTTTCTTTGTTGGACGGGTACACAGAGACAACTGGACGTATTTGTTAAAGAACTAAATAAAAAACATATTCAAATTAAATTCAAATTAGAATGTGAAGATAAAAACACCCTAAATTTTCTCGATTTATCTATTACTAGAGTTAATAATAAACACAGTTTTGGAACCTTTCGCAAGCCGACATATACTAATACTACTATTCATGCATCGTCATGTCATCCTTGGCAACACAAACTCGCGGCCTTTCATAGTTACATTCATAGATTATTATCGATCCCTCTTAGTAAAGAAAATTATCAAAATGAGCTTAATATCATTTTCCAAATTGCGATATCCAACGGATATATTCCAAAAACTATTAATAATATTTTGAAAAATAAAAACAAGAAAGTACTGGTTAAGTTTTTGTACGCAGGTCATATTGATAAGGAGGTAGTTAGATATAAGTCCAGTTTGACCTACATGGGAAAGGTATCTGCACGCTTATCCAAAATAATGAAAAACAACGATATGCATGTCGCATTTAGGACAAATAATACTTTAAAACATCATTTATGTCATAACAAAGACCGGATTGATGAAAAATATCAGTCCGGTGTCTATAAGATCGATTGTCCTGAATGCGATAGTGTATATGTGGGTCAAACTGGACGCAGCTTTGAGACTCGGTATAAAGAACATATCGCGGCTTATAGGAATGGTCATCCTGATAAGTCACATTTTGCTAAACATATTTTAGATAGTAATCATACCGTGCCCGATGGCCATTCCTATAAAGTTTTACATAAATGCGATAAAGGCTTTCGGCTGAGCGTGTTGGAACAATTAGAGATCATAAAAGAAAAGAAAAATAACAGATTTGCATTGTTGAATGACCAAACTTGCTTGACTACGTCACCGCTTATTAATATGTTCGGGGGTACTGGTGAGGGTAGTGGGGGTAGTAGAGGGGCTCGACAGGGTATAAAAGGCGGTGTTTTGGCCGGTGGCGGCACTTGACGGACGTTGTTCGTAGAGTCCACATCGTGAGGATGCTCCGGTGTTGGAGCGAAACGCGCGTCGAGGTTTTCAACCTGCATGGTTGTGAGGGGCCTTGCACGGATTTGCCAACATTATTGCTTGTGTGGTGGTGGTGTTTGCAAGTTCTTGCATGCGAGTGTACGTATAGGCAATGTGGGAGGAGGGAGGTGCTGTACGCATGCCTATGCGTACACTCACTCATTTACTTAAAGGTGGAAGTTTATTTCGCGGAATATTGCTAAAAATAATAACAAACTAAATTTTAAAGATTTGTTTGTTTGTTTATATATGTCATAGTCTGTCAAGAAAGTGAAGAAATTAAAAAGTGGCAACATCGTAGTGTCATCCCTTTCAAATCAATCTAAGAAAAAAGGGATGACACTACGATGTTGCCACTTTTTAATTTCTTCACTTTCTTGACGGCCTATATAAAAATGCAATAACTCGATTAAACGGTTGAACCGATGTGGCTAATTTTAGTCTTAAAATATTCCTGGAAGTCCAGGGAAGGTTTATAAGTGACACGAAGTTCACCGGAACATCAGCTAGTCACTAGTATTACATATTATGAATTTATAACACCTGTTATTTAAGTACTCTCTCCCTGAGAGGTGCAGAGCTACTTTGATGACCAGTCAGAGCTGAGAGACGCTCACTCCTGTTTTATTAAGGAATTACTTATTTAAAAAATACAAAAAATAAAAAACAGGGTTTTGTTATTTTAATAAAATATGATCATCCAAATAATATTCTACTATGCAGCCGGAAACAGAATCATCGCCACTTTCTAGGTCCATGTAGGTAGTTACAGCAGTGGTGTCACAGTGAAGAGGCACTTTCATCTTCAATAATCAGCTCTTCAATATCCTAATAAAGGGTTAATTCCCACTCCTTGTATTTATTTTCAGTGTTTTTTTTTTCAAAATGATAGCATAAATTCTCCTAGTCATTTCGGTTATTTCGTTAAACGCTTTTTCTGCTACCTGTAAACATAAAACATAATACTTAATTATAATATTATATTACGCTGCATCAAAGTGTTAAAGGAGTTAAGCACATACACTGTGACACGAGAATTTTATATACATCTAAGATACATAATTACGCTAAGCACCTAAGTCAAAGTATCAATCATTGTTAGGCGCGTTATATTATAGATTTCTTTGACAGTTCATTGTTTACGTAAACATAAGGTTTATGTAAAATTATTGTTTTAATATACCACATAATACTTACTCAGGCTACTTAAAATTGCATTATACAATAAAATTAACAAACAGAATTTATAAAACAAACGCTTAATTACCTGCTACTATGGCGATTGGACGATTAGATTCGGAAATGTGGACGCGAGAATTTCAGTGATATTTTCGCGTTTTACTATTTTTCTTCAATGAAAATCTTCAAATTTTCAGCACTCTGACACGTCTTTCACTTTAATTGTTAATATTAATCACAGTAACATGTAGTTTCACATTGTAAAACTAAATTTAAGCAAATTGAAAATGTTTGTTTTGTAGATTTCATGTCATAGAGTATTGATACAACAAAGGGTTAAATGTCAAAAGAGTGTTGCTATTGCTAAAAAAAAAAGTTTCGCCTCCTAGACATTCTTGACGCACTATATATACACGCGAACGAAGGCGCGGGTAAAAGCTAGTACAATAATATAATCAGGGCGAGCGAAGCGAGCCTTATAGTAGGGGAGGTAGTGCTATCGTTTGCTAAGTCATTTCATACCGACCAAATCTTTGTCCAGCGGTAGCTTAATATTTATCAATCAATATAATCAGCGTCAGTCGCCGCACCCGTGGTGGAATGTTAACTGAGAGTATTTCAAAGTTGTAAAAAAAATAGTTGCGAAAAGTGATTTTATACCGAATGAAACTTTGATGGATGATTAATGAGGTCATGTTTAACGTTAAACTAATATGTATTCTGTGGTTTAACCAAAAAATCACCGTCAGCCGCATATTGCAGACGGAGGATTCAACGTCAGTCGCGTTACTGAACATGTAAAAAAAATTTGAATATAAAGTCATTTTATACCGTACAAAATTTATACAGGTGAATGTTTCTACTTTGTATATAATAAAGAAAACCGTCAGTCGCTAATACGACGGTGGAAAAACCGTCAGCCAGCGATATAAGTTATAACTTATAACCAATATAGCCCTACTTCGCACTCAATGTATCCTAGGGCGTCACGTAGACGACATTTCCACCTGCAAACATTCAGCTGACGGCGATTTTCGTTTGAATTAACCATAAAATTGTCTCACATAGCAATTTTAAGTAATTAATTCCATAGTCAATATTTGTGAAGAAGAATGATATACATTTTACTTTAAAAGCGCCATCTGTTGTTATATACTAAAACTAAAACGACACCTACCAAACCTAAACGTGTATAATCTAGATGTTCCCGAACATAGTTTATGAACGCGATTGTAATGTCAATGTCATGTTAGTTGTCTATCATACTTGTCATGTCTCCCTCGCTTTTGTACACCACTCTGTGCTAAAGAATTAAACCTATATTTCTTCTAATAAATAGTGTTTTAATTATACATATTAAATTAGAAACATGGTGTCAGAAGTGGGATTGATGCAGCAGCAAATTACTCGGATGTCGGCGCCATCCAGCGACGCCGCCGTCGGATCCACTTTAAAATCCAGCGTAAGCGTGCCCTGGCCCCAGCCTCTTGAAGTGGAAACTGGAGACCCATACGAGAATATGGAGTTTTTTCGGAACAGATGGGAAAACTACTGTATAGCCACTGGTATGAACAATTGGGGCCCCGAGAAAGACGAAATAAAAGCGGGCATTCTACTAAATGCCATTGGGAACGCAGCTATGAAGAAGTACATGGATTTTAACCTGTCAGAGAGAGACAAAAAGAAAGAAAAATCTATATTCATTAAAATAGAAGAAGAAATCATAAAGAAGACTAATATTATTCACTCCCGTTATGTTTTCAATATTAGAGGCCAGAGCACGGACGAAAATTTTGATGATTTTTTGCTCAGTTTAATAAAATTAATAAAACCTTGCCATTATCCCGACACTATCAAGGAAGAAATGCTGCGGGACCGGATCGTAGTAGGTATTAAAGACAGCAAAGTCATGTCAGAACTGCTGCGGAATGAGAACCTCACCTTAGATGTTGCTATTAACATATGCCGTTCAGCGGAAAGGGCATCAGCTCATGTGTCAGACTTGCAGAAGGTTAATGGGGTTAACAAGATATCAAAACATGTGAAGAAGGAAGCTACAGAAGGACCTAAAAAGTGCAAGTTCTGCGGTAATATGCATGTGTTTAAGAAGAAAGTTTGTCCAGCTTGGGGTACCCGATGTGAAGGCTGTGGAGGTCGTAACCATTTCAAATCTGTATGTAAGAAGAAAGGTGTTTCGGTGAAGGAAATAGAAGTAGAAGATGATTCATTGGACGACAGCATGTACATTTCAGAGGTCCGAGCAAATAAAGTATCTGGTCATATGGAAGCCCCTTTGTTATTTAAAAAGGGTAATGAATGGCATAAAATTTATTGTACTTTAGATACCGGAGCACAAGTTTGTGTCATGGGAGCCGAGCAGTATAAAAAAATAACTGGCAAAAATAATCTTTCTTCTCTTGTTCCAGCTACTCAGAAGTTGAAATGCTTTAATGGCTCTCCTATATCAAATTATGGTGTTGCCATATTTACCTGTAAAAGAAAGAACACAAACTTTAAAATTAAATTCCATATTGTTGATGTTAAGCATGAGCCACTACTTTCAGAAAAGGCCTGTGTTGCCCTAGGTTTCATTAAGTACTGCGACACTATTTCATCTCATCATAATACTGACATAAAAAAGATTTTGGAAAGTTATGCAGATGTATTTGAAGGTTACGGCAGTCTTCCTGGCGAAGTTTCTTTGGAAATTGATGAAAGTGTTCCTCCCCGCATACAACCGGCTCGTCGTGTTCCAATCTGTCTTCGAGAGAAATTGAAAGTGGAGTTGGAGAAATGGGAAAAAGATGGCATCATTGTGAAAGAAAAACAGCACACGGATTGGGTTAATAATATTTTGATTGTTAATAGAAATGAGAAGTTTAGAATTTGTCTTGACCCTATACCTTTGAATAAGGCGCTGAAACGACCCCATTTTCAATTTAATACCCTGGATGAAATGTTACCTGACCTGAAAAATGCTAAGATATTCAGTACTGTCGATGCAAAAAAAGGTTTCTGGCAATGCAAACTAAATGAAAGTAGCAGCAAATTAACTACATTTTGGACCCCTTTTGGCCGTTTCAGGTGGAAGAGATTACCCTTTGGCCTCAGTGTTTCACCCGAGATATTCCAACAACAACTCACAAGTCTTCTGAAGGACCTGAAAGGAATTGAAATCATAGCAGATGATATCCTAATATATGGAGTGGGAGATACCATTGAGGAGGCTACGGTAGACCATAATAAAAATTTTGAGAAATTGTTGCAACGATTACGTAAAGTTAACTGTAAATTAAATAGAGAAAAAGTTAAGTTGCTTCATAAGTCTGTTAAATTTTATGGCCATGTACTTACCAATGAAGGTCTAAAAGTAGATGAAACCAAAGTAGATGCCATAGTTAATATGCCTACACCAAAAAATGCAAAAGATGTGCTTAGATTCCTCGGCATGGTGGGCTACCTCAGCAAGTTCATTAATAATCTAAGTTTCCATGCACATAAACTAAGAAATTTGACTAAAAGAGATACAGAATTTGTTTGGACAGCTGAAGAAGAAAAAGAGTTTCAAGCTTTGAAGAATCTTATTAGTAACTTACCTACCTTGCAATATTTTGATGTAAACAAAGAAGTAACTATAGAATGTGATGCCAGTGAGTTTGGACTTGGTGCGGCTATGTATCAGGATAACAAGATAATTTCTTTTGCATCCAGATGTTTAACTTCTACAGAAAAAAGATACGCGCAGATAGAAAAAGAGATGTTGGCGGTAGTTTTTGCATGTACCAGATTTAATCAATATATTGCAGGAAGCTCAAGGACTATTGTTAAAACTGACCACCGACCGCTCATAAATATTGTTAACAAGCCACTGGTAGACGCTCCAAAACGTCTGCAAATGATGTTATTAACACTCCAAAAATACAATGTCCATCTGGTGTTTATTCAAGGTAAAGACAATCAAGTTGCAGATACTTTATCAAGAGCTCCTGTCACATCAGAGATAGATAAGAATTATGAGTTGGAAACTAAGTTGAGGGAAAGAAAAGTATTCAAAATTATAGCTAACATATCCAGGATTAAGTATTTAAAAATTTCAGATCAGTTATTGAAAAAAATTCAGGAAGAAACATTGAAGGATGATACTTTGTTAAAGTTAATAGAATATATAAAGTATGGATTCCCTAAATACATCTCTGCACTACCAGAGTCTCTGAAAATATTTAATGGGATTAGTCACGAATTATCTACTTCTGATGGCTTGATATTTCGAAATGATCAAGTAGTTATTCCGAAATCATTACAAAGTGAAATGATACATAGATTACATGTATCTCACAATGGAGTATCAAGTACACTTCGTCTGGCTAGAGCTAACATTTACTGGCCAAACATGTCGGCAGACATAAAGGATTTTATTCAGAAATGTTTAATATGTGCAGCTCATTCACCAAGTTTACAGAAATTAACTCTGGTGTGTCATGATGTTCCTCTATATCCTTTTCAATATATTTCTATGGATGTTTTCTCAGTTGGCGATCTGCGATATTTAGTATCTGTTGACCACTACTCAGATTTTTTTGAATTAGACAGCCTAACTTCACTTACTGCCAGAGAAATTGTACAAATATGCAAGAAAAATTTCGCAAGACATGGTATTCCTCAAAGAATCTGTACGGACAATGCTACAAATTTTGTTAATGAACAATTTAGATCTTTCACACAGGCATGGGGAATAGAACATGTGACATCTTCGCCTCATCACCCAGAGTCTAATGGCAAGGCTGAAGCAGCTGTGAAAATAGCAAAGAAATTAGTGGTTCAGAGCCTTCAAACTAAAAAAGATTTGTGGTATAGTCTACTTCACTTAAGGAATGTTCCAATTGAAATGGATAACACCAGCCCAGCACAGAAACTGTTTTCTAGGCGTACACGTACCGGTCTACCTTGCACACTACAGCACCTCAAGCCTCAAGTTATCCCTCAGGTTGCAGAGAATATTAAAAAAAGAAAAGAGAAGATAAAGAGAAATGTAGATAAGCATTGTAGACAACCAGCCCTTTTAACTATTGGCCAGAGAGTGATCACTCAGCTACATCCTGAAGTTGATAAAAAGTGGAGCTTTGGTGTTATTACCAAAGTTATTAATGATAGATCTTACATAGTCACAGTTGATGGGAAAGATTATAGAAGAAACAGGGTCCACATTAAACCTTTCGCAGGGGATCAGTGTCCTGAAAATAAAACAACTAATGTACCAGTTACTGAGCAACCACCTCCTGACCCTCCTGTACATAGTGATGCTGCTGGATTTCATCTGTACACACCATGTCAGCTTTCGGAGCCCTATATCAATGAAAACGTTCACGAGCAGCTTTCGGAAGAGCCACCTCACAGAAGCAGAAGTGTTCGTACTAGAACTAAACCTAGTTATTTAAATGATTACGTATGCTAAGCTTATTTTTGTAAAAAAAGGGAGATGTTCCCGAACATAGTTTATGAACGCGATTGTAATGTCAATGTCATGTTAGTTGTCTATCATACTTGTCATGTCTCCCTCGCTTTTGTACACCACTCTGTGCTAAAGAATTAAACCTATATTTCTTCTAATAAATAGTGTTTTAATTATACATATTAAATTAGAAACACTAGATATGAACCTTTAGGGCCGATTCACACTGGAATGGCAGCGGCCGGCAGCGGCGCGAAGAGCACTTTTAGTGTCAAATAATTTTAAAGAACCTTTTAGAAGTTTTCAAGCGATACTAGTAGTTATAAGTATGTAAATAATTACATACTTATAACTACTAGTATCGCTTGAAAACTTCTAAAAGGTCGCGCGGCATCTCGAGCCCTTTTTGAAGTTTTCAAGCGATACTAGTAGTTATAAGTATGTAAATATTATGTCTGCGTACGAGTGCAAGTTTGTACAAAATGTTTGAAAATCTCCAAAGTGTCGTCGTTTCTTCCATAAGTCATGGACCCACATATCTCTTTTAATTTTTTTCTTTTCTTTCTTTTTTTTCTTCTTTCTTTTTTTCTTCTTCTTCGACAATAAGTGCAATAATAACCAATTCCATCATGTTGCTGCAAACACACGACACGAGTTTCCTTGCCGAATGTAGAATCTAAACTGAAAGGCACGCATGCTCTGGAGGTGGCGCGCGGCCGCCAGCGGCCACGAGCGTCCACAAGCGGCCACGAGCGTCCACAAGCGGCCACGAGCGTCCACAAGCGGCCGCGAGCGTCCGCCCGCAGCGACGCGAGCCGCCTCTGCCGGCCTCGCCGCGTCTCGCCGCGCATCTGCCGGCCGCTGCCGGCCGCTGCCATTCTGGTGTGAATCGGCCTTATTGGGTGCGAATTGGGATCTTTTTAATAGTCCATGGAAATCGTACACTAAAAGGAGTCTTCACTTGCATCAAATGGGGTAGTTCTGGTTTTTTTATATGTTGTATGTGATGAGGTGGTAATGTCAAATATTATAATTTTTCCACCCCGGAATCCTTCCGGAACATTGTAAAATTCATGAGAAACCATTAAATTTTTGATCAGTTTTCAGTTTTTGCCATTTTTTACCACCGAGGACCTGTTTAATGGTAGAAGTTATCAGAAATTACTTTAAAGTAGACAAAATTTTCAACAAAAAGAGAATAGTTAGGTCTCGATAAACTGAATAGTTTCAAAGATACAGCTATTCAAATGTTTGTAAATTTTCCAAAAACCATTTATTTTTCGAGTTTTTACAAGTTCTCGTCAATGTGGTCAATTATTGATCTATTTGACGGCATAAATTAATATATGTTATTAAAGAAGACAAATTTTTCAACAAAACGAGACCAATTTGGTCTATTAAAATCTGATAGTTCCCTACCCAGCAAGCACACAACTTGTATATCAACCAAAACAGATACAGTCAATTATGTCTTGAAGTCATATTAATTCTTTTAATCGTCATACCCAAATATGAATACTCTATAAAGGCATTTATTGCATCAAATTATGCTAACTGCTATAATATAGTTAGCAAAAAATTGTTACAATGTCAAAAATCTTAAATTAACCTAGGATAATTCTAAATTACAAGCTTCTAAAACAGCTTTCAAACTTATACTAAGACTATTATCTTACATTGGTAATTACAAAAACTTTACGCTTTAAATAAGCATTAATAAACTAATTTATAGTGCTTTTGAACGTATATTGATTTTTTGTAGGAATAAAAGCTTTCTAATAGTCCATGGTTGTGCTAATTTAATGCTAGTCCTATATTAACATTGACTTTATAACAAATAATGCCTTTGCTCCGTTTTCTTTCTGATCTATTCATCTCTACAGTATATCTATATAGCTATATATTGATCGAAATAAAAGTATTGTTATAACTATGAGCAATACCATCGTAATTTGAATTTACAAAATGGTTATTAATAATGGCGAATTTATTATACTGGCTTATTTAATATACTTATAAGAAAGGATTAAAAGGCTTGGAAAAAAACAAAAAAAAAAAACAGGCGGACTCAAAAGAAAGCTTAAAAAGGATTTAAGTACTGATTTTATTAATAATTGGAGTAAACAAAAAATATCTCCATCATCAGTGTCTTCTTCTTCGAGCCATCTCAAAATTCTCTCTTCTGCACTCCTTGAAGCTTCTGGAAAAAATCATCACTCTAGTTAGTACCTACTAACCTTCTCATAAATTGTACATACCAAAAAAACATAAATTATATATAGGCTTTACCAAATGATTACGGCACCCTGCTAAACTCGATGACGATCAGTCACTATTACGTTTAATGAGTTTAAACATTATAACATATTTCTGAAGTGCTGAACATAATAAGTAAGTGTCTTGTATAGTGCGATACGAGCTCTAATTTTTGTTAACGGGCCATATTAAAATTAACAGCACTATTATGCTATCGTCAAATGCCTAAAGCTTTAATTTTATTTGTCGCCATTAGCTTTCCTTTTCCTATCTTACAAAAAGAATACAAGTCACTATAAGATCGACTAAAAAGGGAATGAAATTATTTGTATTTTGTACGGATACCTTTATAAGCTACTTTATTTGTTAAACCTATTGCTAAAGGCTTGTTTTTATATTTTTTTAAACTATAGATTATGTTTTCTAAAAATTTTATACTATATTAAAGTATTTTAGCGAGGGCGCGTGTATTCTTTACCAATAACATGTATATTTCACCCGACAAAATGATGTGCGCAGCTAATTTCACTCAAAACATTCAGAAATAAAGGCATTACTTACCCATTCAATATTAGTTGTCACATATAACACTGCATTTAATTAATTCAGGTCAACACAATACTTTGCACGACCAACAGCAATCAGCAGAATAAATATATTTTTAAAATCATTATGATTTTCTTTTTTACAGAGGAAGTAAAACAGTAAGCATTGTTATGAAATTTTAATAACAGATTATAATTTTAAAAGCTATATATTAACTGTATTAAAGTCGCAAAAAATGCCATTTGTTTATTCCTATGCTCATAACTGACTTTATTAATTAAGTAATATGAAAATTATAATGCTATTAAATAGCCTTTATACAACTCAACGCTGTCTAAAGGGGGGGCCCAAATTTTACTTAATAGAGTCGTATAAAAGATATACAGCCGATATACGATTTGGTTATAATGCTTTGTACATTAACTCGTGCTATAATAAGTTTGTTATAATGGTGTTGTGTGCTTGCTGGGTAGCGACAGCTGTTCAAAGTTGCTGAGGTGAGTAAACAAAATGAAATAATATGACTTACTAGACGTTCCGCGCGGCTTCGCCCGCGTAAATTAGATATTTCACAGACAAATTAGTCCACAAAAAATAGCCTATGATTCTTTACGTGCTCTACTTCTTATCTGTGCCAAATAACAGAAAAATTGCTCCAGTAGTTCGTGAGATAAGCCCTTTCAAATAATTTCCCCGTTTTTTCCACATTTTCCTCTATTTCTTCGCTTTTATTAGTCGTAGCGTGATAAAATATAGCTTATAGCCTTTCTCGATAAATGAGCTATCTAGCACTGAAAGATTTTTTTCAAAATAGTTCCTGAGATTAGCGCGTTCAAATAAGCCCTTTCAAATAATTTAACCCGTTTTTTCAATATTTTTCTCTATTTCTTCGTTTCTATTAGTCTAAGCGTAATAAAATATAGCTTATAGCCTTTCTCGATAAATGGGCTATCTAACAAAAAAATCTCAGGAACTACTGATCCGATTTGAAAAATTCTTTCAGTGTTAGATAGTCCATTTATCGAGAAAGGCTATAGGCTATATTTTATTATGCTACGACTAATAGGAGCGAAGAAATAGTGGAAAATGTGGAAAAAACGGGAGGAAATTATTTGAAAGGGCTTATTTGAACGCGCTAATCTCAGGAACTACTGGTCCAATTTGAAAAATTCTTTCAGTGTTAGATAGTCCATTTATCGAGGAAGGCTGGAGGCTATAATAATTTAACATCACGCTGTGACTTTTAGGAGCGATGAAACAGAGGGAAATGTGGAAAAAGCAGGGAAAATTATGCATCTTTGAGAGCTTCCGTTGCGTGCGCTGCAGAAACGGCCCAATTGATGATCTAAAAAATGTCCGTTATAGTACGTGTCTATCTTTTAAGATTAACTCAAAATAATCGTTTTTATATTATGGTCTAAGAATCGTTGGTCGAAATGAATGCATTAAATGAAATAGACGGAGACGAAGCCGTGAATAACAGCTATAATTTATAAAGCTGAGGAAGTTGTTCGCCAAAATAAATATAATGCCCATAATTACTATTCCACGCGAACGAAGTCGCGGGCACAGCTAATTAGAGTTTAAAAATTCACTTTGCATGTGGCGGTTGAAGTTGAGGTCGTCACAGGAATTTTATTATAGTGGACATCTGCTCCACAAAGTTGTGTGGCCTCGGAATGTGTCTTTTGGAGTAAATGGTGTCAGATATGTCTAATACTTGAGAAGTCACTACGGCTCCTATATAATCGTGGTTTTCGACGGGTATCCATTATGACGCTTCAGGAAAAAACACCAAAAGCTCTGAACGTCTCCATAGAGTTGGAGCAAAGTCCTCCCTGTTATCTTTGACGAGACAACCGTTGTTTCAGTTGCTCAGGATAAGTAATTCCTATTAAATGTCAGGAACAAGGTTAGATTCATCAACATGCTGAAGGTGCAACTTGAGAGGAACAATATTCTTACACTACAAGCAGAGAAGGATGCTGACCGACTAATAGTAACAACAGCCATTCCCAATATTATGTTTTCTACATGATACGACGTAGTGAATTTTTTTTTTGAGATTTTGCAAACATTTGAAAAGCTGTATCTTTGAAACTATTCAGTTTATCGAGACCCAACTATTCTCATTTTGTTGCAAATTTAGTCTATTTTAAAGTAATTTCTGGTGACTTCTACCATTAAACAGGTCCTTGGTGGTAAAAAATGGCAAAAACTGAAAACTGATCAAAAATTTAATGGTTTCTCATGAATTTTCCAATGTTCCGGAAGGATTTCGAGGTGGAAAAATTATATTTGACATTACCACCTCATCACATACAACATAAAAAAATCAGAATTACCCCATTTGATGCAAACCAAAATGTACCAATTCCATGTACTATCAATACGATTCCCAACAACAGCTTTGAGATACTCTCAATTTTTATTCCACCACTTCTGAAGCAGCTGACGATCAAAGCTGTTATGTATTAGTGGAATACTATAAAAACAATAATAATATGAACTAAAAAGTATAAAATAACTCTTACTCTTTAATAGTGCCTTTTTCAGAAGTCGTCTAAATCTCAACTATTTCTGTACATACTACAGTCTTCATTATTTTGAAATTTGAAGTCGATACCAGCTAATTTAATCGTGAGTTCAGTAAAGTCAAAATATCTGAAACTTTTGGGACTGGTACCGACTTCAAAGTAATGAAGACCATGTAGTATGTACAGAAATAGTTAAGATTTAGATGACTTCTGAAAAAGGCACTATTAAAGAGTAAGAGTTATTTTATACTTTTTAGTTCATATTATTATTGTTTTTACCTTGGAAGTCGGTTTTAATTTTTTTTTAATAATAATTTCACTCTTTTTAGTTATCTACAAAATAAGGCTTTATACGTAATTATAACCAATACGAATGTTAACTATTCACATTATGTTACTGTAAGCAAAATTGTGGTAAATGCTTGCAGTTATCTAAGCGATGCTGCAATTTCCAAACTTTTATCTTTAAAGGTTTAGGAGTTCTGTTCAGTGCCTTTGGACCAAGAGACACCCTCGTATGAAATTTCTCTTATTCGTAACATAATATGTTTAACTTACTAGAAACATAATTTTAACCACTATGAGTGTTTTGATAAATTTCAAGGATTTCCCTCGATTGCTCATAGATCCCATCATCAGCTCACCACTTTCGTAATTGTTATACAAAATTAAAATTATATCCTATACAACAACACGAGAATTTTGAAAATCGGTCCACAAACAGCGAAATCATCATCAAAAACATCTGACATTGATTTGTGCTTTAACATAGTACTTTTTATTTACATGTAAATGTGTTATCATCAGTCAGTTAATGTGTGACGGCGAGTAAATGCGAAAGTGACTTTGGTTGGGTTGTTACGCCTTCACACATAAAGTACTAAGCGGATCATCATGAAACTTTCATAGGTACACGTTGTCTGGGGTGTGGCGAAGGACATAGGGTACCTTTTATCCCGGGAAAAAGAACGGTCACCGAGGGATAGACGTTAACGCAGGCAGAGCCGCGGGCGAAAGCTGTTAGAATTATATACAATTTTCTTTGGGTGAATTTTGTGATAACTAGGGCCCGGATTTATATGTAAATACATATTTTTGTTTTGCGTGATTTTCGGCTTAAAATGTGTTTTTTACACGAATTATCATGTTTAGACCGTGAAAAACCAAGTTTTATTTTCCATATTTTTCCATATTTTAGGGTTTTTCAAAGATAAGTCCATATTTTGCAAGAAAATGTCACAATCGTCCATATTTTCACAAAAATACAAAAAAAAAAATACGTTCCCGCCACCATGCGGCTGCGTATTTCGTTCCTCTCGCGCTTTATAAATTTTCACAGAATGTGTATATCTATTGCCATTTGCCGCTATAACAAAAAATACTAAAAACAAAATAAAAATTAATAATTTTAAAGGGTGGCTCCCATACAACAAACGTAATTTTTTTGCTATTTTTGGCTCGATATCAATAATGGCTACAGCTAGGCACTTGAAATTTTTACAAAATCCTTAACTATATTTGTACTTAAATAATTGATAAAAAATTAAAATAAAATAAATATTTTAGGGTTACGTACACAGTACACTAAAACAATGTTTAATTATTGTAATTTTATAGTCCATATTTTTCCATATTTCTGTTTTATAGTCCGTATTTTTTCCATATTTTCGATATTTATTATATATTTTAAGTACATATTTTGGTTTTTTTAATACATATTTTTCCGGGCCCTAGTGATAACATATTATCTCCCCTAATTTAAGGTAGCACAGTAAGGGTAATGAGGCAACATTAATTTGCATTAGCGCCAACATGACGGCAAAGGAACTATTTGAATTTTGATGAAACGCACTATAGTAAATTTTTGTACAGGAACCTAGATAATATTTTAAGCTGAAAAATAACTTAAACATGTTAAATATTTTCATATGAGAAAATGATTTTGGTATTACTTATGTATGAGAATTTTGATGGCACCCCGCACCCGGCCCCTTAACTGATCACCAGAAATAGTAACATTTTACAGACAAAAATAGTAAACGATCACCAAATTATAGACCACCATTTTAAATGTAAAATGATAACCAAAGACTTAACATCTTAAAACCAAAAATAGTAAATGATCACCAAAATTAGTAAATGATCACCAAAATTAGTAAACGATTACCGATATTAGTAAATGATCACCAACATCGCTTAGTATTTTAATGTAAAATTATAAACAAAGTATTTTCATTTTGCTATCCTATTAAAGAAAAATGAACCAAAAAAATCATTGCTCCGGAGAATAATAAACAATAATACCCTTTGGGTACGGAACCCTAAAAATCAAATTTGAACTACATTTTAGTTTTAAAATGAGAAACAAAAGAATTAATTTCGTTATTTGACTATCGTAATATCGTAAATCTATCGTAAAAAAATAATAATATAATGATAGCGGGACTCAGTATAAGTATCTCCATACCAAATTTCAGCAAAATTGGTTCAGTGGTTTGGGCGCGAAGAGGTTACAGACAGACAGACACACTTTCGCATTTATAATATTACTTATTTTGCCTATTGGTATGTAAAACTCTCATCATCCATGCTAATTTTTAAATTGGAATGGGTAGGTGCCCGTCTGTTATCTCTTCAGGTCCAAACTGCTGAATATAACAATAATTTAAATATAATATACTTCCTTGTTAATTATATGCTTACATTTTTTGTCAATCGTAGTGAATTATTTGCTCGCGAGGATTTGGTGATCATTTACTATATTTGGTGTTATAGCTGTAAGTTTTCCTAAATAAATAAAAATAAAATAAAATGAAAATAAAATGAGCATGAACATGAGCATGAACATGAGCATGAGGCATGAGCATGAGGCATGAGTATGACGCATGAGGCATGAGGCATGAACATGAGGCATGAGCATGAGGCATGAGGCATGACCATGAGGCATGAGCATGAGGCATGAGTATGACGCATGAGGCATGAGCATGAACATGAGGCATGAGCATGAGGCATGAGCATGAGGCATGAGCATGAGGCATGAGTATGACGCATGAGGCATGAGGCATGAACATGAGGCATGAGCATGAGGCATGAGGCATGACCATGAGGCATGAGCATGAGGCATGAGTATGACGCATGAGGCATGAGCATGAACATGAGGCATGAGCATGAGGCATGAGTATGACGCATGAGGCATGAGGCATGAACATGAGGCATGAGCATGAGGCATGAGGCATGACCATGAGGCATGAGCATGAGGCATGAGTATGACGCATGAGGCATGAGCATGAACATGAGGCATGAGCATGAGGCATGAGCATGAGGCATGAGTATGACGCATGAGGCATGAGGCATGAACATGAGGCATGAGCATGAGGCATGAGGCATGACCATGAGGCATGAGCATGAGGCATGAGTATGACGCATGAGGCATGAGCATGAACATGAGGCATGAGCATGAGGCATGAGTATGACGCATGAGGCATGAGGCATGAACATGAGGCATGAGCATGAGGCATGAGGCATGACCATGAGGCATGAGCATGAGGCATGAGTATGACGCATGAGGCATGAGCATGAACATGAGGCATGAGCATGAGGCATGAGCATGAGGCATGAGTATGACGCATGAGGCATGAGGCATGAACATGAGGCATGAGCATGAGGCATGAGGCATGACCATGAGGCATGAGCATGAGGCATGAGTATGACGCATGAGGCATGAGCATGAACATGAGGCATGAGCATGAGGCATGAGCATGAGGCATGAGTATGACGCATGAGGCATGAGGCATGAACATGAGGCATGAGCATGAGGCATGAGGCATGACCATGGGGCATGAGCATGAGGCATGAGTATGACGCATGAGGCATGAGCATGAACATGAGGCATGAGCATGAGGCATGAGCGTGAGCATGAGGCATGAGCATGAGGCATGAGTAGGGATTGCAATCCGGATACTTCGAAATCAGAAAAATCCGGATAATCCGAATTTTTGTTGCCTTTAAAAAAACCGGATTTTTATTTTTCAAAATCCGGATTTTCAGTTTTTTCGAATATTACATAAAATTATGAAGAAGCTTTTACGTGATATAAAATTAATTTAAATATATCGTGTAATATCTGACATTCAAATTCACATTTGTTTAAACTTTAAATGCTCTATCACAACTTTGCGTGGTCTACACGTACCAAAGTCAGAATTTCGTGTGTCTAACATTCCATTTTGTAGTTATTTGGTGGTTGTTTCTTTACATTTTTTCATTTTATTTAAAAGAAATAACGACATATTATTTTAATTTATTATAACCTAGCTCTTATTTTACTATAATATTATTATGTTTTCTATAATGATAATATAAATGCAATGATGATAAATTTACAATTATTTTAGAACATTTTAGTATTGAATACAATGTTTTTTCTATAAAATGTTGTTTTTGTTTACATTGAGGTAATTATTATAAATTATAATTGTTTACGTAACCAATGCTGATATTTTGTGATTCTGTATAATTAAATAAAGAAATATAGTAAACTTATAATATAACAAAATGTTGATTTAAAGTTTAAAGAATTATTTTACTTAAATAATTACTCTGTGCAATAGCCTAAATATAAATATACTATCCAACTGTTGGGCAAAGGCGCCGCCCGAACGCGAAAAGGCCAGGTAAGGGAATAATTGTGTTATTTTATTAATAAAAACTAATTTTCTTTAATTTTTAATATCTTTTTTATGTTTGTAATAACCCGCTTAGAAATCCTATAAATTTAAAGATACAGCCATGTTTTTTTTTTTGGATTGAAGGTATACAAGTAAACTTTTAATCTGGTAGCTTTACTTTTCTATAATAGCAGGCCACACACTACAAAATTGATATGAAATTACGAGGTCGTAGCGGACCGCACGGCGTGCTGGTGAAAATAAACAGTGAGCCCGCCCGCGGCCCGTATGGCCTGCTAAACTCGTTACTGAATATTCACCTTGGCCTGCAAGGGTAGACAAAATTACGGCCGCTGGCGTCCCGCACGGCCTGCTGCACTGAAAAAATCTGTATAAGGGTGGCAGTCAGAGTGTTAAAATTGTTATTTAATCATGGGACAATCCAGTTGAAAAAAACAATAATTTCACATATTAATTTCAGATAGTTATATAAGGCTTTCTGTTAAGACTTATGTGATCTGCTTAGTGACTTTGGATCCAGGATACACCTTCATAATACGAAAACTCATAATTTCAGCTGACTTCACTACCACCACTTAGGGCCGGTTGTTTGATCGCTAGTTAAGGTTACTAATAGTTAAAAACTGTTAGTTAAACTAACCATTGGTTAAAAATTACAAAATGTTGTTTTTCAATCGATAGTTAAGCTAACTGTAGTTAAAGTTTTTGACAAATTGTTAAATAAAATGACTACGCTCGGACTGCGTAGTTAACATTGACCATTAGTTAATTTGTTTGTTGTTGCGGATAATATCTAGTCGAGTTGAGATATTTTGCTGCCCAAAAAGAGTGCTTTTATAAAAAAATAAATGGATTTAAATCTACTTAAACATTTCGATGACTCGGAAAGTTCTTCTGATGAAGAAATAATTGTAGAATCATTCTAAAATACGTTTTAAACCCTTAGCCCGAAAACATTTCGCTCTAGAATTGTGCAGCTAGCTGCTAGACTATTGGGATGAGGTCGAATTTTTCGAAAGGTTTAGAATGTCCAAAGAAACAGTACTTTGGATAGTTGCTGAAGTAAAGTCCACATTGGAGAGACCAACTACTAGGAATATTGTAATACCTTGTACTATATTTTACTAAATAGGTAGGTATAGGTACCAACAACAACAGTGCTGTATTACATAAATATTGAAACCTATTCCTCATATAAAAAAGCTGCCAATTCATTTAACTATAAATATAATTACCATAAAAAACACAAAAAGGGTTTTTTATGCAAAAAAATTGAATAAGTCATAAAGTTTCTAAAAAATAGAGGAAACACGTGCAAAAATTAAAACAATAGTATTTTTTTACAGAAAGAGCCCCCATAACCCATCTCTATTGGTTATTAATATATCCAAAGAATTTGAGTAAAGCTTCAATACAACATTTTAATTACGTCCTTATGTCAAATATTTTAAGAGCTATCGTTCTTTGAACATTGGATATGCCACGTGCGTGAGCGCGAAGGTTCAGGTAGCCAAATTTGACGTTTCATAAACAATGTTACCAGTAGTAAAAAATTGTCTCGGCAGAATTTTGGGTTCCCCATGTTCCTTCAAATAGCAACACAATTGACGATTGTTACTTTTAACTAAAGTCAAAAATCAGTTGAAACAACGTATTTCCATTTTAACAACTGGTCAAGGTTTTAACTACAGTCAACTAACTAATGGTTACGGATACTATTTGTTATTTTTTACTAGTGATCAAACAACCGGCCCTAAGTAACCGCAACACTAAGGGTCAATTAATACTACTCGTAAGTCGAAGCGCATCGAACCGACTCACTAATATTGAACAAAACAATATTCAACGTTAACTCTAGAACGTAACGCACACAGTCACGTGACATTGGTGACCCTGATGTGGCCGTGGTAGTGATGATAATGGTGATGATGATGATGATAAATGTAATTTGCATAGTAGCTTATGCTTTCAGTTCTTAAAGCAGCGCCCCAACCCCCAAAATTGGATCTATAAGGGGTTCGGAGTTTTGTTCAGTATCTTTGAACCATGGTATATCACTGCAAAATCTTACTTTTGGTAACATATGCCTGGAATACTTTATACAAAAGCAAAATCGGCATGTTTCCATTTAAATTTTGAGGAGTTCCCGCGATTACTCCTGGATCCCATCATGAGATCACCACTTTTATGAACATGGTACCAATCCACGATCATACCCTATACAACAAAACAAAAAATATTTCCCCGTCTAAAAAATCTAACCATTTATTGAATTCATTTGTCACAAAAAATGTGATAAATGAAGAACCACTCGACCGATTTTGTGCAAACTTCACATATAAACCATCTACTAAGTAGTCCGAACAAACCCTGAAAAGAAGACTGGTCACGGACTATACAAAATTTACCCATGCCCGACACGAAAGAAACGTATCCCATTGTTTTCGTTATATTATGGGTATCCAAGATATGTAATTTTTATATTCAATATCAGTGGCTACCATGTTATTTTATTGCTTTCTTTTTTTCTTCAGGCGCAGTATGAAAAGTGCAAATACTAAACAATTTTATTCAATATCTTTGGCTAACATGTACCAAAATGCACTTATTAGATGTAAAATGCAATCATGAAATGTTTCTTCAAAAACGTAGTATTACACTTAGCTATGTAATGTACTATCAGATAAGTTCATTCCTAGGCAGATAGGAGACCTATGTAGTTTGGTCGCGTTACGTCAAACCCAGCCGACAGATCACAATTAACATTGAATTGTAATGATCCGACCAAATGACGTTGGTCTATCAACTGCCTAGGAATCAATTTCCTCGATGGTACAATCCCACCATTACTGTACATGTTATCATGAAAAGCGAACATTAGGAAGTTGCGCACACGTGATAAGTGTTGTTATTATATAACCAATGACCCTATCCTACAATATCCAGATTTTAGTAAGGAATTTATCCTGACTACAGACGCCTCAAACTACGCAATAGGAGCAGTTCTCTCTCAAGGATCTATCGGTAGTGATAGACCAATAGCTTACGCATCTAGGACCTTAAACACTAGTGAAATTAATTACAGTACAATTGAAAAGGAGCTCTTAGCTATAGTTTTTGGCACAAAATATTTCCGCCCCTATTTATTCGGTAGAAAATTTAAAGTAGTAACTGATCATAAGCCACTTCAGTGGATTATGAACCTTAAAGAGCCCGGCTCAAGACTCACTAGATGGCGTTTAAAACTAAGCGAATATAATTTTACACCTATCTACAAGCAAGGTAAATGTAATACAAATGCCGACGCCTTATCAAGAATAGAAATTAACAATGAGGACGTCAGTTCTATGATAGTAAATGTGTCTGAAGCAGACAGACCTCAATCCCCATCAGGCTCCTCAACACTTACCGCTCACAGCTCCTCTACAGTCACCGTCCACTCCAGCGCAGAAGATCCCATCCTAGAAATTCCTATATCTGACGATCCGTTAAATAAATTTAGTAGACAAATATCTCTAGTAGTAGTAGGAGACATTAAGAAACGACCGACAGTTACCAAACCTTTTGAGACTCATACGAAAACTACTATTCAATTATCGGAATCCAATTTAGAAAATGATGTAGTAAATGCAATAAAAGAATATGTGGACCCGAAAATTAAAACAGGACTGATCATAGACCCACCTTTAGCCATGTATAAAATTGTTCCCATACTGCAAAATAAGTTCAAAAGTTCCGCTATGAAATTAGTTCTTACAAAAACTGAATTGGAAAATGTTAATGATTATTTAAAACAAAATGAAATTATTGGAAAATACCATGTGGGAAAAACTAACCACCGTGGTATTAACGAATGCTTTCTCGCTCTTTCTCGTAGATTTTATTGGCCAAAAATGAGAGAATCGATAACTAAATTTATAAATGAATGTGGAATTTGTGGTCAAGCAAAATACGATAGGAATCCAATTAATCAAAGATTTTCAGTAGTACCACCTCCAACAAAGCCGTTTGAAATCCTTCATCTTGATCTTTTTACAGTCGAATCTGAAAAATATCTAACCTTAGTTGATGCTTTCTCAAAATATGCCCAGGCCTACCATTTGAGAGATGGAACCGCCTTAAGCGTCGTCCAGGCCCTTATTAAATTTTGTACCCATCATGGTTTACCCTTAACTGTAGTAACTGACCAGGGGACTGAATTCACAAATGCATTATTTTTAGAGTTCGTTAGACTTCATAAAATTCAGCACCACAAAACTCTAGCCCATGCTCCGAATGATAATGGTATAGTGGAAAGGTTCCACTCAACAATTCTCGAACATTTGCGTATATTAAAACTAGAAAGAAGAACTGAAACAAGTGTTAATCTTATGCCCTACGCCCTTTTGGCCTACAATAGTTCAATTCACAGCTTTACAAAATGCCGACCTATAGACCTTATTTCTGGACATTTTGACCCTAGAGACCCTACTGACATAAACCTAACGCAACACCTGTTACAACAATATATAATTGACCATAAGCTTAGGATGACTCAAGTATATGACATAATTAACGAAACCTCATTACAAAATAGAACCCAGTTAATCGAGAATAGAAATAGAGACCGAGAACCAGAACGTGAATACTCCCCAGATCAGCAAGTGTACATACGGAATCCTATGGCATGCCGTCAGAAACTCGCCCCGCGCTATACGCAGGATGTAGTTTTAGCTGACCTTCCCATACATATTTATACTAAAAGAAAGCGAGGTCCCGTAGCAAAAGCACGACTTAAACGAAGTACTAAGGACCCTGTATTGTTACAGGATACTTCTACTATGCCTACTGACACAACTGACTCGAGGACAAGACGTGACAATCGACAGCCTACAAGACGGACCAGGAGTACTTCCGTTTAAATTAGGAAACGCTAAAATCATATCTCATTACCACTCTTTTCTTAGTAAAATAGACTTATCCCAAATACACTCACAAATTAAATTAGTGAAAATGCAACTTCATCAAGCACATATCGATCTAAGTAATCAGACAATCTCTTTATATGAACCACATATAGAATATCTTACATCAAAATTGGATAGAGTTTTAAATCAGTTATATACATTTGAAGCCGACCGCAAAAAACGAGGTCTCATTGACGGACTTGGTTCAATAATTAAAAGCATTTCGGGTAATTTGGATTACACAGACGCAATTAAATATAATAATGCCATTGAAGTTTTAAGTAAAAACCAGCATAAGTTAGAGTTAGAAATTAATAATCATGTAAGCCTAAATAAGGAATTTACTTTAAGGAATTCAGAAATTTTAGAAAATCTTACATCTAATCAAAATAGAATAGCTAAAACTCTGGAATTAATCATGAATAGTGACAGTAATAGAGAAAATGAATATATTAAATACTCTCATTTTGCGCAACATTTAATTATTCTTAGTGACAATATAGATATGCTATCAGAAGAAATATATAGACTCGAAAATACTTTAGCTTTTATTAGAATAGCCAGTGCACATCACTTTGCATTAAATATTAAGGAATTAAAATTAATGGTACATAAATTAAGAATATTATATTCTAAGGTTCAACTTATTAACGTAGATACTAGATATTTTTATGATTTTATTAGGTTAGCATATTTCTATGCAGATAATTATATAGTTATAGTATACAAGATTCCGATTGTCTTTCCTTTAACATATGACTTGTACAAGCTATCCCTCGTACCTAACAAATATAATCAAATTATCCTACCTATATCTCCCTACCTAGCAATCTCTGGAGACGATTCTAAGTACATGGAGGCTGAATGCCCGAAGGTAAAAGAATGGTACATCTGCCCAAAATCACACTATAAAGTAACAGAATACCCCGAATGCATCCATCACCTGATCACCAAGCAAGAACTTCACGCATCGTGCAAGATAACTACAGTCACCCTCACCCAAGGAGCAGTCGAACAACTTGACGACAGGCATTTTACTATGAATTTTCCGAACATCACGAAAGTTAGAATATCATGTGGACAAGAACAATACAGAAGCCTTCAGGGAAGCTACTTGACTACAATTCCAGTAAACTGCTACTTCAAGACGTCTACATTCACAATCTTCAACTCCGATGATCACATAAAAGGTCACCCCCTGAAAATAATAGAACTACCGAAGTATCAAGAACGTAATGGAAGCACATATCACACCCATGCAACCTTAAACTCAATCGATCTCCAAAATCTTCATTCTATTAATGAGAAAATTATATTCCAAGACCCCATGCAACTAGACAAAAATTTACAACTTAGTTTGTACCATACAACCATTCCATTTTATATAATAACGATTGCAGTTATACTATGTGCATCATATATCCTATACAAATATATGCACCGAAAAAGCCTCCGCAGAAGTCGTCACGACGTAGAAGAAAACTCCCATATACCTCTAGAAGAAAGAAGACCGCACCCTGCTGAAATAGCAATAGATCACAGCGATATTTCGGCAACTTTATCAAAACTTTCGAAATAGTCGCCGAACTGTGGGGGGAGGTGTTACATATGCACCCTCTATGAAAACCGGACTTAGCACAGATTTGCCGAACACCAGTATCACATCGTCATCATCAGCCAGCCGCAGTCAAACATCAGCTCTTGGGCTATAATAAACTTGAAGCATACATAAAGTGTTGCCGTCTCCCAGACTATACAGATAAGACCACTCAAGAAGTTTCTTACTAAAATTGCGAAAGAACACGGAATACCGAAAACGCTGTCGCCGCATCATCGTGGTGGTCCCAACTCCGTGGGACCTGATTTTGGTAGTTAGTTAGCTCACTTTAGATCTTACATCGATCGGGGTCGGTACTTGTAATTTAGGACATAGTCTTTTTATACAGAATAGCTCTGTTAGAAAAAGTGTTTAAGTTATAAAATTAATTGTAATCTTATTTGAATAAATGTATTAAATTAAATCGGTTTTTTTTGGCACTCCCGTTCGAGAACACTATAATTCCTAGGTAAACAAAATAATATTTATTATGGTTTTGTGTTTTTCTTTAGGCACGGTATAAAAATAATATATTTCTAAGTGTTAGCCACTGATATTGAATATAATTACATGCAACTAACGATTCTTATTCTTCGTATTAGCACTTTTCATACTGCGCCTGAAGAAAAAAGAAAGCAATAAAATAACATGTTAGCCACTGATTTTGAATATAAAAATTATATAGCTTGGATACCCATAATATAACGAAAAAAATGGGATATGTCTCTTCTGTGTCGGGCCTGGGTCACAAATGACCCGTCGCCTTTGGTTTGGATAGGTGAGCCCCTTCTTGAGTTATAAAGTGACAACGAAAATTGCCACTTATTTTTATATATTAAGATTAATTCCATGGTCGTTTCAGTAAAGTGGTAGACTAGTACGGTCCCCAATACCGTTCTTACCCTACTTCCGTTCAACTCATCTCCGTCCTACGAATTATTGGTATGTACTTATTGGGCATATTTTCCTGAACACGAAAAGTGCTTTTGTCACTTCCTAAGTGTATGGATAACGTGACCATTTATTTTTCTTGTCAGAGCGGGACAAATACAGAATCTCCCCCCCCCCTCCCCTCTGAAATGTATGAAATATGAATAATTATGTATTTCAAAGTGCATCAATACATTATTATTATTAACTTTAATATTATAAAGCGGAAGAGTTTGTTTGTATAAACGCGTTAATCCTCAGGAACTACTGGTCTGATTTGAAAAATTATGTCAGTTCTAGATAGCTTAATTTATCGAGGAAAGCTTTAGGCTATTTTTTCTCAAGCCAAGATTATTAGGAGCGAAGAAACAGAGGAAAATGGGGGAAAAAACGGGAAAAATTATTTGAAAGGGCTTTTCTCACGAACTACTGGAGCAATTTTTATGTTATTTGGCACAATATGGCAGAATAATCACGTTTGCTTTACTTCCAGGCATTGCACAGGCATTTCAAACATAAAAATACTTTTAAATTATTGTCGTTTGGTCTGTTTGCAAAAGCGGGACAATTTCGGCCTCGCGGGGGACAGCGGGACAGACTGCCTGAAAGCGGGACTGTCCCGCCCAAAGCGGGACTGTCCCGCCCAAAGCGGGACGTATGGTCACGTTGTGTATGGAGGTGGTACCTATGACGTCACAAAGATGGCCGCCGGGCCTATTATATTGTGCGGATTATTGAAATATCTACTGAAACCATGAACGTAACTGAAACAATTTACTTAAATAGGGTGTCAAACGAAAGGTTATTAAATAAGCAACATTTTATTCTTTAGAACCATCCATGTAAATTAAGTTCCAAGGGAAATATTTTCAAAAAACGTAATTTCTAAAAAAAAATCTTCTTATGTATATAACTTGGTAACCGTCAGGATAATGGAAATATAGGTTATTATAAAATATTTGACTACTTTTATCAGCTTTCTAAGGAACTTTAAATCATTCCAATAAAGCAATAAACAACGGAACTGCAGCCGTTTGAATGAGCTTCGGTAGCGCTGAACCCATAGCGGTAGCTAAGCTACTGGGCTGGTTTTCTATAGAATGATAATAGAATTTTGAATAAAAAGCATGAAAGTTGGTAATAAAAATATATATAAGTATGCTAGTATTTATTCATAGGTTGTATTTACTGTTTTTTTAATGTGACCAGCAGTGAACTTTAAACTACGTGACCAGCATAATAATAAGTTATGGGTAGGTATGTGTTGTACTAAAGTTACTGATAAAATTATTAAAAAATATTTTTAAAAAAATGTTTCAAATTAATGTCCTGAATCTGATCTTCTGAGTACCGATTATAACATTTGTAGCCGACATGACACATCCACAACGGGATGAACAGGAACCAGCTTTACATTGACATGATAATATTATAAGTTCGAGGTCTTTCAATGAGATTGAATTTACGGATGAAGTAACTGGCAATAAGAGATTGATATCCCCGTTCTTTCAGCCACAGCTTATGGGTTCAGGAAGCGTGGGCTTTGCTACTTGGGCGTTCTCCCAATGTAACATCTGGTAGTTCGATCTTAGCGCATGCTGTCGAAAGGCTTATTGTCGTGTCAGCGGTAACTTATAAAGTTGTGTCAAGTTTTGAAGCTTGAAAAACAATTTCTTTTGATAGGAAATCGGAGAAACTTTCTTAAAGTATTAGACGTTAAGGGTGTCTGGCAGTAGGAAGTACCTTCTTTGATGTTTTGGAACATTGCTGCTCTTAAGTTGTCTAGGTTATCCAGTTCTTTGAGTCCGCGGTCTTGTTTGTATACATAAGAGTGACAAATCTTTCAGCGTTACAAAATCGTTCTTCTGTAAGCTGAGCTAACACCAAAATTTGAAAGGAGTTGATAATGGAAAATCGGCCAGCTTGATTTTTTTGTGTGACCTGACAACGTAGTGGCACACCCAGTTAGAGTGTGATAAGCCAGCAATAATTTCCTCTTATCGGTTGTTTGTTTTTTGGTAGTGCCAGATTTCATCCACACAACACTTGGTAGTTTCTCAGAGCATAACGAGTAGTAGCACAACATTGTCGCGACAATTTACTGTTAACCGTACAAAGCCCGAATATTTACAATCAATCACATGTAGTATGAAACGGGTATCAGCTTCTTCTTGAGTACTTCTCAAATGATCCACGTTTCCTTGTAAATATATTAGAACTATCATGTTCTTCGTCCGAATATCCACCTGAAAATAAAAGTTCCTGTGTTGTGTCAAGTTTTGATGCTTAATAGTAATAATTTCTTTTGAGCAACAAATGACATGAAACACTTTTGGACCAAGAGCCTGCGACGGCCAGACTTTCCTCCTTTTAGAAAAGCTGAAAGTTTGTCTGTTTGTGACCTTAAAAGAGGTAAAAACGACCAGCAGCTATGGAGTTTCGGTCGCGGTTACTTAAGGAGGTTTCCAGTTCTGAAGGGCTACCTGACCTTCGAGAAAGAGTAAAGCTCAATTTTTTAGTTTATAATCTTCGCAGTAAGTGGAGGGATCTTGTCTTCCAGTGGTGCTTCCCACTGCCAGACACTCTAAACGTATAATACTTACAGAAAGTTTCTCCGATTTCCTATTAAAAGAAATTGTTTTTCAAGCTTCAAAACTTGACACAACTTTTTAAGTTACCGCCGACACGACAAGCCTTTCGACAGCATACGCCATGCGCTTAGATCGAACTAACAGACGTTATATTGACAGAACGCCCAAGTAGCAAAGCCCACGCTTTCTGAACACATAGGCTGTGCTGTGGCTGAAAGATAGAGGATACCAATCATTTTTTGATTGCCAGTTATTTCATCCGTAAATTCAATCTCATTGAAAGATCTCGAACTTATAATATCATGTCAATGTAAAGCTGGTTACCGTTCATCCCGTTGTGGATAATTGGATATTATGTCATGTCGGTTACAAATGCAATGTCCCTTCTAAAGACTTTAGTCTTTAGTTAGTTCTTAGTCTTTTGAAAGACTTTCAAAACAAGAAATCCAGATTTTTTTATTATTCTTTTGAGCTTATCTTAAAAGGCCTTATAAGAGATGCCCGTTGAAAAAATTCAAAATTTTTCATTTTTCACTTTTTTATTAACATTCAAAGTCATTCCAAAATTATTCATGTAAATAAAGCAATTACGGTACTTTTATATCCAATTATTGTTACTATTTTGTTTTGTTATTGTTAGAAGCCAGATAACAATGTATATTTTTTTATTTATAACTAATAAAATTTAAATAATCATTTTTATTGATGAAAAAACCCTAATTGCTATATTTACATAAAAATTTCATGAATGCCTTTGATTGTTCATAAAAAATTGAAAAATCAAAATTAGTGAATTTTTCCAACGGATGTCTCTTCTAAGCCCTTTTAAGATTAGCTCAAAAGAATAATAAAAAATTCTAGATTTCTTGTTTTGAAATAATCAGCGTTTTTATGTTAACATTAAAATGGTGACTATTAACAAATTAACAAAAGCATAACAATTAAACAAATTGTGATAATTTATTTTTGTTGACGGATTATTGTTGATTGATATGTCTACTTAGTACCCATTTTTTTTTATTTCTTTATATTAATAAATAATCAGTAAAATATATTTTTTAGTTCACGTGGAAGATTGCGGCAATTCACACGAAACCCGAACTACGCGTTTTTACCGTTACTTTCGTCGCTCAATTAAAGTTATAAGGATTGTTGATAAGGTTCCAGGATCTAGGATTTTTTTTAGGAATTTTCCTGCTCTTTAAGGATCTATTTTCAAATTTTGGTTGTCTCAAATAGTTTTCGAAATATAAAAAAATAACTAAACTTCTTTTTATGTTTACTTAATTGTTTATAACTTTTGCATTTTTTTTCAGCCCCTCTTGGAATTTTGATAGAATGTTCTCTAGAACATTTGATTCGGAATAGCATCTATGCTATTCCGAATCAAATGAGACCAAAATCATAATTTTCGGTGCGTTAGATCGGGTTTTGAGGAAAATGGCACTTGTTACTCAGACTACAACAGCACTTTTCGTGTTCAGGAAAATATGCCAAATAAGTACATACCAATAATTCGTAGGGCGGAGATGAGTTGAACGAAAATCGTTATTTGAAGACTTTCTTGCAAATGGGTTACTAATTGTGGTACACCGGTTAACTTATTTTTCTATAGTTGAAATAACAAAATAAAATATATTTTACATTTTTATTAACAACACAGACATGTAATTCATACAAAACACTTTTACACAACTATTAATGTCTATGTTAAAATTCAAACAAATGTCCATTTTTTTTTAAATTTGTTCTTATGCCTACACTATTTTACAAAGTAACTAAGTAATTCTTTTCAATTTGTTTTGCTTTTCACGTCTATCTTGTCGGTGGGACAGCAGATTCCGGCGAAACTGAAAAAAAAAAGAATTTTTAAAAAACATTCAAAAGCCTACATTGCTAGCATTGAGCATTCTCAAGTCTCAACACAAATAATATATTGTATTAGATAAAGTTCTGCCACAAAATTTTGACTGCGATTAACCCCTTACGCCTCTAGTACACCAACGCAGCGAACTGCGAAACAGCGGCGAACCGATTTACTGTCTCATCCGCCACACGACAAAGCGTTATAATTGCATCTCGCTCTAATACATTTTCGCGGTTGTTTCGCATTTCACAGCGTTGGTGTACTAGAGGCGTTACTAAAAAAAATTTTTTAACACCATAGAACTCTTTACAATGTTTTGTCTTTATTGGAAACATCGTAAAGATGTAACGATGTGTGTAACGTTGGAAAAGGACAAAACATTTAATTACATGATATGTTATACTGTAATGTCCTTTTGTAAGCATCTTAGTGCAGATTAATAAACCAAAATATCTCACCCTTCATTAACAGTACAGTACAAGTCTTGATATTGTGCGGCGACGATTTCACGCGCGGCGGCGCACCGCGTTACGTACACGCACGCGCCCGCAGCGCCGTCCGTCGCCCGCGCACACGACGCGTCACCCTCCGGTCGCTTGGGAACCTGAAAAATTATGTCAAGATTTTACTTTAATATATAAGGTATATGCCCAATTTTTATCATTTTAGACTTTAAAAAATCTAATCTCGTTGGTTGTCTGGAAGAAACCGCTTGTAGCGGTAAGACCGCCAATTTGCGAAAATCCTTATTTTTATAATATTTGTAATGTTATGTTTTAATGTGCAAATAAGGAATTTTTATTATTATTATTATAAAATGTAAGGTGCCCAATATAACGATTGGATATTAGTTTGCCCAACATGTGCATTGGGGTGGAAATCGTTGTGGAAAACTTTCAACTTCAAAATTAGATTAAAATACAGGTCAATATACAACGCCTGAGAAAAAAAGGGAGGATTAAAGTGAAATTTGCAAAATACCTATTTGAAGACCGTCTCAAGTTACACTTTCTTGTACAGTCATGCAGGGATTCTTTTAGAGTGGGTTTCCACTGATGCGGAGCGGGGCGGAGAGGAGCTTAGCGGTGATGAATTGACTAATCACCATGCTCGAAATCTCCGCTCCGCTTCAATGGAACAGCACAATTGGTCAATTCGGGCACCTCTCCGCCGCGCTCCGCGTCAGTGGAAACCCGGCCTGTTTTATTTTATGTCTGTAGAATGTTTCAAAAGCCAAGCCCACTTACGTCGTCCTTGCTCAGTTTAAGAGTAACTTGTGTGCCGTTGACGTCCAACAGTAGAGCGTCGAGCGTTGAGTTGAGGAACTCGTCGGCCCAGCTGCACCCTTCTAGATGATACTCTGCCAGCTTGTTGGGCCGTTCGGTTGATGCCAACTGAGTTGTCGGCAGCGCTGGTGTAGATGATATTGGTACGGTGAAACTGTCGTAACCTAAAGACATAACAACAGTTACAGTATTTTTAATACGCATTTAAGGTGAACGCAGATTTGGCCGCACCGCACGCACCGCAGTCGCCGCATTCGCAATTCTTCATATTATTATGAAGTTGCGGCGCGGGTAGGTAGGTATGCGAGCTTGCCTATAACTTCATATAAAGAATTCCGAATGCGGCGATTGCGGTGCGTGCGGTGCGGCCAAATCTGCGTTCACCTTTAAAATAACAGCACGTTTGAGATAAAAGTTTATATAAAGCGTGATCGTGTTATATATTTCATATATATCAAACTTAAAGAGTATTGCGTTTCTTTAATTTTATACAAATAATTTTGAACAATCGATCAGGATTTATAAGTAATAATAATAATTTAAAAATGGTACAATGACAGCACGCATTCGTTTTGATGTGAGTCGTAAGTAGAGGGTATTTTAATAAATATTTTGGTTACTACTCATATAATATAATAAACACAATTGATAGCGATAAAATATTGAAGCATACGTGAACTGTTCGGAACAAACGGTGCACGGAACGCAATTGGATAGGCGACGAGGTCTGATAACAAAAAAAAGAAACGGTAAAAAACAATATTACACATACGCCCCTTCACTCATAAAAAGTTTATCACTCTGAATAAACAGACTCTACTCGTATACCAGGGGTGACCCCAACTTGATTAGACCTACGATCTTGTTTACTAACGTAGGGTTGCCAACCGTCCTGTTTTCCGAGGACATGTCCTGGTTTTTGTAGTGTCCTGGGACGTCCTGAATAGTTTTTAAGCAGCGTCCTGGGTTGTCCTGGGTTTTTTTGTATTTTAAAATTCACGCGCCTCTTTTCAAATTTTTACGCTACGAGCGTGAAATGTGATTATTTTAATTACTTGAATTCCATTTCATCTGTTTTCACTAGAATCTAGATATTAATTTAATTATTGCAACTCTATTAAGAGGGCGACTAACCATCGTCCTTCTCTCTTTACACTCACGCCCGTCTTTCATATTATGCCAGGTGAAAAACGACGACGCGGAATCATCGCCAAGTTAGTTTTTTCTTAATAACTCGATAAATATACAACATTTTAAAAATCCGCCAGGTATCTCAATGATAGAATTGTATACAATGTGTTAAAATATTAACTTAATTTAATGCACTGTTACGGCAATATTATATGAAAAATTCGTGAAAATTAGATGCATCTTTGTGATTTTTTTCTATCGAGAAAATTTTAAGATAGGTATCGTGTTTTCGCTCAAATCAAAATTCTTGGAAATACAATGTAGTATCTATGTTTAGAAAATGAAACAATTCGGGGCTTATTTTCAAGTATGAAAATCTAATATATATAAATCTCCTGTCACGATGTTTGTCCGCGATGGATTCCTAAACTACTTAACCGATTTTAATGTTTTTTTAAATGTGTGCTTTTTCCAACTTGAGAGATAGGATAGCTTAGATCAAGGCTGCTCAACCTTTTTTACAGTGGGGCCAAACGGTGGATTCCGACATTTATAAAGGGCCATTAACTTAGGCTTAATTAAATATAATACCAATGAAACTTCAATGGGTTATTCATACCTAAGCATAAATTTATTTTTTGATATTAATGAGATTTTTGCAGTTGTAGGTAAGTATGTCTTTTAACAATTTATTTATGTTGGGTGATAAATCTGACGTTGACAGTAGCAACAAGTCAGAAATATTATGTTGCTCAGTAATGATGTGCGGTATTTATTTTTAACATAAATAAGGTCTGAAAACACTTTTTCACAGACATATGTTGATTGTTGATCCAAAACTACACAAAAACTGTAACGCTAGATCAGTTATTGCAAGAAAGTCTTCTTTTGGTACCAATTTCCAGAAATCTGCAAAACCTTCTGAAGAATTTTGAGGTTTCGACGACACTTTTTCGACAAGGCGGGATTTCTCAGTTTGGCGGGATATTCAAAACTTTCTTGTGCGGGCCATTTAAAATTCTTTCGCGGGCCATAACGTGGCCCGCGGGCCTGGGGTTGAGCCTTGGCTTAGATCTTTAATTATAGTCGCAATTTTATTTTATTGCAAATTATTTGTCTATAAAGGGCGACCATTGTTTATGCGACGCGGGTCACGGGATAGCGATGGACGTTGCCATGCCTGCCTAGCATACGCCAACGAGATATCTCACTCTAGAGATAATTAAAAACTACTCGTCTCATAATGTTAAAATCTCGACAAAACTCTATGAAAATGTGTTATTTCGATGATAGATCTACGCGAGAAAAAATGTTTGTCATGCTAGGGTCAATAGAAATGAAGATACAAACTATCAAACATCGAGAAACATGTAGAGTGAGATATCTCGTTGGCGTATGCTAGGCAGCTTGGTGACATACTTATTTAGTCACTAATTCAATAAAATAATACGGGCGATATACTTTATATAATATGGCAAAGAAACGTTTGCCGGGACAGCTAGTGAATTATAAAATCGACAATGGGGATTGTTCATTTTTTTTTAATTTTGCTCATTACAAAAACATTTCGAGGAATAAGGTCAGTGATAGTTTTTCTGTATATAAACGAAAAAAATACTCATTAGTTACTTATATTTTTGAACAAATATGTTTAACCTTAGTTTGACCTTCAATGGCGTTAAATTAGCAATAAATTCGACCAACATTACGTTTCGAACTTTTGGTAAGCTTCTCGTATCAGCTTTCACATAATGAGAACTTGAATTTGACGAACCAGCCATTATAAATAAGATTGTAAGGGAATTTAAAACATACTGCAGAGGTCAATTGGCCGCCGATGATGACGTCAGAGCGAAACTTTAAAAATTTATTGAGAAAAAACTAGCCAATGAATTTCAAAATTATTAAATTTATATTCTAAAAATACCCTATTTTATCGAAAAAAAATATGAAAAGTACATGTGATTTTTTTTGGACAATGCCCATTTTGGGTTAGTCGCCCCCTTAATGCGTTCTGTTTTTATACTGAATTGTCCTGGTTTTTCCAACTTCAAATCCTGGTTTTTTAAATTTGAGGATGGCAACCCTATACTAACGAAACCCTGTGCGATTTACCTAGTTCATACTTTTCGAAATCTTAAATGAAACAGCATAGTAATTAAGCTTATTGGTCTGGTAGTCTGGTCTAATTATTATTTACGCCTGGCCACGATCGACTGGACTAACAGTCGCGATCGACCGGTTGGCCACCCCTGCTCTATACAATATACATAATATTAGTTCTACAAACGTTCTTTTTTTGCCTGTCCTCCTTTTGAGCGTATCAGACAGGGCCAAAATTACATATTTATGACGTCTATACAGTATAAATACTAATTGACTCTTTTATTGGTAAGAGGTTTAGAAGAATTTTGTCAATGTCAAAAAATGTATTGAAATGTTATATCTATAAGACGCTTACCATATCTGAAACTAAGAAGAGAATTCGTATGGTATGCTGTAAGGAAAAAAAAATATTTAAAAACAAATCACGACACTTTGTTTAACTTAAGTATGTTCTTCTTAAAAAATGTTAAAAAAAAATTTAAATAACTTACAAGGTCTATAAAACAAAGAACTGCCAGAGCCGCTACTGTATCCTATGAGTAAAAAAAAATATTGAGATTTCTACCTACTGGCCATGCAAATATTACTAGAGTCCTGCCGCACTATGAGACATGTAATTATAGTTAAACTTAAATAATAAATTTAATGAAGAGTTAGAGAGATAATGTATTGGGCTTAAGACAAAATCCTACTTTAATTACTTTTAATTAATCAATATTTGTCTCTGAATGCGGCAGTAAGAACGATCCATACACTTTACAAAGCAATTTACTGTAGTTAATTAAATTATTTATGCAATTCAAACGAACTATTCGTCATGCCTAGGCTTTTTAATGCTATAGAAGGGCTGTATGAAAGTTGGTTATTATTAAAGCAAGAAGCTATCTTTAAACGTATATGACATTTAAATCATTTTTTAATATGTATTTATATTTCAATAAGTAAATAAAAAAAAACTCACTGTGGTGCGCGAACGCGCGCTTGGGTACTGAATCTGCGCACAAAACAATATTTTTTAGATACTTTGATAACTTTTAGTGTGATCCCGATGACTGAATATAAGCCCAATAATAGTTTCATGCTCACTATATCCACGCCATATCGCCACGAAACAATTCTTGACCAAACGAGAATAAATTTTATATTCAGACTTCAGAGTGGGTCAAAATGTTTAGTTTTTAATATAATCACTATTTTATATTACACCATATTGTGTTAACGCCTCCTGTTTTGGAAGACCGTTAAAAACAATTGGATATTATTTAGTTTCACAATTTTTATACCTCTTTAAGGATGAAATTATTCTTGTTCGACCATTTATGTTATCCGTACAAATCCGTAAATTAATACATCCCGTACAAATACGTGCTGTCATTGTCATGCCCTGTGCTTAGCCTGCAAATTCACTTCATATCTTAACATTTAATATCATTCAACATACATCCTTTCTTAGAAAAGATGTGTGTATATTTTGATGACAAGAGACTACTTTATACAGGATGTTATAAAAGGGTTACAAATATTACTGACACAACGATTTGAATTTTGAAGTACGAGTATATCCTGTATAAAATTTCCTCCACTAAATATATTAAACCAATTAATTATTAGAGCTATACATTAGCCAAACAATAATAATTAATTGGTTTAAATGTACGTTAAAAAATATTTTTATTACAGTCCGGTCGCGGGGCACGCACAAAGTCGTACGTTTACTGTTCGCTTCTTGTCCCTTTCACTCACACATTTTGTTACACGCCCGCGAGTGAAAGAGACAACATTATAGGCTCGACGTACGAATTTGCAGGCGCTGCGACCGAACTTTAGTCAGGCGGTTTGTATGTTATTCTCACCCGCCACATCTTCAGACTCGAACATTTCCGGAACCGAATCTTGCACCTGAAGAGGCCCGCCCGAGTACGACTGACCTATAGCATAACTCCACTCGTGAGACTACTCTGCGGTCATAGCTATAGCCCGGTCACCGAACAGGTACGTACATTGACATATTGCCAGTCATGAAAATATCTCGCGCTTGGCAACAATTTTCGTGAGTGAAAGTGACAAGTAGCGATAGGTCAATGGTCCTTTGTCATCCGTGTCTCAACTTTAGGTGTTGCTCGCGCGCAAAAAGAAGTAGAGATTTAACGCAGATTCGATCAAACAAGAATAAAACATCCAATAAAGCGACAGGAATAAAAAATGTAATAAATAAAATAATAAAGCTTATTTTCGTTTGGTCGAATGATACTGTAAGCGCCAGTTCACACTGAGACGAGTAAAGAGTTGCTATGCTATGAAGCGCTAAAATACACAATAATAATTTTCAAATTAAAAGCGCTGAAATACGATTTTTAAATGCAATTTATTAATAGAAAATACACTCTTATTTAAAAGACGGACCAGAGCCATGTAGCCAAGACGTTTTCATTATAAAAGGTCTTGGATAAAGGGCCAGGTGAAGCTTAAAATTTCAGTGTGAACTGTCTCCAACATACACAACAAAGTAAATACCCAAAAATAAGATTTCAATCAATTTATTATTCATGCATGCAGTTTAGATTCGAAAAAGGAATTTTTAACTTTATGGTTCATGCTTTGAGCCCAAAAATAATATTAGAATGTCGACCAAATGAGATAATGTAACATTCTGTTTCCTTGTTGCATGATATTAAGTATGTATGCTTAGCTGGTTAATTCTTTGACTTAACATATTATCATGGAGCTTAATTAAATAACCATTATATCTCAGCCATCTAGTTGAATTAGCCAATGATAAAACATGTTCTAATTTTTTTTTTTTTTTTTTTTTTTTTTTTTTTTTTTTTATTAAGATAACAACAACCTTTAAACTAACTGTATAAATAAACATATTATAGTTAACTAGAAGGTCAATTAAAGTTACCTACATAAACACAGCTTAATTATTAAACTAAAGCTTAAACCGACTTAATTATAAAATCTAAATATTAGCACATATAATTTCAAAACATCTACATAACTATTACATAAATTTAACTGATACAATGCACTTAAACAAAAAAATAATACAAGAGAGGGTAGAGAAAAAAAAATAACTTAGGTTGCCTCATTACCATTTCATGAAATGTTGCGTTGAGGTAAGATATGGTTTACTCACACTACAATACATACTTATTATGTTATAGATAATAATATAGAAACTATTACAACCAACAATAACTTTGTCTCAATTTACAATAATTATTCGTATAAGTATATTAAGTATATAATTTTCAAGCAGCATACAATAGATATTGCACATGCAAAGTCATAAAATGTTACACAAAAATAAATTGAGATGAATTATTAAGCGCTCTCACCAGATAAAATGCCTTTTATTTTATTCATAAAAGATTTCTTATTTCCAATAAAGATGTCAACTTCGGAAAAGTATTTATTGTAATTTTTTGCAACCCTTGTAAGTACAGCATTTTGGCCATAAGATGTACGATGCGAAGGCACAGCAAGCATAGGGGTGTTTCTCGTGCGATAAATTGGTGTGTTAAATGTTATTTGTGTAAGCAATTCTGGGCAGTTGATACGCCCTCGCAGTATATCAAAGAGTAGGCTCATATTCATTAGAGAACGTCTATCCTCAAGAGATAGTAAGTCATAAGTCCGGCAGTTGTCCGTGTAGTTGATAACTTTATTTTTAATTCTGAAATTTACATATTTTACAAATTTCTTTTGGATTCTCTCGATCCTGTTGACGTGGACAGCATAATACGGTTGCCACACTTGACAAGCATACTCTAATATACTCCTGACATATGCGTAATAAAGTACTTTTAAACTAAGAATATGGTTGAATGGTTTGCAAGTTCTTATAATAAAACCTAAGTTTTTATAGGATTTACTTACTATCGCGTCAATGTGTTCAACCATATTCATCTTAGAGTCAAATAAGATACCTAGATCCTTAACTATGTTAACTCGTTTTATAGGAACACCATTAAACATGTAATTGTAATTTATAGGTAATTTCTTACGACTAAAAGATATGCATTGGCATTTACTTACGTTCAAGGAGATTTTGTTTTGTTGATAGTAATTGTATATTCTGTTTAAATCGTTTTGTAGTTTCTCGCAATCATTTATTGATGATATACTTAAAAATATTTTTTTATCGTCAGCGTACGATAAATGACGGGTGTAAAGTAAATGTAAAGGAATGTCATAAATGTACGCATTGTAGAAGAGTGGTCCTAAATGTGATCATTGAGGCACGCCTGAAGGAACCTGTATGTAATCTGACTTGTAGCCGCCCATTACTACCGCCTGAGAACGATTAGACAAGTAAGAGGTTACCCATCGCAAAAGGTCTCCGTGAATACCCAACTGCAACAATTTCTGTAAAAGTATAGTATGGTCCACACGGTCAAAGGCTTTTTCGAAATCCGTATAGACTACATCCACTTGACCATCCCTTTCCATTTGTTCTAAGACATAGTTTGTATGGATTGCCAAGTTAGATATAGTAGAACGGCCACGAAGAAAACCGTGTTGGGTATCAGGTATACCTTTAATAATAGCAGGATATATGTTTTCAAAAACTATTTTTTCCATCAATTTAGCCAAAGTATTTAAAATGGAAATAGGCCGGTAGTTAGTAATCTCAGTTTTTGATCCTTTTTTAAATACAGGTATAATGTGGGCTTTTTTCCAGATTAACGGAAACACACAATCCTTCAAAGAACGTTGAAAAAGTAAAGCAATTGGTGATGCTAAGCTATCTGCACATGAACGTAAGAATATAGGCGGGATGGCGTCACAGCCTGGTCCCTTATTGATGTCAAGAGATCGAAGCATTTTAAGGACGTAATTTTCAGAGATGTGTATAGAGGATAGGCTCTCATTGTTAAATGTAATGCTAGTTGACGAAGGTATATCATTTTGTTCATCACTATTGGTAGGCCTTACAAAAACACTTTCAAAAAAATTATTAAAAGCAGAACAAATTGAAGTCCCATCATTAACTACCTCGCCATTAAGTGAAAATTTATGAGGGTACATAGATCCGCCTTTTTTTGATTTAACATAGGTCCAAAAATACTTAGGTGCACATTTAATTTTATCTTCTACATTGCTAGTAAAGCTAGCAAAACATTCTTTTTGAATCCTATGTTGCCGGGTCCTAAGAAGCTTAAATTCGTCATAATCACACGTATTTTTATATTTTTTCCAACGCCTATGAGCGACGGATTTTTCTTTAATAATTTTAATTAAAGCTCGACTGTACCAGATTGGATAGTTAGTATTTCTTTTATTATATATTGGTAGGAATTTATCGAAACACTCGTATAATTTTGAGTTGAAATTGTGAACAGCGGCGTCTATATCATCGGCTTTCAGCACCGTCGGCCAGTCAATATTTTTTAAATGTTCATTAATCAAAGAATAATCACCCTTACGAAAGTTATACCGTGGCTGAAATTTCTCCTTAAAGGGCTTAATACAAAGATCTATTATATTTATATTAAGTGGGGGATGAAAATGATCTACTTTAGATAATGGATGTGTCTCGTGATCAGCTAGGGGAAGAGTACTGAAACACAAATCTATGACATTACCACTGACGTTCGCAATATTGTTATATTGGCTTAGTCCTAGAAATAAAAGATCACTTACAAAATTATGAGCTACCTCTTGAGTTTCGACTCTGCCAATGTGTCTAACTGAACCCACATTATTGGACCAGTCTAAGCAAGATAAGTTAAAGTCCCCTGTCAGAAGGTAATTATCTAATGGCTTACGTTCGTGAAGAAGCTTTAGTGCGCTTATAATTCGAGGGATGCACTGAGTTATAATAGAATCAATAGGCGGAATATATACTAGTATAATGTGCAAATCAGCAGTGGAACGCAATTTACTTGAGGACACGGTCAGGCACAGTGATTCGATTGAATCACATACCCAGTCAATATCGAGTCGAGCATCGAGTTCACGACGTATACATACCATGACGCCACCGCCGCTGCGCTTGCCAGTCGAGTGTAGATCGCGGTAGTATCCCCTTAGTAGTCTGAGATCGCGGTCGCATCGATACACGTCGTACCGGTCGTCGCACAACTCAGTGTTTAGTATGTCGCTTTGGAGCCATGTTTCGGTTAAAAGTATCACATCATAATCTTCGGACAAAATGCTGTTAAAGAGTTCTAGACATTTTGTGCGAAGTCCCCGCACATTTTGGTAAAAAATATTAAGATTTAGATCACAAGCCATCTTTTAACATGATTAATAGTGAACATAAATTATCAGAGTAAGTATAAGAGTATTTTTTTGCAGAGTTGCGTCCTATAAAGTGCAATACGATTCGTGTAAAGATCCTAAGTTTAAGTAATTTGTATATAAAATAATGATAATAATCTTTTTTGTATAAATCAAAAGTGTAAAATAGATGAAATATAGTAAAATAACGTATATAAAATATATTAAAACTCTGCAAGAAAAATATAATAATTTTTAAAAAATATTGTGTATAAAAAGTTTTTAATACTAATATAATTCGAATCATGATTAAATAGTTATTAGTTAAGTACAATAGAATTGTAATTACCGAGTGCATTGTCAATTTTACGACCACCGATAAGCGTTCATTGCCGCCATAAAAATTATAAGATAGCATTAAACAAAAGCAGCCGTATTTAAAATTTAGTTGCATAAAATGACAATAAATAATCTTAAGGAGATAATAATATAAATCATTTAAATTTTGCATAAAATTAAAAAGTTGCACCATAATCAATTTTAATGCTGCGAGTTGTAAACAGAATATTAGTGATAAAATCTTAGAAGAAATATAATACAATCTACTATTGTGTATAATGTTCTTATTAGAGGACGTCTTGTTTAATTTATCGATTTTTAAGTATATTTTTATATTATAATATACCGTACATGGCGTTTGACAAAAAATGTCACTAAAATATATGTGTGGGTAGGTGGTTGATAATACAAGCAATTTAGACCTGTGTGAGAAGCGCAGTAGAACAAATTTCAACCTTACGATTGCTGCATCGCATATACATACAAGTGTCAAATTTATGCGGAGCAAATACGATAAGGGTGGCAATAGGATATACTTGAATAATACAAAGTTTCGGTACCGAACTGGTTTCAAAACTGTGGTTCTCAAACTTTTGTTTAAAATTTCCAAATTTACGTTGCAATTTATGCTTGATTCCAATACAAGTAAGATATAATAAATAAAATTAGTACAGTAAATTGAGTTACAGCTAGGATTACAGTTAAATATATTATTTATGTTAATTTTAGGAGATCTTCTTCTGTTTTTATAAAAAATTTTGAAGAAGTATCAGATTTTCTAGCTAATATTTTACCATGTTTAACCCAGACATATTTAAAACCAGTTTCTTTAGCACGTTTCTTAGCTTTGGCAAGTAGTGTTTTGTTATATTGAGTAAGGTGATCATTGATGTAAAATTTGGAAGTTGTCGAGTAACCAATCATTGAAGTATTTAAATCACACTTACGTACTGAAGCCAAGAACTCCTCCTTAATAAAACGATTGTTAAAAGATATTACGATAGGTTTAGATGCGTTAGGGGTCCTGGTCGGTATGCGTGCGATATAGTTAATGTCTTCCTTCTTGATGTTCATGTCTGCCAGAGAGCTGATCTTAAGTGCCAATGTAAATAGGTTTTCATTGTTGGTTTGAGGTACTCCCATGATTTCCACATTGTTTGCGCGATTCCACTGATCTCTTTTTTCGAGTTCCTGGTTTAGTCGCGAAATTTCTTTTTGAAGAACAGGTATGTTTGACGATATTTTCTCAACATCTGTAACTCTTTTTTCGACGCATTTTACTTCTTTGGAGATTTTTTCTACGCGCTCATGAGCAATTTCCAGAGAATCTTTTAAGTGCGTGATATCGGACTTTATAGACTTTATATCCTCTTGCATTGATGAGAGGGGCGCCAATTTTGTCATTATAATATTTAGTTGCTCTTGGATCTTGTCGAGCTGGCTTTGACCTAGAGACGGTGGGGTCGGGGATGCACAGGGACTCACTTTGCACTTAGGACATTTCCAAGTACTACATGTTTTATATGTATGTCTAGTTGTTTCATTCTCATTATATAACATGCAGTTTTTTAAATACGTTATCAATTATCATACTGTAGCAGCCTAGCCAATTCAACTAGATGACTGCAATTACTGTATGTACCATCGAGGAAATTGATTCCTAGGCAGTTGACAGACCAACGTCAGACAAGCGCCGTGTGGACTGGCTCTAACGCGACCAAACTACGTAGGTCTTCTTCATCTCCCTAGGAATCAACTTCTCTGATATTATGTGTAGAGTATGTTAGTACTCACTGGCGAAGGAATACTGCAGCGCCGGCACACCGGGCGGGCCGAAAGCTGACGCTCCACCGCCTGACAGCGGCTGGATGTAGCCGGCTGACCACGCTGCTAGAGTTATTACATGTTAATCTTATGTAAACAGAAAATGTCTTTCACAGTCACCTGGATTCTGATTATTATTATCGACTATCCCAGATTACGCAAATTAGAGTATATTTTTCACAAAACGAGACGATTTCCTTACTAGTACTACCCTTTATTTTTCATGTGCCTGAGTCTACGAATAAGTATACAAATGTTCGATGATAGAGATTTTTTTTAACCGTATGATATTTAAATTTCTGTTAACCGTATGCGACGGGTCTAACAGGCAAAATTGCTATGTTAGAAAAAAGATAAATAGTAAGCTTTAAGTTTAGATGAATACGTAACTTACGTAAAATATTAATAAAGCAAATACTTACGTCTGTTGTAAGGTGATGCTGGAACAAAGAAAATAATCATTTTAATACTGTAAGATGCTACATTTATTTTATCCGCGTCTAAGAAACGTCAATTTTAATATATTCAATATAATAATAATTAATATCTTACCACTGTCGTCAACAGACTCAGCGTCTACGGCGTTGGTGGCGTTGGGTTTGACCACTACGAGCGATGTCAGTGACGTCACGAACTCATACTGAAAAATAAAAGTCAAGTAAGTACTTATAAATATTATTATGTATCACAATTACTAATGTGTAGAGGCATAATATTCGTTTATTATTACGCACGATCGCCGTTGAATGTAAAATCTATGGATTGCTAGTTTTATTATCATGGTGGCAATTGTGGTTTGAATGCATTATGACCTCACTTTGTCAGGCACCGTAAGAGCACGTCTAATATCTTATATCATACTAGCTGTCCCGGCAAACGTTGCTTTGCCATAATATAAAGTACCTATTTCGCCCACATTATTTTTTTGAAGTGACTAAATAAGTATGTTACCATAGCAACGTCTATCGCTATCCCGTCGTCGCACACACAATGGTCGCCGTCAGTCTCAGGTTGTAATAATTTACTATTATTTATTCAACAAATGCACTTATCAATATATAAAGTACCGAGTAGCCGATTCTCAGACCTACTGAATATGCATATAAAATTTTGGAAAAATCAGTAAAGCCGTTTCGGAGGAGTTCGTGGACTAACATTGTGACACGAGAATTTTATATATAAGATGATGAGGCATACAAATGTAACTAATTCTTCTATTCTTAAAATCATAAGAAAATGTAACTAATTCTTTACCTGTAAAGCGATCTTCAGCGCCTTCTTCTCGGGACTATTGTCAGTCTTCTGGTCGGCGTCGGACGCGTCCTTCTCGTCCAACAGCTGTTTGACGGTGAGGTACGCCCACAGCCTCTCCAGCGGTAAGTACTCGGATTTCACTTTAGATACGGGAACTTTGGCGGGCAGCTGGTACTTTTTCTGCAATATTCGAGTTTTTTTTATTTTATTATTGCGTCTTAAAGTGGTTTTCTGACCGTTTAGGCTGTGTTTCCACTGAAGCGGAGCGAAGCTTAGCGGTGCCGAATTGACCAATCACCATGCTCGAAATCTTCGCTGTCATTCCGCTGGAATAGCACGATTCGTCAATTCGGGCACCGCTAAGCTCCGCTCCGCTCCGCATCAGTGGAAGCGCAGACAAAAATTCAAATAAAGTGTCACTTTATGACATACATTGTAGGTATCATTTTCTACTGACATGTGTGCAGTGTGTGGCGACCTATGCTGCCGCCGCTTGTAGCGTAAGGGTCTTATTATACTGGCGATTAGCGAGCGATTTGAAAGCGACGCAATTCTGCGCAGCGTCGTCGGGGCGTGGCGTGGACGCCATTTTGTACACTCGTCTAGGGAGTATACAAAATACGAGTGTACAAAATGGCGTCCACGCCAAGCCGCGTGCGCTGCGCAGTCGCGTCGCTTTCAAATCGCTCGCCAATCGCCAGTGTGATAAGGCCCTTAAAGCTAGTGGCGTAAAGTGAAACCTATAGTTTAGTAATTTTTGTCGGTCGCGGTTAGCCGCGGCAAAGATCGGAACGGTACCTTTACGTTGACCCCGTTTAAGAAGAAAGTAGAACATGCAATATACATTTTTAAATGAGTCATTCAAATTTCGAACAGGCAGCCCAACGCTGTGGGCAAGTTTGTCAATTCAATGTGAATCTTCTTGTCTACTAAATAAAGTTTAGTTTTAGTTTTCAGTACGTACCCTGGTGAAGCCGTCGTCGACGCCGCAGAAGCCGGACACCTCGGGCGTGAAGTCGATCACGCCGTCGGCCACGCGGCCGGCCACCACCGCCTCCGACCCGCCGTACACGGTGCGGAACTTGTGCTTCGTCAGCGAACCCTCCTTGATCTGAAAAATAATATTGACATTAGTTTGTTTTAAATACGTCAGAGTTCAGAGATAACAGACAATCTCGCAAAGTTGATCAAACATTAGCACCACACGAGTAGAGAGCGTTGCATGGGCGTATATAGTATATAAGGGGGGGGGGGGGGGTGGTGCCCTGGGGGTCCGGACCCATTACTATCCATCTTACTTGTCCAATCGATAATAATATATGTACCTCGCCAATTGAAATCGGTGCGGTACATGCATTTTACAAAATATTTTTGATTTCCTGAACATGTTGCCTATTTGCTGCTGCGGAACCCTTCATGGGCGATTCCAACTCGGACTTGGCCGCTTTTTTACGTTAGGGACACCACCACCCCCCCCCCCCCCCCCCCCCCCCTTATCAAAGCTATATATACGCCCGTAGAGCGTTGAGTTACTCAACTGACGAAGTTAACTTACTTAAGCACACCAAAAGACAAGACGCAAATAAACCGCTTTACGACGTACTGCCTTGCACATATAGACCGACAAGGCTTTAAATGAACGTGGGCGGTGGCGCTGCCGGTAAAGGAGAAATGTCAAAAACATGTCAAAAATGGGGTTTTTGTATGATGGCGGCGATAGTTCCTTTTTTCGCCACGTTCATTTTAAAAGCGACACTCTATTTCTATTGTTTTTTGCAGCGTCGCGTCAGTGCGCAAACAGCAAAAATCTGGAGCATCAAAATCGACCAATAACTAGGTTATAAAAGTGAGTGTTACCTGCTCCGCGGGATATATGAACTTGACGTCAGCGAGCAGCGGCGAGGAGACCTGTCGGTAGAAGTCGCGCAGCTGCAGCGCCGCGTCCGCCGCCTCGTAGATGTGCCGCATGAAGCCCTCGTTGCGGAGCGACAGCTTGCGGAGGAACTTGCGGTCCGCGTCCTCACCTGGGAGGGTTCAAAATTACATTTGCAACTGACTTGAAAGCTGCAGTCGGGCCAAAAGCTAAGGCCGGCCATAGACGGACCGCATCTTACAGTCGACACCGACTGCAAGATGCGATCTGCAGTTTTCATACTTAATTCATATCCGCAAAACACGGACCGTCCGAGCAGTTCTTGGGCGGTTAGAGCAGTCGCTCTGCGGTCCAATTTCGCCGTCCGGTCGTTTTGCGGTCGAATTGTTTGCCTTATTTCAAGCGCTACATTTTATTTTTCCAACCCAACTGCAAAGTGCCCAAACGTAAAAACAAAATACATTAAGGTGGTTCGTTTGCCATACAAAAAAACAATCGACATTAATTAGCTAATTTCATACTATTACTACATACATAAATTTATACATAAATTTATATGCACATCTATTTATTTCGCAATACCATTCCCGCGAAATATATTTAAAATACTTTATTTCACACAGAAGTCACATTTTTATAGTTTTTTTATAAAAAGTGACATTTGTGGCTTATGTCACTTTTTATAAAAAAATCAATAAAAATGTGACTTCTGTGTGAAATAAAGTATTTTAAATATATTTCTCGGGAATGGTATTGCGAAATAAATAGATGTGCATATAAATTTATGTATAAATTTATGTATGTAGTAATAGTATGAAATTAGCTAATTAATGTCGATTGTTTTTTTGTATGGGAAACGAACCACCTTAATAAGATATCCGAAGTAATCATACCGAAAGCGAGCGAGAATATGGCGGCACGTCGTCTGCCGGAGTTCTTCTCTGAGAGGTGCGAGATGATGCGTGTGGTGTCCGTCACGCCCACCGTCGGGTCGCCGTCAGTCAGGAATATCACGATCGGCTCCAGTTGCTCTGTGAAAAAAAATTAATTAATAAAATAAAAAAGCCATGTTTTTCTTGTTTTACATACCAGTGGCGAAGGGTGAATATTTTCGGGAGGAAAGCCGGAGTATAAAATCTACTTACCAAAATGCTCAGCACTGATGTAGGTACCTACATAATATTATGTTCGAGTTTCAAGTTTGATAATGATGCCTTTAAAAAGTCAAAATAAAGAGTTAACAAACGAAACGTTTCGTTTGTTAAAGTCTGTCTGAATTAATGCCATTTCCGAAGTCCAAACAACACGATTACGTATGACACACAATTCACAATATAAATTAATTTAATTCATGAAATAATGACACACTTCTAACACTAAAACAAATAAAATTCGACAAAACAAAACTGAAATTAAAACAAACAACAAGTTCTTTTTCTTTAAGATTCGCAGTTATCCGCCATATGTCAAACTAAAAAACCAGCAAAATAAAAATGTATTACGCGCCTATCATATTTAATAAATACCGCTAAAGGCATTCCTAATAAAGTCATATTACAAAAAATCCTACCAAATAAAGTGTAATTACGCGCCAGCAAAAGTATTATGTCGCTACATTCATTCTTAATTCGTATCATAACAATTTTACGTCATGACTCATCTTTCTCGCTTGCACCTGTGCGTTGCTAATTAACCTTTCTCCGTAATAAGCCCATTGAAATCGGCTTATTTCCGAGTATATTAGCGCGTGCTAGAACGAGACAGAACATGACGATCAGTTCACAGGAATGAAAAGGACAGATGCTTACTATGAAATATTGTTCTATGGAGAAGTAAGCCGCTAATTTATTGGCTTGATCGGAGATGTTCTGCGCTTGCACAATTTTGTAGGCGTTTAGTTATTAATTCAAACTATTTCAAGTGAGTGGAAAATTTATTGAATATAAATATTTGTAGGCGTTTTAAGTGAATTCAAAGTTTTTTTTAAGTACGTAAAATATTTATTGGATAAAAATGTCGTTGGCCCATAGATTCGATTTTTCTAAGGGAAGCCGACGGGAATCGGGTTATATGGACTCTTCGCCACTGTTACATACTTACTTTTTTTACGTAGATATCAAGTTTTACAGATAACGTTGGTGGGTTTATTTATCTGTAGTTTGCATCTCTGGAAATTACGCCACCATATCTAAGCAGCCAGCGAAACCTATGTAAGTACTTACTATAACAGAAACAAATCAGGCAGTTCTGGAATTAATTTTATAGGATCGGAAAGTAGAAAATAGCTTTTTAAAAAATAGCTACGGTTAATAACATGAAAATATTCTATTTAACTTACCAGCTGTCTCGTCAACGGGCTCATCAACAGCCACGCTGGTTTCCTTGGCGACTTTGGGAGCGGATTCTTGAAGGACCACGGTCTCAGTTGCAGGTTCGACGGTAGTTTGGACTTCAGGTTCCGCGTGCGGCTGGTCCGGAGACGGGGTGACGGTCTTCGGTGGTCCCTCCTTGCCGAAGCGAATCAGGTCTAAAGCCACGTCTAGAGCGCTGTAGATGTTGGTACCTGGAAAATGTTTGTTGTTAGTATACGCAAACGTGTACGCAAACTCGCACGCTGCAGCGTATACGCACGTGATTATTCCAACGTGTTATATTTTGATATCTAGTAGAGTGTAATTGTTAAACTCACTATTGGTGTAAGAAATGTTAATATTATAATGTATCGCTACATCGTAACAACATGTAGAAGATATTTCGAACAAAAAAGTTTTACTGAAAATTTTACAACTTACAGCAATTTTTGTTTACGTAGAGTGTAGGCTGTAGACCAATATATTTTTCTTTTGAATAGTTACTAACGTCAACAAACGTTTCACTTAGGACTTTACACATTACAACTAATATTATGCAATGATCAATAACATAGTCCAGTCATCGCTTGACTTTTTTATTAATAGTTACCTCCAGACGCCTGCAATCGGGACACAATGATCTGAGCCTTCTCAATGTTCTCCGGCGTGGCGAGAGATGGCGCCAGTAGTTTGAGCGGCTTCTGCGGCGAGTCGTAGTACGAGAACGTTGGCTTCTTCTCTGGCTCATCAGCTTCTTTTAGATCGTGAACCTGAAATATGTATGCTAATAAATTTACAACAACAATGTCACATTCTTACTTGCATTTTCAATAGACGTGGTATGCCCAAGTGATCCTCAATTTCTATAGAATTGACAGTTCCATACAGATATAGAATTCTTTAAAAACCTGTTGGTAAGTGAGTGGCGGCCTAAAAGGATGGTCTTCCGACGACCGAGTGGTATGTTACGTGAGTCCGAAGCCCAGAAGTTTTCAGCATTCGCATACCTTGTTACTAAGAAAACTTTGAGAGCGTCCTGCAGTATTTAAACGCCAATTGGTCCACCACAGTAGTAAATATCAACGCACCTCGACAGACGAGTCAAACTCGACGATGTTGAAGTAGTCGCCGGGGTTGAGTTTGGCGAGGATGGTCTTCATGGCGTCGCGCAGCTGGTCCACCTTGCGGCCCATCATAGAGCCGGACGTGTCCAGCACGAACACCACGTGCTTGCGGAGCGGCGGCAGCGACGCCGGCGCCAGGAAGTGGACGAAGTAGCCGTCATTCACCTGCAAATGTTTAAAGTTATTTTGATTGATGCTGTTGGGACTTGGGAGTCAAGTCAACACGCGGTAAACGTGTCAGATATTTTATTTGGTTTTACCTGTTGAAACAACAATAGGTGTGATGCTCTCACATTAGTACCTACCGCACGTCGTTACTTTTTGCTTGTCTCTATTCTACAATCCTTACGTTGAGTCCTTACTCAGTGTAGAATAAAGACCGTACTCAAAGGCGTATTCTCCAACAAGTTTTATGACGCACCATGGTAAAAATGGGGTCCTAATAAAGCGATGCTTGATGATAAAGTAAGCAATCCAGGATCTCAATTTATTTTAGTTATTAAAATATGTGTGCTCAAAGTTAAACTTTTCCGATTCTATAATGAGTCCAAACGACTGGCGTATCGACCGAGCGTACGGGCTCTTACACTGGAGTCATATTATAGCAAATTTTGTAATTATTTTAATAATAGGCAAATGAGCCCTCTATGACAATATTTTCTTCTCTAACGAGGTATAACAATGGAATATATTTACCAGAACTTCCCCGCTCTTGGATCTATCGACGTCGTACTGCACTATGAACTGTCCGAGCATGCCCTCCTTGTCGTTCTCCTCTTCATCACCGTACCAGCGAGTCTGGTGAGCTTGAGATTCCTTGGTCTTGGCCTAGAAAAAAGGGAAATAGTTTAAAAAATATCAAAACATCTTACCAAATGTTCTTCAGCTGCCCGATTCACGATCGTCGAAAAGTTTTCACGTGAAAAGTTCTCATATTCTGTCGGTCTGGAGTATTTAAAGAAACATTAATTAGTGTCGTGGTCCTTGTCTGTCAATTATTTTTGCCAAAGTAATTGCCAAAGACATGGACTAATGAAGTATAAATATAATATTTTTTTTAAACATAACGTAGGTATGTAATTACTCACAGCGTATATCTCCATAAGTCTCTTCTGTTCGTTGACGTCGGGAGTGAAAGTGATAGTTGCCTCTTTGTCCTTGTCTCCCTTCTCGATGACTGCCAAAGAGTTTTCTGGAACAAAGTACAAAAGATTAGTTAGAAAAGTTGCCTGTAAGCAAGCTATGTTTGTATTTTGGTATTCGAGTTGCAATGAATTAAAAAATTTATCGTACATTTTCCTCAACAAAAACTATCCGTGTATAAAATTTCATCTATATCGGTTCAGCCGTTTAAGCGTGAAGCGGTAACAGACTGCAGACAGACAGACACACTTTTGCATTTATCTATACTAATATTATAAAGAGGTAAACTTTGTTTGTTTGTTTGTTTAATTGTAATGAATAGGCTCAAAAACTACTGGACTGATTTTAAAAATTCTTTCACCATTCGAAAGCTACATTATTTGCGAATAACATAGGCTACTTTTTATTTTGGAAAAAAATAGGGTTCCGTAAGATATTTGGGTTTTTCGGACGCAAGGTGTAAAAAATCAACCAGAAGAGTTAAGTACTTATTTTGCGTACGCTGCCTAAACTTTAAAAGATAGAACCATAAAATGTTCTAAGTAATTGTAAATCTATACTAATATTATAAAGAGGTAAACTTTGTTTGTTTGTTTGTTTAATTGTAATGAATAGACTCAAAAACTACTAGACCGATTTTAAAAATTATTTCACCATTCGAAAGCTACATTATTTGCCAGTAACATAGGCTACTTTTTATTTTGAAAAAAAAATAGGGTTCCGTAAGATATTTGGGTTTTTCGGACGCAAGGTGTAAAAAATCAACCAGAAAAGTTACTTATTTTGCGTACGCTGCCTAAACTTTAAAAGATAGAACCATAAAATGTTCTAAGTAATTGTAAATCTTATACATATCTACAAAAAAGTCCGCGACACACTGTACCTGTCTATGTCGAGTGAGGCACAATACCTGTAATCATTTTTTTACTTAAGAATCTTGAAATTTTTTGGACTACATTTAAACGCGTTTATTTTACTCATGCTATCAATCCTTATTAATTTACCAATTTCATCACTAAGTACAGTTTATGTAGATAATATTTTCTCCTTTAATGATTAAAATTGAACGTTTGGTTTTGAAATTATGGCGAAATTAAAATATTACGATAGTGGGCGTCACCAAGGCGGAGGTGCGCGTGCGGGAGGAAGACAATCTGCAGTGTGCAGCCTGCGTATGATGACTGCGTCGATGTTGGTGTCGGAGTCTGTGAATTGACCTGGGAATCATTTTGCTGACCGAGTCTTTCCTGTATCCACGCGGGCGGAGCCGAGGGCGACCGCTAGTAATTTATAATATTAATAAGGACCTTATTAGATAATACTCACGGGCATCCTCATCCGTGGCGTCCACTTCATTACCCGTCCTGACCTCCGGCACCCTGAGCTGGCTGATCTTCTGGCTCTCCTTGATGTGTACGGTCACCTTCATGTCGGGTACGAGCGCGCCGGGGTGCAGGTTGATGGCGTGGTTGTACACGCCATTACGACGGACGAGCAACTCCTCGTACGTCAGATTAAAGATGGCCGCCGAGTTGGGCTCCACGTTCACGGAGACGGTGAAGTGGTTGGAATCGCGAGCTCTGAAAGTGTTTTTTTTATTAGATGTTGCCAATGGTTTGGTGCAGAAAGGAAATTAGAATATGTAATTTTTACTTCAACAAAAGTGCTATCAGAGTCCAGAGAAGTTGATTCCTAGGCAGATGGCGGACCTGAGTAATTTGGTCGCGTTAAGTCAAACCCATCAGACCGATCACAGCTAACATTGAATTGACATAAGCCGACCAACTGACGTAGGCCCGTCCCAACTGCCTAGGAATTTTCCTCGATGGTACTATAAGATCTTAACTTCTTACCATTGGTCTACTTAAATATGTTGATGTATGTCTTTATCATAGATTAGATTACAGGGAAAATTAAAGGCGCATCCTGTGAATCCATCCTTATGAGTTATGGTCATTAATGATTACATTTTATGATGGCTATAATGATCAAGTATCAAAAGATCTACTTAAGCTCTAATAAGGAAAATCCAGTTGCGTGATAAAGTATGATTGTATTGAGTGTGAACTGTGACGTCATAAATTTTATGACCATTAGAATCTAATGTACCTAGGTATACTATCAAAAAAGTTGATTTATAGGCAAATGGCGAACCTACGTAGTTTGGTCGAGTTATGTCAAACCCAGCCGACAAATCACAACCAACAGCACTGACCTCCATTATACAAGTACGCTGGACCTATGATACCCTTTGAAATGACAGCTGTTTTTTGTGCCTATTTGAAGCGGAATTAGCGCCCCCAAAATCGGGAGAAGAGAACTAAATCTGACGTAAACATGACGTTTAAGTCGCCATGTTGGCGCTGATAGCAGTAGTGGGAGTACTTGGAACTAATACTAGTTTCTACCACCATAGTGATTATATTCTCTTTGGTTTCTACAACCAATAGCGATTGAGCGGCCGTTTGCAAGTTACGTCAGATTTAGTTCTCTTCCCCCGATTTTGGGGGCGCTGATTCCGCTTCAAATAGGCACAAAAAAAAGCTGGGTATCATCTGTCCAGCGTACTTGTATAATGGAGGTCAGTGACTAACAGTGAATTGACATAATCCGACCAAATGATATGGGTCTGTTAACTGCCTATGAATCAATTTCTTCGATAGTACTTTTAAGGGGATCTCAAAGCACACGCTGTCCTTGTAATTCTACTCAATATAAACATTGGAAGCGTATGATCTATGTTGTAGGTTTCGTAACTTTAGTGATAGGTTAAGAAGAATTGGAAAGAAATAGAAGTCGGTACTAGACTGTACACTTACTTTGCGGCGACATGTGCGGCTCCGAATCCTTGGGATACAGCGTCGTTGTAGATTTGTTTCGCCTCCTCCTTTTCTTTAACGTAGGCCTTGTATTGTTTACCGTCGATGGTCCTGTAAACAAATAAAAATTATCTACAAGAAGTGGTGTTCAATAACTATATTCATAATTTTATTTAGTAGGCATTTTTTAATAAATTAGAATTCAGAAATCTGTTGTTTAAAAACGACATTCATATTATCATTTGGAGTGGCGCGTGTGACCGACATTTGGTATATCAAATGTCCATAAAAGGAAAAGCATAGTTTTTACAAGATTTCTTTTAGAAATGTTTGTTCTGCATACATAATTAATATAGCTGCTACATAATTTCTTCTGACATTTAATATTTTTAAAAACACCTAAAATCTCTAGTCTGACGTTAGGTATCAGCGTGTCTAGGTTTAGTTAGCTGTTCGTAGGCTGTTCGCTATTTCTGTGGCTGGCTGGCCTATGTCGAGTCCCATTAGTTGAAGCCCATTAGGCCCATGAGCCGTATCTAACGCCACGTGCATTATATCCATTTCTCAAGTTTTTCTTTACGTACACATGGACTACTACGATAGCTTAAAATACTATCATTGAACTATGCTTACATGACAAATCCACTGATAAAGGCAGTCTCAGGCAGCAGAACTCTGAATGTAGCCTCCTGCGCGCGCTTGGCGGGGTTGCGGATGTGCGTGACGACCGCCGTGCGTGCGTACCGCAGCGCGATCTCTGACGTCACGTGCATCTTCGTCAGCTTGATGGGCACGCTCGCTTCTGTTGTGGGCTCCATTGTTGGGGCCGGGCTTGAAGGTTCCGCGTTAGTGGTCTGAAAAGGGGTAGGTAAGTCTTAGTTTGTTGCTTGTGTTTTGCAGCGAGCGGTATCATAGAATTTTGGATGGCAGTACATTGTACAACACAAAACTAAACGTATCTTTCAGAAGGAAAGCAAATGATACCATTTTTTCTAGATCAGTAAGTTTCGATATCTAACATCTAGAAACAGCAGCTTAAGACTACAGAGGCTCAATTCTCACACCTCCAACCTTCGTTCGATTAAAAGTTGTAACGCGTAACGCTGTCCTTACGCATTCATAATATTACGTGCGCAGCAAACATCATAGGCCATCTCGAAATGTGGCTTCTGGCCGTGTACTTCCCCTATGCCATCCATCTTACGTACCTGAGCATCATCCGACCTGGCCACGACCATAGTCTCCTGTGTGGGCACCGCGGCCGGGTACGCCGCAGCCACGAGCAGGGCCAGGCAGAACGCCGTCGGCCCGAATCCCATTGTCCTGGAAAAATAAGCATATTTAGCACGACCGGCATAGTTTTTTTCCTACGGAAGAATAGGCAAAGTATAAAGGTACAGTTGGAAGCCGGCTACCTGAAGCGGCAGCAGACGACGTGTCTGGTTTCTAATTGCTATGCATTTCTATGAAAAGTGTCGCTAGCTTCGTGTCGCTAGCTAGCTGTAGAGGATATTTCATAAAAATACATAGAAACCAGTAGTGTCGTGACGACATGTCGCGGTCGTCTGCGGTTGCTTCATGTCGCCCGCTGCCAACCGGCACCTTAAGGATTGGTAAAGGAAATCTGTCAGTATTTCTATTCCTTAGCATTTGTATTGTTCGATAAGGCGAAGCAGGGTTTGCATATAATATTTTATATTATTATGAAAAATGATGTCAGAGAATCACAATGAAATAATAGTATTATGAGATCATTATAATATTATTCCATATTCCATAAATTTACTTTACTATTGAGTGGCTAGTTTAAACATAAAGAACCCGCATGATATCATGGTACCAACTACCAACTGCAACATTGTCACATTATCCTGTTATTGTTAGATATTGATTTAAAGTTCATCTGTTATCTGCTATGGACAGTTTCGTAAATTTTCCACAACTACCAGGATTTTAGACTATCAATTACTAAAGCAGCTATCAATTTAAAACAATTCTGTAGAAATACTTATTATTTGTCTTGGGAAACCAAAAATATCACGAGTTCATGACCTCCTTGATGATAATTTAGTATTCGTGCTAAACGCTTGCAGAATAACAATTATTGTCTGCCGTCTGCAACACGAGTTTTTTATGTATTGGCTGCATCGTGTGAAGCCACATTCAGTCAGTTTATTTGCCACTACATGTTCGGTAAATCACGCAACTCACATTTTTTCAGTATTTAAATTATCCTTATTCCTATCACCTAAGTCGTTTTTCTGGACTCAAAGACCTTATGAACTTATAGTAAGCGTAAGCAAAAATTCTTTTTACGCTTAACTGAAATTCATTCTACTGAAGTATACACAAAATTTGGAACAGTGGCACGTGAATCCTGAGAAAGGACACAGGATAATTTATCACAGAAAATGTACCCTGCGTTTGGTTACAATCAAGTAAAAAGTACATTGCCTTTTAAAACTATGTATTTATTCGCTTTGTCACCATCATACAATAAATTGTAATTAAAAAATCAAGACATCAGCCATATTTTAGTTTTTTATTACAAATCCCACTGAGAAAGACCAATCACGATACATAAAGCTTTATATTTTATGACATAAATAACATAGGTAATTATTATTAAACTTGATATAAGGTTATCGTATTTTAAATGGTTCACTTCTTCAATTTATTGTTACAAACCGGTCACGTACTGCAAATAAAAAGTAAGTAAATTATAGGATGAGTGTAGTATAACCGATTCCAAATGGGTAAGAAACTTTGATAAAGTAGATAAGTTTATTAATAATTGCCAAATTATACCTATCCAATATAAATTACCTAAAGAAGTAACAACTGACAAGTCCGTTTAAATTAGAAACACTTAAAAGATGGTTTGTCACCTGATGAGCATCGTCTAACCCCTGTCCTAAATAAAAATGGTTTGTCACCCACTTTAGCATCATTGCTCTGTAGTCTATTACAAATACTCCCTAAGTTTATTCTAGAATTAATTCTAGCAGCTTGGGCTCACATAATAGACACCTATTTAATATTGTATGACCTTCCGCGATTCACCGTTACAAAACACATAAATTAGAAACGGTCCCCGAAACCTCTTGAAACAAGAAATTTGTCGTGCGGAATAGCAAATGTCGATAAGTGGATCAACATGCCATTGTCCGTTAAACTGGCTTAATCCATCGCTAATTTCTAAGCCCCTTACCAATAAAGAGCCTGTACTACATAAGTTTTTGTTGTTTTTAACCAACTACCAAAGACTCCAAAGAGGTTGTAAGTTTTTTTACAACATTTTAGGTAACTATTGTACAAACTACAAAGGCTAGCTTGCCTTATGCCACCCATTAGGCTGATGTAGAGACTAGAGATAGTATGGCTATTGCCTATCAATATTTTGTCATTGCCTGAGCCTGATAAATTAGAAAAGTAGCTTTGGACTATAACAGATATATGTATAGAATAATAAAGAAAACTATGATCTCAGATAATACACAGTGTGAAACTTTTTCAATTCAATTCAATTCAATTTCTTTATTTGCCAAATGTGAGTTAGTAAAGATGTTAGTAGATTTACAATGGTACCATCACATTTGCCCAATCGAGCATGCAAATGTTTATAGCTTATAAAGTACAATATAATATGAGATACTTATTAGTTATTACTATTCTTACAAATTAACAAAGTATGTCCAAATGTGTTAATTATTATATAATAAGCTAATAATTGTGCTGTATGGTTAACTTATTTAAATATTACCAATTGTCAATAATAATAAGTAATTATAAGTAATTAGACATAATTAGACACAATATATTACTATGGGGGTAAAAAGATGTAACCTAATAACAATAATTATTATTGTAGCCGAATTAGCTACGGCTCATGCTCAAAACCTGTCGTTTCCACGGACGATTCCAAGTAGGTGCACAAAAACATAATATAAAAGATAAGTATGAACTAATAGCTCAAGAATGACCAATGTCAACATGTCGGCTAATCCTGCTTTTCCAGTTAATTTTCCTTATTTTTCTGTGAATCTTGACTTGAGAGCACATTTTCATGTGTAACCTAGGTACCTATCATGATTCATGTCACACGCGCGAAAACTTCTCTGATGAGTGTCACAGGACTCACAGCCTACAGGCCACAGCTAAGTAACAAGTTGCCTTACTGTATTTAAATATATGTATTACTGAGGCGTTCAAGTTACAGTATGTCCATACCTTCTATTTGATCGAAGGTCCATACTAATAAAAATATTATTATAAATTATAAAGATATTATAAATGTAAAAGTGTGTCTGTCTGTCTGTTACCTCTTCACGCCCAAACGGCTGAACCGATTTTGCTGTTTGGTATGGAGATACTTTGAGTCCCGGGAAAGGACATAGGATACTTTTTATCCCGGAAAAATGTACAGTTCCCGCGCGATTTTTGGCGCAACGGAGTTGAAGTAATTGAATATTATTGACGAAAATCCGTTGATAGTTGATAGTTGATACCAACTGCGACGGTTGGGTCAGTTTTGAACGTTTTGAATTACTAGACGACCTATTGTCTATTGTTCACAGACGTCACAGTAATACAATCCTATCATCATCAGCAACGTTTTAAGGAGGAAACATAATAATATGACAAAATCTCGCGTCGCCCATGATCGTGGTCACTGGCCGATTTTTTATAACGTATAACATACAGCGAAGCTGGCAAATTATGGTATCAGCCCCCGTAGACAAGTGGCAAAACGCTAACGCTAGCGCTACAAAATGTATGGATTTGACATTAGTATTCGCTAGCGAAGCGATGACTTATGTCAAATCGCATACAATTTGTAGCGCTAGCGTTATAGACTACAGGCCCACGTCGAAAATGGATGGGTCAAATGAACCACCTGGGGACGTATATAGGACGATATTAGAGCATATAGCCGTCACTTGTAAGCTGTCCAACTGAGTGCTGGTGAGAATTCAAAAGTGCATGTAGGGTGAGTACATTTTGGTCATATGATCCTGTACGGCATTTTTACCATCGATAGACACATGAAAAATAATAAGAAAGCCCGCAGTGCCGTACACAGTCGGTATTTTTATTTTATTTTCAGCCAATTTCCATGGTAAATTTGGTCATTTGATTCAATACGGCGTACGTTTCATACTGTTTGGATACAGCTTGGAATCAATTATTCCGCAACGCCGTACAAAAATAATGCGACAATAGAAAAAAATCGAGGGTTACAAACCCCTGTTTTTCAGGGGTCCGGGGGTCATCTGAAACAGTACGGCTTCGGTTCCAAACATTATTTTAGCACTCAAAAGTACTATTAAAAATAATGCCGTTAAAAATTTTTTGTCCATTTTAATAATAATCTTAATTACATGGTATACTTGATTTTTTAAGCTGTAAAATTATTTGATACTGTACGGCGACTTTATTTTTAATATGATATTGTAAAATACAATTGATATAGAGTATTGCCGTTCAAAAGAAACTGTTCTAAAAAAAATAAACAGAAATACAAAATCTGAAATTTTAAATATTCATAGATTAATAAAATAAAGCAATTTTCTACATTTTTCCTTCGTCTTAAATAGTATTAAGATAAATAAATTAGGAAAAAATTATGCCGTACATTTTAATGCAGAGTAAGTAAAGTTTCGTACCATCATAGAACAAAATTGTGTTTTTTTGTATGGGAGCCCCCCTTAATTATTTCTTTTTTTTTAATGTTACTATTGATTTTTAAATAAAAAATAAAATTGAGTATTTTGTGAACATTTCAGGTGTCTACCTGTTGCCATTATTGATATCGAGCAAAAAATTGAAAAAAAATCACGTTTGTTGTATGGGAGCCCCCCTTAAATAATTATTTTATTTTGTTTTTAGTATTTGTTGTTATAGCGGCAACAGAAATACATAATCTCTGAAAATTTCAAATCTTCAAATTCAAAATCAAAGTTCTTGAGTTACAGCCTGAAGACAGACCGACATCGAAGTCTTAGGTAAAGGTATCCGTTTACACCCTTTGGGTACGTAACCCTAATAAAACAACAATTTTTTAGAAAAAATCGTTATATTTCGTTGTATGGACTTTTCTTACATTTCGTTCTATGGATATTTGCTTGAGTTTTTTTTTTCTCCTACAAACCTTTGGACCAACAAAAATGTACGGCGTACAAAAAATATGATCTATGCATAGCATACTTTCAAAATGAATTAATTTTATGTTGGTTCAAATGACCCCCCGGACCCCTGAAAAACGGGGGTTTGTAACCCTCGATTTTTTTCTATTGTCGCATTATTTTTGTACGGCGTTGCGGAATAATTGATTCCAAGCTGTATCCGAACAGTATGAAACGTATGCCGTATTGAATCAAATGACCAAATTTACCATGGAAATTGGCTGAAAATAAAATAAAAATACCGACTTGTTGGCGCATTATTTTTGTACGGCACTGCGGGCTTTCTTATTATTTTTCATGTGTCTATCGATGGTAAAAATGCCGTACAGGATCATATGACCAAAATGTACTCACCCTACATGCACTTTTGAATTCTCGACAGCACTCAGTTGGACAGCTTACAAGTGACGGCATAGTGCTAAATCTTATTATTTTATGCTCTAATATCGTCCTATATACGTCCCCAGGTGGTTCATTTGACCCATCCATTTTCGACGTGGGCCTGTAGTCTATTAGCGTTAGCGCTTTGCCACTAATTGTCTAGCCCTGGTAGCCCGAATGACAACAAAGTGCGAATAATGATGAATGACCAAATACCAACTTGAGGAAAAACTCATTACTTATAGAGTATAATAGCAATGGTTGATGTTTATCAATTTAATAACTATGCAAACATTAAACGAATAAAGGCAAAACAATCCACTGATTACACTTCAGGGTCAAGTCAGATGTGATATCGAATGCCGTCATTTTCATCGTAGGTCAAGCTTTGGTGATAGTACTTGGGGAAAAACCCTTTAAAAAAGTCGGGACTTTACGCAACGGGAAAACCGACAGTGATAATTTTGCTAGAAACCATCTCTAAGTTATGCTAACTAAATAATATAGGCACAGTTATACATTTTCCTCCTTTAAAATTTAGGTATTCCTTATAGACGTTGATTATTCTGTGGTAGTAAACATTTATAGTGCGGCTTATTTTTTTTAATTGAACATAAATCTATATTTTTCAATTCTAAAACTGGTTACGCGGTTTTCATAACATGAAGGCGTTAAAGCCATGTTATCGAGAAAAGGTAAATACCCCCTGGTGCACGGTCAAGCTTGATTTACTAACAACTGGTCAAACCATTATTCTTAACAGCGAGTTATTAGCTTGGCGTTCTTTTAGCTTATTTATATTAATATTTTAAATGTGTCTGTCTCTCTGTTACCTCTTCACGCCCAAACCACTGAGCCGATTTTGCTAAAATTTGGTTTGGAGATACTTTGAGTAACGGGAAAGAACATAGGCTACTTTTTAACCCGGAAAAATGTACGGTTCCCACGCAATTAACGAATTTTGGCGCGATTTGCGGCCTGCGGATGCGGGCATCAACTTGTCACAGTATAATGATATTCAGTAGAACATCTTTAAAATGGACCGCCCAAAAGGGCGCACACACAAGCATACGTTCTAATGGTAATAATTTGATAGAGCACAATAATGCAGTATTGTGTGTTGCACGAGTTTGTTTGAATTTCAAAAACGGTTATTAGTGGTTATTAGTTCTCCTAAACATAAATTTGCATTTTGTTAAGTTTTACCTTACTAATTACTATAGACTATAGAGTATAGACACTAGTACTGACTACTGAGTATCATCAAAATAAAATTGATTTATCTTAAACTTAAGTCTAAAGTCAGTGTTAGTTTGCACAAAGTATGTCGCGAACGAATTAACTACACCTAATTCAGTTCTCTTCTATTTTTATAGTCCACAAAACTGACGATATGCTTCCGCGAAGGGAGATCGGCTGTAACTAACAAATTACTTCTGGATGTATGTAATGCGAATCGTGACGTTTCAGCCTATAAAATGCCTATACGATTATTGAGTCATCTCGATTCTCGACGTACTTCGAAAGTTACCGAAAATTATGTAAGCAGTCCTTTTACCTTTACGTATACTTGTAGACCAAGCAATCAAATCACTTGTTGATACTTTGGAGGCAAGCAACGCCCCGAAGAACCGATTAGATCACAGACCTCTCGTACATGTTTCTAATGCATGTATAGGCGATCAATTACCTATGTAAAAGTAAAAACTGCGCCCGCGCCGGTATACCAATGGAATTATACTCACTCGTTTGTTTACGCTCAACGAGATGATTGCACCAATTGCCGCTCAAAGTCTGGCACGTTCCACTGTAAGGTGGCACTGGGCGCGATACGTGTGTCCCCTCTGTGGGCTGACGGGCAACTTGTTATGAGCCCGACCGCGTCGGCTTATATGTACTATGTATTGTGTTGTTGTTTTAGCCGGGCTTTCCGACGCTCGTCACTCGATCCCTAATTTTCTTGTAACTCCTATAAAACTTGTCTGCGATAAGGAAAATGATTTCTATCATAGGTTTACTGTAGTTGGTTTACTATACTTACCATGATAATAATATCGAAACAACATTTTTGATTTTAGACACTTTAAGATGAAAATGGTTGGCCATATTTGATATTGTAATAAGTTTTCAAAGTATAATGAATACTTTAAGATTGATACTAAATATTGCCAGAAATAGCAGAGGAACAGTACATTTTTCAATAAAACCTATCTCATGTCCTTTCCTGGGACCTTATACAAAATTTCGTCTAAATATTATATACATCGGATATCTAAATTTAAATAAAAAATACATACAAAAATTGAGCCAAAGAAACGGCTATTTAAGGTTTTTTTGCTAATATTTGTGAAGAAAGGATCCAAAATTAGAACTAAGTACTCCATAATTTTGGCCAATTTTTTACAATCCCCTTTATTATTTTTTGATTATTATTATTTTGACCTACTAGTCAAATAATAATTATTCAGAGAGTAAAATTGCTTCTTTGAAATCTATTCGATAAATCTCCATTTCCTTCTCAATATTATTACTTATGTTTGATAAAAGTTTCCAAGAAACAGCATCAAAATAAGTTTATCTGGTCTCCGAGTTGCTAGCTGCGAGAAACCTGTTAACAAAACAATTAAAAAAACCTCGATTTATTGTGTAGGAGTCGTGACTGGTTACTAAGCCATACAAACTTATTAGAAGGACGCTAAAAATAACACTGGCTTGGTAGCTTTTAATGATTATTCTAAATTCTGATGCAGGTTTTAACTATAATATTTAGTTTAATCTTGCAATGTATATTTGCATGTTGCTATAATAATTCTTTAGGCGTTTTTAAGGGATAAAACCATACCAAGTACCAACATTGTAGCATAATAATATTATATAATTATTGTAATTTGTAAACTACTAGATGTTGCTCGCGTCTTCACTGCACCGAAATTTGTCTAACCGGAAAGCGTACATTTTGCGGGATGAAGACTATATCCTATGTCCTTTCGTGGGACTCAAAGTAGCTCATACAAAATAAATCAGTTCATGCATGGTCTAGACTCTAGAGTCTAGAATTAAACCTAGGAGATAATCTTTCTGTTGCAGTGGATTAGAATTGAGATTTTTAAAATATGGGCATACGTCTTAAACTACTGGGCAATTCCATGTAAAAGTCTACCATAAACTAAGAAAATAAATACCTGATTTTGGTATTCAAAATACTTAATTATAGTGACAACATTATGGTACTATTAAGATTTTATAGAAGCAACAATTTCTAAGCATTACTTTTCTAGCAAATCTGCCATTTATGAAATGATGGCGTGAGCTCGGCTGAGTGTGGTTTTGTGTGATGAAGTTCTGACTTAGTTTTCACGTTATGTATTTTAAATTCTTGTCATATTTTGTTACACACTGATTGTTCAAACAATTAAATACCGATATATTTATTTATTCACACTTTATGCAATTTACACAGGCGGGCTTAATGCCTTGTGGCATTCTCTACCAACCAACCTTAGGGTGATACTGAGAATGTTTAATACAGGCGCATTCGTGGTAATGAGATACAAAGGATTAACGATAAAATAAATGGATTTATATATAAATAATTAATAAAACTAATTATATATAATTAATTAAAATAAACGTACATAAACAATAAAATACATATTTTATTAATACTTAAATAAATATAATATTCATAAACTATAAAATGTAATATACCTACATAATATAGTATGTCATTGCAAAGCTAATGTATAAAAAAAAAGTATACTTATTGTCAAATATTAATTCCAAGTGGAAACATAAACTACCTAATTATTGATTTTAATTATTCATTCAATTGTTTTAAATATAATTGTCGAACTCTACGTTTAAAAATATTTTTATTAGGGGACATCCTGATTTCTAGGGGGAGGGCGTTCCAAAGGAGAATGGACTGGACATAAAATGAGGAGTGGACAATACTGGAATTATGGGAAGGACAGAGGAGTCGCAATTTTTTAGATGAACGCAGTTCCAGACTGTGGGTGTTAGTGAAAAATTTTAAGTGAGACGTTAAATGCGGAGGAGCGCTGGGAGAGTGAAGGAGAGAGTACAACATACACAGAGCACGCAGTGAACGTCGTTGACGAATGGGCAGCCGGTTCAACTTAGATCGGTAATAAGAAACGTGATCAAACTTACGAAGATTAAATATGAATCTAATACAGTTTTATTTGTTAAAGAACTAAATAAAAAACATATTAAAATTAAATTCAAATTAGAATGTGAAGATAATAACACCCTAAATTTTCTCGATTTATCTATTACTAGAGTTAATAATAAACACAGTTTTGAAATCTTTCGCAAGCCGACATATACTAATACTACTATTCATGCATCGTCATGTCATCCTTGGCAACACAAACTCGCGGCCTTTCATAGTTGCATTCATAGATTATTATCGATCCCTCTTAGTAAAGATAATTATCAAAATGAGCTTAATATCATTTTCCAAATTGCGATATCCAACGGATATAGTCCAAAAATTATTAATAATATTTTGAAAAATAAAAACAAGAAAGAACTGGTTAAGTTTTTGTACGCAGGTCCTATTGATAAGGAGGTAGTTAGATATAAGTCCAGTTTGACCTACATGGGAGAGGTATCTGCACGCTTATCCAAAATAATGAAAAACAACGATATGCATGTCGCATTCAGGAGAAATAATACTTTAAAACATCATTTATGTCATAACAAAGACCGGATTGATGAAAAATATCAGTCCGGTGTCTATAAGATCGATTGTCCTGAATGCGATAGTGTATATGTGGGTCAAACTGGACGCAGCTTTGAGACTCGGTATAAAGAACATATCGCGGCTTATAGGAATGGTCATCCTGATAAGTCACATTTTGCTAAACATCTTTTACATAGGAATCATACCGTGCCCGATGGCCATTCCTATAAAGTTTTACATAAATGCGATAAAGGCTTTCGGCTGAGCGTGTTGGAACAATTAGAGATCATAAAAGAAAAGAAAAATAACAGATTTGCATTGTTGAATGACCAAACTTGCTTGATTACGTCTCCGCTTATTAATATGTTCGGGGGTACTGGTGAGGGTAGTGGGGGTAGTAGCGGGGCTCGATAGGGTATAAAAGGCGGTGTTTTGGCCGGTGGCGGCACTTGACGGACGTTGTTCGTAGAGTCCACATCCTGAGGATGCTCCGGTGTTGGAGCGAAACGCGCGTCGAGGTTTTCAACCTGCATGGTGGTGAGGGGCCTTGCACGAATTTGCCAACATTATTGCTTGTGTGGTGGTGGTGTTTGCAAGTTCTTGCATGCGAGTGTACGCATAGGCAGTGTGGGAGGAGGGAGGTGCTGTAAGCATGCCTATGCGTACACTCACTCATTTACTTAAAGGTGGAAGTTTATTTCGCGGAATATTGCTAAAAATAATAACAAACTAAATTCTAATACAGTTGTTTAACATACAGTCAAGTTTGTTAAGCAGTTCCTCCCGGAGTTCAAAACAACACACATCACCATAATCGAGTAGTGGCACTATGAGAGCCTGAACCAGCAACAACTTTATATTGTGAGGCAAAAAGTTTTTCAGACGGTAAAGAGATCGCAGGGAGCCGGTAACATTACGACAGACGTTGGTAATGTGGGTACGCCAGTCGAGGTTAGTGTCTATGTGTAGCCCGAGATCTTTAACGCTAGAGCTAAATGGGATAACACTGCCAGCAAAGACAATGGGTGGTAGGGCTCCAACGTCTACTCGGCTTAACAAACGTGGACTGCCAATCAATATGGCTTGACATTTATTAGGGTTTACGTGAAGACCAAAATTAGCAGACCACGTGCATATCGCCTCTAAGTCCCGGTTCATTTTCCTGATAGCGGTAGGTAAATTTTCAACCCTCTCCTGGATGTAAAGTTGCAAGTCATCGGCATAAAGGTGATACGCAGAAAATAGTATAACTAGGGATATGAAATTAATAAATAATGATAACAAAATAGGAGAGAGAATACCGCCTTGAGGTACGCCAGCTTCCAGATCCACCCAAGTAGAACAGGAATCATCAACCTTAATACTCTGCTGGCGTCCTCGAAGATAGGAGCGAAACCAATTCAAAACTTCAGGTGAGAGTATACGAGAAAGAATCGTTAACAGGATGTCATGATCAACATTATTAAATGCGTTGGAAAAATCTATCAAAACCAAAACAGTAATCTTTGAATCCTCCATGCCAGCCCTTACATCGGTAGTTATTTTTAGCAAAGGAGAAGTGGTACTGTGTGCGGGTCTGAATCCTGATTGGAGTGGTGAGAGGATTTTATTTTGGAATACAAACCCGGAGAACTGCTTTTGAACACATGCCTCTAGAACCTTGGATAAAAAGGGAAAAATGGAAATAGGACGAAAATGGGACGGCTGTAATGGATTAGGGATTTTAGGTAAAGGACGAATATAGGCTTTACCCCATAGTTTGGGAAATGAAGAAGATTCTAGAGAAAAGTTTATAATGTGAGTAATGGCTGGCAAGACTTCATCAATAATAGGCAGTAACATCTGCCGACTGATGTTGTCACAGCCTATGGCTTTGGAGTCAATGGACTTGATTATAGTTTTGATCTCACCCGAAGTAATTGGTGAAAAATGGAAAACTTCACTGATAGCAAATGGTAAATTATTTAAGTACGTAATGGTTTGACATTTCGTTTGAGTGTCCAATGCAGTGTACGAAGAAAAATGCAGATTTATGTCATTCAGATTAATAGAACTTTGCAAATTATCATGACGTGATTTGCCAATTCCCATAGTGCCAAGGTGCTTCCAAATGCTAGCAGATGAAGAAGAATAAGATGTTAAGCTATTGAGGATGTGTCGGCGTTTTGCATTGCGAATCACCTGGTTACACCGATTCCTTGCATCCTTAAAATAAATCCAGTTATTATCGGTACGATTAGACCTATATTTGTGGAATGCCCGGTCCCTGCGTCTCATAAACGATTTAATTTCTTCCGACATCCACGGTGCTGGTTGATGTTTTAGTTTAACTCTTTTAAAAGGTGCGTGAGTGTCGAACAGATCATCAATTTTACTATTAAAAATTTGGACTTTATTGTCTAAAGAGGTCTCTGATTTAAGTGGTTCCCAATCAATCTCCGCCGCATCGAGCTTCAATTTACGCGAAAAACAACGTCTATATATTGTCTTGGGTTTACATTTAACTGGTTTTAGGTTATACCGCACAAAAATCAGGTCATGGAGAGAAAAACAAGGCGCATGAAACTGACCGTGGCCTAAAACTAATGAAGGGTCAGAAGTCAAAATTAAATCTAACAACGTGTCCTCACCATTAAGATTGTGGTGTCGCTTGGAGAGGTAGGTGATGTAAGCTGCAAGATTCTAATATACGCAAAAGTTTTTGAGAGCGTGGAGATGTAGCATCTAAAATATTAGTGTTAAAATCCCCTATGACTATATGGTGTGTATAGTCTGTGCCTATAGACTCTAAAATCGCTTCTAGTTGAGTGAAGTAGTCGACGGCAGGGGGACAGTACACGACACCTAAGGCCAGCTTCGATCCTTTAACCCATCAGTCGTGGCAAAACGAGACACAATAGCTTTTTCATTGTTATCGCGGCCGGATGTGTCCGCTTGGGGCTTCATGAATTAATGCGAACCTCTAAGAAAAGATATTCAGCATTAGCCATATATTAAAGCGGTGAAGATGCGATTATTTTATAAGGAAGATCACTGCGTAAGTAGATGGCAACACCACCGCCACGTCTGTCAGCACGATCACTACGTACCAAGATGAAACCGGGCAAACTGTATGTTGTGGAGGGGAGGTGAGGTTTCAACCAGGATTCTGATATAAGTATAGCATGGACATTACAGCCTGTAAATGTGTCTAACATGTCGTCAAAGTGACTGGGAACACTTTGGGCATTGATATGAACTATATTGACATTATTAGTGTTACCAGTGTTATAGGTTTGTTGCAAGAGTTCACCCAGAGTATTATCAATTGATATAGCTATTTAGATTCGAGAAAATTCATTTTCATAAAGATATGAAAATGAATTTTCTCGAAGGCTTGTAAGATCACAGTGTCGAGTTGTAGTGTCGGTCACATAAAAAACATTACTTTTGTCTTTAACTACAGTAAAATTATTTTTCCATCAATAAAATTAGAAACTTTCCTACGTGACGGCTTTACTCAAATGATGGCGGCATTAAAAATTTGTCACGTTTTTTTATAACACCTAAACTCTAAAAAAAACATTTTTGTAGTGTCAGTCACATTATAGAGTCGATCATGCCCAAAAGTAGCGTTTTGCTTGTTATTTTTGCTGTTAGATGGCGAAAATAGCTATAGAAAGCAGAGAGAGAAGCAGAAAGCTAAATTATTATTTTAAGAACCTGCTAGACCACCTCAAAGTCAAATAAATTCTAAAATTTAGCGATGTCTGGAAATGGGAAGCAATTGTCACAAAAATCTGGCAGTAGAATATAAGATTCTTACAGATATCGCAAGAAAATAAGGTAACATTATTGATCTTTAAACTTTATTGAAGGTAAGGTAGACCCTGCAGAAACCTTCTAAAGTAATAGCAACCGAACATGGACGTGCGTACCATAAAGGCAAAAAAGCACTGCTTACCTAATAATAAATACTTGCTATACACATATTTTAATTTAACTTTCGTACGTTTTAGATGACTTTAATTATTATTAATAGTAAAAATATGAATACACATTAACGCCTACTTTTATAAAATAGCACCAATTGATTTGCAAAACTACATAAACATAAGTCGGTAAGTGGTAACTAGGCGCGCCGCGCGAAGGTACGCACCAAAATTATACTACATATCTGTGGTTACAGGCACTCGATGTCTCGCAGACCCCGCCTATATGTGTGAGTTAAGATTTTCGTATTCGTACACTGTTCGCAAACGTGTGTGCGTGTGCGATTTACTTGGCCAGGACCTGCCGCATGGTTTCCGAGCTTAGCCGAGCGCCGGCGCGTTCGGAAGTAATCGGATATGTTCGTTGCCTATAATCCGAGTAAAAATAATAGACGGAAATCTAATTAATCACATATGCACATAATGCATTTTTGTTTAGTACGGTTTATATTTGTTTACATTACAGAAGTGTTTTGTATTTTGGGAGGCCATTTTTTCATGTGATGAGCACTGTAACATATTATTTTTGTTTGCGCCAGTATATTTATAGTTTTCTTAGAAGATTTTTATTATTTTAACATTTAAAAGTTTGTACATTTAACAGTTTATTAGATATTAGTTATTACTGAGTTTCTAATTTCTATATTAAGTGCGTTTTTTGATTTCTTAAAAATGTTATTTGACTGTGAGGTTTGTGTTAAAAATGTGTGTTTATTAAAAATTAAAAAAAACAAGTTTTCACAATTGTCATTCAGTGAAAAGATTCTAATTGTGATTTGTGTCGAAAGGTAGGTACGTGTACCTGAGTTACAACAATTAAACCAGCAAAAAAAATGAAATGTAAGTAACTCGAAAGTTTCATGTAATTCATATTCATGTACTTATTTATTTTATCATTTTATAATATTATATACTTTATATTAAATGCGAAATTATCTCTGTCTGTCTGTCTCGCTTTCACGCCAAAACTAATGAACCGATTGTAATAAAATTTTGTACACAGTTAGTCTAGAGCCTGAGAAAGGACATAGGCTACATTTTTATAAGACAAAAATATACTATGTATCTAATTTCCATGGAAATATCGATGAAAATGAATTCACATTGCATTTCTAATATATAACAATCTATATTACGCCATACGCCATCTATGGCGTTTTTATTTATTTTAGCTTAGCACACATGTGAACGCAAATGAACTATCATTGTAGTTCCAACACGTGACAACAGATGGCGTTTTTTGTTTCTTCATAACAGAACGTACTCATATATTATAATAGTTTAGAAAACATAGTTTTTAATTTATATCCACACTAATATTACGATTTATGCGAAAATATCTCTTTTTGTCCGTTTGTCTGTCTGTTTTGCTTTACGCCAAAACTACTAAACCGATACCGCTGCTTACCCCATGTCAAAAAGCTCTGCACGCCTCTGCAACCGAAACTCCATAGTGTCTGGTCATTCTTACCTCTATAGGGCTCATATAAAAGAAAATTTTTAGCTTAAAAAAATTACGTAAGTCTGCCTATATCTGGCTCTTGGGTTATTATGTTAATAGTTTTTGAGAAAATTTCGTGTTGAGTTATTTTTTGACAAATTAATTATTAGTGGTTTTGTTTTTGTGATGTTTAAGTTCAAAAAAAGCATTTTATTGCATTAACTAATTACTGATGTGCTTTTAGAGTTCGTAATGTACGTGCTGAGATATATAAATTTTAAGGTTTCATGTAAAACTACCGACTTTTACCTGCACAAAGTGAGTGTAGTGTCGGTCACGTTTTGGGCTGTAGTGTCGGTCACAATTTCTTTTGCTAGTAAATATTTTTTTAAATAACTTACAGGTTATAGGTAACCGTTTTTTAATAGTTTATTTCATGCACTTTCGATAAAAATACAAAGTAGAGTTATTAAGCACACAGAGAGGAAGATTACTGGTGTTTACAAACACTCTCGGAAATGACTTCCTTTTGTATGTAGTGTCAGTACCGTAAGGTACTATTATGTATTCTGTGGTGTCAGTCACGTTTATGTTTGACTAAATAAATGCTATTTGAAAACAACAGTGATTACCATTTTTTATACATAAGTTAACTTGTTTAATCTGCTATAAAGCCATCTTAAAATTGATATTATCAACATAATAGTAACCATAATATATGACAAAATAAAACGCAAGTCGTATCAAATGTAGAGTCAGTCACATATCGACGGTTAAAAGGAAAAGACATTTTTTGTCAAAAATGAGTTTTAAATGCCATCTTACTTAAAATTTCCCGCTCTTTCGAATGTGCTGAATCTCATAGCTCTACGATGAGTTTTTTGGCGTTTATGCCAAAAAACTCATAGGAAGATATGTGTTTTTTGGCATATAGGAAATTGCTTTTTTTTGCTAAGGAAAAAAAAGCGATTTCCTAGTAGTATTTTTTGTAACCGACAAAAATTCAGGTCAGTTTGTCTGTAAAGGCGCTTGTACCCCTGCAAAAAACATTTGTCTACAGCTTTCTCTTCCATTTCGTAATTGATCATAGCTTTGGTGCTTGTACCCTATATATCCAAAATTTATTTTCATCATTAAAACTAACAATACCGGTAAGAGGCCCATTTTTTTTAACATTTTATAACTGTTTAAATTATCACGATACTTCAATAAATAACAGAAATACGTCAGTTTTTCTTAAACTCAAAACTTTAAACGACTCTCCTGAACATTTCACTTTTTGGCGCTTATACCCTATTTCCTTTTAACCGTCGCTATGGAACTGCCCTACTGGCAAATCTGCTATAAACTTTACTATCATGAAGTATTCTTACACCCACATGAAGTATTTCATTCACATTTACATTTGTTTAACAAGAGTTTATCTATTCACTGACGCTTTTAGTCCGTTGAAATGTTACAATTTAAGGACCGAATATTGCATTTATTAGTAGACGCATTTTATTTTTGGGACATGTGGGGACATTTTTTGCTTATAACTTTTTAATTTTTAATTTAGGGTAAAAAGTTATAAAAACATATTTATAGGCAAAATAATTTGCAACAAATTATTATTTCACAATTTTTTTGTAAGGCGTATAGTTTCCGAGCTAGGATGAAGTATTGATCCTAGTTTCCGAGATATCGCGAAAATAGTGTTGTCACCCTTTTTTCAAGATGGCGGCCGGGGGACAAGGGTGGCGACCCCACAAACTTGAGGTTAAGCTTCTTAAGCTTCTATTGACCCCCCTCTCCCCCAAATGACCCAAAAATAAAATTGCGTCCTCTAAAAAATAAAAAATGCAAAGCTCATGTAACATTTCAATGGACTATTTCGATTGGCTCTCTTCAAATCATGAAACAGTCAAAAGATAAACTACTCTCAAAAAATCTTTCAAAACCAAGCAATTATTTGGTAAAGTATGTAAATAATTCTTTCTTGAACTCACTCTTGAGTTGGTGTTCAGGTGTAGAAGGTAGGTAAAAGATGGTATTAGGCAAATATTTATTCAGTTGTTTGCTAAACAACAGAACAAGGTTTGCTGTGTCAGCATCAATTCAGCATGTAGAGTAAAATAGAAAATAGAAAAATAAATATAAGTATGTACAGCATGTGTGTAAAGCTATAAATACTTATAAATAATAAAGTGTGCTATTGTCTGTTATTAATTCCAAGCATTAAGTATGGAGATACTTTAAAGTTATGGGGGTAGATGGAGGAGAACTATCTTATATGGGGGATATTTGAAAAAGTGTCCAGCTGTACGCAGTAAATAACAGTTGAAAAATCCTCCGAGAGTGGCGCTAGCTGCAGCAAAGGGTATGGAATGATGAATGGGTAGCCGTTGGTGACAAAATATAAATTGAAGTTAGCCGAATAGCCGAGTCACAGAATTACTGTGTTAATACCAATATATTTTGAAAAATATAACCTAAAATAGCTGAAATAAAAGCTGCTAAATGATTTAAAATTTACCCTGTTGCTACTGTAGCGCCACCCTAATTTAACACATTTCAGCGGACACTTTTTACATATTTAAAGTTTAAAGTCCAAAAGGACATTGGAATATTTTTATTAATTTTTAACCAAAGTAGTATAGAGAGGGATCTATTGTGTACCATAAGACGTGTCATTTGTTGTCTATTATCTTTTATACATCAAATAACTAGGTACCTATACAAGTTCTGCTCTATTTGTCTTGCACAGTGGAAAAGTCACATAATAGCAGACTTTGACAACAATCCCTAAATATTATATAATATTACTCCCTGGATCGTGGAAAAAACGAGACACAATAGATTTCTATTGTTATCTTTATCAGTAAGAGGGTGTGTGTATTTAAAAATTGCACCCGAGTTAGCTGTTTGCCTAACTGTTAGCTGTTTTGGATTGTCAGTGTTAAATTAAAGTAATGAAGTAATACATTATAATAATTGTAATGAATAGGGAATACATATAGGAGTATTATACAAAATTCGGATCAGAGGGAGCCCCTAGCACATAATGTACAGTAAATAGTCTGACCAAAATCTGATGTTGCACACATCATATTATCAGAGAATATTGACAGAAACATTTTCAAACATCAAACAAAACTTATTATTTACTGTCTGTGCTGGATCTGCCATCTAGTGTGAAAACATTGCATTATAATATTTTGCAATGATAAGTCATCCCTCGATCGTGGAAAAACGAGACACAATAGCTTTATATTGTTATTGTGGTTAATATGACAATGAATTCAAGGAAACAGCATATTGAAGTCACAATAATAAATTTATTATTAAACTACAGAAAAATTCAGTAAGTATTGAATGGCATTACACCCCTGCAGCTTAGATTACCACATAGACACTCTTTTCTACAAACATTTTGTTCAGTATCAAGAATGTTGCCAGTACAACCATAGTCAAATGTCAGTTCAGTTCCTGGCAAAATATCTTCACTACTGAATATAGCTAGTTTTGGAATCATAGAATTTACCCTAACGGGAATAATTCTACAATTAGGCTCACAGCTGTGGTTTAAATACCGTCCAATATTGCCAATGTAGCTGGGATCGACAAAGGTTTGCAAGGTTTTACCATTACAGTGTTCTCGTAAGCAAAATATGTAATTCATTTTACCAGATTGTTGATTAAGATTATTGCGTAATATAGCCTGATCCCTCGTTAGTAATTCCCCAGCGTATTCGCATATAAATATACCTTTGGGTATAGCCTGACATGTGTATAAACCTAAACCTTTTAAACTATTTTTACAGCTTTGAACAACGAGACAGTCTATCGGGCCTTTTTGAACCAGACGATTTCCACAGTAGTCGGAGCATGAACATAGATCATTACATTCTATAATGAAGCCTGAATTTGCATCGAATATTGTATTCAATTTATAAGCCCCAATGTTTCCTTTACCGTCAAGGATATAATTTTGAACACCTCCTGATTGCTGTAAGCACTTGCAAGATGTATCGACACATTTACTGCAATCACATGAGTGTGTTACCTGGGAGTTATATTCGCTCAATATGTTTTTGTAATCTTGAGACTCGTCCGAGGGCCCCGGAATACTTTCATCAACATAAACGAGTGTACTAACCGTATGGGTGTAGAAGTCCTTCATTTTTCTAATTTTGTTTGTTTCAAAATGTTTATATAGGTCGTATTTTGTAACGATATATTATTTAATATTAAATTAATTAAACACTTCGGAAACTTTAGTCTGAAAAACTCTTTTTTTTCAAAATTTTCAACTTTTCAGTTTTCATTTCTTTCTTTCTTTCTTTCTTTTTCTTCTTTTTTGGCAACTTGACACAATGTTGTGCCACAGACAAGGTAAAAAGGTAAGGAATATGGCGGGAAAACCATATTCCTCCTATTATAATTTTCATCATCGTTTGTTCTAAAGAATGTTGCATAGACTATACACTAAGAATGTTGCTAGCAATATTAATGATTCAAAGGGATTAAAATTACACGGTCAATATTATCACGATTCTAGTATCACGGGATTCACAAATAGTACTGCGATACTGTGATTCGGCCTATTATATTGATGCGTGTAATACCTGCCAACGCGATACAAAACGCGCCTAATGTACTCACCCTTTTTTCGTTGTAGTCCCCGCTGTCATCCAACATTGTGGCACGATACATTTAAGTATTTTCATCACTAAAATCGGTCGTTTGTATCGCCACAATATCACGTTTACATCGCTATAAAACAATAACCGTGTGCTAGAGCCCTTTTAAATATTTTTAGAAGTTGGTATCACTTGTGATCAAAGGACTAGTATCCAGCTATTAAAAACATTTTTTTTCTTTTTTCTTAGTAGTCATATATGGCGAGATCGTTCATTGGTGGAACACCGTTTCCACGGCTCTGTCCCCCCCGTGATCGTTTTCATGTATCGTCAGGTCTAAAGTCTAGTCAAAGTCTAAGTAAAAGTCAATACAGTCACAGGAGTCAAGTCGGTCGATTCAGTAAAGTGGTAGACGCTTTACTGAAACTTTCGATGGAGTTTTGGAGGGAACACAAAATAGCACGTTTCTGGATATTACATCACTTTCCTACACTTGTGCATGAACACGAATATCTAATGGTTAATATTCTACCAATATTACACATTAAAAACCCAGCTAACACAATTTTAGGAAAATAATACAAAAACACAACAGCACTCTTTCACATGCCCGCCAAAACTCTCAGTTTTCATTTCAATGTTTTTTTTTTTTAATTTTATGTCTTCTTCTACTTCTTTTTTGTCTATGATTTTTTTTTCATTTAAGCGCTTATTCCACTTATCCTAGCTAGTTTCCTAGGTAGGATCCTAGCTAGGAACCTAGCTTTCTAAATGTTATTCCACTTGACTAAATCGGAAACGATTTAGGATCCTAGCTTTCTAAATGTTGTTCCACTTGACTAAATCGGAAACGATTTAGGATCCTAGTTTTCTAAATGTTATTCCACTTGACTAAATCGGAAACGATTTAGGATCCTAGCTAGGCTAGGAACCTAGCTAGGATAAGTGGAATAAGCGCTTTAGATTTTAAAGGGGTGACAGACACGCGAGTAAGTACCCGGACTTACGAGTTATGGCTCGACGATCATCCCTCAATTAATCGCCTGTATGTCAGCAAAGAGCCGCGAGCCGCGCGCGCTAGCCGCGAGCCTGGGGGCATGGTAATCCAGTGTGAGCGATTCTCGTGTGTCACCGACGCGAGCCGAGTAAGTTCGCGTACTTTAAGTTCGTACGTGTGTCACCCCTTTTAGAACTTGAAGACTGAGGTATAGTATTATGTAGGTATTTTACTTGACTAAATTTACTAAATCATTTAGACGTCTAAATTTAGTCAAATTAAATAATATTATGTAGGTATAGTCTATAGATCTTTGGTATTACCGGCCTGTCCATCCTGTCCCACTCGCGCGTTTAAGCCCTTATTCCACCTTACTAAATTTAGACGTCTAAATGATTCAGTAACTAAATTTAGTCAAGTGAAATAACATATTTTAGAAAGTTAGGATCCTAATTGGTGTACTAAATCGGAAAAAGTGTGGCTTCTGACTGACTATATCATTTAGCATCCTAGTTAGGAAGCTATTTAGAAAGGTGGAATAAGGTTTAGTGTTTTAGACGCTTCATTCGCGCGGCGCACCTCACTGCGTGAGCTGTGAGACGTACGAGTGCTACCTTTATTAATGATGTGGCGTGGATGTGGCGCTAATGCTTTTTCGTGTTGATTTTGGTATGAATCACGAGTGTGCCATGTCGACTGCTAAAGACTAGATAAACAAGTTTTATTTAAGTAACATAATTGAACTTTATAAAGATAATGCCGTACCTATGGAGTAAAAATGACAGAATATTTCTAATAAAAATACAAAAAAAATATTAATTTGAATATTCTTTTATTTAAGGTGTTAAAGGTCTACCAGAATCTGATGGCAAAAAGTGAGAAATTCAAGTGGGGCCATTGTCAATAATTGTCAAACAGTAGTGACGTCATACAGACTATAGCCGTTTTGGCGCCAAAATTTAAATTGTCAATTTTAAACCGCATTTTTTGCAGTAAATTCCAGTGTTTAAAATTTTTTAATATGCTTGTGGTCTATTCTACATGGGGTTCTTTAAAATAAACACAAAAATAAAAATATCGCATCTTCCCTATAGCTGGAATAGTAGGGTAGTTGGAATCATTGAGATAATATACACTAGGAGAGAGCCTTATATCGGTGTATAAGCGTCAAAAGCGTGTAATGTTATGCCCTACTTACTCGGACATAACAAAGGAGTCGGTCTGCATATTTTAGTAGGTAAAAAAAGTAGGTTTCTAGTAAACATTTTATGCTAGATATTGTTGAGTTTTGTGGTTCCGCTAAATAATAAACCATAAGAATGGCTAAACAATGCCTCAAACACGTGGATTTAGCATTAAATACGTAAGTTTTGAACAACGTTTTTTGGGCTTTTCAATCGGTATTTTTGTAAGCTAAAAAGATAATTTATAAGTTTAATAATCCCTTATTCGTGCTATATAAGGCATTAGTGCTAAAAATGTCACATCAATTAATAATTTGGCTACAAAAATTGCATAGCTTTTTACGTGTATTTAGTTATTTACGGATTCTCATTACTTGAACTACAGTTTATCGATATCATAAACTAAATGACTTTCTTTTCTGGATTATAATGTGCTTCAAAATAAAGCACAAAATGGCCACGCGATGACGGGCTAAGATTACATCTATACTATAATACTTTATCTATGGTTGGAATAAAACATTTTGATCCTTTTTTTTTTCTAAATAGGGGCTGATTCTGTGTGTTAAACATGCAAATATAAAAATAAATCCAATGATCGAGGATATTTTTCAAAATCTGCTGTCAAAAATTGCCATCAGATTCTGGTAGACCTATATATAAGATTTATGTATGTAATAATATGTTATACGATCTGCAGGGCAATCGCGCTAAATTTTTTCAACTGAACCGCAAATGAAACTCGGACGTTGATCGACTTTTGGAACGATTCGGTATCGCGCTAACGTTTTGACAGCCAGTTGAGACGTAACTGAACCTCAGCTCAAGCGCAAACGCTGTCAAAACAAAAAGTTGATACAATGCAACTTCTACTCGCACGTTTCTGAAACGTTTCTTATTTTGGTATGTTAAATTGACGAAAATCGATGGAAAAATATAACATAAGCTATAATCAAATTATAATTTAAGCTTATGTTTTACTTCAAAGCTGTAAAATAACACTACGGACTATTTGAGTTTGTTAAAAAGTGAATTGAATTTTGACATTACTTCTTTACGTAAATGTTTTCTCCGCCACATAAAACTTTTGTCACAAGTCACTAGTCACTACTCAACACTTATGGCGCTTGTAAAATATAGTAAAACAATATAAATTTAATTACGTAAATTAAAAACTCCAAGTAATAATCATTCGCATTCATAACTACCAAAACAACTTCACTCGTGTCATATTCATCCATATGTTTAAATAAACAATTTGTCAATTGACCAATTAACGCATCGGAAAAAATTTGTTCATATTTAAACCAATCAAAATTAAATTAGAAGAGCGCTGATTGGTCCTTTATTTGTGGCCCGCGTGATGTTAAACCATTTTGAAATTCACGCCCACCGACAAAATAATGTAAAGTCGTCGTGATAGTCGTGAAATTTTTTCCACTTTTAAATCGTTAGTTTTGAAGAATGTTATTTTTTAACCCTAAAAAATGTTTGTTGCGGCCCGCGACACCAAGACCAAAACATGTTTGTGGCCCGCATGAAAAAAAGGTTGGGGACCACTAGCTTAAGGTATCGAACTCGAGTGGACACGCCTTTTGACTCTTCTATCTTTCGTCTGTAGAATTAAAAAAAAATGCTGTCAAAATCTAACGTCAAAATTTTTTCTTAAATGTCAAACCAACGACTTGTCAAGAAAATTGGTTGTCTGTGCGTGTATTTGCTGCCGCGCAGGCGCAATATTGTGACGTGACGTAATGTCCATTCATACTTTTTGTTCATTCAATGGAACAAAATATTTTATTGATGAACTGTCGTTGTGTAAATCTATTTGCCAATCTAATTGACAAAAATAAATAATTAGATAGTGATTAATTGTGTGGCTTTTTACTGTGAAGTGATTTTTCGTAGGCTAGCCAACCACGAAGTGCATTCATTGATAAATTTTAGAAAAGACAAAAACTGAGCACATGCGCAATCTAAAGTAAGAAACGATGTTTTCAAAATTTGTTAAAGTCTGTGTTGTGCTTATAATCGGTCGCGCTGGACATTTTAATTTTGTGGTCGGATAGCTACCTATTTACTTTTTCCTCGGTAAAAACAAGCTCAAGTAGAACATTACGACACTCCGGAAGTGGCGGGACTTGCCGGCCGAGGGGCTCGTTCCGAAAGAGATAACAGCGGATGAAAGAGATAAACAGTTATGGATTTAACATGGCGGACGAAACGCGTAAAGTGCGAGTAGAAGAGAGATTGAAAATAAAGATCGGTATGTATTATGATTATTAACTGATGTAAGATACTTATTGAGGCTGCCCGCACGTAATAATAATAGTTTTTGTCGTTCGGAGCTCGCGAAATTCTATGATGTGTTGTGGGTCCGTGAGGAACAGGTGGTACGAGGTATACAGAATCCAGGGGTTTCTTTATTGAATAAATCTCGCGCTTACAGTTGATCGTCGAGTCTAGGGCATAGCTGTGAAACAATTTGGGTTTATATCTACGTTTTGATAGACTTTTATCTGATTACATCGCCCTTTGTTTTTGTCATTACCTGCTTTGACAGCTCTTGAAGTTATGAATGAATGAATAAGAACACAATGAACTCGCGGTAAACCTCGCTAGATTAGATAGGTATCTCGTACCTAGACTTTATTATCCATTCAAAAGTAATTATGTAACAGTATTTTAGTCATATACTCGCCCAAATACATGTTTTGAATTAGTTTTATCAGGCCCTATTTGTAACCTACTTTATTATAGTCGTTCCTAGAATTATTAGTTTATGCCAGTATATTTCTCTTGAGCTTTATTATTATACAAAAAATAAAATTTATTTATTATAAACAAAAAAACTCTTCGCAACATTGGAAAAGGTTTAGCTGAAATTACTGCTCTCAATTTTTGTAAACACTGTTATGGTCTTTATTCAAAAGTATTAAATATGGTGAAATGTTACTTGATCGTAATCTGTGTATTGAGTTTTTAACCACACTTAACTTACCTGATTAATCCTTCAACCCAAGTGGTCACATGCGACCGCAATACAATAGGCTATTGTGTCTCGTTTTTCCACGATGGAAGGATTAATCTTACACGCTACAAAAAATGCTTGTTGATGAAAATGTTACATATTTACAATTATTACTAGTTAATATAATATTTTGGCAATATTTATCATACTTGATGGTGTTATAAGTTTTGAATGTGTAATTGTGTAAAATCATCCATTCGTGCAAAGCGCCAAACTTAACTTCATCTTTTATGATAATTTTCTTACATCTAACTAGCCAATTCTTTTAAACCATTTTTATTCACACTTAATTCATGACTATCTATAAATTTATAAAATATTTTGTGTACGTAACTTGTATTTTAATCCTTCAGGCCCCGCGCGAGCACCGGTGATTCCTAGAACCTCCGATCGAAGGATTAATACCTATTTACCTATTGTAAAATAAGAGTATTGCACCACATTAGTATTGTGGGTTGCAACTGATGTTTTCAATATTGATATTAACACCTCCATCATGGGTATTGCAGACACAATAGATTTTCAATTGTTATGCGGCTGCGGCTTGGGTATTGATGGGTTAATTTAAGTCAGCATAATTGAATGAAATTTAACTCTTTTTATGATGTGAGTTATGAACTTTTTTCTTACTTAATCCTTTGATCGTGGAAAAACGAGACACAATAGCCTTTCTATCGTTATCGCGGTTGCATGCGACCTCTTGGGGCTCGAAGGATTAAATTCAGCAACAGTAAATATTTAATGATTTTACTAATAATAATTATTATGAGTAAACATTTAGTGAAATAAATATGCCTGTATAAAATGATTGATTCTCTTTGTTATCAACAGGAGAACATAAATCCTGAGATAAGGCAAAGTGTGTCTGAGATAAGAATGCAGTATGCCTTCCAGGGCACGACCCTTTCCACTCCTATGCTATTTCGCTATCTCATACAATGAACCTTACTGTGTACCTAAACACTAAAGTTATGCTCAAACTTGATAACCCTATTTGCAACTGATAAACGTAAAAGACATGTTGTTATGTGGCCTATTATAATTTTACTATTATTATTCAGTTGCTCAATAGCTGGTTTTATGTCTGCTCGACAAGGCATGCATATGTGCTGAGAACTTAGTTGCATTATTTTACTCTGTTTACAGTCAATTTGTTTTATTATATCACCTCTGTTGAGCATGTGGCACTAAAACCATAGGTGATAGTTTTGAATCAAATTTACGGAGCAAATAATTTTCAATGTTCCCGGCTTATGGATTTACATACACCGTACACAAAATATTTAATAATATTGTGATTCATAGGCTATAGTAAAAGTCTTAGTTATAATAAAATAAAAATATATTATGTACTGTATTATAAAAACAGTAATTATAATGCACGATAAATAAACAAAATTAAACCTAGCAAAACACGAGTCAGACATGGGTACAAACATTGCCATAGAAACTGCAAAATTGTTTTAACTTATATTTAGTCTTGCAGCAACAAAAATATATTTTGTTTTAACTGTCCACCTATAATGGTTAAGAAAATACATGTTGGTAATGGAATGTGGGCGGACAAACAGTGTAAAGAGTGATAATAAATAGCTAAGTCTCAGCAATAGGACTGTTTGGGTACAGAACCCTACAAACAGCTTTATTGAAAATATTTGTGTTATTTTTTGGACAGTTATTAAGTTTAAAGTCATGGAAAAGTAGACTGTATGTTACACATACAGTATGAGGTAGAGCGTATTATAAAATTAATAACGAGCTGTTGCCCGCGGCTTCGCTCGCGTTAAGAAGTATTATTATATACAAACTTTCATCCCCTATTTTAACCCCTTGGGGTTGGAATTTATCAAAATACTTTCTTAGTGGATGCCTACGTCATAACATCTACCTGCATGCCAAATTTCAGCCCGATCCGTCCAGTGGCTTGGGCTGTGTGTTGATAGATCACCATGTCAGTCAGTCACTTTTGAGTTTTATATAATATATTTATTGTTGATTATGAACTCTATGAAAACTGAAAGAAGCCTGTCTCTTTATAACTTGTAAAGCAAAACTGTTTTTTTTAGGGTTCCGTACCCAAAGGGTAAAAACGGAGCCCTATTACTGACACTTCGATGTCTGTCCGTCTGTCTCCAGGCTGTAACTCAAGAATGGTAATAGCTAGAGAGTTGAAATGTTGACAGATTATGTATTTCTGTTGCCACTATAACAACAAATACTAAAAAATAAATTAATTAAAAATCAAAAAACCCGACTGCAAAAAATGTTAACTAAAAAGAACGAAACAAGACCTAGGTAATTCTGCTGGAGGCATCGAATCCATGTTTTAATTGATACGACTCTTGCTTACGAGTTTCATGCCAGGATAAATAGAAGGTTACATAAAAAAATCTAAAAGAAGAAAGTGGATAATAAAATGCAGTCGGAGGCATATCGCACCAAGTTTAACATTAATTCATAAATCATAAAATATTATGCCTCCGACTGCATTTTATTATCCACTTTCTTCTTTTAGATTTTTTTATGTAACCTTCTATTTATCCTGGCATGAAACTCGTAAGCAAGAGTCGTATCAATTAAAACATGGATTCGATGCCTCCAGCAGAATTACCTAGGTCTTGTTTCGTTCTTTTTAGTTAACATTTTTTGCAGTCGGGTTTTTTGATTTTTAAATAATTTATTTTATTTGCGACTTTTTAGTTGTAGTCAATGATATTCTACTTATACAGATCTGTTACGTTCATACTATTTTCCGGCTTAAATCTCTTCCGAACAACATTGACAAATTTGACAGATAAGTGAAAGAAAAGATACGAAATGCCATTTACATAAAAGAGACAGACTAAATAAAAGACGACCCAATTGGGTCGTATTTGAATTTTCACAACGCACGCGGTAGTAACATAAATTATCTGCTAAATGAGTTTTTTTATATAATATCATTGGTTGTAGTCATCTAACCATTTCGACAATCTAATAAAAAATTGAAAAACTACCGTGCTTAGGTATATAACCATATATCGTAGGTACACTTAGAAAAGTGTACCTACCTACAATACGTTATCATAGGTACATAGGTTTGGTACTGTTTCAATGTATGTTTCTAGTTTTAAGTACCAAATCAATGTTTTTTTTTAATACTTTGTCATTGAATTTTCATCTTGTTTCAGTAATGTCAGTTAATTTTTAATTAATATTGGATTTATCCATACAGGCGGATTTTGGTTTTTTCTTATTTTATTACTAGCGCGAGCGGTCGGCCGCGGCTCCGCCCGCGTGGATGTCGGTGAGCTCTGCAAAAAGCATACCCAGGAAAGACTTGGTCAGCAAAATGATTCCCAGGTCAATTCACAGACTCCGACACTAACATCGACGACGCAGTCATTATACGCAGGCTGCACCCTGCAATTATTATTGTCTTCTCCCGCACGCGCACGTCCGTCTTGGTGACGCCAAATATCGTAATATTTTAATTTCGCCATAATTTCAAAACCAAATGTCCAATTTTATTCATTCAAAGACCAAATATTATCTACATAAACTGTACTTAGTATGGAATAATTTATTTTGATAAGGATTAAAAGAATGAGTAAAATAAACGCGTTTAAATGTAGTCCAAAAAAAATTCAAGATTTTTAAATAAAAAAATGGTTATTGTGCCTCACTCGACATAGATAGGTATAGTGTATCGCGGACTTTTTTGTAGATATTTGTAAGTTCTACAATTACTTAGAATTTTATGGTTCTATCTTTTATAGTTTAGGCAGCGTACGTAAAATAAGTAACTTTTCTGGTTGATTTTTTACACCTTGCGTCCGAAGAACCCAAATATCTTACGGTACCCTATTTTTTTCCAAAATAAAATTCAGCCTATGTTCAGCAAAAATAATGTAGAATTCCAATGGTAAAAGAATTTTTCAAATCGGTCCAGTAGTTTCGGAGCCAAACAAACAAAAAATCAAATCTTTCCTCTTTATAATATTAGTGTATATTTATTGTTCTATTTAATATTAAAACTGTAAGTTATATACATATTTAGAATCAGTGTTTAAAATCCTTTATTTTGATACCCCACTCGATATGCTTGGTAAAATTTTATTTTTGTTTACCTCACGATATGGCGTCAAACATCCGCCATTTTGGTTTTTTCTTAATGTCACCTATCTAAGAACACTCGGGCTATTAAGGCAAATCTAACGATACCTCAAATGTGAAAATCCGTTTAGCCGTTCTGAAGATACGAGGTAATAAAGAATATTACATACATAGAAGATACGCGCTAAACACATAACCCTCCTGGCAGTCGGGTAGCAAAATAAATTAAATATATAAGGTGGCTCCCATAAAACAAAGATGACTTTTCAAACATTTTTTGCTCGGTATCAATGATGACGTAACAGATAGGCACTTGAAATTTTCATTTACAATGTGTACTACTTAAGTAATTAATGATAATCTATATACATATTATAAAACAAAGTCGCTTTTTTTTCCCTCATGTCCCTTTGTTCCCTTTAATCTTTAAAACTTATTTATTTATATCTATGGACACTTCACACCACGTCAGTCTGGCCCCGTGCTAAGTACCTAAAGGACTTGTGTTTATAGGTACCAGACAACGGAAATATATTAAATACTTTTATACTATACATATATTTAAGATTTTTATTATATTATACACATATTTAATACACATCCAGACCCGGGAACATTGAAAACTTTTTTGTTCCGTCGGCGGGATTCGAACCCGCGACCCCCGGTTTGAGCGTCCAACGCGCTTACCACTGAGCCACAGAGGTCGTAAAAACTACGCAACGGATTTTGATGATTCTTTCAGTGTTAGATAGCCCATTTATCGAGGAAGGTTAAAGGCTATATTTTATCACGCTAAGACTTATAGGAGCGAAGAAGAAGAGGAAAATGTGGAAAAAACGGGGAAAATTTTTTGAAAGGGCTAACTTGAACGCGCTAATCTCAGGAACTACTGGTCCGATTGTAAAAATTATTTCAGTGTTAGATAGCCCATTTATTGAGGAAGGCTATAGGCTATAATATTTTATTACGATAAGACTAATAGGAGAATGTGAAAAAAACGGGGGAAATTATTTGAAAGGGCTTATCTCGCGAACTACTGGAGCAATTTTTATGTTATTTGGCACAGATAAGAAGTAGACCACGTGAAGGATCATAGGCTATCGATTATAATCATTTTTTCAGTGGCTATATATTTTATACCCGTGCGACGCCGGGGCGGTTCGCTAGTATTTAAATAAAATAAAAATTTAAGGGGAGTTCCCATACAAAAAACACATTTTTTGGCCTATTTTTGCTCTAAGAGGGTACGTAACCCTACGTGCGCGAGTCCGACTCGCACTTGGCCGATTATTTTACTTTTACAAGTAGGAATTTGCCACTCAAGGAATTGCAGAATACTTAATATCCCCTTATATAATATGCTAGTTACAGTTCTACTTTTAAAATAAATTAGCGTTCTACTATGTAGCTGTTACTAGCTGTACTATGTAACTGTACATAACGAGAAAAACTATGATTTAATATGAAACAACGTGTATGGTGTAGACCGTAGACTGTAGAACGATAAACGGCGACGCTTATGGCGACTTCCGGCGGCCCTTATCTGCGTTGCACCTTTGTTCATAACATCACTTAGTCAACCCCAAATTGGGTTGCTGTTAATTGTATCCTATTACTTTTTGTACTGACTCATCTGACCGCTGAGTGCAAAAACCTGGTACTACCTCAGATTGACGAGTTGCAACTATCATGTACATTGCGGGTCGCGATTTTTCAGGGTACTTAGATAATATAAGATAAGTACAACATAAATTCAGTACTTTAGACGTCCAATTCAGACATCCGAAATGTACATAATATATAAGATGACATTTCTTTTTTGTTTTTTCGAATTCAAGTTATCTTAGTACCCTGGTAGCTATTATTGTAACGAGAGTTGTATTTATAATTTTATTAAGTTACTTAAAATAATTATGTTTCCTTATTTTCCAAAAATAAGTTAGTAGTTCTAAGTATTCATTAAGTGATTATCTAATTTGGCTATGATGCACAGTCATTGTAAATAGTTACTTATAATAATTAACCTATAAATGTTATCGTAATTATTATAAAATTTAAACCACATAATAAAAGTATTTAAATGTAATCGGACGCTAATGAGTGTTGTACGATAAAAATATTGATCGGAGTGTACTTATCTATAGGCGGGTGAATGAGGCGAGCTAGCCTTTTCCATTGAGCGCACCCATTCATGGAAACTCGACGTGCCGTTCATGAAAAACTGTCGCGGTCGCGCGCTCACGTGATCACATTTTCATTCAAATCCTAAAGATAAGATTATTTTATTACGTCTTTAAACAATGATACCCATTCATTCATTCTATTTATAATACATAAATGAAAACAGTGTTTTTCTGAATGGATTTTTTTTTCGTTGCTCGCTAATTTTAGATTTAGATTTTTTCAACATATAATAAGAATTGTAATGTGTAAAGTAACTACTTTTATAGTTATACTTTTTGGTATTACAACATTTTCTATCAATTTTTCTTTTCAACTTTCTTTTATTTTTTGCAAAATGGACCCGCGTGATATTCTTTCTTTTTTTCTTCTCGCAGGGTTTTGAACCGGTGGGGTTAACAATTAGTTCTGAAAACGTTTGTTTCAAATTGAGAATATCACATTTTTTTAACGTTATCGATGTTACGGTAGGCACCAGTGATAACTCATATCGATATTCGTCCGGGACGTTTACGTCACGGTTACGCATTGGTTACACATGTAAAAATAAGTATGAAAAGGTTCGACGACCTCTGAATGCTCACGCTACCGAAATTCCATAATGTATTCACATATATTCAGATTTCACTCTCTACGCGACTCGCTGTCAATCACAAATCACAATGGCAGATCTGGGAGTGGATGTACATTCAGAGACTTTAGAAGTTAGTAGAGAAAGGGTGAAGCCAAACGAGCGTAATTTGTGAGTTGTGAGTCGCAGAATTTCAGCTGGCAGAAATTCTGCTGCTCACACGAGCGTAATTTTGTGAGTCATGATTTGTATGAAAAGATATATTTACGCGACCGAAATTATGCGACTCACAACTCACAAAATATTACGCTCCGTGTTCGGCTTCTCCCAAAGAGTTTGCTAAAATCGCACGAATTTGTCAAGGCCTACCTCGAGCGGTATCCGAATCCCAATTTATAACCAGCAGGGCTAGCATAACAACAGTAGACATGGGAAAGAATCGACATACTGACAGATTTTATCGATAAAAGGGCGTATTTCCTTTGCCTTATCACTTTGTCTTGTCTAACTGTCACTTTGTCTATTCTTCCGTTGAAAGAAACCGTTTCTATGGTGACCATGCTACGCCTGATGAAGGGCGTGAGTGTCGAGACTCTTGTTGTTTATTTCATGGGATATCAGTAACCTTCGTAGCATTGTGGGAAATTTATAAAACAAAATGTATACTACATAATGTACTGTTATGTATTTCGAAATCAACAATGTGATTTGCATAGCATTTCGGTGAAATCTCCGAATGACAAATGCAATAATCTTGACGAAGTACGAACATAATAATATTATGCAATGCAACGAAATTTACATACGTGTAAATTGTAATGTTTTAATGAGGTGCTATTACAAGGCCATTCGGATAATATTTTCCTATTGTTGTATGAAAATGTATTATGTTAATCACCTTTAGCCATGTTACTATTCATAAAATATCCATCATTATTCATTAATTCATTATACATATTAACTTTTTGAAATTACTAAAGTTTGTGATATATTTTAGTATAATCCGATTCTACAAAATCTAACTAGATGACGTCCGCAACTCTGCTGCGAATAAATTAGTTTATCGCGCTTGGACCATAAATTTTTCCGGGATAAAAGTATCCCGTGCCCTTTACCGGGACTTAAACTATCTCCATACCAAATAAAAAAAAACGCCTCCGTGGTCCAGTGGTTCAGAGCTCAGCTCTTGACTCGGTGGTCGTGGGTTCGATTCCCGCGTTGGAAACATGTTATTTCCAAGTTTGGTTAGGACAATGCAGGCTGATCAGCTGACTGTCTGACAAGTAAGATGATCCATGCGTCGGATGGACATGTAAAAAGTCGGTCCTGCGCCTGATCTCTCGCCAGTCGTGTCGGTCATTCGTCCCACTGGGTTATGAGAGTAAAAGGAATATAATAGAGAGTGCTCTTGTGTACTGCGCACACACTTGGTCACTATAAAATTACTCCTGCGTAACTGGCCTTGTTTTCAATTAAATCGGCCACCGTCACCGAAACCGGTGTGGGAGTTATTATTTCAGCGGTAAACCGTTCAGCGGTATAAGCGTGAAGAGGTTAAACAGACAGACACATTTTCGCATTTATAATGAAAAGTATGGATTTGGTATTAATTTGTTTTTTGTTACAATAATTTGTTGTACATATATACAATACAATATTAAGTTTGTTTCGTTATTGTGTTTGAATCAGCTAGTTGGTAGTTTTTCTTTCACTGCTTTGTTCATTGTCTGTGTGTGAAATAGGTGCTGTAGTTTATAGTAAATGTACTTAGCTACTTACTATAAAGTGACATAGTCAATTTATCGTAACAAAATATATTTTAATAGTATTTTACTTTCTATTGAAAACAGGAACACATATCTAGTTTCGATGAAGTATAGGCATAATGAAACCAAATTATAATTGTATTCTCAAGTCTCATACAATGTTTAACCAAAGTTAAAGTTGTTTTGAATGGTTACAAAAACTAGAGATATTATGGGTTATGATGGGAAAACATCTATAGTCAAACTCAAAACCTTAAAAATCAGTCAATTTGATGTACATGAGACTACTATAGGATTCGGACTAAATCCAAACAGTATTGATATTATTGAATTTAAATTAAAGAATCTAGGTACAAAACTCTTGCGCAATTTGGGCCGTTCCGAACTGAGCCTTCATAATCTTTAAGGATGTCCATGCCAATATCCATATATTATATAAATATTGTTTAAATGAGGCGTGCGTAATGACGACCGCCCACGGGCCGCTGGGCGGGCCTCATTGTTGTAAAACGAATATCAAGCAATTAGTCATTGCCATCAAAGAATATAGGATTTGCCAAAAAAAACGAACTTTCATGATGGTTGGGGGGGAGATCTTAATAGGGTGTAAGGAGAGGTATAAGCAGAACTGCATCTCGATTCTAATTCTCAATTTAAAATGCAATTCAAATGCAGTTTCGTTCGTCGCTGTTCAGTGTTCACTATCAAAGAGTTAAAAGAATTCTTAAAAACCTTATTTATATTACTTTGGATTGATATTTTATGAGAACCGTTTTATAGTTTGGTTGGAAATGAACTGGAATTGAACTAGGAATGAAGGTGGATTAATGTTGCATTGTAATAGTAGTCGTCGAGGTCCTGATTTGAAACTGAACCATAGAATACTTAAATAAAACTTTGAGTATCTATTTAATCTTCACAAAATAGGGATTCGATTGGAACCTAAAAATATTAAATAACAATTGGTAACTAATGCTTTGTGAACAGCTGCTAATATAATTTGATTAGGTTTTAGATTTGCTAATACCTTTCTGCATGTCCTACGTGGGTGAAGGCCTAGATACCTGTCACTTGAACCTTCTACGTAGGCAGCAGAGAATGTTGCTGTAGTTTCATTTTCTAATCCCACGAAATGTGCATAATACATAAGAATATGCCATAGATCAAAGAATAATAACATAGGGATTGTATCGGTGTAACGTCGATGAGGGATTGTGTTAAAAAATCGGCCAAGTGCGAGTCGGGCTCGCTCACGAAGGGTTCCGTACCGTTACAGAGAGAAATCAGAAAGTATGCAAAAATTGTGTTTTTGAAGTGAAAACTTCTTTAGCGGCGTTGAGCACTTTTGTGGGATGGGTAAAAACTGTGAAACTCGCGTCAGATTCTCGTGCTGATCGAAAAACCTTGGAAAAACCGTAAGACGGTTGGAGAGTAGTGTTTTGTGTCGAACTCGAACTCGAACTCGAATTGATTGTAAGGGTTTCGATTAATTAAAAAAAACGATTTTTTTAATAATCGATTGTTTACCCACCAGTACAGGTGTAAACCAGTACCGAGAAGTTTTGTTTGTGCCTTGTGAAATCGTCAAGTCATCTACTAAACCAGAGGAAACGAACCATGGATTCGAACGAACCATGAACTTTTCAGCACGCTTGGCAACCATAAGGTTTGTCCACACTGTGCCTTTTTCTGTTCGTCAAGGGCATGCGTTATAGCGCAGTCAACAGCGAACGTGAGGCATGCCCGCGACGCATGTCCTCTGACCGTCCAAAACTTTCGCTTTGGGCCATTCCGCTACAGAGAAAATTAACGAGAATTTTTAAAATGTGTTATTAGTTACATTTTTCAATTGGAATATACGTAAGAAGATGTGTATTTACTAGAGATGAAACGGATATCCGGCAACTATCCGGTATCCGGCCTATCCGGCGGTCTTAATACTATCCGGCTGAATACCGGATAGCTGCTATTCGGCCGGATAGGCATCCGGCCGAATAAAAAAAAGATCTGGATAAAAAAATATCTTTTTAAGTAATTATTTACTTTATTTAGTAAGTCTTAAGAAATATAAGTAGTTTTAGTTTAAGGTAGAAAATGAATTAATTAGTATAGGAGAAGGTGGTGGCCCCCCACTTTGTTTATCAAGCATTATTTAAAAAATATAGGAGTCAGAAGCCTAAAAAATACATTATGGGACTGCTTATTCATTTGTTTAAACATGTCTTATTAGGGAATAAATAAAACTCGTGCAGGATAATCGAAAGTTTTAATTATTCTTAATCAGATTTGGTATTTTGAGATCAAGTGATGGTTATGTGGCCCCCCGGGGATATCACATTAAATGTATTGCACAAGTGATGTGATCTGGCCAAATTACAATCATTGCTAATATTTAAACAAACGTACCAAAAATATTTATTAAATGTATAATTTTATATTTACCTTTTAAATTCCGTAGGAGAACAGTTTGATGTATCCGATGTTTGAACACAAAAGCCAAATATTTCTGTTTCTTAACAACTATCGAAATAAAATCACACACACTTAAAAGTTTCGCAGGTCGCAAGTTTAACTTGATCGAATGACAATCGAACTTGACAGCCTCTGTTGGATTTGTACGGTTCTAAATTAGTAGCATGCCGCGAGCATCCCGTTCCACCAAAATTATACTGGATAGCGTTGTTAAAACATTAAATATTGAGGGGGGCCAATGAAATATATTATGTGCAGGGGCCACGTTACCACCTTTTCCCTGTACTCATATTTTTTTTATTGTTTATTATATTTTGTTTATTATATCGCACTAAGGGCTTCGCTTCTCTTTTTTCAGCTTCAGAGCTTCAGAAAAAGTCTTTCGCTGTACACAATGATACAAGGTGCTGAAAGTATGTGTGCTTTGCACCAAACGGCTAAGTACCGCCGGATATCCGGCTATCCGGCCAGGTGGTTGGCCGAATATCCGGTATCTGGTATCCGGCCAAACTACTATCCGTTTCATCTCTAGTATTTACTAACAAAACAACTTTTATCGGTAAAAATGTAATTCGAATAATTTAGAGCGTTTTTAAGCATTATCATCTGAGGGACGCGATGTTTTTTCCCATATTTTTTAATTAAAATACCATATATTTCAAATTAATGTTTAGTTGTAGTATAGTTACAGCAATACGTCGAAATTTTTTGTATAAATTACACTATTCAACCGTTTTTAGTGATTTAGACGATTAATTTTGTCAGGCCAATAAACAACTGAGAATTTAAAAAAAACTACAAATTGGTGCAGTTTTATTACAAATTACTAGTATAATTATGTATTCCATATCGAAAATTTTTAAATTTGTTAGAGAATTACGATTTAATTCACCTTTAAGAGATTAGAAAATTTTGATGTTGCACCCGCGATCCTAGAAATGGTTAATAATTTCTAGTACTTATTACTATAATCACTTTTATCTTGTTACATAGTTTCTTTGTTTTATGCTCTTTTGAAATATAGGCAAGTTATTTTGTAAAAGTTTCGCAATAACCAGTACTCACATATGAACTCATCACAGTTCTTAATGGAGGGTAAAATTGGTTGCACCCGCGATGGCACTTCAGACCTGTTTGTGGCCCTTCATACATTTGATGAAGGTTTTTATTTATAAATCATTGTTAAACTAGTTAAAATGTATCCCTTCACGGGATATATATGCTTCATTTTACCTGTAGGAAGCTTTAAGTGTGTCAAACTGTTGCACCCGCGAAATGGAATCGCCCCTTTGTTATTAAAAATGACAGTTGGCGTTGCGTTCTTTGACGCATTCAATTATTGAATGCGCCAAAACGAAAGTTTAATGAAAGAAGATAACGAAAATTGAAGACGAAAGCACATAGTGTGGACATAGCTATAGGGTTTGTTTTTAGATTTTACGGTAGAAAAGCTGAGGGATTGACAAAGGAAATCTGTCAGTGTCTCTAATCTCTATTGTTTCGCATTACTACTGTGGCCCAAATCTGTTGGTGATATAAGTGTATATCAAATCCTAAAAATATAAGGCTAATCTAATAGCTATTCAAAGAAGCTGCACCTGTATAGTGATACAGGAGCAGCTTCTTTGAATAGCTATTAGATTAGCCTGTTGCTCGAACTTCTGGAGATGAGATTTTATTTGCATGTTTTGTCTCTCGGTAAAAATAGCGACAAAACTTCCGATTGAATCATCCAATCGATTTATAAGAGTGTGAAACAGGCTCTTTACACGCTGCTACAGTAAACAATGCAACACCATAATATTTTACAGAAATTTTTCACAAGAAAAGAAACTCCGAGGCGTTAGGATTGTTCCCAGTGCGTTCTTTGTTTCTAAAAAGCTTGGCCAACGTACTCTCGGTTTCGACACAGTATACGCACGAGTGTGGAAACGTTAATGACGCTGCTATTGTGATCTGCTAGTCGACTGAGTAGCACCATAGTCGTTTCCTCGGAGCATTCTCCGAGGTCCCGTTTCACTCCCACGATCCAGTTCGGTATGGGGTACCACCATTTTGATCGCCGTTTTCGCGTCGTAATTACGCGCCGAGTTTCTCCCACTCCAATTACAAATTTGTGTACACGCTCGACGCAAGGTCTTTGTTTGACCCCAACAATCGCCATAATTGTCGGCGTAATTGCAGCCATAATGACGTATGTCGTTACATTATTTTGTGAAAGGTTTCGCTCTTACGTCGCTAAACATACTTTCTACGTCTATCGTATTATCTTGTCAAATTGTTCGTTAAATTATCTGCGCTTATTAGGGAGTGATTCGGAAGACGAGCACGTAAGTTGCGTGCGAGGCCGTGCCCTTTCTTTGTTAGAAATTATCCCCTGAGGCCTTAATGAGTAGCGAAGTGGATCTATTTCTTAGTATCGGTAGCATGGGAAGAATATTTGTAGAATGACTGAGCAAAAATATTCAGCAAAATACTGTTATTGGGGATAACTATGAGGAAGCTCGTCACGCCAAATAACTAGATGTTTCTATCAAATTAAAAGATCAAACAAACATTGAATTTAAGAGTTTCATTGAGTCATAGAACGTGTAATGTTATCCCTACTGAAAAGTGCTGTATCATAATTTCCGTTGACATGATCTTCACATCCTGTGAGTCTCAATTACCTACACAATTCCGCAAGGTTAACATTTTTAAATTATTTTCGTTCAGTTGTATAGTGTGGCACGTTGATCCTTGATGGACAAATACAAGCGATTACGTTCATGTAGAGATTTAGAGAAGCATAATCATCAATGATTGTTCATGATCGACGTCGATTGAGCATATGTTACGGGCAAATTTGCAATCATGGCGAAACATGAAGCCTCTATAAAATAACGAGACAACTGAGAAAAAGTACTTCTAAATAAATTTGTCAATGCCTTCTCTACGCAATGTGCAACTGCCAATTACCCAATAGATACTTAATGCTACATCGCAATGTATTGAATGCGATTTTTCGCAATTGTTGCCCTTTGTAAAAAAATATAACACAAGGAGACTCACATGTACACCATTTAAACGAATTCCATTAAAAGTGCGTGGGAAAAATCGTATGGGTAAACTAATAATGGTTGTTTGAAAGGTATCATGGTTCAGAATGCATCATAAAAAATAATTGTATTCATTAACCTTTATTTAAAGCCTTAAACCTAGTGAATAAATTAAAATTACCTTAACTTTAATTTAAGTGTTTAATTTATCTACTAGGTAGGTGTTGGTCGCAACTTTGTGGCGCCAGTTGATCATAGTGGTAGAGAATAGAGATTCAACCGTGAAAAAGTTACACTTTTGCAATCTATGGTTTTAGTATGCCCATGGATTATTAATTTTGTTCATGTAATTTTTGATCCTCTTTTGTCTGAAATGCGTCGTACTGTATATAAGTAGGTCCCCGGTTGGTTAGATGAAGATAATCCTTGTTTAGCGTCCACCATAAGCGTATTAGGAACAAGGCGATGCACGTGTAACACCTATTCATTTAGATTCGCTTGGTACATACAATAAGTATTCAAGTCATAGCTCATACATGCAATCCTGCTACTAAGCTGCTAAACTTATTGGCATTTGGCACCCTGCAGGTCGATTCTGCTAAATAATCGTAGAATAATACGGTGTCAGTATGTACAAGTTTCGCGTTCATATTGTTCAAAACTCCAAAATTCAGTCTATGATATCAAAACGATCCGTTTATAATAATTTAATGGCAGTAATTTAAACTTCATAATTAGCCCAACAAGCCCCATAAGCTCACCGGTGAGCGAGACACAATAGAATAACAATAGATTTCCAAGAATCCACGATCGAAGGATATAGGACAATTGGGCTTCTGCTTGCCTGCATCTGCCAGTAAAAAGACTCCAGTGGATTTTAATACCCAACAGAAAATAGGTTGAGACTTCTTTAATAGTGGATTTTTAATACCCAACAGAAAATGCAAAATTCTCCACACCTGTTTCAAGTTCTGGGCGAAATATGTACTACGGTGTGGCGCGATAGCCTCGACTGCTTTACCCTTATAAAGTGATATTCGACGAGGTCGCAACACTCGCCACATCGCTCCATTGAGCAAACGAGACACGTGGTCACTTCATTAAAAAAAACAACTTTTTCAGTATAATTAAGTCCATATTTCACTACAATCGGATAGTACACTTTACGATTATACTTACGCTTATTAATGCCGTTGTCTGAAATCTTACTTTAAATGCCGGTTAATCACAATTCACATGGCAGTCCAATACTATATATTATAGAATCTATCTAGTATTTGTAACCTTGAAGCAAATATTTTTACTAATAAGAGGCATATTTAGTTGGATGGTGTCGCGTCACCATTCATACACATTAATAAATCATGGTCCCGATGGAAAACCTCAAGGAAAACCTCAAACTCTAGAATGAATTACCTAGTATAACTTTAATTTACTAGGTATCATTAATTTTCGCGCTTGTGTATTCCGCGTATTCCGTGGCTCTGCCTAAAGAAGAAAAGCAGGAACACCGTTGGGGTTTTAGTGGGCAGGCCCGGCCGCGGCCTTCACCGCCCCGGGGAGTCCCACGTACCCCGGTGGCCCTCCCCAGACTGCCGGGGACCCAATTAAAAGCACAAATTTTCCTACTCATCAAAATATGTAAAATGGCTCGCAGAATCTAGTCCTGTTTTATATTGGCAGTAGGTATTACGCTGCCATTAACCATGTATGAATGAACTGTGACGCCGGTAATTGTAGATCACGATATCGTGTTTTGTGACCACTGGTCAGTGATATTAGTACTCTATGTTATGTTAATACACGACAACGATGAATGACTAAATTAGGAAGTTTTGCGAACAACAAAATTTTATTTTAGGCTTCCTTCCTGCAATATTTTCACTCTATTGGCAGCACCAATATAGACAGTAAACGAAAATATTTGTTCTACTTTTGACAACGTTTTTGTAAATATTCTGATATTACGTGTGCAACATGTTGGATTTTCGTCGGATTATTTACTATGAGAGCCAGTAGCGCCCTCTGCTTAATATTCCCTATTCTCTTGTTACAGGTGAAGCAAAGCAACTACCAGCTCGCAATGGAGCCGCCTGCCAACGTGATATATACTGCGTGCTGTCTCTCGACCAGGAGGAAATATTCCGCACATCCACCATGGAACGGACGCTCAAGTGAGTATGCTTAATTTTGGCGCCCAACGTGGGGCCTCAAATCTCAATTTTGGCGTCCAATTTTGGGACCAAAAACCTGCTGCTTTTATTAAAAAAATAAGTAAAAATATTATGTTTATACCAACCAAGTTATCCAAATTCACTGGTATTTCAAATAATCCAAACACAGAAAAAAGAGTGGACATCATTTTTGTATAAGTAATTATTTTTACCGGTCGTATTTACACGACCGATAAAAATACCGTTGGGGTTTTAGTTTTAATAGTAACATCATTTTATCGTTCAATTGTAGAAAGCAATTTAGAACGTAATAAATAATAATGCACACCATGCAATGTAGGTAATCGATAATAGCGTGGGGACGACGCAAGTAGAGCTTAGTAGAATTAAACGTACCTACTTTATAATCAAGAAAATGGAATACTTCTTTAATAACAGATACTCAACAAATAGAAAATAAAGTCGTTAAAAATATCGATATATACTCCGAACCGAACCGGCCGATCTAAACGAAATATTTGCCTTACTCACATAACGGATTCTTTGTTGGGCTTCCGGCCAGTCTTCCGGTAGCGTTAGGGAGATCGCAGACGATAGACTTTTGTGCGATCAAAGTCTGCGGCTTCCATACAATCTGATGGCGCGCGCCATGCGGAATGTATGTAAGCCCGCGGACTTTGATCGCACAAAGTCTGTCGTCTGCGATCTCCCTTATCGTAACTAGAACATATTTAGGGAGTCTTACTGGGTCAAGGTACTCCTCGTGTGCACTCGCGTTTGTGTAATTACCGTTTTAAATTCGCACTATAATCGCGAAGCGCTAAATACTACATCCTGTGCGTTTACTACGAGCTATTCGTCACATCCGTACCTGGTAATGTAATCATTTAAATACATTAAGCGTGGTGTGCTGTATTTACATATTGGCAGTGTAAATAATGCTTTAAATAAGGAATTGAAGTGTAATGTTGTGAGAGGTCGCGCAATGTACCATCGAAGAAATTGATTCATAGACATGGCGGAGCTACATCATTTGGTCTAGTTACGAGTATGTCAATTCGGTGTTAGTTTGATCTATCGGCTGGGTTTGACATAACTCGACTAAATTACGATGGTCCGCTATCTGCCTTGAATCAACTACTCTGATAGTACTTACTATACAATAATAGGTAAAACCTAGATAGACATAGTGATAGATTGAGGGTGGCATAAAACTTGGTCGGTGTAGTGTGGGAGTGATAATGATAACTGATAACTGGTCCTATAAACAGACGGCATCGGAACCTTTTATTGCACGCAGGAATGTGCCCGCTGACCATGTCCTGATTAGAACATTAATAACTGCAAACTTTGCAGCCTACAATGTTTGTATTATTAGTAGTAACTAAGTTATAAGTACAACGAAAGTCGTGAAAACTTAAGTATGTAATTTGGACTACAGATGTTTTCAGATTGTATGGAATTTAAACATACGATCTGAAAACTGAAAACAAAACCTACATCGGAGACTCTGCAGTCTGCACCACGACCACTGTCATAATATTATTCTGTCACTAACTAAACTAACGCCTCCGTGGTCTAGTGGTATAGGGCGCGGCTCTCGACTCGGAGGTCGTGGGTTCGATTCCCACGTTGGAAACATATTGTTATTTCCAAGTTTGGTTAGGACAATGCAGGCTGATCACCTGATTGTCTGACAAGTAAGATGATCCATGCGTCGGATGGGCATGTAAAAAGTCGGTCCTGCGCCTGATCTCTCGCCGGTCGTGTCGGTCTTCCGTCCCACTGGGTTATGAGGGTAAAGGAATTGAGAGTGCTCTTGTGTACTGCGCACACACTTGGGCACTATAAAATTACTCCTGCGTAGCTGGTCTGGTTTCAATGAAACCGGCCACCGTCACCGAAACCGGTGTGGGAGCTATTATTCTGTCACTGGTGCCTGCAGCCTGGGTCCTGACTCCTGGTATCTGGAATCCAGTTTTTAACCCCCGACAAAAAAGGGGTGTTATAAGTTTGACGTGTCTGTCTGTCTGTCTGTGTGTGTATCTGTCCGTGGCATCGTGGCATCTAAACGGTTGGACCGATTTTGTTCTAGTTTTTTTTTTGTTTGAAAGCTGACATGATCGAGAGTGTTCTTAGCTATAGTTCATCATCATCAGCCTGCTCATTGCTGGAATATCATGGTTTATCTGGTTCGTGATAGGCCGATTCGTAACTTGCAGTAGTTTGATGGGTTTTAAATTTTGCATTCTGGTTTGTGACACTTATGAATATATACACATTAATGGAAAGTTGACCTGGTGCTGCAGCATCACCTGGTAATCAATAGGATACTCAACTCCTCACCAACTTAGAGTAGGGGTTTCGTGTTTGGGTACATTTTAATTGCGATAACCAGTAAGACGTGGATAAACAGTAAATATCTGCATGCTGCTGCTGCAGCATCACCTGGATACTGTGGGAGCCGAGCTCCGAGCTCATTATGAACCGAAAGTGGAGGTTTCATGTTTGGGCTCATATTGACGGCCTCATCCAAGAGGATATTCATAGACGGTATTCTTTGCATATTATTCTATACTATAACCAACAAAAGTTTAAAAAGCATGAAATAAAATTAAATTAAGAAATTTAAAAAAACCCCCGCCAAAAAACTTTAAAAAGTAATGAAATAATATTTACTGACTTTAAGTTTAAATAATTCCTAAGTGTAGAGTAGTATTTTAGTCCATAACTGTTGTCACGGTGTGTCGGGGGACCGCTAATGTTTGATTTCACATAACATTATAGTTTAAGGGTCAGTTCACAGCGAACCGAATCGAGACAATCAGCGACTTGGCGATACAAAAGCAGAACTCAAAAGTCGCTGTTGTGGTAGTTTACTTGGCGGTCCCCCGACACACCGTGACAACAGTTATGAACTAAAATACTACTCTACACTTAGGAATTATTTAAACTTAAAGTCAGTAAATATTATTTCATTACTTTTTAAAGTTTTTTGGCGGGGGTTTTTTTATACTTTATCGACCCATAGAGCAAGATCCAGCGAGCAATCACTCTTGCTGGGTACTGCTTATAATAACTTAAATTTTAATGGCCGATTTACCTTGGTCGTTAATGTCTGTTATAAATGCTATGCTCTCGAAGTACGTTGATGCAATCCCATTTTATTTCTATTGCTTCCTCTATTTATGGCTTTTAGCGCAACTCCATAAAGTTAACATCCTGTTCTGTCGTAGTCCAAGGAAATTCCTTTGTAGATTTCTTACAACCGATTGAATATGAAAGCAATAATATAGAAACAGATTTTGCAATGGAGTCGTAAAAAATCTTTAAAACAGACATTAAAGTAAATGAGGCGACTATATTATCAAAAATCGGCCAAGTACGAGTTGGACTCGCGCACGAAGGGTTCCGTACCACTTGCTGAAAAGTGAAAATTGTGTTTTTGTATGGGAGCCCCCTTAATTATTTCATTTATTTAAATTTTATTAAAGTTATTAAAGTACAATTAATAAATCTTGAGTATTTTGTGAATATTTCGAGTGCCTATGTATTGCCGTTATTGATATCGAGCAAAAAATACCAAAAAAAAATTGTGAGAGCCCTTAAAAAGCCCTTAATAAGTATTTAATTTATTTCGTTTTTAGTATTTGTTGTTATAGCGGCAACAGATATATGTACATATATGTACTGGAGACACACAGACAGACAAACAGACATCGAAGTCTTAGTAATAGGGTCCGTTTTTACCCTTTGGGTACGGAACCCTAAAAAGCACTTGTAAAGTTACCAGCTAGTGTTTAGTAATTAAGATGCAACCACTTATTAGGTGCTCATTAATGACAACTGAGATCGTCAATCATTGAGGATGGAGCTCACTAAATAAGTAATTAGACTTAAAGCTGCAGTTAACGTGTTAAAAGGGCGGGAAGCAATCATTTCGCATGGACGAAGAGCTGGCGGCTAAATATAATTGTATGATTTAAAGGATATTATACGTTTTATTCTTCTTGTGAAATGATTAATGTGAGTGTTACTTGAATTGAAACAAGGAAAATTTAAAGTCTCAAAACTTGAAGTTCTTATTAGGGAAAATTATTTCAGAAATTTAATTAATATCAGAAACATGCTACGACGGTACTTACTTCTGAAAATACACACTATTGTAGCTAGTACGTATCAAATATTGAGGGCCCATATTCTATAATTGTCGTATTACAAGGCAAAAAAAAAACTATGAACGTCCGCGTCCTTTGCGAATTGTTAAAGAAACAAAGCTAACGTTTATTCCGCTTTCGCGTGTCGTATGTCGCCTGTCGGAACTGTAAAAAAATAACAAGTGCATTCAACGAGCGGGGAGGTTTGATGTGCAAGGGCGGTGTTACCGCGTCCCGGATGCGTTTCCGGCGAGCGTGCGTCGGCGCGGAACGTCCCTTCCGCCACAACCCTCGCTCGCTTTTGGATGTGAATGAAACGCCCGCGCCGCCCCCGCTGCCCCGCCTCCCCCCGCCTCCCCCCGCCGCCCGCACGCATTATTCATACAGATTTCATACACCAACCGACAGGTGCTGTTTTACCATATGACCATTAATTGTGTCAACATTAGGTGTGGTCAGTATTATTCGAAGGAAGGATTCCCAAGCGCGCAATGACAAATTCTAGATGGTATTACAAATTATAGTAAAATATGTGTAAAGCTAGTAACTAGCGTATACGTCATGTAAATTGCAGGAAACGCCGGCGTATCTTCGACAGATCTAAAATACCGTTACACGATTAACATTGCAACGAAATTCTTTCCCCTCATTTCACATGCACGATATAAATATTTGCTTTCGTTAAATACATTTTTAATATTCTCACGGTATATATTTACTAGCTTAACCTCGTAGATAAATTTCAAGAAACCAGTTTCACCGGCTTAATGCAAATTTAATGTGTTTCCCATTTACAATAAATCCTTACCATAGGCAGTTTCTGATCTACCATAAATTTTATATCTTCGCATTGATATGTAAAGGCTTGCTAATATTATGTAGCTGATCGTATTATGTTACACACTTAGGAGCTTTCGCCAATTTGCTAGATTTTATTGATATAATATGAACTTTGGTCAGCACTCCTCATCTTAAAATTTAATGTAAGTTTTAATTGGTTTCTGTCAAAAAGCTACCTACATGCAGTCTGAGCAAGGTAGAACCAGGCCATTGCGAAATGATTTTATAATTGCGACATGCAAAATTGCGAATTTTAAGTGTAGGACTTAAGTAGGCGCGTGCAGTAAAGGACAGACTGAATATGCTACGGAAGGTAAACGCTCAAACTTCGAATGATCTCAAAACGGTGCGCCGGTGGTTTTCCTTTCAAATTATCATATTTTGCTTCCAACTAGGTACATACCTATAATATTGTCCAAGTTATTCAGTCATTTCTCAGATAAGGGTGATCTGAGTGTACCTGGAATGCTGGGGTACTGGCATTTCAATGTGCTTGCCACAATATTTAAATCCAATTATGAGAAGGGCCTAAGTTTAATTGCTAGTTGCTTTGTGAGAAAAAATCTCATGCCTGTTTTCACCAAGCGTCATAATATTATGATTTATGACGTTCAGAGTGTCTCCTAGCGGTGTTAAAGTCATGTTAACTCAGAAACACTTAACAACCTTTTTGCCTATGATTATATATCCATTATCTCCTAAGTTCTTTGGTCTAAGAGACTTAGGTGACGAACCAAAGTTGGTGTAATTTTAAGGCATACCTTTAATGTTCGCTAATTTCACCAGTCACCACCTAACTTTAGTGAAAACGGGAATTAAAGTACCCTTTGCTTTTGCTACAAATATTTGAACTATGGCACGTCGTCGGGGTTGTCAGTGAATATGATTTACGATGTATCGGAAGTGATAAGGACTCGTGACCCCCGAGGTGATGAGGATGCGGTATATCGCGGTATATCGGAGGAAGTGTCGCGTCACTCGCCACACTCACTTAATGAGTTCTTTGTCTCGCGATACTCTTATCTCGTGTCCGATATCGGTGGACGGTGGCCAGTAACGATTTTAGATGTATTCAAATTGTAGAGTATCAAGCCTAGATAGTTACTTGTAGAGACTGACTTTGGTTTGTATGAAAGATATTGCATAATTTCAGAAATATCATGCCTAAAGCGTCTCTTGAAACAATGATTTAAGGATCTAAATATTTTCTTGGGATACTAACATATTCCCTAGATTGTTAAGGGTTAAGCAGATGTTAGAGTCTCCTGGGGACAATGACACTATATTCCCAAGGTTGTTAAGGATATTTCTGGAAAGCGTATGAAACTGACCCAAATAGTATTCGCCCACTTTGGCCTGTCTAAATGATAGTCCAGGCGGACCTGTAATCGAGCTCAATCAGTGGAGTAATGGCGGGATATCCACGCTAGATGGGCCGAGATGCGGCTTGTACTGGTGGACGGGATGTAGACCGGACATGACTTTGATTTTCCATTGGTCCAGCGGAAGTATAATAATAAGAGAGTGTTTAATTGAAGATAGGTCGCAGGCCTATATGTTCAGATTGGTAAGGTAAGTTGTAAAATTTAATACTGACAATTTGGCCATCCTGGCGGATGGACTTTTCAGGACAATCAATGTCCTGAAAACTGAAGTCCTTATTGCGTATTGTTGTAAACGCTAATTGCTTTTATGGTTGTACATCATCGTGCAGCGATACCGTAACGAGCGCCGTATCTAATGGCTCATGGCACTCACTTTGAAGTAGCTCCCAGAAGCAATATCGAGTGGGGAATGCCATAAAATCCGTTCGAGCTCCGGCGCACCGCCCGCGCCGCGCGGTGCACACAAACGGAAGCTCTCAAGTGATAAATTGGTGCCGGAACCGCGTGGCGCGTAAAATGATCATCGCCCGACTCAAATTGGGCTTCGGCGTTGACGACTCGGGGTACTCGGGCAAGATGTATTCGACAATTTTGACAGCAAAGTTGAGATTTAAAATCGTAGGGGTTTCGATGTTGCTGCATGCCGTGGCTCTGACGATGTAATGTCAAATCACACTTTTTTTTTCAACTTCGCAGTCGAAATTGTCCAATGCAACTTGTCTAAGTACCCAGAGGTACCTCTGGATTTCTTTACAGTAATCCTTATGCGGTCCACATAAAGGTGTCGTCAGTAAAACGGATAGTGCGTTGCTCCGCTGTCCGCAGCACTGACGTGAGCGCGGTGAACGTGGGCGTGTACTCTACTAATTGATGAATGTCGTGTGTGAATGAATGTATGACCATTCATGACAAGCTATTTTAGATTTTTCCACGCTCGGCGGATCCTTGAATTGGATGTTTCAATTTATATTCTCAAGACGTGTGTATGAATTGACGGTTTTAATTGTTGAATTTGTAACACGCTTCAACTTAATTTTTTCCTGAAAATATCTTGTTAGTTGTTTTGTTACCAATCAAAATTGGTTGAACGATTCAAGCAGCAAGAGATAAAAGAATTTCACATTTGTAAAAGGAGCAATATTAATGGGTATTATTATAAAACAGATTAATCGATATAGATCAATTAATCTGTTCTACTATAGAGTAGAAGTGTTGATAAATGTGTGAATTGCGCTAATCGTCACACCAACTGCATCTGCAACATAATCTCCGAGGCTCGGTCGCAAACACGCCCGCGGCCCGCCGTCGAAATCCACAATATCTCTGTAATTATTGTACATATATTCATACTCACGATATCGGCATTGATTGCTGGAAATAATTACTCGTATTCAGGTCAATCAATCGTTTTAGCAATAAACATTGTTGCATAAGCTTAAAAGTAAGTGCCATTTAACTTCTTTGACAAAAAGATGCAGTAAAGGTGTACTAAAGTCTAAAACACTCGACTCCTCGAGGTTATCTTTATGGTAGAGAGGATGATTTTGTATAACGTTGTGAGTTGCGACACTTTGCAGAATGGCCCGAATTTAAAGCAACTTTGTCTACGGCAATATTGGCAGCAACTTTAGATCTAATGTCGATTCTATGTCTTAGATGCCCACTAGTTTAGGAGTCTATACCAATGATGTTTGTAATGCTATTCGAAGCAAACAAACAAACTGTTACTTTTTATATTATGTAACATTTTGTATAATTTGGCGAAAGGAAATCGTTAATTTTTACACGCGGAGGGAGTTTCATTGATATCGGAACAATGAATGGACCGTTAGCGTTGCCCAATTCCGTGCCCTTGCCGGCCTAATAATGGGACGCGCCGCCCCCTCTTAGCCGGTGACAGTTCCGCCTCCGGTTTATAAATACCCGCGCCGGATGCCCAACCGCCGCCGCCACACCGCGCCGATACACACTACGTGTTGTATAATTACCACAGTTACGCTTTTAATAATTAAGACTACAAGGAATGATAAGGGAAGGGAATGATTGTAAATTACAGTTTTTTTTCTCTATGTAGAGACTAAAGGTGGCTCTAAATTTATAGAATTAAGGAGAACCTAAAATCAAAAGGATTTTTGCACGTTAGAATTTAGAAATATTGAATCCTTTGAATTGTTTCGTCTGAATTCTTGGGGAGAACTTTTAGGATTCCCCTAATTCTGCTCAGTAGAGAAAACAGTGAGTTATTACGTACTTATTAATTTAAACCACACGAAAATAATTATATTTAATAAACTCATTCTAAAGATTAACTCTAAAGATAATCTCAAAAACTAGCGCTATTTCTCCATCTTCTTAATACTGCAATAAAACATTATTCTTATTAAAGCTATTGACTTTAATTCCTATAATTAGTTATTTTATACCTTGTGGCTTCTATGGAAGTGATCTGTATGTCGTGCCATAAATGTCCTGTCAGGTGAAATAACTTTGAACAGTATAAATAATTCCCATAACTAACCATAAGCAAAGGTCAAAGCATTCAGTGAATTCTCTTAGAAGCGAAGCCACATAGCTTCGCAGCGTTGCGTCGCGTCGTCGGAATAAGGCATTGTAGCCACATCTGCGTTGCGGAGAAGTGACAATATAAATAGTACAAGACGGTGACAGCTAAACACAGCATTTCCCACTTCGTCCCTCTCTATTCCGTCAGAACCGCTATCGACGATACAACGAAATATAGGAAACGTATGCAAAGATGGTGCTGCGAATTGGCGTCACAAATCCAAAAGTTAAATTTAAAATTGATTATTCGACTAGACAAGTGCTGCAAAGACTGTAGCATAAAACATAGAATGCGCGAAGCCAAGTTGGCGCTAACAGAACTAAAGAAGCTTGCACTTGTGACTGGATAGATTCCGACTCCTTCTGATATCATTTCTTTTTGTCCTTGATAGACCTTGGCTCCCATATGTAAAATATCGGAGCGAAGACGCTGGGACACACCGCAACGCAACGGGGCACTGTGGCCTCGCCGTAACACGTAAACTGACGCATCCCACATAATTGATGATGACCGTAACTTCGCGTCATGTCGACTGCTTCTATGTATGTGATTAATTGACCAGATTTCCCCATAGGAGAACAAAGGTTATGCGTACATTATACCATGAAGTACCTATGTCTAGATTTTGTAGAGAATGATACACCTAGATGTATGCAGCATCATGACGCTTTGTTAGTAAACAATAATCGTCTCATGGTTTCCAAGAATAATTAATATCCAAGTCATAGACATGATGAGCTGTTTATGTTTATATGGTTGACCATAATATTATGGATTCTGTCAAGATTGAATTCAATAGTTTAATATTATTAGATGATTAATAGTTTACCTTGCAGAGAGATTCATAGATTGTCCTGATTTGTTCAAAGCAATACTTAAGTTCATACTAATGTTGAAAGGGAAATGCTCTGAGAGTGACGTACCAGTTCCACATTGGTGTTATCAAAACATGTGATGCCGACAGGAAAACTGAGATACTGGACGTTTTATAATATATTAAAATGTAGTTTTCGAGTTCCCACAACCGAGATGAATCAGAACGAAACTGTGGCTAGACTGATAATTAGTGATAGCGAGAATGTTAAACTATGATGACGTAATTTACAATTGGGTTGTGTAAACTAATACAAATGGCGATAAGAGGGAATGCTTTTGTATGTAAATCGTTTATTTTAACTGTACTAAGAAAACGTAGTACACGCTTAAGTTTAAAACGCTTATTAATTTAGTGTATTTTTTTCTTTGCAGTCCATTTTTCGGAGAGGAGTTCCAGTTTGAAGTCCCCCGAAGATTTCGATACCTATCCATTTACGTGTTCGATCGCGATAAGCACCTCAAGCAGGATCGGGTGTTGGGAAAGGTGGCCATCAAGCGCGAGGATCTGCAACGGTACAACAACAAGGACCACTGGTTCTCGCTGCGACCCGTCGACGCCGATTCCGAGGTGCAGGGCAAGGCCTACATCGAGCTCTCGCTCGAGGACTCGAGAAAACGACTGCGCATGGACCCCAAGCCGCCCGACCCCTGCCCGGCCGCCGACAACTGCTCGGCGAAGGCCAAAGCGAAGAACCTCACCAGGCTCTCGGAGTACTGCAAGGAGAGCATGAGGTTCGGGTCGTGCTCGAGCTCCGCCAGCAAGAAGCTCCTCAGCCCCGTGTCGACGGAGCCGGCCCTGGCGCTGTCGCGGTCCGAGAGCCTCAAGGACCGCGCGCAGTGGGCGGTGCGGACGAAGCCGCCCATGCACGCCATGTCGGAGCCCGACGCTTCGCCCACGCCCACCGCCGTCGACTACTGGTCGGACCCCGAGCGTCACTGCGAGGCCCGCGTCGGCCCCGACACCCTCCGCCTGCGAGTCCTCGAGTGTTCCGAGCTCACCACGAAGAACGGCCAGTGCGACCCCTTCGCTCTCGTCACGTTGCTGTACTCGAACGGACGACGGATCGAGAGGCGAACAAGGCCCAAGAAAAAAACGGTCAACCCGCAGTTCGACGAAATTTTCTGCTTCGATCTAGTCATGGAAGCGGATCCCAAGGAAAAGGATGGATCTCAAAATGTAAGTTGACTTTTGTAGCTCGTTTCCATGTATAAATAGTCGACGAAGTGATGTAACGAGTGTTCTTTTGCTCCAGGCCGGAGTGGCGTGCGAGGCTCGGGTGTCGGTGTGGCACGACGCGGCCACGCCCGTGTTTCTCGGCGAAGTGAGGCTGCAGCTCCGGCAACCCACCCCAGCTCCACTCTGCGCATGGTAACACTCTAAATTTTAGTTATAATAAAAGCAAGTGTTGAAGCAATAATTTGCTGAAATCTGGGGTATCCCGTAGGTAGAGGCTCATTATATTAAACATGTGGGCTTAATAGTTAACGCATTATGCAGTATGCATAATGCACCCACAGTAGCTAAAGAGAAACCTGAGAAATTAAAGAGCTATTTAATGGGGCTGGTGAAAAATTACTTATCGCGAGCTAGTTAAACATTCTAATCGCCTATTGCGCTTTCCAACAGTGCCGTATTATTAAATTAACTACCCACCACACTTTCTTGATGGTGCAACGTTATTGCGAGGAAAGCGGGCGTCAAAGTTTTAATATTCCTTAATCTGTCCCACGCGCGTGTGGGTGGGTGTCGCGGGTATTGTTCGACATGCAATACGATCAAGTGGAATACTGTACTGGTTATTATAATATTTAGAGTGTAATAGCTTTACTATGTATGTAAATGACTGGATTAGTGTAGGCATACGCTAATGTACTGATGTAGATAGCTGACAAAGAGTTTTTCAGTTGAGTTTTGTCATACACAAAATGAATTGCGTTATCTAAGGGTGCGTCCACATTTGTATCATTTGCGCGATCAGATCTCCGATCAGATCTCCGTCGCGATCATCGCACCGTATAATCAAGTATGCGTATCATAGTGTGGACGCCTATTAGATCATTCTGCCGATCATGCACGTATTTGATACGACACGTATTAGATACGCGGTTAATAGCGATCGGGGCGTATCATGATACGCGTATCATTTTGACACGCTTCGATGATACGCGACGGAGATCTGATCGGGGATCTGATCGCGCAAATGATACAAATGTGGACGCACCGTAACAAGCCTTGGTTGACATTTTATGAGAAAGAATTGTTGTTTGATCTAAATCTGTCCATTTGACTGGATATAACAAGGAAAGAAATTGCTTTTATGTTGCATCAAATAGTAGAATCAAGTTTCAGTTCTTTTGCATTTATTAAGACGCTTTGTAGACGACGGGGCCGGGCGGGCTGGTCAATTTCGTCGCGTACGCCCGTCGATGTCTGCGGCTGTCCGCGCCGCGTACACAAAGCACACGCCGTCTGCGTTACTGCATGTAAACTGGTTTGTGTGATCCACGGCGGGCAGCCGCGGACATGCGCCGCCAGTGCCCGCCGGGCACCTGCGGAGCGGTCTTTTTGCCCGCCGTGTGCGTTGGTAATATAGGATTCCCCTTGTGCTATCGTTCGCGGCGAAATTCACCGGCCCGCCCCGCCCCGTCGTCTACAAAGCGCCTTATAGGCCCAGAGTCACTAGAGTGCTTAATAAAATGCATTCGCCAGTTTCGAAAGCGAAGTTAGGTGGCAAAATCGCTAGAAGTGTCATGACGCTTGACGCATACTTATTGACTAAGTTTAGTAAAATTAACGCCTCTGTGGTCTAGTGGTATAGAGCGCGGCTCTTGACTCGGAGGTCGTGGGTTCGATTCCCGCGTTGGAAACATGTTATTTCCAAGTTTGGTTAGGACAATGCAGGCTGATCACCTAATTGTCTGACAAGTAAGATGATCCATGCGTCGGATGGGCATGTAAAAAGTCGGTCCTGCGCCTGATCTCTCGCTAGTCGTGTCGGTCATCCGTCCCACTGGGTTATGAGAGTAAAGGAATAGAGAGTGCTATTGTGTACTGCGCACACACTTGGGCACTATAAAATTACTCCTGCGTAGCTGGCCTGGTTTCAATGAAACCGGCCACCGTCACCGAAACCGGTGTGGGAGCTATTATTATTAGTGAAATTAAAATTACTAATCGCTCTGTACTCGGCAGGTTCTTCCTAAAATCACGCGCGGGCGGAGCTCTGTCGCGGGGCGCGACGCCGCCCGGCACGCGGCTGTCGGCTGCGGGCGGGTCGGCGCTGGGCTCGCTGCGGCTGCTGCTGCAGTACACGGTGGACCACGTGTTCCCGCTCACACACTACAGCGACCTTGAGCAGCTGTTCCTACGCAGTGTGCAGCAGAAGGTAATTTTTTTAAGGGGACAAACGAGCAAACGGGTCACCTGATGGAAAGCAAATTCCGACGCCCATAAACATCAGGAGAGCTGCAGGTGCGTTGCCGGCCTTTTAAGAGGGAATATGCTATCTTCCTGAAGGTTTTAATAAAACGCCGACGGCTGCTGATTAAGTTAACGCAACACAAGAGTAGTTTAGAATCCGCCATAGAATGTGGGCAATAAGACTCTCTTCCTTTACATAGTGGGATGAAAGACATATGAAACTTGCGAGAGAGTGGGATCAAGGTCAGGACTGACTTTTTACGATAATCTTATCAGACAATCTGGTGATTAGTCTGCATTGTCCTAACTAGCCCTTAGTATGTAATTATGTATGTTCGAACGTGGGGGGAAGATCTTTCGAATGAGAGCTATAGAACTGCCTTTCTTAGTCCTATTTGCGTGCTAATTCCAGATGATTTTTACTTGACGTGTAGTAAGATTTATAAAAAAGACTCGGCGAAGCAATAATGTATTCCAATATCCAATACTGGACTAACTGGAGTTGGACGTTACTTTCGCAAGAATGTCAAGACGAGCTTATCTATTGGCGGCAACGTTTAACTTACCAGAAGTAGTAAACCACGTCGTTGGGTATAGGATGTGACTTGTAGGAGATATTAAAGTCGGGCCGCAGTACAATTTATGACACACTAAATATAGTAGCGCTGACGCGTCGCACTTTTACTTCCGCTCTGAGATAGGACATGGACAATAACTTACGAGAAAGTTATTCTATTAGAGAAAATATGCAACAGTATTGCTAGCAAGCAGCCTTCAAGAGTAATAGTGGAAATGCGACAGAACAAAAACAGCGACAGATTTCCTCCGACAATTCTATCTTAGAAAAAACTGCTAAGCGTGTGGTGTCCTATAATAATAATAATAATAATAATATCTATGGACGCTTCACACCACGTCAGTCTGGCCCCGTGCTAAGTACCTGAAGGACTTGTGTTACAGGTACCAGACAACGGAAATATATTTAATACTTTTATACTATACATATATTTAAGATTTTTATTATACCATACACATATTTAATACACATCCATGACCCAGGAACATTGAAAAACTTTTTGTTCCGTCGGCGGGATTCGAACCCGCGACCCCCGGCTTGAGTTGCCACACACTCTAACCATTGAGCCACGGAGGTCGTCGAATAATATTCGAAACGTAAATAAGCTACTACTCGTAATGATATTTATCCACCCGTCTCCAGCGAAACTATTTTGTCAGACATTAGAAGCAGCAAGTTTTAATAAAGAATTTATCGAGACAGAAATATTTTGGGTCACGTAGCTGAGCTTAGTCTTAGTTAGGAATTTTTATAGGTTGTATCTATTTAAATTATAGTTCAAATGTTTATTTATATTTTGGTAAGATATCTTCGATCAAATATATACTAAGATATCTATTAATAATTTGTTTCTAAAAGCATAAACAGTGTAATAAACCTTGTAATGTTTGGGTTTTTTGAGTAAGCAACTTAAAACTCTACATTATTGCCTTATTACAAATAAGCGTTAAATTATACAGCCATTTATGTTATGTAGAGAATTTTTGTGCATTTTCTATTAATTGAACAATCGCCATGTGTGGAAGTCCCAACTAGCACCGAATATTGAATGAGTCACTGTAATTTGTGAATAATCAGCGCGGTACGATATAGGTGTAATGTCACTGACTCATGCGTTACATAACGCCATTCACTAGTTAGTTACCGGTCTTATTTACTGTATACTATTATGTAGAGAGTAGATGGACAAGTTTCATAATATTACAATGTAAACAAATATACAACAATGTGTCCTTATGTTTTTTCGGAAATCAATATTTTTATATACCGTAGTCCTAGAAGGCAGGGGGGTGAGGGGGTGAAAATATAGTACATCTCAATGGTTGCATGATTTTTTATCAAGTTTTTTCTTTGGGAAATACATATTAATACATTGCTCTTTTTGCTATTTTTATATAAAATAAAATGTTAAAGCAATGCATAAATAAAAGTTATGTCATTTAGATATTCAAAATCAAAACTGAAACAGTTATTTTCTCAACCTCAAAACGGTTGGTTTAATTTTAATAATAATTAGTAATGAGTAATGCGTGAGTATTTGGTAAAGAGAAAGTAAGCTTTGTTTACAAATATTCTTTGTTCACTACAACCACGGTCCATGGCTCATGTTATCTGCCCAGTGCCCACTTTTTTTAAGAAATGTTTGAGAAATTACGCATTGTCCTCTTTGTTTACAACTTCTGTACGTGGAAGTCTAGACGTGTGCTCTTATCATAACTGACGTTATTGTCTGATCGTTTCGAGGAAATTTAAGATGGCGCCATTTGAAGATAATTTTTTTTCGTTGTTCGGTAACTTGATGTCTAATGTTAATGTATGGACTATGGATATTGATATAGGAGAAGGTGGTAATGTGGCCCCCCACTTTGTTTATCAAGCATTATCTAAAAAATATAGGAGTCAGAAACCTAAAAAATACATTATGGGACTTCTTATTCATTTGTTTAAACATTTCTTATTAGCGAATAAATAAAACTCGTGCAGGATAATCGAAAGTTTTAATTATTCTAAATCAATCACATTTGGTATTTTTAGATCAAGTAATGGTAATGTGGCCCCCCGGGGATGTCACATTAAATGTATTGCACAAATGAAACTTATCGGCAAAAATAACAAATGTAATAGTCACCTTTGGAGCCTCCACAGGCTACATAGCCCATTAGTCAAAAGCCAAATATTTCTGTTTCTTAACAACAGCTATCGAAATAAAATCACACACATTTAAAAGTTGCGCCGGTCGCAAGTTTAAACTCGATCGAATGACAATCGAACTTGACAGCCTCTGTTGGATTTGTACGGTGCTATATTAGTAGCATGCCACGAGCATCCCGTTCCACCAAAATTATACTGGCTAGCGTTGTTAAAACATTAAAATATTGAAGGGGGCCAATATATATGCAGGGGCCACATTACCACCTTTTCCCAATATTACTTTGATAGTCACATAGGGTCCGTGGTACATGGTAAAATTTTTACATCTTACAAATACTTATACATAAAGGGAAAAGCTGATTGATTTATAGATCGACGCATGGGCCAAAGCCTTAGAGCTAAAAACTTTAAGTATCGTCCACGTGCTCCTCTCATGATTTAGGCATCTAATAAGTAAGGATTTTTTTAATTTCACCCCTAAAGGGGGCAAAGTCCTAAATTCCAAAAAAAAAAAAAAAACACGTGGACGAAACCACTGAGCAAATGACCAGCCTGTTTCCTCTTGCAGCCAATCACCACGTCGGCGGTATACATCCTGGGCGAGGTGGTGTCGAGCAAGACGGACGCGGCGCAGCCCCTCGTGCGGCTGTTCACGCACCACGACCTCATCGTGCCCATCGTGCGGGAGCTCGCCGACGCCGAGATCTCCGTGCTCACGTGAGTAACACCAGCAGTGTACAGAGAATAGGGCAAGGTTGGAGCAGAGGGTGCTACTAGCACATACAGCAAATAATCCTACTGCGGGCTCTACACTCGAACACGATTCGAACAAATACGAAGCCGCGAAGCAGCCGCGAAGCAGCCGCGAAACCCTCCACACTCGCGGTTCGCGGCCTTCGCGGGCTTTCGCGCCGCGAGTGTTGAGCCCGCATACCACAATCCGACAACACACGTCATATCAGAATATGTATTGACAGAAACGTTGTCAAATGCCGAACAAAACTTTTTGTTCACTGCCTATGCTGGTGGTTGCCTCTAGCGTGAAAACATTGCAGAATGAATCGTATTTGATTCATAGGCAGATGGCGGCCCAAGTAACAAAATCTGGTCTTGTAGTGGTTCCGGGGCCAGGACTATAACAGGCTAGTAAACTTTTATAACCACGGAAAAGGGCCCATTTTATATGCGTACTTTTGCTAATAAAGCACTCATAGTAGACTTGCCTAGCACTACTTAGAAAAATAATACACTTATTGTTGGACTACGCAGAACTATCTGCTCCCACGAAGCCAACTATGAGCATCTTATAGAACCCCAGGTAGGCCTGTTACGTACTCGGCGCTTCTATTACTAGCTACTTCAAACATTAATTTTGTAAATTGTGTTGTAAGTAAAGTCCAAACGGCATATTGAGGCAGAAAACTTCGTAAATGACAAGTTTTGTATTTACGTTTGTAATAGAATTCTGTGCCCAATATAGAATTCTGTGCCCAAATTATTCATTTTCATTATATAAATTCTGCACATCTTATACAAAGAAAGTGCTGCAGTCTAGCGTCGGAAATACAAACCATAATAATATGCTTTATGTATTTGTTTCTTGACTTATACTGCTACCTATAGTTCAGCACGTTCCCTATAGTCTCACAGGCGTTGGGCAAGTGTGAACATAATTATATCTCTGTGAGAGTCATCATCGCGGTTTCACGACAATAAATCATATTTGAGCACAGCGTGTGAAATAACAACAATACTGTCGTAATGTATCATAGTTTCGCTCTAAAATTCTGATGTGGTATGTGAAGTTTCACTCATTGAGGTGATAATCACATATCGACATTATCTATAGAAACACGTTAGTCTATCTCATTTATTTCAAGCTAAGTAAGAATTGAGTGTGCAGCCGTTAGTTAAATTTATCGAAACTTAAGCCTGTTATAATTTGTTTCAAAATACTTTTTTTAAATAAAATATTTTAAGAACTAATTAGGTACGTGGCATATACTAAAGATGTTTTAAAGAAGTGAAATGAAATTGCAACTAGAAACGTCAAAATGTCATCGTTATCGGCGTGGCGCGAGATTGTTTATTTGTTTATTATCTTTATCAGTTATTACGCCTATTTCCTGCACCGCGCGCCCTGAGGACATTCGGTTCACAGATAAGCGATACCGAATATAATGGGCATTGTCCAAAAAAATCACATGTACTTTTTATATATTTTTTTTCGTTAAAATAGGGTATTTTAAGAATATAAATTAAATAATTTTGAAATTCATTGGCTAGTTTTTTCTCAATAAATTTTTAAAGTTTCGCTCTGACGTCATCATCGGCGGCCAATTGACTTCTGCAGTATGTTTTTTTTCCTTTCAATCTTATTTATAATGGCTGGTTCGTCAAATGCAAGTTCTCATTATGTGAAAGCTGATACGAGAAGCTTACCAAAAGTTCGAAACGTAATATTGGTCGAATTTATTGCTCATTTAACGCCATTGAAGGTCAAACTAAGTTTAAACATATTTGTTCAAAAATATAAGTAACTAATGGGTATTTTTTTCGTTTATATACAGAAAAACGATCACTGACCTTATTCCTCGAAATGTTTTTGTAAAGAGCAAAATTAAAAAAAATGGACAATCCCCATTTAGTTAATATTCTACTGATATGAAATTAATAGTAGGTGTGTAATAGTAATGAAGGTTGCCTCTTCTTTAGGCGGATGTCCTAGCCTAGGTTGGTAGTGGGTAGGGTAGATTTAAAAAACAATTGTCCATACCAGAGACCAGTTACTCCATGTCCGTACCAAACTTAAACTAAATTGGTCATCCATTTAAGCATGAGGAGTTAACCGACAGGCACACAATTTCGCATAATTACAACATTTTTGACAAATAAACTTTCTTTTTTTTTTTTCATCCTCAAATAAATTAGGGTTGGAAAAATTTAATGTTAATTGTTTTGTTCCAGTGACGCGACGACGATATTCCGCGGCAACACGCTCGTGTCGAAGATGATGGACGAGGCGATGCGGTTGTCGGGCGCGGCGTACCTGCGCGCGGTGCTGCGGCCCACGTTGGCGGCCGTGCTCGCGGAGCGCCGCCCCTGCGAGATCGACCCCGCGCGAGTCAAACCCGTCGCCGCTGTAGCTACAAACCTCGCCAACCTGAAGGACTATGTGGAAAGGGTGAGTAGGATATATGGCATGAAATGGGGGGATGGGGATTGAGCTAAGGTTGCAATGCCCAACGGAGCCTAGGGATGTCAGTCCCTTAAATTACTGTGGCCCTCGCTGGCGGCCCGAGTCAAACCAGTAGCCGCCGTCGCTACCAACCTCGCCAACCCAAGGACTACGTCGAGCGGGTAAGTTAAGAAATGAGAGGGGAGAGGCCAGGCCATATCCCGTAGTTTGGCGGCCGCTTCAAGGAGACCGGCTAAATAGAGCTCGCCCGCGTGAAACCTCGCTAACCTCAAGGGTGAGTGGGATGATATACATATGATGAAGAAATGAGGGAGGGGGGGAGGGACTGAGCTACAGTTGCAAAAGGCAATGCTCAACGGAGCTTAGGGTTGTCGGCCTTTGAATAAGAGTATAGTCCAAACGTGCGTGTTAAGCCTGATGCCGCCGTCGCTACTAACCTCGCTAACCTGAAGGACTATGTTGAACGGGTGAGTGGGATATATGGCATGAAATGAGGGGGGACTGAGCTAAAATTGCAAAAGGCAATGCCCAACGGAGCCCAGCTAGCAGTAGCTAGTTACTTTGCTACCACGTCGTCAAGGACCACGTCGAGCGGGTGAATGGAGCCAAGAGATGAGGGGGCGGAACGGAGTGTAGGTCGTAGTTGCTATGACAAATGGAGCTTAGGCACCTCAGGCAGGCTTAATTACGGTGGTAAACGTTATGTAGACGTTCTTAAAGCTCTAGTTTGTATATTGTAACCTATTTGGAATATTTTTTACATTATTTTCATTTTACCTCTATCTCTTTCTAGTCGCCTTTTCGCGGTTCGCGGCGTCTGTGTACTAACGTTGTAATTCTGTCGCGCAGGTGTTCGGCGCGATAACGCAGTCGTACGCTATGTGTCCCGCTGTGATGTGTCGGCTGTTCGACGCGCTCCGGCAGTGCGCCGCCCGCCACTTCCCCGCCAATGCAGAGGTGCGCTACAGCGTGGTGTCCGGCTTCATATTCCTGCGGTTCTTCGCGCCAGCCATACTCGGACCACGCCTGTTTGATCTCACAACGGAACAGATTGTAAGTAAAAAACTACTTTTATTAAACTACTGATTCTATGTTGTTATAGAAACTGAAGTGTTTTAATAAAAATAAGTTCGCTCGCGAAACTCGTTGTATACGTCGCTACTTGTTACGTGCTAGAATATATTGCTATTTCGTTTTCATGACGCCATAGCAATAAAGTACTCGCATGTAAGATAAGTTGCGAAGGGCCTATGCACTAATTTCTTATACAGGATGTAACAGAACAAAATAATAATATTTTGAGGTGTGTAGGTGTCTCTACTTAATACACGCCCTAAAGTAAATAGCTTTATAATGTATTTTATACAACCTATTTAGTTATACCACCTTTTTAATTGCGTTATTACTGATTTGAATGAATGCTGTTCAGGATCCACAAACCAATAGAACGTTAACGCTGATCTCCAAGACGATCCAGTCCCTGGGCAACCTGGTGAGCAGCCGGTCCGCGCAGCAGGTGTGCAAGGAGGAGTACATGGCGGAACTGTACAAGAGCTTCTGTACAGCAAAACATGTGAGTTTGTTTTATATATTATGTGGTCCTGAAAGAATGTATTATGCTAAGTACTCACATACGGTTTTGCTCGATAGTTTTACTCCGAATCGAAGGAAATAACATATTTGACATATTTAATTCCATCGAGCCGGCTCGAAGCGAGCCTAGCTGTCAGTTTTGCGGTCCACACGGTGGTTATTGCTCGATTTGGAGTAAAACTATCGAGCAAAACCGTATGTCAGTACTTAGCATTATACTATCGAGGAAGTTGATTGCTAAAGGCAGATGGGGGACCTACGTAGTTTGATTGCGTGTCAAACCCGTCCGATCTATCACAGCTAACATTGAATTGGCATAAGCCGACCAACTGACGTAGGTCCGTCAACTGCCTACGACTCAATTTGATCGATGGTACTATCAGAGAAGTTGAGTCCTAGGTAGATGGGGGACCTACGTAGTTTGGTCGCGTTATGTCAAACCCATCCGACCTATCACAGCTAACATTGAATTGGCATAAGCCGACTAACTGACGTAGGTCTGTCAACTGCCTAGGACTCAATTTCCTCAATGGTACAAAGTTTACTATAAGGTCTCAATGTTTTTTCTAAATAATATGGTATTACAATGACAATCTTTGATTTACTTTTATAAATTTTTATTTACAAAAGTAAAGCAAAGATTGTAAAGAACCAATAGCCTATTAATTTTTCTGTATTCTATACTTTTGGCTATTAAATCTTTTTGTTATATTTAAAGGTAGAAAGTTACGTTTTTTATACATAAATACAATGATATATTATATAAAAAACTCAAAGCAGATATGTTACTACCGCGCGCGTTGTGAAGCTTCAAATACGACCCAATTGGGTCGTCTTTTAATTTAGTCTGTCTCTTTTATGTAAATGGCATTTCATACCTTTTGTTTCACTTAACTGTCAAATTTGTCAATGTTGTTCGGAAGAGATTTAAACCGGAAAATAGTATGAACGTAACAGATCTGTATAAGTAGAATATCATTGCATAAATATAAAATAATTTGTTGTTTTCAGGTGCAAGCGATACGACAGTTCCTCGAGATTATTTCCTCAAGCTCGGACACACAGAACAACAACGTCCAGGAGACACCAGTATTGTTAAAAGAAGGGTGAGTGCCTCCAGAGCTGTTGTCAACTTCACCTAAAAATCTCCCTTGCACGTACACGTACACGCAAAGTGCGTAACGTACGCAACATTTGAAGCGTGCGAAGGAGAATTTAAGGGTGTTTTCAAAGACTGTATCTATGCATACATATTATTTTCATCTGTAGCACTTCACTCAATACAACTTCTTTTTCTTTTCTGCATCATTTGGAACAGTTATGGGTATGTACTTTGATTTTCCTTATTTTCCTATCCATTCCTTAGTTTATTTATGTTGTTTCGTTCACGGTTTTGTTCCTTATATTCCGCTTTTATGTAACAAAACTTGTTTTGTTATGAGTAATATGGTAAGTATTTTTTAATGTAGTTAAGAGTCCGTATACGAAATTTTGCCGATTTCGCTCATTTAACAGACGTGATTTAACAGTTAAAATACAGAATTTCTATAAGTTTTAATGCACAACATGTAAGATCATTTCAATTATAATCTAATGTTGCAGCTAGATTTTTTATTTTTTTTAAGTATCTTTAAATAATCCAACTCAAACCCGCGACAGTTTTGTGATTTTTGCTGTAAAAGGTTTAGAATATTACTTTTTTATGGATTGTATTGACGTCTTAACGGTATGAAAAAAATACAATGTACTGTTGAGAAAGTCGTCTATACAATGTTGGAATTACTTTTTACCACTTTCATATAAAAAACCCTTTAAAAAACAGAATACCTATAACTGCCCGCTAACTTGGCGATCGTCCTTTTTCACCTGGCATATGAAAGACGGGCGTGAGTGTGAAGAGAGCAGTAGAAAAGATAGTACGGGCTCTTAATAATGCTTAAAAAGAACACAACTTTGTCGAGAAAATCGATCATTATTGTAAATAATAATAATAATTTTTATTGTGTTACTAAGAATAACCGCGTGAGATGTTTATGACATGTACGTAGTTTCGTCAATGATAAATCTGTAAGCAATTCACTTTTGATATCTCACCATCGCAATTCCTTAAAAAATCTAGACTCCATTCTGACTTCCTCAAATGTTTTGTGTGAGCGAGTAATCAACACTTGTAATTTGTTCCTTAATATAAATAAATAAATAAATATGAAAACATTTCCTAACTATATTAACATAGTTAATATAATATTACAACTCACTAAAAACTAAAACAAATCAAAACAAATAATACAGAAAAAAACTTGAGAGATGTCAAGGGACACCCGGATGGAACGAAGTTTTAAATTTCCCGCCAGTTGACGTCATCGCCCCATCAACGCCCTCTGCCCCTACTTCGCAGGTACTAAAATGAGTGTCGGTCAAAAAGTGTCGTTCCGTCTAGCCCCCTTTCGCAACGCACGATAAGGAACTTCGTTCCAAAAATCAAACAAAAGACACTTGAAAACCAATCATAAAATATTTTTTATATTGAATAATTCGTTTTTATTTTATGATTAGTTTTTTATTATTATGATTACTGTGTTGTTCGCAGGACGATGATCAAGCGTTCGGACGGGGTTCGTGCGGGCCCGGGGTCGCCGCGCCGGCGATGGACGCGGCCCGCTAACGCCTACTCCAAGAGGAGGCACTTCCGACTCACCAGGTATAACACCTTATTAATTACTATTTGCTATTCGTGCTCAGCAATCGTCGTTTATCATACCCGAGACGAGAGAGACATTATAGAAGTATGTACATAGTTTTATTATACTCAAACGACGTTCCCAAACGACGAGCAATGCTCGTCTTTCGAAAGTTTGTTGTTTAGTCTGCAATTGGAATTGGACGTCAATCGGAATTTTAAAAATACCTCAATGCCTAAAAGTGCCGTATCGAGCTGTAGAAATTCAAATAGAAACGTTGGCCTAGATAATGGATAGGTACGTTTCTTATCATCGGTGGGAAAAAGTGGCACGCTCGTTTTCATACAAATGGAGCGACATGCGGTATCTATCTTGATCTATGTCTGTGAAAGGTACAGAGGCAGGCCTGTCCCACTCGCGCGAATAGGCATCGAACTGTAAGTACCACCCGCGGGTGGCAAATCAGTAGGGACTCACAAGCGAGCGGTGACGCACGCGCACGAGTTGTTCGTTGCATACCTGCGTATTGCGTAACATTCGATCGCTATCACAGAATTGATATTAATCTCACAATGGACAATAAAAAGAAAAGGGCAAAGAAATATTGCGCAGTGTTTAACTGTCTTAACACGGATTGTAAACCAAATTTAACTTTCTTTACTATTCGAAACCTCATTTGTTTACAAAAATAACTAAGTTATATACAAACAATTTAAGTAGGTAATAAAAGACCGCTTTCAATAATTAAGATACGGTACCTATCGAATCTAAGTACGCGTAACTAGTTACACGCGAATTTATGATAATTAAATCTATACATAGTACTAAGACATAATATATTAGATTATTTAGAGTTAAATAAAATGTAGTTAGTTAAATATTAAGATTATAATATTATTTTTAAAAAGACACAACCCTGATTTCTTCAGAAAAGGTACGAGTTATGCGATAGAAAGAGAGCGGAGATGTAGGCAAATATAATTGTAGGCACCTAGCACTGCGCGGTCGGAATTTGAACTTTATAGTATCGTAGCATGAGTCGTTAATTCTTTAAACGGGTTTCGCCAGTGGGAATTCTGTTGGTACAACTAATATATATTCTGTGACAGAGGCTAGCCTTATGCTATCTTAATTGTAATACGTTATTTTGTATAGCGGCGAGTTATCGTGGTCGCGGGGCGGGTCGCGTGCGGCGCACCGTCTGCCTCTGTCGGAGGTGCTGAGCGTGCAGCCCGTAGACTGCCCGCCCGCCGGCGCGCCGCTCGACGCCAACAACATCTTCCAGATTGGTGAGTTATATCTTCTTCTTCTATGTGTTCTTATATGTTCTATGGCTATATATTTTACACCCGTGCGTCCGCACCGGCCGGCGTCGCACGGGTATAAAATATATAGCCACTGAAAAAATTATTAAAATCGATAGCCTATATCCTTCACGTGGTCTACTTCTTATCTGTGCCAAATAACATAAAAATTGCTCCAGTAGCTCGCGAGATAAGCCCTTTCAAATAATTTCCCCCGTTTTTTTCAACATTCTCCTATTAGTCTTAGCGTGATAAAATATAGCCTATAGCGTTCCTCAATAAATGGTCTATCTAACACTGAAAGAATTTTTCAAATCGGACCAGTAGTTCCTGATATTAGCGCGTTCAAGTTAGCCCTTTCAAATAATTTTCCCCGTTTTTTCCACATTTTTCTTTATTTTTTCGTTCCTTTTAGTCTTAGCGTGGTAAAATATAGCCTATAGCCTTCCTCGATAAATGGGCTATCTAACACTGAAAGAATCATCAAAAATCTAAATCCGTTGCGTAGTTTTAAAGATTAAAGGGAACAAAGGGACATGAGAGAAAAAAAAGCGACTTTGTTTTATAATATTGTTACGTGCTAGGGTTCGAGGATTCGGAGAGAAAGACCTGGTGACTCTCTGGAAGACTTTATTCACAAACACTAGGTCACACTAATCACTAAGTCCAAACACTAAGCACTAAGTCCCAAACACTAAGCACTAGATCCAAATCACTGAGCACTATCACTGTCCTAGGTCCTAGCCGAGTCGTAGGTTCACTATCACAATCACTCACTATTGATCACTTGTTTTCACTTCGAAGTCGCCTCGAAGATCGCTCAGATAAAACTGAATCCCGGGCCGTCCACCTGCGCCTATTTATATGGGCGACTCGAATTCTAGAAAGTTCCTTACTCGATTCACGTAAACAAGTAAACACGTAAACAAGTAAACAACGGTCGGAACTTTCAAGGAGATTCGAGCATGTACCAACTAGCGCCATCTAGTTTCGAGTAGGGGATTTATGTGTAGTGTGTCCCCTAGTTTTGCCGGTTCGACGCTAGATGGCTCTGTGTGTCCGTATCCGTAACACTACTCCCCTCTTAGAGATGCTCGTCCCGAGCATCATTATTACTGCCATGGTAATGCGCCAGACGGTCTATGTGTACAACTTTGAATGTCCCTCTTGGTTGCTTTTGAATCCTGTAAGTCACATCATTCAATCGGGTAACCACTTTGTATGGGCCGTCCCACTTGGTCTGCAACTTTGGAGATTTCCCTTTTCGGCGAGTTGGGTTATGCAGCCACACCAGTGACCCTTCTTCGAAGCCGCTCGTGTTCGATTTCCGGTCGTATCTGGTCTTCATGTTCTCACTTGACTGCAACCCATTTTCCCGAACCATGGCGTGTATATAGCGCATCTTTTCCCTTAAATCGCAGACATAGTCTTGTACGGTCTTCGGTTCCTCCGGTGACCCTCCTGTCAAGAGGTCTACTGGTACTCGCAGTTCTCTACCGTAATTGACATACGCCGGGGTAGCTTTTATGCTCTCATGCTCGGCGGTACGGTACGACAGAAGGAAGAGCGGTATATACTTGTCCCAATCCTTTTGTTTGTCATCTACCAGTTTCGCCAAATGCCTCTCAAGGGTCTGGTTAAATCTCTCAACCATTCCATCAGACTGTGGATGGTACGCGGTGGTCCTCGTTTTATGCATTCCCAAAATTCTGCACACTTCCTGGAAGACCTGCGATTCGAAATTCCTGCCCTGATCGGAATGGATTTCTAGAGGCACACCAAAGCGTGATATCACTTCTTCGACTAGCTTAGAAGCAACTGTTGTAGCTTCCTGGTTTGGTATGGCGAACACTTCGGGCCATTTGGTGAAGTAATCCATGACCACCATAAAATACTTGTTTCCCGATTCCGTTACAGGAAATGGTCCAGCTACGTCAACTGCAATTCGTTCCCACGGTGCGCCAACGTTATACAAGCGCAGGTTCCCACGACTCCTTGTTTGTGGTCCCTTCACTGCAGCGCAAGTAGTACATTTGCGGCACCAATCCTGCACATCATCTCGACAATGCAACCAGTAGAATCGTTCTCGCACTTTTGTTAACGTCCTCTTGACACCTAGATGACCTCCTGATACGCCATCGTGTATTTCACGGAGAACATCTGGTACTTCTCGTCCTTGGGACAACTATCTGAAGATGGAACTCTCTGCCGTTAGTCTTCTCCCATTTCCGGTAAAGTATTCCATTTTGAAGTATCAGACTGTCCCATTGCGCCCAGTACGCCTTAGTGACAGCGCCAGTGGGTGCAACTTCACTCCAGATTGGTTTTACGTCACCGTGTTTCTTCCATGTGATGATATGCCGAAGGTCGTCGTCTCTTTCTTGAGCCTCTCTCATAGCATCATTCTCCCAGAGACCCAAGGGACTTGTTCTGGTTAACTTTAATGTCATTTCATTAGATTCCTGCTTAACACAGTGTTTGCAGTCCTCTGAACACGGCCTTCGTGAAAGTGCGTCGGCATTCCCATGCGCCTTTCCGCTGCGGTGTTCTGTCTTGAAGTCATACTCCTGTAGTTGTTCAATCCATCGAGCTACTTGGCCTTCTGGGTTCTTGAATTGCAGTAGCCACTTCAAGGCTGCGTGATCAGTTCGCAGTAAAAACTGTCTGCCGATGAGATATTTGCTGAAATGTTGTAGCGTCTTTACAACAGCCAAGAGTTCTCTTCTTGTCACACAGTAGTTTCTCTCTGGCTTAGATAAAGATTTGCTGAAATATGCAATTACAACTTCTCTTTCACCCTGTTTTTGAGATAACACCCCTCCAATGGCCGTGTTGCTTGCGTCCGTGTCGACTATAAACTGACTTGCAGGTTGTGGATGCCCCAGGATTGGTGTTTCACACAGATGTTTCTTCAGTTTCTGAAAAGAATCTTCAGAAGTCTCGTCCCAAATAAACTGTCGTTTATCCTCTGTCAGCCGATGTAATGGCTTGGCTATCTCCGAGAATCCCTTAACAAAACGCCTGTAGTAGGAGCATAAGCCGAGAAATGCCCGCACTTCGGTTTTGTTCTTAGGGGTTGGCCAATTTTGAACTGCTTCCAGTTCCTCCGGGTCCGTCTGGATTCCATCACTGGAGATGACATGGCCGAGATAATTGACCTTACTCCTGAATAAACGACATTTTTTCGGATTCAACTTTAACTTGGCCCCCTCTATTTTGGCGAAAACACGTTCTAAGTTTCGCAAATGGTCCTCGAAGTCGCGGCCAACAATGATGACGTCGTCCAAGTAGACTAAACAAGCCTCTCCAACTAAGCCTACCAGTACACACTCCATGAGTCGCTCAAATGTGGCAGGTGCGTTGCACAATCCAAAGGGCATGACGTTAAACTGCCATAAACCTTTACCGGTGGAGAAAGCTGTCTTCTCCTTGTCTTTTGGGTGAATTTCCACCTGCCAGTATCCAGATTTCAGGTCCAGGGTCGAGAACCATTTCATGCCACTCAAGGTATCCAGAGTGTCGTCAATTCGAGGTAATGGATAGCTGTCCTTCTTAGTGACATCATTGAGACGCCTGTAGTCCACACAAAATCTTGTGCTGCCATCTTTCTTCTTCACTAACACAACAGGTGAGCACCACGGACTTGCAGACGGTTCAATAATCTTATGCCTTCTCATGTCCTCCAAAAGGCTTTCAACTTCTTTTTCCTTTGCAATGGGTATCCGTCTTGCTCGTTGACGAATTGGGTTCTCGCTTCCGGTATCTATCCTGTGCTGAACCATCGAAGTTCTTCCAAGGTCGCCTTCCTGACTGGAGAAGATATTCGCGTGGCGTTGTAAAAACTTCTTAGCTTTCATGCTCTGCGAATAAGTCAGATTACTCTTGCAGTCATCGAGTAGCTCAGTCAATATTCCATAGTTGCTGCTGTTGGCTGAGTCTGAGCCTGTGATCGAACTACACTTTCTCATCCAGACAACTTCCTCGCACTTTCCAATGACGTCACCTTTGTTCAAGCAGATCTCGCGATCACCAAGATTCAAAACCTTGACCACAGCGTTACTGCTTCCACTAACAAGGGTTCTCGCCGTCATCAGTTTTTGCGCTGATGTCTTGCTAGGTGTGTCTTCGATCAACACACATCTGTTTGACTTCTTCTTTCCAGCTGGCGGTAGTTTCACCAGCACTCTAGCTTCCGCTCGTCCAGGTATAATGACTTCCTTTACACATGCGACTTTCCCGCAGGCGCCTCCAAGGATGAAAATTTCTTCTTCGCCACACTTGAAAACTCCGTCAGCGACATTAATTCCGCAGTTGTGCTTCTTCATGAAATCCAAACCCAAGATGCAATCATCCATAATCTCAGCCACGATAACGTCATGAGGGTATGAGGACCCCCCTACATTAATCGTAACTGACATTTCTCCCAGGACGGGTATTGGCTGACCGGAGGCAGTAAGAAGCCGACAGTTAATTCTCCTCTTATGTCTACTTTTTTTAAACGGGCTTTGGCCCACCACACATTCCCACCACTGTATCTCCTGTGTCGCCAGGATCGACAGCGGCATCCAACCACGAAAACCCTTTGATATGATCTCAGGGAGCCCGAGGGACATGCTAATACTGTCTTGGGACCCGCAACGAAATTAATCAGAAGAAAATAGGAGGAGTAGGAAGAATCCAATTTCCCTCCCCATAAAAGCGGGAGACCGCACAAAGTTGCAATGACCGAAAGTCAAAGAACTTAAGGGGGAGCACCACGGAAATAAGGTTAATAATTGTGACTCCTAAGCTAAAGCTAAGTTAATATTGGAGTTTATTGTGTTTGACTGTTGCCAATAATAATTGTGGCAAAAACGCTTGAAGGCACGGAAGTTCCTAGCGCTGTCCACGAGATCACCGTAGTATGCTACTCCAGATGTACAGAATAGGTTGTTTAGCATAGTAGTTCTTTCGTCCTGCCAGAGACTGCACTCCCAGAGAACATGATGCGCGGTTTGTTCAAACATGTTGCCTTCGGTCGAGCACTCGCACATGGGTGATGCTACTAGTTTAAATCCGTAAAGTTTGGCCTTAAAATTTCCATGACCGGTCAGGAATTGAGAAACGCAGTGATCAATATCCATCCAATGTTTGGATAGCCGTTCACGAATATTAGGGAAAAAATTATAAAGGTGTCGCCCTTTGGTGGAACAGTCCCATCGTGACTGCCATTCGGAGATTAGGCTTTGCACAGAGTTTTCTAAAGGTTCAAACAGTCTTGCTATTTTAATTTTATCGCGAGCGCTTAAAAAGAACGGGTTGTCAATGTTTTTTTTATGATAGTAAATTGTCGCACGACGCTGAATCTCAAGGTCAACGGGTAAAACTCCGGCTAACACAGGTAAGGCTTCGGTGCTTGTGGTCCTGTAAGCTTTGCATAAGAATATAAGAGCAAGACGTTGGCTTTGTAGCAACTTGCGACGAGCCGCGCCGATTGTTGCTCTGTCAGCCCACACGGGGGCCCCGTAGCAAATGCTGCCTAGGTAAGTAGCAGTGTAAATTAATTTTAGGGTTTTGAAGGAGAGGCCCCATGTCGACGTAGATATTTTGGTAAAGGAGTAAAAATTGCGCTTCGCTGTCTCACCGGTTTGAATTATATGTTCTAAAAATGAAAATTTATTTTCCAAGTAAAAACCAAGATAACAGAGTGACTGTTTGCGTTTAACGTTAATATTGTCAAGTTTAATGCTAGGGGAAGATATAAGGGACCCTTTTAAAAGAATTTGGTAAGTTTTATGCGCGGCGAATTTCAGGCGATTACGTTTACCCCAGCTCGATATTAAATTAAGACTATCATTGGCTTTAGATTCAATTTCGGAACGTGAATTTGCATGAACGATGAGAAAACCGTCATCGGCGTAGCCAACTAGTACGCACAGCGGTGGTAGGGGAAGACTTAATAAATCATCAAATCCGAAATTCCATAGTTTTGGCGAGATAACAGAGCCCTGAGGGCAGCCGCATGTTAAATCTTTGGCGTGTGTACAATGGCCAAGTCGAAGCTTAGTTTGACCGTTAAAAAAATAAGAACGTATTATGGCATAAATATTAGAGTAGCAACCTCGATTTTTTAGTTTTAATAATAACATCGGCCACCAAGCATGATCGAACGCGCCGGAGATATCTAATGAAATGGCGACCACGTATTTAGATTCCGAATGATTTACTATTTTTCTAACTTCCATAGCCGCGTCAACAGTCGATTTCCCGGCGGTGAAACCGAACTGATGACTATGAAATTTAGGGCCACCGGGTAGCAGGCGAGGTACGATGAGACGTTCTAGTAATTTACCTAAGCAAGGCAGTAACGTTATCGGACGGTAAGATTTTGGGTCGTCAGGAGGTTTGTTTCCCGCTTTAGGTATTAATTTTAAGCAACCGGTGCGCCAAATTTTTGGAAATATACCTTCTGCGATACATCTGTTGTAAACATGTAGAATCGATGAACTGGCCGCTAAGCACGCTTGTTTTATCATAATATTCGATATTTTATCCTCGCCCGCAGATTTTTTTATAGGCAAAAGGTTTACTATTTTACTAAACTCCTCCGAAGTTGGTAAATCTGAGGCCGGTGTATGTATGGGGTCTAGCATTCTACTCCTAATGTCGCGGTGGTGTTCATCATCCAAGGAGGGCTCGTCGTCTAGGATGAGAACGTTTAGATATGCCTTCGCCGTTTCGTCTAAGCTACAAGTGTAAGAGTTGTTAATTTTAATATTTGAGAAAAAGCTTGGCTCATTACTACTACCGGGTTTAAGCTCGTGGTATAAAGAGGACCAGGGGCCCTCTTTATCCAGTCTATTCGCGGCATTCTTCAACATATTATTTTTCGCTAACGCAACGGCGGCGCGATAGCGTGACCTTGAAATGCGTAGGTTATTCAAACTAATTATGTAATTATAATTCGAACGATCGTGGCCAGATTTACGAAGATTATTGATTTTGCGCCTGGCCCTTCTAAATTCCCGACGAAGATTAAGAAGGTTACTGTTCCACCATTTACAGTTGTGATCTTTTTTAAGAGGTCTACGACCCAAGGCTACATCGGCACAGTAAACAAATGTGTTTGTCATAATTTCCGCGCACTCATCGACGCTTAAATCCGGCCGAGTGAAGTCTCCGGCATGAGCGGTAATGAGGGAGCGGAATAAATTCCAATCGCCGTTCTTTACGTTGTATTTATAGTCATTAGAATTGACTACGGTATCATTCGGGACCGCACGAGAAAACTCGTACACCAATAAGCGGTGATCACTACATGACGCATCAGGTAGGACGCGCCAATGCCTAATCTGGACGTACGCGCTGGATAGCGTGACGTCAATCGACGATTCGCCCGTTGGGCTACTATAGGTAGGTGGTGCATCGGGGGTGTTGTGAATTTGGAGGTTAAACTCCGCAATAAAGTCTTCTACAGCGGTACGACGGTCGCGGTCAGTGTACCTAAGCTGGCCGTGCCATAAGGGCGAGGATGCATTGACGTCGGCGCCAATAATAATTTTATCACCCGCGAGAGATTGTAATACGCGGCGGAGTTGATGTAAATGTGGGCCTACGGTATCCGCGTACTGAAAGTAGCAGCTTACAACGTATAGTCTAAACTGAGGACACGATACCTCGGCTACCGCACAATGCGACGTCGAAAGGTTAGTTAAGGCCGTGACTGAAAATCTAGACTGAGGTGTGTATATACCCGCGCGAGCTAAGTTATTAATTTGTATCATTTTCGACCGAAACGACGCGAGTTGATATTGTTCTTGAACAAGTACTAAGTCTAAATTGTGATCAGAAACTAACTTTTCTAATTCTAAAGTCGCGTGCTTGTTATTATGGAGGTTTAACTGTCCTATATTTAAACTATCCATACCTAGTAGTTAAAATAAGTTGCTCCATTTTGCTTTTATATGTTGGACAGTCTGGGGAGCCCGTGGGGTGGTCGGAAGATTTTTTATAACGTTGGCAACTACCACAAACTGGCTTAAAATTTTCTTTATCTTTGTTGGGGCACGACAACGAGCTGTGTTTTTCGGCACAGTGATAGCAGCAAGGATTAGGATCGCGACAGAATTTAGCGACGTGCCCAAACTGTTGGCAGTTGCCGCAGCGGACCAGCTCAACGTCGTCCACGAAGCGACACATCGCCCAATCGATAAACAGTTTTTCTTTTGAATTGATTAGGTGTTTACGCACAGCGGGGTCTAATTCGATACCTATCCATTTCCTGTTGTTGTAATCTTTATTTAAATTACGACGTCTTACTATTTTTGTTGAACGCAAAAATTGTTCTTGAGACATATTCATTTCGCCATTAATATTTTGATTAAAAAGTGCGAGAAGGAAATTATCATCCGTCATATGTTGCGGTACATCTTTTATGAGAATACGTGGGTTACGTCCTTTAGGCGACTCGAGTCGCAGACCGGCCGATTTAAGCGCTTCCACGGATTTAAGTTTATTAACTTGCGACTCGCTAGTTAGTCGCAAGATCACACCCGAATTAGCTGTTTTTTTGACGCCGTGAAATTGAAAACCGTCGGCCGGGTTGATGACTTTCATCAGAGCTTGTTTTGTCTCCGACGATGATTTTAATTCCCCCGATTTTTCTTGTGTCGGATAGGCAATAACGCAGGGAAGCGGTTTTCGGGTCTCGACTGGCGGCACTGACTTCGCAAGTCTTAGTTTAAGCGCGTCCGAGTAGGAGGTAGAAGGCGCGGCGGCAACTGTTTGTACGACGGGATTAGTTTTGGCAGCTAACAATTCGCGTTCCATATTAGCGACCTTGGTTTCCAAGGAGGAGTTCTTTATGGCGAGAAGTGAGACGAGTTTTTGAGTCATACTCATAATATCGGACTTGTTGGCAAAATTATTACGGCGAGACACGGTGTCGTTTGCGAACTCGTTTATTTTGGCTAAGTACGAGCTAGCTTCGCGGACGAGCTCGTAATAATTGCAAGCATCGTCGGATGCGCGGCTTGTGTCTAATAATGACGTAACGGGGGACAGCAGAGGCTCGTCCCTAGTGGGTTGGTGACGCTTCTCCACAGGTGACAAGGAGGAAGGAGATAATTCCGACAACAAACGTTTACCGGACGATAATGTCGGAGAACGAGGAGTTTTATCGCTTCTATTAAACGGGTTTGTATCTTTATCTGGCGGCATATTATTTTGGCTCGACATTGTGAGTTAATATAAAATTGGAATGTACCAATTACACTTATTTAATTTAAATTAGAATGAAACAAAAGTTTAGCTTAATAATCACAGTCAGCTGATCGCAAGGCAGGCCGGCGCCGCGCGAGCGGTACCGACACACACAATATTTTACCTACCTACAATTCCCTACTGATAAAAGTGAACAAAGAAATTTACTTACCGAGTTAAATCCAATAAAATACGAGCAAATGTGTTAAAAAACTTACAGTACACGTAGATTACACCGTTACCTAGCTAATTACACACACTCAGCACGAATTTACCGATTTAAAACCACCGAAAATAATTTTTAATCCCGGAGCGCACGTCAGACGATGTTAACCGTACGGAGGCCGCGGGGGGAGGACTCTTATGTCTACTTGCGGCTTTTACTAGATTTGGGTTCACTATTGTTCTAGAGGCTCCTGTGTCTAGAGTCATTTTGCAATCCGTCCTGTTAATAGTCCCCTGAATCACAAGACTATTCCCGCTGCATGCTTGGGAGATAACAGTTATCGGGGCTTCCTCCGCGTCAGCCAGTACTCGCCCCTTAGTCCTGGCTTTTATTCGTTTCCCTGATCCCGGGCAGGGGACGAAGCTCCTTGCTTCTTCAGCTCTTCTACTTGTTCCTCGAGCCTTTTCATCCTTGCCATCTGGGTCTCCTTCTGTGGGCAGTTGAGCTGAAGATGGCCCCTCTCACCGCACTTGTAGCACATGGCTCCAAAACTTCTCTTCGTGGGAGCCTTGACCTCCTTAACATCCTCAGAGACCTCATGGATCTTATGGGTCTGTCGTATGTCACGGCGAACAGCCTCGACCTCCAAAGCATGCGCCAATGCTTCCTTTAGCGAGGTGCGGTGACGTAGCCTCACTGCAGCTCTGACCTCGAGGTCCCTGATTCCGTTGACAAATGCTTGCACAATATTCGTGTCGATCATCTTGGAATCGGCTCCTGGGTGTGCCTTCTTGACAAGTTTTTCAATTTCCAACGCCCATTGCTGTAGTCCCTCTCCTGAGCGTTGGACTCTGTCACGAAGTTGAGCACGGAACACGTGCTCCAGGTGTCGCTCCCCGTATCTGGATTCAAGGGCCTCCATCAGATCTTGGAACCCCTTCCCTGTATGTGCTTCTAGGACCGACAAAGCTTGCCCTCTGAGCGCAACAGTGAGAGCGGTCAGGCATTGTTCGTCAGTCCATCCGTTGGCAGAAGCAACCGTCTGGAATTGCTGACGATAAGCGTTCCAAGAAGTAGTACCGTCGTATGGTGGCACTTTAACTCTTGGTCCTTGTACCACTTGCACCACTCCGGTAGTTCCACTAGACACCGCCACTCCTGTGGTTTCCAGGCGCACTACTTTCTTCTGAAGTTCAGTAAGGCCGGTTTTCACATTTTCCACATCCAATCCTAACCCCGTAACTCGTTCGTCCATTATGTCGACATCTTTTCGGAGCTTAACCACAGTGTCACTTACATCCTTTATAGCTCCAAGTGCTTTTTCTTGGAGGACTTTTTGTTGCTCTTGTGCCTCCATCATTGCCCTTTGAGAATCTTGCAAAGCGCCGAGAATCTTGCGGTCTTGGGCCTCTTGCAAAGCCTGAATTAACTCAATTATGCTTTCCAATTGAGGAGCCATTTGAGGGGCCGTAGAAACTACGGGCGTGGCAGGATGGATGGAGTTAGTTGACGGGGCCTGAGCAGGCGGGGCCAAGTGGGCGGGGCCAGTGGGCGTGGCCAGTGGGCGTGGCCTGAGTGGGCGTGGCCTGGTGGGCGGAGCTAGTGGGCGTGGCCATGTCCAGAGTGGGCGGGGCCTGAGGGGCGTGGTCGGTGGGCGGATCCCGGTGGGCGGAGCCAGTGGGCGTGGTTTCACCCGAAGTGGGTAGAGCCTGGGGGGCGTGGTCAGTGGGCGGGGCCAGCGGGTGGGGCCTGCCCCGCAGTGGGCGGAGCTTGGTCCCCAGTGGGTGTGGCCTCCGCAGCTCCACCTCCAACTCCTCTCTCGGAGTCAATGGCAGCAGCTCGCTGCGCCCTTGTCCTGACACTCCCCTTGAAGTCCTCTCTCGGAGTCAATGGCATCTCCAAATCCCACTTCTGACACCAGTTGTTACGTGCTAGGGTTCGAGGATTCGGAGAGAAAGACCTGGTGACTCTCTGGAAGACTTTATTCACAAACACTAGGTCACACTAATCACTAAGTCCAAACACTAAGCACTAAGTCCCAAACACTAAGCACTAGATCCAAATCACTGAGCACTATCACTGTCCTAGGTCCTAGCCGAGTCGTAGGTTCACTATCACAATCACTCACTATTGATCACTTGTTTTCACTTCGAAGTCGCCTCGAAGATCGCTCAGATAAAACTGAATCCCGGGCCGTCCACCTGCGCCTATTTATATGGGCGACTCGAATTCTAGAAAGTTCCTTACTCGATTCACGTAAACAAGTAAACACGTAAACAAGTAAACAACGGTCGGTACTTTCAAGGAGATTCGAGCATGTACCAACTAGCGCCATCTAGTTTCGAGTAGGGGATTTATGTGTAGTGTGTCCCCTAGTTTTGCCGGTTCGACGCTAGATGGCTCTGTGTGTCCGTATCCGTAACAATATACTAGCTGTCCCGGCAAACGTTTCTTTGCCGTATTATATAACGTATATCGCCCGTATTATTTTATTGAATTAGTGACTAAATAAGTATGTCACCATGGCAACGTCCATCGCTATCCCGTGACCCGCGTCGCATAAACAATGGTCGCTCTTTACAGACAAATAATTTGCAATGAAATAAAATTGCGACTATAATTAAAGATCTAAGCTATCCTATCTCTCAAGTTGGAAAAAAGCACACATTAAAAAAAAACATTAAAATCGGTTAAGTAGTTTAGGAATCCATCGCGGACAAACATCGTGACAGGATATTTATATAATATATTAGATATAATATGTAGATAAAATATATAAAACTCAAAGGTGACTGACTGACATGGTGATCTATCAACGCACAGCCCAAACCACTGACGGGTTGAAATTTGGCATGTGGGTAGATGTTATGACGTAGGCATCCGCTAAGAAAGGATTTTTAATTTTTTATCAATTCTACCCTCAAGGGGATAAAATAAGGGATGAAAGTTTGCATGAAACTTTGTCAATTTTAAACTGATCGGGCTAAGACTTTGCATGCATAAAGTTACTATGTCGTAGGCATCCCCTGAGAAAGAATTTTAATAAATTCCACCCCTAAGGGAATAAAATAGGGGATGAAAGATTGTATATAATAATATTTCTTAACGCGAGCGAAGCTGCAGGCAAAAGCTAGTTTAACATAATTCCCAAAAATATCTAGATAATAAAACAAAGGTGTTATCACTCGTAGACGTATTCCAATTCACCATAGCAGTCGGTGGTAGCGTTGGCAACGCGAAATGTCGTATTTCAATTATAAAATTATTAACAAAACAAAATATATGAAAATCAAAGTATGCTAGCAATAGTTCAAGAGGTTGGTGCTGCAGCTGCAGATCAAAGACAGTACACCCAGCTGACGGACTTGGCTAACCATTATTTATATGACAATATTCGTACATACGTAGATACACTAAAAACTCTTTCTCTCCTTACGAGCAAAATGTAATTGTTTTTTTTTTTTGTCCAGTTCACAGCGAGCGCGTGTTATTCGTGCAGGCGAGCAACTGCGTGGAGCGCGCGGAGTGGCTGCGGTTACTGCGCGCGTTGTGCCGGCACGCCGCGCCGCACAAGGGATACTACTGCGGCACCAAGTGGACGTGGTCAGTGCACATACGACTTTTTTATATTCTATAATTTTATTCGTTTCGCGCTCACTTGAGAACGACTGAACCGTCTACGGTACCGTACCGTACGGTACCGGCACCGTCTGCGCTCCAACCTGCTCGGGGCAAGAGCAAACGGTAATTGTTTCTTGTGTTTGTTAATGTTGGGTAAAGGTTTTTATGAAGGAAAATTGATTAAAATTCCGTGAAAATATACGTTTCCCCGTAATAATTTATTTATACTTTGTCATGTCAGAATTTTTAACACCTCCATCGTGGGTATCGCAGACACAAGATTTTCAATTGTTATTCGGCAGCCGGCTGCCGCTTGGGGATTGATGGGTTAAGCTAGCTAGTCACCTAGTCTGTGGAAATATGCAATGTGTATTACAGCTGCGGTCGGTCGGAGCGTCGTGCGGAGGGGTGCGGGTCTGCGGCGGCGGGCGGGGCGGAGTGCGGGCGCGGCGCGGCGGTGGCGTTGCGGCTGGACCCCGCGCGGGACCTGCAGCGCCTGCACACGCTTCTCGTCGCGCACTCCGCACGGCTAGATGAGCGGTTGCGACGCGCGCCTGGTAAATATATATAATACTTTTGTTAATTTTCCTTTGAAATAAAATAAAATACAAAAATAAATAGCTAAATGTGTTGTAAGCGATAAGCGATAATAATCTCGAGAACGACTGAATCGATTTGACTTATTTTAGTCTTGAAATATTTGTGGATGTCTAAAGGGCCCCCGAGACGGTCAAACGGTTTGATTCAAACCTTACGTGTTTGATTCAACCGATGTCGGTTTGAACAGTTTGTCAAACGACACTGCGCAGTTTAATTCAATACGCGCTGTCGAGTACACGTCTTGTGATGCAGACAAGATGCTCTAGCTAAAGTCTAGATTCTAGAACGAGGATCGCGATTTTCTTATGTTTATAACGTCAATGTTCTCTGTCAAAAGAGAAAAAAAAAGAAAAAGACTTTGGTCCAAAGAATGGTATGAAATATGAACTAAGAAATCGTTTTACCCACGAACATCTACTGCAAAAAGAGTTAGAAACTATATCTTCTTCCTTTTTTTCTTCTTCAAAATCCAGCACTAAACTAAGCCGAGTTTGTTCAAACGCGTCGGAACTCGGAACACGATCAAACGGCGCGTCAAACACAACAAAAATTTGAAATTTCATCAAACAAGCTTCAAACACGTAAATGTTTGACAAACCGTTCAAACTGCTTTGTAAACGATCAAAATGGTTTGAGTCAAACCAAAATTTACATGTTTGAATCAAACCGTTTGACCGTCTCGGAGGCCCTTAAGGAAGGTTTATACGTTGAGAAATTAAGAAGTTAAGTGATACGAAGCTTTCGTGTCATCTAGTAAATAAATAAATACAACTTTATAAAAAACACAAGGGACAAAACACATTGTGTCTTCTTATAAACTGTGTTAGAAGACACAATATTAACAGACATGAGACAATCAACATGACGCACTAGTTACAACAACATTTATCTAAAATTATACAATAGGTTTTGGCCATGCAAAGTCCATTCAGTTAGTTACAACAACATTTATCTAAAATTATACAATAGGTTTTGGCCATGCAAAGTCCATTCAGTTTATGGAAATGACCACTGTTTCAACAGTAGTTTATAGAAGGAGGAAAGAAGGGACACTAAGAAGATGAACGAAGTAAACTGCTTTTTGTAACCTCTGACTATACGAGTACACTTGCGATACTTAGCTTGTACCAGTTTTTACAAGCTTAGTTTCATACTAGTAGAGATAAACTACGATAACATGGCGCGCCCCTCCAAAATTCAAAACGTTTGAAGTGCGTTGTCTTGCGCGGTCGGCTAGTTATGATTAGTTGACCAACAAATCTTGGTAATAACTAATAAGTGACATTAAGTGAAATATTACGAGTACTGGTTGAATACTTACTACGTACAAACTCTTTCATAAGGATGTGACTACACACATTGAAACAGTAATTTGGAGGGGCGCGCCATGTTACCGTAGTTTATCTCTACATGCTAGTCTCGATTACCGTCAATCGTATTTATTTATTTATTAGGCATATCAACAATATGAATACAAGCTTACATTAATAATTTACAATTAGGTCCTTCTACAGCATTCATATCAATTAGAGACATGCACTACATTATTATTAAAACACAATGCAACATATTTTGGTAAGACTTAACAACTAAAAAGTTAATCAGAATCAAATTATTACAGGTCAATAATAAAAATAACAAGAAATTTTGGATAATGTCAAAAAATACTTAATTAGATACTTATTAAAATTACAACAAAATATATATTATATGATAACAATGTCCAGTAGGTATAGTGTTATAATTAGCATCAACATTCAACATGTCAATAAATTTCAATTACAAATACAATAGAGAATTAAAAAAAGATACAATATTACTTAATTACTTACTTACTTCTATAGAAATGTCAAAATATTACAAAACAATGATAAAAAATAACAATAACAATTTATGAACATAATATTTTCTTCTTAAAGGATATGGAGCGATCGTGAAAGATGTCTAAATCATATGTTTTATGTCAGATGTTATAGGAATTGATCATTCTTATTATAGGAGCGTTCTTGCCGACATTAGTTTTATACCTGGGAATATTAAAGAAAGGTTTCTGTCTTATCCTGGTATTGGGTCTAGGTACTACTAATCCTATTGTTTCTAACAGTTCCTGGCAAGGGGTGGAACCTGTGACAATATCTCTAAGGAATACCAGATCAAGCATGCGTCTACGATCTGATAATTTGTTAATTTTAAAAACCGAAAATCTTTCCTTGTATGGTAATCTGTTGTTTATCAGCGGGGTGACATAAGCCAAGTGTCTCGTAAAAGATCTCTGAATCGATTCGATACGTTGAGAATGGACTTCGTAACAGGGGTTCCAAATAATGCTCCCGAATTCTAGTATGCTACGTACGAAGTTGTTATACAATAGAATCCTAGTGTCAGTGCGCCTAAAGTCTTTTGAGTTTCGCTTGACAAACCCTAGCGTCTTTGATGCTTTCTTTATCATATGGTCAAAATGTGGCACAAATGTTAGTTTGCTGTCAATTATTATTCCTAAGTCGCGAATTTCCGGAGTTTGTGTAATCGAGCAACCGTCTATGTGATAGCAAGTCGATAAAACTTTCTTTTTCTTGGTAAATTTAATGTGGCGGCATTTGGAAGCATTTCATTCCATTTTGTTGTCAAGACAACACTGGTGGATACGGTCAAGTTCAGATTGAAGTAACAAGGAATCGGATGAAGATTTAATAATTCTCGAAATCTTCATATCATCGGCGAATAAAGAACACCGGCAGTGAAGTATGTAAGATGTGATATCGTTGATGAACAATAAATACAATATTGGTCCTAAATGCGAACCTTGAGGAACGCCAGAAGTTGCAAAGTATTTGAGTGACTCGTGTCCGTTTACCACTATCGTTTGTTCTCTCCCGCCAAGGTAAGAAACGAACCAGTGCAGTAGCCTACCATGAATGCCATATTGTTTTTTCAACTTGCAACACAGTAACACATGATCGACTAAATCAAACGCACTAGCAAAATCGGTATAAACAGCGTCGACTTCGTTCTTATTATCAATCGCCTCGAAAATGGGTGTCAAATATTCGACTAGGTTGGTAATCACTGACTTTTTCTTTTGGAACCCATATTGGTAGTCATTAATTAACTTTTTGCAATGATTTGTCAGAATATCGCAGACCAGAGACTCGAAGATGCAAACGATGACAAGATACTAGATAGCTACAGGCCTATAATTTTTCATGTTGCTGTTATCTCCTTTCTTGAATATTGGCACAATTCTCGCTTTTTTTCATTCATTAGGAAATACACCAGTATCCAAGGATTTATTAAATATTAACATGAGTGGAAGCGACAACATTTTTGCACACCTTTTAATAAACAGCGGTGGTATATTATCTGGTCCCGCTCCTTTATTTGGATCAATGCATTTTAAAATGTTGTTTATTTCAGACACAGATAAAACTATTCGAGAGAGAATACTAGAGTATTTTGTTTTATCCTCATAAGGCGAAGAAAGTTCTGGAGCTGCGTTTCTAGGAAAATTATATTTCGGGTATACAGATTGAAACTGAGAGGCGAACAAGTTTGCGATGCTTGCATCGTCTGTCGCTGTTTCATCGTCCTTAAACATAGTGGAAGGTAAGTTGTTAGAACATTTAGAACATTTTATTTTTTATAAAAGCCCAGAAAGCTTTGGGATTAGATTTTACTCTACATTCTACAGTTTGCATGTAATTTCTATGGCTAGTTAGTAATAATTTATTGCAACGTTTACGTAACAGTTCAAATTGTAGTCTATCTCGGGGATTACCAAATTTTCGCATGTTTTGTCTAATTTTATCCTTTTCTTTTAATAACATGATCAAGTCTTTAGTAAACCAAACAGGATATTTGGATTTTCGAGGCTTTCGTTTGGGTACATGTTTCTCAATGATAGCATTGAGTTTTGAGTAAAATAAGACACCATTTCGTCAACACTCCCACAGTGGAGGAAAGCGTCATGCCAATCTACGTCATTTAGTGCTTTGAGTATACTTGGATAATCAGCTTTAAAGAAATTAAAACCTGATCGTTGTGATTTCTCTTGCCGTGGAACAGTCACACTCCATTGGGTTTCTATTTCGAGAGGAGGATGATACGGGTCTACTTTACTTATGCTACAATGAGCTTCATTTACTCGACATGGAACATTTGTAAATACTAGATCAAGAATTTTGCCATCCTTGTTCAATGCACTATTTTTTTGATACGAGTCCCGTTAATGAAAGAAAGTCACTTAATAAATAACCTGTCTTGTTGTTATAATTGCTTGGAGTAAGATTCGTATCATCATCTCTTAAATGCCAATCGATGAAGCTCATGTTAAAATCACCTATGATTATGACATCATCAAGATCGTTAATGACATTGATACTATTATTAATAAACATATCTAACTCTTTCTGTTTAAGAGGCCGGGTACCCTTGGAATTTCTCATACAAACGTAATACCAAAATCATTTTCTCATACGAAAATATTTAACATGTTTGAGTTATTTTTCAGTTTAAAATAGTAATTACCTAGGTTCTTGCACAAAAATTTACTTCAAAATATTTAAACACAAAAAAAAAATTGTTTTAATTTTTTTTTGTTTTAAATTTTTTTTTAGTAAATTTACTACTAAATATTTAAACACTAAAAAATAGAGTAAAACACTAAAAATATATGAATAAATAGTAAATTTACTACAAAATATTTAAATACTAAAAAATATTTTTTAGAGTTTAAATATTTTGTGGTAAATTTACTATTTATTTATATATTTTTAGTGTTTTACTCTATTTTTTAGTGTTTAAATATTTAGTAGTAAATTTACTAAAAAAAAATTTAAAACAAAAAAAAATTGTGTTTAAATATTTAATATATAATAGGTAATTACTATTTTAAACTGAAAAACAACTCAAACATGTTAAATATTTTCGTATGAGAAAATTATTGTGGAATTACGTATGTATGAGAAATTCCAAGTGTACCCGGCCTCTTAAGAGGAGAAGAAGAACATAGCGTATAAACAACACATTGTCTGCCAATTCTAAGGTTCAATTGTACCCATAAATCGTCACATTTGCTTTCCTTATTAACTAAACGAACACTATTTAAAGTTTTATTTACAGCTATAAGTAGTCCACCACCATCGCTCTTATTGTAAAATTCAGAAGTAGTACGTCACGACGATTTACGTGATACCTATCGTCAATGAACTCCCTGTCAGAAATATTGCTAATAAGCCATGTTTCAGTCAATATTATGAGGTCATAATTCTCCTGCAAAATAATTTTAAAAATATCATTTGTCTTAGTCCGCATTCCACGAATATTCTGATAATACATACGAACCATTGTTTCTGTAGGTGTTCACGGACACCCTAGATAAACTGGTGCTAAAGATTATTGTATGTTATCTTTCAGAACTTTTAGTTGGTCCATACTATTTATTATTTTTGCAGGAGAATGTTCGTTCTTTCTTATGAAAATTTTTCCATTTCGAACCCACACAAACTGGATTGACAGTTCCTTAGCTTTGATTCTTGTGGCTGCATGAAGAGCCTTTTTTTTCTGGCGTCAAATGTTCGCATATGTATATATTCTTCTTTTCTCCGCCAATACCGATTGTGCTAGTATTAAGCCTGTCCTGGTGGTTTTTATTGTATTTTAGTGTTGCAGCAAGGAGGGAGTCACGAACGCGAGCACATCGTAGTTTGACCACCACAGATCTCGGACGACCACTTTTGGAATTTATTTTCGCTACTCGAAAACAGGAATGTATATCCTCATCTGGTATTGTTTGGGATACTGCCTTTCCTATCTGCTGCACCACTTGAGGTAAGTTTTCGGACTTGAATTCAGGTATACCATGAATCTCTATGTTTGCTTCGCGATTGTGTAGTTCGATAGCAGATAAACGCGATGACATGTCAGAAACTTGTTGAATGAGGTTTGAGTTTTGGGATCTAAGGATCCTCAGTTCTACGTCTTTATCTCCAAGAATTTTATTTATTTCGTCATATTTTCCGTGGATGAATTCAATAGATGTGATTAGCTCGGATATTTTGTTATTTAAAGTCGACAGTTCAGAGTACAATGTTGCGTTTAAAATTTTGGGAAGTTCAGTTTTCAGTGCATCTTTAATTTCAGATCGAATTAATTTAGAGATGTCTTGATCCGGTACAGGTGGCGGTGAAGAAGTAGGTGAGGTTCTAGGTGGAGATGAAGAAACTACTGGCTTTTTACGCATAGTGACATTATTAGTATTTGTACCTGGGGAAGTCTCAGGAGGTAGATGTCCCCTTACCGGTGTATTTTGATTGTCAGCTTTGGGCAGCTTATTACGGCAAGCAGGACATAACCAGTCGTGTATGCTTTGATCTTTAATCAATTGATTGAATTTCTTTGTTGAAATATTGGCGCAAAGAAGATCATAAATCGATTGGCAGTTTTTACATTTCATAAATTTTTTACCTTTATGGTAACTTTGCATCCTCCACATTGTTTGCTTTATATTTTCTAATAAAAATGTTTGTCTATGGTCTGAGCAAAATGACGTTTAGACAAAATGTCACTGTGTCGTTGTCAGTGAGTGATTGTGGCTGTATGGGCAACGCTCCTTTTGCCTGTCCCGACCGGGACGAATTAAAAAAAAATGTCAGTGATTGTCAACGTCAAGTTATGATTGTCAGGCGTCAGCTGGTGAAGTTAAATCCACAGATTAAGGATATATATATAGATGTAACCTTAGCCCGTCATCGCGTGGCCATTTTGTGCTTATTTTCATACAAGTTATTTTCTTGAATATTTCTATTTGTCGATCATTTCGAAGCACATTATTATACAGAAAAGAAAGTCATTTAGTTAATGATATCGATAAACTATAGTTCAAGTAATGAAAATCCGTAAACACACGTAAAAAGCTATGCAATTTTTGTAGACAAATTATTAATTGATGTGACATTTTTAGTACTAATGCCTTTTATAGCACGAATAAGGGATTATTAAACTTATAAATTATCTTTTTAGCTTATAAAAATACCGATTGAAAAGCCCAAAAAACGTTGTTCAAAACTTACGTATTTAATGTTAAATCCACGTGTTTGAGGCATTCTTTGGCCATTCTTATGGTTTAATATTTAGCGGAACCACAAAACTCAACAATATCTAACATAAAATGTTCACTAAAAACCTTTATTAATACTTTTATTACATGAAATATGCAGACCGACTCCTTTGTTATGTCCGAGTAAGTAGGACATAACATTACACGCTTTTGACGCTTATACACCGATATAAGGCTCTCTCCTAGTGTATATTATCTCAATGGTTAAATCTCACGTCGGTTTTTATATTTTTCTTGTTTTGTTTTTGAAATAAAATTTCAAAATAAAAACGAACTATCTTGAACAATTGAGACAAAGGAATGTCAATTTCAGAGTTTCACAACTGTTATAAGTGTTTTGTTACCTCAATTCTGATATTCCATGATGCTATAGGATGACAATGGATACAGGTTTGATATATCTCCAATTATATAAATTCCAGCTGGGGTTTTGTGTAGATTTGCTGCTAAGTTGACTGGTAACTTCAGACGTCGACGTTGAACACTTGTATCAGGCTTTTCCACGAAGTTATTGAGATGCAAACATTTGTGGTAATTTGTTAGGTTAGACTTCATGTAATAATGACTAAATTAGAGGTTTTAGACGAAAATAACTAATTTTCAATGAAAATAACTAATTTTCAATGACAGATGTCAAAAAAAAAAGTCGTATCATATCGTATGTTAATAATAATTGTGTTCTATTCGTTTATAGATGACATGAGTCCGGAGGAGCGCGAGGCTGAGGACGCGACGCTCCGGGAGCTGCAGAAGATCATGTTCGATCTCGAACACCGACACTGTATATACCGGCGGTCGTTGCTCAGGGAGACCAAGTACGGCAGCAAGTGAGTACCGTTTTGAAGCAATGGAAATAATTAGGTCAAATATATTTCTCGCCGTCAAACAATTAGTTTGGCGAGATTTAAAATGTAACAATATTATGTAGATTTTTATGAATAAATATATATAAAAAAAATCGTTTGAAATGTAATAAATAATTATTTTTTTCTCTCAAAAATTTACGATTATATTTTTTCTTATTTTAGACAAGCGCCCATAGGCGACGATAACTATCTCCACCTGGCGGGCACGGCCGGCACCATCGACGGCTCCTTCCCGTGGCGAACTCGGCGAGGTGACTTCTCGCCGACGGTGGACCTCGACGGCAAGACCTTCCCCCTCCAGTCCTCGCTGGACGTGTGCTCCAGCACGGAGTCGCTGAAGCTGGCCCGGCACGGCGACGAGCGCTCGTCCGGCAAGTCCACCAAATCCACCGGCAGCGGGTACCTCACCATGTCCTGCATCAAGCACGAGCCCTCCGAGGACAGCGACGCCTCCGACGAGAAGCCAGCGCGCCCACCCAAGCCCGCCCGCCTCTCCCCCTCCCGACTCGCCTCGCCCGTCTCCCTGCTGTGCGAGTACGTCGACGTCGAGCTGAAGCCGCCGGTCCGCCGCCCCAAGCCAGACTCCCTCTCCCGGCGGCCGGAGATCGACCTCGCCAACCGGTGCGAGGAGTACGAGCTGATGGTCAACTTCAGCAGTCGCGCGGTCGACGACGACGCGCCGCCGGCCGTCCCGCCGCGAGTCGGTGCCGCGGCCAAAGTGCGGCCGCGGCCCAAACCCGCGGAGAACGTCCCGAAACCGGACGAGCCCGTCGCGCTTCGGTCCGAAATGCTCCTCGGCTCGAGCCGCAGTCTGCCCGACTCGCCGCCCTCGCCCGATCTCGACAGCCCCGCGGACGGCGAGGGCACTCGGCCCGGCAGCAACCTCGACGCGGTGTCCAACGACGACAGCCTCCTCGACGAGCTGCGGCGCGACACGTACTGCGTCCTCGAGGTGTGCGAGGACGAGCCACCGGCCCCCGCGCCGGAGCAGCCCGAGCGCGCGGAGCCGAGCGCGCCCCAGCGGGAGAAGGAGGAGTACGGAATGTTCTCCCGGCTGAGTTTGCAGAGGAAATCGAATCCGATCAAAACGCCCCCCGCGACCGGCCGGACTCTAAAGACCTCGAACTCGACGTCGAACGTGCCCGACGTCGGCTCGAGCGTGTCGCGGCCGCTCGCGGAGCGGCTGACGCCCTTCTTTTTAAAAAAGAAGCCCAAACCGGCGGACGAGTCGCCCTCGACGAAATCTACGCGGAAGGAGGACAACCTCGTAGGCCGCCTGACCCCCCGTTTCGGCCAGTCCCGCCTGCAGGTCCGCGGGCAGTCGCTCGATCTCGCTCGACCCGAGAGAGCTAGAGGAATCGAGCGCTCCGCGACGACGGTCAACATCCCGCCGCGGTCCTTCGACTCGTCCGTAGTGGCGAAGCTGCTGACGCTGCGCCGGTGCGGGGCGCAGGACGAGGTGCAGTGTCGCGGGTTCGTCCGGACGGAGCGGGAGGGCGAGCGAGGCGGGGAGGGGGGCGGCGGGGAGGGCGGCGCGGCGGCCGCGGTGCAGGCGCCGGCCCGCGAACCCGCGCGACTCGACTACGCCGCGCCCGACGACGACGCCTCGTGGCGGCGCGCGCACGGCACCATCCTGGCCGCCGCCTCCAATGATATTAGACTATAGATGCTGCGCGATCGCTAACTTTTGAATCGATGGTCTTATCGTTAATGTAGAAGTTTAAGTCTCCGATGTTTTCGTCTAAACGCTGTCAGCTGTATTATAGAGAACTATAAATGTATAGCGTCTCTGTGCGTAACGTTTACGTGACTTAAATATTTAACTGACAATGGAGCCGCTCAATTGCGATTTGCGTTATCCGTCGGTGGCGCTCCCCGCGATCGACGGAAGGTTGACTGGGAAGACGTCATCCGTGTAATTATCTAATGACGAATTTCTTTAAGTGTATGTGACGAGTAGGAGCGACCCGTAGGAGAGAACGGTGACTTCTAAATGAGGGTTGTATTTATTTCTATATTTTTTGAACTCCTTTTCGTCGACCTGAAATATGTGCCTCCTGTAGTTTGTAGATATAATATTATCTAAAGTGTCCACTATGTTTAATTATATGATATAGTAGCGTTAATACTCAAAAGGTGCCAAGTATTGTGCGAGTGCGCCTCTCGGCGTATCGACTCTCATTCCTTAAGCACAATAATTATGTGAAACCGAACTTGAATCGTACTAAAGAGTTAATTATTTTTCTGTGATTGGTGTAATTGTCCAATGTTGAATCTATATAAATTTATCATAATATTTTGTGTATTTGTAAAATATTTTTATAGTAGAACAATGCCATAATTTTTTAATACTAGTGAATACTGATTTTTTACAGTAATTTAAGATTTATGGCTATATTTCTAGGCACAACTATTGAAGCTGCATGCTTTACCGTTTATTTGCAGCTTATGAGCTCCTATTAAAATATACTCTGTTGAAACCACACCAAAAATACACTCGTATTCGTTTATAATGCACAAAACATGTAATGTACTTAACGATTGATATTAAAAATATCTCACAAGAAGTCTTTGAATATGTTAGTAAAATTATATCCTGATGTTATAAAATATAAATTAATGGCCTTAACATTGTGTAGCCTAAAGTATGGCCTTGCAGAAAATCATTAAAATCTGTGATGCACTTTACAAAATCAGCTCTAATTTTATTGTAGATAGAATATGTGAATGCTACTAAAATTATACTTTCATACTATAAACTTGGACAATTTGTTTAAGACATGTATCATGAACAGAGTATTTAACTAATTTAAGTTTAAATAATAATTTAAACATCATAATAATATTGTTAGAATTGTCAGCATTCAGAAATGTGAAGATTCTATAAGAAGTATAAAGTAATGTACAAAATAATATTTCTTTAAAATATATTAAATGTTATTTATTTCGCCTATTTCACTTTGTTAATAAAATTACAAATAAGTTTAAATTTATCACTGCATTTTCATTTTACTACTGAAATATAAATTATGAATTTTTAAACATTGTAGCTGTAGTCCACTACACTGGTCGGGGCAGTAGTACTCAACTTTTTTTATACGGGACACAAACACGTTTCGGTCTTGGTATCAAGGGCCGCAACCCATTTTTTTTTTGGGTTAAAAAATAACGTTCTTTTGAATATTTTGCCTATGACGTCACGCCTAGCTAGATTCTATGCATCACGGAATAAATTGTGTAATTTATGAAAGTGGTTTCATAAGAAAAATTGTTATAAATTGCATAACTTATCGAATGGTTTAACATACAAAAAAAAAACGACTTGACTATCCAACTTTGAAGGCTAATAACTACATAGTACACTTCATACTACATAGGAATATGCAAGGAATATGAACAGACTACTTAGGGATACTTACGTATAATATGAAGCTGAAATTTTGAGAATACCTTTTTTTATCGTTGTCATTATTTTGTTTAAAAAATTAGTTAATCTTTAACCTTGTCGTCATCCCTATTAATCCTTCAAGCCCCATAAGGACACCGGTGACCGCTCACCGCGACAACAATAGAATACAATAGCATTTCCAAGATCCCCCGATCGAAGGATTAAAAAACAAAATATTGAGGGTGGGATGAAAAAACTTAATGCAAACATCTCTTCTTATGTGAGTTATTTGAACTTTGGGCGTTTTAACAATGCGACGGTAACGACACGACACGATACCACAGAATAGATAAGGGCCACCGCACATATAATACAATTTCAAGTTGGCCGACTATCGTACAAACTAAAGGTGAACGCAGATTTGGGCCGCACCGCACGCACCGCAGTCGCCGCATTCGAATTCTTTATATGAAGTTGCGAAGACTGCGGCGCGGGTAGGTATGCGAGCTTGCCTATAACTTCATATAAAGAATTCGAATGCGGCGACTGCGGTGCGGCCCAAATCTGCGTTCACAATTTAATTGGACCACTTCATCGTGTACGCTGCCAGACGCAGACTTTTAGATTTAGTTGGTAACGGTGTTGCTAGCCTAGCGACGTGCGTGTTAAAATGCGTAAAAAGCACGCTTTTATTGTGGCACTAATAAAACGAACGCGAAAAGAAAGTAGAATATTTTGGGTGCATTCAATATTAAGTGACAGAATATTAGAATTAGTACGATAGTCAGTTTGTACGATAGTCGGCCACTGCGACGATAACGACACGACACGATACCACAGAATAGATAAGGGCTACCGCACATTTTATACAATTTCTTACTTTTTGGTAGCTCAAAAAAGGTAGCTAAGGTAACGCTAAGCTAAGAAAATGCATCACAAAAAACTAAAATATCCACAGCCGAACAAATAGGTAGAGATCAACTACGATAACATGGCGCGCCCCTCCAAAATTCAAAACGTTTGAAGTGCGTTGTCAAAACGTTTGAAGTGCGTTGTCTTGCGCGGTAGGCTAGTTATGATTAGTTGACCAACAAATCTTGGTAATAACTAATAAGTGACATTAACAGAAATATTACGTGTACTGTGATTGGTTGAATACTTACTACATACAAACTCTTTCATAAGGATATATGACTACACACATTGAAACAGTCATTTGGAGGGGCGCGCCATGTTATCGTAGTTGATCTCTACCTAACCTTCACCTTTGGAAGTCGAATATATCTGAGATTATAATTATTTCTTTTTAAAATTTGTGTATCGGCACTGGAACCTAGCGCTTTACGCATTATCACCGGCTCCCATTTTGAGTGTCAGCGCCGGCAGCCGTTGTTTTATATCTCGGCTGCCGGCAGTATCGCCGGTTCCCATTACTGATATTTTTGGGAGCCGGCGCCGGCAGCGGAGGCTCTCCCTTTATAATAGTTTTTATGTAGGCTATAGTTAGTGGAGTTCCCAGAGCGTAAAAATCGTGCAAACCTCCGATTTTTGCAATAGTGGATGAAAATTGAAAAGAAAAAAAGGAATGTGTAGCTGATAACATAAATAATAAAGTTTACCTATTGAAAAGTTGTGCTTTGGATTTTTAAATTATTCTCTTCCACTTCAAGTAAACTCATAAACTGTAAAATTTTGAAGAAAATTTGCATATTTCTTTCTTTTAAATATATAGCAAAATAATAAAATATATATTATTTTTTTGATTTGTATCATTGCTTATATTCCAAAGAAAGAAAATAACTTGAAAAAATATATAAATTATATTTCAAATTAATATTTTTGTATGTAGATGAGCATACCTCCAAATGTGCTTGTTGTGTTCCTCGCCAGGTAAATGGTGTTCCAATTTTTCTTTGGTTTTAAATAGGAAGTTTAAAATTATTTTTTAGGCTTAACAAAGCCTTCTATTTCTTAATGTGTATAACTTTTTAGCTCTTACTTTATTAAATTTTCTGAAAATGTAGCACAAACTTTTCACGGATATTTCGAAGAAAATCTGTATTTTATTTCTTTTGGTTTGGTTTTTACAGAATAATTTTTTTTTTTTTCATTAATTATATTTGCTAAAACATACTTAAGGGAAAAAAATACAAATTAGGTTAAGAACTGATATTTTTTGCATTCAGGTAAGCATTTTCCAAACAGGTCGCAGCATGCGTCTTAAGTATGTACGTGAGATTTGTACGAGGGCTGCTATTTATGTATCCGGAACTGGCCACTTACAAGAACAATATTTAAAAAGTAATTACAACATTTGAAAATAGAACTCTTTGGTTGAAGAATACATTTTGTTTCATGTGACTGTCAATTATTTTTCCATTGTGGCGTCATTTTGAAAATTGCGTGTCTTCATTTGCCATGGATTTAACGCGTGAACATTTTCGTGCAATGATTTACTACGATTTTCGGCGTGGGCTAAATCAACAACAGTGCTTTATTCAACTCACCGCAACTTTTGGAGATGAAGCACCATCAAAAACCACTGTTTATCACTGGTACAGTGAGTTTAATCGTGGGCGGTCTATGCTCACGGATGAAAATAAAGAAGGTCGCCCAAAAACAGCTGTTGTCCCACAAAATATAGATGCTGTGCGGGAATTAATAATGCGTGATCGTCATGTTACATATCGCGAGATAGAGGCGTCCTTAGGCATAAGTATGACGAGCATACATAAGATATGACACGAACATTTGGCTGTAAAAAAAATATGTTCGCGTTGGATTCCGCACAACTTGACAATCGATCAAAAACGGGCTCGTGTCGATTGGTGCAAAAAAATGATAAAAAAATACAACCGTGGTACGTCAAAAGCCGTTTATAATATCTACACAGGTGATGAATCTTGGATCTATGCATATGACCCCGAAACTAAACAACAGTCAACGGTGTGGGTGTTCCAAGATGAGCCGAAACCAACAAAAGTTACTCGTGCAAAAAGTACTTTGAAGCAAATGGTCGCCTGTTTTTTTGGAATTAATGGACATGTGGCTACAGTGCCATTAGAGAATCGTAAAACGGTTAATTCTGAATGGTATACGACCATTTGTTTACCAGAAGTCTTTGAAGAAATAAGAAAGGACAACCGACAACGCAGAATCATATTACATCACGACAATGCTAGCTGTCACACCTCAGCTGAAACAACTCAGTTTTTGGAGGGTCAAAAGATCGAATTGACTGGTCATCCGCCGTACAGCCCTGATTTGGCACCTAACGATTTCTTTTTATTTCCATACGCGAAGAACAAATTACGTGGTCAACGTTTTTCGAGCCGCGAAGAGACTGTTGATGCGTTCAAAATGCACGTTTTGGAGATACCTCAATCAGAATGGAAAAAGTGCTATGAAAATTGGTTCCAGCGTATGCAAAAGTGTGTCGATCATCGCGGCGAATATTTTGAAAAGCAATAAAACCATATTAAATGATATATGTTTGTTTCTTTTTTTAATTCCGGATACATAAATAGCAGCCCTCGTAGCACCCAATTTTTTTTCTGGCTTTAAGTAGGAAGCTTAAATATATTTCAAAGACTAGAAAAAATCTTTAATTTGTCGATGCATTTAATGTTTTAGCTCTCACTTAAATAAATTCTCAACAAATATAGAAAAATATTTTCGGTCTATTTTACACATTTTTGGAGATATTTAAACGTTTTTAAGTACTTAAAAGTTATCATTTCTCTAAAAATTAAATACGCACAACAAGTAAGTTTAACACACTTTTCGTTACAACCCTTAAATCTACCCAAACCCTTTTATCTTGGTTACGACGAGCGTTAATCTCTAAAAACTTTGCAAAAATCTTATAGTTGTATTTAGCTTAGCAAAGCAAACTTTCTTTTTTAAAAATGGTGTATTTGGTTAATTTTCAACGTAAGCAATCGGTTAAGAGTCATTAAATAACAGGAACAAGAAAAAAAAATTTTTTCGGGACCGGTTTTATATGGTGAAATATTAATTTTTAATTAAGTAACTAAAAAATTAAAAGCACAAAAAAATTTTTGGTAAACTTTGCAAGTTATAGTGTAAAAAAGAAAATGACACCTCAAAAACAAAAATCCATTCACTATTACAATTTTCGGAGGTTAAAACCTCTGGCGACTGCAGTAAGTTGCGTGTGTACGGTAAATTAAACGGCTATTGCTGAACCAAAGATTTCCTTTGGTAGGATTGGTCCTTATGGCCCAAGGATGGATTTAAGATGTGGAGCCACCGCGATTTTTTATGTTAATTTTTTTAAATTTTAGCAGCTTCTGCTCTGGAGGAAAATAGAGTCTCAATATGTATAGAGGCATTAATTATGGTACTATTCCAAGTTCGGTACCATATTCGGATGACTTAAGAATGCTTAATTCATTTTAGGACTCATACAATGCGCGATAAAGATGTTAAGCAACGTAAAAAGAAGAAGAAGAAGAAGCATTATTTAAACGCGCTAATCTTAGTATGAGTTTGAGTTTTGACGGGCATGTGAAAGAGTGCTGTTGTGTTTTTGTATTATTTTCCTAAAATTGTGTTAGCTGGGTTTTTAATGTGTAATATTGGTGGAATATTAACCATTAGATATTCGTGTTCATGCATAAGTGTAGGAAAGTGATGTAATATCTAGAAACGTGCTATTTTGTGTTCCCTCCAAAACTCCATCGAAAGTTTCAGTAAAGCGTCTACCACTTTATTGAATCCACCGACTTGACTCCTGTGACTGTATTGACTTTTACTTAGACTTTAGACCTGACGATACATGAAAACGATGATGAAAATTATAATAGGAGGAATATGGTTTTCCCGCCATATTCCTTACCTTTTTACCTTGTCTGTGGCACAACATACACATCCTTTGTGTCAAGTTGCCAAAAAAGAAGAAAAAATAATAATAAAATAGTATGAGTCAGTAATTACTGGTCCGATTTGAAAAATTCTTTCAGTGTTAGATAGCCCATTTATCAAGGAAGGCTATAGGCTATATTTTATTACGCTAAGACTAATATAAGCGAAGAAATAGAGGAAAATGTGGAAAAAACGGGGGAAATTATTTGAAAGGGCTTATTTCACGAACTACTGGAGTAATTTTTCTGTTATTTGGCACAGATAAAAAGAAGGAACGTGAAGGATCATAGGCTATTTATTGTGGACTAATTTGTCTGTGAAATATCTAATTTACGCGGGCGAAGCAGCGCGGAACGTCTAGTAATATTATAAAGCTGAAGAGTTTGTTTGTTTGAACGCGCTAATCTCAGGAGCTACTCATCCGATTTGAAAGAATCTTTCAGTGTTTGATAGCCTATTTATCGAGGAAGGCTATAGCTTATAACTTATCACGCTAAGACCAATAGTAGCAAAGATACAGAGTAAAATGTGAAAATTAAGCTGAAGAGTTTGTTGGTTAGTTTGTTTCTTTGAACGCGCTAATCTCAAGAACTACTGGCCCGATTTAAGAAAATCTTTCAGTGTTTGATAGCCTATTATCGAGGAAGGCTATAAGCTATATTTATCACGCTAAGACCAATAAGAGCAAAGATACAGAGGAAAATGTAAAAAAAACGGGGAAAATTATTTGAAAGGGGGCTAATATCTCACAGACTACTAGAGCAATTTTTATGTTATTTGACACGAATATATAGTAGACTACGTGAGACATGGGTTATTAATTTGTGAAAAATATACGGTTTCCGTCAAATTTCAGATTACGCGGACGAAGCCGCGCGGATTGTCTAGTATTATTAATATGTTTATTGCTCCGTTCATCAGTTGGTCAACCAAAAATAAACGTCTACACGGTTGATTTTTGTTCCAACCCTACCAAGGTGACCTCTGTTGGTGGTAGGGGTCGCAAACCGGGATCCCGAATTTCGAAAATACCGGGATACCGGTCCAAATTTAGGGTCTTCTCAATACCGGTATTCATTTTACGAAAACCGGGATATTGGGTATTTTCGGTTTTAGTAAAATAAATTAAAAAATTAAATAAGTACCCACTAATACTTAAATACGTTTCAAAAATATTCACATTAAGTGATCTTTTAGCAGCCACAGCTTTATACTACTTCAAACACCATGTTTTACGTCCAAAATGCCGAAATTTCTCGTGTCTATCTCGAAAGGCTCAAGAGTTATGTTCATAACTTCGGATTTATTAACTCATAAAATTCAAATGCTTGCAATTAATATACATATAAGGAGCGCCAAAATTTTATAACGCTTATCTTAAAAGATTCAATTTTCAAAACGCCTATCGAAAAAACAATGATTTTCTACCAAAACATAAATGATCCAGTTCCTGAAAACTGATCATGCTGGGAGATCTGTCTGCGACTTTGCCCTTGCGAACGACTTAATACAACTGGTTGCTACGCCTACGTGAATCCAGATGTAGATGGTCAGAATCCTTCCCTGTTGGACCTTCTGCTGACTTCAAATCCTGATGGCTA